>CM066031.1:626664879-629595054 GCA_033557465.1 Ichthyophis bannanicus
TCTCACATCGTTCCCAGCAATCACAACCTTCTCTCTCAATTTGCTTCATCATCTTTAGCAGTCACAAACTCTAAAACAGGGCTCCCAAACCTGTTCTGAGCACTCTGAGCCAATCAGGTTTTTAAAATATGCACCGTGAACATGCATGAGATGAATTTCCATACAATGCAAGCAGTGCATGCAGATCTATCTCATGCATATCCACCGTGGATATCCTGAAAACCTGACTGTCTGTGCAGTCTCCATGTCAAGTTTAACAAGCCTTGATCTAAAAGGTGCGGGGGGCGGGGGAATGAAATGACCTTTCTGTTCTCCCGATGCTAACAGACACATCACCCTCCCTAGCCTGACTGCAGCATATGTTTCCTACTTCCTTGATGCCTTTGTACTCTTTTCTTCCTTAAACTTCATCATCCTAACAGTCTTCCTACACCTGACAATGGCACACTCTTCCCATTTCCATGCCTGACCCAAGCACAATCTCTCTGCTCCCAGCATTAATCCCCTCCCTGGCCCACACTGCCAGATGCCACCTCCCTAAGCTATGCGGTTGAAGACAACCTCTCTTCTTTCACAGTCACTGACATTCTCTCAGGAAAAGTAAGAACTGTTTTGATGACATAGGATAATTTTCAACGTTTATCAGTCATAATGAGAAACTCCATTTTCACTATTGGGAGTATTTTATCTGAGTTTTCCAGTTATAATCGAAAATCAGAAGGTCTAATTGTTTTGTTGTTGTTAAGTGCCTTCGAGTCGGTGTTGATTCATGCGACCCTCTGGATAGTTGTCCTAAATTGTGTTCAGTCTTCAGTCAGGCGACTCATTGCTGACAGACTGGTACCCATAGCTGCTGTTATTGTATCAATCTATCTCATTGCTGGCCTTCTTCTTTTGCGTTGACCTACTAACTTGCCAATCATGATGTCTTTCTCTAATGATCTCTCTCTTCGCATGATGTGTCCAAAGTATGAAAGTCAAAGTCTTGTCATCTGAGCTTCCAAAGAAAGCTTAAGTTTGATCTCCTGTAGTACTGACTGGTTTGTTCTTTGGGCAGTTCATGGTATATGCAGTATTCGCCGCCAGCACCATAATTCAAAGATATCAATTTTCTTCCTATCTTTTTCACTGTCTAGCTTTCATATCCATATGATGTTATTGAAAATACCATGGATTGAACGAGTTGAATCTTTGTATGGAGAGAGTCAATCTCTGCTCTTGAGAATCTTGTTTAGGTCTTTCATAGCCATTCTGCAAAGAGCAATGCGCCATTGGATTTCTTGACTGCTTGTTGCTTCTTTATTGATAGTTGATGCAAGTAGGTTAAAGTTGTCCACGATTTCAATTTCTTCTTCTTCAACAATGAACTTATTGATTTTGCCAGTTGTCATGATCTTTGTCTTCTTTACATTAAGGTGCAGGCCCATTTTAAGACTATGTTTCTTGACCGTGAGAAGCAAATGTTTCAGATCATCTTCACTTTCATCAGCATAGCGAAGGTTATTGATGAGCCTTCCACCAATCTTCACACCCCTGTTGTCTTCATACAAACCCACTTCTCTCATGATTTGTTCTGCATATAAATTAAACATGAAGGGGGAACGTATGCAGCCTTGTCTTACACCTTTGCTTATTTAAACCATTCTGTTTCTCCTAGTTCCATTTGAACTGTTGCTTCTTGATCAATTGTCAGATTGTGCAAGAGAACAATCAGGTGTTCTGGTATACCCATGCTTCCTAATGTGGCCCAGAGTTTCTCATGGTTTACACAGTCAAAAGCCTTGCTGTAGTTGATAAAGCACAAATAGATATCCTTTTGATATTCTTTAGTCTTTTCAAGGATCCATCTCACATCCGCGATGATGTCTCTAGTTCTTCGCCCTTTTCTGAACCCTGCTTGCACTTCAGGTAGTTCTTGTTCCAGGTATGGTTGTAGTCTTGTTGAATAATCTTCAGTAGAATCTTGCTGGCATGTGGTATCAGAGCGATTGTGCAATAATTTCCATAGTCAGTTGGATCACCTTTCTTTAGTATGGGTATAAACACAGATCTTTTCCAGTCAGTTGGCCATGATGCTGTCTTCCAAATTTCTTGGCAGAGCCTTGTAAGTATGGTAACAGCTGCATCAGATTGCTGTAATACCTCTATGGGAATGCCATCAATGCCATAAGAACATAAGAACATAAGACATGCCATACTGGGTCAGACCGAGGTCCATCAAGCCCAGTATCCTGTTTCCAACAGTGGCCAATCTAGGTTATACGTACCTAGCAATATCCCCAAAAGACACAGGTTCCACAATGCTTGTACTGGGTCAAGCATTGATATCCTGGGTCCCTTTTTAATAGTGGTTTATGGACCTTTCCTCCAGGAACTTGTCCTTGTGCTTTGTTCTTTGATAAGGCTTTCAATGCTGTTTCAACTTCTTCTTTCATCGCCAATGGTTCCGGATCATAAGATACAAGTTGAAACAGATGTTGGTCCACTTGATCTTTATCATATAAAAACTCTTTATATTCTTTCCACCTTTTCTTGATCTTCTCATCATCATTTAACATAGAACCTTGAGCATCTTGTAACATTCCAATTCGAGGCTGGAATTTTTTCTTTAACTCTCATAGCTTTAGGAAAGCCAATCTTGTTCTTCCTCTAATAGTTTCTGCTTCTATTTCCTTGCATGTGTCATTGTAGTACTTTTCCTTTTCCTGTCTTGCTGCACGTTGGAAATCTCGAAGTTCTGCGATTGCCTCTCTTTCTCTTTTGGCTTTAGCTTCTCTGCATTTCTGGGCAATTTTCAGAGTTTCTTCCGTCATCCATTTTGGCCATTTTTGTTTTTTCACTTTTTGTCGAAACTTCTCACTTTATTCCAACACAACCTTCTTGATGTCATTCCATAACTCTTCTGGAGCACTGTCATTTTTATCTAAAGCAGTAAATCGATTTTGCAGGCAGTCTTTAAATTCCAGTGGTATTTCTCAAGGTCATATTTTGCTACATTCATGATTGGCTTGCTCTTTTTCAACTTTAGCTTGAGTTTGCATACTAGTAGTTGATGATCTGTACCACAGTCAGCTCCAGGTTTTGTCTTTGTTGATGTTATAGAGCTTTTCCATCGTTGACTTCCACAGATGTAGCCAATTTGATTTCTGTACAATCCATTGTGTGAAGTCCATGTATACAGTCGCCACTTGTGTTGCTGGAAGAAAGTGTTTCAGATGAATAGACCGTTGGTCTTGCAAAATTTGATCAGTCTTTCCCCAGTCTCATTTCTGTTGCCAAGTCCATATTTTCCAACCACTTCACCTTCTTCTTTGTTGCCAACTTTTGCATTCCAGTCACCCATGACTATGAGGATATCCTGTTTGCATGTTCTGTCAATTTCAGCTTGTTTATAGAACTCATCAATTTCATCCTCTTCTGCAGTTGTTGTTGGGGCATATACTTGAATTATAGTTGTGTTGATAGGCATTCTTCATAGACGAATAGAGATTAAGTGTTCTAGTGACTGCATTGTATTTCATTACAGTTCATGCAAGTTTCTTCTTTATTATAAATGCAACACCATTTCTTCTTTGTCTTTCATTTCCAGCACAGTAGACCATGTGATCATCTGATGTAAAGTGCCCAATGCCAGTCCATTTCAGTTCGCTGACACCCAACAGATCAAGTTGTACATGTTCCATTTCATTCTTGACCACCTCCAACTTCCTTTGCTTCATACTTCGTATGTTCCATGTCCCAATATGTAAGACATCTTTACAGCTTCTGACTCTCATTTCATCTGCAACTACATCAGTAATCAGACGTCCCAAGGGCTTTGATCCAACCGCATAATAAATGCTGGCTTTACTCTAAAAAATCTTCAGATCCTCCCCAGTAGCTAGTTGAATGTCTTCTGACCTGGGGGTCTCATCTTCCAGCACTATAGTGTAATTTGTTTTATCGTGACTATCCATTGGGTTTTCGTGGCAAGATATAGAAATAGATTGCCAGATTTTTCCTCCGCGCAGTTTAAATTTAGTGTTGTTGCCAATGTCAAAGAAATGTGATCCTCCACTACCAACACCATCCCATTCTGCTGCTGCCCAGAAGGGTGATTTGTCATGGTTTGGCACCTCAGCTGAGACCTGTCCATCTTGGGAGACCCTGCCAGAAGTTAAACTACCGATAGCTTAGCCCTCAGCATCACTGATGCACACAAACCCTCGCAGCACGACAAGCTAGCATGCTTTTGCAGTGACATCAGGGGGTGTCTCTGGAGTGAAAGCTGGTCTGAGAGCTGGCATAATTGTAAGCTTGTATATTATTTCTGCTGCTTTAGCTTTATAACTTTTTTTGTATTCTTTAATGAAAATAATTTTAGATTAAAAACATAAGAATAAACATTACCTATAACAGTGCACATCATGGAAACTTTACAGTAACTACTAAGATGTTATGAAATAGCCTGAACTACTTAGGGATGATACAATATCATGCCTTCACCAGACTAATGTGAGATGACATTTACAGTTGTAGTCAACATTATTGGCATACTTTCATTTTAGGTATGTTGTGTACAATATCTTGAGAAATAATTGGAAATATTCCAACTGTATGTCATCATAATATTTTAATAGTATGTTCAAAGGTATACAACAAAAAAAAAGATATCTGTGCAACATAATTTCTGAAAAAAACAAAAAACAAAATATGACCTAGACAAGAGTAATGGCATCCTTCACTAATATTTGGTTGCACAACTCTTGGTAGTGATGACAGACTCCAAACATTTCTCATAGCCATCTATAAGTTTCGTACATCTGTCTGCTGGTAGTTTCTCCCACTCTTCAACTGTGATTTGTTCCAGCTCATGAATGTTTCTGGGATTCCTTTTACGAATGGCAGATTTCAGCTCTTTCCAAAGGTTCTCGATTGGATTGAGACCAGGACTCATTGCTGGCCAGTTTAAAACAGGCCATTTGTTTCTTTTTAACCATTATTTTGTATTTTTGGATGTATGTTTTGTATCATTGTCCTGCTGGAGGACCCATAACTTTCAACCCAGACCTAGCTTTTTTACACTACATAGCACGTTTCACTCAAAAATACCTCGGTAACCCTCTGACTTCATGATTCCTTTAATACATTCCAGGCCTCCAGTTCCTGAGGCAGCAAAAGAGCCCCACATTATGAAACCTACACCATACTTAACTGTAGGAAGAGTGTTATTTTCCTTATAAGCTTCATTTCCTCGCCTGTAAATGTATCGCTGGTCTGTATTGCCAAAGAGCTCAAGTTTGGTTTCATCTGTCCACAGAACATTATCCCAAAAGGATTGTGGTTCTCAAGGTGGGTCTGGGCAAAGGTTAGGCGTGCCTTTTTCTGTCTGTCATTGAGCAGTGGGGTCCTCCTTGGTCTTCGCCCATGAAGTACTTCTTTGTTTCATGCGCGGCATATGGTGCAGGTTGAAACCATCACTCCAGATCGCTCCAGGTCAGCCTTAAGCTCTTTGGATGTTGTACATGGTGTTTTTCCAACATTTTGCATAAACCTTCAAAGACATTTTGGATTAATTTTCCTCTTCCCACCAAGTCCTGCGAGGTTCTTGACAGTTCCCATGAACAGAAATCTTCTTAATAACATTACAAACTGTAGATACAAGAATCCCAAGGTCTTTGGAGATGGCCTTGTAGATAACACTCAAGTGTAGATAACAATAGATAACACTCAAGTAAAGTACGCTCAGAAAAAAAATACCTGGGAGTCACTTTAGAACTTCAGAGCACATATAAGCAATGTCCCCAGAAAAAGATACTTCAAACAAAAACCCTTCTACGCCTTCAAACACTCTTAGAACCACATGACTTTCGCTCGGCTCTCCAAGCTATAGTCCTACCCCAGCTTGATTACTGCAACACAATATACCAAGGCCTCCCATGAGCCACTCTACTCCCATTACAGACCACTCTCCACACAACAGCACGCATCCTCCAAAGCGCAACAAAACAAGACCACATCACACCCATCTTGAAGCATCTCCACTGGCTACCGCTCCACAGCCGTATAAATTACAAAATCACCCCCTTACGCACAAAACCATAAACTCTGACCCCCCCCCCAACTCACCTACGCAATCTGCTTCAAATACCTCAACCCAAGAGATCAAGACAGACTGACATCATGAGTTCGCTATCCATCCCACATTCCAGGCCAAATTCAACTAGCAAGCCTGTAGACGTGCATTTGAACTTAGCGTTCCATCAATCTGGAATGTACTGCCAGCCTGACTGAAAAACATCACCGACATCAAAACCTTCAGAAGACACCTAAAAACCTACCTCTTTACCGAACATTTCAGCCCAACCACTTAGCCCACTGAGAACAAACAATCTCCACATATCCTATAGATGAATCCTGAACCCAGTCCAAAACGTGGTTTAAAAGGAAAGACAGAGCTTTTTATTGTACCATAACACAGGGGATAAACCGCAAAAGAGACCCGACACAGGCCGTGTTTTGAAAAACTTCATCAGGGGTTAATCTAGCGTGCTAAAATCACAAATACACAAAGTGCAATTAAAACATACATTTAAAAACCATATAAGATTATATAAAATTAATATTTAACTCATAAAACAATAAAAAATTTAAAAAACTTTAAATATGAAATATGTATGAACAAATGTAAAAATATTCAAACACGATCAAAATTAGTCCAATATTACCAATTTAAATCATAACAATAAAAATGTAAAAAAGACAATGACAGAAAATGATAATCATATGAGGGTGTGACATTAACCAACAAATTGATATTATTTAACGGCAACTCTGTTATTTGTTAGCCCATATATAATATAGCCTTGTGAACTAAAAATGTGATAAGAAAAATGAATATAAAAGACAGGAGTAAAAACTATAGAACATAAATACTTAATATAGCAATGGACTTAAAATTAACCTGTACCATTATATTCATTGCAATATGAACATTTAACAATCTGTAGAAAGGGGGTATCCTACTTAAAAGCATTATCTGTAATGTGACAACAGTATACTTTTAACATGTTGTCTTTATATGTATTCACAAATATATGCTTTCAATAACAAGAGCAAACCAACGTGAAACAAACAACCTTAACATTGTAATGTACTTTAAATTAAAACATTACTATTATAGTGTATTGTAATTGCTTTACAGTCTAAAGAAGGGAGATATTAAACCTCAAAGCATTCTCTGTGATGTAATACTAATACTGATTTGACATAGGTGCTAAAATGTACCGATATTACTGAGAAATGAAAAAACAATTAAAAATGTGAAAGGTGAATAAATGAATGGTCTCTTAACTATAGTAAAAGGGAAAGGACTCAGGATAAAACAATAAATGAATCGAGTGGCATAAAAAGAAGCCGAGCCCCTTTCAACATTTAGGGGCATGTTTACTAAACTGCGGTAACGTTACAGACCACGCGTTATGTAACGTTAACGATCGTTAGGTAACGTTAACATGCAGTATGTAACATTAACAAGCGTTAACGTTACCTAATGATTGTTAATGTTCCCGGCCCCGGTAAACACCGCAGAGGGTGGAGAGAGGGCAGGGGGAAGGGGTCAATGGGCGGGGAGAGGCTCCCTGCACACTAACGCGTTGAAATGAAGGGCTGAATCCTACCACGCATGAAAACCTGCCGTTAGATGCACACTTGCAGGAGAGAGAAACCATTTCAGTGTCAGCAATGTACAGCATAGCCAGGGAGCCCAAGAAACGTGATAGTAGTGCTCCATTTTCAGCAACAGCATAGTGCCCAAGTATGAAAGGCCACTATGGCGATGGTGCAAGTGGGGCATAGGGGGTTGCAGGCGGGACATGTAGCGGGGGCATCTGGGGCACAAGGTGGACTAGGCAGGTGCCTAGGAACATAGAAACCGGAAATCAGCATGACAGCAGCTGACAAAGGCCAAACACAATCCACCTACATCTACCTGGTCCACCCGAGCTAACAGTTGCCAGGGCACTGACCTGACATTCCCCCAGCCAACCCTCCCCCAAGTGGAAGGGACAGACTATTGGTAAGCGGTGATGGGGGGGGGGGATGCGAGGATGCTCATGTATGCCCCAGACCCCGCTCCCTAGGCGACCACCTACCCACACAGTGGATGGCCTGGGACTGCGTACTACCAGCACCGACAGCATATGGTCATGTCAGCATGAAAGGGGGGGGTGTGCTGTGCTGGAGGGGGCAGTGGCACCTGCCCGCAGTGGACCTAGGCCATGCCCTGTACCAGTACGTGGTGTGCAGTGCAACATAAAAGGCCTGGCTGAGGAAATGTACAGGAAGTCCCAGGGACTACCATGCATCTGTGGCAATAGTGTGGTGCAGTACACACAGCCAGTTTGTTCAGAAGCAGAGGGTCACAGGTTCAAGCCCCAGCTGTGGTTCCTGCAGAGCATGTCCCTATGTTTTACCCTACAATGCAGATACAACAGCAACATGTGCAAAGCCCAAAGCAGCGGCGAACAGGGGTACAAACACCCACTCACACAGGCTCCACAATCCAAAGATGCATGGAGAGTCAGGCTGTTGGCCCCAGCATTGAGCTGCAGTTATCACCAGAGCACTACTACTACCTCCTGCAAAGTTTAGCAATGTCGGCACTGTGATCAGGACCAGTGTGGCAGGCAGGGTTGCTCACCACCCCTATCTTTGCACAATGCTGCAATAGGGGTGTGTGTGTGTATGTCTATCAATTGTTTTGTGGCTGCCCACACCTCACCGGGCCTACAATGTCCCACTATTACCAGCGTTAGCCTGAATATGTGCATAATGAGGAGCAAGGTGTTGTGGGTATGGCCCGGACAGGGCGGACTGGCCAGGATGCATCTTCACAGGGTGTGGGGCAATGGCTGGGACACTGTGGTGCCCGATCACTGCAGTGCCCAACCACCGCATGCATGGACAGGGTGGCCACAGCATGGCATGTTGGGAGGGCACTCACTCTGACCGAGCAGTGACCATGGCATGTCTAGGTTCCCAGATAGCGCTCTACATTATCTGCTTCCAGTGATACTTTTGTGTTCCCAGTGCTGGGGTCCCAATCACTGAAATGCCTGCTTGGTGCACATAGTTCCTGTGAGCATGCACTATGGACTGACTAGTGGACTGTCTGCAGTTAGACTGTGCATGGTCAGAACACCTATACGGTGCAGTCTGGCTGTGCTGTCTGCTGGTGACTGGCAGACAGTGGTGTGAGGCAGTTGGTGTTTTCCAGAGCTAACCCCATCATTGTTGCTGGTCTGCCACTGCCCCAGCCAACCCTGGAGGGCTATCGTATACCAGCAGGATGGAGGTTGCTTCACGGGGGCTGGGGCAACTGTCCCTTACCTTAAGGGTGATGTGAGCCCTTTGGGGTATGTAGTGTATACCACTTTGATCTTATAAAGGCACTGCTACACAAACCTCATGCAAGTCTGGAAACCCCCCTGCCCTGATAACAGGTACCCATGTCAGCCAGACCCTAACACGGGGTACACACTAATCTGGGTGGTGTCTGGTCCCAGAGGGCCACATGTGACTACAGGATAAAGATGGACACCGAATTACCTTCAGCTGCACTGCAAGGAACACCTGTCATACACTGATAGTGATGGGGATATACAGCAGGGCCTATCTCTAGCACCACATGTACTGCGGACCTAGTGCTGGGCACCCATCCTATCCCTCAGGGAGAATACAGAACCTGCACAATGGCATGGTCTGTAGCTACTATGTGCCAGTATCACACACTATCAGTCCATCTTTCCAAGCTGAGGTACCGGAGAGGTGCAGACCCCATTTGCTGATCAGCTGTAGACAACTATTCAGCATGTGCATTGCATCATGGGTACTAGTGGGGTTACCCTATCCTGGCACTCAGAGCAGACAGTTGGTGCGGTGACCTGCAGTCCTTCTGTACCCAGCCATTGCTGTGACATACACCACAGAGGTATAGCCTACTGGTTAATACAATGCCATTCTTGGCAGTGTTCATGGGTTCAATTCCTCATTGTTCCCTCCTCTCATGCCTGTCCTACTGAAATAGTGTGCATGCCTGTAACAGTCATATTTTTGCAGATTTGTGCTGCCAGCTCATAATACCCTCGCCACAACTGCCAACATTCCCTCGGTCCGTCTATCTGCGTCTGTCAGCTGTGTAGAGTCCAGTCTGCCTGTGCGGGCTGTCACCCCATGTCCTGCACTGCTACTCTTTCCTACATTGCACCTCTTCATGCTTGCCTCGTCTGTGCCTGATCTGCATGGCACCACCACCCCTCTGTCCACCCATCATTGTAACTATCCTGCCACCTCCGCCTTCACTGGGCGACACGTATTCCCATCGTCTGCCACCAACTGTCTTTCCAGTACTTTACATTGCCAACACCCTGTGCTGTGGTACAGTTGCCCCCACCATGTTTGTCATCAGTACTGGCAGCCACATGGGATGCCCGCAGATATGGCAGGTCCAGCGGCTCCCAGCTCTCCCTCCTTCACTCACCTGTTCACTGCCTTTCCTGAGTGCTCTATCTAGTCTTAGGGCTATATCTGTCTCTGTTCCTCACAGGTCATGCATGTCATCCTGCAGCACCTTGCAGCCCTTAGGCCACACTAACCTAGGGCACCATAACCTTGTTAGGCCACCGTAACCTATGGTTCCGTAACCCAGGGTGCCTTCTAAGGTGCCTTGTCCAGGGGTGCCTAATACGATGCTTAGCCCAAGGAGCCCTACTGTATAGGGCACCTTACAAAGCACCTTATGAGGCACCTTACAAGGCACCTTATAGGGCACCTAACAAGGCACCTTATAGGGCACCTAACAAGGCACCTGATAGGGCACTTAACAAGGCACTTTATAGGGCACCTAACAAGGTACCTTATAGGGCACCTAACAAGGCACCTTGTAAGGCACCTTATAGGGCACCTTATAAGGCACCTAACAGACATGTAAGATGTCTTGTAAGGTGCCTTATGAGGCGCCTTGTAGCGCGCGTTAGTTTGTTACGGCTTGCTGTAAAGATGCACCGCCCACACCTTTATATGGGCATCTGTACCTTTACCGTGGAACCTAAAGCGAATGACATTACCGCAGTTTAGTAAACATACCCCTTAGATTGGGAACAGGAACAATGAAACTATGGAACTCCAAATAGTGTTAAAAAACTTTAAAAGAATAATAAACAATCATAAATAAATTATAAAAACAAATATTGAAAGAGATAAATAAATAAATAGATTAATAAATAAAATGAATAAAACTACATTAAACTTATTAAACCATTAAAAAAGTAAGACCATCATGTGAAAAAGGGGAGGAAGTGAGGAGGAAGGGAGAAAAAGGGGAGGGGGAAGGGGAAGAGCGGGGAGGGAGGGGAAGGGGAAGGGGGAAAGGTAAAAAAATGGGGGGAAGGGAGGAAGGGATGGGGGAAAAAGGGGAAGGGGAAGTGAGGAGGGGGAGGGGAAGGGGAAGGGGAAGGAGGGGGAGGGGAGGGGGAGAAGAGGGGGAGGGGGAGGGGAAGAGGGGGAGGGGAAGAGGGGAAGGGGGAGAAGAGGGGAAAAAAGGGGGGAGGAGAGTATGGGTAAACAGGGGGGAAAAGGCGGAGGAGGGGATATGGAGAAAACTAAAGAAAACCAGATAGATCTCTGTCAATATTAAGACCATTAGGAGTTAATGTGTCGAGCATAAAAATGTATCTCCGTTCCAGCCTCATAACAGTCTTGTTGATATCACCACCCCTCCAGTTCACTTTCACTTTTTTAATAACAAAAAACTTCAAATCTGCAATCTTATGACCTTTCTCCTGCCAATGGAATACCAAAGGTTTTTCAATTAAACCCCTCTTGATACAACTCTTATGTTCCACTATTCTAACACAGATGCTACGAATGGTTTTGCCTACATATAGGGGTATGTTTACTAAAGCAAGCTGACAGTTATCCCGGGTTATCAGCAACTTGGTCCCATGAATAACATGGGACTTAATTGCAGATAGCATGGGTTAACCGTTAGCCCAGTTTAGTAAACATACCCCATAGTTTATCGCAAGGACACTGGATTACAGAAATAACATGAGTGGTTTCACGATTAGAGAAATCATCAATTAAAAATTTTCGTTTTGTAGTAGGATCAATAAAATGATTTCTCACCGGCATTACATGTAGACATACAGAACAATGTCCATATTGAAATTGCTCTTTATATTTGGATAAAAACTTCCGTTCTGTAAAAGCAGAAGGCACTAATAAATTGCGTAAATTTACATTACGTTTGTGAGCCACTATTTAGTGGTAAATCCTGAAACCCAGGGATAGCCTGTATGAGATGCCACTTATTTTGGAATATTATGAGAGTGTGATGAATACAAAAGAGAGCACACCATACCTACATCATCCTTCTTTTTCCACGGCTTTAAAAGTGACTCGCGGGAGGATTCATGAGCCCTTTTGTATGCCTGATTAATATAGCGTGCTGGGTATTGTCTAGCAGCTAATCTTTCTCTCATTATTCCAGCTTGTAATTCAAAATCTTGTAAATTAGTACAAACTCTTCTAGCTCTTAAAAATTGATCAACAGGAAAGATCTTTTTCAGTGCTGGATTATGGAAGCTATTATAGTGCAAAAGATGATTTCTATCTGTAGGCTTACTATACAGTGTCGTAAACCCATTTTCCTCTTTCTAAATCATCAGGTCTAAATAGGGGATCTGATAATAGTCATACGTAATTTGAAATCGTAAATTTACGTCCGATTAATCCCTTCATTAAAATTGAAGAGGAGTTCTGTGGTGCCATCCCAAAGTATCAGGATATCATCTATGTAGCGAATCCAAAGCTTAACGTTGTCCTTAAAAGAATGATTTTTCAAAAATTTTTCTTAGAACTTAAACATATATAAATTGGCAATGTCGTGGGCCATTGAGTACCCCATGGCCACACCTTTGATCTGTTTCTAAAATAGATCTCTAAAGAAAAAAAAATTTCACAAAGCGCTAACTGTGCTAAAGTAAGGAGAAAGGCTGTAGGAATCCGTTTGTGTGCCTTCCTATTGATAAGACACTGCTCTATAATTTTAAGTGCCTCTGCCTGTGAAACATTAATGTATAATGATTCTATATCTAATGTCACTAAAATGATATCTGAGTTAAGGCTGTGTAAGGAGGAGAGAACATAAGAACATAAGAACATAAGATAAGAACATAAGATATGCCATACTGGGTCAGACCAAGGTCCATCAAGCCCAGTATTCTGTTTCCAACAGTGGCCAATCTAGGTCATACGTACCTAGCAGTTTCCCCAAGGGACACAGGTTCCACAATGCTTGTATTGGGTCAAGCATTGATATCCTGGGTCCCTTCTTAATAATGGTTTATGGACCTTTCCTCCAGGAACTTGTCCAAACCTTTTTTAAACCCAGCTACACTAACAGCCTTTACTACATCCTCCGGTAACAAATTCCAGAGTTTGATTACATGTTGAGTGAAAAAATATTTTCTTTTATTAGTCTTAAATAGTTTACCCTGTAGCTTCATTGCATGTCCCCATGTCTTTCTATATTCTGATAAGGTAAACAATCGATCTACGTTTACCCGTTCCACTCCGTTCATTAATTTATAGACTTCTATCATATCTCCCCTCAGCCGTCTCTTTTCCAGGTTAAAGAGCCCCAACCTTTTTAGCCTTTCTTCATAGGAGTATCCTTCCATCCCCTTTACCATTTTGGTGGCTCTTCTCTGAACCTTTTCTAAAATCGCTATATCCTTTTTAAGATACGGCGACCAGAATTGCACACAATATTCAAGGTGCGGTCTCACCATGGAACGATATAGAGGCATTATAATATCTTTTGTTTTATTTTCCATTCCTTTCCTTATCATACCTAGCATTCTATTTGCTCTCTTGGCCGCTGCTGCACACTGGGCCGAGGGTTTTAACATGGTATCCACAATGACGCCAAAATCTTTTTCCTGGGTGGTGGTTCCTAATGTGGAACCTTGCATCGTGTAACCATAGTTTGGGTTGTTCTTCCCTAGGTGCATGACCTTGCACTTGTCCACATTAAATTTCATCTGCCATTTTGATGCCCAGTCTTCCAATTTATCAAGATCCTCTTGCAATTTTCCACAATCCTCTTGGGTTTTAACAACTTTAAATAGTTTTGTGTCATCTGCAAATTTGATAACCTCACTCGTTATTCCACTTTCCAGGTCATTTATGAATATGTCAAAAAGCAGCGGATCCCTGGGGTACACCACTATTCACCTTTCTCCATTGGGAAAATTGGCCATTTAGCCCTACCCTCTGCTTTCTATCTTTTAACCAGTTCCTGATCCACAATAGTACACTGCCTCCTATCCCATGACTCTTTAGTTTTGCCAAAAGTCTCTCATGAGGGACCTTGTCAAAGGCTTTCTGAAAGTCCAGATACACAATATCAACTGACTCACCTTTGTCCACCTGATTATTCACTCCTTCAAAAAAACATAACAGATTAGTAAGACAAGATCTTCCTTGTCTAAAGCCATGTTGGCTGTCTCCCATTAGGTCATGACTATCTACATGCTGAGTAATTTTATTCTTTATGATGGTTTCTACCATTTTTCCCGGTACTGATGTCAGGCTCACCGGTCTGTAGTTTCCCGGATCACCCCTGGAACCCTTTTTAAAAATTGGTGTTACATTGGCGATACTCCAATCTTCAGGTATTAGAGATGATTTTAATGATAGTTCACAGATTACTAATAGCAGGTCTGCAATCTCGTATTTCAGTTCTTTCAACACCCTTGGATGTATACCATCCGTCCCAGGTGATTTGCTACTCTTCAGTTTATCTAATAGTTGTAATACATCTTCCCGATGTATCGATATTTCCTTCAATTCTTCCGCACCTTTAAAAACCACTTCAGTCATGGGTAACATCCCTACATCTTCCTCAGTAAAGACTGAAGCAAAGAATTCATTCAATCTCTCCGCTATCGCCTTGTCGCCTGTTAGTGCTCCTTTAACCCCTTTATCATCTAATGGACCAACTGACTCTCTCACAGGTTTTTTGCTACGAATGTACTTGAAAAGGTCTTTACTTCGCGTTTTTGCTTCCGCAGCAAGCTTCTTCTCAAATTCTCCCTTTGCCTGCCTTATCAATGCCTTGCATTTGACTTGCCAGTGCTTGTGCTGTTTCCAGGTTTCGTCGTTTGGCTCTTTTTTTCATTTCCTGAAAGATGCTTTTTTGGCAACAACAGCCTCTCTGACCTCACCTTTAAACCATGCTGGCAGTTTTTTGGACTTCCTTCCACTTTTCCTAAAGCGTGGAATACAGCTGGTCTGGGCTTCCAAGATAGTATTTTTCAACAACAGCCAAGCCTGATGTATGTCTTTAACCTTTGCAACTGCTCCTTTTAGTTTTTTCTTAACTTATTTCCTCATTTTATCATAGTTTCCCTTTCGAAAGTTAAAAGGTAGTATTGTGGATTTCCTTACTATCCCTCCTCCACTAATTAAATCAAAGGCGATCATGCTATGATCACTATTGCCAAGTGGCCCCAACAACCTTATCTCTATAAAATGAGAGGAGTCACGTACATATGACCACATTTCATTTACAAAAGGACATAATAAAAGATCTAAAAGTTGAGAGATTGGCTCCAACAGGGACCCAATAGCTGAGACAATTGGACGCCCGGGAGGAGCCTCGAGTGACTTATGAATCTTTAGGATGATATAAATAGTTGGAATAATCGGTGAATCGACTATTAAAAAATCTTTTTCTTTTTTAGTAATGTGCCCTATTTCAAAGGTCGTAATCACTAAATTGTCAATGCTCCTCTTTAGGCTATTGGTAGGATCCCCATCTAATCTAAGATAAAAGATCTGGTCATTCAACTGTCTATTTCTTCAATATAAAATCCTTTATCTAAAACCACTATAGCTCTCCCTTTGTCTGCTGGTTTTATAATGATTTTATCATTCTTCTGTAGCGACTTAATAGCTTCTTTTTCTCCCCGCATGAGATTGTGAAAGGTGGGTCATGTATCTGATTAATCCTACCACACAACCCCTATTAATGAAAATATGTACATAGTTAATTTAACTAAATAACATATGCATACTGTATATAGTGTACTGTT
Source organism: Ichthyophis bannanicus (assembly GCA_033557465.1). Classification (NCBI taxonomy): domain Eukaryota; kingdom Metazoa; phylum Chordata; class Amphibia; order Gymnophiona; family Ichthyophiidae; genus Ichthyophis; species Ichthyophis bannanicus. Next base: position 626,681,019 of record CM066031.1, read on the forward strand.
TCTATTATTCAATGTAATTTTTCCTGTTATAATTTTCATTGTACACCACTTTGACACGACGAAAGGCAGTATAAAAATATAGCTAAATAAATAAAATAAATTTAAAAAATAAATAAAATCCCAAGGTCTTTAGAGATGGCTTTGTACCCCTTTGAAGTTTGGTGATAATGGCTTTTCTGACTGTCTCAGGCAGCTCTCTTTTCTTCACCATTGTGAAAATGGATCAGGAAGTGAATGTAGCCATTTTAAACATTAGAGTCATCATCATTCATTGGTTGATTCAAGCCATGCGATTACTGATAACTGATCACGGGTGTGTTTAATTTTACTGATGTGAAAATGTGGTAGTTCTGTTCAAACTGATTTGAATTATTTATAAGGGTGCCAATAATCATGTTCTGATTCGCCTCTTCTGAACGCTGATCCTGCCAATTCTCCTGTACAGATCGGAATCATGGACTCTGTTCAAACCTGACTTGAACAAACTCGAAGTCTTTCAAATGAGATGCCTGAGACAGATTTTGGGTGTCTCTTTTCATGATTGCCATCGAAACAAGATAATTCAGACAAAGTGTGACCTCAGTCTTCAGTCGAAGAACAAATCCAAAAACACAGACTGTGCTGGTTTGGCCATGTTTGCAGAATGAACATCAGTTGGCTGCCATACAAATGCCTCTGCTGAGAGCGACCTATCCACTGGAGGGTTCAATGAGTAGCACCAAACAAAACGTGGCTCAAATTGAGGAAGATCTAACGAACCAACGACTGACCATCAATGAGGCCAGAAATGTTGCCACTGATCGCCAAGGTTGGAAGTGTATTGTGAGCAACACACGGAATCCAGCGGCACTTACAGCAGTGTATTGGCGAGAGAACGGCCTTCTCGCCAAATGCCAGCTAGGGATTAAAAAAGAAGAATCAGGTTCTGGCAATGTCCCAGTTTTTAATACTATTTCCTATCATTTCCTTTTTTAAATAGTCTTGTTTTATTTGATTCTTTTCTGTGTCAAATATGTGTGCATATATAGTACAAAGCCATTTCACTGGCCACTTTTATTTTTATTTTTAGGAGATATTGGACATTAAGGGGTTGAACTGCAAGGGTGCCAATAATGTTGACCACAACAGTACAACGTAATCCAAATCTGTCCTGGTTTTCTTATGTGTCCCATCACACTTTTACTGTATGTTCTTGGGGATCTTCCTTTACTGCAATCCTGCTTTCAGTCAGTATACCTCAGGGCTTTGTCTTCGAACCTCTTCTTTCCTCTCTATATTTATTCTCTTGGTGCCTTGATTTCCTCCCATGGCTTTTTGGTACCATCTTTATGCTGATAATTCTCAGATTTACCTTTGTGCACCTGAAATTTCTCCAGGAATCTAGGTCCATATCTCAGCTTGTTTATCCGACGTTGCTACCTGGACATCCTGCCATTGTCTGAAAGTGAACATGGCCAAGACGAAGCTCCTTATCTTTTCCCATAAATCCACCTTCCCCTTTTTCTGTGGATAACAGTATACTCATCCCTGTTTCCTCAGTTCGCAACCTTGGGGTCATCTTTGACTCCTCTCTCTTTCTCTGCACACATCCAACTGATAGCTAACAGCTGTGTTTCTTTCTCTATCACATCAGCAAAATGTGTCCCTTCCTTTCTGAACACACTACCAAGGCCCTTATCTACCCTTTAGTCACCCACTGTTTAGATTATTGCAACTTGCTCCTCGTTTTTCTCCAGAATCATCTCTCTCCCCCTTCAATCCATTCAAAACTTAGCTACATGGCTAATCTTCAGCCAGTGTAGCTATACTCACACAACCTCTCTTCTCAAGTCACTTCATTGGCTCCCTATCCATTTCTATATTCATTTCAAACTTCTCCTCCTGACCTGCAAGTGCATTCATTCTACAGCTCGTCATTACCTCTCTTCTCTTCTCTCCCTATACTCCTCCTCAGGAACTCCACTCACCAGGCAAATCACTTTTATCTGTGCTCTTCTTTTCCATTGCCATCACCAGACTTTGTTCAGTCTACCTTGCTGCAATATATGTCTGAAACAGACTACCTGAGCCAGTGAGGCAAGCTCCATTTCTGGTCCTATTCAAATCCAGACTAAAAACTTACTTCTTCAAGGCTGCTTTTGGATTCTGAACCCCTTATTCTCCTGTGTGTTAACATCCATGTGTGTTATAACCATTTCTCCTTAATTTTACCCTAGCCCCCTGTTTTATGCATTTGTCGTCGATACATAGTCCCTGCTCAACAGAGCTTATAAACTTTTATGTGTATTTGTACAGCACTGCATATGCCTTGTAGCACCATATAAATGATAGGCAGTAGTAGAAGTAATCACAGAGATACCAAGTCACAGGCATTGTGTGTTTGAGAGACGCAATTAGAGAGAATCCCATATACACCCACACAAACAACCTCCTCTAACACACTGCGATCCAGCTGTGCACATAACCTGATCCTCCCACACTCAGCCCGCTCTACTGCAGCCATCAACCTTCCTCTGCTGGCCACCCTGAATGCTGGTAAAGCAGCTGTGGGTGGTGTGGGGTCATTGAGTACAGATGCACACCCAAGTTATTCTAGGTCCTGCCCCCTAGAAGAGCCTGAGCACATGACTGAGCTCAGCATCCCGCACAGTCTTTATCTACTTTACTAGCATTCAGGGCTGCTGGCAGAAGTAGGTTATGGAGGAGTAGTCCAAAGGTTAGAACAACAGACTAAAACCAGGGAAGCCAGGGTTTGAATCCTACTGCTGCTCTCTCTATTGCCTCAGGTACAGGTTTTCCCAGGACAGGCAAATACCTAATGAACCAGAATGTAACTTGACTTGAATTTCTGAGAAAAGGCGTGAGCTAAATCCAATTCCCTTCCCCTTTCCGCTTAGACTGACAGCAACAGGGGTGAGAGAGATGTTGGACACAAGGGAGAGGAAAAGGTGAGGGGAAAGATGCTGGACATTGAAGAGACTGGAGAGGGGAAGATGAGGGGAGGGAAAATGCTGGACATGGGAGTTGAGAATAGAAGGAGAGATATTGGCCACAGCAAGGAAGGGGGCTAGGAAGGAGAAGGGGAAATGCTGGCCATTGTGGATAGGGGGAGGGAGGAGAAGGGAAAATGATGGCCACTTTGGTGGGGGGGGGGGGAGTGTAATTTAGATCAAAGGAGATGCTAGAGGAGATTGATTAATTGAGGGCAAAGAGAAGGGATTGCTTTGGGGGGGAGGGGGGAGAGGTTTATGTGCACAAATTTATGATTCTGAAACTCCACTGAAAACATCACTCAATGGATTTAAATTTCACTCATTGGAGCAGTAAATCTCACCCTCGGCAGCTCTGCAATCAGGTTATAGTTTTCAAAAAGTATAGTTACCATAAAATGATTTGAATTATTTCAGCAGAAGCGCTTACCACATTCTACTGGCTCAGACATACACAATCTATCTGGACTTTTGTTTTCAATCTGTTCATGATGTCCCATAGATTTATAGTCCCGTGCACTGACTGGTTGAGAGTGAACCAAATGCTTGGAAGTTTGCTCTTCAGATATCTAGTTTGAGGCAAAATTAATAGAATGCGTTAGATCATTGTTTTCTACAGACAATATCAATTTGTACAGTTAATATAAGAACAAATGTTGCAAAATGCTTTGATATGAAATACTAATTCTGAAATATGCAGTTTTCTAAAACATAAGATACATGGCCTGATGTAATAAAGTCTTAGGGGTATGTTTACTAAACTGCGTTAGTGCAATTCGCGTTAGGAGCCGCGTTAGTGGAAGGAAAGCCAAAAAAGGACATGGGTGGTACATCGTAACCGATAACGCGCAGTTGCGCACGTTATTATGCGCTGCGCAGCAACGATCGCTACAGCGTGCGCTACTGCGCGCAAGCGTAAGACAGCGCGCAGACACCCAAATACAGAAACAGAGCTGTAGCACAATGGTTACTACACAGACTGATGGTACAAGGGTCATGGGTTCGATTCCCCAGTGTGCCTAATGAATAAGGCTGGCTGAGGCGTCATGTGTAACCCTTTGAAAGCCGACTATAATATTTGAATCCACAGTCTGCAGCCGGGTTAAAGTTTGCATATGCCAGGAAAATTGTACCCGTCTTATATGTTCCAATGGTGACGTTCCCTCTGACATGGTCATGTATTATATACCATTTGATAGGAATATTTAGGCGCTCCCTATAGGGCGACATGTAAGGCGTGCCCTATAGGGCGACTTGTAAAGCGCGCCCTATAGGGCGACATGTAAGGCACGCCCTATAGGGTGACTTGTAAGGTGCCCTATAGGGCGACATGTAAGGCGCACCCTATAGGGTGCCTTATGAGCCACCCTAAGGTGACAATACCCTGAGGGTGGCTCTGCTGGCAGCACTAATATACAATGTTGTTGTTAAGTGCCGTCGAGTCGGAGTCGACTCATGGCGACCCTCTGGATAGCTATCCTAAATTGTGTTCGGTCTTCAGTCAGGCGGCTCATTGACGACAGACTGGTACCCGTAGCTGCTGTTATTGTAGCGATCCATCTCATTGCTGGCCTTCCTCTTTTGCGTTGACCTTCTATCTTGCCAAGCATGATGTCTTTCTCTAATGATCTCTCTCTTCGCATGATGTGTCCGAAGTATGAAAGCCGAAGTCTTGTCATCTGAGCTTCTAAAGAAAGCTTAGGTTTGATCTCCTCTAGTACCGACTGGTTTGTTCTTCGGGCAGTCCATGGTATACACAGTATTCGCCGCCAGCACCATAATTCAAAGGCATCAATTTTCTTCCTGTCTGTCTTTTTCACTGTCCAGCTTTCACATCCATATGATGTTATTGAAAATACCATGGCTTGAACAAGTCGAATCTTTGTATGGAGAGACACATCTCTGCTCTTGAGAATCTTATCTAGGTCCTTCATAGCCATTCTGCCAAGAGCAATGCGTCGTCTGATTTCTTGACTGCTTGTTGCTTCTTTATTGATAGTTGATCCAAGTAGGTTAAAGTTGTTCACAATTTCAATTTCTTCTCCTTCAACGATGAACCTGTTGATTATGCCAGTTGTCATGATCTTTGTCTTCTTTACATTAAGGTGCAGGCCCATTTTGAGACTATGTTCTTTGATTGTGAGAAGCAAATGTTTCAGATCATCTTCGCTTTCAGCCAGTAATGTGGTATCATCAGCATAGCGAAGGTTGTTGATGAGTCTTCCACCAATCTTCACACCTCTGTTGTCTTCATACAGTCCTGCTTCTCTGATGATTTGTTCTGCATATAAATTAAACAGGTAGGGGGAAAGTATGCAGCCTTGTCTTACACCTTTGCTTATTTTAAACCATTCTGTTTCTCCTTGTTCCGTTCGAACTGTTGCTTCTTGATCAATGTATAGATTACGCAAGAGAACGATCAGGTGTTCTGGTATACCCATGCTTCTTAATGTGGCCCAGAGTTTCTCATGGTTTACACAGTCAAAAGCCTTGCTATAGTCGATAAAGCACAAATAGATATCCTTTTGGTATTCTTTAGTCTTTTCAAGGATCCATCTCACATCCGCAATGATGTCTCTCGTTCCTCGCCCTTTCCTGAACCCTGCTTGCACTTCAGGTAGTTCTTGTTCTAGGTATGGCTGTAGTCTCTTTTGAATAATCTTCAGTAGAATCTTGCTGGCATGTGGGATCAGAGCGATTGTGCGATAATTTCCACAGTCAGTTGGATCACCTTTCTTTAGTATTGGTATAAACACAGATCTTTTCCAGTCAGTTGGCCATGATGTTGTCTTCCATATTTCTTGGCAGAGCCTTGTAAGTACGGTAACAGCTGCATCAGATTGCTGCAATACTTCTATGGGAATGCTATCAATGCCTGGTGCTTTGTTCTTTGATAAGGCTTTCAATGCTGCTTCAACTTCTTCTTTCATCACCAATGGTTCCTGATCATAAGGTATAGGTTGAAACGGCTGTTGGTCCACTTGATCTTTATCATATAAAAACTCTGTATATTCCTTCCACCTTTTCTTGATCTTCTCAGCATCATTCAACATAGAACCTTGAGCATCTTGTAACATTCCAATTCGGGGCTGGAACTTTTTCTTTAACTCTCGCAGCTTTAGGAAAGCCGATCTTGTTCTTCCTCTAATAGTTTCTGCTTCTATTTCCTTGCAAGTGTCATTGTAGTACTTTTCCTTGTCCTGTCTTGCTGCACGTTGGAAATCTCTGTTGAGTTCTGCGATTGTCTTTCTTTCTCCTTTGGCTTTAGCTTCTCTGCGTTTCTGGGCAATTTTCAGAGTTTCTTCCGTCATCCATTTTGGCCGTTTTTGCTTTTTCACCTTTTGTAGAGACTTCTCGCTTTCTTCCAGCACAACCTTCTTGATGTCATTCCATAACTCTTCCGGAGCTCTGTCATTTGTATCTAAAGCAGCAAATCGATTTTGCAGGCAGTCTTTAAATTCCAGTGGTATATTCTCAAGGTCATATTTTGGTGCATTCATGAGTGGTTTGCTCTTTTTCAACTTTAGCTTGAGTTTGCATACTAGTAGTTGATGATCTGTACCACAGTCAGCTCCAGGTTTTGTCTTTGTTGATGTTACAGAGCTTTTCCATCGTTGACTTCCACAGATGTAGTCAATTTGATTTTTATACAATCCATTGGGTGAAGTCCATGTGTACAGTCGTCGCTTGTGTTGCTGGAAGAAGGTGTTTGAGATGAATAGATCATTGGTCTTGCAGAATTCTATCAGTCTTTCTCCAGCTTCATTTCTGTTGCCAAGTCCATATTTTCCAACTACTTTGCCTTCTTCTTTGTTGCCAACTTTTGCGTTCCAGTCACCCATGACTATCAGGATATCCTGTTTGCATGTTCTGTCAATTTCAGCTTGTACTTGTTCATAGAACTCTTCAATTTCATTCTCTTCTGCAGCTGTTGTTGGGGCATATACTTGAATTATAGTTGTGTTGATAGGCAATCCTCATAGACGAATAGAGATTAAGCGTTCGCTGACTGCATTGTATTTCATTACAGTTCTTGCAAGTTTCTTCTTTATTATAAATGCAACACCATTTCTTCTTTGTCTTTCATTTCCAGCATAGTAGACCATGTGATCATCTGATGCAAAGTGCCCGATGCCAGTCCATTTCAGTTCGCTGACACCCAACAGATCAAGTTGTACACGTTCCATTTCATTCTTGACCACCTCCAACTTCCCTTGGTTCATGCTTCGTACGTTCCATGTTCCAATGTGTAAGACATCTTTACAGCGTCTGACTCTCATTTCATGCGCAATAAAAATACAATAAAAATAGACAATGCCTAAGACAGCCCTATCGATGAACCCCACTGTGGGTTGTGAACCTATGACCTCTGGCTCCATGGGCAGTGAAGTAACCAGTGGGCTAGAGCTGCTAATAAACACCTGGCTGGCTACAGGAGGACTGCACGGCACCACACCCACATTCTGCTGTAGTTACCAGGGAGATTACATACCACCACCCAACGCACCCTCTGGGGCTCATGGTGGGGGACAGGATCTCTCGCCAACAGATCCACGTTCAACCCCCTGCAATGGTGGCATTAGAGGGGACCATCACCCCAGTCCTGCTAGGGATCAAACACCCTACAGGGCAGGCAATGCAGAGCAGTACACAGCCATAAAGCAATAGCAGACAGACGGCAGGTCTGGAAATGCTCAGCTGCCCCCCACCATTATCTGACATTCTCCAGCAGCAAGCCTACAGTCGCTGCACCCTGCACGGTGTTCCAGCAAGACACATTCTAGCTGCAGACAGTCCGCCAGCTAGTCCATAGTGCATGGTCCTGGAGGAGATGCATGTACCCAGAACGGGGATATCAGCATACACACCAAGCAGATAAGTCAGTGATTGGGCCCCAAAAGGAAACCCATAAATATCACATAAGAGAAATACTATATAGCACTATGGGGGAACCTAGCCATGCCATGGTCACTGCTCAGTCAGGGTGAGAGTGACCTCCCAGCAGGACATGCTATGGCCACCCTGTCCGTGCAGGTGGTACCGGGCACTACAATGTCCGGCCATTGCCCTATGCCCTGTGCAGATGCGGACAGGCCAGGCCACCCTATCCAGGCTATTCCCACGGTACCTTGCTCCTCATTATGCACATTGGCAGGCCAATACTGGCAACAGTGCTAGCAGTGTGGGCTGTGGAGGGTGTTGGCAGCCACCACACAATGGATAGACAGACACACACTCCCCACACCTATGCCAGCATTGTGCAACTATAGAGGTGTTGGGCAGCCCAGGCCACCACACCAGTCCTTGGCACAGTGTAGGCATGGCTATGGTACGCAATACTGTAGGAGTCACTCCCCAGATCAGGTAGACTCAAGGTGGCATGGCCATAGCAAAAATGCTTAATACAATATTCTAATGAAATGCAGAGACCATCAGAATAGCCATAGAAAATTATTTTTAAACCCAACACAGCTGTGTTTTGGCACAAACTGCCTGCATCGGGGCAAATAATCACATAGACATCAAAATAACAGATTAAAACAGAGAAAATAATAGTATATAAAGAGGATGCAAACCATATCAGGATGTTGCATAAGCATAAAAAATAGAGAAACAGAAAACAAAAACATACCAGACATAAACTAACATTCTAAAATAGATAAATTTGTGTCATGCACCAATATATTATATTAAAAATGCCACTAAAGTACTTGGGCCAACCCAACATAATATGTTCTATTTTTAAATTAAGTGCAGTGTGTCAAAGTTATGGTCAACATTATTGGCACCCTTGCTGTTCAACCCCTTAATGTCCAATATCTCCTAAAAAAGTGGTCAGTGAAATGGCTTTCAACTATATATGCACATATATTTGACACATAAAAGAATCGAATAAAACAAGACCAATTTAAAAGGAAATGGTATAAAAACTGGGATATTGCCAGGACATCATTATTAACAAAAAAGTGAATCTTCTTATAAAAGGAGCTGCCCAGCAGAACAAAATTCTTACGTCGGAATGTTTATCATTAGGCCATACAGTCTCTCGCGACAAACTCTCCTTTTTAATATTTATGTTTAGTGTACCAGACACCACTAATGTGTTCCAACACAACTATCTGTGAAAACACTTTAAAACACCTATAAAATCATTAAACAAGCAAAACTTGCAGCTTAGTTCTTGTTGAAAGCTCAATAGCTACACCAGCAATTGCTTGCCTACCCAAACATCGATATATGAGAATTACACTTACCTGGTAATTGATGTTCCTTTAGGGACAACAGTTTAGTCCTCTACCATCGGGTTTGTGTACCTCCTCCTGCAGCATGGAGACTGGACCAATCAGATTCTTGATGGCACTGGATACCCTCTGCTGGTCTTCCCATCAGCCCCCAGTAAACTACTGACAAAGCACACTTCAGGGAGCAACAAATAAGTAGCCAATAATATAGGTAACCTCAACAAGATTGCAAAATGTAACATTAACTCTTAACTAACATACCCCCCACCTTGAGTACCGAAGGGGCAAAAACCAAGACCACCCCCACTTCGCCGTCCCCTCTGCCACCGAACCGCCTCCTAGAGAAAAATAGAGAGCAGTGACAGAGAGAGAGCGAGAGAGCGAAAGGGAGCGAAAGATTAGTACTAACGATAGTAGAAGACAAAGATTCCAGGTCTTATTCTGCTGTATTCTCCTTAACTGAAATCATGTCAGCTGCAAGTCAATCCCTCGTCTGCCCCAGACACACCGGGTGGGAAGGAGGACTGAACTGTTTTCCCTAAAGGAACATCAATTATCAGGTAAGTGTAATTCTCATTTCCTTAGTGGTCCTCCAGTTCAGTCCTTCACCATCGGGATATAGCAGAGCAGTAATTAATGGGGGGGACCCTTGCAGCCTGACCGTAAGACCACCGCCCCAAAGCAAGCATCATCCGCCGCCAGAACATCCAGATGGTAGTGCTTAATGAAAGTATGTAGCGATGACCAAGTCGCCGCCCTGCAAATCTCCACAGGCGGAATCAAACAGTGCTCCGCCGAGGACGCCGCCTGCGCTCTAGTGAAGTGAGCCTGCTACCCTACCAGAACAGACCTTTTCTGCAAAAGATAAGCCGATGCAATAGCCTCTTTTATCCATCTGGAAACTGAAGCTTTTTTTGCCGCTTCTCCTCTACGAACACCCCCAAACAAGATGAAAAGACGATCCATCTTGCGAAACGCCTCCGTCACTCTCAAATATCGATGAAATACCCTCCGTACATCCAGTCGATGCAAAGAACTATCTGAATCCAACTCCGCCGAAGCAGGAAGCGCTGGCAAAGAAACCGACTGATTTAAATGGAACAGAGAGACAACCTTCGGAAGAAAAGACGGCACTGGCCTCAGCACGACCTTCTCCTTGGAAAACGACAAGCAACTCCGAGACTCGCCTCACCTCGCCGAACAAATGGCCATCAAAAACACTGTCTTGAGCGTTAAATCCTTAATTGATTCCTGACTCAAGGGCTCGAACGGCTTCCCCGTCAACACCCTTAACACCAGGTTGAGATCCCAGGGCGGAATGACACATCTACGCGACGGCCAAAGCCGAAAAACCGCCCTAAGAAAATGCTGCACGTCCACGTGAGACCTAAGGGCCACCCCGTGCACTTTGCCTCTATAACAAGCTAGAGCAACCACCTGCACCTTTAGCGAACTGGCCGCTAAACCTCTGTCAAATCTGTCTTCTAAGAAGCTGAGAACCACGGGCACCGACACCGTCACCGTTCATATCTGATGACGCGAACACCAGTCCACAAAAATATGCCAAATGCGCACATACGCAAGGGAGGTGGAATGCTTTCTAGCCCGCAGCATCGTGGCAATGACCGCCGGGGAATAACCTTTTTTACTCAACCTTGCCCTCTCAATGGCCATACCATAAGCGAGAACCGATCCACCTGCGGCATGCGAAGGGGCCCCTGCTGTAACAGATCCTCCAATATCGGCAACTTCCAGGGAGTCCCGTCTAGAAGACAAACTAGATCCGCGTACCACGGCTGCCTCGGCCACTCAGGCGCCACGAGCAGCACCCTGGTGCAGTGCGCCTCGATGCGCTGCACCACTTGTCCTATGAAAGCCCACGGCGGAAAGACATACAGCAGACCGGAAGTCGGCCATGGCTGAATCAGGGCATCGATGCCCTCGGACATCCTCTCCCGACGCTTGCTGAAAAACTGATGCACTTTCGCGGACTGGAACGTCACCATGAGATCCATCACTGGCGCTTCCCACCTGCAGACAATCTGTGCGAACACCGCCGGGTGCAGTTCCCATTCCCCGGCATCCACTTGAACTCTGCTGAGGAAATCAGCCATCACATTGTCCTTCCCAGGAATGTGTGCCGCTGAGATGGAGAACAGCGCTTCTGCCTCTTCTTCCATGGCCACGCTTCCCATTCCCCCCTGTCGATTGATGTAGGCCACCGTTGCCGAATTGTCCGACAGCACTCTTACTGCTCGACCCCTTACCGTGCTCTCGAATGCCCAAAGCGCCAGAAACACTGCCCGAAGCTTGAGCCGGTTGATAGACCAAGTCCTTTCCTGACCAGACCATACTCCCTGTGCGAAGAGCCCCTCGCAGTGAGCTCCCCAACCTGCGAGACTGGCATCTGTCAGCATAGGCAGCTATATTGGCTGCTCCAGAGGCATGCCTGCTTTCAGGGACTCCGGAGCCAGCCACCACTGAAGGTCCCATCTCACCTGAAGAGGACAAGGGAGCCGTTTGCTCAGAGAGCGCGCCTGTGGCAACCAGCAACGCAACAGCACCCTTTGTAAGGATCACGTGTGAAACCTGGACAATGGCTCCACTTCCAGGGTCACCGCCATGGTACCTAGTACCCATAGGTACCACCAAGCAGACGGAGCCGGAGTCGGAGTGCTCAAGAAGATGAGCACTAGCCCGCGAAGCAGGCGCGCCCGCCATTCCGGAAGAAACACTGCTCCCTTCGCAGTGTTGAAGTGAACTCTGAGATACTCGAGGACTTGCGTGGGTACTAAGTGACTCTTGGCTTCGTTGACTACCTAGCCGAGGCTCTGAAGCAGTGAACCACTCTGTCCGTCGCCCGCAGGCTTTCCTCTTTGGACTTTGCTCGAATCAACCAATCATCGAGGTAAGGGTGAACTAACACGCCCTCCTTTCGCAATGCCGCCACCACCACCACCATGATCTTGGTGAAGGTGCGCGGAGCCATCGCCAATCCGAAGGGAAGGGCCTGAAACTGGTAATGGCCCCAAGGAAAGGCGAACCGTAGAAACTTTTGATGGGGCTCCCTTATTGGAATGTGCAAGTAGGCTTCCGTGAGATCGAGGGACATCAAAAATTCCCCTTGCTGAACCGCCACCATAGCGGACTGTAACGTTTCCATCCGAAAGTGGGGAACGCGAAGACAGCGGTTTAAGCCTTTGAGATCCAGAATGGGCCAGAGAGATCCGTCCTTCTTTGGCACCACAAAATAAATGGAGTAGCAACCTACCCTGCATTCCGATGTCGGCACGGGCACCACCACCCCTAGCCGTAGGAGATGGTCTACTGTCTGACGAATAGCCGCCACCTTTCGACTCCCTTTGCTGGGAGACATAACAAAGGAGTCCCATACCGGATGAGCCAACTCCAACGCATAGCCATCGCGGATGATCTCCAGCACTCACTGATCGGACGTTATTTGGACCCAGGCAGGAAGGAACTCCCGAAGTCGCCCCCCAATCGCGAGACTTCCTGCCCGGGCCCGCCTCACTTCATTGGGGCTTACGGCCAACCGAGGAGGAGGGGACTGAAGAGAAACCTCTGTCGGCCCCCCGAAACCCACGAAACCCATGGGTTCGAGGAAGAAATCTTCCCCTGGAAGGACCACCAAGGCGAGACGTATGAAATCTCCAGAAGTCCCTAAACTGACCTCGGGCAGACGGCAAAAACTTCACCTGATGAGGCTTATCTTCCGGAAGTCTGCCACCTTTGGAATCCCCTAGGTCCTTAACCAGCTTATCCAGGTCTTCCCCAAACAATAGCCCACCTTTGAAGGGAAACTTATTGAGATGCGATTTAGATGATCTGTCAGCCACCCAATTCCACAATCAGATGGAACGTCTAGCGGCCACCACCGACGCCATGCCATTCGCCAATGCTCGGATAAGATCATAGTGCACATCCGCCAGATATGCTGACCCAGATTCCAGTCGAGTCACCTCCATCACACTCTGCGGATCCAGCTGCTCAACCCATCTTAAGCGTTGATACCAGCGCAGGCATGCCCGCGCTATCCAAGCCCCGCAAATTGAAGCCTGCAGCGACAGGACATTATCTTCAAACGTCTGCTTCAATAAACCATCCACTTTCCTGTCCTGCGCATCTTTCAAGGCTGCGCTACCTTCCACGGGAATCGTCATTTTCTTCATGACCGCTGACACTGCTGCATCCACTCGCGGCGCACAAAACTTCTCTTTGTCCTTATCTGCCAAAGGATAGAGCCTGTTCATGGTCTTGATGCCTTTTAGGCCCGCCTCCGGCTGATCCCATTCATTCTGAATCATCCGATCCACCACACGGTGAATCGGGAACACTGTTTGTGATTCCCTAACCGCTTGGATGAGGGGATCTTCCAATCCCTCCTCCTCTGCCGGCTGCGCTGAGGCGAGGTTGAGGGTCCTAAGAGCTTCCGTGATGAGTGGCATCAGCTTCTCTTTGCAAAATACCCAAATAATTCTCGCCTGATCTTCAGCTTCTGGTATGTCTCCATCTTCCAGTTCTTCCAGACCCGACTCCGGATCCGGCTCAGCCGTTTCCGACTCTGGCCAATCCCCCTCAGAGGAAACGGCGGTGGAATACCACGGTCTCTTAGCCGACATTGGCAAGGCGCCACGTGCCGCTTCCCCTCGGGGTGAGGAGAGCCCCGCCGACCCAGCTAGAGCCTCCAGCAGCTGCCTAGGCGCCCCAAGCGTAAGGCCTGATGCATAATAAGGATGAAGTCCGGAGAGAAATCCCCCAGCGATGGTTCGGCCCCTGAAGCTGGAAGCGCCCCCGGAGACTCCACCAGCACCTCTGAAGAAACCCCCGGTGGAGCGACCGCTAAGGCTGCTCCCTCCCCTCCAACCTGGAGGGTCAAAGCATCCTGATCCACCTTGCCTTCCATCTGTTGTTCCACCGTGGTTGATACTGATGCGCAGCCATGGCAAATTCCAGAATTGGACACCATGCCCCTACACATGCCGCACACCACACACTGTGGGCGAGCAGACATGGACTAGCCTCCCCTAGAACCGGCTATCAATGCCCTGGAGCACAGGCCTCAGAATTATCGTTTTTCGTGGCCGAAACTGTTCCTGCACTTTTTTTTTTTTTTTAAAGAGACAGATCACCTAATTGGCAAAGAAACAAAAAACAAGGGAATCAAACAATAGAAATAAATCCTAAACCCTGACCATAAGGCTCCTTATGTGTTCCTCCAGTGAGCCCAGCACAGGCTCACTACGTCCTCCTGCTGCATGGAGACTGGACACACTGGGGGCTGATGGGAAGACCAGCAGAGGGTATCCAGTATCATCAAGAATCTGATTGGTCCAGTCTCCATGCTGCAGAAGGAGGTACACAAACCCGATGGTAGAGGACTGAACTGGAGGACCGCTAAGGAACCAGTTGTTCGTTCTCGAAACGTTGTGCCAGATTCCATACAAATGCCCCATTCAATATCAAGATGATGTCGCCAGACGAAGATGATGTCGCAAAATGTTTAGAGCTTATTAATTCTTAAAGCTCTGTCTCAATGCTCAAAAGGACATCCAGTGAACCAAAACGAGTGATCTAGTATACGGTTGCCAACTGGCCAGATGCACCTGACAGACTTGATCCAGTCCTGTGTTTACCCCATTGCATGCAGGGACTTGTAGTCTTGCTTTTCTTATGGAGTGCAATGGAGACATCAGAACTACATGTCCCTGCATGCAGTATAGTAATCCCAGGACTGAATAAAGCCTGTCAGGCACATCCGGAACCATTTGGCAAACTTAATCCAGTGTGATCCCGTTTAATGACTTTTGTAGGTGTTAAAGTTTTTTTACAGATGGTTGTGTTGGAACACATTAGTGGGTCGGGTGGCAGGGCCGAGCCGCAGCAGCCAGTGGAGCCTGCGGGGAAGACATCCCCGCAGGCAGGCAGGGGAACGCCAGGTTGTCCTTGGGCCCGATTCTTGTTACTGCAGGAACATTTTGTTCCTGTGGTCCAGAATCGGGTCCTAACTGGCCCGTCTTCCTTGGGGACATCCTGACATCCCCCTCCCTGAATCAGGCTCCATGTCTGATAAAATGCTGTCGCTAACGGAACTTCATTAAAATCAAAAGATTATACACAATTCAAACTAGGACAGTATCTGAATTCAAGAATGTATGGGACAAACAAAGAAGATCTCTAAAGGAAAAAATGGGACTATAGTATATGATATGGAAGGGCAGACTAGATAGGCTATATGGTCTTTTTCTGCTGACATGTTTCTATGTAAACTCTGGACAGTTTCAACAAATACTAATTTGGATGCAAACATTATGTGAAGACCTAAATATTAAAAAATTAGATAAAAGCTTATCAAATTGCAGCACCAACGAATTACTAGCTGTGCAATACAGCAGTTACAGGCTGTGCGATGCCTCGCATGATTTTAAAGGGGCAGCACCACCTTGAACAACTTGACAACTATTTTTAGAAAACCCATGAATAAGAATACATTTTTCATTTCAGTAGCCAACATACTAGGCAATTAAAGACAAATTACCAGTTTCTTAGATTGAATAGTCTATGCTCTGAAGACAATTTTGAAAGACAGCTATTAGTCCTTAAAGAAACTTTTATCCAGAGAGGACACCCAAGTAATAGTATTGATAGAAACATAGAAACATGGTGCCAGAAAAAGACCACATGGCCTATCAAGTCTGCCCTTCCATATCAATTATTACAGTCCCCTTTATTCCTTTAGAGATCCTCTTTGTTTGTCCCATGCTTCCTTGAATTCAGATACAGTCCCCATTTCTACAACCTCCACTGGGAGACTATTCCATGCATCTACCACTCTTTCCGTAAAGAAATATTTCCTTAAATTACTCCTCAGTCTATCCCCTTTCATCTTCATTCCATGCCCTCTTGTTGCAGAGCTTTCTTTCAATTGAAAGAGGCTCTCTTCCTGTACATTTACACCATGAAAGTGTTTAAATGTCTATCATTTCTCCCCTCACCTGTCTTTCTTCCAAAATATACATATTGAGATCTTTAAATCTGTCCCCATATGACTTATGATAAAGCCCAGTGGCCATCTTGATAGCCACCCTCTGCCCCACTCCATCCTCCTTATATTCTTTTGAAGGTGTTGTCTCCAGAATTGCACACCATATTCTAAATGAGGTCTCACCATTCCTCTCTCTATGAACCCAAGTATTATTCTGGCTTTCGCCTGTCTCCTGTTTTTTTTTTCAGTTTAGCCATCTTAAGATCATCAGAAACATTCAGCCCCAGGTCTTGTTATTCTTTCATGGACAGAAGTACTTCACCTCCTATACTGTGATGCACCCTTGGATATTTGAAGCCCAAATACATGAACCTGAATTTTTAAGCATTAAATCTCAGCTGCCAAATTCTCAACCATTCTTTAAGCTTTGCTAGATCCGTCCTCATGTTATCTACTCCTTCCAGAATGTCTACTCTACTGCAGATTTTGTTATCATCTGCAAAGAGGCAAACCTTATCTGACAGCCCTTCCACAATATCACTTACAAAAATGTTAAAAAGAATCGGATCATGTACAGATCCCTGTGGCACACCACTGGTAACATTCTTCTCCTCGGCATGAGCTCCATTTATCTGTATCCTTTGCCACCTCCCATGCAACCAATTTCTAACCCAGTCAATCACCTATCAGAAACACTCTCCCCATTTGTAAGCACCATGTCCAGTAAGAGTAGTTACTCACCTGTAACAGGTGTTCTCCAGGAGCAGCAGGAATCAGTCCTCACATATGGGTGACATCGATGTCGATGGAGCCCCCATGCGGAGCATTTCCCCAGCTTTCTAAGAAAGCCTTTGGGAATACACCCACGCAAGCACGGTCCCCTTCCCGCCCAAAGGTGCCAACTTGCTCAGTCAGATGACATAGCTAAAAGACAGCACAAAAAACAGAAAAGAACTATATCCAACTGCAACTCCAAGGGGAGAAGGGAGGGTTGTGAGGACTGATTCCTGCTGCTCCCGGAGAATACCTGTTACAGGTGAGTAACTACTCTTTCTCCAGGACCAAGCAGGAAGTCAGTCCTCACATACGGGTGACTCCCTAGCTCTGGGCTACCAGGAACCCAGGCTGAAAAATAAAGCTCCCTATGTGAAGCCTCAGCATCAGGGAAAGAATTTTACTGAGAAGAGATCCCACCGGTAGCCCAACAAGAGGGCTGGAGGGCAGGAGTTGCCTAAACCTCAAAGAGATTCCGGAGTACTGCCTGACCAAAAGTACTGTCCCTATGGGACTCCCTCTCCAGGCAGTAATGGGCTGCAAAAGTCTGGCTTGAGGACCAAGTTGCAGCCCTACAGATGTCTGCCAATGGTACAGAACAGAGATGAGCTACTGATGCAGCCATTGCCCGGACACGGTGGGCTGTGACTCAACTCTGTAAGGGAAGGTCTGCTGCCCTGTAAGCCCAGGTGATACAGTCCGCCACCCATATTGACAAGGTACACTTGGAGACAGGCAACCCCAAGTTGTTTGGGTCAAAGGAGTCGAAGAGCTGAGTAGCCCTTCTATGACCCTTAGTACGCTCAATGTAGAAAGACAAGGCCCTTCTACAGTCCAGGGTATGCAGGACTTCCTCAGCCCAGCTGGCATGGGGCCTAGGGAAGAATGTTGGAAGAACCACCTCCTGATTGAGGTGAAAAGAGGAGACTACCTTCGGGAGGAACTTAGGATGAGTCCTAAGGACTACCCTGTTCCTATAGAAATGAGTGTATAGCCTGTCACAGACCAGGGCTTGAAGTTCACTCACTCGTCTAGCCGAGGTCAGTGCCACTAGGAAAAGAGCCTTCCAAGAAAGGAAGCGGAGAGGACACGTAGCCATCGGCTCAAATGGAGGGCGAGTAAGCTGCTGCAAGACCACATTCAACTCCCACTCAGGGGCTGGTGGACGGAGAGGAGGCTGAGCAAGATGGCACCTTTGGGCGGGAAGGGGACCGCGCATGCGTGGGTGTATTCCCCAAGGCTTTCTTAGAAAGCTGGGGAAATGCTCCGCATGGGGGCTCCATCGACATCGATGTCACCCATATGTGAAGACTGACTTCCTGCTTGGTCCTGGAGAATGAGGGATATAGGATATAGCCATACCGGAGGGCCAAGCAAACTGAAAGTGAGACTGCTTTCTCAGCAAGAGAAGCGTAAATACCAGATTGAATATGTAGTTTGTAATATTCTCATATGGCAGGTGACATAAGGCATATTATCAGGGCAGCTTTTACCTAAGTGCAAAAGGGACAGCTGCCTTGGACCCTTGCACAGTGGGGGCCCAGCTGCCGTACTGCCCATGGCTAACAGCAGCCTAGCTACTGCCCCTGCGCCCATCGCTGCCATTGCAGCCCCTCTCCGGGATGTGTAGCAGCAGCAATACATAAAAAAGGCACTGTGGTGCCATTCGTGCATCTGCTTCTGCCCCCCACCCCCTCCAATTCATTGGCAGCATATCTGATTCAATGGAGGAGGGTGGAAGCAAGAGCACAAATGGCACTGCAGTGCCAGTAAAGAAGGTAACTGGTGCCATGGTGCCTTTTTTATTTATTGCTGCTGCTGTACATCCCGGAGAGGGGCAGCCGTGGTGGTGGGAGGAAGCCCCGTGGATGAGGCGGGCCCTGCCATAAAGGTTTGCCCCTGCCCCAATAAAAGGTAGAAGTGGCCCTGCATAATATTAGATCACACTGGCCAATTGTTCAAAGACTTGCTGTTCAATCATCCCGTCACTAGCCCTACATTCACTTTGGACACTATTCAAATTGCTTCTCTAACCTTTTCTTCCTGTTGCTGGTGCCTCTCCTGCTCAGGTGGTTCACAGCTCAGATCAACTGTTTGACCTGCCTGGTGCTGTACAGATTTCTATCACATGCTGGGAGAGATGTTGGGAAAAGGAAAAATAGATTAGAGAAATATCCGGCTTGCCAAGCCAATAACTCCATTCTCCTGCTATCAGCTGGATCAGATGGGATTGGATGATAGAGTGTGAAAAGGGAATTAGAAAGGTAGAAAAAAACAGAGAAGTGACAGATGCATCTATGAACATTGGGTCGAGAAACTTCAAGTAAGTTCTTAAAAGAATTACAGCCCAAGTTCATAGAGCGGCCACCAAAGATTTTGAAAGCAATATCATGGCCCCCATCCCCTCCAAGAATGATCCACTAAAACACATAATTGACATTACTCTTAAAATATTCACTTAAGGTGACATTTTAAAAGTCCTATTCATGCTTTGGACATCTGAAAACAAGCATAGAGATGTTCAAAGTACAGAGATGTCTCCAGATCCATTTTAAAAGCTGACTCTGGGATGTCCCCAGTGTGATGATGTCTGACTCTGAATGAAGGAGTAGCTGGGGTGTTCCCAGGACGGTGAAGGTTTTGTTAGGACATTCCCATGGAACAGGATGTTTCCATCTGATTACAGAAATGTCATGGACATCTGGCGTCAGGTCTAACTTTAAACCAGCTCCGAGGCACACATAGTGATGAACAAGCATCTGAAAAGTGCTTGGTTTAGGCTGATAAACATCAAGAGTATGTAGAGAGGAAAATACTCTATTATCCCCAGTACTCTGCACAAGCTCAACTATAGCAGCAGCAGGATTTGAATCCTGGCTGCCATGTTCCTAACCCACTACTGAAACCATTATGCTATCCTAGACATCCATGTTCTGCAATACGGTTCTTGGGATGTCTAAGTAGATGCCCTATCGAGTATGTCCAGGTTTGTAAAATTACATTAACACAAGGAAGTGCATGCATTTCTTTTTAAACATTCTGACTTAGACATCCCAGATTGCACTAGGATGGATCTTCTAAAATCCCCCTCTTAAAGTTTAATATTAAATCCTCCATTATACTTTACTGCCTTATTATCCATTCAAATTGTGCCCTTTCTTTTCATCTTCCATTTCTCTGTCTCCCACTTCTTACTTTTCTCCTTCCTATCAGTTTTCCATTACTTCTTTTGCCTCCTTCCTAGCCCATCTTCCCACTCTTATGGTTTATGGGATTTGTTAAACCACCTTTTTGCAAGCACACAAAGAGGTTTACATTATATAAATTAAAAAAGAAAGAGAAAGGAACTCCATTTTGATTAATAAATGCAGAGTAAGGAAAGAGAAAAAGAGGCAATGTCCAGGCTGATGAGTCACAGCAGCAAGTTCATTAACTAGTAATAGAGTAGACACCCAGTAGATAACATGAAGAGGGATCTAACTAAGCCTGAAGAATGGTCTAGAATTTGACAACTAAAAAATGCAGGGTCATGCATTTGGGCTGCAAAAAATCCAAAGGAGCGGTATAATGTACAGGGTGAGGTACTTCTGTGCACAAAAGAAGAGCGTGACCTGGGCATAATTGTGTCTGACGATTTTAAAGTAGCTAAACAGGTAAAAAAGGCGAATGTTAAAGCCAGAAGGATGCTTGGGTGCATAGGAAGAAGAATGACCAGCAGAAAAAAAGGAGGTGATAATGCCTCTGTATAAGTTTCTGGTGCGATCTCATTTGGAGTATTGTGTGCAATTCTGGAGAATGCATCTTCAAAAGGATATAAGCAAGTTGGAGTCGGTGCAGAGTAGCTACTAAAATGGTTAGTGGTCATCGTTATGTAGCATATGAGGACAGACTTAAAGATCTTAATATGTATACTTTAGAGGAAAGGCGGGATAATGGCAATATGACAGACATTTAAATACCTCCGTGGCATAAATGCACAGGAGGGTCTCTTTCAAGTGAAGGCAAGCTCTGCTACGAGGGGACATAAGATGAGAGTGAAAGGGGATAGACTCAGGGATAATAATATGCGGAAATATTTCTTTACGAAAAGGGTGGTAGATGTGTGGAATAGTCTCTCAGTGGAGATGGTGTACATGAAGACAGTATTTGACTTCAAAAAAGCATGGGGCAAACACGGAGGATCTCTAAACGTAACAAGGGGACTATGTAGTTGATATGGAAGGGAAGACTAGATAGGTTATGTGTTTTTTTTCTACCGTCATGTTTCTATGTTTCTAATCTCAAAAGCTCGCTCAAAGAGGTACATCTTTAGTGGCTTATAAATTAGTTTGAGATGAAGGTGAAAAGACAAGCTGTACTCCACAAGGCAGGGACAACAAAGAAAGCAGCCAACTTTCTTGTGGATTCTTGTTTGGCCCTGGAAGGTGGGGGGAGGATGTATATACAGTTGCCGTGAACTGAACAAAGAAAGTGAGCTGGAATGTGCAAAGTGATAAGAAAGGATAAGTTGTTAGGGTCTTCAATGTGAAGAGCCTTATTTATTTATTTTTTATACCACGCTCTTTAGAATCAGTGCGGTTTACATGTATACTAACAGGTACTTTCTATTCCCTTGTCCCCAAAGGGCTCACAATCTAAGTATATCTGAGGCAATGGAGGGTTAAGTGGCTTGCCCAAGGCCACAAGGAGTGGCCATGGGACTAGAGACCCAGCCCTCCGGCCTGAGGTTGCTTGTCTCTATGTGGAAATTAAGAAAGGGTTAAGATCTTTTAGTGGATTTTAATCCTACCATCCTCCATCCTTTCCTCCTTCCCTGGCCTCTTATTCCCTTCTGCCTTTCACCAACTCCCCATTTATTTATACCCTCTGTACTCACTTTCTCCTCAGCCCTCATCTACTTTATTCTGTCTCTCATCCCCTCAACAGCCCTGGTTCCTTCAATGTCAATCATCTCCACCCTGCCTTCAGTCCCTTTCTTCTGTCTTTTATTGGCACCCAGTCTCTGATTACCTCCTTTTACCACCGCCCCAGCTCTTCTCACATCCTCCTCTCACTCCTCTGCTTTCCAGCCCCCCACCCCATGGCCTCTCTTACATAGTTCATAGCATGTTTAGCATCAACCCTTCTCTCTCCACCCCTCAAATCTTCCATCATCTCCCTTCTCTTTATCTCTCCACTTTCCCCATGCCCAGCATCTCCTATCTTTTTATCTCTCCACTCCCAATGTCCAGCATGTCTTGTGTCTTTATTTCTCCATCTTCCAATGCCTAGCACCTCCCCTTTGTCTCCCCCACCGATAGGTCCAGCTTCTCCCCCTTGCTTCCCTTCCCAACTTCCCAAATCCAGCATCTCCCTCTTGCTTGCCTTCCCACCACACCCCCAGGATCAGTATCTCCTCTTTTCTTCCTTTCTTTCCCAAGTCCCTGAGTCTAGCATTTCCCCCTTGCTTCCCTGGCTACCTAACTCTCTGAGTCCAGTATCTGCCATGGGCTTCCCTTCCCACCTACCTCTTTGGGTCCAGCATCATTTCCCCCTTGCTTCCCTTCCCTTCCCTTCCTCCTACACCAGTGTCCAGTATCTCCCTTCCCTGTTGCCATAAAGCGTAGTTACTCACCTGTAACAGGTGATCTCCGGGAACAGCAGGAATTTAGTCTTCACATATGGGTATCATCAGTACCGACGGAGCCTGCACGGGAACGCTCCCCAGCATCCAATAGGAAGGCTTTTGGGAGCATCCCACAGCACATGCACGCTGCCTTCCCGGCTATCCAACTGTCCCTCTTCAGTTAAGTTTGTAGCTGAGTGAAAGGATTGTCACCAGCAGTGGCTGAACTAGTAGTATATAGCTAGGCACACTGCTGGGCCTGACCCTTCTATGAAAGAAAGTGTAGTTGAGATGGAGTGGTCAGGTTGAAATGAGGATTTATTCCCCTCCCGGGGTTTGCTGGATTTTCAAAACAGTACAAAAATACCAAACTTAAGAGGCAGCCATGCTTCTGGCAAAAACAAAAGGTGAAAGGAAAACACAGCTTCTTGCTTGAACAGAACCAATAATTATAACAAACAGAAATCAGATAATAACGTTGGCAGTTCCCTCTGTGCACGTTTATCTTTCTCCCAGGCACACTTATCTTCTACTAGCGTAGAGAAGTTTCATCAGTTATTAATAAAGAACAGTCCATGTCCTCAACATAGGGAAAGCATTCACTTTGCTCCGTGCACATCGGTTCATCAACTATCTTATCTTCTTTAGGGCAGAGAGTCTGGAACTTTCTCCAATCAGTCCCTAGCTTCTCTTCACCACTCTCTCCACAGTATGGCAAATAATTATCAGATAGTTTGTAAAACTGCCTTGTTCTGTTTCTAATAGGTCTCTCTCTTGGCAGTTTTCTGCCAGGCTTTAAATACATGCAATCATCTTCTTCACTCATACATATGTCCTCAATCACTTTACTTTCCTTTTCCCAAGGCTGTAAATATCTTAGGCCATTCTGCCTTTCAGTAATACAGAGTTCCTTACCAGCTGCTCTCCGTTCTCCCCACTGACCTCTGTGTCTGGGAAATTCTTCCTGCGTCACAGGTGAGGGTTTCCTGCAGTTAATCCCTCTGCTGGTAAACGGCTTTCTGTCTCTCTTCAAAGCCCTGCTTGGCTTTCTATTCCAAGACTCAAATGAAACAGCATTAGGCTGAGAGTATTCTGACCTTCTGTTAGAGAGCTGCAAGTCTTCCCTTACTTGCCAAGTTTCCAAATCACTCTCAACTTCTGAGTCTCCAAAACCACCGTCAGAATCAGCACATGAATCCAACTCAGCCTCTCTCACTACAACTCCTGCTGGATCTCCTACCAGCTTTCTGCCTCGATCTAACTCTGTTTGCCTACCACGTTTCTTATACATGGTTAGGGGCGTTTTCCTGCACATGTGCAAACTGTTCCCTTCATTACTTGGGGAGTGTTTGTTGGCTAGGCGTGCCCTCAGACCTCGTGTCTCAGCCTGCTTTGGTTGCCTATGGTAACTGTGAAGCTTTTGATCTCCCTTCCTGTCAGAATCTGTGCCAAACTCAGCAGCTTTCTGTGTCTTAAAGGTATAGGGCAGAACTTCGGTGTCACAGGATATAGGGAGAGAGGAAAGAGACAGAGAAATAGAGAAACAACCCCTAGGGGAGGTAGGTGAGTTGCGAAGACTAAATTCCTGCTGTTCCAGGAGATCACCTGTTACAGGTGAGTAAGAGTAGTTACTCACCTGTAACAGGTGTTCTCCAGTAGCAGCAGGAATCAGTCCTCACATATGGGTGACATCGACGTCGATGGAGCCCCCATGCGGAGCATTTCTCCAGCTTTCTAAGAAAGCCTTAGGGAAGACACCCGCGCATGCGCGGTCCCCTTCCCTCCCAAAGGTACCATCTTGCTCAGTCAGGTGACATAGCTAAAAGACAGCACAAAAAACAAAATGAACTATATACAACTGCAACTCCCAGGGGAGGAGGGAAGGTTGTGAGGACTGATTCCTGCTGCTCCTGGAGAACACCTGTTACAGGTGAGTAACTACTCTTTCTCCAGGACCAAGCAGAAAGTCAGTCCTCACATATGGGTGACTCCCTAGCTCTGGGCTACCAGGAACCCAGGCTGAAAAATAGAGCTCCCTCTGTGAAGCCCCAGCATCAGGGAAAAAATTTCACTGAGAAGAGATCCCACCGGTAGCCCAACAAGAGGGCTGGAGGGCAGGAGTTGCCTAAACCTCAAAGAGATTCCGGAGTACTGCCTGACCAAAAGCACTGTCCCTATGGGACTCCCTCTCCAGGCAGTAATGGGCTGCAAAGGTCTGGCTTGAGGACCAAGTTGCAGCCCTACAGATGTCTGCCAACGGTACAGAACAGAGATGAGCTACTGATGCAGCCATTGCCCGGACACGGTGGGCTGTGACTCGACCCTGCAATGGAAGGTCTGCCGCCCTGTAAGCCCAAGTGATACAGTCCGCCACCCATATGGACAAGGTACACTTGGAGATAGGTAACCCCAAGTTGTTTGGGTTGAAGGAGACGAAGAGCTGAGTAGCCCTTCTATGACCCTTAGTACGATCAATGTAGAAAGACAAGGCTCTTCTACAGTCCAGGGTATGCAGGACCTCCTCAGCCCGGCTGGCATGGGATTTAGGGAAGAATGTTGGAAGAACCACCTCCTGATTGAGGTGGAAAGAGGAGACTACCTTCGGGAGGAACTTAGGATGAGTCCTAAGGACTACCCTGTTCCTATAGAAACGAGTGTATGGCCTGTCACAGACCAGGGCTTGAAGTTCACTCACTCGTCTGGCCGAGGTCAGTGCCACTAGGAAAAGAGCCTTCCAAGAAAGGAAGCGGAGAGTACACATTGCCATCGGCTCAAAGGGAGGGCGAGTAAGCTGCTGCAAGACCACATTCAACTCCCACTCAGGGGCTGGCGGACGGAGAGGAGGCTTTAGCAAGAGCAATCCTCTGAGGAACCGGGACACCAAGGGGTGAACCGATAAAGAGTGCCCTTCCACCAGTGAGTGGTGGGCTGCCAGAGCAGAAAGGTGTACCCGAACAGAATTGGACTTCAGACCCTGATTAGACAAGTGCAGTAGGTACTGAAGCACCACTGCCACAGGACAGGGTTCTCCTGGCGTTGGTCACACCAGAAGGAGAACCGTTTCCACTTCAGGGCATAGGTCTTTCTGGTGGATTGCTTCCTAGAGGCCAAGACCACCTCTTCAACTTCCTGAGGCAGGCCCCAGGGAGCTAGCACTACCCTTGCAGCCTCCAGGCCATCAAATTGAGAGTTTTGAGATTGGGGTGCAGAAGGGAACCCTGATCCTGAGAAAGAAGATCAGGTTGCAACCCCAGAGGGAGTGGGGTGTCCACCGCCAGTTGTAACAGAAGGGGGAACCAGGGCTGCCTCGGCCATCGGGGGCTACCAATATGACTGAGGCCCTGTCCCTTAGAATCTTGAACAAGGTTCGGGCCACCAGGGGCGTGGGAGGAAACGCATACAGAAGACCCTGGGACCATGAGATCAGGAAGGCATCTGCTGCGAATCTCGTGGGATGCGGTTGCCTGGAGCAGAACTGAGGCAGCTGCCGGTTCAGGGGACTGGCAAAGAGGTCTATGGATGGAAGTCCCCATTTCAGGAAAATGTTCTGAACCACCAAAGGGTGCAGTTGCCATTTGTGAGGTTGTAGAACCCTGCTCAATCTGTCTGGCCAGGAAGATAGACTGCCCTGAGCAACATATTGTGTTGAAGTGCAAAAGAGCATACGGTCTGTGCCTCCCAACACAGGAGCCTGGACCCCATGCCTCCTTGTTTGTTCACATAGAACATCGCTACCTGGTTGTCCGTCTGCACCAAGACAGACTGGTGGGCCAGGATGTGAGAGAAGGCTTTCAGGGCTAAGCGTATCGCCCGGAGTTCCAGCAGGTTGATTTGTTGCATGGCCTCCCATGGAGACCACAGGCCCTGTGTGCACTTGTCCAGACAATGTGCACCCCAGCCCTGCAAGGAGGCATCGGTTGTGAGTACCACAGTGGAAACAGGTACCTGAAAAGGAATTCCCTGTAGAAGGTTGGGGGGGGAGGTTTGGAGTTCAGGAATGGTTTGGACACCCTTATTTTGTCTCTGAGGCCTGCCTCCACTGAGTTCTGAGGCACCACTGTGCAGGCCTCATATTCAGGCGGGCATTGGGGGTCACATGCACTGTCGATGCCATGTGGCCCAGGAGCCTTAGACAGAGTCTGGCGGAAACCAGTGGGTTGTTTAGAAACTGGCTGGCCAAGTCCGATAGCCTCCCTGCTCTGTCTTTTGGCAAGTAAGCTTTTGCTTGCAGGGAGTCCAATCTTGCTCCTATGAACTCTAGGTTCTGGGAGGGGAGCAAAGTGGACTTTGCGAAGTTTATGACAAAGCCCAGTTGCTGAAGGAGAGAGACAGTACGGACGGTGGCGTGTCTGGCCTCCTGGAGAGTTTGACCCCTGATGAGCCAGTCGTCCAGGTAGGGAAAGACAAAAATTCCTTGGTTTCTCAAGTAGGCCGCCACCACCGCCAGGCACTTTGTGAAGACCCGTGGGGCGGAGGTTAGGCCACAAGTGGTTTCCTCCCACCACGAACCTTAGGTACTGTCTGTGGTCTGGATGAATGAGGATGTGAGTATACGCATCCTTCAGATCTAAGGAGCATAGCCAATCTCCCTGCTGGAGGTAGGGCAGCAGTGTTCCAAGAGTAAGCATCTTGAACTTTTCCTTTTCCAAGAACTTGTTGAGATTTCTCAAGTCCAGAATGGGCCGGAGACCTCCAGTCCTCTTTGGCACAAAGTACCTGGAGTAGAAGCCCTGACCCAGAAGGTGGGGAGGAACAGGCTCCACTGCCCTGTCTAGAAGGAGACTTTGCAGTTCCTGGAGAAGGAGTTTTCGATGTATAGCAGGCCTTGGCGGCTCCCTTGTAAAGTAGGAGGGGGGTACCTGATGGAAATGGAGCAGGTAGCCCTTCCGGACTATGCTCAGTACCCAAGCATCGCTTGTGATGAGCGGCCACTGGTAGGCAAACAGGACCAACTGACCTCCCGTGCTGAGATGGGCCAGCAGAGGTGGAGAGGCTATGCAGTGGGAGTCAAAAACCCCCTTCCTGCTGAGTAGGAGCAGGAGCTGGAGGCTTGGGGGTTTTCTGCCTACGGGGCGCATGTCCCTGCCCCTTGGCCTGCTGACCCTGCTGGGGAGCTGGGGCGGCCTGGTATTGAAAGGTTTGTAGGCAGATGACTTCCTTGGGTAAAAGGCCTTTTTCCCCGAGCCCTTCTTCTTATGAGAAGGGGTAGAAGTTTTCCTGGACAACCTTGTCCTTGTCAGAGTCTCGGTCTCGAGCTCAGCAGCCTGTTCGGCCATGGGCTTGCCGAAGAGGTTTTCACCTCGGCACAGGACATCGACCAACTTGTCCTGCACCCATGGCTCGAGGTCCGATGACTGTAGCCAGGCCTGGCATCGAGCACCGATGCCAGCCGCCGCTACCCGGGCCGAAGCCATCGTAGGCCACCCGGGAGATGAATATGGAGCACTCCCAGATCCCCGAGGACAAGGTCTTGAACCTCTGCAAAGGTTCCCCGGAGAGACCAGCAGAGAACCCGGCTAACTCCTTAGCCAGGTCCCGTAAGTACTGTGATAAGGAAGCTTATCATAGCTCAGGAAGGAGCTATAGGAAAGGTGAAGTGACTCTGAACAAGCAACCTGTCAGTTCTGGTAGAAATAAGAAAACAGAATTTTCCCATAAAAGACTACCAGTCCCAGAATGCACCAGGTTTCCAACAGCCATTAGAGGAGCTGAAGTGGGGAAACGTGTGTTCAATCAGGAGGGCTATGAGGTAATCCCTAAGCACTCATCTCAAAGGGCAGGGCCTGATTTAGCACAGCTGCGCTGTGTTAGGGAGGAGCACTCATCAAGGCAGAATAAGAGTAGAGATTATTCTATAGATGACTATCTTCATGATCACCTTGGATATACAGAGAAGGATCATCAGTTTCATCTGAAGGATCATCAGAAGCAGAAGACAAACCGGACGGACAGAGAGAGAAAGAGACCCTCTGGAAGAAAGAGGAGGAAAGCCTTTGAGAGGTCTAGAAGAGTCCAAAGCAGTACGTATACTGGGAGGTATTCCAAGGGCCAGCATACACCATTGGACTGGGGAAAGCCAGAGGAATGGTGCTGCAGAGCTAGGAATCTCCAGACGCTACCTGTGAGGGAGACGGCTGCACGTGAAAGGGACCCTAAGACCCGTGCCAGAAGGTATGTGAAGAGAGATCCAGTGTCCAGGGATCTGGATTGGAAGGCTGGACATAAGAACTGGACTACATACTGGTCAGGCTATATAAAGAGGAACTCTAGCAGCAATGGAAGCTCAGGTATGAACACTGATCTATGACCTAGCTATAACCTTGAAAGACAGCAGGGAAACAAGTATTCTCCTGAAAATGCTCCATTGAGAGATTCATCTGTGCCAATCCATGATATTGAACCCATGCTTTTGAACAAGGGGGAATAATAGCAGATGAGGATCCTGTTTATATGGACTGCTCTCTATCTAAACTCTGTTGGTAACTTTCTGTTATAAAGTACAGCAACCATCACAAAGAAATACAAATTTGTTCTTTAATCTACTCAGAAAAGCTCCTGAAGCAGGATTTGACCCACACAGTAGAAAGCAAGTCAGCTAAGGGGTTTCAGCTGGTAACTGCTAGCAATCGAGCCTCACCTAATTGCTTGTGAGCTAGGAGAGAATCAGTTCTGAATCTGTGTGGGAAGTAATCAGAAGTTAATCTGAAAAGAACAGTTTGTTTCTTGCTTTGTGGCTTTTCATTTGTTGTTTTCCTGAGTTTGACTTTGTTTTTCCAAGTTAACACTGAAAGCAAGTTACCTGATTTTATGTGCTACCAAGCATATCTGTGTTGGGAGAAATAACCCCATAAATAAATATCTTATTGGCTTTACCCAAGAGCACAACTAAATTATTGTCAGCAGCTGTGTCTGGTGTGAATGAACTACATTGCCCACAATACCTTGCAAATCATATAGATATATGCACTTGACAAGACTGTGAAGATTCTCACCCAGGCAGCCGTCTGACAGTACATGCCCATGTGCAGCTGGCAGGACTGGACACAGCAAGCAAGCATCGAGCCCTGGAAGCACTTTCTGCCGATGGCATCCAGGTTCCAGGCCTCCCTACCTGGGGGCACCGCGGAGTGCATCTTCTGACTCTTCAGACGATGCATGACCGATTCCACAACCATAGAATGGTGCGGCAGCTGCGCCTTCTGGAATCCAGGGCTCTTTCGGACTCGATACATGGAATCGACCTGCTTGCTCAAAACCGGCGCCAAGGCCGGTGCTTCCCACATCCGGAAGAGGAGCCGTTCCAGCATCAGAGGAAACGGCACAGTAAAGGCCTCCCTGGGGGGAGAGTCGTACTGTAAGGCATCGAGCTCCTCGGCTCGAGGCTCCTCCTCAGGATCCGCAGGAACGGCCAAAGCCTTGGCCATGTCCCTCATGAACTCCGAGAACCGGGTGTCCTCCAGGGGGATCTACTCCGGGGCTCGGACTACGGCGAGTCCGAAGGGACACACCGAGTCCGAAAGGTATCGGGGGACTCCTCGTCCTCTGTCTCCCACGCAGACTCATCGGGGGCATCGGCGTTGACGCCCTCGGTCCCGAACGGGAGGTCGAGGGAGACCGTGACCGAGTCCGGACTCGGACCTTCATGGCTTCGAGAACCGGCTCGGTCTCCAGGGTCAACTTGGACATCGACATCCTGGTGGTCGGGACAGATGCACCAGTCAAGCTGGCCATCAGCACCCGCTGCTGATCCATGAAGGCAGACAGTCTGCACTCCAAGGCTGTCAGCCTGAGTCCAAGCTCAGGAGACTCAGCAGCCACCGACTCGGGCCCTGAATGCGCCAGGCCAGACGTCGGCTCCCTGGGAGGAGAGTCCTCGAGGACAACAGGACTTACATGCTCGACGGACTACGGCTCTATACAAGGCACCTTAGGTGGCTTCTCCAGCTCCAAAGGCCCGGGGCGGCGGTCAGGGGTCCGAGACCTGGCCCTCGAGGAACCAGGGGTATCCTCCAATGCCGCCCTCACGAGCTTCTTCTTCCTCTTATGCTCCCGACTGGGGGACCCCCCTTTCAGAGGAACCCCGATGAAGCTCGGGGTCAGACTCCCGAGACGTCGAGGCCTCTGACGAGGTCCGGGCTCGGCTGGAGGCAGAGTCAGAAAAAATTCTCTCCTTCTGATGCTGCCGGCTTCTGAGTGCCTTGGTGGACATCTTTCCACACGGGACACAGACCTTGGGATCATGGTCTGGCCCGAGGCAACGTAGGCAGCAGTCGTGTGTGTCGGTAAGAGACATCAGCTTCTTACAAATGATCACACTTTTTAAAACCATTGGAGGCCATCGGAGAAAAAAGGGCCCCCGCGAGGTCAAAAGACCGGCCCTCCAGGGAAAAAGAAAAAGAGCGTGAACACCTGCCACGAAGGGCAAAAAAACGAAAAACAGGGATTAGGTCGATACCGGTGTACCGGACCCAGGTGGGAAGGGGAACCGGTGTCGAACCAGACAAAAGAGAGCGAAAATCGCAGAAAAAAAAATCAAACTTTTCCGGGTGACACGGACTCACGCCCGTTGGGCTCCACGGAAAAAGAAAGACTGAGCAAGATGGCACCTTTGGGCGGGAAGGGGATCGCGCATGTGTGGGTATATTCCCAAAGGCTTTCTTAGAAAGATGGGGAAATGCTCCACATGGGAGCTCCATCAACGTCGATGTCACCCATATATGAGGACTGACTTCCTGCTTGGTCCTGAAGAAACTACGCTATCTCCAGGAACAAGCAGGAATGTAGTCTTCACATATGGGGACTCCCTAGCTGAAGATGCCGGGGAGATGGCCCCAGGAAGCTGCCACCTATAGTGAGGTGGGCCATGCTTCCTCCCATGGATCTCTGGCATCCTACCAGGGTTGGTGGGTAGGAGTTGAATTAAGTCTGAAAGAGATGTTGAAGAACAGCCTGGCCAAAGAAGGCATCCCGATGGGCGGCTTTATCTAGGCAGTAGTGGGCTGTGAATGTGTGCACCGAAGCCCAGGTTGCTGCTCGACAGATGTCATCGATAGACACAGAGTGAAGGTTAGCCATAGAGGCTGCCATGGCTCTCACATTATGTGCTGTGACATGGCCTTGAAGAGGAAGACTCTTACTCTCATTAGTAAAGGATATGCATTGTGCAATCCATTTAGATAAAGTTCTTTTGGAGACTGGAAGTCCCAAATGACTAGAATCAGAAGCAACAAAAAGTTGAGAAGACTTTCTATGATGCTGTGTTCTTTGTAGGTAAAAAGCCAAGGCTCTTTTACAGTCCAAAGTATGAAGGTTCCTTTCTGCATTAGAGGCATGAGGCCTCGGAAAGAATACAGGAAGGTAAATCGATTGATATAAATGAAAAGGCAAAACCACCTTTGGCATAAAATGTGGATGAATTCTGAGA
The DNA here is from genome assembly GCA_033557465.1 of Ichthyophis bannanicus. NCBI lineage: Eukaryota > Metazoa > Chordata > Amphibia > Gymnophiona > Ichthyophiidae > Ichthyophis > Ichthyophis bannanicus. Next base: position 626,713,057 of record CM066031.1, read on the forward strand.
ACAACCTTATCATGGTGAAACGCTGTATAAGGGGGATCAGCCACTAAAGCTTGCAATTCACTAATGCGACATGCGGAGGTGATTGCAATTAGGAAGATGACCTTCCAGGATAAAAGCTTTAGGGTTGTAGTGGCTAAAGGTTCAAAGGTCGGTTTCATGAGCTGTCCGAGAACTAGATTTAAATCCCATGCCAACAGTGGTGGCCTGATAGGAGGCTTTGTTAATAGAAGACCTCTCATACATCTTGCTATGATTGGATGAGAGGAAATTGGCTGTCCATTTAGAGGCTTATAGGAAGCTGCAATTGCACTAAGATGGACTCTTACTGAATTTGTCTTTAGACCAGAATTTGATAAATGAAGTAGGTACTCTGGTATCAATTCCAAAGGTATCACAAGGGGGTTTAAGCCCTTTTGAGAACACCATATAGTAATACGTTTCCACTTGAAGGCTTAAGAACATCTTGTGGAAGGTTTTCCGGAAGACTGAAGGACATCCTTTACCTGTTGGGAAAGGTTAAGATCCTGTAGGTCTAGGCTTTCAGCAACCAGGCCCTGAGATGCAGGGACTGGGGATTCGGGTGCCATAGCATCCCGTTCTCTTGGGAGAGAAGGTCTGGAGCACACCCTAACTTCAGAGGTGCAGCTTGAGAGAGATGTAGAAGCAGGGGATACCATGTTTGTCGTGGCCACCGTGGCGCTATGAGGATCATATAACCTCTGTTTCTCTGAAGCTTGAAGAGTGATTTGGGGATGAGGGGAATGGGTGGGAAGGCAGGAAGTCCTGACCCCAGTGAAGGAGGAAGGTGTCCCATGCCTGGCAATTGTGAGCCGGAATTCTGGAACAGAACCGGGGAAGTTTGGCATTCAGTGGACTTGCAAAGAGGTCTATGTCTGGGGTTCCCCAGATGTGAAATATCTTTATCACCTGGTCTAGGTGGAGAGACCATTCGTGAGGCAGTAGTACTCGGCTGAGTTTGTCTGCCCAAAGGTTTTGAATGCCTGGAAGATATACCACGAGAAGGTGAATATGATGCTCTCTGGCGAGGGCCCATAGTTGTAAAGCTTCATTGCATAATGACAGAAAGCCTGTTCCACCCTGCTTGTTCACATAGAACATGGCTACTTGATTGTCTGTTTGGACTAGGACTGTCTTGTAGCTGAGCTGGGCATGGAATACTCAAAGAGCTAGATAGATTGCTCTGAGTTCTAGGTGGTTTATATGAAGACAAGCCTCCTGTGGAGTCCAGGTACCCTGGGTGGAGAGATGGTGCAGGTGTGCTCCCCATCCCACCTGTGATGCATCTGTTGTTAGGGTGGCCTGGAATGGGGTTTGTTGGATTCTCCAGAGATTGCCACCATTGTAGGGATAAATCAGTCATTGTGAGTTTGATATCTTGTCCGACAGACGTCCTGTGGCCTGTGTCCACTGTGTGGATAGTGTCCACTGGGCTGCTTGCATGTGGAGGCGAGCATAGGGAACTACATAAACTGTGGATGCCATATGTCCCAGTAATTGCAGCAGTTCTCGAGCAGTTAGGGAGGGCTTTCCCGCTGCTTGAGAAGCTAGTTGCATTATGCGAAGACAGCGAAGCTGTGGAAAGAAAGCCCTTGACTGTCTGGTATCTAAACAAGCTTCTATGAACTCCAGGGTCTGAGAAGGAACAAGTTGGGATTTTGGGAAGTTTATGACCAATCCAAAGTATTGGAGAATTTGCATTGTGCGAGACAGTGCAGAGCTGGCTTCTGGAATCATGGGGGCTCAAATGAGCCAGTCGTCCAAGTAAGGGAAGACGAATATCCCTAGGGTTCACACGAATGCAGCTACTACTGCCATGCATTTCGTGAATACTCTTGGTGCTGAAGCCAGACCAAAAGGAAGAATCCTGTATTAGAGGTGTTTTCCCTTGAAAAGGAATCATAAGAATTTCCTGTGATCTGGATGGATCAGAATATGAGTATATGCATCCTTTAGATCTAGAGAGCAAAGCCAATCCTGACTTTGAAGGTATGGCAGATTTCCCAGAGAAATCATTTTGAACTTTTCTCGGAACAGATATTTGTTCAGTTCTCTGAGGTCTAGAATGGGTCTTTGTCCTCCTGTTTTCTTTGGAATAAGAAAATAGGGGGAGTAGAACCCTGTACCCTGTTGGGGAATGGGCACTTCCTCTATTGCTTCCTGAGCAAGGAGTGTTGAGACCTCTTGATCCAGTAGATCGTCTGGAGAGTTTTGGGAATTGAACTGTCTTACGATTGTAGGAGGGGGCATGCTGTGAAAATGAAGCTTGTACCTCTCCCCTACAATGGACAGAGTCCAATTTTCTGATGTTATTTGGTGCCATCTGTTGACAAAATGACACAACCTGCCTGGAATGTTTAGGGGTTCTGGACCCTTCAGAGGCAGGAAAGCTAAGCTCTCTAGGAAGGAGTCAAAGCCCTTGAGGGGGCTGAGCCTGTGGAGCTGGTTGAGCTCTCGGGCCTTTTGGCTTCTTTTGTTGTCTGGATTGTTGCTGTTGTCCCTTTTGGGCAACTTGACCCTGAGCTTGCCCTTGCTGGGTATAGGATGGTTAAAACTTCCTCTTTTTGCTGAAAAAGGGTTTTTTATAGGGTTTCTTTTTGGCTGGAGTGGCTGTAGATTTTGACAATCTGTCTAAAGTGAGATTGTCAGTATCTATCTCATTAGCCTTTTCCTGCCAATTCTTGCCAAAGAGGTTTCTCCTGTGCAAGGAATGTTTCCTAATTTGTCCTGTACCCAAGTCTCCAAGTCTGATGCCTGAAGCCAGGCAATCCGACGTGCACCAATAGCAATAGCAGAAGTTCTGCTGATGCATTCAAAGCAGTGAAAGGCTGCATGATTTACAAACTTGGAAACGTCTTGAGCATGCTTGACAAGAGTAAGGAAGTCTTGTCGTTTGTCATCAGAGAGAAGGGGGCTCATAAGCTCCAAGTCTCCTGTGACTTCTTTGAGGAACATTCCCATAATATAAAATATATGAGCTGATCCTAGCTGAAAGCATGGAAGCCTGAAATGTTCGACACCCAAAGGCATCAAGAGTCCTGCATTCACGACCTGGAGGATTGGATGCATGTCTTTTTGCACTTTTCATCCTACGCATGGCTGATTCCACTACCATTGAATGGTGTGGCTGCTGAGTCTTTTGAAAATCAGGACATGGTGAAAGTCGATACATGGTATTGAGTCTCTTAGAATGAGGAGATGTGGTCAGAGGTGTTTCCCACATCCTGAGCATCAAATCATGAAGAATTTCATGAATGGGCGGGGTAGCTGCCTCTTTGGGAGCCTTAGGGTATTGGAGTATTTTCAATTCCTTTGCTCTAGGTTCTTTTTCAGGAGCTACCGTGATTGATAGGCCTCGGGCCACATCACGAATAAAATCCTGGAAAGACATATCCTCCACAGGAGACATTCTGAATTGAGGAGAAGAAGAGTCTTCCGGAAGAAGTACTCTGGTACCAACCGAGTTATCTGAGTCATCGGAATCGGAAGATTCGAAGTATCTCTGATCCCGATGTTCATGCAAAGCACGATATCGGTATTGATTGAAGTCGGCACCGAGTTGGTCCGGTACCGATCTGTCAATGCCCGAAAAAGTCGGCATGGGCAGAATTCCCACCAGGGCCAGTACCGTCGGTGCTGGTACCAGTATCGGTATTGGTGTCGGTACCGGTGCCCGTTGAACCATCAGTAGCAGTGTCAACGGTACTGCAGCTGTAAGGAGAGCTGCAAGACTGCGTTCGATAGCGAGAAATCTCTGGTCTATCGACACTGCCGATGCCTGGGTGTTGGTACCGGTAAAAGCAGCCGTAACCCCTGAGCATAGCACCAATAGTTCTGCCGAGGTTGAGGCTTCGAGAACATCCTGGAGCCCCGTTAGTGCGTTGGAGGCCGAAGTCTCCCACCAGGGCTGTTTTGACGGTATAATTTCCTCAAGGGCAATGCCAATGGCTTCTCGATGCTTGGAAGGAGATCTACCCTTTGAGGACTGGCTCTTATGTTTAGTTACCTGAGATCCATGGGAGGAAGACGAGGCTCTGGAAGACGTTGATGCAATGGACATCGCATCTGAAGAAAAGAGGGTATCGGGTTCCGTCTTCCTCTTTTAGTCATTCCCATACAAGAGGAACAGTTCGATGGAGAATGGTCAGGGCCTAAACATTTGAGACACCAGTCATGGGTGTCGGTGACGGAAATGGTACCACCATACTTAGTACATTTTTTAAAACCACTAGCTGGTTTATCCATTTTTCAGGAAAATGGGGCCTAATGCCCAAAATGGCGCCTAGCACCAAAAAGAAAAAGTTTCTGAAGAGAAACACTTCAGAAGTTTTTTTTTTTTTTGAAAAGAAGAATAAAAGAGAACTGGCGGTACCGGTAGGCGTCGAGCGGAGGCAGGCGCGACCACAAGAAAACAAGTTTAAAGAAGAAATTTTCTGCGGTGACAGGGTATGTGACCTGTCAGCTCCGCGGAAAACAAAGAACTGAAGAGGGACAGTTGGAAAGCCGGGAAGGCAGCGCGCATGTGCTGTGGGATGCTCCCAAAAGCGTTCCTATTGGACGCTGGGGAGCGTTCCCGCGCAGGCTCCGTCGGTACTGACGATACCCATATGTGAAGACTACATTCCTGCTTGTTCCTGGAGATTTATTTATTTAGATTTTCTTTTATACCGCGCTATTCAACATCATTGCGGTTTACATGAAACATAAAACATTACACGTTGCATACAATGAACTGTGCTTACAAAAAACAGGATATAAAACTAGGATAACTTGGGGTAACTATTTACACCAGATTTTCATAGAATTAGTATCACATTAGCTATGCTTATGATTGTCTTATAGGGTCAGATTTGGTTGTGCGAACTAGACTAGACTGTGGGTGGGACTACTGGATCTTCATCTACCTGGTAGTATAAGAGGAATAGATAGTGTTTTGTTACCGATTCCCTCCTTCTCACCAATGAAGCTGGGCAGTAACAGAAGGGCTTAAGTATGATTTTATTTTTCTGGAACATGAAGCCAAATCTCGCAGATGTTATCATAAAACTTGACTCCATGTGGCAGGAAGAGAGAAGAAGTGCATAATCCTGTCTGCTATTGCCATTTTTCTTGACTGGAAGGAGGGAATTGGATGCAGTATAGCAGTACTGCATAAAGTAAGTACAGTAGGGAAAGAGCGATAATAGACATAGAGGAAGGAAGAGGGAAGGGAAGATGCTGACTAGAGGATGAAACAAAGTAGAGGATCAGAGAGCATGTGTCAACACTGCAAAAAAAAGTACAGCGCAATTGTACCTCAAATTTTTATCCATGATGTTTAGGCCACTGATTCCCAGCTCCTGATAAAGCCACCCTTGAGGCTGAAGACAGGCGCACAGTACTCTTTCAGTGCTCCCTTCACATCGGCACCCAGGAGCCATGCTCCCCCCTCCTCCCCCCCCCCCCCATTCCCAGTACAACAATGGTATCATTTAAATAAACTTTGAAACACTTATGTACCTCTCCTCCATACAAAGCAATAGGGAAAGTGCAATAAGCTGAAGGCTAACAAGATCAGCAGTTCCCAAGTATTATACAACACACATCAACATCAGCCTGATAAAGAAATGTGCACAAATAGCCATTTGTTGTGTTAACTGCCAACTCACACAATGCAGACATGCTAAGTCACACACATTTAAGCATCTGACACACATTTTAGACTGTTCTCACGCTCACACATATTTTGTAATTGGAGTTTGGTAAGTTATGTGCATGTGCAGCACTGCTAAAGGCTAGTTGGGCTTGTCTGTGCAAATGTGCTGTATGAGTCAAGGGGGCTATGTGTGCAAAGAAGGAGCTGCTCTGTGCTGCTCCACTTCTCCAGTGGTGTGAGCAAGTCCTGAGTGTGGCATCAGTGGTGGTGGGAATCAAACGCTGGTTTCTTGGTTACTAAGCCAGTGCTCTAACCACTCAGGCTACTCCTCCTCCCCCATGGGGTAGTTTTACCTTATAATTTTCAGTACTAAGCATTTCATCAGAGCTCACTACTTTTTTTGCCACACATGAAAGCTTCAGGTAAAGTGGGTGTTTTCATGAATCTTGTTGTCTTAAAAACAGTCTTGCATGCAGTGACCAGGGCCTTGAGGATGTTGGAATCAAGAAGATACTGTGATGCTAAAGAAGTATAGGAAAAAACAAAAACACCCCCTCAAAACACAAAACAATTGTGCAAAATACTTTTTTTGTCGGAATATGGCAACAAAGTACCGGGAATTCAGTCCAGGTACCACTGTGGCAATTCCTTTTATTAAAGATACGGATAAAAATTTCAAAATCCAGAACTTAGCTTATGTATAGTGCTGCTCTCCGCACTGCAAGAATATGCCAGCAAAACACAATGATGACATGGCTCCACGTTTCGGGTGTAACATCAGATATGAAAACCTTGAACACCCTGCTTCAGGCCCATCCAAACTGGCAAATCTTGTTTGGATGGGCCTGAAGCAGGGTGTTCAAGGTTTTCATATCTGATGTTACACCCGAAACGTGGAGCCACGTCGTCATTGTGTTTTGCTGGCATATTCTTGCAGTGCAGAGAGCAGCACTATACATAAGCTAAGTTCTGGATTTTGAAATTTTTATCCGTATCTTTAATAAAAGGAATTGCCACAGTGGTACCTGGACTGAATTCCCGGTACTTTGTTGCCATATTCCGACAAAAAAAGTATTTTGCACAATTGTTTTGTGTTTTGAGGGGGTGTTTTTGGTTTTTTTGAGATCTTTTGTTTTTGGGCTGTTAGATTGATTTCAGGGGGTTTAGTGTTTAGGATTCTAAAGAAGTATAGGAAACAACTGTGCTAGTATTGAAAGGACAGAAGTCCCAGAAGATCAATTTTCACCCCAAGGCCCTGATGGTCATGTTTCATAGTTTGTTCTCACGTTTACCACGGGGAGCATTCTAGCACTGCTGATAATGCTGTTGCACATGACACCCAGGAACGTGGAAGAACTCAAATACAAATTAGGAGATTTGAGAGCAGAGGGGTACCATAAAGTAGCAAGAGAGGCATTTGAGGAAGCTCACTGCTCCCAAATCAACTGATGCTCCTTAAGGAGATATTTTGGCCAATATTCAGCCTTGGTAATTAGCAGTTTTTTAAACACTGGCTGTCATGGCAGAAAAGAAGTCAGAGATTCAGCACCAGAATTTGGATAGTAGCCGGCGCTAAATATCTGGATTCAGAAATAACTGCCAGCACTATCTGGATAGTAGCAATAAGCCCACAAACTGGATAAATTTAGAATTCTTTCAGGGGTGCCCCGTTTGACCTCCCGGCACTCAGCGCGTCGGTGGACTCCTATATATCACAGCCGTGGGACAGAAGACAAACACTGCTCTTTATTCCCACGGCTGTTCAGAGGTGAGGCAGGGTTTTGGGTCTCCCCAGCTCCCTATGAAGCCGATCAGGCGCGGGGCCCCTTTTGGTGTGTGGCAGGGGAGACTGGGGACTAGAATGGGAACAGGAATGGGGGGACTGGGGGCTAGAAAAAGAATGGGAATAGGGGCTTAGAATGGAACGGGGGGGGGGGACGAGGTGCTAGAACAGGAATGAGGGGGGGGGGGCCAGGAATGAAAATGGGCTGATGTTGGGGGATGAGATACTGGGACTGGAAGAGAGTGGATGTTGGAGGGACTGGAAGAGAACTGATACTGGGGGTTTAGGACTGGAAATGGGCTGGGGATGGGGGACTGGGACTAGACAGGAGATGATGCTGGGATGGACTGGAGGAGGACTGATACTGGGGGTTTAGGACTGGAAATGGCCTGGGGATGGGGGACTGGGACTGGAAGGGAACTGATACTGGGGGTTAGGACTGGAAATGAGCTGATGCTGGGGGACTGGAAGGGAACTGGTGTTGAGAGGGACTGGACGAGAACTGAAACTGGGGTGCTAGGACTAGAAATGGGCTGATGCAGAGGGGATGGGCGAATGGGACTGGCAAGGAGTGGATGCTGGGAGGGGCAGGAACTAAAAGGGAGTTGATGCTGAGGGAGGACCAGAAGGGAGTAGTGCTAGGACTAGAAGTAGGAAAAAAGAAGCTGGGGGAGTGAGGATGGAGAGGAGAACAGATATTTTGTGTGGGAGGGAAGAAAAATCTATGATTGGCTGAGTATTGGAAGAGTAAGTGGGGATTGACGAGGAGTGAAATTTGAGTGGATGAAAAAGGAATAAAGAAAGAAATGGAGAAAAGAGCAAAAGGGAAAGGATTAGTATGTTATAGGGTGATGGAGAGAGAATGGAAAAACTAGAAGAGAGAAAAAAGAACAAACGGAGAGTTAGCAGAAGACATGAAGAAACCAGAAGAAAGCGACTGGGACAACTGCAACTGAAAAATAAAATGCCCAAACAAAAGGTAGATAAAAAACAATTTTATTTTGAATTTATTAACTGGAATATGTCAACTCTGAGAAATGTGCATCATAAATGTTTTGCAATTTGTTTAGTACAAGAGGAAATTAATTTATAGTTTTATTTCTCCAGTATTGTTGTACATTCCAAGTTTGGCTTTTGGGGTTCTCAGTTTAATTATTGTTTTCATATTTCTAAATTCTGATCCCTTCTTCTATGTTTGGTGACAAACTATTTTTTGCATGTATAACCAAGCTACAATATTCTGTTCACGTAGTTTCTATGCAATCTCTTTCCCAAATAGGAGATGTACTGGTATTCTTTGAGATGTATTGGTTTAGTATTTGCAGTGCTGGCTTTTGATAGGTAGGTTTGGTGCTTTTTGAGTCCTGGTAGTGTTGTTATGATATGGTGGGTCTGCTATGGATTCTAAATGAGCAGGGTTTATAGTGCTTCCTAATATGCCTGGCAATTGGCACTGGAGTATATTAATGTAGAAATCTGGTAGTTTCTTTATCCTCACTGTCCATGCAAATGGTATTGAGACACTCATTAATAAGCATGTCTACTAAACGTTAATGCACATTCACAAATGCAACACCACCCATTTATTTCTATTGGTGCAGTGGCACTTAATAACACATTAATATTTAGTAAATATGCCCCTTAAGTCATTACCAGGACAAAAAAAAGAGGCTTGTGAAGGGCTCTTTTGAAAGCTGCCTAAAATTTTAGATGAAGAATAACTGTGAAGAATAACATAGGAAAGACGACAGCCTTGGTTGAACCAACAGTGAGTGAACTAAGTTGAGCAACAAGATTTACGTATGAAATATTACTTTATGAGAAATGGATAGTATGTAGGGGGCAGTTTCATTGATATATTTGTTCTACATTTCTAGATTGATGTGAAAGCTGAGTACGGACATGACCCCTTGATAAAACATTCCAGTGAAACGCAACGGCGCATTGGTTGGCGTTGGGGGAAGCTGACCGAACCAGATAAGTATTCTGGTGCCACTATTTTAAAATGTATTTATAGTGGCTACACGTGAAATCTGGTTCGGGCTAGACAGCGTCAGTACATTTGCTTTATTTAAAGAAGATAACACTCAGCTAATGAATTGATGAGAACAGTAACAACAAGGCAACGTAACGGATCGTTGATGCAATCTGAGAGCAAGAGTTTAGGATTTTATCCTAAACTTGATATCCCGCTCTTGTACAGTCTGAGATCTGGTTGCCATTTATAATAGAAATTACTATACCTCTGTAGGTTAAGAGTGGGGCAATAACAATTTTATTAGATAAAATTTTAGATGGGCAACATATACATTTTAAAATAAAATAAATTAAATTTATGCAAATGAGGTCCAATGGCTATGCAAATGAGGCCCCACAGTGAGTCTCCACACATGGTCCTGCATCACCCTTGAGCTGCCTCTGCAGAATGGCAGCATATATAAACTAAACAATAGAGCAGACAGGGCTGAGCCCTGTGGGACACCAGTTTTAAGAGCATACCAGGGAAAACAATTTTCCTGATACCTTACCTGTTGCTGTCTACCATGTGAAAAGGATCAAAACCAGGAAAATACATTCTCAGACACCCTTATACAGTAGTCCTCGGGTGCTTGAACAAAATACCATGATCCAATGTATCAAGCAGATGTAACATCTAATAAAGTCAAAAATAAAAAATGAATTCCATCATCAAAACCCCTCAAAATAATATCAGAACAGGATATCAACAATAACTTTGCAGTATGTTTAGCTCAAAAACCAAACTAATAAAAATCTAATTTCTAATTAGTAAAAAGAAACTCATTCAATTGGAGCAGAACTAATTTTTCTAAATCCTTTGCCATAAATGACAAAGATGAAACAGAATGAAAATGTAAAGGGTCACTAGGGTCAAACTGAGGTTTTTTCAATAATGGTCACACACTTGCTCTCTTCAATAAATAAAGGACCACACCTTCTTTAAAGAACTATTGATTATAGATGTCATAGAATCTACTAAATCATCTCTCATGGACTTTAAAACTGCGGTTGAACAAAAATTAAGTGAGTTTAGAAGAACAATTTAAGGCATCAATGGCCTGCAGCACATTGTTGTTAAGTGCTGTTGAGTCGGTATCGACTCCTGGCGACCCTCTGGATAGTTAACCTAAACTTTGTTCGGTCTTCAGCCAAGCGGCTCATTGTTGATAGAGTGGTATCCACTCTATCGATCCATCTCATTGCCGGCATTCCTCTTTTACGGTGACCTTCTACTTGCCAAGCATTATGTCTTTCTCCAATGATCTCTCTCTTCGCATGATATGCCCAAAGTATAAAAGCAGAAGTCTTGTCATCTGAGCTTCTAAGGAAAGCTTAGGTTTGACCTCCTCTACTACTGACTGGTTTGTTCTTCGGGCAGTCCACAGTATACAATGTATTCATCGCCAGCACCATAATTCAAAAGCAACAATTTTCTTCCTGTCTATCTTTTTCACTGTCCAACTTTTGCATCCATATGACGTTATTGAAAATATCATGGTCTGGACAAGTCGAATCTTTGTATGAAGAGAGATATCTCTGTTCTTGAGGATCTTGTCTAGGTCCTTCATAGCCATTCTGCCAAGAGCAATACGTCGTCGGATTTATTGACTGCTAGTCCTTTCTTTATTGATTGTTGATCCAAGTAAGTTAAAGCTGTCAACTATTTCAATTTCTTCTCCATCAATGATCTATTCCACAATGGAGGTAATTGAATACATAAGTTATTAAGCTTAGAATAAAAAACATCGCCAAATCCCCTAGCTGATAATACTGAGGTCACAGTTGATTTACACACACACACACATACATCCACACATCCCCACCTATCAGAAAGTGAGTAACCACCTCAAAAAGAGCTTTTGCCGATTAGCTGTAAGACATATCTTTGAGAAAAATTAAACAACTTTGCTTCCTCAGTTCTCTCCAGATAAGCCTTCAAATGACTGTTATAATCCAGTAAAGTAACAGCTCTTAGAAACTTACACCATTGGCGCTCAGCATGCTTCATGGAACTCTATCTCCATTAATTCGCCTCTGAATCATAACCACACAGAAGAGCACTTTTCCCCAAGGTATCACTAAGGGGTATGATTACTAAACCGTCTTAATGTTACCGGTGCTAGTTGCAATGTTAACGTGACGAATGCCATATAAGGTAGTGGGCATTCCGGCGTTAAGGTAGCAATGGCTGTTTTTCGCGCGATAGAGGGCGCCTTGTCCATTATCGCACGATAGAGGGAGCCATGGCACGTTATCGCGCGTTAACCTTAACTTCGCATGGTGACCTGTGATCAAAGCAAGAGAGGCTAGCACACTGGTGAAGACAGTGACTGCTGATACAGTGGTCATGAGTTCAATCCCTCAGTGGGCTCAGTTAAAAAGCTGTCTGTGGCAATTCCTTTTGCTGCTTGTAACAGTCAGTCAGACACATCCCAACAATCTGTACTGTCAGCCAAAAGAAGCCTCACCCCAGTGCTGCAACCTAATGCACCTTTTAGGGCGCACCATAATGCACATCATAAAGCACCACGTCATGCAATGCGGGTCATAATGTGCCCCAGAGGGTGGCACAAAAGGTTGGCACCCTCCAAGGCAGCATATAAGGTGCCCCATAAGCTGGCTGAACCTAAGGTGCCTCTAAAGATGTCCCAAGGAGGCTAAGGTGACACAAGATATGGTGCCCAAGGGCAGTAAGGTGCCCCAAGGTCACAAGCATGCATGGGTCAAACACAGATGTAACCCTAACACTGCACAGAGCACCAAGGAAAGGCAATGAACAAGTGATGGAAGTAAGTAGATATCGGAGCTGATGGACCTGCCAAATCTGTGTGCAGCCCATGTGGCAGCTGGCAAAGTAGACAAACATATCGGGGGTAGCTGTACCGATGCACAGGGTGATGGTACTGTAAAGTGCAGCAATGACAATGTGTGGCAGAAGATGGGAATACGTTCCACTGGAGGAGGTGGAGGTGGCAGGATAAGTGCAATGACAGGGGGACAGAGGAGTGGTAGTGCCATGCAGAGCAGACACAGGAGAGGCAAGCATGAAGAGCCGCAATGCAGAAATGTGTACCAGTGCAGGACATGAGACAGCAGCTTGCCCAGTAGGGCAGGTCGCCACACAGCTGGCACACACACATAGACGGACAGAAGGATGGTTGGCAACTGTGATGAGGGTATAATGTGCCAGCAGCACAGATCTGCACAGATATGACTGTTACAGGAATGGAATGTAGTTGTCTAGGACAGGCATAAAAAAGGGGAACAGAGAGGAATTGAACCCATGATTTCTGCTACTGAGGTCATTGTAGTAACCATTGTGCTACACCAATATGGGTTTTATCATACCAATGGCTGGCTACAGAAAGAGTGCAGGTCACCGAACAAACTGTCTGCTGTGGTTACCAGGATAGGATAGAACCAACAGTACCCATAATGCAATTCACATGCAGAACAGCAATCTACATCTGCTCACCAGATGGGGTATGCACCTCTACAGCACGTCAGCTTGGTAGGGGGGAATGACCTGCGTGTTACTGGCACAGCGTACCTACAGGCCATGCCATTGTGCGTGTTCCATGCTCACCCTGAGGGTGAGGTGGGGTGGCCAGCACCAGGTCCACAGTACACGCATTGGGTGAGGAAGGCTTTGCTGCAGGTCTCTATCAGTGCCAGTGTGTGACAGGTATTCGTTGCAGACACCCTTAGGAGTTTTCTGTGTCGATTTGTATTTGCCAGTCATGTCTGGTCCTTGTGGGCCATGGTGCACCCAACATAGTGCATATCCAGTGTGCTTGCCATGGTCACATGTTTCAAGAGCAGGGGTGTATCATGTCACACACGACGATGATGGATGTAGCAAACCGCCCTATCTGGTTCAGGGTGGGGGACATGATCTGCCCCCAACAGACCCGCACCCTCACCATTTGCAATGGGGGCAGTGGAGGTACATGATGACAGACTGTGGGACCAGCAACCCCCGTCCTGCTGGCAAACGGACAGCTGATGCAGACCTGCAGTTGGGATAGGGCCACTGGCAGACAGGTAGTGTGCCTGGTCAGCTCAGCTGCCCCCCCCCCCACTACGATCTGACATTCACCAGCAGAGGGCAGTCAGTGTGCACCTGTTGCACCCTGCAAGGTGTTGCGGCCATACACATGCTAACTGCAGACAGTCTGCTAGCAAATACATAGTGCATGTTCCTAGAGGAACAATGTGCACCCAAACGTGGGATTTGGCACAAACACCAAGCAGGTTTGTCAGTGATTGGGCCCCAGAAACAGGAACCCACAAATATCACTTGACAAAAACACTGTATAGCACTATGTGGGAACCTAGACATGCCATGGTCACTGCTCAGTCAGAGTGAGAGTGACCTCCCAGCATGACATGCTGTGGCCAAATTGTCCTTGCAAGTGGTGGTCACGCACTACAATATCCCAGCCATTGCCCTATGCCCTGTGTAGATGCATCCTGCCCAGACCGCCCTGCCATACCCACAATACCTTGCCCCTCATTATGCACACTGGCAGGCTAACGCTGGAAACTGTGCAAACATTGTGGGCTCAGTAACGTGTACGCAGCCACAAAACACTGGATAGACATATACACACTCCCACACCTATTTCTGCATTATGCAAAGATAGAGGTGGTTGCCAGCCCTGGCCGCCACACCAGTCCTGGGCACAGTGCAGGCAGTGCGAAGAAACGCAATACTGTTAGGGTCACTCTCTGGGGTGGTAACCACTGTCGTAAACATATATGGAAGCACACTCCACATATATCAGAAAGGTTGCTATGATGAATCTCTTTTAACAAATTAGTTTAACTTTGGATATGTGATCTGACATTAAGCATAGCCACCTTTTGATATATATATGGAACGTGTTTCCATGTCTATGACGGCATTGCTAAGGTATACAGGTGCAAGTAGTGATAGCTGCTGCTCCGCGCAGAGCCCAACAGTCTGCCTCTCCATGAGGCTTTGGATAGTGGAGCCCGTGGGTGTGGGTGTTTGTGCCTCTGTTGGCCGATGCTCTGGGGCAGAGGTTCCAGACTCCGGTCCTGATGGGCCAAACACGATTCCGGTTTCCTGGCTATCCCTAATGAATATGCATGATACATTTGCATACAATGCAGCAGTGCATGTAAATGTATCTCATGCATATTTATTAGGGACATCCTGACAACCTGAATGGTGTTTGGCCCTCCAGGACTGGAGTTCGGAACCTCTGCTATAGGAAGTGGACATCTTTATGGAGTATGTGCTCTGTAGGGTAAAATATTGGGATTTGAACCTGTGACCTTCTGCCTTTGAGCACACTGGCTGTGTGTACTGCACCAAACTGTCACCACAGAGGCAGGCTGTTCCCTGGGGATCCCATGACTGTTCTTCAGACAGAGCTTATCTGTTGCACTGCACGCCACCCATCTAAACAGGGCTTGGCCTTGCTCTGCTGTGGGCAGCTGCCACTGCCCCCTCTGCCACCGGCACCCCTCCACCACCATGCTGACATGCCCTTATGCCGGTGGTGCGTAGTCCCATGCCATCCAGTGTGCCGCTAGGCGGCTGCCTATGGTGTGGGGTCTGGGGTAGGCGTGCCTATATGGACATCCGCACTCCTCCAGGCACAGCCTACTAATATTATGTGCCCTTGGGAGTACTTGTTGGGTACTGTCCCCTGGGACACTGTGGGACACACACTCATGGCCATGTTG
This sequence comes from Ichthyophis bannanicus, assembly GCA_033557465.1. Taxonomy (NCBI): domain Eukaryota; kingdom Metazoa; phylum Chordata; class Amphibia; order Gymnophiona; family Ichthyophiidae; genus Ichthyophis; species Ichthyophis bannanicus. The sequence goes on from CM066031.1 coordinate 626,728,230, forward strand.
GACCCTGGTCAGTTGCTGTCTTGCTGCTTTTCAGTTTCTGCATTCTGTCACGCCCACTGCTGGCTAGGCGGTTGCCTATAGGCAGTGGGTGTACCTCCTATTGTCCCCTGGTATTATGGGTTCCCAGAGCCAAGGCTTCTGGGGATTGTAGTTGTGAAAAAATGAGTAGCCGAGGGTTGAAGGCAAATACAGGAAAATTTTATTCTTTTCTTCTTTTGTCCTTTCAAACATACAGCATCAAAAGTAGGATACTTCTCCAAATAAAGAAAAAGAAACTTTCACAGTAACACCGGTAGCACTTGCTTCAGTCAGCTTATCATATCAGTAGTATATCTCTTTCCACAGTTCAAGAATACAGCTTAAGGGTTCTTTGCTCAGTTCAGCCCAAATAACTGCTCTTCCAAACTGAGCACTATGCAAAGCACAACCCACTTTACTTCTGGCTGTTTATACGTTTTGGTCAGGACTTCTTAAGCATTCAAATCAGCACTTCTGAACATTCTCTGCCAGCTTTAAAATGTTAGCACTTCATTCCAGACATTTCTAGCAGAACAGGCAAGTACAAAGCTTCTGGGTTTTCTCAGTTTTAAAACCTTACAGCTTCTTCACCTTTGCTTTACACACAAAGAACAGTCCATTTGAGAGTCAGCAGAACTATTATCAGAATCATAGTTATCTACCTGCATGCTCTCATACTCGGGGTCAGTTAGCATTTGGCTGGAATCAGCTTCTGGGATTTCAGGTTTTATTTCTTCTAATAACTTTAAAACCTTCTCCCAATGAGACCTCTTTCTATGCTGAGGAATGCTGGAAGGGCCGAGGGGATTCTTATCCTTCAATAAACTATGCAAGGTTTCAAATGGGCTCACCTTACTTCTAGTAACAGGGCTCTTTACAGACCTTCCTCGAGGTGAAACTCTTCCCCCGGGTTCTGGCAGGACCACGCCCGTGCTCTGCTCAAAGACAGCACTTTCCTCAGGATAAACTCCCCTGTCTTCAGGGCCTGCTGTAATGCTCCTACCTCATGGGCTTCCTTCAGAGCTGTAGTTTCCTGTGTGCTGGCTGCAACGAGAACCTTTCCTGAGGATGTTTCTAGAACACCTCTCTCTCTCAGCTTTCTTGCAAGAACCTTTCCCTTCTCTTCCTAGTTCCTCGGTTATTCTTTCTCTTCATGGTTCCTCAGCTGCTCTCTCTCTCCCAGGTTCCTCGGTTGCTCCTTCTCTTCCTGACTCCTCGGTTGCTCGCTCTTTTCCTGACTCCTCAGTTGCTCTCTCTCTTCCTGTTTCCTCAGGCTTAAATGACTGGGGCTGCCCTATGGCTTCCAACTCCGCCCCCGGGTGTTCCCCATTAGCTACCCTGGTTGCCTTGGAGCTAGGGCACTCAGCAACTCTATGTGTGTGTTTTTTTTCCTTGGCTGGAGTTTCAAAGTCAAAACTCCCTGAACTATTCTTCTGCTTTGGGGTAAATGTCTGTTTTCTATCCATTTCCCTGGGCTCCACTACAGTCTCGCCACCACAATTCCTATGTGTCACCTAGGCATCTGCCTAGTCCGCACTGTGCCCCAGCTGGCCCACTGCATGTGCCGCCTGCAGCCCCCTGTACCCCATTTCCACCATCACCATAGTGCCCTTTCCTACGTGGCCACTCTGCTGTTGCTGCAAATGTGATTGCCACAAAAGCAAGCTGCCCAATATACACCACAGAACACCCTCGTCAACACTATTTCAGTGTTGGAACATTCACTTTGTAGGGGGAATGTGACTTGACCCTTCCTGACTTGCGATCCTCCTTTTTATTCTTTATAGGTGGTGTTGAGTACCCTTCTTCAATATTGTTTCTCTTGGCCACCTTGGTGTTTCGGATTTCACTTATGGTTCTGGTCATTTTATATGGTGCTTGCATCTTTGGTTGCTGCACATGTATCACTACTATCACTTTTCTGGGTCTCCCTGCCTTTGCTGTACATTGCTGAATGAAATGGTTTCTCTCTCCTGCAAATGCGCCTCTAACGCCAGGTTTTCACTGGCGCTAAGTTTCTGGTCTTCAGATGCCGGTGTTAATGTAGCAAAATAAGTAAGAGAAATTACTCTAGATAAACTATGGCAAAATCCAAGAGGGTTTTATAGTTCAACGTTTTCTGACGAGGCACGGAAAAGTCTCAGTATATTCGGCTAGTAACTGCTGGATAAAAAGATTGCTCATTCTCCAGCCTAGCCTATTAACATCAATGACTTGTTCCGGCCTATTTTAACACTTTTTAAGCACCCTCTTCCCGTTGTGTTGCTTAATAACGGGAAGAGGGTGCTTAAAAAGTGTTAAAATAGGCCGGAACAAGTCATTGATGTTAATAGGCTAGGCTGGAGAATGAGCAATCTTTTTATCCAGCAGTTACTAGCCGAATATACTGAGACTTTTCCGTGCCTCGTCAGAAAACGTTGAACTATAAAACCCTCTTGGATTTTGCCATAGTTTATCTAGAGTAATTTCTCTTACTTATTTTGCATCCGCATTACTCTGAAAGCTAGACCTGCTTTACTTGTGAGGTGTTAATGTAGCAGGCATCTCTCCCCACCCACCCCCCGCCCATTGACCCCTTCTCTCCGCCCTCTGTATGTCTTAATGCCGCCGGAGACGTTATCGCGTCTATATAAATAATGTTGCGTTATCGCGCGATAACGTTACATATCGGGCGATAACGTTACATATCGGGCGATAACATCACCGCTGCTACGTTAAGACGGTTTAGTAAACATACCCCTAAGTGTGGAATGCCAATGAATAAGCATAGAAGAAACATTCAACTGACTGCAGTCTTCTAATAAAGGAACCCATAATTGCCGCAACTCCTTCACATCATAGATCCTTCGTGCTACATCAGACCAAACAGAGTGACATCCTAATATTAATGATAATTTAATTAAATTGTAATCAGACCAAGGAACGTTGTCCTGCTTCAGACCATAATCTCATAAGAACCATAATGATGTACCGAGAAAAATCAAATCTAAAATATGCCCAGCACAATGAGATGGTTCAAACATAATTTGTTTCCAGCCTAAATAGGTCAGAAGTCGAATAAGCTCATCATATATACATACTGACGATGGATCAGATCCATAAATATTAAAATCATCTAACAGGATCACTTTTTTGGATCCATTTGAGAAAATACTAAAACATCAATGAGTGAGGAAAACATCTATCAATAACAAACCACGAGGGCAACAAACAATGCATAAACCCCAAGAAGTTGAAGAAACATATAATCGCTCATAAGACAAGGGACAATCATCATCATTAATAACCAAATCTAAATTATTCCAAAAACCACTAAATAGTCTCCCCCTCTTTTATCTTCCTGAGCACTAGAGAGCCGAGGGGTGGGGGTGGGGGGGGGGGGGTGGTACAAGCTAGGACAATAAAACATTTTCAGAATCAGAAAGCCAAGTCTCAGTAATGCACAAAGCATCAACTTCATGAATAGATAACATATCATAGAAAATAGAAAGCTTGCTGCGAAGTTAACAAGCATTAATTAGCCAAACATTCAACATAATAAACATAGATCTCTTGACAATCAAAGAATATGGTGCTGCAGTCGGCCTCTATGAAGGAGGTGCCACATATGGACCAATGTTTCTTCACAGCCTGTTATAAAATTAACTTCCCTGAAACTTGAGTGACTGGAAATGTAATGTTTTTTGTTCCTTGTAAACCGCTTTGATTTTACAAAAAGGTAGTATAAAAAACTACTATATAAATAAATATCACCATTCTACAGCCAAAATGCTTCTGAAATAAATTCAGTCACACTTTACCGAGTCTGGGTCGCTGAGAACCTCTCTGGAACTTGAGTGGCTGGAAGGCACACAAGTGCTTTTGCTGTGCACACTTGCATTTAATTTTCAAAAAAAATCTGCCTAGGTATGTACTTTTTGAAATTAGTATAAAATTTGCACGCACAAAGGGCACACATACCAGCTATTTATGTGGGTGGCAGAGAAAATAGGGGATAAATTAGCATATTTATATTTAAAAATCAAAATCTATCTTCACAGACACCCCTTTTAAAGCCGGCTAAAAGTATGCAAAATTTGAAAGCCCACACATACCTTTAGCCTGGTAGAGAGTAGAAATTTTCACTGACCTAAGTACCTGGGTAAATGGCTTTGAAATTTGTTCTCATGAGAGACTTCCAAGCTAAAGAACCTGAAAATAAAGAGCGACCATTTCAAAGTGCACCATGCTATTTAAAAAACTAGTCTAATTTTCATTCTGCTCTCTTAATTTTCAATTCTGTGCCATTTTCTTTTGACCTTATGTTATTATGGCTAGAATCACAGAGAAGGATTGCAATTTTCTGCATTTATTCTAACCACTGAATCATCACATGGGAGTTTCTTTTTATAAAACACTTTTCTTGAATCATTTCTGTATTTGCTCAGACATTTAGTAATATGCCTATCATATAGTCAGTCACTGCCACAGATGCTGATTAAACTCTCAATAAGCAAAATTAATAAAATGATTAGCCAGCACAATAAATTTTCTCTGAAGCTTTTCATAGCCAAAACAAGATACTGTTAGTTAATTAAACCACAAGAGTATAACATTTTAATTACCACTCGATTAAGTCTACTGTACTCAGCAAACCTGACACTGCATAGCCTCTTAAAGAAAACCTTTCTAGTAGCTGAAACTACAACGGCATCATAACAAAGGAAGCATTCCATTCCAATTGCCAGTAAGAATGAAGTAGGATTTTTATGTTAAATGTATAAAATAAGAACTTCAATATGTTCATTAGAGTTCAGAGGTTCCCCACCACCAAATTCATATTTTATTAACTTATTTATTTAGGACAACAAAGAAAACTCTCCAAAAGGTAGGGGCAGGGCCGGCGCAAGGAGATGAGGCATCCTAGGCTAACCTCATTCCTTGCGCCACCTCCCCTCCCCAGTTGGCCCCCCATAGCTGCTCCTATGCAAACAGGAAGTCGTCATTGGGCGCTGGTGGGAGCGGAAGCAAACAGCCTCATGGCACTGAAGTTTTAAGGTACGTGCCGCAGGGCTGTTTCATGCCTTTGGCACTGCTGTAAGTCCCGGTGAGCAGTAGCAATTGGTGTCCATGGAGGGCCAGTGCTCCAGATGAATGCCTCACCTAATGGTAGTGCCGGCCCTGGGTAGGGCCCCGATAACAATATTGTAAATAAGTTAACATTCGACTAGTATTTTCTGAATTAAATAGTTCAATCATATATTGTACATAAGTTAACATTTTTTGAGTTAAATACTTCAATAATGTTTTGTATATATTTTCCTTTTACTGTCCTTTTAATCATGTTCTAATGTAATGGTTTTTGTTCCATTTGATTTTACGAAAATGTGGTATAAAAAACTCCTAAATAAATAAATATCACCATTCTATAGCCAAAATGCTTCCGAAATATATTTAGTCATACTTTACTGAGTCAGGGTCGCTGAGAACGAAAATGATGTTTAAAATTGTTTATTCACTCTAGTTTTCAATTTACACTATAGAGTCAGTACATACATGTACGACCTCAACTTCGGAAGTGCTAAGGATGTTGTTGTTGTTGTAGTTAAGTGCCATCGAGTCGGTGTCGACTCATAGCGAACCTCTGGATAGTTGTCCAAAATTGTGTTCGGTCTTCAGTCAGGTGCTCATTGTTAATAGACTGGTACCCGTAGCTGCTGTTATTGTATCAATCCATCTCATTGCTGGCCTTCCTCTTTTGCATTGACCTTCTATCTTGTCAAGCATGATGTCTTTCTCTAATGATCTCTCTCTTCGCATGATGTGTCCAAAGTATGAAAGTCAAAGTCTTGTCATCTGAGCTTCTAAAGAAAGCTTAAGTTTGATCTCCTCTAGTACTGACTGGTTTCTTTTGGGCAGGTAATGGTATACGCAGTATTCACCGCCAGCACCATAATTCAAAGGCATCAATTTTCTTCCTGTCTATCTTTTTCACTGTCCAGCTTTCACATCCATATGATGTTATTGAAAATACCATGGCTTTAACAAGTCAAATCTTTGTATGGTGAGAGACATCTCTGCTCTTGAGAATCTTGTCTAGGGAGTATGTTTACTAAACTGCGGTAACGTTACAGACCGCACGTTATGTAACGTTAACGATCGTTAGGTAACGTTAATGCGTGGTATGTAACATTAATGCGCGTTAACATTACTTAATGATTGTTAACGTCCCTGGCCGCAGTAAACACCGCAGAGGGTGGAGAGAGGGTGGGGGGAAGGGGTCAATGGGTGGGGAGTGGGCGGGGAGAGGCTCCCTGCACACTAACGTGCTGAACGGAAGGGCTGAATCCTACCACAAATGAAAACCTGCCATTAGATGCACATTTGCAGGAGAGAGAAACCATTTCAGTGTCAGCAATGTACAGCATAGCCAGTGAGCCCAAGAAACGTGATAGTAATGCTCCATTTCCAACAACAGCAGAGTGCCCAAGTATGAAAGGCCATTATGGCGATGGTGCAAGTGGGGCATAGGGGGCTGCAGGCGGGAAATGTAGCGGGGCAGCTGGGGCACAGGGTGGACTAGGCGGGTGCCTAGGTGGCACATAGGAACATAGAAACGGGAAATCAGCATGACAGCCACTGACAAAGGCCAAACACAATCCACCTTCGTCTACCTGGTCCACCCGAGCTAACAGTTGCCAGGGCACTGACCTGACATCCTCCCAGCCAACCCTCCCCCAAGCAGAAGGGACAGACTATTGGTAGGCGGTGATGGGGGGGATGTGAGGATGCTCATGTATGCCCCATGCCCCAGACCCCACTCCCTAGGTGACCACCTACCCACACAGTGGATGGCCTGGGGCTGCGCACTACCAGCACCGACAGCATATGGCCATGTCAGCATGGCAGGGGGGGGGTGTGCCCGTGCTGGAGGGGGCAGTGGCACCTGCCAGCAGTGAACCTAGGCCATGCCCTGTACCAGTACGTGGTGTGCAGTGCAACATAAAAGGTCTGGCTGAAGAAAAGTACAGGTAGCCCCAGGGACCACCATGCATCTGTGGCAACAGTGTGGTGCAGTACACCCAGCCCCCAGCCAGTGTGTCCAGAAGCAGAGGGTCACAGGTTCAAGCCCCAGCTGTGGTTCCTGCAGAGCATGTCCCTATGTTTTACCCTACAATGCAAATACAACAGCAACATGTGCAAAGCCCAAAGCAGCGGCAAACAGGGGCACAAACACCCACTCACACAGGCTCCACAATACAAAGATGCATGGAAAGTCAGGCTGTTGGCCTAAGCATTGAGCTGCAGGTCTCACCAGGGCACTACTACTACCTCCTGCACAGTTTAGCAATGTCGGCACTGTGATCAGGACCAGTGTGGCAGGCAGGGTTGTCCACCACCCCTATCTGTGCACAATGCTGCAATAGGAGTGTGTGTGTGTGTATGTCTATCCATTGTTTTGTGGCTGCCCACACCTCACCGGGCCCACAATGTCCCACTGTTACCAGCGCTAGCCTGAATATGTTCATAATGAGGAGCAAGGTGTTGTGGGTATGGCCGGACAGGGCGGATTGGCCAGGATGCATCTTCAGAGGGTGTGGTGCAATGGCTGGGACACTGTAGTGCCTGACCACTGCCTGCATGGACAGGGTGGCTACAGCATGGCATGTTTGGAGGGCACTCGCTCTAACCGAGCAGTGACCATGGCATGTCTAGGCTCCCACATAGCGTTATACACTATCTGCCTCCAGTGATACTTTTGTGTTCCCAGTGCTGGGGCCCCAATCACTGATATGCCTGCTTGGTGCACGTAGCTCCTCTGCGAGCATGCACTATGGACTGGCTAGTGGACTGTCTGCAGTTAGACTGTGCATGGTTGGAACACCTATAAGGTGTAGTCTGACTGTGCTGTCTGCTCGTGACTGGCAGACAGTGTTGTGTGGCAGTTGGGGTGTTCCAGACCTAACCCAACATTACTGCTGGTCTGCCACTGCCTCAGGCACAGGTATGGCTCTGGCCCACCAACCCTGGAGGGCTGTCTTATACCAGCAGGATGGAGGTTGCTAGGGCACCTCTCCCTTACCTACAAAAAGGGTGATGTAAGGGACAGGTGCCCCAGTTTAAATTTAATAGTCACTCGGGGTCAAGCATCAGCAAAGTACTTTTAGTTTAAATTTAAAACACAGAAGAGAGCTTTCTGGTTAAATTTAGAACCCAGGAGAGAGCTTGTAGTTTAAATTTCATAATAAGTTAGAGCCTAGCAGCAGCAAAGAGCTATAATTTAAATCAAATCAGAATATAGCTTAGCACAAAAGGCAAAATAGGGTCAGTACTCTTTGAGCAACAAATAAAGTCTTCTAGAGACCTTTACAAAGAGGCCTTCTACCTAGGGGGCAAGAGACCTGTGAAACCTTTTCAATAGGTGTTAACACCAGGTGGCAGGTCAAAAGGCCATTTTGAAAGACTCCTTATATCCAAGCAAGGACTGTTAATCACCCAGGAAGTTGGTCACAGCTTACCTCAGCAGCACAGGCTCAACCAGAGCTCTGTGATCCTCAGTCTTGAAGGACTAGAAAAGGGGACTGTTACTTCTGGAGAGAGATCTGCAATTGTGAGAATATACTTCTGGGAATTTTCTGAAAGGAATTCTTTGTATTAAAGCTAATTAATCTGTGAACCCACTATTTTTTGTTAAATAGTCAGGGCCTAGTAGCAGCAGTTTAAGTTTAAATTTAAAACACAGAAGAGAACTTCCTGGTTACATTTCATACCCAGCAGAGAGTTTGTAGTTTAAATTTAATAGTCACTCAGGGCCTAGTATCAGCAAAGTACTTTTAGTTTAAATTTAAAACACAGAAGAGAGATTTCTGGTTAAATTAGGAACCCAGCAGAGAGCTTCTAGTTTAAACTTCATAATAAGTTAGAGCCTAGCAGCAGCAAAGAGCTATAATTTAAATCAAATCAGAATACAGCTTACCTCAGCAACACAGGACAGGGTACTGTGTAGCAGCCCTCTTTTAATATTTCCCTCCCTCCCTCCCCAACACCCACCCACCCCTGGGATAATCATAGCTTTATAGGTACTTACACATCTTAAAAGACAGGAGGTGCTCTCAGGTGAAGCTCAATACCCAAATCAGTCATACACTAAGGACCTGAGATTAATTAAGCTTCAGGTGAACAAGGTATATTAAACATATTAGATACAGTTTTATTAGTATAAATATCCATAGCAAACCTTAGTAAGTAAAGAACTTAAAAATCAAAACACAAGCTTAAAACTAAGATGCAGACAGCAGTCCAGCAGCGAGATGGGGGCTTTCCAGTCTTTTGCATTGAGTGTCACATGTATGATTTTCTCCCAGTTGGTGAGAGGTCTTACGTGTGCACTAGGTGCAAGGAGCTCTTTGCTCTCAGGGAACGAGTCCGATCTCTAGAGGCTAGAGTAGCAGACTTGGAAACATAAGAAAGACAGAGAGGTACATAGACGAGACCTACAGGGATATAGTCCTGAATTCCCAACTCCAGTCTGGCAGCATCCCTGTTGCCATGGAGGAGAGAGGTCATGTGACAGGAGAGCATCACCCTGGTGTGGCAGGAAATGATCCTGTAACTAGGACCTGTCCTCCAGGTGATGTAAAACCCTCTCGCACCGAGGAAGTTTCTCCAGGGCCATGTGCCCATGAGGGAAGGGTTAGGACAGCCGTTATAGTTGGTGATTCGATCATTAGGCATGTAGATAGCTGGGTGGCTGGTGGACGTGAGGATCGCCTGGTAACATGCCTGCCTCGTGCAAAGGTAGCGGACCTCATGCACCACCTAGATAAGGTCTTAGATAGTGCTGGGGAGGAGTCTGCTGTCTTGGTACATGTCGGTACCAATGACATAGGAAAATGTGGTAGGGAGGTTCTGGAGGCTAAATTTAGGCTTTTAGGTAGGAAGTTAAAATCCAGAACTTCCAGGGTAGCGTTCTCTGAAATGCTTCCCGTTCCACACGCAGAACCCAAAAGGCAGGCAGAGCTCCGGAGTCTCAATGCATGGATAAGACAATGGTGCAGAGATGAGGGGTTTGGATTTGTTAGGAACTGGGGAACATTCTGGGGAAAGGAGGGGCTCTTCCGAAGGGATGGAACCAGGCTGCTGGCATTAACCTTTAAAAAGGAGATAGAGCAGTTTTTAAACTAGATAATAGGGGAAAACCGACAGTCGCCCAAGAGCGGATGGTTCAGAAGAATGTATCCTTGAAGGATACTACCAAAAGCAGAGAGGTTCCAAAAAAGAGTAAAGTAGCCCAAATGCCCTTGAGTATGGAGCAGACAGAGCTTAAAGATCCCAAATTACCCATGTCTACCAATAGCCAAATTAATATGAATAAAATAGCCTCTAAAATGCTTGTATGCAAATGCTAGACGTCTAAAAAATAAGATGGGAGAGTTAGAATATATAGCACTAAATGAGAGGTTAGATATGATTGGAATATCAGAGACATGGTGGAAGGAGGACAACCAGTGTGACACTGTGATACCTGGGTACAAACTATATCGTAATGATAGAGCTGATCAAATTGGTGGAGGGGTTGCACTCTATGTTAGAGAGGGCATTGAGTCAGACAGGATTAAAGTTTTGCGGGATACAAAATTTGCTGTAGAATCTCTATGGATTGAAATTCCATGTAAAAAGGGGAAGGCGATGGCAGTGGGGGTGTACTATCGACTGCCTGGCCAGAATGAACAAATGGATGATGAAATGCTCAAAGAAATCAAGGAAGCTAACAAAAGTTACAGCGCAGTAATAATAATGGGTGATTTCATTTACCCCGGTATCGACTGGGTCAGTGTCACAGCAGGACATGCTAGGGAGATAAAGTTCCTAGATGAAATAAATGACTGCTTCTTGGAGCAGCTGGTTCATGAACCAACCAGAGGGGAAGCCATATTAGACCTAGTCCTTAGTGGAACACCAGATCTATTGCAAGAGATAAGGGTGTTGGGGCCACTTGGCAATAGTGATCATAGCATGATCGCCTTTGATTTAATTAGTGGAGGAGGGATAGTACGGAAATCCACAGTACTACCTTTTAACTTTCGAAAGGGAGACTATGATAAAATGAGGAAAACAGTTAAGAAAAAACTAAAAGGAGCAGTTGCAAAGGTTAAAGACTTACATCAAGCTTGGGTGTTGTTGAAAAATACTATCTTGGAAGCCCAGACCAGCTGTATTCCACGCTTTAAGAAAAGTGGAAGGAAGTCCAAAAAACTGCCAGCATGGTTTAAAGGTGAGGTCAGAGAGGCTGATGTTGCCAAAAAAGCATCTTTTAGGAAATGGAAAAAAGAGCAAAACGACCAAACCTGGAAACTGCACAAGCACTGGCAGGTCAAATGCAAGGCACTGATAAGGCAGGCAAAGAAGAATTTGAGAAGAAGCTTGCTGTGGAAGCAAAAATGCAAAATAAAGACTTTTTCAAGTACATTTGTAGTAAAAAACCTGTGAGAGAGTCAGTTGGTCCATTAGATGATAGAGGGGTTAAAGGGGCACTAAGAGGCGACAAGGTGATAGCGGAGAGACTGAATGAATTCTTTGCTTTGGTCTTTGACTGAAGTGGTATTTAAAGGTGAAGAAGAATTGAAGAAAATATCGATACATCAGGAAGATGTATTACAACTATTAGATAAACTGAAGAGAAGCAAATCAACTGGGCAGGATGGTATACACCCAAGGGTGTTGAAAGAACTGAAATATGAGATTGCAGACCTGCTATTAGTAATCTGTGAACTATCATTAAAATCATCTCTAATACCTGAAGATTGGAGGATCGCCAATTTAACACCAATTTTTAAAAAGGGTTCCAGGGGTGATCCGGGAAACTACAGACCGGTGAGCCTGACATCAGTACCGGGAAAAATGGTAGAAACCATAATAAAGAACAAATTTACTCAGCATGTAGATAGTCATGGCTTAATGGGAGACAGTCAACATGGCTTTAGACAAGGAAGATCTTGTCTTACTAATCTCTTATGTTTTTTTGAAGGTGTCTTACTAATCTGTTATTTTTTTTGAAGGTGTGAATAAATAGGTAGACAAAGGTGAGTCGGTTGATATAGTGTATCTGGACTTTCAGAATGCCTTTGACAAGGTCCCTCATCAGAGACTTTTGGCAAAACTAAAGAGTCATGGCATAGGAGGCAATGTACTACTGTGGATCAGGAACTGGTTAAAAGATAGAAAGCAGAGGGTAGGGCTAAATGGCCAATTTTCCCAATGGAGAAAGGTGAATAGTGGTGTACCCCAGGGATCTGTGCTGGGTCCGCTGCTTTTTGACATATTCATAAATGACCTGGAAAGTGGAATAACGAGTGAGGTTATCAAATTTGCAGATGACACAAAGCTATTTAAAGTTGTTAAAACCCAAGAGCATTGTGGAACCTGTGTCTTTTGGGGAATCTGCTAGGTACGTATGGCCTAGATTGGCCACTGTTGGAAACAGGATACTGGGCTTGATGGACCTTGGTCTGACCCAGTATGGCATATCTTATGTTCTTATGATGTGGGCCCTTTGGGTATGTAGTGTATACCACTTTGACCTTATAAAGGCACTGCTACACACACCTCATGCAGGTCTAGAAACCCCTCTGCCCTGATAAAAATGCAATGTGTGCCTTCGAGTCAGTCCTGACTCCTGGCGACCCAGAAGCTCCTGGGTTTTCTTGGCAGTGTCACCGGAAGTAGATTGCCAGGCCTTTCTTCCGATTATAAGCTCAATAATAAACCCTGAGTTCAGTATTCTTTTCAATCGCTATAGGAAAGCCAATTAACGGGATGCAACGAGGTCTCAGATTTTCATGAGGCGTTTAATCAGCCAGACTTGCTGGAATGAAAAGTGCCTTCTGCAACATCAAAGACCTCCATTAATTATGCATCCACGTGGCTTTTCATAATTTAAGAATAACTTGCTATGAAAATATATATTTATTTTTAAATTCAGTAATATTTTTCTATTTATAGTATAGTATCTCCCGTGTCATCAGATAGTTACTGCACTATATTTAAGACTTAGCGCATGTCTTAATAGTCCATCAAGATCAGCAAAATTCATAGTCCTCTAATCAAAAAAGTTTTTTTAAAAAGACAGCGCTTATCTGTTGTCATTGGTGAGAAGCTCGTAATGATGTCAAATTGAAGAAATTCGAAAAAGATGTTCCCTGAATTTTTATTACTGAATTTAAAAATAAATATATATTTTCATAGTAAGTTATTCTTAAATTATGAAAAGCCACGTGGATGCATAATTAATGGAGGTCGCTGATGTTGCAGAAGGCACTTTTCATTCCAGCAAGTCTGGCTGATTAAACGCCTCATGAAAATCTGAGACCTCGTTGCATCCCGTTAATTGGCTTTCCTATAGCGATTGAAAAGAATACTGAACTCAGGGTTTATTAATGAGCTTATAAACGGATAATTCTTATATGGCTATAAAAGCTCAATGAAGTGACTATATACGATTTTTGTTGGAGGCCTTTCTTCCGAGGCAATGGAGGGTTAAGTGACTTGCGCAAGACCACAAGGAGTGCTAGTGGGAATCGAACCCTGGTTGCTTGGTTACCAAGCCAGTGCTCTAACCACTAGGCTACTCCTCCACTGCCCTGATAACTATTGCCCATGTCAGCCAGACCCTAACACGGGGTTCACACAAGGTATCAAGTCACCGGAAATGGGGAGAAATGGTGAGGGGCGTCTCCCACAACCGAAGCATAAGGTGTTGGAATATGCGGTGTATCGGGAGAGTAGTCGTGTCTTTGGGAGCTGTAGGATATTGGAGAATTTCCAACTCCTCTGCTCTGGGTTCCTTCTCCAATGCAGGAGTAATTGATAGGCCTCTTGCCATATCCTTGATAAACTCCTGGAAAGACATGTCTTCAGGAGGGGACATGCGCCGCTGTGGAGATGGAGAGAGTTCCTTGGGGAGATTCCTCATCTCTCTGTTACTGATCGATCTATCGTTCGAAGAATTGGAATCAGTAGATTCAAAGTATCAATGAGAGCAATGCTCTTGTTCTTATAAGGACCGGTACCGATCGAGATTGGTATTAGCGCGAGAAACCTGCCGTGTCAGTACCTTGGAATGGACTCGAATGCTGGCATGGGCGGGAGCATGCTGAGGGGCATCAAGCCTAATGCTGATTGTATTGGCATCGTCGACTGTATCGATACTGATGATACCACTGGTAATGTCTTGACCGGTACTGACACCACTAATAGAGCCGCAAGGCTCCGCTCGATGGCTAGAATGCACTAGGCCATCAAGCTTGATGATGCCTGGGTGTCAGTACCGGAAGCTTGGACTACCTTTCCAGAGCATGGCACCAAAAGCTCTCCAAAGGCGGTGGCCTTGCGAGCATCCTGGACCCCTTGTAAGGCTTTGGCGGGAAGGTCCTCCCACTGGGGTAGTTTGGCAGGTAGATTCACCTCTAAGGTGATGCTCGAGGCACCTCTATTTTTAGATAGAGATCTAACAGATTATATATTCTATGTATATAGTTCCCCCATGTTTAACAGATTATATATTCTATGTATATAGTTCCCCCATGTTTTCCAAGTTGATACTCCTGTTATATGTAATACCGAACAGCCTGTTGTTCTTGTCTTTTATGTTCTCTGTGAACCGCGCTGATGCTAAATAGTGCGGTATATAAGAAAGTTAAATAAATAAATAATACCCTTAGGAGGATGACCTGTCTTGGAAGAAGACTTGTGTTTCGATACCTGAAATCAATGTGAAGAAGAAGTAAAGATGATAGTTCGGTTCTGGCGTCGACAGGAAGGCAGACATGACCAGAAAAAATAAGAAAGAAGAAATTTTCTGCGGTGACAGGATTTGCTTCCTGCAAAGAACTGAGGAGGGAGAGTGATAAAGGCGGGAAGGCAGCAATGCAGGCGCAATGGGATGCTCCCAAAGGCTTTCCTAATGGACGCTGGAGAGCGTTCCTACGTGGACTCCATCAGTACCAACGTCACCCATATGTGAAGACTACATTCCTGCTTGTTCCTGGAGACAGTGGATGTTTACAGACTGAAATAAGCCAAGACATAGAGTGGACATTGTATGGGACAGGTGTAGCCAAATGTAAGGAGCTGCTGTGAGAAATGCCAGTACCCAGATATGTGGGAAATATGCCACAGCCAGAAGGCCATAGTCATTAAAAGAGCATATTTTTGTAGCTCAGCAATATTATTCAACCTTTGGGGAATTGCAAAGTTAATTTAAAATTTTTGTGAACTTGCAAGAATAACTGAAGCATTTTTATACTACATTTTGATGTAAGGTATGCCATGACAAACATGTTAATATTTACTTTCCCTTATAATATATTAGAGTGCACTGAGATTACTTAGCACTTTTCTGGGCATGAAAAAGACTAGTATATAGTCTACTTTGCATCAGCATTCATTTATCATTAGTATTTATGTCTAGTTTGAATCAGCAAAATATCGTCAGTGAGAACAGCAACTTAGGAGATGCACTTTTTAACCAAGGAGGCGTGGCCATCAGAGGCGTCCATGGGTATATCGTGCAGACGAGCACGATCAGAAACGTGCAACTTTCCAAAATATGGTGAGTGTGGGGATGTCCAAAACCATTTCAACATCTACCCGTATCCCATAATATTTATGAGGAAGATGTAGGGGAGGGGTTTCTCTGTTTTACTCTATGACCCATGCTTGCACCCATGTGCAGCTCTTGCTTTGAATATGTGCACAGGCCGGCTGAACAGAATGTTGGATGAGCCACACTAGACACGTCTACATGCCAATTCAATAAACGCGGGTGTGTCTATTCCTGTGGATGAGGAATTAAGATTGAATTGCGCCAGTGCCCTGTTTAAACATGTCTGCCATAGATAACTGGCTGATATGGAATTTGCTTCCACATGAATGATGCAACTTGAAGGTGCTATTGTGTCATACATGATATGTATTGCATCATGTTATTCCTAGAAGTCATAGATGATGCAATCCTAACTCAGTTTAATTACATCACTGTGCAGAACAAATTCTGCAATATTTTTTTTAATGAACATGACATGTTAGCAGTATTTTAGCTGTAGACTAGTCTTCTCAGCGTTTTCTTTTTTCTGTTCAGCCAAAGTGAAAGATGCCTCATAATTCTCTGAATAATGCAGATAATTTTTGCTGTTTGTGTTAAAGTGATTTTTGCATCACAAAAACACAATATAACCGCTGTGGTTAAGAAAACCCACCACCTTCACTTTAGCAGCAAAATTGGAGATCAGGACAAGAGCTGGGCCCCACAGATAGAGCTGATCAAATTGGTGGAGGGGTTGCTCTCTATTTTAGAGAGGGCATTGAGTCACAAAGGATTAAAGTTTTGCAAGAAACAAAATTCACTGTAGAATCTCTATGGATTGAAATTCCATGTAAAAAGGGGAAGGCAATGGCAGTGGTGTTGTACTATTGACCACCTGGCCAGAAAAAACAAATGCATGATGAAATGCTCAAAGAAATCAGGGAAGCTAACAAAAGTTACAGAACAGTAATAATAATGGGTGATTTCAATTACCCCAGTATTGACTGGATCAGTGTCACACCAGGACATGCTAGGGAGATAAAGTTTCTAGATTAAATAAATGACTGCTTCTTGGAGCAGCTGGTTCATGAATCGACCAGAGGGGAAGCCATTTTGGACTTAGTCCTTAGTGGATGACCAGATCTCGTGCAAGAGATTAGTGTGTTGCAGCCACTTGCATACCCTACTCCAACATAGCCAACACCACATTACAAACCAATGTAACGATCTATCACTCCCTGTACAAGAAGAAGAATACAATTGTATATAGTTATATAACTTATATGTACAAAGTTCTCCCCTATGTTGTATCCAATTAGATTTCCTGTTATATGTAAACTCACGACAGCCTGTTGCTATCGGTGAGTATTTTATGTTTACTGTAAACCGCGCTGATGATAAAAGTGCGGTATATAAGAACGTTAAATAAATAAATAAATAAATAAACTTGGCAATAGTGATCATAGCATGATCGTGTTTGATTTAATTAATGGAGGAGGGATGGTAAGGAAATCCACAGTACTACCTTTTAACTTTCAAAAGGGAGACTATGGGGAGGAAATGACGTCACTGAACGGAGAAGCCGCTTGAAAGCGGTGCTCCGTGGAAGCGAGGAGATATTAGCCCAAAAATGCCTCAAAACGGAAAGTGAGGAAAGTGGAAATCAGCCCAGAGAAGGTGGCAATCGTGCGAGAGTGAGAGGAGATGAAGAAAAGTGTGGCGGACCTGAAAGGGTACGCGTATAAGAACGCTGCAGGGAGCACCGGCGGGAAAACCAAGATGGCGGCGGTGAGTGCAGGTAATGCGGAGGAAGTGAATAAAGCAATGGAGGGAGAGAGCCTGCAGAAGGGCGAGGTAGAGGTCCTGCGAGGGGAGATAAAGAGATGGTTCGGCACCCTCAGACAGGATCTAGCCAATTTTAAAAACGGAGGCTCAGTCTTGGGTGGATGAGCTGAAGGCGGACGTCAGAGAGGTGGGCCAGAGAGTGGAAGAGTTGGAGGGAAAGGTGGAATTGCAAGACACGGTGTTACTTAAATTACAGGAGAGGATGGATAATATGGAAATGGAAGCGGAAGAGCTGTGGTCCAAAATTGAGGACTTGGAAAACAGATCGCGCAGGGTGAAAATCCGGATGAGAGGGGTCTCGGAGTCGAGAGAGTCGGCAGATTGTGGCAGCCTGGTGGTGCGCATTTGCAAGCGCATGCTTGAGGAAGCAGGCCATGAGGGCTCCCACGTGTGTTGGACAATGGACCGAGCACATAGAGCATTAGGCCCAAAACGTGATGGATATTCCAGAGATATCATTGCCCGTTTCCAAGAGTATGCCACTAAATGCGCAGTGGTGGAGACGGCGAGGAAGCTTAAGGATTTCCGGTGGGAGAATCAACGCATTGAAATCTATACAGACATCAGCTATCACGATGAGAAAGCGCCGGGAAATGGTGGGTGTTACGAGAATGCTGCGGGAGAAATCCATTAGGTATAAATGGCTCTTTCCATTTGGATTACAATTCTGTGTTGAGGGGAGAACGTCGTATGTCAAGACCATTGCAGAGGCCGTCGTGGTGCTGAAGGAAGCAGGATGGTCTGTATTGCCGGAGGCGCCTCAGCAAAGAAATGATAAAGAGCCGAGACGACAGCTGAAAAGCAGCGAATGGAGGAGAGCACCACAGGGGGATCGCAGGTTGCGCCGGCAAAGGTAGAACGGGTCCGGAGGTGATGGATGAGAGCTTTTGCTGATAACAAAAAAAAAAATTTTTTTTGCACTGTTGTATTTCTGCTGAGTTGTACTAAGTATATTGCCTCAGGTGGTTGAAACTTGTTAAGAGCTGTTGAGAGGGGTTGTGAGTTTTGGGTGCAATGGGTAGGGGGAAGGAGGAGGGGGGCTATGGGGAAAGAGGTGAAGGGAAGGGTAGGGTGTCCCCTTTTTTCCTCTCTCCCCGGTGGATGACTAATTTGGGGAGTTGGGCATAGGGGTAAATATAAGGATGTTGAAGGCTTCCTGGAGCAGTGATGATTCATGCCTCAAGGATGTAGTATGGAGAGGGAGCTGGAGGGTAGAGATGGGGAAGGGGGGAGGGGGGTAACTGGGTTCCTGGCAAGCGAAGGGAAGGGGGGGTTGGGGTGGATGGTCACATGGAACGCATTAAAATAATGTCCATGAATGTGAGAGGTTTAAATTCCCCAGTGAAGAGGCAGCGTATGTTCAAGGAGATCAATAGAGTGAAGGGTGACATAATATTTGTACAGGAGACGCACCTGAAAAAATGCGATGAATGGAGGGTGGCGCATAAACAATTTCCAGTGCAATGGTTTGCCTCAAATAGGGTGGAATTGAAGAAAGGAGGGGTGGGGATTTTGATAAATGGGAAAATGAATTTCTCCGATTGTGTGGTTCATAGGGATAAAGAGGGAAGATATCTTATTGTGAAACTGCGGATTAATGAACAAAGATATACCTTGATAAATGTATTTATTTATTTATTTAACATCTTTTATATACCGCACTATTGTCACCAGCGCGGTTTACATGTAACAAACATATACATACAAAGAACTGTAATGCATTTTACAAGTAACAGGGATTTTGAACTTGGGAATAACAAGGTACAACTATATAAGGCTAGTTAACTATATACAGATTATTGAAATACATTAGTCAAATTTGGATATCAGTTGGGGAAATGTCTTGGTCAGAAAAGTGTCTGTGATATTTTCATGTGCGAAGGTTAGATTGGGAAATAGCTTAGGAAGAGGTGGTGTTTGAGACTCTTTCTGAATTGTGTTAAGCTGGTTATAACTCTCAGTTCTAGTGGGAGGGCATTCCAGGTTTTTGGGGCGTGGATACTGAAGGCTCTTTTGGTTGTTTCCTTAGTGTATCTGACTGTTTGTTTCGGGATTACTAATGTATTCATTGCAATTGATCTTCTGGATCTATTAGGGGTCTGTGAGTGTACAAGGTTGGTAATGGTTGATGGTGCTTGGTTGTTTATGGCTTTGAATGTAGTGATCAGTATCTTGCAGTGGATTCTTGCGTTGGTTGGTAGCCAGTGGAGTCGTGTTAGAACTGGGGTTATGTGATCTGTCTTTGATATTCCTTCAAGTACTCTGGCAGCAGTGTTCATCGCTAATTGGAGAGGATTTAATGTTGCTTGAGGGAGTCCGTATAGAATTGCAATTGCAAAGTCGATGTGAGGCATTATCAGGGCTTGGTAGACAGTTCTGAAATCTGAGGGTTCCAGTAGAGGTCGCAGGTGGCGTAATGTGCGTATCTTGTGGTAAATTAGTTTTGTTATGTTTTTTATGTGGGCTTTCATATTGAGGTGCTGGTCAAGGGTTATACCTAGGTAGCGTAGTGTAGGCTTTACTGTTAATTCCTTGTCCTTTATCTTCACGGAGGTAGGAGGTGTGAAGTTTTGGTTTCTTGTTACAAACATCACATCAGTCTTGCTGTGGTTGATTCTTAGATTTTGGGAGATGAGCCAATCTTCTACTGCTTCGAGGCATGTTATCAATGATGTATAATCAGGGTGATGATGGAGAATGGCATGAATAGTAGAATGTCATCTGCATATGCTAAACAGGTGACATTAAAGGAACGAATGAGGTCACAAATGGGTTGCATGTATATATTAAACATCAACGCTGACAGAGAAGATCCTTGTGGTACCCCTTGGTCTTGAAGAAATGGTTCAGAAGTAGTTTCGTCAATTCGTACTTGTTGCCAACGGTTAGTTAGATATGATATACACCAGTCAAGTGCAGCACCAACTATTCCTTTTTCCTTGAGACGATCGATAAGTATTTGGTGGTTTACTGAGTCGAACGCCGCTGAGATGTCCATGAATATAAGTATGAATCCTTGATGAATGTTATCTATTCCTGTGATTAGTGTGTTGAATAGTGTGATGAGGAGGGTTTCAACTCCATGAGCCTCTCTAAAGCCGTGTTGTGCAGGGTCAAGTGGAGCTTCATTGTCTATGTGCTGTTGTATTTGCCGTTGGACTACTTTCTCAATTATTTTCGCTAGGAGTGGGATACTGGATATTGGCCTGTAGGATTCTACTTTTTGGGGGTCTAATTTACTGTTTTTTAGTAATGGTCTAATTGAGGTTTGTTTGAGGCTTTGAGGAAAGGTTCCAGTTGCAAAGGATTGTTCAAGGATATTCTGTATGAAGAAGCTTACTTCATGTTTTAGATTTTTTATCCAGGCTGCCGGGCATGGATCGCTTGCAGCGGTGATAGCATTTATTGATGCGATAGTGTTCTCAATTTCTTTGATTGATAGTGTATTGAACTTGGTTAATGTGGTTGACTGCGAATATATATCATTCTTTGTTGGTCCAGAAGTACAAATGTTGGATGTTTTTGTCATCTTTGACTTTAGGTATTCGGCATATTCTTGCGGGTGTATTGCTTGTGTTTGATGAGGTGTTGGTTCCTTTGCCATTGTTCTTACGATGTTGAATAGGTCATGATGTTTATTTAGTGATTTCTTTAGA
This sequence comes from Ichthyophis bannanicus, assembly GCA_033557465.1. NCBI lineage: Eukaryota > Metazoa > Chordata > Amphibia > Gymnophiona > Ichthyophiidae > Ichthyophis > Ichthyophis bannanicus. The sequence continues at coordinate 626,749,311 of CM066031.1, forward strand.
AGGTTGGTATGGAATTGTTTCCTTCGATCTGCTATTTCTTTGCGATGCTTATCTAAGTATTTGCAGTAAGCTGTGTAGGCTTCAGTAGAGCGTGATCTTCTCCAATATTTCTCGAGTCTCCGAAGATGGAGGAGGAATGTTCTTAGCTCCTTGGAATACCAGGCTACGTGTGTACGATGGTTGGTATTTTTTGCCATGTTTGATGGTTGAGAATTGAATCTAAGGGAGTGATCCCAAGTGTTGATTAGACTGTCCAAGTCGGGTTCAGACGCTTGTAGTGTTGGGAGGAGATTATTAAGTATTTCCTCTTTGACAAAGGGGCGGAACCTCCTAGCTGTTGGTTTCGCTTGAGTAGGTTTGGATTTAGAGGAATTGGAGTAGTTGGGGATTTTGAATAAAATGAGACTGTGGTCAGACCACGGTACTGGTATTATTGAAAGGTCGTAATTGTGGTTGGTGTCTGGGGTAACTTGTGGGACGAATATCAGATCAAGTATGTTTCCCATATTATGAGTAGGGTCTTTGACTATTTGGTTGTATCCAAGGTTGTCAATTGCTTCTATAAATGCTGTGGCTTGCGAGTCCTGTAGGGAGGGAAGGTTGAAATCTCCCATTATCCAATTGGATAGTCTTGGTTTTTCAGTGTTGCAGGCAAGGTCAACTATCGTTGGTAGATCCTCAGCTGATGCTGTTGGAGCTCTATAGACTAGGCTGATTGAGTGTTCTTTGTTTGATATATTTAGTATATTTAGATGTGTTGAACTGATGTTGTTGTCAATTTGAAATTGTAGTTGGTTGTTAGAGATAATAAGTACTCCGCCTCCTCTTTGTTGGTTTCTATGGCACGTGTGTATAGAGAATCCTGGCGGTAGCATCTGGTTAAGAATGACATTGTCAGAATCGGTTAGCCAAGTTTCTGTGATCAGCAAGATGTCAAGGTTATGTGCAGTTATGAGATTAGTTATCAGAGGCCATTTTGTGCGGATGGACCTTATATTGATAAGGGCACAGTGTAATGGTGGATGGTACTGTTGTTTTGGTTGAGGTCTTTTGGTAACGTGAAGGGCAATGTGAAGTAGATGTGAGTAGTGGGTGTAGTTAGGGTTTGTCTGATTTGTTTGAGTTTTGTTTGACCATCTCCTCCAATTATTTCGTAGTATTGGTATGTATTTTTGGTCATCATTAAAGGCACTTGCTTGACCAGATAGTGCAGTGAGGAGGTAGGTGATGGTAAGGGTTACTAATGTGTGCATTCTTATAGTGAACATTGTGTGTTCTGAGAGGCGGTAGTGTTGCTAGTTGCACAAGGTTGTAGACTGCTGGTTTTGGGGTTGTAGTAATTTGTAGATAATATTGATGGAACCTTAATTGTGGTGAAAGACGTATCAACAATATATTTGGATGCTGAGAAAAACAGTAATTGACAAAGTTGTGGGTAATGATACAGTATGTCTCTCTATCTACTGACAACAGTATATCTGTTGGCAACAGTGTATCTCTCTGGGTAGTGGTAGCAGTATGTCTCTCAATCTACTGACAACAGTATATCTCTCTGGGTAGTGATAACAATATGTCTCTCTAACTACTGACAACAGTATGCCTATCTGAGTAGTGATAACAGTATGTCTCTCCAGACTACTGACAACAGTATGTCTCTCTATCTACTGACACAGTATATCTCTCTGGGTAGTGATAACAATATGTCTCTCTAACTACTGACAACAGTATGCCTATCTGAGTAGTGATAACAGTATGTCTCTCCAGACTACTGACAACAGTATGTCTCTCTATCTACTGACACAGTATATCTCTCTGGGTAGTGATAACAATATGTCTCTCTAACTACTGACAATAGTATGTCTCTCCGAGTAGTGATGACAGTATGTCTCTCTAGCTACTGACAACAGTATATCACTCTTGGTGCTGACGATAGTAAGTTCATTCTGGCTACTGGGAACGATATTTGCAACTGATGAGTACTGATACTTATAATTACTAACAATAGTATGTAAAACTTTATGGGAGATGTGCAAGAAGTCAGTTAGAGATAGTTCCTTTATCCGTAGTATACTTGCTGTGCTCAGAGAGGGATCCAATTCTGAGGGGGAGCGAGCTCAACCGTGAGGGAGCTCAAGCTGCTCGTTTTTGGATGAGCTTCAAGATGGCGATTTTGCTTGTAGAGTGTTGAGGCGTTGGGTTGACGTTCTTTTTCCACCTATCGTGCCCCGCCTAAGGGCCACGCCAAAGGGCCCTCTTGCGAGGCCCGCAAGGCGCGGGCCCGCAAGGCGCGGGCGCGCTTGCGCGCGGCTGCTTTTGTTGCGCCTCTGGGTCCTCCCACGGCCCGGATTGGGCCGGAGTTGTAGGAGCGGGAAAGCGCTCGTTGTTTGCTCGACCCCGATAAATGTGTATGGGCCAAATGCAGGTCATGGGAGATTCTATGAAGGTCTGCATGGTTTGGTGGAGCATATAGCAGAGGGCCAAATAATTATGGGGGGGGGGGTTAATTTAACACTTAATCCAAGCTTGGATAACTCTGTGGGGAGGGGGGTGGGGAATGCATCAGGGAGGAGATGTCTGAGGGAGCTGGGTAAAAATTTGGGAATGGTGAACATGTGGAGGGAAATGAGGGGGAGGGAGAAGGCATATACTTTCTACTCTCCGCTGCACCAATCCTTCTCTAGGATAGATATGATCTGGGTGTCCAAACCGCTAATGGAGAAAATGGCTGACTGTGAGATTGGGGAGCGGACTTGGTCCGACCATACGCCCCTGTGGGTTGAAGTGAGATTGGGGGAAGAGAAGAGAAGGCATAGATCGTGGATGTTAAATGAGTCCATCTTGGAGAACGGGGAAGTAACGCAGCAGATTCGGGGGAAAATTAAACAATATTTGGAAACCAATGATATTGAGGGGTGTAAGACTGGGATTCTCTGGGAATGTCTTAAGGCAGTTATACGAGGGGACTTGATTTCTATAGGGGCCCATCTAAAAAAGCAGAGGGAATGCCACAAAGAGGATTTAAGGGAGAAGATCAAGGAATTGGAAGGGTTATTGGTACAAGAGAGGGGGGAGAGTGGGAGAGGGCAGGAATTAAATAGGGTAAGGAAGGAATTAAACGACCTTGAACTAGGCGAGATCAAACATGCGCAGGATATTTTAATACAACAATTTTTTGAACTGGGAAATAAACCAAGCAGGTTGTTGGCGCAGCGGCTGAAACAGCATAAAAGTAGAAATTTTATAACTAAAATACGGGATGCTAAAGGGAAGGAAGTGAGACAGGTGGAGCAAATTCAACAGAGTTTTGTGGATTTCTACACGAAGTTATATACGGAGGAGCTAAATAAGACAGATGAGCAGATGGATCATTACTTACAGGTGCCCTTACCGTGTTTAACAGGAGAAGAATCAGAACAGCTTTCGAAGCCCATAGAGGAGAGAGAAGTGGAGGAGGTGATCAAGGGGCTCCTGGCCAATAAGACTCCGGGGATGGATGGCTTTACTAACGTTTTATAAGACTTTTAGCGATGTAGTTTGTGGACCTCTGACGAGATTATTTAATGCGTTTAAGGAGAATGAATCTATTCCGGAGACGTTGCGGATGGCAGGGATTACGGTTTTGCCTAAGGCCGGGAAGGATTTGAATTTATGTGGATCCTACCGGCCCATTTCCCTGTTGGGTACAGGTTTTAAGATATTTACCAAAATATTAGCCAATCGGTTACTCCGGTTTTTACCGCGATTAGTGCATGAAAATCAATCGGGTTTTGTCCCGGGGCGCCACACGGTAGACAATATGCGGAAGGTGTTAAATGCAGTATGGAAAGGGAGAAGGGGGGATGAGCCGATGATATTATTGACCATAGATGCCGAAAAGGCGTTTGAACGTGTCTCATGGCCTTTTCTATTTAAAGTATTAGAACGAATGGGGATTGCCGGGGGTTATTTAAGGTGGGTTAAAGCCATCTATGAGCAGTAGGGTGGTCCATAAAAATGAATTCCTGAATTCCTTTGCTCCCTGGCCTGATTCTGGTTCCATTTAGGTAGAAAACACTGTGTACAAAGTTTGAAGCCAATCAAATAATATTTAGGGGTGGCTCAACAAGTCTTGAGATTTCCCCCTGGGAGCAGATGACGAAATGTTGCATCATCTTGTATCATCCACTCAGTTCCACGCTGATTACATTTGATTGTGTCATATTTGAACTAATCTCGTCTCTGAGAGGTGGCAAAGACATTGTACTATTATCTTTGTATCTTTATTCTTTTCAGATGGCGAAAAAACGTGGTTTTTATCTCATTGAAGAAATGTCCACCACAATTCTGGGGGCCAAGCTCCCCAGCAAGGAGCAAGTGTTAAGTGTATTTTTACATCACCATATGACATTAAACAAAGGCGTTAGTGAAAGTGCATCTATTGTAACAAGTGAAGTAGAAGCTTACTGGGAAAAGGCCAGGCTTCCTGTTCAAAGAAATGACAAAATTCAAGAAAAAGTAAAGAAATTGTTCAATCAGTGGAAACTTGAAGAAAAACAAAGGGAGAGGAGGGAAACAAGAGGCAAATGAAAAAGAATTCCAAGTTGCAATGAAAAACCTATTTGATGTGGCGCATGCCAATGCAATGTCTTTAATTCATATTCAAGAAGACAAAGAATTCTTAATAGAGCAACGAGAACCAGGGCGCCGCGGCTCAATGTGCACCTTTGGCAAGAAACTGGCCAACACGGAAGCAAGATCACAACAGCGAGAAGAAGAACTGAAAAGGCGCAGACAAAAACATGTTGCCGAAGCCGAGGCAACTACAAGCCAAGTTCAGCTGGAAGGATCTTCTTCCTCAGCAGAGTCAGGTGAAGACTCGTCGACATCTGCGGATTCAGATAACGGACAGAAGAAAGCAACTCCACAAACGAAGAAGTTTCGACCTAACAATGTCTGGACCCCAGAGCTTACAGCAGCCCTGGATCGGACAGGGACAACGGATCGCAATGCTCTGTTTGTGGTAGCTGAAACCGCCAGAAGTCTGGGACATTATCCTGGGGAGCTCAATATCAGCCGCTCCAGCGTCAAGCGCCATAGAGAAAAGCACCGTCAGCAACAATGGACGGACCTGCACAACGCATTCAAAGCCGAAGGCAAAACATGCATTGTGCATTGGGATAGCAAGTTATTGCCATCTCTCCTCTGTTCAACCACATCCATTGACCGCCTTCCAGTTTTGATAATGGCTGTCTCCACTGGAGAAACACAACTTCTTGGTGTACCAAAACTGACATCAGGAACGTGCGAGAATCAAGCTGCAGCAGTTTATGAACTGTTACAGGAATGGTGTTTGGATGAAAAGGTTGCAGGCTTCTGCTTTGATACAACTGCATCGAACACGGGACGTTGATCAGGAGCGTGCATTCTTCTAGAACAGAAACTCCGTCGAACAGTCCTTCATTTGGCATGCCGCCATCACATTTACGAAATAATTCTTGGTGCAGTATTCTCTACATGCCCTGGAGCTTCATCGGGTCCCGATGTGCAACTCTTTCGCCGGTTCCAAAAGAATTGGGGCTCCCTTGACAAGTCCAACTATCAAACTGGAAAAGACTTGGAGGTGCTGCAACCTGACAGGGATCGCATCATGAAGTTTGCGGAATCCAAGTTGGCACAGGGCAATCACCGAGATGATTACCTGGAATTCCTGGAGTTAACGATTGTCTGCCTTGGAGGGAATCTTCCTAGTTTCAATTTCAAGAAACCCGGAGCTTTCCATCATGCCAGATGGATGGCAAAAGTCTTGTACTGTCTCAAGATTTGGATGTTCCGAGGACAACTCAAAGATCTTACCCAACGGGAGGAGTCCTGTGTTCGTGATGTGAGCATTTTCTCCATCCTGATTCATGTGGAAGCCTGGTTTTCTGCCCCTGATGCCGCAGTTGCTCCTCGAACAGATTTGGAGATGCTGAAGAAACTACACTCTTACCACAATGACCGTGTTGGAAGAGCAGCCAGAGACAAACTGCAACAGCATCTGTGGTATGTGTCAGAGGAGCTTGTGGCACTGTCACTGTTCGATGAAGCTGTTTCAGCACCGACAAAGCGGGCCATAGTGTCGGCCATGATCCGGCAGAATCAGATGAAAGCGATGAGGATGATGACGAAGACGAAGATCCCCCAAAGTGGGTCGAATTGAAAAGTTCCATGATTCCACCACTTGAATCTTTTGCAACTCGCAAGTCAATCCGTTTCCTGAAACACCTCGACATCAACAGTGATTTTCTTAATGCAGACCCAGAAGACTGGGAAGAGAATGCATCATTCAAAGATGGTCTGAAGAAAGTAAAAAATCTTCCAGTGATCAACGATGTGGCTGAGTGAGGGGTCAAACTCATTGAGGAGTTCAACGGCTGACACACCACAAAAGAAGAGCAACTCCAGTTCCTTCTGGGTGTTGTCTCGCAACACCGTAAGATGTTCCCCACATCGTCAAAGTCCTTACTAGCATCTGGACCACATTGAGTGCTTGGCAAGCATGATACCCCCATCTATGAGCAGATAATACTCAGTAGTCTGATGAACCCTGGGGGGGATCCAGGGGCCTGATAGGGACCTTGAGCCACCCCTAAATATTATTTGATTGGCTTCAAACTTTGCACACATTGTTTTCTACATAAATGGAACCAGAATCAGGCCAGGGAGCAAAGAAATTCCTACTTTTATTTTTTCCCCTATGGCAGTGGACCACCCTAATGAGCAACCTTTGGCCAGGATTCGCATCAATGGGGAATACTCCAGGCCGTTTGCCTTGTCTAGAGGTACACGACAGGGGTGCCCTTTATCCCCACTGCTGTTTGTTCTGTCCATGGAACCGTTGGCTCAAAGGGTGAGGGCGTGCACGGGGATACATGGGGTAAAATGGGGAACTCTGGAATGTAAGGTATCCCTGTTTGCGGACGATCTGTTATTTATGTTGACTAAGCCAAGTGAATCCCTCCAAGAATTAACTAGAGTATTAAGAGAGTTTGGGGCACATTCGGGCTTTAAAGTGAATGATACTAAGTCAGAAATCTTGAATATTTCGGCAGGGGGAGTAGTACAAGCAAAAATAAAGGCCTCATTTCCTTTTCGGTGGGCTAACCATAGTATTAGATACCTGGGGATTTATCTAACAGCTAGAGAGGCCGACCTGTTTAAAGAAAATTATGTGAGGGTTGAACAGGTTATATAGAAAGAGTTGGCCGAGTGGGGGAACAAACAATTATCATGGATGGGGCGGGTAGCAGCTGTAAAAATGATGGCTTTGCCTAAATGTCTGTATCTCTTTGTGAATCTTCCTACTGGGGTTCCTAAGGCTTATATTGCTAGACTGCAGAGAATGGTTATGAAATTTGTGGGAGGGGGGAAGAAAAATAGGGTGGCCGCGCGTATAATGATGGAGCGGAGAGAATCTGGGGGGATGGCAGTACCGAACCTGTTGAAATATTGGGAAGCGACACAAACGTGCGCTACCGTGGAATGGGACGCAGAAGTTCCAAAAGAGTGGGTACATATGGAATCTGAGGGGCTAGCAGAGGGTAAGATGAGGGATTGGGTGTGGATCCCACGGAAGACTAAATCAAAGTTCCCAGGTAGTAATCCTTACGTAATACGCTCACTAAGGGTATGGAATAAATGGAGAGGTATCTGGCTGGGTGATAATGGAATCTCTAGGCTACTGCCCATTAGGGGGAATCCAGAGTTCTTGCCCGCAGTGGGAAAATCTGTGTTTGGAAGGTGGGAAGCCCACAGATTGCAGAGGGTGGGCCAGCTGCTGGAGGGGAAGAATGTAAAAGAGTTTGATGAGTTGATGAGGGAGTATAAGCTGGATGAGAAAGATGTATACGGCTATATTCAAGTATGCTACTACTTACAACAAAAGATTATCCTGGATTTAAGGAGGGATATTACTGAAGTAGAGAAGTTCTTTTTGATGGGGCAGCAGAGAAGGGTGCTGACAAATTTCTATCGGATGATGGGTCGGGAGAGGAAGAGGGAGGGGTACCAGAAGGCCTGGGAAGCGGATCTGGGGGTGCAGTGGAACGACCAGCCATGGGAGCATATTTATGTGAGTAGGTATAAAGGCCTTCTAGCCACAAACTTAATTGAGAATAACTATAAGGTGCTATGTAGATAGCACTTGACGCCAGTTAGACTACATAAAATATATGAATATGTATCGGACCAATGCTGGAGGAACTGTGGGGGGCAGAGAACATACCTGCATATTTGGTGGACTTGTGGGGAGGTGCATAAGGTGTGGGCAACTGTAATGGGTTTATTGGGAGAGATTTTGGGGAGAGAGATGGATTTAAGACCGGAGACAGCCTTATTGGGTGTGCAATCTCCTCTCTTAACCAAGGTGGAGGGAGTATTTATTGATTTGGGGTGCGTGGCACTGAGGATCTTGCTGGCTAGGAAATGGAAAATGGCAGTGGTTCCCACACTAACAAAGTTCAAGGGAATGTTGGCACAGATTTACTTGATGAGTAAACTGACAGCGCTCAAGAGGGCCAGTCAGAAAAAATTCCAAATGGTCTGGGGGAAATACATTCAGTGGACGGCGTTGTTGGAAAATAATTGATGATGGGGGAGTTAGCATGTACGGAGGCAGTTGAGAGGGGAACTCGGGGGGGGGGGGGGGAGGGGGAGGTAGTTAGTATCATTACTGGGGAAAAAACACAGAACCTGAGATACGTAGGATACCCTGTGTGGGGGAATGATGGAATTTCTGTATTGTGGAAAGTATTGTTGTTGCATATTATTTCAAAGAATTGTTCTGTGGTTTGAAAATAAAAAAAAAACAATTTTTTAAAAAGGGAGACTATGGGGTATGTTTACTAAACCGTCTTAATGTTACCGGCGTTAGTTGCAGTCTTACTGTGACAAATGCAATATAAGGTATTGGGCGTTCCGGTCTTAAGGTAGCATTTCGGGTTATCGCGCGATAGAGGGAGCCGTGGCACGTTAACGCGCTTTAGCCTTAATTAGACACACTGACCTGCAAACACAGCAACAGAGGTGTAGCACTGGGTTAATACATTGACTGATGGAACAGGGGTCATGAATTTGATCCCCCAGTGGGCTTAATGAGTAAGGCTGTCTGAGGCATTACCCTTTATTTAAATCAGTGCTGTCTGAGGCATTTTCTTTTTTAATGTAAATTAGTGCTGCCAGCAAACACACCCTCACAGTGCCGTAACCGAAGGTGCCGCATAAGGCGCCCTATAAGGCACTCCAGAGGGCACATTATAAAGTGCACTGTCCGCCAAGGCACCTTATAATGTTCCCTATAGGGCGCCTTATAGGGCACCTTATGAGGCACCTTAAGGTTACAGCACTGTGAGGGTGTTTTTGCTGGCAGCACTAATCTAAATTAAAAAAGGAAATGCCTCAGACAGCCCTATCAAATCACACCACTGTGGGATCAAACCCATGACCACTGCCTCCACAGTCAGTGAAGTAACCAGTGGGCTACATCTCTATAGCTACTAACAAACCCCTGGCTGGCTACAGAAGGACTGCAGGTCACCACACAAACTATCTGCTGTGGTTATCAGGATAGGGTTAACCCACCCATACCCATGATGCACTGCACATGCAGATCAGCAGTCTACAGATGATCACAAGATGGGGTATGCACCCCCACAGCACCTCGGCCTGGTAGGGGGAACTGACCGTGTGTGTTACTGGCACAGAGTAGCTACAGACCGACACATTGTAGGGGTACTGTGCTCACCCTGAGGGCGAGGTAGGGCGCCCAGCACCAGGTCCGCAGTACCTGGCTTAGCTGAGATAGGCTATGCTGCAGGTCGCCATCAGTGCCAGTGTGTGATAGTTAGTCCTTGCTGACACACCTAGGATACACCTGTGTCCATCCGTATTTCCCAGTCACATCTAGCCCTTGTGGACTATGATGCACCCAGAATAATGCATATCCTGTGTGGGTGCCATGGTCACATGATTTAAGTGAAGGGGAGTGTTTGGACCCATAGGCAGATTATGTAGCACCACCCAACCCGCCCTCTGGGGCTCAGGGTGGGGGACAGGATCTCCCACCAACAGATCCACATTTTACATCCCTGCAATGGTGGCAGTAGAGGGGACCATCAACCCCAGTCCTGCTGGGGAACAGGCACCCTACAGGGCAGTCAATGCAGATCTGTAAGCATCCATAAGGCAATGGTGGACAGACAGTAGGCCTGGAAATGCTCAGCTGCCCCCCACCACTATCTGACATTCTCCAGCAGCGAGCACAGTGAGTCTCCAGCCGCTGCACCCTGCAAGGGGTTCCAGCCATACACATACTAACTGCAGACAGTCTGCTATCTAGTCCATAGTGCATGTTCCTGGGATGTGAGCACACACACCAAGCAGATAAGTCAGTGATTGGGCCCCAGAAAAAAGAACCCATAAATATCACTTGAGAGAAATACTATATAACACTATGGGGGAACCTAGCCATGCCGTGGTCACTGCTCAGTCAGGGTGAGAGTGGCCACCCTGTCCGTGCAGGTGGTGGCCGGGCACTACAATATCCAAGCCATTGCCCTATGCCCTGTGCAGATGCATCCTGCCCAGGCCACCCTGTCCGGGCCATACCCACAGTACCTTGCTCCTCATAATGCACATTGGCAGGCTAACACTGGAAACAGTGCAAGCAGTGTGGGCTGAGTAAGGTGTAGGCAGCCACAACACACTGGATAGATAGACACACACTCCCACAGCTATGCCAGCATTGTGCAAATATAGAGGCTTTTTGGCAGCCCTGGCCACCACACCAGTCCTGGGCACAGTGCAGGCATGGCTATGGTACGCAATACTGTTGGGGTCACTCCCCGGGGTGGTAAACACTGTCAGAAACCAAAACTGAAACACACTCCACAGATATCAGAAAGGTTTATATGATGCAGCTCTATCAGCAAATTGTGCTTAACTTAGGAATTGATATCTGCCATTAATCATAGCAACTTTTTGATATATGTGTAACGTATTCCCAAGTTTAGGGCAGCATTGCTAAGGTATGAAAGTGCTAGTATTGGGAGATGCTGCTGCGTGCAGGGCCCAACAGCCTGACTCTCCATGAGGCTTTGGATAGTGGAGCCTGTGGGTGTGGGTGTTTATGCCCCTGTTGGCCGCTGCTCTAGGGCAGAGGTTCCCAACTCCGGTCCTGGTGGGGCAAACACTGTTCAGGTTTTCATGCTGTCCCTAATGAATATGCATGAGATACATTTGCATACAATGGGGGCGGTGCATACTAATGCAGCACAGGCATATTTATTAGGGACAGCATGAAACCTGAATGGTGTTTGGCCCTCCAGGTCTGCAGTTGGGAAACTCTGCTCTAGGGATTGCACATGTTTATGGTGTCTGTGCTCTGTAGGGTAAAATATAGGCATTCAGGCATGTTTATTTTATATGCAATAAAGGTTCCGTCTTTATTACCATGGTTTAGTACTGTGTAAAATATAGGGAAAGAGTTGGCAGGAGCCACAGCTGGGACTTGAACTTGTGACCTTCTGCTCCTGAACACACTGGCTGTGTGTACTGCACCACACTGTTGCCACAGGGACAGTTCATTCCCTGGGGATACCATGACTGTTCGTCAGACAGACCCTGTCTGTTGCATTGCACGGCACCCACCTAAACGGGGCTAGGCCATGGTCTGCTGTGGGCAGATGCCACTGTCCCCTCCGCCACCATGCTGCCATGCCATTATGCCGGTGGTGCTGGTGGTGCGCAGTCCCAGGCCATCCAGTCTGCGGGTAGGCAGGTGCCTATGGTGTGGGTTCTTGGGCAGGGGTGCCTACATGGACATGCGCACTTCCCCCCCCCCCCCCCGCACCGCCTGCCAATGTTATGTGCCCTTGGGGGTACCTGCTGGGTAATATAACCTGTGACACTGTAGGACACACAGTGCCCATGTTGGACCCTCGTCAGTTGCTGTCTTGCTTTCCTATGTGCCATCTAGGCATCTGCTTAGCCCGCACTGTGCCCCAGCTGGACCAAAGCATGTGCCGCCTGCAGCCCCCTGTATCCCATTTACAGCATCAGTACAGTTGCCCTTGCCTACGTGCCCACTCTGCTGTTGTTGCACATGTGCACGCCATAACAAACCTGCCCAATCTAAACGACAGAAACCCTGATCAGCGCTATTTCAATGTGGGATCATTCACTTTGTAGGGGGACAGAGCACAGACCCTTCCAAACATAATATCTTAATTTATACGCTTTGTCAGTAGTGTTGCTTTATGTTTATCATTAATGTCACTATTGGCCAGCTTGGTTATTGGGATTTTAGATGTGGTTGTGGTCCTTTTATATGTTTATTTGCCTCTTTGTTCCCTGCACATGTATCACAACTATCACTTTTCTGGGTTTCCCTGCCTTTGCTGCACATTGCTGACTGAAATGGTTTCTCTTTCCTGCAAATGTGCCTTAACGCGAGGGTTTCACTGGCATTAGTGTTCAGACCCGGATTTCATAGCATTAGTGTGCCTGAAGCCTCTCCCCTCCCACTCTCTGCCCATTGACCCCTTCTCTCCGCTCTCTGGGAAGCCTTACTCCACCCTTCAGACCCACATTTCACAGCGTTAGTGTGCCTTAACGCTGCTGCTGCGTTATCGCGCACTAAGTAACGTCACTTATCGCGCGATAATATCACTGCTGCGACGTTAAGACGGTTTAGTAAACATACCCCTATGATAAAATAAGGAAAATAGTTAAGAAAAAATGAAAAGGAGCAGTTGCAAAGGTTAAAGACTTATATCAAGCTTGGGTGTTGTTGAAAAATACTATCTTGGAAGCCCAGACTAGCTGTATTCCATGCTTTAAGAAAAGTGGAAGGAAGTCCAAAAACTGCCAGCATGGTTTAAAGGTGAGGTCAGAGAGATGGCTGTTGCCAAAAAAGCATCTTTCAGGAAATGGAAAAAAGCACAAGCACTGGCAAGTTAAATGCAAGGCATTGATAAGGCATACAAAGAGAGAATTTCAAAAGAAACTTGCTGTGGAAGCAAAAATGTGTAATAAAGACTTTTTCAAGTACATTCATAGCAAAAAACCTGTGAGAGAGTCATTTGGACCATTAAATGATAGAAGGGTAAAAGGGGCAGTAAGAGGGGACAAGGCTATAGCAGAGAGACTGAATGAATTTTTTGTTTCAGTCTTTACTGAGGAAGATATAGGGATGTTACCCAGGACTGAAGTGGTATTTAAAGGCGATACTGCGGAAGAACTGAAAGAAATATCGATACACCGGGAAGATGTATTACAACTATTTGATAAACTGAAGAGTAGCAAATCACCTGGACCGGATGGTATAAATCCAAGGGTGTTGAAAGAACTGAAATATGAGACTGCAGACCTGCTATTAGTAATCTGTGAACTATCATTAAAATCATCTGTAATACCTGAAGATTGGAGGATCGCCAATGTAATGCCAATTTTTAAAAAGGGTTCCAGGGGTGATCCGGGAAACTACAGACCGGTGAGCCTGACATCAGTACCAGTAAAAATGGTATAAACCATCATAAAGAACAAAATTACTGAACATGTAGATAGTCATGGCTTAATGGGAGATAGCCAACATGACTTTAGACAAGGAAGATCTTGTCTTACTAATCTGTTATGTTTTTTTTGAAGGTGTAAATAAACAGGTAGACAAAGGTGAATCAGTTGATATAGTGTATCTGGACTTTCAGAAAGCCTTTGACAAGGTCCCTCATCAAAGACTTTTGGCAAAACTAAAAAGTCATTGGATAGGAGGCAGTGTACTGTTGTGGATCAGGAAAAAAAGATAGAAAGCAGAGTGTAGGGTTAAATGGCCAATTTTCCCAATGGAAAAAGGTGAATAGTGGAGTACCCCAGAGATCTGTGCTGGGTCCGCTGCTTTTTGACATATTCGTAAATGACCTGGAAAAGGGAATAACAAATGAGGTAATAAAATTTGCAGATGACACAAAACTATTTAAAGTTGTTAAATCCCAAGAGGATTGTGGAAAATTGCAAGAGGATCTTGATAAATTGGAAGACCGGGCATCCAAATGGCAGATGAAATTTAATGTGGACAAGTGCAAAGTTATGCACCTAGGAAAGAACAACCCAAACTAAGGTTACACGATGCAAGATTCCACATTGGGAACCAACACCCAGGAAAAAATTTAGGCATCATCGTGGATAACATGTTAAAACCCTCCGCCCAGTGTGCAGCAGCGGCCAAGAGAGCAAATAGAATGCTAGGTATCATAAGGAAAGGAATGGAAAATAAAACAAAGGATATTATAATGCCTCTGTATCATTCCATGGTGCGACTGCGCCTTGAATACTGTCTGCAATTCTGGTCACCGTATCTTAAAAAGGATATAGCATTATTAGAAATGGTACAGAGAAGAGCCACCAAAATGGTAAAGGGAATGGAAGGATACTCCTTTGAAGAGAGGCTAAAAGGTTTAGAGTTCTTCAACCTAGAAAAGAGACGGCTGAGGGGAACTATGATAGAGGTCTATAAATTAATGAATGGAGTGGAACGGGTAAACGTAGATCGATTGTTTATGTCATCAGAATATAAAAAGACTAGGGGGCATGCAATGAAGCTACAGGGTAACCTATTTAAGACTAATAAGAGAAAATATTTTTTCACTCAACATGTAATCAAACTCTGGAATTTGTTACCGGAGGATGTAGTAAAAGCTGTTAGTGTAGCTGGGTTTAAAAAAGGTTTGGACAAGTTCCTGGAGGAAAGGTCCATAAACCATTATTAAAAAGGGACCCAGGATATCAATGCTTGACCCAATACAAGCATTGTGGAACCTGTGCCTTTTGGAGAAACTGCTAGGTACGTATGACCTAGATTGGCCACTGTTGGAAACAGGATACTAGGCTTGATGGACCTTGGTCTGACCCAGTATGGCATATCTTATGTTCTTAGATATGCTGCAATACCTTTGCAACAAATCATTGCCAGTGGTTGAATAGAAAAAGGAAATCCATGCTTTTGCAATGCCAATGATTTGGAGAGAACTGACAGATCCTGTTACGTCTGCATGGTGTCTTCTGTTGGAAAAGATTTGTTGAAGGAGAAAAGGTAGGCTGTGTAGAATCTAAATATTCCATCAGCTATATGCCCAGTAACCCCTGGAGAAGGACTGCCAGTTCCTGATGCTCCAGAGTCATTCTCACTTAAGTCAGATGAGGAAGGGGATGAGACTTCTGGTCCTGAACCATTAATGTCACATGACACAAATTTTCTCCCATTCTCCTCCTCTGAACCACACCTTATAACACAAGATGAACTGAATGACCTTGTCAGGGATTTGGAACTACCTAAGAGTAAGGCAGATATGTTGGGCTCCAGACTGCAGCAGTGGAAACTTGTATTAGGTGATTTTAGGGTTTCCATGTTCCGTGGACTTCAAAAGGATCTTGTTACATTCTTCTTCATGAAAGGTGTTCTTGTAGCCTACATCATCATCAATGGTCTGGTGGCGGCCCTCAACATCATTCATCATCAAGATGAGTAGAGACTGTTAATTGACTCATTGAAGATGAGTCAAAGTTGTTTTGCTGCATAGTGGCAATGTTTTGCCATCGATTCCAGTTGGTCATGCAGTCCATATGAAGGAAACCTATAACGATATAAAACAGCTGTTGAGATGCATAAATTATGACCAACATCAGTAGCAGCTTTGTGGTGATTTGAAAGTCATTGCTCTGTTGTTCAGTCTGCAGAATGTATACACAAAGTACTGCTCTTTTCTCTGTGAATGGGATAGTTGTGCGAAAGATTCCTCAAGAGAGATTAGCCACTCCAACAGTCATTGGAGCCTGGAAAGGAAAGTGTGCAGCATCCAGCACTTGTTGAATCAAGGAAGACTTTGTTACCACACTTACACATTAAGCTGGGTCTAATGAAAAATTTTGTCAAGGTCATGGACAAAACAAAACTAGCTTTCAAGTATCTCAGCGGGAAATTTCCAAGACTAAGTGAAGCTAAGATAAAGGAAGGTGTCTTTGTTGGTCCTCAGATTCATGAACTTCTTTCAGATGATGCATTTAACCATGCACTACAAGGCACAGAATGGACAGCATGGAAAGCCTTCCAGTTAGTGGCAACAAGTTTTCTCGGAAACAAGGCAGATAACTAGAGTGAAGTTGATGGAAAACTCCCCAATGCATTACAAAAGTCTTGGGTGCAACATGTCACTAAAGATATATTTTTTGTATTCTTATCTTGATTGTTTCCTACCAAACTGCGGAGCAGTGAGTGATGAGCATGGCAAGCAATTTCATCAGGACATTGCAGAGATGGAGAAAAGATGTCAAGGCAAATAGGGTCCATCAATGCTTGCAGACTATTGCTGGACAGAGACAAAAGATACTTCATTTACAGAATACCAGTTAAGAAACGCCAAGTAGACATTGAATAAGGTCTAAAATGAATATTACTGCATTACATAGTCATTTCTTGCTTTCTGTTTAATACTAAGTTTTTTAATAAATTGTATTTAAATAACCCTTTGGCTGATTCTTAAACTTTCAAACAAAGTCAACAGATGAAATATTCTCAAGGTCATATATATGACAACCATAAACACATACAACAACTCTAACCACCTTACTGGGTAGACTAGATGGACCATATTGATCTTTATCTGTCATCATTTTATTTATTTATTTTATTTATTTATTACAATTTCTTATATACCGCACTATTCGGTATCAGCGCGGTTTACATTATAACACAACGACCATAACAACAAGCTGTTTGGTTTTACATAGAACAGGAGTACAAACTTGGATAACAGGGGTGAACTATATACATGAGATATTTACACGGAACAAGGTTAGGTAAAAATAACATACTGAACGTAAGGGTCATTTCTTAAGTGGGTCATTTTTCAGGGGGATACCTAGGTTCAATTGCTGGTTGGGTAGTATTGGAGGAAGAGGTGGTATTTGAGTGCCTTCCTGAACTGTGATAGGTCAGCAATGGTCCTAATGTCAGGAGGCAGGGCATTCCAGCATTTGGGGACATAGAAACTGAACGCCCTATTTATGGTTGTCATGTTGCACTTCGCCAATGCCTTAGGGGTTATTAGTAGGTTTACAGCAGTTGCTCTTATACTATATACTATGTTAATATAAGAAGACCTAGGTTTATAATAATTTGTGATTAAAACTCTACTACCGACATGCTATATATATGCGGAAAAAGGAAAAGCTTAGATATCATGGAAACAGTAGCCAATCAGCCGTTTTGTCATTTTTGAATTCAGCGCATCAAAATCCGTAAGAATTGGCAGATTTTGTCTCTGAAGCAGACAACTTTTAAAAAATTGTAGATCAGTGTTCAAACTTTGGTAGTCAGCGTTTGTAAAGCACCTGGCTGCTGCAGGCAAAAGCGAAACTGGATATTCGTATATCCTCTGGCGCTGAATATCCAGTTTCAGCGCCAGCCTCCATTGCTATCTGCTCAGAGTTAGGACAGCTATTGACATGTTTTACCTTTATGCAATTACCTATCCAGTTAGCAGGCTGAAAATTGCCACTAATTGGATAAGTACCAGGGCGGTCTGTGGAGATCTTCAACGGCACTGGCTGGTTAGTGCTGCGAAAACATGGTTCAGTGGGGTAAGATTAAGTCTTTTGAATATCAGGCCTTGAGGTGCTCTGCCTAGATTGTAGAATGTGCTCTCATTGGACATACATGTGAAGAAAAATCATTTGACATTTTGTAGGAAACGAAAAACACATCTTTACCCTGACTGCAAGGTTGGCTATTGCTGCAAAGGTATATTAATTAGTGCTGGCATAGTTTCAGCTAGAAAGGCTGGTGGTATTCAACCTGGGAAGACTGCAAGTGCTTTTCACCGAGTTCTATAATTATATTAGTTTTACTTTATTTTCCTCTTTTTATTTTGTTTGTATTAATTATAATACAATTAATAATAAAACAATAAAGTAAAACTAATATAATTATAGAACTCGGTGTATTTTTTTGTAATTATAATTGTGTAGTTGTGCATTGTAAACTGCTTTGAATGGCTGGCCAGGAAGGCAATATAAATATATTCTATAAATACATAAATAAATACAATTTATCTACCACTTTTAGGAAGCAATTCTCAATAAGGTGATTAGTAGCTTATCACCCAGGAAGTTTCTCTTTGAAAATCTGCTACAACTTACATGGGTACAGCCAGTGCAGGAACTACCATAAGGCAAAATAGGTAGTCACCTAGACCGCTGGCCATACGGGGGCGCCCACTGCCACCGCTACTGCTGTCGCCCTTCTCAGGACCTAAACCGGCGACAATGGCCACAAACAGCCCCATGGCGCTTACCTTTAAACTTTGGCACAGCACAGCTATTTGCTTCTGCCCCCTCAGACCACCCAATGCCAACTTCCTGTTTGCACGCTGAAGTTTAATGGTAAGCACCATGGGGCTGTTTGCAGCCATTACTGTCACTGCATGTCCCAGAGAGGGTGCAAGAGATGAAGTCGGCCTAGGGTGCCTCATCTCCTTGTGCCTGCCCAGGCTGCAGGAGTACCTGTACCTTCTCCTGCTCTATCTGTGGCTGGTGCTAAGTAGGAGAAACTATGCCTACAAATATATTTGAAATATACACACATATTTTATGGCCTCACTTAAGTCAAATTCCTGAAATGCCCACTTTTTTGGGTATACTTATAGTTAGCCACTGTGTGTGGGGAAATGTTTACTCTGTTGGATCTAGTCAGCTAGGCACTCTGCCTGTAAATAGTGCAGTATAAAAATTTACAATGCATCTTAGCAACAACCCCCACCACCAAAAAATGTATAATTCAACAATGAGCACAGTATTAGGACACGGGTAGAGGTTGTTCACTCAAAAGTGAGGGTCATAGACTCTGTCAAGCTGGAGGGGAGAATAACTCAAATAATCATTAGCTTGATAGGAACAACAGGGGGGGAGGCGGGGAGTATAGAAAAGCTGTATGCAAAACTGAAAGAAAATATTTGAAATACAACAAAATTTTTGTTGTGAAAGTAAATAAAACTTAGCTTAAAGGTGGCCACTATGGTTACTGAAAGAAGTAGCTTAAAGGTAAAGAGAGAAGTTAGCCTTCAGGAAAGCAAAGATTTAAAAAGAGGAGGAAATAGCCACTGCAATAAAATGGAGGGATAAGACATTTTTCAGATATGTTAGTGAGAAGAGGAAGGGCAAAAGTGGTATTGTCAGACTCCAGGGGGATGGGGAGGAATATGTAGAAGCTGATGAGGATAAAGCGGAATTGCTTAACAAATATTTCTGTTCTATGTTTACAGATGAAGAACCAGGAGAAGGACCTCAGAAAACACCCACAAACAGGAACAGAAGCGAGGGACATCTTGAACAATTTTCAGAAGACTGTGTTCGTGAGAAACTAGCTCAAATTAAAGTAGACAAATACTGAGGGAACTTGGGGACGTTCTAGCAGCTCCACTGACTGACCTATTCAATGCCTCATTGGAGTCAGGAGTGGTGCCAAAGGACTGGAGAGAGGCTCATGTGGTGCCTTTACACAAAAGCAGAAGTAAGGATATGGTTGAAAACTACAAGCTGGTTAGTTTAACTTCGGTGGTGAGTAAATTATTGTAAACGCTTCTGAAAGAGAAAATAGTGAGGTTTCTGGAGTCCAGTGGATTACAGGATCCGAGGCAGCATGGATTCACCAGAGGCAGGTCTTGTCAGACAAATCTGATTGATTTATTTGACTGGGTGACCAGGGAGTTGGACCAAGGGAGAGCCCTAGATGTGGTGTATTTAGATTTCAGTAAAGCCTTTGACACTGTTCCTCACAGCGACTTATAAACAAACTGAGCACCCTAGGGATGGACCCTAAAGTTACTGCTTGGGTTAGAAATTGGTTGGGTGGGAGGCGACAAAGAGTACAGGTAAATGGAGCTCACTCTGAGGAGAAGGATGTTACCAGTGGTATGCCCCAGGGATCTGTCCTTGGTCCAATTCTTTTTAACATCTTTGTTAGTGATATAGCGGAAGGGCTGTCGGGTAAGGTTTGCCTCTTTGCAGATACCACCAAAATCTGCAAAAGAGTAGACACCCAGGAAGGTGTAGATAACATGAGGAGGGATCTAGCTAAGCTTGAAGAATGGTCTAGAATTTGGCAGCTGAGATTTAATGTTAAAAAATGTAAGGTCATGCATTTGGGCTGCAGCAATCCAAGGGAGCAATACAGTATAAGGGGTGAAGTACTTTTGTCCACTAAAGAAGAGCGGGACCTAGGCATGGTTGTGTCTGATGATCTTAAAGTAGCTAAACAGGTAGAAAAGGTGAC
This sequence comes from Ichthyophis bannanicus, assembly GCA_033557465.1. Lineage (NCBI taxonomy): Eukaryota > Metazoa > Chordata > Amphibia > Gymnophiona > Ichthyophiidae > Ichthyophis > Ichthyophis bannanicus. The sequence goes on from CM066031.1 coordinate 626,769,649, forward strand.
GGCAAAAGCTAGAAGGATGCTTGGGTGCATACGGAGAGGAATGGCTAGCAGAAAAAAGGAGGTGATAGTGCCTCTTTATAAGTCTTTGGTGCAAACTCATTTGGAGTATTGTGTGCAATTCTGGAGACCGCACCTTCAAAAGGATGTGAACAGGATGGAGTCGGTGCAGAGGGTGGCTACTAAAATGGTTAGTGGTCTTCATTATAAAGCATATGAGGACAGACTTAAGGATCTTAATATGTACACCTTAGAGGAAAGGCGGGATAGAGGTGATATGATTGAGATGTTTAAATACCTCCGTGGCATAAATGTTCAGGGGGAGAGCCTCTTTCAATTGAAAGCAAGTTCTGCTATGAGGGGACATGGGATGAGGGTGATGGGGGATAGATTCAGGAGTGATATGCAGAAACATTTCTTTACGGAAAGAGTGGTAGATCCATGGAATAGTCTCCCAGTGGAGGTGGTAGAGATGAGGACAGTAACTGAATTCAAAAAAGCATGGGACCAACACAGAGGATCTCTAAAGGTAAAAAGTGGACTGTTGTAGTTGTTGATATGGAAGGACAGACTAGATAGGCCATGTGGTCTTTTTCTGTCGTCATATTTCTATGTTTCTATGTTTCATAAACTACATAAGCTTGCAGAGGAAGGAAGACAAGCATCTATATCAGGAAACGCTAAAAGATCTTGGACAAGTCACTTAACCCTCTATTCCTCAGGTACAAACTTAGATTGTAAGTTTTCTGGGGATAGAAGAATGTCTACTGTACCTGAATGTAACTCACCTTGAGCTGTTCCTGAAAAAGGCATGAGCTAAATCAAAAATTATTAAACTAAAATAAGAGAAGCTGGTGAAGTAGTTAGGAATGTCAAGATGAATATGGAATTTAAAAAATAGCCAATAGAGTAAAATTGTGGGGGGTGGGGGGCAGGCAAGGCTTTTTGGAAGATGTGTAAGTGACAGGAGGTGGCCTTGCCAGAGTCAAGAGTGAAGGGAAAGAATATGTAGATGTTTATGAGAAAAAAGCAGAATTGCTTAACAAATGTTTCTGCTTGCTGTTCACAGATGAAGTGCTAGTGCATAATAACGTGCACTACTACAAAATAGGGTGAACTAACGCTGAATAATGCATGCTATTGCACAATAGTGAGCACTTTTGCCAGAAAACGATATGATATGAAAAAAATGAATAAAAAAATGACATTAAATGATACAAAACTTTTGGCCTACACAGCTCTAATGATCATTCTTTTCCCAGAAACTCTAGACTACCAAATATTCTATCAGGTAGGTTTAGAGGATCCAATTGGGAGGCTGAAGAATCTCTGGGGGGAAGAGGGACCTGAGGGGTGATTTCATGGGGCAGGGATCTGAACTTGGGGTCTGCTGGGTAGTCTTCTAGGGGGGTAGGGGATCCTGACCTTGGGGAAGGAGGCAGGTATGCGAGATTTTAAGACTGTCCTGGCTCCCTGACGCTCCTGACCAGGAAAAATAACACCAGTTTTGAGTTGATGTTATCTTTCCAGGAAAAATGCTGCTAGTGAAGTTCACCACAAGCTGCAGTAGGTATTTTACATGCATTTGCATGCCTTTGATCTCATTATCATGCAAAATATGTAGCAGTGACCTATGTGTTATGGTAAAATAATGTATCATTTTGCCATTTAACACAGGTTAAGAGGCAAAAATTGTGTGATATTCTCTTATAGGCTCATTCAGTCCCGCATGTCCATCCCCTTTGTATGTCCGGGTGAACCGGATGTACAAAGGGGATCGCGATTCTGATCCCGTGGGGCACATCTAGCCCCGCGGGATCAGAATCACAAACAAGAATGTAAGTGCAGGCCAGGACTGCGATTCAGTCCCGAGCTGCACGTACATTCGTAGCCCAGCTAACTCAATCAGGCACACACAACAGTAAAGGTCATGTTGGCATCCACAACGACCTGCATGTTCATCGATGTGTAACCATGCCTGTTCCGGTATGCCCTCTGCTCCAGCCATGGTGCCTGCAGTACAATGTGGGTGCAGTCTATACATCCAAGCACCAATGGGAGTCATGCAACATTGTAGAATGCCTGCATGGTCTCTGGCTGCATCTGCTGTGTCTGGGGGAAGGCTATGAGGTGATGCATCCTCTGCAGGCAGGGGTGGCGCAAGGGGGGTGCGGGGCCATGTGCGGAGACTCGGTGTGGGGCCTCATTTGCATAAGTGGCCTTATTTGCATAAATATTTGCATAATGTTACCATACACTAACTTTTAGTAAACACATTTCTTAATGAGTGTATGGATAAAGAAGGACTAAAAGATTTCTACATTACTATAATCCAGTGCCAACCACCAGACACATTAGGAACTACTACAAACACTGCACATTTAGAACCCATAGCAAACCCGTCGTATCCTAACAGCACTACCAGGACTCACAAAGCACCATACTCTACCTATCAAAAGGCAACACTGCAAATATTAAACAAATACATTTTAGAGAACAACAATACATGACCTACTGGGGAAAGAGAACAAGTGGCAATGTCAAATAGGAATTACATAAACAGAATACCTCAGCTCAGTTACACATGCAGAACATAGACCATCACCAAACAAGGAATCACAATTTAGAAACAGGAAGGCAATAATTAAACTGGAAACCCCAAAAGCCAAACTTGGAATGTACAACAACACTGTAGAAATAAAACTATAAATTAATTTCCTCTTGTACTTAAACAAAGCACAGACGTTAATGATGCACATTTCCCAGAGCTGACATATTCCAGTTAATAAATTCAAAATAAAGAGATATTTTTCTACCTTTTGTGCATTTTTTTTTCAGTTGCAATTGCTCCAGCCACTTTCTTCTGGTTTCTTCGTGTCTTCTGCTAACTCTCCATCGTCTGCTGTCCATTTGTCCTTTCTTCTCTCTTCTAGTTTTTTTCCATTCTCTCTCTCTACATCTGCTTTAACATACTAATCTTTCTCCTTTTGCTCTTTCCTCATTCCTATTTCATCTACTCAAATTTTACCCCTCCATCCTCAATCCCCACTTACTCTCCCAATACCCGGCCAATTGTAGATTTTTCATCCCTCCCACACAAAATATTTTTCCCCTCTCCATTTCACTCTCCCAGTCCCATCCCATTCTAATCCTCCCCCAACATCAGTTCCCTTCTAGTTCCAGCCTCACCCAGCATCCGCTCCCTTCTAGTCCCTGCATCAGCCCATTTCCAGTCCTAGCTCCTCATCCATTTCCAGTCCTATCCGAGTCCCTCCATCAGCTCATTTCCAATCCCAGCCCCCCATCAGCCCATTTCTAGTCCTTTCCTAGCCCCACCATCAGCCCATGTCAAATCCTAGCTCCCCTCCACTCAGCCCAATTCCAATCCAAGTCCCCCATGAGCCTACTTCCAGTTCTAGCCCCTACATGTCCATTTCAATCCAAGCCCCCACCACAGTCCAGTTCCAATCTTAGCTCCCCCAACTGCCCATTTCCAGTCCTATCCTAGCGGCTCCATCAGCCCATTTCCTGTCCTAGCTCCATCCCCTCACAGCCCATTTCCATTCCAAGCCCCCCTCCCCATCAGCTATTTGCAGTTCAAGCCCCCTTCCACTCAGCCCATTTCCATTCCAAGTCCCCATCATCATCAGCTATTTTCAGTTCAAGCCTCCCCTTCCACTCAGCCCATTTCCAGTCCTAGCAGCCCCCCAACCCATTAACAGTCCTAGCCCCCCATCAACCCACTTCCAGTCCTAACCCCCCATCACCCCATTTTCAGTTTAAGCCCCCCCATAGCCCATTACCAGTCCTAACCCCCCATCAGTGCACAGCCCATTACCAGTCCTAACCCCATCAGACCACCTCCAGTCCTAGCCCCCCCATCAGCCCACAGCCCATTACCAGTTTCTAACCCCTCCTCCCCCCATCGGCCCAGGGAAAATTTAAAAAAAAAGAGCTTGCTGCTGCTGCTGCCGCCACGGCAGCAGCAGAATCGACTGTCCCGTGGGGCCCCCCTTGCCCGGCTGAGCTTTCCCTGCCTGGCTGAGCCTCTCCATGACGGCTTTCAGATCCGCGAAGGGAGAGTGTCTCACTGTCTCCCTCGCGGCTCTGTTAAGCCCGCAGGGGCTGATGGGAAATTTCCCATTAGCCCCAGCAGGCTTAACAGAGCTGCGAGGAGACACTCTCCCTTTGCGGATCTGAAAGCCGTCGCGGAGAGGCTCAGCCGGGCAGGGAGGGCTCAGCCGGGTAGGGGGGGGCCCCGCGGGACAGTCGATTCTGCTGCTGCTGCCGCGGCAGCAGCACCCAGCTTTTTTTTTTTTTTTATTTATTTAAGTTATTTTTAAAGCAGAATGTTCTTTGCGCGGGGCCCTGTGCAAAAAACATTCTTGCTCAATGGACGGGCCGGCCCTGTCTGCAGGAGTGCCCTGGGCTGCGCACCGGACTGAAGTTGTATTGCTACTGTACCACACCGGTGCTGACCAGGGTATGGCACAGAGGCACTACCACCAGCAGCTGCTCTGTGCAGGTATGACCCAGAGGTGCTACCTGTGCTGAGATGGGGCAGTCACCATTCTGCGCATGTGGTGCCTCTGTGCTATACCCGTGCACACAGACATGACCCACAGGGCAGACACCCCATGTCTATGACCCCCAGATTCACACCCACGCTCCCCTAAACCACTCACACAGACATGCACCCTGCCCCATAAAACAGACAACGCCCTGTGATTTCAAACTGGGGACAGTTTATTTGCAAATCTGTAACAAATATAACAATGGCAGCAACAGCAGTACAAAACCAGCATTGGTACAAAATGACAGTAGTGCACACAGCAATGGGGACATTGCACACCAATGCCCATGACCACGCGGTCCGCCCCATTACGGTCCATCGCAGGGCAATCCCTGGCATGAGGATGCCCTATGGTGCAGGAAGGCCCTGCTGGTGACCTGTCACTGCAGCTGTGAGGGCATCCAGGTGCACACAAATGGTCCATGCTGCAGTCCACACATCCTCCCTGAGGAGCCACATCTGCATCACCAGGGCGGCCAAAACCTAGTCACCGGATAGATGAGGGGGTAGTAGCACAGAGGGGCCTGGTGTGGCATGGCCATGGTAAAGCTATGGTGGCTACAGAAGGTGGACCAGGCTCTGGTGCCCATTGCGCTCGGTCCATGCCAAGCCATGCAGTGGGCACATGATCCCTGGTGGGGATGTGGGCAGGTATGGTTGTGGGCTGTGGGGCACAGCTGGGGGGTGCAGCTCCTCCTCTGGCCCCTCCACTAGGTGCCTGCTGGCTGTGCGCTGCATCACACTGCCACACTTGCGGCGCTTGGAGGGTGGTACCTGCATCCCCCTTGATACCCTCTCTGATCCCTCCTCCTCCTCCTCCTCAAACTCCCTGACCCGCCCCTGCCCCTCTGATCCCACCTCAATTTCTGATTCCCTGCCCTGCCCCTGGCCTTCTGATTCCTCCTTCCCCTCCAACTCCCTGCCCTGCCCCGCCCCTGGCCCTCTGATCCCTCCCTCCTCTTCAGGCTCCTCGCCCTGCTCCTGGCCCTCTGATCCCTCCTCTTCCTCAGACTCCCCACCCTGCCCCTAGCCCTCTGATCCCTCCTCCTCCTCAGATTTCCCACCTGCCCCTGGCCCTCTGATCCCTCCTCCTCCTCAGATTACCCACCCTGCCTCTGGTCCTCTGATTCCTCCTCCTCCTCAGACTCCCCATCCTGCTGCTGCACCAAGGTCTCATCACTGCCCTCCTCCTCCGTGGTGCTGACCTCTGCTGGAGGTACTGCTGGGCTCTGCACCTCGGGTTAGCTGTGCTGGCGCTGGACTGCTGCTCCTGGATGGTGCCTGTGGTGGGCCAGCAGTGTCTGGGGCCACCAGGAACTGGCTGTGGGGGAAGAGGAAGAGCAGGTTAATGGTCGACACAGGCGTAGCCAAGGGATGGGACTGGCACACCTTCAGGGGCCCCACACATGCATAATGCAACTCACCTTCGGGCCACAGGGGCATGCCACCCCACAGTACACACTGCACGCACTCCCCTTTGCTCACCACCAACTAGCTCTGTTCTCCCCTTCACATGCCCAGCTGTGGCTTGATGGGAACCCACAGACGGCAGTGTGGGCAGGTGCACAGTGTGAACTTGGGGCCATCACTGGTGGTGTCTGCCCCTTTACCACCCATCTGTGCCATACTCCAACCATGTGTGTGCACATCTGCACGTATTGGGTGCTGGCTGGTGCACACATGGGATAGTGGCACCAGGGGATGGCATGGCTGCCTCAAGCACATCCCCATCATTGCATACGGGGGATCCACCACTAGGTGGTCTCTCTGCACCTGTATGAAAGCCATAGCTACCACCCCCTGCATCTGCTGGACTCCACTGTGTACCCGACTGACATTCCTCAACCGCCAGCTGCTCCCTGATGTGCTGCAGCTGGTTTGGTTGCTTCTAGCGCAGTGTCTGATAGTAACATAGAAACATGCTGAGAGAAAAAAACCACATGGCCTGTCTAGTCTGTCCTTCCATATCAACCACTGCAACAGTCCCCTTTTATCCTTTAGAGATCTTCTGTGTTTGTCCCATGCTTCTTTGAATTCAGATACTGTCATCTCTACCAATTCCATTGGGAGACTATTCCACGGATCCACCACTCTTTCCGCACAGAAATATTTCTGCATATCACTCCTGAATCTATCCACTTTCACCCTCATCCCATGTCCCCTCATAGCAGAGCTTGCTTTCAATCAAAAGAGGCTCTCCTCCTGTGCATTTATGCCATGGAGGTATTTAAACGTTTCAGTCATAAGATCATAAGATATGCCATACTGGGTCAGACCAAGGTCCATCAAGCCCAGTATCCTGTTTCCAACAGTGGCCAATCTAGGTCATACGTACCTAGCAGATTCCCCAAAAGACACAGGTTCCGCAATGCCTGTACTGGGTCAAGCATTGATATCTTGGGTCCCTTCTTAATAATGGTTTATGGACCTTTCCCCCAGGAACTTGTCCAAACCTTTTTTAAACCCAGCTACACTAACAGCCTTTATTACATCCTCCGGTAACAAATTCCTGAGTTTGATTACACGTTGAGTGAAAAAAATATTTTATTTTATTAGTCTTAAACAGTTTACCCTGTAGCTTCATTGCATGTCCCCTAGTCTTTCTATATTCTGATAACGTAAACAATCGATCTACGTTTACGCATTCCACTCCGTTCATTAATTTATAGACTTCCATCATATCTCCCCTCAGCCGTCTCTTTTCCAGGTTAAAGAGCCCTAACCTTTTTAGCCTTTCTTCATAGAAGTATCCTTCCATCCCCTTTACCATTTTGGTGGCTCTTCTCTGAACCTTTTCTAATAACGCTATATCCTTTTTAAGATACGGCGATCAGAATTGCACACAATATTCAAGGTGCGGTCTCACCATGGAACGATATAGAGGCATTATAATATCTTTTGTTTTATTTTCCATTCCTTTCCTTATGATACCTAGCATTCTATTTGCTCTCTTGGCCGCCGCTGCACACTGGGCCAAGGGTTTTAACATGTTATCCACAATGACGCCTAAATCTTTTTCCTGGGTGGTAGTTCCTAATGTGGAACCTTGCATCGTGTAACCATAGTTTGGGTTGTTCTTCCCTAGGTGCATAATTTTGCACTTGTCCACATTAAATTTCATCTGCCATTTTGATGCCCAGTCTTCCAATTTATCAAGATCCTCTTGCAATTTTTCACAATCCTCAAGGGTTTTAACAACTTTAAATAGTTTTGTGTCATCTGCAAATTTGATAACCTCACTCGTTATTCCACTTTCCAGGTCATTTATTAATATGTCAAAAAGCAGCGGACCCAGCACAGATCCATGGGGAACACCACTATTCACCTTTCTCCATTGGGAAAATTGGCCATTTAGCCCTACCCTCTGCTTTCTATCTTTTAACCAGTTCCTGATCCACAGTAGTACACTGCCTCCTATCTCATGACTCTTTAGTTTTGCAAAAAGTCTCTGATGAGAGACCTTGTCAAAGGCTTTCTGAAAGTCCAGATACACTATATCAACCGACTCACCTTTGTCCACCTGTTTATTCACACCTTCAAAAAAACATAACAGATTAGTAAAACAAGATCTTCCTTGTCTAAAGCCATGTTGGCTGTCTCCCATTAGGCCATGACTATCTACATGCTGAGTAATTTTATTCTTTAGGATGGTTTCTACCATTTTTCCCGGTACTGACATGAGGCTCACCGGTCTGTAGTTTCCCGGATCACCCCTGGAACCCTTTTTAAAAATTGGTGTTAGGAAGATCACGTGAGCACATGAGCGGGTGAGGAGCTTCCTCATCGTGCTCCCGGGCCGCCCGCACCACATTGCTATTTAACCGGCATTTATCATCAAGTGGCGAGCGCCGATTTCTGGGTACGGTATTTTGACATCTGGGTGCAAGTGGGGAGTTACGAGAAAGCCTTAAATCGCCCCGGGAGGACCATGAGAGCGGCCTCAAAGAAAGAAAAACCCCTGAGCACGCGGGAGGCAAAAATGGCCGCGGCGGCTCGAGCGGGAAGCATGCCCAGCTCTCCAGATACCGACAGGGGGGAGACCAGTTCGGAGGACGTGGCTCACGAGGTAGTAAAATTACTGGAGCCTAAATTTGATCATGTCCTCAAGAAACTTGAAGACATGGGGGACACTTTTGCTGAACTCACCCGCCGCATGGATGAGGCGGAACATCGCGTGACAGCATTGGAGGAGGGTGAAATGGCCCTGGAGAAGAGCGACCGAGTGCAGCAAAAGCAGATTGAGGCACTAATACAAAAGGTGGATGATTTAGAAAACCGTTCCCGCAGGAACAATCTTAGGCTGGTGGGAGTGCCTGAGTCCTGGACGGATGAGCAGTTAGTTCAGCTCTTTGAAGAATGGCTGCCAAAGGAGCTGGGACTTGCGAGTTTACTGGGGCAGATTAAAGTGGAACGGGCCCACAGGTTGGGGCAGCGGTTGGAGAGCCGTAGCCGCCCACGGCCTGTTTTGGCAAAACTGCTCAATTTTCAGCACAAAGCGGCCCTGTTGCAGGCGTACAGGAAGCGACGAGATCTGAAATTAGATAACGCTGTGGTGCTATTGTTTCAAGATTATTCTGCAGCGCTTGCCGCCCAGCGTAAAGAATTCTCCCCCACCTGCTCGATGCTGGTACAAAAAGGAGTACGTTTTGCTTTGGTATACCCGGCGGTGTTAAAGATTTTCTACAAGGGCACTACCCACACTTTCTCTAAGCTGGAGGACGCTCGCAAATTCGTGGCTCAACTGTCCCTGCCTGCCTCGCTTACAACGGCCCCCTGAAGAACTGCTGCTGAGCGGGGCATAATGTGGAGTAGATATGGGCGCGTACGTGAGATGCTTGACATCAGAGACTTGCAATCTGTGCGGCAAGTGCAGTGCTAACGCGGATATGAAGTCTTGGCCTTCTCGTCGTACTTGCAGCTTTGGACTTGGTGCGGAAGACCAGTGGATTATAGACAGAGATATTGACCGCTGGCCTGCAGTGATGAACTGTCCTAGTGTGCTGGTGACCCGGAGGTGCTATGGACGGTGATCTGTCTCCCTTTTGGGAGCGTCTTGGGTTCCAAGACTGTGTGATTGTGTGATGTTGGGGTCTAGGGGGGTGAGGGGAGGGAATGTTCAAGTTGTTTTTGGCTATGTTATTATGCTTCTATCCCTCTATGGTGGGGTGCTGGGAGGACTGTGGGGGACCTCATTTGGGAGGGGGGAGTGTCTGTGTCTGCCAGCGTGTGTGTACTGGGTAGATGTGGATGGGTGGTGTGAGTGTAGATTGACGATATATTGGTTTAAGAGGATTAGCTATGGGGGGGGTAGAGAGGGGAGGGTGTGGCGTATGTGTCTGTGTGGGGGGAGTGGAGGGGGGGATTGGTTTGGATGGGAGGGGAGGGGTGGAGGGGGGGCCCCCAGGGAACTAGCACGGCCCTGGGGTATCCTAGAAGGGAGGCCTTAAATTCACGTACCACGGTCACAAACGCCCCGAATGGGGAGAATGCTGTGGCAGTCCCTTACTGCTTGGGTTCTGGGGGTGAGGCTGGGCACCTCTGGCACCATGTACACATGCATCAACTACTGAACATCCTGGTGGTGGGGTGCTATGCCTGAAGTTAAGATTGTCTCCTGGAACGTAGGAGGGATAGGCTCCCCTGTTAAACGTACCAAAATTTTGCAAACGCTTAAGAGGAAGGGCATGCATATAGCCTTGTTGCAAGAGACGCATTTAAGTGCCTTGGAGCATCGCAAGCTTGCCAGAGATTGGGTAGCGAATGCATATGGGGCGGACTCGGGCACGAAGAAGGCAGGTGTGGTGATCCTTGTAAAGAAGGGTGTGCCCTTGGAAGTGAATAACACTGAGGCAGACCAGCACGGGCGATATATCTTATTACATGCTAAATTATATCATGAACCTGTGTGGTTGCTGAATGTATATGCCCCTAATGTGTATGATCACGACTTCTATAAACGACTCCTGCGATTAGTGAATAATCCTGGTCAGAATAAGTTAATTATTGCAGGAGACTTTAATTGCCCTCATGACCCATGCCTGGACAAATCCCAACAGAGCCAAGCCGGTTCCTGGACCAAAAAGGGAGTGGGGTATCTCTGTAGAATGGGAGACCTCATAGATGTATGGAGAGTTCTACACCCTGGCGTACGTGAATACACGCACCAATCGCGTGCACATCTTACATGGTCCCGTATCGACTACATTTTGATTAGTGAGGGTGGCTTTCCACGGATATCACAGGCGGGTATCGATCCTGTCGTAATATCTGACCATGGCCCTGTCTGGATTGTATGGGACGCTCAGGGACCTGAACGGAGGGGTTGGCGTTTTCCCGCCTATCTTCGGGAAGATGAGGCCTTTCGGCAATATCTTGAACAGCAATGGGATGACTATGTCTCTTTCAATGACCTTCCCCACTGCCCGCCCCTATTATTCTGGGAAGCCAGTAAAGCAGTGTTGAGGGGAGCCATTATATCCTATACCTTAGCGCGCCGTAAGCACTTGGATCGCCGTAAGCACTTGGATCGCAGTCTCCTGGTGCTGGAACGCACGTTGAGCGCTCTCCAGCGCCGGTTGGGGAGGGGCAGGGACGAGAGGATACAGAAGGAATATATTCGTACGCAGGCGGCATTGAACGACTTACTTGAGAGTAGGGCGCGCTTGTCTATGCAATACTATCGTCATCGCCTTTACCGATATGGTAACAGATCAGGCACCTTACTTGCTAAGCTCGTTCGCGATCCTCGGGGGGCCCGCTTTATCCCTGTTTTACGTGGGGAGACCGGAGCCTTGTTTCATCAGCCTGGGCATATAGCTGAGATTTTTAGAAAATTCTTTACTCAGGTCTATAGTGAGGAGGAGCGAGATTATGCGGTGGGGGTGGACTTTCTGGCCGCGCAATCCTTACCACAGATTGCCGAGGCTGATTTGCTGGCTCTTAATGCGCCGCTGATGGTGCAGGAGGTGTTACGGGGGATTAAGCGCGGCAAATCTCATAAGGCCCCGGGCCCTGATGGGTTTAGCATAGAATACTATAAAATGCTAGCTTCACGATTAGCGCTGTCTTTGGTGGTGATGTATGAAGATGCCCGCATTGCTGGTATTTTCCCTAGAGACATGCGTTGCGCGGACATTACCGTCATCCCAAAGCCCGGCAAAGATACTTTGGACCCGGCCTCCTATCGGCCTATATCTCCCTTATTAACTGCGATATGAAAATCCTGGCTTCGATATTGGCGTCTCGACTCAACCCGATCCTGCCGAAGCTCATTGACCCAAGACAGGTGGGCTTTGTGCAGGGTAGGGAGGCCTCTCGGAACCTGTCCAAATTGCTATTGGGAATGGATCATTGTATACACAGGGACGAAGCTTTACTCTTGGTGAGCCTTGATGCCGAGAAGGCTTTCGACAGAGTGGCTTGGGGTTCTCTTTGGCAAGTGCTGTCTGGTTTTGGGCTTCAGGGGCCTTTTGTACAATGGATCAGAGCGCTCTATGCTCAGCCCTCGGCTAAGGTGGGCGTCAATGGAACTTTCTCGGAGCCCTTTATTTTAGAGAGAGGCACGCGTCAGGGCTGCCCACTATCTCCCCTGCTTTTTGTTCTTGCGTTGGAGCCCTTGCTCCAGGCCATTCAGCAGGACTCGGGAATCTTGGGTATACGACTAGGCGACGAAGAAATGAAAATAAGTGCCTTTGCCGATGACATGCTGATCTGTTTGACATCTGTGCCGGCCTCTCTCCATCGCCTGCTTCATTTGATACGACACTTTGGCACGTTCTCAGGTTTAAAAATCAATGCGTTGAAATCTGTGGTGCTGGACGTGGGGGGCAAAGTAAGACCGGTGTGGGAGGGGGAGTTTCCGTTGGTTTGGGCGAATGGGGTAATTAAGTATCTTGGAATCCATTTGCCTGAAAATCCGGACTGTCTCTATCAAGTCAATATCCCTGGGCTCCTGGCTCGGAGCTTGCGCACGTTCCAGGGTTGGCGGTCTCTCCCATTATCTTTGAGAGGGAGAGTTGCTCTCTATGTTATGGTTGAGTTACCTCGTTGGCTGTACGTCCTCCGCATGTTACCCCTTTGGATATCGGCTGTTGATTGGAAGCGTTTTGAAGCGGGTTTAAGAGGGTTCCTGTGGAGAGGTAAGCGATCTCGCATTCCCCTGCAGGCTCTTATGAGTCGGCGGGCAGAGGGGGGCTTGGAGCTACCCTCTTTGCGCAACTATAATCTCCGATATATCACTAAACATGTGGAGGCTCTCTTGGAGGGTGGGGCAGGCATGCTGGTGAGGCACATAGACGAGATCGTGGCGCCGTACCATCGTCTCTATGTTCTTCAGATGCGTCGGTTGCCGACGGTGCTCCGGGATGGGGTGGGGGGGCAGTATATAGGCACTTTACGTGCAGCGTGGAGAGCTCTCTCCAGACGTTTTGGCTGGAATTGGGCCGGGTCCCCCCTGCTTCCCCTTGTGGGGAATCCTAACTTCACCCACCTTCTCTAGAGCGAATGTGTTTCGCGGTTGGGAGCGCCAGCAGATTATCTGTCTGGGGGACCTCCTCATGGAGGATGGCCACACTATGGATAGCTTCCAGCACCTTCAGCGGCGATATAACTTACCTCGTCATGATTTCTATGGTTATCTGCAAGTGCGGCATTATTGACAGGAGCTGACGCGGGATGTGCCCGCCCGTGCCGGAGTGGTGCAGGACAATCCACGGCTTATTATGGGAAGATTGGCGGAAAACCAAAGAGGAGAAGAGGCGTGTCGGACGTTACTCAGACCCAGTAGAGGGGATACTTACCTCCTCAGTTTTAAGTGAGCGATGGAAGAGGGATGGGGTGGAAGCTATGTCACCAGACCTGCTACGTCTGGCGTTTGTGGGGATAGCGAAGGGGCCTGATTGGTTATATTTACAGGAACTTCAATATAAATTCTTGTGGAGAGCGTATACATGTGATACCTGGGCTTGCCGTGTGGGCTTGAAAAATTCAGACATCTGTGGTTGGTGCGGTCGGGAGCCGGGTACCCTCCTGCATAAATTTTGGGAGTGCCACTTGGTCCAGGGCTTCTGGACACAGGTCTGCCGCCTGGTTGCGGGGTGGCTGGATATGCAATTTTTAGCTCAACGGGAGACCTGTCTTTTTCATTGCTGGGAGCTGGGTCCTGGAGGGCCTCCAGTGGCGTATCGGTCCCTGTTTGAGCGGGGCTTTCTTATTGCTAAGAAGTCATTACTACATAGATGGGTTGAGGTCTCCCCTCCTACTCCTGGGCTTTGGGAATCAGCGTTGTTTGATTTGCTTCGCCTGGAAAAAATGACGGCGAGACAGAAAGGGGGCAAAGCTTGGGATAGGTTCATGGCATTGTGGTCCCCTTTTATCTTTCATCTTCCTCCTGGCGAGCGTGCCTTGATCTTGAACACATGATCTGGGGGTTCTTGCATTGTTATGCGCACTCCCCTGGACTGGGTGGGGTAGATAACCCATAACCCTTATCCCCTGGAGGGTGTGACGGGACTTAACACATTAGAATTAGAACTGGGCGTTTTGTGGTGGTTGTGAATGTCTAATTGTACATACTTGTGATCTGGCTCATATGTCTGTGCTGTGGGATGGGTGGGGAAGGGGGGGAGGGGGGGCGGGGGAGGGAGGAGGGGGGGGAGGGGGATGGGGACGAGTCTTTTTTGGGGCAGAACTCTGGATTATCCTGTGATCTTTGCTTCGTAGTAAACTTCTGTATTAGTATTTTGTGGTTCTATTTGTGATGTTGATGCTTTGGTTCTCTTTGTTGCCTATTCAATAATCCAATAAAAATGATTTGAAATAAAAATTGGTGTTACATTGGCGATCCTCCAATCTTCAGGTATTAGAGATGATTTTAATGATAGTTCACAGATTACTAATATCAGGTCTTCAATCTCATATTTCAGTTCTTTCAACACCCTTGGATGTATACCATCCGGCCCAGGTGATTTGCTACTCTTCAGTTTATCTAATAGTTGTAATACATCTTCCCGATGTATCGATATTTCCCTCAAGTCTTCCGCACCTTTAAATACCACTTCAGTCATGGGTAACATCCCTACATCTTCCTCAGTAAAGACCGAAGCAAAGAATTCATTCAGTCTCTCCGCTATCGCCATGTAGCCTCTTAGTGCCCCTTTAACTCCATTATCTGGGATCTGGGAGTCATTGGCATAAAGGTAGTACTGAAAGCCATGGGAAAAGATGAGTGCACCAAGGGACTCTGTATAGAGAGAGTCACTATTGATACGCTCTGAGGAATACCTGGCAGTATCATTTGTGCCGACATGGATTAGCAGCATTGGGTAATAGTCAATGGGCTTGATGAGTCTCAGCAAACTCTCCTTAACATCTTAGATTTTGGCACCTGGCAGACAGCATACCTCTCTGGACATCAAGTCTGGTCGGCAGATGGATGCCTCAGTAACCCTCAGAAGAGAGTCACCAACCACCACTACCCTACGCTTCCTTGTGGTCACTGATTCTGCAACTTTGGGGCACTAGAGCTCTGGTTCTTCCCTTTTCAGGAATGCTTTCACCTCCTCTATTTTCAGGGCTGCATAATGGTTCTTCAGTTCAAGGGCTGGAGAAGTTGGATTGGTGATTCTGCAGGCCCTGGTGACTTGGTCCAAACTTCATCATACTGTAGGCACCCATCTTCTCCTCTGCTAGAGAGCTTGGATGTTGCAAGAAGCATCTCATCAATGTACCTCTCACTGTCTTGAATGCTCCTCAGCCTCACCACCTCCTCTCTGATTTCCTCCACTTGTTTCCTGAGAGCTTCAGCATGCAGGCATCCTGCACATGGAACTGGTCCTGCATCTGGCATTGGGACCTCTGTCTGGACAGAGGCAGAAGCTGTAACAGGGGCCACAGCTTTAGCGATACGATTTTTCCCAGCTATTGTTCAGTTCGTGGAGCTTAGGTATCTGTTAAAGCAAAAGAGAGAGATCTACAAGCCGGTTTCCCAGCTGTCCTTTCAGATAAAAAGCAATTAAATCTCTTTAAGTGTGTTCAAAATGTGCTGTTCTAAGTCCCTGTGTGTAGTTAATTGGGGAGGTGCCCTATAAAGCAAGATTGC
The DNA here is from genome assembly GCA_033557465.1 of Ichthyophis bannanicus. Classification (NCBI taxonomy): domain Eukaryota; kingdom Metazoa; phylum Chordata; class Amphibia; order Gymnophiona; family Ichthyophiidae; genus Ichthyophis; species Ichthyophis bannanicus. The sequence continues at coordinate 626,785,317 of CM066031.1, forward strand.
TCACTAGGGGTGGGTGGGAGTTGGGGGGGTAGGGAAGGAACTAACACTTGAAGAGGTGTCAGTAACTTCAAAGAGCTGAGAAAGATAATAAAGCAGAGTTTTAAACCCACCCCACTAAACAAAATATTTCCCCTTTTAAACTAAAGCACCAAAAAAAATGTAATTGTATTTTTAAAATGTACCAAAACCCTTTTAAGAGCTCCCAGACAGAGATCTAGCAATTTAAAAAGCCACAAACTCTTACCTTTGCTTGAAATGTATAGTCCCTGTTAGGAATGCCTAGTGGCACTTCAGGGCCTCCACGGTGTGTCACATGCCATATTCACTGTGGGAGAGAAGGGGCGAGGACACACATGAGCTCAATTGTGTGCTTCCATATCACCTGTTATGCATACCTGTATACTGCCTCAGCCTGGTGGCCTGCCCAACCTGGGGGCAGGGGAATACCCATGGACAGCAAGTGTGGGGTGCATATGATGGTACACCGCTGGCATCTGACACTGGATTCCTACCCATCACTCCCCTGAACCTTTGATATGTGCCATGTGCCACCACCAACAGTGCCATCTGGGCCACTGATTCACCTGTGTCACCCCTCTGGCCCCTTCAGCCACTTCTGCAGATCTCCCCCCTTCCCTTGCTCCCATCTGTTGCACGCAGGCTTGCCTTGGCACCATGGTACATGGTTGTGGGCCATGCATGGCCTGGGTTGTGGGCACATGTCATGCCAAGGGGCATTTACTGCCTTAGGTGCCACATCACTGAATGGTTTGTTATTCACCATGCAGGACAGGGTGTCACGATTTGTGCATGCTCGCCATTACACATCTGTCAGGTTCTGTGGCATAACACCATTGACATGCTGCCACACCCAGACAGGGGGTAGCGGGCAGTGGTAGCAGATCCACTTGCAGGGACAGATGGACAGCACATATGTGGATTTTACCACTGGCCCCCTCAGACCCCTGTGCTGGAGTCACAGGAGCTGGGGGGTGGGGCAGGTGTCCAGGGTGTCCGCATCAGCCAGCAGTGTTCCCTTGAGTGTGCAGCCCAACCACAGCTCCCCATGCACTGGGCATTGCCATTGTTGTGCGTGTCCTGTGGTGTTGCTGCCAACCACCACCAGGGAGTGCAGTGGCCTCCCCGCCTGCTGTGTCTGGATATGCCTCCTGCTGCAGGCAGCCAGGGATGTCACCTGTTCCAATGCATAGTCCATCCCCCCGCTGACACCTATTCTGCAAACATTGGGGTGGCCACCAGCATGTGGCTTGGCACCACAGTCCTGTCTTCCTGTGCAGACATACAGCTGTACCTTTCAGGGTGTGCATGACCTAGCATGGTGCTCAGCTCCCCCCCCCCCCCGGCCTGTTAAGGCCTCCTTACTTGCACAGGCAGAGTTGGATGACCCTCCAAATGGCCATGGCCAGCCACAGGTTTGACTGCTGGCCCCTCCCCCCCGAGGTAAAGCACCCTCTTGTACTACAGCACAGATCGAGAAAGGGTCTAGACTCAACAGAGCTGAAGTTCGCTGTCCTCCTTGCTGCCATGCCGCTGGTGCCACAGGGGGCTCTTGCACAGGCAGCCGGAGGGGCCTATGTGATGGTGTCATCAATGCATGGGTACACCAGATGGGCGATACAAAAGTTCATACATACTTGCCTTCCTGCTTCTCTGGCCACTGGTCTGGACACATACACAGGTATCACAAGCAAACCTTAGGCGCCTAGCCTGGGTTCTGGACCCTGCGCCTTCCCATCTATGCCACGCTGGTGGCTGCTGCTGTGCTCAATTTGTGCTGCATTTTCGATGCTTGGCCATTCTGAAGATGCATGACTCATGATGCAAGCACTTTTCCTGAGCGGGTATCTTTCTGTAGGCATGGCATGCCTCAGCGCTTGTTGAAACTCAGGCCCTATTGTCATTATTTGGAGGGAACAGCTCAACATCCTTGTTTTGTCTGGAAGTAAATCTACTGAGTACTCTTCAGATTAAGCCTTAACCCTAGATATATTAAGGGCCCACAGATAACACTGCATCTACTGGTTGTAAATTATTTGACGTTTTACAATTCCAGTGATCACTGTAGAAAGAGACCCAAAGGGGGACTAGGGTCTAACAGGGAAAAGTTTAGAGTGTGAGAACAGCTCTGAATATGCTGACAGTTTCACAGGGGGTGTTTATGAATAAGTACTGTAAGACTGTCAAGGTTACATCTTGCAAGACATGGAGCTTCTTTTTGTAGGAAGTTTGTCCTAATTAAGCAAATGCAATATGTGCTTGGCATGACTGTAACATGTAGATACAGAAAAACAAAAAGTAAAGCAAAAAGCACGGCACAGAGTGATACAGCAAAAGAATGTATAATGTAAGGACCTGATTGAGGGCGGCTCTTTTATGAGCTTGGATCAATTGGTTAGAAAGGGTAGAGCTTGCCTCCCTTTTTTTCAGTACTTCCAGCTGTGTTTTTTCATGTTGCAAGAGGCCTATTAGTCTCAGCTAGTCCATTCTCCAACAGATTTGGAAAGTGTCTTATTTCAGAATGACCAGCACTAGAGAGGGGTGCTGGCTAAATTATATCATGCACTTTTGAATCTATCTTTTCCTTGTCTTGGAGCTCATGTTGCGGGGTGGCATGAAGTTCTTAGGTTCCATTTTACAGTGGCTGACTGGTGGCAGATTCATAGCCAACATTATTGCTGTGCCCACAGCACTACACGCTGACCAACATTATTTTAACTGCTACAGCGGGCGTACCTTACTCTTATCTGTCTGCAGCAACTGAGATTGTGGGAGACGGACTTGTGTTGGCGAGGCTGTGAGTCCCGTGGGTCCTTCTATGATATGTGGAGGGAATGCCCGCAGGTTTCATGCTTCTGGCAACAGGTGATGGAATTGAGGAATTGATTAACTCTATCATGGGCTCTGGGCTCTTGGTCGAACCAGCGGATAGTCTATTAGAGTATGGGACTGGCATTCATGAGATTGCGGGTGGTCGCAGCAGTCTTGTTGAGTTGTTTCTGGTTGCAGCCCGGATGGTCATTGCCCATTGATGGCAGAATAAAACAGGACCAGGACTTATGGATTGGAGAGTATGGGTAAATGAGCTAATGATCATGGAAAAACTTTCTTCTATGCTCAAAGGGCAACAAAATCATTTTGATTGTCTGTGGGGCCCTTACCTTCATTGGATTGATGACCAGTTGAGTTGGGAAGGTCAATTATAGCTCTCTGTCTATGGTGTGGGACCCTTTTCCCTCTATTTCCCCCTCATGGCTGACTGCACACTGATTTCCATTTATTGAATATTGAGGAGTGTTCGGTTGTTTATTACTGGACCAGCTGATTCCTCCTCTCCTGCTTCTTCTCCATTTCCTCAACCCCTGAGTGTTTTCGCTCAACTGTGCAGATGTGCCTTGTTTTGCTTTCCTTTTATTATTTATTTCTTTGTATTGCCTTATTTTCTTTATTTGCTGAGGTTTATATGGGTTACACATGGCTCACTATTTCCATGTTTGATTATTCTGAATTACTCACTGTGTATCACCCCTTTTTTTTCTGGTATACTATACAGTGTGATTATGTTGTATTGTTCTTGGTCATTATTGCTTGGTGATAAATTTGCGATGAGCTCTTCGTATATATAAATAAACAAAGTTATTTAAAAAAAAAAGAACGCATAATGTGGCAGCTTTTTCCTAACATAAGTAGATGCTGTGACCAAGCAAATTAAGGAGACTGTTCAAGTTTGCAGGCCTGTGACTGCTTTCCTAAAGCTTTAGCAGAACTTTGTTATTATTATTGAATAACTGTGTGATGTGTTCTTAATTTCTTCTACTTGCTTCTGGGACCAGAGATAGAAAACGAAGGGCCAATGAAGCATTCTAGTGGTTGTTGCCCCTGGCCAGACAGTTGGGAACAGAGGAGACAAATAGTTTGTGACCATGAAGACTCGGATTCTTTCTCTAGGTCTGAGGCAAATCAGAAGTTTATCAGGAGAACTCAGAATATGATTTGTAATTTGTTCAGTCGCCAGCAGAACAGAATTAAGTTGCATGAATGTGTCATGGTGCATGGCAGATTGTGCCTATAGAAACAGAAGAGAAAGTGCAGGGCAGTTTTAAAACACACAGCTCCAAGCACATGGCTGAGGGTTGCTATGAGCAACCATCAATAACATTAGCACAGGGGGTAGGGAAACGCCCCAGCAAAAGATTACCTCATGCCTCATTAGCTAAGCAGGGTCAGCTGCATACTCTTGAGTCACGGGGAAAAGTTAAGAATGACGCATTTAAGAAAGAGTCAGTCTGGAGTAGAGAGAGAGCTAACCAGGATCACCTCAGTCGGAGGGGAGCCAAGCAGGAAGCCAGAGGGAGGAATGCTAAATGGGACAGAGATATCCAGGAGAGGGATATCCAGGAATCCTACCTAGAAACCTCTGACGAAGATTCCAGCAGTTTCACAGAGGAGTTTGCTCAGGAGAGGATTCCTGCAAACAGACGCAGAGAAACTGTGAGAGGGAATTATCCTGAATGCAGGTACCAGGAGGGTGAAGGTAGTTTCCCCAAGGAGTTTTCTAAACCCCGAGAGAGACATCCTGTAAAGGGAAGGGAAAAGCTTTTAAGAGAGAAAAGCTATTTCCAACTTCCTGGCTTAACACGTCTTGGTAGAGCTCAGGCTGGAGAAAGTCCAATTCACTCTAATAGAAGGGCAGTTGAAAAGCAGGACTTCACCTACACTTATCCTGAAGTGTATGGCCCTCTAAGGGAGAAGTCTAAACTACACGGTAGCCTGCCTTTTCACCTCAATAGTGACGAGGGAGAGAAGCCTGGTTCAGAAAGAAGAGGGACTCTTCACTACTGACACTAATTACAGTTCCCCAGAAGAAAATTATACAGAACCCCCTGAACAGATGGACTGTGAGGATTGTGGGGAAAGCGTGGGGGATTATCAAATGGACTGTACACTTGCTTTCTCAGGTATGGTAACATCTCTATGCTAAAGTGTATAGAAGAGAAATCTGTTTGGGAAAACAGATTTCAAGTGCACAGCTGTTGAGAATTACAAGGACTGTTTTTCACCCGTTTGTTTTTGTGAGCTGAAAAGAAGCATGATTTCTAGTTTGTAGTTCTATTTTTGTGTTATGCCAAAAGTATGGTTTGTTTTTCCTTTTGATACCTGTTTTGCAAAAGTTCCCAGGACGGGAAATAAAATACCTCTTTGAAAAAAAGCCTAGCTGCTCGCTTCCACAACTACACTTCTTTTAAAGCTAGTGGGACTCCAACTCCCAGGGGGCATTACTTGTCCCAGCTTATTAGAAGAGGCCGCACTGAAACCCCCAGGTCTCCTACTTACGGGGGTAAGTAGGTGCGTGACAAATGGCAAGAAAAAGTACAGGCTTTAGCATTCAAGAAGGGCAGTCCATCTTATTGTATGCATGCTAAACATGGTGATCTTGCTATAAATCCTGTAGCACAATGGCACCCAATGACAGTCTTCTCTCCTCTGGTTCAAACTTTGCCATCAACAACATCGTACTCAGGTTCACTCAGTGAAAAAGACATACTATTCTCATTTGATTACTTCAGCCCCACATTCCACCTATCAGCTATACTCTATTCTGAATGTACTATCTAGGCCTTAAACTCTACCTACATCACTCATTCCAAGTGTTTTGCCTTCGCCTTCATCCTTGCTAACTACTTCTATGATAAGGTACAAACCCTCCGGTCTCGTTTCATTGACTGCCCTCCACATTTAGCTCCCTCATGTTCATCTGCTCTACCTGTTAATTCCTTAGGACCGCCTGGTGACCCCTGTATCTTGTTATTCCACTCATGGGATTCATTTTCACCAGTCTCTGCTCCAGAATTGATTACAGTCTTCCACTCCTCCAGGAAGACTACTTCTGTTGCTGATCCAATTCCATCATCCTGGTTGTCCGTCCCTTTACTTGCTCTTCTTCCTCTCATTCTATCTTTAATAAATAACAGTTTATCCTCTGGCACGTTTAACAATTCTTAAAACATGCTATAGTTCAGCCCTTTCTCAAGAATCCCTCTGCAGATACATCAGTAACCGCTGATTATTGTCCCATCTCTACTTTACCTTTCCTTTCAAAGTTATTCGAAAAACTTTTTCTCTCACTGCTTTCCTCACATCTGGCTTCTATTCATGCTTTTCACCCAGGTCAGTCTGGTTTCTGTTCAGGTCACAGCACTGTTCGGGTCACTAGTGAACTACACCAGCATCACGATCAGGGCGATATCTCTGTGGTGGTTTCTCTGGACCTCTCTGCTGCTTTTGATCTAGTAGATCACTCCATTCTTCTTACTCATCACTGGAATTTTGGTCCTTGAGGCACGGTGCTAAAGTGGTTTCACTTTTTTCTATCTCAGTGCTTCTTTTCAGTCATGACTAGTGGCACCTCCTCTCCCTCTTTTCCTCTTCTTTGTGGTGTCCCTCAGGGTTCAGTGCTGGCTCCCCTGCTCTTCAATATTTTTCTAATTCCCTTAATTCTTATCATTCAGCAACATGGCATTTTCATCTCACTGAATCATCTGTCTGTCCAGTATATCAAAATGGCTTTCTACTAATTTTCTTTATCTAACCCTGCTAAATCAGCTGCACTCTGAATTACCTTCAGTAGGCCCTTCCCTCCATTTCTGGCTCCTTCATTCCCTGGTTGTCCCATTCCTCTAGTAGACTCTATACATTACTTGGGTATTACTCTGGACTCGTCACTTTCCTTCCAGGCTCGCATCTCATCAGATGTCTGCCACTCCTTCTTTGCACTTCGTCAGATTCGTACCGTTTGCCCCTTTATTTCCTCCTCTTCCTTGACCACCCTGCTTCTCTTTCTCGTAATATCTTGATTAAATTATTGTAATGTCATTTATCTTGGTCTTCCCCAATCCCAACCTCATCATTTACAATGTACAAAATACAGCAGTCCGTATCCTATCACATGCATTCCGGTTTGATCATCTTACTCCTCTTCTGACCTGTCACTATTGGCTTCCCATCACATCCCATCTACAGTTTAAACTATTGACCCCAGTTCATCGCACTTTATATTTCGGCACCCCCAATACCTATCTGATTTGTTGATTCTCCACTCTACTTATTGTTCTCTCCATGAAATTCATGCAAGCAGACTTCACCTTCCATCTGCAAACCAGGCTCACCTTATATCCACCCACTCTGCTGCCTTTTGATTCCTCATCCCTACTTCATGGAACATGTTGGCCCAGGCCTTACGACTGGAGTTATCTTTTGCAAAGTTCTTGCTAAAAACTCATCTATTCAATCAAGCATATAGCATACCAGACCCCTGATGGTGTCTCTCTTATCTTTTTTGTCTCCTATCTCTTATCTTTTCTTTATTTTAATGAGTATGATTGAGTATCTGTCCTATCCAACCTTTGAAGTTCCTTTCCAATTTCTGTTTTTACTTTATTTTTAAAAATGTAAACCGCTCTGCTGTTTTTTTTTATGGAAGGGAGGTCAAACAAATTAAATAAACCATAAACCATAGTGGTAATGAAGCACTACAGTTTTCTTTGGGGGGGAAACTTTTTTAGAGGAACTGCAGTATTTGAAATATGAAATGGCAGTCGATTGTTTAGGGAGACTGTACACTAGTTCTGATTGGGTTGTCCTTACACGATGCGAGACAAGGGAACATGAAAAGTCTAAAGAAAAATGGAAAGATGGGGTCCAAGACCTTAAACATACATTGTTTGCATTAGAAGAGAAAGTGTATAATAATTAATTTGTTTGCTTTCCTTATGCTGTGCTTTTAAAAGGATAACATTTTCCGGTTATAAAAGATTTGAATGGCCTGGATTTAACTTGCTAATTAGTTGTTAGGTTTTTTTAATATGCTGATTTTCTTCTTTAGAAGGTCAAGGCCTTATTTCGCCAAACTTGCAAGTTGATATTTCAAACATCTGTTTTCTTATCACCACTGGCTGGTAATATGCAAAGATACAGCTCACACAAGTAGTCTTTGAGCTGTAAGGCTTTAATTTTTTAATTTACTGAATGCCTCATTCTATTTTGGATGTCCCAACCCACTGTATGTCCAGTTGGAACTGGACGCCGGCAGGATTCTGATCCTGCGGGGCACGTCTAGCCCCCGCGGGATCAGAATCTCGTCTAGGCCTGTACATACAGGCTGGGACCCAATTCTAGTCAGCCAGCACATACAGGCCTCTGCCCAGCTAACTCAGTCAAGGCTCCTGAATGAAGCCGCGTTACTATGGTGTCCAGTTGCCATGGCACCATGGCTCCATTCAGGAGCACGATCCCTGGCTGCTGACCAGTTCTTTCATTCCCCGCAGCCCGACCCCCCATCTGGACTCCCAAGGCCAGAGGCGGGCTGCGGGGAATCTCCTACACCCCCTCCTGCCTTTTCCGCCACCTGGGACTGCCATCCCTTACCATCTAGGGGAACTTATTTCACCTCAGAGGTGGAATAAGTTCCCCGTTCAGTCTGCCGGCCCTGGACGTACAGGACCGACATCAGAATCGGCCCTGTACGTCCAGGGCTGCAGACCACTTACTGCCCACCCTAACTCTGCCTCCACACCACCGCTTTCCCATCCCCATCTAGCCTCCTCCGTAAAACTCCTTGTTCGTATGGGGAGACTTGGCGGGGACGGATAGGCAGATTAATAGCGGGGATGGACGCCCAACAGGACATCCATCCCCGCTAGTCATGTTATGTTTAAATCTGTTTTATTAAGCAACAATACCAACAGTACATACAATACAACAATGAGTCTAGTAACCGAATAATAACAGTACAAGTGCAACACCCTCAACCAAGCCTACAGTCCCACAGTGTCGTGCAATAGAGCAAGGTGAGTAGAGAGAGGTCATAAGGAAAAAAAACAACAAGGTGGTCACCAGGGACAACAAACTGCACCAATAAGCAGCAGAACGTGCGAGCGTGCACATGCCCAATAGTGGACTCAAGGCTGAAGAAGTCCCCATCCATAAACCATAAACCATAAGCCCTCCCCCCCCCCCCCACTAAGCAAAAGATACCACTCAAACAGCCCAACAGCGGGAAAAGGGGAAAATAGGATCGACAAACCCGGGGTGGACTCTGCTCCCGGGCTCGTCACCATTAAGGGGCAGGTTCAGCTAATCCCCCGAACTATCCTCCCTTTACCCCCCACCCCAACCCAACCCCAACCTCCACTTCCCCCCTCCCCCCCCTACTAACACCCAAACGAGACCTTCAAATGGGATTGCAAACCCCTGTGGGTTGGTTCAACCGTCCGAGCAGGAAGAGGAAAACATCTGAAAAGGATGGAGATAAAAATGAGAGAACAGGACATAACCAACACTGTAAGAAATTATGTGGAGCATTAGAACGCAAAAAAGGAAAAGAAGAAGAGTAAGAAGAAAAATTGAAAGAGAAAGAAACGAAACGGGTTCCTCAGAGCAAACTTAAGACCCGACTACGTTCTTTCCCAGTTAAGGATTGTAAATGAGGTCCCCAACTATCCCAGAAACGCTGCCAGCATCTGTCATTCCCATTAGCACGCAGCATTTCCATAAGCAGGACCCTATGCAACTGTGTTCTCCATAACCCAAAGGTGGGCCCCTTAACATCCATCCACTGTTGCATCACAGTCATTCGAGTGGTCACCAGCACCAAACGTACCCAATGTAGAACTACTGGCCCTAGATCTGCCTCCCATGTATCTTCCCAGACATCCAGCACCATATGCCCGGCTGTCAAGGAAATAGAGCGCTGAAGGCAATTTGTCAAATAATCCAATACTTTCCCCCAGAAAACCTGGACCCGCGGACAGCCCCAGAACATATGCCCCAATGAAGCTCGAGGTTCCGCACATCTAGGACAACAATGTGTTGTCCCTACTCCCGCACGCCAGGCCCGCACAGGGGCAAAATACAGATGACGTACTATTTTGTATTGGGTGTCCCTGTACAGTACCAGCACACTCAGAGAGGGAATACCGGCCAAGCCACGAAGTAACCCATCAGCTCTCACATTTTCACCCAAGTCCGCAGTCCAAGCAACGGCTAGCGTGTCCACCCCCAGAGGCAGGACCCTCTCCCATAGCATCCGGTGCAGCCAGGACACGCGTGTCCCCGTCTCTCCCCCCAGAAGCACCAGTTCGAGGTCTGAACAAATCTCCGTCCTCAGTGTTGCCACAGGGACCGTGCGGAGATAACTACGAAGTTGGGCGTAGTGAAAAGCATCGCGGCCGGCTAAGGGATACTGTCGACATAACATGGAGAAGTCCTCCACACCCCCGACCGGGGTTAACACATGCTCCAGGTTCACTAACCCCGACCGCTCCCAATGGGCAAAACGCGTCCTTCCCATGTCTGGTACAAAATCGGCATTACCCCGAAGGGGAAGATAAGGGGAAGATGACGCCGAGATGCCCCGGCTCGAGCAAAAATATCTCCAAGCTTTCCGCACCGGATCAAGCACCACCCCCCAAGAACCACCCCCCAGCCCTCTTACCGATTTAGCATGCAGAAGATATCGCAAGTGGAGAGGTTGAGCCATAGCCCTAAGCATCCCCAGGGGGGAGTAGTCCTCCAAATCCCACAGCCAGTCACGCACAAACCGCAACAAGCAGGCAATATTGTATTTCCGAATATCCGGGAAGCCCATCCCCCCTAACTGCCATGGCTGCCTAAGAACTTCCAATCGCGCCCGAGGTCTACGGCCCTGCCATAAGAATCTGTTTAAAATACGCTCCAGTCGTCGAAGATCCGAGCGTTTTAGGAACAACGGGAGAGTCTGGAGCATATAAAGTATCTTAGGAAATATGACCATCTTACACAAAGCTATCCGGCCTCCCAGGGATAATGGCAAGTCGCGTCATTTGTCCAGGACGTCACTGCAAGAAGGACCTTGGATAAATTCAGGTGATAAAGGTCTCCCACATTTGCCGGCAAGTAAATGCCCAAATATTTGAAGTACCCTGCTGCCCACTTCAAAGGGAAGGTACCCGGCCACTCCCATCTCTCAGCATCTCCTATCAGCAATGCTTCGGATTTATCAAGATTAAGCCGGAACCCTGAAGACCGTCCATATTCCTGAATGAGCTGCAGTAGATGAGGCAATCTGGAGCGCGGATCCCCCAGGTGAACCAAGAGATCATCAGCGAAAGCAGCGACTCAAAACTCCTCCCGCCCCACCGGAACACCATGAAAGCGCACGTCAGAGCGGATCCGGATCAGGAGGGGCTCCAGTGTCAGGACAAATAATAGAGGGGACAGTGGGCATCCCTGGCGAGTCCCCTTCTGAATCGCACACTCAGCGGTCATTGCCCCATTAACCAAAAGGGCCCCTATCGGAGTAGCATACAAGAGCCTTACCACCTCTACAAAAAATCCCTCGATCCCCATCGCGTCCAGGACTTGGTACATGAAGCTCCAATTAACCCTATCGAACGCTTTTTCAGCGTCAAAGCTAATGAGTAAAGAGCTTCGCCCAGCCATTCGCTCCGCGCTAAGGGAGAGCAGGATACGTTGGAGACTATATGCCGTATGGCAGCCGCGCACAAAGCCCACCTGATCCTGATGTATCAGAGACGGTAAGTAATTGGCTAACCGATCAGCCATTATTTTAGCTAAGAGCTTGATATCTACATTAAGGAGCGAAATAGGACGGTACGAACCCGGGAGAAGAGGATCCCGTCCCGGCTTAGGCAAAACAGTAACCAGGGTCTTGTTAGCCTCAAAAGGGAACTCCCCCTTCTGCACCAGATCTTCGAAATACCCCACCAGAGGTGCTACGACGGCGTCTCCTAGAATCTTATAAAACTCGCTGCGGTACCCGTCAACTCCAGGAGCCCTACCGTTCTTCAAATTTCTGATTCCCTGCTGCACCTCCTGCTCTGAAATGGGCTGATTGAGAGCCTGCAAATGGTCAGCTTGTAGCCGCGGCAGAGCACATCCAGCCAAAAAATTACACCCCTCCCGCTCCCCATCGTCATCGCTCGCGTACAATTGCCGGAAAAAGCCAATAAAGACATTCTCTATCTCCCCCGCGTCCCTCTGTAGGGTCCCATCCGCATGCCGAATGACTCCAATATGCCTAGCCCCCCCCCCCCCACAGGCTTCACCAAAGAGGACATCAACTTTCCTGCCTTATTACCATGCTGATACAGCTTGTACCGGTAATACAACATCGATTTTTGTGCCCGCCTATGGAGAAGCATCTCCAACTCGATCTGCAGCTCCCGCAACCAACATTGATGCGCTGCCGTCCTGTGCCCAGCTACCACTCTCCGCGCCTTGCCCAAATCCCGTTCTAACTGAAGGATCCGCTGATGCAACCGTTTGCGTCGCTGACTGTAAAAGCTAATAATTTCGCCACGGAGGACCGCCTTGCCCGCTTCCCATAAAAGAGTGGGAGAAATCCCCGGCTGATCATTAAGAGCCACGTAATCCGCCCAACAAGTACGTATATGAGCTTCAAACTGCGCGTCTCCACTGAGATCCAACGGGAATCTCCAAAGTCTATTTCGACGAGTACCACAGTTACGAAACTCCAAAGTTACCATTGCATGATCAGAAAGAACGGGAGACCCAATTTCTGCCCGCGAGACCCTACTGAATAACGATTCCGAAATAAAAAAATAATCTATGCGGGACCATGTCCCATGGGCTCGGGACAGGTGCGTGTAGTCGCGCTCTCCCGGATGTAAGACCCTCCAAATGTCCAAAAGCTTATGCGCCTCACATATCCCCCAAAGCCGCCGCCGAGCTCTCGGGCTACCACTCCAAGCCGAGCCCGAATGATCCATACCAATGTCTATGACTTCATTAAAATCTCCACCCAAGATGACCTGGTATCCATTGGTATCTCCCAGAAAACGAGCGAGAGCCAGATAAAATCCGGCTTCATACACATTGGGCCCATAGGCCGAGCACATCGCCACTTTCCTGCCATTTAACAGTCCCCATACACAAACATATCGCCCATCTGGGTCGACAACAACACGCTCCGACCCACGTCGCGGACTTAGCAATCAGTATGACTACCCCCCGTTTCTTCCCTACGGCTGGAGCCCCGTACACCTGAGAGATAGGGCCCCTACACAGCTTCTCATGCTCCACCGCCGACTGGTGCGTCTCCTGCAGCATAATAACATGTAACCGCTGACGCTTCAAGTGTTGGAGAACTTTATAACGCTTCATCGGGGAACCCAGACCACAGACATTCCACGCTGCTATCCTCGTACTATCACCCAGGATCTAGAAACCAAGGAATGCACCAGAGAACCATAAACCACCGATCTATCGGGCGGAAACCCCCCCAGCCTAGGGTCCCCACCGCCAACACCATCCATCCAGCTCCCATCTGCGAGATCCACACAGCAACAGACACACATCCAACCAAAACCACAGGCAATCCCAACTCATAGAGCTTAAACCCTACCCACCCAGGAACCCTTACCCCTTCCTGCAATAATCCATTAACCCCCGTATCCCAAGCCTCCCCTTCTACCCTCCCGAATCCGTCCCCCCCCCCCTCAACCCTAGCACCCCTATCAACCACCAACCGCCGAGCTATCAGTTCTGGCCCCACCTCGACTTCTTCAGCATGTGGAGCCCCCCCTCCACCCCCCCTTGTCACACCCCCAGCCTGAGTCTAAGTATCTTCACCCGATCCCCCTCAAAGTCCTAGAGGCAATCTCAATCCCCTAATCTACCCCACCCCCATACTTTCCTCCCCCAACACCTCGCAACATAGGATGAGGGCTTCAAGCCAACCATACTTCCAGAGTACCGAAGCAGTCCCCCCTCTACCAACATACCCTAGCTTAACATCAGTTACCCCAGTGGTAAGAGGGTCAAAAGAGCCTAAAAGAGTCCCCCACCCAGTCCCTGCTCTGGGCACAACCCTCATATCCCCCATCCAAGTCAAGGCAACAGATCAGCATGCCAACACAGCGTATCTAGAGCCCCCTCACCCCTCAGATAGAAGAAGAGCGAGTCAGCAGCCCGACCAAGAGGCCAAGCACCAGGGTCCAACTAGACAGGCGGGTCCGGTTTTCTATCACCATGCCGCACATAGAGACGTGCCGGTATGAGGAGGGGCCTGCCCCGCTCTACCCTCCCCCCTAGCAAGGCCCACCACGGACCATCATTCTGGGGCAGGTAGCTCAAACACAAAGCAGAGGCCTGACCCCCGTGTATAGATAGGGGATAGAATACCAGCCCAATAGGAGAAAATTAAATTGAAGGAAATTAAGTTAAACCAAAAGGGGCCAGGAGAGGACGGCGGAAGAAACCAAGAAAAGGACACTGTGACGATAGAGTGCTGAGATAGGTAGAGGAGTGAGCTGCAAACAGAACAAACCCAACATCAGAGAGGTAGATTACTAGGCACCCCTCTCCCTAGAAAGAAAAACGAAAAGAAGAAAAGGAGAAAAAAAAAGGAAAAAAAGAAAAAAAAAAAAAGACGAGAAAGAAGAAGAAACCCCCGCCCATCTTCACTCACCCCGGCCTCCACTTCACAACAATAATAATCAGAAGGCCAAAGGGAGAGACCCATATTGTTACCCCCTACCAAGGAGTGAAAATAGTTACCCCCAAATCCAGAGCATTTGCCCAAAACAAAAATTAAACATGGCAATAGTGGAATCAGTACTATAAGATAGACAATGCAATCGAATAAGAACATTTGCATAAAACGAGAAAACACACAGTGCAACAAAGGAATCAGTGCAATAAAGTAAACAATGCAATAAAGTAAACAGTGCAATAAACTAATGTAATATAGAATTCGATAAAATAAAATAAAAAACAAAATAATGCAAAGTAAAATAAAATAAAATAAAACAGAGCTGAGGACGTCAATGCTCTCAGTTTTCCAGGCCTTCACCAGGGACTAATAAGAGGCCAACACTCCTAAGTGGAGAAAGGCCCAAACTCCTGACAGGAAAGGAGCCCCAGCTAGGCCAACAAAACAGCTATAACACTGTCCAATGTCCGCGGCAAGCAGGGCAAAAACGATGCTTGTTGTCGGTGGCCGCAACTCCCATATAGAAAGCCAGTCACCAGGGACTGAGATGCAAAAGTCCAAAGTCTTGTGGGCTACGACGCCCAAAGAATCTGTTGCCGCCACAGCCAAGAACAGTCAGCCAAGGCTATTGCAATAAGCCAGCGCTTCCTCCGGTGTAGAGAACATCCGACGGCCTCCTGCACAGTCTACTCTCAAAGTCGCAGGGTATGCCAAAGTAAACCGGAGACCCCTCTCCACGAACCAGCGGCAGGCCTCGTGAAAAGCCTTCTGACGCAGTGAGACCCCTGCGGAATAGTCCTGGAATATCAGGACCCTGTTGGCATTAGCTCCTGAACGTCTTGCCTGCCTCGAGGCGCGCAAAACTTCTTCTTTTTGTGCCGCATTCAAGAAGCGGGCGATAACGGCCCGAGGCCTGTTGTCTCCAGCTCTGTAAAGCCCCAGCCGGTGCGCTCTTTCCAGGACGATCCCCCCGATATTACCCTCTAAGGGCAAATGAGCAGGCAGCCATTTTTCCAAATAAGACCGAAGATCTTTGTCATGCACAGACTCTTCGATTCCAATGAACCGTAAGTTGTTTCGTCTGCTCCGGTTTTCTAAATCTTCCAACTTATCCTGTTGTCTCGCCAGGGCCTCCTCCAGTTTTGTAATTCAGGCCTCGTCCTGCACCCTCGTATCCTCAAGGGAACCAATGCGCCGCTCCGCGTTCTCCACTCGACTAGTAAAATCCGACACCGCTTGTGCCACGGCAGTGATCTGGGTCGCCAGTCCTCCAAGACGATCCTCGAGGGCTTCCACCACCGCTTTTGACACCTCCGCCACCATCGTGGCTGTAACTGCCGGCATCAGACCGTCAGAGCCCCCCTCCGCCATCTTGGCCTCCCCGCCACGTGGCTTCTCCCGTCTGGGGGTCTTCGTCGCCATGCGATGCGCGCCCCAGCTCTCACTTGATCCTCGAGGTGTCCCCCGTAGTGTGGGAAATGTCTCCCCCGCCTGCAAGCCGTAAATGGGGAATCGAGGTAGGTAATTTGGATGGGGGGAAAGGAGCGGGCTCCGGAGCTAAGAGGGATACGTCCCGCTCAGCTCACCATGCCACCGGAAGTCCTCCCCGCTAGTCATGTTAGAGAATGACTCCCTGAGTGTATAGTAATTCCTTTGCATTGCTTGTCAAGCTCAGTGCAAAAATAAAAAAGTATTTGCATCTCGTTTCATTTCATGACTGTGGATGCTATCTTTGTACAACTGATGAACAGGTCAGCAACAATATAGGAGTTGACTACACAGATTTGTCTTCTTTTGTTTCATTCTTAGGTCTTAAGGTAATTTCAATTGCTTTTCTGTATTTGAATCATTTATTCATTTATTTATTTAGAGTTTTTTCTATACCGTGCTATTCATCTTCAGTGCGGTTCACAAGTAACAAAATTGTGCAATGTAGAAGGTCTACACTGGACTTACAATAAACAGGGAATATAAAACATGGTGAAACAGGTAAACTATATACAGATTGTTAACAAGAGGTACAGCACTTATTCATTTTGGTTTCCAGATAAGAAATGCACTTTGTTTTGAAAGCCTTCCTGATCTCAGTTTCAGAGGAACAACTAAGTGAGAAAAACAGATATATGTTGTCGCACAGTGAAATATTAATTCTATTTAGTTTATATTACATAGGGGTATGTTTACTAAACTGCGTTAGTGCAATTCGCGTTAGGAGCCGCGGTAGAGACAGAAACCCCAAATAAGGACATGGGCGGTACATCGTTTTCGAGAACGCGCCGACAACGCGCGTTACAAGGCGCCATAAATGAACAAGCGCTACAGGGCACGTTACCGCGCATTAATCTTAAGAAGGCGCGCAGGCATACAAGCACAGTAACAGAGCTGTAGCACAATGGTTACAACACTGACTGATGGTACAGGGGTCATGGGTTCGATTCCCCAGTGGGCCTAATGTATAAGGCTGGCTGAGGCAGCACCCTTTACATTTAAGTAGTGATTGTTGAGGCATGTGACGTGTATTTTAATTAGTGCTGCCAGCAAACACACCCTCACGGTGGCATAACCTAAGGTGCCGCATAAGGCACCCCATAACGCACTCCATAGGGCACATTATAAAGTGTACTGTCTGCCAAGGCACCCTATAATGTCCCCTATAGGATACCTTATAAGGCTGTGAACAAAGCCCTGTCTGGCTGCAGAACTGCACGTCACCACACAAACTGTCTGCTGTGGTTACCAGGATAGGAGTAACCCACCCGTACTTATGATGCACTGCACATGCAAATCAGCAGACGAGAGATGGGCACAAGATTGGGTATGCACCCCCACAGCACCTCGGCCTTGTAGGGGGAACAGACCGTGTGTGGGCACTGCCACAGAGTAGCCACAGACAGTCACATTGTGCGGGTACTGTGCCCACCCTTAGGTTGAGGTGGGGCGCCCAGCACCAGGTCCACAGCACCTTTCATGGCTAAAATACGCCATGCTGCAGGTCCCCATCAGTGTGTGATAGGTAGTTCAGTTAGACACACCTAGGATACATCTGTGTCCTGCTGTATGTCTCGGTCATGTCTAGTCCCTATGGGCGATGCTGCACCCAGAATAGTGCATATCCTGTGTTGGTGCCATCGTTACCTGCTGTAGGTGAAGGGGGGGGGTGTATGGACCCATAGGCAGATTATGTACCACCACACAACCCACCCTCTGGGGCTCAGGGAGGGAAACAGGATCACCCACCAATAGATCCACAGTCTACCTCCCTGCAATGGCAGCAGTAGAGGGGACCAGCAACCCCAGTCCTACTGGGGAAGAGACAGAGCGGTACACATCCATAACGCAATAGCAGACAGACGGCAGGCCTGGAAATGCTCAATTGCCCCCCACCATTATCTGACATTCTCCAGCAGCAAGCCTCCAGCCGCTGCACCCTGCAAGGTGTTCCAGCAAGACACATACTAGCTGCAGACAGTCCGCCAGCTAGTCCATAGTGCATGGTCCTGGAGGAGATGCATGTACCCAGAACGGGGATGTCAGCATACACACCAAGCAGATAAGTCAGTAATTGGGCCCCAAAAGAAAACCCATAAATATCACATGAGAGAAATGCTATATAGCACTATGGGGGAACCTAGCCATGCCATGGTCACTGCTCAGTCAGGGTGAGAGTGACCTCCGAGCAGGACATGCTACGGCTACCCTGTCCGTGCAGGTGGTACCGTGCACTACAATGTCCGAGCCATTACCCTATGCCCTGTGCAGATGCGGCCATGCCAAGCCACCTTATCCAGGCTATTCCCACGGTACCTTGCTCCTCATTATGCACATTGGCAGGCCAATACTGGCAACAGTGCTAGCAGTGTGGGCTGTGGAGGGTGTTGGCAGCCACCACACACTGGATAGACAGACACACACTCCCCACACCTATGCCAGCATTGTGCAACTATAGAGGTGTTGGGCAGCCCAGGCCACCACACCAGTCCTGGGCACAGTGCAGGCATGGCTATGGTACGCAATACTGTAGGAGTCACTCCCCAGGTTGGTAAACACTGTCAGACACAAGACCTGTAGCACACTCCACAGACATCAGAAAGGTTGCTATGATGCAGCTCACTCAGAAAATTGTACTTAACCTAGGAATTGCTATCTGCCAGTAATCATAGCAACCTTTTGATAGATGTGTACCATATTCCCAGGTTTAGGGTGGCATTACTAAGGTATGCAAGTGCTAGTATTGGGAGATGCACGCAGAGCCCAAAGTCCTGCCTCTCTAGGAGGCTTTGGATAATGGGGCCTGTGGGTGCGGGTGTGTCTGCCCCTGTTGGCTGCTGCTTTACGGCAGAGGTTCCCAACTCCAGTCCTGCGGTGCCAAACACTGTTCGGGTTTTCATGCTGTCCCTCATGAATATGCATGAGATACATCTGCATACCATGGGGGTGGCGCATAGAAATGCAGCACAGGCATGTTTATCAGAGGTAGCATGGAACCGGAATGGTGTTTGGCCCTCCAGGACTACATTTGGGAGACTCTGCTCTAGGTAATGTGCATGTTTATGGTGTCCGTGCTCTGTAGGGTAAAATGTAGGTGTCTTGGGCATGTTTACGTCATCTGCAATAAAGGTGCTGTCTGTATTAGCACGTTGTAGTAGTGGGTAAAATATGGGGACTGGGTTGGCGGGAACCTGTGACCCTCTGCTTCTGAATACACTGGTTTTGTGCACTGCACCACCTTGTTGTCAGAGTCAGTACATTCCTTGGTGATACCATGACTGTTCGTCAGACAGGGCCCATCTGTTGCAGTACACGGCACCCACCTACACAGGGCTAGGCCACGGTCTGCTCTGGGCAGCTGCCACTGCCCCCTCCACCACCAGTATCCCTCAGCCACCATGCTGACATGCCCTTCTGCTGGTGGTGCTGGTGGTGCGCAGTCTCAGGCCATCCAGTGTGCAGGTAGGCGGCTGCCTATGGTGCAGGTTCTAGGGTAGGGATGCCTGCATAGGTGTCCATGCTTCCCCTCAGCACCGCCTGCCAATGTTCCGTGCCCTTGGGGGTAGCTGCTGGGTACTATCCCCTGTGACACTGTGGGAAACACAGTCGTGCCCATGTTGGGCCTTCAGCAGTTGCCGTCTGGCTGCTCTGCTGCTTCAGCATTCGTATGGGCCACCTAGGCATCACCCTAGTCCGCACTGTGGCCCAGCTGCACCACAGCATGTGCCGCCTGCGGCCCTCTGTATCCCCTTCTCCGGCATCTTCCAGTTGCCATTCCGACATGCCCGCCCTGATGTTGCGAGACATGTACTCGCCATAGGAACCCTGTCCGATGGTGGGGAAAACCCTGAGCAGCGCTATTTCACTGTGGGCTCATTCACCTTGTATGGGGACGGATTATAGACCCTTCCATGATTTATATCTGTTCTATGGAGATTACTCGGGGGGGAGGGGTTGATGTTTCTCATTGATACCACTATTGGCCAGCTTGGTTATGTTTTTTTCCAGTTTGTTGGGGTCATTTTCAGTGTTTATGTGCCCTTTTGTTCTGTGCACATGTATCACACTTATCACTTTTTTTAGGTTTCCCTGCCTGGGCTGTACATTGCTGACACTGAAATGGTTTCTCTCCCCCGTAATGTGCATTTAACGGCAGGTTTTCATTCGCGTTGGAATTGAGCTCTTCAGATCAGCGCGTCAGTGTGAAGGGAGCCTCTCCCCGCCCACTCTCCGCCCATTGACCCCTTCTTTCCGCCCTCTCTCCACCTTCTGCGGTGTTTTACCGCGCCGCAGGGCATTACGATCGTTAGCGCATCATAACACGCGTTATGTAACGTTAACGATCGTATGCTGCGCTTACGATCATTAACGTTACATAACGCGCGTTATTCACGATTACCGCAGTTTAGTAAACATACCCCTTAATTTGCATAACAATGATTAAGAAGAAAATGTTAAGGAATATAGATAGTTATGCAAGATAGAAGTATGCTACAAGGACCAATGCTAACTTGGTTTATATATAGTCAAATAGTTTGGTATAATTTAATTTAGTATTACCAGTAGATTAATTGTAATTAGCATTAGGTAAGATAATCCTGTTCAACATTCTATATTGCCATTAGGTATAAGAAGTCATGCCTGTTTGCAATTGCATGAAATCAGAGGGGCAATGTAGTAGTGAGTTTTGATTCTGCAAATTATATATTGTATGCAGTAGAATGACTACTGTGAATAAATAAAAAGTCTGCAATGCTACTGAATGTGTGGACTCTGGGTAGGAGTTAAGATCAGTAATTCCAGCAGGACTACTCAAATATATGCAGTCGTGAAGCCTGGGTGGACAGTTACTGAAACTCTGTCCACGATGTGCATAGTGCAGCCCATAGTGAAAAGAGATGCTGCTGAAGAATTTGGCATTATTACCAGTGTCATGATGTAAATGTGGGTATAAACCTCTAAACTACTGAGATCTATGGAGGGCAGTTGGCCACTGCCAGCAGATAGTGCTTGCAAGAATAATCAGCACAGCCTTACTCTCTGTACACATTCTGCCTGAAACCTAGCAAGGGCAAACAGTATCACATCACTTTGGTTAATTTGCAGGACGATTGTAATCCTTTTTCTATATTGACAAATAAATTTATGCATTGACGTCTCCCAACCAGTAAGACAAATTTCACCTATGGATCAGATGTGGTGTCTAGGACTCTGACAGTGATTCCCTGCATCTGCAAATTGAAGCGGAAGGCATTCTCCACTGTGGCAGAAAACGTATTCTGGACTTGGACATGTCTAATCTATCCTTCTTTCGTAGTGATTCTTTACAAAATCATAGGGGAAGACTGTAGAAAGGGACCTGAAGAAGGGCTAGGATCTAATGGAGATAAGTTTAGAATGTGAGAACAGCTCTAAATATGCTGACAATTTCACAGGAGGGGTTTACATAGTAACATAGTATATGACGGCAGATAAAGACCAGTATGCACCATCTAGTCTGCCCAGCAAGGCGGCAAGAGTAGGTGCACCTGCTGCTCCGTACAGGTCACCCCTCCCCTCCTACACGCTTGGTGTAGGCCATCCCTATTTTCTGAGATATAAGAGATAGTTATGTTTAATTTGATTTTATCCCTGTTGCTATAAAGGGATCCCCTGTGTCTGTCCCATGCCATTTTGAATTCTGTCACTGTATTTTCCCCCACCACTTCCACCGGGAGGGCATTCCAAGTATCGACCCGTCTTTCAGTGAAACATTTATAAAAAGTTTGATGCACAAAAACCAAAGTGGTAAAATAAAAATACAAGAATGGCATTGCTGATAGAATAGTCAATGCCAAGAAGATTCTTTAGTACAAAGAAAATGTGACAGAAAGATGTAGAAGTATTTCCAGTTGTAATGGGCACCACTGTTGTGATTAAAAAGAATTTCCAAGCGCACCTTGGTATGTTTGTTGCCTATTATATCATGTGAACTACAGAAGGAAGTTTCCTTTAGCACAATGTAACTATTAAGGCAAGCACTAGCAGTAAATTTGAGAGACTCAGTTCATACAAGACATACTGTAGCTTATGAAAGGTGCAAAACAGTTCTCTGAAGTTAACGCCTTACCTTTCAATAAACTAATGACAAGTATACACAGAATCAACTTTACAAATTTCACAAAATCTTAGTTATGGTTGCAAAATGGCTCAAATACACATTTAAGTGCCAGCATTTATTATGAAATACTGGCACTTACGCATAAAAGTTGCTCGATTTCCGCCGTCGATTTTTCCCACATCTATACTTGTGAATTGCCTCCTCTCACTGTTCGTGGATGTGTATTTTAGAATCTGCGCCACGTTTAGCAGAGCTGTTTCTAAAATACCAGTACAATGGTAACCATGGTGACCTCCATGTCTCAATTCTGCTCTCCAAAGCCTATCTAAAATGTGCCTTTAAACATTTTTACACATTTGGCGCCATCAGAATAATGCTTTTGCTACTTATGTCCAAAAGGGTGCTTCAGCTCATGAAGGAAAATATATCCCACAAAATCAACATAAAAGACCCTATTTTCAATAGTCCAATAAATGAAGCTCCAAAACTAGTATAAACTCAGCCATAACTTTAAGAATGAGCAGTGCGGGACTGTTACCTGCTGTTTTCTTTAGGAGTCCTGTGCCGCGAGCAGGAGGAGGAGGAGTCTTGGCGCCCCCACCCCCCGGGCCGGTATAAGAGCTTCGGCCAGTCGCGGAACGCGACCCGCAGGCGCGTACCCGCTGGTGCGTGCCCGAAGGGGCGTGACCAAAGGGGCAGGCCACGCCCCTTTGGAGCCCCTTCGGAGCCTGAGGAGACATCTGCACGTTCTCATGGGCAGAAGGAGAAAGAAGGTTTTTCCAGTTCTTCCCGCTAAGTCTGTTAAGACAGTTGGACCAATGGATCGTCATCTTGTGGGAACTGGACCTGATTCATCGGAGAAAGAACTGTCAGGGGAATCCGTGAGTACGTTGTCTGATCTATCCTCTGATACGCTGGGTGTTGCCCTGCCCAGAAAGGAAGTGCTTGTTGAGGACTCTTCTTCTAGGGTGGTAGTCCCTGTTGAGGGTCCTCTGTCTGGCTCAAGAATCCTCCCTGCCACAGTCGTCGGGGGAGCAGAGAGCTAAGTTGCCATCTCCGGTGGTGTTTTCCTCTCCTTGGTAGCACGTATGGAGGGTTTTCTTCGTACTTCCCTTTCTCAAGTTGCGCAGTTTTCTACGGAGGTGGTACATAAGCTCTCTGAGCATGAGGCACAGCATGATGCAACTAATAAATTTCTTAATAAGTTGGAGGGGAAGTTTTCAGTAATAGAGGCTGCAGTTTCTTCTTCAATTAAGGATAGTGCTATTATACATCGTCAGTTAGAGTCTTTGGAAAATGCTAATCGATCTAGGAATTTGCGTTTTCTAAATTTTCCCTGTACTCATTATTTAGCTCCTTTGATATTGTTGCAGAAATATTTTAAGGAGGTTTTACTAATTGAAGATGTTGAGTTTATTAAGTTTTCTTCACTTTACTATGTTCCATTAATTTCTTCTGGAGCTACTTCCTCCCCTGGATCTGAGAGGAAGGGGGACCCCAATGCTGTTGAGTCATTAGATGTTTCTCAATTTTTGGAGTTTTCTATGGATACGATTCCTCATCGTGCTACTTTAATTGTTTCCTTTTTATCGCTTCAAGATAAGAATTTAATACTGCGACTGTATTTCTTGAAAAAAGATCAATTGTTTTGTGGCAATCCTATTCAAATATTTCCTGATGTATCCAGGAGTACCCAGAATCGTAGGAAAGCTTTTTTGGCTTTGAAAAATCGGACTCTAGCTATTGGGGCTTCCTTTTTTCTGAAGTATCCTTGTAAATGTATTTTGATACTAGAAGGTGTGAAATATGTGTTTCTCGACGTAGGTCAGTTGGAGGCTCTCTTGATTAGTAAAGAAATTGAGTTGTTTTCCTTTTCCTTTCCATGTATAATTTGGGCTTGACAATGTAAATGGCTCCTATTTCCTTTATTTCGTTTCTTTGATGTTAATTCAGGTAATTCTCCTCTTGATGTGGAATTTATTGTAATCTTACTTTATTTTTTCAAATAAAGATTATTGGAAACATAAAAAAAAAAAAAAAAAAGATTGAGCAGTGAAGGAAAGATCTCCAGTCCATTTTAAGGGTCACAACAACCCTAGCCCACCTTAACAAGGGTATAACTGGGGAACCTATAATAAAGGGAAGGAAATTAAAAATTCAGGTCCACAGCAAAGCAGGGAGGCCTACACTACAAGAAGGAAGGCCTTCAACTCCAGACTTCGACCTTTCTTCTCTTCCACTGCCAATTCCAGACTTACATCTTTCTACCTTGTTGCCCCTTATGCTTGGAACAAACTACCTGAGTCAATACATCAAGCTCCATCTGTGGCCTTCTTCAAATCCAGGCTAAAAATTCACTTCTTTGAAACTGTTTTTGGATCCTGATCCTCTTAGTCTCCTGTTCACCTCCTATGTGTTTCCTTACCATTTCCCTTGATGTATCATTGTCCCCGGTTGTTGTGTTGTCTGTCTTGACTAGACTGTAAGCTCTTATAAGCAGGGACTGTCTCTTACATGTCTCTGTACAGCACTGCATATGCCTTGTAGCACTATAGAAATGATAAGTAGAAACATAGAAACATAGAAACATGATGACAGAAAAAGACCACAAGGCCCATCTAGCCTGTCCTTCCATAACAACAACTACAACAGTCCACTTTTTACCTTTAGAGATCCTCTGTGTTGGTCCCATGCTTTTTTTAATTCAGTTACTGTCCTCATCTCTACCACCTCCACTGGGAGACTATTCCACGGATCCACTACTCTTTCCGTAAAGAAATATTTCCGCATATCACTCCTGAATCTATCTCCCTTCACCCTCATCCCATGTCCCCTCGTCGCAGAACTTGCTTTCAATTGAAAGAGGCTCTCTCCCTGAACATTTATGCCACGGAGGTATTTAAACATCTCAATCATATCACCTCTATCCCGCCTTTCCTCTAAGGTGTACATATTAAGATCCTTAAGTCTGTCCTCATATGCTTTATAATGAAGACCACTAATCATCTTAGTAGCAACCCTCTGCACTGACTCCATCCTGTTCACATCCTTTTGAAGGTGCGGTCTCCAGAATTGCACACCATACTCCAAATGAGGTCGCACCAAAGACTTATACAGAGGCATTATCACCTCCTTTTTTCTGCTAGCCATTCCTCTCCGTATGCACCCAAGCATCCTTCTAGCTTTTGCCGTCGCCTTTTCTACCTGTTTAGCTACTTTAAGATCATCGGACACAACTACGCCTAGGTCCCGCTCTTCTTTAGTGGACAAAAGTACTTCACCTCCTATACTGTATTGCTCCCTTGGGTTGCTGCAGCCCAAATGCATGACCTTACATTTTTTAACATTAAATCCCAGTTGCCAAATTCTAGACCATTCTTCAAGCTTAGCTAGATCCCTCCTCATGTTATCTACACCTTCCTGGGTGTCTACTTTATTGCAGATTTTGGTATCGTCCGCAAAGAGGCAAACCTTACCCGACAGCCCTTCCGCTATATCACTAACAAAGATGTTAAAAAGAATCGGACCAAGGACAGATCCCTGGGGCACACCACTGGTAACATCCTTCTCCTCAGAGTGAGCTCCATTTACTTGTACTCTTTGTCGCCTCCCACCCAACCAATTTCTAACCCAAGCAGTAACGTTAGGGTCCAATCCTAGGGCGCTCAGTTTGTTTATAAGTCGCCTGTGAGGAACAGTGTCAAAGGCTTTACTGAAATCTAAATACACCACATCTAGAGCTCTCCCTCGGTCCAACTCCCTGGTCACCCAGTCAAAGAAATCAATCAGATTTGTCTGACAAGACCTGCCTCTGGTGAATCCATGCTGCCTCGGATCCTGTAATCCGCTGGACTCCAGAAACCTCACTATTTTCTCTTTCAACAGCGTTTCCATTAATTTACTCACCACTGAAGTTAAACTAACCGGCCTGTAGTTTTCAACCACATCCTTACTTCCGCTTTTGTGTAAAGGCACCACATGAGCCTCTCTCCAGTCCTTTGGCACCACTCCCGACTCCAACGAGGCATTGAAAAGGTCAGTCAGTGGAGTTGCTAGAACGTCCCCAAGTTCCCTCAGTATTCTAGGGTGTATCCCATCCGGTCCCATCGCTTTGTCTACTTTAAGTTGAGCTAGTTTCTCACGAACACAGTCTTCTGAAAATTGTTCAAGATGTCCCTCGCTTCTGTTCTTATTTGTGGGTGTTTTCTGAGGTCCTGCTCCTGGTTCTTCATCTGTGAACACAGAACAAAAATATTTGTTAAGCAATTCCGCTTTATTCTTATCAGCTTCTACATATTCCCCCCTGCACCCTTGAGTCTGACAATACCACTTTTGCCCTTCCTCTTCTCACTAATATATCTGAAAAATGTCTTATCCCCCCATTTTATTGCCTTGGCTATTTCCTCCTCCTTTTGAATCTTTGCCTTCTTGACTACTTTGCTAGCTTCTCTAAGTTTTTCCAAATACAGATGCCTGTCTTCCTCTCTCTGTGATCTCTTGTATTTCATGAAGGCCTCCCTCTTTTTCTTCACTTTTTCAGCTACTTCCTTCGAAAACCATAGCGGTCTCCTGTTCCTTTTGCCTTTGTTTACCATTTTAACAAAAAGGTTGGTTGCCTTTAAAATACCCCCTTTCAGTTTTGCCCACTGTTGTTCTACATCCCCCAGCTGTTCCCATCCCACTAATGACTCCCTGAGGTATTGGCCCATCTTCGTAAAGTTAGTCTTCCTAAAGTCTAAGATCTTCACCTTGGAATGGATTCTAACAGCCCTAGTCCTAATACTGAACCACACCATCTGGTGATCACTGGATGCAAAATGATCTCCCACTACAACATCAGAAACACTTTCACCATTGGTAAGCAACAAGTCCAGTATGGCCCCTTCACGTGTGGGGTCTGTTACCAATTGCCTGAATAGTTCTCCCTGTAGAGAATCCAGAATCTCCTTACTCCTAGATGATACTGCAGCAGGAATGTGCCAATCAACATCTGGCATATTGAAATCTCCTAGCAGTAGCACTTCCCCTTTCCTAGCAATGCTGCGTAGAAGTAGTAGAAACTATGCCCACACTGTTTATTAGGCATGTTTTGCTTAGTGCCTATTGTCAACGATTCAGTCAGCTTGGAAAATTTCATCTGTATGTATGTTTGCGCATGTATGTCTCTAACAGTGGCCAATCCAGGTCACAAGTACCTGGCAGGTTCTCAAAAAGGTACATAGGTTCCACAATGCTTGTCCCAGGGTAAGCAGTGGATTTCCTGAGTCCTCTTTAATAATAGTTTATGGACCTTTCTTCCAAGAACTTGTCCAAACCTTTTTTAAACTCAGCTACACTAACTACATCCTCCAGTAGCGAATTCCAATTTGATTACGCATTGAGTGAAAAAAGGGAGAAGAGAAGGGAAGGGAGTGAAAGGCCTGAGAGAGTTCATGGGAGGGTGGTGGAAAGAAAAGAGGGCATAGGAAGTATAGGAAGGGGTAAGCGTGCAAGAGTATAGGAGGGAGAAGGAATGAGTTCAGAAGAACAGGGGGAAGTGCACACACATACGTAGCCACCCCCGACAAACCCACTACCCTGACATACATGCACATACATAGGTGCCTCGGATTGATTGTCAGCCCTAGGCACCTAATCTACATAGCAAAACTAGACTCAGGGATAGTTGAGCTAAATATAGGCACTATCCCTGAAAAC
Organism: Ichthyophis bannanicus; assembly: GCA_033557465.1. Taxonomy (NCBI): domain Eukaryota; kingdom Metazoa; phylum Chordata; class Amphibia; order Gymnophiona; family Ichthyophiidae; genus Ichthyophis; species Ichthyophis bannanicus. Next base: position 626,813,132 of record CM066031.1, read on the forward strand.
AGGACCCAGGAATCCCTCTTGCCTGCGAAAAGAATAAAGACCCCTCCTCCACAGCCCTGCTATTCCCTTTTGCCTGCCCTAATACAAAAGAAAATCCCCCTGCAGCTCTGCAATCCCCCTTCCATCTGTCCCAGTATAAAAATAGGACATACCCCTCCCCTCCATCCCCACAACCCCTCTTCTCCAAAATCCCCCTTAGGGTTCACAAAGCTGAACCAGCAAGAGGACTTACCTCTGGCTGGTCCGATCTTACTCGAGCAATGTCTAGCACTGGACACCAAACCAGTAGAAACAAAAAGCAAGTCCTTCTGCTCACTCAGCTTTGGGAACATTGGGAATTTGGGGCCTTCTGGGAAGGATGGTTGGGGCCTTCTGGGGAGGATGGTTGGGTGGGGTATCACAAGGCTGGAGGGGGGGTGCTTTTTTCACATTGGGGTGAGAGGGGACTCACGGAGCATTTTTTATATCTGGATAGATGAAAGGAAAAGTTCTTAAACAAAAAAATATTAGCCAGACAATGCTGATTTTCAGTGTTAGCTGGCTAAGTTTAGGTGACAATTTTCAAAAATCAAGAGCATTCTAATTTAGGAGGCCATATATTGGCATTCATCTTTTTTTTTAATTGGCCGCTTCATGTTTGCCATGTGAATTAAGAATTTATCTCAGAACAAACATACATAAATACACACATACATACACATACACACACGTCTCTTGATTATTATTAAAATACTGATTAAATAGAATTTCATGACTCTCAAGGAAAAGCTACAGTAAAAATAAAATCACTAGTATGAGAGTGTATGAAAATAAAGGTTCATGATGGTAACAATGATTAGGGACAGAGAATTCTGAGAAAAGACAAACAAGCAAGTTATAAACTATGGAACTTACCTGAAGCACGTCTACACTCTGTCGCTGAAAGTTTCGGCATCTCAGTTCCTGCATCCGCTTGTGATTTTCCTGATAGTTTTCTTCTGCAAGTTGCCTGTAAATACGGGACATACATATCTGAAATGTTTTATAACTGCTTATCATCACCTAGAACTCTATAAAAAATTATTAAAACAAAACTAAGACATTTTTTTGGTAACTTGACCCACTAGAAGTAATAGCATAAGACTAGCACTTGAGGGTGTAGGCTTCGATTTTCATCCCCGATGCTGCTGGGGCAGGAGTGACTGGGGATCACTCCTGCCCTCTTTTTACCAACCAGGGAAACCCACCAGGTACCAAAAAGAGGTTTGGGGGAGGGAGGTTCAGGTGGTGTGACCTCTTTTACGAGGTGGTTTCAGGGGGAGAGGAGAAATGGGATCAGGGCTTAGAAGATGAGGTAAATCTGCCCAGCAAGGAGCCTTTTAAGAGGCTAACCCTTGCTAGTCACGCTCCAACAAGCCACACATCCTTCCATCTTGGGCAGACATTTTTTCTTGTCAAAAAGCTGCATCCTGAAGGCTGATGAGTGTTGGGAGAGGAGGAGGACTGGGTACCAATAATGGATGGATGAGAACCAGAGTAGGCTGTGAAGAAGACTTGCCATCCTCCATCCTCTATCTCCCACAGACAATACTACTGGTCCTAACAGTGCAGAAAGTAGAATCTGTTGCAGGCTAAGCTCATTGTGTCTATGTATGAAGATCTTAAGGACGAACTGGATCATGTAGCATGCTAATCCCAGTCTATACTAGGCCTTGCAAAGATATTGAACTTGTTTTATTTCTTAGCCTCTCGGTCTTCTCAAACCACCATGTTCATAGTTTGTGGAATTCCATACTCCCCTTTTAGCTATCTCTTTCATGTATATGTACAGCACTGCATATGTCCTGTAGCACTATACAATGGATAAGTAGTAGTTTTCACTTTCAGGTTTAATTGGTTATCTTCATTAGCAAGTTATAGGCCTTAGGAATAGATTAATTAGGTCCTTGCATTCATCTTTAGGTGAACATTAAGCAAATCCCTTTAAACATATTGGGCCAGATTCTGATCCCGATGTAGATCTCCTTTGTACGTCCGGGCTGACCTGGACGTACAAAGGAGATTGCAATTCTGATCCTGAGGAGCACGTCTAGTCCCACGGGATCAGAATCACGAACAGCACTATACGTGCAGGTCGGGACTGTGATTCAGTCCCGGCCTGCATGTACAGCAAAGCACGACTAACTCAGTAAGGGCATTTAAATGGAGCCGCGGCACCATGGCGTCATGTTCCCATGGTGTGTGGCTCCATTTAAATGCAGTGATGTCGGCCACCTGTTAAAAAGTTAATTCTCTGCAGCTTGACCCCCAATCCAGCCTCCTAAGGCCAGGATCGGGCTGAGGGGAATTAACTTTTACACCGCCCCAGCCCCTTCCGCACCCCGGAGCTGCCAAAAACACATCCAGAAAAATAATTCAATCCAAGGGGAGGAATAACTTCCCTGGACATTTCGCCAGCCCTGGACATATAGGCAGGGGCGGCCCAAGGGGGGTGCAGAGTCATGTGCAGAGACTCAGTGTGGGCCTCAGTTGCATAATGGGCCTCATTTGCATAAATATTTGCATAATGTTACCATACACTAACCTTTAATAAACATGCCTCTTAATGAGTGTGTGGATAAAGAAAAAATAAAAGATTTCTACATTACTATAATCCAGTGCCAACCGCCAGGCACATTAGGAACTACTACAAACACTGCCCATTTAGAACCCGTCCAAAAACAAAAGAGATAAACACCTTGTGTCTCAACATTCCTATTTTTATCAGAGATAATACCTTGAGTAGAACCATCCACTCTCGTAGTAATTACTCCTTTTATTCGTTTTTAAGAAGGGAATCCCCCTCAGCATTAAAATTCCAATGATAATACCACAATTATCCTGAAAGTTTTTATTTATCTTATTTTATTTAAACGGATTTCTATAACGCCTTTTCCTACAATCAAGGCAGTCTACACAGCAAACAATCACCAAAATACAGTGTCTAGTGTGCGCATGCTTTGAGCAGTGAGTGCGTGTGTGGCTAGATGGTCATTGATTCTTGGTGAGCTATTTACAAAGTGCGCTATTTACAGTACTATGTACATCAGGACTTTACTTTAATACTATAATCGTGTCGCTAGCGTAGGGTGTCGAGTTGGGGTATTGTCTGTTGCACAGTTTAAGTGACGTCACCGTAGTGCTCTATGAAGAGGGTCATCTTTAGGACTTGCATTCACCGCTGGTCGAAAGGAAGCGACGTCCAAATTCATTGTACACCACGTCATGTTTCAAGCCATGACTCTCTAGGCCCTTCTTGCTGCATCATTTAGAACCCATAGCAAACCTGCCTTATCCTAACAGCACTACCAGGATTCACAAAGCACCATACTCTACCTATCAAAAGGCAACACTGCAAATATTAAACCAATACATTTCAGAGAATAACAATACATGACCTCCTGCGGAAAGAGAACAAGTGGCAATGTCAAATAGGAATTACATAAACAGAATACCTCAGCTCAGTTACACATGTAGAACACAGACCATCACCAAACAAGGAATCACAATTTAGAAACAGGAAGACAATTAAACTGGGAACCCCAAAAGCCAAACTTGGAATGTACAACAACACTGTAGAAATAAAACTATAAATTAATTTCTTCTTGTACTAAACAAAGCGCAGACGTTAATAATTTCCTCTTGTACTAAACAAAGCGCAGACGTTACTGATGCACATTTCCCAGAGCTGACATATTCCAGTTAATAAATTCAAAATAAAGAGATATTTTTCTACCTTTTGTGCATTTTTTTTCATTTGCAATTGCTCAAGCCACTTTCTTCTGGTTTCTTCGTGTCTTCTGCTAACTCTCCGTCGTCTGCTGTCCATTTGTACTTTCTTCTCTATGGTTTTTTTCCATTCTCTCTCTACATCTGCTTTAACATACTAATCGTTCTCCTTTTGCTCTTTCCTCATTCCTATTTCATCCACTCAAATTTTACCCCTCCATCCTCAATCCCCACTTACTCTCCCAATACCCGGCCAATTGTAGATTTGTCTTCCCTCCCACACAAAATATTTTTCCCCTCTCCATTTCACTCTCCCAGCTCCATCCCATTCTAATCCTCCCCCAGCATCCGCTCCCTTCTAGCCCCCGCATCAACCCATTTCCAGTCCTAGCCCCCCATCAGCCCATTTCCAGTCCTATCCTAGCCACACCATCAGCCCATTTCCAGTCCTAGCTCCCCCATCCATTTCCAGTCCTATCCGAGTCCCTCCATCAGCTCATTTCCAATCCCAGCCCCCCATCATCAGCTCATTTCTAGTCCTTTCCTAGCCCCACCATCAGCCCATGTCAAATCCTAGCTCCCCTCCACTCAGCCCATTTCCAATCCAAGCCCCCCATGAGCCTACTTCCAGTTCTAGCCCCTCCATGAGTCCATTTCAATCCAAGCCCCCACCACAGCCCATTTCCAATTTTAGCACCCCCAACAGCCCATTTCCAGTCCTATCCTAGCCCCTCCATCAGCCCATTTCCTGTCCTAGCCCCCCCCCACTCAGCCCATTTCCAGTCCTAGCTCCCTCCCCTTACAGCCCATTTCCATTCAAAGCCCCCGCCCCGCAGCTCTTTGCAGTTCAAGCCCCCCTTCCATTCAGCCCATTTCCATTCCAAGCCCCCCTCCCCATCAGCTATTTGCAGTTCAAGCCCCCCCTTCCACTCAGCCCATTTCCATTCCAAGCCCCCTTCCACATCTGCTACTTGCAGTTGAAGCTCCCCCTTCCACTCAGCCCATTTCCAGTCATAGCAACCCCCCCAGACCATTACCAGTCCTAAGCCCCACCATCAGCGCACTTCCAGTCCTAACCCCCATCACCCCCTTTTCAGTCTTAGCCCCCCCCCCATAGGCTATTACCAGTCCTAACCCCCATCAGCCCACTTCCAGTCCTAACCCCCATCACCCCATTTTCAGTCTTAGCCCCCCCCCCCCCACAGCCCATTACCAGTCCTCCCCCCCCATCAGCCCAGGTAGATTAAAAAAAAACAAACTGGCTGCTGCTGCCGCTGCCGCCGTGGCAGCGGCAGAATCAAGTGTCCTGCGGGGCCTCCCTGCCCGGCAGAGCCCTCCCTGCAGCAGCAGCTCCCTGAGTGTTGGCTTTCAGAGCCGCGAAGGGAGAGTTTCCCTTTCTCTCCCTTTGCGGCTCTGAAAGCCAACACTGAGGGAGCTGATGCTGCTGAGAGGGCTCTGCCGGGCAGGGGGGGCCCCGTGGGACACTTGATTCTGCTGCTGCCACGGCGGCAGCGGCAGCAGCAACCGGTTTGGTTTTTTTAATATACCTGGGCTGATACAGAATGTTGTTTGCACGGGGCCCTGTGCAAACAACATTCTTGCTCAATGGACGGGCCGGCCCTGCATACAGGGCAGACATCAGAATCGGCCCTGTACATCCAGCGCCGGCAACTGCCCACTGCCCGCCCCCATGCTGCCCCTTCCCTGACCCCGTAAAAATTCTCCACAAAACCGGTGTGGAAGTTATACAGGGGCAGGAGCCGGCAAGAATAGCGGCTATTCGTGCCTAAGAATAACCCCCATTAGGTATATTTGTACTGGTTCAAGTATCTCTATTCTCCTAGAAACTTTAAATAGCTAAAATAATCATTATAGCTAAGATACAGACAGCAGTCCAGCAGCAAATTGGCGGCTATCCAGTCTTTTGCACAGTGTTTCTCATCAATTATCTCTCATTTGGTGAGAGGTCTTACAGCTGTTTTCAACATTATTGGCACCCTTGTAGTTCAACCACTTAATGTACAATATCTGCTAAAACAAAAGTGGCCAGTGGAATTGCTTTACATTATATATGCACACATATTTGACATATGAAAGAATCAAATAAAATAAGACCAATTAAAAAAGAAAATAGCAGGAAACAGTATAAAAACAGAGACATTGCCAGAACACAATTGTTGGAACCCTTATAAACAGTTCAAATCAGTTTGAACAGAAAGACCACATTCCCATTCTAGTAAAATTAGATGCACTTGTGATCAACTGTCAGTACTTACATGACTTAAATCAACAATGAATGATGGTGCCAATGTTTAACATGGCTACATTCACTCCCTGTCCCATTTTCACAAACGTGAAGAAAAGAGAGTTGCCTGAGACTGCTAGAAAAGCCATTATCATCAAACTTCAAAGGAGTATAAGGCCATCTCAAAAACCTTGGAATTCCTGTGTCTACAGTTCGCAATGTTATTAAGAAGTTTTCTGCTCATGGGAACTGTCAAGAATCTCCCAGGACATGTTGGGAAAAGAAAAATTAAACCAAGAAATTTTCGAAGGTTAGTGAGAACTGTTGGGAAAACACCACGTACATCATCCAAAGAGCTTAAGGCTGACCTGGAGCAATCTGGAGTGTGGTTTCAACCCGCACCATATGCCATGCACTAAACAAAGAAGGATCTCATGAGCGAAGGCCAAGGGGGACCCCACTGCTCAAAGACAGACATAAAAAGGCATGTCTGATCTTTGCCCAAATCCACCTTGAGAAACCACAATCCTTACGGGAATACGTTTTGTGGACATATGAAACCAAATTTGAGCTCTCTGGCAATGCAGACTACTGATATGTGCTACCTAGTGTCTGAAGGTCAAGGGTTCTTCATCAGGACAATGACCCAGAACATAAGATATGCCATACTGGGTCAGACCAAGATCCATCAAGCCAAGTATCCTGTTTCCAACAGTGGCCAATCTAGGTCATAAGCAACTAGCAGTTTCCCCAAAAGACACAAGTTCCATATTGCTTGTATTGGGTCAAGCAGTGATATCTTGGGTCCCTTTTAATAATGGTTTATGGACCTTTCCTCTAGGAACTTGTCCAAGCCTTTTTTAAACATGGCTACACTAACAGCTTTTTCTACATCCTCAGGTAACAAATTCCAGAGTTTGATTACACATTGAGTGAAAAATATTTTTTCTTATTAGTCCTAAATAGGACTGAGCTTCATTGCATGTCCCCTAGTTTTTCTATATTCTAATGACGTAAACAATCGATCTATGTTTACCAGTTCCAATCCATTCATTAATTTATAGATCTCTACCATATCTCCCCTCAGCTGTCTCTTTTCCAGGTTGAAGAGCCCTAATCTTTTTAGCCTCTCTTCATAGGGGTATCCTTCTATCCCCTTTACAATTTTGGTGGCTCTTCTCTGTACCTTTTCTAATAACGCTATATCCTTTTTAAGATACGGTGCACACAATATTCAAGGTGCGGTCGAACCATGGAACAATAAAGAGGCATTATAATATCCTTTGCTTTATTTTCCATTCCTTTCCTTATGATATCTAGCATTCTATTTGCTCTCTTGGCTGCCAGTACACACTGGATGGAGGGTTTTAACATGTTATCCACGATGACGCCTAAATCATTTTCCTGGGTGGTGGTTCCTAATGTGGAACCTTTCATTGTGTAACCATAGTTTTGGGTTGATCTTTCCTAGGTGCATAACTTTGCACTTGTCCACATTAAATGTCATCTGCCATTTGGATGCCCAGTCTTCCAATTTATCAAGATCCTCTTGCAATTTTCCACAATCCTCATGGATTTTAACAATTTTAAATATTTTTGTGTCATCTGCATATTTGATAACCGTACTTGTTATTGCCATTTCCAGATCATTAATGAATATGTTAAAAAGCAGTGGAGCCAGCACAGATCCCCGGGGTACTCCACTATTCACCTTTCTCCATTGGAAAAATTGGCCATTTAGCCCTAACCCTTTGTTTTCTATCTTTTAACCAGTTCCTGACCCACAATAGTACACTGCCTCCTATCTCATGACTTTTTAGTTATGCCAAAAGTCTCTGATGAGGGACCTTGTCAAAGGCTTTCTGAAAGTCCATATACACTATATCAACTGACTCACCTTTGTCTACCTGTTTATTCACAACTTCAAAAAAACATAACAGAATAGTGAGACAAGATCTTCCTTCTCTAAAGCCATGTTGGCTGTCTCCCATTAAGCGATGACTAATTACATGTTCAGTAATTTTGTTCTTTATGATGGTTTCTACCATTTTTCCCAGTACTGATGTCAGGCTCACCAGTTTGTAGTTTCCCGGATCACTCCTGGAACAGTTTTTAAAAATTGGCGTTACATTGGCCATCCTCCAGTTTTCAAGTATTACAGATGATTTTTTTTTTTTTTATTTATAAACATTTATATATATTACAAAGAAAACAATCATGTTACAAGCACATAATAACTAATACAAAGAAAAACTGATTTAAAGAAAACTACCAATAGTAGACCACTTCAAGAAGGAGTTATGCCAATTTAAAAAAAAAAAAAAAAAACAAGAGGTCCCGAAGAATAATTCAATACTCCTGTTTTAGAGACTGACTCAAACTTTATCTTTCAAAAATTCAACCAACTGCTCAGGCTCAAAAAATAAATACCTTTTACCCTGAAAAATAATTAGACATTTACACAGGAACCTAAGATGGAAAACTGCTCCAATGGCCAACACTTGAGGGCGCAATTCTAAAAAAGCTTTGCGCCGTACAGATGATTTTAATGATAGTTCACAGATTGCTAATAGCAGGTCTGCAATCTCATATTTCAGTTCTTTCAACACTCTTGGATGTATACCATCCAGTCCAGGTGATTTGCTACTGTTCAGTTTATCAAATAGTTATAATACATCTTCCCAGTGTATAGATATTTCTTTCAATTCTTCCGCAATATCACCTTTACATCTTCCCTACATCTTTCTCAGTAAACACCAAAGCAAAGAATTCATTCAGTCTCTCCACTATGGCCTTGTTCCCTCTTAGTGCCCCTTTTACCCCTCTATCATCTAATGGCCAACTGACTCTCTCACAGGTTTTTTCCATGAATGTTCTTGAAAAAGTCTTTATTATGCGTTTTTGCTTCCACAGCAAGCTTCTTCTCAAATTCTCTCTTTGCCTGCCTTATCAATGCCTTGAATTTAACTTGCCAAGTGCTTGTGCTGTTTCCAGTTTTCGTCATTTGGCTCCTTTTTTCCATTTCCTGAAAGGTGCTTTTTTGGCAACAACAGCCTCTCTGACCATCACCTTTAAACCATGCTGGCAGTTTTTTGGACTTCCTTCCACTTTTCTTAAAGCGTGGAATACAGCTGGTCTGGGCTTCCAAGATAGTATTTTTAAACAACACCCAAGCTTGATGTAAGTCTTTAACCTTTGCAACTGCTCCTTTTAGTTTTTTCTTAACTATTTTCCTCATTTTATCATAGTCTCCCTTTTGAAAGTTCCTCACCACTCCGGCCCTCCACCAGCAGCTCTCCCAGCCGGGGATAGAGTGGGCCGGAGCAGCGAAGCCAGCACCCACGTGAGGAGCTGCCCAATCAGGGCAGCCAACAACCGCTTAAAAGCGCCACGCTGATCGGGCGCAGGCCTCTTCCTCACCACTCCGGCCCTCCACCAGCAGCTCTCCCAGCCGGGGATAGAGCGGGCTGGAGCAGCGAAGCCAGCACCCACGTGAGGAGCTGCCCAATCGGGGCAGGCAACAACCGCTTAAAAGCGCCGCGCTGATCGGGCGCAGACCTCTTCCTCACCACTCCGGCCCTCCACCAGCAGCTCTCCCAGCCGGGGATAGAGCGGGCCGGAGCAGCGAAACTAGCACCCACGTGAGGAGCTGCCCAATCGGGGCAGCCAACAACCGCTTAAAAGTGCCACGCTGATCGGGCGCAGGCCTCTTCCTCACCACTCCGGCCCTCTACCAGCAGCTCTCCCAGCCGGGGATAGAGCGGGCCGGAGCAGCGAAGCCAGCATCCACGTGAAGAGCTGCCCAATCGGGGCAGCCAACAACCGCTTAAAAGCGCCGTGCTGATCGGGCGCAGGCCTCTTCCTCACCACTCCGGCCCTCCACCAGCAGCTCTCCCAGCCGGGGATAGAGCGGGCCGGAGCAGCGAAGCCAGCACCCACGTGAGGAGCTGCCCAATCGGGGCAGCCAACAACCGCTTAAAAGCGCTGCGCTGATCGGGTGCGCTCGCGCCTGGCGGGCCCGCGCCTGAGGGCCTCGCCAGAGGGCCCTTTGGCGTGGCCCTTAGGCGTGGACCAGAAGCAAGACCACATGACTCCAATGACACAGGATTTCAGAAGACGTAACCCGACAGCAACAGTTGCTCCCCTGCTGTGTTTGACAACGAAACCTTTTAGCTTTCTGTAGTTTTGATCCCCTGCACGGCTCTGAAAGTCCAACCAAACTTAATACTTCTTTGCATACCATGTGCAGCAGTTAAATTTCATCACGCCGGCAGGTGCTTCACACAAGAACTCCCCAGTCACCATCATCAGCTCTCCTCTCCAGAGGATCGAGCCTCCTGCACTGGGAGGAGCTGCGGCCATCTGATCCCTACCCAATCGGGGGCAGCCAAGTGCAGCAATTAAATCTCATCGTGCCGACAGATGCCCCTGCGCCAAACGGACTTCCATCCTCCACCCTCGGTCCTGTGATACCAACCATATAGCCAACCAGCTGGAGCTCCCCTATGGTAGAGCTCGCTCCCACCTCAAAAACCAGAACATCCATCGATCACAGCAAGTATACCACTTCCAAATAAATTGACTATAGCTGAGACTTCTAGCACACTTAATTATACCTTTGCCAGTAATCACCCACTACCATACATATTCGATTGTTACTGTTGCCAGTAGACCATATAACATTGTTATATACCGTCACTGTTATATACTGTTGCCAGTAGACTATATAGCATTGTTGGTAGCCTCATATACTGTTGTCAGTACACTATATAGCATTGTTGGTAGCCTCATATACTGTTGTCAGTAGACTATATAACATTGTTAGTAGCATCATATACTGTTGTCAGTAACCTATATAGCATTGTCAGTAGCTTTCATACACTGTTGTACTGTTGTCAGTAACCCTCAACCTCCCTACTTTTCTGCTAATACTCTCCACACACATGATTCCCACTCATTCAATCCCCCCTCCCCAAAAAACAAAAAAAACAAAATGTCTCCAAAAAAACGTGCAAACATCCCCCTCACTCTCCTCCTAATAACACTCCTAACACAACACATTTATACGTACAAAACCAATCAAAGCCCCTACAACAACATCCCCATCATACATAACCATTATCAAAACCCATATAACAACATTCCCACCACCCATAACCTCTACCCGAACCCACAACACAGCGCAACATACACACACACTCACAACCATTATTCTCGTCATGACTCAGGCAGACGCCTCCATCCAAATAAAACATCAACCACAAAGTGGTATAAAAGACAATACAGCTAATATAGACACTAAAACTAAGCTCTTCTTAATAAACATCAGATCCATTCGAAACAAAATACCAGTAATCAATGACATGATAAAAGACAAAGATCCAGATATTATCTGCCTCACTGAGACATGGCTCTCACCCACGGACACCATACTATTAAACCAGCTAAACACACATCAATATGATATATTCAGCTGCCATCGAGATGTAAAAAGAGGAGGTGGCGCTCTCATACTCACCAAAAAAGTCCTACAATACACCCTAACGAGCCTAAATAACATAGATGGAATGGACATTATCAATATAGAAAGCAGAACCCTTGCACTCTCCCTCATATATAGACCCCCTTCAGCAGATCAAAAAAACCTCTCTCCCATTCTTGAACTTGCATGCACAGCATCACAAAACAAACCACTAATAATTCTAGGTGATCTAAACCTACCCTCTCTAAATAATTCCCAATCAGATAACTTCATGGACGCCATGAACCAAATGGGATATACACAGATAGTTCATACCCCCACACACATAAAAGGCAACACTTTAGACCTCATCTTCCTCCCTTCCTCCCTTAATAACCACCAACAATTTACCTCTCCAACTACAACAGAAGTACCATGGTCCGACCATCACCTCATATCACTCCACCTCCCAGCACAAGCAACACTGAATACAAGCACATCACCCCATATATCACGTTTCGCATACTTTGACAAAGATACTTTCCTAGACAAAGTATTACCCATACTCAACACAGACTTCCCAGACATCAACTCCACTATAAATCATTGGAACCTAACAATACAAGAAGCAGCTGTCCCCACACGCACTATGCATAGACAAACAAAAAAGACAGAAAAATGGTTCACGAAAGAACTAGCAAAACTAAAAAATCAACTGAGGAAACAAGAAAAGAGATGGAGGAAAACTAAATCAAACGAAAGCAAATCCCAATATATGAACACACTTAATGAATACAAGAACGCAATAAACAAATCAAAAAGGGATTACCACTCTAAAGTAATAAATCTGGCCATCAACCGACCTAGAGAACTATTTGCAATTGTAAAAACACTGACTAAAGCAAAGAACTCCGAGCCAAAACAACCAGCAATAAGTATTCAAACATTAGCAACCCACTTTGCAGAAAAACTAAAGTCTAAACCCAATACTCTAACAGCAATACTACCTACTAGCACTGAAATTAATAACAATTGGACAACTTTTCACACGGTTTATTGTTTATTGTTTATTGTTTATTTCACATTTAATATACCGCCTCCCACAACATCGAGGCGGTTTACAATATAAAATCAATAGTGAGAAAGATAAAAGTTACAATATATGATAGAAGGAGAGAGAAAGAGGAGCAGAATAGATATCCAGATTGCAGCCAAAAAAGACAGAGGAAAGGAGAGTTAGAAGGGAAAAGCTAGAGAGAAGAAGTGAGTTTTGAGAAGGGAGCGGAATTTGGGATAGGATTCTTCTGTACGGAGGTTGGTGGGGAGAGAGTTCCAGAGAGAGGGTGCTAAATAATAAAAGGCCGACTTCCTGGTGGATTGCAGATGAGCTTTGGAGGGTGCTGGAAGATGAAGACGGTTGATGTGTATGGATCGAAGACTGCGTGAAGGGGTATGATAAGTCAGTAGATCCGAAAGATAAGCAGGTGTCGAGTGATAGATGGCTTTGTGAGTTAGGGTGAGAACTTTGAAAGATATCCTGTAGTCGAGTGGTAACCAATGGAGGTGATATAGCAGAGGGGTGACATGGTCGCGGGGGGAGGCATGGAGGATCATGCGAGCAGCTGTGTTTTGTATCAATTGAAGACGATGTTTTTGATTTTGGGGGAGACCGGCGAAGATAGTGTTGCAGAAATCTAATCTGGTGATAACTAAAGAGAGAAGAAGAGTGGTAAGGGCTTGAGTGGACAGAAAGGGACGAACAGCACGGATTTTTCGGAGACATAGAAACGAACACCGAGAAATGTGGGAGATATGATCATGAAAACTGAGAGCACTGTCAAGGAAGACTCCAAGGTAGCGAAGCTTGGGAACTACAGTTATGGTAGAGCCTGCAAGTGATGGAGCAAGTGAGGGTGTAGGGGAAGTGTGGGGGAACCAGATTGCAGCAGTCTTATTTACATTAAGGATTAAGCAGTTAGAAGAAAGCCACGAAGAAACAGTGGACAAACAATTTTCTAAAGGAGATATATCAGGACAGGATGAGGAGGTGTGATGCAACAGGAAGATATCGTCAGCATAGAAGTAACTCGAAATCCCAGATTGTTGAATGATCAGTGCCAGGGGTGCAAGAAAAACATTAAACAGTAGTGGCGCCAAGATAGAGCCCTGAGGGACACCACAAGGGAGTGAAAAATGATTGGAGCGAGAATTGGAGGAGGAAACCGCAAAGGACCGATGACAGAGAAAGGAGTGAAACCAATGATATACTGAACCGCAAATACCCGCATCCCGAAGACGAGAGAGAAGAAGGGTGTGATCGACCAAGTCAAATGCTGCCGAGAGATCAAGTGATACCGCTAGAGTGATATTGCCCTGGTCGTGAGAAGTGTGAATTTCATTTAGGACAGCAGTGATTGTGGATTCAACACTAAAACCAGGTCTGAAGCTGGATTGCCTGGGGTGAAGAAACAATGAAACAGCAAGATAGTGAGAAAGTTGGGAGAAAACCACTTTTTCCAAAAGCTTAGAAAAGAAAGGGAGATTGGAAACTGGGCGATAGTGAGCGGGATTTGAGGGATCAAGGGTGGGTTGTTTTAGGAGGGGACGAACCGAGGCATGTTTCCAAGAGGTAGGGAAGACACCAAAGGATAAGCTAGAATTGATGATAGTCAGAAGAGGTTGCAGTAGTGCGGGAGGGGGTTCAGAGAGCCATGAGGAAGGAATAGGATCTAAATTGCAGGTAGTCTTCCTAGTGGTAGACAGAAAATGAAGTAATTCTGAAGAGGAGACAGAGGAGAAGGAGGACCACGTATGGAAGAGACACGGAGTACATGGGGGAGAGACAGGCGGGGGTGATGGTAGGGCTTGTGGACAGTGAGGGAGAGAGGAGCGAAGGTTCTGGATCTTATCAGAGAAGAAGGACGCCAGGGTAGTGGGGCTAGGAACTGTGTTGGGAGGAGAAGAACCTTGAACAGAGGATGACTGCAGGCGAGAGAGAGTGTTCAATGTAGCAAAAAGTTGGCGAGATCTATTGGGGGCAGCTATGATTGTGGAGGTGTAAAAAGAGCATTTCGCCTGGTGAATAGCGGAACGGTAATGGGCATGACAGGATGTAAACTTGTGATAGGAGGAGGCAGAGGGGGCCTTGCGCCAGAGACGCTCAGCTCTTTGTAGCTGAGAGCGAAGAAGAGAGAGCCCAGCATGATACCATGATTGGTGAGTACGGCGCCGAGAATTGACGGGTTTGATAGGGGCAACTTGATCAAGGGTGCGTGAAAGCGCAAGATTCCACGTTGTGACCTGAGAGGAGGGTGACCGAGAAGGGAAATCAGATGGGAGAGGAGAGAGAGCTGCGGAAAAAGCCTGTATAGTGGTTGAATTAAAGTGTCTGGAGGAATGGGTAGGGGGGGAGAGGGGAGGGGGAATCAAGGGAGGGGCCTGAAAAGTGAACAAGAGGTATAGATGATCTGACCAGGGTATGGAAATTACTGAAGGAACCGAAATGGTAAATGGGGAAGACAGTGGGGAAATGATCAAATCAAGGATATGTCCTGCAACGTGGGTAGGTGAAGAAACGTGCTGACATAGTGAGAGATCACGGAGTAAAGCGGAGAAGGCAATGTCCCTGGCCGAGGTAGGGGCATCAAAATGAACGTTGAAATCCCCCAGTAAATGAAGATAAGGGAATTGAAGGACCAGGTCAGAGACAGACGCCAGAAGAGAGTCCCAGATGGGGGGAGATGAGGATGGAGGAAGATAAATCAGAAGAAATTGAAGAGCAGGTGAGCAACTCATCAACCAAAAACAGCTCCTTAAAATCATAACAATGATCAATACCACAACCTCCCCACTCGATCCTTGCCCCGTGTCCTGGATTAAATGTACAAAGGAAGAACTAGCTGAAAACATTCAACATATGGTGAACCAGTCCCTTTCTCAAGGCATCATGCCCGATGCCCTAAAGCTCACAACGCTTCGCCCAATAATAAAAAACAATAAACTTGACTCAAAAGACCCAAATTCATACAGACCAATAGCCAGCATTCCATTTATTGCCAAAATAATAGAAAAAAACAATTCAATTACAATTACAAGACCATATTGATGAGCACAAACCCCTTGACTCACACCAATTTGGTTTCCGCCCCTTCCATGGAGTGGAAACCCTCTTAATTACACAGGTGGACTACCTCATGAAGGGCACAGATGTCAACAATCAAGGCTTCCTACTCCTCTTTAATGACATCTCTGCCGCCTTTGACAACATCAACCACCCTACTCTGATTAATAGACTAGAAAACTTAGGAATAGGTGGGACTGTTCTCAAATGGTTCAAGTCCTACATCACACATAGACTAATACGTGTTCAAATAGACCAAGAAGCATCAGAAACCTTCCCCCAGGGACAAGGAATACCTCAGGGATCAGCCCTTTCCGCTCTCCTTTTCAACCTATACTTGCAACCTATCACAAACATATTTAGAAAACACAGGATTAGTCACTTTATTTATGCTGACGATATCATGCTTGCCATCCCCATAACCACCAAAAACCACACTTACGACTCCCTATCCGAATGCATGGCTGAGACTACCTCTTGGATGGAAACCAATTACCTCAGCATTAACCTCAAAAAAACGGAAGCAATGTTTGTTACAAGAACACCCGTGACCGAGGACACTTTTCCAACAACTATCTCAATCAACAATACATCTATACCTGTTAAAAAAGAGGTAAAATACCTGGGTGTAATAATAGATCATACCCTCACCATGCTACCACACATAAAGCAGACAGTAAGAACCATATTTCATAAACTCAAAACCATACAACACCTAAGGCCCCTCCTTGACACACATGACTTTAGATCGGTTGTTAATACACTCATCACACCCCATTTTGATTATTGCAACAGTCTCCTAAATTGGCCTACCACAAAAAAATACTTACCTATTACAAAGAGCCCAGAACATTTGCGCAAAAGTAATCACCAAAGCTCGCCTAACAGACCATGTGACCCTGATACTCCTAGAACTACATTGGCTCCCTATAAACAGCCGAATCAGATACAAAATTCTCTTAACAACTTTCAAGCTCCTAAACGACATCGCCCCCTCACACCTATCAACACTACTACAGACCCCATCCGAATCAAGAGCCCGCAGACAAAACGCAGCCCACTCACTCGATATGCCAAAAACATTCACGAAGACTAAAAAATCCTCAAGTGCCAGAGCCTTCACGTTCACTGCCCCCATGCTCTGGAATGATCTCCCACTAGGCCTCCGTATCATAAAAGACCTCTCCCAATTTCGGAAGGAACTCAAAACCTACCTATTCTCCGAACATTTCCAAATCCCCTACCCCCCAAGTCCCGTCCCACAGCATCCACAAATACACAAACTCAAAACTCCCAAAACCCCAATTAGCTAACCCCACATAGTCCTCCCACACACACACAAAAAAACTTATGAAAAATGGAAATAAATTCCACCACTTACACATGACCTATGATTATTCTGTAACACATTGTATATAACCTCTTGTAAATAACCTATGTAAATAGTTTGGACAGTTTATCGCATTTGTTATGATTTGTAAAAAGTTAGAAAATTTCTGTTCAATGTAAATGTATACCGAAGTATACATAATATGTTAACCTGTTCCATGTAAACCGCCCTTGATCTCTGGAAGGGGCGGTATAGAAGTAATAGATAAATAAATAAATAAATAAAAGGTAGTACTATGGATTTCCTTACCATCCCTCCTCCATTAATTAAATCAAACGCGAACATGCTATGATCACTATTGCCAAGTGGCCCCAACACCTTTATCTCTTGCACCAGATCTGGGGTTCCACTTAGGACTAGGTCCAAAATGGCTTCCCCTCTGGTCAGTTCATGAACCAGCTGCTCCAAGAAGCAGTCATTTATTTCATCTAGAAACTTTATCTCCCTAGCATGTCCTGCCGTGACACTAACCCAGTCAATACTGGGGAAACTGAAATCACCCATTTGTGCTATAACTTTTGTTAGCTTCCCTGATTTCTTTGAGCATTTCATCATCCATTTGTTCATTCTGGCCAGGCGGTCGATAGTACACCCCCACTGCCATCGCCTTCCCCTTTTTACATGCAATTTTATTCCAGAGATTATACAGCGAAGTTTCCTGCAAAACTTTAGTCCTTTCTGACTCAATGCCCTCTCTAACATAGAGTGCAACCCCTCCACCAATTTGATCAGCTCTATCATTACGATATAGTTTGTACCCAGGCATCACAGTATCCCACTGGTTGTCCTCCTTCCAACATGTCTCTGAAATACCAATCATATCTAACCTATCATTTACTGCTATATATTCTAACTCTCCCATCTTATTTTTTAGACTTCTAGCATTTTCATACAAGCATTTTAGAGACTGTATTTTATTCATATTAATCTGACAATCGGTAGGCAGATGTAATTTGGAATCTTTAAGCTCTGTCTGGTCCGTACTCAAGGGCATTTGGGCTACTTTTGTCTTTATTGGAACCTCTCTGCTGATATGCCCTAACTTCATTCTTTTAGTAGTATCCTTCAAGGATACCTTGTTCTGAACCATGCGCTCTTGGGCGACTGTCGGCTCTTCCCTATTATCTAGTTTAAAAGCTGCTCTATCTCTTTGTTAAAGGCTGATGCCAGTAGCCTGGTTCCATCCCAGTTAAGGTGAAGCCCATCCCTTCAGAAGAACCCCTCCTTTCCCCAGAATGTTCCCCAGTTCCTAACAAATCCAAAACCCTCATCCTTGCACCATCGTCTCATCCACGCATTGAGACTCCGGAGCTCTGCCTGCCTTTTGGGTCCTGCGCGTGGAACAGGAATCATTTCGGAGAATGCTACCCTGGAAGTTCTGGATTTCAACTTCCTACCTAAAAGCCTAAATTTAGCCTCCAGAATCGCCCTACCACACTTTCCTATGTCTTTGGTATCGACATGTACCAAGAGAGCAAACTCCTCCCCAGCACTATCTAAGACCTTGCACCAAGCAGGCATGTTACCAGGCGATCCTCACATCCACCAGCCACCCAGCTATCTACATGCCTAATGATTGAATCACCAACTATAACGGCTGTCCTAAACATTCCCCCATGGTCAAATGACCCTGGACAACTTCCTCAGTGCAAGAGGGTTTTACATCACCTGGAGGACAGGTCCTAGCTACAGGATCATTTCCTGCCACACCAGGGTGATGCTCTCCTGTCACATGACCTCTCTCCTCCATGGCAACAGGGATGCTGCCAGACTGGAGGTGGGACTTCAGGACTATATCCCTGTAGTTCTCATCTGTGTACCTCTCTGTTTCCTTATGTCCTCCAGGTCTGATACGCTAGCCTCCAGAGATCGGACTCGTTCCCTGAGAGCAAAGAGCTCCTTGCACCTAGTGCACACATAAGACCCCTCACCAACTGGGAGAAACTCATACATGTGACACTCAATGCAATAGACTGGAAAGCCCCCATCTCGCTGCTGGACTGCTGTCTGCATCTTAGTTTTAAGGTTGTGTTTAGATATTTAAGTTCTTTACTTACTAAGGGTTGCTGGGGATACTTATACTAATAAAACTATACCTAATAAGTTTAATGTATTTTGTTCATCTGAAGCTTAATTAATCTCAGGTCCTTAATGTATGCTGATGATAATAAACAGCTGCACCTGAGAGTGAATATGGCACCTCCTTTCCTTTAAGAGGTTTAAGCACCTATAAAGCTATGATTATCCCAGGGGTGGGTGGGTGTCCAGTAGGGAGGGAGGGAAAGACATTGACTGCTACACAGTACCCTGCCCTGTGCTTCTAAGGTAATCTGTGACCAATCTCCAGGTGGAGTACCACAGCCCTTGCTTGGATAGAGGGAGTCTTGGGATCTAAATTTAACCAGAAAGCTCTCTGTTGTGTTTTAAATTTAAACTGAAAGCTCTTTGCTGCTACTAGGCTCTGACTGATTTAACAAATACACTGGTTTCACAGATTAATCAGCTTTAATCTAAAGAATTTCTTTTTCCCCAAGATTTAGAAAAATTCCCAGAAGTAAATACTTACAATTGCAGATCTCTCCCCAGAAGTAGCAATCCCCTTTTGTAGTCCTTCAATATGCATCCAAAAGTACAAAAGAATGATTAAAAAGGAAAGAATGGACTGTTTTAAACTGGCCAATAATGAGTCCTGGTCTCAATCCAATAGAGAACCTTTGGAAAGAGTTGAAATCTGCCATTGGTAAAAGGAATCCTGGGAACATTCATAAACTGGAACAAATCACTGTTGAAGAGTGTGAGAAACTACCAGCAGACAGATGTATGAAACTTATAGATTGCTACAAGAAACATTTGGAGGCGGTCATCACTGCCAGAGGTTGTGCAACCAAATATTAGTGAAGGATGCCATTAATCCTGTTCAGGTCATATTTTGGTTTTTTTTTCTCAGAAATTACTATATCTGTGTTGCACAAACATCTTTTTTTTGTTGTATACCTTTGAACATACTATTAAAATATTATCATGACACAGTTGGAACATTTCCAATTATTTCTCAAGGTATTGTACACAACATACCTAAAATGCAAGGGTGCCAATAATGTAGACCACAACTGTAGGTGTACACGAGGTTCAAAGAACTCCTTGCTCTCAGGAAACGAGTCCATTCTCTGGAAGAGCTGATGCAGACAGAGGGGTAAATAGAGGAGATTTTCAGGGATATAGTAGAGAAGTCAACCTCCAGTCTGGCAGCCTCTCTGCTGTCATGGAGAACAGAGGCTACTAAAAAGGAGAGCATTACCTTGGTGTGGCAGAAAGTGAGCCTGTAGCTAGAATCTGTCCTCCAGGTAATGTAATATGCTCTAGCACCAAGGGGGTGTCTCCAGGGCCATGTGCCCATGAAGGAAGGGTTAGGAGAACCGATATAGTTGGTGATTCGGTCATTAGGCATGGAGATAGCTGGGTGGCAGGTGGATGTGAGGATTTCCTGATAAATTGCCTGCATGATGTAAAGGTGGCAGACCTCATGCACCATCTAGATATGGTTTTAAATGGTTCTGGGGAGGAGAATGCTATCTTCATACATGTTGGTGCCAATGGCATTGAAAAGTACAGGAGGGAGGTTCTGGGAGCCCAATTTAGGCTTTTATGGAAAAAGTTTAAATCCAAAACTTTCAGGGTAGCATTCTCAGAAATGCTTCCTGTTCCACATGCAGGACTCAAGAGGCAGACAGAGCTCCATAGTCTCAATCAATGGATTAGATGATGATGCAAGAAAGAGGGTTTTAGATTTGTTAGGAACTGAGCAACATTCTAGGGGGGGGGAGTGGCTTTTCCAAAAGGATGGACTCCACCTTAACTAGGATGGAATCAGGCTACTGGCATTAACCTTTAAAACAAAGTTAGAGCAGCTTTTAAACTAGATAATGGGGGAAAGCTGACTGTCGCCCAAGAGCTCATTGTATGGAATGATGTATCTAAGGGATACTATCAAAATAGGGAATTTAGGGCATCCTGATAGAGTAGTTACTCACCTCTAACAGGTGTTTTCCAGGAGTAGCAGGAATCAGTCCTCACATATGGGTGACATCGACGTCGATGGAGCCCTTGCGGAGCATTTCCCCAGCTTTCTATGAAAGCCTTTGGGAATGCAGGCACGCATGCGCGGTTCCCTTCCCGCCTAAAGGTGCCATCTTGCTCAGTCAAATGACATAGCTAAAAAACAGCACACAAAAATGTAAAATAAACTATGTACAACTGCAACTCCCAGGGGAGGAGGAAGGGTTGTGAGGACTGATTCCTGCTGCTCCTGGAGAACACCTGTTACAGGTGAGTAACTACTCTTTCTCCAGGACCAAGCAGGAAGTAAGTCCTCACATATGGGTCACTCCCTAGCTCTGGGCTACCAGGGAACCCAGGCTGAACAAGAGAACTCCCTCAATTCCCAGCATCAAAGAAAGGCTTTTCACTGAAAGGACCTCCACCGGTAGCCCAACGGAGGGCTGGAGGGCAGGAGTTGCCTAAACCTCAAAGAGATTCCGGAGTACTGCCTGGCCAAAAGCACTGTCCCTACGGGACTCCCTCTCCAGACAGTAATGGGCCGCAAAAGTCTGGCTTGATGACCAAGTTGCAGCTCTGCAGATGTCTACCAACGGTACAGAGCGGAGGTGAGCCACTCAGGCAGCCATTGCCCTGACACGATGGGCCGTGACCCGACCCTGCAAAGGAAGGTCAGCTGCCCTGTAAGCCCAGGTGATACAGTCAGCCGCCCAGATGGACAAGGTACGCTTGGACACAGCTAACCCCAAATTATTAGTGTCAAAAGATATGAAGAGCTGAGTAGCCCTTCTATGCCCCTGCGTACGGTCAAGGTAGAAGGATAAGGCCCTCCTACAGTCCAGGGTATGCAGAACTGCTTCAGCCTGGCTTGCATGAGGCCTAGGGAAGAATGTAGGAAGAACCACCTCCTGGATGAGGTGGAAAGAGGAGACAACCTTAGGGAGGAACTTTGGATGAGTCCTAAGGACTACCCGGTTCCTATAGAAGCGGGTGTAAGGCCTGTCACAGACCAGGGCCTGAAGCTCACTCACTCTCCTGGCCGAGGTGAGGGCTACCAAGATGAGTGTCTTCCAGGACAGGAAGCGGAGAGGACAAGTAGCCATCGGCTCAAAAGGTGGGCAATCCAGTTGCTGCAAGACCACATTCAACTCCCACGCAGGAGCTGGAGGACGGAATGGAGGCTTCAGCAAGAGCAAGCCTCTAAGAAATCTGGACACCAAGGGGTGAACCGACAAAGAATGTCCCTCCACCAGTGAATGGTGAGCTGCTAGAGCTGAGAGGTGGACCCGAACAGAATTGGACTTAAGTGCAGCAGGTACTGAAGCACTACTGGTACAGCACAGGAGAAAGGATCCTCTGTACGTAGCTGACACCACACAGAAAACCTTTTCCATTTCAGGGCATAGGTTTTTCTAGTGGACTGCTTCCTAGAGGTTAGGACAAACTCCTCAACTTCCTGAGGTAGGCCCCAGAGAGCCAAAACTACCCTTGCAGCCTCCATGCCATCAAATTGAGTTCTCTGAGATTTGGGTGAAGAAGGGAACCCTGATCCTGAGAGAGAAGGTCGGGCTGCAACCCCAGAGGCAGTGGGGGATCCACTGCCAGCTGAAGCAGAAGTGGAAACCAAGGCTGTCTCGGCCATTTGGGAGCTACCAGCAGGACTGAGGCCTTGTCCTGAAGAATTTTGAACAGGGTTCGGGCCACCAGGGGCGTGGGAGGAAATGCATACAGGAGGCCCTGGGACCAGGAAATCAGAAAAGCATCTGCTGCCAGTCGCAGAGGATGCGGTTACCTGGAGCAGAACCTTGTCAGTTGTTTGTTCGATGGACTGGCAAACAGATCTATGTTTGGAAGTCCCCATTTCAGGAAAATCTTCTGAACCACTAAGGGCCTGCAGAATTCTGCTCAGCCTGTCTGCCAGGTAGTTGTCCTGGCCAGGTAGATACACAGCCTTGAGGAGCATGTTGTGCCTGAGAGCAAACAAGCAAAGGTCCTGTGCCTCCTGACAAAGGAGCCTGGACCCAGTTCTGCCCTGCTTGTTCACATAAAACATGGCTACTTGGTTGTCTGTCTGAACCAGGACAGACTGATGAGCCAGTGTTTGAGAGAAAGTCTTGAGGGCCAAACAAATAGCCCTGAGTTCCAGTAGATTGATCTGCTGTGTGGCCTCCCAGGGAGACCACAGGCCCTGGGTGCACTTGCCCAGACAATGAGCCCCCCAGCCTTGCAGGGAGGCATCCGTGGTCAACACCACTGTGAACCCAGGAATCTGAAAAGTCACACCTTGCAGTAGATTGGGTGGGTGCAGCCACCAGCGGCGGGAGTTCAGAAATTGTCTGGACACCCTTACTCTGTCTCTGAGGCTGCCTGTGGCCTGTGTCCACTGAGTTCTGAGGCACCACTGTGCAGGCCTCATATGGAGCCTGGCACTGGGGGTCACATGTACTGTCGAAGCCATGTGGCCAAGAAGCCTCAGGCAGAGTCTGGCGGAGACCAGTGACCTGCTGAGAAACGGGTTTGCAAAGTTTATCAGTCTTTGGGTTCTGTCTTCTAGCAAGAACGCCTTTGCCAGCAGAGAGTCCAGCCTTGCCCCTATGAACTCCAAGTTCTGGGAGGGGAGCAAAGTGGACTTTGCGAAGTTTATGACAAAACCCAGGTTTTGAAGAAGAGCAATAGTTTGGAGGGTGGCTTATCTGGCCTCCTGGCATGTCTGACCCCTGATGAGCCAGTCGTCCAGATAGGGGAAGACAAAGATACCCTGTTTTCTCAGGTAGGCCGCCACCACTGCCAGGCATTTGGTAAAGACTATGGGAGCGGAGGTGAGGCCAAAAGATAGTACTCTGTACTGATAATGGTTTCCTCCCACAATGAACCTGAGGTACTTTCTGTGGTCTGAATGAATGAGGATGTGAGTATACGCATCCTTTAAATCTAAGGAGCATGGCCAATCTCCCTGCTGGAGGTAGGGCAGCAGTGTTCCAACAGTAAGCATCTTGAATTTTTCTTTCTCTAGGAACTTGTTGAGATTTCTGAGGTCGAGAATAGGCCGGAGGCCACCGGTTCTTTTGGGTACGAGAAAGTACCTGGAGTAGAACCCCTGACCTTGAAGGTGGGGAGGCAAGGCTCCACTGCCTTGTCTCGCAACAGACCTTGGAGCTCCTGAAGGAGAAGATCTGTGTGCAGGGGAGGCCTTGGAAGCTCCCCTGGAAAGTATGGAGGAGGCAGCTGTTGGAAGTGTAGCATATAGCCCTTGTGGACGATGCTTAGCACCCAACTGTCTCCAGTGATGAGTGGCCACCTGTGGGCAAACAGAGTAAGTCGACCTCCTGTGCAGGGTTGGGAGAGCAGGGACGGAGAGGCTATGCCCAAGGAGTCAAAAACCCCCACCCTGCTGAGTGGGAGCAGGGGCCGGAGGCTTGGGGGTCCTCTGCCTATGGGGCCCATTACCCTGCCCCTTGGCCTGCTGACCCTGGGAGCCTGGGAGGCCTGGTACTGTGGGTACTGTTTGTAGGCAGTGCCCTTCCTCGGGTAAAAGGGCTTTTTACCCGAGCCCTTCTTCTTGTAAGAAGGGGCAGAAGTCTTTCTAGACAGCCTTGTCCTGGTGAGGTGCTCGGTTTTGAGCTGTGCGGCCTTCTCGTTCATGGGCTTGCCAAAAAGGTTCTCACCTCAGCAAGGGACATCGACCAACTTGTCCTGGACCCATGGCTCGAGGTCCGATGACTGCAACCATGCCTGGCGTTGGGCCGCGATGCCGGCTGCTGCAACTCGGGCCGAAGCCTCGAAGCCATCGTAGGCAGCGCGGGACATAAACTTGGAGCATTCCCGTATCCCCGAGGACAAGGACTTGAACCTCTGCAAGGGTTCCCCGGAGAGACCAGCAGAGAACCCGGCCAGCTCCTTGGCCAGGTCCCGCAAGTACATGCCCATGTACAGCTGGTAAGACTGGACACGGCAAGCAAGCATCGAGCCCTGGAAGCACTTTCTACCAAAACCATCCAGGTTCCAGACCTCCCTGCCAGGGGGCACCACGGAGTGCATTTTATGACTTTTCAGACGATGCATGGTCGATTCCACCACCATGGAATGGTGTGGTAGCTGCGCCTTCTGAAACCCAGGGCTCTTTCGGAGTCGATAAATGGAATCAACCCACTTGCTCAGAACCGGCGCCGAGGCCGGTGCCTCCCACATCCGGAAGAGGAGCCGTTCCAGCATCGGAGGAACCGGAACAGTAAAGGCCTCCTTAGGAGGAGAGTCATACTGGAGGGCCTCGAGCTCTTCGGCTCGAGGCTCCTCCTCGGGATCCGCAGGGATAGCCAACGCAGTGGCCATATCCCGAACGAACTCCGAGAAACGGGTATCCTCTGGAGGGGTTGTACTCCGGGGCTCGGACTACGGTGAATCTGATGGGACGCACCGAGTCCGGAAGGTGTCGGGGGACTCCTCGTCCTCCGTTCCCAGGTGGACTCGTCCAATGAGGAATCGGGGTCCGACCGCGCGGGGCCTGTGAGCACCCGCCCCGACGCCCTCGGTCCTGAACAGGAGGTCAAGGGAGACCGCGACTGAGGTAGACCTCGAGCCTTCATGGTCTCGAGTATCGGCTCGGTCTCCGGGGTCGACTTCGATGTCGATGACCCGGTGGTTGGGGCAGATGCGCCAGACACGCTGGCCATCAGCGCCCGCTGCTGTTCCATGAAGGCAGGCAATCTGCACTCCAAGGCTGTCAGCCTGAGGCCCAGCTCAGGAGACTCAGCAGCCCCAGCAGCCAGGCCCGACTCAGCAGCCGGGCCCGACGTCGGCTCTCTGGGAGGAGAGTCCATGAGGACCACGGGACTTACGTGTCCAGCAGACTCCGGCTCTACATGAGGTACTTTTGGAGGCTTCTCCTGTTCCATGGGCCTGGGGCGGCGGTCAGGGGTCTGAGACCTAGCTCTCGAGGAGCCAGGGACCTCCTCCGACGTCGCCCTCGCAAGCCACTTCTTCCTCTTTCGTCCCGAGATGTCGAGGCCTCAGAGAGGTCCGGGTCCAGCCGGAGGCCGAGTCGGAGAAAAGCCTTTCCTTTTGGTGCTGACGACTTCGAAGCGCCTTGGAGGACATCTTTCCACATGGTCCACAGATCTTAGGATCGTGGTCAGGACCCAGGCACTGAAGACAGCAGTCGTGTGTGTCGGTGAGAGACATTAGTTTCTTGCACCGATCACACTTCTTGAAACCACTGGAAGCCATCGGGGAAAAAAAGAGTCCCCGCGAGGTCAAAGGACCGGCCTTCCAGGGAAAAAGAAAAAAAGGCGCGAACGCCAGCCACGAAGGGCAAAAACCGAAAAAATAAGATCGGGCTCAATACCGGTGTACCGAATGTGAGGACTGACTTCCTGCTTGGTCCTGGAGAAAGAGAGGTTCCAATAAAGGTAAAAGTAGCCCAGGTGCTTTTAAGTAAGGAATAGACAGAGTTGAACGATTTCAAATTACCCCTCCCAACTGATAACCGGATTGTTAATATGAACAAAAAACAAATTTTGAAATACCTGTATGCAAATGCTAGAAGTCTAAGAAATAAGATGGGACAGTTAGAATATGTAGCACTGAATGAAAGGTTAGATATAATTGGCATCTCAGAGGCCTAGGTGGAAGAAGGATAACCTACAAGACACTGGGTTAACAGGGTAAAAATTATAGCAAAATGGTAGGGTAGATCAAATTGGTAGAGGGATGGCGCTATATGTTATAGAGGACATTGAGTTAAACAGCTTAAAGGTTTTGTAGGAAACAAACTACACTTAGAATCTCTATGGGTAGAAAGTCCATGGAAAAAGGGGAAAGGAATGGCAGTGGGGGATTTACTACTATCTGCCTGGCCAGAATGAACAGACGGTTGATGAAATGCTAACAAAAATTAGGGAAGCTAATAAAATTTACAACACTGTAACAAAGGGTGGCTTCATCGACTGGGCCAATGTGACATCAGGAATGCTAGGGAGAAATGTTTGTAGAAGAAATAAATGACTGCTTCATGGAGCAGCTAGTTCATTAACCAACATGAGGGGAAGATATTTTAAACCTAGTACTTAGTGGATCATAGGATCTGCTGGAAGAGATAATGGTGTTTGAGCCACTTGGCAATAGTGATCATTACACAATCGCATTTGATTTAATAAATGGAGCGAGGACAGCAAGGAAATCCACCATGCTAGCATTTAACTTTCAAAAGGGAGCTATGATAAAATGAGGAAGGATCAAGGAATATAGTCTTAAAATGGGTCTGCACCTTAATGTTAAGAAGACAAAGATCCCGATAACTGGCAAAATCAATAATTTCATCACTGATGGAGAAAACATGGAAATAGTTGACAGCTTTAACTTACTTGGATCAATGATCAATAAAGAAAGGACTAGTAGTCAAGAAATCTGACGACATATTGCTCTTGGTAGAATGACTATGAAGGACCTAGACAAGATCCTCAAGAGCAGAGATATCTCTTCCATACAAAGATTCGACTTGTCCAGGCCATGGTATTTTCAATGATGTCATATGGATGCAAAAGCTGGACAGTGAAAAAGATAGACAGGAAGAAAATTGATGCCTTTGAATTATTGTGCTGGCGACGAATACTGTGTATACCGTGGACTGCCCAAAGAACAAACCAGTCAGTACTAGAGGAGATCAAACCTAAGCTTTCCTTAGAAGTTCAGATGACAAGACTTTGAATTTCATATTTGGGACACATCATGTGAAGAGAAACATCATTGGAGAAAGACATAATGCTTGGCAAGGTAGAAGATAACCACAAAAGAGGAAGGCCGGCAATGAGATGGATCGATACAATACCAGCAGCTATGGATACCACTCTATCAACAATGAGCCACTTAGCTGAAGACTGAATAAAGTTTAAGTCAACTATCCAGAAGGTTGCCAGGAGTCAACACTGATTTCACGGAACTTGACAACAACAAACAAGTAGATAAGTTGAGCCAGGTGGTATAGTGTATCTGGATTTTCAGAAAGCCTTTAACAATGTCCCACATGAGGAAATTCAAAAGTCATGGGACAGGAGGCAGTTTACCTTTGTGGACTAGGAAATGGTTAAAAGATAGAAAACAGAGAGTAGACCTAAATGGCCAATTTTCTCAATGGCGAAAGGTGAATAGTGGAGTTCCACAAGGATCTATGCTGGGTCCGCTGCTTTTTAACATCTTCATAAATAACCTGGAAATTGGTACTATTGAGGTGATCAAATTTGCAGATAACATAAAATTATACAAAGTTGTTAAATCACAAGACGATTGTGAAAAATTGCAAGATGACCTTGAGAAATTGGGAGACTGGGCATCCAAATGTCAGACAAAATTTAATGTGAACAAGTGCAAAGTTATATACTTGGGGAAAAACAACTCAAACTACGGTTACACGATGCAAGATTCCACATTAGGAATCACCACTCAGGAAAAGGATCTTTATGTCATCATGGATAACACATTGGAACTCTGCCCAGTATGCAGTGGCGGCCAAGAAACTAAATAGAATGCTAGCAATCATAATTGAAGGAATAAAGAATAAAACCAAGGGCATTATAATGCTTCTATATCGCTCAATGGTGCAACCACACCTTGAACCACACCTTCAGGATACTGAAAGAGCTCAGAGAGGTTCTTGCAGGGCTGTTAAAGGATGTTTTTAACAGATCCTTGGAAACGGAAGAAATTTCTCAGGACTGGAGAAGGGCTGATGTGGAACCTCTTCATAAAAGAGGTGACAGGGAAGAAGTGACAAACTACAGGCCGGTGAGCCTTACCTCGATGGCGGGAAAAGTAATGGAGGCACTCCTGAAAGAACAAATAGTGGACTTTCTCAAAACCAACAGGTTGCATGATCCGAGGCAACATGGTTTTACCAAAGGACGATCTTGCCAAGCAAATCTGATTGAGTTCTTTGACTGGGTGACCAGAGAACTAGATCAGGGGCATGCGATGGATGTCACCTACCTGGATTTCAGCAAAGCCTTTGATACTGTTCTTCATAGGAGTCTTATCAATAAACTCAGTAGTTTGGGGATGGGTCCCAAGGTGGTGAACTGGATCAGAAATTGGTTAACTGACAGATGTCAGAAAGTGATGGTAAATGGAGCTCACTCGGATAAAAGGAGGGTGATTAGCAGGGTGCCCCAGGGTTCGGTCCTGGGACCAGCACTGTTCGATGTATTTGTGAGTGATATTGCTGAAGGACTGAAAGGAAAAGTCTGTCTTTTTGCAAATGACACAAAACTTTGCAACAGAGTAGACTCCCCTGAGGGAGTGGATAACATGAGGAAAAATCTACAAAAGCTGGAAGAATGGTCTAATGCTTGGCAGTTAAGATTTAATGTGAAGAAGTGCAGTTTCATGCCCTTGGGTAGCAGAAATCCAAGGGAAATATATGCGATAGGGGGCGAGAGGTTGGTGTGCACGGACCAGGAGAAGGACCTTGGTGTGATTATTTCTGAGGATCTCAAGGTGGCAAACAGTGTGACAAGGCAGTGGCAAAAGCCAAGAGGATGTTGGGTTGCATACAAAGAGGAATTACCAGCAGAAAGGAAGAGGTACTAATGTCACTGGTGAGGCCTCACTTGGAATACTGTGCTTAGTTTTGGAGACCATTTCTCACAAAGAATGTAAAAAACATGGAAATGGTTCAGAGGAAGGCAACCAAAATGATTTGGAGCCTGCATCAGAAGCTTTATGAGAAGAGACTTGAAGACCTAAATATGTACACTCTGGAGGAGAGGAGGGATAGGGGAGATATGATTCAGACCTTTAAATACTTAAAGAGTATTAATGAACAAACAAACCTCTTCCAAAGACGGGGAAGCTATAAAACTAGAGGGCATAACATGAAGCTGCAAGGGGGTAAATTGAAAGGCAATGTCAGGAAATAATTTTTCACTGAAAGGGTGGTGGATGCTTGGAATGCTCTCCTGATGGAAGTGGTAGGGGCAAATACAGTGACAGAATTCAAAATGGCATGGGGCAGACACAGTGGATCCCTTTATAGCAACAGGATAAAATCAAAATAAACTTAACTATCTAATTTCTCAAAAAACAGGGGTGCCCTACACGGAACGGTGGGTTCACCCTAAACAAAGACATGGGGAGGGGTGACCTGCATGGAGCGGCAGGTGCACCTACTCTTGCCACCTTGCTGTGCAGACTAGATGGACCATACTGGTCTTTATCTGCCATCATTTGCTATGTTACTGTAAATACTATGTGCTGTTCTGGTTGCATATATATAAAAAAGAATATACCGGATTTAGAAAAGGTACAGGGAAGATCGACCAAAATGATAAAAGGGTTGGAAGGATACCCCTATGAATAAAGGCTTAAAATATTAGGGCTCTTCAACTTTTGAAATGAGACAGCTGTGGAGAGAATGATAGAGGTCTATACAATGATGAGTGCAGTGAAACGGGTAAACAGAGGTCGGTTGTTTCAAAAACTAGAACGATGAGGGGACAGGCAATGAAGCTACATTGTAGCACATTTCTCTAATCAGAGGTGATATTTTTTCATTTTGTGTGTAATCAAACTCTGGAATTTGTTGTTGGAGGATGTAGTAAAAGTTGTTAGTGGGGGGCACTAGCAAGCCCAAGTCAAATGGCTGATTAATTCCCCAGCTTCCTGATCTTCAGGCCCTGTCTGGACTCACCAGCTTTCAGGCACAGCGATAATGCAGCCGAAGTGAGGAGCAGGGCCCTGAAAGTGCCAGGAGGCAGTCGGGCCTGGCCATGCTGATAGGCGGTGACTTCTGTCCAGCTGTATGAGCAGCAGCTGGGCATGCTGCAGAAACCTGGTCTGGTACCGGTGCATTGTGAAGTTTATTGATCCAGCCACTGCCCTGTACTCTTGTGACTCCAGAGGACAGAGGGAGGCGAGAACGAGGCTGCGGCTCAATGAGGGAGAGTGGCATCCATTGCAGCAGAGCACAGGAGGTCTGCTTCAAGCCCACAGTGAATGTGCTGAGGGAGGTTTGGGTGCCAGGCCCTGCTAATGCTACAATGAGAGGACGAGGCACCCTCGGTCCCTACCCAGTAAGGAATGCTTGAGACAGATGCTTTTCTTTTTTTCCTGGAGCTAACCTCTATCACTGCACTGACCTACCCTTTGACCTGAAGCCAGTAATGGTTTTACCCCCTTCCTGCTACCTGGCTTGATGGCTTATGTGCTGCTGCCTTGAAAGACTTGAACTCTTCCTCTTGCCGCCTTCTGTGCTAGTGGAGCGTATGGTGTGACCTCTGAAGCACTAGGGAGTGTCCGGAAGATGTGTGCAGCTGGTGCAACAATTATTTGCTCACTGTGTGCCTGATGATTCAGGCCCGATCTATCTGCAGAAAGCCCACCGGGAGTTACAGCGCACTTTGTGCATGGCCAGTCCCGACATCCAGTAGTAGTGTGCTGCCACTACTTTGAGGATAAGATGTTGTTACTTAGATATGCTGTACTTAGATTTCAATAAAGCCTTTGGCACTGTTCCACACAGGCGACTTATAAACAAACAGAGCACCCTAGGGATGGATGTTCACTACTTATGTGTATCTTACAATATTCTAGTCCCCAGTTTCACTATGGGAGTCATTCCAGAACACAAACAAGGGGTTTCTACATGGGGATGTTTACATGCAAAAACATGTATTCTGAAACACTGCTATCATGCACATAGACGGCACTAGCAGAGGGATCTCAGAACATGCCCAGTAGGGGCAGAACAGGGGCGTGGTCAACCACAGAGACATATAAAGTGATTCAGGAAAGGCCCATGTACGTTTAGAGTAGTTACTCACCTGTAACAGGTGTTCTCCAGGAGCAGCAGGAATCAGTCTTCGCTTTCCAAGAAAGCCTTTGGGAATGCAGGCACGCATGCGCGGTTCCCTTCCCGCCTAAAGGTGCCATCTTGCTCAGTCAAATGACATGGCTAAAACAGCACACAAAAATGTAAAAATAAACTATGTGCAACTGCAACTCATAGGGGAGGAGGGAGGGTTGTGAGGACTGATTCCTGCTGCTCCTGGAGAACACCTGCTACAGGTGAGTAACTACTCTTTCTCCAGGACCAAGCAGGAAGTCAGTCCTCACATATGGGTGACTCCCTAGCTCTGGGCTACCAAGGAACCCAGGCTGAACAAGAGAACTCCCTCTAGTCCCAGCATCAAAGAAAGGCTTTTCACTGACAGAACCTCCACCGGTAGCCCAACAGACGGCTGGAGAGCAGGAGTTGCCTAAACATCAAAGAGATT
The DNA here is from genome assembly GCA_033557465.1 of Ichthyophis bannanicus. NCBI lineage: Eukaryota > Metazoa > Chordata > Amphibia > Gymnophiona > Ichthyophiidae > Ichthyophis > Ichthyophis bannanicus. The sequence goes on from CM066031.1 coordinate 626,845,412, forward strand.
CCAGAGTACTGCCTGGCCAAAAGCACTGTCCCTACGGTACTCCTTTTCCAGATAGTAATGGGCCGCAAAAGTCTGACTTGAGGACCAAGTTGCAGCCCTGCAGATGTCCACCAACGGTACAGAGCGGAGGTGAGCCACTGAGGCAGCCATTGCCCTGACACAATGGGCCGTGACCCGACCCTCCAAAGGAAGGGCAGCCACCCTGTAAGCCCAGGTGATACAGTCAGCTCCCCAGGTGGACAAGGTACGCTTGGACACAGCTAACCCCAAATTATTAGGGTCAAAAGATATGAAGAGCTGAGTAGCCCTTCTATGCCCCTGCGTACGGTCAAGGTAGAAGGATAAGGCCCTCCTACAGTCCAGGGTATGCAGAACTGCTTCAGCCTGGCTTGCATGGGGCCTAGGGAAGAATGTTGGAAGAACCACCTCTTGGTTAAGGTGGAAGGAGGAGACAACTTTTGTGAGGAACTTTGGATGAGTCCTAAGGACTACCCTGTTCCTATAGAAACGGATGTAAGGCCTGTCACAGACCAGGGCCTGAAGCTCACTCACTCGCCTGGCCGAGGTTAGGGCTATCAAGAAGAGTGTCTTCCAGGACAGGAAGCGTAGAGGGCAAGTAACCATCGGCTCAAAAGGTGGGCGAGTCAGTTGCTGCAAGACCACATTCAACTCCCACTCAGGAGCAGGAGGACGGATTGGAGGCTTGAGCAAAAGCAAGCCTCTGAGAAACCGGGACACCAAGGGGTGAACCGACAGAGAATGTCCTTCCACCAGTGAGTGGTGAGCTGCTAGAGCTGAGAGGTGGACCCAAACAGAATTGGACTTAAGTCCCTGATTTGATAAGTGCAGTAAGTACTGAAGCACTACTGGTACAGTACAGGAGAAAGATCCTCTGTACGTAGCTGACACCACACAGAAAACCTTTTCCATTTGAGAGCATAGGTTTTCCTAGAGGACTGTTTCCTAGAGGCTAGGACAACCTCCTCAACTTCCTGAGGGAGGCCCCAGGGAGCCAAAACTACCCTTGCAGCTTTCAGGCCATCAAATTGAGAGCTTTGAGATTGGGGTGCAGAAGGGAACCCTGATCCTGAGAGAGAAGGTCGGGTTGCAACCCCAGAGGCAGTGGGGGATCCACTGCCACCTGAAGCAGAAGTGGAAACCAAGGCTGTCTCGGCCAGCTGGGAGCCACCAGCAGGACCGAGGCCTTGTCCTGAAGAATCTTGAACAGGGTTCTTGCCACCAAGAGCGTGGGAGAAAACGCATACAGGAGGCCCTGAGACCAGGGAATCAGAAAAGCATCTGCTGCTATCCGCAGAGGATGCAGTTGCCTGGAGCAGAATTTGGCAGCTGTTTGTTCAGTGGACTGGCAAACAGATCTATGGATGGAAGTCCCCATTTCAGGAAAATCTTCTGAACCACCAAAGGATGGAAATTTTGTTTATTAACACATGCAACAGAAAAACAAACAAAAAGCAAAAACAATCACCCCAACCAAGTCCCACACCCCCCAAAAACCCCCACCCCCCCGACATAGCACAAAACAGGTATCACATAACCCCCCGTGACCCACCTCCCGAACCCATCACCAACCCCATCAATCAACACACGTGCCCTCCTCCCAACAACAACCCCCAAAACGTCCTTGTCAATGTCCATGTCCCCTCCCCCCCTTCAGTCCAATGTCCATGCCCGACCCAACCCCCCCCTGCAAGAACACCCCAGCATAGTCCACACATTGGTCATCGTTCAATCCCTGAACCCCTGCCCCGCACAAAACCCCCACCAGTCCAAATGTCCATTCTGTCTGACTCTCAGACTCCCTCTCCCCACCCATCCAGAAAACAAATCCCCCTATCCCCATCCCTCCCCCTTCAGACCCATCCCATCCAAACAAACACCTCAAAAACAAACCTCCCCACCCCCTCCCCCCAAACCAAATGAAAACATAAGGGCCCCTTTAGCCCATCCCCAACACAGTCCCACCAAAACAAATCATAACTAATCATACAAATCAAAAAGCAAAATACAAGCGAAAAACAACAATAACCCTTGTGCTGCTCAACGGAGCGGGATGCCCAAGACACAAAAAGAACAAACAAAACACGAAAAGCAAAAATATTGGGACGGCCACCCTCTAAGGAGAAAGGGAAAGCGGACAACCGGTCAAACCCCTTATGGAGCACCAGCTCACCCCCCCCCTCCCCTCCCGGGAAGAAAACACCCCAAAATCATAACGAGAAGTAAACCCCAGGGAAGGGAAACTAACCCCTCCTATCACCACACCTCCCCCCAGGGAACAACAAAACAAACCGCACAGTCCTACAGGGACGAGAACCCCAGGGAACCCCTCCCCCTCACGGGGGGCGAAGGGTGAGGTGACGCCACAGACGCTCCCAACGATGAGCCTCCACCACCCTCCTTTCACGTTGCGCCATGCTGGACACTTCCTCCAGAATGTCCCGCACCACCTCGTCAAGGGGCAGGACCAACCCCCGGGTCGAGACATGACAGCGCGCTTGCCACAGGTGGTAGCGCACTACGGCCGTGACGAGGTAGAGGGTCCCGGAGTCCTGCCTTAGAGGAAAGGACCAGGCCCCGTACACCCACTCCGCATACGTGAGGAGAGAAAGGTCGCGCAGGTGAAGAGCAGCGGACACCAACCGGCAGGCCTCCACGTTGAAGGGACACTGCCGGAGGAAATGGTCCATGGTCTCCGTCTGCCCCTCACACCCGGCCTTCGGACAGACCCGCTCGGCCTGTGACCTGTACTTGAGGTTGTCCCTCACGTACAAACGCCCGTGGAAAGACAACCAGGCCACATCCCGAACCTTCTTCGGTAGCCGAGGGGAGTTCAACAGCCGAAGGCCCCGCTGCATCACATCCGCCGGACAGTCCCGCAGGGCCCACCGTGGTTGATAGTGAGAGGTGAGAACCATCCGGTATAAGCCTTTCCGCCCCAAGGACTGGGCGAGCGGGTCGGTCACCCCCCACCGCCGAATGAGCCCCACCATCACAAATACGTACGATGGGGCCTGTTCCCCTCTCCGGCGCACACGTGGGACCGAGGACGCCCCCTCCCACTGCTCCCAGAAGCGGGAGAACCATTCCCGATAGGAGGCCACCCACCAAACCCCACCCCCTTCCCGCATCCTACCTAAGTGAAACGCCATAGACAAGACTGACAGGAAGACAAGGGGGTGCAACATACCCAAACCACCCTCTGCCCGATCCAGGCAGACAATGTTGCGCTGGACAGGGTTCAAGCGGTTACCCCACAGAAAACAGAAAAAGACGGCACAGACAGACGCCTGACGGGACAACGGAAGGACGAAGACCGTGGCCACGTGCAGAAAGAGATGAAGCAGAAACGTCCCGAGGAGTTTGATCTTCTCCTCGTACGTACACCTCCACCCCCTCCACCGCAGCACCCTACACCGTGCAGTCTCGAGACAACGGTCCCAATTGGCCTCCGCACAGTCCTCCGACCCGAAGACGAGGCCCAAAACGCGGACCTCCCCCACGGGAGGAGGAAAGGGGGCGCAGGAAGGCGGGGAGGCCTCCGAGGGGCCCAACCACAGCGTCTGGCACTTGCTGTGGTTGACAACAGAGTGGGCTACCTCCGAGTACTCCTCCACGGCCTCCCGCAGGGCCTCCACCCCCTCAGTGCCGTCCACGTAAACTGAGATGTCGTCAGCGTAGGCAACGACGGACACCGGGGGCGCACCAGGCGCCTCCAGGCCCCGTAACCCACCTGAGGACAATCTCCGGAGGAAGGGGTCGAGGGAGAAGACATACAGCAGGGGGCTCAAAGAGCACCCCTGCCGCACCCCCGAGTCGACACCAAACGGCCGTCCGAGCCACCCGTTAATAAACGGGAAGCTCACCCCCCCTCGGTACAGCGCCTGCACGACGAAGAGGAAACCTGCAGGGAGGCCGAAGTGCTGGAGCACCACCCACAGGTACCGGTGACTGACTCGATCAAAGGTTTTGGACTGATCCAAGGAGACCAACCAGTGGTCACGTTGGAGCGACCGGCCTCTTTCCACCATCTCCCGGACTGTGGCGACAGCGTCCAGAACCCCTCTCCCCCGAACTGAACAATACTGGGAAGGGGACAGCAAATCGCCAGACACCTCCACCAGTCGGTTGGCCAAACACTTGGCCAGGATCTTCCGGTCCGCGTTCAGAAGAGAGAGCGGCCGCCAGAAGTCCAAGGAGCTATCGTCCTTCCCCTTGGAGAGCAGCAGCAGGACAGACTCGCGAAATGACCGCGGGAGATACCCCGTGTCCATGATCTCCTGAAATAGGGAGGTCAGGAAGGGGGCCAGCTGGGCGATGAACGTGCGATAGAACTCCACCGGGAGCCCATCGCGCCCAGGCACCTTCCCCAACGGCATGGCACGAATCACCCTCTCCACCTCCACCTGCTGAATCGGTGCAGCGAGTGCATCAACCTGTGCCTGGACCACAGCCGAATACACCGGGGGAAGGCCCAAGTACTCTCGGATATGGGTGAGGTCCACGGGGCGATCCCCAAACAGGTCCAAGAAGTATTCCCCCACCATCCGCAAAAGGTCCTCCTGGGAGGTATAAATGGTACCGTCCTCGCCCCGCAGGGCCATGACCTCCCGACGCTGAACCCTCTCCCTGCAAGTCCGGAAAGGGTCTGGAGTGGCGCCCCCACCGGCCGCCCCCTCGAAGCATAGGGAGGCATGGCGATCGTAAAGCAGGCCATGGAGCTGGACGCGCACCTCTTCAACCTCCTCCCGCGCTGCCCCTCGGGATACCAAACGATCCAGCGACCTCCGGAGGACAGTGTAGGTGAGGTAGCGGGATCGAGCCATGGAGGTACCCCTGGAACGGAAGAGTTGTCGGGCACGCGTCTTCACCTCATCCCACCACGCGCCACGGGAAGGAAAAACACCCAACAGGGTCTCCTGGTCTGCGAGAAAGGCCAAGAACTCCTGGACCACCTCTGATGTTGCCAACAACTGCACATTCAATCGCCACAGGCCAGGACCCCTGCTAAGCTCCTTGTGGTTAGCCAGGAAGGACACGGAGAGGACGCAGTGGTCCGAAAAGTCAACTGCCTGCAACTGCGGAGGGGAACACTCCACCCGGGCACTCACATATATCCGATCGATACGACTCCTGCAGGTCCCATGGTAGTAGGTGAAACCCGGCGACCGTGGAAAGGCCCGGTGGAAAACATCCACCAGGTCAGCCGTCCGGGTCATCTCGGCCAAAAAGAGGCCCTCGTAACTAGGTGGGCAACGCTCCCCCCCTCGGTCCTGCAAAAAGGTGGTGGTGTTGAAATCCCCGGCGAGGACCACCAAACGGGAGGTGTGTAGGTAGGGGCGGATGACCCCAAACAGGGTCTTCCGCGCCAACTTAGACTGGGGGCCGTAGACCACCACGAAACGAAACCGATGAGGCCCACAGTAGCCGTCTAAGAGCAGACACCGGCCCTGCTCCAGTTCCCACACGTACTGCACCTGAAATCGGTTAGACGTGAACAAAACCGCCACTCCTGCGTAGGGCTGTGCCGCAAGTGACCAGTACGAAGGGCCCCACCTCCACTCTCGCTTCGCCCGATGAAGGCTAGCGAGCGAGGTGAGCCTGGTCTCCTGCAAGAAGATGACATCCAGCCCACTCGTAGAAAGAAAATCATAGGCCATAGCCCGCGCCTGGTCTGAGAAAATGCTGGCCACGTTGATGGTGGCGCACGAGAACGCAGGAGTGCACGCCATGCCTATTTCGAGTGCAGTGACCCTTTCCTCCTCTTCTCACCAACCCCGGGATCCCCAGAATCCCGCTTGCAGGACAAGCCCGCGAGCTGGAACAACTCCTCCTGGTCCACGTCGACCACCTCGAGGATCTCCTCCTCCTCCCGCTCGACCCTGTCACCCCAGGAGGTGCTGGCGCCCCCGGGACCACCAGGCAAAGCTGTCGCGAGGGCAGGCCCAGCCCCCACCGGAGGAGGAGGTACAAACGGGTCAGGGGTCGGAGGAATGACCTCCTCCGTGGGGTCCACCACCTGTGCAGCCCCCCCCTCCCCGGACAAAGACTGAGACAATACGACAGTGCCCACCCCCGTGGGGGAGGCCAGGGCGGCCGGGTCAGCAGGGGGCTCCTGCGAAGGCCCCGAACCCAACTGCGGGGGTACAAACCCATCCTCCCTCACCCGTCGGGCGCCAGTATCCCCCTTGATTGGAGGACCCTGACTGCGGCGCGCCTTCGGCATCTTTGAAGGTCGCCGCTGAGGAAGAGGGGCCGCCCCCGCCGCTAACCGCTCCGAGCGCCGCACAGGAAGCCCTGCCTCCACAGGCAAGCCCTCATCCGCCTCAGCCGCATCAGCAGCCAAAAAGACGAAACGGTTGATGTCCAACACGGGCTCTGCATCCAGCAACGGGGATGTCTCCCGTTTCTTCCTTTTGGACTTGCCTCCCTTGGAAGGGACCGTAGTCCATTCCTCAGGTGGCACCACCCGCAACCTACTATCCTGTCGTGAGACATTAACCTCCACCACATCAACCCTCTCCTCCTTCCTACCCGAATCCCCTCCCCCTGGTGGCTCCCTCGGCTCGATGGACTCCTCCACCCTAGGGCCCTCGGACTCCTCCTGAGGGAGAGGGGCTTCCATGACCTCCTCCCGCACAGGAACCCGAGGTGGAGTGACGACATCCCCCCCCGGTCCATTGTGTGATGCGGAGGGGCAGCGAGCGAAGGGGTGGCCCAACTCCCCGCAAAGGTTACACCGAATAAGCAAACACCCGGCCGAGGCGTGACCCCGTCCACCACAACGGGTGCAGACCTGCTCGGGACAGTTCATGCTCAAATGGCGGAATGAGCCACAGCGGTGACACTCACGGGGTTGCCCGGGGTAATAGCACAAGATGCGATCCCGACCGAGGAAACCGGCCGAGGGCACATGCTGCACCACGTTTCCCACCTCACGCAAACGAATCCTACCCTTCCACGACCCGTCCCACACCCCTAGGGGCCCAGCGCCCTTAACCAGGGGTGCGAGGAGCACCGCATGGCGCGACAACCAAAACTGGATGTCCTGCCCTGGGAGCGACTCATTCCGGGATAGGATGGTCACAGGTACCGTCCCTTGGCGAGAGATAGGCACAACACGAAAATCGGCCCACCCTCCCTGCCCCCTCTGCTGCTGGTATCAGTCCCAAAAAATCTCCAGCCCCCGTCTCAACATGAAACTAACATCATATTCAATGGTGTTGTTCATGTGGATGAAGGCATAGAGATCTCCCGGGAGAAACCCCAGCCCAAGGACCATCCTCAAGACCTGTTCCCTGGCTGGAGGGGACCCCTCCCCAGCCCACCGGATCTGCGCCACGTTGCGTCGTCTAACCTCACCCCCTACCCCTCGGAAACCTCCCCCACCTCCTCCCCCTCCTACGGGATCATTCCCCTGGGAACCCCCCCTCCCCCCAGCCCCACCCGATGTCCCAGGAGTGGTGCCCGACCCCCTTAGAGCCTCCGCAAAGGTACGGGGGGAGGGAGCCGACCACCCAGCTCCCAACCCCTGTCCTCCTTGATCTTCCCCTGCTGCCACCTGCAGGGGATCCCGCTGCTGGTCTGCGGGATCCACAACCTCCGCACATGGGGTGACCTGAGGACTGGGCAAAGTCAGCTCCGCCAACACTGAATCAGGGATGCTCTCCCTTCCGGATCCCTGGGTGCCACCGAGAACCCCCGGATCACCCCCTGCCGCCACCTCCAGCTGCCGGAAGGCAGCAAAGGCCCCGGGAGGGCCCGTCGGGGTCTCCAAAGCTAATTGCAGGGCATCACGAACCTGGTTCTCGGTGACACCCAGGGGACCGGAAAGCCCCCCCAAACCTCCGTCCCGCGTTCCGACCCAGCGCAAGGCTCCTGGGTCTCGGCCACCACTACCGGGGACGAACCCCGCTCCCCTCCCTTCCCGGGATCCAGGGGGACCACCTCCACCCCTGACCCCACTGAGGACAAACCCTTCCCCCGAGCAGGGCCAGCCACTACCTCCTTCCCCATTATATGACCAGTCAGCCGCTCCCCCCTTCCCTCCGCCAAACCCTCTCCTGACCCACCTTCCGCCACCCCCTGTACAGCTACCGACAACAAGGCAGGACCTACCCGAGACAGCAGGGCAGATCCCCCACCCAGAACATCCCCCAAACTGTCATCCCCCTGCCCCCTGTCCCTCCCAGGTCCTACCTTATCGTTGGAGCCAGACGTGGCACAGGGGTCCTGAACCATGCGGCCGGCAGCCAAGGCTCCAGCATGAAGGGCAGGCGCCCCCCCCGCGAGCCAGGCCCCCTTTAGCCACACTAGCTGAAAAAGCAGGCGCCTGCTCATCCCGCTCCGCTGACGTAGACAACTGGAAATCCTTCTTTCCCTTCTTCCCTTGACTCCCCCCAGGGGCTGCAGTAAAGGAAAAGCAGCCCCCACCCTGCTCCTTCCCCTTCCCAGTACCCTTCCGGCTCCAAACCGCCACTGCAGGGTACACAGAGCGGCCGTCATCCAGCCGTTTGGAAGCCGGAAGGGCAGCCGCCCAAGAGGAGCCCTGACCCCCACCCTTTCCCCCACCAAAGTCTGGTACCGAAGCCCAATCTGCTGCTGCAGACCAGGAAGACCGATCCGCACCGGAAACAGCTGCTGCCGACCTCCGGAGATGAGAAGGCGAACCCAGAGAAGCAACAGCTGTTCCTCGAATGACAGGCTGCTGTATCGCTGACCGGCAAGGCAGGACAGACTCTTCCTGAGAGCTCCGGTGATACCGTGTCTTCAGGGCAGCGGCAGACTCGTCGCCATCCTCACACTTCCGGGCTACCCCGGAAGTGACAGAGGTGTGCGGAGGGCGGCCATCCCGCAGCTGTGCACTGCCCCGGGTAATCCCGACGACGTCCTCCTCCTGCAGGGGAAGCCCTTCAGCGTCAAGAACGCTGGCACGGGAACTCCGGCGGCCATTTTGAAAACGTCGATCAGCTACCCCGGACCCAGGAATCGTCGGAGGAGGCACAGGGACAATCCCAGGATCTTGCTGCGTACTACTCCGTCCCTCCTTCATCCCTTCTCCCCGATCCACCGGAGGAACACTAAACACGGAGTCCCGCGAAGCTCGGCTGGTCATCGCCCCTCCCCCAAACTTTCCGGGGGCATCGATCAGCAGGGAGCAACCTGGGGCAGCACTCGAAACCTTCACCATATCCACAGAGGCTACATCCGGTGATCCAGACACCATATTCGCCAGCAGGTAAGGAGTTCCGGGGTCAGGAATATGGACCACAGATTCCAAATCTGATACTCCTGTATCTTCCGTATCTGGCATAGGCAAGGGCAAGAGGGGACAGCAAAACCATCGGGAACCCACCGGCCGCCCCCCCCCGCCCGGGGGCCCCCCCCGGACTGCGGCTTCACCAATCTTCCACCTATCATAATTGGCATAAATCTCCGTGAGGGACCCACAACCCTGTTGTTTGAGGTAAACGATGTCCCGGTACTTGCCCTTCAAGGCCCGCTTCAACCCCTTTTTATAGGTGGAATAGGCCACCCATTCCTCCCCGGGAATGAGGGCCTGCAGGCTCTCCAGGTGGGAGAGCTGGGCTTGCATCTGGGCCGCCTCCTCCTGGAGACCCCGAAGTCGCCGTACTGCCGCCACGATTGCATCTGGGGCCCGAACTGGCAGCTGGAAGGAAGGCAAGCCCGACCCACCGTCCTCATCCTCACTGGAGGAGGTAGAGGCCTCCTCCAGGACCCGAGGCGGATGGGGGAACCCACCTCCTCCAGCACTATACTTTTCAGCTCTCCAGGGTCTCCCCAGGGCCTCTCCCTTCTGCCACCCAGCCTCCACACCCTGCCTGGGGAGGAGACAGGAGCCTCCTCCCTGGGGTAGCGGGCCCAAACCTCCATACCTGTGGGTCCCTCCTCCCTGACCAGGCACAGTCCTACCTGGGGGGTCCCCCACCCGGGGCACCGGTTGTTCCATACTGCTGGTTCCCCCATCCAGGTTCAGTGAAGGAGGCCCACCAGGCTTGGCAGGCCTCTGGGCCTGGGCCTCTCCTGCTGGAGGTGGCCCAGGGCCCGACATCCAACCACAGGTAGGAAGCAGGACCTCCTCCCTAGCAGGAGCTCTTCAGAACAGGTCTCCTCACCACAACAGCTAAACAGGAAGTGGGAGGAGCTGCCACTCGTGGGGCTGCAGAATCCTGCTCAACCTGTCGGCCAGGTAGTTTTCCTGGCCAGGTAGATACACAGCCTTGAGGAGCATGTTGTGCCTGAGAGCAAACAAGCAAAGGTCCTGTGCTTCCTGACAAAGGAGCATGGACCCAGTTCCGCCCTGCTTGTTCACATAAAACATGTCTACCTGGTTGTCTGTTTGAACTAGGACAGACTGATAAGCCAGGGTTGGAGAGAAAGTCTTGAGGGCTAACCGATTAGCCCTGAGTTCCAGTAGATTGATTTGCTGTGCGGCCTCCCAGGGAGACCACAGGCCCTGGGTGCACTTGCCTAGACAATGAGCCCCCCCAGCCCTGCAGGGAGGCATCCGTGGTCAACACCACGGTGAACCCAGGAATCTGAAAAGGCACCCCTTGCAGTAGACTGGGTGGGTGCAGCCACCAGCGGAGGGAGTTCAGAAATAGTTACTCACCGGTAACAGGTGTTCTCCAGGAGCAGCAGGAATCAGTCCTCACATATGGGTGTCATCGGCGCCGATGAAGCCCCAGCGGAGCATTTCCCAAGCTTTCTATGAAAGCCTTTGGGAATGGAGGCACGCATGCGGCAGGGCCGGCCCGTTCATTGAGCGAGAATGTTTTTTGCACAGGGCCCCGCGTTTCAGGGGGCCCCACACAAAAAACATTCTGATCTAAAAGTAAAATTAAAAAAAAAAAAAAAAAAAAAGCTGTCTGCTGCCGCTGCCGGGGCCGCCGGGGCAGAATCGAGTGTGCCGCGGGGCCCCCCCTGCCCAGCAGAGCCTGCCCTCCCCTGTATCACCTCTCTCTTTGCAGCTGCAGTCACACGCGCCGGCTTTCAGAGCGCGAGGGGAGAGTTTCTCCCTCACTGTTCTGTTAAGCCCGCGGGGTCTGATGGGAAGTTCCCATGAGCCCCCGCGGGCTTAACAGAGCCGCGAAAGGGAAACTAGTTCCTTCGCGCTCTGAAAGCCGGTGCGAGTGACTGCAGCTGCAAAGAAAGAGGTGATACAGGGGAGGGCAGGCTCTGCTGGGCAGGGGGGGCCCCGCGGCACACTCGATTCTGCCGCGGCGGCCCCGGCAGCGGCAGCAGACAGCTTTTTTTTAAAAAACATTTCCCTAGGCTAGGCTGGGCTGGGCTGGGGGGGGTTTAGGAGTGGTGATGGGCTGGGGGGGGGTTAGGAGTGGTGATGGGCTATGGGGGGGTTGGGGGGGTTAGGAGTGGTGATGGGCTATGGAGGAGCTAAGTCTGTATATGGGCTGATGGGATTAGGACTGGAAGTGGGTTGATGGGGGGATAGGACTGGTAATGGGCTATGGGGGGGCTTAAACTAAAAATTGGGTGATGGGGGATTAGGACTGGAAATGGGCTGGTGGGATTAGGACTGGGAGTGGGCTGATGGGGAGGTTAGGACTGGTAATGGGGTATGGGGGGGGCTTAAACTGAAAATTGGGTGACGGGGGATTAGGACTGGAAATGGGCTGGTGGGATTAGGACTGGGAGTGGGCTATGGGGGGCTAGGACTGGAAATCGGCTGAGGGGATTCAGTCTGGAGGTGGGCTGATGGGGTTAGGACTGGTAATGGGCTGTGGGCTGTTGGGGGGGCTAGGACAGGAAATGGGCTGATGGGGAGGGGTTAGGACTTGAGGTGGGCTGTTGGGTGGGGTTAGGACTGGTAATGGGCTATGGGGGGCTAGGACTGGAAATGGGCTGATGGGGGGGGTTAAGACTGGAGGTGGGCTGATGGGTTTAGGCGGGGTAATGGGCGGTGGGCTGTTGGAGGGGTAGGACTGGTAATTGGCTATGGGGGGGCTTAAACTGAAAATTGGGTGATGGGGGATTAGGACTGGAAATGGGCTGGTGGGATTAGGATGGAGTGGGCTATGGGGGGCTAGGACTGGAAATGGGCTGGGGGGATTAAGACTGGAGGTGGGCTGATGGGTTAGGACTGGTAATGGGCTGTGGGCTGATGGGGGGGTTAGAACTGGTAATTGGCTATGGGGGTGTTAAGACTGGTAATGGGCTGTTGGCTGATGGGGGCTGTCTGGTAATGGGTTATGGGGGGTTTAGGACTGATAATGGGCTATGGGGGGCTAGGACTGGAAATGGGCTGGGGGGATTAAGACTGGAGGTGGGCTGATGGGGTTAGGACTGGTAATGGGCTGTGGGCTGATGGGGGGGGGTTAGGACTGGCAATGGGCTATGGGGGGCTGACTGGAAATGGGTTGATGGGGTTAGGACTGGAAGTGGGGGGTTAGGACTGGTAATGGGTTATAGGGGGGGCTTAAACTGAAAATGGGGTGATGGGGGGTTAGGACTGGAAGTGGGTTGATGAGGGGGGTTAGGACTGGTATTGGGTTGGGGGGTTGCTAGGACTGGAAATGGGCTGATGGGGGGCTAGGACTGGAAATGGGCTGATGCAGGGACTAGAAGGGAATGGATGCTGGGTGAGGCTGGAATTAGAAGGGAGCTGATGTTGGGGGAGGATTAGAATGGGATGGGGCTGGGAGAGTAAAATGCAGAGGGGAAAAATATTTTGTGTGGGAGGGATAAAAAATCTACAATTGGCCGGGTATTGGGAGAGTAGGTGGGGATTGAGGATGGAGGGTAAAATTTGAGTGGATGAAATAGGAATGAGGAAAGAGCAAAAGGAGAAAGATTAGTATGTTAAAGCAGATGTAGAGAGAGAATGGAAAAAAACTAGGAGAGAAGAGAGAAGAAAGGACAAATGGACAGCTGACGATGGAGAGTTAGCAGAAGACACGAAGAAACCAGAAGAAAGTGTCTGGAGCAATTGCAGCTGAAAAAAAATGCACAAAAGGTAGAAAAATATCTCTTTATTTTGAATTTATTAATTGGAATATGTCAGCTCTGGTAAATGTGCATCATTAACGTCTGCGCTTTGTTTAGTACAAGAGCAAATTAATGTATAGTTTTATTTCTACAGTGTTGTACATTCCAAGTTTGGCTTTTGGGATTCCCAGTTTAATTATTGTCTTCCTGTTTCTAAATTGTGATTCCTTGTTTGGTGATGGTCTATGTTCTGCATGTGTAACTGAGCTGAGGTATTCTGTTTATGTAATTCCTATTTGACATTGCCACTTGTTCTCTTTCCCCAGTAGGTCATGTATTGTTGTTCTCGAAATGTATTGGTTTAATATTTGCATGTTTCCTTTTGATAGGTAGGGTATGGTGCTTTGTGAGTCCTGGTAGTGCTGTTAGGATACGGCGGGTTTGCTATGGGTTCTAAATGGGCAGTGTTTGTAGTAGTTCCTAATGTGTCTGGTGGTTGGCACTGGATTATAGTAATGTAGAAATCTTTTAGTCTTTCTTTATCCATACACTCATTAAGAAGCATGTTTACTAAAAGTTAGTATATGGTAACATTAAGCAAATATTTATGCAAATGAGGCCCCTTATGCAAATGAGGCCCCGCACCGAGTCTCCGCACATGGCCCCGCACCCCCCTTGGGCCGCCCCTGGCATGCGGGGTTCCCTTCCCGCCTAAAGGTGCCATCTTACCTCAGTCAAATGACATAGCTAAGAACAGCACACAAAACAATGAAAAATAAACTATGTACCACTGCAACTCCCAGGGGAGGAGGGAGGGTTGTGAGGACTGATTCCTGCTGCTCCTGGAGAACACCTGTTACAGGTGAGTAACTACTCTTTCTCCAGGACCAAGCAGGAAGTCAGTCCTCACATATGGGTGACTCCCTAGCTCTGGGCTACCGAGAAACCCAGGCTAAACAAGAGTACTCCCTCAGGAGCAAAGAAAGGCTTTTCAAGGACACAACCTCCACCAGTAGCCCAACAGAGGGCAGGAGTTGCCTAAATCTCAAAGAGATTCCAGAGTACTGCCTGGCCAAAAGCACTGTCCCTACGGGACTCCCTCTCCAGACAGTAATGGGCCGCAAAAGTCTGGCTTGAAGACCAAGTTGCAGCCCTGCAGATGTCTACCAAGGGCACAGAGCGGAGATGAACCACTGAGGCAGCCATTGCCCTGACACGATGGGCCGTGACCCGACCCTGCAAAGGAAGGTCAGCCGCCTTGTAAGCCCAGGTGATACAGTCAGCCACCCAGATGGACAAGGTACGCTTGGACACAGCCAACCCCAACTTATTGGGGTCAAAGGATATGAAGAGCTGAGTAGCCCTTCTATGCCCCTGCGTACGGTCAAGGTAGAAAGATAAGGCCCTCCTACAATCCAGGGTATGGAGGACTGCTTCAGCCTGGCTTGCATGAGGCCTAGGGAAGAATGTGGGAAGAACCACCTCCTGATTGAGGTGGAAAGAGGAGACAACCTTAGGGAGGAACTTTGGATGAGTCCTGAGAACTACCCTGTTCCTGTAAATCCTGGTGTAAGGCCTGTCAAAGACCAGGGCCTGAAGCTCACTTACTCGCCTAGCCGAGGTAAGGACTATTAGGAAGAGTGTCTTCCAGGAGAGGAAGCGTAGTGGACAAGTAGCCATTGGCTCAAAAGGTGGGCGAGTCAGTTGCTGCAAGACCACATTTAGCTCCCATTCAGGGGCAGGACGACAAATGGGAGGCTTGAGCAAAAGCAAGCCCCTGAGAAAGCGGGACACCAAGGGGTGACCAGATAGAGATTGCCCCTCTACCAATGAGTGGTGAGCTTCTAGAGCTGAGAGGTGGACCCGAACAGAATTGGACTTAAGTCCCTGATTGGATAAGTGCAGTAAGTACTGAAGCACTACTGGCACAGTACAGGAGAAAGGATCCTCTGTACGTAGGTGACACCACACAGAAAACCTCTTCCACTTGAGAGCATAGGATTTCCTAGTGGACTGTCTCCTAGAGGCTAGGACAACCTCCTCAATTTCCTGAGGTAGGCTCCAGGGAGCCAAAACTACCCTTGCAGTCTCCAGGCCATCAAATTGAGAGACCTGAGATTGGGGTGCAGAAGGGAACCCTGGTCCTGTGTGAGAAGGTCGGGTTGCAACCCCAGAGGCAGTGGAGGATCCACCGCCAGTTGAAGCAGAAGAGGAAACCAAGGCTGTCTCGGCCACCTGGGAGCTACCAGCAGGACTGAGGCCTTGTCCTAGAGAATCTTGAACAGGGTTCTGGCCACCAAGGGCGTGGGAGGAAACGCAAAGAGGAGGCCCTGAGACCAAGATATCAGAAAAGCATCCGCTGCTATCCGCAGAGGATGTGGTTGCCCGGAGCAGAACTTTGGCAGCTTCTTGTTCATGGGGCTGGCAAAGAGATCTATCAAAGGGAGACCCCATTTCAGGAAGATCTTCTGAACTACTGAAGGATGCAGCTGCCACTCGTGGGGCTGCAGTATCCTGCTTAATCTGTCTGCCCGGTAGTTGTCCTGGCCTGAAAAGTACACAGCCCTGAGGAGAATGTTGTGCTTGAGGGCAAAAGAACAAAGGTCCTGAGCCTCCCGACAAAGGATCCTGGACCCAGTTCCACCCTGTTTGTTCACATAAAACATGGCAACTTGGTTGTCTGTCTGGATCAAGACAGACTGGTGAGTCAGGGCAGGAGCGAAAGCTTTGAGTGCTAAGCGAATAGTTCTGAGTTCGAGGAGATTGATCTGCTGTGCAGCTTCCCAGGGAGACCAGAGGCCCTGGGTGCACTTGCCCAGACAATGCGTTCCCCAGCCTTGCAGGGATGCATCTGTTGTTAGCATCACTGTGTAACCTGGAATCTGAAAGGGCACCCCTTTCAGCAGATTGGGTGGGTGCAGCCACCAGTTGAGGGAGTGCAGAAATGGTCTGGACACTCTTATTCTGTCGCTGAGGTTGCCTGTGGTCTGTGACCACTGAGCTCGAAGACACCACTGTGCAGGCCTCATATGGAGCCTGGCATTGGGGTTCACATGTACTGTCGAAGCCATGTGGCCTAGAAGCCTCAGGCAGAGTCTGGCGGAGACCAGGGACCTGCTGAGAAACTGACATGTGTCACCAGCTCTCCTTAAACCCCCGTGTATAAGTGAGTAGAGGTTAAGTGAGTGGATTTTTCCCCACTGAAGCAGCTACTTTACAAATCCTGAAGCTGGGCTTTTTGGGAAATGTAGTCCCTTCACCGAATCAATGAGGAGCAGCTGTGGAAAAGTGGTTTAAGCAACCAAAGGATTTTATTTCCCCTCCCGGGGTGGATTTCACCATGAACAAAGTAACACAAACCAGGTATTTACTGGCATAAGGACAAATCAAAGGTTCTTTAACAGAAAAGGCTTACTTCAGCAATAAACAGGTTGATATCTAGCATTCCAACGTAACCATGCTGTTTCTTCACAGCTCTCTGCTTCCCAATGCTAGTAGTGCTGTACTTTCTCTTTCAAAACATGCCCCAATCTTCCTGTCTTGATTTTGTGACATATCCCAAAGACTTTAATCAAACCGCTTCTGATCGCTGGAAGTAGCGGTATATAAGTGTTTGCTAAATAAATAAATAAATAAATTTCATTAGCAAGTGATATCGTACAGTCCATGATATCTTCATCAATATTCACACACTCAGGTTCAAAGTCCATTAACTCTTCCTGGCTAGAAGGAAATGTTTGTAACGGCAATCCTGATGCCACACCCTTTCTAACTGCTTCAGGTTTCACCTGATATTCCTGAGTTAAATACTGGCTTTTACAAACGTTATCAGCACAGGTATTCTCTTCCCAGCTCCAACCCTCTGGGTAAATACAGTCACTGTAACTATTTTTATACCAGCCTTTTGGTTTACCTTTTAGCCTAGCTGGTGGAGGTTTCCTTTGTGGCTTTGGACTGGCTGTAGGTTCCCAACTTAAGCCTTGCACAGAAGATTTCACTTGCCTTCCTGGCTTCCTTTCACTTCTGTGTTCCCCTGGATACTGTAGGTAATCCACTCTGCCCTTATTAAATCCTTCCCTTGGGGTTTCTTTTCTTTTCCTGAAGAAAGACACTGTCTCACCCTTCCACAGAGACTCTGGCTTTTTCCTGGCACTGCTGTCTTCACCGTAGCTCTCATTAGCTTCCTTATCCAGCACACATGCCTCATCCTCTTCTCCTTCTTCCCCTTCCAACTCCATAGGCTCAACTGAACTCTCTTTATCAGGGTGAATTCTAGGGCAGTGCTCAACTCCACCCCCTAGCAGGTGTTCTGCATTAGCTCGTGACTCATTCCCTGAATGGTAGCACGGGCGTTTCTCTTGCCTCTGTGCTTGGTTTCTAAGATAACCAGGAGCCATGTGCTTTTGTTTACAACTCAGCCCTACTCCTGTTCCTGGCTTTTTAGCCTCTTCTACCGGGCTGGAAGGACCTACTATGTCACACTTGCCAAGGCCATCAACCTTTGGGCTCTGTTTTCTGGCAAGAATGCCTTTGCCAGGAGAGAGTCCAACCTTGCCCCTATGAACTCCAAGTTCTGGGAAGGAAGCAAAGTGGACTTTGCGAAGTTTATGACAAACCCCAGGCGTTGTAGAAGAGCAATGGTCCTGAGGGTGGCTTGATTGGCCTCTTGACCTGTCTGACCCCTGATGAGCCAGTCATCGAGATAGGGGAAGACAAAGATGCCCTGATTTCTCAGGTAGGCCGCCACCACTGCTAAGCGCTTTGTAAAGACTCTGGGGGCGGAGGTGAATCCGAAAGGCAGCACTCTGTACTGATAATGGTTTCCTCCCACGATGAACCTTAGGTACTTTCTGTGGTCTGGATGAATTAGGATGTGAGTGTATGCATCCTTTAGATCTAAGGAGCATAGCCAATCTCCCTGTTGGAGGTAGGGCAGAAGGGTTCCAAGAGTAAGCATCTTGAACTTTTCTTTCACTAGGAACTTGTTGAGGTTCCTGAGGTCCAGAATGGGACGAAGGCCACCGGTCCTTTTGGGCACCAGGAAATACCTGGAGTAGAATCCGTGACCTTGCAAGTGGGGAGGCACAGGCTCCACCGCCCGGTCCACCAACAGACCCTGAAGCTCCTGATGGAGAAAGTCTGTGTGCAGAGGAGGCCTTGGAGGCTCCCCTGGAAAGTATGGGGGTAGCAGTTGGTGGAAATGGAGGGCATATCCCTTGTGGATTATCTCCAGCACCCAACTGTCCCCGGTGATAAGGGGCCACTGGTGGGCAAAAAGGGCGAGACGACCTCCTGTGCAGGGTTGGGAGAGCAGTGGAGGAGAGGCTATGCTCAAAGAGTCAAAAGCCCCCACCCTGCTGAGTGGTAGCAGAGGCCTGTGGCTTGGGGGTCCTCTGCCTACGGGGCCCATTACCCTGGCCCTTGGCTTGCTGACCTTGGGGGGCAGCTTGGGCAGCCTGATATTGTGGTTAATGTTTGTAGGCAGTGCCCTTCCTCGGGTAAAAGGGCTTTTTACCCGAGCCCTTCTTTTTATGAGAAGGGGCAGAGGTCTTCCTCGACAGCCTTGTCTGAGTGAGGTGCTCGGTCTCGAGCTGAGCGGCCTTCTCGGTCATGGGCTTGCCAAAAAGGTTTTCACCTCGGCAAGGGACATCGACCAACATATCCTGAACCCATGGCTCGAGGTCCGATGACTGCAGCCATGCCTGGCGTCGAGCCGCGATGCCGACTGCCGCAACTCGGGCCGAAGCCTCGAAGCCATCGTAGGCGGCGCGGGACATGAACTTCGAGCAGTCCCGAATCCCCGAGGACAAGGACTTAAATCTCTGCAAGGGTTCCCTGGAGAGACCAGCAGAGAACCCGGCCAACTCCTTGGCCAGATCCCGCAAGTACATGCCCATGTACAGCTGGTAAGACTGGACACGGCAAGCAAGCATCGAGCCCTGAAAGCACTTTCTACCGACGCCATCGAGTTTTCGGTCCTCCCTGCCAGGAGGCACTGCAGAGTGCATCTTCTGGCTCTTCAGACGATGCATGGCCGATTCCACAACCATGGAATGGTGTGGTAGCTGTGCCTTCTGATAGCCAGGGCTCTTCCGGAGCCGATAGATGGAATCGACTCGCTTGCTAAGAACCGGTGCCGAGGCCGGTGCCTCCCACATATGGAAGAGGAGCCATTCCAGCATCGGAGGAACCGGGACAGTAAAGGCCTCCTTCGGAGGAGAGTCATACTGCAGCGCCTCGAGCTCTTCATCTCGAGGCTCTTCCTCGGGGTCCGCCGGAATAGTCAAGGCAGTGGCCATATCCCGGTCAAACTCTGAGAACCGGGTGTCCTCCGGAGGGACCTACTCTGGGGCTCAGACTGCGGTGAGTCTGAAGGGACGCACCGAGTCGTAAAGGTATCAGGAGACTCCTCGTCCTCTGTCTCCCAAGCCGACTCGTCCGAGGAAGAGTCAGGGTCCGACCCCACGGGGCCCTGGAGCACCCACCCTGACACCGGAAGCACCGGCGTCGACGCCCTCGGTCCCAAATGGGATGTCGAGGGAGACCGCGACCAAGGTCGACTCCGAGCCACGATGGACTCGAGTATAGGCTAGGTCTCCGGGGTCGACTTCGACGTCGACGTCCCAGTGGTCGGGGCAGATGCGCCAGACAGGCTGGCCATCAGTGCCCGCTGCTGCTCCATGAAGGCAGACATTCTGCTCTCCAAGGCTGTCATCCTGAGACTCAGCTCGGAAGACGCAGCAGCCACCAACTCGGGCCCCGGCAGCGCCGGGCCCAACGTTGGCTCCCTAGGAGGAGAGTCCATGAGGACTACGGGGCTTACGTGTCCAGCAGACTCCGGCTCCACACGAGGAACTTTGGCAGGCTTCTCCGGTTCCACGGGCCCGGGGCGACGGTCGGGGGTCTTAGACCTGGACCTCGAGGAGCCAGGGACCTCTGACGACGACGCCCTCGCGAGCCGCTTCTTCCTTTTGCGTTCCCGGTCAGGGGACCCCCTGTCCGAGGAGCTTCGATGATGCTCGGGATCGGAATCCTGAGATGTCGAGGCCTCAGACGAGGTCCGGGCCCGGCCGGAGGCTGAGTCCGAGAAAAGCCTTTCCTTTTGCTGCTGGCGACTTCGTAGTGCCTTGGAAGACATTTTCCCACAGGCCCCGCACGACTTAGGATCGTGGTCGGGGCCGAGGCACCGAAGGCAGCAGTCGTGTGTGTCGGTGAGAGACATTTGTTTCTTACACTGATCACACTTCTTAAAACCGCTGGAAGCCATCGGGGAAAAAAGAGTCCCCGCGAGGTCAAAAGACCGGCCTTCCAGAGAAAAAGAGAAAAAAGGGCGCCAACGCCAGCCACGAAGGGCAAAAAATGAAAAAGAAGAATCGGGCTCGATACCGGTGTACCGAACCCGGCGGGAGGGGAACCGGCGTCGAACCAGTAGAAAAAAAGAGTAAAAAAATAGCCGAAAAATCTAATTTTAACTGGGAAAACTGGACACACGTCCGGTGGGCTTCACGGAAAAAAAGAGACTGAGGTAAGATGGCACCTTTAGGCGGGAAGGGAACCGCACAAGCGTGCCTGGATTCCCAAAGGCTTTCATAGAAAGCTGGGGAAATACTCCGCTGGGGCTTCATCGGCGCCGATGACACCCATATGTAAGGACTGACTTCCTGCTTGGTCCTGGAGAATGTCTGGACACCCTTAATCCTGTCTCTGAGGCTGCCTGTGGCCTGTGACCACTGAGTCCGAAGGCACCCTATGAACTCCAAGTTCTGGGAGGGGAACAAAGTGGACTTTGCGAAGTTTATTACAAACCCCAGGTTTTGAAGAAGAGCAATAGTTCTGAGGGTGGCTTGTCTGGCCTCCTGGCATGTCTGACCCCTGATGAGCCAGTCGTCCAGATAGGGGAAGACAAAGATTCCCTGATCTCTCAGGTAGGCCGCCACCACTGCCAGGCATTTGGTAAAGACCCTGGGAGCGGAGGTGAGGCCAAAGGACAGTACTCTGTACTGATATTGGTCTCCTCCCACAATGAACCTGAGGTACTTTCTGTGGTCTGGATGAATGAGGATGTGAGTGTACGCATCCTTTAGATCAAAGGAGCATAGCCAATCTCCCTGCTGGAGGTAGGGCAGAAGTGTTCCAAGAGTAAGCATCTTGAACTTTTCCTTCACTAGGAATTTGTTGAGATTTCTGAGGTCTAGAATAGGCCGAAGACCACCGGTTCTTTTGGGTACAAGGAAATACCTGTAGTAGAACCCTTGACCTTGTAGGTGGGGAGGCACAGGCTCCACTGCCCTGTCCACCAACAGACCTTGGAGCTCCTGAAGGAGAAGGTGTGTGTGCAGGGGATGCCTTGGAGGCTCCCCTGGAAAGTATGCATCCTTTGGAGAAGTGCAATGTTAGCTTTGGGTTTGGTGCACTTGGTAAGGGTCCATCCTTAGCAGTTTAAAGCGTGTTTGCAAATACGACCAAGGCAGGAATCACCGGAGACGTTTCCTAAGGCCAAGTACCATTTGATACAAAGTATATCCTGACATACATGTTCATATTTACATTCTCTAATACCATATTAGGGTGCACTGGGATTACTTAGCACTTTTCAGGGCCTATAGAGGACTTGCATATGGACTAGGTTGCAGCAGCAATTTCTCATTGGTGTTGTCTAGTTTGCTTCAGTAAACTACTGTCAGTGTGAAGAGCAACTTAGGAGATGCACGTTTTTCATGAGGAACGTGGCATCTGCAGGTACATCGCAGAGATGGGCAGGATCCAAAATGTGTAACTTTTCAGGTTTCTCCATTATATTGCTTGGCCCGTGCCTGTACCCATGCGCAGGCCACGTGCCGGATGCGTGCACAGGCTGGCTGAATAGCGCTTTGCCTGTGCAACACCGAACACGTCTACCTCCCTGATTCTGGATTCACAGGCACGTCCAGACCCATGGATGCGGAATTATGTTCAAACAGGACCAGTTTTTAATTTAGACGTGTCTGCGGGCCGAACTTGCATGTTATGAAATCGGACTCTATGTGTTTTGTCTTGATTAGATTGTAAGCTCTGATGAGCAGGGACTGTCTTACATCTTGTTCTCTGTAAAACCTAACAGTTTATTGTTATGTGATGTTGTTATATTGTGAACCGCGCTGATTCTGAATAGAGCGGTATATAAGAGCCTGTAATAAAATAAATAAATAAATCTATATGTACAGTGTTGCATACGCCTTGTAGCGCTATTCAAATGATTAGTAGTAGAAGAGGCACTGCAAAGGAAGGGAGGGGTTGAGAGGGGATAGGTCATCAGCACCTATCACGTACCATGCCATACCAGCAGTACACAGGGAAACTTTAATTAAGGTGGGAACATTTGGGGAGGATTGGGGCTGAAAGGGTAGAGGGTTGGGAAGGGAAAGAATGTTGTGTGGTTTAAGTAAGGGAGGAGAGAGGAGGGAGAGAGGGGTCCTGTGGAAAAGCACTGTCAGGTCGAGTCGCTAAGATCGAGGTCAGGATATGGAGTGCTCTTGCTTTGATGTACGGTTGCTAACATGGAGTGTCAGAGGCCTCCATAGTCTCACCAAGCAATGCAAGGTGTTTCTCCACCTCCAGAGAGAGAGTGGATATTGTGCCGCTTCAAGGGTCCCATATGGTGGGGGAGGGACACCTCTTTATGAAGTTGAAATATTATTCGTAAGTTTATGCAGCCAATTTTTCCTCATATAAAAAAAGAGTGGTAACTGTTTGGTAAAAGTAGCCCATTCCAAGTTCAGGATGTACTCCCAGACAGGGAGGGTAGATTTCTTATCGTGAATGTCTATATCCCGCCCGCTCAGGTGGTCTCAAGTCTGGAAAAACTGTTCGAGATGATTAGCGGGAAAGTGAGGGGTAACTTAATTGGGGTGGGGGACTTTAATTGTGTTCTGGTGGGCGTAGGTTGCTCCCGGGGGGTGTTGTTCAAATGAAGGGGTCCTAGCGATTAAAGAAATATCTAGATGAGCTTGAGTTGTTGGATTGGTAGAGGAGTTTGATTCAGAATGAGAGGAATTATACTTGTTTCTTAGCTTTGTATAATAGGCGAGTTACAGGTGCTGGAGATGGAAAAGGTGGCTTCGGATATGCAGCAGACTAAGCGGTTGTTTTATGAATACGGGAACAAAGCCATTAAGCTGTTGCTGTGACAGTTGAAAAGAGCGGGACAGCAAGCACATTGTAGCAGTGCGGGGTTCCTCTGGGCAGCCGATTTCTGAGTCTCCTTAGATTACGGCAATGTTTGCTGACTTTTATAGAGATCTGTATACCTCCACGCTAGGGGCAGGGGATGCTGAGATTGGTTGGTGGAGGCACAGTTGCCTGTGCTTACACCAAAGGAGAGGGGGGCCCTGAAGCATCTGATTTCCCTGGCAGAGGTGTTGAGGGCAATGTACGACCTTAAATTGGCTAAGGCTGTTGGGCCGGATGGTCTACCAGCTGAATTTTACAAATGTATGCAGGCTCAATTTTCAACCCTCTTGGTCAAGGCCTTTAATGAGATCCTGGAACTCCGGACCTTACCCCCTTCCTTCTCGCAGGTCATTATTATGATCATCCCAAAAGAAGGGCAAGATAATTTACTGTGTAGTAATTATAGACCAATATCCTTCCTCAATATCGGCTAAAATACTGTGTGCCTGGCTCAACACATATATGCCCTCTTCGATCCACATAGATCAGACTGGATGTATGAAGAGTCGTTTTGGGTTTGAGAATGTTCACTGGTTGGTGGATATTCTCCATTTGCTGGGGAACTTGGAAGCCATATTAGACCTAGTCCTTAGTGGAACACCAGATCTAGTGCAAGAGATAAGGGTGTTGGGGCCACTTGGCAATAGTCATCATAGCATGATCGCCTTTGATTTAATTAGTGGAGGAGGGATAGTACAGAAATCCACAGTACTACCTTTTAACTTTTGAAAGGGAGACTATGATAAAATGAGGAAAATAGTTAAGAAAAAACTAAAAGTAGCAGTTGCAAAGGTTAAAGAATTACATCAAGCTTGGGTGTTGTTGAAAAATACTATCCTGGCAGCCCAGACCAGCTGTATTCCACGCTTTAAGAAAAATGGAAGGAAGTCCAAAAAACTGCCAGCATGGTTTAAAGGTGAGGTCAGAAAGGCTCTTGTTGCCAAAAAAGCATCTTTCAGGAAATGGAAAAAAGAGCCAAACGACGAAACCTGGAAGCAGCACAAGCACTGGCAAGTCAAATGCAAGGCATTGATAAAGCAGGCAAAGGGAGAATTTGAGAAGAAGCTTGCTGTGGAAGCAAAAACGCGAAATAAAGATTTTTTCAAGTACATTCATAGCAAAAAACCTGTGAGAGAGTCAGTTGGTCCATTAGATGATAGAGGAGTTAAAGGGGCACTAAGAGGTGACAAGGCGATAGCGGAGAGACTGAATGAATTCTTTCCCTCAGTCTTTACTGAGGAAGATGTAGGGATGTTACACATGACTGAAGTGGTATTTAAAGGTGCCGAAGAATTGAAGGAAATATCGATACATCGGGAAGATGTATTACAATTATTAGATAAAGTGAAGAGTAGCAAATCACCTGGGTCGGATGGTATACATCCAAGGGTGTTGAAAGAACTGAAATATGAGATTGCAGACCTGCTATTAGTAATCTGTGTATATAAAAACTGAGAGTCATCGAAAAAACCACAAGGATTCTCCCAATACTTTCAGTAGGCTTGTGAACACAATTTTTTGTCGGGACCAGACCGACAAGAGAGGGGAGATGGAAACTCCCTCCTCAGCGCCAGAAGGGGCCCGTTTTACTCAACAAGCAACAAGCAAAAACAGTGAAGTGAAAATAGTGCAAAACACACTTATCTATGGAACAAGGCGATGAGACTTCATAATAGTTCAGCACAGCACTAATAGTTCAGCACTGCTGTGCTGAACTATTATGAAGTCTCATCGCCTTGTTCCATAGATAAGTGTGTTTTGCACTATTTTCACTTCACTGTTTTTGCTTGTTGCTTGTTGAGTAAAACGGGCCTGTCTGGCGCTGAGGAGGGAGTTTCCATCTCCCCTCTCTTGTCGGTCTGGTCCCGACATAAAATTGTGTTCACAAGCCTACTGAAAGTATTGCGAGAATCCTTGTGGTTTTTTCGATGACTCTCAGTTTTTATATACATACTTTGTAGTCATTCGACATTGGGGGTTTTGTTTGTTTGACGATTAGTAATCTGTGAACTATCATTAAAATCATCTCTCTAATACCTGAAGATTGGAGGATCGCCAATGTAACACCAATTTTTAAAAAGGGTTCCAGGGGTGATCTGGGAAACTACAGACCGGTGAGCCTCACGTCAGTACCGGGAAAAATGGTAGAAACCATCATAAAGAATAAAATTACTCAGCATGTAGATAGTCATGGCCTAATGGGAGACAGCCAACATGGCTTTAGACAAGGAAGATAGAATAGTTACTCACCTGTAACAGGTGTTCTCCAGGGGCAGCAGGAATCAGTCCTCACATATGGGTGACATCGACGCTGATGGAGCCCTTGCAGACATTTCCCCAGCTTTGCATGAAAGCCTTTGGGAATGCAGGCACACATGCGCGGTTCCCTTCCCGCCTAAAGGTGCCATCTTACCTCAGTCAAATGACAGCTAAGAACAGCACAAAAAAATGTAAAATAAACTATGTACAACTGCAACTCCACGGGGAGGAGGGAGGGTTGTGAGGACTGATTCCTGCTGCTCCTGGAGAACACCTGTTACAGGTGAGTAACTACTCTTTCTCCAGGACCAAGCAGGAAGTCAGTCCTCACATATGGGTGACTCCCAAGCTCTGGGCTACCAAGGAACCCAGGCTGAACAAGAGAACTCCCTCTAGTCCCAGCATCAAAGAAAGGCTTTCACTGACAGAACCTCCACCGGTAGCCCAACGGAGGGCAGGAGTTGCCTAAACCTCAAAGAGATTCCGGAGTACTGCCTGGCCAAAAGCACTGTCCCTACGGGACTCCCTCTCCAGACAGTAATGGGTAGCAAAAGTCTGGCTTGAAGACCAAGTTGCAGCCCTGCAGATGTCTACCAATGGTACAGAGCGGAGATGAGCCACTGAGGCAGCCATTGCCCTGACACGATGGGCCGTGACAGGACCCTGCAAAGGAAGGTCAGCCGCCCTGTAAGCCCAGGTGATACAGTCAGCCACCCACGTGGACAAGGTATGCTTGGACACAGCCAACCCCAAATTATTAGGGACAAAAGAGATGAAGAGCTGAGTAGCCCTTCTATGTCCCTGCGTACAGTCAAGGTAGAAGGATAAGGCCCTCCTACAGTCCAGGGTATGCAGAACTGCTTCAGCCTGGCTTGCATGAGGCCTAGAGAAGAATGTTGGAAGAACCACCTCCTGGTTGAGGTGGAAAGAGGAGACTACCTTGGGGAGGAACTTTGGATGAGTCCTGAGGACTACCCTGTTCCTATAAAATCTGGTGTAAGGCCTGTCACAGACCAGGGCCTGAAGCTCACTCACTCGGCTAGCCAAGGTAAGGGCTACCAAGAAGAGTGTCTTCCAGGACAGGAAGCGGAGTGGACAAGTAGCCATCGGCTCAAAAGGTGGGCGAGTCAGTTGCTGCAAGACCACATTCAACTCCCACTCAGGGGCAGGAGGACGGATTGGAGGCTTGAGCAAGCGCAAGCCTCTGAGAAACCGGAACACCAAGGGGTGAACAGACAGAGAGTGTCCTCCCACCAGTGAGTGGTGAGCTGCTAGAGCTGAGAGGTGGACCCGAACAGAATTGGACTTTAATCCCTGATTTGAGAAGTGCAGTAGGTACTGAAGCACTACTGGTACAGTACAGGAGAAAGGATCCTCTGTACGTAACTGACACCACACAGAAAACCTTTTCCATTTAAGAGTATAGGTTTTCCTAGTGGACTGTTTCCTAGAGGCTAGGACAACCTCCTCAACCTCCTGAGGCAGGCCCCAGGGAGCCAAAACTATCCTTGCAGCCTCCAGGCGATCAAATTGAGAACTTTGAGATTGGGGTGCAGAAGGGTACCCTGATCCTGAGAGAGAAGGTCGGGTTGCAACCCCAGAGGCAGAGGGGGATCCACTGCCAACTGAAGCAGAAGTGGAAACCAAGGCTGTCTGGGCCACCTGGGAGCCACCAGCAGGACTGAGACCTTGTCCTGAAGAATCTTGAACAGAGTACGGGCCACCAAGGGTGTGAGAGGAAATGCATACAAGAGGCCCTGAGACCAGGGAATCAGAAAAGCATCTGCTGCTATCCACAGAGGATGCTGTTGCCTGGAGCAGAACTTTGGCAGCTGTTTGTTCAGAGGACTGGCAAACAGGTCTATGGATGGAAGTCCCCATTTCAGGAAAATCTTTTGAACTACCAAAGGATGGAAATTTTGAGTTTATTAAACAAGCAACAAAAAGACATACAAAAAGCAAAAACAATCACCCCAACCAAGTCCCACACCCCCCAAAACCCACACCCCCCCCCCGACATAGCACAAAACAAGTATCACAACCCCCCCCTGACCCACCTCCCCAAACCCACCACCAACCCCAGCAACCAACACACGTGCCCCTTCTCCCAACAACAACCCACAAAACAAACCCTGACAATGTCCATGTCCCCTCCCCCCCCTCAGTCCAATGTCCATGCCCGACCCAACCTCCCCCTGCAAGAACACCCCAGAGCAGTCCACACATTATCCGTCTTGCAATCCCTGAACCCCTCCCCCGCACAACACTCCCCACCAGTCCAAATGTTCATTCTGTCCGCTGGTGTTTGGGGACTGCCAGACTCCCTCCCCCCAACCATCCAGAGACAGAGCCCCCTGTCCCCATCCCTCCCCCTTCAGCATGAGCAGCTGCTCCCCCCTCCCTCCACCCCGATCCCTGCCCCCTCCCCATCCATCCCACAGAAACAAACACCGCAAAAGCAAACCTCCCCACCCCCCCCCCCAAACAAAAACATAAGGGCACCTTGAGCCCATCCCCAACAGAATCCCACCAAAACAAAACATAACTAATCATACAAAGCAAAAGCTAAATACAAAAGAGAAACATAACCCCTGTGCTGCCCTGCAATCCAAACAGCGGAGCGGGATGCCCAGGACACAAAAAGAACAGACACAAACACCAACAACAACAATTGGGACGGCCACCCCTCTAAGGAGAAAGGGAGAGCGGACAAGTGGTCTAACCCCTCAAGCAGCACCAGCTCACCCCCCCCCCCCTCCTGGGAGAAAAACAACCCCAAAATCATATCTAGAAGTAAACCCCAGGGAAGGGAACCCAACCCCTCCTGTCACACCCCTCCCCCCAGGGAAACAAAACAAACCTCAAAGTCCTACAGGGACGAGAACCCCAGGGAACCCCTCCCCCTCACGGGGGGCGGAGGGTGAGGTGACGCCACAGACGCTCCCAACGATGAGCCTCCACCACCCGCCTTTCGCGTTGCGCCATGCTGGACACTTCCTCCAGAATGTCCCGCACCACCTCGTCGAGGGGCAGGACCAACCCCCGGGTCGAGACATGACAGCGCGCTTGCCACAGGTGGTAGCGCACTACTGCCGTGACGAGGTAGAGGGTCCCGGAGTCCTGCCTTAGAGGAAAGGACCAAGCCCCGTACACCCACTCCGCATACGTGAGAAGGGAAAGGTCACGCAGGTGAAGAGCAGCGGACACCAACCGGCAGGCCTCCACGTTGAAGGGGCACTGCTGGAGGAAATGGTCCATGGTCTCCGTCTGCCCTTCACAACCGGCCCTCAGACAGACCCGCTTGGCCTGTGACCTGTACTTGAGGTTGTCCCTCACGTACAAACGCCCGTGGAAAGACAACCAGGCCACATCCCGAACCTTCTTCGGTAGCCGAGGGGAGTTCAACAGCCGAAGGCCCCGCTGCATCACATCCGCTGGACAGTCCCGCAGGGCCCACCATGGTTGAAAGTGGGAGGCGAGTACCATCCGGTACAATCCTTTCCGCCCCAAGGACTGGGCGAGCGGGTCGGTCACACCCCACCGCCGAATGAGCCCCACCATCGCAAATATGTACGATGGGGCCTGTTCCCCGCTCCGACGCACACGTGGGACCGAGGACGCCCCCTCCCACTGCTCCCAGAAGCGGGAGAACCATTCCCGATAGGAGGCCACCCACCAGACCCCACCCCCTTCCCGCATCCTACCCAAGTGGAATGCCATAGACAAGACTGACAGGAACGTAGTATTTGGGTAAATTTACAGAGCGTATGTCAACTCATAAATATTATCGCTCAAAAGATATAAATGCCCTTCAATGCTTAATTGACTTCTCTCTATGACTTGTTCATGTAATAAGTGGCTAGGTCTCAGACTTCCCGACACTTAAGGCTAACTGCTAATAACTTTGGTTAGCAGGGCCGTGCCATCTAGCATCAATGACCTGCCGGTAATCAACAAATGAACAAGATATGTAAAAAACACCAATACGTGCTAGATATCACCAAAAATAAATGAAATTCTATCAAAAACTTCTTGTCCTGTAAGGGTGTATCTTTACACGATCCGATGGGTGAAGACTTATCTTGAATAGTTAAAAGATTTTCCAATGCGTGTAAAATATCACCAAAAAATATATATCTATCTATCAAGACTGATTGCCATGTAAAGGTGAATCAACACGCATTCCAATAAGTAAAAAACTTTAATCACTCAAGATAAGTTTTTTACTTATTGGAATGCGTGTTGATTCACCTTTACATGGCAATCAGTCTTGATAGATATATATATATTTTTTGGTGATATTTTACACGCATTGGAAAATCTTTTAACTATTCAAGATAAGTCTTCACCCATCGGATCGTGTAAAGATACACCCTTACAGGACAAGACGTTTTTGATAGAATTTCATTTATTTTTGGTGATATCTAGCACGTATTGGTGTTTTTTACATATCTTGTTCATTTGTTGATTACCGGCAGGTCATTGATGCTAGATGGCACGGCCCTGCTAACCAAAGTTATTAGCAGTTAGCCTTAAGTGTCGGGAAGTCTGAGACCTAGCCACTTATTACATGAACAAGTCATAGAGAGAAGTCAATTAAGCATTGAAGACTGACAGGAAGACAAGGGGGTGCAACATACCCAAACCGCCCTCTGCCCGATCCAGGCAAACGATGTTGCGCTGGACGGGGTTCAGGCGATTACCCCACAGAAAACAGAAAAAGACAGCACAGACAGACGCCTGACGGGACGACGGAAGGACGAAGACCGTGGCCACGTGCAGAAAGAGAGGAAGCAGAAACGTCCCGAGGAGTTTGATCTTCTCCTCGTACGTACACCTCCACCCCCTCCACCGCAGCACCCGACACCGTGCAGTCTCGAGACAACGGTCCCAATTGGACTCCGCACAGTCCTCCGACCTGAAGACGAGGCCCAAAATGCGGACCTCCCCCACGGGAGGAGGAAAGGGGGTGCAGGAAGGCGGGGAGGCCTCCGAGGGGCCCAACCACAGCGTCTGGCACTTGCTGTGGTTAACAACCGAATGGGCTACCTCCGAGTACTCCTCCACGGCCTCCCGCAGGGCCTCTACCCCCTCAGTGCCGTCCACGTAAACTGAGATGTCATCAGCGTAGGCAACGACGGACACCGGGGGCGCACCCGGCGCCTCCAGGCCCCGCAACCCACCTGAGGACAATCTCCGGAGGAAGGGGTCGAGGGAGAAGACATACAGCAAGGGGCTCAAAGGGCACCCCTGCCGCACCCCCGAGGCGACACCAAACGGCCGTCCGAGCCACCCGTTAATAAACGGGAAGCTCACCCCCCCTCGGTACAGCGCCTGCACGACGAAGAGGAAACCTGCGGGGAGGCCGAAGTGCTGGAGCACCACCCACAGGTACCGGTGACTGACTCGATCGAAGGCCTTGGACTGATCCAAGGAGACCAACCAGTGGTCCCGTTGGAGCGACCGGCCTCTCTCCACCACCTCCCGGACTGTGGCGACAGCGTCCAGAACCCCTCTCCCCCGAACGGAACAATACTGGGAAGGGGACAGCAAAACGCCCGACACCTCCACCAGTCGGTTGGCCAAACACTTGGCCAGGATCTTCCGGTCCGCGTTCAGAAGAGAGAGCGGCCGCCAAAAGTCCAAGGAGCTATCGTCCTTCCCCTTGGAGAGCAGCAGCAGGACAGACTCGCGAAATGACCGCGGGAGAAACCCCGTATCCATGATCTCCTGAAACAGAGAGGTCAGGAAGGGGGCCAGCTGGGCGATGAAAGTGCGATAGAACTCCACAGGGAGCCCATCGCGCCCAGGCACCTTCCCCAACGGCATGGCACGAATCGCCCTCTCCACCTCCACCTGCTGAATCGGAGCAGCGAGTGCATCAACCTGTGCCTGAACCACAGCCGAATACACCGGGGGAAGGCCCAAGTACTCTTGGATATGGGTGAGGTCCACGGGGCGATCCCCAAACAGGTCCGAGAAGTATTCCCCCACCATCCGCAAAAGGTCCTCCTGGGAGGTATGAATGGTACCGTCCTCGCCCCGCAGGGCCATGACCTCCCGACGCCGAACCCTCTCCTTGCAAGTCAGGAAAGGGTCTGGGGCGGCGACCCCACCGGCCGTCCCCTCGAAGCATAGGGAGGCATGGCGATCGTAAAGCAGGCCACGGAGCTGGACTCGCACCTCTTCCACCTCCTCCCGCGCTGCCCCTCGGGATACCAAACGATCCAGCGACCTCCGGAGGACAGTGTAAGTGAGGTAGCGGGATCGAGCCATGGAGGTACCCCGGGAACGGAAGAGTTGGCGGGCACGCATCTTCACCTCGTCCCACCAGGCGCCATGGGAAGGAAAAACACCCAGCAGGGTTTCCTGGTCTGCGAGAAAGGCCAAGAACTCCTGGACCACCTCTGATGTTGCCAACAACTGCACATTCAGTCGCCACAGGCCAGGACCCCTGCTGAGCTCCTCGTGGTTGGCCAGGAAGGACACGGAGAGGACGCGGTGGTCCGAAAAGTCAACCGCCTGCAACTGCGGAGGGGAACACTCCACCCGGGCACTCACATATATCCGATCAATACGACTCCTGCAGGTCCCATGGTAGTAGGTGAACCCCGGCGACCGTGGAAAGGCCCGGTGGAAAACATCCACCAGGTCAGCCGTCCGGGTCATCTCGGCCAAAAAGAGGCCCTCGTAACTGGGTGGGCAACGATCCCCCCCTCGGTCCTGCAAAAAGGTGGTGGTGTTGAAATCCCCGCAGAGGACCACCAAACGGGAGGTGTGTAAGTAGGAGCGGATGACCCCAAACAGGGTCTTCCGTGCCAACTTAGACTGGGGGCCGTAAACCACCACGAAACGAAACCGATGAGGCCCGCAGTAGCCGTCTAAGAGCAAACACCGGCCCTGCTCCAGTTCCCACACGTACTGCACCTGAAATCGGTTAGACGTGAACAAAACCGCCACTCCTGCGTAGGGCTGTGCCGCAAGCGACCAGTACGAAGGGCCCCACCTCCACTCCCGCTTCGCCCGATGAAGGCTAGCGAGCGAGGTGAGCCTGGTCTCCTGCAAGAAGATGACATCCAGCCCACTCGTGGAAAGAAAATCATAGGCCGTAGCCCGCGCCTGGTCCGAGAAAATGCTGGCCACGTTGATGGTGGCGCACGAGAACGCAGGAGTGCACGCCATGCCTAGTTCGTGTGCAGTGACCCTTTCCTCCTCTTCTCACCATACCCGGGATCCCCGGAATCCCGCTTGCAGGACAAGCCCGTGAGCTGGAGCAACTCCTCACGGTCCACGTCGACCACCTCGAGGATCTCCTCCTCCTGCTCGACCCTGTCACCCCACGAGGTGCTGGTGTCCCTGAGACCACCAGGCAAAGCTGTCGCAGGGGCTAACCCAGTTCCCATGGGGCGAGGGGGCACAGACAGGTCAGGGGTCGGAGGAATGATCTCCTCCGTGGGGTCCACCACCGGTGCCTCCCCCCCCTCCCTGGACAAAGACTGAGACAACAGACCAGTGCCCACCCCCGCGGGGGAGGCCAGGGTGGCCGGGTCAGCAGGGGGCTCCTGCGAAGGCCCCGAACCCAACTGCGGGGGTACAAACCCATCCTCCCTCACCCGTCAGGCGCCAGTATCCCCCTTGATTGGAGGACCCTGACCGCGGCGCGCCTTCGTTATTTTGGAAGGCCGCCGCTGAGGAAGAGGGGCCGCCCCCGCCGCTAACCGCTCCGAGCGCCGCACAGGAAGCCCTGCCTCCACAGGCAAGCCCTCATCCGCCTCAGCCGCATCAGCAGCCAAAAAGACGAAACGGTTGATGTCCAACACGGGCTCTGCATCCGGCAACGGGGATGTCTCCCGTTTCTTCCTTTTGGACTTGCCACCCTTGGAAGGGACCGTGGTCCATTCCTCAGGTGGCACCACCCGCAACCCACTATCCTGTCGTGATACATTAACCTCCACCACATCAACCCTCTCCTCCTTCCTACCCGAATCCCCTCCCCCTGGTGGCTCCCTCGGCTCGATGGACTCCTTCACCCTAGGGCCCCCGGACTCCTCCTGAGGGAGAGGGGCCTCCACGACCTCCTCCCGCACAGGAGCCCGAGGTGGAGTGACGGCATCCCCCCCCCGGTCCATTGTGTGATGCGGAGGGGCAGCGGGCGAAGGGGTGGCCCAACTCCCCGCAAAGGTTACACCGAATAAGCAAACACCCGGCCGAGGCGTGACCCCGTCCACCACAACGGGTGCAGACCTGCTCGGGACAGTTCATGCTCAAATGGCGGAATGAGCCACAGCGGTGACACTCGCGGGGTTGCCCGGGGTAATAGCACAAGATGCGATCCCGACCGAGGAAACCAGCCGAGGGCACGTGCTGCACCACGTTTCCCACCTCACGCAAACGGATCCTGCCCTTCCACGACCCGTCCCACACCCCTAGGGGCCCAGCGCCCTTAACCAGGGGTGCGAGGAGCACCGCATGGCGCTTCAACCAAAACTGGATGTCCTGCCCTGGGAGCGACTCATTCTGGGATAGGATGGTCACAGGTACTGTCCCTTGGCGAGAGATAGGCACAACACGAAAGTCAGCCCACCCTCCCTGCCCCCTCTGCTGCTGGTATCGGTCCCAAAAAATCTCCAGCCCCCGTCTCAGCATGAAACTGACATCATACTCAATGGTGTTGTTCATGTGGATGAAGGCGTAGAGATCTCCCGGGAGAAACCCCAGCCCAAGGACCATCCTCAAGACCTGTTCCCTGGCTGGAGGGGACCCCTCCCCAGCCCATCGGATCTGCGCCACGTTGCGCCGTCAGACCTCACCCCCTACCCCTCGGAACCCTCCCCCACCTCCTCCCCCTCCTGCGGGACCATTCCCTTGGGAACCCCCCCTCCCCCCACCTGACATCCCCGGAGTGGTGCCCGACCCCTTCAGAGCCTCCGCAAAGGTACAGGGGGGGAGCCGACCCCCCAGCACCCATCCCCTGCGGGGGATCCTGCTGCTGGTCTGCAGGATCCACAACCTCTGCACATGGGGCGACCTGAGGACTGGGCAAGGTCAGCTCTGCAAACACCGAATCAGGGATGCTATCCCTTCCGGATCCCTGGGTGCCACCGAGAACCCCCGGATCACCCCCTGCTTCCACCTCCAGCTGCCGAAAGGCAGCAAAGGCCCCGGGAGGGCCTGTCGGGGTCTCCAAAGCTAATTGAAGGGCATCACGGACCTGGTTCTCGGTAACACCCAGGCGACCAGAAAGCCCCCCCACACCTCCGTCCCGTGTTTCCGACCCAGCGCAAGGCTCCTGGGTCTCGGCCACCACTACTGGGGACGGACCCCGCTCCCCTCCATTCCTGGGATCCAGGGGGACCACCTCCACCCCTGACCCCACTGAGGACAAACCCTTCCCCCGATCAGGACCAGCCACTACCTCCTTCCCCACTATATGACCAGTCGGCCGCTCCCCCCTTCCCTCCGCCAGACCCTCCCCCGACCCACCGTCCGCTACCCCCTGTACGGCTACCGGCAACAAGGCAGGACCTACCCGAGACAGCAGGGCAGATCCCCCAACCAGAACATCCCCAAACCTCCACCCCCCTGCCCCCTGTCCCTCCCAGGTCCTACCTTATTGTCGGTGCCAGACGTGGCACAGGGGTCCGGAACCACGCGGCCGGCAGCCAAGGCTCCAGCAGGAAGGGCGGACGCCCCCCTGCGAGCCAGGCCCCCCTCGGCCACACTGGCTGAAACTGCAGGCGCCTGCTCATCCCGCTCCGCTGACACAGATGACAGAGAAAAATGAAAAACATTCTTTCCCTTCTCTTGACTCCCCCCAGGGGCTGCAGAAAAAGAACAGCAGCCCCTACCCTGCTCCTTCCCCTTTCCTGGACCCTTCCGGCGCCAGACAGCCACCCCCGGGTACCGGGGGCGTCCAGTCTGCAGCCCCCAGGTATCCAGGGAAGAGGAAGAAAACCCCCCCACCTCTTTATGTGCAGCCGGAGGCTGCACATCATCAGGAAGGGCTGCAGCAAGCAGCCGACTTGTCCCCACAGCATCCGCAGACTTCCGACGCGAAGATTGAGCAGGCAGCGGGTCAAAGGCACCCTCAGAGTCCCCTCCAGCGGCAGAACTACCGGAACGCTCCCAAATCACCTCCGCTGATTTTCGCCGGTGCTCCTTCGGCAGGTCAGGAGAAGAAGAACAGCTGTCGGCACACTTCCGGGAGAACCCGGAAGTGACGGTATCGGGTTCGCGGCGGCCATCTTGCCTTTGCAATCGAGTGGAGGGAAGCCCTGCTGCTGCGTCTGACATCGGGGCAGCCCGTTCGGAACGCCGAACAACATCTTCGCCTTGGCGGTCAGCTGGGGGAATCCCCTCTGCACGCAGAGACTTCGGGGGGGGCAGAGGGGAAGGCCGAAATCACTCGTTGAGGGGGGAGAACAACGTCTCCAAACCCCCTTCCAATGCGGTGCCTGAGGCTGTCAGCTGTGTTTGGGAGACACACGGAGCCCTCAAATCAGAACCCCGAAGACACTGGCGAGCCGCGACTCCTCCACGGGTCATCCTGCCACCATCGAGGAACTGGGGATCCACTGTACTAGCCGGATGTTCTATGCAGATCTCATCCACGGAGGCCCTCTCCAAAAACCCAGAACCAGCAGTCACGGGCAGGTAAGCAAAGTGAGGGTCAGAAACAGGTGGAAAAGGGAACTGTCTACTCCCCAAGTCCCCCTTAAAGGTGAAGGGCAGGGAAAGGGACTTTGAAAGATCTGCTAACCGTCCCACCCCCGGGGGCCCCCCCTGGACTACACCCTGGGCTGCCCAGCGATCGTAGATCTGGTACAGTTCCGTGAGGGACCCACAACCCTGAGTTTTGAAAGCATGAATCTGAGCATACCGGTCCCTTAGGGCCCGCTTAAGCCCCTTTCTGTAGGTCTTATAGGCCACCCATTCCTCACCGGGAACGGTGGCCTGCAGGCTCTCCAAGTGGGAGAACTGGGCTTGCAGCTGGGCCGCCTCCTCCTGGAGACCCTGGAGCCGTCGCACCGCCGCCACGATTTCATCTGGGGCCCTAGCTGGCTGCTGGAAGGATGGCAGGCCCGACCCCCCGTCCTCATCCTCACTGGAGGAGGTAGAGGCCTCCTCCAGGACCCGAGGCGGAGGGGGGAACCCGCCTCCTCCAGTACTATACTGCACGGTCCTCCAGGGTCTCCCCAGGGCCTCTCCCTGCTTCCACCCAGCCTCCACACCTTGCCTGGGGAGGAGACAGGAGCCTCCTCCCTGGGGTAGCGGGCCCAAACCTCCATACCTGTGGGTCCCTCCTCCCTGGCCATGTGTAGTCCTACCTGGGGAGCCCCCCTCCTGGGGCACCGGCTGAAGACAGGTCCCAGCATCCACAGTAGTCTGCACCGAAGGAGGCCTACCAGGCCTGGTAGGCCTCTGGGCCTGGGCCTCTCCCTCTGGAGGTGGCCCAGGACCCGACATCCGGACACAGTTAGTGAGCAGAAAACTCCTCCCTAGCAGGAGCTCTCCAGAGCAGGTCTTCTCACCACAACAGCTGAACAGGAAGTGGGCGGAGCTGCCACTCGTGGGGCTGCAGAATCCTGCTCAACCTTTCCGCCTGGTAGTTCTCTTGGCCAGGTAGATACACTGCCTTGAGAAGCATGTTGTGTCTGAGAGCAAACAAGCAAAGGTCCTGTGCCTCCTGACAAAGGAGCTTAGACCCAGTTCCGCCCTGCTTGTTCACATAAAACATGGCTACCTGGTTGTCTGTTTGAAATAGGACAAACTGATGAGCCAGGTTTTGAGAAAAAGTCTTGAGGGCTAACCGAATAGCCCTGAGTTCCAGGAGATTGATTTGCTGTGCGGCTTCCCAGGGAGACCACAGACTCTGGGTGCACTTGCCTAGACAATGAGCCCCCCAGCCTTGCAGGGAGGCATCCGTGGTCAACATCACTGTGAACATAGGACTCTGAAAAGGTACCCCTTGTAGCAGATTGGGTGGGTGCAGCCACCAGCTGAGGGAGTTCAGAAATTGTCTGGACAGCCTTATCCTATCTCTGAGGCTGCCTGTGGCCTGTGACCACTGAGACCAAGGCACCACTGTGCAGGCCTCATATGGAGCCTGGCATTGGGGGTCACATGTACTGTGTGATCCTCCCCCCCTTGCCAGTACCCGTAGGTAGGTAGGGCTTAAGGAGGTTAAGTTTCTTCCTGAACTGAGGTTTACTATTTCCTGCAGAACTGCATGTAGGGAAATGTATTTCCTTTGATAGTTCAATGAAGAGTAGTGTGACTCAAGTTGGTAAAGCAAAAAAAAGGATTTATTCCCCTCCCGGGGTGGATTTCACCAGGAAAAAAGGTAACATAAATTCTTGCACTTCTGGCAGACAAAAGGACAAAATAAAGCAGCTTCCTTCAGCATCAAACATTAACACAGAGATATTATTTCCTCTGCCATTGAAATAGTACAGTTCCTTGCTTCCAAAGAATTATTTACAAAAGAGGGTTCAATTTCCCTGCCCTCCTCTTCTGAGGCAGTAATTGTTTGCTCCTTTCTTTCTGGAGCCACGCCCGTTCCCACGCTAGGCCTTGGGATTAGCTCTTGGGTTTGGTACAGCTCTAAATAACCATTCTCATTACAGTCCTCTGTACCGTAGCCCCACCTCTCCTGGTCAATAAACTGCCAGTGGTTATTGTACTTCCAGCCCTTGGGCTTACCTTTTACTCTGGCTGTATAAGGTTTTCTCTGAGGTTTGTAAATTGCTGTCGGTTCCCAACCTGACTTGTGCAGAGTATAATTCAATGGCCTTCCTGGCCTTTTCTCCTGTTCAGAATCCAGAGAGGACTTCCACTGACAAGGTCTGCTCCTGCTGTACCTCTCACTAAGAGCCTCTGACCTTTCCTCGTCTTCGTCTCTCTCTTCCTCCTCTGTTCTGCTCTCAGCTCTCTTCTCTGCCTTTCTCTCCGTGTTTCCTGCGCTGCTCTCTGTGTTAACTGGGGCCTCCTTATGAGTCAGCTTCCTCGGGTAAAGCCTGACTCCACCCCCTAGCAGGTGTTCATAATTACCTTGTGACTCTCTGCTGAACTGATAGCAGGGGCCTGTTTCTCTCTCTGGGCTTGGTTTCCCTGACAACCAGCCATGTGCTGTTGTTTATGTTGCAGCCCTGCACTTTTTTGCTGATCTTTGGGAGTTTCTCCTGGACTAAAAGGACTCGCTATGTCACAACTGTCAAAGCCACGTGGCCTAGAAGCCTCAGGCAGAGTCTGGCGGAGACCAGTGACCTGCTGAGAAACTGGTGTGCTAAGTTGATCAGTCTTTTTTATCTTATCCAGTAAACAATAAAGACATCTCAACCAACCCACAGACCTTCCACTCATACACATACAATACAGATACCCCACATACCACATACACACAAAACTGAAGCCATGATGATATTATGACTATGTTTATTAATTATATACCCTGTTATCCGAGTTATATTCTCCTGTTTTCTGTAAACACAAAGTACTGTTGAATTGTGTATCTCACTGTTTTTTGTGAACCGCGCTGATGCCTAATAGTGCGGTATATAAAAGTCTATAAATAAATAAATAAATAAATAAATAAATAAATAAATAAAGAATGCCTTTGCAAGCAGAGAGTCCAACCTCGCACCTATGAACTCCAAGTTCTAGGAGGGGAGCAAAGTGGACTTTGCAAAGCTTATGACGAACCCCAAGCTTTGAAGAAGAGCAATAGTTCTGAGAGTAGCCTGTCGGGCCTCCTGGCACGTCTGACCTCTTATGAGCCAGTCGTCCAGATATGGGAAGACAAAGACTCCCTGATTTTGTAGATAGGCCGCCACCACTGCCAGGCACTTGGTAAAGACCCTGGGAGCGGAGGTGAGGCCAAAAGGTAGTACTCTGTACTGATAATGGTTTCCTCCCACAATGAACATGAGGTACTTTCTGTGGTCTTGATGAATGAGGATGTGAGTATACGCATCCTTTAGATCCAATGAGCATAGCCAATCTCCCTGCTGGAGGTAGGGCAGAAGTGTTCCAAGAGTAAGCATCTTGAACTCTTCCTTCTCCAGGAACTTGTTGAGGTTTCGGAGATCTAGAATAGGTCGAAGGCCACCGGTTCTTTTGGGTACCAGGAAATACCTGGAGTAGAACCCTCGACCGTGCAAGTGGGGAGGCACAGGCTCCACCGCCCTGTCCACCAACAGACCTTGGAGCTCCTGAAGGAGAAGATCTGTGTGCAGGGGAGGCCTTGGAGGCTCCCCTGGGAAGTATGGAGGAGGCAGTTGTTGGAAGTGTAGTGCATAGCCCCTGTGGACTATGCTTAACACCCAACTGTCTCCAGTGATGAGTGGCCACTTGGGGGCAAACAGGGCGAGGTGACCTCCTGTGCAGGGTTGGGAGAGCAGGGATGGAGAGGCTATGCCTAAGGAGTCAAAAACCCCCACCCTGCTGAGTGGGATCAGGGGCCAGAGGCTTGGGGGTCCCCTGCCTACGGGGCCCATTACCCTGCCCCTTGGCTTGCTGACCCTGAGGGACAGCTTGGGCAGCCTGATATTGTGGGTACTGTTTGTAGGCAGTGCCCTTCCTCAGGTAAATGGGCTTTTTACCCGAGCCCTTCTTCTTATGAGAAGGAGCAGAAGTCTTTCTAGACAGCCTTGTCCTCGTGAGTTGCTCGGTCTCGAGCTGTGCGGCCTTCTCGGTCATGGGCTTGCCAAAAAGGTTCTCACCTCGGCAAGGGACATCGACCAACTTGTCCTGAACCCATGGCTTGAGGTCCGATGACTGCAGCCATGCCTGGTGTCAAGCTGCGATGCCGGCTGCCGCAACACGGGCCGAAGTCTCGAAGCCATCGTAGGCAGCGCGGGACATAAACTTGGAGCATTCCCGGATCCCCAAGGACAAGGACTTGATCCTCTGCAAGGGTTCCCCGGAGAGACCAGCAGAGAACCCGGCCAGCTCCTTGGCCAGGTCCCGCAAGTACATGCCCATGTACAGCTGGTAAGACTGGACACGGCAAGCAAGCATCGAGCCCTGGAAGCACTTTCTAACAAAACTATCGAGGTTTCGGGCCTCCCTGCCAGGGGGCGCCACGGAGTGCATCTTCTGACTTTTCAGGCGATGCATGGTCGATTCCACTACCATGGAATGGTGTGGTAGCTGCACCTTTTGAAAGCAAGGACTCTTCCGGAGTCGATAGATCGAATCAACCCGCTTGCTAGGAACCAGCGCCGAGGCCGGTGCCTCACACATCCGGAAGAGGAGCTGTTCCAGCATTGGAGGAACCGGAACAGTAAAGGCCTCCTTCAGAGGAGAGTCATACTGCAGGGCCTCGAGCTCCTCGGCTCAAGGCTCCTCCTCGGGGTCCGCAGGGATTGCCAACGCGGTGGCCATATCCCGGACGAACTCCGAGAACCGGGTATCCTCCGGAGGGGATCTACTCCGGGGTTCAGACTGCAGTGAGTCCGAAGGGACGCACCGAGTCCTGAAGGTGTCGGAGGACTCCTCGTCCTCCATCTCCCAGGCGGACTCGTCCGATGAGGAATCGGGGTCCGACCGCGCTGGGCCTGTGAGCACCTGCCCCGACGCCGAAGGCACAGGCGTCGACACCCTCGGTCCCGAATGGGAGGTCGAGGGAGACCGCGACCGAGGTCGACCTCGAGCCTTCATGGTCTCGAGTATCGGCTCGGTCTCCGGGGTCGACTTCGATGTCGATGTCCCCGTGGTCGGGGCAGATGTGCCAGACAGGCCAGCCATCAGTGCCTGCTGCTGTTCCATGAAGGCAGACAGTCTGCTCTCCAAGGCTGTAAACCTGAGACCCAGCTCAGGAGACTCAGCAGCCCCCAACTCGGGCCCCAGCGGCACCGGGCCCGACGTCGGCTCTCTAGGAGGAGAGTCCACGAGGACTACAGGACTTACGTGTCCAGCAGACTCCGGCTCCACTCAAGGAACTTTGGAAGGCTTCTCCTGTTCCACGGGCCTGGGGCAACGGTCGGGGGTCTGAGACCTAGCCCTCGAGGAGCCAGGGACCTCTTCTGACGACGCCCTCATGAGCCTCTTCTTCCTCTTTCGTTCCCGGTCGGGGGACCCCCTGTCCGAGGAGCCCCGAGAGTACTCGGGATCTGATTCCCGAGATGTTGAGGCCTTAGATGAGGTCCGGGCCCGGCCAGAGGCCGAGTCAGAAAAAAACCTTTCCTTTTGGTGCTGACGACTTCGCAGTGCCTTGGAAGACATTTTCCCACATGGTCCACACGTCTTAGGATTGTGGTCAGGACCGAGGCACCGAAGACAGCAGTTGTGTGTGTCGGTGAGAGACATCAGCTTCTTGCACCGATCACGCTTTTTAAAGCCACTGGAAGCCATCGGGGAAAAAAGAGTCCCCGCGAGGTCAAAGGACCGGCCTTCCAGGGAAAAAGAAAAAAAGGGCGCGAACGCCAGCCACGAAGGACAAAAAACGAAAAAAGAAGATCGGGATCGATACCGGTGTACCAAACCCAGCGGGAGGGGAACCGGCATCGAACCGGAGAAGAAAAAAAGCGAAGGATCGCCAAAAAATCTAACTATTTTCCGGGATGAATAGGACACACATCTGGTGGGCTTCACGGAAAAAGAGAGACTGAGGCAAGATGGCACCTTTAGGCGGGAAGGGAACCGCGCATGCGTGCCTGCATTCCCAAAGGCTTTCATGGAAAGCTGGGGAAATGCTCCGCAAGGGCTCCATTGACGTCGATGTCACCCATATGTGAGGACTGACTTCCTGCTTGGTCCTGGAGAACTTGTCTTACTAATCTGTTATGTTTTTTTGAAAGTGTGAATAAACAGGTGGACAAAGGTGAGTCGGTTGATATAGTGTATCTGGACTTTCAGAAAGCCTTTGACAAGGTCCC
Source organism: Ichthyophis bannanicus (assembly GCA_033557465.1). Classification (NCBI taxonomy): domain Eukaryota; kingdom Metazoa; phylum Chordata; class Amphibia; order Gymnophiona; family Ichthyophiidae; genus Ichthyophis; species Ichthyophis bannanicus. Next base: position 626,887,741 of record CM066031.1, read on the forward strand.
GCATCAGAGACTTTTGGCAAAACTAAAGAGTCATGGGATAGGAGGCAGTGTACTACTGTAGATCAAGAACTGGTTAAAAGATAGAAAGCAGAGGGTTGGGCTAAATGGCCAATTTTCCCAACGGAGAAAGGTGAATAGTGGTGTACCCCAGGGATCTGTGCTGGGTCCGCTGCTTTTTGACATATTCATAAATGACCTGGAAAGTGGAATAATGAGTGAGGTTATCAGATTTGCAGATGACACAAAACTATTTAAAGTTGTTAAAACCCAAGAGGATTGTGGAAAATTGCAAGAGGATCTTGATAAATTAGAAGACTGGGCATCAAAATGGCAGATGAAATTTAATGTGGACAAGTGCAAAGTTATGCACCTAGGGAAGAACAACCCAAACTATGGTTACACAATGCAAGGTTCCACATTAGGAACCACCACCCAGGAAAAAGATTTAGGCGTCATTGTGGATGACATGTTAAAGCCCTCGGGCCAGTGTGCAACGACAGCCAAGAGAGCAAATAGAATGCTAGGTATCATAAAGAAAGGAATGGAAAATAAAACAAAAGATATTATAATGCCTCTATATCGTTCCATGGTGAGACCGCACCTTGAATATTGTGTGCAATTCTGGTCGCCGTATCTTAAAAAGGATATAGAGTTATTAGAAAAGGTTCAGAGAAGAGCCACCAAAATGGTAAAGGGGATGGAAGGATACTTCTATGAAGAAAGGCTAAAAAGGTTAGGGCTCTTTAACCTGGAAAAGAGACAGCTGAGGGAAGATATGATAGAAGTCTATAAATTAATGAACAGAGTGGAACGGGTAAACGTAGATTGATTGTTTACGTTATCAGAATATAGAAAGACTAGGGGACATGCAATGAAGCTACAGGGTAAACTATTTAAGACTAATAAAAGAAAATATTTTTTCACTCAACGTGTAATCAAACTCTGGAATTTGTTACCGGAGGATGTAGTAAAGGCTGTTAGTGTAGCTGGATTTAAAAAAAGGTTTGGACAAGTTCCTGGAGGAAATGTCCATAAACCATTATTAAGAAGGGACCCAGGATATCAATGCTTGACCCAGTAGAAGCATTGCGGAACCTGTGTCTTTTGGGGAAACTGCTAGGTACGTATGATCTAGATTGGCCACTGTTGGAAACAGGATACTGGGCTTCATGGACCTTGGTCTGACCCAGTATGGCATATCTTATGTTCTTATGTTCTTATGTCTCATTGTTCTACCATGCTGTCCTGTCTCTGGATGCTAAAAAGGCTTTCAATAAATTGGAGTGGCCATACTTATTGGCCGTGTTGCACCACTTCAGCTTTGGACCTGCCTTTTGTGGGCGGATAATGGCCATGTATGCGCAGCCGGAGCCTCCGTACTTGTTAATGATTTTAAATCCCCCTTGTTCCAGCTTGGGCGGGGAACTAGACAAGGCTGCCCGTTCTCGCCACTTCTGTTCCACGCTGGCTATCGAACCCTTAGCTACAAATATTAGGGCATGTGCGAGTGAGCTGGGGGTTGTTGTGGGGGCCACCAAACATACGGTACCCTTGTACGCTAATGACATCCTGTTATACATGAGGGAACCTTCTGTTCCCCTACCTAGAGTTGTTGATATTATCAATCGCTACGGGCAGGTATTGGGTTTCTTGGTGAACTGGCAAAAGTCGCACTAATGTTATGCTGCACCTGAGCAGAGGATGGGCTGGCAGGGTCGCAAGATCTGGGTTCTCAGTAGTCAACCAGTTCAAGTATCTGTGGGTCACAATCCCCAGTGACCTGTCTCGCCTGTATGATGTTAATTATGAGAAGTTACTAGCAAACATCTGGGGGGGATCTGCAATCATTGAAATATTGCACTGCCACTTAGTTGGGGAGAATTAATATGCTTAGGATGTTAACACTGCCCAAAATTCTTTTTTTGTTGATGCAGCTCCCGATTCACATAACTAGATGTATTTTCAAGAGTCTGCAAGAGGAATTCACCAGGTTTATATGGCAGAGGCAAAGACCTTGGGTGGGTTGGGTCATACTCACTACCTAAGGAACGAGGGGGACTGGGGATCCCCAATATCTCTGCATACTATTGGTGTGCGTGCCTGAGAGTGGCCTGGCATTGGTACAACAGGGGGCGAAGCAGAATGGGTGTGGCTAGAGGTGCAGTGGATGTCCTTTGCCCCCCTGCCTGCGGTGTTTTTTCTAGAGGATCTGGCCAACACATGGACAGTCCTGGCTCATCCCTTTCTGGGGCCTCTCTGTAGAGTGTGACAGATGCTATCTAAAGGTTCACAGACTCCCCCCCCCCCCCTTACTCCTTATACATTGGTTTCTGCCTTTGCCTTCATCAGGAATATGGGGAAGGGGGTGTTTACGGTGCCAGAAGCCCTGCAGCTACCAAATTCTATGTGGGTGGAGACTTCATCACCCAATACCATGTACTGTAGAGCAGGTGTTAGGTGCTTCCCTAAATTTTTTCCTCTTCTTTCAGCTATGCCATTTTGGGGAATGGTAACCACAAAATGTAAGGTTCTGAGTATACCCCATCCTTGGGAGCATCTATTATTTGAGTCTATCTCATCCAAGCACTTGATTGTGTGGCTATACAGAGCTATCAAAATAGACTTGGAGGAGAGAACAATACTAGCTGCATCGTGTCAAGCCTGGGGGAGGGTGGTACCAGACCTTGGTGAATCTGCATGGGGAGACATCCAGAGTTACACCCACACTTGCTCAATCTCTTTGATTTTAATGAATACCCAGATACAGATTTTGTTTCGGATGTACATCACGCTGCTCTTGTTGTTCAGATGGGGGCACAGTGATGATGATTTGTGCTGGCGTGGAGTCTGGGGGGATTTTTGAGCACCTAACTCTGGGGTGTAGGGTTTCTGGACAGCAGTTGGCTCCCATGTTTGGACTATTGCTGGGGTTTGCCCACCATTTGAGCTTGCAGCATTTGTGCTGGTGCTCCTGCCTGAGGAGGAATAGGATAAACCTATGGCTCACCTGGTCAACAGTCTCTTATTGGTCAGTTTTGGAAGCAGGCTTCCCTCCCCCCAACGATAACTGTATGGGTTTCAAAAATCTGGGAGATTTACCGTATAGAGAAACTCACCTAGGAGGTGCTAGGGAAGGACCGGGCATAAGGTGTGGTCACGTTTTGTGGACTATAGGGGCTTCCGACCCATGACTTGGATAGATGCAGATGGCAGATGCATGAGCATTCGGCTCCAGACTAGGAATTCTGGAGTGCCACACTCGATCAACAGGTTGCGATTTTGTACCATGTTAGACCAACAACCCTTAGTTACCAGCGACTAGAGTTGTATAGGGCTGACAGTGGGGAAAGATATGAATTAATGGGATAGGGTAGGGTGGCTTAGGATGGGAGAAGGTGAAGGGGGGAGGACAATTGAGGGGGAGCCTCTTTGTTAGAGAGTCTGTCATATACCCATCAATGATGGGGGGTCACATGGGCTCTTGAGAGGTCTAAGAGTCAGTGCAAGGAGTGGAAGGGAGAGGCTGATGGCTGAGAACCTGATTGTTGCCCGTTTGTTGTCTGCTGAATATCTTTGTTGAATGGCAAGTGTGGCAGATTGCTGAAAGGCAGCTAGGGTGGTTGTTGGGGTTGTTCGGCCCTTTCTGCTTGCTGCTTGTATATTTTTGCATGTTCTGCATGCCTCTGTCATCTTTTGCATACCTTTTGCATAGTTGTCTCTTTGGCCTATTTCTTACATAGTTGTACCTCTTGCATATTATTTATTTTATTTATTATTTATATTCTCTTATATACCGCGCTATTCTGCATCAGTGCGGTTTACATTGAACAAACTGAAATTACATTGAACAGGGCATTATAACTTGGAGATAACTATTTTACAGGGAACATGGGCTATGGAGGGTTAAGTGGCTTGCCCAAGACCACAAGGAGCACCTGTGGGACTAGAAACCCCAGTCCTTCCGGCCCAAGGTTGCTGTCCTCTAGTGGGATTTGAACCCCCGACCTTCCGGCCTGAAGTACCTTGCCCCAACCACTAGGCCACTCCTCCACATATTTCTTGCATTGCTGCATTCCTTGTACGTTTGTATTGACAGGGATTGGGGGGTTCTTTGAGCCTGTGTGTTGGTCCTCTGTGATATGATATTGCAATTATGTTGCTGGATCTGTTATATGATGTTTGGCTTACTCACAATAAAAAGATTGACACAAAAGAAAGCTGTTAGCGTAGCTAGATTTAAAAGCGGTTTGGACAAGTTCCTGGAGAAAAAGTCCATAAACTATTATTCAAGTGGACTGGGGAAATACACTGCTTACCCCAGGAATAAGCAGCATGGAAAATACTATATCGGAGCACAAGGGGCATGTTTACTAAACTAGGCTAATGGTTAACACTTGCCATTTGTAACTAATTCCCATGTTATCCAAAGGGACCTAGTTACATTTAGCATGGGGACGCAGTAGGGACTTTTCAGTAAAGTAACTCTAGGAACATGCTTGGTACCCCCTGAAAGTTCAACGCTGTTACACTTAACATGCATTCATTTTTGCTCCTAATATGAGATAAGTGTAAAAACTCAATTATCCTCGATTTTGAGGTATTGTCCCAGACTCCATGGAGTATAACCACCTCCTGTCCCCGATTTCAATGGGAACAGAGGGCAAAGGACTTTGCTTCTCCTGCATACTCTTCTAATGCAGTGTTCTCAATCCTGGTCGGAGAAGATGTAAAATTAACTAATTTTCTGAAAAAAGAAGGGGAATTTTAGAAATGTATAGAATATTTATCTAAAATGTTTAAGCATATATGTATGCCATTGGTCCATTTATAGTCCTCCTCATAACATATCAGGTTGTTTGGTTAGAATATTAATTGGTCTCTTCTTATTTTATTTTATTTCTTAAATTTCTTTTTTTTAACATGCTTTTTATATTTATTTATTTTACGATTAATTAGTCATATTTCTATGCACATATATCAAGATAGCATTGTCTGTATAGGATCAATTTATATTTTTTATGTTTCTTTTATTCATGGGATATGCTTGTTATGTATCTTCTATTTATTAATCCATTGTTTACGTTCTCCCTTTTAGCTACAGCATGATTTATTTATTGGTTTTATTGTTTTTAATTTATTTATAAATATATGTTTTATTTGTGTCTTTTTATGTACATTTTTAACACACAGAGGTTTGACCCCTGAAGAAGGCTCTCTCTGAAACACGGCTCGTGTAGGGTCTTGTGGTACTGGTATTTCTGGTTTTCTACTAATTAATTCTTGGTTTAATAAACTCTGCTTTGAGTATCTTGCCTCTCTGTGTGCCTTGGACATTGACGAGTACCCCTGTGCTTTTTGTTGGTTTGGACTATGATGTTCTCACCCTGGAAGAATGTGCTCAGCTTTGGGGCTGATGCCTTACATTTTACTGAAAGAACCATTATTCTCCAGGATTGAGGATGGTTTGGATGGTAATGACAAGGAATGGGAGGACACTGTCTCCCTTACAAAGAAATTTATAAGAGAGGAACTTTATTATGCATCACTATTGGAATACTGTCGACACCAGATAATCCCAAGAGGATTACATATGAACAAAGGTCCAGGTCTTTTCCAGGATGATAATGGGTTTGTCCAGAGTTGGAATGCTATATTAAATAAATGTTCCCTGGACCTCATGATATTATTAATTAATACATCCAAAAAGAAGGCAGAAAGTTTGCAGCAGGAAGTGGATGAAAAATTAAATATTCTTAAAGTCAATGATACTTGATACGAGACGTTGCTTACTGATTATAATAGAAATATAGACACATATAGAAAGGAAGTAAAAGAGAAAAAAAATAAGAAATTCCGTCATGATGAGGACTATAGGAGTGGGGTTTTTGTTTTATAACAGGAGTTATCCCTATAAGAAGCAGGACCCAGCTGTCACCAAACAGACATCACAGTTCCCAGAAAAGATACCCTTGGCTACAAGGAAAAGGAGTTACAGTCAATCCCTCTTGATTCATCTGCCCCACGTTTCAATTCCCAAAAGAAAGAAAAAAGGAATGATTTTTTCAAGATGGACAATTTGTGGATGGGTGGAGGTTACCCTCACTCATGGACACAGCATGTATATCAGCAGAATCCTCCAATGAGGGGCAGGGAGAGAGGGAGAGGGAGAGGGAGAGAGAAAGGGGGGAGAGAGAGAGAAAGGGGCCAGGGACAATCAGACCAGAGGGACATGAAAAGAGACTGGTCAGACTCGAGAGATCATCACAGCAGATTTTGGATCATGGTGTAATTAACTTCTGTTCTCATTGAAATGGGGGACAGGAGGTGATTATACTTCATGGAGTCTGGGACAGTACCACAAAATTGGGCTGACATCTGGTAACCTTATCAATCAACAGCTCATTTTCTGCCTTGCAGCATTGACAAGGACTAACATGTAGGGTATGTACAGAGCTCAGAATTTGCTAAACAAGGCATGTGCTAAACTAACACAGCCCACACTATAACCATTTTATAGTACCTCCACTTTAGTGAACATACATCAAATGTGCTGTGGTACGGGCACAGTTTTACACCTTTTTATTGCATTTTCTTAAAAGATTACTCCCTTCCAAAGGTGTATAGCACTTTCAAATGTGATAGTAAGATTTTTATAGAGAGGTTTAACAAAATCTCACTAGTTGTAGCTATGTTTAACTTATAATTCAACAACCTCCTTCATTCTCAGTGCTGTTTTAACACTTCCTAAAGGCTTTATCAAACTGCTGTCATTATAAACATTTATAGAATTTGTTCTCCTACCCCGCCATGGTTTTGTAAAGACTATGAATGTTCTGATTAAACATAATTTCAGGGCTTCTATATAAAACAGAGCAAACTTCTATTTGGATATACACCTACAGCATTCATAAGAAGGACAATAGCAATTCCAGAAACAGAGGTCTACAGTCATTGAAGAAAAAACTATTTTTATGAACACCCGAATGAGAGTAGGTATTCTCAATTTATTGGGAAAGTGACATTTGAAGGTCAAAATAATTTCTAAAAGAAAATTATATTTCTTCAACACATACTGTATAATAAGTAATGGAAAATTCAAACTGTGATAACAGTACAAATTATAGGGCTTTGAAAATTATGTAGGCATTGACTCGCTGCACAGGAAAACATGGACAGAGCAAACCGATTCCTAAATGTGAATATTATGCTATTCTGGTGCTGATCTATCATATAAGAAGGCAATTAAGTTTGCTAACTAGATATAAGATTTGCAGTTCATACTAGTCACATTCTTACAGAATTTGAGGTTCACATCATGGGCCAATGCAAAGAAATACAGTGTTGCTCCTATGCACCTTATGTCACCTGAAAATTGTTATTATTATAAAACATTAAGAGATTTATTTTATTTTAGGTACTTTACAGTCAACAATCCAAACTCCTTGCTCTCAGTGAGTTACAAAATGAAACACATTATAAACAGAAATCAAAACAATATAGCAAACAAAAACTTAATCAAAGGCATGACAATGAACAAACATTACAGAGGTAATTTTATAAGGAGGCAACTACTTTTACATACAGGTACCAATGCATGAACGTTGGTACTTTAGTCATTTACATGCCTAAATAGCCATGTACGTGCATATATGACCTCTTACAAAATGCCGAATAGCGGCAAAAGTAAGCATGTCATTTCCATGGCACGTGCTTTCACTATGGGCTTGCATATGGGTGGAATTTGACAGAGAATGGGGGTGCTGGTGTGAGTGATCACACCTACATTGTAGGTGTGTTCTCTGTCAAATATGCTAGTATTTTATAAAGACAAGTAGGTTCACCTGGAGTGAGACAGAGCTTCCAGCCAAGATGGCCACCACTCTTTAGGGATCTGAAGCATCCCTCCAAGATAACCACCATCGAGGTTGCAAAAATGGTTGGGAAGGCTAAAATATTAATGCGGACTGATGCAAAGCTGTGAGTACCCTGACAAAGCCAAATAACAACTGCCACAAGGAAGCTCAACAACTGCGGACAGTGAGCAAGGTCTGATGATCCCACCACCCTCCCCTTCAGTAAGTGGAGACCATCAGCTTAGCAGCCATGGAAAGGCCAGGGCAGCGCTAAGTCTTCCTTGGTGTAAGAAGGGCGGCAAGTGTATTACTTTGTGGCGGTGCACGAGAACTGAACAACATGCCTCCTTGAACGACATACAACCTGCTAGGCATAGCAAGCAGTGAGCATAGACATGTGGCGCACGTGAGTGGCATGAACACAGAAGGCCTCAGTGGAGGCAAGACTGTAATTGCACTGCACAATAGTGTAAGTGCCTGGAGGAGCAGCACACAGCTTCAGTGGAGACAGGAGAAGTCAGCATGCCAACTGTGAGTAGGCCGTGAGAGTGGCAGTAAAATGCTGTGAACACCCCACAGGGGGAGGGTGGCATTCTAAGAGAACCAGACCAGAGCTGGTGATAAGCACTGAAGGCACTTCCTGAAAGTGCTCCTTGGGTGGTGGTGTCCCTACATTCCTTCCTGGAACATAGCTCAGAGCCTTCAAAGTTGCTGGTAGTGTAGTGTATGTCAAGTGCCACGAGTTGGTCGTCTGGAAGATTGGGGCACGGTGACATGGGCTGAGCAGAGCTTAACCAGCATATTTTGGTAGGATGCTGCTGGATGGCAGGAGTGAAAGGAGCTGGCTTTGGCAGCTGCAGACAAAGCTGACCCACTGCATTGTGACAGGCAGTGGCCCCCAGTTTAGAATGCCGATAAAGTTTAAAGGAAAGTCTTGCAAGGGGCAGTGCAAACAGAGCAAAGGGTCTGAAACCATCTCCAACTCTAGGAAGAAAAAGCTAATGGTGGCGTCAGGGGAGCATCCTCCCTGACACAGAAGTAGGTATAATGGCAACCTCAGGAGGGCAGTGGCCATTGCTACTGATAGAGAACATGGCAAAATACCTTGCAAAGAGTGTGACTGCTGTGTTGGGCATACCGTCTTTCAGAAATGGGAAAGATTGGGATGTTATCAGATTGGACACTTGATAGGAGAGCGCAAGTCGGGGACTGAGGTATTCACAGAACTTCCAGAGCAGTAGACAATCCCCAGGACTCATGACTTCTATTATACGCAGGTCTGGCATTATTGCTTAGTGCTGGGGGTGATGGGCACATAGGACCCATGGATAGGGACTTTCAGACTTTGCGGCCAAAATTCAACACATTATCTAGATGGTATGGGGTATGCCGGGGGATTAGGCAGAGACCTTGGTTTCCCCATTTGGCACATGTATGGTCAGGAGATATTGCACAATCCTTGGAAGAGAAAGAGATGGATGAGCAGTTTAACAATATATATTTATAACTATCCAATGCTTTTCACCAAGAAATGCAATTCCAGCTGTTGCATAGAACATTTATTACAAGAGGGAAAGGAGCATACATGTACCTATGGCCCAACAGCACCTGTGACAAGTGTAAAAAAAGATAAGGGGATTCTAGTGCATACCTTTCTTGAATGTTCATAGCTGTGCGATCTGTGGGAGCAAGTCTTGAAGGAACTGTATCAATTGTTGGGGGTGGAGTTGGAGTGGATATACAATTTGCTGCTGTTGGGGAATGTGGCTAGCATAGAGAGAAATAGGATGGCCCAGGGGGGAAAAAGATTTCTTTATGTGGGGCTCTTTATAATGCGCAAAGTAATTCTGTGTTCCTGGTTGGAAGAGATAGGACCCAGCATATAGCAGTGGATACATGTGATGTATGAGTCTTAAAATGGGCTACACCTTAATGTAAAGAAGACAAAAATTCTGACAACTGGCAAAATTAATAAGTTCATCATTGATGGAGAAGAAATTGAAATAGTGGACAACTTTAACCTACTTGGATCAACTACTAATAAAGAAACAACAAGCAGTCAAGAAAACAGAAGACAAGTTGCTCTTGACAGAATGGCTATAAAGGACCTAGACAAGATTCTCAAGATGTTTCTCTCCATACAAAGATTTGACTTGTTCAAGCCATCATATTTTCAATAACGTTATATGGATGCGAAAGTTGGACAGTGAAAAAGATAGTCAGGAAGAAAATCGATGCCTTTGAATTATGGTGCTGGCGACGAATACTATGTATAGCATAGAACTGCCTGAAGAACAAACCAGTCAGTACTAGAAGAGATCAAACCTAAGCTTTCCTTAGAAGCTCAGGTGACAAGACATTGACTTTCATACTTTGGACACATCATGTGAAGAGAGAGATTAGAGGAAGACATCATGTTTGACAAGGCTGAAGGTCAACGCAAAAAAGGAAGGACAGCAATGAGATGGATCAATACAATAACAGCAGCTATGGGTGCCACTCTGTCAACAATGAGCCGCCTGACTGAAGGCTGAACACAATTCAGAATAACTATCCAGAGGGTCGCCATGAGTTGACACCGACTTGATAGCACTTAACAACAACAACACTGTGATAATGAAGCACAAAATAGAAATTACACTTACCTGGTAATTGTCGTTCCTTGAGTGACGACAGTTTAGTCCTCCACCTCTGGGTTGTGCACCTCCTCCTGCAGCTTGGAGACTGGGCATGTCAAAGTCGTGACATCACTGAATATAGCCTGCTGGTATCTCCCATCAGCCTCCAGTGTACTATTGACAAAGCAAACTCAAAGGAACAACAAATAAGTAACTATACCATAACTTTAAAAAATTCTCCATTCCTCAACCTGAGGAACCTTTTTAACCTTATCAGTCTTATATTTTTCTTTTTTTTTAACTTTACATTCACGTCCCCCCTATGCAAACACGTTTCCTATACCATCCCCTCGTTTAAATAAGAGAGAAGGAAGAAACAACAGAGAGGGATACTCACTGCGATCTAGAATCTGAAAGGATCTGTCTACTCCTTGAGATTGATGCTCCACTCCGCCTGAAAATAAACTCTGAAGAAATCACACCCCTGGGCGGGAATGAGGACTAAACTGTCATCACTCAAGGAACGATAATTACTAGGTAAGTGTAATTTCTATTTCCTTATCGTTCCTCCAGTTTAGTCCTCCACCTCTGGGATGTAAACAGAGCAGTAATCATTGGGAGGGACCTATCCAGCCAACTCACCACACCGTCGACCCGGAACAGGCATCCTTTACTGCCAGAACATTTAGGCAGTAGTGGTTACTGAGGGAATGAAGAGACGACCTGGAAGCTGCTCTACCAATCCCCCCTGGTGGAATGATACAGTGATCCACCCATGAAGCTGCTTGCGCCCTGGTAGCAAGAGTCAGAAAGCCCCCCGGAATCGTACAACCTTGCCACCAGAATGCTGAGGCAACCACCGCCTTAACCCAGTGCGAAATGGCCGCCTTCGCTGCTGCTTCCCCTTCGCAGGTACCTCCAACCAACACACAAAAACAAAGAATTGAACGTCGCACCCTGTATTTTATGTTTCCTATCGGCGTAAGCTACGAATAAAAACCTCCCTTTCCAGAAAAACCGAGAACTGGTAGAGAAACCAATAGGTTCAGGAGAAAAATCAGATACCACCTTTTGGAAGGACGACGGAACTGGTCGCAAACACCACCCTCTATCCAGAAAGGGTGAAAACGGCTCATTACATGACAACGCCTGAAACTCCGAAACTCGTTGCGCCGAACAAAGAGCTATCAAAGCCACTGTCTATAACAGCAAATCCTTTACCGATGCCTGGAGTAAAGAATCAAAGGGCTCTTTAGTTAATGCTTCTAAGGCACAATCGGGATCCCACAGCAGAACCTGAACTCTCCTTGAGGAGCGCAGTCGGGTCCCAACTTAAGGAAACGCCACACATCGATCCGAACACCTAGCGCTATTCCCTCCACAGAACCTCTACAGCCGGAAACAGTCGCCAGCTGGACCCTCTAAGGAACTGGCCGCTAGTTCCTTCAGACACTGTCCGGCAGAGAACTCAGACCAAGGATACAGACACCTTTGTCGCCCGGACTTGCCGCCGTGAACAGCAGCCTTCAAAAAGGCGCTAAGCACGGACCTATGTACCAGACGCAGCCTGCCTCCTTGCTCTCAACAAGGTGGCGAAGACTGCCGCAGAATAACCCTTCTTCTTCAGCCCCACCCATTCAAAGGCCAAACTGTAGGCGGACACCAATCCACCTGAAACATTCGTCGCGGACCTAGCCACAGCAGAACGTCCGCTACCGGCAACTTCTAGGAAATGCCTGTCGAGTAGGCGAATGAGATCAGCTTAGTATGGCCGTCTCGTCCAACCGTTCGCTACCAAGAGTACCTTTTGCTGAAAGCCTCGATACGCTAACTACTTGCCCTATGAGAGCCCACGGGGAAAGGACAAGACGAAGACTTTTAACTGGGAGCTTACTGAGCCTCGACTTGGACGAACCATCAGCCGTCCCATTCCTCCACCAGAGAGACCTCCGGGGGAACCCCAAGGAAGCCAATAATATTAGCTAGCGCTCGAATTAAACCATAATGCACATCTGCCACATAAAGCAAATCAGGCTCTAGTCGATTCAACTCCCTGATCCTTTCCTGTTCCAGGCGAGTAGACTGCCGTAAACACTGCGACCACCTGAAGCATGCTCTCACCCCCCCAGGCTCCACAAATGGGAGCTTGTAAGGACAGAGCATTGCTCCCAACGATCGCTTCAGTGAACCATCTACTTTCCTATCTTGCGCTAAAGAAGATTGCTAGGGCTCTCTTCCATACAGTGAGTCCAAACCCCCTGGTAGTGCAAGGTGTGCACCCACCCACGTAGTACCCAGGCCTGCCCCTGCTTGGCCTCAAAATGTCAATCAAGGACAGGCAAATTCAGGATAGATGATAACTTTTTTTTTTTCCACAAAGACATCTTTTAACCAAAAATTCCTTCAGCATATGTTAGGAGAAGCTCTTTCCATGCCAACAATATGAAGTAGAAAGAACTCCCAATCACAGGCATACTAATCCACGGCCTTCCTGCTAGAGTAACGCCCCATTCCGTCTGACTGCACAAAGATGGACTTTATATTTCAACTAGCACCTGATGTTAGGAAATACAGCTTTCTCATTCCGCAGTGGCAATTGAGTCAGCAATGAAGAAGCCGAGAAACTGCAGACAAGTTCCCATTATACCACCTGGAAAAGACTCCACTTTTAGACCACTGAAGCAAAAAAGCATTCGAGAGTGCATTGTGTCCTGCCAGTAGCTGATCGAATTTAAATGATTCAGTGTATGCAGGGCATTTTCCAGAGAACGCAAGGTCCCTCATCCAGGCTGCCTCCACATTCACAGTCTAAACCGGCAGCCATCTTGGCTGATGCCGATCAGCATGGAAGCCATCTTGTAAGCCCAGCATATGATGTATGCCTACTAGAATCTGAGCTGCTGCTATTGCTGCTAGAGAACTAGCCTGACTGCGTGCTTCTGGCCCCCATTAAGGCATTCGCTGAACACTAGCAGATACTCTCCGCACTGGAGAACCTCTGATAAATGGAATGGGAGCATAGATAGCTTCAAAGGCCAGAGTTCTATTTTGCAACCTCTCTCCACTGAGCTACCTTTTCCATATGTAAAATTAAATCACATTTAGCCAAAATTAAGACATTACAAATCTACCGTAAAATCTTATAATTTGGGCAAAGCCAAACTAAACGGGAATATTTTCCATTAAGAAACCACACAAATATAAAACCCCTCTCATGACATAATGCTTATGGCAGAGCATTCCACATCTGTGGACTGGCCATGGCGCTCACCCAAGCACCTGTTACAACTGTCCAAGAGAGTTATCACCATAATTCCTTTTGACTTGAATATGTTTACAGCGGATCATAGCGCTGTATCACAGCAGCTAAGCCAAAATATTACCCTGCCATATAAACCGACTTTAACGGTTTATAGGACCTTCTATGGATAGCGGAAGGAGATTCTTGTAAATCAACATAGCTATGCCCTTTTTTTTTTTTTTTTTTTAAAGTATAGGACTCCAAAAACCAAGTTTCCGCCAACTCCAATGAAATCAAAGCAGATCAGCTAAAATTACCCGAACTGCTCCTACAGCTTTGCAAGAAGCTACCAGCCCCCACTACACCCAGCTTTCCTTCCCCCCTTATCCTGAGGAATTCAGCGCTGCAGGACGCGTTGCGCGCCCCCTGCCAGCCTGCTGCGTCTGCCAGGGAGCTGAAGAGCGAAATAGAGAGAAGAACCCCTGGAAGCAAACAATGTCCCGACCTTGGGTTCAGGCGCAAAAGGCCACCGAATAAATCAACAGTGTCAGCTAAAAATGAACAAGGCTATCTCTCACTAAAGAGAGTTTCTTTTTCTTTTTGAAATCCCACCGAAGTCCGTGGGACCCAAGCCTTCGAACACAGCCCCTTAACGCTGTGCATTAACAATAACCAGAGAAATGAAATGAAATACTGCTCTAGAAATAGATGAGGATTTCCTGGGAAGGGCATGCTAAGTGGAGCTATGAAACACACAGGCACCCCCCCTCCCCCGGCCTTCCTGCAGTCAGAGAAATAGCAGTGGGATACACCGACAACCTTGCAAATGGAGGTCTTAGAGGTTGCTGCCTGTGTGAACCTGATGAGTAATACGATTTTGTATTTTACCCCCCCCCCCCCCCAGGGATGGGGGCACTGAATACTATATGTGATTCATGAGCAGCGCTGCCATCCGGTGGCCTTTAGGGTACCAGAGCCCAACAAACGATACAGAAGTTAAGAGCTTTAAATCTTGGTCATATAATCTTGATTTGCAGAACGTTACAGTTGCTTGTTTAGTCACTAACCCCTGAGAGCCCATGAGGTGGCCCTGTGGTTATTTCTTCCCTGACTTGCAGAGAATGATGAATCTGATATGGCTGCATACACACGGTCACAGAAAGGCACTATTGAGTGTACCAGCTGCCCTCTGGTGGCCATAGACCATAGCACAGGCACTTCTTGGCTGACAGTTAACTGTTATATACATTTTTATATCCTAAGATTTCCTAAATCTGTCCCTGTGAAACCACAGGCATTTGGGCAACTTTCACTATAGAATACACTGTCATAACACGGAACCTATGAAGGAAATAGTTTTAGAAAAAAACCCTGTTTTACATGGAACTGAGAAGATGCAGAGTGTGCAGTTCCAGCGCAGCACAGCCAGAGGGCATATGAGCAGTTCCACAGAGCCAGAAGCAACATGCTCTGACACTGATTGCATTAGTAGCAAGCAGTTTCACCTGAGATCAAGCCTAAAATATTCAAACCAAAAATCCCTTTATAAAGGAAACCAGATGGTAGAAGAGGGGGGCAGCAGCAAGGCAAGCAGTAGTAAGAGCCGGCAAAGCTGCAAGGAGAGCCGTGGAAGCAACAGGAGCGGCGAAAGTAGCCTAACCAGGAACATAGCCAGAAGCACAGCAAGTATCACTGCAAGAGGCTCAGCAAGAGGCTCAGGACGGAGCACAGCCTGGAGCAGCAGTTTGGATAGCTGTGGGAAAAGGAACCTGGAACAGGATAGCTTCCACGTGCAGCCAACTCAAAGAGACAGAATCCAAAGGAGTTTCACTCAAAGGGATATATTGGGACGGAGCCAATAGCAAAGCAAACAGAAGAAGCAGTTTGCCTGATAAAAGCAACTCTCCTAGCCCAAGTAAGTTCATTGTATCAAACCAGCAAGGAACAAAGAAGGGAAGTTCCTGCTACAGAGATACCTTTGCTAAGGACCACAAAGGGTGGAAATCCATACCGGGTTTGCCTGATAGCCCTGAAAGCAGAGCACTGCATAGAACAGCTTGTCTGCCTGAGAAAGCACATTACAAGGAGAGCTCTGGGTGTGGCAGCTTAGAGAAGCCAAGGTATGCAAAATCCTTAATTCTAAGAGAAAGTTTTACTGATGAAAACCCTCTTCAAAGAGTTAAACCTTATAAGGGGAGAAGAAGTAAAACTGACCTTTTAAAAGCATTTCCCCAAAGCTTAGTAAGAGAGTTTTATGGGAAGCAAAAGAATCCCTGTGAGGAGTTAACAGGGAGTGAAAATTATCATTCATCTGAGGAGGGCAGTGACCCTGAGTCAATGGACTTTGACTATGAAAACAGTATTCCCATTCCTCAGGAGGAGCCGATGGAATGTAATCTTTGTTCAGCAGCTAGCATGATTTCCCTGCAGGATTTATATAGAGAGAAGAACTCTGCTGATGGTGAAGCTGTTGGTGGAACCTTTTTTGTTAAAGAGAAGGACTGTATTTACTTTCTTTGTGTCTTACTGGACCTTAGCGTTGACCGGGGAAATAAAGCCTTGTTACTCTACACTTTGGCTTGAATCGTTCTTCATAAGGAGTTCTGTACTACAAGGACCAGAATCCTCTAGGCCCTTTGGGTCAATCACTCCTTAAAAATTAATTAAATGCGCCAGATGCCCTTACTCCAACCAACCACTAGGGGCACCTGGTGACATAATGGCGTAGTCGGCAGGATGTTGGGACAACACCCTAAGACGCTAAAAAGAAAGGAAGAAACCACTAATACTGGGTGAGAGAAAAACCCGGAACGGATTTGAGGAAAACCCGAACCGGATCCAAAGAAAACCCGGAACGGATTTGAAGAAAACCAGAACCGGATCCAAAGAAAACCCGGAACGGATTCAAAGAAAACCCGAACCGGATTCAAAAAGAAAACCCGGACTCGAGTCCAGGAAAGCCCAGACCGGACCGAGCAAAATCCGGATTGGATTTGAGGAAAACCAGGACCAGGAAGACGAGACCAGGAGCGGAGGTCATCAGTTGCTACCAGCAGTCGTAGAGGGCTACGTTGTGGAGCTGCTGCAACCTTGTCTGGGAGCTCGAGTCTACTCTACTACCAGGTAAAGGTAGAGGGGTAGAGTGGTCTGGATACTGGTTGAAAAAAAAATTCTAATAAAGGAGGAAAAAAAAAAAAGGGAGAAAAGGGCTAAGTGTTTTTGGACCACACTTGGTTTGTTTTCTTTTTTTTCTCTTTTCCCTAGGTAAATTCCCTCAATATGGAGCAGAAGGAATTAATAGAGTGGATGATGATTCAGTTTGAGAAACAGAGAGAACTTGCCTGTCAAACCCAGCAACAAGCCATACTAGCGTTGCAGGAACAGCAGAAGCCCTTTTTTACACCTAATGGAGGCTTGGGCAGCCCAGCAACAAAAGGTGCCGGAGGGAGCCTCCAATCAACAGGGACGGGTTTCTGGACTGGGCAACTGGCCGGTAGGACCAGCCGCCTTTGATTCTCTGAGCATAGGAAAACTAGCAGCCACCGATGATATCGACGACTTTATTGACTCTTTCGAAAGGATAGCTAGTTCAGTAAAGTGACCTAAAGAACAGTGGTCAATTAGGCTAGCAGCTTCTCTTACGGGGGAGGCGCTGTCTGCCTATCGGGCAATGCCAACCTCATTAGCGGCGGATTATACCGAGGTGGTGAAAGCCATACGGGAGCGCTTAGTCCTAACACCCCTCGTATATAATCGCATGCTGCGAGCCGCACGCCTTAAGAGGGGTGAGACTCCGAAGGTATTAGGCCATAGGCTTAGGAGCTTAGCGGAAAAATGGCTAAGACCTGCTGGTAAAAATGTTGAAACGATTATGGATGAAATAGTCCTAGAACAGTTTATGCATGCAGTGCCCAGCAATGTGCAGAGCTTCCTAATTCTACAAAATTGTAGCACCACAGCAGACGCCATTGTTTTGACAGAAAGATATTTGGAGGCGGATTTGGCCACCCAAAATTCTAAAGAGGTTTCCGAAAAGGCAAGCGGTGCGTACAAGCAGTCCTTAGGAGCTCTCTCTCATTGTAAGACACACAATGTAAAATGTAATAATGCTTTGTCAAAGTATGCTGATAAAACATGTTTTACTTGTGGAAAGACCGGTCACGTGAGAACTGAGTGCCAAGCACGTGTGGCTCTCCTAGGAGAGAACCAAAAGATACCGTGTGAAGGTTTAATCTTGCATGTGTTTGTGCAAGGGGTTCCAACCAAGGCTCTACTTGATTCCGGTGCGGATCAAACAATGATCTCTCGCAAGCTTTGGTCCATAATTAAAGAGCGAGCAGAGTCCACACCGGATCAACCAGAACGACAGGTAAAAATAAAAGGTGTTCATGGCACTGCCACTTTGTATCCTGTCTATAACCTAACTATAAAAGGTTTGGGAATAACACAAAAAATGTTAGTAGCGGTTGTACCCAAGTTACCGCAGGAGTTAGTCTTAGGTCGAGACTGGCCCCACTTTAAAGGAGCGTTAAAAGAAGGATTAAATCCCCGCGAAGTTTTTGTCTCCACACGTTCCCAGGCAGAGAGTTCTGAAAAACCTTCTTGTTCACGTGACGCAGATTTGGGGGACCTCCCTTCACATGATGACTTAATAGCTGATTCCTCAAGGAAAATAAAAAAGTCAACGGCAGAGAAACGTAAGGAGAAGCAATGCCGCTCTCAAGGCCAGGCAGATTTGGAAGCAGGGAAAGGATTGCCCTGGATTCCCGCGGAATTGGTGGAAAAATTCCCCTCGTTTATAAAAGAGCAAAGGGATGACCCTGCGCTAAAGCGGGCATTTGAATACACCCAAGAAAAAAGAAAAACCTTTCCAAGGTTCATAATAGAAGAGGAAATACTATACAGGGAAGCCACAAACCCAAAGACCCAAGAAGTGCGGAAGCAATTAGTAGTTCCAAATACCTTCAAATCCACGGTGCTAAGGTTGGCTCATGACCACCCAATAGGCGGTCATAAGGGGATACAGGGAACACTTGATCAAATATTGACTAGATTCTATTGGCCAGGAGTGTTCAAGGAAACCTCTCGGTTTTGTGAATCCTGTGCCTCCTGCCAGCGAGTGACTTCCCTATGTCCACCGGAGGACCCCTACAACCAATGCCAATAATCTCAGACCCCATACGAAGGCTGGCGATCGACATAGTGGGACCCCTAGTCAAAACCCCCAAAGGATTCCAATATATACTAGTTGTCATAGACCAAGCCACGCGTTTCCCCTGGGCAATGCCCTTAAGGAATATATCTGCAAAGTCTATCGCCAATGAGCTCATAAAACTATTTTGCGAAATAGGATTTCCTCGGGAAGTATTGTCAGACCGAGGGAGTAATTTTATGTCCCGATACTTAGCGCAGGCCTGGGACGCTTTTGGAATCCATCATCTGAAGACGTCGGCTTATCACCCCAATGTAATGGGTTAGTCGAACGAATGAACCAGTCTATAAAACAGATGTTGCGTTGGTCATTAGACGGGGAAATGACCGAGTGGGATGTGATCCTCCCATTCATACTGTATGCCTGCAGAGAGAGGACGCAAAGTTCTTTAGGTACTTCACCGTATGAACTATTGTACGGGAGATCACCCAGGGGAGTGTTGGACATTCTCCGGGAACAGTGGGTGGAACCCGTAGAAGATGAATGTGGCATTCCACAATTCTTAAAAAAATTAAGAAGCCGTATAAAACAAACTTCCAAGCTGGCTGAATTGAAACTGAAAAATAGTCAGCAGAAGCAGAAAAAATATTACGACAAAGGCAATGCGCCTAGACAACTTACTGCCAGTGACGGGGTAGTAGTTTTAGTATCCGGGCCTACTCCAAAGTTTGAAGCCCAATGGAAGGGACCTTACACGATTGTCAAACCACTTAGTCCTACCTCTTATTTGGTAAGAGATACAAACGGTTGGGAATAGACATACCATATAAATGTCCTTAGACGTTGGCGTGAGAGATTGGCCTTGTTTATGGCAGTCAAGAAAGGATCCCAATACAAGAAAGGACACCCCTATTGCTACAAAAAAAAAACCAGAATATAGCCAGAGACCCGCCTTGTAAGGCAGAAGAAGAAGCTACACTTACGAGCTGTAGTGAAGGTGAACACTCAGCCCATAATATTTTAAGACGGGGGATATGTCATAACGCGGAACCTAAGAAGGAAATAGTTTTAGAAAAAAAACCTGTTTTACATGGAACTGAGAAGATGCAGAGTGCGCAGTTCCAGCGCAGCATAGCCAGAGGGCGTATGAGCAGTTCCACAGAGCCAGAAGCAACGTGCTCTGACACTGATTGCATTAGTAGCAAGCAGTTTCACCTGAGATCAAGCCCAAAATGTTCAAACCAAAAATCCCTTTATAAAGGAAACCAGATGGTAGAAGAGGGGGCAGCAGCAAGGCGAGCAGTAGTAAGAGCCGGCAAAGCAGCAAGGAGAGCCGTGGAAGCAACAGGAGCGGCGAAAGTAGCCTAACCAGGAACATAGCCAGAAGCACAGCAAGTATCACTGCAAGAGGCTCAGCAAGAGGCTCAGGATGGAGCACAGCCTGGAGCAGCAGTTTGGATAGCGGTGGGAAAAGGAACCTGGAACAGGACAGCTTCCACGTGCAGCCAACTCAAAGAGACAGAATCCAAAGGAGTTTCACTCAAAGGGATAGAGTCCAGAGAGGTCAAACATATTGGGACGGAGTCCATAGCAAAGCAAACAGAAGAAGAAGTTTGCCTGATAAAAGCAACTCTCCTAGCCCAAGTAAGTTCATTGTATCAAACCAGCAAGGAACAAAGAAGGGAAGTTCCTGCTACAGAGATACCTTTGCTAAGGACCACAAAGGGTGGAAATCCATACCGGGTTTGCCTGATAGCCCTGAAAGCAGAGCACTGCATAGAACAGCTTGTCTGCCTGAGAAAGCACATTACAAGGAGAGCTCTGGGTGTGGCAGTTTAGAGAAGCCAAGGAATGCAAAATCCTTAATTCTAAGAGAAAGTTTTACTGATGAAAACCCTCTTCAAAGAGTTAAACCTTATAAGGGGAGAAGAAGTAAAACTGACCTTTTAAAAGCATTTCCCCAAAGCTTAGTAAGAGAGTTTTATGGGAAGCAAAAGAATCCCTGTGAGGAGTTAACAGGGAGTGAAAATTATCATTCATCTGAGGAGGGCAGTGACCCTGAGTCAATGGACTTTGAATATGAAAACAGTATTCCCATTCCTCAGGAGGAGCCGATGGAATGTAATCTTTGTTCAGCAGCTAGCATGATTTCCCTGCAGGATTTATATAGAGAGAAGAACTCTGCTGATGGTGAAGCTTGTAACCATTTTTCTCCTGATATATTAATTTGTTTTGATTTAAAATAAGCCTTAGCCCAGACTTACACTTAACTGTGAAACCTACAACAGTTGATTGTTTGAAATGTTGGTGGAACCTTTTTTGTTAAAGAGAAGGACTGTATTTACTTTCTTTGTGTCTTACTGGACCTTAGTGTTGACCGGGGAAATAAAGCCTTGTTACTCTACACTTTGGCTTGAATCGTTCTTCATAAGGAGTTCTGTACTACAAGGACCAGAATCCTCTAGGCCCTTTGGGTCAATCACTCCTTAAAAATTAATTAAATGCGCCAGATACCCTTAATCCAACCAACCACTAGGGGCACCTGGTGACAACACAACGGCACACTTCCAGCCTGTCCCTCCTTCCAACTACAAGTTAGGGCTCTGCTCTTGAACCTAAAAGCTGGCAATTTGCCTAATATCCCGGGACTTAACAGATGCTCCTCAGAGACATGATTAGGAGGGAAAGAACATGTGGTATCAGATCAGTGCCAAAACTGCTGTCCTATAAAACTAAGAATAAACTTAAAAATAAAGAGGAATGACAACAGCCCTCTTAAGGCTGAGGAACCCCCCGAGCCTCAAAAAACCTACAAACAAAAGAAAGAAACACTAGGCCCAACAATCTAGCTATTCTGCCTGTCGTCTTCCTCATACAGGCAGCTCACTGCAACTCTCGCCATGCGGTCCAAATACCTAGAGAGAAAATGGCCACCCCTTCGCCAATGAATTTTGGCACCAAGAACAACAGCCGCTGCAAAAAGGAGGCCTCAGCAGACCGACCGAGCCCGAAGGCCTTACCTGCAGGGCCGAAAACCACGCAGCCTGCTCCTACTGCCTTGAATTCCTCCGATCCTCAAGCCACGCTGATGCGCATGGCAGCCGCGGCGAGGACCACTCAGCCGGTTCCACAGAATAAAATTAAAATCACGCAGCAACGGAGAGGCTCCGTCTCACACAGCTTCAGTGTGGCTGTACGGGTCCCGGAGATCTCTCCCGTACCGTCCAGGGAGAGAGATCCGCACCGGCGAATGCCTGCAGCAAGTGAAAATAACTGACAAGGAGGGAAGGCGAGAGCTGCTACTAATTTAAAGAGCCAGGCTCAAATTTAAAATTACTGTAAATATAAGGAAATTTGCTTCTAATAACTAAAGGGAACTAATCCCTGATTGCCAATTAACCAAAGGTAACTGAATTCAAAGTAAAATTAAAAGTAAAAATCAAAAGTAAAATCAGAATAGAATTTGTCACACTAAATGCTCCTTATCTGTTCCCCCTAAGTGAGCCCAGAAACTAGGCTCACTACGTCCTCCTGTTGCATGGAGACTGGACACACTGGGAGCTGATGGGAGATACCAGCAGGCTATATCCAGTGATGTCACAACTTTGACATGCCCAGACTCCAAGCTGCAGGAGGAGGTGCACAACCCAGAGGTGGAGGACTAAACTGGAGGAACGATAAGGAATAGCAAATTTACTTGATTACTCCTTAATTGAAGACTATTGATTATGTATATTGGGAAGACTATGTGGTTAGAGCAGCAGCCTGGTAACCGGGGTTCAAATCCCACTGGTACTCCTTGTGTCCTTGAGCAAGCCACTTAACCATCCACTGCCTCAGGTACAAACTTACAGGCCTTTAAACACCCAAAACGGCACGTTTAAGCACACTTTAAGCACATTTCAGCTAAAGTCAAATGTAGAAAAGAGACAGACGTGCACTTAAACACAGACAGAAAAACTAGCGCACAATTAATGCCAAGGCTATTTAAATTAAGGCAAATGAGCTGCATATACTGAACTGGTATTCAAATAATGGCTAAACCCAATGCAAAGACAGGTGTAGAGGATTTTGCAACCAGCTTTAGCGCCAATCTCTTTGGGTGGCCAATCTCTCTGAGGTGGTTTAAACCGCTAGCACGTGCCCTGACAAAACATAGATGGCACTGGGGGTGATCCCAGCACTGAGAAAAACCTCCAATGGCATCAAAATACTGTCAGGGCTGGTGCCCCGACAGAAAGTCACTCCTTGACGGTCTAGCGGTCCGATCTCACTACCCACTATCCCCCACTCCGCTTTAAAAAAAACTAATCTGGTGGTTTAGCGGCCCCATCCTGCTTAAAAAAAACTAAGCTGATGATCTAGCAACCCCAGAACCCCTCACCCCATCCCGCTTAAAATAAACTAACCGATAGCACACGAGTTCAGTGCAGCTATGCAGAAAGGGGTTCATATGCAAATGAACCACAAATTAAACTGTGTGCAAAATGGCAGCGTTAAACTGGAAAAGCAAGCCAAACACATGCGAACAAGAAATCAGCGCTGGTTTGGCATGCTATCCTAGCATGGCTAATTTGCATGTCAGCCCTGATGGGATTCTGATGGCTTTGGGGACTATCACGGCATCGGCATCGCGGTGCATCCTGGAAGTCTAACCTCACTTGGCACATCCCAGGATGCACCATGCGGGGCCTAGCCCTGCCATTTTCCAAGATGGCGGACCAAAAGCAGGAGCACATAGGCGGTGCTCCCGCTTTGAAAGATACCGGGGGGGGGGAGGATCCTGGGACCACTAGACCACCAGGTTAGTCTTGTTTTAAATGGGATGGGGGGTGTGGTGTTCTGGGGCCACTAGACCACCAGGTTGGGGTTTTTTTGTAGGATTGGGGATGGGGGGTTTTGTGGTCACCGGACCACCAGGTTAGTTTTTTAAGCGAGATGGGGGGGGGGAAGGGTTCTGGGGCCACTAGACCTTCAGAGAGTGACTTTCTGTCTGGGCACCAGACCCCGACAGTATTTTGATGGCATCACCCCCGATGCCATCAAAATCCTGTCAGGGCTTCTATGCAAATTAGCCATGCAGTACCATGCCAAACCAGTGCCGATTTCTTGTGCGCATGTGTTTGGCTTGCTCTCCCAGATTACTGCTGCCATTTTGCACACAGTTTAATGCATGGCTCATTTGTATATGAGTCCCTTTCTGCATAGCCACACTGAAGTCGTGTGCTATTGGTTCACTGCGAACAGGCGTAAAAAGCTGATAGCATGCAACTTCATCGCCCGCTTTCTGCATCGGCCTGTTAGATTGCAAGCCCTCTGGGGATAGGGAAATACCTACTGTACCTGAATGTAACTCATCTTGAAACTACTCGAAAGGTGTGAGCTAAATACCAAATACTATGTAGGAAAATGACAGGAAGCCTCTTTCTCAAGGAGTTTACCTTAAAATGGCAAGTTTGAGACTGGCTGAAATGAACTTAGATACTCCATATTTAAATCAGATTTTCTTTTAACAATGATTTAATTATAGCTTGTTTCAAGCCCTTTGGCATGATCCCACATAATAACGAGGAATTTATGATCTGCATCAACAAAGGTAATACTATTCCTTCACACCGCTTAACCAAGTTAACAGAGGTCAAAGGTACATTTTGGTAAGGTAAACTTTCCATCAAAACTTCCAATGCTCCCTTTGTATTTGCTCCAAAAGAAGCCAATACTCCCTCTAACTTTCCCATTCTAACTAGATGTTTAATCCTCCAGTAACTGTCCAACAGAGAAATGAAGTTTCTCAATCTTATCCGCGCAACACTTTGAGGCATGTTTACTATTGGGTTTTATAGAAGTTCTGTTCCTGATTTGGACATCTGAAAACCAGCATTCAAAAGTACATAAGAACATAAGATATGCCATACTGGGTCAGACCAAGGTCCATCAAGCCCAGTATCCTGTTTCCAAAAGTGGCCAATCTAAGTCATACGTACCTAGCAGTTTCCCCAAAAGACACAGGTTCCACAATGCTTGTACTGGGTCAAGCATTGATATCCTGGGTCCCTTTTTAATAATGGTTTATGGACCTTTCCTCCAGGAACTTGTCCAAACCTTTTTTAAACCCAGCTACACTAACAGCCTTTACTACATCCTCCGGTAACAAATTCCAGACTTTGATTACATGTTGAGTGAAAAAATATTTTCTTTATTAGTCTTAAATAGTTTACCCTGTAGCTTTATTGCGTGTCCCCTAGTCTTTCTATATTCTGATAATGTAAACAATCGATCTACATTTACCCGTTCCACTCCGTTCATTAATTTATAGACTTCTATCATATCTCCCCTCAGCCGTCTCTTTTCCAGGTTAAAGAGCCATAACCTTTTTAGCCTTTCTTCATAGGAGTATCCTTCCATCCCCTTTACCATTTTGGTGGCTCTTCTCTGAACCTTTTCTAATATCGCTATATCCTTTTTAAGATACGGCGACCAGAATTGCACACAATATTCAAGGTGTGGTCTCCTCATGGAACAATATAGAGGCATTATAATATCTTTTGTTTTATTTTCCATTCCTTTCCTTATGATACCTAGCATTCTATTTGCTCTCTTGGCCACTGCTGCACACTGGGCCGAGGGTTTTAACATGCTATCCACAATGACGCCTAAATCTTTTTCCTGGGTGGTGGTTCCTAATGTGGAACCTTGCATCGTGTAACCATAGTTTGGGTTGTTCTTCCCTAGGTGCATAACTTTGCAATTGTCCACATTAAATTTCATCTGCCATTTTGATGCCCAGTCTTCCAATCTATCAAGATCCTCTTGCAATTTTTCACAATCCTCTTGGGTTTTAATAACTTTAAATAGTTTTGTGTCATCTGCAAATTTGATAACTTCACTCGTTATTCCACTTTCCAGGTCGTTTCTGAATATGTCAAAAAGCAGCAGACCCAGCACAGATCCCTGGGGTACACCACTGTTCACCTTTCTCCATTGGGAAAATTGCCATTTAGCCTTACCCTCTGCTTTCTATCTTTTAACCAGTTCCTGATCCACAGTAGTACACTGCCTCCTATCCCATGACTCTTTAGTTTTACCAAAAGTCTCTGATAAGGGACCTTGTCAAAGGCTTTCTGAACGTCCAGATACATATATCAACTGACTCACCTTTGTCCACCTGTTTATTCACACCTTCAAAAAAACATAACAGATTAGTAAAACAAGATCTTCCTTGTCTAAAACCATATTGACTGTCTCCCATTAGGCCATGACTATCTACATGCTGAGTAATTTTACTCTTTATGATGGTTTCTACCATTTTTCCCGGTACTGACGTCAGGCTCACCGGTCGGTAGTTTCCCGGATCACCCCTGGAACCCTTTTTAAAAATTGGTCCTACACTGGCGATCCTCCAATCTTCAGGTATTAGAGATGATTTTAATGATAGTTCACAGATTACTAATAGCAGGTCTGCAATCTCATATTTCAGTTCCTTCAACACCCTTGGATGTATACCATCCGGCCCAGGTGATTTGCTACTCTTCAGTTTATCTAATAGTTGTAATACATCTTCCCGATGTATCGATATTTCCTTCAATTCTTCTGCACCTTTAAATACCACTTCAGTCATGAGTAACATCCCTACATCTTTCTCAGTAAAGACCGAAGCAAAGAATTCATTCAGTCTCTCCACTATCGCCTTGTCGCTTCTTAGTGCCCCTTTAACCCCTCTATCATCTAAGTACAATTCACAGAGACTCCTCCAGACCCATTTTAGATTGAGTCAGCCCCAGCACAAGAAATCCATGAAGCATGGGGGTGGGGAGGAGGTGTGGCCTGGGCAGAGCCAGGGCCAGACCTATGAATGTGCAAGCATGCTGTTGGCAAAGGGCCCCACTATCGTGATAACACGCAAGAATTGGTCAATTTCTGAACGGTATACCTCTAGGCAAAACAGCACTATCACGTTCAATGCAACATACTGGGTAACAGTCCCTTTAATTAATACTTTTTCATATTTCGTGTTCAACAGTATAGCTCTTTACTCAAAATTTACCGGGAGGTCTCAGACTAGCACCAATACCATAGACTAAAACGCTGATATGGAAATGTATGTGCTAAATTGCATCAACGACCTCCACAGTAGCAAACCACAGCACATAGGCATAGCAGGTATAGACTTAACCCTCGTAAACTTTCACGTTGATATGACTCAAAAATGAAATGTAGTAACTGTCATATGACTCAGGTAGTTCACCATATCTACAATCCTTTGGCACTAATCCTTACAGCTGTGATGCTTAACAACACTAAAAAATGATCCCGACGCTTCCCCCCAGCGCCTTCGTAGCGGTTCTCCTATTCGGGTTCTTCAGGGGATCTATTATGGATCAAAAATGCTGCCCACGTCTAAAATAGAATGTCTCCTCGTTTAATTCTCTCAAAAACATTTATCCTCGCAAAAGCGAAAAGACGCCTCGCATACATACATTTCCATATCGGCGTTTTAGTCTATGGTATTGGTGCTAGTCTGAGACCTCCCGGTAGATTTTGAGTAAAGAGCTATACTGTTGAACACGAAATATGAAAGAGTATTAATTAAAGGGACTGTTACCCAGTATGTTGCATTGAACGTGATAGTGCTGTTTTGCCTAAGGGCCCCACTAAACAGGAGGCCCCATGTCAACCTCATGCTGCAGCCACATGTAGTGCCTCAGTGCTAACACTTCTACAGATTGCTACTACTGCCAGGCCTGGCCCAAGCTCCAGCTGCTTCCAGGTACAGTAGTGCAACTTAATTTCTTAACAAGTTCACTGTCCTGGCTCCTGAATAGAAAAAGGTTTCCCCTCCAGACTTGCTCTGATCTGCGGCTGATCGGCACTGCCATTCACCATGCATGCAGCCAGTCTCAGAGTGAGAAAGAGACCTCCCCTTCCCATCCACGGCTCCATCAGCCCACGCAGCCCATGCCTATTTGGAGCTAAGGCGAGGGCCCAACAAAACAACTGCAGATTTACAATTGCAGGAGATGCTTCTTTCATTCTCAGATCATCCCGTCACTTCTTCAGAGCCTCAGCCTGATTGCCACTACTTCCCAGCTATGTTCCCGCTAAGCAGCTTGAAGCTGCATGGGAGTCCAGCTTGCAAGTGGGGGGAGGTGAAACGCAATTGCGTGGCATAGACATGCCACACAATCTTAAGCGTAATCGCATTGCACTTCCCCCCACCAACAGGAATGTGGAGGACGATTCCCGTGCAGTTTCAAGCTGTTTAGTGGTAGCATTGCTTGCTGGCCTGGCTAATTGTTCTTCCACAGGGGCTATTGCCTGCGCCAGCCTGCTGGAGCCCTGATGCATGCCTTAGCACTGCCATGATTGCTTAAAGATCAACTCGAGCCCCTCCCATTACCTTTATGATAGTCATCTCCTCTGCCTTGACCTTTGCACAGTAAGCTTTTCAGATTGAGGGAGAGATGTTGATGGACTCAGAGAGGGAGAAGGAAGCAACACAAGGCAAGAGAGTCATGGTCTGAGGGGATATGCTGGACACAATGAGGGGCAAAGAGAGAGACAGGGGAGAGAAGTAGGATATGATGGACATGATGGGGACACAATGCGAGGCAGATGCTGGGCACAATGGGGACAGGGAGAGAGGGGGATATGCTAAGCATGATGGTAGAAGGGAGAGAGGGGATGTGCTGGAACAATGGGGACAGGGAGCGAGAGGAGGGATATGCATTTTGGTGTTAGATGGAGTTAAATATGTTTATCTGGATGCTGGACAACTTGAAGCTTTTCTGATCGCTAAAGAATCTGGTTCGAGTTGATTATTTTCCTGCTTTTTCCTCATGTATATTGGGCTATTTTGTTTTTTCGGATCTTTGTGTTTAAATTTGCTTTTGATATGGGCGAGTGTCTTCTTGACGTGGACTTGATTATGTATTCTTGTCTTTTATTTTAATAAAGATGTTTAAAATTCAAAAAAAAAAAAAAAAAAAAAAAAAAAAATTTAGTTGGAGGCTATTTGTGTTAAGCCATGCCTCCACTTCCTTTATGCATTCGGTGATGTTGTTGTATTGTGGGGGGTTTTGTGTCAACTGGTGTATATACCATTATATCATCTGCATAGATATGACATTTGGTTTTGTGTTTATTAAAGATTGCACATATCGGCTGGCTATATAAGTTAAACAGGAGGGCAGAGAGGGCCGAACCTTGAGGTATTCCCTGTTCTTGGGAGAAAGTAGAGGAGGACTCTTGGTTGATCCTTACATATTGGAAGCATTTGGTGATGTATGATTTATTAAACCATTTTAGTATTGTTCCATATATGCCTATGTGTGCAAGTCTGGCCAGGAGGATGTTGTGATCAACATTATCAAATGCAGAGGAGATATCTAGGAAAACCAAGATAAAAGCTTGATTTGAATTGTCTAGACCGCAAATGAGGGTATCAAATAAAACTAGAAGAAGGGTTTCAATGCCATGGTATGGGCGGAAACCATATGGGTGTGTATCAAGTAGGGCATTGAGGTCGATGAAATCCTGTAACTGCATTTAGACTATTTTTTCTATTATTTTTGCTAAGAATGGAATACTGGCTATTAGTCTATATAAGATGGGGTCATCCTTATTGAGAGAACTGTTTTTTTGAGTATGGGGCGAATGACAGATAGTTTAAGTGAGTCAGGCATGATTCCTTGGAAGAGGGATTGGTTGACAATATTAATATAACAGGTGCTAGCTCAATTTCCGTTGCCTTTATCCAAGATACTGGGCAAGGGTCTTGATGAGAGGATGTAGTGTTAATTTTCATTATTTTTTCTAGGAGTTGTTTTTCGTTAATGAGGTGGAATGTGTGCTATTTATTGGGGCAGGGCTGAATTTCACAAGAGGTGAGCAACGATGAGTTGTGTTTGTTTTTCAGTTTAGATGCTAAGTGGTCTACTATAGCTTGTGGGCTAATTGGAGTACTATTTATCATGTTTATGTGGGGCTTTGTTAAGGTTTTTACATGTTCAAATAGCTCTCTAGATCTGTTGATAGCTATGTTTAGTATTTATTTATTTAAATGGATTTCTATACCGCCTTCTCCTACAATCAAGGCGGCTTACACCGCAAACAATCAACAAAATACTGTGTCTAGTGTGCGCATGCATTGAACAGTGAATGCGTGTGTGTAGAGGATCGTTGATTCTTGGTGAGCTATTTACAACATGCGCTATATACAATACTATGTACATCAGGACATAACTTCACTACTATTTACGTGTCAGGAGGGGGGGTGTTTTAGCTGGGGCATTGTCTGTTGCACAGCTTAAGTGATGTCACCGTAGTGCTCTATGAAGAGGGTCGTCTTGAGCAGTTTCCTAAAGTCTTTAATGTCTGTTGTTGACCGTAGTTCATCAGGGAGGGCATTCCAAATTGTTGGTGCCGCCTTTGATAGGGCTCGTTTTTCGGTTTCCTTGCGTATCTTGGTGAAGTCCTTTGGTGTGTTGATGCAGTTGGATGTGCCTCTCCTCCTTGGTCTTGTGCTGTTGTCAGGTTGTATGAGTGGTTGTAGGCTGAAAGCTGATGACTGTTGTCTGATTTTGAATATGTTTATGACTGTCTTGTATCTGATGTGGGAGCTGATTGGTAGCCAGTGGAGATCTTTTAGAGTGGGTGTGATGTGTTCTTGTCTTGTGGTGCCAGCTATTATGCGTGCCACTGTGTTTTGCGCCAATTGCAGTGGCCTGAGTGCTTGTTTTGAGAGGCCAAGATAGATTGGGTTGCAGAAGTCTAGGATTGGGGTTATTAGTGCCTGACAGAATGTGCGGAAGTGTTCCTGGGAGGGGCTTGAGGCGTCGGACTAGTCTCATCCTGTGGTATGCATTTTTAGTGGTTCTGCTGATGTGGGACTGAAGGTTCAGTTCTTTGTCCAGCATCACTCTGAGGTATTTCACTTCTGGTTGTATGGGTATGGTTGTGTTATCTATCTTGATGTTGAGAGGAGGGGTGAAGTCGGAGTTTTGTGTGATGATTAGTGCCTCGGTCTTGCTGTAGTTTATAGTCAGATTGTTGTCTTGAAACCAGCTGTTCATGTGCATGAGACACTCTGTTATCTTGGTGTAGTCTGGATTGTCGAGGGTGATTGGTGTGTATATCATTATGTCATCAGCATAGATTGTGTATTTTATCCTGTGTTCCTTTATGATGCTGCATATTGGCTGGATGTAGAGGTTAAATAATAGTGCTGATAGGGCGGATCCTTGAGGTACACCTTGCATGACCTTTATGGGTCGAGATGTGTTGGGACCGATCTTGACCTGCATCTGTCTGTCCGTTAAGTAGGAGTGGAACCACCTCAGGGTGGCTCCGGTTAATCCGATGTTCTGTAGTCTTGCTAGTAGAGTTCCATGGTCCACTGTGTCAAATGCTGATGAAATGTCAATGAAGATCATGAGTATTCCATTTTTGTTGTTGTCTATGAGGTGTAGTATGTCGTTAAATAGGTATAACAGGAGTGTTTTGACTCTGTGGTTGGGGCGGAAACCGTGTTGGTTGAGGTCCAGTTGTGCGTGGTTGTCGATGTGGTCTTGTAGCTGATGCTGTACCGCTTTCTTAATAATCTTTGTCAGTAGAGGGATGCTTGAGATTGGTCTGTAAGCTGCTGGGTTGTTCTTGTCGAGTGGTGATTTCTTTGGGATTGGTCTTATTGTGGCGCGTTTTAGCTGGTCTGGCATAATTCCTTGGGTTAGCGAACTGTGCACCATGTTGTGTATGGTGTGGATGAAGTTTGACTTTGTCGCCTTAATCCATGTGACTGGGCATGGGTCTGTTGGGGCCGTGCTTGTATTGAGTGCGGTGATGATGTGTGAGAGCTGCTCTGTGGATGGGGTGCTGAATTTGTCCCATGTTTTTCTTTGTGAAGCTGAATGGAATTTTTCTTGGATGTGGTCTGCGAATGCTTGTGGTTCTATTTGCACTTTGCTCTCGGTTTTCTTTCCTTGGTGAGGGTTTTCACAATTTCGAAGAGCTCTCTCGGTTCGTTGTTTGATTTGAGTATGATGTTAGTGTGGTATTCTTTCTTCGTTTAGTTGATGAGTCCGTTGTATTCTCTTTGTTTTGTTAAGTATAGGGCCTGAGTGTTGGGAGACTTGGTGTGTCTCCATCGCTGTTCTAACTTCCTGAGTTCCCTCTTCTCGTTCCGTATGACTTTTGAGTGCCAGGGTGTGTGATGTGCTTTGGCGCAGCGAGTTTTCTTGAGTCTGTATTTGGTGGCTTTGGCAGCAGCATTAATGATGCTGTTTCATTTTCTGATTTGTTTGTCTAGATCCTCTGCTTCCGTGTTTAGGTGGGGTAGAGTGTCCTGTAGAAATTGGTCCCTGTCAAAGCTTTTAAATCTTCTTTGTGCTGGTGGGTTGTCCAGGTTCTCGTCGTGGTTTCGCTCTTGTGGCATGAACTTTATTTTGATTATGTGGTGGTCTGACCATGGTACAGGTATGACAACAGGTGTTGATATGTTACCGCTGTCCATTAGAAAGTTGGGCGCGAATATGAGGTCTGGTGATGATCCGTGTCTGTGTGTCGGGGTGTTGATCAGTTGGGTGTATTGTAAGGATACCATAGCTTGTAGGAAAGCTTCTGCATCCTTGGTGGTGGTAGATTTTGAAGTCTCCTAATAGTAGCAGGGGTTTGTGATTTGTGTTGACTACACAGACCTCATCTAGGGTGGAGGCTAGTTCATCTGGTGGTGCATGAGGGGCTCTGTAGGTGAGGCATAGGGCCATCCATTTGTTTTCCACAGTGATGGTGTTGCAGTGGTTTGTGTTTGAGGCACTTCGTGACTTGAATCTTAGGCTGTTCCTTGCGATGATCAAGACCCCTCCTCCTCTCCATTGTGCGTGTGGGCAGTTGAATGCTGAGTAGGTGGATGGTACTAATTGATTAAGTAGTACGCTATCGGTGGGGGTGAGCCATGTTTCTGTGATGCATAGTATGTCAGGTTGCTAATCTTCTATGTGGTCTGCTATTGTGTTAATTTTTGTTTCGTATGGATCTGGCGTTGATAAGCTCTATTGAGATTGTAGCTGGGGTGTTTAGTGGTCTATGTGCTTCGTTTGGGTTTGCATGCATGTCAGTCTTGGGCTTCTTTTGTTTCTTGTGCTTGGGTGTCTTGTGTGTGTTCCAGTGTGTATAATGGGGGGGGGGGGGTGTAGAGTGGTGCTAGATGCCATGGAGTGCTTGTTAGTAGGTTGTGGTTGGTTGCCTGAGGTGGCAGGAGTTGGGTGAGGAGGAGGCTGATGGGCAGGATCAGGGTTGTGTACATGATTTCTCCGTCGGACTTTAGTGCCTGGCTGCACTTACTTTGATCTGCTGGTGCTGGTTTCGTTGCTGTGTTGGTTGTGGTCTCCTGCTGCTGATGGTTTCGTTGCAGCTGTTGGCTGTGGTCACTTCTGTGGCCACGCCTAAGGGCCAAGCCAAAGGGCCCTCTGGCAAGGCCCTCAGGCACGGGCCCGCCAGGCACGGGCGCGCCCTGCTGGGACACCTCTTTTAAAGTTGCTCCCACTGCCCCGATTGGGCAGGAGCCTCTGAGTGGGAGGATTTCTCGCTCAGGTGCTCTACCCCAATCGGGGGAGCTTCGACTGCCGGTGGGTGGAGAAGGAGCAGCGGACTGCCTGCTGGGACGCCGCCGCCACTTTTAAAGTTGCTCCCACTGCCACAATTGGGCAGGAGCCTCTGAGCGGGAGGATTTCCCACTCAGGCGCTCTACCCAAATCAGGGGAGCTTCGACTGCCGGCGGGTGGAGGAGCAGCAGGAGCAGTATGGCAGAGAGTGATGATCTTTCTTTGCTTTGAGAATTGCTTCTTTATAGGTATTTAGTGCTGTGAAGTAGTGTTCCTTGTCTTCCGTGATTTTTCTAGCTCTCCATTTTTTTTCCAGCTTCCAGAGAATTTTCTTAAGGTTACGCATAACTTGAGTATACCATTTTTCTGATGGCCTTCTGTGAGTTCTGTTGTTGTAGCATATAGTCTTTGCAGCTTTGTTTATTATTGTAGTCCAGTTTTTAATTGTGTCATCTAAGTCTTGGATGTGTGTGTTAAGTTGAGGGGAAACCTCAGACAGGAAAGCGTCCTTGACAAAATGTTTAAAATGTGGTTTATAGTGAGGAGTGTTAGTAGATGACTGAGCAGGCATGAAAATTGGGAGGGACATTCTTAAGATGAAGTGATCTGACCAAGGAACTTGGGTAGAGGTTGGGTAAGTGAAATTAGGGAGCCTAGCTAGAGTCTCACAGACAAATATCAGATCGAGGGTATTACCTTTTATATGTGTAGGGTGTTTCATTATTTGGAGAAAGCCCATGTCTTCCATAAATTCAAGGAAGTCAGCAGCCTGTTGCAAGGGGAGGGATGCTAGGTTAAAGTCTCCAAGAATTATATGTGGTTTCTTCATTGGAGATGAATAAACTGATTCAAGTATGGAGATGAGGTTGAGATGGTTATTGGTAGGCGGCCTGTAAATGAAGCATAGTGCTACATTTTTGTTTTCGATTTTGATCAGGTCTATGCCATCACAGTTAGTACATATGCTAGTTACAAGATTAAGGTTTGTTTTGGTCAGTACAAGTACTCCTCCACCTCTTTTGGAGTCCCTGGGGCAGTTGAATAAAGAGGAACTGTTTGTATTTAGTTGATTTAACATGTTTGTATTTAGTTGATTTAACAGGATGGAGTCATTATCAGTAAGCCATGTTTCTGTGACACAGAGAAAGTCAGGAGTTTCATCAGTTAAAACGTCTCAGATTACTGGGATTTTATTCCTTATGGATCTAGAGTTTATAAGAAGACCATTTGAGGAGATGAATAATACATTCTTTGTTAGTTGCGATGTAGTGGAATTTGTGCTAATGTGCATTAATCTGTGGTGTTGTTTGAATTTATGGTGGTGTGAATCAAAATTGTTACCCTGTTTGCTGGTGTGGAGTAGTTGATTGTAGAATATAACAGGTTGGATATTGGGAATAAGAAGATTAAATATCGATACATCGGGAAGATGTATTACAAGTATTAGATAAACTGAAGAGTAGCAAATCACCTGGGCCGGATGGTATACATCCAAGGGTGTTGAAGGAACTGAAATATGAGATTGCAGACCTGCTATTAGTAATCTGTGAACTATCATTAAAATCATCTCTAATACCTGAAGACTGGAGGATCGCCAATGTAACACCAATTTTTAAAAAGGGTTCCAGGGGTGATCCGGGAAACTACAGACCGGTGAGCCTCACGTCAGTACCGGGAATAATGGCAGAAACCATCATAAAGAATAAAATTACTCAGCATGTAGATAGTCATGGCCTAATGGGAGACAGCCAACATAGCTTTAGACAAGGAAGATCTTGTCTTACTAATCTCTTATGTTTTTTTGAAGGTGTGAATAAACAGGTGGACAAAGGTGAGTCGGTTGATATAGTGTATCTGGACTTTCAGAAAGCCTTTGACAAGCTCCCTCATCAGAGACTTTTGGCAAAACTAAAGAGTCATGGGATAGGAGGCAGTGTACTACTGTGGATCAGGAACTGGTTAAAAGACAGAAAGCAGAGGGTAGGGCTAAATGGCCAATTTTCCCAATGGAGAAAGGTGAACAGTGGTGTACCCCAGGGATCTGTGCTGGGTCCGCTGCTTTTTGACATATTCATAAACGATCTGGAATGTGGAATAACGAGTGAGGTTATCAAATTTGCAGATGACACAAAACTATTTAAAGTTGTTATAACCCAAAAGGATTGTGGAAAATTGCAAGAGGATCTTGATAAATTGGAAGACTGGGCATCAAAATGGCAGATGAAATTTAATGTGGACAAGTGCAAAGTTATGCACCTAGGGAAGAACAACCCAAACTATGGTTACACGATGCAAGGTTCCACATTAGGAACCACCACCCAGGAAAAAAATTTAGGTGTCATTGTAGATACCATGTTAAACCCTCGGCCCAGTGTGCAGCGGCGGCCAAGAGAGCAAATAGAATGCTAGGTATCATAAGGAAAGGAATGGAAAATAAAACAAAAGATATTATAATGCCTCTATATCGTTCCATGGTGAGACCGCACCTTGAATATTGTGTGCAATTCTGGTCGCTGTATCTTAAAAAGGATATAGCGATATTAGAAAAGGTTCAGAGAAGAGCCATCAAAATGGTAAAGGGGATGGAAGGATACTCCTATGAAGTAAGGCTAAAAAGGTTAGGGCTCTTTAACCTGGAAAAGAGACGGCTGAGGGGAGATATGATGAAGTCTATAAATTAATGAATGGAGTGGAACGGGTAAACGTAGATCGACTGTTTACGTTATCAGAATATAGAAAGACTAGGGGACATGCAATGAAGCTACAGGTTAAACTATTTAAGACTAATAAAGAAAATATTTTTTCACTCAACGTGTAATCAAACTCTGGAATTTGTTACCGGAGGATGTAGTAAAGGCTCTTAGTGTAGCTGGGTTTAAAAAAGGTTTGGACAAGTTCCTGGAGGAAAGGTCCATAAACCATTATTAAGAAGGGACCCAGGATATCAATGCTTGACCGACTACAAGCATTGTGGAACCTGTGTCTTTTGGGGAAACTGCTAGGTACGTATGACCTAGATTGGCCACTGCTGGAAACAGGATACTGGGCTTGATGGACCTTGGTCTGACCCAGTATGGCATATCTTATGTTCTTATGTTCTTATGTTTGGGAACCTGATAGGTCAGGAGAGTATTGGACAGTGCTAGGCGTGATGCAATGCTATAGAGGATACATACTAATCTATTGGTTAGGTTCATCTTTTAGTAGTTCGGTACAGGGGCTGAAAAGGGGGAGAAACTGTTTTAGGATTGAAAAGGTTGTGCAAGATATGCACCCATGCGCGGATGGATGCTCCTAAAGGCTTTCTATTGGAAACTGTGGAGTGTTCCTGTGCAGGCTCCGTCGGAGGACGTCACCTATATGTGAAGACTATATTCCTCTTATTCCTGGAGATCCCATAGTATGTTTACCAAAAACATTTGTGGCAGCAACTACCCTTCTCTACCAGAACCGTTCATGGCAACAACTGCCCTTCCTCTAATGCAATTCCCCTCTCTCCTATCCTCGCATACCCCCTCCCAAGAATTTCCAAGATATACATGCTTTATTTACCTTCCAGAAGCCTCTGCCTGAAATATATTTACTCCAGCTCAGAGCAGGAATAAGTCTGCTTGGCCTCCACTTTGCTCACATAGATCCCATTAGGGATAGAAAAATGTTTTGTTTCCTCCAAAGGAGGATTATGGGAGCTGGCCAATGACCTAGATGTGGCAACATTACATGAGGAATATCCTCTGGTGGTATGACTTTATTGGTGAGAAAAAGGGAGCAGAACAAGTGTAAGAGAACTCAAATCCTACTTCTAAGCCAGCAGATGAACAGTGCTATACTGTATGTTATTTTTATTATATTTTTAAGTGCTTACCCCTAGCAACCCAGCTGCCTCTGGGTTTTCTTGGCAATGTATCATGGAAGTAAATTGCTAGGCCTTTTCTTCTGAGGCAATGGAGGGTAAAGTGACTTGCCCAAGGTCACAAGGAGTGGGAATCAAACCCTTGATCTTCTGGGTACTAGGCAGTTGCTCTAACCACTAGGCTGCTCTCCCCCCATTGCATATTATAGAGTGCTTATATATTATATGCATTCTAGAAAAATAGAAACATGACGACAGAAAAAGACCACAAGGCCTATCTAGTCTACCCTTCCATATCAACAAATATAACAGTCATCTTTTTTCCTTTAGAGATAAAAAAAAGGGGACTGTTGTAGTGGTTGATATAGAAGGGCAGACTAGATAGGTCATGTGGTCTTTTTCTGTCGTCATGTTTCTATGTTTCTAGAATGCATATAACATATAAGCACCCTATAATATACAATATACAGTGTAGCACTGTTTATCTGCTGGCTTAAAAGCAGGATTTGAGTTCTCTTACATTTTTAAAAGTGTAACATATATACACAGCATATCGAAATCCCTATAAAATCTGATCCCATCTGGCACCGTATCATGCCTTCTCAAGGCTGTCATTCTAAACTAAAATATCCCAAAACAACCAAATGATATATACTATATATCTGTATTTCAGAGAGTGCATCCCAGGAACTTACAATTTCCTTCTAGGTAGCATTTAATTTTTCTTCTCCCTAAGCTACAGGAGATGTCATGAGCACACAGTTCACTGAAAGGTCCAACAGTGGGTGCATGCCCCACTAAGGCTGGATCCTTGTCTTCCTGATGTAGAATACTAAAAAAAAAAGGTTAAGTAACATTTACACCCTAAGAGGCCAATTCAGTACACGTCCAGCCATCCGGACATTCAAAATCTGGACGGGTCGGATTTGCACTCGATTCTGCCCCCACGGGAGCTAGACGTTCTCATGGGAGCAGAATCGGGCCTTAGACGGGCCCTGAATCAGCAGGCCAGGATATGTAGTGATCACCCTGTCTAGCCCTCCCAATGCTCCAGCATGGAGCCTTGGCACCAGGATGCCATGTGGTAGCATTGGGAGGGCCCGACCACCAAAATAGCCCTTCCTCCGCCGCCTGAGCCTTGGCAGGAGATGCCAGTTTTGGTCTCGGGCGGCATGCACTTCCCGGACACTGCGCCGTAGGTTGGGGGGGGGCCCCTGGTTCGATTGCCGGCATCGGTCTGACTTATTTCACCTCTGAGGTGGAATAAGTCAGACGTGCATCCCTGACTCCCTGGAAATACAGGGCCGTGACCTGAATCAGCCCTGTACGTCCAGGTTGTGCCACACACCCTCGCTCTGCCCAGACTCTTCCTCTGGCCGTCTCCCCTCCTGCCCCGTCTAGAGCTCTCCGCACAAAGCCATTGTACATGCGGGGAGCTCCATGGGCAGAATCGGCACACAGCGGATAGCGACGGATGTACATCCCCACTATTCAATGTGCAGAATGTACCCCTAAGTTTTAAAGGGCTACATTTATGCTTATTTTAATCTAAGTCTTACTTCAGTTTCTCTGCTTTTTCATCTGCAGCATTTAATTTCCGCAACCTCATTCTCTCTCGGGGCGTCATTTTCTGTACTTCAGACAATTCCCGCAGAGTTTGAAGATGGACTTTCTTTTGGCTAAAAATCAATGTTACATAATTAGGTTAGTTCAGAGAAGACAACTATCCATAACTTAATCACTATCACTATAAGGTTGTTTAAAAGGAAGTAAAGCAAAAAATAAATATGCAGAGCAAAAGCCAGTCGCATTTGTAGAAAGGGACTTACAGGGGTACTGGGGTCTCAGAAAAGGTTTGGCGAGTACAAGCAGCTTAAAAAGTGCTGCCAGTATTACAAGGGATGTGTATGAATAACTGTGGCATTGCCAAGGTTGTAACAGCAAGTTTATATCTGTAGAAAAGCTCACAACCTAGTCTACATCACTTATGTTTGTGAAGAACTTGACATGCGAACTATATTGTTAAGGTTAAATCCTGTAAAGAACAATGAAACAAAGCTTATTCTCAGAGGAAGTTTGTCATGACTAAGACAATATGTTTATGCATAGTTTGGCTTGCAATGTGAAGATATTGTTAAAGATTAAAGCAAAAAGCATGACGCAGACTGGTAAGACAAAATTGTACAATGTGGCAGTTTTTCCTAAATAAAATTAGATGCTACAACCTAGCAAATTAAGAGAGTTACAGATGATTGCACTTGTCTGCAACTCTGTGACTTTCTTCCTAAAGCTTTTGCAGGACTTTGTTATTGTTAAGATATAATTCTGTTTGTGTTGTGTTTTCATTTCTTCTCACTTGCCCTGGGACTACAGATAGGAAACCAAGGGTTGAGAAAGGATTCCAGTGGTTTCTGTCCCCAGCCAGGCAGTCAGGAACAAAGGACCCAGACAGTTTGTGCCCAGTGTCTCGGATCCTTCTCTGGGCCCAAAGCAAGTCAGAAGGTTATCTGGAAAACTGTAAGTAAGGGTAATCTATTTAGTCACCGGCAGACTAAAACTAAGTTGCATGAATAGCAAGAAAAGGCACTTAAAAGGGTAGCCCATCTTAATGTATGTATGCGAAACATGGTGATCTTCCTATAAACCCTGTAGCACAATGGTACTCAATGATAGTGGAAATAAAGCACTACAGTTTCCTTTGAGGGAAACGTTTTCAGAGGAATTGCAGTATATGAAATGGCAGTCAATGATTTAAGGAAACTGCACACTAGTCCTGAGTGGGTTGTCCTTAAATGGTAGGAGACAATGGCACATGAAAAGTCTCAAGAAAAACAAAAAGATGAGGTCCAAGACCTTAAACTTAAGTTGTTGGTATTAGAAGAGAAAGTGTATTATTCATTTCTTTGCTTTCCTTATGCCGTGCTTTCAAAAAGATTTATTTACTTATCTTATTTAGCTATTTTTATATACCACCATATCTACAAGTCACAGAGGTTTACAGACTGAACAATGAGCTCGAAGTGGCTTTACATCAAACATAATTGCAACTAGATAATAAATAGCTCTAACTTTTAACATAATATAGGGTGAGGATAGAAAGGCAAAGCTGTAAATGCTTGTAATGAAGTGCGGTAGATTCATGTGGTTACATAAGGGTGTGAGGTTAGTTCTCACCACTGAAGTGCTCCATAAAGAGATAAGAACATAAGATATGCCATACTGGGTCAGACCGAGGTCCATCAAGCCCAGTATCCCGTTTCCAACAGTGGCCAATCTAGGTCATACGTACCTAGCAATATCCCCAAAAGAGACAGGTTCCACAATGCTTGTACTGGGTCAAGCATTGATTATCCTGGGTCCCTTTTTAATAGTGGTTTATGGACCTTTCCTCCAGGAACTTGTCCAAACCTTTTTTAAAAAGAGATAGGCTTTTAGTTTTCTTCTAAGTCAGTTAGATCAAATATAGCACACAAGTTCTTTGGAAGTGCATTCCATAAGTTTGGGGCATAGAGATGAATGCCCTATTGGACATGGTTTTGTTGCTTTTTATATTTATGGCAGGTTCTATGAATGTGTTTAGGGAGTTTGTCCTTCTAGTTCTGTTGCTGGGGGTTTCTTGCAATAATAACATTTTTCGGTTGTAAAATATTTGAACAATCTGGCTTTAACATGGTAATTATTTGTTAGGTTTTTTAATATGCTGATTTTCTTCTTCAGTAGGTCAAGACCTTATTTTATCAGACTTGCAAGTTGATATTTGAAACATCTGTTTTCTTATCACTGCTAGTCGGTAATATGTAAATATATGGCTTGCACTTATAGTCTTTGAGCTATAAGGTTTTCATTTATTGAGCGTATAGTAACTCCTTTGCATTGTTTGTTAAGCTCAGCGCAAAGGAAAAACAAGTATTTGCATCCCATTTCCTTTCATTACTGTGGATGCTATCTTTTTGTGACTGATGAACAGGACAGCAACAACATAGGAGTTGACTACACAGATCTGTCTTTTTTTGTTTGTTTCACTCTTGGGTCTTAAGGTAATTTTAATTGTTTTTCTGTATTTGAATTATACGTTTTGGTTTCCAAATAAGAAGTGCACTTTGTTTTGAAAGCTCTCCTGATCTCAGTTTCAGGGGAACAGCTAAGTGAGAAAAAAGATATAGATTGTAGCACTGTGAGATATTGATACTATTTCGTTTATGTCACTGGATTTGCTCTTTGTGTTACCGGATTAAGTAGAAATCTATTGTAAAGACAGCAGTACATGCTTATTTTTGGTTTGGTTTCAGATACTAATAACATAAGTCTTACACCCTCTTAGTTTAAGTAATCATTTCCATATTGTGATTTTCCTTAAATAGCAGATTCAAATTAGTTTTTTTCCAGCTCAGGTACTTCTTCTGAATTTATGGAAAGTGCTCCCTTACCTGATATTACTAATGCCCAATTCATTGTACTTATTGCCCTTTCTAAACCCTTAGTTAGTGTACAGACTCTGGGAATATTTCTTCCTATAGAGATTGTTATAAAATATTTTGAAAGAATAATTTTTATGTCATAAGGACTTTAGTTATAATAAATGTTTAATGCTACTTAAGAAATATGTAGAGAATTGTCATTTGGAATGAGCACATGTCCACCTGTTGCTAGACCAACTATGTTTCGTGGGAAAGGGGCACTTGTACTCACACTGTTTTGCTTATTGTTAACAATATAAATTTATATCTTCTACCTACAGTTCACGTAAAAGCAGCACTAAGTTAGTCGATAAGGGTGCATTAGTATAATATGAAGAAAGGTCTATGTACATAGTTGGTGGTATGATGCAAGTGATGAGAAGGCTTGTGAAAAAGTGAGGTGGGATATTAATAGTGAAAAGATGGATCTGATGGATAGTAAACTGATAAAGGTAATCTAATGATGTGAAGTGATGTGTTAGTCCAATGAATATGTAAAGGGAAAAATGAGATTCTATGATTGATCTGCAGCTGTAATGTGCACAGCTAGTGCTTTTTCTCTTGCTATCTGTATGGGTTTGTTCTGTAGTATGAAATGGATTTTCTGAATCAATGGATTGGGAAGAGGAATGTACACTGCTGTGGAACTTGATAGACATAGACAGCACAGATAACAGTTCAGTTTGAAGGAACAAATAAGGCAGGACTATGTGTTTAGAGTAACTGTTAACGACAGGCAATTGCGCAGAGTTCACAAGGGCATAAGGAAATTCCTTCTTGCCTGATACCAATATGCCTTGTTAGAGAAGTTACTTTTGAAGTTTTCAGGGAGGATGTCTTAGTCACTGCTAAATATTATTGTAATTAGTGAAGCATAAGGGGATGTACTTTGTTTCCATCTACCTGACAGCTAAAACTAAAGTAATTTAATATCAAATTAGAACATAAAGTATAGCATGAATGTTGCTAATTCTTTTTTGCATAGATATATAGAAAGAACAACTCTAGGTCCAATTGGCAACAGGGTTATTGAGAGATAAATCTGCATGATTGCGATTTCATTAGATTATGTTTAAGATTGTTTTACAGATATCCTGGATTTGACAATTGTGATGGAGGAAGGAAAAATACAAACCCCCAAAACAATTAGCCATCCATTCACTTGTGTTTGTAAATAAGTTTAATCCACGATGTGCAAGTTTTGTTTTCTAGGTCTCATTTATTTATTTATTTATTTATTTATTTATTTTATACACATTTATATACCGCATCTTCCAAAGTTCAGTTGCGGTTCACAGTGAACAATAATTAACAAAGCAAGTTTGTTTTACAGGGAACGTCATATTATAACAGAACATATTTACAAGGAACATCATTTTATATATAGAATATACATTCTAAACAATGTGAGTCATGGGTCCAAGCTTATCCCAGTTAAAATAATTTGTCTGCTAATTTCATTCCATGTGTAAAAATGCAAATGCTGAGATGTTCATTGTAAATAGTACCTCTCCAGAGCTTCTTATGACTGCAGATAAGAACCTCTGGAGAATGGTTAAGCC
The DNA here is from genome assembly GCA_033557465.1 of Ichthyophis bannanicus. NCBI lineage: Eukaryota > Metazoa > Chordata > Amphibia > Gymnophiona > Ichthyophiidae > Ichthyophis > Ichthyophis bannanicus. The sequence continues at coordinate 626,931,074 of CM066031.1, forward strand.
CATATTATCCTGTTTTATCTATGACTGATTTGTAGCTGTGCATGAAAGAATGGGAAGGAAGATAGTCATATATGGTTGCTTTTGGTGTACTTAGATATCTTAAAGTTGTGTGAATTTCCATGATATAACAAAGACTAAAGAAAATACTAAGCAATGGAATAGCTACAGAAAAAATTCTGAAGGTGTTTAAAGGAAAAAATACAAGTTAGCTGCTTTGCTGAAAATTGAATTGCTTGTCAAAGTCAAAGCAAGTTTATTTGATTAAAGGGAATTGTAAAAAAAAAAAATAGTAAAAGGAAAAAGAAAAGAAAGAAAGAAAGAAAGGAGAAACAATCAACATGATTGTATATAGTGGATTCAGTCTGGATGCTGGCCTTGTGGAGGAGTCTGGGAGTGCAGATTGTCTGTCATGTGCATTTGTTTCATGTTGCTTGTCCTGAAGATTTGATTGTTTTCATTTCGTGATTTATGGTCAATAATGCTGATATCCCTATTTTTATTTCTTATTCTGCAAGAAGCATAGTGATACATGGAATATAAAAGAAAATATGCTAGATTAGGTATTTAGCTAAAATATTTTACAAGTCACAAATAATAAATAATACAACTTCATTCTAACAAGTAAAGTAAGTAATTAAACCAAGATGGTAAAAATGTGTTATAATGTTTTATTCTCTATCAGGCTGATGCAGAAACCTAGCACTGAAGTTGTGCATTATTAGCTCTGTACATGTTTTCGTAGTGCACCAATAGCGTGAGACTTTGACGCCAGTATGCAGCAAAGGTCATGTATGCAAATGAGCTGTACGCAAAACATCAGCATAAATTTTGCAACGGCCTCATGTGGGCTCGCGCCCACGGTACCAACTCCAGGGTCGCCGCCATAGTCCCCAACACCCGAAGATAATCCCAGGCCGTGGGACACTGCTTGCTGAGAAACTGACTCACCAATTGCCTGAGGCCCAACACTTGCTGCCGAGGCAGAAAAATTCAACCTAGTCTCGTGTCGAAACGTGCTCCCAGATACTCCAGGACTTGCGACGGTTCCAAGTGGCTCTTAGCCACGTTGGCCACCCAACCGAGATTCTGCAGCAGCTCTATCACCTTGGCCGTCGCTGACACACTCTCTTCTCGGGACTTTGCCCTGATTAACCAATCGTCCAGATAGGGATGCACCAACACTCCTTCCTTTCGCAAGGCCGCCGCCACCACTACCATCACCTTCGTGAACATCCGTGGTGCGGTTGCCAGTCCAAAGGGAAGTGCCTGAAATTGAAAATGTCCCATGGGAACCGCAAACCGGAGGAATTTTTGATGCTCGCGCTGTATCGGAATGTGAAGATACGCCTCTGATAGGTCTAGGGACGTCAAAAACTCCCCTCTTCTTACCGCTATGATAACTGACCGGAGGGTCTCCATCCGAAAAAGAGAGACGTGGAGACAGCGATTTACCTTTTTCAAATCTAGAATGGGTCACCACGTCCCTTCCTTCTTTGGAACTATGAAGTAAATGGAGTATCGACCGCATCCTAACTGGTCTGTAGGAACCGGGACAATGGCTTTGAGAAATAGTAGCCTTTGTACCGTCTCCTGCACCGCCTCGCGTTTTGCGCTTGCCTTGCACGGTGACCGCACAAAAGAGTCGGTCACTGGGCGCTGCAACTCCAACACATAACCTTCTCGAATCACTTCTAACACCCACTGATCGGAAGTGAGTCGGGTCCAGGCAGGGTAGAAATCCCGTAGCCGACCCCCTATGGGAACCAGTTCCCCCTGGACCCTCCTGTCTTCATTGCGACTTTCTGAAATTGGAGGACGAGGATGCAGCCGTAAAAGCTCTGCTCGCTCCTCAAAACCCCCGAAATCCCTGGGTCCACCCAGAAAAGCGTCCCCGCTGGCTCTGACCAAACCTCGGGGAATGGAAACGACGAAGCTCCCGCTGCTGCCCCCGAAGGCTGGGACCGGTACGCCCCTGCTTCTGCTTGTCCTCCGGCAACCTACCGCCCTTTGGCTCCCCTAACTCCTTCACCAACTTATGCAACTCCTCTCCAAATAGTAGCTTGCCACGGAAAGGAAGCTTACTTAATCTCGCCTTGGAAGAACCGTCTGCTGCCCAATTTCGCAGCCAAAGACATCGCCTCCCCGCGAATACTGATGCCATACTCTTCGCTAATCCCCGGATAAGGTCATACTGAAGATCGGCTAGATACGCCGCCCCGGATTCCAATCTGGATGCCTCCTCGGTCTCCTCCCCCGAGTGGTCCCCTTGAAGCTGCTGCGCCCACCGTAAGCAGGCTCTCGCCACCCACACTCCACAAATAGACGCCTGTAAAGATAGTGCATTTGCCTCAAAGACTTGCTTCAGCAAGGTCTATAACTTATGGTCCTGTGCATCCTTGAGGGCCGCTGAACCCTCCACCAGGATGGTAGTTTTCTTGGTAACCGCTGACACGGCAGCATCTACTCTTGGAGCCTTAAACAACTCCCGGTCCTGATCCAACAGTGGGTAAAGCCTCGCCATAACCCTAGACCCCTTAAGGGTGGCTTCAGGCATATCCCATTCCTCCTGAATCATCTCCTTAAACACTCTATGCACCGGGAAAGCCCTCTGAGTCTTCCGAAAAGCCTGCAGCAATGGATCCTCCAGGGTAGAATCCTCTGCAGGGCCCTCAGCCGGCATATTAAGAGTTTTGAGGGACTCCACAATGAGTGCCGGTAGTTCCTCCCTGCGGAACACCCGGACTACCATTGCCTGATCCTCTTGCTCCTTAATTTCGCCTTCCTCTAGATCCTCCTCCTCTAGACCTTCCAGGTCCGCCTGCTCTGAATGTATGTCCTCCGAAATGAGCGACTGCTCTAGTTGATCCGTATCCACTCTGGACCTTTTTACGCTGACGCCGGTCCCCGCCGCCTGTAAAGGTGAACTCGGTCTCTTCCGCCCAAGCTCAGCCCCTGAGGTACCGGCTGCCTGCGACCCCTGGGAGCCACTCAACACCTTTTGTAGTAGAGCCATGAAATCTGGCGAAAAATCGCCGCCAAACTCCCCGATACAGGCAACTGTGGAAGTGGAGGTTCCTGAATGGAAGCTGTACTGGGTCCCGGTTCTGAACTAGGTAAAGACACAATGATGGGCTCGGAAACCTCCTCCAAGTCCTCTTGCCCACCCGCTTCTGTCTCTGAAACTAGTTCCTTAGCTTCTTGACTACAGCCCCTGCATACTCCTTCTTGTGATACTGAACTCCTCTTGGCCCCACACAACAGGCAGAGCTGTCTGGAAGGCATGCTGCACTGCCCAACGCGTGCCACAAAACGGACCAAAAAGTAAACAAAAATTTTTTTTGTTTTGTTTTTTGGTTTTTTGTTTGGTCGTCCCTCAGTGTGACCTCCCCTGACAAAGCTGAAGAAAACCACTGAAAACGAGGCTCCCTCACCGAATTACAAGCCTCAGAAGCCCCGGGATTGCCAGCAGCGTTTTCCCGCACTGTGCACACGCGGTCCAGCCTGCCCTTTCAAAAACTGCCGATCCCACCTGACAGACGCTGCCTTACCTCCATCGCCACTGCGAATTGACTGCTGCCTTTTGACCCGTGCTCCTGCCCAGCGGAAGCAGCCTGGAAAGGTGGTCAATCGCCGGTGTTGCTAAAACACTGTCAGAAACAGATGCAGCTGCAGCCGACAGCTCAAAGCGCTGGCAGGAAACTTCTGCACACGCTGAGCTCAGCACTGTTCTGGTTCCTGCTCCTTCCTTAAATGGAATGGTAACCAGCTGCTGGTCCTCTCCCCCAGCCTGTTCAAGACCAAAGGCTAGCTCCTGACTGCCTCTAGGGAGGAAGGGAAGGAAAATGGTAGGAAACAGAGGACCTCAGGGCAACGGAAAGCCAGACCACCTCTACCAACTATAGAGACTTCAAATTAGCCCTCCTGTGGCTTCTTTCAATCCTTTTTTTTTTTTTTTATTAAACCCCCTACAAACCTAACACTCTCCTTAATCGTTCCTCTAGTGAGCCCCGAAATCCCTGGGCTCACCACTCCTCTAGCTGCTTCTCAGTCTCCAAAGCTGCTGGAGGAGGTTGACAACCCCAGAGATTCCAGGACTAGACTGGAGGGACGATCAGGAACCTCCCATTAAACCACCACCGGTGGCATGGGATCTAAATCTTGTTCTTGGTCAGCTTATGAAACCGCCCTTTGAACCTTTAGCCACTTCAGACCTAAAGTTTCTTTCATGGAAAGTTATTTCCTAATTGCCATCACTTCTGCAAGATGCATTAGTGAACTACAGGCGTTAGTAGCTGACCCTCCTTATACAAGGTTCACCATGATAAAGTAGTCCTCAGGACTCATCCTCACTTTCTGCCAAAGGTGGTTTCGCCTTTTCATTTAAACCAGTTGGTTTATCTTACTAAATTCTTCCCTAGGCCTCATGCCTCCAGTGCAGAAAGGAATCTTCACACATTGGATTGTAAAAGAGCCTTGGCTTTTTATCTTCAAAGAACTAAGCCACATAGAAAATCTTCTCAGCTTTTTGTGGCTTTTGACTCTAGTCCTTTGGGACTTCCAGTTTCTAAAAGAACTCTGTCAAATTGGATTGCAGATTGCATATCCTATACATATCAGAGTAAGGGACTTTCTCTCGAAGGCCATGTCACGGCTCACAATGTGAGAGCAATGGCAGCCTCAATGGCTAACCTTCATTCTGTCTCTATTGATGACATCTGCAAAGCAGCCACTTGGACTTCAGGATATTATAATGCCTCTATATCGTTCCATGGTGAGACCGCACCTTGAATATTGTGTGCAATTCTGGTCGCCGTATCTTAAAAAGGATATAGAGTTATTAGAAAAGGTTCAGAGAAGAGCCACCAAAATGGTAAAGGGGATGGAAGGATACTCCTATGAAGAAAGGCTAAAAAGGTTAGGGCTCTTTAACCTGGAAAAGAGATGGCTGAGGGGAGATATGATAGAAGTCTATAAATTAATGAGCGGAGTGGAACGGGTAAACGTAGATCGATTGTTTACCTTATCAGAATATAGAAAGACTAGGGGACATGCAATGAAGCTACAGGGTAAACTATTTAAGACTAATAAAAGAAAATATTTTTTCACTCAATGTGTAATCAAACTCTGGAATTTGTTACCGGAGGATGTAGTAAAGGCTGTTAGTGTAGCTGGGTTTAAAAAAGGTTTGGACAAGTTCCTGGAGGAAAGGTCCATAAGCCATTATTAAGAAGGGACCCGGGATATCAATGCTTGAACCAATACAAGCATTGTGGAACCTGTGTCCCTTGGGGAAACTGCTAGGTACATATGACCTAGATTGGCCACTGTTGGAAACAGAATACTGGGCTTGATGGACCTTGGTCTGACCCAGTATGGCATATCTTATGTTCTTATGTTCTTAGTACATACCTTCACAGTCCACTATTGCTTAGACAAGGACTCCCGTCGGGATGCCTCGTTTGGCCAGGCTGTTCTACAACATCTCTTCCACACTTAATTTAATTTAATTTAATTAATTTAATTAACAGGTTTTTTTATACCGCTTCTTCCATTGATCAGATGCGGTTTACATATAACAACAATCAACAGAGCAGGCTGTTTTACATATAACAGTAGTAACTTGGAGGTTGCATTTACTATTTAACAGTTAACAAGTAACAATTAGAGAACTATATACAATTGTACAGGATTAAACTATATACAGAGTTATTTGTTGTTCAGTTTTCAATGCATTATTCACTTGATACAACTCCTACCCACCACCCACAGTTTGGATGCCTAAAGGTCCTTGGGAGGAAGCATGACCCATCTCACCTGGGTTCGCAGCTAGCTGGGGTCACCCCTTGGCATCTTTCAGCTGGGGAGTCCCCACATGTGAAGACTACATTCCTGCTTGTTCCTGGAGATAGCTTAGTTACTCACCTGTAACAGGTGATCTCTGGGAACAGCAGGAATTTAGTCTTCACAACCCACCGACCTCCCCTGGTAGTTTGTCTCTATCTCTCTCTTTCTCTACTTCTCTCCTTTGGTCTCAGCTATAAATTCAACTGAAGTGAGAGAGGTACAGAGGTGGGAAGGCAGCACGCATGCGCTGTGGGATGCTCCCAAAAGCTTTCCTATTGGACGCTGGGGAGCGTTCCCACGCGGGCTCCGTCAGTACCGACGATACCCATATGTGAAGACTAAATTCCTGCTGTTCCCAGAGATCACCTGTTACAGGTGAGTAACTACACTTTGCTTACCTGTAATGATGATTCTCCATGGACAGTAGGATAAATGAGCCACACAAATAGGGATTTGATGTCATCAGGCTAGACTTGTTCTCTCAGAGCCCAGAAAAATCTGGAAAACTCTCTGGGCATGTGCGAATGACTCCTCCTGTGTGAGTGTAGCTCCTCCTCCTCAGTCAATCACAGAGCTATGGTGAAGTCTAGGCAAGAACAGAAGGTTCAACCAAGAAGGGGAGGTGGGAGGAATTATGTGGCTGATTTATCCTGCTCTCCATGGAGAATCATCGTTACAGGTAAGCAATCTTTCATTTTCTATGGATAAACATAATATAATCAGCCACACATATGGCAAGCTGAGAGTGCAAGTGACAATATATTTGGCTTGCAGAAAGTCCTCATTTGCACTCGGGGAGTTGAGCTGAGGTAGGTTGAAGCCAGTTCTCAGCATGGAGTACCCTCTGGCACAAAAGCTGTTCCCAAGGGAGGGCAATAAGCATGAGTCCCCCCAAGGTTGATGGCAAATTCCGGAGCAGGTGAGTGCCCAGTTCCTTCCCTGTGGGGAAACTAGCAACATGCCTCAAAAGTGATGGGGAAACGTGACTCTCAAAGTGTTTTAGGAAGCCAGGAAAGCTACTCAGGAAATGGAATGGAGGGTGGACCCCATCCATCTTTTTTTATTTTTTTAAGATAGCTAGTTGTAATTCTGCTGGGCCTTCTTCAGGGATTCAGGAAGGAGTGTATGCCGCTATTTGACTAAATAGATACAGCCCTGCACTCAGTCTGGGTAGCTCAGCAGCAGAGAATAGGAGTAAATATGGAACTTCGGTGTCCTTTTCCCCCTCCACTTTTTTTTTCTCCCCCCCCCCCCCCACCTACGATACAGTTCAGTTCAGCAGGAGGGATCCTGATAGAATGGGATACAGCAGGCTGCTGATTAGGGATAGGGCGGGCAAGTGATGAGCCAGAGAGAGTAAAAGAAGATCCAATGAAGGAGGAGGGCAATCCATGTCTTGGAGGAAGAGTCCCATGCACTTGATGGAGAAGGGAATGGAGGCATTCCACTTCCCCACTGGGATCTATAATGAGTCCAGGGCTCACAATGGGGGAGAGAATGGAGCCATCCCACTTCCTCACTGGGAGGTGTGATTGTAGGGTAGGAGGGGAAGGGTCGGACTGAGCCCTGGGTTCCAGCCTCGACTGTGTCCCTCTTACTGTCTTTACCATGCTGACACTGCATTGCCCAGGTGAGGTGGACTGAAGAAGGCTGAGGAATGTGATAAAGAATCCTTGCCAGATTCCATGCCCACTGTTTGTTCAGTGATTTATCCATTCATTAGATGCAGCCTGGGGGATGGGATCATGGCCGGGTAAGATAACCTAGTTTTATTACACTCACCATAATTCAGAAGGCTGCAGTCACAAATGGACAGAAAGCGTAGTTACTCACCTGTAACAGGTGCTCAGGGACAGCAGAAATCAGTCCTCACATATGGGTAATATGGGCATCGACAAAGCCCACACAGATTCACGCCCCAGCTTTCAAAAAGCCTTTGGGAGTCAGACCGCGCATGCGCAGTCATCTTCCAGCCCAAGGGTGCCATCTTATGTCAGTATGATGACATAGCTCGATCATGCATAAAAAAAAAAGAAAACCAAGAGGAGGGAGGGTTGTGAGGACTGATTCCTGCTGTCTCCAGAGAATACCTGTTAGATGTGAGTTACTACACTTTCTCCGAGAACAAGCAGGAAGTCAGTCCTCGCATATGGGACTCCCAAGCTACAGGCTACCGAAAAAACCTGTAGGAGCCACAGGTGAACCAAAAGGCGAACTGTGAAAGGCAGCAAGGAGCGCTGAATGGCTTGAAGTCCAGTGATGCAGCCCTAACATTGATGCTGGAAACACCTCTCCAGTAGCCTGGACACAAAGGACTGGAGGGAAGGAGTTGCACTATTCCCCAAAGAGGTGACAAAGTATTGCCTGGCCGAAGGCGTTATCATGCTGTGAGCTCTCCTCCTAACAGCAATGCGCTGCAAAGATATGGACCAAAGACCAGGTGGTGGCCCGGCAAATGTCCTACAGGGGGACCGAGCGCAGGTGAGCCATCAAGACCACCATGGCATGCAAATTATACATGGTAACATGACGTTCCAGAGAGAGTCCAGCCTTCTCAAAAGCAAAAAAGATGCAGTCTGCCATCCAGGTAGACAGGGTACACCTAGAGACTGCAACCCCAAGCCTATTAATGTCATAGGAGATGAACAGTTGTGATGAGCAGTGATGAGCCTATGTCCTCTGGAGTTAGAAAGACAGTGCCTTCTTGCAATCCAGGGTATGTAGCGAGGTCACCACTCGGGATGTGTGAGACCTGGGGAAGGAGGGAAGAACCACCTCCTGGTTCATGTGAAAAATGGACACCACTTTAGGCAGGAATTTCAGGTGAACCCAGAGAATGACCCTGTTTTTGTGGAACCTGGTGTAGGGGGCGTGGACCACCAATGCCTACAGCTCACTAACTCGATGGCTGAAGTGAGCGCTACCAGGAACACAACTTTTCACGACAAGAACTTGAGATGGCACATAGCCAGAGGCTCAAAAGGGGGAGCCATCAGCTTCCCAAGGACAACATTCAGGTCCCATGAAACCAGCGGTGGGTGGATGGGGGGAACCATATCGGGAGAAGCCCCCCTCATAAAATGGCCCACAAGGGGGTGCACAAAGACGGGCTGGCCATTGATGAGGTGGTGATGTGCTGCCAAGGCGCTGAGGTGCACCCTGACAGAGTTGGACTTTAGACAAGCCTGGGAGAGATGCAGTAGATATTGCAGGATGTCCTGCACTGAGAAAGAGAAAAGGTTGAGATTCTTGTCTGCACACCAGACAAAGAATCTACACTATTTGAAGGCATATACATGCCATGTTGAGTCCTTGTGTGATACCAGTAGGATGTCCTCCACGTCCCAGAAGAGGTGGAGGTGTTCTATGGCTAGCCGTTCAGCATCCATGCCGTCATGGCGAGGGTGGGAGGTTGGGATAGAGAATTGTCCCATCCTCCTGCGAGAGCAGGTCCAGGGCTTGGCCCAGGGGTATCGGGGCCACTCGGGACATCTGCAGGAGTAGAGGGAACCATGGCTGCCGGGGCACCAAGGAGCAATGAGACTTACTGAGGTCCAGTCCGACTGAATCTTGAGCAAGGTCTTAGGAACCAGGGGAGTAGGCAGGTATGCATACAGCAGACCCCTGGACCTGAATAGGAGAAAGGCAGCTACCGCCATCAATTCCAGGGTCGGCCTTCAGGAACAGAAGTGCGGCAGCTGCATGTTTTTGGGGCTGGCAAAGAGGTTCAACATTGGGGTCCCCCAACGTCGAAAGATGGAGATGGCCACCACTGAGTTGAGGCACCACTTATGGGGCTGAATGACTCAGCTGAATCGATCTGCAAATAGATTGTCCTGGCCCAGTAGGCAGACCACTAGAGGGTCATGCCCTTCTCTGCGGAGAAAGTCCAGAGGTGAACTGCCTCCCAGGAGAGGAGGTTGGAGCCCGTTCCCCCCTGCTTGTTGATGTAAAACATTGCTACTTGGTTGTCCATCTGAACGAGGACAACCTTGCCCATCAGGTGGGATTGGAACACCCAAAGGGCATTTGTCACTGCTCTGAGTTCCAGGAGGTTGATCTGAAGGGCACTTTCCTCCCGAGTCCAGGTGCCCTGTGACTGGAAACCATCATAGTGGGCTCCCCAGCCGAGCTTGGAGGCATCTGTGGTCAGAACGCATTGAACAGGTGGGGCCTAAAAGGATACACTGGTCATGAGATTCTGTCAGCTGTGCCACTAGGCAAGAGAGGCCACCAGAGGCTGGGATATCCGGACCCGATCCTCCAGTTGGCTCATAGCCTGAGTCCATTGAGAACTGAGGGTCCACTGGGCCTGTCGCATCCATAGATGGGCCTGCGGGGTCACGTGAACCATCAAGGCCAAGTGCTCCAATAGGAGCAGTAGGAGACAGGCAGATGCCGATGAGCAACCCTGTACCTCCATTGCTAGGGTTGTCAGACACTGCCCCCTGTCTAGAGGGAGGAAGGCTCTAGTCTGACTGGAATCCAGAAAGGCTCCCATGAACTCCAGGCATTGAGTCAGTAGCAGATGCAACTTTGGGAAGTTGATCATGAACCCCAGATGCTGCAGCATCTTGATGCTGTGGTGGGCCATGTGGCATACCTCCTCTGGCGAGCTGGCCTTCAGGAGCCAGTTGTCCAGATAGGGGAAAATAAAGACTCTTAATGAGTGGAGGTGAATGGCGACTACCGCCAGACATTTGGTGAACACCCGGGAGGCTGAGAAGAGGCCGAAGGGGAGCACCTGATACTGGTAGTGGCAGCCTCCAATGATGAGCAGAGGTACTGACGGTGCCAGGAATGGATCAGGATGTGGGTATAGTCATCTTTAAGATCCAAGGAACATAGCCAATTTCCCCACTGGATGTAGGGCAGCAATGTTCCAAGGGATAGCATTTTGAAATTCTCCTTGACCAGAAAGTGATTTAAGTCCCGCAGATCCAGGATGGGTTGAAAGCCTCCTGTCTTTTTTGGGACAAGGAAGTACCGGGAATAGAGTCCCATGTCCCAGAAGGGCCGAGGGACTGGCTCTACCGCTCAATCCTCAAGCAGGGACTCTCTGTGCAGGGAGGTCATGGGAAGTTCCCCTGGAAAGAAGAGAGGAGGCATCTGGTCAAAGTACAGAAGGTAACCTTCCCGCACCACCCACAGCACCCAGATAGCAGTGATGATGCCGGGCCAGAGGTGAGCAAAGTGAACCAGATATCCTCCCGTGTACTTTGGGCCCTGACGCTCGCGGGGAAGACGGGCTATGCCCAAGAAGTAAAAAGGCCCCCCCCCCCCCCCTCTGGCTGCGGCAGGGGTCCTGTTTGGGGCTTGGGGGCTTTCTGCTTATGGGGGCCGTGCCTCTGGCCCTTGGCCTGCTGACCCTGTTGGGGAGCATGATAGGCTGGAAATTGGGGGTACTTTCCATAAGCCTTTTTTGCCTTCAGTAGAAGGGCTTTTTCCCCGAAGCCTTCCGGCAGGAAGAGTCAACGGTCTTCTGGGACATCCCAGTCCTGGTCAAAAACTCTGACTCCAAATCAGCTGACTTGTCGGTCATGAGTTTGCCAAGAGATTCTCTTCTTGGCAGGGGACATCAGACAGTTGGTGCTGTACCCATTGCTCCAAGTCCAAGGACTTTAGCTAAGCCAAGTGGCGGGCACTAATGCCTACCGCAGGGACATGAGCCACGGACTTGAAGCTGTCGTAGGCCGCTCAAGTCTGGAATTTGGAGCATTCCTTGATTGAGGAGGCAAGAGTACAGAAGTGCTCGAGAGATTCACCTGCCAGCCCAGCTAAGAATCCAGCGAGTTCCTTCGCCAGGTTCCTGAGGTACATGCCCATTTACAGCTGGTAAGCCTGGATGCAGGCCATGAGTATTGAGCCCTGATAGCATTTTCTGCCAAACCAGTCCGTGGTGTGAGCTTCCCTACCACGGGGCACCTAGGAGTGTGTTTTCTGACTCTATTCAATGCATGGCCGACTCCACCACCCTGGAGTTGTGAGGCAGTTGTGTCTTCAAAAAGCCGGAGCTCTTGTCAACTTGATACTGGGAATCGAGTTGCCAGTTCACTATTGGCACTGTCACTGGGCTCTCCCACATCCTAAACAGCAAGTACTCCAGGATGGGTGAAATTGGCACTGTCAGTGCCTCCCTCGGAGGGGCCTCATACTGGAGGATCTCCAAGTCCTCAGCATGGGGCTTGTCCTCCAGTTCCGCTACACAGGCCAGGGCCTTCAACATCCCCTGGACAAAGTCGAGAAGCGCAAGGTCCTTGGGTGGGGACCTCTGGCACTCCTGAGGGGGAGACGGTTCAGAGGGGACATCCCTGTGTAACATGGTGTCGGGTGACTTGTTGTTTGTCTCCCAGCCTGACGTGGAGCCAGACGAGAATTCAAGGCCCGGACAGTCATCGGAGCGATGAGCTACCGGCACCAATGGACAGTGAGGTGCCCAACATGCCGACCCCGAGGTACTCAGGGGCAAGTTGTACCTTAAGCGGGAGGCTGACCAATGTGGCTCCGAGTGAGCAAATCGTTCCAGCATCAGCTGGATGTCCTCTGGGGAGGTCCTTGCAGTGGAAGGTCCAGCACCAAAGACATGGATGGTCCTGGCAGCAAAGACCCAGAGGCTCCAGGCATCAGGCCTCGCTGCATCTCAAGGAACGCAGCCAGACTGCATTCCAAAGCTGCCATCCTGGCTTTGATGCCAGTAGGTTCCACAGTGACCAATTAAGGCCTTGAAGTCATTAAGCCCGATGCAGGTTCCCTCGAAGGGGAATCACCAATGGTGATCATGGAAGACCGAGCCTGATCCCCAGATGCGGTGGGAGTCTTCTCCTGCTGGGGCAGCTTCAAGGGCCACTCCCAGCCATTGCCCTCAGTGTCAGGTTGAGGACTCCAAGGCTGGTACTGGAGGTCTTACCCCCGGCTCTGGGATCAGATTTCGACTTCAACTTGAACAATGTCTTGGACCTGCGGAGGAGATACTGCAAGGACAAGCACCAATCAGAGGCTCCACCACCTTGGGGCTTGGATCAAGCACATGCATGCAATAGCAAGTCGTCAAGCACAGTCTCTGAGGGCAGTGATTCCAGACTCGATGCCAGTACCACAACAGAAGCCTTCGAGCCAAACAGCTCCCCCCCCCCTGCTTTTCACGATTCCTCTAGCTCTTGCTTGACATCAGCAGGCAAAGCAGGCAAGTGATGTCATCGTGATCCATACTGAGGCACTTGATACATAACTGAGGCAATTGATACAGCATGGACATGGTATGGGGGCATTTGCCACATTGCTTAAATCCACTGACTAAAGACATAGCAGGGAAGATGGAACCCGCGAGATCAAATTCAGACATCTCGATCAGGGAGGGCACAAGAAAAGACCTGTGCACCGAAAAAAGAAAATGGGCCCGAGAATAATGCAATGCAGAGGCGAGGGTGGACTCGTGTGGCAAACCAACTTATCCTCTCCATTCAACATATCCTAAAGAAATAGCCCCATCATGGACAAAAAAAAACATCATTCTGGTTAAGATACACTATGCACAACAATCCTCTTCCAGGCACTAAAACCAACCCAACTCCAATGCATCCCCACCATCTACCCCTATCAGGCATCATTCCACCTCCCTTCTCCCCCAGGTATGCATACACCACCAAATCTAACCTCAACAGACTCATTAACATCAAAGTTACAACAAATCCCAAGACAGCACCAAGCTTTACTTCACCCAAGTATAAAACTTTAAAATGTTACCTCATTAATGCAAGGTCAATAAGGAATAAAATACTACTCATTCAAGACCTGCTCACCGATAACACCCCTGATATTGTATGTATAACTGTGGCATGGCTCTCTGATGCAGACACAGTATTAATAAACCAGCTGAAGGCTCCTGGATACGAAATATTCCACTCGCACAGAACAACAAAAAAAGGTGAGGGAGTCCTTGCAATTATAAAAGAAGATCTAAAAACCTCTCTGATAACCTCTAAGAACATAAATAACACAGACATACTCACAATAAAGCTCAAATACTTACACATCTGTGTAATATACAGACCTCCTACCCCTAGCAAAGATAACGTGGACATAATATCAGAAATACTATGCTCCTCCACCAACAAGAACCCTCTCGCCCTCATGGGCGATTTGAACTTAGCATCACTGCCCACTAATCAGGCCTCAGCTTTCCTAGACATGGACCACCACCAAATTGTTAACATACAAACGCACGTGAAGGGGAACACCCTAGACTTAGTGTACCTACCTAAAGCTATATTTAATAACTTCAACCCGTCCACACTGGAAATACAGCCCGTACCATGGTCAGATCACCATCTTATAAAATTTCGGTTCTTATCATATGAAGGCTTACCTACTTTACCCACCCACCCCCTCCAGCATATAGAAAATTCAAGACATTTGACAAAGAGATGTTCTTGAAACATACCTTTCAATACCTAACCTCAAACCCAATGACCCTTAATGAAGCAATATCTACATGGAATGACACCATATCTAAAATATCAGTCATAAACATTCTCTCTCCCCCCCCCCACCTCAAAAAAACAAAACCCCGCTTGGTTCAGAGCAGACCTTAAACAACTGAAAACCGAGCTATGCAAATGTGAGCGTAAATGGCGATTTACAAAATCCTTACACCATCACCAACAATACACATCCAAACTAAGACACTATCGTGAAGCACTTAACTCTGCAAAAAAAGAATACTATTCGACTATCATCTCAAAGTCAATGAACTGACCAAGGGAACTATTCAAAATAGTTAAATCATTAACCAACAACACCTCAAACAAAGACACAAATGTCCCTAGCATTAACCCACAGACATTAGCGACCTTCTACAAATAAAAATTTAAAAAACAAACTCTGATCCCCCAATCACTTGATCAGCCCAATCTTAACATCAAACTCCTCCTGGTCTGACTTCTCCCTATCATCAAGGATACTCTTAGTAACTTCATCACTAAAATCAACACTACCACATCATACCTTGACCCCTGTCCAGTTTACTGGATAAAAGTAACGAAAGTAGAGCTCTCCCCAATCATCCTCCCAATTGTAAACCTCTCCTTACAACAGGGATACATTTCTCCCTCACTCAAACATGCACTAATATGGCCTATCCTGAAAAATAACACACTGGATAAAAGCATCCCTACAGACTCATATCTAGCATCCCCTTCCTGGCTAAGCTCATAGAAAAGGTAGTACAAGTCCAACTTCAGGACCATATTGATACCTTTGTACCCCTAGACGAACACCAATATGGATTCCGCCCTCACCATGGAATAGAGACCCTACTCACTGTCCTGCTCGACCGTATCTCACGAGGCATTGATAATGTCAAACAGGCATTCCTCCTCCTCTTTCTAGACATCACTGCTGCATTCGACAGTATAAACCACCAGATTACAACAAATAGGGATAGAAGGCACAGTACACCAATGGTTTACCTCTTACCTTTCGCACAGAACCCAGCAAGTACGCATGGGTCCACACATATCCCAATCAGAACTTTTTTTAACATATACCTACAACCCATCTGATCTATCTTTAAGATATTTCAAGTAAATTATCATATTTACGCGGATGATATTATGATATACCTCCCTTTCAGCATCACTAACCCCGGTAACCCACCAAATCACAAACTGCCTCACAGAAGTAGCAGAATGGCTTTCATCCCAAAATCTCAAGATAAACTTCAGCAAAACAGAAGCACTTTACGTAACCAGAAATCAAAACTTCTCCTCTCCCCCTACACATATCACATTCCAAGATGTAAACATAGCTGTCAAAAGTGAGGTAAAATATCTCAGAGTCATTCTAGATAGCTCCCTCAATATGTTATCCCACATAAAACAAACATCAAAAAAGATTTTCTACAAACTTAAAATGCTGAAACAGCTCCATCCACTTTTTCACTCACATGACTTTAAATCAGTTATTAATGCCATCATCACCCCCCACTTTGATTTCTGTAATACTGCACTACATGGTGTACTGAAACAATCCATAAGACAATTACAGATTGCCTAACACGTTGCAGCTAGAATAAACTCTAACATCAACCTAACTGAACATATCACACCGGTATTATATAATCTTCACTGGCTCCCAATTCAAAGCCGCATCAAAATCTTGGTAACCACATTCAAAATAAAAATCATTAAAGATATTACTCCATCCTACCTCACCACCCTCATCTCTAAGGACAACAACATTTGAACTCAACGTGATAGCAATAAAAACAAACTAACTATTCCATCAGATTTCAGAAATTCCACAAAATTGACGAACAACAGAGCTTTCTCACATTTCTCCCCGGTAATTTGGAACAACTTTCCAATTAGTATAAGATCCATAGACGACCTCACCACATTCTGAAAAAACACTCAAAACCCACCTGTTCACCCTACACTTCGGAAACACAAGTGAAGATAAAGATCCTAGTACTACCAACCCACAAAACAATGCAAACATTATCTCAACCCAAATAAATCAGAACTGAAATAATGTATGTAGTATAACCCCTCACGTTAAGGTCATTGTACAAAATTGTAAATAGTTGCCTATTGCCATCCTATGTAACCAGTTAATTGTTCATTCTGTATTTCTGTATTACTGTACATAGTTAAATGTTTTATGTAATTGAATATGTACCGTTCTGTACAATTCAATGTTTTGTTCAATGTAAACCACATTTGATCATTGGAAAATGCGGTATAAAACTTTTAAATTTTAAAAAAGTGGAGTGGAGGAGTGGCCTAGTGGTTGGGGCAAGGTACTTCAGGCCGGGAGGTCGGGGGTTCAAATCCCACTAGAGGACAGCAACCTTGGGCCAGAGGGACTTGCTCCTTGTGGTCTTGGGCAAGCCACTTAACTATTTTACAGGGAACATGGGCTATGGATGGTTATCTCCAAGTTATAATGCCCTGTTCAATGTAATTTCAGTTTGTTCAATGTAAACCGCACTGATGCAGAATAGCACGGTATATAAGAGAATGTAAATAAATAATTAAATAAGAGAAAAAACACTAAGAGAAGGGTTAGAAAAAAATCCACTTTTACCAGGAACGACAGACCGGATGTTGCACGGCTCTGCGGAAAAAACAAGACTGAGGTAAGATGGCATCCTTGGGTGGGAAGGTGACCATGCATACGTGGTCTAACTCCCAAAGGCTTTCTTTGAAAGCTGGGGAGTGAATCTGTGCAGGCTCCATCAATGCTGATGTCACCCACATGTCAAGACTGACTTCCTTCTTGTTCCTGGAGAAACTCAAGGACCTCTGTGCTATGTGATTCGGGAAAGCATACAGACACTTCAGAGTTGGGCCCTTGACACAGAGATGCACATGTTGACTGCAGGGATGAGGGTTCAGAAGGGTGTTGCCGTTATTGGGGCTCTACAGGCCTGTTGGGTGTGTGCACAGCCCCCGAGTACTTGTGGTAGCAGCGGCCCCCCCCCCCCCATCTGAAAACTGGGTCTGCTCCTTTCTTTTCTTTTTTTTAAAGCCTGTTGTGGTGCTGGGGCTATAGCTGTGGAGAAGCAGAAAACTGTAGTCCAGAACTAACCAACCGAGGTGTCGTTGTACAGGAAGGCAGACACTGCCACAGGTATGGTGTCTCTTTGGGCAGGAATGGCTGGCAGGCAAAACAGCCATGGGAGCTGATGTGGGAATTGCCCTGGTCCCTGTTTGTGAGACTTTCTCCCACCTATGACTGAGCCCCGGGGATATCCGACTGAGCCACCTTAGGAGTTGTAGCTGCTGAAAAGATTCTCTCTTCAAATGAAAGCCTCCCATGAGCACATGGTTTTTGGCCCCCTGGGAGTTTTCAGAACTTAAGAGGTTATATACATATATTTTTTTATTCAATTACTTTCAATTACACAGTTGAAATAATCAAGAAATTGAGCAGTTATGTTTTCACAGGCAAATCTCCTTATGGTACCGATTTGAGCCCCTTCGGAGTAGCAGCTGTTGCACCCTGGGAGTTTGAGCAGCTTAAGTGAGTCTCACAGAGAAAAACCCTTTGGTATCGAGAGGTCCTTTGGGAGGTGCAGCTAACTCTCTTTGAGAACAAGAAAAACAAAGTAAAGAAACTTAATAGAAAATAACCATAAAATAAAAAAGAGAGAGGGAGAGCAGATTCCATCCTGCTTGGCCAGGCAGATAAAGTAGACTGGGAAGGAGGAGCTACACTTACCCAGGAGGAGCCATGCAGCCATGAAACCTGAGTGGATAGTCACTGAAACTCTGTCCATGATGTGCATAGTACAACCAATAGTGAAAAGAGAAGCTGCTGAAGAATTTGTCATTATTACTAGTGTCATGATGTGAATGTGAATGCAAACCTGTGAACTACTAAGAGATCTATGGAGGGCAGTTGGCCACTGCCAGCAGATAGTGCTTGCAAGAATAGCACAGCCTTAATCTCTGTACACATTCTTTTTGAGACCTAACAAGGGCAAACAGTGTCACATCACTTTGGTTAATTTGCAGGATGACTGTAATCCTTTCTATATTGGCAAAGAAATCGGTTCGTTGACTTCTCCCAACCAGCAAGATGAAGTTCACCTACGGACCAGATGTAGTGCCTAGGACTTTGGCAGTGGTTCCCCGCATCTGCAAAGTGAAGCGGAAGGCAGAAGACTTATTCTGGACTTGGACATGTCTGAGCTACCTTTCTTTCATAGTGATTCTTTACAGAATCATAGGGGAGACTGAAGAAAAGGACCCGAAGGGGGAATAGGGTCTAATGCAAAGAAATCTATTCGGTGACTTCTCCCAACCAGCAAGATGAAGGACCAGATGTGGCGCCTAGGACTCTAACAAACTGAAGTGGAAGATGTTCCCCACTGTGGCAGAAGACTTAGACTTGGGCATGTCTGAGCTACCATTCTTTTGCAGTGATTCTTTACAGAATCAAAGGGGAGACTGTGGAAAGGAACTTATAGGGGTACTGGGGTCTCATGGAGAAAGTTTGGTGAGTGAAAGCAGCTTAAAAGGTGCTGCCAGTATTACAAGGGATGTGAATGAATAATTGTGAGACTGTCAAGGTTCTACAGTATTTTGCAAGGGGAAACCAGAAAGTAAGCTTATACTTGTAGAAAAGCTCTGAGCATAGTCCAGGTCACTTATGTTTGTGAACAACATGACATGCAAAGTATATTGTTAAGGTTATATCCTGTAAAGAACAACAAAACAAAGCTTATTTTTATAGGAAATTTATCATGGCTAAGACATGATCAATATGTTTATGCATAGTTTGACTTGCAAGGTGTAGATATTGTTAAAGATTAAGACAAAAGCATGATACAGATTGGTAAGACAAAATGAAAGTAGATGCTGTGACCAAGCAAATTATGGGGATTACAGATGATTGCACTTGTCTGCAGCTCTGTGACTTTCTTCCTAAACCTTTAGCAGGACTTTCTAATTGTTAAGATACTGTATAATTCTGTGGGTATTGGGTTTTCATTTCTTCTCACTTGCCCTGGGGCCAGAGATAGGAAACCAAGGGCCGAGGAAGGATTCCAAAGGTTGCTGCCCCCAGCCAGGCAGTCAGGAACAGAGGATCCAGACAGCATTTACCAAGTATGAAGTTCCTTTCTACAAAGAGATGTGTACAAATTTCACAGTAAAACAAAAACAAATTGTAAAACTGTATGAAAGACCGAGTAGCAAAACATTAGGTGCATTATGCTAGCCACACCATGTTTATATGGTGTGCATATGATAAATTCATTATGGCAGAAGAACAGAAACACACATAGACATAGACAAGCTAACAGGTGCATTTTCTTCATTATGATAAATGCCAAGTCATGCCAAAAAGTTATTACTGCTTCAGAAAACTGCTAAAAGGCAGATTTTAGATAGGATGTGGAGAAGAGAATTCCAGCATTTAGGATGGGATGTGGAGAAATTCCAGAGTATTTTACAAGAGACTTTGCGAAACATATATATTATAAAATAGGTGAAAGGCTGCACATTGATCTCTCTCCACATCCAGCATAAGCAGAGATTTTTTAAAAAGCTGAACATATGGAAAAACAAACAAATACCCCATGGGAGCCCTTTTTAAAATCACTTCTGCTGTGCACAAACACACCAAGCTAGCAACACCATTTTCTTCTCTCCCCCAATCACCTCCCTGACTTCAATCTCTCCTCAACTACCTTCTGACCTCAATCATTCCCTCCGATGACCTCCCAAGCCATCCAATCTCCTCTCTGGCCCACCCTCCCCCCAAGAGGACACACTCCACCTCCCCAGAGCGTCCAATCCCCCCAAGCAAACCTCCCCGGGCGCAAAGACCGTTCCCCCCCCCCCCCCCAGCAACAATTACCTCCCATTAGGCCTTCCCCATCAGAACCCTTCCCCACACCTTGATCCCCATCCCCATCCTTACCGCAGGTGTCTAGTGGAGCAGGAGCAATCTCCAGTCATACCTCCTCTTATAATGGCAAGTTCTGATGACCCCTAGCAGTAATCTCATGGTACTGCAATAACACCACAAGATTACCGCTAAGTGCCATCAATGCCATTTTGAAACCCAGTACCATAAGAGCAGGAGTTACTGGGGATCACTTCTGTATCCACTAGACCCAGGGATCCCTTGGCAAAGCCAAGGATGAGGATTTGGGGGCAGAGGGTCTTCATGCCAGAAGGATTTGCTTGTGGGGGATGGAATTTAATGCTTTAGAGGGTAGGTGAATATCGGATGTGTTGGTGGGTTTAATTTTTGAAATTTCAAAAGTTTTATATCAATGTAAAAAAGCCAAGAAAATTCAACAGAAAAGTACAGTAATTCCGAAGGCAAAGTTACAAAGAAGAAATACATATAACTTGATTTTGAAAAAGTCCACACATTGGGAAGAGTAATATCGAGAGCCTACTCCCCAATTACAACACATTCAATATGGACTAACAAAAACTACACCTAAGTTTGTGAAGGAAAAATAACAGGTAAAATCAACTAATTCATTTCATTTCACTTCCTTCCCTAACAGAAATTTCTCTGAGTGATCTCAAAGAAGACACACTTATCAGGCACTTGCATGGACCAAAAGTAAGGACCTGACCCTTTAACTGAAGAAATGCTTTGTGCTTAACTTGAGTTGCCCTAGAAACATCAGGAAATATTTGTATTTTTTGCCCAAAGGAAGAATCATGTTTAACCTTGAAATAGCAATGAAGTAGTACTGCTTTATCAATTTCTGAAACTAAGGAAACTATCAAGGTAGATCTAGTAGATACAGTCAAGCTCATTCCATCCCGGACATACAGCCCCTCTGTATGTCCAGTTTGAACCGGATGTACAGAGGGGGTTGCGATTCTGATCCTGCAGGACACATCTAGCCCAGCGGGACCAGAATCGTGAACAGCCCTGTACGTACAGGCTGGGACTGTGATTCAGCCCGGCCTGAACGTACAGGAAAAGCCTGACTAACTCAGTCAGGGCTTTACAAAGGAGCCGCAGCGCCATGGCCGCCAGCTTAACAAAGGCATTTCCTGCAGCCCAACCCCCGATCTGGGCTCCTAAAGTCAGAATCGAGCTGAGGGGAATATCCTCGGGCCCCCCTGCCCCATCCGTGCCCCAGGCCTGCTGAAAAGAAACGTCTCTGCACAATTTGCCCGCCCTAACTCCGCCCCGATTCGCCCCTTCCCCGCCCCCATCTAACCTCACCGTACAACCAGCAGGGAGGTTAAACACCGGCGGGGAGGGTACAAATAGCAAGGATGGATATCCCGTTGGGACGTCCATCCCTGCTATTCATGGGACAGAATCGTGTCCAGTATGTCTTCTTGAGAAATTTCCAAAAAGATAGTTAAATCAACACTTCCATCTGAAGCTAACACAGCCATCCCCATCTTGCTATTCCATAGGAACTAAAAAATATCATGAAACATAATATATTTTGGAATGGGTAAAGCATCCAAATTAGGCAGTTTTATAATATCTTTAACATACATCTTAAAACAATTCCTGGACAGACAATGATGTTTAGAAAAATTAAAAGCTGCAAATTATAAACCCTTGCAATATTTTCTATTACTTCTATCCTCCAATGAATATTTAAGAAATCCTTAACATTAGTAGTAGCCAAAGTCTGTAAAGTTGAAATCTGAAACTTCACCATTATGCATGTCTCTTTGTTCTTTCCTGTGTGTTCTGTCCTCTCTGCTTTCCTGTAAAAAATTGGCATTCTTTTCTAAGTTCTAACTGCAGCCATTTATTGTAAACCGCTCTGATGCTATGGCTTGGGCGGTCAATCAAGTGATAAAATAAAGATATAAGATAAAGATCATTAATTTAGACTCTACATGAGTCAGCTTCTGGTCATACTCTTCCGTTTTTCTTCTACCTGTTTGGTAAAATAACATATTTTAGAAACTGGCCCATTCAGAACAGTCTCTGTTCTAGAGACTATTTTCCAAATCTCAAGAATAGAAGGACCACTAGAGGCTGGGAATTCTGGCAATCCAACCTGCCAATCCCAACCAGTAGGGAGTGGTACCAGGGATGGGAGTATAATCCCACATTTTCCCCGTCCTGCTCCAAGAGAAACTTCCTTTAAGAAATTAACAGGAGGAGGAAGTGACTTCTGAACCTGACTAAGTTTCTGGGCTGGTCCCAGAATCTAATAAATTCAGTCACAGGCTTTGGTGGAGGTGTCTGCTCCAGTGAGCTAAGAGTTACCTCTAATTTTCCAGATGTCCATGCATCTGTAGCCTTCAGGAAGAGGTCTTTTTACTAGAAATGTGCTTCTCCATAGGGCTGGTTACTTTTGGCTTGCAAGAAGAATTTTGAACCTTATCCTTCTATTTTCACATCCTCCCGAATCCTGTGGCCCCAATGGCCCTCGCTGGCTCTGAAAAGTCTCCAAAGGGGCATTCCCTCCTTTGATTTTGTCCTCATAGCCAGTACCATGGATATACCCTTATTTTATACTACTGAGTCACTCCTGAATGATGTCAGTGCCTGGGATGCCACTCAAACAGCAATTCAAGGTACCAAACAGATATTCTGGGAAACCTCATGCTGTTGCCCTAAACAGTTAAGGCACCAGCTCTCTCCCCGCAGTATCTAGATAACAGTATTTGTGGTAGCACCAGCAGCTGTTCAGATAGTGACAATACTCAGCCGCTACCCAGATAGCAAATTCATATAGATTTAGGACTGCTTTTTAAAAGGCTTAAGTAATGCAGATACTTATCCGAATAGCAGCATTGAAAATCACCACTAACAGATAAGCATCTCCACCAGCCAAGCCAACGTCCACAACCCAGGAGAGCCACCAGCAGCATCGGAGGTGAGCCAGCTTGCATCCGATCGTCTACTCTCTTCTCCGTCCGTGATCGCTGAACACGCGGTCTGCCTGCTCCGCCCACAGCATCATCACCGGCATGGCGATTGGCCATAAAAGCTGCATGCTACACAAGAGCCCTCCTCTTCGACCTCACCGGGCACTCCAATCAGCATCTCCACCAGCCAAGCCAGCGTCCACAGCCCAGGAGAGCCACCAGCAGCATTGGAGGTGAGCCAGCTTACATCCAATTGTCTCCTCTCTTCTCCTTCCGTGATCGCTGAACATGCAGTCTGCCTGCTCCGCCCACAGCATCATCACCAGCAGGGCTATCGACTATAAAAGCTGCATGCTACAGGTGTGCACGTGCCTGGCAGGCCCGCGCCGGAGGGCCTCGCCAGAGGGCCCTTTGGCGGGGTACTGCGATAAGGACACCCTCACAGAGAACTGACAAAACAGACAGGCCCCCGAACAAAACAAGCCAACATCGTGGGTGAAACCTCAACGAAGGACAACGTGTTCAGCAAAGTAGGTAGACTAATGCTTATCACCGTTACCCACTGCATAAACCCGTAAAAACTATCCACTGGACACACCTGTGCAAACAAGCAACTAAAGTACTCTATATATAATCCTGTGTGTCCTGTTAAGAACGTGCTAATAATTCCAATTGTAATACAAGGTACCATACAAGCACAAAATAGTCATAGAAGACCAGCACTAGCCTGCGAGTAATAGTTCCTGTGAAATTTTATGCATAAGTTGGTCAGAACGAGCTGCTGACCGCTAAGTATTCCTTGCTATACAAATTAGTGCTTGCTGTTCAATGTAATCTCTGCTATACAAAGTAATCCTTGCTGTTCAAAATAGTCACTGCTGTACAAAGGAGTCATTACTATACAAAGGAGTCATTGCTGCACAAAGTAGCCACTGCCCCCACAGCTCAACATGGCCATCTCCATCCTAATGTTCACCAGTTTTTATCTCATTGTCAATGCTCTCTATGGCACCCTCGCTCTCACCTCCAACTATAACCCCATTCCTATCCTACAAAGCCTAGGAAAGAGAAGTTACAGCAGCACCCGTCGTCCACCAACAGAAACCTACCCACACTTACCTGCACCCACACTTAGTCTACATATCGCTCCAACACCCCGCAAAGTCCAAGGGGGCGAGGCCCCTAAATCCTCGCCACCTGAAATGCACCCTCATAAATGCACGGTCGGTCCACAAGAAATGGCCAGCCATCACCGACCTTATTACACACCTTGATCTAGACATCCTACTGGTCACAGAATCGTGGCTGTCTGATTCAGATACAGTCCTCCTCAACCAACTCACCCCTCCCAGCTTTTCAATGCACACCTGCCTCAGAGCCAACTGCAGAGGTGGAGGCGCCTTCATCCTAGTAAAGACAGAGCTCCAATTTCAGCTGTTCACTTCCAACGGCACAACACACCTGGATACAATCACCATAACCAACAAATACAGCACCATCAACCTAATCTACAGATCCCCATCCCCATCCTCCAAAGACCTTTCAACCATAATTGGCCTTGCCTGCAACCCCAAGAACACACACATACCAAACTGGGTAATGGGTGACTTTAACCTGCCAGTTCTCCAAAGTATCCAGTCCAAAGCCTTCCTTGAAGCACTAAACGAACTGGGCTATGAACAGATAGTCGATGCACCCACCCACCATAAAGGAAATAAACTGGACCTTGTCTTTGTCCCACGGCCAGACATAAGCCTGAACTACAACTTCAACCTAGCCATCACCCCTGTCCCATGGTCCGATCAGAGTCTAATCAAATTTCAGATGCCCATACATCAAGATCGCAACTCGCACAGCAGGGCATCTGATGCCTCACCGGCACCCACAGGACAATTCGGGCTCTTTGACAAAGAGGAGATCCTCAATGGAGTCCTTCCAAATCTCAAGCGGATGTCGTCTAGCCTGGACGAAATGATAGCCACATGGAACAATAGCCTGAGCTCCTTCGCACGTCTACCTTCCTCAGACAAGCCACCAAAAAGAAGGAAATCAGCCTGCTGGTTCTCTGCGGAACTACGGACCTCACTGCTCCTCCTCAGTAAGCTAGAAAGAAGATGGTGACGCTCCCAGTCGCCAGACGACCAGTCAGCCTACACATCCCACTTAAAAGTACACCTACTATTACTACTACTATTCAGCACTTATAAAGCGCCACGCACGCAGCACTGCACAGCTAACCTACAGGAGGTAGCCAACATACAAGAGAAGTCCCTGCCCATCAGTCATGCTCATCGGAGCTTACAATCTAGTTACACCGAGAAGCAATCTCTGAGAAAATGAAAGAACACCACTCTGAACTCCTGCAACGCTCTCTAAACAAACCTTGGGACCTCGTCAACATAGTGAAGTCCCTAGTGAAAGAACCTTCGCCTCCCAAACCAAGTCAACTACACCCTCAGGAATTCGCAGACTACTTAATAGCCAAAACCAGCAATGCCAACGCAGCCACGTCACAACCCACACCGACTAATGCCTCTCACCTCACTCACACCACCATCCGAGAGATGCATCGAGGACATCAACGCGGACATCAACACCACCACTGCTCCAAACGACCCCTGCCCAGCATTCTGGATAAGATCGCTGCGCACGGAATTCAGCCCAATCCTAGCCAAGATTATGGACCTGTCCTTCTCAACAGAAACCTTCCCATCAAGCCTCAAACAGACGTCCATCCGGCCCCTTCTAAAAAACAAACAACTGAACCCGCAGAAGTGAAATCCTATCAACCAATCTCAAGCATCCACCTGTTAGCCAAGATAATCAAGAAGGTCGTCCAACATCAAATCCAGCACCATATCGATACCACCGCCCCTCTAGACCCATGCCAGCACGGCTCCCGAGAATTGAGACTCTACTCACCACACTAATCAATACCTTAATCACAGGGATTGACAACATCAGAAGAGGGTACGCTCTTATCTTCTTGGACATCGCCTATGCATTCAACTCCGTCAACCATGAGCAGCTCCTGATGCATCACCATGAGAAGGGAATCCAGGGCTCAGCCTGGAGCTGGTGCAAGTCATACCTAACAGAGATGGCAGCAGATACGAATGGGCTCCAAGACCTCCGAGCCTTTCCAACAAAGACAAGGGGTTCCCCAAGGCTCCTCACTCTCTGCCCTCCTGTTCAATATATATATATGCAGCACATATGTGCAATCATCTGCTCCTTCAATATCTCCTGCCTGATATATGCGGATGATGTACTGCTGTTCACCCCATTCACCATCAACCAACCAGACTTCTTGACATTAGTCAGATGCTTTGATGCTGTCACTGACTGGCTCCACTCACAGAATCTCAGGATCAACTGCAACAAGACAGATGTACTATTCATCACAAGAAATAAAGCCTTCTCCCCTCCCGCATCAATAAAGGAGAGAGATGCCGAGCTCCCAAGCAGACCCACCATCCACTACCTGGGCATCACGCTAGACCGGCACCTCGACATGAAAGCGCACATAAACAACACCATCAAGGCAATCTACCACAAGATGCAGACAATTCGGCACCTCCGACCCTTGCTGCAGCCAGAGGACTTCCAAACAATTTTCTAAGCACTTGTAACCCCCCCCCCCCACTTTGACTATGCCAATGCTATCCTGCACAGTCTCCCCAAGAACCCACTACAGTTGGCAATTGTGATAAGGAAGCTTATCATAGCTCAGGTAGGAGCTATAGAAAAGATGATGTGACTCTGAACAAGCAACCTGTCAGTTCTGGTAGAAGTAAGAAAACAGAGTTTTCACATAAAAGACTACCAGTCCCAGAATGCACCAGGTTTCCAGCAGCCATGAGAGGGGCTGAAGTGAGAAAATGTGTGTGCAATCAAGAGAGCTAAGAGGTAATCCCTAAGCACTCATCTCAAAGGGCAGGGCCTGATTCAACACAGCTGCGCTGTGTTAGGGAGGAGCACACATTAGAACAGAATAAGAATAGAGTTTATTCTACAGATAACAGCTACAGAAAGAGCTTCAGGAAAAGATACAGCAATGGCTACAAGCACCAACATCACTTGGAGAAACAGAAGCCAAGCCAAGCGGATAGAGAGAGAAGGAAACTCTCTGGAAGGAAAAGAAGGAAGGCTATTGGAAGGTCTGGGAGATTCCAAGGCAGTACCTATACTGGGAGGTATTCCAAGTGCCAGCAGAGTCCATTGGACTGGAGTCAGCCAGAGGAATGGATTGGCAGAGATAGGAATCACCAGGGGCTACCTGGAAGAGAGAAGACTGCACGTGGAAAGGACTTTCAGACCAAGGCCAGAAGGTATGTGAGAGGAGATCCAGTGTCCAGGGATCAAGATTGGAAGGCTGGACATCAGAATTGGATTACATACTGGCCAGGCTATACAGAGAGGAATTATGATAGCAGGAGAGGCTCAGGTATGAACACTGATCCAGACCCTATCTATAATAGTGAATGGCAGCAAGGGAATAAGCATTCTCATGATAGTGCCTTATTGAAAGACTCGTCTGTGCCAATGTATGATAGTGACCCTATGCTGATTGATGAAGGGGGAGATACAGCAGATGAAACTATTCATTACATGGACTGTTCTCTATCTAAATGCTATTGCTAGCTTTCTGTGAGCAAACACCTCAGCCATCACAAAGAAACCTAACTTTGTTCATTTCCACTGCAAACAGCTCTTAAAGCAGGATTTGGGTTCACACAGTAGCAGCCAGCCAGCTAAAGGGTTTCAGCTGGTCAATTGATAGTAATTAAAGCTGCACCTGATTGTGTGTGTGAGCAAGGGAGAATCACTGCTGGGATCTGCGTGGAAAATAAGCAGAAGTTAACCTAACAAGCAAAGTTTATTCATTTCTTTGTGCCTTTTTATTTGGTAATTATTTGCTAAGAAAACATTAGCTAATTGCCTGACAAGCTGAAGGTTGTTTTCTGATTTGCTTTGTGACTTTGTGTTATCCATTTAAACACTGCAAGCAAGTAACCTCATTTATATTGCTACCAAGCATATTTGTGCTGGGTGAATTAAACCCCATCAATAAAAGAAGTATTTTATTGGCCTTACCACTGGTTTCACAACTCAATTATTGTCTTCAGCTGTGTTTGGGAGTGAAAGAACTACATTACCCACAATACCTTGCAAGAATCATATGAATATATGCATCGTCAAGATTGTGTAAGTTCTCACCCTAGGCAGCCGTCTGACACAATGAACGCTGCCGCCCGCTTCCCATATGGGGCATCCAGAAGAGACCACATAACCCCAATCTTAAAAGACCTACACTGGCTGCCGAACAACTGCCAGCTCACCTACAAAGTAGTACTGCTGACCTTCAAAGCCATCAACAAATTATCTTCCACCTCCCTAACGGACCTTCTCCAACCCACTCCTCCAAACAGATCCAGAAGGACTTTCGCTACCAACACACTAGTAACCCCCAATGAAATAACAAAATGTTCTCAGGCAACAAAGAACAGAGCCTTTGTGTTCTATGCACATACTCGCTGGAATGACCTCCCAACCACTATCTGAGCGATACAATCATTATGCTTTCTGGTTCACAAGGCAGTATGGACCCCTGTGCAATCATCAAAAATAAATCTATAGGTGGATAATAAATATTGGTCTTGCAAAGGAGATATAGGGATTCTTTATTACTGTCCAAATCTTACTGCCTACTGGAGTGATGCCTTGAAGAGTACTTGTGAGATTCTTAATATCCAGGGGCATCTCTAGGATTATTTTTTGGAAATCCACAGAATTCTAATTTCATATCCCTCAAACTAAGGTATATAAGAACATAAGATCTGCCATATTAAGTCAGACCAATGGTCCATTAAGTCCACTATCCTATTTCCAAGTGGCCAAACCAGGTCACAGTTACCTGGCAGAATCCCAAAAGGTAGAGAGATTTCATGCTGTTTATCCCAAGGGTAAGCAGTGAATTTCCCTAGTTCTCTTTAACAATGACTTATGGACTTTTCCTCCTGAAACTTGTCCAACCCTTTTTAAAAGTCAGCTACACTAACAGCTTTTACTACATTCTCTGGTAACAAATTACAGTGCTTAGTTATGCATTGAATGAGAAGATATTTTCTCCAGTTAGTCTTAAATGTACCATTTTGTACTTTCATTGTATGCCCCATAGTCTGTATAAACTTTGAAGGACTAAACAACCAATTTGCATTTACTCTTTCTACTCTGCTCATTATTTTACAGACTTCTATCATATCTCCCCCTCAGCCAACTCTTTTGCAAACTAAAGAGCCCTAACCTTTTAAGTCTTTTCTCATAGGGCATAGCATGAAGCTTCAAGGGGGTAAATTAAAAGGCAATGTCAGGAAATACTTTTTCACTGAAAGGGTGGTGGATGCTTAGAATGCCCTTCTGATGGAAGTGTTGGGAGCAAATACGGTGACAGAATTCAAAATGGCATGGGACAGACACAGTGGATCCCTTTACAGCAACAGGATAAAATCAAAATAAACTTAACTAATTTCTCAACATACAGGGGTGTCCTACACGGAGCGGTGGGTTCACCCCTAAAACAAAGATAAGGGGAGGGGTGGCCTGCACGGAGCGGCAGGTGCACCTACTCTTGCCATCTTACTGGGCAGACTAGATTGACCATACTGGTCTTTATCTGCCGTCATTTACTATGTTACTATGTAGGAGCAGGTTAAAATGATAGAAAGCAGAGAGTAGGGCTAAATGGCCATTTTTCTCAATGGAGAAAGGTGGGCCCGTTGCTTTTTAACATATTTATAAATGACCTGGAAATGGGAATAATGAGTGACACGATCAAATTTGCAGATGACACAAAATTATTCAAAGTTATTAAAAAACAAGAGGATTGTGATAAATTGCAAGAGGACCTTGATAATTTTGAAGACTGGATGTTCAAATGGTAGATTAAATTTAATGTGGACAAGTGCAAAGTTATGCACCTAAGAAAGAAGAACCCAAACTATGGTTATATGCTGCAAGGTTCCACATTAGGAACCACCACCCAAGAAAAAGATTAGGCATCATCGTGGATAACATGTTGAAACCCTCCATCCAGTGTGCAGCGGTGGCCAAGAAGGCAAATAGAATGCTAGGAATCATAAGAAAAGGTATGGAGAATAAAACAAAAGTATTATAATGCCTCTGTATCGTTCCATGGTGCGACTGCACCTTGAATATTGTCTGCAATTCTAGTCGCCGTATCTTAAAAAGGTTATAGTGGAATTAAAAAAGGTACAGAGAAGAGCCACCAAAATGGTAAAGGGGGATGGAAGGATACCCCTATGAGGAAAGGCTTAAAAGGTTAGAGCTCTTCAGCTTGGAAAAGAGACGGCTGAGGGGAGATTTGATAGAGGTCTATAATGAATGGAATGAAACAGGTAAACATAGATCGGTTATTTATGCCATCAAAAAGTAGAAAGGCTAGGGAACACACAATAAAGCTACAATGTAACCCATTTATTTATTTAGACAGTTTTGTATACCACCTTATCCTTCGATCAAAGTGTTCACAACACAATTGGAGGACACATTTAACATGAGGGGATATGAGACACATACACTAATACTTACAGGGAACATAGGCAATGGAGGGTTAAGTGGCTTGCCCAAGACCACAAGGAGCACCTATAGGACTAGAAATCCCAGTCCTTCTGGCCCAAGGTTGCTGTCCTCTAGTGGGATTTGAACCCACAGCCTTCCAGCCTGAGGTAACTTGCCCCAACCACTAGGCCACTCCTCCCTCCCTCCCTTAAGACTAAGAAAAGAAAATATTTTTTCACTCAATATGTAATCATACTCTGCAATTCGTTACCGGAGGATGTAGTAAAAGCTGTTAGTGTAGCTGGGTTAAAAAACGGTTTGGACAGGGAGGAGTGATTTTGGGCAGCCGTTGGTCACCGGAGGAGTAGGCTGCAGGGAGAACATCCCCGATGTCATTGGGGGCTTTCCTTTTCCCTTTAACTTCCAGCTGGCATTACCCACATGGTCCAGTGCGCGCGGCAGTGGTGTGATCTAAGGGGCATGACACAAGGGGCACATTAGGCCCCTTGGGAGTCTCTTGGAGCACCGCAGGATCACCCCTGTTGTATTGGCCATTGTATGTGGTCCATGGGAAAATGTAAAAAGAAGGGAATGACATTGCTGGAAGTGGTGATTGGACCTATGGATAAGAATGTTATTTTCATGAATGACGTCTTCCCCTTTCCTGCAGCTATGGATTCCCCTTTAGTGAGTTTAGGGGGAGCATTCTTGAGTTCTTGGACCGTACACCACCTCCCCTTCCTATGGATATTACTCCACTGGGTCCACTGGGAGAGCACCATTGGAACAGCGTATGCCCGATGTTTCTAAGGGAACTCTTAAATCTGTATTATGAACACCTCCTGCTGAGACTAGGGAGATCCCCGATTCTCAGGTCTCCCTGGCTGACATGTGGAGGGTGGCGATATGGGCAGAGCATACTTTAGTGTCTATGGTGGCCCAGCTTTGTTCCTTCTCTCAGTAAATGGTATCAAGGTTGGCTGAAGTGGAGCCGCAAGTGGATTTACTTGGTTCTTAAGTATTAAAGTGTGAATCTCTGTGTAATTCCATGCAGGCCAATTCAGGCATCTACAATGAAAGATAGTTTGGGTATTCACCATAAACTAGAGGTCTTTGAAAATATTGCTAAATCTAAGCATATTAGAGTTTTGAATTTTCCCTTGTGCCAGTTACTATCACCGGAGATTTTATTGCAGAAGTATTACCGTGAGGTATTATGTTTACCTAATGCTGATATGATTCTCTTCTCAAAATTGTTTTACCTCTGTGGTTGGGGTATTTCTGAGGGGTCTGCTGAAGGATTTAAAGTCTTGAAGCCTTCTGCAGAAATAGATTTAACTCCATTTCTTGAGGACTCCCAGGATAATATCCCTATCAGAGCAACATTGATTATAACTTATGTCTCTGAGCAAGATAAAATTTTGGTGTTTCAAAATTATTTTAAGAACAAAACTGTTCCTCCTTTCTGCAGTGCTTTGTAACAGTTATTTCCTGATGTGTCCAGAGCTATACAACTCCGGAGGAAAGCTTTCTTGGCTTTGAAATCAAGAGTATTAGCTCTGGGAGCTACATCTTTTGTTCGGTATCCCTCCAAATGCTTGATTGCTTTGCAGGGTGTTAGGTATATATTTTATGATTCTCTTCAATTAGAAATCTTTCTGTCTAGCAAGGAAAACACGGGTTGATAGGGCCCAGTGAGAGTGGTTGTAATTAAAGGGTGGATAAATAATATTGGCTGTGGTAATGGAGCTTTGCTCCTAGCTGTTTTTGTTTCTTTTTACTTTATTATTATGTGGTCTTGTTTCTCCCCGAGATGTGGGCTGTATTGACTTGGGCTGTTTCATTGTAAGACTTGTTTGTTATATATATATTTTCTGTCATGTTGCCTAGATACTTGCTTTGTAGGTATATGCATTTTGGAAACAATAAAAAAAAGGCTCAGACAAGCTCCTAGAGGAAAGGTCCATAAACCATTATTAAAAAGGACCCAGGACCCTACTCTACTCTGCCTTACCCTACAGACAAAGATTTACACAAACAAATGGCTATATCACTATTGTAAATAATACCGGTAACTCAATTATGTTGTGATGACCTGTACATAGTTTGAATAGTGTTATTCTAGTTAATGTTCAAAACATGTTCAATGTAACTAAACGTGTACATAGTTAACACAAGTTCCATGTAAAATATACAGAAGTATATTGATTTTTGTTCGATGTGAACCGCCCCTGATCTCTGGAAGGGGCGGTATATAAGAAACTGTTAAATAAATAAATAAATAACTGCTGACCCCGGCACAAGTATTGTGGAACCTGTGTACCTTTTTGGGAACCTGCCAGGTACTTGTGACCTGGATTGGCCACTGTTGGAAACAGGATACTGGGCTTGATGGACCTTGATCTGACCCAGTATGACATTTCTTATGTTCTTATATTCATTATAATATCTTTTGTTTTATTCTCCAATCCTTTTCTTATGATTCCTAGCATTCTATTTGCTTTCTTGGCTGCTGCTGCACACTGAGCAGAGGGTTTCAACATATTATCCACGATGATGCCCAAATCCTTTTCCTGGATGCTTGTTCTTAAAGTGGAGTCTGGCAATGTGTAACCATAATTTGGGCTGTTCTTCCCTAAATGCGTAATTTTGCACTTGTCCAGATTAAATTCCATCTGCCATTTGGATGCCCAATTTTCCAAATTAATGAAGGTTTTTTTGCAATTTTTCACAGTCTTCTTGTATTTTAACAGCTCTGAATAATTTTGTGTCACCTGCAAATTTGATCACTTCACTCGTTATTCCCATTTCCAGGTCATTTATAAATACGTTAAAAAGCAGCGGATCCAGCACAGATCCCTGTGGTAGTCCACTATTTACTTTTCTCCATTGAGAAAATTGGCCATTTAGCCCTACATTCTATTTTCTATCTTTTAACCAGTTCCTATTCAACCATAGTACACTGCCTCCTATCCTGTGACTTTTTAATTTCCCCAAGAATCTCTCATGAGGGACCTTGTCAAAAGCTTTCTGAAAATCCAGAGATTAGTGAGACAAGACTTTCCGTCACTAAATCCATGTTGGCTTCTGCCATTAAGCTACAACTATTTAGATATTCAGTAATTTTGTTTTTTCTACTATTTTCCTGGGTAGAGACATAAAGCTCACCAGTCTGCAGTACATACTTCCAGCATCAAAGCTGAACAGGCATTCTGAAGAACAGAATAATATCAGTGAGAACACATCAAAATCGGAGAGGAAAGAGGCAGTTTACAAAACAGCCAAAAACAGACTCAGACAGGCAAACAAGAAAGAGGCGTAAATATATTCAATTAATTTATTGATTTTACATTTGATTTTCTATATTTAGGGGCTTGTTTACAAAGCCGCGGTAGCGGCTTCCGCCTGATATCAGAGCCGCGGCCCCACTGAATTCAATGGGACCGCGGCTCCGATATCGGGCGGAAGTCACTACCGCGGCTTTGTAAACAAGCCCCTTAGAGTCAAAGTAGTTTGTAATTAACTTACAGTTGTGGTCAACATTATTGGCACCCTTGCAGTTCAACTCTTAATGTCCAATATCTCCTAAAAAAAAGTGGCCAGTGAAATGGCTTTGGACTATATATGCACACGTGAAACCCAATTCTCGTAGGGGAACATCCGGGCCGTCCGGATGGCCGCAGGCAAGACAGGCCCATTTGGACCCGATTCTGGCCAATGGGAACAAAATGTTCCTGTGGCAGCCAGAATCGGGCCCATGGACAACCCGGCGTACCCCTGAAATCTGCAGGGTTGTCCTCCTCGCAGACGTCCCTCACATCCGTGGCTCTGGCCCCCCTTATCCCTGCTGCCCGACCCACGGCTGGCCTGCTATGGCCTGGATTGGGCAGCAGAGACCCCCCGCACTTGGCCCTGGCCCCAGGGAGGTTCCCCGGGCCCGACTGCCAGGTTTTCACTGCTTATACAACCTCTAAGATGGTATAAGCAGTGCGTCCCTATGGGCCGGCAGTATGTACAGGGCAGTGACCTGAATCGGCCCTGTACATGCTACGGGCTGGCCCGTTCACACTCCGCCAAGACCCCACCAGCTCTCCACATCTTACAGCACAAGACATGCAGGGAGGGCAGGAGGGGGTATAGAGTCCAGGCAGCTTGCGGGGCTACACATCCTGCCAGGACACATAAAAGAATCAAATAAAATAAGACCAATTAAAAAAGGAAATAGTAGAAAAACTGGGACATTGCCAGGACATCATTATTTGTGTATTACCACTCGTAATCTACGTCTAAATTCATAGAGGAATTAAAGCTGTCGTGATACTGTGTAATATGTTCCTCCAAATTTCTTCCAAGGCTAAATATTGCGCCCGATGGTCTTTATTATGGGATGTAGGGACCCACTAGATCTTACTTCACTTGTGTGCTCAGAGGTCTCAGACTTCTATTGCCATTGGTTATGAAACCCAGCAGTTAGACCAATGCACTGATTGCATCAACGACCTCTTGTTTTTAAATTAATCACACATATTAAATAAAAGATCAACAAGATGTTTGTATTATCTGTCCATTAGAGGTCCCCCACAAAAATCAAAAAGTGCTTATCTGGATTGTTTGAAATTGTTGAAAATGCACCACGACGCCACTTTCTGGCACCATGTAAGCGTTTCACTCCGGTGAGTTTCCTCAGGGGATTCTTCTTATTCAAGCACTGAGTGTGACGCCACTTTCTGGCACCATGTAAGCGTTTCACTCCGGTGAGTTTCCTCAGGGGATTTTTCTTATTCAAGCACTGTTAAAGAGATAATACCATTCAATCACTTGCTAACTAGCCTTAGAATACAACAATGATAACATAGCTCTATGCAAGAATGAAACTGTGATGCAAGGATGGATTTTAGTGTACCTGAGTGTCCACAAGTCCTGGGCAATTCCTTCATGCTAAGCGTGTTGAGTGATGCCTATCGGCTTCCAAAAAAACACCGCGCATGCGGGTTAGATGTCAATAGCCCCTTAAATACCCTGCTGAATGCAGGCAACTTTATGTGACATCATGATTCCCTTGATCATTAAACAAAGACGTCCAGAAAAAGAGCCCTTACTTATTCTTCATTCACTACAGTTCCTCTGATCATCAGGTGCAGGCTCCCCACTCAATCGCAGTGTTCAGTCCACCCGGGATAACTGTATGCAGTCGATGTATCCAACGTTGTTCTTGTATCAAAAGGGATTGTTCCCTTGACTTGCCTCCTTTACCCTTGGTCATGACGTCAATACAAAAACAGCGTAACTCTTCATACAGTTATCCCGGGTGGACTGAACACTGCGATTGAGTGGGGAGCCTGCACCTGATGATCACAGGAACTATAGTGAATGAAGAATAAGTAAGGGCTCTTTTTCTGGACTTCTTTGTTTAATGATCAAGGGAATCATGACGTCACATAAAGTTGCCTGCATTCAGCAGGGTATTTAAGGGGCTATTGACATCTAACCCGCATGTGCGGCGTTTTTTTGGAAGCCGACAGGCATCACTCAACACACTTAGCATGAAGGAATTGCCCAGGACTTGTGGACACTCAGGTACACTAAAATCCATCCTTGCATCACAGTTTCATTCTTGCATAGAGTTATGTTATCATTGTTGTATTCTAAGGCTAGTTAGCAAGTGATTGAATGGTATTATCTCTTTAACAGTGCTTGAATAAGAAGAATCCCTTGAGCAAACTCACCGGAGTGAAACGCTTACATGGTGCCAGAAAGTGGCGCCACACTCAGTGCTTGAATAAGAAGAATCCCCTGAGGAAACTCACCGGAGTGAAACGCTTACATGGTGCCAGAAAGTGGCGTCGGGGTGCATTTTCAACAATTTCAAACAATCCAGATAAGCACTTTTTGATTTTTGTGGGGGACCTCTAATGGATAGATAATACAAACATCTTGTTGATCTTTTATTTAATATGTGTGATTAATTTAAAAACAAGAGGTCGTTGATGCAATCAATGCATTGGTCTAACTGCTGGGATTCATAACCAATGGCGATAGAAGTATGAGACCTCTGAGCACACAAGTGAAGTAAGATCTAGTGGGTCCCTACATCCCATAATAAAGACCATCGGGCGCAATATTTAGCCTTGGAAGAAATTTGGAGGAACATATTACACAGTATCAGGACATCATTATTGGCACCCTCATAAATAATTCAAATCAGTTTGAACAGAAGAACCACATTACCATTGTAGTAACATTAGATGCACCTGTGATCAACTGTTAGTACTCACATGAATAATGGCTCTAATGTTTAAAATGGTCCGATTCACTCTCTGTTCCATTTTCACAAAGGTGAAGACAAGAGCTGCCTGAGACCATCAGAAAAACTACTATCACCAAACATCAAACTTCAAAGGGGTACGAGGCCATCTTCAAAGACCTTGGGATTCCTGTGTCTACAATTTGCAATGTTATTAAGAGGTTTTCTGCTCATGGAACTATCAAGAACCTCCCAAGAAATGGTGGGAAGAAAAAAATTAATTCATGAAGTCTTTGAAGGTTAATGCAAACTGTTGGAAACATACCACGTACAACATCCAAAGAGCTTAAGGCGGACTTGGAGCAATCTGGAGTGGTGGTTTCAACCCACACCATACGCCAGGCACTAAACAAAGGAGGACTTCATGGGTGAAGGCCAAGATGGACCCCACTGTTCAAAGACAGACATAAAAAGGCACACCCGATCTTTGCCAAACTACAATCCTTCTGGGAAAATGTTCTGTGGACATATAGTAACATGCAAATAGTAACATAGTAAATGACGGCAGATAAAGACCAGTATGATCCATCTAGTCTGCCCAGTAAGATGGCAAGAGTAGGTGCACCTGCCACTCCATCCAGGCCACCCCTCCCCATGTCTTTGTTTTAGGGGTGAACCCACCGCTCCATGTAGGACACCCCTGTATGTTGAGAAATTAGATAGTTAAGTTTATTTTGATTTTATCCTGTTGCTGTAAAGGGATTCACTGTGTCTGTCCCATGCCGTTTTGAATTCTGCCACTGTATTTGCCCCCGACACTTCCATCGGGAGGGCATTCTAAGCATCC
The DNA here is from genome assembly GCA_033557465.1 of Ichthyophis bannanicus. Taxonomy (NCBI): domain Eukaryota; kingdom Metazoa; phylum Chordata; class Amphibia; order Gymnophiona; family Ichthyophiidae; genus Ichthyophis; species Ichthyophis bannanicus. Next base: position 626,968,917 of record CM066031.1, read on the forward strand.
ACCACCCTTTCAGTGAAAAAGTATTTCCTGACATTGCCTTTTAATTTACCCCCTTGCAGCTTCATGTTATGCCCTCTATTTTTACAGCTTCCCCGTCTTTGGAAGAGGTTTGTTTGTTCATTATTTCTCTTTAAGTATTTAAAGGTCTGAATCATAACTCCCCTGTTCCTCCTCTCCTCCAGAGTGTTCATATTTAGGTCTTCAAGTCTCTTCTCATAAGGCTTCTGAAGCAGGGTCCAAATCATTTTGGTCACCTTCCTCTGAACAGTTTCCAGTCTTTTTATATACTTTGCAAGATATGGTCTCCAAAACTGAACGCAGTATTCCACGTGAGGCCTCACCAGTGACTTATACAGTTGCATTAGTACCTCTTCCTTTCTGCTGGTAATTACTCTTTGTATGCAACCCAACATCCTCCTGGCTTTTGCCACCACCTTGTCGCACTGTTTTGTCACCTTGAGATCCGCAGAAATAATCACACCAAGGTCTTTTTCCTGGTCCGTGCACACCCACCTCTCGCCCCCTATCGCGTACATTTCCCCTGGATTTCTGCTTCCCAAGTGCATGACACTGCACTTCTTTGCATTAAATTTCAACAGCCAAGCATTAGACCATTCTTCCAGCTTTTGTAGATCTTTCCTCATGTCATCCACTCCCACAGGGAAGTCCACTCTGTTGCAAATTTTCGTGTCATCGGCAAAAAGACACACTTTTCCATGCAGTCTTTCAGCAATATCCCTCACAAATACATTGAACAGTGCCAGGCCCAGGACTGAACCCTGGGGCACCCCGCTAATCATCCTCCTTTCATCCGAGTGAGCTCCATTTACCATCACCTTCGGTCATCTGTCAGTCAACCAATTTCTGATCCAGTTCACCAACTTGGGACCCATCCCCAAACTACTGAGTTTATTGATAAGCCTCCTGTGAGGAACAGTATCAAAGGCTTTGCTGAAATCCAGGTAGATGATATCCATCGCATACCCCTGATAAAGTTCTCTGGTCACCCAGTCAAAGAACTCAATCAGATTTGTTTGGCAAGATCGTCCTTTGGTAAAACCATGTTGCCTCAGATCATGCAACCTGTTAGTTTTGTGAAAGTCCACTATTCACTCTTTCCGAAGTGCCTCCATTACTTTTCCCGCCACTGAGGTAAGGCTCATAGGCCTGTAATTTGTCACTTCTTCCCTGTCACCACTTTTGTGAAGAGATACCACATCCGCCCTTCTCCAGTCCTGAGGAACTACTCCTGTTTCCAAGGATCTGTGGAAAACATCCTTTAATGGCCCTGCAAGAACCTCTCTGAGCTCTTTCAGTATCCTGGGATGTATCCCATCCGGTACCATGGCCTTGTTCACTTTCAGTTTTGCAAGTTGTTCTAACACATCATCTTCAGTGACTTGTGTGGTATCTACTTCATTCCCATTTTTATATTTGGGAGTCACAGATGGTCCTTCTCCAGGATTTTCTTTAGTAAAAACAGAGCAGAAATATTTGTTTAGCAATTTTGCTTTTTCAATGTCATTTTCCACAAATCCATTCCCAGCACTTCTGAATCCTGCAATTCCATCTCTGATTTTCCTCCTATTCTGAATATACCTGAAGAATGTTTTGTCGCCACACTTCACATCTTTAGCCACATTTTCCTCTGCCTTTGATTTTGCTTTCTTTATTTCTCTTTTTGTCTCTTTTAGTTTGATCCTGTATTCCTTACTGTGTTCCTCTGTTTGCAAGCTTTTGAATTTTGTGAAAGCTGTGTTTTTTGCCTTTGAGCAGCCACTTCTTTGGAGAACCAAATAGGTTTCCTTCTCCTCTTGTTTTTATTTACTTTCCTCACATATTTATCTATTGCCCCTTTTATTGCCACCTTTCGTTTAGCCCATTGTAATTCCACTTCCCTTATCCCCTCCCACCCTGCCAACTTCTCCTTCAGGTACTTGGCCATTTTACTGAAGTCAGTGTTTTTGAAGTTTAGGACTTTGAGCTTGCTATGATTGGACTGCACCTTGGCATAAAACTCAAACCACACCGTGTGATGATCGCTGCTGCTCACAGGAGCACCCACCCAGACATTCGACAGGCTCTCACCGTTGGTGAGCACGAAATCCAGCATTGAGCTTTCCCTGGTTGGTTCCATCACCATTTGTTTAAGTGACACATCTTGGAAAGCATCCACAATTGTTTTGCTTCTTGCCAGATTCGCAGGAGTACTCCAATCCACATTGGGTAGATTAAAGTCACCCAATATGATCACTTCCCCTTTTGTGGCTATCTTGGCAATATCTATAATCAATTCATTATCTATTTCTTTGATTTGAGACGGAGGTCTGTAGACTACAGCAGTATGGATGACAGTGCCATCTCCTCTTTCCAACACAATCCAGAGTGCTTCTTCTTTTCCTCATGCCCCCTGCATTGCAGTAGCTTTAATATTGCTTTTTACATTTTATTTATTTATTTATTTATTTTATTTACATTCTCTTATATACCACGCTATTCTGCATCAGTGCGGTTTACATTTAACAAACTGTACATTTTATTTATTTAACATACAGGGCTACTCTTCCTCCTTTTTCACTGTCTCTTCTGAATAGATTATAGCCAGCTATGGCTATATCCCATTCATGCGATTCATTAAACCATGTTTCTGTAACGGCCACAATCTCCAAGTCCATTTCCACCATTAGGGCTTCCAGGTCCGGAACTTTGTTGGCTAAGCTTTGAATATTTGTGTTCATTGCTTTCCAGCATTTAACTGACTTACATGTATTTTGCATTGATTTTGTTCTGTCCACTTCTTCCCACTTGTCGTTTGATGTGTGGTTTAAAAGTGTGGCTGTTTCTGATGTTGTTCTGCTTTTGTTGGGAGTGACGTCCTGAACTAGTCTTTCCCCATCTGTCACCCCTTTTTCTAGTTTAAATGCATATCCACATACTGCCTGAATTTTTCACTTAGGATTCTTTTCCCTGTGACAGAGAGATGTAGTCTCTTGTTGGTTCATCTGTTTCCCCAATCGCCAATAAATCTGAATCCTTCTCGTTCGCACCAGGTCTGGAGCCATGTATTAAAGCTGTTTATGCGATGCAGCCTTTCTGCCCCCTTACCATGAACAGGTAGAACTTCTGAGAATGCTACAGTGTTAACAATGGGCTTGAGTTTCTTTCCCAGAGGCTGGAAGTCCATTTGAACTGCAGAGGCACTGTTTCTAGCCAGGTCATTTGTACCCAGGTGGATGACAACATCAATTTTGGAGTGCTCACTTTCTGCGCTAAGTGCATCAACAATTTGATTTGTATTCCTGCTGGCTAAAGAGCCTGGGAGGCATTTGACTATCTTCTCTCCTTTGAACTGTGTTCCCAAGTTGGTGCCTCTGATGATGGAATCTTCAAGCAGTAGTAGTTTTCTGTTTGGTAAGTTATTCTTCATATTTGGTGCTTTAGCAGGAGATTGGGCATTGACTGACTCATTTAAGGGCCCTTCAGTTTCCATGGATCGGTGATCCTCAATAACCAAAGCAGAAAAGGCATTATGCAGGGATATCTCTTTATGTATAGGATGTCTCTGCGTTACAGGTCGCAATCTACCAGAGCCCACTGTGATCCATTTGTTCCTGGGATGTTTGATTCTTTGTGAGAGCGGTGGTGGACTTTCTTCTCTTTGTATCATAGAAGAGGTGCGTTTCATTGCAGCTAGTTCTTCCCTTAGTAGAGTCAATTCTTTATGCATGGCAGCTGACTTGAGGCACATAGGACAAGCTCTTAGGTTCCAAATAATTAGTCTCAGAATGAAAGCACCACAGTTATTGCATTGAATACACGACATGCTGATTAAGCAGTCCTAGAAGGAGAAGAAGAAAAAGAAAAGGTGGGCTTAACACCAAATTAAAAAGGATAGATGGCAACGTATGTGACCACTATATAGGCAATGCAGCCCTGGGGTGGGTGGGAACCTAAGTGTCCCTGCCAGTAGGCCTTACATGAACAGTTGGCACACTGAGATATCTGATTTAAGGGCTACCCAAGGAATGTAGGCAGTCAGAATATTCCTAAAAACAGTTAAATTCTATATTAGCAACAGGCAAAAAAGATAGAAAGCTGAAAGCTTAGCTGTGTGGAGGCTCTGGAAGCTGTGAAGACTGGAGTTGACCAGGTACTTGTGGCAGGCTGTAAGATAATCTAATTAGCCCCTCCCTGGGAGCAGGATTGCAACAGAAAATTCAAACAATGGAAGCAGAAATAGTCAAACTGAACTTTTGATTTCTTTGTATCTGCCTATTGTGCAAAGGTCCGTGTAACTTTAACTTTAATATGAAACCAAACTTGAGCTCTTTGCAATGCAGACTAGTGATACATTTACAGGCAAAGAAATTAAGCTTATAAGGAAAAAACACCCTTCCTACAGTTAAATATGTTAGAGGTTCAATAATGTTGTGGGGCTGTTTTGCTGCCTCAGGAATTGGAGGCCTGCAATGTATTAAACAAATCATGAAGTCAGAGGATTACCAAGGTTTTTTGGAGCAAAATATGCTACCTAGTGTCAGAAACCTAGGTCTGGGTTGAAGGTCATGGGTCCTCCAGCAGGACAATGACCCAAAACATGCATCCAAAAGTACAAAAGAATGGTTGAAAAGGAAAAAAAATGGATTGTTTTAAAATGGCCAGCAGAGTCCTGATCTCAATCCAATCAAGAATCTTTGGAAAGAGCTGAAATTTTCCATTAGAAAAAGGAATCCTGGAAAAATTCATGAGCTGGAGCATATCGCAGTTGAAGAGTGGAAGCAACTGCCACTAGACAGATGTACGAAACTTATAGATGGCTACAAGAAACCTTTGGACGCTGTTATCATTGCCAAGGGTTAAGCAACCAAATATTAGTGAAGGGTGCCATTACTCCTGTCCAGGTCATATTTTGTTTTTTTTCAGAAATTACTATGTCTAAGTTGCACAGACATTTTCTTGTTGTTGTATACTTTTGAACATACTATTAAACTATTATGATGACATGTTGTTGTTATTAAGTGCTGTCAAGTCGGTGTTAGCTTCTGGCAACCTTCTGGATAGTTGACCGAAACTTTGGTCGGTATTCAGCCAAATAGCTTATTGTTGATAGAGTGGTATCCTTTGCTGCTGTTATTGTATCGACCCATCTCATTGCCGGCCTTCCTCTTTTATGGTGACCTTGCCAAGCATTATATCTTTCTCCAATGATCTCTCTCTTTGCATGATGTGTCCAAAATATGAAAGTCGAAGCCTTGTCATCTGAGCGTCTAAGGAAAGCTTAGTTTTGATCTCCTCTAGTACTGATTGGTTTGTTCAGTATTCATCGCCGGCACCATAATTCAAAGGCAACAATTTTCTTCCTGTCTATCTTTTTCACTATCCAACTTTCACATCCATATGACGTTATTGAAAATACCATGGCCTAGACTAGTCAAATCTTTGTATGGAGGGAGACATCTCTGCTCTTGAAAATCCCGTCTTGGTCCTTCATAGCCATATGATTGAGATGTTTAAATACCTCCATGGCATAAATGCAGAGGAGAGCCTCTTTCGATGGAAAGCAAGCTCTGCTATGCGGGGACATAGGATGAGGGTGAAAGGGGATACACTCAGGAGTAATATGCGGAAATATTTCTTTACAGAAAGAGTGGTAGATGCGTGGAATAGTCTCCCAGTGGAGGTGGTAGAGATGAGGACAGTATCTGAATTCAAAAAAGCATGGGACAAACACAGAGGATCTCTAAAGGAAAAAAGGGAACTATTGTAGGGGTTGATATGGAAGGGCAGACTAGGTGGGCCATGTGGTCTTTTTCTGTCATCATGTTCCTATTCTACCAAGAGCAATATGTCATTGGATTCTTGACTGCTAGTCCTTTCTTTATTGATTGTTGATCCAAGTAAGTTAAAGTTGTGAACTATTTCAATTTCTTCTCTAACAATGATGAACTTATTGATTTTGACAGTTGTCAGGATCTTTGATGACATACAGTTGGAATATTTCTAATTATTTCTGAAGATAATGTGCACAATATACCTAAAATGCAAGGGTGCCAATAATGTTGATGACAACTGTAACTTTAGAGATTTTACAACAAACCATAGACTGAACATACTAGGATACGATTAACTTTTAGTGACAATGATTGATCTGAAACTATCTTGTGAAAATTGACATATTGGCATAGGAATGAGGGTTAAGGTAGGGTGAAAGTTTTTCTGAAAGAGGATGAATGCTTGTGTTGTCTAAATTGTCCATTTGTATAGCTTTCAGTTTTATGTGAAGTGTTGGATCCAAAATATTCTTGGAAGAAGTGAGTTTTAAGTCTTCTGCGAAACATGCATGTTGCTTCAATAGAACTTAATTTGTCTGGGAGTGTATTCCGGATGGATGGTGAGTACAGCAAAAAGGCTCTGTTGCATGTAGTTTGTCTGATTTTCACTTTTAGGATTGAAATGATGAATAAGTTGTGAGTGTTATGTCCTCTTGATCTGTTATCAGGAGCTTTGTGTATTAGGGTTTGCAGATAATCTGCTGATAGTTTGTGCAGAATCTTAAAAATGCAACATATTGCTTTGTATCTAATTCAGAGTAGTATTGAGAGCCCATGTAATTGTTTTAGTATAGTGTAATGTGGTCATTTCTTGACGCAGCTTTTATGATACGAGTATCCGTGTTTTGGGCCATTTGCAACGGGTGATAGATTACAGTATTTAAAGTGCAGAGTTACTAAATAATGGCAAGTATACTGTCATAGGATCAAGCAGTGGGCGGAGATTTTGCAGAATCTTCATCTTGTGGTATGCAGCTTTTGTAATTCTCTTGATATGTGATTGTAGGTTTAATCTTTGATCTAGACGAGTTATCCCCAGGAATATGACTTCAGATCTGACCTCATGTTCGATGTCTGAGGTTCTTAGTGCTGGTGGTGGGATCAAGGTTGTTTTCTCTCATCACATGGAGAACCTCCTTTTTTAACAATTTATAGATTGGCTATCTGAGCGTAACCTCTGTGCAACTACATTGTAACACAAGAATGGCTAAAGAGAGAGGTGAATTTAATACCAAGGATGAGAACATAGTAACTGCAGCACAGGACTGTGGACAGCAAGCATAAAAAAGTGAAAAACAGACAAATGCATTTCTACAAAAGGGTCTGATGTGCTGATGACAAAAGTCCAATTAGCAGAAATGCACCAAAGGCAGCACAGCTTAACTACTGGAAATTACATAAACACTATGACATCAGAGTAGCAGCTCAGCAGTGGAATCACAGCTTTGACAGAACTGCAGAGAATGATGAAGCTGTGGTCATATGGGGCATTTTCATACCAGCAGATGAGAAGTTTATGCCAGAAAATCTGAAAGTGATAAAGGAGAAAAACACTCAACAGTATTGCCAATAGACAAGTCAGTAGCTATTCTATACTACGTATGTAAAAACAGAAAATCAAGAAGAAGGAGTAAAAAAATCAGATATCAGGAAAATGGGGCAGAAATAGACTCAATTATCTTGACTGATTCTGGTCTGATTAAAAAGAACTTCCAAGTGCATCTTGCTATGTTGCCTGTATATATTACATCAATTTCTACCTATGCCGGAACCCAGAAAGATAAAGTCATCCATTACCTCCACTTGGTCACTGCCTAATTGTGTTGGGTTTTTGCCTCCTATTATCTGTATCATACACTACTATATTCCCTATTACCTTCCCCTACTTTCATATAAACATACACACTCTATTTTTGTCGGGCTATTTGCCATGAGAGGTAATCCCCTCTTGAAGCAAACTTTCCTTTTATTCGTTTTAATGAGTAAATCAAACTCAACTTCACTAAAACAGTGAACAAATGGGGAACTCACTCCCTGTGAACCCCCGTTAATCATAAAAAACGCCAACTTAGCTTTCAAGGTGAATCGTCAGTCTCCAATCATCCAAGGAAAAAGAACAGCTGCTTTCTTCTCATAATTTCCAAACGGCAGCATAGTTCATTCCATCGAAATTCGTGTAATGAAGCTGTCTTTTAACTTTCAAAAAGCGGTAAGTAGCATGAACTTAAACATATTTAAACATGTTTAAACATTCATTACACAATTTCGATGGAATGAACTATGCTGCCGTTTGGAAAGCTAAGTTGGCGTTTTTTTAAGATTAACGGGGGTTCACAGGGAGTGAGTTCCCCATTTGTTCACTGTTTTGGTGAAGTTGAGTTTGATTTACTCATTAAAATGAATAAAAGGAAAGTTTGCTTCAAGAGGGGATTACCTCTCATGGCAAATAGTCTGACAAAAATAGAGTGCATATGTTTATATGAAAGTAGGGGAAGGTAATAGGGAATATAGTAGTGTACGATTTTGATATACTTCCCTGGGTAATTTTGTTATCCTATTATCTGTAAACAAGGCCGGTCCAGGGGTTTCTGCTGCCCCAGGCAGAAGCCCCCACCACGCCACTCCCTCACCCCGTCCCCCTCCTGCTGCACCGCCCAAATCCATCTTCTGCAGGGGGGGGGGGCCCGGCAGCACCTGTCTCGCTATGAAAGTGGTGGCTTTGTGCGACCACTTCGGTACACTGGCAGGCCAGGTGCTTTGGCACCTACGCGCACACATGGCCTGCAGCTCCTGCCCCTCTCTGACAGGAAGTTGTGTCAGAGGGGCACAGGAATGGCAGGCCATGGTTTTCATGCTGCAGGTGCCGAAGTCAATGGCCTGCCATGGACAGCAAAGCATGCCATCCTAGGCGGCCACCTAGTGGATAGGCCAGTTCTGTCTGTAAAATATTTTATTTTGAAAATAGCACCATTCCAACCCCCTGTTCTCCAAAAAAGAGACTGTCTCACACTGATGAAATCTTTGCAGGTATTACTGTATGAATCAAAATACAAATCAAACATTAATTAGGAGATATTTTACAAGACACATTTCAATAAATGGTAAGCTTAAGAGTGTTACCATGTACGTACAAAATACACAGACATGCCATAAGGACCTGCATTTTCCTGTACTATAAGGGTCATTATAAAAGGTTAGTCATGGTTTGGATGTCTGCAGACATCAACATGGACTTCAAAATCACGGACACGTCTCCGTAAACATTCCAGAAATGCAATGTCACTTGCTGATGTCTCCAGTACGGGGATGTTCAAGTAGGCACAGGGGTGTGGCGGAGACATGTCTGGGGAGGGGCAATGGACTTACATGTCCCCATTTGATCCCAGAAGTAACAGAGCCATCTGCAGGCATGTGCATGTTTATTCAAGCTCCAGGCACGAACAGGCATCAGGAAAATGTTTGTTTTCACCTTAAAAAATCCAGAGGGGATCACTGGAGGAGGCAAGATGGTGGCAGTGATCAGCCACGAGCGATACGGCTGTTTGTGGGATGCTCTGAATCGTGCCGACTTGCTCTACTGGAGGTGGAGATGGGTCGTAGGAAGCGCAAGCAAGCCTCCTTACCCTCGAGTGAGGCTCAGACCACCTGGGTCGGACAGAGGACGCTCCAAAAATGCGGCTTTGGGATCCTCATGGCTGGAGCAGCGTCTTCGGAGGGTCCGGTGTGTAGTCCGGATCTGAGCACGTCAGAGGTTGTGCTCTCCCCTGAGCAACGGGACCCCCCGCCATGCCCCGGAAGTGTTTCAGAGGCTTCGGGAGTGCTTCCCAGCGGAGTGCAAGCTAGTACCCCGCTTTGGGGGGATGAGGAGGGCTCCATGGCAGCTGGTACACCTCTGTTTTTGCTGTCTGGAGGAGGAGAGAGATCGGAAGGTTTGCCTTTGTTGTCCCAGACAGGCAGTCCTTTGATATCTACGGGAGGCGCTGGTGTGTTGGTGAAGTCCTCAAAGGTTACGTTGGAGGTGCTATGGGACGCAATATCCACTTTGAATTCTTCTCTGGCGTCTATTTCATTGTTAGTAAGTACTGAAACTGTTTTTCTTTGTACTCAATTTCAAGAAAGTTCTAGAGTGTAGTGGGAGCAAGCTGAGAAGTTGGTGCAGATGGAAGGGAATTTTGAACAGCTCCGGGAGTTACATGGTGCCTACATTAAAGATAGGAATGTGTCCTCTAGGAGATTGGAATATCTGGAGAATCAAGTCCGGAAGAACAATTCAAGACTGATTAATTTTCCTAGATCTCCATTGTGTTCCCCAATGGAGATGGTCCGTAGGTACTTCCGTGAGGTTTTGAAGATCTCTGAGGAGCACTTACCACCGATGACCAGGGTGCAATATCTTGTGTTAGGCAGAGGAGAGCAGGGGGTACCTGGTGAGGCTCCTATAGTGTCTGGAGACCTCACTGGGTTCTTGGAGAGCTCCTTGGAGCTGGTTACAGCTCGTACCACTCTCCTGGTTACGCTGGCTCTTGAATCAGATAAATCTTTAATTTTAAGGTCATATTTTAGAAATTTCAGTGTGCAGTTCTTGGGTTCATATGCTCATATTTTCCCTGATCTTGCTAGGGATACCCAGTTAAGGAGGAAGGAATTTCTGCGGTTGAAACCCGGGATCCTTTCCCTTGGTGGGTCTTTTTTGTTGACGTTTCCAGCTAAATGTCATGTTACCTATAAAGAAAAGTTATATTTGTTTTTTGAACCCAGTCAACTGCTGGAGTTTCTTGTCTCTAGGGGAGACTCTGTGGTGCTTGCTGATTCCCGTTCGGCTGATGTATAGGTCTCACACTGCTACGTAGTTATTTGCTTTTTCATTATTGTAAAAATTGTTTCCTGATGCCTTCTCCTGTTTTAATATTAGTGGGCTTAAGTATGGCTAATGGTGTATTATTTCCTATTTCTATTATGATGGTTATTTTTCCTGTTTTGCCAGTGATTTCTAAGTGCATTTGTAGTTTGTTGAATGTATGAATAATTAATAAAAATTTAAATTAAAAAAAAAAATCCAGAATGTGTAGAGAAGATGGAGAATTAAATGACTAGCTTTAGATTACAAAGTCCCACACTGGGATTTGAACCCTAGCCATTCAACTCTTAAGCCATTACTTTAACCATTATGGCCGGCATGCAGTGCTGAATAGCGGGATCAGACGTCCGGGGTGGACGTCCAACCCCCTCTAGCTGCTGGGATCCGATTCCTGGTCCAAAGCTCCCCACATGTTCAGGATCGCTGTGTGGGGAGCTCTGGACGAGGAAGGGAGGGGGCAGTGACATGGGGAAGAGTGGGTGGTGCAGAGGTGGCCCCATGACCCCAGACATACACGGCCAATTCCGGTCGCGGCCCTGTACATCTGGCGGAGCTGAAATGGCTGTCGGACTTATTCCACCTCAGACGAATATCGAGGACTGGGGCACGCAGGGCAGCCAAAGACTCAGGACAGCTAAAGGTAGGTCCCTGCCGCCAGATCCCAGCCCTGCTCCCCCTAGCGAGGTCCAGGCAGTGGGGAACGAAGCGTGAGATGGTGGTAGCCCTTCCAGAGCTCTGCATGGCATCCCAGTGTCATTGTAACGCCCTGGCACCGAGGGCTCCTGCAGGAGGATGGGGAGGGATATCCAGGGTGGGGGATGGCCGTCCAGGCCTTGGGATCAGGGCATGACCAGCCCGTCTAGCTCCCGATTCTGCACCCGTAGGACCATCTGGCTCCCGCGGTTATGGAATTGGGGTCTAATCCAGTCTGTCCAGATTTTGGATGTCCGGACATGCCCTGTTCAACATCAGGCTCCATGCTATTGGACGTCTTGGTTCTGAAATGCTCTCCTGGGGACGTCTATATAGACATTTGATACACACGCATATTGAGCATGTCCACATTTCTACAATTGTGTCTGAACTTGCACGTGCCTGTCCTTCTTTTCAGACGTTCTGGCTTTGATGTCCCAGATTGCACTCGGTCGTCCCATTTGAAATGTGCCTCCATGCTTCCAAAATGGAAATGAGACAAGCTGCAATGCCTTTTTATATAAATAAAAAAGCAAACAGCCCCTATTCCATTATATGCACGTTGGGCCCACGGACACAACTAAATTAAAAACAGGCTCCTTTTATACCCAGTTCCGCATAAACGGGTACATTATTTATTTAGCTGTATTTATATACTACCTTTCACCGGGTCAAGGCAATTTATATGCAGCAAATGCAAAATACATTATAACAGTGGCATCGAACTATATACAACATGCAATTATAGACCTTAGGGCTCTTAACTATATACATTTTTGACTATATACAACAGTAGTGGTAGGCATCATGCTATGTTCTTTCTGAGGGGAGGGTGGAAATGTTCTGTGAACAGGTGAGTCTTTAAATGTTTTCTGAAATGTCTTGAGGTGAGGGATGTTTCTGAGTTAGTCAAGTAGCCTGTTCCATATGGGGGGTTCGTATAATTGGAAGGCTCTTTTGCATGCTTGCTGGTTGGATTTGGTTCTGATGTGGGGGATGATGAGTGTGTTTATTGTAGAGGTCTGTCTAGGTCTGTGTGGTTGGGAGGGCTGAAGAAGCTTGCGAAGGTGTGTGTGGGGGTCTGAGTGGATTGCTTTGTGAAATAGCATGATGGTTTTGTATGTTATACGGCTATGTAGTGGGAGCCAGCGGAGCTGTTTGAGTACTGGGGTAATTGATCTTTTCTTGCTGCTGCTTGTATGGTTCTGACTGTCGAGTGGAGAGCTGTTTGGAGTTGTAGGAGTGTGGATTGTTGTAGTCTTTGGAAGATGGCATTGCTATAGTCCAGGTGAGGTATTATTGAGGCTTGTAGTACAGTACAGAAGTCTTCTAGTTTGAGGAGTGGTCGGAGGCACTGGAGTGTCTTTGCTTTGTAGTAAACTGTTCAGATGATACTGTTTATGTGGGTTTTCAATGTTCGGTGTTGGTCGAGGGTGACCCCAAGGTATCTAACCTCAGCCTTGGTTTTAACTGTAGTGTTATTCAATGTTATTGTAGAGGGGGGGGGGGGGGAAATGTGGTGTCCCTCATTATGTCGATGGTCTCCGTCTTCTTTTAGTTAATTTGCAGGTTGTGTCACTTAGCCAGTTGGTCATTTCAGTGAAGCATTATTGGTGGGCAGCTAGAGTGGGTGGGTTTGTGTTAATTGGTCCATATATCATAATATGTTCGGTGTAGATGTGGATGTTTTAGGTTGTGTGATCTTATGATTGTGCAGAGTGGTCACAGGTAGAGGTTGAAGAGTATTATGGAGAGGGTTGATCCTTGGAGAACTTCTTGTGTTTGCTCATATGGGGTGGAGGTGTTGTTTCCAGTCTTTACCTGTTGGTGTCTATCGGTGAGGTAGATGTGAACTATTTGAATACAGTGCCTTGAATTCCATTGGTGCAGAGACGTTGGAGTAGTATTTGGTGGTTTACAGTGTTGAAGGCCGACGAGATGTCCAAGAAGATTAATAGGAAATCTTGATTGGCGTGCTGCATACCTTGAGTTAGTGTATTTATCAAGGTGGTTAGTAATGTTTTCACTCCATGATGCAGGTGAAGCCCATGTTACTGGGGGTCTAGTCAGTTGTGTCTGTCAAATGGTCTTGAAGTTGGTGCTGTACTGTTTTCTCAATGATCTTTGCTGCGAAAGGTAGGCTTGCGATGGGTCTGTATGATGATGGGTCAGAGAGGTCCAGGGTAGTTTTTTTCAGTGTTGGGTGTATGGAGGAGGTTTTCAGGCATGTGGGCATGATGCCCTGTTGAAGTATCAACTATGTGAATTTGGTAATTACTCCGCTGAGTTCCTTTTTGGTTGCTTTAATCCATGATGCAGGGCAGGGATCTAGGGGGGAGGTTGTGGATTTAGAGAAGTTAAGGCATTTTCAATTTGGCTTTCAGTAAATTTTGTTAAAGGAGATCCAGGGGTCTGGGTGGCTGTCTTCGGTGCAGGATAGGAGGTGGACATCTGGTTGGGGTTGAGGTTTTTGTAGTGTTGAGCTAGTTGTTGGGGGGTGAGTGTGATTTCTTGGTTTTCAGTGAATGGTGTTTTAGTCAGGTGTTTCACAATGTTGAAGAGCTCTCTTGGTCAGCTGATTGCAGAATTTAGTAGTTTGGTGTGGTGTTCACATCTGACTTTGTCTGTTGCGGTGTAGATATTGTAGTTTGTCTTCATTGTGTTTACTTTTGTGCCATTTTCTCTCATGTTTACGGAGTTGCTGTTTCAGGTTGCGGAGGGTTGGAATGTACCAGTTGGTCTAGGTTGCTTCATGTATGTATATGTGGTGGTATTGGAAGCAATGGCTGCATTTCTGGTAGTGTTGTTCCAGTTCTCAATGAGGATATCTGGGTCAGTGGAATCTTCTGGTAGTTTTGTGAGGGTGTCTTGGATGAAATTTTCCTTGTTGAAAGGTTTAAACCTTCTGGTTGATGAACGCTGGCTGTGATTTTTCCTGATGATGTTCTATGGAACATAAGAACATAAGATATGCCATACTGGGTCAGACCAAGGTCCATCAAGCCCAGTATCCTGTTTCCAACTATGACCAATCTAGGTCATACGTACCTAGCAGTTTCCCCAAAAGACACAGGTTCCGCAATGCTTGTACTGGGTCAAGCATTGATATCCTGGGTCCCTTCTTAATAATAGTTTATGGACCTTTCCTCCAGGAACTTGTCCAAACCTTTTTTAAACCCAGCTACACTAACAGCCTTTACTACATCCTCCGGTAATAAATTCCAGAGTTTGATTACACGTTGAGTGAAAAAATATTTTCCTTTATTAGTCTTAAATAGTTTAACCTGTAGCTTCATTGCATGTCTCCTAGTCTTTCTATATTCTGATAACATAAACAATCGATCACGTTTACCCATTCCACTCCGTTCATTAATTTATAGACTGTGATAAGGAAGCTTATCATAGCTCAGGAAGGAGCTATAGAAAAGGTGAAGTGACTCTGAACAAGCAACCTGTCAGTTCTGGTAGAAATAAGAAAACAGAATTTTGCCATAAAAGACTACCAGTCCCAGAATGCACCAGGTTTCCAACAGCCATTAGAGGAGCTGAAGTGGGGAAACGTGTGTTCAATCAGGAGGGCTATGAGGTAATCCCTAAGCACTCATCTCAAAGGGCAGGGCCTGATTCAGCACAGCTGCACTGTGTTAGGGAGGAGCACTCATCCAGGCAGAATAAGAGTAGAGTTTATTCTACAGATGACCATCTTCATGATCACCTTGGATATCCAGAGAATTGTCCTCAGTATCCTGAGAATCAGCTTGAGTTTGATCATCAGTTTCATCTGAAGGATCATCAGAAGCAGAAGCCAAACCGGATGGACAGAGAGAGAAAGAGACCCTCTGGAAGAAAGAGGAGGAAAGCCTTTGAGAGGTCTAGAAGAGTCCAAAGCAGTACGTATACTGGGAGGTATTCCAAGGGCCAGCATACACCATTGGACTGGGGAAAGCCAGAGGAATGGTGCTGCAGAGCTAGGAATCTCCAGACGCTACCTGTGAGGGAGACAGCTGCACGTGAAAGGGACCCTAAGACCCGTGCCAGAAGGTATGTGAAGAGAGATCCAGTGTCCAGGGATCTGGATTGGAAGGCTGGACATAAGAACTGGACTACATACTGGCCAGGCTATATAGAGAGGAACTCTAGCAGCAATGGAAGCTCAGGTATGAACACTGATCTATGCCCTAGCTATAACCTTGAAAGACAGCATGGAAACAAGTATTCTCCTGAAAGTGCTCCATTGAGAGATTCATCTGTGCCAATCCATGATATTGAACCTATGCTTGTTGAAGATGGGGAAATGATTGCAGATGAAGGATGTGTTTATATGGACTGCTCTCTATCTAAACTCCGTTGGTAACTTTCTGTTATAAAGTACAGCAACCATCACAAAGAAAATACAAATTTGTTCTTTAATCTACTTAGAAAAGCTCCTGAAGCAGGATTTGACCCACACAGTGGAAGGCAAGCCAGCTAAGGGATTTCAGCTGGTGACTGCTAGCAATTAAGCCTTACCTAATTGCTTGTGAGCTAGGAGAGAATCACTTCTGTATCTATGTGGGAAGTAATCAGAAGTTAACCTGAAAAGAACAGTTTGTTTCTTGCTTTGTGGCTTTTCATTTGTTGTTTTCCTGATTTTGACTTTGTTTTTCCAAGTTAACACTGAAAGCAAGTAACCTAATTTATGTGCTACCAAGCATATCTGTGTTGGGAGAAATAACCCCATAAATAAATATCTTATTGGCTTTACCCAAGAGCACAATTAAATTATTGTCAGCAGCTGTGTCTGGTGTGAATGAACTACATTGCCCACAATACCTTGCAAATCATATAGAAATATGCACTTGCCAAGAGTGTGAAGATTCTCACCCAGGCAGCCGTCTGACAAGACTTCTATCATATCTCCCCTCAGCCGTCTCTTTTCCAGGTTAAAGAGCCCTAACCTTTTTAGCCTTTCTTCACAGGAGTATCCTTCCACCCCCTTTACCATTTTGGTGGCTCTTCTCTGAACCTTTTCTAATAACTCTATATCCTTTTTAAGATACGGCGACCAGAATTGCACACAATATTCAAGGTGCGGTCTCACCATGGAATGATATAGAGGCATTATAATATCTTTTGTTTTATTTTCCATTCCTTTCCTTATGATACCTAGCATTCTATTTGCTCTCTTGGCTGCCGCTGCACACTGGGCCGAGGGTTTTAACATGTTATCCACAATGACGCCTAAATCTTTTTCCTGGGTGGTGGTTCCTAATGTGGAACCTTGCATTCTGTAACCATAGTTTGGGTTGTTCTTCCCTAGGTGCATAACTTTGCACTTGTCCACATTAAATTTCATCTGCCATTTTGATGCCCAGTCTTCTAATTTATCAAGATCCTCTTGCAATTTTCCACAATCCTCTTGGGTTTTAACAACTTTAAATAGTTTTGTGTCATCTGCAAATTTGATAACCTCACTCGTTATTCCACTTTCCAGGTCATTTATGAATATGTCAAAAAGCAGCGGACCCAGCACAGATCCCTGGGGTACACCACTATTCACCTTTCTCTATTGGGAAAATTGGCCATTTAGCCCAACTCTCTGCTTTCTATCTCTTAACCAGTTCTTGATCCACAGTAGTACACTGCCTCCTATCCCATGACTCTTTAGTTTAGCCAAAAGTCTCTGATGAGGGACCTTGTCAAAGTCTTTTTGAAAGTCCAGATACACTATATCAACCGACTCACCTTTGTCCACCTGTTTATTCACACTTTCAAAAAAACTTAACAGATTAGTAAGACAAGATCTTCCCTGTCTAAAGCCATGTTGACTGTCTCCCATTAGGCCATGACTATCTACATGCTGAGTAATTTTATTCTTTATGATGGTTTCTACCATTTTTCCCGGTACTGACGTGAGGCTCACCGGTCTGTAGTTTCCCGGATCACCCCTGTAACCCTTTTTAAAAATTGGTGTTACATTGGCGATCCTCTAATCTTCAGGTATTAGAGATGATTTTAATGATAGTTCACAGATTACTAATAGCAGTGTCTGTTTCGATTATGCATAGTATGTCTGTGTTATGGGATACTAAGAGATCTCTGACAACCTGGATTTTGTTCAGGATTGAGTGGGAGTTATTTGAGCACAGTATAGTGTATGTGTGTATGGAAATTTGGGTGAGGTCGGGATAGTGTGGGGGGAGGAGATCTTTATGTATATTAAGTATTGGGGGGTTTGGTATGTGTGCAGGAGAGTGGCATGAGTGTTTGATTGGGTGGTTAGTTGATGGGCCATAGTAGGGGTGTTGAGGTAGCGTGAGATTTATGTGCAGTGGTGAGCAACAGGAGTGCCAGCAGCATGTAAAGCAGTGAGTATATAGTGAGCATGTTGCGTGCTGGGTATTCCAGAAGTTCAGGATTAGCTGTGTGGTATGGTGGTCGAGGGTCCATGTTTTTGTGCTGGTGGGACTACCTTCTGGTGGATGTTCTTGTAGAGGATCTGTGTCCAGAAAGCATCTGACATGTGAGGGTCTGTGCGGTGCTGTGAGGCCTTGCCAGGTAGTGGTGATGCTGTGTCTTTCAGCCTGGTGTTATTAGCTGGGGTTGACTGGAGATCAGCTGTTTTCAGCCCGATGAGGATATCCGGGTTGTGGTTTCCGGTGTGCTTGTTTTGCAGGGGCTGTGGCATCAAAGGTTGTGATGTTCTGCCTGCAGACAGACTTAATGTTTTCTTTTGTTGTCTTTGCTTATGATCCTCACCTAAGGGCCACGCCAAAGGGCCCTCTGGTGAGGCCCTCAGGCACGGGCCTGCCTAACCGCCCTTTGTTTAAAGTCCTGGTGGTGCTGTTCAAGGGGCCCTGATTGGCCTTTGCAGCAGGGGGTTGAGAGTATCCTGCGTTCCTGCTCCTCTGTTGCTGGATGCTGATTGGGGTCAGACTGCTCTGGTGCCTAAGCGCCCTTTGTTTAAAAGTCCTAGTGGTACTGTTCAAGGGGCCCTGATTAGCCTCTGCGGCAGGGAGGCAGGAGTATACTGCGTTCCCGCTCCTCTGTTGCTGGATACCAATCGGGATCTAGACGTGCCTGCTGATCAGGAATCAGGGCAAAGTGCTATTCAGCCGGCCCATGCACACATTCGACGTGCGGTCCACACACGGATGCAGGCACAGGCCATGAGATATAATGGAGAAACACGTCTCCTGTCAATATTATCACACACAAGTTAATGTTTTGGACATCCCCGTGCCCACCGTATTCTGAAAGGTTACACATTTTGAATCCTACCTATCTCCGCAATGTTTCCACAAATATCACGCCTCCAGGAAAAACGTGCATCTCCTAAGCTGCTCTTCACACTGACAGTAGTTTGCTGATGCAAACTAGACATGAATACCAATAAGAAATGACTGCTGCAGCAACCTAAACCACATATCAGTCCGCTACAGGCACTGTAAAGTGCTAGGTAATCCCAGTGCACCCTAATATGGTATAAAAGAATGTAAATAAGAACATGTATGTCAGGATATACCTTGCACCAAATGGTACTTTGAATTATAAAACGGCCCCAGTTTTATAATTGCAACAGCTCCTTGGTCATCTGCACAAACACGCTTTAAACTACTAAGGATGGACCCTTATCAAGTGCACAAAACCACAAACTAATATTGCACTTCCTCAAAGGATGCTTAATATTGCTGAGTAACAAATGTTGGCCCTTTTTGTGCCTCAGGCCTATAAGTGCACCCATTCTGCTGCTGTGCACTACCAATCCTTTCTTATAACTCCCTACACCCCTTCTGGGGAACCCTGCTATGCTGGCAGATCGCTTCTATCTGTGCCCTTCTCTTCAACTGCCAACTCCAGACTTCACTCCTTTCATCTTGCTGCTCCCTCTGCCTGGCACAAACTACCTGAGTTTGTGTGTGTGTGTGCGTGCGTGCGTGCGTGCGTGTGTGTAGTGCTGTGTATGCCTTGTAGAACTGTAGCAGCAGAGCGCAGACAAACCAATGATACCAGGAGTCTGTTCAGAAGGTCCAAATCATTTATTTGTGCACAAGTCTCAAGCAGAATCAAATTCAAAATGGCTGAGCAATGGTTTCTGGTAAAGCAACAACTTTTATATACTTTTACTCCATTCTAGACATAGGAAAACATTTCATTGGTCCCGGTAACCTCCCGTACACCTTCTATTGGTCCCGGTACTGATATGGCTACCCAATGATGTCCTTTGACTGGGCTTAGCACCTGCTCAACCCCCCTCTAGTCCCAATTACAATGGTCAGTTCACCAACTTCGTTACTTTTCTCCTCCAAGGCCATTTAACTAGTTAGCACATATGGGAAAGCGGGGCACTGTAACTTTTCTTTCAACACATTTAATTAAATACCTAGCAGCTGTACTTCTTATCAGTGGCAATTTAAACTTATTTTTCTGTATTTTTCTGGGTTTCGATTCTGCTTATCTAAGCTAATTCAATGCTTTGCTGAGTTCTAGTTCTACAATAGCAGCATATTGGGGGATGTGCAATTCCTTTGGGCCTCTCCACATGCTTCATTTACAGGTCAAGCTTGTTAGGCCTGTCTGCTTATTTCAGACACCATGGATCACAGGCCTTCGCCTACCACATTCCCCCCTTTGATTAATCTCACCCTATTACTTAATAAGGTGTGAGAGTTAAATCACTTAATCTGATTATACCATGGTCGGAGGGTTCCGACTATACACAGGAGGACTAGGATGCCATAAGGCCATAATCTTAGTTGCGGTTTTCCGCTCTACTGTATTTTCAATAACACTGTTAATGGAACGCATACAACATGGGATTATACATGGTAATAGTAAAAACACAGCAACAATTATTAGTACTAGCATAAGGAAAGTAGTAAGTCCTCCTAAGCCTGAGAAAATAGAGGCGAACCAGTTGGGGAACTTAAACCCATGCCAAGTCTGTACTGGCACATAAGCTTGTTTTCGCATATTTTCAGCAATTTCTTCAACTACTTGACCTTTATCATCTATCTTCAAGCAACAATTGGTTAAATTCAATTTACCACATACTCCTCCTTCAGCTGCTAACAAATAGTCTAATGGTAAACGATTCTGATATATGGCAGTGCGCATTTGGGTGCTCTGTCTAGCTAAAAGTGTGAGAGCTTGGCTAGTCTCATTGGTTATTAATTCAACTACTGCTTGTAAGCGGATAATACGATTAATCATATATACAGGGGTCCGATAGCCCCTCATGCCATCGTCGTTCCAAGTGGCAGGTCCATAATAAGCAATTATTCTCTCTGGTGGCCAATCATCGCCGTCCCATTTCTGCCACTTGCCTATCTGTAGGGGTGCTCTCTTCTGTCTTTTAGAGTATACTGGGTATCCTAATTGTTCTCCATGTTCTGTGGGTAAGAGAAAGAAAGAAGGTCTAATGGTCCCTAAGACACAAGCCCCTCCCCAATGTATAGGGAGTCGGGCATACACTCGGGTTCCACAAATCCAATACAGGCCAGGTGGGGCTTGCCAGGCATGGGGTTTGGCCAGATTATTCCATAAATCAGCAAGCTCCGGGAATTTTGCTAATGGATTAGGGGGTTCAGGTTCTTTGATTCCGGACCACCAAGACGTCTTTTTAGTGGTATCATTATAGAACTTTTGGCTGAGACAGACCAGCTGTCCCACCTGTAGATTGAACTGAGGTCCAGTTCTGGCATAGCAAAGACGTCCAACTATTGGGTGTGCTAATACCCATTCGCTGGTAGTCTTATGTAATTCAGTATGATTGTAAGTCATGGAATAATTCAATTCTTGGGCTTCCCATGACCACTGGTCACCCATTCGTGTCCCACCACAATAGTAACAATCTGAGATGTGGAGACTGGACACTACTGCTCCAGCTAATTCTAAGAATAAGTTCTGGGAGGGATGGGGAATATCAAACTTATTTATATGCATGGTCTCATAGAAAGTGTTATGGGTATGGTACCTGGATGATTGATGGGCTTGAGTATTTAATCTTATATATATTATGGTTCCTGGATCTGATCCCGATCCTGCAATTCGTAGGCCAAACCGGAATCCTTGTTTCCAGGCCTCGGGTTTCATTACAATAAACTCTAAGGGATTGCAAGCACCTTTCTTGCATTTGTCTATGTCCTTGACATATGGCTTTTGTAATACAGCCATTCGATTGTCTCTGGTATTCTCTACCATACCAGTTTTCCAAGTGGCATAGAAGATACATGCCCACCTTGGGCAAAAGTAATCAGCCTCTGGGGCTGTACTGTATACATTGGCTAATACTCGTTTACCTGTACATTCTCCCCATCCAGTAGTCCCTTCTGGACACATATATTTGTCATTGTGTGAATAGGTTTTCTCCCAATTACCACATTTAGAACGACTATCTCTATTGATAGCATCACAAGCATCAAAATACAAAACGGTATACTGTGTAGGATCTTTGAGTGGGGGTGTGGCATTAAGCAAAGGTCCATCTGCATCATTCCATCATACTTCCAAAGTATAATAGGACGGATTCTGATGTGGGTTAAAGCATACTTTGGATTTACCTTTTGTACAAACATTCAGTTCAGTGGTGTTATAAATATACCGGGTGACTTTACCAGTACAGGTATAGTAAGAATGATAAAGCAAAGTTCGAGTTACTTTCATTACAGTCCGAGTGGAAGTAATGCAAGCAGTACACGGAGGCAAGGCACAAGTCAGTTCAAGGCCTCCAAAACAGACAACCAGGGCAAAGTAAAAATAAAGATACATGTTGATTGGAGTTCTTCTGAATCCTCAACTTGAAAATCTTGACCTCGACGTCTTCTTCTTGGCACAACGCCATCCCGTTTGCTAATGAAGCAATTCAACGGGTGCTGAATGTTGATTGAAGATCCTCAAAATGTCCGTCGCAGGCCAACTTAGCAATCACAGTTGGCTTTGAATATTGTTAATCAATATAGTATTAAGCAATGTGCAAAACCGCACACATGAGGTTTGTTTGAGCAAAATCTTGCTGTATTGGAAACAGCAATCCTCTTCGAAAGACTTGGCTACTGCAAGGCACTGTGGTTGTTGGGACGATCCCAAAAGTGTCTAGGTTGCTGGTTGCCGTCTTAAGGTGAGTCGCAAAGGTATATCAGGATGCTGTACTGCTGTCCACTGCTCGGATTCTGGAACGGCTGCGGGCTTGACTCTGCTGTGGTGGATCCAGGAATCGATCTCTGCTACCTTTACTGCAGTTGGGGTAGACAGGATGACGGTATATGGTCCCTTCCAATGGGGTTCCAACGGTGTCTTCTTCCAATCTTTGATCCACACCGAGGTACCAGGCTGGTAGGGATGCAGGGGTTCCGTCAAGTTGATAGGCAACTGGTCCTGTATCCACGTATGAAGAGTCTGTAGAACAAAACTAAGAGCTAGAAGTTCTTGTCTGGTTATCTCTGAACCAATCTGTGTTAAACTACCTTTAATTCCCTGTACTATTGGAGGGGGTTTACCATACAAAACCTCAAAATGGGAAAATCCTGAGAGCGTATCCTGACCAGTTCCCCTATATAGATTTCTGGTTAAGTATATGTGAACAGCAGCCCTCATGGATGAAGCGCTGTTATGAGGAGCACTGTAAAATATTTGTAGCTACTACTAGGGGAACCAAAAAGGCTAAGGAAGCGAAGCCGCCTGTGTATTCTAACCCAGAGTCCTCAGATATTTTGGATAGTTTACCCCGGCACCCACAGAAATTAATCCCCACAGCCCCACAACTTGAAGTAGAGCCCGACGAGGAGCCCCAGAAAATACCGAAGCAACAGCCTAAGAAGCACCCTACCCCGAGTGGAGGTCCCGAGTCAGGCCCAAGCACAGCAGGGGGACTCGAGTCCTCCGATGAGATAGAAAGCGGAAGCTCTCCTGCCAGTTCAGGGTCACCCACCAAGGAGACTAGTGCCTGGGAGAGCCTTATGATTTAAAAAGTGTAACTCCCAAGAAGAAGGAGAAAGCAGGGCACCTAATGCCATTACGCCAAGTGCCTGGAATTCCTGTTTTGAATGATCAGGGCCAGATGGCGCCAGGACCAACCAGCTTAGTTTATGTACCCTTTTCCACCACAGATTTATTAAACTGGAAGACGCATTATGCATCCTACACAGCTAAGCTCCAGGAATTAACAGAATTAATGTCTAGCATTATGCAAACCCATCAGCCTACCCGGGCCGATTGTCGCCAGCTCCTGTCCACCCTCTTCACTACTGAGGAGCGAGGCCGAATTGGGCAAGCAGCCCTCCGATGGTTAGAAGAGAACCCTGTAGAAAGGGGGGGAAATAAATCCCTCGCAAGCAGCAGCTGCGGATAAAAGATCCCGGGTGGGACCCGAATGAAGAAAGGGGGGCGGCGGCCCTAACCAGATTTCGCCAGGCCTTAGTGCAGGGCCTGAAGAAGGGAGGCCAGAGGGCCATGAATATCGGGAAGGTATCGGAAGTTCTCCAGGGTCCAGATGAAAGCCCAGCGGCCTTTCATGAGCGGTTGTCTGAAGCTTATAGACTGTATACCCCATATGATCCCGCCGCTCAGGAAAATTTACGCATGGTAAATGCGGCCTTTGTTAGTCAGTCCCAGAGAGACATAAAGCGAAAATTACAGAAATTGGATGGATTTGCGGACATGAACACAGCTCAGTTAATGGAAGTCGCTCAGAAAGTATTTGTGAATCGTGAAAATGAACGGGACAGAGAAAGTGAACGAAAGATGAAGAAGAAGGCAGATCTTCTTGCTGTTGCTATAACCGAACGACGTGGAGGAGGTTTTCCTAATCAAAGGACCAGAGGACGTGGAAGAGGCCGCGGAAGCGAAAGGCCTCAATTGGGAGCAAATCAGTGCGCCTACTGCAAGGAAGAAGGACATTGGAGAAATGAGTGCCCGCATTTGGACTCCGCCCCTGCAAGGGGAGGAAGTCCCTGGAGGACCGGAGGAAGATTTTTAAGGAGAGGAGGAATGAATCAAACGCAGTTTCAGCAGGAGAGGGAAGAAGCCCTTGAGGGAGTGGCAGTAGCAACGGGCTATGACCTGGACGACATAGATGAAGACTAGGCCAGACCGGGCTCCAAGTTCACTCTGGGTCCCCAGGAGCCTATGGTCAGTTTAAAGATAGGGGACCAATACATGGAATTTATGGTAGATACAGGAGCAGAACATTCAGTAGTAGCCAAGCCAGTAGCTCCTCTGTCCTCACGATCTGTCACCATTGTGGGAGCCACTCGAAATAAAGCTACAAAACCATTCTTGCAGAACCGCATGTGTGAACTAGAGGGACAGAAGATAACGCACCAGTTCTTGTATATGCCTGAGTGCCCTATTCCACTACTGGGCCGAGACATGCTTGCCAAGTTCCAGGCCCAAATATCCTTTGCTGAAGGGGGAGAAATGAAAATGACTGTGAACCCAAAGCCTGCTGGATTGATGGTGCTTACTGTTCCCCGAGAAGAAGAGTGGCGGTTCTATAGTGCACCTCCAATAAAGTCAACCAGTCCCTGTATACCTACCAACCTTATAGCCCCACCTGAAGTATGGGCAGAAGATAATCCACCTGGCCTAGCGAAGAACATAGCCCCTGTCATTGTCACCCTCAAGCCAGGAATGGAACCAGTACATGTGAAGCAGTATCCTCTCCCTCGACCAGCCATAGAAGGAATTCACTGCCATTTAATGAAACTGCTGAAGTACGGACTCCTCAAGGAATGCCAGTCACCTTGGAACACCCCCCTGCTCCCAGTAAAGAAGCCTGGGACAGGGGACTATCACCCAGTACAAGATCTAAGGCGAATAAATGATGCAGTTGAAACTATACACCCAGTAGTACCAAACCCTTATACTCTCTTAGGACTGATCCCCGCTGAGGCTACTCACTTCACCGTCCTGGACCTGAAAGATGCCTTTTTCTGTGTGCGCCTAACACCCACCAGTCAACTTTTATTCGCTTTTGAATGGCAAGACCCCACAACAGGAAGGCGGGGTCAGCTCACCTGGACCAGATTACCCCAAGGATTCAAGAATTCACCTATTCTCTTCAGTGCTGCCCTAAATCAAGATCTCTCAAGTTACCCAGTGGACCCAGGAAAGAGGGTTCTTCTTCAGTATGTAGATGACTTGCTCATAGCCACCAACTCAGAAAGTGAATGCCTACAAGCTACTAGTGAACTTTTGTACCTTCTCAAAGATGCTGGATACAAAGTTTCAAGAGCCAAAGCACAACTATGCCAAACTGAAGTCAAGTATTTAGGATTCCAGCTGTCCAGTGGGATCCGACGTTTAGGACCAGAACGCAAGGAAGCTGTATGTAATATCCCCATTCCAACCAGTACGAGGCAAGTAAGAGCCTTCCTGAGGGCCGCGGGATATTGTCGCATATGGATCCCCAACTTTGCCCTAATTGCAAAACCACTATACCAAGTCACCAGAGGAATGGAAGATGTACCATTCCAAACTTTGAAAAAGGCCCTGATGTCATCTCCAGCTTTGGGTCTTCCAGATGTTCAGAAGCCTTTCCATCTTTTTGTCCATGAGTCACAAGGAAATGAATTGGGAGTATTGACCCAATCTCTTGGCTCCTGGCAACGACCAGGAGCTTATCTGTCAAAACAATTGGATGTAGTTGCAAAAGGATAGCCCCCTTGCCTGAGAGCTGTCGCAGCAACAGCCCTCCTAGTGGGCGAAGCAGACAAACTCACACTAGGACAAACTCTTCAAGTTACCGTGCCACACTCTGTTCTGACCCTCATGGAACAAAAAGGAAACTTCTGGCTAACCAATGCACGAATGTTGAAGTATCAAAGCATGTTGTGTGAAAACCCTCGGATACAGTTGAAAGTTAGCCAAGCTCTGAACCCTGCTACATTGTTCCCAATTGGTCCTGGACCACCTGATCATAATTGCTTAGAAACCATTGGCACTGTATTTTCAAGTCGCCCTGATTTGACCGATGTCCCTCTAGAGGACCCAGAACGGACTTTCTTTGTAGATGGAAGCAGTTTGGTCATCAATGGACATCGTTGTGCTGGATATGCAGTGGTGACCCTTGATCTGGTAGTTGAGTCCTCAGCCCTGACCCCAGGAACTTATGCACAGAAAGCTGAATTGATAGCCCTCACCAGAGCCTTGACATTAGGAGAAGGACTCCGCATAAATGTGTACACAGATTCCAAATACACTTTCACTACTTTGCACGCACATGGAGCCTTGTATAAAGAACGAGGGTTAATCACCTCAGGGGGTAAGGACATTAGGTATGGGCCCGAGATATTGATGTTATTAGATGCTATGTGGGCCCCCAAACAAGTGGCAGTCATGCACTGCCGAGGTCATCAGGCAGGAGCAGGAGAAGTTGCCCGAGGGAATAGATTTGCAGATGCCACAGCCCGAAAGGCAGCCACCACAGGACATGTTAGGACCCAAGATACTGTACTGCAGGCAGCCCTATTCCCTGTGCCCCTTAGTTCCTGGGCACCCCGATATACTACAAGAGAGTTAGACTATTATTGTGAAAAGGAGGGAGGAGTCTTAACAGAACAAGGTTGGATAGTGCTACCACCCCCAGAAGGTAGTCCACCTCCAGGTCCTACCGTCATCCCTGAAGCATTAGGCCCAGCCTTTGTCCAAGCTTTCCACCAAGCCACACATTATGGAAAAACAGCCATGGAGAAAGCCCTGAGACCACACTTCTATATTTCATTGCTAGGATCCCTGACCACCTCAGTGGCACAGCAATGCCTGATATGTGCCAAAAATAATGCCAAGCAAGGTCCTGTTCCACCCCCAAGAGTTCAGTCAGTAGGGGTGACCCCCATGAGTGATATACAGATAGACTTTGCTGAAATGCCCCATGCTAATGGATATCACTATATGTTAGTGTTAGTCTGCACGTTTTCAGGGTGGGTAGAAGCCTACCCCACCTGAACTGAGAAAGCCCGAGAAGTCACTAGGGTATTGCTCCATGAGATCATTCCCCGATTTGGAATACCATCAACTATAGGGTCAGACAATGGTCCATCATTTGTATCTCAAGTGACTCAACAGTTAGCACAAGCTTTGCAAATAAAATGGAAGTTGCACACTGCTTACAGACCCCAGAGCTCAGGGAAAGTAGAGCGTATGAATCGAACCTTGAAAACTCAGTTATCCAAGCTCTGCCAAGAAACACACCTGAAGTGGCTCCAAGTTCTACCCATAGCCCTTCTTAGAATATGTTCAGCTCCCACCAGATCCTTAGGTGTCTCCCCTTTTGAGATTTTGTATGGGCGACCTCCACCCATAGTGCAGGGAATAAAGGGAGACATGAGACAGATGGGATCTGAAATAACTAGACAAGAACTATTAGCTTTAGGTTCTGTTTTGCAGAAACTCCAAACGTGGGTGCAAGACCGACTACCCATCAACCTGACCGAGCCTCTGCATCCCTTCAAGCCAGGTATGTCCGTGTGGGTGAAAAAGTGGAGAAAAACCCCGCTGGCGCCGCATTGGAAGGGACCCTACGTCGTCATCCTGTCAACCCCCACTGCAGTGAAAGTTGCAGAATTCGAACCCTGGATCCACCACAGTCGAGTGAAGCCGGCAGCTGCTCCTGATCCTGGCCAATGGACATCAATGAATGATCCCGAGACTCCATTGCGACTCACCCTGAGGAGACAGTCAGCTTTATAGAAGAATCTTCAGCATCCACTTACGTCACGCGAAAGTGACCATCACTACAGAAACAGAAGAAAACTCAGCACAGTTCATTATCCTCAACTTTCCAGTTAACTTCCAGAGACTGTAATCACAATGTTCTTCCACTATTGCCTTGTGGGAGTGGTGATCCTGGGAATCCTGGAAAAGACTTTTGCTCTACCCCCTTGTATAGCTTGCATAACCACCACCCGAACAGGACAAAAGATTACTCAGACTTTGCTCTATCATTCCTACTATACTTGCACTGGAACAGTCAGCCGGTGTGTTTATAAGGGCACCGAACTGAACATTTGCACAAAGGGAAGAAGTAAGACTTGTTATACCCCTCGACAAAACCCATCATACTATACATTCGAGATACAATGGAATGATGAAGATCCTGAATGCGACAAAACCGCTTACCGACCCCACCAAACCTATCACCTTGAACTTTGACGCTTGTGATGCCATCAACAGAAATGCTTACCACAGATGTGGGTCATGGGAGCGAGCATATTACCATGATGATAAATACATGTGTCCAGAAGGAGCCTATGGATGGGGAAAGTGTACAGGAAAGAGTACTGCAGCCACTATTTACACCACCGCATCTAAACATGATTACTTTTGCCCAAAATGGGAATGTGTATATTTTGCTACCTGGAAGAATGCACCGACGGGACAAGACGGCGATCATCGCAAAGGCAGCCTAACGAAGATCAGCATACCAGAACCTAAGAAATGCCAGAAAGGTGCCTGTAATCCTCTACAACTCTTCATAGCCAACCCCAGCCACTGGAAGCAAGGATACAAGTTTGGGTTGCGTATTGCAGGAGGAGGTGTAGATCCTGGGACTATTTTATATCTGCGATTAAACACCAAAACCCATGTATCCTTACCCTATCGTATACATCACTCCTTCTATGAAGCCATGAAATCAGAGTTTGAAATCCCTCCTGCCTCCCAGAACTTTTTTCCTGAATTAGCAGGAGCAGTTGCTTCCAGTCTCCATGTTTCAGACTGTTTGTTTTGTGGAGGAACAAAAATGGGAGACCAATGGCCTTGGGAAGCACAAGAACTGAATTATTCTGTTCCACATAATCAGACTAATATATGCAATACCACAAGTGAATGGGTATTGGCCCACTCCATCGTGGGTAATTTATGTTTTTCTCGCTATGGACCAATGTTTAATATGGAAGTGGGGCAGCTGGTCTGTCTCAATCAGAAGTTTTACAACAGTACCACTAAGAAAACATCTTGGTGGTCAGGAGCCAACGCTACTGAACCCTCCAATCCTCTAGTCCAGTTCCCCAGACTTGCCAGCATCTGGACTAACCTAGCAGCATATAATTCTTGGCAAGCACCACCTGGACTGTATTGGATTTGCGGAACCCGAGCATATGCCAGACTTCCTCACCATTGGGGAGGCGCATGTGTGTTGGGAACCATACGACCTTCCTTTTTCCTTCTGCCAACATCCCAGGGAGAACAGCTGCGATATCCTGTGTACAGAAGTCGACAGCTGAAGGAGGCCTTGAAAATAGGCCAATGGGACAAATGGAATGGTGAAGAATGGCCCCCAGAAAGAATCATCTCATACTATGGACCTGCTACTTGGGAGCAGGATGGGACTTGGGGATATCGTACTCCTGTTTATATGATTAATCGAATAATACGTTTGCAAGCTGTTGTTGAAATAATAACCAATGAAACCAGTAAAGCACTAACCCTACTAGCAAAGCAAAGTACGCAAATGCGTACAGCCATTTATCAAAATCGTTTAGCTTTAGATTATTTGTTAGCAGCTGAAGGTGGGGTATGTGGGAAGTTGAATCTAAGTAATTGTTGTTTACAGATTGATAATAATGGGCATGTAGTTGAAGATTTAGCCATCCAGATGAGAGAGCAGACATTTGTGCCTGTCCAGACCTGGCACAGTTTAAAGATGGATGGGTGGTTTGGTTCATTGTTTTCTTGGATAGGTGATCTGAAATCCCTGATGTTTATCAAACTATTCATATTAGCCATGTGCTTATTGCTCCCTTGTCTCCTACCCCTTTGCTTACGCATGATAACATCATCGTTTGATTGTGGTAGGCGAAGGCCTGTGATCCATGGTGTCTGAAATAAGCAGACAGGCCTAAACAGCTTGACCTGTAAATGAAGCCTGTGGAGAGGCCCATAGGAATTGCACATCCCACAATATGCTGCTATTGTAGAACTAGAACTCAGCAAAGCATAAAATCAGCTTAGATGAGCAGAATCAGAACTCAGAAATATGTACAAAAACAAGTTTAAATTGCTACTGATAAGAACATACAGCTGCTATGAAATTAATTAAATCTGCTGAAAGAAAGGTTACAGTGCCCTGCTTTCTCACATGTGCTAACTAGTTAAATGGCCTTGGAGGAGAAAAGTATCTAAGTTGGTGAACTGACCATTGTAATTGGGACTAGAAGGGGGGTGAGCAGGTGCTAAGCCCAGTCAAAGGACATCATTGGATAACCATATCAGTACCGGGACCAATAGAAGGGGTACGGGAGGTAACCGGGACCAATGAAATGTTTTCCTATGTCTAGAATGGAGTAGAAGTCTATAAAAGTTGTTGTTTTGCTAGAAACCATTGCTCAGCCATTTTGAATTTGATTCTGCTTGAGACTTGTGCACAAATAAATGATTTGGACCTTCTGAACAGACTCCTGGTATCATTGGTTTGTCTGCGCTCTGCTGCTACATATTCTTGGTGCGTTGGCCGGGAAGGTGTGGTAATAGAGGGTATATAGGGCAATATACCACGACTTTCTGCCTCTACAGGTTTCGTCCTGCCGGGATCGCGCCCTTCCGACGGGGCTCGCTCCCTGGCGCCACCGGTCCCTTGCATCGGAGGGAGCAGGCCGGACCTCGGCGGGTGCCGGGCCTGGCTGGAACCAACACCTCGAACCCGAGTGAGGGGAGTCCGAGGTCCAACTCATGTGCTTGCTTGGGAACTTTGAGGACCGGATCCGGTGAGTAGAGTTTTGATTTGGTATGTCTAGACAGATGAGACAGAGCAGTACTGCCATTTGAATCTTGAATTTTGAACTTGGAACTTGGTAAGAGAGCTTGATCACCTCTCCAAGACGGGCCGACTACCCCTGCATGAGTATTCGCGGGGCGAAACTACCGTCTTCTTGTATTTTGGAATTTGAACAAGACTAGTCAGAATAGACAGGATTGAACTGTGATTTTGGGATACGTTGCTAGCATGATTGTGTGAATGAGAGGTCTGGCAGCACGGACCAAGCGAAGGCGGACTCCTGAGTAACGCATTTCCTGGCCGGGCGACCGCATCCAAGTCGTAAAAAGGAGGAAGCGACCGTCGTCTTGTCTTGTTATTTGTTTCCCCTATATGTTTCTAGGGCCGTGAGGACCCCTTACCCAGGTCCGCCCTCCTTTTCCCTTCTGTTTGTTGTTGCGCGCACACATCGAAATGGGAGGGGCGGGGTCTACTAGGAGCACTCCATTAGAATGTATGATCACACATTTTAAGGAAGGATATTCATGAGATTATGGAATTAAAATGACTGCAACACGATTACAGATTTTGTGTACTAGGGAGTGGCCAGATTTAGACCCTACATGGCCCCGAGAGGGAACCTTTACTATAGGAATTATTCAGTCAGTTCACCAGAAAGTGCGAGTAGCGCACCCCGATCAGTACCCCTATATAGATTCCTGGCTGAGTATTTGTGAAAGCCCGCCCCCTTGGGCGAAGCGCTGTTATGAAGAGCAGTGCAGAATAATGTTAGCACGAACAGATCAAATGCAGAAAGTAGTACAGACTAGAAAGGCAGGGACAGGTGAGAAATCCAGACGGAAACCCGTCCTGGCAGATCCTGAATCCCCAGAAGTGATAACTCGACAGCCCCAAGCCCAGCGTCCAGTAAGGGTGCCACCGCGTCCCGCCCCAGAGCCTCAGAGACAGCGGGAACGGGACCCAACCCCAGACCGATCACCAGAAGAGCAGGCAGATAAGTTCCCTTCAGATGAGGAGGATGACTCCACTGAGACTGAGGAGAAAGTTGAGTCAGAGGCAGAGGAGGAAGGGGAAGAAGAGACTTCCAGCCAAGACCAGAGTGATACTGACAGTGTAAAGACGACTGTCAGTGTGAGCTCATCAGTTAAAAGTAAAGCGTCCCAAACGAAGCGCACTGACAAGAAGAAAACCCCTGATAGGAAAGTTTCGAAAATCTCCCTTAGATCCCAAAAGACATCTACTGCAAAGATGATGCCTTTACGGCAAGTCCCGGGAGTGCCCGTAAGAGATGAAGATAATCATGTGGTGGCGGGACCCCTAAGTTTAGTTTATGTGCCCTTCTCCACTACTGATTTGTTAAATTGGAGGTCACATTACGCCTCCTATACTGACAAGCCTCAGGAACTAACAGAGTTAATGCATACTATCATGGAAACTCACCAACCCACTTGGGCAGATTGCCGTCAGCTCCTGTCCACCTTATTCACTACAGAGGAGCGGACACAAATAAAGCGAGCAGCCGTTGACTGGCTGGCAGATAACCCTGTAGCACCGGGAGAAGGGGGGAGGATAGATAATCGAGAAGCAGCCCAAAGAGATTTCCCAAATGAAGACCCCCGGTGGGATCCGAATACAGATAGAGGATTCAGAGCCCTATCCAGGTTTCGTCAAAGCCTTATGCAAGGTCTGAAAGGGGGGGCCAGAAAGCTATGAACCTTTCTAAAGTTACCGAAGTTAACCAAGGTATAGATGAAAGCCCAGCAGTGTTTTATGAAAGATTGACTGAAGCATATAGAATGTATACTCCCTATGATCCAGATGCACTAGGAAGTTTATGTATGGTGAATTCTGCTTTTGTAAACCAGTCTCAACCAGACATTAGACGTAAGCTACAGAAACTAGATGGGTTTGCGGGCATGAATGCAACTCAGTTACTGGAAGTCGCTCATAAAGTGTATGTGAATCGTGATAATGAAAGGCAGAAAGAATGTGATCGAAAGATGAAGAAGAAAGCTGATTTTTTGGCTGCGGCCATAGTTGAACAGAAAAGGGGAGGTTTCCCTAGTCGAAGGAGCAGAGGAAGAGGGAGGGGCCGAGGAGAAGGCCGGCCCCAGCTAGGCGTGAACCAATGCGCTTACTGCAAAGAGGAAGGACATTGGAGAGATACCTGTCCGCAACTCGAAGACGCCCATCAGGATGACGAAAATAATGCTCAATGGAGAGAAAGAGGAAGAGGTCGACCCCGGAACCGCGGAGGGGCCAATCGAGAACAGTTTCAGCGAGAAAGAGGAGAGGCCATTCAAGCATTGGCCGCAACGACCAACGACGAAGATGAAGCGGACTAGGACAGACCGGGCTCCGAATTCGCTTTAGGTCTCCAGGAGCCTATGGTCAGCATACAAATAGGAGACCAAGTTATGGACTTTATGGTTGATACTGGAGCAGAACATTCTGTAGTAGACAAACAGATCGCCCCATTTTCCGCAAGAGCAGTCACCATCGTGGGAGCAACTGGTGCCAAAGCCACAAAACCTTTTCTTCAGAACCGTATATGCAGTCTGGGAGGACAGCAAATAACACATCAATTCCTCTATATGCCCGAGTGTCCAGTACCATTACTGGGACGAGATATGTTAGCCAAATTGCAGGCCCAAATATCCTTTACTGAGAAAGGAGAGATGCAAATGACAGTGAATTCCCAGACTAAACCTGCAGGAATAATGCTGCTTACTGTTCCTCGAGAGGAAGAATGGAGATATTATAGTAACGAATCTGCCCAGGACACCTATTTTGAACAAACACTGAAAAGCATTGATGCCCCGCCTGGAGTATGGGCAGAAGGCAATCCCCCAGGCCTAGCCAAGCATATAGCCCAATAATTGTGAATCTCAAGCCCAGTGCTACACCAATACATGTCAAGCAATACCCCCTCCCAAGAGCAGCAATTGAAGGCATTCACCGCCACTTGTTAAGATTACTAGAATATGGCCTACTAAAAGTATGCCAGTCACCATGGAACACTCCACTCCTGCCAGTAAAGAAGCCTGGAACAGATGACTACCGTCCAGTGCAGGACCTAAGGAGAGTGAATGAGGCAGTTGAAACCATACATCCAGTTGTGCCAAATCCCTATACACTCTTGGGATTGATTCCTGCTGAAGCTACCCACTTTACTGTTTTGGACTTAAAAGATGCGTTCTTTTGCATAAGATTAGCCCCCATTAGTCAGTTGCTGTTTGCCTTTGAATGGCAGGACCCTGTCTCTGGAAGACGGGGCCAACTTACTTGGACACGATTACCCCAAGGATTCAAGAATTCACCTACCATCTTCAGTGCTGCACTAAATCAAAATCTTTCAAGCTATCCAGTGGCCCCGGGGAAGAGAGTGCTTCTCCAATATGTGGACAATCTGCTGATAGCTGCTGTATCAGAAAGTGAATGTATACAAGCCACCAAAGACCTCTTGCAGCTACTGGATGAAGCTGGATACAAAGTTTCCAGAGCAAAAGCACAGCTATGCCAAAAAGAAGTGAAATACTTGGGTTTTCGCTTGACTAAAGGAAGCCGACAATTAGGAAGAGAAAGAAAAGAAGCTGTGTGCAGAATCCCAACCCCAACTACCAGAAAGCAAGTCAGAGCCTTTCTGGGAGCAGCAGGATACTGCCGAATTTGGATTCCCAGCTTTGCTCAAATTGCCAAGCCACTGTATGAAGCCACCAAAGGAGAAGAAAAGTCGCCACTAGAGTGGGGACCTGAGCAGGATACAGCCTTCAAAACGTTAAAGGAAGAATTGATGTCATCACCAGCACTTGGACTACCAGATGTTCACAAGCCTTTTCATTTGTTCGTGCATGAGGTGCAAGGGAACGCCTTAGGCATGTTGACTCAGAAATTGGGGAATTGGGAGCGACCTGTAGCATATTTGTCAAAACAATTGGACACTGTGGCCAAAGGATGGCCACCCTGCTTGAGAGCAGTTGCAGCTACAGCATTGTTAGTAAGTGAAGCAGACAAGCTCACACTAGAACAGAATCTACGAGTCACTGTGCCACATGCAGTACTTGCCCTCATGGAACAGAAAGCAAATCATTGGCTCACCAATTCCCGAATGTTGAAATATCAGAGCATGCTATGTGAAAACCCACAGATACAATTGGAAGTGAGCCATGCCTTGAACCCAGCCACATTGATACCTGTTAGTGAAGAACTCCGGAGCATGACTGTATAGAAGTCATGGAGACTGTATTCTCAAGTCGACCTGACCTGACAGATGTGCCCCTAGAGAATCCTGATCAAACTTATTTTGTGGATGGAAGCAGTCTCATCATCAATGGACGACGTTGTGCAGGGTATGCAGTGGTCACCCGGGATGAAGTCATTGAATCATCAGCCCTAGCATCAGGCACATCAGCCCAGAAAGCAGAATTGATTGCACTTACTCGAGCATTAGTGTTGGGTGCAAAACTTTTGTTAAATGTATACACGGACCACTTTGCATGCCCATGGAGCTCTCTACAAAGAACGAGGGCTCATCACGTCAGGAGGAAAATCAATCAAATATGGCCCAGAGATATTGATGCTACTAGATGCAGTATGGGCCCCAACTCGTGTAGCTGTCATGCACTGCCGAGGACATCAAGCAGGTAAAGGAGATATTGCCCAAGGAAATAGATTCGCTGATGCCTCAGCACGACAAGCAGCCATGACAGGACAAATTTCATCGCAAGCTATGCCAATGCAGGCAGCGTTGTTTCCAGTACCCCTTAATTTATGGACACCACGATATACCACCAAAGAATTGGATTACTACTGTAATAAGGAAGAGGGAGTGCTGAAGGATGATGGGTGGATTGAGCTGCCACCAGCAGAGGGCAGTCAACCCCCAGGACGAATAGTGATCCCTGAATTGTTGGGACCAGCCTTTGTCAAGGCTTTCCATCAAGCCACACATTATGGAAAAAGTGCTATGGAGAAAGCACTCAGACCACATTTCTGCATTACCATGTTGGCAGCCCTATCAGCTTCAGTAGCACGCCAGTGTCTAATTTGTGCCAAGAACAATGCCAAACAGGGTCCCACACCACCACCCCGAGTTCAGTTAGGAGGTGTAACCCCCATGCACCACCGGCAAATTGACTTTACTGAAATGCCAAAAGCAAATGGATACCACTACTTGTTAGTATTAGTTTGCACCTTCTCTGGGTGGGTGGAAGCTTTCCCCACCAGGACTGAAAAAGCCAGAGAAGTCACCAAAGTTTTGCTAAGAGAGATTATCCCCAGATTTGGAATACCAGCAGTAATAGGGTCAGACAATGGGCCCTCATTTGTGTCACAGATTACTCAGCAGTTAGCAAATGCCCTACAGATACAATGGAAGCTTCACACTGCATATAGACCTCAGAGTTCAGGGAAAGTTGAGCGAATGAATCGTACCTTGAAAGCCCAAATGTCTAAGCTTTGTCAGGAGACTCGCCTGAAGTGGCCCCAAGTACTCCCAATAGCTTTACTCAGAATACGCTCAGCTCCTGTGAAGTCAACAGGATTTTCCCCTTTTGAGGTTCTATATGGCAAACCCCCACCAATAGTGCAAGGAATTAAAGGTAGTTTAACACAAATTGGTTCAGAAATAACCAGACAAGAACTTCTAGCTCTTAGTTTTGTTCTACAGACTCTTCATACGTGGATACAGGACCGGTTGCCTATCAACTTGACGGAACCCCTGCATCCCTATCAGCCTGGTACCTCGGTGTGGATCAAAGATTGGAAGAGACACCGTTGGAACCTCATTGGAAGGGACCATACACCGTCATCCTGTCTACCCCAACTGCAGTAAAGGTAGCAGAAATCGATTCCTGGATCCACCACAGCAG
Source organism: Ichthyophis bannanicus (assembly GCA_033557465.1). Classification (NCBI taxonomy): domain Eukaryota; kingdom Metazoa; phylum Chordata; class Amphibia; order Gymnophiona; family Ichthyophiidae; genus Ichthyophis; species Ichthyophis bannanicus. The sequence goes on from CM066031.1 coordinate 627,005,862, forward strand.
AGTCAAGCCCGCAGCCGTTCCAGATTCCGAGCAGTGGATAGCAGAACAGCATCCTGATGTACCCTTGCGACTCACCCTGAGACGGCAACCAGCGACCTAGACTTTTTTGGGACCATCCCAACCACCACCGTGTCTTGCAGTAGCCAAGTCTTTCAAAGAGGATTGCTGTTTCCAATACAGCAAGATTTTGCGCAAACAAACCTCATGTGTGCGGTTTTGCACACTGCTAAATACTATATTGATTAACAATATTCAGAGCCAACTGTGATTGCTAAGTTGGCCTACGACAGACATTTTGAGGATCTTCAATCAACATTCAGCACCCGTTGAATTGCTTCATTAGCAAACGGGACGGCGTTGTGCCAAGAAGAGGACGTCGAGGTCAAGATTTTCGAGTGAGGATTCAGAAGAACTCCAATCAACATGCATCTTTGTTTTTACTTTGTCCTGGTTGCTTACTTAGGAGGCTTTGAACTGACTTGTGCCTTGCCTCCATGTACTGCTTGCATTACTTCCACTCGGACTGGAATGAAAGTAACTCAGACTTTGCTTTATCACTCTTACTATACCTGTACTGGTAAAGTAACTCGGTGTATTTATAACACCACTGAACTGAACGTTTGCACCAAAGGTAATACTAAAGTATGCTTTAACCCGCATCAGAACCCATCCTATTATACTTTGGAGATACGATGGAATGATGCAGATGGACCTTTGCTCAATGCCACACCCCCACTCAAAGATCCTACACAGTATGCTTTTTTGTATTTTGATGCATGTGATGCCATAAATAGAGATAGTCATTCCAAATGTGGTAATTGGGAAAAACCTTACTCACACAATGACAAATATATGTATCCAGAGGGGACTACTGGATGGGGAGAGTATACAGGTAAAAGAGTTTTAGCCAATGAATATAGTACAGCCCCAGTTGCAGATTACTATTGCCCGAAATGGGCATGTGTTTTCTATGCTACATGGAAAACAGGTATGATAGAAAATACCAGAGACAATCGGATGGCTTCCTTAACTAAGCCATACATCAAGGATATAGCAAAATGTAAGAAAGGTGCCTGTAACCCATTACAGTTGTTTATACGCAATCCTAGTGCATGGAAACAAGAATATAAATTTGGCTTACGAATTGCAGGATCTGGATCAGATCCAGGAACCATAGTATATATAAGATTAAATACCCAAGCCCATCGATCATCCAGGTACCATATCCATAACACCTTCTATGAAACCATGCATGTGAATAAGTTTGATATTCCCCAACCCTCCCAGAACCTATTTTTAGAATTAGTTGGAGCAGTAGTATCTAGCCTCCATATCTCAGATTGTTATTTTTGTGGTGGGACACGAATGGGTGACCAGTGGCCATGGGAAGCCCAAGAATTGAATTATTCCATGACTTACAATCATACTGAATTACATAAGACCACAAGTGAATGGGTTTTAGCACACCCAATAGTTGGACGTCTCTGCTATGCCAGAACTGGACCTCAGTTCAATCTGCAGGTGGGACAGCTGGTCTGTCTCAGCCAAAAGTTCTATAATGATACCACCAAAAAGACGTCCTGGTGGTCCGGGGTTAATGCATCTGAACCCCCCAATCCATTAGCAAAATTCCCTGAGCTTGCCGATTTATGGACTAATCTTGCCAAGCCCCATGCCTGGCAAGCCCCACCTGGCCTGTATTGGATCTGTGGAACCCGAGCATATGCCCGACTCCCTATACACTGGGGAGGGGCTTGTGTCTTAGGGACCATTAGACCTTCTTTCTTTCTCTTACCCACAGAACATGGAGAACAATTAGGATATCCAGTATACACTAAAAGACAGAAGAGAGCACCCCTACAGATAGGCAAGTGGCAGAAATGGGATGGCGATGATTGGCCACCAGAAAGAATAATTGCTTATTATGGACCTGCCACTTGGAACGAAGATGGCATGTGGGGCTATCGGACCCCGGTATATATGATTAATCGTATTATCCGCTTACAAGCAGTAGTTGAATTAATAACCAATGAGACTAGCCAAGCACTCACACTTTTAACTAGACAGAGTACACAAATGCGCACCGCCATATATCAGAATCGTTTAGCACTAGACTATTTGTTAGCAGCTGAAGGAGGAGTATGTGGTAAGTTGAATTTAACCAATTGTTGTTTGAAAATAGATGATAAAGGTCAAGTAGTTGAAGAAATTGCTGAAAATATGCGAAAACAAGCTTACGTGCCAGTACAGACTTGGCATGGTCTTAAGATCCCTAACTGGTTCGCCTCTATTTTCTCAGGTTTAGGAGGACTTACTACTTTCCTTATGCTAGTACTAATAATCATTGCTGTGTTTCTACTATTACCATGTATAATCCCATGTTGTATGCGTTCTATTAACAGTGTTATTGAAAATACAGTAGAGCGGAAAACCGCAACTAAGATTATGGCCTTATGGCATCCTAGTCCTCCTGTGTATAGTCGGAACCCTCCGACCATGGTATAATCCGATTGAGTGATTTAACTCTCACACCTTATTAAGTAATAGGGTGAGATTAATCAAAGGGGGGAATGTGGTAGGCGAAGGCCTGTGATCCATGGTGTCTGAAATAAGCAGACAGGCCTAAACAGCTTGACCTGTAAATGAAGCCTGTGGAGAGGCCCATAGGAATTGCACATCCCACAATATGCTGCTATTGTAGAACTAGAACTCAGCAAAGCATAAAATCAGCTTAGATGAGCAGAATCAGAACTCAGAAATATGTACAAAAACAAGTTTAAATTGCTACTGATAAGAACATACAGCTGCTATGAAATTAATTAAATCTGCTGAAAGAAAGGTTACAGTGCCCTGCTTTCTCACATGTGCTAACTAGTTAAATGGCCTTGGAGGAGAAAAGTATCTAAGTTGGTGAACTGACCATTGTAATTGGGACTAGAAGGGGGGTGAGCAGGTGCTAAGCCCAGTCAAAGGACATCATTGGATAACCATATCAGTACCGGGACCAATAGAAGGGGTACGGGAGGTAACCGGGACCAATGAAATGTTTTCCTATGTCTAGAATGGAGTAGAAGTCTATAAAAGTTGTTGTTTTGCTAGAAACCATTGCTCAGCCATTTTGAATTTGATTCTGCTTGAGACTTGTGCACAAATAAATGATTTGGACCTTCTGAACAGACTCCTGGTATCATTGGTTTGTCTGCGCTCTGCTGCTACATATTCTTGGTGCGTTGGCCGGGAAGGTGTGGTAATAGAGGGTATATAGGGCAATATACCACGACTTTCTGCCTCTACAGGTTTCGTCCTGCCGGGATCGCGCCCTTCCGACGGGGCTCGCTCCCTGGCGCCACCGGTCCCTTGCATCGGAGGGAGCAGGCCGGACCTCGGCGGGTGCCGGGCCTGGCTGGAACCAACACCTCGAACCCGAGTGAGGGGAGTCCGAGGTCCAACTCATGTGCTTGCTTGGGAACTTTGAGGACCGGATCCGGTGAGTAGAGTTTTGATTTGGTATGTCTAGACAGATGAGACAGAGCAGTACTGCCATTTGAATCTTGAATTTTGAACTTGGAACTTGGTAAGAGAGCTTGATCACCTCTCCAAGACGGGCCGACTACCCCTGCATGAGTATTCGCGGGGCGAAACTACCGTCTTCTTGTATTTTGGAATTTGAACAAGACTAGTCAGAATAGACAGGATTGAACTGTGATTTTGGGATACGTTGCTAGCATGATTGTGTGAATGAGAGGTCTGGCAGCACGGACCAAGCGAAGGCGGACTCCTGAGTAACGCATTTCCTGGCCGGGCGACCGCATCCAAGTCGTAAAAAGGAGGAAGCGACCGTCGTCTTGTCTTGTTATTTGTTTCCCCTATATGTTTCTAGGGCCGTGAGGACCCCTTACCCAGGTCCGCCCTCCTTTTCCCTTCTGTTTGTTGTTGCGCGCACACATCGAAATGGGAGGGGCGGGGTCTACTAGGAGCACTCCATTAGAATGTATGATCACACATTTTAAGGAAGGATATTCATGAGATTATGGAATTAAAATGACTGCAACACGATTACAGATTTTGTGTACTAGGGAGTGGCCCGATTTAGACCCTACATGGCCCCGAGAGGGAACCTTTACTATAGGAATTATTCAGTCAGTTCACCAGAAAGTGCGAGTAGCGCACCCCGATCAGTACCCCTATATAGATTCCTGGCTGAGTATTTGTGAAAGCCCGCCCCCTTGGGCGAAGCGCTGTTATGAAGAGCAGTGCAGAATAATGTTAGCACGAACAGATCAAATGCAGAAAGTAGTACAGACTAGAAAGGCAGGGACAGGTGAGAAATCCAGACGGAAACCCGTCCTGGCAGATCCTGAATCCCCAGAAGTGATAACTCGACAGCCCCAAGCCCAGCGTCCAGTAAGGGTGCCACCGCGTCCCGCCCCAGAGCCTCAGAGACAGCGGGAACGGGACCCAACCCCAGACCGATCACCAGAAGAGCAGGCAGATAAGTTCCCTTCAGATGAGGAGGATGACTCCACTGAGACTGAGGAGAAAGTTGAGTCAGAGGCAGAGGAGGAAGGGGAAGAAGAGACTTCCAGCCAAGACCAGAGTGATACTGACAGTGTAAAGACGACTGTCAGTGTGAGCTCATCAGTTAAAAGTAAAGCGTCCCAAACGAAGCGCACTGACAAGAAGAAAACCCCTGATAGGAAAGTTTCGAAAATCTCCCTTAGATCCCAAAAGACATCTACTGCAAAGATGATGCCTTTACGGCAAGTCCCGGGAGTGCCCGTAAGAGATGAAGATAATCATGTGGTGGCGGGACCCCTAAGTTTAGTTTATGTGCCCTTCTCCACTACTGATTTGTTAAATTGGAGGTCACATTACGCCTCCTATACTGACAAGCCTCAGGAACTAACAGAGTTAATGCATACTATCATGGAAACTCACCAACCCACTTGGGCAGATTGCCGTCAGCTCCTGTCCACCTTATTCACTACAGAGGAGCGGACACAAATAAAGCGAGCAGCCGTTGACTGGCTGGCAGATAACCCTGTAGCACCGGGAGAAGGGGGGAGGATAGATAATCGAGAAGCAGCCCAAAGAGATTTCCCAAATGAAGACCCCCGGTGGGATCCGAATACAGATAGAGGATTCAGAGCCCTATCCAGGTTTCGTCAAAGCCTTATGCAAGGTCTGAAAAGGGGGGGCCAGAAAGCTATGAACCTTTCTAAAGTTACCGAAGTTAACCAAGGTATAGATGAAAGCCCAGCAGTGTTTTATGAAAGATTGACTGAAGCATATAGAATGTATACTCCCTATGATCCAGATGCACTAGGAAGTTTATGTATGGTGAATTCTGCTTTTGTAAACCAGTCTCAACCAGACATTAGACGTAAGCTACAGAAACTAGATGGGTTTGCGGGCATGAATGCAACTCAGTTACTGGAAGTCGCTCATAAAGTGTATGTGAATCGTGATAATGAAAGGCAGAAAGAATGTGATCGAAAGATGAAGAAGAAAGCTGATTTTTTGGCTGCGGCCATAGTTGAACAGAAAAGGGGAGGTTTCCCTAGTCGAAGGAGCAGAGGAAGAGGGAGGGGCCGAGGAGAAGGCCGGCCCCAGCTAGGCGTGAACCAATGCGCTTACTGCAAAGAGGAAGGACATTGGAGAGATACCTGTCCGCAACTCGAAGACGCCCATCAGGATGACGAAAATAATGCTCAATGGAGAGAAAGAGGAAGAGGTCGACCCCGGAACCGCGGAGGGGCCAATCGAGAACAGTTTCAGCGAGAAAGAGGAGAGGCCATTCAAGCATTGGCCGCAACGACCAACGACGAAGATGAAGCGGACTAGGACAGACCGGGCTCCGAATTCGCTTTAGGTCTCCAGGAGCCTATGGTCAGCATACAAATAGGAGACCAAGTTATGGACTTTATGGTTGATACTGGAGCAGAACATTCTGTAGTAGACAAACAGATCGCCCCATTTTCCGCAAGAGCAGTCACCATCGTGGGAGCAACTGGTGCCAAAGCCACAAAACCTTTTCTTCAGAACCGTATATGCAGTCTGGGAGGACAGCAAATAACACATCAATTCCTCTATATGCCCGAGTGTCCAGTACCATTACTGGGACGAGATATGTTAGCCAAATTGCAGGCCCAAATATCCTTTACTGAGAAAGGAGAGATGCAAATGACAGTGAATTCCCAGACTAAACCTGCAGGAATAATGCTGCTTACTGTTCCTCGAGAGGAAGAATGGAGATATTATAGTAACGAATCTGCCCAGGACACCTATTTTGAACAAACACTGAAAAGCATTGATGCCCCGCCTGGAGTATGGGCAGAAGGCAATCCCCCAGGCCTAGCCAAGCATATAGCCCCAATAATTGTGAATCTCAAGCCCAGTGCTACACCAATACATGTCAAGCAATACCCCCTCCCAAGAGCAGCAATTGAAGGCATTCACCGCCACTTGTTAAGATTACTAGAATATGGCCTACTAAAAGTATGCCAGTCACCATGGAACACTCCACTCCTGCCAGTAAAGAAGCCTGGAACAGATGACTACCGTCCAGTGCAGGACCTAAGGAGAGTGAATGAGGCAGTTGAAACCATACATCCAGTTGTGCCAAATCCCTATACACTCTTGGGATTGATTCCTGCTGAAGCTACCCACTTTACTGTTTTGGACTTAAAAGATGCGTTCTTTTGCATAAGATTAGCCCCCATTAGTCAGTTGCTGTTTGCCTTTGAATGGCAGGACCCTGTCTCTGGAAGACGGGGCCAACTTACTTGGACACGATTACCCCAAGGATTCAAGAATTCACCTACCATCTTCAGTGCTGCACTAAATCAAAATCTTTCAAGCTATCCAGTGGCCCCGGGGAAGAGAGTGCTTCTCCAATATGTGGACAATCTGCTGATAGCTGCTGTATCAGAAAGTGAATGTATACAAGCCACCAAAGACCTCTTGCAGCTACTGGATGAAGCTGGATACAAAGTTTCCAGAGCAAAAGCACAGCTATGCCAAAAAGAAGTGAAATACTTGGGTTTTCGCTTGACTAAAGGAAGCCGACAATTAGGAAGAGAAAGAAAAGAAGCTGTGTGCAGAATCCCAACCCCAACTACCAGAAAGCAAGTCAGAGCCTTTCTGGGAGCAGCAGGATACTGCCGAATTTGGATTCCCAGCTTTGCTCAAATTGCCAAGCCACTGTATGAAGCCACCAAAGGAGAAGAAAAGTCGCCACTAGAGTGGGGACCTGAGCAGGATACAGCCTTCAAAACGTTAAAGGAAGAATTGATGTCATCACCAGCACTTGGACTACCAGATGTTCACAAGCCTTTTCATTTGTTCGTGCATGAGGTGCAAGGGAACGCCTTAGGCATGTTGACTCAGAAATTGGGGAATTGGGAGCGACCTGTAGCATATTTGTCAAAACAATTGGACACTGTGGCCAAAGGATGGCCACCCTGCTTGAGAGCAGTTGCAGCTACAGCATTGTTAGTAAGTGAAGCAGACAAGCTCACACTAGAACAGAATCTACGAGTCACTGTGCCACATGCAGTACTTGCCCTCATGGAACAGAAAGCAAATCATTGGCTCACCAATTCCCGAATGTTGAAATATCAGAGCATGCTATGTGAAAACCCACAGATACAATTGGAAGTGAGCCATGCCTTGAACCCAGCCACATTGATACCTGTTAGTGAAGAACTCCCGGAGCATGACTGTATAGAAGTCATGGAGACTGTATTCTCAAGTCGACCTGACCTGACAGATGTGCCCCTAGAGAATCCTGATCAAACTTATTTTGTGGATGGAAGCAGTCTCATCATCAATGGACGACGTTGTGCAGGGTATGCAGTGGTCACCCGGGATGAAGTCATTGAATCATCAGCCCTAGCATCAGGCACATCAGCCCAGAAAGCAGAATTGATTGCACTTACTCGAGCATTAGTGTTGGGTGCAAAACTTTTGTTAAATGTATACACGGACCACTTTGCATGCCCATGGAGCTCTCTACAAAGAACGAGGGCTCATCACGTCAGGAGGAAAATCAATCAAATATGGCCCAGAGATATTGATGCTACTAGATGCAGTATGGGCCCCAACTCGTGTAGCTGTCATGCACTGCCGAGGACATCAAGCAGGTAAAGGAGATGTTGCCCAAGGAAATAGATTCGCTGATGCCTCAGCACGACAAGCAGCCATGACAGGACAAATTTCATCGCAAGCTATGCCAATGCAGGCAGCGTTGTTTCCAGTACCCCTTAATTTATGGACACCACGATATACCACCAAAGAATTGGATTACTACTGTAATAAGGAAGAGGGAGTGCTGAAGGATGATGGGTGGATTGAGCTGCCACCAGCAGAGGGCAGTCAACCCCCAGGACGAATAGTGATCCCTGAATTGTTGGGACCAGCCTTTGTCAAGGCTTTCCATCAAGCCACACATTATGGAAAAAGTGCTATGGAGAAAGCACTCAGACCACATTTCTGCATTACCATGTTGGCAGCCCTATCAGCTTCAGTAGCACGCCAGTGTCTAATTTGTGCCAAGAACAATGCCAAACAGGGTCCCACACCACCACCCCGAGTTCAGTTAGGAGGTGTAACCCCCATGCACCACCGGCAAATTGACTTTACTGAAATGCCAAAAGCAAATGGATACCACTACTTGTTAGTATTAGTTTGCACCTTCTCTGGGTGGGTGGAAGCTTTCCCCACCAGGACTGAAAAAGCCAGAGAAGTCACCAAAGTTTTGCTAAGAGAGATTATCCCCAGATTTGGAATACCAGCAGTAATAGGGTCAGACAATGGGCCCTCATTTGTGTCACAGATTACTCAGCAGTTAGCAAATGCCCTACAGATACAATGGAAGCTTCACACTGCATATAGACCTCAGAGTTCAGGGAAAGTTGAGCGAATGAATCGTACCTTGAAAGCCCAAATGTCTAAGCTTTGTCAGGAGACTCGCCTGAAGTGGCCCCAAGTACTCCCAATAGCTTTACTCAGAATACGCTCAGCTCCTGTGAAGTCAACAGGATTTTCCCCTTTTGAGGTTCTATATGGCAAACCCCCACCAATAGTGCAAGGAATTAAAGGTAGTTTAACACAAATTGGTTCAGAAATAACCAGACAAGAACTTCTAGCTCTTAGTTTTGTTCTACAGACTCTTCATACGTGGATACAGGACCGGTTGCCTATCAACTTGACGGAACCCCTGCATCCCTATCAGCCTGGTACCTCGGTGTGGATCAAAGATTGGAAGAGACACCGTTGGAACCTCATTGGAAGGGACCATACACCGTCATCCTGTCTACCCCAACTGCAGTAAAGGTAGCAGAAATCGATTCCTGGATCCACCACAGCAGAGTCAAGCCCGCAGCCGTTCCAGATTCCGAGCAGTGGATAGCAGAACAGCATCCTGATGTACCCTTGCGACTCACCCTGAGACGGCAACCAGCGACCTAGACTTTTTTGGGACCATCCCAACCACCACCGTGTCTTGCAGTAGCCAAGTCTTTCAAAGAGGATTGCTGTTTCCAATACAGCAAGATTTTGCGCAAACAAACCTCATGTGTGCGGTTTTGCACACTGCTAAATACTATATTGATTAACAATATTCAGAGCCAACTGTGATTGCTAAGTTGGCCTACGACAGACATTTTGAGGATCTTCAATCAACATTCAGCACCCGTTGAATTGCTTCATTAGCAAACGGGACGGCGTTGTGCCAAGAAGAGGACGTCGAGGTCAAGATTTTCGAGTGAGGATTCAGAAGAACTCCAATCAACATGCATCTTTGTTTTTACTTTGTCCTGGTTGCTTACTTAGGAGGCTTTGAACTGACTTGTGCCTTGCCTCCATGTACTGCTTGCATTACTTCCACTCGGACTGGAATGAAAGTAACTCAGACTTTGCTTTATCACTCTTACTATACCTGTACTGGTAAAGTAACTCGGTGTATTTATAACACCACTGAACTGAACGTTTGCACCAAAGGTAATACTAAAGTATGCTTTAACCCGCATCAGAACCCATCCTATTATACTTTGGAGATACGATGGAATGATGCAGATGGACCTTTGCTCAATGCCACACCCCACTCAAAGATCCTACACAGTATGCTTTTTTGTATTTTGATGCATGTGATGCCATAAATAGAGATAGTCATTCCAAATGTGGTAATTGGGAAAAACCTTACTCACACAATGACAAATATATGTATCCAGAGGGGACTACTGGATGGGGAGAGTATACAGGTAAAAGAGTTTTAGCCAATGAATATAGTACAGCCCCAGTTGCAGATTACTATTGCCCGAAATGGGCATGTGTTTTCTATGCTACATGGAAAACAGGTATGATAGAAAATACCAGAGACAATCGGATGGCTTCCTTAACTAAGCCATACATCAAGGATATAGCAAAATGTAAGAAAGGTGCCTGTAACCCATTACAGTTGTTTATACGCAATCCTAGTGCATGGAAACAAGAATATAAATTTGGCTTACGAATTGCAGGATCTGGATCAGATCCAGGAACCATAGTATATATAAGATTAAATACCCAAGCCCATCGATCATCCAGGTACCATATCCATAACACCTTCTATGAAACCATGCATGTGAATAAGTTTGATATTCCCCAACCCTCCCAGAACCTATTTTTAGAATTAGTTGGAGCAGTAGTATCTAGCCTCCATATCTCAGATTGTTATTTTTGTGGTGGGACACGAATGGGTGACCAGTGGCCATGGGAAGCCCAAGAATTGAATTATTCCATGACTTACAATCATACTGAATTACATAAGACCACAAGTGAATGGGTTTTAGCACACCCAATAGTTGGACGTCTCTGCTATGCCAGAACTGGACCTCAGTTCAATCTGCAGGTGGGACAGCTGGTCTGTCTCAGCCAAAAGTTCTATAATGATACCACCAAAAAGACGTCCTGGTGGTCCGGGGTTAATGCATCTGAACCCCCCAATCCATTAGCAAAATTCCCTGAGCTTGCCGATTTATGGACTAATCTTGCCAAGCCCCATGCCTGGCAAGCCCCACCTGGCCTGTATTGGATCTGTGGAACCCGAGCATATGCCCGACTCCCTATACACTGGGGAGGGGCTTGTGTCTTAGGGACCATTAGACCTTCTTTCTTTCTCTTACCCACAGAACATGGAGAACAATTAGGATATCCAGTATACACTAAAAGACAGAAGAGAGCACCCCTACAGATAGGCAAGTGGCAGAAATGGGATGGCGATGATTGGCCACCAGAAAGAATAATTGCTTATTATGGACCTGCCACTTGGAACGAAGATGGCATGTGGGGCTATCGGACCCCGGTATATATGATTAATCGTATTATCCGCTTACAAGCAGTAGTTGAATTAATAACCAATGAGACTAGCCAAGCACTCACACTTTTAACTAGACAGAGTACACAAATGCGCACCGCCATATATCAGAATCGTTTAGCACTAGACTATTTGTTAGCAGCTGAAGGAGGAGTATGTGGTAAGTTGAATTTAACCAATTGTTGTTTGAAAATAGATGATAAAGGTCAAGTAGTTGAAGAAATTGCTGAAAATATGCGAAAACAAGCTTACGTGCAAGTACAGACTTGGCATGGTCTTAAGATCCCTAACTGGTTCGCCTCTATTTTCTCAGGTTTAGGAGGACTTACTACTTTCCTTATGCTAGTACTAATAATCATTGCTGTGTTTCTACTATTACCATGTATAATCCCATGTTGTATGCGTTCTATTAACAGTGTTATTGAAAATACAGTAGAGCGGAAAACCGCAACTAAGATTATGGCCTTATGGCATCCTAGTCCTCCTGTGTATAGTCGGAACCCTCCGACCATGGTATAATCCGATTGAGTGATTTAACTCTCACACCTTATTAAGTAATAGGGTGAGATTAATCAAAGGGGGGAATGTGGTAGGCGAAGGCCTGTGATCCATGGTGTCTGAAATAAGCAGACAGGCCTAAACAGCTTGACCTGTAAATGAAGCCTGTGGAGAGGCCCATAGGAATTGCACATCCCACAATATGCTGCTATTGTAGAACTAGAACTCAGCAAAGCATAAAATCAGCTTAGATGAGCAGAATCAGAACTCAGAAATATGTACAAAAACAAGTTTAAATTGCTACTGATAAGAACATACAGCTGCTATGAAATTAATTAAATCTGCTGAAAGAAAGGTTACAGTGCCCTGCTTTCTCACATGTGCTAACTAGTTAAATGGCCTTGGAGGAGAAAAGTATCTAAGTTGGTGAACTGACCATTGTAATTGGGACTAGAAGGGGGGTGAGCAGGTGCTAAGCCCAGTCAAAGGACATCATTGGATAACCATATCAGTACCGGGACCAATAGAAGGGGTACGGGATGTTACCGGGACCAATGAAATGTTTTCCTATGTCTAGAATGGAGTAGAAGTCTATAAAAGTTGTTGTTTTGCTAGAAACCATTGCTCAGCCATTTTGAATTTGATTCTGCTTGAGATTTGTGCACAAATAAATGATTTGGACCTTCTGAACAGACTCCTGGTATCATTGGTTTGTCTGCACTCTGCTGCTACATGATAACACTATAGAGCGGAAGGCAGCTGCGAAAGTATTAGCTATGTGGTGATATTACCCTATACCCCACGAAGATGATGTCATTACACCAGTATAATGTGTTGATTGACTAATGAGTGATTTAATTCTCACCCTTCCTCACTTGCGGGTGAGAATAATCAAAGGGGGGAATGAGGTAGGCTATGGCCTAGCATGGCCTGCTACTATGAAAGGCCTGTAAGTTAGGCCTGGATCCTAACTCCCATTATAGCTAGAAAAGAACCAAAAATCTGTGAAAAATAAGAAAACTGTTTTAAAATGCTTAATAAGAAGTTTTCATGAATTCATAAGTCTTCTATTATTCTCTTGTGTGTGAAAGAACAGAAATGTAACAGCATATGCATTTCAGAAGCCGAAGTTAACCTTGCAGTAGAAAAGTAACGAGATTCAGAACTGTACCATTGTTCAAGCAATCCCAAAGGAGGGGGCCGGTTGCTAGGCTCCGGAGGGATTTCTAATTGGACAAATGAAGGGAATGTATAACCAATGAAAAGTTTGCATGTATTCAGTTGGAACCAATAGAAAGCTTTCATGTATCAAACTGAAAAAGAGGTATAAAAAGTTATGTCTCTGTCTAAACTTTTGCTCAGTTCCTTTTGAAGCTTTGACTGACTGGGCCTGTGCACAATAAACTGACTTGGACCCTGTCAATCGACTCCTGGACTTATTCATTGATTGCACTTTGCCACAGCAGTACTAAGGCTTTCTGGCTATGGAATCTTTATCTGGGTACTAGCATTTCTCACAGCTACACCTGTCCCATCGTGGCATATGTTGGTCTTTATACATCCGCTATCTGTGCGGCAACCTGTCTGCCTTCCCACAGACTGCTTTGTGGCATTCTCCCCTGGTCAGACCTGGATGGGCATGGGAGAGAAGATCCCTGTGCCATCACACCAAGTAGCCAGACTCCAGTTATATCACCACTCTCGCAGCTCTCATAGATCCTGGACTGGGTTGGGATGTAGACTCATGGTACAATCTGGGGTAATGTTGGCACAACATCAGCCATGTCTCCCAGTGCCTGGCACAATGGATGTATGGCTGCCCTATCACACCTACAAAAACACTCACTGAGGATACATACACCTATTATCTAACAAAACCTCAGTACCCCACTACTTTTAATTATATCTGTTTGAAAACTGCAGAATATAGCATTTCTGGAAGAAAACCTAAAATAGAGGAGAAAAGACCTCGGTAATCCCACTCTCCCTCTACACAGCAGTCAATAAATGCCAGAAGGGGAATCGTTGTGGGAAACCATCACAGGTATAAAAAAATCCTCTTCAACTTATCAATTTTTATTATTTTATTAACAATTATAAACTAATAATCCCCTTGCACTAAATAATAATTATTCCCAGTCAAATACTGATTATCACTAGAAGAAATCATAGCATTTAACTTGTTGCATAGGTACAAAACTTGATCAATCAACCCACCGGCTCCACACACAGGAGTCTATTACCAAAATAACATATAACTTGCTAGGTATACAGCTCCATAGGTGACCCCAACAGCTCCACACACTAGGGTCTATTACATTTTCATCACCCCTACAAAAGAGAGACAAACCAGAGCCAGGACATCTCATAAAACTCAATAGGTAGTATTAATCAGATACTTATCTTGAAGGGTATCTCCCAGAAGACTTTAAGTTCACAAACACCCTAGGAAGATCTCTGTTTTGTGAACAAATTGCTTCATCGGGGCTCACGTAACGCTTTCAAGGTCATTACTTCCTTTCTCTAGCCAGAAAATGGGTATCATCAGCATGTATTCGTGCTTCTTTCACTGTTGAATGCCCTTATTCTGAGGGTTCCTTATTATTGACAGGGATATGTTTTGACATTTTGCTATAGAGAACCTTCTCTGATTTTGTCTGCCGATCATACTGGCACCTGGTGATGCTGTGATCATCCATAGATCCAGATACTGGCCAGGCTTTTATTTCCCCCCTGAATTGCAGATAAGCACACCAGATCCTCTCGTGCACCCCTCAAGCCACACACACACATGCTCACTTTCAGTCGCAAAAACATAATTCTGCCTAAAAGATTCTCTGAACCTATACATAACAGCTATGACATAACATAATAGCATGGGGTACCAGGACTGAAAATATGATCTCCATTTCTGACCCAAATAAAAATCCATTCCCTACTCATGCCCATACTATCCCTACATCAGCAGTCCCATTTTTCAGAACATGAGAATTGTAAGGGTCCCCTAGATTGGCTCCTTTAGCACAAACAGCACAGTTAAACATTGCTATAATTCACACTATTTCTCTTCTTGATATTTCTGTAAGGGTTTTTATTAATGTCTCTTTACCTTACACAATTCCCTCACCTCTACTCTCTGTTCCTTAAAATGGCATCTTGTGTTTTTCCAGTCCAGTCACATCAGTTCAAAACACACTTGCTACAGCCATTCTTCCATAGCGGACGCACTGCAGAGAAATCACTAACTTACTCCAACACGTCTACAGAACCTTATTTTCCCAATGTTTCAATATTTTCTTACTCGTATCATCAATTCTTGAAAGCAACAGGTCTCAGACTTTAAAGAGCTTTTGGTCTTCACTTGAGGTTAACCCATGCTCTATTTTGCATCAATGACCTATATGTTGCTCTTACTTGCAATTGATAACTGGTAATTTATAATCTTATATCGCTTCCAAAAAGAGAGAATGAGTGCTTATCTTAAAAATTGCCCGACGCCGACTTCAGCGCTGTTGCGTTTCACAACGATGCTGTTTCTTCAGGGGCTAGGCTCTCTCTAGCTTCCCCTTAGTAGGTATTCCAAAAGGCTATTTTATCTCATATTTTTCTCTTGTTCTTCATAATCTAAATAGGGAATCACATATTAGTTCTTTCTTCAATTCACATTTAAATACAACCATATATTCAGATGCTTATGTTATAGTTATAAAACAAACAAATTTACCGTGGCTCCTTTGTCAGTTGCTGCTATCACTCTGAACCATGCTTTACTAACAACGCCGCGCATGCGGTCTTGTGACAGGGTTGGCTATTTATCCCCCTCCTCTTTGTGTTGTTAATTCTTAAACACACAGGTTCCAGTCTATTTGTGTATTAAGACCCCCTGGTTTTACGGATTGTAGCATGAATATCCATCTTTGCTCCTTCAGTATCAATGCTTGATCCTGTGACCTCCCTGCTGATCCTGATATACATCTATCAATACAGTAGCATTTTAATTCTTCAAATCGATGATGTTCCTGGAGGCAGTGTTCTACCATTGGAGCGGTCAGCATACGACATTTTATCCTGCTATGGTGTTCTGCTAATCAAATTTTAAACTGTCTTGTTGTCTTTCCTATATATAACAATCCACAAGGACATTCGATAGCATATACTACATGCGATGTACTGCAATTTGTAAAGTGGCGTAATTGATATGTTCTCCCATGATACTGAAATGACTGGATTTCTTTTGTAACTTCACACATCTGGCACGACCCACATTGAAAGTGACCCATTAGTTGATTACAGGAATTATTCATAAGAGGGCGTAACTTCGTGGGACTGAGAAATTCTTTAAAATTTCTGTGTCGTTGCCAAACGCATCTTATTCGTGTGTCTTTAAGCGCTGGAATACTATGAAGCACATTTGAATGTTTATTCAAAATCTTTTGAATTTTATGATCGAATGGAGAATGTTTCGTCATTAAATTCACAACTGTTGTCTCCGAATGCTGTTCTTGGGGCGTCAGTAGGCGATCTCTACTATTAAACAGGGCACGTTTATATGCCCTATCTATTATGACTGGGGGGTATCCTCTGTCATAAAATTTCTTTTTCAATATCTTCGCCTGCTCTTTAAAGTCTTGTATACTGGAACAATTCCTCCTATATCGGAGGAATTGGGAAAAGGGGAGTCCATTTTTTAATCTTTGCGGATGAATGCTAGAGTAGTGGAGGAGTGCATTCCG
This sequence comes from Ichthyophis bannanicus, assembly GCA_033557465.1. Lineage (NCBI taxonomy): Eukaryota > Metazoa > Chordata > Amphibia > Gymnophiona > Ichthyophiidae > Ichthyophis > Ichthyophis bannanicus. The sequence continues at coordinate 627,022,449 of CM066031.1, forward strand.
ATCCGTGGGTTTATGATGTATGGTAGTTGTCCACTCTTGGGTCCCTTTGCTTACTTCCACATCCAAAAATGTTATAACATCATGATTATAAGTGCAAGTGAATTTAATTAATTCTTCTCTTCTATTCAACCACTCAACAAACTGTAGTAGTTGATCTGCTGATCCTTCCCAGATGACAAAAATGTCGTCTATATAGCGACACCATAATTGTATCTGCGAACGAAATATAGAGTTCCCTAGCCAAGTCTCTTCAAACAATCCCATGAAGAGATTGGCTATGGAAGGGGCGCAAGTGGCGCCCATAGCCACCCCTATTTTTTGATGATATAACTGTTGTTCAAATTGAAAATAGTTGTGGTACAATACCAGCTTTACTAATTCTTCCAAAAAAGCTAAGTGTTTCTCTGAAAGATCCCCTCTGGCTGTTAATGTTTGCATTGTTATCTTATATGCTTGTTCTTGACAGATGTTTGTATATAAGGCATTTACATCTAATGTTACCAACCAGATATCTTCCCCGTTCGCCCATTGAGAGTGGTTGTCAAGTATTTGTAAAAAGTGCATCGTGTCTCTAACATACGATGGTATAGTAGGTATTAAAGGTCTCAAAAAGGTGTCAAGATATATTGAAAGGGGTTCCAACAGTGTCCCCTTAGTGGACACTATGGGGCGTCCCGGTGGGTTAGTCTGACTTTTGTGTATTTTTGGCACGATGTAAAATGTTGCTTGTCGTGCTTCCACATTATTCAAAAAGATATATTCCTTATAATTTAAAAGTTTTTCTTTATGAGCTGTAGATGTAAGGGATTTAATGCGTTCCTTCAACTGCGGAGTAGGATCCTGCATTAGTTTAGTGTAAGTATTTGTATCATTTAAAAGGTGATGTACTTCATTCTCATATTGTTCGCGTGCCATAATAATGATCGCTCCTCCCTTGTCCGCTCTTTTTATTCCTCCAGGTCCTCAACCAGGGGCCTTAGCCATTTTTCGAACGCTGGTGACACGTGACATGACCACATTGGTTGAATCTCCCAATAAAAGGATTAAATCCGCACTTACAAAGCAAGAAGAATCAATGTTATTAGAATTACAGGCACGAAATGACATAGTCATAAAAAGAGCGGACAAGGGAGGAGCGATCATTATTATGGCACGCGAACAATATGAGAATGAAGTACATCACCTTTTAAATGATACAAATACTTACACTAAACTAATGCAGGATCCTACTCCGCAGTTGAAGGAACGCATTAAATCCCTTACATCTACAGCTCATAAAGAAAAACTTTTAAATTATAAGGAATATATCTTTTTGAATAATGTGGAAGCACGACAAGCAACATTTTACATCGTGCCAAAAATACACAAAAGTCAGACTAACCCACCGGGATGCCCCATAGTGTCCACTAAGGGGACACTGTTGGAACCCCTTTCAATATATCTTGACACCTTTTTGAGACCTTTAATACCTACTATACCATCGTATGTTAGAGTCACGATGCACTTTTTACAAATACTTGACAACCACTCTCAATGGGCGAACGGGGAAGATATCTGGTTGGTAACATTAGATGTAAATGCCTTATATACAAACATCTGTCAAGAACAAGCATATAAGATAACAATGCAAACATTAACAGCCAGAGGGGATCTTTCAGAGAAACACTTAGCTTTTTTGGAAGAATTAGTAAAGCTGGTATTGTACCACAACTATTTTCAATTTGAACAACAGTTATATCATCAAAAAATAGGGGTGGCTATGGGCGCCACTTGCGCCCCTTCCATAGCCAATCTCTTCATGGGATCGTTTGAAGAGACTTGGCTAGGGAACTCTATATTTCGTTCGCAGATACAATTATGGTGTCGCTATATAGACGACATTTTTGTCATCTGGGAAGGATCAGCAGATCAACTACTACAGTTTGTTGAGTGGTTGAATAGAAGAGAAGAATTAATTAAATTCACTTGCACTTATAATCATGATGTTATAACATTTTTGGATGTGGAAGTAAGCAAAGGGACCCAAGAGTGGACAACTACCATACATCATAAACCCACGGATCGGAATGCACTCCTCCACTACTCTAGCATTCATCCGCAAAGATTAAAAAATGGACTCCCCTTTTCCCAATTCCTCCGATATAGGAGGAATTGTTCCAGTATACAAGACTTTAAAGAGCAGGCGAAGATATTGAAAAAGAAATTTTATGACAGAGGATACCCCCCAGTCATAATAGATAGGGCATATAAACGTGCCCTGTTTAATAGTAGAGATCGCCTACTGACGCCCCAAGAACAGCATTCGGAGACAACAGTTGTGAATTTAATGACGAAACATTCTCCATTCGATCATAAAATTCAAAAGATTTTGAATAAACATTCAAATGTGCTTCATAGTATTCCAGCGCTTAAAGACACACGAATAAGATGCGTTTGGCAACGACACAGAAATTTTAAAGAATTTCTCAGTCCCACGAAGTTACGCCCTCTTATGAATAATTCCTGTAATCAACTAATGGGTCACTTTCAATGTGGGTCGTGCCAGATGTGTGAAGTTACAAAAGAAATCCAGTCATTTCAGTATCATGGGAGAACATATCAATTACGCCACTTTACAAATTGCAGTACATCGCATGTAGTATATGCTATCGAATGTCCTTGTGGATTGTTATATATAGGAAAGACAACAAGACAGTTTAAAATTTGATAAGCAGAACACCGTAGCAGGATAAAATGTCGTATGCTGACCGCTCCAATGGTAGAACACTGCCTCCAGGAACATCATCGATTTGAAGAATTAAAATGCTACTGTATTGATAGATGTATATCAGGATCAGCAGGGAGGTCACAGGATCAAGCATTGATACTGAAGGAGCAAAGATGGATATTCATGCTACAATCCGTAAAACCAGGGGGTCTTAATACACAAATAGACTGGAACCTGTGTGTTTAAGGGTTAACAACACAAAGAGGAGGGGGATAAATAGCCAACCCTGTCACAAGACCGCATGCGCGGCGTTGTTAGTAAAGCATGGTTCAGAGTGATAGCAGCAACTGACAAAGGAGCCACGGTAAATTTGTTTGTTTTATAACTATAACATAAGCATCTGGATATATGGTTGTATTTAAATGTGAATTGAAGAAAGAACTAATATGTGATTCCCTATTTAGATTATGAAGAACAAGAGAAAAATATGAGATAAAATAGCCTTTTGGAATACCTACTAAGGGGAAGCTAGAGAGAGCCTAGCCCCTGAAGAAACAGCATCGTTGTGAAACGCAACAGCGCTGAAGTCGGCGTCGGGCAATTTTTAAGATAAGCACTCATTCTCTCTTTTTGGAAACGATATAAGATTATAAATTACCAGTTATCAATTGCAAGTAAGAGCAACATATAGGTCATTGATGCAAAATAGAGCATGGGTTAACCTCAAGTGAAGACCAAAAGCTCTTTAAAGTCTGAGACCTGTTGCTTTCAAGAATTGATGATACGAGTAAGAAAATATTGAAACATTGGGAAAATAAGGTTCTGTAGACGTGTTGGAGTAAGTTAGTGATTTATACAGCTTAACAGTTACTTTACTCTATAAGATTAGACCACACACTAGTGGCACTGCAGAGAAAAGCAAAATTTTTTCTAAGTCCTGGCCTTTATCCACATTTCAGCAGGAATAACATGGACGTTTCCGGGAAACAGTACGAACACAGGCCTTTCCTGAATACACTTTATACATCCCCACGGCTGACCTCGTCCCTGTTCCGCTCTTTCTGGGCATCTTATGGATCTATGTGCTAGCACCATGAATGTACATAATAGCATTGTTTTAAAGTACGGTTGGGGATGTTTTCGGCACATAAACCTCTCCGCCACACCTACAATCCTCTTATTCATGTTCTGGAATGACCCCCAAAGCATTATAAATACTACAAGAAAAAAAATGAGCACTTTATGTTCTAGCAGTGACAGATAACCATGACAATGTAAGTATACGTCTGAATGACATTAATCAGGTTTCCTTGCAGTTTTGCAGGCAATTATATTCTATTTGACCCAAGAGAGCTTTCTGGTTATGACACATTTTAAAAGACATCTATCCCAAAAGTACTCTTTGCTGCAAAGTCTGATACAGTGAAAACTGAACTGATAAAGTTCACATGAAAGCACAGATGTAATTACAAATCAGAAACCATTCAAGAATCTCATTTATTTAATGTTATTTAAACTGCTGACCTGAAATGGTAGATTATTACAGAAGCCTTGCTTTCAATATAAAAAAAGACTCTCATAAGTATCCTTAATAATGCACAAATTCTTACACACAGATTTTCAACTGCTCTGAAAAAGCTGTGACTGTGTAAGTGTACACATGTATAAAATATGAACATATATCACAACTTCACCCCAGCTCCTTCTAAACTATGCCCCTAGAAACACCTATATGCAAATCATACAAAAGTAGGCACAATGCAGGAGGTAACTTCATCGCCATGACACCATTGTCAGGGCACCATCCCTGGGCACCAAACGTACCAGTCCATACATGCCATCAGAAAGGAAGGTCGTAGCCAAATTCAAAATAGGTATAGTATTATCTGGCGGAAGAGAATGAATCCACTAGAGCAGGGCTCGAGATGTCAGGCTGATACATACTGCCAGTTGCAGAATAGCCGTCACCATGGCGAACTGATTCCTCAACAATGAATCCATCTTATGAGCCAGAAAATCCTTTAAGGCTTGAAAGAGTACTCTACACCCCCCCCCCCTCACCTATAACAGATAGGGCTCTTGGGTTACAGAAATCCACACACAAAGCAAGGAGAAGGTTAATTGATCACAATCTTTAAATAATACACAAATCTGTAAATAATACACAACACACTTGTATTATTAAATCCACCAAAGCTTTGGGAGAGTAAGCTAGCCTTTGCCTATATTTACTCTGATATCATAGCTTTAGGCCACTTTATTTATAGGTAAAGATTCCATTACACAGCATAATTTCACTTTATTATTCTACGTCTCACATCACGTATATTCATAATATACATATTCTATTCTACGTCTAGTGTCACGTATATTCATAACATACTTTTCTATAGGCATGCACGTCATAGACAATCATGAAAAGACATACATATATTCTCAGACATGACTATGTAGGCCTTAATTCTAATTAATTCTAACACTGACAGTTTGATATCTCTGACCAGAGACTGTGAGACTGAGAAGCTGGGTAAACAACTTGCCTTTTACTTATCTTTCTAATAACAAGACTAATGTTTATGTTATGTAAAACCTTTCACCCAATTTCTTCTACAGAGTTTTCAAGGATGGTATTAAATAAGGAGCTACAAATGATATTAACTCTTTCTTAGGGCTTATAGTAATATAATGTTATACACAGGGCCTGACTGTGTATCCAACCCGGTACAATCAAGCTTTCTTTCAAGGCTGATCAGCTTTCCACAAGAATGGAAATCCATCGGTAACCACTGAGACCTGCGCATCCACCTTGGGAATGCCAAACCACTCAATGCACTCCTCCAACAGGAGAGCAGAGATCTTCTTATACACCCTTAATCCTTTAAGCAGGGAGTCAGGAGAGTCCCGCTCTGACTGGATCATATCCTTGATCACATCCAGGGACAGGAAGACAGTAGTGGATTTTCACACTCCTTGAAGGCGCACGTGTACCTTCGGCTCCTGCTCCATTCCAGAATCATCTGTCAAGTTCCAGATGGATGAGATCTGGGAATCAACCCCATCAGCTCCTCCTTCTGGAATACGTGGATCACACCAGCCTCCTCACAATCTTCTGAAGGTGAGAGTACTTCTTCATCCACATCAGAACCCAGTAAATTTAATAAATGGAGGGAGGATTACAAGGAAATTGAGTGCGCTAGCATATAACTTTCAAAAAGGAGACTATAATAAAATTAGAAAAATGGTTAGGAAAAAACAAAAAGGAGAAACTACAAAGGTTAAGAGTTTATATCAGGCCTGGGCATTATTTAAAAATACTATCTTGGAAGCCCAGATCAGATGCATTCCATGCTTTAAAAAAATGGAAGGAAGGCCAAATGACAGCCAGCATGGCTTAAAGATAAGGTCAAAGAGGCTGTTATAGCTAAGAGAGTATCTTCAGAAAATGGAAAAAAGAGCCAAATGACAAAAACAGAAAATAGCATAAGTATTGCTAAGTTAAATGCAAGGCATTGATAAGGCAGGAAAGAGAAAATTTAAAAACAAGATTGCCAGGGAAGCAAAAGCACATAATAAAAATTTTCAAGTATATATGTGTAGCAAAACACCTATGAGGGAGTCAGATGGACCATTAGATGATGGAGGGGTAAAAGGCACACTGAGAGAGGACAAGGCCATAGTGTCAAGACTGAATGAATGTTTTGCTTCAGTCTTTACTGAAGAAGATGTAGAACCCATGCCAGAAATGACATTTAAAGGTGATGTATCAGAGGAATGGAAACAAATCTTGATAAATTGGGAAGATGCAATACAACTAATTGATAAACTAAAGAGTAGCAAACCACCTGGATTGGATGGCATACATCTCAGGGTACTGAAAGAACTGAAATATGAGATTGTAGAACTACTATTAATAATTTGTGATCTATCATTAAAATCATCTGTAGTATCCGAAGACTGGAGAGTGGTTAATGTAACACCAATTTTTTAAAAGAGTTCCAGGAGTGATCCAGGAAACTACAGACCAGTGGGCTTGACATCCATATCGCGCAAAATGGTAGAAACCATTATAAAGAACAAAATTACTGAACATGTAGATAGTCATGGTTTAATGGGAGAAAGCCAACATAGATTTAGCCAAGGAACTTCTTGTGTTACTAATCTGTTATATTTTTTTGAAGGTGTGAATAAACAGGTAGACAAAGATGAGCCGGTTCAAATAGTCTATCTCAATTTTCAGAAAGCCTTTGACAAAGTCCCTCATGAGAGACTCCGGGGAAATTAAAAAGCCATGGGATAGCAGGTAATGCACTATTGTAGATTAGGAACTGTTGAAAGATACAGTAGAAAACAAAGAGTAAGGCTAAATGGCCAATTTTCTCAATGGAGAAAATGAACGGTGGAGTACCCCAGGGATCCGTGCTGGGCCTGCTGCTTTTTAATAAATTTATAAATGACCTGGAAATGGGAATAACGAGTGAGGTAATGAAATCTGCAGATGAGACAAAATTATTCAAAGCTGTTAAACAAGAGGATTGAAAAAAATTGCAAAGGACCTTGATAAATTGGGAGACTGGGCATCCAAATGGCAGATGACATTTAATATGGATAAATGCAAAGATATGCACTTTGGGCAGCATTTCCGAATGCATTTACACAGGTAATTGCCTAGTTACCTATGTAAATACCTTATCTGGGGTAAGTGCCATTGGCAAAACCCGGATAAGACCCTAACGCGCCCAGATGCTATGTGAGTACCATTGGAGCATGTTGGGGGCATTCCAGGATGGAGCGGGGGCAGAGGAAAGGGCTAAGCAGATAGCAGAGATTTTTGATGCTACCCGCTTAGCCCTCTGTGCCTTAAAATCACTGCTATCTGCTTAGCCTCAGGGGCTGTCGGCGCATCCAGCCAAACCTGGATTTTCACTTCCATCACCATGGAAGTGAAAATCTGGGTTAAGGAGGGTCGGTGAGCAGGCTATGCGCCGACGCGGTGCACAGCCTGCCCAACTGATAATCGGGCCCTTAGGGAAGAACAACCCAAACTACGGTTACACGATGCAAGGTTCCACATTAGGAAATGGATTTAGGTGTCATCGTGGAAATGCGTTGAAACCCTCTGCTCAGTGTGCAGTGGCAGCCAAAAAAGCAAATAGAATGCTAGGAATCATAAAGAAAGGAATGGAGAATAAAATGAAGGATATTATAATGCCTCTGTATCACTCCATGATGCAACCATACGTTGAATACTGTGTGCAATTCTGGTCGCCTATCTTAAAAAGGATATAACAGAATTAGAAAAGGTACAGAAATGAGCCCCAAAATGGTAAAAGGGATAGAAGGATATCCCTGACTATGGGGAAAGGCTTAAAAGAGATGGCTGACAGTAGATATTTTATAGCTCAGAGGAAGAGAGAAGTCACCTACAGGTGAATCCAGCCTGTCTACCAGACAGACTAGCAATCTGCCTGGGGTGGCACCATAGTCCTTGTACGGCATTAAAGCAAACCACTGTCAACATAGTGGTAGGCCTTTAAGCACCTGTGCATGTGCGCTTGAGGCCTGCCCCCTTTGACAGGAAATTTGCATTGGAGAAGGCAGGACTGGCAGGCTATGAGTGCATAAAAAGAAGTAGAAGGGCTGCCGCTACACTGACTGTGCTTTGTTCTGCTGCAGTCTTACCGGAGGTTTATGTGAAGAAGAAGGGAAAAGGAGATGTTGGACACCTTAGGTGGGTTGGGGGGGGGGCGCGAAATGGGAAATACTCGATTATAGGAGGAGGTAGGGAAAGGAAGGAAAGATGCTGGGGCGGAGGTAGGATCCTGAGGGAGGGGAGGAGACATTTGGCCAAAGGTGGCAGATAGCCTTGGATCCATTCTATCTCCAGGAGGTAGTCCTAAACGTGAAGGCAATATAGTGCCTGTTCACATCAACGTGCATAGTTTGGGATCTGAATGGACTCAGTTTTGTTTCGGGATAATCAAATAAATGCCGGGTCCGATATTCAAAGGCATTTACACGATTTGCAGACCTGCAAAACCTGTAAATGTCACTCAGCAGGATATTCAGTGACACTAACACGATTAATGCCACTGAATATCCGTGGGTGCTGCCACTGAATGCCCTGATGCTAACTGGGGTGCCAGGGGTGTTTCAGGACATGCCCGTCGCTAACTGGCAGCGGTGATATTGAGCCGCTGCACGGTTAGCAACATGTGCAAACGTCAGGCTCTCCCCACCCTATTGCTCAGGACGTGCAGGGAGAGCAGGAGGGGGAATAGTATCCTGATGGCTTGTGAGGCTGCACGTTCCACAGGGACTTGCAGCCTCTCAATCCGCGTCTCTGAATCAGGCCCATATTGTTAATTTATGGTTGCTTAGATATTGCTTCATTAGATGAAGTTATGCTAGGAGTTGCAGGCTACTGTACAGTCCCAAATAGATTATTGTAGCATAATTTATTTGGACTTAACTAAAAATAAGTTGCTCCACTTAAAAATGGTCCAAAACATGGCAGCCAGATTAATCACTGGTTAAAAGCAGTGGGATCATGTTTCCCCCTCTACTATCAATGTTGCATTGGCTACCAATATGCCAGAGGGTAATGTTTAAGTTACAAATGTTTTAAGACTCCAAAAGGGATTGGTCCTTCATATTTGATGTCATATTTTAAGAAATATGCCCCATCACAATTACTGAGATCTCCATCAGACCTCCGTCTGGCGCCATTCTGGCTGCTAAGCATTTTAAGTTGAGGGCCACATGGAATTGCACATTACAAGGGGTTGAGGCAGATTAGTTGAAGCAGAAGAAAGGGTATTTCAAATTTAATAAGAAGCTTAAAACCTGGTCGCTTCTCTGTGATGACAGTATATTAAGTATTACAGGCCAACGGAATGAGGAGGCAGCATCAGCTGCCCACGCAAGCTGAAAGGAGGAGCAAGTGTGTCACAGCAGAGGAGGAAGGGTAAGGGTAGGAAGTGATGCATCAGAGTTCATGTGGAGTGATGGGAAAAGGAAGGGGCGCACAGCAGTGGAAAAGGTGGGGTCAGCACCCCGCCTGGGTCAAAGGCAGAAGAAAGGAGGAACATCAGTGGAGGCGCTGGAATCAGAGGCATCAGCAGCCCATGTGGGCCACAGGGAAATGCCATAAGCTGTGGCTGCAGGAGGAAAGCTGCTGCCTGCTGAGGTAGAGACACAGTAAGAAATTGGGGTAAGAAGAGGGAGAGAGACTTCACTTTGTGCGTTTACTCTGAGTTATAAATGCTACTCTCTATGCAGGTTACCAACTTTGTGCTTTTACTTTGGGTTGTATGTTGCTACGTGCAGAACACCCTCACTTTGTGCTTTTATTTGTGTTGCAAGTGCCACTCTGTGCAGGTTAATCCTGCTGTGTGCTTTTCCTTTGGGTTGTAACTGCCGCTTTATGCAGTAAGTGTCTCTACTATATAAAGAACGGTGATATTTAGTCCACTATCCATTTAGTTATGCAAAATTTAGGACAGTGTTTTTGCTGAGACGAGGGGGGAGGATTTAAGGGACGTACTGTAACATATGTGGCCCTCTATTTATGCCAGTGAGAGGGCTAGACAGCATAAATGTTGCGGTTACCTGGTCTAAGGCAAATCTGAAACTTGATTAGTAAATAGTGTGCCATCGCTGCTCACATCTCATGGTAAATAGGTGATTGCTGCTCTGGAGGACATCCAGTTATCTGCCCTAATCAATGAGATACTTGCTACTCTAAATATGCCATCGAAGAAAGTGTAGTTACTCACCTGTAACAGGTGATCTCTGGGAACAGCATTTTATTCTTCACATATGGGTGATGTCAATACTGATAAAGCCCACACGGGAACGCTCCCCAGTGTTCAGTTGGAAAGCTTTTGGGAGCACTCCACTGCACCTGCGCAACTGCCTTCCCAAATTCTTCTCTTCAGATCAGTTTGTAGCTGAGAAAAGAGGGTAAATGAAACCATATATAACTCCTAGGAGAGGAGGCAAGGTTGTGAAGACTAAATTCCTGCTGTTCCCGGAAACCACCTGTTACAGGTAAGTAACTATGCTATCTCCAGGAACAAGCAAGAATGTAGTCTTCACATATGGAACTCCATAGCTCCCAGATGCCAGAAGAAGTGACCTCAGAACCTGTAGAGGTTCGCCTCAGAGTAGGCATGATGAGGTCATGGATCCCACATAGATTTCTGGTATCTTCAAAGTCCGGGAAGGAGGGTAGGAGTTGCATCTAAGTCTGAAAGAGGTGCTGGAGTACAGCCTGACCAAACATGGCATCCCGATAGGAGTCCTTATCCAGACAATAATGGGCAGCAAAGGTATGGATGGAAGACCAAGTTGCTGCTTTGCAAATTTCATCGAATGCAGATTTGCCATCAAGGTGACTATGGCGCAAAGAGTGTGAGCAGTGACATGCCCTTCCAGGGAGAGTCCTGCTTTGTCAAAGGCAAATGAAATGCAGTCTGCTATCCATCTGGAGAGTGTACACTTAGAAACAGGTAATCCCACATGAGTGGGGTCAAATGAGATAAACAACTGCGAGACTTTACGATGATCCAGAGTCCTCTGGAGATCGAAAGCCAAGGCACGTTTGCAGTCAAGAGTATGCAGAGGTGCTTCCGCTCTAGACGCATGTGGTTTAGAAAAGAAAACTGGAAGGTAAATTGACTGGTTTAAATGGAAGGGAGATACCACCTTTGGCATAAAGTGTGGGTGAGTTTGAAGGACTACTTTGTCATGGTGGAAGCGGGTATAGGGAGGATTTGCCACCAAAGCCAGAAGCTCACTAATGCATCTAGCTGAAGTGAGGGCAATTAGGAAGATTACCTGCCATGAGAGGAATTTAAGTGAGGTCGTGGCTAATGGTTCAAAGGGTGGCTTGAGAAACTGCACTAGAACTACATTGAGGTCCCAAGCTACCGGAGGTGGCTTAATGGGTGGTTTGGACATTAGGAGACCTCTCATGAAACATGCTACTAGTGGTTGCATGGAGATGGGCTGTCCATCCAGTAGGTGGTGAGAGGCTACAATGGCACAGAGGTGAACTCTCATCGAGTTTGTCTTTAGACCTGTCAAGGACAGGTGGAGGAGATACTGGAGGAGTGACTCCACTGGAGCAGAAAATGGATTGAGATCTTTCTGGGAACACCAGACAGAGAATCTATGTATGAATGTCTGGTGGAGGGCTTTTTAGAAGCCAAATGGAGCTTCTTAACCTCTTGGGTAAGGTCAAAGCCTTGTAAAGCTATGCTCTCAGCAGCCAAGCTGTGAGGCGGAGAGACTGTGGATTGGAATGGAGTAGTGAGGTGTTGTCCTGGGAGAGGAGATCTGGTGCATATCCCAATCACAGAGGATGAATCTGAGTCAGACTTAGTAGCAGCAGAAACCACGGTTGCCGTGGCCAGTGAGGGGCTATGAGAATCATGGAGCCCTTGTTGGAGTGAAGCTTGAAAAGCATCTTGGGAATGAGAGGTATAGGATAGAAAGCATAAAGCAGACCCTGACCACAGTGTAGGTGGAAGGCATTCACTTGTTGGTTGGTGGATGTCGGAGTTCTTGTACAAAAGCGAGGCAGCTTGGCATTTTGTGGAGTCACAAACAGATCTATGTCTGGAGTTCCCCAGGTCAGGAAGATGTAAGACAATGTGTCCGGATGCAGAGATCATTCATGGGGAAAAAGGATGTGACTTAGTCTGTCTGCCAAGACATTGGACCCCCTGAGAGGTACACTGCTTGAAGCTGTATTTGATGAGCAATGGCAAAGGACCAGAGGTGTATCATCTCCTCACAGAGGGCCCAAAACCCTGTTCCTTCCTGTTTGTTCACATAGAACATGGCAACCTGATTGTCTGTCCTGACTAGGACTTGTTGTGCTCTGAGGTGGTGTTGGAACACCGAGAGAGCATATGTTTCAGGAGATTGATCTGGAGTTGTGACTCTTGTGTTGCCCAGAGCCCCTGTGTAGTCAGGTTGCCCAGATGGGCTCCCCAACCCAGTTTGGAGGCATCTGTCGTCAGGGTGCATTGATGTGGAGGCATCTGAAAAGGTGACCATATGAGCAGGTTTTCTGGAAAACCCCACCACTGAAGGGATGTGGTTAGATGGACAGTTACTTGGATCCTGTCCCGGAGATGGCCCAAGGCCTGCTTCCACTGGGAGGCAAGAGTCCACTGGGCTGTCCACATATGTAGTCGGGCATATGGAATGACATGTACTGTGGAGGCCATGTGCCCAAGGAGCTGCAGCATCTCTTGGGCTGTCAGATGGTCTCGTTAGGAGCGTCTGGAATGCTAGTTCGACTAGATGGGCACACCGAAGCTGGGGCAGAAATGCCCTGGACTGTTGGGTTTCTAGTAGAGCTCCAATAGTCTTTGAGCTGGAGTGAGTTGGGATTTTGGGAAGTTTATGACAGATCCCAAGTGTTGTTGTACTGTGATGGAGTACTGTGATGGTACAATGCAAGGAAAGCAGTACCTCTTGGAAGGTGTCTGCTTTTATTAGCCAGTCATCTAAGTAGGGGAAAATGAATATCCCCAGAGTTATTAGATATGCGGCCATGACCGCCATGTACTTTGTGAAGATTCTTGGGGCAGAGGCGAGTGCGAAAGGAAGGACTCTATTGTTAATGTTTTCCTTGAAATGTGAAGCATAGATATTTCCTGTGTTCTGGATGGATGAGGATATGTGTGTATGCTTCTTTTAGATGTAGAGAAAAGAGCAAGTCCTGATTCTGGAGATAGGGAAGAAGAATCCCAAGTGAGATCATCTTGAACTTTTTGTGGAAACTTGTTGAGGTTTTTGAGGTCCAGAATGGGCCTGTACCCTCTGGTTTTCTTTGGAATGAGAAAGTAGGAAGAGTAGAAGCCCACTCCCTCTTCGGATTTTGGGACATCTTCTATGGTGCCCTGAGACAGAAGAGAGGACACCCTGTCTTGTAGGAGAGCAGTGAGTGGAGTTTGCATTTGATATTCCCCCTTGAATGTAGAAGGGGGACAGAGTTTGCAGATGAAGTCTGTACCCTTCCTGAACTATGGTGAATGTCCACTGCTCTGAGGTGATGAGATGCCATCTGTGGGCATAGTAAAACAGTCTTCCTGCTATGTGGAGGGGGGGGGGGGTCCTCCAGAGGTAGGGTGGCAAAGTTCTCTAGGAAAGAGTAAAAAACCTGGTGCAGACTGTGGTTGCGGAGCTGACTGAGATTTAGCCACCTGTGGCTTCTTTTGTTGCTTAGGAGGCTGCTGACTCTTCTATGGGGCCTGACCCTGATATTGAGAAACAGGAGGACAGGAAGAGAAGAATTTCTTCTTATTATTGTAGAAAGACTTCTTTGCAAGAGTCTTTTTCCTAGCAGGGTCAGCTGTTACTCTGTACAGTCTCTTTAGAGTCATATTTTCTGACTCTAATTAAGAGGCTTTATCTTGCCAGTCTTTGCCAAAGAGGTTTTCCCTTGTGCAAGGTATGTTGTCCAGCTTAACTTGAACCCACTGTTCAAGATCTGAGGCCTGAAGCCATGCAATTCGACATGCACCAGTGCATATTGCTGAGACCCTACTTGTGCATTCAAAAGCATCAAAGGTAGCCCTACTGACAAACTTTGATACATTTTGGTTATGCTTAACTAGTGCGAGATAATCTGCCCTCTTGTCATCTGGGAGGAAAGGGGCAAAATCCTCGAGATCCCTGGAGACCTCTTTCAGGAACACTCCCATATAGAGGATATAGAAGTTAATCCTAGCCAAGAGCACTGATGCTTGGAAGCATCGATGCCCAAAGGCGTCAAGAGTTCTCGATTCTCTACCTGGAGGATTAGAGGAGTGAATATTTGAGCTTTTGATTCAGTGCATTGCTGATTCCACCACCATGGAGTGGTGGGGAAGCTGTGAATTTTGGAAGCTGGGATACTCTAGTACACGATACATGGTATCGAGATGTTGACTTTGAGGTGAAACCATGAGAGATGTCTCCCACATTCGTAGCATAAGGTCATGAAGGATGCCGTGCACCAGTTAGGTGGCTGCCTCTTTGGGTGCTTCTGGGTATTGGACGATCTCTGGTTCCTCCGCCCTTGGCTCCTTTTCCGATGTTACCGTGATAGAGAGACCCTTGGTTAGGTCACGAAAGAATTGCTGGAAGAACATGTCTTCTGAGGGCGACATGTGTCGCTGTTGAGGTGGGAAAGCATAGTTACTTACCTGTAACAGATGATCTCTGGGAACAGCAGGAATAGTCCTCACATATGGGTACGTCGGAACCGACGGAGCCTGCGCGGGAAAGCTCCCCAGCTTCCCAGAAGGAAAGCTTTTGGGGCTTTCCACAGTGCATGCGCGCTGCCTTCCCGCCTTCCTGACCAACTCTCCTCAGTTCGAGTTTAAAGCTGAGACAATAGAGAGAGGAAAGGAAAGAGAAAGAGATACAACTCCTAGGGGAGGTGGGTGGGTTGTGAGGACTATTCCTGCTGTTCCCAGAGATCACCTGTTACAGGTAAGTAACTGTGCTATCTCCAGGAACAAGCAGGAATGAGTCCTCACATATGGGGACTCCCTAGCTGAGATGCCTGGGAGATCCCCCTCCAAGGGTTCTTCATCTTCCTATGGATCTCAGGCATCCATTGAGGGAAGGTGGGCAGGAGTTGTTTAAGAATGGAACAGGTGTTTGAGGACAGCCTGACCAAATAAGGCATCCCGGCGGGAGTCCTTATCCAAGCAATAATGGGCTGTGAAGGTATGAACCGAGGCCCAGGTGGCTGCTCGACAGATCTGATCGATGGAGACAGAGTGAAGATGAGCCATAGAGGTGGCCATGGCTCTCACATTGTGAGCTGTGACATGGCCCTCCAGAGAAATGTTTTTACTCTGATAAGCAAAAGAAATACACTGAGCAATCCAATTGGAAAGTGTTCTTTTTGAGACTGGAAGTCCCAAATGAGAAGGATCGAAAGCAACAAAAAGTTGGGAGGACTTTCGATGTGGCTGAGTCCTGTGAAGGTAAAAGGCAAGAGCTCTTTTACAATCTAGAGTATGAAGGTTCCGCTCTGCAATGGATGCGTGAGGAGCTGGAAAAAAGACAGGTAGATATACCTCTTGATTAAGATGAAAAGGAGAAACCACCTTGGACATAAAGTGTGGATTTGTCCTTAGGACTACCTTATCATGATGGAACCTTGTATAAGGTGGATTAGCCACCAAGGCTTGCAGTTCACTGATGCGGCGAGCTGAAGTGACTGCAATGAGGAAAATAACCTTCCAGGAAAGAAATTTCAAGGAGGTAGAGACTAAAGGTTCAAAAGGTGGCTTCATAAGCTGACCAAGAACCAAATTTCAGTCCCATGCCACCGGAGGAGGCCTAATGGGGGGTTTAGTTAAAGTTAGGCCTCTCATGAATCTTGCAATAAGAGGATGAGAGGAAATAGGTTGTCCATTGAGAGGCTTGAGGGATGCTGCAATAGCACTCAAATGGACCCTTACTGAATTCGTTTTAAGGCCTGCATTGGAGAGATGCAGGAGATATTCCAATAGAGAATTTACAGGAAGAGCAAAAGGGTCAAGACCCTTTTGAGCACACCAAATGGAAAATCTTTTCCATTTAAAGGCATAAGAAAGTCTTGTGGAAGACTTTCTGGAAGCATGGAGGATATCCTTCACTTGTTGCGAGACATTTAAGTCTTGAAGGTCTGGGCCTTCAGTAACCATGCTCTGAGGTGGAGGGACTTGGGGTTTGGGTGCCACAAAGTCCCTTCCTCCTGAGACAGAAGGTCTGGAGCAGCTCCCAGGTCCAGGGAGGGGCCCTGGGAGAGATGCAGAAGTAGAGGGAACCACACTTGGCATGGCCAGCGTGTAGTTATAAGGATCATAGATCCGTGATCCCTCTGCAGTTTGAACAGAGTCTTGGGAATCAAAGGAATGGGTGGAAAGGCATATAGGAGGCCCTGACCCCAATGAAGGAGGAAGGCATCCCTGGCCTGAACCCCTTGACACGGAGTTCTGGAACAGAACCGGGGAAGTTTGGCATTCCACGGACTTGCAAAGAGGTCTATGTCCGGGGTTCCCCATTTCTGAAAGATTCTGAGTACCTGATCCATGTGCAGGGACCACTAGTGTGGAAGCAGAACTCGGCTGAGTCTGTCTGCCCAAGAGTTTTGAATTCCTGGGAGATATACTGCCAGGAGATGGATTTGATGCTCTCTGGCGAAGGCCCACAGTCTGAGAGCTTCGTTGCAAAGCGACAGAGAGCCAGTCCCTCCTTGTTTGTTTACGTAGAACATGGCTACTTGATTGTCGGTCTGAACAAGAACTGTCATGTTGTATAGGAGGGTATGGAAGACCTTGAGAGCAAGGAAAATTGCTCGAAGCCCCAGAAGGTTGATATGAAGGGCGGTCTCCTGTGGAGACCAAAGGCCTTCAGTGGATAGGTCTTGAAGATGAGCTCCCCACCCTGTTTGGGAGGCATCTGTGGTGAGGATTGCTTGGGGTAGAAGCGGTTGGAAGGGGGACCCCAGCAACAGATTTTGAGTGGATATCCACCACTGGAGAGACCAAAAGAGACGTTTGGAGGTTTTTATTTGGTCTGAGAGAGCTCCTGATGCTTGGGTCCACTGGGTGGACAGAGTCCATTGAGCTGCTCTCAAATGCAGGCGAGCATAGGGCACCACATGAACTGTGGATGCCATATGGCCTAGCAGTTGTAACATCTCTCTGGCAGTCAAGTGGCTTCTGGACTGAATCTGAGAGGCTAAGTGCACTAGCCGGTGGCAACGTGCCTGTGGAAGATAGGCCCTTGCTGTGGTGGTATCTAGCCAGGCCCCTATGAATTCTAGGGATTGAGTAGGGGTGAGTTGAGACTTTGGCAGATTGATGACAAGTCCCAGATACTGCAGAATGCAGATGGTGTGATCCAGGGAAGTCTGAGCCTGAGACTGAGATGGAGCTCGGATGAGCCAGTCGTCTAGGTATGGGAAGATTCCCTGAGTGCGTAGAAATGCAGCCACTACTGACATGCATTTTGTGAACACTCTTGGAGCAGAGGCTAGACCGAAGGGGAGTACTCTGTACTGGAAATGTTTTCCCTGGAACAGAAATCGAAGAAATTTTCTGTGGGATGGGTGGATGAGTATATGTGTGTACGCATCCTTTAGGTCTAGAGAACAAAGCCAGTCCTGGTATGGAAGGAGAGTACCCAGAGAGATCATTTTGAATTTCTCTTTGCATAGAAATTTGTTTAATTCTCTGAGATCTAGGATGGGTCTGTGCCCCCCTGTTTTCTTTGGTATGAGAAAATAGGGGGAGTAGAACCCTGAGCCCTGTTGAAGGAGAGGAACCTGTTCTATTGCTCCTTGGGCAAGCAGGGTATTCACTTCCTGATCCAACAGGTGTAGAAGAGATGGGGGAGAGATGAAATGTCTCACCTTGGGATAGAGAGGAAGGCTGGAAAAATTCAGTTTGTAGCCCTCTCTGATGATAGAGAGGGTCCACTGTTCTGATGTGATTTGTTCCCATCTGGGAGCAAAATGAGTTAACCTTCCTGGAATGGTGAGAGGCTCTGGTTGCTGCAGAGCCAGAAAGGGTATGTTCTCTAGAAGTAAGTCAAAAACCCTGAGGGGGTTGGGGCTGTTGAAGCGTAGCAGCCCCTGCAGGTTTTGTTCTGGCCTGTTTAGCTTGCTGACGTTTAGGAGCAAAGCGAACCTGAGAAGATGATTGGCCAGCATTGGTAGAAAATCTAGTCTTTTTGTAGAAAGATTTCTTAAAAGGCTTTTTCTTGACAGGGTTAGAAGTAGAAGTAGACCTAGAAAGTCCATCTAGAGCAGCATTTTCTGCATCCATTTGAGTGGCTTTAACCTGCCACTCCTTGCCAAATAGATTTTCACCTGTACAAGGCAAATTGCCTAGGCCATCTTGTACCCAGGATTCCAGGTCAGAGGCCTGGAGCCAAGCAATTCGACGAGCAGCTATGGCTATGCCAGATGCTCTACTAGCACCTTCAAAGGAGTCAAAGGCAGCCCTATTAGAGAACTTTGACACATCTTGGATATGCTTTAAAAGAAGCAGGAACTCCTCTTTTCTATCCTCTGGGATAAAAGGGAGAAAATTTTGTACTTTAAGAGCAAGCTCTTTCAGAAACATGCCCATATAGAGGCTGTATGAGTTGATTCTGGCAATAAGCATACTAGCCTGGAAGATTTTCCTGCCAAAAGCATCCAAAGTCCTACATTCTCTTCCTGGAGGAGTAGAAGAGTGCCTTTTGGTACTCTTTATCTTTTTCATAGCAGACTTCACCACGATGGAATGGTGAGGAAGCTGAGTTTTTTGAAAACCAGGAGAAGGAGGGACCCGATACATGGTGTCCAACCGACGAGAATGTGGAGATAGGGTAAGAGGAGCCTCCCATAAATCCATCATGTGTTCTTGGAGAATATTATGAATGGGTAAGGTGACTGCCTCTTTGGGAAGCTTAGAGTATCCTAAAATGTCTAATTTTTGTGCTCTAGGTTCTTTTTCAGAGGATACTGTAATAGAGAGTCCTTTGGCTACTTCAAGAATGAAGTCCTGAAAGGACAAGTCCTCTGGAGGAGACATTCTTCTCTTTGGGGAAGAGGGCTCCTCAGGAAGAATAAGGGATGCTTCATCAGAATCATCTGAGGTATCGGCATCCTCAGAAGACTCGAAGTATTGCCTATTTGCTTCCAAAGACCGATACGCGTACCGACCGGTATCGACATCGGGCGTACCGGGAACCGGGTCGGTATCGAGAAAATCTCCGGAACCGAGAACCGGAACCGCATTCTACTGGAAGTAGATGCTCTGGGTACCGGTATCGGATGGGGTACCGGAACCGGGGTCGGAACCGACGGTTGTGGTACCGAGGGCGTTGCAGCATTAATGAAAGCCATTATGGCTTGCTGCATGGATTGTACAGTAGTACCCATAGACGCCACAACTGCCTGGATGTCGGTACCGGTTTGAGCCGGTACCCCAGAGCAGTCTAACAGGTGATCGGTCGAGGCCGTGCCATCGATGTCAACCTGTAACCCCATAGGAGGAGCTTTGGAAGCCGGAGCTTCCCTCCGGGGTTGTTTGGCTGGGGCAGGGTCCTCATGGTCGAACCCAAGGGCCTCTCGCTGTTTAGAGGGAGATTTGCCCTTTGAGGACTTGCCTGAAGTATGTTTGGTTACCTGAGATCCATCCGGAGAGGAAGACCTGGAGGATGTTGATGCTGGGTTATCTGTAGAAAACAGCATATGAAATTTGGCTGCTCGGTTCTGTAAGCCACGTTTGGACATCAGAGAGCAGGAGGGACAATCCTGAATAGAATGGTCAGGTCCCAAACATTTAAGACACCATTCATGGGTGTCTGTGACTGAAATAGTAGCAGAACACTTGGTGCATTTTTTAAAACCAGAGGCTGGCTTCTCCATGAGGGAGAATTTGTGAAGGCCTGTAGGCCCCACAAACAAATACACCAAGTGAGGGAAAATAAGATTATTAATTTTTTTTTTTTTAAGAAATAAAAGAAAAAAGACCGGCGGTACCGGTTCGGAATCGGGGAAGGCAGACACGCGACCAAAGAAACAAATTAAAATAACAACTTCTTCAGCGGTGACAGGAACACGACCTGCTGGCTCTGCGGAAAAAGAGAAACTGAGGAGAGTTGGTCAGGAAGGCGGGAAGGCAGCGCGCATGCGCTGTGGGAAGCCCCAAAAGCTTTCCTTCTGGGAAGCTGGGGAGCTTTCCCGCGCAGGCTCCGTCGGTTCCGACGTACCCATATGTGAGGACTCATTCCTGCTTGTTCCTGGAGATAGGGTCCAAAGGTAGGTCCCGGGGTCCCCAGGAATCAAGTGACTCTGCATCAGAAATTGGGGAATTAGAATTGGAGGACTCAAAATACTGACAGTCTTCGAGTTCACTCGAAGCTAATGCCAGTACCAATGCTCCGAGGTATTGGCCTCGGTGAGCTGCTTGGGCTTGGCACCAGTATCAGTAAGAGTTTCAAGGGAGGGCATGGGTGGGAGCGATGTCTATGTCATCTGCAGCAATCCTGGAACCGGTGTTGATGTTGGTACCATAAGCACTATCGACAGGGTAGTGCCCATAGTCAAGGATTTTATCGGTACCAAGGCTGCGAGGAGGGTTGCCAAGCTGCACTCGATGGCCAGTATGTGCTGGTCTATCAAGGTTACTGATGCTTGGGTGTCAGTGACAGGTATTTGTGCTATCATCCCAGAGCATGGCACCTGTAGCTCTCTAGCAGTTGAGGCCTCGGAAGCATCCTGGGACCCCTCTATGGCTTTGGAGGATAGGGCCTCCCGCCAGGGCTGTTTAGCAGGCCAATCCACTTCTGAGGCAACACCCGAGGGGTCTCGATGCTTTGAGCTGGAGGTGCCATCAGACTTCAATGTGGCCTTATGCTTGTTCTTCAAAGATACCTGAGATCCATCAGAGGATAATGAGGCCCTCGATGAAGTGGATGACATCGATACTGCATCCAAAGTGAAGAGTGTTTCAAATTGAAAGCCCGGTTTTGAAAACCTCTCTGGGTCATTTTCTGACAGAGGGGATAGTCTTTTGGCTGGTGGTCTGGTCAAAGGCATTTTAGACACCAGTCATGTGGCCTAGTAGATGGGGCAAGTTGCCTCAGGTTGGTGGGTCAGGGGTTCAAATCCTGATAGAGGACAGCAACCTTGGGGTTTCTAGTCCTACAGGTGCTCCTTGTGGCCTTGGGCAAGCCACTTAGCCCTGCGTTGCCTCAGGTACAAAAACATAGATTGTGAACCCTTTGGGGACAAGGGAAAAATATATATACTGTACAGTACCTGAATGTACACTACTTTGACTGGTAGAAAATCAGTATATAAGCTTAGTTAAATAAATGTGTGTCAGTTGCCAAAATGGTGCTGGCACAATTAGAACATTTTTTGAAACCACTAGTTAGTTTCTCCATACCTTCGAGTGTGAAGAGTATCATACACTTAAGGCCTAAAAAGAGCGTCAATACCAAAGTATTTTTTTTGTTAAAAGAAAATAAAGAAAGAAGCTAAAGAAAAGAATAGGGGAACCAGCAATGTTCTAGACAGTGCCGGTGTCGACGGGAAGGCAGAGGCGCTATCCACAAAAAGACTTTTCTGCGGTGACAGGATTTGCTTCCTGCTGGCTCTGTGGAAAAGAACTGAAGAGATGGAGTTGGGAAGGCGGGAAGGCAGTAATGCAGGCACAGTGGAGTGCTCTCAAAAGCTTTCCAATTGGACACTGGGGAGCCTGAGCGTTCCCGCTCAGGCTCCATCGGTACTGACAGCACCCATATGTGAAGACTACATTTCTGCTTGTTCCTGGAGAAACATTCTTCCAAAGTCCATGTGGGATAACAGTAACAAAAAAAGGCTATTAAATGATCTCAAGGAAAGAGAAAAGGCAAAATCAACAGAAATCAAAATGGGGGAGGACAACCCAGCAGCAACTGGGCCACTGGAAAATAAGACAATTGCCAGTGAGGTCACTGGGGGTCTGGGTCTTAGAGATTAAGGGGCCAATTAACTAAGCTATGACGACACGTTTCACTTGCTTTTTAATTTCTGCTATTTTGATCTTAATTTGTCTTTTGATGGTCTATATTTTATGATCTTAAGGTTTTTCTATCCATGTTGCTTTTATATTATTTCATGTTATCTTTTTAATCTTTTGTGATTGTATTGTATTGTTTTATGTTTCACTTATTTTATGTATATGTCTGCAATCTGCTTTGCCTGGTGGAATATAGGTATTTAAATTAAATTAAATTGTATTATCTTATGTGATAAGGAAGCTTACCATGACAGAGGAGAAAGAGATAAAGGAAAGGAATTCATCCTTATAAAAGGACCTATTTTGCAAGGTCAGAAAAACAAAACCCCAATCACACCTAGAAAGCAGGAAATTCCCAGATGGGATAGGTTTCAGAGCTCCCCTAGTGGAGAAAAGGAGAGGGAAGACAGACCCAGGGTAAAGGACCCTTACGTCACTGAGTTCCCTAATTACCCAGCTGCCAGGAGACAAGCTGATCTCCGTCACCTGAGAGGAGAAGAGGTGGGCTGGAGCATTGGGGATTTAAGTCTAGGGTAGAGAAAGAAGCAGGGGAGAGGAGGAGGAGAGTCCCAGAGAGAGTCTCAGGGAGAGACCCAAGCAGAAACACAAGCTGGAGGACAGGACAAGGAAGCACAGGAGAATGGTGGCCAGAGCATGAGGGAAGAGAAGCTGCTACAAGCCCAGGCCCAGGTATAAGCCTTGAAAGCTTGTCTAATACAGAGCAGTGCAGAGTTGCAAGGGATACTCTCAGCTCTAATGGAAGGCAGTCAGCTGAACCCTGTTAACTGGAAGGAGAGGTAGAGCCTATGCAACTAGGTAAACCAGACCTAGCTGTGGATGACGAAGACTCATACATGGATTGCTCCTTGTGCCAATCCTTTACTGCAGAGGGATTGAAAGAAAACCACCCTTAAGAGAAAACGTTCAGAGTCAGGTAACCTTGAAAGCCTGTAGATGGTTTTGTGCATGTCCTGTGTTAAAGAAGAAATATGTTTGCTGAGAAAGCAAGAGCAAGCTGAAGCTCTCTGATTGTGCTTGATAAACACCTGATATCCAGAGCAGTGCACCGGCAAGAAGTCGGGCTAATGGTGAAAGGAAGGAAAGTTTTTTGGCTTTGTTTTTGAATATTCCTAAAACATGGAATTGAGCTTTATTTGCTTATGAGAAGTTTTTGTCCTGTTAAAAGCTTTACTTTGTTTGTTAAGGAGACAACCCAGCCTGGAAGTGTTTGGGACTATGAGAAAACTGCCATTGAGAAATGCTGTTTTTGTTTGCTTTAAACAGCAATGCTAGCCAAGCTGGTAGCATTGACTGTTAAAAGGTTTTTCCTTTGAGTTGAAGAACACTATAAGCTGAAAGTTTGCTTTGAATTTATTTATGTCCTGATGTGTATTGTGAAGAATCCTGGAGAAAGTATCCAAGGGTAGTATTTGTGAACCTTGCGTTTGAGTCAATAAGTTCTGTCATTGCCTTATCATTCGAGCCAACTACAAGTGTTTTTCTACCTGAAGCCAAGTGGATTGTGACTGAACTACCTTTCCCAAAGGGCATGGCAAAGGAACCAGTCAGTTAAAGGCTAAAAGGTGAAACTTTCTATGATAACCACGCCCCTCCATACTTATCTTACTGTATATCACTTCTATAGCTCTGTGAAGGCACATTTTAAAAAAGCCATTTATGTGGTTGCTGTGACGTCCATGTGAAATTTCTGTAATTCTGTATCCATTTTGAAGGAGAGGGTGGGCACATGTAAATCTGATCTGATCTAAAATCAACATCTCTCTGCCCTTCATGCTAGATGTGAGTATTAAATCAAACTAGCAGCCACAGGTACACATAGAGATAGGCATCAACGTATAGAGGGAGACGCTATTCTATAAACATGCACATGTGAAATGTCAACAAAGGCATTCCGGTGGCTTAAACATATGCATGGTGGTATTTCAGAATGCAAATGTGTAAATGTGGGTATGCACACATGTTTCCTGACCAGTTTGCAAAAATGGACATCCCGCCGCTCTTCCACAATTGTAGATAATGCAGTGCTTACCGAAATAACCCCTCACTTGGTTTATAGCTTGTCGTGCTGTGAGGGCTTGTGTGCATCAGTGATACTGAGAGCTAAGCTATTGGTAGCTTAACTACTGACAGAGTCTCCCAAGATAGACAGGTCTCAGCTGAGGTGCCAGACCAAGACAAAACACCCATCTGGGCAGCAGCAGAATGGGGCGGGTTTGGCGGCAGAGGATCATATTTCTCTGACAACGGCAACAACACTAGAATTACCTGTGTGAAAGAAAGGCCTGGCAATCTACTTCCGTTACTTGCCACAAAAAAACAATGGATAGTCACAACAAAACAAACTGCACTAAAGTGCTGGAAGATGAGACCCCCCAGGTTGGAAGGCACTCAACTGGCTACTGGGAAGGAGCTGAAGACTTTTCATAGTAAAGCCAACATTTATGATGTGGCTAGATCAAAGCCCTTTGGACATCTGAATGCTCATGCAGTGCATGAAATGAGTGTCAGAAGCTACAAAGATGTCTTACATATGACATGGAACGTACAAAGCATGAACCAAGGGAAGTTGGAGATGGTCAAGAATGAAATTAAACGTGTACAACTCGATCTGTTGGGTGTCAGCGAACTGAAATGGACTGGCATCAGGCACTTTGCATTTGATGATCACATGGTCTACTATGCTGGAAATGAAAGACAAAGAAGAAATGGTGTTACATTTATAATCAAGAAGAAACTTGCAAGAACAGTAATGAAATACAATGCAGTCAGTGAACGCTTAATTTCTATTTCTACTATGCTGGAAATGAAAGACAAAGAAGAAATGGTGTTATATTTATAATCAAGAAGAAACTTGCAAGAACAGTAATGAAATACTATGCAGTCAGTGAACGCTTAATTTCTATTTGTCTATGAGGAAAGCCCATCAATACAACTATAATTCAGGAATATGCTCGAAAAACAGCTGCAGAAGAGGAAGACATTGATGAGTTCTATGAACAAGTACAAGCTGAAATTGATAGAACATGCAAACAGGATATCCTGATAGTCATGGCTGACTGGAACACAAAACTCGGAAACCAGGAAGAAGGCAAAGCAGTTGGAAAATATGGATTTGGCAATGGAAACGAAGCTGGAGAAAGACTGATCGAATTCTGCAAGACCAACGATCTATTCATCTCAAACATCTTTTTCCAGCAACACAAGTGGTGACTGTACACATGGACTTCACCTAATGTATTGTACAAAAATCAAATTGACTACATCTGTGGAAGTAAAACGATGGAACAGCTCTGTAATGTTAATAAAGACAAAACTTGGAGCTGACTGTGATACAGATCACCAACTACTAGTAAGCAAACTCAAGCTAAAGATGAAAAACAACAAGCCACTCATGAATGTAGCAAAAGACTACCTGCAAAATCGATTTGCTGCTTTAGATACAAATGACAGAGTTCCAGAAGAGTTAATGGATGACATCAAGAAGGTTGTGTTGGAAGAAAGTGAGAAGTCTCTACAAAAGTTGAAAAAACAAAAATGCCCAAAATGGATGACCAAAGAAACTCTGAAAATTGCCGAGAAACGCAGAGAAGCAAAAGCCAGAGGAGAAAGAGAGGCAATCATAGAACTTAACAGAAATTTCCAAAGTGCAGCAAGACAAGACAAGGAGAAGTACTACAATGATGCATGCAAGGAAATAGAATCAGAAACTATTAGAGGAAGAAGAACATCGGCTTTCCTAAAGCTATGAGAGTTAAAGAAAAAATTCCAACCTTGAATTGGAATGCTACAAGATGCTCAAGGATTCATGTTGAATGATGCTGAGAAGATCAAGAAAAGCTGAAAAGAATATACAGTCATTATACCATAAAGATCAAGTGGACCTACAGCTGTTTCAACCTGTATCTTATGATCAGGAACCATTGGTGATGCAAGAAGAAGTTGAAGCAGCACTGAAAGCCTTATCAAAGAACAAAGCACCGGGCATTGATGGCATTCTCACTGAAGTATTACAGCAATCAGATGCAGATGTTACCATACTTACAAGGCTCTGCCAGGAAATTTGGAAGACAACATTATGGCCAACTGACTGTAAAAGATCTGTTCTTATACCAATACTAAAGAAAGGTGATCCAACTGACTGGAAATTATCGCACAATTGTTCTCAACCCACATGTCAGAAAGATTCTACTCAAGATTATTCAGCAGAGATTACAACCATACCAGGAATGAGATCTGCCTGAAGTGCAAGCAGGGTTCAGGAAAGGGCAAGGAATGAGAGACATCATTGTGGATGTGAGATGGATCCTTGAAAAGACAAAAGAATACCAAAAGGATATCTATATGTGTTTTATCAACTATAGCAAGGCTTTTGACTGTGTAAACCATGAGGAACTCTGGGCTACATTAAGAAGCATGGATATACCAGAACACCTGATTGTTCTCTTGCACAACCTTTACATTGATCAAGAAGCAACAGTTCAACATATTTGTTCCACTCTCTTCCTTCTCCACTTTTCATACCACTGCCACACTTTTTTATATTTACTAATTCTATGCCTTTGATGTTCTTCAATCACACAAAAACCCCATAGCTGTTCCAACTTACATACCACTTCCTTTAGTGCAGGTACATCAACATTTTTCCATCTTCGTAAGAGACTCATACATGCTGCCAGAATAACATATCCAATAAACTTCCCTTGAGTTAAAGGGGTAGGGAGCTGAAGGGAGGTAAGGGTGAGTGAGGGGGGAGATGGGAGGGTTAACTAATTGTAATTATAAAGTAAAGTAGGAGTCAAGGTTTAGGTTGATGTTATTATCATAATGGAGTAGAGGTGGAAAGTGATATTTGTATTTGTTAAAAGAAAAGTAATGGCCTGTAATATGTGTATATGTTTGAAAAATAATAACAAAAATTATAAATTAAAAAAAAAAAGAAGCAACAGTTCGAATGGAGCAAGGAGAAACAGAATGGATTAAAATTAGCAGAGGTGCACGACAAGGCTACATACTTTCCCCTTGCCTGTTTCATTTATATGCAGAACAAATCATCAGAGAAGCAGGACTGTATGAAGGCAATAGAGGTGTGAAGATTAGTGGGAGACTCGTCAATAATCTTCACTATGCTGATAATACTACATTACTGGCTAAAAGTGAAGACGATTTGAAACATTTGCTTCTCAAGATCAAGGAACATAATCTTAAAATGGGCCTGCACCTTAATGTAAAGAGGAAAAAGATCCTGACAACTGACAAAATCAATAAGTTCATCGTTGATGGAGAAGAAATAGAAATAAAGGATTTTAACCTACTTAGATCAACTATCAATAAAGAAACAACAAGCAGTCAAGAAATCAGATGGCACATTGTTCCTAGCAGAATGGCAATGAAGGATCAAGACAAGATTCTCATGAGCAGAGATGTCTCTCTCCATACAAAGATTTGACTTGTTCAAACCATAGTATTTTCAATAATGTCATATGGATGTGAAAGTTGGACAGTGAAAAAGATAGACAGGAAGAAAATTGACGCCTTTAAATTCTGATGCTGGAGACAAATATTATGTATCCCATGGACTGCATGAACAACAAACAAGTCAGTACTAGAGGAGATCAAACCTAAGCTTTCTTTAGAAGCTCAGATGACAAGACTTTGACTTTCATACTTTGGGCACATGATGCGAAGAGAGAGATCATTAGAGAAAGTCATCATGCTTGGCAAGGTAGAAGGTCAACGCAAAAGAGGAAGGCCAGCAATGAGATGGATCAATACAATAACAGTAGCTATGGGTGCCACTCTGTCAACAATGAGCCGCCTGACTGAAGACCGAACACAGTTTAAAACAACTATCCAGAGGATCACCAGACGTCCACACCGACTCGATGTTAAATCATTTGATGTTTCCTAAAGGGGGTATATCAATAATAAACCATAAACAATATAGTACTTTTTCACCCGTGAACTTGTACACCAGCACAAAAAATGGAGCAATAACACAGGTACACTACCAAAAAACTGCCTCCAGTTTTGCAACTGATTCCTATAGATTTTGGGGTGCTGAATCCAGGAAAAATAGCCAAAATGTTCCATCACGTCACGTTTTCTTGCAAAATTAGATTTCTTACCCATATAAGGAATGTTCACATAATTTCTTTTTAGCCGACTGCAGTTTATTTTCTTGGCCCAAAATAGAGGTTGTAATGGTTAACTAACTAGAAACACTCCCTCATGATATTTTAGAGTGTTTTGTATTCATTTTATACATTAACAGGACAATTGGGAGGCGGGGGGCTAAATCCAGTACTCGCGCTGGCGCATGTTCTTTCCTGTTCGCCTCGCCTCGTTCGCTCGCTCAAACACGGTGGTTGCGACATGAACGTTCCTGTCAAATTTCAGTTTCTTGCAAGTTCATTATTACCTTTTGTTTGCTCAGTCGTAATCCAGCTTTATTCCGAAGTGGTTCACTACAGTTGTAGTTTGCAGTGCTGTGTATTTGTGATGGCTCACAGAGCCAGAGGTTGCGTCAACTCTCCGGACAGTTTTTGTTTTATTTGTGGGGAATATACCGTGAAAAAGCGGCAGAGGAACATTTCTGCATTTATTAAAAAAGTATATTTCGCCTATTTCGGTTTGAAGTTAGGCGATCAAGACAAACCGTGGGCTCCTCACAAAGTGTGCAAGACATGTGAGGAAGATCTATGCTTATGGATGAAAGGTAAAAAACAAGCATTTCGTTTCGGAATACCTATGATGTGGCGTGAACAAAGAGACCACAGCAGTGACTGCTATTTTTGCTCTTGCATTGTGAAGGGATACAACTTAAAAAATAAGAACGTAATAAGTTACCCCAACCTTCCCTCAGCAATTAGGCCTATGCCTCATAGCAACGAAGTACCTGTGCCTGAACCACCAAAATCTTTGGATCATATTTGTGTGGACGGTTCTGATCATGAGGAGACTCATCAGATGGCTTTTCCCGATGAGTCCAGTACTTCCGAGTTTGAAACTGAACCAGATCCGAAACCTGAACTTTTCTCTCAAGCTGAATTGAATGATTTAGTCCGGGATTTACGACTCCCAAAAGATGCTGCCCAACTGCTAGGTTCTCGGCTTAAACAGAAAAATCTATTGTCACCAGGAACAACTTTTTATTGGTACCGCAACCGCGAGACACAATTTTTGAAGTATTTCAGCAAAGAGGAAGATTTGGTATTTTGCAACGATATATACCGAGTGATGGAAAAGTTTAAACTCAAGTATGATCCTGCTGAATGGCGGCTGTTCATTGATTCGTCAAAAGACAGCATAAAAGGTGTTCTTCTTCATAATGGCAACACATTCGCTTCAGTTCCTATTGCTCACTCTGTTATTCTCCAAGAAAAATACGAGAATTTGGCCCTGATTCTTCAGAAGATTCGTTATGATGAGCATAAGTGGATGATTTGTGGAGACTTTAAAATTCTATCCATGCTATTAGGGCAGCAATCCGGTTTCACCAAATATCCCTGCTTCCTTTGCTTGTGGGATAGCCGGGCCCGCGACCTACACTGGAGGAAAAAAGACTGGCCAATTCGAGAGTATTTGAGACCCGGTGAGAAAAATGTTCTTCATGAGAGCTTGGTACCTCGTGATAAAATTCTATTACCACCTCTCCACATTAAGTTGGGTCTCATTAAGCAATTCATCAAGTCCCTTCCAAAAGATGGTGAGTGCTTTCGGTACCTTTGCTCAAAGTTCCCCCGACTTTCTGAAGCAAAGCTAAAGGAAGGAGTGTTTGTTGGCCCTGATATAAGGAAACTCATTTCAGATGGAGCATTCGCTGAAACGATGTCTGAGAAGGAAAAAGAAGCCTGGGATTCCTTCAAGGATGTTGTTCTCAAATTCTTGGGGAACAGGCGGGATGAGAACTATAAGGATATTGTTGCCAGGATGCTCAATGCCTTCAAAGAACAAGGCTGTAACATGAGCCTGAAAGTCCATTTCTTGCACTCCCATGTGAACTACTTTCCCGAAAACTTGGGGGCGTACAGTGAAGAACAAGGTGAAAGGTTTCACCAGGACATCAAGGACGCAGAGAGAAGGTACCAAGGAAGATGGAACACCACTATGATGGCTGATTTCTGCTGGTTGCTGCTGCGGGAAACCCCAGATGAAAAATACGCCAAGCAGCGCACCAAGAGAAGCATTCGGGGGAAGAAGAAACGGGCCCACCAGGAGATTGATTGACCCAAGAATGACTTTAAAATCTAAACTGTGTTGACAAATATCGTGTTTTTACTAAACTTTGAAATAAAAATTTGCTAGTTATTACCGCAGTGTCGGATCTCATTTATTAGAATTTTATTTTCACACCATCGGGTGTTTGTCTTCATGTATTGCAATGGTGCGGTTTGCGTTTTCTATTCTTACATACATACCTGTACAACATTTTTTGCACATTTCTTTGCTTTGCTTTGTGTCTAACCTCGCTCTTATATGCTCAATGTTTGTGTACATGTATGTGGCTGTTTTAAGTGCAGACAGTTTTGCTACCATCACAGTGTGTTTTGTTGACATTACTCTATTCTTATGTGCTGCCTTTTTACAATTTTCTTTATTCTTATTTGAATAACTACTAAACAATTAGTATAAAGAATTCATCCAAGAAACTTTTATCTCGATCGCACTCAATCTGAAACGTTCACCTCAAACTGCTAACCCAATGTAGCAAAAAATCTGTACGTGATGGAGCAAATTGGTTACCAGATTTGGATTCAGCGCACCAAAAAATGTAAAAATCAATTGAAACATTAGAGGCAATTTAAAAAAATTTTTTTTAGTGTACCTGTGTAATTTGAGTCTCATTTACTAATGTGCTTAATGCACATTAATTTTAGTTAAGTCTATACTGGAATGATGAGCCTTGTGTTATTTCGTGTGCACTAAATTGCATTAATTTATGTTGATACATTAATGCACATTAATAAATTAGAAGATAGGTTTCAAAGGAAAGAACATTTTTTTGTGATTATTTGTTATAATTTCTCAGTGATTGAGTGACTAAGGACCAATTTCAGTAACTTATGTTAAGTTTATGTTACAATGTTACTATGGGGCTTGTTTACAAAGCTGTGGTAGCAGTTCGCGATCGTTATCGGAGCCGCGACCCCATTGATTTCAATGGGGCCGCGGCTCCGATAACGACCAAGAACCGCTACCGCGGCTTTGTAAACAAGCCCCTATGACTTTCAGAATACTGCCTTGATTTTCTTTCTTAATCCCTTTTGAATTTTGTTATTTCAGGTCACTGGTTTACATTTTATATGAGATGTGTTTGGATCATGTATTCACTGGATATAATGTCATGTCTGTGGTGTTCAAAACTGTAGAAGGCAACACACCTTCTCTTCCAGAGAACTATTCAAGTAAACTTAATGCTGTCATGAAAAGGTGTGTTAATGCTACTTCTTCATTTTACTGTATTGTATTTTAATCACATTGAAAGTAATTTGATTATAATGTTTATTTTATTTAATATTTCAGCATGCTGAATAAAGATCCTTCACTGAGACCTTCTACAGAAGAAATTCTTAAGATTTCATATATCAGTGAACAGCTACGGGTATTTATAGTGCAAATGCGTCAGAAAAGCTATCATTAATTTTGCAAAGTTCATGTTAATGTCATTGGTAATAGAATTTCATTCAAGTGCATGTACATAAATCTACAGTACAGGAATTTCTGAAGCACCAAGTAGTCACTCACATTAGAAACAGGCGGATCCAAGGCCATGACTAATGATTAAACCCATGATTCACCAAAACCATTTGTGGTCTGAAGGGGGTAACCATCTGGAGATAGTTTAGTTTTGCTGAAACTAAACTAAACCTGAGAAACAGAGATTTTTAATCGCAGTGGTGAAATGTATTTATTTATATACAGTCAAACCTCGGTTTTCGTGTGCCCCGGTTTTCGTTCGTTTCGGTTTTCGACATCTTTTCTGACTGAGATCTTGTCTCGGTTATCGTATATCGCCTCGGTTTTCGTCAAGAATGGTGAGCCAGTGCTGCCAGTTCTGAAAACCTATACTGTATACTGTACTGCAATACATACACCCTCGCGCTGGTCTGCCCGCCCAGTCCCGGCAGCACTACCCCCCCCCCCCCCCCCCGGACTCACCGATCGCGTGTTGAGAAGCCAAAGTCAGCTGAGCAACATCCTCGAGCCAGAGATGCAAGGATTGCACAGAGAGGAAGGCCCCGATCTCTCCACCGCCTGCCTGTTCTCTGGAGCGCCCCCTCAGGCTCGGAGGTAGCAGGGTAGCTGTCAATGTAAGCAGGAGATGTTGCATGAATGTGGGAGGCAGTTCTTTCTCTTGCAGGGTACGCTTGCAAATTGCTGTTGAGACGGAGTCAGCGATCAGATTACAGTGCCGTACAGTACAATATCTGTGTGTTTGCTGTCCTGTGGACGATCGGGCAGGTGAGAGAAGTGACAGGAGCTGGGTGTCTGGAACGGATTAATTGAATTTACATTATTTCCTATGGGAAATATTGCTTCGGTTTTCGTACGTTTCGGTTTTAGTCAGACTTCTTAGAATGGATTAATCATTAAAACCGAGGTTTGACTGTATTTATTTAAATGGATTTATATTCCTCTCTATTCAAGGATCTAGATAGATTACAATAAAACATACCTAGTAAGTAAAATACAAAAAGTCCATAGCATGAACTTCATAAAAGACTAAAACTACACAGTAATCAATAAATAGAATTGACATAATATAATACATACCAGGCATATTTGCTAAAGTTTACCCAGTAGCATGGAGTCTAGCGTGCAATTTGAGCGTCACGCTAAAATGTAGCACAGGCCCTCATGCCAAAAAAGTGTGCTTTGGGGTAGGGACTGGTGGGTTGGGGCAGAACAGAGGCATTGATGGAAAGTTGTAGTTGGCGCAGGAGTTAGTAGTCTTGCTAACTGTGCTTGCTGTCCTTAACATGGGTGCACTTTACACCACCTCAGTGGGTGGCGTTAAGAATACCTGCATGCCGACTTGCACATTACTGTGTCTTTATACCACACTAAATATAGGGGGACGGATTCTCACACCTCCTGAAGGTAATAGAGGCCACCTTGGGCTGGTAATGTGGCCCATACACATACTACCAGCATGGGCTTTAGTAAATTCAGTATACCTCACAGAGTCCATAAGTTTGATTTCATAAAAGAGCTAAAATATACATAATGAGTAATATATACAAAATCCATAACATAAACTATGTTAAAATAAAAACATCACAATGATCATCAAAATATAATAAAATAACATAATAAAACAAACAGATAGCAAGGCCTTGTAATCAGAGGTCCATCACCCGATAGTAACTATCATATATTCTATCTGCCTGCAGTTCGGGTGCCAGAAAATCTACACCTTCTCAGCTCCTAATGAGTGTTTACTTATCATCCTGCTAGACCAGTAGACGAGTAGTTTATGTTCTTCAGCCAGCTGTTGGAGGCAGACCAGAGTAACTTTCAGTGATGCGATCACTTTTATATGCACTGGTACAGCACTGAGAGAAGCCAGTATTGTCTGCCTCAGCAAGTAAGAAAATATATGGTCCCTTCTTGAGCTTAAATGACAAGAGACAATGATTATGTAATTTTCAGCTCAATTCTAAACTATGAGTTCAGTGTCCTTTAATCTTATTGCTATAGAAAAACTATTTTAGGATACAACAAGGTCTCAGACTTTGAGGCTTCTATTCAGCCAGACTTGCTGGGATGAACTGCCTTCTTAGCATCAACGACCTTACTCCGTTGTCGATCCTTATAGTTTTTCTTATTTTTATAAATAATTTATTCAATTGTACTTAATGTTTTTCATCCTATTGTAGTATTTTTCATGATGTAATCAATCTTTCATAAACAATACTTAGTCCATCAGATATTATCGCTGATTACGGAAGTCTAATATATCCTCTCAGCCATAACTTTTAAAACAGCGCTTATCTGATAGTAGAAGTAGTAATCGTTTTTTAAACGTTATGATGATTCAATGCAGTCCAAGCAGAAGATGTTCCCAAGATGTTCCCAACGTCTAGCCAAAGCGCTTTCATGTTTCACTGCTCGTTTCTTCAGGGGGGCAAAGCTCCGGACATCAAAATACGCTTTCCAACCTGCACGGACTATAAAAAATCCCACAATATATACTAGCTATATTAATCCAAACTCCTATATATAGCATTCATAAAGTTTCAAAATTGATATGGAGCTAAAGGTTACCTTCCTTTTTTCACCATGGTCTTGACTCTTCAACTGTCACCAAAAAACGCCGCGCATGCGGGATACTAATTCCCCCGTGTTTTATATGGGAAGGTATCTTACAAAGAGGAGGAAGTTTCTTTAAAGGAACATCCACCCTTTTCCTATTGACACAAATGCCAATCAATCTGGGCATTTAACCCCGTGGGATGTACTGCTTGTAGGTTAAATATCCATCTTTGTTCTTGAAAAACTAATTGGTTTTCTCTCGAACGGCCCTGCACCCCTATCATAATCTGTTCGATACTGAAACACCGAAGGTCCTCAAAAGTATGATGTAATTGAAGGCAATGTTCAACCATAGGCGCCTCTCTCCTCTGACACTTCAATCTGCTTCGATGCTCCTGCATTCGGACACTCAATGGGCGGATCGTTTTTCCCACATAAATTAATTGACAAGGGCAAAATACCTCATAGACCACGTGAGTGGATTGACAGGTAGTAAAACTTCTCACAGGGTATTCTTTTCCTCTATAATTAAACGACGAAATTTCCAAGGTAACTGGACAAATAGTGCAACCACCACATTTACGATGACCTCGAATATGTGGAACATCTTTTTTTGCAAGAGGTCGCAACTCTGTTGGACTAAGAATCTCCTTCAGGTTTCTATGTCTTTTCCAAACACAACAAATGTGTTTGCCTTCCAGTCCTCGAGTATGTTATGGTGTCATTACATAGACGACGTTTTTATGTTTTGGGATGGTCAAGAATCTGAATTGACTTCCTTTATAGTGTGGCTAAATGAACGGGATGAGAATATAGTATTTACCCATGTTTGGAATTCTGTTAACATTACGTATCTGAATGTTTCAGTTACTAAAGGAGAGGGAGCCTGGATTACGTCTATTTTTTGTAAACCTACAGACCGAAATTCCCTATTACATTATTCTAGTGCTCATCCAATGAACCTTAAGAATGGCCTTCCGTTCTCACAGTTTCTCCGGTATCGTCGAAATTGTTCAGAAACATCTGATTATAAAAAACAAGCGAAGGGTTTGAAAAAAACATTTTGATGAGGGGATATCCACAATCTATAGTATCTCATGCCTATAAACGCGCTTTATATAATCATCGGGATTTACTACTTTCTAAATCACAGAATTTCTGTGTAGATGATGATCATGTTAATTTAATAACATCCTATTCCCCTTATAGTTATAAAATACAGAACATCATGCGACGCCATAGCAATGTTTTGCAACATACTCGAGGACTGGAAGGCAAACACATTCGTTGTGTTTGGAAAAGACATAGAAA
Organism: Ichthyophis bannanicus; assembly: GCA_033557465.1. Lineage (NCBI taxonomy): Eukaryota > Metazoa > Chordata > Amphibia > Gymnophiona > Ichthyophiidae > Ichthyophis > Ichthyophis bannanicus. The sequence continues at coordinate 627,058,302 of CM066031.1, forward strand.
CCTGAAGGAAATTCTTAGTCCAACAGAGTTGCGACCTCTTGCAAAAAAAGATGTTCCACATATTCGAGGTCATCGTAAATGTGGTGGTTGCACTATTTGTCCAGTTACCTTGGAAATTTCGTTGTTTAATTATAGAGGAAAAGAATACCCTGTGAGAAGTTTTACTACCTGTCAATCCACTCACATGGTCTAGGGGTATTTTGCCCTTGTCAATTAATTTATGTGGGAAAAACGATCTGCCCATTGAGTGTCTGAATGCAGGAGCATCAAAGCAGATTGAAGTGTCAGAGGAGAGAGGCGCCTATGGTTGAACATTGGCTTCAATTACATCATACTTTTGAGGACCTTCGGTGTTTCAGTATCGAACAGATTATGATAGGGGTGCAGGGCCGTTCGAGAGAACAACAATTAGTGTCACGGGGTAGAGCAGGAATTACCTATGGAAACAGAAAGGGCAGAGCTAGGTAGATCTGAAACTGACAGATCCAAGCACATGCTGCAGGGTTGCTATAAGCAACCATGGAAAACAAAGGTAACCAGAGGTAGAACGTGCTCCTGCAAAGGATTACCTCATCCTCAATCAGTTAATGAAAGGCAGCTGAGAGCAGGGCAAGGTCAACAGAATGCAGGTAGTGACGCAGTTAAAATGCATACGGAGTCACTTACCGGCAGAACTAAGCAGGATTTCTCAGCGAGCAGAACTAGGCAGGATTTCTCAGAGAGGAGAACTAAGCAGGATTTCTCAGAGAGGAGAACTAAGCAGGATTTCTCAGAGAGCAGAACTAAGCAAGATTTCTCAGAGAGCAGAACTAAGCAAGATTTCTCAGAGAGCAGAACTAAGCAAGATTTCTCAGAGAGAGGAGCTAACTGGGATTTCTCAGAGGAGAGAGACATTAAGGATACTACAACAGCTGGGGCAGAAAAGGAGAATACTTCTCATTGGAGTTTGAATAAAGTTCCTAAGGAAAGGATATCCAAGGGCAATTGCAGGGTGCTAGGAAGCATGGAGCAAGAGGCCAGAGAAAAGAATCACAGAGGAATTCAATCCAGCAGGAAAGAGAAACCCTTGAGAGATGGTCCTTCTGCTAACAGGTACCCAGAAAACAGTAAGGGGTTTAGAAGGGACACTTACCTGTTTAAGAACCAGCCAGTGGCTAGAGGCAGTAAGAAGTCTGCTTTTAGAAGTATCAACGCTGACTTTCCATGCTGTAAAAGCTCGAGAGAAATCCTCCCTGAGGACTGGCTGAAAGCCTGTAAGAGAGAGGGCCTTAGAAGCATAAGTTTTCCCTATACACAACTAGGAAGGTTGGGTCCCCTAGGGGCAGACTGTGAGAAATACGGTAACTTCCCATCCTACCTTGGTGAAGGGGGGAAGGGAAGTCTTGCAGAAAACGGAAGCTTGCACAGCCAAGAAAGGAGACACAGCTGTTCAGAGAGTAGCAACCAGGGAAGCTACGAGGCAATGGACTTTGAATTAGCTGAAGATAATACAGAGGTATCTCAAATGGAATGTGCTTTGACCCTGGCTAATGATGTGTCTTCCTTATGCTAAGCTGTGCTAAGAAGATAACCTTTTAAAGAAAAAGGATTTCTGAAAACTACCTGTATAAATTTAGTAGCTGTTATATTTTGAGTTAAGCTGAAATGAAGCGCTTTTGGTTCCAGAAGTATTTTTATTTGTACCAGAAAACATGGTCTGTTTCTGTTAATTTCTCACGTGCAAGAATCCACCCGGAAAGGGATAATAAAAATACCTCTTACTAAAAAGCCTGGCTGCTCGTCACAACTACAACCTTTAGAACGGCTAGTGGGAGATAATTCCCAGGGGGCCTTAAAAGAGCCCCAGCTACATTAAAGAAGAGGCCCCACTGAAAGTCCCCTAGGCTGCCTCCTAGCGGGGTAAGTAGGTGGGTGACATTAGTTTTTCAAGAACAAAGATGGATATTTAACCTACAAGCAGTACATCCCACGGGGTTAAATGCCCAGAATGATTGGCATTTGTGTCAATAGGAAAAGGGTGGATGTTCCTTTAAAGAAACTTCTTCCTCTTTGCAAGATACCTTCCCATATAAAACATGGGGGAATTAGTATCCCGCATGCGCGGTGTTTTTTGGTGACAGTTGAAGAGTCAAGACCATGGTGAAAAAAGGAAGGTAACCTTTAGCTCCATATCAGTTTTGAAACTTTATGAATGCTATATATAGGAGTTCAGATTAATATAGCTAGTATATATTGTGGGATTTTTTATAGTCCGTGCAGGTTGGGAAGCGTATTTTGATGTCCGGAGCTTTGCCCCCCTGAAGAAACGAGCAGTGAAACGTGAAAGCGCTTTGGCTAGACGTTGGGAACATCTTGAGAACATCTTCTGCTTGGACTGCATTGAATCATCATAACGTTTAAAAAACGATTACTACTTCTACTATCAGATAAGCGCTGTTTTAAAAGTTATAGCTGAGATGATATATTAGACTTCCGTAATCAGCGATAATATCTGATGGACTAAGTATTGTTTATGAAAGATTGATTACATCATGAAAAATACTACAATAGGATGAAAAACATTAAGTACAATTGAATAAATTATTTATAAAAATAAGAAAAACTATAAGGATCGACAACGGAGTAAGGTCGTTGATGCTAAGAAGGCAGTTCATCCCAGCAAGTCTGGCTGAATAGAAGCCTCAAATAAAGTCTGAGACCTTGTTGTATCCTAAAATAGTTTTTCTATAGCAATAAGATTAAAGGACAGTGAACTCATAGTTTAGAATTGAGCTGAAAATTACATAATCATTGTCTCTTGCCTCCAGCAAGTGGCAATATGTGTGGACTGGTGCAGTAGATAGATTTGTCTTTCTTGGCCCAGATCATGGTCTTGTGACCCGTGTGTTTGAGACCTTGGCCCAATGTTTGCTTAGAGCTTGAGTATGCCCCTCTCTCCTCGAGCCACAGTTGCCCTAAGTCCCGTGTTATTACCCATCAGTTCGAGCAGTGGGGGGCCAGAGAGTGGACAGGAGATTCCACAAGTCCTTTGAGGGGGGTTAGTAAGTCTTCTATTTCTGCGTGTTGAGGCCCTCTGGCATCTCCCCCTCTGCTGACAAGGGAGTTGTGCTCACACCCTTCATTTTTACCTATACTTTCTTGCGCGAGCCCAGCCCTGTATTTTCTGGGGGGAGGTTGGGGAGAAGAGGACTCCCTATCTACAACAGGTGAGTCATCAGAGGAAGGGGAGCTTCCCCTGATGGAAGGAGAAGATCCATTGGTGATCCATCTTTTTCACAGGGAGGACCTTTCCGCCCTTATTCAGGAAGCCATGACAGCTCTGCATATTATGGAGCTATCTCCAGTGGAGGATTCACAAGTGACCTCTATCTTAGAGGGATTGAGGCATCCCTCCAGCTTCTTACCCTTCTTGGAGTCCTTGCAAAAACTCACGTTTTCTCAGTAGGTGACCCCAGAGATGGGCTAAGGGGGGAACTAAGGTCCTGTCTCGGCAATATCCTCTACTCTGTGGGGAGATGGAATAACTTTTCGGGATCCTAAGGTGGATGACCTAGTCACAGCTGACTGGAACACAAAAGTTGGCAACAAGGAAGAAGGCAAAGCGGTTGGAAAATATGGACTTGGCAACAGAAACGAAGCTGGAGAAAGATTGATAGAATTCTTCAAAACCAATGATCTATTCATCTCAAACACCTTCTTCCAGCAACACAAGCACTTACTGTACACGTGGACATCACCCAATGGATTGTACAGAAATCAAATTGACTACATCTGTGGAAGACAATGATGGAAAAGGTTGATAACATCAATAAAGACAAAACCTGGAGCTGACTGTGGTACAGATCACCAACTACAAGTATGCAAACTCAAGCTAAAGTTGATAAAGAGCAAGCCACTTGTGAATGTAGTAAAATATGACCTTGAGAATATACCACTGGAATTTAAAGCCTGCCTGAAAAATCGATTTGCTGCTTTAGATACAAATGACAAAGTTCAAAAATAGTTATGGAATGATATCAAGAAGGTTGTGTTGGAAGAAAGTGATAAGTCTCTACATAAGGTGAAAAAGCAAAAATGACCAAAATGGCTGACAAAAGAAACTCTGAAAATTGTCCAGAAATGCACAGAAGCTAAAGTCAGAGGAGAAAGAGAGGCAATCATAGAATTCAACAAAGATTTCCAACATGCAGCAACACAAGACAAGGAGAAGTACTACAATGACACATGCAAGGAAATAGAATCAGAAGCTATTAGAGGAAGAACAAGATCAACTTTTCTAAAGCTACGAGAGTTAAAGAAAATATTCCAGCCTCGAAGTGGAATGCTACAAGATGCTCAAGGATCCATGATGAATGATTCTGAGAAGATCAAGAAAAGGTGGAAAGAATATACAGAGCCATTATACCATAAAGTTGTGTATTCACAAAAACTGATGGTCACTGAACGATATTAATCTCTGAAAAAGCAGTTATCGCTCAAACTTTACTATGCAGACAACATTTGTAACAGCCTACGAGGTCTCAGTATAAAATAACACAACTGCTTTCAGGGATCTCTCCCACACGGCAGTCATAGTGTTGTATCACATCAATGACCTCTGGCTATTAACTATAAAAAATCTTTTGTGAATTCGAATTCTCCCATCAAACGATCCTTATATATAAATATTAATGTACTCAACTTCTTTAAAGGATTGAGTGAAGTTTCTCCATCTGTTTTAGATCCCAACGTACAGTCCCGGTACCAGCCAGACGTTTCAAGTCTTTTCTTCAGGGGACCGATAAACAACCTTACTGATGCTGCCCGCGTTCACTCTCTCTTGTCAAGTGGATATCGGAAAAGCTCCCGCCAGTGAAATGCGCGGCGTCTTTTCACTGGCGGGAGCTTTTCCAATATCCACTTGACAAGAGAGAGTGAACGCGGGCAGCATCAGTAAGGTTGTTTATCGGTCCCCTGAAGAAAAGACTTGAAACGTCTGGCTGGTACCGGGACTGTACGTTGGGATCTAAAACAGATGGAGAAACTTCACTCAATCCTTTAAAGAAGTTGAGTACATTAATATTTATATATAAGGATCGTTTGATGGGAGAATTCGAATTCACAAAAGATTTTTTATAGTTAATAGCCAGAGGTCATTGATGTGATACAACACTATGACTGCCGTGTGGGAGAGATCCCTGAAAGCAGTTGTGTTATTTTATACTGAGACCTCGTAGGCTGTTACAAATGATGTCTGCATAGTAAAGTTTGAGCGATAACTGCTTGTTCAGAGATTATACCATAAAGATCAAGTGGACCAACAGCGTTTCATCCTATACCTTATGATCAGGAACCATTGGTGATAAAAGAAGAAGTTGAAGCAACATTAAAAGCTTTATCAAAGAACAAAGCACTGGGCACTGATGGTATTCACATTGAAATATTACAGCAATTGGATGAAGCTTTTACCATACATGCAAGGATCTGCCAGGAAATTTGGAAGACAAATTCATGGCCAACTGACTGGAAAAGATAGAGTAGTTACTCACCTGCAACAGGTGTTCTCCAGGAGCAGCAGGAATCAGTCCTTACATATGGGTGACGTCGGCACCGGCAGAGCCCCCGTGCGGAGCATTTCCCCAGCTTTCAAGGAAAGCCTTTGGGAATGCAGCACGCATGTGCGGTCCCCTTCCCGCCCAAGGGTGCCATCTTGCTCAGTCTAATGACATAGCTAAAAGACAGCAAAAAACAAAATGAAGTATATGAGTGCAACTCCAGTGGAGGAGGGAGGGTCGTGAGGACTGATTCCTGCTGCTCCTGGAGAACACCTGTTACAGGTGAACAACTACTCTTTCTCCAGGACCAAGCAGGAAGTCCCCAGCTCTAGGCTACCAGGAACCCAAAGCTGAAAAAATGGCTCACTCTGAAGAGCCTCAGCATCCGTGATAAGAATATCCTCTGAGAACACCCCCGTACGGTAGCCCAACACAAGGGCCGGAGGGTAGGAGTTGCCTAAACCTCAAAGAGATTACGAAGTACCACCTGTCTGAAAGCACTGTCAATTCGGGACTCTCTCCCAAGGCAGTAGTGGGCTGCAAAAGTCTGGCTTGAAGACCAAGTTTCGGCCTGGCAGAAGTCTGCCAACAGAACAGAGCAGAAATGAGCTACTGACACGGCTTTCGCCCTGACACGGTGGGCCGTGACTCGACCCTGCAAGGGGAGGTCGGCTGCCCTATACGCACAGGCGATACAATCTGCTACCCAAGTGGACAATGTACGCTTGGAGACAGGTAACCCCAGCTTATTAGGGTCAAAGGAGACAAAGAGCTGAGTGGCCCTTCGATGCCCCCGCGTACATTCTATGTAAAAGGACAATGTCCTCTTACAGTCCAGGGTATGCAAGACTGTTTCAGCCTGGCTGGTATGCGACCTGGGAAAGAAGGTCGGAAGAACCACCTCCTGGTTGAGGTGGAAAGGGGAGACAACTTTTGGAAGGAACTTCGGATGGGTCCATAGGACCACCCTGTTCCTATAGAACCGTGTGTACGGCCTATCAGAAACCAGAGCTTGTAGTTCACTCACACATCTGGCCGAGGTAAGAGCTACCAGGAAGAGCGCCTTCCAAGAAAGGAAGCGTAAATGGCAAGTAGCCATCGGCTCAAACGGTGGGCGAGTAAGTTGCTGCAAGACCACGTTCAAATCCCACTCAGTGGCCGGTGGACGAACTGGAGGCTTGAGCATAAGCAGACCTCTGAGGAAGCGGGATACCAAGGGGTGAAGCGACAGAGACTGTCCCTCCACCAGTGAGTGGTGTGCTGATAGAGCACTGAGGTGGACCCGAACAGAGTTGGACTTAAGGTCTAGGTCTGACAGGTGAAGTAGATACTGCAGTACTACTGGCACAAGGCAGGAGAAAGGATCTTCATTGCGCTGAGCACACCATATTGTGAACCTACGCCACTTGAGGGCATAGGGCTTTCTGGTGGACTGCCTCCTAGAGGCCAAGACCACCTCCTCAACTTCCCTAGGTAGAAGTAAGGTAGCTAGCACTATCCTTTCAGCAGCCAGGCCATCAGATTGAGGGATCTGAGATTGGGGTGCAGAAGGGAACCCTGATCCTGAGACAGGAGATCGGGTTGCAACCCCAGAGGGAATGGAGTTTCCACAGCCAACTGCAGCAGAAGTTGGAACCACGGTTGCCTCGGCCATCTGGGGGCTACAAGAATCACCGAGGCCTTGTCCCGGAGAATCTTGAACAGAGTTTGGGCCACCAGGGGCGTGGGAGGAAACGCATACAGGAGGCCCGTAGACCAAGAGATCAGAAAAGCATCTGCTGCCATTCTCAGGAGATGCGGCTGTCTGGAGCAAAACCTGGGCAGCTGACGGTTCAGCGGACATGCAAAGAGATCGATGGATGGAAGTCCCCATCATAGGAAAATCTGCTGGACCACCAGTGGATTCAACTGCCATTCGTGAGGCTGGAGAATCCTGCTTAGTTTGTCTGCCAAGAAGTTCTCCTGACCAGGTAGATAAACTGCTTTGAGAAACATGCCTTGTTTGAATGCAAAGGAGCAAAGGGCCTGCGCCTCCTGACATAGGAGTCTGGACCCTGTGCCCCCTTGCTTGTTCACATAGAACATTGCTACCTGATTGTCTGTCTGAACTAAGACAGACTGGTGAGAGAGGGCATGAGAAAAAGTCTGTAGAGCCAAGCGGATTGCTCGTAGCTCCAAAAGATTGATCTGCTGTGTGGCCTCCCGAGGAGACCAGAGGCCTTGAGTGCACATGCCCTGGCAATGTGCACCCCAGCCCTTTAAGGAAGCATCGGTCATCAGCACCCTTGTGTGTGCTGGGGCCTGAAAAGGTACCCCTCTGAGAAGGTTTGGGAGATGTAGCCACCACTGCAAGGAGTCCAAAAGTGGTTTGGACACCTTTACTCTGTCTCGGAGGTCGCCTGTGGCCTGCACCCACTGAGCTCTGAGGCACCACTGAGCAGCCTGCATGTGCAGACAGGCATTCGGAGTCACATGTACCATGGATGCCATATGGCCCAGGAGCCGCAGGAAGTGCCTGGTGGAGACCTGAGAATTGCTTTGGAATTGGTTGGCCAAGTCCATCAGTCTGTGGGCCTTGTCCTTGGGCAAGTAAGCTCTTGCCTGCAGAGTGTCTAATCTTGCCCCTATAAACTCTAGGTTCTGTGAGGGGAGCAAAGTGGATTTTGCGTAGTTTACGACAAAGCCCAGATGCTGAAGAAGAGAGACAGTGCAAAGAGTGGCTTGTCTGGCCTCCTGGAGAGACTGGACCCTGATGAGCCAGTCGTCCAGGTATGGGAAGACAAAAATTCCCTGATTCCTGAGATAAGCCGCCACCACCGCCAGGCATTTGGTGAAGACCCTGGGGGCGGATGTTAGGCCAGAGGGAAGTACTCTGTACTGCAAATGGTTTCCTCCCACCACAAATCTGAGATATTGGCTGTGGTCTGGATGGATGAGGATGTGAATATAAGCATCCTTTAGGTCTAAGGAGCATAGCCAATCTCTCTGCTGGAGGTAGGGCAGCAGTATCCCAAGGGTAAGTATCTTCAACTTTTCCCTCTCCAGAAACTTGTTTAAGTTTCGCAAGTCTAGGATAGGCTGGAGGCCTCCTGTCCTTTTTGGTACCAGGAAGTACCTGGAATAGAAGCCTTGCCCTTTCAGGTGGTGAGGCACCGGTTCCACTGCCTGTTCCTTTAGAAGACTTGACAACTCCTGAAGCAGGAGGTTTCTGTGCAGAGGGAGTCTTGGAGGCTCCCCTGGAAACTAGGAGGGGGGTAGCTGGTGGAAGTGGAGCATGTAGCCCTTCTGGACTATGCTCAGTACCCAGGTATCCCCTGTGATGGCTGGCCACCTGTAGGCATACAGGGTCAGCCGACCTGTGCTGAGTGGAGCCAGCTGTGGAGAAGAGGCTATGCTGTGGAAGTCAAAACCCCGCTCCATGCTGTGCAGGAGTCGGAGCTGGCAGCTTGGGGGTCTTCTGCCTACGGGGCCCATGCCCCTGCCCCTTGGCCTGCTGGCCTTGTGGGGGAGCTGGAGAGGCCTGATATTGAGGGTAGGATTTGTAGGCAGCACCCTTCCTTGGGAAAAAGGGCTTCTTTCCCATGCCTTTCTTTTTCTGAGAAGGGGCAGAAGTCTTCCTGGACAGCCTTGTCCTGGTGAGAGTCTCAGTCTCGATTTCCGCAGCCTTTTCAGTCATGGGCTTACCGAAAAGGTTTTCACCTCGGCAAGGGACATCGACCAACTTGTCATGCACCCATGACTCCAGGTCTGATGACTGCAGTTAGGCCTGACGGCGTGCACCGATGCCGGCGGCGGCTACCCGAGCCGAAGCCTCGAAGCCATCATAGGCTGCTCGAGAGATAAACTTCGAGCACTCTCGAATCCCTGTTGACAAAGCCTTGAACCTATGCAAAGGTTCCTCGGAGAGGCCAGCTGAGAACCCAGCAATCTCCTTTGCCAGGTCTCGTAGGTACATGTCCATGTACAGCTGGTAGGTCTGGACACGGCAAGATAGCATAGAGCCCTGAAAGCATTTTCTACCGAGGGCATCCAGGTTCCGGGCCTACCGGCCGGGAGGCAACAAGGAGTGCATCTTCTGACTCTTCAGATGGTGCATGGCCGATTCCACAACCATGGAGTTGTGCGGTAGCTGCGCCTTTTGGAACACAGGGCTCTTACGGACTCGATAAATGGAATTGACCCATTTGCTAAGAACCGGCGTCGAGACCAGTGCCTCCCACATGCGGAAGAGGAGCCGTTCCAGCATCAGAGGAACCAGTACAGTAAAGGTTTCCTTCAGAGGAAAGTCATATTGGAGGGCATCAAGCTCCTCGGCTCAAGGTTCCTCCTCAGCATCCACAGGGAAGGCCAAGGCTTTGGCCATGTCCCTCACAAAGTCCGTGAACCAGGTATCCTCCGGGGGGACCGTCTCCGAGGCTCAGACTCCGGTGAATCCGAAGGGACGCACTGGGTCCGGAAGGTGTCCGGGGACTCCTCATCCTCCGTCTCCCATGCAGACTCCTCCGAGGAGGAATCGGGCGACTCCAGCTGTGTGGGCCTCGGTGCCACCCACCCCGACACCGAGGGTATCAGCGTCTATGACCTTGGCCCCGCACGGGAGGTCGAGGGAGACCTTGACCGAGGATCGACTTGAGACTTCATTGACTCGAGGATCTGCTCGGTCTCAGGGGTTGACTTAGACGTCGAGGTCCCGGTGGGCGGGGCAGATGCACCGGTCAGACCAGCGATCAGCACCCGCTGCTGTTCCATGAAGGCAGCCAAGCTGCTCTCCAAGGCTGTCAACCTGAGTCCAAACTCAGGAGACTCAGCAGCCCCCAACTCGGGCCCCGATGGCGTCGAGCCAGACGTCAGCTCTCCCAGAGGAGAGTCCACGAGGACAACTGCACTTACATGACTCGGGGACTCCGGCTCCACACAAGGTAACGTGGATGGCCTCTCCGACTCAGAGAGCCTGGGGCGGCGGTCAGGGCTAGGCAACCTGGCCCTCAAGGAACCAGGAGCCTCCACCGACGCCGCTGTCACAAGCTTCTTCTTCCTTCTGTGCTCCCGGGTGGGAGACTCCCTCTCAGAGGAACCCCGACGGCGCTCGGGGTCAGACTCCCGAGATGTCGAGGCCTCTGACGAAGTCCAGGCCCGGCTGGACGTGGAGTCAGAGAAAATTCGCTCACGTTGATGCTGACGGCTCCGAAGCGCCTTCGACGACATCTTGCCGCATGGGCCACAGGCCAGCGGGTCATGGTCGGGCCTGAGGCGATGGAGGCAGCAGTCATGTGTGTCGGTGAGAGACATAAGTTTCTTGCACCGATCACACTTTTTGAACCCGCTGGCAGCCATCGGGGGAAAAAGGGCCCCTGCAAGGTCAATAGACCGGGCTGCCAGTGAAAACACAAAAAGAGCGCAAACGCTAGTCAAGGACAGAAAAACAAAAATCAAAACTCTGGACTCGATACCGGTGTACCGAGCCCAGGTAATCGCAGAAAAAAATCAACTTTTCCCGGGTGACACAAACTCACGTCCGTTGGGCTCCGCGGAAAAAGAAAGACTGAACAAGATGGCAGCCTTGGGCGGGAAGGGGACCGCGTATGCGCGCTGCATTCCCAAAGACTTTCCTTGAAAGCTGTGGAAATGCTCCGCACAGGGGCTCCATCTGCGCTGACCTCACCCATATGTGAGGACTGACGTCCTGCTTGGTCCTAGAGAACTCTGTTTATACCAATACTGAAGAAAGGTGACCCGAATGACTGTGGAAATTATCACACAATCACTCTGATCACACATGCCAACAAGATTCTATTCAATATCATTCAGCAGAGACTACAACCATACCTGGAAAGAGAACTGCCTGAAAGGCAAGCAGGGTTCAAGAAAGGGCAAGGAACGAGAGACATCATCGCGGATGTGAGATCGATCCTTGAAAAAACAAAAGAATACCAAAAGGATATCCATATGTGTTTTATTGACTATGGCAAGGCTTTTGACTTTGTAAACCATGAGAAACTCTGGGTCACATTAAGAAGCATGGGTATACCAGAAAACCTGATCGTTCTCTTGCACACCTTTACATTAATCAAGAAGCAACAGTTTGAACGGAACTAGAAGAAACAGAATGGTTTAAAATCAGCAAAAGTGTACAACAAGGCTGCATACATTTCCCCTACCTCTTTAATTTATATGTAGAACAAATTATCAGAGAAGCAGGACTGTATGAAGACAACCGAGGTGTGAAGACTGGTGGAAGACTCATCAATAACCTTCACTATGCTGATGATACCACATTACTGGCTGAAAGACAAGATGATTTGAAATATTTGTTTCTCAAGATCAAGGAATATAGTCTTAAAATGGGTCTGCACCTTAATATTAAGAAGACAAAGTTCCTCACAACTGGAAAAATCAATAAATTCATCATTGATGGAGAAGAAATTGAAATAGTTGACAGCTTTAACTTACTTGGATCAACGATCAATAAAGAAAGGACTAGCAATCAAGAAATCAGACAACATATTGCTCTTGGTAGAATGGCTATGAAGGATCTAGACAAGATTCTTAAGAGCAGAGATGTCTCTCTCCATACAAAGAGTCAGCTTATCCAGGCCATGGTATTTTCAATAACAACACATGGATGTGAAAGTTGGACAGTGAAAAAGACAGACAGGAAGAAAATTGATGCCTTTGAATTATGGTGCTGGCGACAAATATTGTACATATCATGGACTGCCTGAAGAACAAACCCAGTCAGTTCTAGAGGAGATCAAACCTAAGCTTTCCTTAGAAGCTCAGATGACAAGACTTTGACTTTCATACTTTGGACACATCATGCGAAGAGAGAGATCATTGGAGAAAGACATAATGGTCGGCAAGGTAGAAGGTTACCGTAAAAGAGGAAGGCCGACAATGAGATGGATCAATACAATTACAGCAGCTATGGATTCCACTCTATCAACAATGAGCCTCTTGGCTGAAGACCGAACAAAGTTTAGGTCAACTATCCAGAGAGTTGCCATGAGTCGACACCGACTCGATGGCACTTAACATCAACAACAACTAAAGTAACATATGGAGAGGGAAAATAAACATTGGGGAATTAAGGGGAATGGCCCTCTTACTTCATCCTGTAAAAAACTGGCTGAAACAAGCACTTTCTAAACAGTTAAACATGCCAGGGAGCAGATGTAAATACAAACATGGATAATTTCCATCGCCCATGTACAATCCCTATATGAAATCAGAGATACATGTGTCTCATCATTTTGTCCATTTCATGCCCCTGATATGCCCCCCGTGTGACTTGCATATAATTGCGACAGACACGAGTAAATTCATTCCTTTCTAAAATCGCTGCTTGGATATGACTGTGATTTACATGTGCGAGTGGTTGTCAGGGCTCAATTTCTGGGGTAACTGCCTGGAATGCAGTTCCAGCACTTCTATTCAGACTCCAGAGCAACAGGGATGTTTTTCTCCAGATCCTCCCTTCCAAGAGGTGGAGAGGGAGTGAGCCAGAAGCAGAACAGAGAATAGTCACTCTACTCCCTAGTCCAGGCTCTTTTCCTCTTGCTTCTACACCCCTGGCCTGCCCACCCTCTCGATAGTTCCACTTCTCTATTGTCTATAAATTAAGCTGTGGTGGACGTATTCACATGTGCAAACCCCTGTAACCAGTACATAACCTCTCACTGTCTGATAGTTTATTAAAACAAGCTTCACTTTTGTGGTGCTGTAACAGTTACTAACCCTTTTTATCAGTCAGTTACAAACAACTGACCTCCTCTTATGCATTGCCCATGATAAGCAATAACTGCAGACATTTATCAGTGCAATGATCTTTTGTTAAGGGTTGGTTTACTAAAGTGCTTTAGCTGTTACCATGGGGCATTAATCCAGCATTAGCCCTACGGTGGCATCTACAGGCCTAGATGCGATTCTGTGAATGGCAGGAGGTTCCGACCGGGTGCACAGCGGACTGGGACGTCCAAAATGGAATGAGACCCTATATGAATAAATTAAAACAAAAGGTCAGAGAGATTACCTCTTACTCAGTAAGTCTTCTACCAACCATAAACACCTGGCAGAACTTTCATATGATTGACCTACAATACCTAGGGCCCGATTCCATTCCGGATGTTGATCCCTGCGATTCTGATCCCGCAGGGCACATCTAGCCCTGCGGGATCAGAATTGCTAACAGTCCTGCATGTGCAGGCTGAGACTTCGATTCAGTCCGGCCTGCACATGCAGGACTGTCCCTGGCTAATTCAGTCAAGGCTCTTCAATGGAGCCGTGGCATCATGGCGTCATGTTGCCATGGCACTGCGGCTCCACTGAAGAGCCACGATGCTGGTCGCCAGAAATTAAAGCTAATTCCCCATAGCCCAACCCCCGATCTGGCCTCCTACAGCCAGGGTCCGGCTGCAGGGAATACCTTACAGCCCCCCTCCCTCATCCGCGCCCAGCATTTAAAAACTGACACGTCCAGGGAAGTTATTCCACCTTGGAGGTGGAATAACTTCCCCGCACATGTTACCGGCTCTGAACATACATGGCCGACATTAGAATCAGCCCTGTATGTCCAGGGCTGGTGACTGCCCAGACTCCGCCCAGACTCTGCCCCTGAGTTGCCCCTTCCCCGCCCCTTTCTAACTTCCCCGCAAAACCGGCGGGGACGTTAGTCGCAGCTGGGTGAAGGCACAAATAGCAAGGATGGGTGTCCCATTGGGCTGTCCATCCCCACTATTCGTGGCACAGAATAATCCCCCTAATGAATATAATCACCAAAATTAACACTACCACCTCCCTGCTCGACCCCTGTCCTGTTAGCTAGATTAAGGAAGCTAAAACTGAACTGTTACCATTCATTCTTACATTGGTCAACCAATCCCTTAAACAAGGCTACATGCTGTCAGAATTAAAACATGCTATGATTCTCCCAGTTTTAAAAATCAAATCTCTAGACAAGGAAAATCCTAACTCATACAGACCAAAATCTAGTCTCCTATTCATGGCTAAAGTCATTGAAAAGTTTGTCCATACTCAACTACAAGATTTCATTGACCTAGACGCTCCTTTAGATGAACAACAATATGGTTTTTGACCATTTCATGGTGTAGAGACCCTTTATCTTAGCCCTCTTTGATAAACTCATTTGAGGCATAGATAGTCCTAAACAAGCATTTATTCTCGTATTTTTGAATATTGCCTCTGCTTTCGACAGTATTAGCCATAGCATACTACTTACAAGACTAGACCAGATAGGCATAAAGGATACTATGCATCAATGGTTTCAGTGTTACATCTGATCGTACCCAACAATTTCAGAGTGACCCACAGACTTCATCAATCTTCAACCAGGAACAAGGCATTCCTCAAGGGTCCTCCCTCTCAGCACTCCTATTTAATTTCTATCTCTAACCGATTTGCAATATTTTTAAAAAATACAAAAGTAGGATATCACATCTAAGCAGATGACATAATGTTGTATCTCCCCATAGATATAACAAAGCCCACCCAACATCAAATGTCCCTGCCTCAATGAAACAAGGAAGTGGCTGAAAGCACACAATCTAAGGATAAACTTCAATAAAACTGAAGTTTTGTATATTACCAGGAATCAGAAATTCACCCCCCCCCCCCTTCTATACTCTCCATTCAAGAAGCTGAAGTAAAAAATGAAGTAAAATACCTCAGGGTAACCCTTGATCACTCTCTCAGCATGGTACCTCACCTAAAGCTAGTTACTAGATCTATCTTCTTTAAATTACGGATGATTCAACATCTAAGACCATTGCTTGATAGTCACGATTTTAGATCTGTGTTTCAGACCTTAATCACTCCACATTTAGATTTCTGGAATAGAATACTACTTGGTTTGCCCAAGAAGATTACTAATCAGCTCCAAATGGCCCAGAATGTTGCAGCCCGAATCATTTGTAAATCTCATAGAACATACCATATTACCCCTATATTATACAATCTTCATTGGTTACCAGTTACAAGTAGGATAAAATATAAAACACTAATGATCATTTTTAAACTCCTTAATAACATTGCACCTTCATTTCTATCCTCCCTAATTAAAACATCCACTAATGAAAGAATCAGGAGAGAATGCACACAAAACACTATAATAGTCCCTTTTGACGTTTGCAAGACAATAAAGTTTACAAGTAAAAGGGCATTCACTTACGTTGCCCCTATCGTATGGAATGCGCTACTGGATACAGTAAGATCTATCAAGGACCTCCAAATGTTCCGAAAGGAACTTAAAATATATTTATTCATTGAATACTATGGTAACATTCAAGACAATAATGAAAGTTATCCAACCTAGCAAAAACATACATACATACGTAATTACCCTTTTCTGCCACAGATGCCCTCCTTATTATCGAGTATCCCCTTAAATTAAATTAGACTAATTTGCACATGTAAATAAGTTATCTGTAAGATACTTTTCTTGTAAGTAATTCTAACAGTTTGATGTATCACTATTGATCTAAGTTCTATGTATTTTGGTTGTTTATTGTAAACCGTCCTTGATCTTGGGAAGGTACGGTATACAAATCTCACAAATAATTAAAATAGGCATGCATCATGTTAGAAGACATGTTCATTTGCTTTCCAAGATTCCTTGGCCTATCCTCCGGGAGGTGATGAGGTTTGACTCACCCAAATTCTTAACCAGCTTCTCCAAGTGCTTCCCAAACAAAAGCTTCCCCTTAAAGGCAAGCCAGGATAAGTGGGACTTCAAGGTTGAGTCCACTGCACAGTGGTGAAGCCACAACCAGCATCACATCACATCACATCATGAGAAGGCAATATCTTTAGCCGCCAAGCGGACTAGATCATACATGGCATCTGATAGGCTGCTGCCAATTCCAGGATCATGGAGGTATCATCCAAAGGGAATGACTGAATCCACTGAAGAAGAGCTCGAGTTGTCAGATGAGCACATACAGTCAACTGGAGAATAATAGAAAAAAATCGAAAACAGACTCTTTAAGAGAGCTTCCACTCTGTGATCCAAATGGTCTGGCTGCATCACCCTCCATCGGGATGATGGTCCACTTCGTGACCGCCATGACATGCACATCCACCTGAGGTATGCTGAATCAGGTGATGCAATCCTCCTGTGGCAGGGCATAATGTTTCTTCAAGACCCTAACCCCCTTCAACGGGGAGTCGAGCAAGTCCTTCTCCGAGCAGACCATGCTCCAGAAAAGGAAAGGCCCTAGTACGCTTCCAAATCCTTTGCAAAAGGGAGATGTACATGCAGTGTCTGTGTTGCCACCAGAAAATCAACCGACCGCAGAGCAAAAGACACCAGTTAGCATCGGGGCATGCCAGGGGCATTCTGGGTTGGCACCGATTGCTAACTGGGCAGCAGCAATATTGAGCCACTGCCCAGTTAATGATACTTGTATGTGGCGAAAGTCAGGCACAGGAAAACCTGGTCTAGCTTTCGCCATAGAAGCTAACTGAGCAGCAGCTCAATATTGTCCCTGCCCAGTTAGCTTTGTGGCAATCTGGGCAGCCTGGATATTCAATGCAGGAGCCCTGATATGGCCCCGGCATTGAATATTCGTGTTTTTAGTTCAGCGTCAACAGCTAGCTGCTTTAGCAGTGCTAGCCATCACCATTGACTATATTGCCCATTGTAAACATGATGAAAAGGCCTATGCAATAATATTTAATATGTATGTTAAGGCTGTCTTGTCCACACTAAAAGTAGCATACTGTACAATAAGGAGGTTATTTTAGAAGCCCCATTCGTGATTTGGACATCTGAAAACAGCTATTCAAATGTCCCAAGCACATACACGTTCCAAGAGCCATTTTAGAATGCCCTGAACTTAGGCTTGTGTGGCGCAATCACATCCATGTCGCATGGAGGCATGTTCAGGATATTCTGGAAAAGACACATGTTTGTGCTTGATTTCAGAAAGGGTCTGCACGTTTAAAACCAGCATGTCTATACCTTCTCCTGGACATGAATAAACTTTGAAATGTGTATGTTTCTGCCAGCTGTCAACAGTACAAAGAGGAGGAGAATGACCTCTCACTCAGAAATATCTTGTCAACTCAAAAAAAAAACCTAGTAGGTACTGTACATAGCGAGGCCTTATTGTCTGCTGCTGTGCCACTGCATATCTTCATTTCTAAAATGGCAAGCTGGGATGTGTATGTGGTAATATACACATGCACGTCCCAAAATATCGACACTAGCATGCCTATGTGACCAATACCGCAAATGTCTATGTCTCGCACATACACGTTTCTGTGCTAGACATAGACATTTGCAACCCTCCCCCTCCCGCCCCCGTCCAGAGCTTAATGTACAATGCCGCTGTACGTGCGGGGAGTCTGGTGATGGGAATTCATTTCCTGTGAATAGCAGGGGTTGGACATCCAAACCGGATGTCCACCCCTGATATTCACAGACCAGAATAACCCCCATTGTAAATAATTAGGCACATGTTCAAAAATCCAATGAGCAGCTAAGATATCTTTAGGTTAATATTCAGTTGAACTTAATCTGTTTGGGTTTTAGCTGAATAGTCTCCTATATCTAGCCAGTCAAAATCTGCTAAACTAAATTTAGTGTAAGTAGGTTCCCCAGCAGGTTAGAGATAAACAATAAGCTAACTAGTTAAAGAAAAATTACAAAAAAATAAACAAAGGCTGAACCTTCCTCTTTCTGATATTTCTTCTGCCACATGAAAACAAATAGGATCCCCTCTCAAGCCTCTCATTTTATGTCTCTCCCAATTTCTTGCTGCTTCATCCAAAAAAAACGCAAATACCCCTACCCACTTCCACAGACCCATCACACCTCAAAAGACTTCCCTAAGCTGAATGGAAGGAGGTCACAGTCTTACCTGCTTCTTCTTGGTTGAATACTAAGTGCCCATGGAGCTGACATCTATCAGAACTTTAGCATTCATTCATGTACTCATTCTCAATCCCATTAAAAAGAGTGCTGGATTTCTTTTGGTCATGGGTCAGGTGGGAGATGTCCAGCTAAATATGAGATGCAATTGTAACTCTTAAATTTGGCCAGTCAATTATGAAAAGTAATAGCTGCCCACTGTCTCCTCTTCCCTAAACCTTCCCTCAGGCCAGCCAAGATTTTGACTAGCTAAATTTAGCTTTTGAGTGAAATTAAGAAAGCTACATTTAACCGGTTAGCTATATCAATTTCAAAGGCTTTGAAGTAGGCAGCTAAGTCCTTACATAACCAGTTAGAGCCCTATGAATACTGACTTCAGAGTGTACTTTTAATTCTGACTAATACAGTATACCTAATGGTCTCATTGTGGACCGTAGTGTTTCTACGTTCAGGTGTGCCCACTAATAGGAAAGGTATATATAAAATACCACAGGCTGACTTTCATTTCATGGTGGATATAAAAGAGAAATATGGTAAACACTTGCCCTTTGGTGCTGGCAGATAGTCAGTCAGTATGAGTCAAAGATTGTGAAACTTGCAGACTATCTGCCCAGGAATAGATGTTTTGTCAAATAAGAAATGCATTACAATCCGTAATATATATATTACTTTGATACATCAGTCATTCAGCCACTTGGCATATGTCATCATTTGCTTTGAGATGCCAAACTGAACTAGTGCCTTAAAAATAAAGTATTTGAATATATGTCTATAGTTGCTGGGACAGAAAGGGAAACAATCACATAGATTTTAGTGTCTTCCTTCCCTTCTATATTACTATCCTAAAGTGAGCTCATAATTTATTTCCTTCCTTGGCCATTAGGGCACCATTAAGGAGTCCATCTTCCCTTTGGGACTGAAACTATATACAAGAGAGGCCATGACCATTTTTCATCATGCCATTTCCCAACTAGTTGGAAATGTAAAGTTACAACCCTCCAAGAAACAAGCAATGAATTATAACAGGCGTTATTAATCATCTCTTTTTTAACTATTTTGAAGGAAAGGTGAGGGTACACTATAATTTTATTTTTAATTCATATTGCTATCATTCTGATGTATTAATATTTTATCTCTATTCTTTTAAAAGTTCCAGGATTTGACTTTTATACCTCAAATTTTAGAAGATGAAAATGTGTTTACCATGCAATTTCATAGAATCTAGAATGTAACAGACATCTGGAAAGAGATTATTATATTTTTTTTCTCTTTCAGCAAGACTTTATTCAATCCAGTGAACACAGAGAAAAGACAGCTTGGCAACTATTACTCCTGCTGGAATTTTGCACGCAATAATTCTAAATTTTGCATTTTTGTGGTATATTATTTCTGCATTAAGCATCACTGAAAAACAATATCCTTTGTTATTCTGACAAAGAATGCAGAATTTGCATAATTCAGACGTTTTGATACAGAATTTTGAATTTTTGTGCAGAATTCCAGCAGGAGTAACTGTTGCAATAACAAAAACAATATCACAAGGTAGCCAAAGAAAACCCAGCCATATTCCCCAAAAGACTATACTCCCTACCCATAGCCAGCACACGCTCAGTTCAACGACATTGCTGAATCCAGGCTCTGTAGTGAAATAAAAGATGCAGTGCAAGGTGTGCCTTCGAGTTAATGCTGACTCCTGGCAACCCAGTACCTCCCAGATTTTCTTGGTAGTGTGACCGGAAGTAGACTGCCAGGCAATGGAGGGTTAAGTGACTTACCCAAGGCCACAAAGAATGCTAGTGGGAATTGAACCCTGTTCTCTTGGTTAGCAAGTCAGTGCATAACTCTCTCATATTTCTTTTGTTGCAACTTTTAGTATATATATAACCCCCCCCCCCCACACACACACACACACAAGAACAACAAAATCCTCCTTCCCCTTCCCCTTCCCCTTCCCCTTCCCCAACCACCCTTCTTTGTCAGAGTGCCCTTCTACTTTAAGAGGTTTCATTCAACCTTTTCCAGTACACATGGCAGTATGGTACTTCCAGCAAAAGGGATCCCATACTTTCTCAAAAATCGCCATTTTGTGTTTTCACACCGCAGTCAGCCTCTTCATATTATAGATACTCCATATTTGCACGAATCACATAGACAGAGGAGGAGCATATATACTTCCAAATCAAGACCGAATTTAATTTAACCACATTTAAACACTGCCTGATCAAGACCCACTAATCCCTCTGCACCCCTGGAACTGCCAATTTAAACAAAAGGATCCCAGGAGCCCAGGGGATCTCCACTCCAACAATGCTTTTAACCCTATAGTGGATGGCTCTCTAATAGCCTCGAGCATGTGGATACCCCCACCAGATATAGGCCAAACGTTCCACCATTCCACAAGCTCTCCAGCACTTATCAGAGGACCCAGGATATATCCTTGCCAATCTGCTCAGGGTCATATACCACTGGTACATCAATTTATAACTATTCTCCTACACTGCCTCCGACACTGAGGTCTTGGGCAAGATCATTTCAATCTGCCCCCATTGCTTCTCCATATAATTTTGTTGAAACTTTCTCTCCCACTTCCCCCGATGGATCAATGGATCCATCCACATCACTACTACCTCTACTACTATTAAACATTTGTAAAGCACCACACACACAGCGCTGTACAACCAAAAGTACAAGAGAGTCCCTGCTCATCCGAACCTACAATCTAGTCAACACCCTCTCTCACGTTATGATATAAGATTGAGAGTAGCCACTTGGTAGATCAAAGACCCACATACAGATCTTCCAAAGAGCTGGTTTTTCTTATGACCTCTTATGAGGGAGGAGTGGCCTAGTGGTTGGGGCAAGGTACTACAGGCCGGAAGGTCGGTGGTTCAAATCCCACTAGAGGACAGCAACCTTGGGCCGGAAGAACTGGGGTTTCTAGTCCCGCAGGTGGTCTTAACCCTCCATTGCCCATGTTCCCTGTAAGTATTAGTGTATGTGTCTCATATCCCCTCGTGTTAAATGTATCCCCCAACCACTTTGACCCGGTGAAAAGCGGGATATAAATGCAGCTAAATAAATAAAATAAATAAATGACCTGCTCCTTTGGTTTCTCCTCCCAACTCAATGGACCAGCTGCACTTAAGCAAACTGATGACGTGAAAAGAGAACAAATTCCTCCGCATCATCAAACAACTGCCCCAATTGATGCAGCCCTATGTTTTTCCATGCCCAATAAATAGGAGAATTTATCCATGGGGGGAACATCCAATTATTAGTAAAAGGTGTTAGTGGTGACACTCCCTGCCCCAGTTTACCAAAGTTTTTATCCTAACATTTCAAAGTATAAGCGATGTAGGGATTAGTGACTCCCCTAGGACACCATGCAGAGGGAGTATCCCAACTTTGCTCCCCCCCCCCCATCAAATCCTGCTCTATTGGCACCCAAACAAACATTCTCGTCCACAAAGCTTGTCCATTCCAGTGTGGCCTGTGCCTGGGAGGCCGGTGATACTTGGAACCCACAACCTCCCTCCCCCCTTCCTATCCTTATATAATACCCGCCGAGCAATTTTGTGCCCAAAGAAACATCAGCCTGTTCTGCAACCCCTGCCCCCAAGTACCTCCTCAGGCAGTGAACAATGTCCAGAAGGCACAGAGCAATCTAAACAACACATTAATTCACATCACTATTCTTCCAAACCAGGACACAGTGAGCTTAGACCACACTTCTAAAGCTCTTCTTACATGCTCCTACAATGCTAGGTAATTTGCAACATGCAATTGTAACAAAAATGCTGTCAAATTAATACCCACATATCGCATATTTTTATTTATTTATTTATTTAGAGAACATTTGTATACCGCTGCTTCCAGCGATCAGCAGTGGTTGACTATACATATCAGGAGGGGTAATCAACAGTTAATACAGAATGATTGCATGCCAAGATTCACACTGGGTTCACACTGCACAAAAATCTGATACAATATTTACAGGTGCAATTACATATATACATATTGTTACAATATTTACAACTTGCAGTTATATATATACAATCTGTTACACTAATTACAACTAAACTGGGGGGAGATGCATTAACCTAGATGCATTACATGGTGTTCAAATCCCTTAAAGTCATATTGTAAAGTCACTCTAGTGTCATGGATACGGTTGACTCTTTGTGTTCCGGTTATTATTTACTCTGTTAGATTATAGTGAGTTATAAACAGGTGGGTTTTGAGCTTTTTCCTAAAGTCTGTTAGGTTGTTGATTGCACGCATGCCATGTGGCAGTTGATTCCATAGCATGGGTGAAATGTAAGAGAATGCTCTGTTGCTGGTGTGTATCTTGGTCGTTCTTATACTCTTTGGGACACTGAGAGTGTTTAAGTTGGCGGTTCTTCTGCTTCTATTGTGAGTTTGAGCGCTGATGAGATTGGTTAGAAATGACGGCGCTATGTTGTGTATAAGTTTGAATGTGGTTACTAGGAGTTTGTATTTTATGCGGGCGGTAATTGGGAGCCAGTGAAGCTCAATTAGGACTGGTATGATGTGTTCTGTGAAGCTCTTTTTCATGATGATCCTGGCTGTAACATTTTGTGCCATTTGTAGTATATTCAGGGTTTTCTTTGGTAGCCCCTGCAATATGGCGTTACAGTAATCCCAGTGGGGCATGATGAGTGCTTGTGCCACTGTTCTGAAGTCGTGTTGTTCAATGATGTTACGGAGTGGCTGGAGGATTCTTAGTTTATGGAATATGGTTCTATTGGTATTCCGGAGGTGTTTATCCATCTTTAGTTTGTTGTCGAACGTGACTCCGAGATATTTTATTTCATTCTTTGTGCTGTAGATGATGATGTTCAGGGTGACTGTTGGCGGAGGGTTGAAGTCTGTTTTACTGGAGATGTACATTACCTCTGTTTTTGTATGGTTTATGGACATGTTGTTTTGCTTTAGCCAGGCTTGCAGTTCACATAAACATTCTTCTAGTTGATTGTAATTTGGCTTGTTTTCGTCCAGTTGGGTATAAAGCATTACATCATCTGCATACAAGTGGTAGCTGATCTTGTATTTCTGAAAGATTGCACAAACTGGTCTTATGTATAGGTTAATAGTAGGGCAGAAAGCGCCGAGCCTTGGGGTATTCCTTGGCTTTGCGGGAATGGTTCAGCTGTTTCGTTGTTAAAGAGCACCTGCTGCATTCTGCTTGTTATGTAGGATGTGAACCATTTCAGGGGGTTCCACATATTCCAACGGTTTCAAGCCTATCGATGAGTGTTTTGTGGTGAACTGTATCAAAAGCGGCTGCTATGTCTATAAAAATGAGTACGAACATCTTCTTTTTGTTTTCTAGTCCGGTGAGAAGGTTGTTAAGGAGTGTTATGAGTAGCGTTTCCACTCCATGATGCTGACGAAAACCGTCAGCATCATGGACTCATCAGCATATGCTCTTGCACCCACTTGAACTCATACTGCTGTTAAGAACTTGCTGCTGCCTCTGTATCAGGCAAATGTTTAGGGCAACAGTTTTACCTACCTTTATATTAAAATCTGAAATTGCCACATACTCCTCCACCAGCTCAAATGATCACAGCAATGTATTTTCAGGGTCACTGAGAGTCAGGAGCATATCATCAGCAAAAAGTGCCAGCTTGTATTACCTCCCTTCCAAACCTATCCCTTGGATTTCAGGGTCAGACCCGATAGCTAGAACAAACAGCTCCATCACCAAGCTAAACAGGAGAGGTGACGTGGGGAAACCTTGCAGAATTCCACATCCCAATGGAAAGAAAGGGAAACAACTGCCAATGACCTACACTCGTGCCTGCAGAGCTTTATACAACAACACAACCCATCTTCTAAATTTTGGACCCAATCCTACTTCCTCCAAGTCTGCATGCATAAAACCCCAGTGAACTCAGTCAAAAGCCTTCTCAGCATCGACCCCTAGGAAAAGAGCCAGCTGTTTCTGCATCTGGACCTTGAGAAGCTGTAACACCCAGCAAACATTGTCTACTCCCTGTCTCCCTTGAACAAACACCAGCTGATCCAGGGGCACAAGCCACAGGAGTACTGCATTCAAGCGTGCAGCCAACACTACAAGATTTTAACATCCAAATTCAACAGCGAAATGGGCAAATATGACTGAAAATGTGTTCTATCTTTATCTTCCTTAGGGATCACTGTGATTCAGGCTTCCAGAATTGAACTAGCAATCCTGTAACCCCCAATGCCTCATAGTACAGCCAGACCAGGTAAGGCACCAACTGCTGCCTGAACACTCTAAAAAAAACCTTCAGGCATAAAACCACCTAGCCTTGACGTCTTGCCCATGGGAAGGGCTACTATTGCTTCCATCACCTCCTAGCAAGTAATATCCCTCTCTAAGACCTCTGCCTGGTCACACTCTAAGCGGGACAGTTCAATCGTGCATAAGTACGCCTTTGTCTCCCCTCCTCCCATCAAGTCATCCCCCTCATATTAAGCACATAAATATTGGGCAAACCAGTCAAGAATCTCTGTGATGGTCTGTACCAACTTTCCCCCAGCATCCTGAATCTTGTGTACCAACCTCTCCATCCTCTGCTTTCTCAGGCAAAATGTTACAACTCCCCTGCTTTATTCCCGAACTCATAGTACCATTGTTCATCCTCTGCAGCATGAAATCAATATTCGTTTGAGCCAATGGCATCAGTTGGGCCCTGACTGTCATCAAGTCCCGCAAAACTAACATGGAACCCATACATTGATGAGTATGTTAGAAGTCCAAAAGTCATTGCCACAGCACCTAAGCCTGTTGCTCATACTGCTGCTTGCAATGTGCCTCTTTAGCTCCAAAGAACCCCTAGCTACTGCTTTAAAACATCCAAAATGACTGCCAGGGAAGTATCCATGCTCTCATGCCACTCATGCCTTAATTAATTACCTAAAAGACTTGACTACCTCCTCATCCCGCAAAGGTGAGTTATTCATCATCCATTTTTGGTTGCCTGGCATGCCTTGTGCTTACCACAGCTCCACCCAACAAGGCACATGATCAGACCAGCTACAGTTGTGGTCAATATTATTGGCACCCTTGCAGTTCAACCCCTTAATGTCCAATATCTTCTAAAAAAAAGTGGCCAGTGAAATGGCTTTGGACTATATGGGGGTCATTCTAGAACACAGATAAGGGATGTCCACGTGCGGCGGGGACGTGTAAGTGGCAAAAATGTCCCCCACCATATTCCGAAACATCACTGACATGCACGCCCAGGGTGGTAGCACAGGGAGCTAAGAATGTGGGCAGGAGAGGGTGGAACAGGGGTGGTCAGCCACAGAGACGTAGAAAGCTTATTCCCAAAAGGGCCATGTACATATGATGTGTAATCCAGAAATGTCCACATTATACCTGCTGAAACGAGATATAAGGCTCAGACTTAGAAATTATTCAGCTCTGCCCCACAATGCATCCCATATAAGTGAATGGTTGTGACAAGTGAAAGGAGACTTGTCTGTTCAGGGCTGTGTACACTGTGAGGGTACTCAATAATAGTATATCACTGAAAGCCCTCAGAAAGAGTTAACACCACAGATTCGGTAGCTCAGACATTCCAGGGCCTATTACTTAGCTAACGACCTTGAGAGACTCTACTGAAAAACTATGCTGAATTTTCAGATAACAGAGAAACTAGGTTTGTTTATAATACAGAAAGCGCAGGAAAGAATTCTCTCTTCAGTCTTGAAACATGCACCTTGAAAACTGCTTGTGTTAGAATTATTCTTTAAGAAGTTATGTCTGGGAATACATGTATGTCTCTTCCTGATGACCTATACTAATAAGATCTGACCTATGACATAGAGATGCACATTATAAATATGCGTGATGCTTGACGCGGAATAATAAGGTGGAAATTATGCCGTGAGATGGGATTTTAACCAATAAAAATGGTGACCAAAGTAGTTGGGGTCAGAGAGAGAAGGTGCAAGTTTTGCTCTCTCTCCCAAAGCTTTGGTTGTGCGTGAATTGTATAATTAATGGTTATTGCTTCCTTCTCATTGCTCTGAGTGTGGAGATCCATTACCCAAGAGCCCAGGTGCTGTTACTGGTGAGGGGTGGAGCAGAGTACATTATCAACAGATAGGTTTTGAAGTGGTGCCACTGCAGTCAGGACAAATACAAGATGCACTCATAAGGTACAGGGAGAGAACTGAGGGAATGTTGTAGGGTAAAGAAACATATCTAAACACATTTGCAACAATATTAAGAAGAGCAACTGTGTCCAATCAGGCAATGCACCTGTGCACTGTATGTGCCAAAGGAGACAATCTACGGGACCCCAACAAAACTATGTACATAAAGATGGGACTGCTGACGCAGGGATAGAATGGATGTGAGCAGGGAAAGGATACCTTTTGGGGTGAGAACGGGAGATTAGATATGTAGCCCTGGTACCCCATGTACATATGTTATGTCATAGCTGATATGTACAAGTGCAGGGCAGTTCTCTGGCAGAATCATGTTGCTGTCTCAGAAATTGAGAGTGTGTGTGGTCTGAGGGGTGCACGGAGGGGAGCTGGTGTGGGCAGCAGCAGTGCAGGGGGTCATGAAAGCCTGGCCAATACCTGCACCATATGGATGACCACAGTGTCACCAGGTGCCAGTGTGATGAGGCAGGCAAAGAGAGAGGGCTCACCATAGCCAAATATCAAAACATATGCCCAGCAAAGATAAGGGACCCCCATAATAGGGGCACCCAATAGTGCAAACAGCACTAATGCATGTTGTCACCACCCCCCCCCCCCCCCCGGGGGCCGGTGGCTGCAGGGGCAGGTTGTGCATTTAAATCAATTGTAGGAGTAAAAGACTCTTTTGGGCCAGATGCACCTTGGTCCTTGTAGTCCTTTCTCCTTATAGAAATGAGTTGTGGATGCCAAGTAGAAGGTAAACAAAAAAGCTTTTATTTCCCTTTTAGCACTGAGGTTCACTAAGTAACAAAAGTAAAGTTTTCCTTATTTTCAGGTTTGTGCCAAAGTGTTATTAAACAAGTAAAACTGTTACAGGCTTCACAGTTCCTTGTAGAATAAAGGGTTTTCTAAACTTCAGAGTGAAACAAATAAACCAGCTCTCCTTTAGCTCAATGTAAGCAAAATCATTGTTAGTGCATGTTCTGGTAAACTATAGCTCTGGGAGTGACTCAAGGCTTCCTGCAACATAAATAGAGCAGTCCATTAATTCCTCCTGTGACAATGCTTCTAAATCCTCAGGCTCCACTTGCATGGGTTCCAGCTCATCTGTGCTTTCTCCTGTATTTGAGATCTCCCTGGCTGCTATAATGTGCAAATGAGTATTTCCTTCACCTATCCTCCAGCTGGGCTGTTCAAGGTTTTTCAAGTAGGAAGTATGGCTTGTTCTTAGGCCTCTATGGCGTGGCTTCCAGAACTCCTGCCTTCTTTCATTCCTCTCAGAATGGTTAGCTGATTCAAAAGCCCTTCTAGGAGCTAAGTCTCTTTTTAGAATTAAAGTACCACTGTACCTTGGATTCCTGAAGTCGGTGCTGCTGGTATTTTCCTTACCCGGTACCCTTCCTTGGATACGTTCTCCTTTACAGACTGTTTCTGTGAGTCTCCTGGGCACTGCTTGTCGTCCCTGAAGCTTGGGACGGCCAGGTAACGAATCCAGGCCTCTTTGCTTCTCAGTATGGGGGATTCCACTGTCAGGAACTTTCCTTCCAGTACCTTTAAGTTCCTTTCTCAATCCTTCTGGTGAGCTCAGGCCTCCCTCTAGGCATGGAGTCTCTCTCCCTTGGATCCTGGCTTCTCCTGGAGTCTCTCTCCCTTGGATCCTGGCTTCTTCTCCTCTTTCTCCCCTCTCTAGTCTGGCTGCAGCTCTCTGCTTATAAAGCCGTTCTCCTCTTGAGTTTCCTGCCCTGCTCTTCAGGTGCATCTGATTAGTCCCTGCATAATCAGTACTTGGGTGTGTTCGCTCAGCCTCCGCAGGTTTGTGCCTGCTCCCTCTAGCTGCGTTGCTATGCAATTGCATCTCCTGCAAGTCAGCTGCTTTGTGAAAGACAGCGTTTTTTTCCAAATTCACAGCTTCACTAGCTTCATCCCTATCACAATGCCCATGATGCACAGTGTGCTGTTGAGCGTGTAGTAGTGCTTTTTGCACACCTGAGTGTCCTTAATATGAGGGACACTAGTAATGATAGCGATATTTCCTGACATGTAGCCATATAGGAGCATATGCTGGTACCATCTGGAGTATTATACACAGGGTATCCCATGTAGAGCAGATAGTGTTGGCAGTGTGATAGGGCAGCCACACATCCGTGGTATCTGCCAGCCGGAGATACAACTGATGTAGTGCCAACATCCCCCAGACTATTCCAAGTGGCACACACCCCTACCCAGTCCAGGATCCATGAGAACTGTGAGAGTGGTGATATATCTGGGGTCTGGCTACCTGGTGTGATGGCACAGGGCCCATCCCCCTCATGCCCACACAGCCCTGACGGGGGGGGGGGGGAGTACCACAAAGCTGGCTGTGGGAAGGCAGACAGGGTCGCCCCACAGATAGTGGATATATACAGATTGACATACCCCAGATGGGACAGGTGTAGCTGCTGTAAAGAATGCCAGTACCCAGATAGGTATGCCTCAGATGCCATAGCCAGAAGGCCCCATGACAGCCACAACAACCACCACTGATCATTTCTATAGCACCACAAGGCATATGCAGCGCTGCACAGACACATGTAACAGATGACTCCTGCCCAGCGGGGCGTACAATCTATTTGGCACAGACAGCACAGCAGCTGTGATCAGGATATGTGCAGGGGGAATGGATAGGAAACTCAAGGGAGCCTAGGTGGATCAGACCCCAAAGTGGCACCAATGCAGTGGGTGCCCAGCCAGGATCTGAGAGGATCCAGGGACAAGCATGCCTGACAGACTCAGGCACTGTCCCAGGAATATGGAGCAGCAGGATGAGGGCAGTGATGTCCGGATATAGCTGTAGAAGAGAAGGGCACACATAGAGGCAAACTGGCTGAAGAGCAGTGTTCACAGAAAGGGGTATAGGGAGAGATATGATGGGTATGGGAGATCAGAGCAGCAGAATGTGTGCACAAAGAGGCCAGAGGCAAAGTAAGGGCAGATGTGTTACTCAGCAATAGTAGGCAGTCTTCGGGGATCTGAATCCCTTGGGATGTGTGGACCTGATGAGGGCCCATCCCAAGTCGTTTAAGGTGTGTCTGTAGAGATGACCAAGGCAGGAATCACTGGGGTTACCTCTGAATGCGACATACCATGTGATGCAAGGTATGTTGCGACAGATATGTTACAATACACTATAAACCTCCACTAATCTTAATAAGAATTATTAACACAAACACAAGATAAAATGTATATAAACACTAGATAAGACCTCAAACTTGTAGCCAGAGCTATATCAAGCCAAACAATGGTCCTCCAGTGTAACGGCCTAAAAGGCCTGTACTAGATAGCTCAATTCCCATCATAGGTCATATCTTGGCAAACAACCTTTAAACTAACCATACAAAAATTTAAAATAATATCACATACATTATCCATTACTCGACACAATATTTCGTTTTGATAAGAGACAAATTACTTATCTGCATAAGGGGAACATTATACAAAGGTTTAACTGCACAGATTCCAAAGGGCTGAATATCCAAACCCTCTTCACTCACTCATATAAACTATCTACTTATCTAAAACATGGTCACATGGTCAGAGGTTCCTCATTCACAGCAAGGCAAACCAATTAACAGACTGATTTAACCCAACAGGCTCAATGGATCCTAACTTATGCATCCACTGATGTTCACGAATCAACAACCATTTCTTATGATTACCTCCCCTCCAAGTCTGCGGTAAATCTAACACACGCCATCTAATATCATTAATTTAATGCTGATATTGAATCCAATGGAACACTAAAGGCATTGACACAGCCTTATTAACAATACGTCTCTTACGTTCAGTTAATTGAATTCGGATCATCCGAATGGTACAACCCACACAAAATCATATATACCACCCCCTTAGTGTCATATGAAGAGTGATGTTCAGATACAAAAACTTTACCATTGGGATGAGTCCAATTCTATCCTGTCAATGCAGAATCACAGCAGCTGCAATATGAACATGAATAATGTCCTCTCACTTCAACAGCCGTATCTGATGAAATGTCATGATAGGAAGTCAATGGTCCCCTGATGCAGATGTCTCTTATTGAAATGCAATACTGTATCGGATAATGTATAATGTATGTGATATCATTGAATTTTTTGAATGTTTTTTTTGTATGGTTAGTTTAAAGGCTGCTTGCCAAGACCTATGATGAGAATTGAGCTATCTAGTACAGGCCTTTTAGGACCATTGTTTGGCCTTATATAGCTCTGGCTACAAGTATGAGGTCTTATCTGGTGTTTATATACATCTCACCTTGTGCTTGTTATTAATTCTTGTTAAGATTAGTGGAGGTTTATAGTGTATTGTGGAATATTTGAGACTTTCACCATTGGCCGACATATGTTTGCAGTTACATTTTGGAACTCCATATAGGTTTGCATTGGGCCTAGTTAGTGCCTCCCACAGGGCACGAGGGGGACTGAGATATGATCCAGGCTGCTGCAGTTGTAATATCACATTGGTAGTAATGTCCACTGTGCATTAACACACTGCTGTCTGTGATGGGCAGTCTAAGAGATGCACGTTCTACATGAGGGGTGTGGCGTCAGTGGGTGCAACGTGGGGATGGGCAGGATCGGAAACTTCTAACAACCCAGAATGCGGTGTGCGTGGAGATGTCCAAAACCATTCCCCATGTCCGAGGCATGGGACGGTTGAATAGCGCCTGCACAAGCCCTGCAAAACACGTCTCCGATCCTGCAGGCATATGCAGACCCGTGGATGTGGAATCAGGTGCAAACAGTGCCCATGTCCGAAATAGACATGTTTCGGGGCCGGACGTGCATGTAATGCAATCGCAGCATGATATATGACTAGGAGAACCCATGTCTACACCGTGGGCCTGCCCAAGACACCCTCTTGGATTGCCCACATCACCCCTCTGGGAAATGTTACAGTTGTACACCTCCTGAAAGCAACAAGACGCCTAAGAGGGCATTTCCATGTGAAAGGCAGTCCACATATGTAACTGCTACTATCATGATGTGAGAATAACTCTGAAAACATCCCTCAAAACTATATGTGAAGATGTGTGCTACCATCCATATATGACTATGTAACAAATAAATGGACAAAGAGGATGCACAGAGATTGAGGTGTGCCCCAAAACCGTGATTGTTGCCACCATAATCATGGTACCAAGTAAATTAGTCCCCGGGGTAGGCCATTGAATATGTGTGCAAATGGCGGAGACAGGTATATGGGGGATAGGTCATTCAAAAGCTACTGTATAATCATCTACCCCAGGATGAAATGGGACCTAATGTCTGTTGTTCCCCCAGAAGAGATATGTTAATATCTAAAGCAAAAGTTTCCTCCAGATGTAAAGTCACCCAAGCCACTGTAGGAAAGACATGGAATACATGGAAGTTCCAGCAGTGGAAGGATGCCCATTGTTTAAAATCTCAGCCATGTGTTGAGAGAACTATTCATTCCACAGCTGTGATATGGATAAGCTGTACTGCTGGATAGATGTCCAAGGCATGACTGCAGCAAGTCATATGTAGAGTGGCAGTATCCGGCTGCCATATGTAAAGTCACGCAGTATAATTAGCAGGAACGAACATCACCCAGGCATTATCCAGATCGTGTCATGGTAGTCAGACAGATTTGCAAGTGTAAGATATCTATTGTATGGGTCCTAAACAAAACAATGGCCCTCTGTTTGTAACGCATGCTGGCCTGGATGAATGAGAGCTGTGGATGCAAACAGTTAGCACAGGGGCTGGCCTGACACAGTACATGCCTGACTAGACCCATCACCATTGGTCCATGAAAACACCAATGGCTAGAGGTATGAGAATGGATGCTGGACAAAGCATCACAACACCCATGTAACTGTCCACGAGGTGTGATGCCTGCCAACCATGAGCAGAGTGTGATGCCGGCAATATGGGCTATAGCTACTGGCAGCCATGCATATTACATAGTGAATGTGTAGTGCACTGGAAACAGTACTATCTGGGAACCAGAAGACTATGTGACCTACCACCACCCAATGTGGCAATGTAACTTCCACCGCACCACACAGTGCAACACATACAACAACCAAATCATGCTAGTCAGAACAGGCCCAGGGAAACATATGCACAGCCAAGAACAAGCAAATGTGTCCAGGATAGCCACCACCATAGCTACTGGCAAGTAAGCAAGACAGGAGGTCCTGAATGGGTCACATCCAAAGCCTGTGGGAACCACAGGGCACACATAACCTGAGAACAGGCAGCAGCCTGTGGAGGATGTAGAGGCCGGGTAACTGGTGCCCCAACACCCTAACAAGATTAGTTGTGGATGGAGCCACAGTGCAAGCACCTAAATTTATGGTAATTGATGTGTGTCCAAGCAGACCAAGATGGGAGGAGGGTGTGACAAATGTGACAGTGGTCACAGCAGGGACAGGTGCCTCATGCATGCGTGATACTGGCAAATGCCCCCAGCAGTGACCACCAGAGGTGGCACAGAGGAGCACTGGCCAGCAGACTGATGCCACACACACCAGGAACTGGGGCTGGACAGTGTGTGGCTGGCACAGACATATCAATGTGCAAGTCCTGCAGCAACACATGAACAAAGGCATCCATTTCCTGCAGAATGGTGAGTCCCCTGCACCCAAGGTCAGACCTATGAGGTAGTGCTATCCTGTGGACCCACCCACTTCCTAACCACCCATGCCCACTTACATGCCACAATGTCACACAGACGGCCCAGGAATGTGACTGACACCCACCCCACACACCCCACACACCCCTGCCCAAACCCACACTGCCTATATACCCCCATGGGTCCCAACTCCACCCACCTAGCATTCCTCCACCAACCCTGATGCTAAATGACCCCCCTGTGGCCTCTCCCCCTTGCCCATCCCTTATACCTCCCCCCTCCCTAAGAGCACATGAACCTTTGCCATGGTCACCATGGTCACAGGTGTGTATGGTGATGAGTCCTCGGACCCAGAGGTGTCACAACTCATGCTGCCTGACTCCACAATACCCTCATGGAATGGGGGAAACACCATTCAGTGGCTGTTACCCAATGGAATTGGCCCAAGGAGAAGGAGTGCCTGTGTGGTGGTCCGACCAACAGCGGTGTGGATACATGCAGAGGCCCATATTGTGACACCACTGGAGCCTAGGTGCAGAGGCACAGGAGCACATGCTGCTAAGGAAGCTGCAGCTGTGGGAGCTGCTCTACTATGCCCCTATCCAGACACCATGGGAGGCACACTGGAGAATGCATGGGGCCGGGTAGGGACAGACCACCCAGGGACATGGCGCAGCTCCATCAAGATCTCCACCATGGTAGCCCAGAGGGTGCCAGTAGCCATGATTAGCTGCTCTGTGGCCATGACATGTGTCTCCTGCAACACTGTGGACTGGTGCAGCAGCTCCAGCTGTTGCTTGGACAGTGCCTGCTGGGCAGCGCTGTGAGCATGCAGACACTCAGCACACTGACACAGCACATCCCTCCCCAGGTCATCTCTATCATCAATAGGCTGCTGTGGTGGAGGCTATGGAGAGGGGACTTGGAGCTCCAGATCATCCAGGCCAGGGCCATCAGGCGGCTGCTGCAGTGTGGCAGCACCAGCGGTGCATGGCAGTGGGACATCAGGCGGGGCCTCCCATCCTGTGGTATCCTCCATTGATACTGTCAGCAGAGCAAGCTCCGCTGCCTATGGAGCTACAGCAGGGGTACCTGTGAAGACACAGACAACATCAAGAGGTACACCTGCAAATGCCAATGCAGACAATGATAGGGTGGCAGTATTGTAGTCATGCAGATAAGCCAGTAGGCTGCACAGGCAGAGAGGAGCTGCTGACATGGTTGGCTACATACCCTGTCATCAGTTGTGGAGCCAGATGGGCACAGAGGCCTGTGCACAGACACCCACCTCAGTGCCCTGTGCAGTCAGCCCTACCACCACCAGCTGGTGGCCATGCTGCCAATGCCCCTGACACACAGACCAACATTGGAGCAGCCACATGCAATGTGCATGCACCCGGCAGCAGCAACAGCATTGATGGGACAACATGTCAGCCAGTGGTGGTGGCTGTGTACACATGTGTGCATGCACACAGTGGGAGGGCTGTACATGGGGTAAAGGGCAGGGACACACACGGCACACATGTACCTTGCCCCTGGGATGACTGAGATGTATCAAAAGGGCCTATACCCTTCAAGGTGGCAAGGTCAATTGTAGCAAGGATGCGCTGTTCAAGGTCCATGAGCTGCTCCCCCTGCGTACCCTTGGCCCATTGTTGTGCCTTCTGGGCAGTGTTGCAGCACACCTGCCACCACCTGAGCTTTCCATCTTCAATGTCGTGGTTCCAGTGATATATGGCATTGATACATCAGCACACATCAAGCCACTGCTTCTCATAGGCACCCACATGTGTGGATGCGTCACCCACCAATTGTGGCAGCCACTGGAGGATCTCCTCCAGCATGAGGGTCACCTAACCCTCAGAGAACTAACCATTCCTGGTAGCAACCTTAGGTGCCATTGCATGCAGCATGCAGGACAGACATGGGCTGTCTGTGACACAATGGCAATGCCCGGAGGTCAGGAATGGGCCCATCTGGGACATGCATGCCAGAACATGCCAATGCATACATCTCTGCATCGACATGCCCACATCTGGATGCACACGTATCTGAGATTGCACACACTGCAGAATAATGCAGCTGCACAGTGTGGTGGGGATGGCATTTGCATGGGATGCAGAAGGTCAGTTGTTTGCCTCCCATAGCCTGTGCAATGGAGAGAAATGTCAATAGACAAGCAGCAGTCTGCAGAGAGGAAGCAGCCATAGTATGTATGAAGAGAATACAGGACATGGTGGGGGCTAGACGCATGCAGACAACCTTTATGCTGCATCGATGAGTCTGCACGTGTGCAACTGCACAGCACCATGCGTGCATGTGCCTGGGAACATGTGCCTCTGCACATGTGCTGTAAACATGTCAATGCACCCTCAGGTTTTGTGGCAGGACTGACAAGGTGCAGGATAGTGATGCTGCCATCTGCAGCTCTCCGGGGTACACAGCAATGTGTGTTCATCACTGTGTAACCAGCTGGCTGGAATGGGACAGCATGCAGGACATCCATGGCTGGTATGCGCTGGCTCTGTTGCACAGCTGTGACCATGGTGGGCAGGACATGGAGCGGAGGAACCCATATGCATGTATCCCATGGCAGAGGATCCAGTACATGGACATGAGTGATGCAGCCTGTGTGGCAAGGTACCGGTTTGACAGGGCTGCCATATATGATCTCTGCCAGCAGCTGGAGCCATGGCTTGAAAGCCCCATGCAGAGGGGACAGTCGATACCAGTACACCTGAAGGTGACAACAGCACTGGCCTTCGTGGTGACAGGCTCATTCCATACGATGCTGTCAGCTGTTGGGGGACTCAGCCAGCCTGCAGTATCATGATGCCTTACACAGTTCCTGGGTGCCTACCTGCGGTCCATGGCACAGACCATCTGTTTCCCAGCAACACAGCAGGACCAGCACCAGACCATGCAGGCCTTTTATGCTCTGGCAGGGTTCTCATCAGTCCTAGGTGTTGTGGATGGCACACACGGCACACACGTCACCCTCTGGCCCCCATGACGGAGTGAGGATGCCAATCGGAACCGCACGGCCTTCCACTTGGTCAATGTGCAGGTGGTGTGCTGCGTGCATGGGGAGATCACAGATGTCTGTGCCATGTATTCTGGATCCTGTCACAACACCTATGTCCTGAGCTGATCAGGACTCCATGTATGGTTTGAGGGGGGGGGGGTCACATCACAGGTGGATGGCTACTAGGTGGACATATGCACAGACACCTTCAGCCTGGGAAGCATGGTGCACCGCATAGGAATGTGTGCACTGGGCAGGTGGCGGTGGGCTGCCCTCCATGACCCTGAGGCCCTGTGAGACCCTTGGCCCTGGGGGGGGGGGGGCTGCTGGGCACATATGAGGAGGCGCCCTGCCCCTATACTACCAAAGGAGGGGTATGCATGGGGCACCCCCCCCCCCGACATACATGACCATGATACACTCTAGCCCTGTACATCCGGGGATTGGTACCACCCACCTCACATCCATCCTCCGCATGCGTCACAGTCCCACCTGCCTGCAGCATGCATGGTGGCCCTGTACATGCAGCTGGGGACACAGGCAGGTAACCAGAATGGTGGGAGCGGGATTGCATGTACTGGCATGTTGTGCAACCCCATCTACCACCACCCAGAGGTGTGCCAGCTGTGGGTCAGGCACAGGGCAGGGGCACTGTACATTCCCATGATACCCAGTCCTACCCCCCAGCACATGTGGTGGGCTGTGAACACACAATACCCCACCAGCACCCCTGGGACCATCTAAACAGTGGATACAGCCACACAGTCAGATGTATGCACCCCATAACATTCTGGTAACACATGCCCCCCTCACTGGCACACCAGCTGATCAATGGTATGCTGCTCTGTCTCCCACTGCAGGTGACCAGGGCTACCCCCTGCACGACTGGTTGCTGACCCCCATACTCTACCCTAGTAGTTCAGCATATCACTGGTACAACCATGCATACTAGACCACACGGGGGATCATCGAGCACACCTTCGGCCAGTTGAAGTGCCATTTCAGATGCCTGGACCAGTGCGGGGGGAGCTGCTCTATAGGCCTTGCAAGGTGTGCCAGATTGCCATGGCATGCTGCATGCTCCACAACTATGCCCTGTGGCACCGGCAGTAACTGCCAGATGAGCCTGAGCCAGCCCTGGGTGATAGTGATGAGCTTGACACCACCACAGATGCATGCCAGGGCTCATAGCCCAAACAGGGGGTGGTGATGTGTGACAGCCTTAACCAGGCACACTTTGCCTGAATGCCCAAGCCATATGTTCTCTGCCCATATCACTTGATGCACATGCCAGTGCCTGGGGAGGGGCTGGGGCACGTGCAGCAGCTGCCATGAGATTGTGCCATTGTAGGCCACTGGTATGGGGACTGCCTCTGGGGTCAGGGGTTAGGGGCCCGTACCGTCAATATTTTTGCTGACATGTGCCAGGGGTACGGTGTCCACCTGGCCACATGCCATGCACTCCCAGACCCCACATATGCTGTGACACGTGACCAGTGGCATCTTCCAATGGTGTCCTGCATGGGGGTCCACATGTTCAGATGTGTATCCATGGCATGGTGTCCATGGCTGCTGCAGCTGGGACACACACATTGCACAGTCCACCTGTCCCCATGCATCCGTCACCCATCCATTGCCCAATACTAGTTCTGCACACATGGTGGCTGTACTGGGGGGGTGGGTCATGCGCATGGTATGCTGCATACACATGGTACCCCCAGCATATCATTGTCCAGCCACACAGGGCATGTATGACAGCCATTGGACACCACAGACGCAGTGCCAGGCCTGTTCCTGTCACCATGGAATGGCAAGGCCACCACAAAGGCGACCCATGCATGGGACAGGTGTCTGAGGCAGCATGTGGTGCCTGTCCCCAGCCCACCATTGCTGCCACTGGCTCTGCCATGCTGCAACTGGCCCCCCTAAGGCACACTGTCTCGCACAGTCCATATCTTGTCACATGCCTGGGATCCCATACACCCAAATGTCACCCCCCGCCATGCCTATTGCGCCGCCAGTGCTGGTGGCCCATCCCAGGCCCCCCTCTTTCCCCTTTCTATCTGTTTGGTACTGCACAGTGCACCTAGTCAAATGCGGGCCCAGTCCTGCCCATCACCATGCACCACACGTAGTACATCCAGCTCCCACAGATTCCACATCCAGGGCTACTGCTGTATACAGTCCTGACTGTGCAGTCTATCCATGCCTACCTTCCCTGTCATGGGTCCCTCCACATCCCTCTTCGGGGTTACCCACACATCTGGGCTGCTCAAGTGACCCGGGTCTGCCACATCTACAGCCTACCCTGGGCCGTTCCCCTCCCCATCCTGTCCTTTCTGCATGGCACGCGCCACTGGCATATGTGCTGCTGCCACATGTTCATGGCTCCCCTCCCCTCCCATGTGGTGCCTCCCCATTCCCACTGGATGTTTGCTCCATCTCTTGCTACTGAGGTAGCCACTCTACCTGGCTATTTGGCTCAGCCATGCATGGGCTACCATGAACGTGTGGCATGCAGTATTGCATCTGCCCTGTAGTGCTACACATATGATGAGGCCATTATAGGTCAGGTTGCTGTGGGTGACAGCCACTTGGGCACGCAAGGCACATATGTTGAACAGCATAAAACTTTATTTACCCAGCAAACATGCATGGGACAGACACAGAATATGAGCAAACAGAACCCACATACACACTGGCTAACAGATGTGCCTCATGGCGCCCAAACCCTGCCCCTGCTCCACCTACAGGGCCATTAAAACTTCTGGCCAGTCTGCCCTGGTGGCTGTCACTGTACCAGCAGCCACTGGTGTGGCTCATGCCACTTGGTGGTACAGCTGCCCCTGTGTGCCTCCCAGATGGTAGGGTCCCCTCAGTGCCCCACAGGGCTGCCTGCTGTGCAACTGGGGGGTGTCATGTGGGGCTGCAGGTGGCCCCTGAGCTCACCCCTCAGGCCCCGCACATGGTGTGAGAGGTGGAAGAGGGGCCTGTGCAGCCGTGTAAGGCTACATGCAAGCATGCATTCCAGACGGGCCATGGCTGGCATGTCTTCAGAGCCTCCATCTGCCTCTTGGGCCCCCTCATCAGGCCCCACATCATATAGAGGTGGGGTTCATGACCCACCAGCATGGGCACACTGCTCCCACATGCACCCAGCCTCAGGCACTCCTGCCGCATCACTGCCCTCCTCACTGCCATGACCTAGCACCACCATAGTCTCATGGCAACCCCAGCTTCCATAACCTGGGCCCCCCACTGCCCTTTCACCATCCACATCCCCCTCCAGCTGCACTGTCACATCCCACCACATCCCTGCACTCAAAATCCCTATCCACTCTGCACACCCACCTTTGCCCACACTCTCCCCCTGTATGCCTTCTGTCCTCTCACCCTCGCTCCCACCCTCCTGCCACGCAAACTCCCCTACACACACACCCCTGCATGCACTCCAATCCCTCACCCTCACTCCCACCCTCCTGCCACTCACACCTCCACATACTCCCCCTGCATTCAGTCAGACTCCTCACTCTCACTCTCACCCTCCTGCCACTCACACCCCACATGCTCCCCTTGCATGCACCCCAACCCCTCACCCTCACTCCCACCCTTCTGCCATTCACACACCCCCTCACGCTCCCCTGCATGCACTCTGACCTCTCACCTTCGCTCCCACCCTCCTGCCACTCACATACCCCCATACTTCCCCTGCATGCACTCCATCCCCTCACCCTCACCACCAGCCTCCAGCCACTCACTCTCCCCCATGCACTCATCCACTGCCCCCTCGCCAGACCCCTCAGCCTTTGATGCTACAGCCTCCCCCACAACACTCCATAGGGCCTCCCCAGCCACCTTCCTTGTTCCCTGGGCCCCTACTGTGGGGCTGCTCTGTCTGTGCTGTGCAGCCTGCCTGCTTTCTGCCAGTAGCAAGTCCTAGCTTTCCATGCCTTTCCTCTCCACCTTGGTGCATGCCTGTCTCTGTGCCAACTTGTTTGCTGCTCCAGCCTGCCCACTTCTCTCTGTTTCCAGGTTTGTCTGTCTGTGTTGTGATGTACTTACTGGGACAGCACCATGCGTGGTGCTGTGTGAGTAGGCCACCTCTGCCTGGTGGGGAGGACAGTCTCCTCCTGCTCCAGGACCATGGTCACCAGCAGCCTAGTCTCCGCCTCCCTGAAAATTAGGCTGCCTGGTAGCCATGTTGATGTGTACATTATGATGGGGGGGGGACCTTCTTCCTGTTTCCAGTCGCACGTGGTCTGCAGTACATGAGGTTGGGACGTTTTCAGGGTTGCAGGTGCATGGGGCACCTGGAGCAACACGGGCTGTGTGCACACAGCCTATAAGTGTGTGTAGCTCAGGACAGAGAGATAGACCGCCAGTTAGGCGTGCTTCCCCGTGTGCTAATTCTACATCCCCGTGTGTGTGTCTATGCAGGGTTGTGAAGTTGGTGCTGTGCATGCATGTCCTCTCTGGAGAGATGCACAGGGCTCAAACGTGCCCCTTTCTGAATCGGGCTCCACCTGCACACATATTTAACGCATAGGTGTGCCCTGATAAACGTAAGATCAATTAGGAATAAACCAAACACTATCCTAGACCTCATCCGTGATAAAAAATTGGATATAATCTGCATAACCAAGACTTGGTTGGATGACTCTGACCAGGTAATATTAAACCAAGTAACCCCTATAGAGTACTCTGCGTTCAATTGCATCAGAGAACATAAGAGAGGAGGAAGTGTGCTAATACTGGCCAGAAAGGATTACAGATTTAAGACAATCTCTAGCACTAGTACAAGAGAATCCAATACAATCACTATAGCTAGCAAGTACCTAAGCTTCTCCCTCACCTACAGGCCTCCTGGAGCCACAACTGAACATCTCTCCACAGTTCTAGAAGCAATATGTGCACATAGTACAATGAGGGGTTTATGTTTTGTTTTATGAAACTACAACCTGACCTCTGCAATCACTAAGGAAGCTGCAACATTCATAAAAGCCATGGAGTCACTAAAATATAAACAGACAATCAACGACCCAACAAACAAGCATGGTACAGTACTGGATATGGTCTTCATTCCAATGCACTTGGTAGAACAGGGCATGACCACAACACCAACAATCACACCAGTCCCTTGGTCAGATCACCATGTGATAGAATTCACCCTATGAACCAGCCACCACAAACATAAATTTCTTTAGAACATCCTCATTCAGATCACATTCATATATCAGTTCAATCAGGACACAATTTTGAATGTCCAAAATGGTATCAGTGTCGCCCAAAACAAGTGTATATACTCATCTGGAGATGATGACAATCAGCATACTATGAGCAGACTCGAAGGTTGAAAGATGTAGCCTTCCATCAATTAGGCGAGAATCATCTTCCTAGCTCAAAAGGCCACTCAAGCTGTCCTCGTTCCCTGCAATGGAATTATACGGCTGGGCGCACAAACATTCAGTTGGGTACTGCCTAGTCTCCGCCTCCCTGAAAATTAGGCTGCCTGGTAGCCATGTTGATGTGTATGCTGATTGTCATCATCTCCAGATGAGTATATACACTTGTTTTGGGCGACACTGATACCATTTTGGACATTCAAAATTGTGTCCTGATTGAACTGAGATATGAATGTGATCTGAACGAGGATGTTCTAAAGAAATTTATGTTTGCGGGGCTGGTTCATAGGACCATATAGCTTCACACGAAGTTGGCCGGTTGGCCTCTTTTAAATCTGAATAAAATGGAGGATCTGTTGCAAGAGTTTGTTTTTGCATCCTCATAACAGACGATCCAACAAAAATAACATAAATATAGTGAATAGGGAGATTCTGTCCGTTATGTCACGGGAGGATATAAGGATATATTTTAGTGGTGACACTATTAGGGTTTTTGTATTTATAGGACATGCTTATTACAATAAACAATTCAAATCAGTTTGAACAGAAGAGCCACATTCCCTTTGCAGTACAATTAGACAAACCTGTGATCAACTGTCAGTACTCACATGACTTGAATCAACCAAAGAATGATGGCTCTAATGAGAAGATGACGGTAAAAGGAACTCACTCGGATGAAAGGAAGGTGATTAGTGAGTGCCCCAGGGACTGGTCTTGGGGCCGGTACTGTTCAATGTATTTGTGAGTGATATTGCTGAAGGACTGAATGGAAAAGTATGTCTTTTTGCAGATGACATGAAAATTTGCAACAGAGTGGACTCTCCTGAGGGAGTGGATAACATGAGGAAAGATCTGCAAAATCTGGAAGAATGGTCTAATGCTTGGCAGTTAAGATTTAATGTCAAAAAGTACAGTGTCATGCACTTGGGATGCAGAAATCCAAGGGAGTTGTATGAGATGGGGGCAATAGGTTGGTGTGCATGGACCAGGAGAAATACCTCGGAATGATTGTTTGAGGATCTCAAAGTAGCAAAACAGTGTGCCAAAGCGGTGGCCAAAGCCAGAAGGATGCTGGGTTGCATACAGAAAGGAATTACCAGCAAAAAGGAGGAGGTACTCAGCCGGGCGACCCGTATGTCCGCCTCGGGTCAGTAGCCACTACCCCCCCCACCCCCCACCCCTTCCCTCCCCCTCCCTCCTTCCCTGCCCACATATTATAGTCTTACCATTTCTTTCAACCAACAATACTTTTATTTAACATACTTTTTGGGATTACAGCATACAAAAACTGTTGGCCACAGCATGAAAACTACACATTATCAACCTTAACAACATTAAAACAAAACATTAATGCATAACCACTTATCTTACACCTGCTAAGAGGCACAGCCCGCCCTCTTCCGTTCTACGAGGCCCGGCAGTGATGTCTGAAAATTGCCGTCTAAGCCTTTTCCCACTGCCCCCCGGTTCCTATGGGCATACCCTAGGAAGGGGCGCCTGCCGCAACAGGCCTTTTCTGCTCCCCTTCCGTTCGCCGCAGTGTCCTGCTTTGCCACCACCCACGGCCCGTCAAAGGCGTGAGCAGGGCTACGTTGCTCGTCCCTTCCCCCTCCCGTGCCGTGCAAGCTTGGGAAGGCCCTCTGGACACTGTTCCTGTTTTCATTTGCGTGCTGTTGGGGGACAATTGAATTCTAGTATGCTCGCTCCCCCCTCTTCCATGGCTGGGCTGTGCGCTCTCTCCTAAGGGTGGTTCCTATCTTTTCCGCCACCCCTCACAGCTGCGACTCCTCGCGTGCTGAGAGGGTCCCCACCCTTTCCCGCTGCTGTGGCCAACTTGACTCTCTGCCATAACTGCTCAAGTGTTTCCTGTAAAGCACAAATGAATATATCCAATCCAATATCTGATAAATGTACCCCGTCTGCCCGGTACAAACCGGGGCACATCTCGTCTATGAGGTCGTGAATGATATTGCTGCCGCTCATTGCTTCCATAAACCGGGCCATCCACTTATTGACTTTTCGCCGTGTCCTCTCTATTGCCTTATGGGACCATTCCCCTTTCCACACCCGTCTGGGTATAATATGTGACCAGGCAAGGGCCGCTGCCGGGAAGGCATCGCGCAGTGTTAACATGTCTCTCTGCATTTTTTTTGTTAGTTCCACACTGTGTGTACCCGTAAGGTCATTCCCTCCCAGATGCACAATTATTGCCCAAGGTTGTCCTCCATCCTTCTTCATCTGTAAAAGGAGGGGCAGTAGCTGGTCCCACACCATCCCTCTCTTACCCAGCCAGATTATGTTTATGGCGTCGTTCGGGAGACCAGATTGCTTCCCTGCGGTCTGTTTCTTGCCCTTCTCTCTGCCCAATGGATGAATGAGTGGCCGCATATCCATGCCTCCCGACGAGCGTCGACACCTATTATTCATGATATATAAGCACTGGGACATAGCAACACTCACATACATCATTGTTTCTATATATGACATGCGGAGACTACGAGTGGCCAAGAACACACTCTTCTTTTTTTTTTTTTTTTTTTTTGATTTTTTTGACTTCTCATTCATTTAGTGTATATGTATATATCTACATACCGACATATATATCTACATCTATATATATAAATACACACGTCTCTCTGCATTGGCACAATACTGCGTTCTTTGCGCGGCCGGCGTTAAACCGGGCGTACATACAGCTTGTACCTACTGGAGCGCCATCTTCCGAGGTTCATGATCTGCACACTTGACATACCTAAGCTGGCCGCCGTTGACGCGGCCCCGATCCTGAACGAGTGTGTCCCGTACAAGGACTCCTCCAAGCCGGCTGCCACCA
This sequence comes from Ichthyophis bannanicus, assembly GCA_033557465.1. Lineage (NCBI taxonomy): Eukaryota > Metazoa > Chordata > Amphibia > Gymnophiona > Ichthyophiidae > Ichthyophis > Ichthyophis bannanicus. Next base: position 627,102,781 of record CM066031.1, read on the forward strand.
AGGATAGCTTGAGTACCCTGGCAAATTGGAATCGCGAGAGCGGGGCCCCGTCCTCATGTACCAACCATTGCTTGGCGCTTCCCGGGCGGAGTTGACTATATTCCGCGAAGGTTCTAATTGGGCAAGACGGATCTCCCGGTAACGGATGAAGCACAATTTGTGTCCCTTTCGCTTCCGGATCCGTTTTGGATTTCCGGACATATAATGACAGTGTTCCGTCTTGCCAGGTAACATCACTTTTCATAATGCCCCCTTCTTCGTGCGCCCGGCTTGCTGGAGCCACTAGCTCACCTATTCGGAATGCTCCGTAGAAGGCCCATGAAAATGCGCATCTGAAGAGCTTGGCCTCAAAGTCATTAAAACAGATCCGACCCGCAGCTGATATTAACTTCTGCAGTATCGAATGAGTTATCGGACGCCTTTTTTCCAGCGTGCGCGGCCGCTCCGTCACCCAGCCCTTTAACACCCTCGTGATGACGAAATCTGCCGCTGGGCTGTTTCTGCCGCTTGCTTTTGCAAAGAACGAGATCGCTGCGAGTTTTGCCTTGACAGCTGATTTCTTAACTCCGCTATTCTTGGCCCATAGAATCCATTCCAGGATGGCTTCCGTCGTGGGCTCGTTATTTGCTGACCTGCGCCTCTGGCAGAACACCTGGAAGTCCTGCCACGCCTTCAGGTATCTTCGCCTGGTCTTCGCTGATAATGATTTTAGTACAAGGTCCCATACTTCGGCGGACCACAGTCCCATATTCTCTTTGGGACATCCGTTTTGTTCATGTCGGCACCTGGTGCTAACGACTGGAACCGCGAGATCTGAAAGCGAGAGAGAGCGTCGGCAAGGTTATTACACCGCCCTGGAATATGCTCTGCCTTGATGGTTATATTGTAAGTGAGGCACAACATAACAATTTGTCTTAGCAGGGATACCACACCTTGCGTATGGGCCCGCATACCATTTATCGCGTATACCACCGCCACGTTGTCAGTGTGGAATGTGATCGCTCTGTCCTTCAAGTGAGGAGCCCAGATGCCGAGGGCAACTAAGATCGGGAAAAGTTCAAGGAACGTGATGTCGTTTGTGGTGCCCGTGGAGTGCCACTCGGGAGGCCATTCTTCTTCCGCGCACCATGCCCCTCTGAAATATATGCCAAAACCAGTCCCACCTGCGGCATCTGTGAACAAGTCAAGCTCCTCGTTCGGGACCGGGTGTTTTTGCCAAAATGTGAGACCGTTGAAGGATTGCAGAAATTGCACCCACATGCAGAGGTCTTCTTTTATCCATTTTTGTGACCCGAATTTTGTGTTGCCTCTTCTTGGCCCCTTTCGTTGCCATTGCTATGCGGCGACAGAATACCCGCCCCATTGGCATGATTCTGCAAGCGAAGCACAACAGTCCTAGCAACGATTGGAATTGCTCCAATGTTGCTTTTTTGCGCTCCCGCATGCCTCGCATTGCAGTCTCTAGTTTAATGATTTTTTCCTCAGGGAGGCGAGACAGCTGTTCCCGCACATTGAGTTCTATGCCTAAAAAGGTGATCACCTGAGTGGGTCCACATGTCTTGTCACCCGCCAAGGGGATGCCGAAGCACAAGGCCACTTGGTGGAATACGTTCAGTATTCTTTGGCAATCACTCTTATCCTTCCCTATGAATAAAAAATCGTCCAGGTAATGAACGACTGTGTTGGCACCTGCTATGTCTTCCACCACCCAATGTATGAATGCGCTGAATTGCTCAAAATAAGCGCATGAGATTGAGCAACCCATGGGCAAACACATATCATAATAATATTCCCCATTGAAGTAGAAACCCAATAGTTTGAAAGAGTCCGGGTGCACTGGAAGTAATCGAAAAGCGGACTCGATGTCTGCTTTTGCTAGTTGCGACTGCCCTCCATGCCTCCGAATAATATCGATAGCATGGTCAATTGTCGCATACTTCACGGTGCACAAGGATGGATCGATGCTATCATTGACCGATTTTCCTTCCGGGTATGACAGGTTATGGATGAGCCGGAATTTTCCGGGCTCCTTCTTGGGCACAATTCCCAACGGGGATATTACAAGGTCCGGGTTAGGAAGTTCCCTGAAGGGGCCTGCCACCCTGCCGAGTTCTACTTCTTTCTCTATTTTTTGTTGGACTACTGCGTGGAACTTTTTGACTGAAGGGGGGTTGTTCATTACCAGGTGCCGTGTTGGTACCGCGGCCGGGATGCGGAAACCCCATGCAAAACCGTTCTCAATGTCTACGGCTTTTCCCCGCAACGGGTAGGCTCTCAGCCACGGCCGCATTTGATCAAGCCTGATGGGAGTTCTGGCCGTGGCTGTCACTCCCACGTGGCTGCATTGTGCGAAATGGTTTGTTATCCTTACCGGACCTGCAGGTGATCGACGTGTGTCCGCCTCCACAGCTGGAACATACGTGACGGAATTTGCACGGGCGCCAAGTACAACTCCCCGCGTTGTACTGTCGGCATGCTCTGCGAACCGGCATCTGCTGGTTTTGTCGCCATAGTGGCGCCTGAAAGGACTGGGATGTCCCTTCCAGGCACAGCGGACGGTTGGGAGCCATCTCTTCGAGCCACATGTCCACTATCCGGTGTTGCCATGTCATGGTCGGATCTTCTGCTAGGCTTTCTCTGAATTTAATATCATAATTGAGCCAGGCCCAACCCCCTAGCCGCTTATGCGCCTGGGTGATGGTGTCCAGATACTTGATAAGGTACTGGTGCAGCTCAGGCTCCCGTTCCAGGACTACGCTCATATAAATATGAAAGGCCGAAACCCAATTGTTTATGGACTTCGTGATCTTGGGTCTCCGCTCCCCGTACCTATCTTTATCTTTGGCTGCTTTTGCCTCCCCTTCATGATCTTTGATCAATAGGGAAAATATATCAATATATTCCCTGCGCCATATGCGCTTTTTGATTCTCCGCTGAACAGTGCTGGCCAGCGAGCTCACCCCGCAGCGCGGATCCCCACTAACTGCTGCCGGGCCCAATGTCCCCAGGGCGGGTGAGGTCATCTGACCGGCTGACCCGTCTGTTCCCAGGTTGGCTCCCTGTGCGGGTGCCTCCTTGTGAGCCCCCCACACGCGCGCTAGCTGGTTAGATTTTTTGCCTGTCTTTTTCTTTTTGTTAAATGTTTTTAAAATAGTATGCATTGCGGATGCTAGTGATACCTCTCCCTCCGTGTCAGATGAGGAGTCTTCAGATGATGAGGATAGAGACCCAAGTGTCCTTTTCTCGCCCCTGGACTTACCACTGGCCGTGCTGGCGATGTCTGTGGCGGAGCTCGAGGGTTGCGGTGCCGTGACGGCGCCCGCCGGTTGTGGTCCCTCCAATCTGTCGCTGGCTACCCTTAGTTGCCGTCGGAAGGCACTTAAGCCATGTTGATTCACTTGCTGCCGAATCTCCGTAATCAATTCCTCCAGTTCTTGATTGGCTGTCGTCGGCGTGGGCGGCTGAGGCAGATGTTGAGACGCAGCGCGTGTACTTCGTCGTGTCGTCGTGGGGATCTCCTTATTGCGAGATGCGTCACCGCCCTTTTGATTTCTTTTCGTCGACGCTGCGCGTGATGCTTTCACCGCCCCGCGTGATGTTCTGTTCTCGGCGCTGTTCTTTCGCGGCATATCTGTATCAGGAGATATTACTATGCGAAACAAACAATGGGGGAGAGTTAAAAGCAGGGGTAACATGCCCTTCCCCGCGTGTCCCTTGACTGGGCTCCACTTTTTCCGCCCCATTGTTGTTTGTTTACTTTCCATATTATAGCTATATGTATATATAATGTATATCTATCTATCTCTCTCTCTCTCTCTCTATATATATATATATGTATATTTAAATACACACTTTTTTTTTTTTTTTTGCAGTTATTCTTTGCGTTCCAGCCTGCCTGAGGTGCATTAATGATGTAACCTGCGTGGTACACATTTTGAGAAATTGTACAGTATGCCTTGCCACTGTTGCCCAGCAGATGGCAGCCTTGATTCGGATTCTGCACTCACCCTAGCCCGCACCATGTTTATAACGATGGCCATAAAGAAGAGTTCAATCTGGCATCAATCGTACTCTCTTTGCTTACCTCTTTTTTCTTTTTTTTTTTTTCAAAGAAAGCAAAACATCATTCACCCCTGCTGCTGAAAGGAGCCACGTGGACTGCTGATTCTCTCCACCCAAGACCCCAGCAACCATGCAAGGAGAAAAATTACCGTGACATAGTGGCAGGGGGCGCCATCTCCACTGTCCCACATGCTATCCTGCCCTTTCTCCTGATCCGCTGCCCCCAAAGGACGACCGGAGCCCGATCGCAGCCTCTGGCGACATTCTCAGCCCCCCCTGCGTCACCACGAACCACACCGGGCGCCCTCTCCTTTCCACCCCTCTCACCAGGCACCGCGTGGGGCGCGATGCAGACCGCACAGGCAGCACACCACATGGCACGGCGTACGGCGGGTTGTAGACCTCACCGGCGGCGCAATACATGGCCCAGCATGTGCGTGCTGCGGCCCGCGCCGGCGGCGCACCACATGGCCTGGCGTGGGGCCTGCGGCGGACCGCACCGGCGGCAATCTCTCCCGCTCTCTCCTCCCCCCCCCCCCCCATGGGCCAAGACAGCACCAATTAACTGCGCCTAGCAAATCCTCATACCTTATCACCGCCGTCGAGAAAAAACCACTCTGCTGATGCACCTCGATCCGCCGTGCTCAGGCCCCCGACCGGGAAGAACAGCAGGCAAGCTCAATAGAGCCGCAGCGATCAAGCACCGACCCGGGAAAACAGGTAGGCCCAAAAAGGCTCCTTGCTCTATGTTTTGCTCTGCGTCTTCACCGCTCTGCTGGGGGAGGAAAGAGGGTGAGCCGCGGCCCGGCCCTGCTCTATATTCAGGCCGGTGTCGCCGCCCGCCCCCCCCCCAGCCCCTCCCTCCCTCCCCCCAAGGTTAACCCTTCGGCTCCCGGGCGCCTGCCTGTGCCCGGCCAAGATGATTCTCAGCCGGGACTAATGCCACTGTAGAAGTCGCTGGTGAGGCCTCACTTGGAACATTGTGTTCAGTTTTGGAGACCATATCTCATAAAGGATATAAAAAGACTGGAAACGGTTCAGAGGAGAGCAACCAAAATGATTTGGAGCCTGCACCAGAAGACATATGAAAAGAAACTGCAAGACCCAAATATGTATACTCTAGAAGAGAGGAGGGAAGATATGATACAGACCTTTAAATAAATGAGTATTAATGAACAAACAAACCTTTTTCAAAGACAGGGAAGCTACAATACTTGAGAGCATAACATGAAACTGCAAGGGGGTAAACTGAAAGGCAACGTCAGGAAATAATTTTTCACTGAAAGGATGGTAGATGCTTGGAATGCCCTCTCGATGGAAGTGGTGGGGCAAATACAGTGACAGAATTCCAAATGGCATGGGACAGACACAGTGGATCCCTTTACAGAAACAGGATAAAATCAAAATAAACTTAACTGTCTCTGATATCTCAACAAGTAGAGGTGACCTGCATAGAGCGGTGGGTACACCCCTAAACAAAGGCATGGGGAAGGTGACCTGCACAGAGCAGCAGGTGCATGGACCATGCTGGTCCTTATCTGCCATCATATACTATGTTACTACGTTACTATATCTCTTGGTTCCCAAGCCAGTACTCTAAGCATTAGGCTACTCCTCCTCTCCTTGCTCCATTTTCACAATTATTATTAGTGTTCCGCCTTCAGAAACCTCCCTCAGAGCCTTTGCCTTACTAGAACCTGCAACTTTTAGTTCTATTTTATTATTTCCCATAGGTGGTGTAATTTCTGTAGACAGTATGTATTCATTCACAAAATAAAGATAAAATGAGTTCAGTCAGCTCCTGTCTAAGATTTTTGGGAAGGAGGGGAAGCAGGTATTGTGGACACAATGGGATTTCAGAGAACATACCTGGGTTGTGGATTACCCAGTTTAAAAGCAGTAATTAGGAAACCTGCAAATTGTGCATTTTGTCCACTTGCTGAGACCTTTTTTTTTCATTGATTGCACCCATAATTGCTTTACAGAGAGCTTCATTTTTATTCTTGAGTGGAATTTTCGGTGCCCACTTTTCTCTCTCTCCTTTCCACTCTCAGTTTCTCTAGGAAAAAAGAACTAAAGGTAAACAGACACAAGATGTTACCCTTCTATTGCACTAACTGGTATCATTTGTTCACTTTCATTTCTGTGCACTGAAGTGGACTAACATGGCCGCCATTCTACTTTATTTAAGAAAATGAATCGAGAGGCCCAGAAGCAGACTTTGCATAAACACTTTCAAAACTAATTTTATCTATAATGGCACTGGGTCAGTATACAGGAAAAGAAAATGACAAGCTTTTCCCAAGGATAAAATGTAGACTGTGAGCCCTTCGGGGACAAGGGAAATATATACCGTACCTGAATGTACACTGCTTTGACCTGGTGAAAAGCGTTATATGAGCATTGCTAAATAAAATAAATACCAATATCAAAAAATAGAGAAAATGTATATTTTTACAAAAAAGCTGGCATGATAATGTATAGTAATGTCGGAAACGTAGCCTTGAGGCACTAGGTACCTCTTGAAGCTATTATTTCCATTTTGCTCAAATTTTGAGCTCACCACGGAGCTTACAATAACTAAGGTAAAACACCACAATCTAAGTGTCACCCGTAAAAATACTGTGTTATAGCAAATGATTCGTGTGAAAGAAAAACTCTTCTCATTTGGACCCATTGCTTAAAATTAAATGAGAAGAGTTTTTCTTTCACACGAATCATTTGCTATAACACAGTATTTTTACGGGTGACACTTAGATTGTGGTGTTTTACCTTAGTTATTGTAAGCTCCGTGGTGAGTTCAAAATTTGAGCAAAATGGAAATAATAGCTTCAAGAGGTACGTAGTGCCTCAAGGCTACGTTTCCGACATTACTATACATTATCATGCCAGCTTTTTTGTAAAAATATACATTTTCTCTATTTTTTGATATTGGGCTTTATTGTGTAGAGATTTTTGTTAGGTGGTTTTTTTAAATAAAATAAATAAACATCAAAGCTTAAATGATCTTCACACTCCAGCAGGTTTCTTTTTTGTACCAACCAGATATACTGTATATGAAGGGACATAGTTTATCAATAACGTTAAGATGGATCCCAGAGTTATTGCTGACATGCTGCATTTATAACCGCGCCCATACATAAATACTGAATTTTTTTTTAAATTTAATTTTTATTAAATTTTTTAACATTCATGCATAACAAGAATGAAAAGAAAAAAAGGATAAGATGCATATACAATACAATTCCAAGGTAAAACTCATACATCCAAAGAAACTATACATCTTCCAAATTTAGCCCACAAAATAAGGCAATATAGGAGGAGGCACCAGGAAACTAAAATCAAAAGGAAAAATAAATTTCTAAATTGCAGAGCAGAGACTTAAGCGCCAGCCGATATGATCACAATTTCCACTCCATTTCCCTCCCTAGCTACCAGAAAATCAAATAACTGATTTGGCTCAAAAAACAGAAACATTTTACCATCATAGGAAATAATACAACAAGAGAGAAATCTTAATTGAAAACTACCCCCCAGGGCAAGGACTCTAGGGCGAAAGCCCAAGAATTCCTTCCTCCTCAGCTGAGTAGTACGAAAGAGATCAGGAAACATATATATACACTTTAGAGCCAAGAAAAGTACAATTGAAATTCCAGAAATACGCTCGAAGAATTAATGATTTATCATGCTCTAAGGCCAGAGTGACCAAAAGGGTAGTGCGGCCAGTCACCACCTCTAGAGAGTCCTCCAGGAATGCGGTAAGGTCCCCAATCCCTGCCACTGAACTCCCCGAGGCGGGGCCGGCCCCACCAACACCTACATTTAGATATTGCGCTCGGACAATTGGAGGCAAATTATCTCCAGGGAGTTTAAGCACCTCCTGGAGATATTTACGAAACATCTCAATAGGGGACATTAGAGGGGATTTAGGAAAATGTAACATTCTTAAATTATTCCTACGAGTATAGTTCTCCAAATACTCCGCTTTTTTTGATAACAAGGTCTTATCTTTAACTTGAGCAGCACACACTCCACGAAGATGTTCCAGCTCTTTCTCAACTCCCTCCAAACGCCGAGCTTGCTCCTCTTGTGCCCTTTTAGCATCAGAAATATCTTTAGACAACGATATAACATTTTTTATCTACCCCAACAACAGTCATAAGGGAGGTATTAATCGTAGCTATTGCATCCCATAGTGCTTCCAAATCCACAACAGATGGCTTAATCAAGCCTCTCAAACCTGGAATAGCGTCCAAAGCCTCAGATGGTACTGCCGGGTCCCCATTGGAAAGGGGATCCTTCTCCACTCCTTTCCCTTCCACAGTGACCCGCAAGGAGGTAAGGAAAGCTGGTAATTCGCCATCAGGAACAGAGCCCTCTTCACTCCCAATTGCCGACGAGCATCTGACAGCCCTGGCAGGAAGCACTCTGTCTCTCGGCTCAGCACTTCCAGGTCGAGGCGGGCGGGAGCGTTGCTCTGGAGATAACCAAACCCCCGATGCACTCAGAGCCGACGAATCCAAAACCGCCGGCTCCGCCAAAGACGCTGCTCTAACCCTCGCCACAGTGATACCGCATGCCTCGAGAGTTCGCTGGCCAGTAACCTCAGAAGCAGGAGACCCCCGAGGGAAGGGAAGCCTGCTTTCTGTTTCGGCGTCCCATTTCTAATAACAGCCGCGAAACAGCAACGGACCATCTGCCCACTGAAGCACTGCTCACCGCCGGAGTAGCTCCGCCGCCATCTTGCCTCCTCCAGATAAATACTGAATTTTAAAGGACAAGCATTCACTTTGATGTGGACTGTTATCCTCAAAAGTTCATACTCAATAAATTGGTTAGCATAAAAGGTACCATCTGACTCTCATGTTTGCTACTCCAGATCTACAAGGCTACCATCTTAGAATTTTCAACATGTTGGGACAAAAGAGAGGCTTATGAAGGCTCCAATGGAACTGATCAGTGTGGGGACAGCAGTGACAGGTAGGAGGCAGCACAGTAATCATTCGCACAGAGTAGCAAAAAAGGTAGCACTGGTCCTGCTCTCTCTGTTCTAACACCACACAGACCCTTCTTACCAAGGTATCTTGATCGGTTGCCAGACTTTCAGCAGCCAGATCCTTGTGAAAAGAATAGCTATCTCCTTCTCTTTGCACCCCTCCCACCCCCACCACATCATGGAAAGCACCACCATCCAATAGTGTTTATTGGACAGCTATGACTAGCAATCCATCCTAAGTGTCTGCCGTCAATCTACGGGCCTCATTACACAGCATAAACTGCTTCCCAGGGAAGTTTAAACCCTGCATATTCTGCGTGACCACTCTTATATCAACCATACCACACTCATACCTTTAACTCTGGCCCCATGACCACCCCCCCCCCCCCTTGCTTCCCTTCCATACTTTCTCAGCCTCACTCTCTACCCCACCACACACTTCCCAATGAAACCCCTTGGACACTCTGAAGATCCCACAATTCTCCCATAACAGCTCCCTCCCTCTTCCCCCCATCCAAACGCATCAATTAGTACCCACCAACCTCAAGCCACAGAGGCAAATAAAGGAAAAGTGACCCGCAATCCCACAATACGCCCACCTCAATTCCCTCCCCCTCATGTCCATATTGCTAAGGGGGAAGAGGGGTAGTTAGAGAGGTGATAGGGTGGGGGGACCCATAGAATTTATTTATTTTATTTTACATTTCTTATATACCGCACTATTTGACATCAGTGCGGTTTACATTGAACCAAAAATTCAGAACATAAACATGTATCTGATTTTACAATAAAACAGGATTACAAACTTGGATAAAACAGGGAATTACACTTAGTATTTGGAGTAGAAGTCTTTTCCCCATAGATGTTTTGGTACAGGCTCTACTGCGTTGCACCTGAGTAGGCCTGCAAGATCCGAGAGCAGAAAGGTCTGATGAAGAAGAGGTCACACCGGCTCTCCTGGGAAGCACCTGGGTGGTACCTGCTGTAGGTGGAGGAGATATGCCTCCCTTACCACCTGCAGTACCCACTGGTCTGAGGTGACTTTGGCCCACCTATGGGCGAAGTGTGCCAGGCGGCCCCTTGTGGGCTAGTGAAGGTCTCCAGGGGGAGGGGAGGCCCTGCCCTGGGAGGCAAAAACTCCCCCCTGGTTGGGCGGGAGCTGGGTTCTGGGGCTTCTGTGCCTTTGGTTTCAGAGCTCCCTGGCCTTGTCTTTTAAGGTGAGAACCCTGTTGCTGGCCCGAGAAGGGTGGTAGTGGTGACTCTGATGAAAAGGCCCCTTTTTCTTCGGGAAAAGGGATCTTTTCCCCGTTGGTTTCTTACGGGGAAAGGATGAGGTCTTTTTGGAGAGCCTCTGTCGAGTCACCACGTCTGCCTCGATCTTGGCTGCCTTGTTGGCCATAGGCTTACTGAACAGGTTCTCCCCGGTGCAGAGGACATTCAGCAGCTTGTCTTGGACCCATTGCTTGATGTCGGAAGACTGCAGCCAGACTTGACGCCAATGCCAGCCGCTGACTCAAAGCCATCATAGGCCACCCAGGAAAGGAACTTAGAGCAGTCCTTGATCCCGGAGATCAGGATTTGGAACCGTTGGAGAGGTTCCTCAGCAAGCCCCACTGAAAATCCAGAAACTCTTGGGTTAGGGCCTTCAGGTACATGCCTATGTACAGTTCATAGGCTTGAATCTGGCAACCCAGCATGGAGCTCTGGTAACACTTGCACCCAAGGGCATCGAGGGCTTTCTAGCATCCCTTCCTGGAGGAACAGAGGAGTGGCTCTTAGGTTTCTGCATGGTCAACTTGACGACCATGAAGTTATGTGGGAGTTGGGACTTGTGGAACCCGGGCCCTTCGAGATGCAGTACATAGCTTCGAGATGCTGGCTTACCACCAGAGGAGAATGTCACTGGGGGAGATGGGTCCGGGGGAATATCTTGGTGCCCTTTGGTTTCCAGGGATCCTCATTGTTGGTCTCCCATTCGGAGTTGAGGGGTGACGAGTACGAGGCCCTGCGACTTATAATGTTGAGGGTGGCACTGAGTGTCCAGTGGCCTCTGGAGGATCTGGTATCCGAGTTGCAGAAACTGGCTGGGGAAGATCAGATGCCCGAGGAATGGGTCCAAGATCTCGACCAGTGCTGAGGGCTTGCCTGAGGCTGGTGGCGCTCGGAACGCGGCTTGACGACCGGGGAATCCCTCGCAGTTGGGGGCCTGGTCATCGGGGCAGATGATGCAAATAAACCAGCCAACCATCATTGCCTGCTGCAGGGCCAGGATAGCAGTGACGTTCTGCTCTAAGGCCACCATTCTGGTTTCCAAGCCAGAAGGCTCCGCAGGTTTCGGCGTGGGCACAGAGAATCTCAGGCCCGGCGCCGGCACTCTCGCGAGTGCATCCTCAAGGAGAATTGAGGGATCTTATGTTGGTTTCTCTTTCCATTGGTTTATACAGTGTTTGCTGTGTAATTTTTTAATTGTTTTGGAAATTAAAAAAAAAAGTAAAAAAAAAGAAACAGCTTTGCTAAAGCTGGACCATTTGTAAAATGCAAAGAAAGTGCAGGAATACACAGGGATTTATATTCATGTAGAGTGGAAAGAGACATTTACAAATACAGTCAAACCTCGGTTTTCGGTTGCCCCGGTTTTCGTCGGTTTCGGTTTTCGACGTCTTTTCAGACTGAGATCTTGTCTCGGTTTTCGTCTATCGCCTCGGTTTTCGTACTGCAATACACGCTGGTCTGCATACACTGCCTGCCCAGTCCCGGCAGCACTACCCCCCCCCCGGACTCACCGATCGCGTGTGCCAGATCTGAAAACCAACAGTACTGCAATAGTGTACATACACCTTCGCGCTGGTCTGCATACACTGCCTGCCCAGTCCCGGCAGCACTACCCCCCCCGGACTCACCGATCGCGTGTTTAGATGCGAAAGTCAGGTGAGCAACATCCTCGAGCCAGAGATGCAAGGATTGCAGAGAGGAAGGCCCCGATCTCTCCACCGCCTGCCTGTTCTCTGGAGCGCCCCCTCAGGCTCGGAGGTAGCAGGGTAGCAGGAGATGTTGAATGGGTAAGCAGGAGATGTTGAATGAATGTGGCAGGCAGTTCTTTCTCTTGCGGGGTACGCTGTTGAGACGGAGTCAGCGATCAGATTAGTGTCCCTTCCAAACAATAACCTCTCCTCCTCCCTCTCCCCTCAACAAGAGTCTTCAATAAAGTTAAATGTGATGTTAAATGTTCATTTATCCATTTCATTAGTCATTTATATGTATTTCTCATTGTTTTCTGTATGTAAAAATATAGTTATTCTCTATAAAATGTATTTTTTGTCAATATTTTTGGGTGTCTGGAACGGATTAATTGAATTTACATTATTTCTTATGGGAAATCTTGCTTCGGTTTTAGTCCGTTTCGGTTTTAGTCAGACTTTTTTGAACGGATTAATCATGAAAACCGAGGTTTGACTGTATACAAGTGGGAAAATTGATAAAGGAAACCCGGTAACTTACACATGTCACATGGCCACATTTAAATATTTGAACTCACATATGTATCTAAGCCATTCTGCAATATAGATGTGTAGATGCTGCGAATTAATGACAAAGGACTCTAACTTTACCTTACTGCAACTTGGAAGGCAAAATAAACATTGGGAGATCAAGGGGAATATCTTTTGGCTATCCGTTTACAGTAAGGTTACCAGATTTTTTTGCAGGCAAATCTGGGGCACTTATCGGAAGGGAGGGGAGGCACCTTAGTTCCAGGTCTGAGCAACAAGGTGTAGAAGAGGGGTCATTACCCTGCACATTCTATATCCATCCCATGACAGCAACAATATCACTTCCAAATCAGCAGAGAAATACAAATAGTAATGCATTTCCCCCTTTTCTAACAAACGGCAGTATAACAAACAAATAAACTATAAACTGTACTGCTCAAAATATAAAGATAATGGATGTAAATTCTAAAAACTAACATATTCAAATCACTAATCGGGGACAGGAAGCTACCAAACAGATGGAGGTCAGGGACACAGCTCTAAAATTGGGGACAAGTCCTGAAAACTGGGCACATCTTGTAACCTTAGTTTACAGGAAGGATTAAGGTTGTATCTCCCTTAATCCCTCCAGGGCCACTTCAAATTTATGGAGCCCTGGGCAAACTTTCAAGAATGCCCCTCCCCCCTCCCCAGAGCAGCACGGTCAACAGTCCTGTTCTCCCTTCTGCTCCCTCAGGCCGCTTGCAAGAGAAGTGGGAGGCGCTTTAGTGAACAGACCAGAGGCGTTCTGCTTGTGGGCCAGTCCTGCAGTATCAGCTCATACCGCGAGACTAGCCTACAAGCAGGAAGTCAGTCTTTTCACTGAAGCGCCTCCCACGTCTCTTACAAGTGGCCTGAGGGAACAGAGGGAAGGAACAGGACTGCTTTAACATATGGGCAGCAGGGCAGTTGGGCACCAGTGTGCAGGGGCCCAGGGCAACTACCCATTTTGCTCATAGGTAAAAGCAGCCCTGAATTCCTCCTGTAAACAGATGGCCAAAAGGAGCATTTTTTAATTACCTATATGTGTCAGGGAGCAGGTGTAAATCTAAACGTGGATAATTTTGGATTTACCATGCGATTCTCTGTATGAAAGGAGGAATAGATGAGTAGAATTTTGTGCTGCCTAGATTATCCTCCTGCCATGCCCTGACACACTCCCTTGCAATTTTGACATGGTATAGACATCCATGGGCCCTTTTATTAATGTGTGCTAATGGCTAACACACGCTTTGATATGCGGTATGTGATTAGCACAAGGCTGTGGTAACAGCACACTGGCATGATGACTACCGTGAGCTAATTCCCATGTTAATTGCTCATCACATGACGCTGGGGAATAGGCAGGTTATGGGCGCAGAGTGGGCGAAGACTGCACATTGCAGTTAGCACATGTTAATTGTCAATGTTGCAGTTAGTGTGGCTGCACTCAATATCACCTCAATAAGTTGCGTTAAATGCACCCGAAGTAATTACAAATAACTAATGTGCAGTAAGGGACTTCCTTGCGGTAAGTGCAGGGCACATTCTGGGCATGCCCCCAAAAGTTATCACATAGCTTTTGTACTTACCACTCGTTAGGTTTTGCCCCTAAGAAGCGGTAAGTACAAAAACTTACTGCACTTTAGCAAAAGGGCTCCATGTGTAAAATAAGCCTTTTCTAAAAATAAGATCATAAGATCATAAGATATGCCATACTGGGTCAGACCAAGGTCCATCAAGCCCAGTATTCTGTTTCCAACAGTGGCCAATCTAGGTCATATGTACCTAGCAGTTTCCCCAAGAGACACAAGTTCCACAATGCTTGTACTAGCCATTTAGACATGGATGCAATCTACATATGTAAGTGGTCATATTTACATGTGTAAATTTTGAATAAGGCTTCCAAAAGAACCCATATTATCAAAAACAACAAATTAGAAAAGCAAGTAAACTGACAAACATTTAAAATAAATAAACTTATATCATCAGCCTTTTCTTTGTACTTGATGTTAAAGGTTATTCTGCAGATCTACTCTGTGCTAATATGATTAAAATTGCAGTATTCAGCATATCCTTATCTTCTCTCTAAATACAAACAGTACCCACTAATTCTGCGAGTGTGACTGATGTTCTTGATTGAATCAGTAAATCCAGTGGTTCACTGAAATTCTTCATAAAGTTTTTTCCAGGTGGGGAGGGGAGGAGTCAAGATGCCGATATTCAGGCTTAGCGTGTAGGCTACTAAAATTATGGGGAAGAAGCGGAAAGTTAAAGGTGGGGTGAAGCCGTTGTCGCCCCCCCCCCCCCTTATTTCTTCGCTATTACTTGCTTTTATTTCAGGTCCCTTGGACCATTTTCTGGTTCAGCTACCACGGTGTCCTGCGAGTGCGAGGGAAGGAGTCCCGGCTGCGTAGTGTTTGGAGCCAGAGAGCTCAACATCTGCCTTGGGCTGGTCAACATACTCCCCCGAAGCACAGAGGTCACCGAAGATTCCCTGCATGAGTTTATCGCTCACCAATGGTCTGCAACAGGCTTTCCCCTTGATGAGGAGTGGTTTGTCTTGTTTGGAAGGGCCGGACCTCAGTTCAGGTAGTGTGGTGGCCTCGCGCACCCCGGTAAAGCAGCAGCAGCAACATCTAGGTTGCGAATGAAGAAATCAGGAAACAGTATAAATGCTGGCAAATTTGATACAAAACACTGATTAGGAAGGCAAAAAGAAAATTTGAAAAGAAACTTGCTGTAGAGGCAAAAACTCATAACAAAAACATTTTCCATTTGTATTCAAAGTAAGAAGACTTTAACAGAGTCAACTAGACTATTAGAAGATCATTGGGAAAAGGAGACTCTGAGGAAGAACAAGGCCAGAGAGGAGAAAGTACATGAATTCTAAGTTTCAGTCTTTACTGAAGATGTAAGGGAAATATTCACAGCAGTAAAACCACCATAATCAAACATTGAACAAAATCTTTTAAAAACATACACTGTGCACAATAAAACCTGACATGGCCTTATTTCAACTTATGCCTACATAAGGGGTAAAAGCAATCTAAAAATAAAACAAATAACATATATATTAACTATCATACTTTAAATTCTTTAATATTTTGCTACTGCTCTGTGACCTGTAATATCCTGCCTTTTTCATATTGCTCAGGGAATTATTTAAGCCAGAAATGGTATTTAATAGTAGCGATTCAGAAGAATTGAAACAATCTCAGTGAACCAAGAATCAACAAAACAAAGAATAGCAAATCACCTGGACTGGATGCTAAAAGAACTCAAAAATGAAATTATGCTATTAGCAATCTGTAACCTTTCTCTAAAATCGACTATGGTACCTAAAGATTGCAAGATGGCCAACTTAATGCCATTTTTTTAAGGGATCCAGGAATGATTTGGGAAACTACAGACCAATGTACCTAATGTCAGTGCCAGGCAAAATAGTAGAAACTATTATAAAGAACAATATTACTGAACACGCAGATAGCATGGATTGGCTATACCAATAGCAGATCACAAAATTGGAGCAGCGATTAAAGTCTTGCCTCCAACAAGACACCAGGGCCTGATGGTTACACAATATAATTTTATAAGCAGTTTTATATGCCAAGACTAAGGACACTATTCTGATAGGTTGCATTAATTCCCAAGCCCAGGTGAGATCCACTTTTACCCTCAAATCTTTAACCAATTTTTCTCTTAAATAATGATTACTTTTTGCAAAAATTCTGGCCACTTGGTTGAATCAAGTCGGAAACTATTATAGAGATAGACCAGGTTGGATTGATGGCTGATTGTAATACTGGGGATTATATACAATCATTCCATGATCTCTTGGTGATAGTTAAGTCCAGCCCTGCTGCAGAGGAGGCTGTGTTTTTGGATGCCAAAAAGATTGATTCATTGAATGGAGCTACCTTATGAATGTGTTGGAATGTTCAGATGTTGAGGAAGATGTAGTTATTTATTTATTTATTTAACATCTTTTTTTTATTCCATCTTTCTACTAGTCAAGACAGTTTACAGAAAGCTCAGTGCAAAAACATTGTAACTTGAACAGTAAAGGTGCACATTACAAGGAACATATGGTAAAACATGTACTCAACAATTTAAAACTAACTATTTACACTGAGGTAGTGAATTGCATGGGTCTGAGAAATTGTTTCCTATTCTGTATTTGGTCCATAATGTTCTAAGAACAGCAGAGCACTGTTCCCTCTAAGCTGTGCGCGTGTGCGCGCGCACACACCTCGCCAAGCGAGCGCACATACTTTACAACAGAGCGCACAAAAATTACAGCTCTGATTCTGATAGAAAACAACACAGACGTCTTAAAATTTAAAAGTTATGATTGTAATTACTAGAAATTTCCCACTTCATTTAGAAATTGTCTATTTTCATTTAATTTGATTAAAATCAATGTGGTGCACATACTGTATTCTGATGTGTAGTCAAATTTTAAAGTATATAACTCCGAGTGTCATTATGTGGCGCACAAAAATGTAACCTTCCTTCAAAAGCTGCACACAGATGATATATTATGCACACACGGCCTACAGAAAATTAGAGGGAACATTGAGCAGAGTATTTTTGTTTTTATGGAATTCATTGGTGAGTTGAATGGATCTTAAGGTGGTAAAGAGTTCCAGAGGGTGGGAGCGTATAGAGCGAAAGCTCTGCTGTTGACTCTTTGGCTGCTTGAGGGTTTGTCTGTGGGTATTTCCAGAGTTTTTATTGTAGTTCTTCTCCTGGGTCTGATGGAACTATTAGTTGCTAATAAGGGAGCGAGGCTGTCTGCTAACTGGCAGGTTAAAATTTTATGAATGTTGAGAAGGATTTTGTATTTGATCCTGTTTGTGATGAGTAGCCAGTGAAGCTCTTTAAGGAAAGGGGTGATGTGAGTTTGTTGGGATTTCGCAGTGTGATTCTTGCTACGGTGTTCTGATCTAGTTGTAGGGGGTATAGCATGCTCTTAGGAAGTTCGTGGTAAATAGAGTTGCATGAATCAAATACTGGGGTGATTACAGCCTGGCACACTGTGCAGAGGTCCATGGGGAGAGGAGTTTGCGTAGATTCTTTAGAGTACAGAGCTTGAAATACACAGATTTGTTTAATGGATGCCAGTTTATAGTGTCCCTGTCTACAGGGTGTTCATTAATACCTTTTTATCATAACCATTGATGCTGAAAATGAGTACCTAGCAGGATTAGACAAAGATATGCCATACTGGGTCAGACCAAAAGTCCATCAAGCCGAGTATACTGTTTCCAACAGTGGCCAATCCAGGTCTCAACTACCTGCCAGATTCCAAAAGAGGTTGATTTCTCCCCTTGTCCCTCTTATTTAATCTTGCTTTATAATTTAAAGTCCACTATCACATATATGCAGACGATATGATGATGTACATACCATTTACAATCCCAACACTCCCATTACAACTGTTAACAGAATGCTTCTCTGAATTAACAATCTGGCTAAAAGACCACAATCTCCATATCAATCATTCTAAAACAGATATATTAATAGTAACTAAAAATCAATCCTACATACCTCCAACACACATCACTCTCCAAAATCACAACATTACTATAAAAAATGAAGTAAAATACCTAGGTGTCACCCTTGACTCACACCTTAGTATGGACACACATATTAGAAACATCACTAAGAAAATCTACTTTAAACTTAAAATTTTAAAACAATTACGTCCTCTTGTACTCCTACATGATTTTCTGAGCATTATCCAGGCTATCATCACACCACACTTTGATTTCGCAAATCTCACCCTACTAGGAACAACAAAACAAAACATTAAAAGACTCCAACTTGCCCAAAATGCAGCAGCAAGAATTGTAATGAAGGTTCCACCATTTGAACACATTACCCCTATACTAGCAAACCTTCACTGGCTCCCAATTCAATCCAGAATAAATCATAAATTGATTATCACTACATTTAAGACATTAAATACAATGGCCCCAGTCTCTTTAACAAAACTTATCATTAAAGACACATCCCAAACTGCGCTACGGAAAGGCCACACGAATAAAATTAGGATCCCGAAAGATTTCACAACTACTAAAAAACAACTAATAAAAAAGCGTTTTCTCATGCAGCTCCCACCCTATGGAACTCCCTCCCTGAAGAAATAAGAGCACTAAATGATGCAAAGGAACTCCGCAAGAAATTAAAAACATATTTATTCATCTCCCATTTCGGCAAACTAGAAAATACCTTACCACTAACAGGAAATGGTTAATAGCGACCTCAGGGTACACCAACTCCAATTACTCTATCTAACTACAATTAAAGTCGATTAAATAACTATTTGTAAATCCTGTAAATACATATATGTAAATAGTTCAAAATATGTAAATAGTTAAATTGTTATTTAACAAATTTACCATATTTAGTCCAATCATGTTTAATGTATTTAGCAAAATTGTACCTAGTTAATTAATGTTTCATGTATTTAGCAAAATTGTACCTAGTTAATTAATGTTTCATGTAAAACAGACCTGTTAATCTGTTCATTCCTTGTTCACTGTAAACCGCACCTGATCTGTGGAAGGTAGCGGTATATAAGCAACTGTTAAATAAATAAATAAATAAAATAGCCCTTTTTATTAGTCATTCAACAGAATTCTAGAATCAGTGGATTTCAAGTCACTGGGGTAGAGAGTAAAGTTGCTGCTTATGCAGACACTGTTTCCAACAAACCTGGAAAGCTCTTTGCCCAGGATGATGGGCTTAATCAATTCCCTGGGTATGGAGTTAAATGGGAGAAGTCAGAGGTCATGTCCATGAATATTTATGCCTCTCAGGCCAATTTTGGAGACTATGGATTTAAATGGGTCACCTTAAAGCTTAAATATGTGGGTATTCTTTTCAATAAGGATAATACAGATCAGCTCATAGAACTCAGTAACATGGCAATATTGAAGATAGTGACTGATATTACGCAGTCACAGTCCCCTGTTAAACTTTCCGGATACAGCAGAGTGAAGGTAGTTAAAATGGCGTTGATGCCTCCGTTGAATTATATCTTTAACATACTCCCTTGCCTGTGACCTTGTGCATCTTACACAACAGTAGATAAGATGTTTATCAAAGTTTTATGGAAATGTGGTGACCCACAGATTACTCTGCGCCCCCTTAAGCAGCAAAAGAAGGTGGGGTTGGCGTCCCCAATTTTCATTTAGACAATGTTGCAGCCCTACTAAAATATGGAGCGTCCTGGATCACCTCTGAACCTAAGTCTTCTAAAGCTCCTAAGTGCCTACAAATAGGAAGTACAGTATGTCCAATTTCCTCTCCTGTTAAGCTATGTATCTGGGGCAGTGTTGCTCCCTGATTTTCAGGAGGTGGCCATTTGTAGACTATTCTGATGGCCTTGAAGTTATTAGATGAGGGTTCAAAGGTCCCTTGAGGGAAATCTGCTGCAACTGCAATATAGCCCAACTTTTAAGATTGATAAAAACCTGGTCTGTTGGACTCTTTGGCAAACCCGCAATTTGGGTACTGGGTCACTTAATGGATTTATTTATTTATTTATTTAACATTTCTTTTATACCGCGCTATTATAATCAGTGTGATGTACATCGAACAAAAACATACTACAATGCATACAGGCAACATTGAGTTTACAGTGAAACAGGATATTAAACATGGAGAAAACCGGGAAAACTATTTACAAGCTAACTTTATACTATGTACACTTCTCTAACTCATCTAGTTGTTACATGTGCATTTGTGGGTGGACAGTACATGTGTGATGGTTAGCGGTGGGACTTATGTGTAGGCTAACCATTTTCTGTTTGTGTTAGGGTGTTAGGGCGGCTGGGGCATGCGGGTAGGTTGCTAATTGAGTGTTTACCTCGGATTGTTTCCGGGTAGAATTTTGTGAACAGGTGGTGTTTCAAGGCTTTTCTGAATGGGGCTAGACTTTTGATGCCTCGGATTTCATGGGGAAGGGCATTCCAGTTTAAAGGAGCAAATATGGAGACGGCCCTGTTGGAGGTTGTCTTTGTGCATTTTGTCATCATCTTGGGGACTACTAAGGTGTTCATTGTTGTAGGTCTCCTGTTTCTATTTTCCGGGGTACTGTGGATTAGCTTGCTGATTGGCGTAGAGGGGTGGTTATTTAGGGCTTTGAATGTAAGGACTATTGACTTGTATTGGAGTCTGGCATGTAATGGTAGCCAATGCAGTTCTTTCATGGTTGGCGTTATGTGGTCAGATCTTGACGATCCAGAAAGGACTCTTGCAGCTGCGTTCATAGCTAGGCGGAGCGGATTTAAGGTTGATTGTGAGAGTCCGTGGAGGATGATGTTAGCGAAGTCCAGATGTGGGAGGACTAATGCCTGGAAGGTTGTCCAGTAGTCGGTAAAATCCAGTAGGGGACAAAGGTGACGCAGCGTTCTGATCTTATGATATATTGAATTATGATATATTGAATTATATATAATGAATTACCGTCCTTTGCTATCTTGAGGGCCAGATATGAGCTACCAAGCTCACATTTATAGATGAATACAATTATCACATTGTATACTGAAAAATGTCAGTGAAATCTTTAGAAGTTGAGCCAGATATGTTTAGGTTCTGTACACTGATTGTAGCTTCATGACACTGCATATCTAAATTATATAAACATATAAGAGAAATTTTTATCAAACCCAACAAAGGTCTTGAAAACGTATAAGAGACAGATGTACATTTGGGGCAAGATGAGATTTGTTGGGAATTTTTCTGGTCCAAAGTTAATTACCCTTCCTTATCAGCCAATCTCTCTTTATTTTTGCTCACTAGGCAATATAGACCCCCTATAAGATATGGAAGGCTGGACTTTGAGAAAGGAATAAGAGTTGGCATTGTAATAATGCTTGTCGTACTTTGCTTCAGATGATTTATAAGTGCCCTGCTCTGCAAGGGTTCTGGTCAAAGTGTGGGAGAAATTGCAAGACCGATTCCATGCTGAACAGCCTTTAATTGTTGATCTTAATTTCTTTAAATCATTCCAGATTGCAGAGGATATGTCAAAAGAGTCATTGAAATTGTTGGATTTGTTAATTTTGTTTATATTATGATGCACATCTCTGCAGGAACAATGTGTACCTCATATTGTGCTACAGGTCTGCAGCGGCCAAGAAATCATATAGAGCATTATTCATTCAAAATATATGGAAAACTGTAGTAAGGTTTACTGTAATGTGATATAGTGGTGGCATCCAGTGAGCATTTGAAATATATTGATGTGAAACCGGCCACAGTACAAACTTTACACAAGGAGTATAGGTGAAAGGAATGCTGCTATATTTTATGTTTGTATTTTGGAAATAACTGTTTAAACTAATAATCTGGAAATGAGAACAATGAGTGAGGTCATTAAATTTGCAGATGATACCAAATTTTTCAAAGTCATTAAATAACATGCGGCTTGTTAGAAATTGCAGGAGAACCTTGCAAGACTGGAAGACTGGGCATCTAAATGGTAGATGATATATGAAGTAGTAGTTTACACAGGACATCCAAGTCAAGTCCAGGGCGGAACATGCAGAAAAACGCCAGGGAAGTCTATGTTGCCACGCAATTTTTGTAACATGGACATTGCCGACATGGACATTCATATTGGCGGCCACATAAACACCCTTTAGGAAAGCATGGGACAGGGACATCCATGGATGTGGAGGAGTGACCTAATGGTTGGGGCAAGGTACTTCAGGCCGGAAGGTCAAGGGTTCAAATCCCATTAGAGGACAGCAACCTTGGGCCGGAAGGACTGGGGTTTCTAGTCCCACAGGTGCTCCTTGTGGTCTTGGGCAAGCCACTTAACCCTCCATAGCCCATGTTCCCTGTAAAATAGTTATCTCCAAGTTATAATGCCCTGTTCAATGTAATTTCAGTTTGTTCAATGTAAACTGCACTGATGCAGAATAGCATGGTACAGTATATAAGAGAATGTAAAATAAAAAATAAAAATAAAATCCATCACATGGCAGAAAGGATAAGGACACATTCAGCAGTGTGGAAAATGGAAACATGAGCCCCCCCCCTTCCCTGTCAGTTTTTGTTACTGAAAAAGTAAAAATCCAAACCCTATCGGAAGTATCACTATAACAAATTCAAAAAAATCCGATTACCAAAAACTCACCCTATGTTAGAAAATAAATTTTTGTCGGAGATTATCTTCCCAGTGCTGTGTATTCAAACAGAGCACCACCGTGATTTCTCCTTTTTAATAATAATTTTATCAAAAGCACTTAACTGTAGTAGAAAATTGCCATTGCCGCCAAATCGACTGTCCGACGTAGTGCTCGTTTCGGGTTCAACATTATATTTCCGCTAGTGAACCCTGCATCAGGATTCTCTGTCAGCTGCTCTTGGCAATGTGAAAAGCTAACAAATGGAAGTGTGATCAGCCATTTAAGTCTTCGGCGTCTGACGTATATAGAACACATGAAGTGCCATGACCAATGGAGTAGCTCGCTGTAAAGAGGGAACACCCACCATCAGGGAATCCCCCTCAGAGAGCTATAACAACCTTAGGTAATGGTATGCCAGTCAATTTGTTGGTTTAAACCCCTTGGGGTCACTGAGTCCAATCGGTGAATCCAGCGCTGTTCTTGATATTGCAATCTTTGTTCGCGATCACCCCCCCGGGGATCTAGTGGTATAAAATCTAATACACGCCATCGTAATGTGGTAAAAGAATGATCATGCTGTAAACAATGATCTACCATAGGCGCCGAGAGGGATCTCGTCCTCAATCGCGATGCATGTTCTGATAATCTAACCCGAATCCGACGTTTTGTTCGACCCACATAATACAAAGAGCACGGGCAGATGATAAGATATACTACAAATTGAGTATCACAATCAGTGTGCCAGTTTGTTGTATATATTCTAGTCGTATGGGCATCCATCCATTCAGGTCCTACCAAAGATAGGGCACAATAGTTACAACCCTCACAGACAAAGTGACCTTTATCCTCATGGCAAACCTGTGGTCGATCCTGAACATCCGTTGTCCTCATGAGGAGATCCCGGAGGTTAGTCCCCCTGGAGTAAGCTATTTGCAAGTTTTTATCACGGAAGCAAGGGTGTATCTCCATCAGCGGCCAGAACCGTCGTAAAAGCTGGGTTACTTTATGAATTCCCCTAATGTATGGGAGAACCCCTGTGATCTTTGATTCCTGGTCCCGGGTATAAGATTGTGATCCATGCCAATCAGTATGTGTGTAACGTGCTCTTTTGTATGCTTTATTGATAACTTGCCTGGGATATCCTCGAAGCAATAGACGAGATGATAGTTCACTTGAATGTTTCTTAAACTCAGCTATAGAGGAACAATTCCTTCTTAAACGTAAAAATTGCCCATAGGGTAATCCTTGTTTAAGAGCCTTCGGGTGGAAACTGTCATACCGAAGGAGGGTATTGCGTTGTACAGGTTTTCGAAAGAGGGTCGTATGAAAACCCTCCGCTGTTAGAGATACCGTCACATCCAAGAAATCCAATTGATGGAGCGACACTTGCGCAGTAAATTGAATCCTTGGTAGATGAGAATTTAATCGACGTATAAAGGCATCTAACTTCTCTCGAGGTCCCGTCCACAGGAAAAAGACATCGTCGAGGAATCGTTTCCAAAACGGAACATATTGGAAATCGGGATCCGTATAGACATATAGCTCCTCAAAGGTGCCCATATATAGTGTAGCAATGGATGGGGCTACCGTGGCCCCCATAGCTATGCCATGAATCTGCTTATAGAAACAGTGTTGGCATAAAAAGAAATTATTGTACAGCACTAATTCCAATAATTCAAGTATAAATCGCTGTGGGATACGATCCGGAAGGTCCAGGGGAAAGTCACGCAAGCAATTTAATGCTTCTCCCTGATCGATGTTTGTGTATAAAGCTTGCACGTCCAGAGATACCAGAAACCCACAGGAAGAGGTATTACTGCAGCTTCTTAATTGATCCAAAAAATCTCCTGTATCCCGAATAAAGGACCAAACTCCTGCCGCTGCTGGTTGTAAAAATAAATCACAGAACCTCGACAGAGGTTCCAGCAAAGAGTCTCTACTCGAGACAATTGGGCGGCCAGGAGGATCCGTAAGGGACTTATGTACCTTAGGGACTAAGTAAAAGATTGGAACCTTAGGATGTTGTTTATTGAGAAAAGCCATCTCATGCTGAGTGATCCAGTGATTAAAAAACGCTATAGAAGTCACTGAATGAACTTGCTGCCGAATAGTCTCAGTGGGATCATCAGATAATATTATATAATTTCGGCGATCAGCCAAATGGGTCTCTAGACACTGTTGATATTGTTCCGGAGAAAGGACCACCGTGGCCCCTCCTTTATCCGCCCTCCGTATCACCAAAGGGGAATCACGTAATTGTTTAACCGCCTGGGTTTGTTCATGAGACAGATTAGAATATCCTCGGGGTACACACGCCTCCTCCTCAATTAGATGTTGAAACACCAAATCCTGATAGGTGGAGAGAGCCGCATCAGGGGCCCCTGGAGGGAGCCATCTAGAGGGGTTCCGGATCAAAGAGGAATCTGCTATCTCAGAAACCATAGACATATGTTGCATGACCCTTAATTTGCGGAAGAATTTTTGAAGGGCTACTCTTACTGTGAATCCATCATATCGTGGGGTGGGAACAAAGGAGAGACCCTTATCCAGCACTTGCATTTGAACTGAAGAAAGAATTTGGCCAGAAATGTTTATGACTGACGATTCTTCGTACGAGACCGGGTATCCGGTCCCTCCCAAAAATCCTGTTGATATTGTCTATGGGAGCGCCGACCTCGATAGGAATTACCACGATCCCGTACTGCAGCTGTGGAACGAGAGGAGCTAACAGCCCCAGTTGTAGAATCACTCAATTCCGACTCAGTAGAAACCTCAGAATCAGGATGAAAAGTTACTTTTTTATTAGGGTAATTTTTCTTCAATGATGGCCAATTGTAGACACAATTATTATCATAATCAGTCTTATCTCTTTTAAATTTACGAATCTTCAGACCCCTACTATAATCTTGATAAGAATCTAGCTGTTTTTGAGACTTCTGCCATTGAATTTGAAATGTAGGGGGTTCAATTGTTTCCAAAATCCGCTTTCTCATAGTCTCCACTTGTGTTGTTAAAGATTCTTGTTCCTGGGAGGATCTCTCCGCTAACAGGGCTACTAGATCAACACCACATTTATTTAATATCATATTCCATTTTTGTAAAAAAGTTTCATCATCAGTGTATTGTTTAGGGGGTTTGATGACTCGCAGCTCCCGAGGAAGAATGGTGGATTTTAAATATTGCGTCATGGCTAAGCCATGCATCTGCACCCTAATCAATCGGGTTAGATTATCAGAACATGCATCGCGATTGAGGACGAGATCCCTCTCGGCGCCTATGGTAGATCATTGTTTACAGCATGATCATTCTTTTACCACATTACGATGGCGTGTATTAGATTTTATACCACTAGATCCCCGGGGGGGTGATCGCGAACAAAGATTGCAATATCAAGAACAGCGCTGGATTCACCGATTGGACTCAGTGACCCCAAGGGGTTTAAACCAACAAATTGACTGGCATACCATTACCTAAGGTTGTTATAGCTCTCTGAGGGGGATTCCCTGATGGTGGGTGTTCCCCCTTTACAGCGAGCTACTCCATTGGTCATGGCACTTCATGTGTTCTATATACGTCAGACGCCGAAGACTTAAATGGCTGATCACACTTCCATTTGTTAGCTTTTCACATTGCCAAGAGCAGCTGACAGACAATCCTGATGCAGGGTTCACTAGCGTAAATATAATGTTGAACCCGAAACGAGCGCTACGTCGGACAGTCGATTTGGCGGCAATGGCAATTTTCTACTACAGTTAAGTGCTTTTGATAAAATTATTATTAAAAAGGAGAAATCACGGCGGTGCTCTGTTTGAATTCGAGAGATTGAATGGCAAGGCATTCAGTGACGTTATTTTTACGTTTTCCACACTAGCCCAATCAAAGCAGGGATTCCCCTAATCAGTGGGGTGTTCCCCTGTTCTCATTGGACGGCTCCTGTTTAAATACGTGAAATACATTCTTCCGCATTCATTACACAAAATTTTGTACCTTGGCCGCACTGACGGCGTCTCTGGATACTTCGTTGCCTGAATAAGAATTGATTGCCAGCATTTGATACAGAGCCTGTAGGCTCGAAACGCGCGCGTCATGCTATTGGGAACTTTTTGAGCAACGGATCTGTTTGGAACTATTACGACATTTCAGTTAAGTAATAAGAAGAATTTTTACCTATACAGCAAGGTCTACACATTACAGGACCAAAAAGATAAAAAGTAGCTAGCAGTCTGGTTGGGGGATAAGTTAAACATCATATCCCTCCCACGGCTTAGCTCCGACAAAAAGAAAAAATATTTGAATGGTACTATTGCAGTGAAATTTTGGTTAATTTGATTCTATATTGTTTTCACTGGGGGTTGGTGGATTGTTATATTTATTAAGTACCTAATATGGCTGCGGACACATTTGCGTACACAGAGGAGCATTTAGATAAATTACGTCAACGTCCTTGCCTTTTTGATGTAACATCTAAAGAAGATTCAGCGGGTGCCTCGTTAATAGCTTACAAGGCACTTCGGAAGAGACTTGTAAGGTCCCAATTACATGAAGCAGGGATGACCCAATATTTAAAAACCCGAATAATACCACGGGGTTTACGAATGACACGAGCTCCCAAAATGTATAAATGGGATGAAGAGTTTATTACTAAATGGAATAAAATCTTAAACAAATGCAGTTTTGATTTAATTGCTTTAATTTTAGAGCGGACAATTCAGGAAGAAGAGACTATACAAAAACAAATTGAAGTGGCCCAATCATCTTTAAAAGAATCTTTAGGAGCAGATACATACACGCTTAAACTTGAAGAAACAAATAAGCAAATTAAAAGTTTTTTTGACTACATTAGATCCTTAAAGACTAAGAAATTTGCCAGAGATAAATCAGATTATGATTCAGATAAAGTATATTTTTGGATGTATGAGAGTGCTGATTCAGGGGCGGATACTCGGAAGACGGTGTCTTTTGAAAGATCTTCGGATGATACTGATGATAGTACAAATGAATCTAAAGGGCGGACCTCTGAGAGAGGACGGCAGGTTTTTCGGTCAGGACGGGGCAGAAGGCCCCGAGGTGTATATCAGGAGGACCAATGGGATCCTCCCAACACACGACAACGAGCTCGACAAGTTCGTCCATAGTAGTTAATCTAACACAACGGCATCTATCATCTGCCCAATTACAGTTACTCAATTACGGATTGTCATTTGTACCAACTGTGCGATATGATGCATTCAATATGAGGATTTATCTACAGAGATTTTTTCGGAAACTCCAAATCATCTCTTTTTTTCAAGATAAGCCGGCTACTTCAGACCTCTCAATTGTTCGACCAGTTTCATATTGGGTTCCATCAGCGCCATTGAATCCAATTTTACTTACCTATCAGTCTCTAGTGTTGCGAGATTTGGCACATTTCGAAGCTACACCTGTTCCACATCGTTCCAATTTAAGGAAAGAAGATTGGCAGGCTCTCTCTGACATTCAGTCTGATTCCAATTTGATAGTACGAAGAGCAGACAAAGGGGGCGCATTAGTGCTATAATCCCTAGATGATTATACAGCATCGTTACGTCAGCATTTAGAAGATGCTACTACATATCGAAAATTAGAGGGAGATCCCACAATGGCCTTACTATCTGAAATAAAATCATTAGTGGAGGGAGCTTTACACAATCAATGGATTACACCAAAGGAACATCGTTTTCTTATAAAAACTTTTCCGCGAATTCCGACTCTATATCTTGTACCGAAGATTCATAAATCTTTGATATCCCCTCCAGGACGTCCTATAGTTTCCTGTAGAGATTCCGTGCTAGAGCCTCTCTCTATTTTTTGTGATTGCTTCTTAAAAGAAGAGGCTAGTCAAGTTGCCTCATTTATTCGTGATACTACGCATCTTTTACAACTGTTGTCATCTGTGAATGTTCCTGTTGGAGCATATTTGGTTACTCTAGACGTGGTATCTTTGTATACTAAAATAGATCAAATGGAGGCATTAACATTATTGAACAACTGTTTTCAAACTGCACCAGCTAGAATACCAAAATCTTTTCTGCTTCAATTAATTGAATTGGTGTTGACTAGGAATTATTTTCTATCAGGGGGAGTATATCACCATCAAATATCTGGTATAGCGATGGGGGCGACGAGTGCCCCTTCAATAGCTACCCTATACATGGATGAGATGGAGAGAATGCAGATTCAAACATCATCGGAATTTTCTAAGATTTTAATATGGAAGAGATTTTTAGATGACGTATTTTTCATTTGGACATCATGTGAGACATCTCTTACTGCTTTTTTGTCTTGGTTAAATACCCTACGGGCTAACATTCAGTTTGTAGCACACATCCATTCTACTACTATTGCTTTTCTTGACCTTCAAATTACAATATCAGATGGACAACGTTTTACCATTCTCTATAGAAAAACTGTCCAGCGCAATAGCCTTCTACATTATCGGAGCTATCATCCTGGTCCTCTACGAAGAGGCTTACCCTATGGGCAATTCTTACGCCTTAGGCGTAATTGTGCTACTGTACAAGATTTTCTTTTTCACGCTCAAGATCTTAAAGACCGATTGATAGCACGAGGTTACCCCTTTCAAGTGGTACATACTGCACTGCAAAGAGCACGATTTACACATCGCGAGTGGTTACTTGATCCACAATATGCAGTTGATAAACAAACTTCATCTGACACAATAGTGGGGATTCTCCCGTTTCTTGAGGGCAGTTCGGCGGTCTCACGGATTTTAAGGCGACATTGGCAGACCTTACAGATGTTGGAATGCTTTAATAAACCATTGCAATTTGCTTTCTCCCGGGAGCGAAATCTAGGTGACATGATCATGAAGACGTCTTTAGAGTCTGATCGGTTTACTAGACAAATGGTTACGAATGGCCATGTTACTTGTAACAAGTGTAGACATTGTGCCTCTTCCCTCACGGGAATTCAATGGAGTCATCCAAAAACGCAAAACAAATATATGAGACATTGGGACACCACATGTCAATCAAATTTTGTGATATACATGATTGTTTGTCCGTGTTCTTTACCCTATATAGGCCATACCACTCGTCCAATCAAAATTCGTTTGAATGAACATGCCTCCCGAATACGTCAAGCAGTGTTAACTGCACCGATGGTGTCACATTGCATCACTAATAACCATCGTTTTGAAGATCTAAAATGGACGATTATCGACCATATCCCACTCGACCCCAGAGGAGGGAATCGTCATCAGAAATTGCATAAATTAGAGCAAAGATGGATATTTCAATTGGCATCAGTAGAACCGGACGGACTTAATCGAGAGATTGAATGGCAAGGCATTCAGTGACGTTATTTTTACGTTTTCCACACTAGCCCAATCAAAGCAGGGATTCCCCTAATCAGTGGGGTGTTCCCCTGTTCTCATTGGACGGCTCCTGTTTAAATACGTGAAATACATTCTTCCGCATTCATTACACAAATTTTGTACCTTGGCCGCACTGACGGCGTCTCTGGATACTTCGTTGCCTGAATAAGAATTGATTGCCAGCATTTGATACAGAGCCTGTAGGCTCGAAACGCGCGCGTCATGCTACTGGGAACTTTTTGAGCAACGGATCTGTTTGGAACTATTACGACATTTCAGTTAAGTAATAAGAAGAATTTTTACCTATACAGCAAGGTCTACACATTACAGGACCAAAAAGATAAAAAGTAGCTAGCAGTCTGGTTGGGGGATAAGTTAAACATCATATCCCTCCCACGGCTTAGCTCCGACAAAAAGAAAAAATATTTGAATGGTACTATTGCAGTGAAATTTTGGTTAATTTGATTCTATATTGTTTTCACTGGGGGTTGGTGGATTGTTATACTGTTTGAATACACAGCACTGGGAAGATAATCTCCGACAAAAATTTATTTTCTAACATAGGGTGAGTTTTTGGTAATTGGATTTTTTTGACTTAGTTTTTGTTACTGTACTGTATTGTAAAATAAAATGAGCATTAGTGTAGCTCCTTCTTCACATCCTCCAGATATTTGCCTAACAAAATGATCACTTTTCAGATGCCTGTTGGTGTCTGGTATAACCTCAGACACAACAGCAGACATCTAGGATGTTTCTGAGATCAGGCAGGGATATCCAAGTTCTTGGGAATGCCCCAATCATGCTTCTACCAAGCCCCAGTTCAGACTTGCATATCCTTACATTGGAGACGTCCACACACCTAATACCTCCATGCTTTGGACATCTCTATGCCCATTTTCAGACATCCGAAGCACAACAGGATTTTCAAAATAACCCTCTTAATGTGGACAACTGCAAAGTCATTCACATAGGGAAAAATAACTTAAATTATAGCTAGGTTCCATTTAGCAGTCCACTCAGGAAAAGGATCTAGGTGTCATCATCGACAATATTTTGAAACCTTCTGTCCAGTGTGCAGCAGTTGCAGAAAAAGCCAACAGAATGTTAGGTGCAGTATTATTAGGAAAGGAATAGCAAATAAAACAAAGCATACTGTAATGCCTCTGTATCACTCCATGGTGCGATCACACCTTGACTACAGTGTGCGGTTCTGATTACTGCATCTCAAAAGATATAGTGGAATTAGAAAAGGTACAGAGAAGGGTGACAAAAATGATAAAAGGGATGGAATGACTCTCCTATGAGGAAAGGCTACAGAGGTTAGAGTTCTTCAGCTTGCAGAACACACAGCTGAAGTGATATATAATAGAGATTTATAAAATCCTAAGTGGGGCGAACAAGTAAACGTGAATCGATTGTTTATACTTTCAAAAAGTATAAAGACTAAGAGACATGCCATGAAGTTATAGGTTAGTAAATTTAAAACAAATATCAGAAATTACCTTTTCTTTCAAAGTATAGTTACGCTTTGGAACTCATTGCCAGAGAATGTGGTAAAAGCAGTTACTATAGCTGTTACAATTAGGGAGACATGGTTCACGGAAAACCTTGACTGGGATGTAATTATACCAGGCTATACTTTATTCAGGAAGGACAGGGTAGGAAGAAGAGGAGGTGGAGTGGCACTATATGTCAAAAATACCATTAAAGCTATAGAATTGCAGGGCTTAGCAGGAAGAGAGGAGGCAATGTGGGTTAAACTAGAAAGAGGGAAAGGGAAATTCATTTGCATTGGAGTTATATACAGATACCCCTCACAAGCAGTAGAAGTGGACGAAGATGTACAATAATAGAAGACATATGCAGTATTGCCATGAAAGGAGAAGTGCTACTGACAGATGATTTCAATATGCTGGATGTGGATTGGCACATCCCTGCTACGGTGTCATCTAGAAGTAAGGAGATCCTGGATTCTCTACAGGAGAACTATTCAGGCAACTAGTAACAGAGCCCACACGTGATGGGGCCATACTGGACCTAGTGCTTACCAATGGGGAAAGAATTTCTGGTGTTACAGTGAGAGATCATCTCACTTTGAGTGATCACCAGATGGTATGGTTCAGTATTAGGACTAGGGCTGATAAAATCCATTCAAAAGTGAGGGTCTTAGATTTTAGGAAACCTAACTTTGCCAAGATGGGTCAATACCTCAAGGAGTCGTTAGCAGGATGGGAACAGCAATGTAAAAAAACAGTGGGCAAAACTGAAAAGGGATATTTTAAGAGCAACAAACCTTTTTGTTAGAAAGGTAAACAAATGTAAAAGGAAAAGGAGATCGTTATGGATCTCAAAAGAAGTAGCTGAAAAGGTGAAGAAAAAGAGGGAGGCCTTCAGGAAATAAAAGAGATCACAGAGAGAGGAAGACAGGCATCTATATTTGGAAAAACAGACAAGCTGGCAAAGTAGTCAGGGAAGCAAAAACACAAAAAGAAGAAGAAATAGCCAATGCAATAAAATGTGGGAATAAGACCATTTTCAGATATCTTAGTGAGAGATGAAAGGGCAAAAGTGGTATTTTCAGACTCAAGGGTGCAGGGAAGGAATATGTAGAAACTGATGAGGATAAAGCAGAATTGCTTAACAAATCTTTCTGTTCTGTGTTCACAGATGAAGGGCCAGGAACAGAACCTCAGAAAACACCCACAAATAGGAACAGAAAAGACAGGGATCTAGAATGATTTTCAGAAGACTGTGTTCGTGAGGAACTAGATAAAGTAAAAGTAGACAAAGCGATGGGTCCAGATGTAATATATCCAAGAATACTGAGGGAGACGTTCTAGTGACTCCACTGTCTGACCTTTTCAATGCTTTTTTGGAGTCAGTCTCCAGAGGACTGGAGAAAGGCACTTGGTCCCTTTACACAAAAGCGGACATAAGGATGACAATGAGAACTAGAGGCCGGTTAGTCTAACCTCTGTGGTTAGTAAATTATTGGAAAGGCTACTAAAAGAGAGAAGAGTGAGGTTTCAGGAGTCCAATGGATTGCAGGATCCAAGGCAGCATGGATTCAGCAGAGGCAGGTCTTGTCAGACAAATCAGATTTCTTTGACTGGGTGACCAGGGAATTCGAACCAAGGGAGAGCCCTAGATGGGTGTATTTAGATTTTGGTAAAGCCTCTGACACCATTCCGCAGGCAACTTATAAACAAACTGAGCACCCTAGGAATGGACCCTAAAGCTACTGATTGGGTTAGAAATTGGTTGTGTGGGAAGCAACAAAAGGTACAGGTACATGGAGTTCACTCTGATGAGAAGGAGGTTACCAGTGGTGTGCCATAAGGATCTGTCCTTGGTCCAATTCTTTTTAATATCTTTGTTAGTGATATTGCGGAAGGGCTGTTGGGTAAGGTTTGCCTCTTTGCAGATGATACCAAAATCTGCAATAGAGTGGACACACAGGAAGGAGTAGATAACATGAGGAGGGATCTACCTAAGCTTGAAGAATGGTCTAGAATTTGGCAGCTGAAATTTAATGCTAAAAAATGCAGGGTCATGCATTTGGGCTGCAAAAATCCAAAGGAACGGTACAGTGTAAGGGGTGACGTACTTCTGCCCATGAAAGAAGAGCGGGACCTGGGCGTAAGTGTGTCTGACAATCTTAAAGTAGCTAAACAGGTAGACTAGGCGACTATGAGAGCCAGAAGGATGCTTGGGTGTATAGGGAGGTATGGCCAGCAGAAAAAAGGAGGTGCTAGTGCCTCTGTATAAGTCTCTGGTGCAACCTCATTTGGAGTGTTGTGTGCAATTATAGAGACCGCACCTTCAAAAGGATATAAGCAGGTTGGAGTCGGTGCAGAGGGTGGCTACTAAAATAGTTAGTGGTCTTCATTATGAAGCATATGAGGACAGACTTAAAGATCTTAATATGTATACTTTAATGGAAAGGCAGGATAGGGAAGATATGACAGAGATGTTTAAATACCTCCATGGCATTAATGCACAGGAGGAGAGTCTCTTCCGATTGAAAGCATGCTCTTCTATGAGGGGACATAGGATGAGGGTGAAAGAGGATAGACTCAGGAGTAATAGGTAGAAATATTTCTTTATGGAAAGAGTGGTAGATGAATGGAATAGTCTCACAGTGGAGGACAGTATCTGAATTCAAAAAAGCATGGAACAAACACAGAGGATCTCTAAAGGAAAAAGGGGCACTAGTATAAGGGGCGGCTAAAGGCAATCTGCTGCCTGAGGCGAAGGATGAGATGCCCCCTCCCTCCCCCGTAGTGGTAGGTGGGACTTTTTCAGAGCTCCAGTCAGGGACTGAACCAAACCAAAAAGCCGATTAGATTATATGGAGGAAATGCAAGATGTTTCCACACTAAGGAACTAAAAGAGAGCGAGAACCAACAGCACAGGTTATAAAACCAAATTATAACTCGTTTTTATTTTGTTGTTATAAACTGCGTTATGGTTCCTGCTTTTTCTTTTTCAACATATATTTTGCATCCACAGTGGGTGCAGAGCAGAACCAGGACATTCATCAACAGAACTCAATATCTTAATCTGATTCTGATCATCTAACAGCAAACATTCTCCAGTACCAGGCATATTGTGAACTAATACAAAACCCTACAACAAAGAGCACATCTACCATACCATACCATATCAGCACCAACTTCCAAAACTCTCATAAGGAGCCCATGTAAAAAAAGGTCACTGTAAATACTTCAGTAGGCCCTGGAACATCCATACACCTATTTGAAAAGCTGAACAAGTCAAATTAATACAGTACAGTATAGATCTTTATGTACAAACTCCATGTTAACAGCCTCAGTCACACACTCAGAACACAAACCCTCACCAAGTGCAGAATAAGTAACCACAATCTAAAGTAAAAATAAAAATATGCAGACAAAATTTAAACTGAAACCCCAAGAAGCCAGACTCTGTATGCAGTGCAACATCAGATAAATAATTTATTTATTTAGACAGTTTTGTATACCACCTTATCCTTCAATCAAAGTGGTCACAACACAATTGGGGGATACATTTAACATGAGGGGATGGGGGGGGGGGGCGCTAGAGAGCCCGAACTGACATGGCAGCATCTCCCTGAAGCTCCATGCCGGGCGTCCCACATTTACAGGAGGGGAGGACATGAATCCGTGATTTTGGGGATAAGCTGAGTGGTTGAGTGTGGCGTAAGAAGGGGCGAGGTGGAAAAGGGAATGAAGGCCGGTATGTGATCACCGCCTCGTAAATTATGCCCCCCCCCCCCCGACCTGCCGACGAGAGAGGCCTGGTCTGCGCAGCTCCGGTGGAAGGAGTGGCTGATTGATGTTGCTCTGCATAGGCCCTGATTGCTAGCCTCGATGTCTTGCCTACCTCCCTGAGCTCCCCACCTGGTGTAATTAATTGGTTCCCCGATGTAACTGCTGTGTGAGAGAGCCGGATCTGAAGTGCATTGCCGAGGACCGGGAGTTGCTGCGCCTAATGTTGGAGCCCTTGGCAGGGGATTGCTGCTGTGAGTACCGGAGGGAGAGCTGAATTTAGATGCTGTGGCTCTGTGGTGGTGCCAGAAGAACGGAAAAGTCTCCACTGCGGGCGTGTGTGTGAAAGGGGAGACAGTTCTTGTGCTGATCCTGTCCCGGAGACCTCTGTGGCAGCCATTAGCGCATGGAAGGGAGCAGAGAGAGCTGAGTGGG
This sequence comes from Ichthyophis bannanicus, assembly GCA_033557465.1. NCBI lineage: Eukaryota > Metazoa > Chordata > Amphibia > Gymnophiona > Ichthyophiidae > Ichthyophis > Ichthyophis bannanicus. Next base: position 627,138,555 of record CM066031.1, read on the forward strand.
GCCCGCGGTGGGAAAATTATCTACAGCTGACTCGGTATGATAGTATATTCTCTCCCTGTCCTTTAAGCTGTGGGGGCTGTGGCTTTGACCAATACCAGGAGGAAGGAATTGGACATGAACTACAGCGGAATAAGTATATTGCCCTGAGTTGTGAGCTGGCTGTTCCAATTTATAACTGCTATTTTTTCTTTTCCAACTGAGCACATGGCTATGCAGCAATGAATGATTAGCGCCATCTGGTGGTTGAATAGGGAAGTAGTGGCCTAGCTTTGCAATAGAGGCTGAAAACGGTCCAGGACACTATCTGTGGTGGTGGGAGGCAACAGTGATTAAGATATGGCGTCCACCAGAAAGAATACAGCTGATCTGAAGGAATTTGCCTATGGCAGTGCGCGAGCTGAGCCTCAGGAGAGGGATAAGCAAATGACAGAGGGCCCGTCTGGGAATGTGGTAGTGTCTGATTCTGGCAAGAAGGACCCCTCGCAGTGAGTGCTCTTGTGACTATTACAAAGGAAGAACTCAAATTGTGGTTCAATGAAATTAAAACGGACATTGCTGGGTTCAAAGGAGAACATAAGAACATAAGATATGCCATACTGGGTCAGACCAAGGTCCATCAAGCCCAGTATTCTGTTTCCAACAGTGGCCAATCTAGGTCATATGTACCTAGCAGTTTCCCCAAGAGACACAAGTTCCACAATGCTTGTACTGGGTCAAGCATTGATATCTTCGGTCACTTCTTAATAATGGTTTATGGACCTTTCCTCCAGGAACTTGTCCAAACCTTTTTTAAACCCAGCTACACTAACAGCCTTTACTACATCCTCCGGTAACAAATTCCAGAGTTTGATTACACGTTGAGTGAAAAAATATTTTCTTTTATTAGTCTTAAATAGTTTACCCTGTAGCTTCATTGCATGTCCTAGTCTTTCTATATTCTGATAAGGTAAACAATCGATCTACGTTTACCCGTTCCACTCCGTTCATTAATTTATAGACTTCTATCATATCTCCCCTCAGCCATCTTTTCCAGGTTAAAGAGCCCTAACCATTTTAGCCTCTCTTCATAGGAGTATCCTTCCATCCCCTTTACCATTTTGGTGGCTCTTCTCTGTACCTTTTCTAAAATTGCTATATCCTTTTTAAGATACGGCGACCAGAATTGCACACAATATTCAAGGTGCGGTCTCACCATGGAACGATATAGAGGCATTATAATATCTTTTGTTTTATTTTCCATTCCTTTCCTTATCATACCTAGCATTCTATTTGCTCTCTTGGCCGCCGCTGCACACTGGGCCGAGGGTTTTAACATGGTATCCACAATGACGCCTAAATCTTTTTCCTGGGTGGTGGTTCCTAATGTGGAACCTTGCATCGTGTAACCATAGCTTGGGTTGTTCTTCCCTAGGTGCATAACCTTGCACTTGTCCACATTAAATTTCATCTGCCATTTTGATGCCCAGTCTTCCAATTTATCAAGATCCTCTTGCAATTTTTCACAATCCTCTTGGGTTTTTAACAACTTTAAATAGTTTTGTGTCATCTGCAAATTTGATAACCTCACTCGTTATTCCACTTTCCAGGTCATTTATGAATATGTCAAAAAGCAGCGGACCCAGCACAGATCCCTGGGGTACACCACTATTCACCTTTCTCCATTGGGAAAATTGGCCATTTAGCCCTACCCTCTGCTTTCTATCTTTTAACCAGTTCCTGATCCACAATAGTACACTGCCTCCTATCCCATGACTCTTTAGTTTTGCCAAAAGTCTCTGATGAGGGACCTTGTCAAAGGCTTTCTGAAAGTCCAAATACACTATATCAACCGACTCACCTTTGTCTACCTGTTTATTCACTCCTTCAAAAAAACATAACAGATTAGTAAGACAAGATCTTCCTTGTCTAAAGCCATATTGGCTGTCTCCCATTAGGTTGTGACTATCTACATGCTGAGTAATTTTATTCTTTATGATGGTTTCTACCATTTTTCCCGGTACTGATGTCAGGCTCACCGGTCTGTAGTTTCCCGGATCACCCCTGGAACCCTTTTTAAAAATTGGTGTTACATTGGCGATCCTCCAATCTTCAGGTATTAGAGATGATTTTAATGATAGTTCACAGATTACTGGTAGCAGTTCTGCAATCTCATATTTCAGTTCTTTCAATACCCTTGGATGTATACCATCTGGCCCAGGTGATTTGCTACTCTTCAGTTTATCTATTTTTATTTTATTTATTTAACAATCTCTTATATACCGCAGCTTCCTAAGATCAGCTGCGGTTCACAATTAACAACAGGCAACAAATCATGGATCTAATAGTTGTAAGACATCTTCCCGATGTATCGATATTTCCTTCAATTCTTCCGCACCTTTAAATACCACTTCAGTCATGGGTAACATCCCTACATCTTCCTCAGTAAAGACCGAAGCAAAGAATTCATTCAGTCTCTCCGCTATCGCCTTGTCGCCTCTTAGTGCTCCTTTAACCCCTTTATCATCTAATGGACCAACTGACTCTCTCAGAGGTTTTTTGCTACGAATGTACTTGAAAAGGTCTTTATTTCGCGTTTTTGCTTCCGCAGCAAGCTTCTTCTCAAATTCTCTCTTTGCCTGCCTTATCAATGCCTTGCATTTGACTTGCCAGTGCTTGTTGTGTTTCCAGGTTTCGTCATTTGGCTCTTTTTTCCATTTCCTGAAAGATGCTTTTTTGGCAACAACAGCCTCTCTGACCTCACCTTTAAACCATGCTGGCAGTTTTTTGGACTTCCTTCCACTTTTCTTAAAGCGTGGAATACAGCTGGTCTGGGCTTCCAAGATAGTATTTTTCAACAACACCCAAGCTTGATGTACATCTTTAACCTTCGCAACTGCTCCTTTTAGTTTTTTCTTAACTGTTTTCCTCATTTTATCATAGTCTCCCTTTCGAAAGTTAAAAGGTAGTACTGTGGATTTCCTTACTATCCCTCCTCCACTAATTAAATCAAAGGCAATCATGCTATGATCACTATTGCCAAGTGGCCCCAACACCCTTATCTCTTGCACTAGATCTGGTGTTCCACTAAGGACTAGGTCTAATATGGCTTCCCCTCTGGTCGGTTCATGAACCAGCTGCTCCAAGAAGCAGTCATTTATTTCATCTAGGAACTTTATCTCCCTAGCATGTCCTGACGTGACACTGACCCAGTCAATACCGGGGTAATTGAAATCACCCATTATTATTACTGCGCTGTAACTTTTGTTAGCTTCCTTGATTTCTTTGAGCATTTCATCATCCATTTGGTCATTCTGGCCAGGTGCTCGATAGTACACCCCCACTGCCATCGCCTTCCCCCTTTTATATGGAATTTCAATCCATATAGATTCTACAGCAGATTTTGTTTCCTGCAAAACTTTAATCCTTTCTGGGTCAATGCCCTCTCTGACATAGAGCGCAACCCCTCCACCAATTTGATCAGCTCTATCATTACGATATAGTTTGTACCCAGGTATCACAGTGTCCCACTGGTTGTCCTCCTTCCACCATGTCTCTGATATTCCAGTCATATCTAACCTTTCATTTAGTGCTATATATTCTAACTCTCCCATCTTATTCTTTAGACTTCTAGCATTTGCATACAAGCATTTTAGAGAATGTATTTTATTCATGTTAATTTGGCTATTGTTAGACATGGGTAAATTGGGATCTTTAAGCTCTGGAGGGTATGTTCTCACAGCTGAGAGCTGATATCACCGAAGTCGGATGCCGGGTGGCGGAAGTTGAAGGATGTCCTGAGACATTGGAGGCGCGCACTGAATTGTTAGAAAAAGGGATGAAGAGTTTGGAAGATGACAGGGAGAGTATGGCATTGAAGCTGGAAGCTTTGGAGAACAGAGCCAGGCTACAGAAACTGCGCATAAAGGGTGTCCCTGAAGTAGACGACTACCAAGATTGTATGAAAACAGCGAAAGCTATCTGTGAGGCGGTCCTGAAAGAGGCTGGGGAAGAGGTGGTGGAGGTGGTGCTGGATCGAGCACATAGATCGCTTGGAGCAGTGTGACGGGAGCAGCCTAGAGACATTATCATCTGCTTCCATGATTACCAGCTTAAGGACAAAATAGCCAGCAAGATGTGTTCCATGGGAAAGTTTAAATGGCAAGGAACTGAAGTTGCTATATATGCTGATCTGGCCGCAGCTACACTACAGCGCCGGAAGTCCTGGCGTGAGTTTACTACTCGGCTGCGAGAGGACAATATAAGATATAAGTGGTTATTCCCGGTGGGGCTTGCCTTCACCGTTAATGGGACGACTAGGCATGCGGAGACCTTGCTGGCACTGAAGGAAGCTATGAAGGAGGCTGGCATCCAGCGGATTCCAGAGATGGAGCAGACGGGCGGCACACAGCAGCGCGTTCCTGACAGGAGGTGGTGTCGGGTGGACAGACAGGAGAGGAAATCTGCCTAAGGGGCAATGAATACGCCCTTCCGAAGTTGAGGGATGAATTTGTATGTTTAAATATGCTGTGGGGAGGGTTGATGGGGAAATATTAGGAGAGGGGAGGTGGGGAAGACAATGTATATGGGATTGTGTATGTTGTTTAGAGATGTGGGGCTGGGAGTTCCGGTAAAGTTGGCTAGAGGAGAGGGGGAAGGTAGGTGGGTGGGGGTGCAGCGACACTGGGTTCTGGGGTGTCCAGATTGGGGTGATGTGGGGGGAGTGAGCACGGTAGAGGGCTATAGGGGTGGGTGTTGAAGGAGAGGGGGGGGGAAAGGGGTTGGGGAGCGGGGGGGGAGGGCAAACATAATCAGAAAAGTGTTGGGGTGTGGGGGTAGGAGAGGGGGGCTCACTATGGAATGGTGCGCACTGGTGGTAGAAGTGATTCCTGAAAATGGAACGTGTATTAAAGATCCTCACGCTTAATGTGCATGGTCTCAATTCCTGACAAAAGAGACGAGCAGTGGTAAGAGAAGGTGCCCAAGTTCAGGCAGATGTGCTCCTGCTGCAGGAGACCCATTTAAAGAGCTCTGGGGGGGGGGGGGGGGGGAATTTAAAAGGGTAAATATGAGAGGGTTTTTTGCTGCCAATCGAAGTTCTTATAAAAAAAGGGGGTGTGGGGATAATGTTTTCCAAGGACCTCCTGGTGGATACTAAGGAAGTTATTCGAGACCGGGAAGGGTGATATGTTCTTTGGTGTGAGTTCTTGGAAGGGAGAGAGGTTACCATTTGCTTTGTGTATGCGTCTAACATAGCTCAAGGCCCTTTTTTCGACTGTATTCTTCCACTTATAGAGGAGCATAAACGGGGGAGCCTGGTTGTAGGTGGGGATTTTAATGTAGTTGTGGATCCGCGCCTGGACTCCTCGGGGAGAGGTAGGAGTTGGGATAAATTGGGAAGAAAGAAGTTGGTTAAATTGATGTCCGCATTGGGATTCGTAGATGTCTGGAGGTATAGTCATGTTGGAGAACAAGCTTACACCTTTTTCTCACATCCTCACCATACGTATAGTAGAATTGATGTGGATAGACTCTAATTGGTTAGATAGGGTGGGCACTGTGGATATTGGTGCTGTGTCCTGGACGGATCATGCACCGGTAATACTTGCTCTTGCATTTTATAAAGAGCGTACCGGACTCCGGTTTTGGAGATTGAATGAATCGCTGTTGGCAGATCCGAAGGGGGTGGCCAGCCTGAGGGACTGTATTACAGAGTATTTTCAACTAAATGGGGGAGCGGAAGTATCCCGGGAGATAGTGTGGGATGATATGAAAGCGGTAGTCCGGGGGCGTTTAATAGCAATGGCGGCAAAAAAGAAGAGGCAGGCTGGTGTGGCGGAGGAAGGGTTGAGAGCTCAGTTACAACAATTACTTAGAGAGCACCAAAGGACTGGGAGTAGGGCGGTGTTACAACGGCTGACTAGGGTGCGGGAGGATTTGGAGGCATTAAGACTGGGGGAACTGATCTTCCAAATGAAAAGGCTGCAGCATGCTTATTATATTGGGGGTAATAAACCGGGTCGGTATTTGCCTCGGCAACTTAAATGAAGGCATGTGCAGCAGCAGTTATATAAGCTGAAAAACGAAAGGGGCGAATGGGAACATGGCACCGTCAATATCCAGGCGATTTTCAGTAGGTATTATAGGGCCCTGTATAAGGCAGAGTGGAGAGGTTCGGAGGTGGAGATTAGGCAATATTTGGAAAAACTTAATCTCCCAAAGTTGGAGGAGATGGAGCAGCAATGGATGGATAGGGCAATAGAGAAAGGGGAGGTGCAGGTGGCAATCAATGGCCTTAAGGAAGGCAAAGCCCCGGGGTTGGACGGTCTTACGGCCCGGTTCTATAAGACTTTCAGTTCAGAAATCTGTGGCGAACTTACCAGGGTCTTTAATGGTGTTCTTCTGGGGGGAGGGCACTACCACGGTCAATGGCAGTGGCGGGTATAGCCTTGGTGCCTAAACCGGGGAAGGATAAGGGGGTGAGTGAGTCATACCGGCCTATTTCTTTAATTAATTTGGACGCAAAGATTTTGGCTACCCATTTGCAGAACTTTCTACCCAAGTTGATAAATAATGACCAAACGGGCTTTATCCCCGGCAGGCAAGCCAGTGATAATATACGGAAGCTATTAAATGTTATCTGGGCGGCCCAGACGGCATAGATTCTTTGGTTGTGGCGGTGGATGCCGAGAAGGCATTCGATAGAATTGAATGGCCCTTTATGTTCGCTGTGTTGCAGAGAATGGGGATTGGGACAGGGTTTCAAAACTGGATCGGTGCATTATATGACCAGCCGAAGGCTAGGAGTCGAGTGAATGGTACCTATTCCACAGAGTTTGAACTGGAGCGAGGCACTCGACAGGGGTGTCCTTTGTCCCCTCTGTTGTTTGTGCTAGTTATTGAGCCTTTAGCACAACGGATTAGAGAGCATGATTGCATTAGTGGTATCCAAGTGGGTAGTGGAGAATATAAAATTTCTCTTTTTGCCGATGACATTATTTACACTGTGAGTAGGCCGGTAGAGTCATTACCAGTGTTATTGGCGGAAACACAGGAATATAGTTTGGTTTCGGGATATAAAATGAATATGGGTAAAACTGAGATCTTGAAGATTAGGCTGGGTCCCAATATGGAGGCTCAGTTGAGGCAGGATTACCCCTTTCGGTGGGCTAAGCAGAAGTTAAAATATTTGGGGGTGTGGATTTGCTGTGATTGGCGGCAATTGCGAAGATGAAATTATGATCCTTTAGTTGCTGAGATTCTGAATGATCTTGTGAGGTGGGATAAGGCCACTTTTTCCTGGGTGGGGCGAAATGCCATTGTTAAAATAAATCTGCTGCCTAGGATACTTTATCTATTCATGGCATTGCCCATTGAGTTGTCAATGGCACAATTGAAGATGTTGCAGCAAAGAATTTTCTCTTTCATCTGGAGGAGGCGTCCGCCCAGGCTAAACAGAAGGGTGATGTTTAAGCATAGAAGAGAGGGTGGACTGGGTGTCCCGGATTTGTTGAGATATTATAAAGCGGCTTAGCTACGGGCTCTTGTCTATTGGAGGATAGGGCCGGAGGCCCGAGGGTGGGTGCGAGCAGAGGAGGTCTTGAGTGGGCAGCGTACATTGGCAGACCGCGTGTGGGATACCGGACAGGGGAGGGGGGATAAGGCTGGGGAGGAGCCGAAGCCGAGTCCCTTTGTGGAGCTTACCCTAAAGGTGTGGAAATGGGAGAAAGCACATCTGGTGGGGATTAGAGTGGCTATCCAACTTCAGAAAATTAGATGGTGTAGTGGCTTCCATGAGGGGGGGAGAGTCGTGGTCTATAAAAAAATGAGAGGATAAGGGCTTGGTGTGGATGGGGCAGCTGTTCACGGAGAGTGGCCAGCTGTCTACTTTTGAACGCTTGCAGGAGCAATATGCCCTGGGGAAGGAGGATTGGTTTGGTTATTGCCAATTAGCACATTTTGTGCAGAATAGTTTGAAGGGGGCGGAAAGAGGAACGGTGTGAACCCCTTTTGAAAGAATGTTACTTTGAGGGGTGGAATCTTGGGGTCTGGTATCACAGATCTATAGGGGATTGGAAAGGGGGGGGTGCTTAGGCGGCGTATCAGGTGGCGTGGATGCGGGATCTGGGTGGCTCTTGGGATGAGGACAGGTGGGCGTCTGTTCATGAAGAAACTAAGACTGCGTCCAGTTCGGCGGCGGTGCAGGAGCACTGCTATAAAATGCTGTATCGCATGTACATCACGCCACAACGACTAGCTGAGATTGATAAAACTAAGGATCCTTATTGCTGGAAAGAGTGTGGGGCTCTGGGCACATATTAACATGTGTGGTGGGAGTGTCCAGTGGTCCAAGGAATATGGCAATGGATGCAAGGCATGGTAGGGAATATGTTGGGCTGGAAGGGGAAGTTAAGGCCGGAGCAGGTACTGTTGGGGGACTGGGGGGAGTCGGGGCATGATTTGGGGTATTTATTGAAGATGATTTCCATTGCAGTACAGATGGAAATAGCCTATAAGTGGAAGGACACTAGCAGTCCGGAAGTGGACCGAGTGCTCAAGCGAATTGTATTTATCTGTCAAATGGCAGAATTACAGGCACGCTTGACTAATAAGCTGAATGGATATCACCGTAAATGGCATCCCTTCATTCAATGGAGGTGGGAGAGGATGAAGTAGTGGGATGCATGAGGGGGGGGGGGATCATGCTCTTGGGTGGATTGGGGTAAGGATAGGTTGTAATTGGGATTCAGATATAGGACTCGGTAGGGGGGTTGTTGCTGGTGTTAAATATAGTGGTGTTAAATATAGTTCCATGGAGGAGAAGGGGGGAGGGGAGGGGCCCGGAGGGTGGGGGGGAGGGGAGGTAGGATGGGGAGAAGGAAGGTGAGGGAGGGGGGAGGGAGGGGAGGGTTTATTTCTATGGTACTGTTATTGGGATGTCTTTCAGGAGGTTTTCATGGGATATGTTACTGTTTAAGCTTATGCACTCATGCTGTTTTATGGGCTCCGGGTTACCAGAGGAGATGTGGGTTGTGACTGGATCAGAGGTTGTCCACATAATGTTATTTATTTATTTATTTTATTTATTTATTTAACAGTTGCTTATATACCGCTACCTTCCAAAGATCAGGTGCGGTTTACAGAAAACAGGTAAAGAAACAGTGTAACATATCTGTTTTTACATTAAACATCACTTGAATTATGTACATCTTAACTTTAACAATTAAACTTTTAAACTTTAGTGAACTATGTACAAGCAACGGATTTTGAAGTAAACAAAAAGGTAACTATTTACAAACATCGTAAACCGTGTCTATGTTCTGTGGGGGCACTTATTTGATGTAACCTGGGGCTGTTGGGCATTGTTTTTCCAGTTATGTACTGTTATGTTTCATTGAATGTGCATTAATAAAAACACTTTAATACAAAAAAAAAAACATGAGGGGATATGAGACACATACACTAATACTTATAGGGAACATGGGCAATGGAGGGTAAAGTGGCTTGCCCAAGACCACAAGGAGCACCTGTGGGACTAGAAACCCCAGTCCTTCCGGCCCAAGGTTACTGTCCTCTAGTGGGATTTGAACCCCTGACCTTCCAGTCTGAGGTAACTTGCCCCTACCACTAGGCCACTCCTCCCTACTATTATGCAGTTACCCCATACTGTGTAAATATAAAGATGCCAAAATACAAAAACACTCCACCAAAACAGGACAGGTATTTAATATTGAAAGAAAAAAGAGAAAAAAACTTCTTTATATCCCACAGTCTCTCTGTAACCTTTTACCAACCTATAAGGGGGTCTCAGAACTCATGGGCTAATGAGTGATTTACATCAATCTCTGTAAAACATTCGCCCTTTTGCATCAATGACCAATCCTTATGGTAAACATATACATAAGCAATGTGCAGAAAGAACGCAACAGCAAACTTAGCTTCAGAAATCCTTCAGCCTGTCACGATCAATCTGGTGCCCCAACGCCCCACTCAAGCGCCCATCAAATGTTTCACTCTATGTTTCGTCAGGGGATACATTTGCTCCCAAAGCTACAAAGAAACAAAACCATATCATTAAAATCTCATCCATTCCCACAATCAACCAATCAATTAAAATCCATATACTGCTTACCAAAACCACATTGCTCCACCTTAATCCATGTCAGCTTAACTTCAACATTGCCGGGCAAACCTCAACAACGCCACGCATGCGAACTAGCCTGCTGCTCTTTTAAAACCCCACCATGCAATGACGTCAAACAATAGCCAATGAAAAGCAGAACCGGGTGAGCATACGCAATGCCACACATATAAACTATCCAGCTGCTCTCAAAAACCTAACAATACCACAGCATCAAACATTGCCCGATGCAAACAAAACCAGATAAGGATCAGAAGTGCTGCAGATACAAAAAGACCAACTATGTCTTTTAAAAGCCCTGCTAGAATACACCGATGCGAACAGTCCTTCAACTCATGAAACCACACCAAATAAAAGTATATGTACGTACATATGCAACCGTTCCAAATCCGCTAGCCCTCTCAACTTCAACTACAGTCAAAAACACACACCCCAATCAATTTGCATGTTTAAACCTTCTGGGATCACCGTGCGTACACGAAAGATCCATCGCTGTTCACAAAGCAACAACACCTGTTCTCTCGTTTTATCCCCTCTGCCAGCCAGCAACTCATCAAGACAAAAGCACCTCAGATCTAAAAAAGTATGACCAAAATCCAAACAGTGCTGTACTATAGGTGCTTCCTTTACTCGACAGTGGATCCTGCTTTTATGTTCCAGTATGCGCTTCCGGAACTGCCGAATGGTCTTTCCTATATATAATAACTCACATGGGCACTGTATACCATAAACTACAAAGAGTAGTTACTCACCTGTTACAGGTGTTCTCCAGGAGCAGCAGGAATCAGTCCTCACATACGGGTGTCATCGGCGATGATGAAGCCCCAGCGGAGCATTTCCCAAGCTTTCTATGAAAGCCTTTGGGAATGCAGGCAAGCATGTGCGGTTCCCTTCCCGCCTAAAGGTGCCATCTTACCTCAGTCAAATGACATAGCTAAGAACAGCACACAAAAATGAAAAAATAAACTATGTACAACTGCAACTCCAAGGGGAGGAGGGAGGGTTGTGAGGACTGATTCCTGCTGCTCCTGGAGAACACCTGTTACAGGTGAGTAACTACTCTTTCTCCAGGACCAAGCAGGAAGTCAGTCCTCACATATGGTGACTCCCCAGCTCTGGGCTACCGAGGAACCCAGGCTGAACAAGAGAACTCCCTCTAGGCTCAGCAGCAAAGAAAGGCTTTTCAAGGACACAACCCCCACCGGTAGCCCAACAGAGGGCAGGAGGGCAGGAGCTGCCTATACCTCAAAGAGATTCCGGAGTACTGCCTGGTCAAAAGCACTGTCCCTACGGGACTCCCTCTCCAGGCAGTAATGGGCTGCAAAAGTCTGGCTGGAAGACCAAGTTGCATCCTTGCAGATGTCTACCAAGGGCACAGAGCGGAGATGAGCCACTGAGGCAGCCATTGCCTTGACACGATGGGCCATGACCCTACCCTGCAAAGGAAGGTCAGCCGCCTTATAAGCCCAGGTGATACAGTCAGCCACCCAGATGGACAAGGATACGCTTGGACACAGCCAATCCCAACTTATTGGGGTCAAAAGATACGAAGAGCTGAGTAGCCCTTCTATGCCCCTGCGTACGGTCAAGGTAGAAGGATAAGGCCCTCCTACAGTCCAGGGTATGCAGGACTGCTTCAGCTTGGCTAGCATGAGGCCTAGGGAAGAATGTCGGAAGAACCACCTCCTGATTGAGGTGGAAAGAGGAGACAACCTTAGGGAGGAACTTTGGATGAGTCCTGAGGACTACCTTGTTCCTGTAAATCCTGGTGTAAGGCCTGTCACAGACCAGGGCCTGAAGCTCACTTACTCGTCTAGCCGAGGTAAGGGCTATCAGGAAGAGAGTCTTCCAGGAGAGGAAGCGTAGTGGACAAGTAGCCATTGGCTCAAAAGGTGGGCGAGTCAGTTGCTGCAAGACCACATTTAGCTCCCACTCAGGGGCAGGAGGACGGATGGGAGGCTTGAGCAAAAGCAAGCCCCTGAGAAAGCGGGAAACCAAGGGGTGACCAGAGAGAGACTGTCCCTCCACCAATGAGTGGTGAGCTGCTAGAGCTGAGAGATGGACCCGAACAGAATTGGACTTAAGTCCCTGATTGGATAAGTGCAGTAAGTACTGAAGAACCACTGGCACAGTACAGGAGAAAGGATCCTCTGTACGTAAGTGACATCACACAGAAAACCTTTTCCACTTGAGAGCATATGTTTTTCTAGTGGATTGTTTCCTGGAGGCTAGGACAACCTCTTCAACTTCCTGAGGTAGGCCCCAGGGAGCCAAAACTACCCTTGCAGCCTCCAGGCCATCAAATTGAGAGACTTGAGATTGGGGTGCAGAAGGGAACCTGGTCCTGTGTGAGAAGTTCGGGTTACAACCCCAGAGGCAGTGGAGGATCCACCACCAGTTGAAGCAGAAGAAGAAACCAAGGCCGTCTCGGTCACCTGGGAGCTACCAGCAGGTCCGAGGCCTTGTCCTGGAGAATCTTGAATAGGGTTCGGGCCACCAAGGGCGTGGGAGGAAACGCATAGAGGAGGCCCTGAGACCAAGATATCAGAAAAGCATCCGCTGCTGTCCGCAGAGGATGTGGTTGCCTGGAGCAGAACTGTGGCAGTTGCTTGTTGATGGGGCTGGCAAAGAGATCCATCAAAGGGACACCCCATCTCAGGAAGTTCTTCTGAACTACTGAAGAATGTAGCTGCCACTTGTGGGGCTGCAGTATCCTGCTCAATCTGTCTGCCAGGTAGTTGTCCTGGCCAGGAAGGTAGACAGCCCTGAGGAGCATGTTGTGCTTGAAGGCAAAAGAACAAAGGTCCTCAGCTTCCCGACAAAGGATCCTGGACCCAGTTCCGCCCTGTTTGTTCACATAAAACATGGCTTCTTGGTTGTCTGTCTGAATCAGGACAGACTGATGAGCCAGGGTAGGAGTGAAAGCTTTGAGTGCTAATTGAATAGCTCTGAGTTCGAGGAGATTGATCTGCTGTGCAGCTTCCCAGGGAGACCAGAGGCCCTGGGTGCACTTGCCCAGACAATGCGCTCCCCAGCCTTGCAGGGAGGCATTGGTGGTTAGCATCACTGTGTAATCTGGAATCTGAAAGGGCACCCCTCTCAGCAGATTGGGTGGGTGTAGCCACCAGTTGAGGGAGTGCAGAAATGGTCTGGACACCCTTATCCTATCTCTGAGGCTGCCTGTGGCCTGTGACCACTGAGACCGAAGGCACCACTGTGCAGGCCTCAAGTGGGGAGGCACAGGCTCCACCACCCTGTCCATCAACAGACCCTGAAGCTCCTGACGGAGAAGGTCTGTGTGCAGAGGAGGCCTTGGATGCTCCCCTGGAAAATATGGGGGTGGCAGTTATTGGAAATGGAGGGCATATCCCTTGTGGATTATCTCCAGCACCCAACTGTCCCCGGTGATAAGGGGCCACTGGTGGGCAAAGAGGGTGAGACGACCTCCTGTGCAGGGTTGGGAGAGCAGTGGAGAAGAGGCTATGCTCAAGGAGTCAAAAGCCCCCACCCTGCTGAGTGGTAGCAGGGGCCTGAGGCTTGGGGGTCCTCTTCCTACGGGGCCCATTACCCTGGCCCTTGGTTTGCTGACCCTGGGGGGGAGCTTGGGCAGCCTGATAATGTGGGTACTGTTTGTAGGCAGTGCCCTTCCTCGGGTAAAAGGGCTTTTTACCCGAGCCCTTCTTTTTATGAGAAGAGGCAGGGGTCTTCCTCAACAGCCTTGTCCGGGTGAGGTGCTCGGTCTCAAGCTGTGCGGCCATTCGGTCATGGGCTTGCCAAAAAGGTTTTCACCTGGGCAAGGGACATCAACCAACTTGTCCTGAACCCATGGCTCGAGGTCCGATGACTGCAGCCATGCCTGGCGTCGAGCCGCGATGCTGGCTGCCGCAACTCGGGCCGAAGCCTTGAAGCCATCGTAGGCGGCGCGGGACATGAACTTCGAGCAGTCCCGAATCTCCGAGGACAAGGACTTAAATCTCTGCAAGGGTTCCCCGGAGAGACCAGCAGAGAATCCGGCCAACTCCTTGGCCAGATCCCGCAAGTACATGCCCATGTACAGCTAGTAAGACTGGACACGGCAAGCAAGCATCGAGCCCTGAAAACACTTTCTACCAACGCCATCTAGGTTTCTGGCCTCCCTGCCAGGAGGCACCGCGGAGTGCATCTTCTGACTCTTCAGACGATGCATGGCCGATTTCACAACCATGGAATGGTGTGGTAGCTGTGCCTTTTGAAACCCAGGGCTCTTCCGGAGTCGATAGATGGAATCGACCCGCTTGCTAAGAACCGGCGCCGAGGCCGATGCCTCACACATACGGAAGAGGAGCCATTCCAGCATCGGAGGAACCGGGACAGTAAAGGCCTCCTTCGGCGGGGAGTCATACTGTAAGGCCTCGAGCTCTTCAGCTCGAGGTTCTTCCTCGGGATCCGCCGGAATAGCCAAGGCAGTGGCCATATCCCGGATGAACTCCGAGAACCGGGTGTCCTCTAGAGGGGACCTACTCCGGGGTTCAGACTGCGGTGAGTCTGAAGGGACGCACTGAGTCTTAAAGGTATCGGGAGACTCCTCGTCCTCCGTCTCCCAAGCTGACTTGTCCGAGGACGAGTCGGGGTCCGACCCCGCGGGGCCCTGGAGCACCCGCCCCAATGACGGAAGCACCGGTGTCGACGCCCTCGGTCCCGAACGGGAGGTCGAGGGAGACCGCGACCGAGGTCGACTCCGAGCCACGATGGACTCGAGTATCGGCCCGGTCTCCGGGGTCGACTTTGACGTCGATGTCCCGGTGGTCGGGGCAGATGCGCCAGACAGGCTGGCCATCAGTGCCCGCAGCTGCTCCATGAAGGCAGACATTCTGCTCTCCAAGGCTGTCATCCTGAGACTCAGCTCGGGAGACGCAGCAGCCACCGACTCAGGCCCCGGTGGTGCCGGGCCCGATGTCGGCTCCCTGGGAGGAGAGCCCATGAGGACTACGGGGCTTACGTGTTCAGCAGACTCCGGCTCCACACGAGGAACTTTGGCAGGCTTCTCCGGTTCCACAGGCCCGGGGCGACGGTCGGGGGTCTTAGACCTGGCCCTCGAGGAGCCAGGGACCTCTTCCGATGATGCCCTCGTGAGCCGCTTCTTCCTCTTGCGTTCCCGGTCGGGGGACCCCCTGTCCAAGGAGCTTCGACGGCGCTCGGGATCGGAATCCCGAGATGTCGAGGCCTCAGACGAGGTCCGGGCCCAGCCGGAGGCTGAGTCCGAGAAAAGCCTTTCCTTTTGCTGCTGTTGACTCCGTAGTGCCTTGGAAGACATTTTTCCACAGGCCCCGCACGACTTAGGATTGTGGTCGGGGCCGAGGCACCGAAGGCAGCAGTCGTGTGTGTCGGTGAGAGACATTAGTTTCTTACACTGATCACACTTCTTAAAGCCACTGGAAGCTGTCGGGGAAAAAAGAGTCCCCGCGAGGTCAAAGGACCGGCCTTCCAGGGAAAAAGAGAAAAAAGGGTGCGAACGCCAGCCACGAAGGGCAAAAACCGAAAAAGAAGAATCGGGCTCAATACCGGTGTACCGAACCCGGCGGGAGAGGAACCGGCGTCGAACCGGTAGAAAAAAGAGCAAAAAATTGCTAAAAATCTGATTTTAACCGTGAAAACGGGACATACGTCCGATGGACTTCACGGAAAAAAAGAGACTGAAGTAAGATGGCACCTTTAGGCGGGAAGGGAACCGCGCATGCGTGCCTGCATTCCCAAAGGCTTTCATAGAAAGCTGGGGAAATGCTCCGCTGGGGCTTCATCGGCGCTGATGACACCCATATGTGAGGAATGACTTCCTGCTTGGTCCTGGAGAAACTCCGAATCACAAGAGGTCTGTCTTCTCAGCTTAAAATCCCTCCCATGATATGTAAAGTGAGTAATATCCCATGTAACCGCACAGATCCCACAGTCACCACATTTACGATGCCCCCCTAGCTCCCCTTCAACTTGCAGTAAGGGAAGCAATAGTGAGGGGCTCAACCTTTCCTGTAGATTCCGATGTCTCTGCCATACACACCTGACTTGCTTATTCTCAAGATCTGGAATAATACGCAACAAATTCCCATGCTTCTTAAATATTCGCTGTATACGCGAACTAAGAGCGGAATACTTCGTGATCAAGTTGACATACTCTGAATCCTCCTCATTATCCAAACCAGCATTCCTATGCATGTTTAAAAGCAACGCCCTGTTGTTATAAAGTGCCCTTTTATACTCTTGCTTCACAACACCCATCAGGTATCCCGTCTCTGCAAAATTAGCACTCAAAACCTTAGACTGTCGTTTGAATTCAGACACATCTGAGCAGTTCCAACGATATCGTATAAATTGTGAGAAGGGTAACCCATTACACAATCGCACTGAGTGAGCACTATCATAATGGAGGAAAGTGTTTTTATCTGTAGGCTTCCGATGCACCGATGTTACCCAGTTATTTGTGCCTTTCAGCACTACCAAATCTAAGAACACTATCTCACCATAATCAGATACACTAGTGAAGTGAATATTAGGGTCACAATCATTAAGCCATATTAAAAAAATCTTGAAATGACTCAGTTGTACCATTCCAGAGCATGAACACATCATCAATAAATCTGCACCACAGTTTAACTTGGAAGGAATAAGGGAAGAACTCAGCCATTTCTCTTCAAACAAACTCATAAACAAGTTGGCTACTGACGGGGCAAAAGTAGCCCCCATGGCTACCCCAGAGATCTGGTGATACAAAACCTTCTCAAACACAAAAAAGTTTTGAAAAATGGCCAACTGCGTTAGCTTTAAGAGAAACAAAATCATGGCCTCTGTCAAATCTCCTCTACGGTGTAAACTAACCTCTACTGCTTCATAAGCCGCAGGTTGCGGAATATTGGTATACAGAGAAGTTACATCAAGGGTTACAAGTAGAATGTCAGATAAACCAGACCATTCAGAATGGCTCTCTAAAATCTCTAAAAAATGTGTAGTATCTTTTATATAAGATGGTATATCAACTAACAGTGGGCGTAAAAAAGAATCCACAATCCAGATTCATCATGATAGGCTGAAGGATTTCTGAAGCTAAGTTTGCTGTTGCGTTCTTTCTGCACATTGCTTATGTATATGTTTACCATAAGGGTTGGTCATTGATGGAAAAAGGCAAATGTTTTACAGAGATTAATGTAAATCACTCATTAGCCCATGAGTTCTGAGACCCCCTTATAGGTTGGTAAAAGGTTACAGAGAGAATGTGGGATATAAAGAAGTTTTTTTCTTTTTTGTTTCAATATTAAATACCAGTCCTATTTTGGTGGAGTGTTTTTGGATTTTGGCATTGCAGTATCACTCTGAAAGTTGACCAATTTTTTGTTTTGGATCATAAAATATAAAGACAGCACAAAGTCCAATCACTAAAATTAAATAAAATTATTTTTTTCTACCTTTGTCGTCTGACCATTTTATAATCTGATCATGCTGGTCCCGATCTGAGGCTTCTGCTTTCCTGCCTCTCTTATCTCTCTTTCTATGGTCTATGGTCCATCTGACATTTTTTATCTCTTCTTTTGATTTCTTCACTTCCTTCCATCAGCCCATTTCCATTTCTAGTAACCCTCCCTAGTATCGACTCCCTTTCCAGTTCTCTCCTCCCAGTACCCTCCAATGTCAACCACCTTGCTATTCCACGACTGCCACTGGTGTCCATTCCCTTCCAGTCCCTCTCCTTCCCCACTGTCCATCCCCTTCTAGTTCCCATGACTGCCACTGGTGTCCATCCCAGGTATCAGCTCACGTCCACTCTCAGTGCCACCCCCCCCCCAAGTCAGCTCCTTTCCAGTCGCCCTACCCCCTTTCCATCTCCCTTCCAGTGCCATTCACACATGTCAGCTCCCTTCCAGCCTCCTCCCCATTACCCAGCCACCTACCACTCCCATCCCCAAGTGTCAGCTCCCTTCCAATCCCCCTTCAGTACATCCCAGGTGTCAGCTCTATTCCAGCCCCCTCCTTCCCCCACCATATCAG
Organism: Ichthyophis bannanicus; assembly: GCA_033557465.1. Lineage (NCBI taxonomy): Eukaryota > Metazoa > Chordata > Amphibia > Gymnophiona > Ichthyophiidae > Ichthyophis > Ichthyophis bannanicus. The sequence goes on from CM066031.1 coordinate 627,156,685, forward strand.
CTGCTTTCCAGTCCCCTCCATCCCCCATGTCAGCTCCCTTCCTGCCCCCTCCTTCCGCTGGCATACCCTCTCAGTATCTTCTCCCTTCCAGTCCTATTCTCCCATCCCCCCGCATCAGCCTATTTGTAGCCCTAGCCCCTAGTTTTCTTCCAGGGCCAGCAGCACTCTCCTTCCCTCCCCCATTAGCCCATTTCCAGTCCCAGCCCATTTCCAGTTCTATCCCCCCTTATCAGCCCACTCCAGTCCTAGCCCCTCATCAGCTCATTACCAGTCCTAATCCCCCCCCCAATAAGTCCCATTTCCAGCCTTGGTCTAACCCAGTATGGCATATCCTATGTTCTTATTTATTAAGAAGTGACCGAAGATATCAATGCTTGACCCAGTACAAGCATTGTGGAACTTGTGTCTCTTTGGGAAACTGCTAGGTACATATGACCTAGATTGGCCACTGTTGGAAACAGAATACTGGGCTTGATGGACCTTGGTCTGACCCAGTATGGCATATCTTATGTTCTTATGTTCTTAGTCCCAGCCACCCAATCAGCCCATTTCCTGTTTCCCATCAGCGCCGGCGGGCTCAACTATCAGAGCCGCAGGAAAGGGAAACTCTCCCTTTGCGGATCTGAAAAGCTGAGCTGGCGCTGAAGGAAATACAAAGTAGGGCTCTGCCAGGGAGGCAGAGGGCCACGGGGCACTTCATTCTGCTGCTGCCACGGCTGCAGCGGCAGCGGCTCCTCTGATCGGGGGCTTTTTTTGTTTGTTTGTTTTTTGAAGGCCGAGTGAGGCGGTCTTTTTGGGGGCAATTTGTGCCGCCCTCAAAAGGTTGCTGCCTGAGGCCACCACCTCACTCGGCCTCATTATAGAGCCACCCCTGAGAGTAGTTGTCGGAAGGGCAAACTAGATAGGCCATGTGGTCTTTTTCTGCTGTTATGTTTATATGTTTCAAAAAGGTTTGGACTGTGCTCATGTCTAGCCAGCACCTTGTTGTCTATGGCAACCAAGACTATGCTTAGTGGCCTTCTTATGTTATGTGATAAATCAAAAACTAAAGATTGAGCCCAAAGTTGCACACTTAACACAATCTCACAATTAAAAATAATTTTTGAAAATAGTTTTGTTGGAGCTTTACTATGGCATACAAGCAATCCGTGTACCTGAAACAAAAATGTAGTCCATTTTACTTTAAATATATTGCATTAGCAGCACTTTTTTGAAGCACAAACATTTAAAAATTCACTTGTTAAAACAGCAAAAAATCCATCAATACAGCACTATGTTTTGAACTCCTTCAGGTTAAATCAATTCTGCATCAGGGTAAATTTATTTATTTATTTATTTATTTAACAGTTCTTCTATACCGCTCTATTTTAGATCAGAGCGGTTTACATTCAACATCAACCATACAACACAGGAACCCTGAGTTGTATTTACAATAAACAGGAGATCAACTTGTAAGTAACTGGGGGGAACTATGTACATTGTATAACTTATCAATGAGATTTCTACTTTCTATACCTAGCACAATACGTTGTTTCACACAGCGGTCCTCCTGTCTTTCATTTCATCATGGCAACACTACATTACAGTCATTGCAGATAAGTAATTTACCCCTCTCTAAGACTCTCTAAGACAGTGGAGGAGTAGCCTAGTGGTTAGAGCACTGGCTTGGTAACCAAGCAACCAGGGTTTGATTCCCGCCAGCACTCCTTGTGGCCTTGGGCAAGTCACTTAACCCTCCATTGCCTCGGAAGAAAGGCCTGGCAATCTACTTCCGGTGACACTGCCAAGAAAACCCAAGAGCTTCTGGGTCGCCAGGAGTCAGGACTGACTCAAAGGCACACATTGCATTTGCAAGACTCTCCACTAACTTGTTCTCCCTTCTACTTCTATATTAAATTCAAACGTCTCTCTTCAAAGCCTGGTCTTCTGAACTTACCTCCAGTATCAGCTCATTTTCCTTGCAGTTCCCTGCTTATCAAACTTCCTCCCCCTTTGCTCTCGATCTATATGTTTTTATCCCAATGAAATTAATCTCTAGAAATTTCATTAATGGAATAAATGACGTGAAGCTTAAATCCCTATATTTCTTGCTCTTTCCAGTAACAAAAAACTTTTACTAGTTTTACACACAATATAATGGTTGAAATCAAAGAAAATTCCATGAACACTTTTGAAAATTAAGTACAGTTAAAAATTAATAATAAGAACAGGGAAAAGGCTGGTTGCTTTGTCAAGAGCTAGATCCTCTGACAAGCTTAAACCATAATGATATATGATTTTTTTTTGTTTTAAAGAAAAATGATTTTAAACTCTTGCACAATAAGAATATGTACACCAAATTTCTTCAAATTTTCTAACAAGAGCCCAGATGGGAACTACAGATAACAGCTGCAGTTTCAGCCTTCTAGCACCTTACTAATCAAAGATTTATATCTTTGAATAAAACTTTCTATTATAAATACGTACTACTTACAAGATCAGCTGTAACTAAAAAAAAAAAAAAGGTAGATGTCCATTTGACATATACGGGTATATTTACTAAAGGGCGTTAAGGTAGCAAGCTTTAACGGCACTGATAAGGGGTGTTACATGCGTAAAGGGCGCTGAATGGGTAGAGGCGTTCCAGCGTAAAGGGCACTATGGACCATCTAACGGGTGTTAACAGGACATCGGGCGTTAAGATGTCAAACATGCACCTTAACGTCTGAAAAACGCTGTAACCCTAAGGCTGGATAAAGAGCACCAAAGAAAGTCAATGTAAAGGTGATGGATGGAAGGACAGGTGGGAGCTGATGGACCTGCCATATCTGTGGGAACCCTACATGGCAGCCAGTACAGTGGATGAGCATGTGGAAGGCAGTTGTACCAATGCACAGGGAGGTACCAATGTAACATGATGCAATGTCAGTGTGTGGTATAAGATGGGGAAGATGTGTCCCCCCAGTGGAGCCAGAAGTGGCAGGATGTGTGCAGCGACAGGAGGACAGACTAGGAGTGGTGACATGCAGATCAGGCACAGGAGAGGCATGCGTGAAGAGCCAAAATGTGGAAAAGAGTACCAGTGTAGGTCATGGTGTAGCAGCTTGCACAAGAAGACATGACTGCATATAGCCGACAGAGGCAGATGGATGGGCTGAAGGAAGGATGGTGGCTGAGGAGAGTATGGTATGGGCTGGCAGCACCGATGTGCCATAGGTGCCACCCCCAACCTATTTGTACTGTGCATGAAAATGTGTGCCAGTGCCACCTGGAAGGCCTGTTACCAGACATGTGGGACTCACACCTGTCCCAGCCACACAGTTACCATTCAATAGCTCAGACAAATGTGTAGATGACACAGGTGTCATCCAAACTGGGCAAATGGGGCACATACACTGGTCGCCATCCAAGGGGTAGGATGTGTCCGCATGTACTGCAGAGATGTAATGGAGCCAAAGCTGTACAGTAACAGTCAAGATGTCATATATGACTCATGTTGCCCAAGTAGGTTACAGCTGTATGCATGTAACTGCCTGTTAGTATACCGCTGTAGCAGTGCAGTCACATCAGCTAATGTCTGATGATAAACAGGGACTGTATGAACCTGCAGTCAGCTGAGCCATTGGTGGGTTAAGTGATCAGCTCAAGGTCACAAGGAGGTGTTGTCAGTCCATGAAAGTTGTGGCAGACATAAAATGTGACAGAAACACATTCTGAAATTTCACATAAGGTGTGGTAGCGGGCCTCAAGCCATTGCCATGACCATCACGCCATGCCTCAAAGCAGGGGCATGACATCTGCAGGGTGAACATGTCTGACCCCCTGCAATGGGCTGCAGCAGTCAATAAATCCATACTCAGAGAAGGCTATGATGGGGAATAGCATGTTTGCAGACCCAAAGTGTGGCCATAATGCATAACAAAGTAGAAGGATGTGTGTCTGCAAGTCACAGCAGAGCCTGGACTGTTACAGGCAGGGAAATGACCTGAGTAACACACAGGTGCAAAATGAACAAGTGGGAATTGAACCCTTGTCCCCTGCTTATGGGGACATGGCACTAACCAGTATGCTACACATCCACACCTCACTAGCCTGCAATGTCTGAAGTCAAAGAGCCTGCAGGTCTCTGCCTAAACTGTCTGTTGTGAATGCCAGTATAGGTTAGCCCCTCCAGTATCCACGGTGCACTGCACACGCAGAACAGCACGATGCAGCTGATCACCAAATGGAGAATGAACTGATCCATCACATCAGCTCAGTATGACACACTGACAGTGTGTGCTTCAATCACATAACAGCTACAAACCTTGCTACTGTGCAGTTTCAGCAGTCACCCTAAATGTGAGAATGGGCACCCGGCACCTGGTCCTCAGAACATGCAGTGCTAGAGATGGTCTCTGCCGGTCATGCTGCAGATCCCCATTACTGCCAGTGTGTGGCAGATATTGTCTATAGTGCATTATGCTAGTCACCTTGTTTCCTGCACAATTGCAGCATGCTGTATGCGCTATGTGATAAGGAAGTTTATCATAGCTCAGGAAGGAGCTATAGAAAAGGTGAAGTGACTCTGAACAAGCAACCTGTCAGTTCTGGTAGAAATAAGAAAACATAATTTTCCTATAAAAGACTACCAGTCCCAGAATGCACCAGGTTTCCAACAGCCATTAGAGGAGCTGAAGTGGAGAAACGTGTGTTCAATAAGGAGGGCTACGAGGTAATCCCCAAGCACTCATCTCAAAGGGCAGGGCCTGATTCAGCACAGCTGAGCTGTGCTAAGGTGGAGCACTCATCTAGGCAGAATAAAGGTAGAGTTTATTCTACAGAGAAGCATTCTCAGAATAGTCATCATATTCTTCAGCTGGAGGATCATCAGAAGCAAAAGCCAGAACGGAAGGACAGAGAGAGCAAGAAACCCTTTGGAAGAAAGAAGAGGAAAGCCTTTGTGAGGTCTAAAGGAGTCCATAGCAGTACGTATACTGGAAGGCATTCTAAAGGCAAGCATACACCATTGGACTGGGGAAACCCAGAGGAGTGGTGCTGCAGGGCCAGGTATCTCCAGACGGTACCTGTGAGGGAGATGGCTGCACTTGGAAGGGACCCTAGGACCTATGCCAGGAGGTATGTGAAGAGGGATCCAGTGTCCAGGGATCTGGATTGGAGGGCTGGACATAAGAACTGGACTACATACTGGCCAGGCTATTTCAAGAGGAACTCTAACAGCAATGGAAGCTCAGGTATGAACATTGATCTAAGCCCTAGCTATATCCTGGAAAGACAGCAGGGACACAGTTATTCTCCTGAGATTGCTTCATTGAGAAATGCCTCTGTGCCAATCCATGATATTGAACCCATGGTTGTTGAAGGAGAAGGGGGAGAAGTTGCAGATATAGGCTGTGAGTACATGGATTGCTCTCTGTCTAAACTTTGGTAATTTGCTGTTATAATATACAACAACCATCACAAAGAAATACAAACTTGTTCTTTAAACTACTCAGAAAAGCTCCTGAATAGGATTTTGAGCCATGCAGTAGAAAGTAAGCCAGCTAATGGGTTTCAGCTGGGTAACTGCTAGCAATTGAGCTTTACCTAATTGCCAGTGAGCTCTAAGGGAACACTTCTGAGTCTGTATGTGAAGATATAAGAAGTTAACCTGAAAAGAACAGGTTTTTTTTTACTTTGTGGATTGTTTGTTGATTGAAGCACTGCTAGGAAAATATTAAATAACAGCTACACTGGCTACCAATTCACGGGAGAATCACCTTCAAATCCCTTGTATTAGCATTTAAGGCAATCAAAGGCACCTCATCCCTCTCACTCACGAATCTAATCCACATGGTCCCCCCCAACAGAGCAAGAAGATCATCAGCTGTAAACCTGCTAGCAATACCAAAGGCTTCAACAAAGTCCAACACGAACACCACAAACAGGGCATTCAGTTTTTTATGTACCAAAATGCTGGAACACCCTACCCCCTGACATTAGAGCCATTACCAATCTATATCAGTTCAGAAAGGCTCTCAAAACATACCTTTTCTGCCAATATTTCCCAGACAGCAACTGAACTAGATATCCCCTCCAAGAAATGACCCAATCTAGAAAGGCCCTCACACTGCAGTGTAAATAGTTTATGTATATAGTTAACCCAGTTATCCAAGTTTGTACTCCTGTTCAATGTAAAACCTGACAGTTTGTCGTTATGGTCGTTTTGTTATGATGTAAACCGCGCTGATTCTAAATAGCGCGGTATATAAGAAACTGTAATAAATAAATAATAAATAAATAAATTAGCTAAAGCCTACAGAAAAGACCAGTTTGTTACCAACCAGGTCTTTGTTCTTTTGATTTGATTGCCTGACAAGTTCAACTGTTGTTTTCCTGATTTTGTTTCTAAAGTTTAACACTGAAAGCAAGTATCCTGATTTATGTGCTACCAAGCATATCTGTGTTGGGAGAAATAACCCCATAAATAAATATCTTATTGGCTTTACACTCAAGCAAGCACAACTAATTATTGCAAACGGCTGTGTCTGGTGTGAATGGACTACATTTCCCACAATCCCTTGCAAAACATATTAACATATGCCTTTGCCAAGACTGTGAACATTCTCACCCAGGCACCCGTCTGACAGCTAGTCACATCCTGTCCCTGTTGGACAGAGACCCTCCTAGAACAGTGCATGTCAATACCCAGTGTTAAACTGCCGATGCCATGGACGCCAATTGCCGTGGGAGCTTCTAGGTTTGCATGGGGGTTGTTACTATCGTCCTGCTTGTGCTACTATTACAAGAGGAAGTAGGCCTGGAACGCCTGCTGTCCCAATCACCTAGGACTAACAATCACCCACAGCAAGCATAGTCAGACTGCACCTGCTGCTCACCACTGGGTTTTCCAGCCATACATATTGCATGTGTACAGAGTGACCATGTGTACCCAGGCTTGGGATAAATGACATGGACACCCAGCATTTGGTTCAGCAATCAAGCCCCCAGGATGGAACAGGACATGCACCCACATCACTGGAGCCAGACATTATATAGCACTATGTGGTTACATAGCTGTGCCATGGTCACTGCTCAGTCAGAGTGAGAGTGCCCTACCAGCATGATATGCTGTGGCCACCCAGTACATGCACATGGCAGACGGGCACTATGACATCTCAGCCATTGACCCTATGTCCGATGCAGACACATCCTGGCCAATCCACCCTGTTTCAGGCCATACCCACAATACTATGTTCCTCATCATGCACATTTGCAGACTAATGCTGGGAACAGCTTAAGCAATGAAAGGCTCAGTGAGGCGTAGAAAGCCACAAAACAATGAGGAGTCATACACACACACACACTCTCATATCGCCACGCTGTGCAAAAATGGGAATGGTTGGCATTCCTGCCTGCCACTTTGGTCTCCATGTCAGCTCAAGCATTGTTAATGTGTGGTCATTATACAGGAGCTAGTAGTGCCCACTTGGTGTGCTGGTGCTATCAGCCTGACTCTCCATCCAGTTGTGGATAGTGGAGCCTGTCTGTGTGACTGATGGGTGTTTGTATCCTTGCTGGTCAATTCATTGGGGGTGGCACATGCTGGTGTTTTACCTGCACTGTAGGCTGAAGTTTAGCCACAGGGACATGCAATGCATGATCCACAGTCAGGACCTGAATCTGTGATGTTCCACTCATATACACACCAACTGTGTGTGTTGAGCCGCAGTGCTACCATATGGTTACAACAGTCCCTGGGGATGACATGCTCCCCCATCAGAAAGACCTTGGCACATGTTGCAATGCGCATGGCGCACAGGACCAGGACATGGCTTTGGTCTGCTACAGGCAGGTACTGCTGCCCCCTCTGCCAATACCCCTACACCATGCTGACATGCCCGTATGCTGTCAATGTTGGTGGTGCACAGTCCCACCCCATCTAACATGAGGATGGTGGGTGCCCAGGGCGCAAGGTCTGGATGGGGAGGCAGAGGCATACATGGATGGCCACACAGCCTCCCCAACCATCTGCCTCTGCAGGGACCCCATCATCACCTGCCAAGTTACGTCTCGGGGGGGGGGGGAGGATGACAGCCACTGCTCTTGTAGTCCCGTGGGTGCCTGCATGTTGCAGCTAACTGGAGGACTACAGCTGTTGGCACTATCGGCCTCTTCTCCCACAGCTGAGTTCAGTGGTAGCAGGTGGGGCCAGCTGGGATCTCTGCCTGGGGTGCCAGGACCGTTCGACTGCCCCATGTGGCATATCTCCTTTCCACAGCAGCAGCATGTCTGTATGCCACCACTGTCACTGTGGGATCATGACGGACATCACAGGTGGTAATGCGGATGACAGGATACTCCTATGAGGAGAGGCTAAAAAGGTAGGGGCTCTTCAACCTGGGGAAGAGACAGGGGAGATATGACAGAGGTCTATAAATTAATGACTGGAGTGGAAGGGGTAAACGTAGATCGATTCTTTATGCCATCAGAATATAGAAAGACTAGGGGATATACAATGAAGCTACAGGGTAAACTATTTAAGACTAATAAAAGAAAATATTTTTTCACTCAATGTGTAATCAAACTCTGGAATTTGTTACCGGAGGATGTAGTAAAGGCTGTTAGTGTAGCTGGGTTTAAAAAAGGTTTGGACAAGTTCCGGGAGGAAGGGTCCATAAACCATTATTAAGAAGGGACCCAGGATATCAATGCTTGACCCAGTACAAGCACTGCGGAACCTGTGTCTTTTGGGGAAACTGCTAGGTACGTATGACCTAGAATGGCCACTGTTGGAAACAGGATACTGGGCTTGATGGACCTTGGTCTGACCCAGTATGGCATATCTTATGTTCTTATGTCAATGCGTAATCAAACTCTGAAATTCATTACCGGAGGATGTAGTAAAAGCTGTTAGTGTAGCTGGGTTTAAAAAAAGGTTTGGACAGGTTCCTGGGGAAAGGTCCATAAACCATTATTAAAGAGGACCCAGAATATCCACTGCTTGACCCAATACAAGCATTGTGGAACTTTTGTGTCTTTTGGGGAAACGGCTAGGTACTTGTGACCTAGATTGGCCACTGCTGGACAAAGGATTCTGGGCATGATGGACCTTGGTCTGACACAGAATGGAATGTTTTATAATCTTATGTTCTTATGTGCCACCTGGGCAGCTGCCTGGTCCGCCCTGTATACCAGCAACCCCCACTGCATGACTCACGTGCCACCTCCTTTGCCCCATTTGCACCATCAACTTAGTGCTCCTTCATACTTGGGCACTATGCTGTTGGGCTCCCCTGTCTGTGCATCACATTGCAGACGTTAAGATAGGCTCTCTCTCCTCAAAATACACCCTTTCCACAAGGTTTTACTTTGCGTTACAGTTCCCAGAGTTAAAGGGCTTTAACACACGATAGCACAACAGGTGTTAAGGGAACACCCAATGTTAACACCCTCTATCCACCCCATTAATGCCCACTCTCTACCTACTGCACCCTTTACACTGCAGGAGCCTTTAACGCCCATTAATGCAGCTTTTTCACAGTGTAAAGGGCACAAGGATGCAGATAAGGTAAAATTAGACTTACCTGCTAATTGTTGTTCCTGGAGTGGAACCGTGGAATCAGTCTAGTCCCGAGACCTCTGGGTTCCCCATCTAATCTAGCAGCTTGGAGACTGAGAAACTCCTCCTTTTTGTGACATCCACAGTATATCTCTCCGGTGTCCGACCCCTGTCACAAGTAACCTATTGACAAAGCAGACTCAGCGGAGAAACAAGTAAGAAACTATGCAGTTAACTCAAACAAAACAGAACTAGCCCCACTCCCAAACTTAGAGAGAGAGAGGGACCGAACCCCCCCCCCCGAAAAACTGTGCCTGGAAACCTTGAACAGGCCACTCCCTCATCCCCCAAAGAGGATAGGGAGCCCCAGAGAGAAGACACCAAGCGTGTCCCTTAGCAGTCAGGTGGGTCTTCGCCTTTTTTTTTTTTTTTTGTAATATGAGAAGCAAAACTTGTCTTACCTGTGAGACCCGACAATATCTCTGCGTGTATCAGTTTGCCATCGAAACCTGGGAGGGGTACGGGACTAGACTAGCTCCACTCCAGAAACAACAATTAGCAGGTAAGTCTAATTTTACCTTCCTGATCGTGTCCCCAGTATAGTCCCGAGACCTCTGGGTCCGTACCAGAGCAGTGAAAAAAATTCAAAAATGGGAGGGACCTGGCAAACCAGCCTGAAGAACTGCTGCCCCAAATGAGGCCTCCTCCTGCATGTGTACATCCAGACGATAGTGTTGCACAAAAGAATTCAAAGAGGACCACGTCACCGCCTTACAAATCTCTACCGGCGACACCAGACGAACCTCCGCCCAGGAGGCCGCCTGTGCCCTAGTGGAGTGTGCCCTCAGACCTTCTGGCACCACCCTACCTTTCACGACATAAACCGACGCAATGGCTTCTTTGATCCAATGCATAATGGACGCCTTCGACGCCACCTCACCTTTCCTCTGTCCTGCGAAGAGGACAAAAAGTCTGTCCGACCTTCGAAAACTCTCCGTCCGCCGAAGATACTTCTTCAATGCCCGCCGGACATCCCGCAAATGCAAATTTTTGGATGTGGGGCCCTTGTCGCCGACAGCAAACACCGGCAAGGAAATCTCCTGATTAAGATGGAACGCCGATACCACCTTCGGGAGAAAGGCTGGCACCAATCTCAAGACAACCTTAGACGCAAAGAAGGACAGGTAGGGCTCCCGACAGGAAAGAGCCTTCAGCTCCGACACCCACCTGGCCGAGCAGACCACCACTAGGAACACCACCTTCAGCGTAAGATCCTTAAGGGACGTGCGTGCCAAAGGCTCAAAAGGCTCGCGTTCTAACGCGTCTAAGATGAACAGTATATGCCATTTAGGAACTATCTGCCTGGCCGGAGGTCTCGCGAGCGCCACCGCCCGGAGGAACCGCTTCACATCCCGCTGAGCCCTGAGCGACTGGCCTGCAACTTTCCCCCTATAACAAGACAAGGCAGCCACCTGAACTCGTAACGACGCCGCCGCTAGGCCCTTGTCGAAACCATCTTGCAGAAACTCCAAAATCTGCGGAAGAGAAGCTTTTAACACCTCGCCCTTTCGTTCCGTGCACCACTCTTCGAAGACTCTCCATATCCGTACATAAGCCAGCGAAGTGGACCTTTTTCTAGACTTCAATAATGTCGCAATAACTGCTCTCGAGTATCCCCGGGATTTCAACCTAGCCCTTTCAATAGCCAGGCCGTAAGCGAGAACCGATCCACATGCGGCATGACGACAGGGCTCTGAGACAACAGATCCATCCGACAGGGAAGACGCCATGGTTTTGTTACTATCAACCTTACCAGGTCCCCGTCCCAGGGGTGACGCGGCCAATCCGGCGCTATCAGGATCACTTGACCCCTGAACTTCTCTACCCTTTGCAGGACCCTTCCTACTAGGGCCCACGGAGAAAAGACATACAGCAGCTGTCCCTCTGGCCAGACCTGCATGAGGGTATCCAATCCCTCGGACATCCTTTCTCTGTGCCTGCTGAAGAAACGACTGGCCTTCGCGGAGGCAAACGTCGCCATGAGATCCGTGACTGGCGAAACCCACCTGCGAACAATCATCTCGAAGACGTCCGGGTTTAGAACCCACTCCCCTGGATCCACTCGCACCCGGCTGAGGAAATCGGCTTCCACATTGTCTACCCCTGCTACATGTGCTGCCGACAGGTCTAAGATATTTGTCTGTGCCCAGGCGCACAGCACCTCGGCCTCTGCCTCTAACGTCACACTGCTGGTGCCTTCTTGCTTGTTGATGTACGCCACCGCTGTCACGTTGTCGGATAACACCCGGACCGCCCTTCCTGTGAGTAACGGTCGGAACTCCAGCATTGCCAGGTACACCGCTCTTAGCTCCAGATGGTTGATCGTCCACGTCTGCTCCTGAGCATTCCAACGCCCCTGCGCAAAATTGCCCTGACAATGAGTCCCCCAGCCTAGCAAGCTGGCGTCTGTCATCACTGCTACCCAGGCCGGGGCCTCCAAGTCTTTCCCGCACTCCAGCACCTCGGGAAGTAACCACCAGAGCAGAGCCTGACGCGTCTCCTCCGGGCATATCAGCCTCCGCGATAAGGGATCCAGCTGATGTGACCACCGGCGGAGCAAGGACCTTTGCAAGGGTATCATGTGGGCCCTCGCCCACGGCACCGTCTCTATTGTCACCGCCATGGTGCCCAACACCTGGAGATAATGCCATGCCAAGGGGGCCTTGCGCCCCAGGAATCCTCTCAGCAATCGGCGCAGGCTCCGCGCTCGCTGCTCTGTGAGGAACACTCTCCCGACCCGAGTGTCGAAACGCACGCCCAGGTACTCCAGATTCTGGGAAGGAACCAATTGACTCTTTGCCAAATTGACCACCCATCCTAGGCTCTGCAAGAAAGTCACCACCCGGGCCGTGACCCGCTCGCTCTCGGCCTGCAACTTTGCCCAGATCAACCAATCGTCCAGGTAGGGATGCACAAGATGCCTTCCTTGCGCAGCACTGCCACCACCACTACCATCACTTTGGTAAAGACTCTCGGTGCCATGGCCAGCCCAAATGGCAGCACCTGGAATTGATAATGACCGAAGGGCACCGCAAACCTGAGAAATTTGTGATGGTTACGTCTGATGGGAATATGAAGATATGCTTCCGATAAGTCCAGGGACATCAGATACTCTCCCCGCTGAACCGCCACTATGAAGGATCGCAGGGTTTCCATGTGAAAATGCGACACTCGCAGACAGCGATTGACTCCTTTGAGATCCAGAATCGGTTGGACTCCGCCGTCTTTTTTCGGCACAATGAAATAAATGGAGTAACGACCGTACCCGGACTGGTCTGTGGGAACGGGGGCTATTGCCCTGAGGTCCAGCAGCCTTTGTACCATCTCCCGCAGTGCCGAGCACTTTGCTGCTGACCTGCCTGGAGACCTCACAAAGGCCTCCTGCACTGGGCGCTGAAACTCCAGGGCGTAACCTTCTCGAACGACCTCCAGCACCCATTGATCTGGCCCAGGCAGAGTAAAACTCTTGCAAACGTCCTCCTACAGGGGGAAGGGACAACTGGGCCCCCCTCATCTCATTGTGTTTTCTTGAAATTAGACACGGAAGAGGACCCAAATCCCCTACCGGCTCCTCTAAAGCCTCGAAAGCCCTGGCTCCTATTGGAAAAGCGACCCCTGGGGCCTGGAAAAAACTTTTGGGAACGAAAACAGCGGAAGTCCCAAAATTGTCCCCTGCCCCCAGGGGCCCCCCGAGACGGCTTAGGCTTATCCTCCGGCAACCGTCCAACCTTGGACTCGCCGAGATCCTTAACCAGCTTTTCTAGATCCTCTCCAAAGAGCAACCGACCTTTAAAGGGCAGCTTACTCAGCCTAGACTTAGAGGAGGAATCTGCTGCCCAATTGCGAAGCCACAAGTACCGCCGACGCCATACTCTTGGACAGCCCTCGCATAAGATCATAATGAATGTCCGCGAGATAAGCCGCTCCTGACTCCATCCAGGCAGCTTCACCTGCCGAGGCTGTGGTTTGACCCTCTTGCACCTGCTGCGCCCAGAGGAGACAGGCTCTGGCCACCCATGCTCCGCAAATAACCGCCTGCATGGAAACTGCGTTAACATCAAAGACTTGCCTCAACAGGACATCCAACTTTCGGTCTTGGCCGTCCTTGAGGGCCGTGCTACCTTCCACCGGAATTGTTGTTTTCTTGGTCACAGCCGAGACCGCTGCGTCCACCTTGGGCGATTTAAACACCTCTTTATCCTGATCCAACAAGGGATATAGGTGCCCCATGACCCTAGCGCCTTTCAACGGAGCTTCCGGGACGTTCCACTCTTCTTGAATCATCTCCTGAAACACCCTGTGTACCGGGAAAGCCCTCTGAGACTTCCTAAACACCTGTAATAATGGGTCTTCCAGCGTGTCATCCTCCCCTGCACCTGGGACCGGCATATTGAGCATCTTAAGAGTCTCTACAATGAGCGCTGGTAACTCCTCTCTTCTAAAGAGTCTCACGACCCGAGCTTGATCCTCTCTCTCGGAGATCTCGCCCTCTTCTAACTCCTCTTCTAATGCCAGGTCGCGGCTCTCTTCATCCGAAAGCGGGTCCTCAGACAGCCCTGCTTTCTCTGTCAAATCCTCCTGAGCGCGAGGTCTCTTACCCCCGTTAGGAGAAGCCTCATCCCGCGGGGACGCCGGGCGCTTTCTCGCTCCGCCAGAGTCCGCTGACAATCCCTGCTGCAACGCGCTGCTGGCAACTGCCTGCTGCAATAAGGCCACAAACTGTGGAGTAAAAATGGATGCCAGTTCCCTAGGAAGGCCTGCCTGAGCGTCCGGAGTCCCCGAGCTGGTAGAAGACCCAGCCGCAGTCTCCTCCTGAGAGAATTCAGGCTCAAGGGGAGTCGTGGCCTCCGGCGCAGCCCTTGGACCCCCGCTCTGCGGCCCCGGGACTTGCGCTAGCTCTGGAGCCTGTCCTACACAGGCCTTACAGACTCTGGAGACCGAGCCTTTCCGAGCCACACATACCAAACACAGGGGCTTTGAAGGCATCATGTGCCAAAATCAACCTGCTGTGGAAGAGGTAATGTCTCTATCAAAACTCTGCAATGGAAGAGTACCTAATAAAGGCCACAGAGTGAATAAACAAATGGCTACCCCCCCCCCCTTATTTATTTATTTTTAAAAGGTACCCAGGGGAGAGTCCCAAATCGGGTCCCAAAAAAGGACTTGTCCTCCCAGGCCTGCAATCAGGCCACGCTGCCGCCACGCGACAAGGCCGCAATCTCAAAAGCGCGCCAAAAGGGTGCCATGGAGAACAGAGACGCGTTGACCCCAGAGAAGCCTTACCTTGCAAGGCTGAAACTGCCAACGCCAAATCGCCGTGAGAGGTGCTGGCCGCTTCCCGGTCAGGTGCTGAATGTCGGCTCGGACCTGGACGCACTCCCTGAACTTGCACCCTGAAAGAGGCCGCCAAACACGCTAGCGGGTAGGTCATCCGCATGGCGCTGATGCTCTCCGAAATCAGTCCACTTGCTCTGCTGGCCCTCCAAGTCTGGTATCAGGGCTGCCACGCTCCAGGCAAAGTCATCTGGCTGGGCAAGCACTCGTGTACCAGAGCTGCCGACTAACTGGGCCCGGTAGAGGCGGGGGGGGGGGGGGAGAAGAGCAGCAAATAAAAGGGAAAGAAAGAAAAAAATGAAGGAACTGGACTGCAACAAGCTTTAAAGTCACAGAGTCCCCAAATAACGAAGATTCCCTTAACCAAAGAAAAAGAACCAAGTTAAAAAAAATACACCTAATTCCTAATTGTTTCTCCAGTGAGCCCGGACCCCCGGGCTCCCATCTATCCAGCTGCTTGGAGACTGAGGCAACTGGTGACAGGGGGCAGACACCGGAGAGAGATACTGTGGATGTCACAAAAAGGAGGAGTTTCTCATTCTCCAAACTGCTAGATTAGATGGGGAACCCAGAGGTCTCGGGACTAGACTGGGGACACGATCAGGAACGGGCATTAATAGCACACTGGCTCTCTTAACGCCTTTTAGTAAACATACCCCATGGAGTAGAATCTGTCATCCTCTAAGATGAAAACTAGACAATCCTACCCATTATATTCTACTACTACTACTATTAATCATTTAAATAGTGCTACAAGGCGAAAGCAGCGCTGTACATTCTGACAGAATATCTTTGATCCATACACTTGTTTAAAATTTATCATCATCAAGTTGTCTGGAATGAAGGCCATTATTCATTAATATTATAAAACCTGAATAAAATGAAGAATTCCATAAACACAAAATGAAAATTACGAGTAATTTTGTAACAGGTCACCTAACTTATGCATCCGATAGGTATTTTCAAAAGGAAAATATGTGCGTACATTCCCCTTGAAAACTATCCCATGGAAACTACTTGCAGACTTTTACACTTGTATTTAGTATGCAAAACATTTCCTGACTAATTTTATATTACCAGTCAGTTACCTTAAAATGAATCAAAAACAATTTACCCCACAAAATCCATAACATAGATTTAGTAAAAGTGTGGGAATCCTTTTCAGATAATAAACAAATACTTTCCTAGATGCTACCATTAACTAATCTTTCTACAGTAGGAAGTGGATATAGGAGGCTGTAGTAAAAGCTGTTAGTATAGCTTGGGTTTAAAATGGGTTTGGAGAAGTTCCTGGAGGAAAGATCCAGAAACCATTATTAAAGAGGACCTGTGAAATCCACTGCTTACCCTGGGATAAGCATTGTGGAATTTGTGTATCTTTTTGGGAACCTGCCAGGTGCTTGTGATCTGGAATGGCCACTTTTGGAAACAGGATACTAGGCTTGATGGACCTCTGTCTGACCCAGTATGGCATTTCCTATGTTCTTATATTAATTACAAGCTTATTTTTGCAAGAATAATGGGAGAGGAGAGATCAAGTTCAATCACTTCACATCACCAGCCTAAAACAGGTTAATTTATCTTTGTCATCATTGCTCCATCTGCCCTTTTAAAGTGATATTTATGGTTTATAGTTTATTTTAAACTTGATATACCGCTCTCCGTAATAACACCAGAGTGTTTACAATTAAAATGTTTCAATATGAAACTAAAAACAATGAGTAACGAGCCAATCAACAAAACTAAAATAAAATCACAAAATCAGTATGTATATAAATAAAAAGAAAAATACAAATAAACACACACAACATAAAATAAAATTGATTTCAGCAGGTACCCTGGCAATGGAGCCCATCTAATCTGCTCCAAACGCCAAGGCAGTAAATTTCAAAAATTATTACTTATCTTACATCTTTATGTTTCACAGTTCATGCAATATAAATAACTGCATGTATAAATCACCCATCCCTTGCCATTTAAGAGTTTCATGATTTGATATGTACACGCATGTATTTTATAGTTTTATGTTTGTGAATGTGAAACTGCTCCCAACACCATGCATACCAGAAGAGTAATTTTATAAAAGTCTATTTCTGTGCATAAAACACCATTTTACCCAAAGAAATTATTTTCCCAATCACCCCAAAGTTAGGATGTGCTCTGATGACCAGAGTAATGCAATTACCATATACGGCAGATAAAACGCATACTTACACGGCATGCAGGATTTGAGCAGTTTCTTTCTGACAATTCAGGGCCTTGTTCTTCACAGTTATATCTGAGAATTTGCATTTCAAATGCTGAAACAAAGAGTAAGAACTGGTTTTTTTCATGTTGCTTTACTTGATTGAATAATAAAGCCTACTCCATTTACAAAACTACTAAAGGCTATGAAAGAGCAATCATCAAATGGAAGCAAAACTGAATTGCCAAATTGATCAACGATGGCACTGTCTGCTGTTCTGGATGAGTAAGAAGGGATACCTTTGGTCCCAGAAGTAGGCAACTCTGGCAAGCTCAAATTACTTCTAGTATCTATAAGTTGACCCCAATACTTTACTTGGGAAGAGACATCCACCTCAGCTGCCATACCATGAACCACACTTTTGGATCAGGATCCTACACCACATCTTTTTGAGCGTATTCAAGCTTTGATGATGGAAGCACTTCAAAAGAGTTGGATCACTAAATGTGAATTTAATTTTCTGGTAAATAAATATCCAAAGATTCCTGTTTTCTATTTAGTTCCAAAAATTCATAAATCTCTGGAGAATCCACTGGGCAGATCCATTGTTTCCTGCCGTGATTCTTTGCTGGAGCCGCTCTCGAAGTATTGTGATTTTTTTTTTTGCAGCCTGCTGCTGCTAAAGTGTCTTCTTATATTCGGGACACAGGGCATTTTCTAACTCAGTTATCAACTTGTTCTGAATTTCCATCTTACAAATTTCTGGTTACGCTTGATGTGCAAGCCTTGTACACCAACATAGATCAAGCTGAAGTGTTGTAATGTTTGGCTACTTTTCCACTGGAACTCCCTCCCCCCCCCCCCCCCCCCGATACCTCAGACTTTTTTGTTGGAGCTTTTAAACATAGTGCTCAATAATAATTATTTTCTTTATTAGCAACAGTACTTTTTACAAACCTTTGGAATAGCAATGGGAGCCACAGTGGCCCCTTCTATTGCCACAATTTATATGGCATAATTTGAGGAGCTCTATATTTATCCGTCTGTTTGGTTTTGCTACATTCCTTTCTGGCACCGGTTCCTTGATGACATCTTTTCTCTTTGGACTGGTACTTTACCACTATTGAATTCTTTTTTTGGCATTGTTTAATTTTTTTAAGCCAAACATTCAATTTACAGCTCATGTGGACCAGACCCAGAAACAGTTTTTGGATATCACGATTACCCTGACCTCCGATGGTATTGTTACTTCATTATTTCGGAAACCAGTGCAGCGTAACACTTTAAGTTATTCAGCTATCATCCTGCATCATTAAAACAAGGACTGCCTTATGGTCAATTTTTGTGGCTCCGTCGAAATTGTTCCATATTGCAAGAATTTTATCATCATGCTGAGGATATGAAAAAACGGTTATTATCTCAAGGGTACCCTTTAATGATAATCAAGGCTGCTTTTAAACAGGCCCGCTTCACCCATCATGAATGGCTATTGACTCACACTAACAAGGATGATGTTTCTCAAATCCCTACTGTTAGGATTATTGCCACACTTCCATATACAGGGGGGATTTCTATGGTCGCAAAGATTTTACATCAATTTTGGCCAATCCTTGTTCTTCGTCCCCGTTTTCAAGGCAAACGATTGCTTCTTGCTTACTCCAGAAGTGCAAATTTACACGATCATATCGTTCACTCTGCTTCTAAAATAGATTGCTCTATATCTTCTCATGAAGATTAAGATCATTTTCAATGCGGATCCTGCCGGTTTTGTGCACTTTCAATCACGGGCATAAATTGGTATGTTGTTTATGCTTCTCGCACATATAGATCAAAATGGCATACCACTTGTCAAACAGCTTATGTGGTTTATTTGATTGTATACCCGTACTTTTTTTATTATGAGGGGCGCGCTACACGAGCCATCAAAATTCGTCTGGCAGAACATGCTTCTCGCATACACACTAAGACCTTTTTGGCTCCGATGGTTGAGCATTGCCTTCAACAGGATCATACTTTTGAGCAGCTACAATGGCGGGTCATGGATTTTGTTCCTCCATGCCCGCGGGGAGGGAATCGGGTTTACAGACTGCAAAAATTGGAGCAAAATTTGATTTTTAGAATGAACACTGTAATTTCCGTTGGTCTTAATATGGCTTTGGGATGGAGCAGCCTGTTATGATTGTTTACACTTTCATTCTGTTGGCAATCCCGCCTTATTAGGACTATGTCTGTTCCAACCAAAATCGGAGGTTCCCTTCTTCATAGGGCGCTTCCATTTTCGATTGGCTGGTGAGGATAAACATGTGCCTGGATTGGCTATGGCCAGCTTACTCGTCGGCTTTGATGTCAGACGCCGTTTCTTATGAATGTGGGACAGTTGTTTTTTCCTATAGTTCACTGACTCTTATGTGACTGCAGGAATAATTCTTTCTTCAACCTGATGCAGGTTCATGATGGAGAGGCTCGAAACGTGACATGTCGTTGTTTGGTGATTCCTTAAGCAGTATTGAAGCAACAATGGATTTAAAGTATAAGCTAAGTGCATAAATGTTTGCTCACTTTAAAATTTGATTAAAAGGAGAGGCTACAGCGAGGGGACGGTTCTTTTCTGTCTCCTTTGGCTTGGAATCCTGGAGACTCAGGATGCTCAAAGTTTTCAGACATAATGGGTCGAGGCTGAAAAACAACTAACAGCTTTTTGGGATCACTTGGTGGTTTTAAAATAAAAAAAATTAAGCGGGATAAATCTGATTACGACAATAATTGTGTTTATAAATGGATAAGCCTTCTGTAAAACATGTCACATTTGCTAATAGTTCAGAGGATTCTACTGATACGGATTCCACTGAAAATAGTCACTATTGTTCAACCCGTCCACAATATGAGCAACCCCCGTTGCACCAGGGTGGTTCCCGTCGGGCATACCAGCAGGATTTTTGGGCTGGACCGGACACCAGGTCCAGGACAAAGACTCAGCAGTCGTCAACTTATCAGGACAACTATTAACTCCTCTGCAGCTACAAGTTTTAGAATTGGGACTCTCATATGTACCAGTTCCAAGATATAAAGCTAACCTGATCTCAAAGGGATTATATCGGTTTTTTTAGAAAACTGAAGAGCATTCATTATTTTTCAAATTTGTATCCTTCATCTGATCCTTCACTTATTAGTGGCCCTTCGAGCTGGGTACCCCCTGGGGAAACAGATCCGACACTTCTGACTTTTCAGGAGCTAGTTTTACAGGAATTAGCCAGAACTGAATCTATGTCTTTAAAGTTCTATTCTAATTTATCACGAATGCATTTTGAGGCAATTAAGCAATTGGCACAAACTGACATGGCTATCCAAAGGGCTGACAAAGGTGGAGCTGTAGTTGTTCTATCTCAGGATCAATATCAACGGGAGACCGACATACATTTATAAACAGTCAATCCTACACACTATTGTATCAGGATCCTACACCATATCTTTTTGAGCGTATTCAAGCTTTGATGATAGAAGCACTTCAAAAGAGTTGGATCACTAAACATGAATTTAATTTTCTGGTAAATAAATATCCAAAGATTCCTGTTTTCTATTTAGT
Source organism: Ichthyophis bannanicus (assembly GCA_033557465.1). NCBI lineage: Eukaryota > Metazoa > Chordata > Amphibia > Gymnophiona > Ichthyophiidae > Ichthyophis > Ichthyophis bannanicus. The sequence goes on from CM066031.1 coordinate 627,177,367, forward strand.
TCCAAAAATTCATAAATCTCTGGAGAATCCACCGGGCAGACCCATTGTTTCCTGCTGTGATTCTTTGCTGAAGCCGCTCTCGAAGTATTGTGATATTTTTTTGCAGCCTGCTGCTGCTAAATTGTCTTCTTATATTCAGGACACAGGGCATTTTCTAACACAGTTATCAATTTGTACTGAATTTCCATCTTACAAATTTCTGGTTACGCTTGATGTGCAAGCCTTGTACCCAACATAGATCAAGCTGAAGTGTTGCAATGTTTAGCTACTTTTCCAAAGGAACTTCCCCCCGGATACCTCAGACTTTTTTGTTGGAGCTTTTAAACATAGTGCTCAATAATAATTATTTTCTTTATCAGCAACGGTACTTTTTACAAACCTTTGGAATAACAATAGGAGCACAGTGGCCCCTTCTATTGCCACAATTTATATGGCACAATTTGAGGAGCTCTATATTTATCCGTCTGTTTGGTTTTGCTACATTCCTTTCTGGTGCCGGTTCCTCGATGACATCTTTTTTTCTTTGGACTGGTACTTTACCACTATTGAATTCTTTTTTGGCATTGCTGAATTCTTTTAAGCCAAACAATCAATTTACAGCTCATGTGGACCAGACCCAGATCCAGTTTTTGGATATCACGGTTACCCTGACCTCAGATGGTTTTGTTACTTCATTATTTTGGAAACCAGTGCAACATAACACTCTTTTAAGCTATCGCAGCTATCATCCTGCATCATTAAAACGAGGACTGCCTTATGGTCAATTTTTGCGGCTCTGTCGAAATTGTTCCACATTGCAAGAATTTTATCATCATGCTTAGGATTTGAAACAACGGCTATTATCTCAAGGGTACCCTTTAATGATAATTAAGGCTGCTTTTAAACAGGCCCACTTCACCTAACATGAATGGCTATTGCCTCACACTAACAAGGATGATGTTTCTCAGATCCCTACTGATAGGATTATTGTCACACTTCCATATACAGGGGGGATTTCTATGGTCGCAAAGATTTTACATCAATTTTGGCCAATCCTTGGTCTTCATCCCTGTTTTCAAGGCAAACAATTGCTTCTTGCTTACTCCAGAAGTGCAAATTTACGTGATCATATAGTTCACTCTGCTTCTAAAATAGATCGTCCTATATCTTCTCATGAAGATTCGGGTCATTTTCAATGCGGATCCTGACGGTTTTGTGCACTTTCAATCACGGGCATAACTTGGTATGATGTTCATGCTTCTCGCACATATAGATCAAAATGGCATACCACTAGTCCAACAGCTTATGTGGTTTGATTGTATGTCCGTGCTCTCTTTATTATGTGGGTCGCACTACACGAGCCATCAAAATTCGTCTGGCAGAACATGCTTCTCGCATACACACTAAGACCCTTTCGGCTTCAATGGTTGAGCATTGCCTTCAACAGGATCATACTTTTGAGCAGCTACGATGAGGGGTCATGGATTTTGTTCCTCCATACCCACGGGGAGGAAATCGGGTTTACAGACTGCAAAAATTGGAGCAAAATTGAATTTTTAGAATGAACACTTTAATTCCCTTTGGTCTTAATGCGGTGTTGGAATGGAGCAGCCTGTTATGATTGTTTACACTTTCATTCTGTTGGCGATCCCGCCTTATCAGGACTATGTCTGTTCCAATCAAAATTGGAGGTTTTCTTCATACGGCGCTTTCATTTTCGATTGGCTGGTGAGCATAAACATGTGCCTGGATTGGCTATGGCCAGCTTACTCGCCGGCTTTGACGTCAGACACTGTTTCTTATGAATGTCGGACAGTTGTTTTTTCCTATCCTTCACTGACACTTGTGACTGCAGGAATAATTCTTTCTTCAACCTGATGCAGGGTCATGATGGAGAGGCCCGAAACGTGACACGTAATTGTTTGGTGATTCCTTAAGCAGTATTGAAGCAACAGTGGATTTAAAGTATATAGTTACTCACCTGTAACAGGTGTTCTCCAGGAGCAGCAGGAATCAGTCCTCACATATGGGTGACGTCGGCGGCGACGGAGCCCTCGTGCGGAGCATTTCCCCAGCTTTCAAAGAAAGCCTTTTGGAATTGCAGCGCGCATGCGCGGTCCTCTTCCCGCCCAAGGGTGCCATCTTGCTCAGTCTGATGACATAGCTAAAAGACAGCAAAAAAATTAGCAAAAATAAATCATATGACTGCAACTCCAAGGGGAGGAGGGAGGGTTGTGAGGACTGATTCCTGCTGCTCCTGGAGAACACCTGTTACAGGTGAGTAACTACTCTTTCTCCAGGACCAAGCAGGAAGTCAGTCCTCACATATGGGACACCCTATTTTAAGGCTACCGGAGACCTCAAACGGAAAAAAGAGCTCCCTCTAGCTCGTCAGCACAGAAGGAAGGAATCTTCTCTGAGAACGCCCCCGACCGGTAGCCCAACACCAGGGCCGGAGGGTAGGAGTTGCCTAAACCCCAAAGAGATTATGGAGTACTGCCTGTCCGAAAGCACTGTCCCTGCGGGACTCCCTCTCAAGGCAGTAATGGGCTGCAAAAGTCTGGCTTGAAGACCAAGTAGCGGCCTGGCAGATGTCTGCCAACGGAACAGAGCGCAGATGAGCCACTGACGCAGCCTTCGCCCTGACACGATGAGCTGTGACTCAACCCTCCAACGAGAGGCCGGCTGCTCCATAAGCCCAGGCGATACAGTCAGCGACCCATATGGACAGCGTACGCTTGGAGACAGGGAGCCCCAACGTATTGGGGTCAAAAGAAACGAAAAGCTGAACAGCCTTCCGATGCTCCCGCGTACGGTCAAGGTAGAAGGATAATGCCCTCCTGCAGTCCAGGGTATGCAAGACCATCTCAGCCCGGTTGGCATGCGGCTTGAGAAAGAAGGTCGGAAGAACCACCTCTTGATTGAGATGAAAGGGTGAGACAACCTTAGGAAGAAACTTAGGGTGAGTCCGTAAGACTACCCTATTCCTGTAGAACCTAGTGTAAGGAGGATCAGACACTAGAGCCTGCAATTCACTCACTCGCCTAGCAGAGGTGAGAGCTACCAGAAATAAAGTTTTCCAGGAGAGAAAACGGAGAGGGCAGGTAGCCATAGGTTCAAAAGGTGGACAAGTAAGCCGCTGCAATACCACATTCAGATCCCACTCAGGGGCCGGTGGACGCAAAGGAGGCTTAAGCAGAAGGAGGCTTCTGAGGAAACAAGCCACCAAAGGGTGGTTGGAAAGAGGCCTGCCGTCCACCGGCGAGTGGTGAGCTGAGAGAGCACTCAAGTGAACTCTGACAGAGTTAGACTTAAGGCCCAGATTGGAGAGGTAAAGCAAAAATTGCAATACCACCGCTACCAAGCACGAAAAAGGATTCTCGTGGTGCTGAGCACACCATGTGGAGAATCTATGCCACTTAAGAGCGTAGGATTTCCTGGTGGATTGCCGTCTAGAAGCTAAGACGACATCTTCCACCTCTCGAGGCAGCAGTAGGGGAGCCAGGACTACCCTTTCAGCAGCCAGGCCATCAGATGTAGGGACTGGAGGTTGGGGTGCAAGAGAGTCCCCTGATCTTGAGAAAGGAGATCGTGTTGAAACCCCAGAGGCAGAGGGGTGTCCACCGCTAGCTGTAGCAGAAGCGGGAACCACGTTTGCCTCGGTCACTTGGGGGCAATGAGAATCAATGAAGCCCTGTCCTTGAGGACTTTGAACAGCGTTCTGGACACTAGTAGTGTGGGAGGAAACGCATACAGTAGGCCTGTGGACCACGAGATCAGAAACGCATCCGCTGCTACTCTGAGGGGATGCGGTTGTCTGGAGCAAAATCTCGGGAGTTGCCGGTTCAGAGGACTGGCGAAAAGATCCATGGTGGGGAGTCCCCACCTGAGAAAGATCTGCTGAACCACCAATGGGTTCAATCTCCATTCATGTGGTTGCAGGATCCTGCTCAGTTTGTCTGCCAGGTAATTTTCCTGACCTGGGAGGTAGACAGCCTTGAGAAGGATCCCGTGATTGACAGCCCAAGAGCACAGCCATTGAGCTTCCTGACAAAGAAGGAAGGAGCCTGTGCCTCCTTGTTTGTTCACACAGAACATGGCAACTTGATTGTCCGTCTGAACCAGTACAGACTGGTGAGAGGCGAGGTGGGAGAAGGCTCTCAGAGCTAGGCGTATCGCCCGTAGCTCCAGGAAGTTTATCTGTTGAGAAGCCTCCCAAGGGGTCCAGAGACCCTGAGTACATGTCCCTTGGCAATGTGCTCCCCAACCGAGAAGAGAAGCATCTGTTGTGAGCACTTGAGAAGGTGGAGGGGATTGAAAATCCACTCCGAGCACCAGATTCGGAAGATGAAGCCACCAATGCAGAGAGGAGACCAGTAGGTCGGATATCGTTATTGAGTCCGCCAGGCTCCCTGTGGCCTGAAGCCATTGAGTGCGAAGGCACCACTGAGCAGGCCGCATGTGCAGGCAAGCATTGAGGGTGACATGAACCGTGGAAGCCATATGGCCGAGTAGCCTCAGGAATTGCCTGGCAGAGACCAGGGAATTGCTGCGAAACTGGCTAACCAGATCCATTAGCCTGTGGGCCCTGTCCAGAGGCAGAAAAGCCTTTGCTTGAAGAGTGTCGAGCCTGGCCCCTATGAACTCTAGGTTCTGGGACGGGAGCAAAGTGGACTTTGCGAAGTTTATGACAAACCCCAAGTGCTGATGCAGAGCCACAGTGCGAAGGGTGGCCTGGTTGGCCTCCTGGGAAGATTGGCCCCTTATGAGCCAGTCGTCCAGGTACGGAAACACAAAAAGACCCTGAAGCCTCAGGTAGGCCGCCACCACTGCCAGGCACTTGGTGAACACCCTGGGAGCGGATGACAGGCCAAAGGGTAGTACTCTGTACTGATAGTGGTTTCCTCCCACAACAAACCTGAGATATTGTCTGTGGTCTGGATGAATAAGGATGTGAGTATACGCATCCTTTAGATCTAAGGAGCATAGCCAGTCTCCCTGCTGGAGGTAGGGCAGCAGGATTCCAAGGGTAAGCATCTTGAACTTTTCCCTCTCCAGGAACTTGTTGAGGTTTCGCAAGTCTAGGATGGGTCTGAGGCCTCCTGTTCTTTTTGGTACCAGAAAGTACCTGGAATAAAAGCCTTGACCTCTCAGGTGGTGGGGCACCGGTTCCACAGCCTGATCCTTTAGCAGACCTGTCAACTCCTGAAGGAGTAGGTCCCTGTGCAGAGGAGGTCTTGGAGGCTCCCCTGGAAAATGGGAGGGAGGTACCTGGTGAAAATGGAGAAGATAGCCCTTTTGGACTATATGAAGAACTCAGGTATCTGATGTGATGGCTGACCACCTGTGGGCAAAGTGGGCCAGCCGGCCTCCTGTGCTGAGAGAAGCCAGCTGAGGAGAAGTGGCTATGCTGTTTGAGTCAAAAACCCCCACCCTGCTGAGCAGGGGCCGGTGTTGGTGGCTTGGGGGCCTTCTGCCTACGGGGCCCTTGACCCTGCCCCTTGGCCTGCTGACCCTGTTGGGGAGCTGCAGAGGCCTGATAATGAGGGTATTGTTTGTAGGCAGATGACTTCCTCGGGTAAAAGGTCTTTTTTCCCCGAGTCCTTCTTTTTCTGAGAAGGGGCAGAGGTTTTCCTGGAAAGCCTAGTCCTGGTCAGAGTCTCGGTCTCGGGTTCTGCAGCCTTTTCAGCCATGGGCTTGCCAAAGAGGTTTTCACCTCGGCAGGGGACATCGACCAACTTGTCCTGGACCCATGGCTCGAGGTCGGATGACTGTAGCCAAGCCTGTCGGCGGGCACCGATGCTGGCCCCGGCTACTCGGGCCGAAGCCTCAAAGCCATCATAGGCTGCTCGAGAGATAAACTTCGACCACTCTCGAATACCGGTGGACAAGGCCTGGAACCTCTGCAAAGGTTCCTCGGAGAGACCAGCAGAGAACCCGGCAATCTCCTTTGCCAGGTCTCGGAGGTACATGCCCATGTAGAGCTGGTATGTCTGGACACGGCAAGCAAGCATAGAGCCCTGGAAGCACTTCTTACTGAGGGCATCCAGGTTCCGGGCCTCCCGGCCGGGAGGCACCGAGGAGTGCATCTTCTGACTTTTCAGTCGATGCATGGCCGATTCCACAACCATGGAGTGGTACGGTAATTGTGCCTTTTGGAATCCGGGGCTCTTGCGGACTCGATAAATGGAATCGACCCGCTTGCTTAACACCGGCATCGAGGCCGGGGTCTCCCACATGCGGAAGAGCAGCCGCTCCAGCATCGGAGGAACCGGAACAGTAAAGGCCTCCTTCGGGGGAGAGTCATACTGGAGGGCCTCGAGCTCCTCGGCTCGAGGCTCCTCCTCGGGATCCGCGGGGAAGGCCAAGGCCTTGGCCATATCCCGCACGAAGTCCGAGAACCGGGTATCCTCCGGTGGGGACCGTCTCCGAGGTTCGGACTCAGGCGAGTCCGATGGGACACACCGAGTCCGATGAGTGTCGGGTGACTCTTCGTCCTCCGTCTCCCAGCCCAATTCCTCGGAGGAGGAATCGAGCGGCTCCGGTTGGGCGGGCACCGATGCCTTCCGCCCCGACGCCGAGGGTATCGGCGTCGACGACCTCGGCCCCGAACGGGAGGTCGAGGGAGACCATGGCCGAGGATTGACTCAAGCCCGCATGGACTCGAGGATCGGCTCGGCCTCCGGGGTCGACTTGGATGTCGAGGTCCCGGTGGTCGGGGCAGATGCACCGGTGAGACCGGCGATCAATGCCCGCTGCTGTTCCATGAAGGCAGTGAAGCTGCTCTCCAAGGCCGTCAACCTGAGTCCGAGCTCAGGAGACCCAGCAGCCGCCAACTCAGGCCCCGACGGCGTCGGGCCCGACGTTGGCTCCCTCGGAGGAGAGTCAACGAGGACAACAGCACTTACGTGTCCAGGAGACTCCATCTCGACACGAGGATGCTTGGCAGGCCTCTCCGACTCCGAAGACCCGGGACGGCTATCGGGGCTATGAGACCTGGCCCTCGAGGAACCAGGAGCGTCCACCGACGCCGCCCTCGCAGGTTTCTTCTTCCTGCGATGCTCCCGTGAAGGAGACCCCCGCTCAGAGGAACCCCGATGCTGCTCGGGGCCGGAGTCCCGAGACGTCAAGGCCTCTGACGAGGTCCGGGCCCGGCCGGACGTGGAGTCAGAAAAAATTCTATTCCTCTGGTGCTGCCAACTCCTCAACGCCTTCGAGGACATTTTGCCACACGGACCACAGATCATCGGGTCATGATCGGGTCTGAGGCAACGGAGGCAGCAGTCATGTGTGTCGGTAAGAGACATAAGTTTCTTACACCGATCACATTTCTTAAACCTGCTGGCAGACATCGGGGGGAAAAGGGCCCCTGCTAGGTCAAAAGACCGGTCTGCCAGGGAAAAAAGAAAAAAAGGCGCGAATGACAGTCACAAAGGACAAAAACCGAAAAAGAGAGAAAAGGACCCGATACCGGCGTATCGGTCCGAGCGGGAAAAGGATCCGGCGTCAAACTGGAGAAAGAGAGAAAAACAGGGAAAATCAACTTTTTCCTCGGGGAAAAATGAACTACGTCCGTCGGGCTCCGCGGAAAAAAGAATACTGAGCAAGATGGCACCCTTGGGCGGGAAGAGGACTGCGCATGCGCGCTGCAATTCCCAAAGGCTTTCTTTGAAAGCTGGGGAAATGCTCCGCACGAGGGCTCCGTCGGCGCCGACGTCACCCATATGTGAGGACTAACTTCCTGCTTGGTCCTGGAGAAAAGCTAAGTGCATAAATGTTTGCTCACTTTAAAATTTGATTGAAAGGAGAGGTTACAGTGAGCGGACAGTTCTTTTCTGTCTCATTTGGCTTGGCAACTCCGACAAAAAATTTTTTTTTGACAGCTGTTATTCAGGATTTTGTGTAGTGGTTATTATGAACCGCAGCAAGACTAAGGGGCATGTCCGCTTTCATATTAAATCCTAATTTTCAGTTATCATTTTAATGTCTTTGGTTGGTAAACTTGTTGCATACTTCCTTCCAGCTTTGGGGTCCAGGTCACTGTCATGGAGTTACTATTCTTTAAATGCACACTTTAGGATCAGTTTTCCAGAGGGGCAACACTTATATTAACCACACTGATGCAAAATCCCAAAGTACATTTTATCTGTGGTCTCTGCATTAGTTTTCAAAGGAAAAGTGCATGCATCTGATTCAGACAGATACAGAGTTCAGTTGCATGGGAAAGAGGGGTGGGGGGGGGAGAACAGGTAGAATGAGGACAGAGATGCACCTAAGCCTCTCCATTTATCATTGAGTTCTATGTCTGTCTGAAATAAATGTTGAACTTTTCCTTTGAAAATTGATGCAAGGACCATGGATAAAATGCATATGTAAACTTCGCATCAGTGTGCTTAAACTGAAACTCATCACAGGGCAGTACAGCTGGCTGTCCAGAGCAGGGGATGGGAAGGCTTGGGGGGGGGGGGGGCACGGATGCTTGACTGTGGGAGAGATGTTGGACTGCTGGTGAGGGGGGGAGAAGAAGAAAAGAGATAGGGAGACTGCTGATCTATGGAATGCGGAAGGGTGAGGAACAGACTATCAGGCCGATGCAGAAAGCTAGCATGGACTTTACGAACCCATAACACTACATTTACGCACATTTTACAATCAATTAAATGCAGGAAATAGATGTAAACGCCAATGAAAAACTAGCGCCCAATTAACGCCACCATATTTAAATCTATTTAAATGGTCCTAATTATTCAAATGTATTTTAATCTGCTGGGCTGGTATGCAAATCATGGCTATGCCCAATGCAGAGACAGGAGTAAAGGATTTCACAACCAGCCATAGTACCAAAAGTTTTACTTCAGGGTCTGAGTAGAAGTAAACCTATAACGCATGCCCCCGTTAGTATTTTGATGGCATTGGGAGCTTTTCCCTGGTAAATTTTACTTTATTTGTTTTTGTTTGGGGTGATTTCACTTTAACTTTGCGTGGGGGTAGGGTGTTTCAGGGGCTGCTAGACCAGATAATTACTTTTTGTTGGGGCACTGGCCCCTGCCGGAATTTTGATGGCATCAGGGGCTTTTCCCGATGCCTGATCATCTAAGGAGAAGATAATCTAGGCATCAGGAAAAGCACCCGGATTTTTGCTTGGGGGTAATTTTCTCTTACTTGGGTTTTGGGGTGGGGTGTTCAAGAGCCGCTAGACCACCAGGTAAATTTTACTTTATTTTTGCTTGGGGGTTATTTCACTTTTACTTTGGGTGGGGGTGTGGGTTTTAGGGGCTGCTAGACCACTAAGTAATTACTTTTTGTCAGGGCACCGACCCCCGGCCGTGCTTTGATGGCTTCATGGGCTTTTCGCGATGCCACAATAATCCCCGATGCCATCAGAATACTGTTCGGTGAGGGGATCTGGGCCGCTGTGCCACCAGGGATTCTCTTTTGTCAGGCACTGGCCCTGACAGTATTTTGATGGCATCGGGGGCTTTTATCGATGCCACGATCGTCCCCGATGATATTAAAAATACTGTTGGGGCTGATATGCAAATTAGCCATGCAGTGCCTGGAGAGCAAGCCAAACTAGCGCAGACTTCTTGTGCGTATGTGTTTGGGGCTTGCTCTCATTTGCAGTGCCTCATTTGATTGCGCACGGTTACCGTGGCAGGCATTTGCATACACTAACCTTCCTGCATCACGGGGTTAAAATGTGTGTTTTGTCAGGAATGTAAAAAAAAAATCGATCCACCATGGGTCTAGCGCCAGCTTTCTGCATTGACCCATATGGGGGGAAGAGAGGGAATGGTAAAATGCTGAGAGGGACCGAAAATTAAAGAGTCACCTAGGGCACCTAACATTCTTGCACGTGCCCTAATTGTTGAAAGTGAAAATCAATAATCATTTTTACTGATTCTAAGAGATTTTATCAATCACAGCCTGTAGTATGTTAATTCAGTGTTCCCTAACCAGCTGTCATGGCACATTGGTGTGGCATCAGACCTGAGATGTGCCATGGAAAAGAGCTACTGCTGCCTGATGCTCAGAGTGCAGACCAGCCCAGCGACTCTGCTTTCAGCAACCGGAGACCCAAGCATAAATGTGTAGAAGCTCCTTTCTGAACAGGAACATGTGTAGTCAAACATGCCTTTCTCCTTGGGCCTGGAGGCTGGGAATTAAGAGGCACAGAGAGCTTTGGGCAATATAGACATTGCACATAGCACCTCCTGCTCTTCCCCTTCCTGAGCAGTCTTTCCAGCCTCTGTGGGGCTGCCAGCACTTCTCTAGCTTTTCTTTTGGCCATATGAATCCTCTCTCATGTCCACACGGCCTGCTTCCCACACATTCATTTGCCACAATGTGGAGTGCTCAAAATTCATCTCTCTGAGGCTGTTTTTGTATCCCAACCTCCTTTTTCTCCTGTCTACATCCATATGCCTTTCAATCATTTCCCTTAGGAATTACCTGTCCCCTATTTATTCTGTTTGTCTATCTTGAACAGATTGTAAGCTCTGTGGGACAGGAATTGTTTCCTATGTTTATGTTTACAGCGCTGCATCTGCCTACTAGCACTATAGAAATGATAAGTAGTAGTAGTAATAGTAGATGGTAAGTGCAGCTTAGGTAAGTCCTCACACTCCTCCTCGTGAAGTCCGCTCTTCCTCTGGCTTGCTTCTCTCTACGCCCTTCTCTTCTACAGCTAATTCCAGACTTCAAACCTTTCACCTTGCTGCTCCTTATGCCTGGAACAAACTACCGGTATCTTTACGTCATGCTTCATCTCTCCCCCTTTTCAAATCCATGCTAAAGGCTCACCTCTTTCAGGCCGCTTTTGGATTAAGAACATAAGATATGCCATACTGGGTCAGACCAAGGTCCATCAAACCCAGTATCCTGTTTCCAACAGTGGCCAATCCAGGTCACAGGTACCTAGCAGTTTCCCAAAAAAGACATGCAGGTTCCATAATGCTTGTATTGAGGCAAACAGTGGATTACCTGGGTCCTCTTTAATAAAGGTTTATGGATCTTTCCAGCTATACTAACAGCTTTTACTTCATCATCCTGTAAAGAATTCCAGAGTTTGATTACGTGTTGAGTGAAAAAATATTTTCTCTTATTAGTCTTAAATGGGATACACCATAGCTTCAATGAATGTCTCCTAGTCTTTCTATTTTTTGATGACATAAAGAATCGATCTACGTTTACTCGTTCCACTCCATTCATTAATTTATAGACCTCTCTTTTCCAGGTTGAAAAGCCCTAACCTTTTAAGCCATTTAAGCATTTATGCATTCTTTAAGCATTCTTCCATTCCTTTTGCCATTTTGGCGGATCTTCTCTGTACATTTTCTATTTCCGCTATATCCTTTTTAAGATATGGCGACCAGAATTGCATATAATATTCAAGGTGCGGTCGCACCATGGAACGATACAGAGGCATTATAATATCCTTTATTTTATTTTCCATTCCTTTCCATATGATTCCTAGCATTTTATTTGCCTTCTTGGCTGCCGCTGCACACTGGGCGGAGGGTTTCAACGTGTTATCCACGATGACGCCTAAATCTTTTTCCTGGGTGGTGGTTCCTAATGTGGAACCTTGCATCGTGTAACTATAGTTTGGGTTGTTCTTTCCTAGGAGCATAACTTTGCACCTGTCCACATTAAATTTCATCTGCCATTTGAAAGTCCAGTCTTCCAATTTATTAAGGTCCTCTTGTAATTTTTCACAATCCTCTTGGTTTTTAACACTTTGAATAATTTTTTGTCATCTGCAAATTTGATTACCTCACTTGTTATTCCCATTGCCAGGTCATTTATGAATATGTTAAAAAGCAGCGGACCCAGCACAGATCCCTGGGGTACGCCACTATTCACCGTTCTCCATTGGGAAAATTGGCCATTTAACCCTACCCTCTGCCTTCTATCTTTTAAGCAATTCCTGATCCACAATAGCACACTGCCTCCTATCCAATGAGTTTTTAACTTTGCTAAGAGTCTCTCATGAGGGACCTTGCCAAAGACTTTCTGAAAATCCAGATACACTATATCAATCGGCTCACCTTTGTCAACATGTTTGTTAACATCTTCAAAAAATATAACAGATTAGTAAAATAAGACCTTCCTTGGCTAAAGCCATGTTGGCTTTCTCCCATTAAACCATGAATACCTACATGTTCAGTATTTTGCTCTTTATAATGGTCTCTACCATTTTGTCCGGTACTGACGTCAGGCTCACTGGCTTGTAGTTTCCCAGATTACCCCTGGAACCCTTTTTAAAAATTGGCCAATCTTCAGGTACCACAGATGAATTTAATGATAGTAATCAGTGAACTAATAGCAGATCTGTAATCTCATATTTCAGTTCTTTCAACCTCCTCGGGTATATACCATCCAGTCCAGCTGATTTGCTACTGTTAAGTTTTTTAAATAGTTGTAATATATCTTCCCGGTTTATTGATATTTCTTTGTTCTCCTTCTGTCTCTTTCCATTCCCTACTGTTCCCTTATTCTCAATTTTGTACTGTCTGTCTTGATTAGATTGTAAGTTCTGATGATCAGGGACCGTCTTTTATATGTGTCTGTTCAGCACTGCATATGCCTTGTAGCACTATATAAATGATGAATAGTAGTAGTAATAGTAGAAGAAACAAACCAGAGATGTGAATGCAGTTTTGGAAGGGGTAAGAGCTCTGGATGTGGATGTTTTAAATGAAACATCTGTCAGCATACACTGGAAACAGACCTTAGTCAAGATATTCGCTCCAGTAAAGTTTATAACAGTTCCTAACCCCAATAGCCACTAGGTCAAGCTCTTTGCAGGAGATAGCACTGCTATTGTGTATATGGAAGCTTTACAAATAAGGCATGTCAGTTTCAAAAAATACACTTAAAAATTGGAAGTTCGTGATTTTAAATCTTACTCTTATGACAGCTATCTTCAGAAATATGAGAACAAGTCAATATCCATTGAGTCAGAGAATTCTTGATTATGGTAAACTTGACTTTACACTATAAAATTGAATTGCTGGAAAGTTCCACTAGGAAATGCAATTTGTGTAGTGTTAATTCTTCTAAGTCTTTAACATCTACGCCTAATCATAGATTTAGTAAGTATTGGGTTGATGTGTTAAAACTGCCAGAAGAAGCACTGCCTCCAACTGTCAGGATCCAGAATATGCCTGTTTCGAGACTAAGGATCTGACCGTAGCAACAGCAGCTACTACAGTAGCAGCTGACGCCGAACAAGAAAGACATTCAGATCTGACAGCAGTTCTGGAGCAATTGCAGGAAGCATTGACAAGAAGAATAACATTGTTAACGACACTGTATTAGAACCAAACAGTAATTGGATTTTTAAGACATTTTTATTTTATTTATTTATTTATTTTATTTATCTATTTCTTCTATACCGCCCCTTCCAGAGATCAAGGGCGGTTTACATGGAACAAGTTAACAATTTTGTATACTTCGGTATACATTTACATTGAACAGAAAATTTCTAACTTTTACAAATAATAAATGCGATAACCTATGTAAATAGTTTGGACAGTTTATTTACAAGTGGTTATATACAATGTGTTACAGAATATTCATAGGTCATGCGTAAGTGGTGCAATTTATTTCCATTTTTTTTATCATAAGTTTTTTTGTGTGTGTGAGGGAGGTCTGTGTGGGGTTAGCTAATTGTGGTTTTGGGAGTTTTGAGTTTGTGTGTCTGTGGATGCTGTGGGACAGGACTTGGGGGGTAGGGGATTTCGAAGTGTTCGGAGAATAGGTAGGTTTTGAGTACTTTCCTAAATTGGGAGAGGTCTTTTATGATACGGAGGCCTATTGGGAGATCATTCCAGAGCATGGGGGCAGTGAACGTGAAGGCTCTGGCACTTGAGGATTTTTTAGTCTTCGTGAATGTTTTTGGCATATCAAGTGAGTGGGCTGCATTTTGTCTGCGAGCTCTTGATTCGGATGGGGCGTGTAGAAGTGTGGATAGGTGAGAGGGGGTGATGTCGTTTATGAGCTTGAAAGTTAGGAGAATTTTGTATCTGATTCGGCTGTTTATAGGGAGCCAATGTAGTTCTAGCAATATAGGGGTCACATGGTCTGTTAGTCGAGCTTTAGTAATTACTTTTGCACAGATGTTCTGGGCTCTTTGTAATAGGTATGTGTTTTTTTGTGGTAGGCCAATTAGGAGACTGTTGCAATAATCAAAATGGAGGGTTATGAGTGTATTAACAACCGATCTAAAGTCATGTGTGTCTAGGAGGGGCCTTAGGTGTTGTATGGTTTTGAGTTTGTAGAATATGGTTTTTACTGTCTGCTTTATGTGCGGTAGCATGGTGAGAGTATGATCTATTATTACACCCAGGTATTTTACCTCTTTTTTAACAGGTATAGATGTATTGTTGATTGAGATTGTTGTTGGATAAGTGTCCTCGGTCACGGGTGTTCTTGTAACGAACATTGCTTCTGGTTTTTTGAGGTTGATGCTGAGGTAGTTGGCTTCCATCCAAGAGGTGGTCTCAGCCATGCATTCGGATAGGGTGTCGTAAGTGGGGTTTTTGGTGGTTATGGGGATAGCGAGCATGATGTCATCCGCATAAATAAAGTGACTAATCCTGTGTTTTCTAAATATGTTTGATAGGTTGCAGGAACAGGTTGAAAAGGAGGGCAGAAAGGGCTGATCCCTGGGGTATTCCTTGTCCTTGGGGGAAGGTTTCTGATGCTTCTTGGTCTATTTGAACACGTATTAGTCTATGTGTGATGTGAGACTTGAACCTTTTGAGAACAGTCCCACCTATTCCTAAGTTTTCTAGTCTATTGATCAGAGTAAGGTGGTTGATGTTGTCAAAGGCGGCAGAAATGTCTATAAAGAGGAGTAGGAGGTCTTGACTGCTGTCATCTGTACCTTTGATGAGGTAGTCCATCAATGTAATCAAGAGGGTTTCTACTCCATGGAAGGGGCGGAAACCAAACTGGTGTGAGTCAAGGGGTTTGTGCTCATCAATATGCTCTTGTAATTGTAATTGAATTGTTTTTTCTATTATTTTAGCAATAAATGGAATGCTGGCTATCGGTCTGTATGAATTTGGGTCTTTTGAGTCGAGTTTATTGTTTTTTATTATTGGGCGAAGCGTTGTGAGTTTTAGGGCATCGGGCATGATGCCTTGGGAAAGGGATTGGTTCACCATGTGTTGAATGTTTTCAGCGAGTTCTTCCTTTGTACATTTGATCCATGACACAAGGCATGGATCGAGTGGGGAGGTTGTGGTGTTGATCATTGTTATGATCTTAAGGAGGTGTTTTTGGTCTATCGTGTGAAAAGCTGTCCAATTGTTATTAATTTTGGTGCTTGAAGGTAGTATTGCTGTTAGAGTATTTGGGTTTGCACTTTAGTTTTTCTGCAAAGTGGGTTGCTAATGTTTGTATACTTATTGCTGGTTGTTTTGGCTCGGAGTTCTTTGCTTTTGTCAGTGTTTTTACAATTGCAAATAGTTCTCTAGGTCGGGTGATGGCCAGATTTATTACTTTAGAGTGGTAATCCCTTTTTTGATTTGTTTATTGCATTCTTGTAATCGTTAAGTGTGTTCATATATTGGGATTTATTTTCATCTGATTTAGTTTTCCTCCATCTCTTTTCTTGTTTCCTCAGTTGTTTTTTTAGTTTTGCTAGTTCTTTCGTGAACCATTTTTCTGTCTTTTTTGTTTGTCTATGCATGGTGTGTGTGGGGACAGCTGCTTCTTGTACTGTTAAGTTCCAATGATTTACAGTGGAGTTGATGTCAGGGAAGTCTGTGTTGAGTATGGGTAATACTTTGTCAAGGAAAGTATCTTTGTCAAAGTGTGCAAAGCGTGATATATGGGGTGAGGTGCTTGTTGTATTCAGTGTTGCTTGTGCTGGGAGGTGGAGTGTTATGAGGTGATGGTCGGACCATGGTACTTCTGTTATAGTTGGAGGGGTAAGTTGTTGGTGATTATTAAGGGAGGAAGGGAGGAAGATGAGATCTAAAGTGTTGCCTTTTATGTGTGTGGGGGCATGTACTATCTGTGTGTATCCCATTTGGATCATGGCGTCCATGAAGTTATCTGATTGGGAATTGTTTAGCGAGGGGAGGTTTAGATCACCTAGAATTACTAGTGGTTTGTTTTGTGATGCTGTGCATGCAAGTTCAAGGATGGGGGAGAGGTTTTTTTGATCAGCTGAAGGGTCTATATATGAGGGTGAGTGCAAGGGTTCTATTTTCTATATTGATAATGTCCATTCCGTCTATATTATTTAGGTTTGTTAAGGTGTATTGTAGGACTTTTTGGTGAGTATGACAGCGCCACCTCCTCTTTTTACATCTCGATGGCAGCTGAATATATCATATTGATGTGTGGTTAGCTGGTTTAGTAGTATGGTGTCTGTGGGTGTGAGCCATGTCTCTGTAATGCAGATAATATCTGGGTTTTTGTCTTTTTTCATAACACAGACATATTGGGGTCAATTTCAGATGGGTTTATATGATCTGCTGGACCTGCAAACTGCATAAACCTCACTCAGCACTATATTCAGCGGCACTAACCAGTTAGTGCCACCAACTATCCTCCTAGATCACCTTGGTTGAAAATTTGGTTTCATTTTTTCCCGTGGTGGTCAGGCATTTGAATGATGCCGACTGCTGAAGACTGAATATTGACCCCATTATATTTTAATCAGAAGGGCAGAGTTTTCCAGAATTCTGTAAAACAACTCAAATCAAAAGAAGGCTGTTTCTGTCTATGCAAACTAAGATTCTCCAGTTAGATGCTACATATTCCAAAGTTTCTGCTTAAGTGTATTGTGAAGTACCAAGGGGTACATTTCATAACCACTTCTTTTGGGCAATGAAGAGGGTTAGTTACCAGGGTAATTAATGTTAATGTGCGTTAATTCACTGTTAGTATTGAATAACATGGAAATCATGCTAAAATAATACATTAATGTCAGTAGACCTTAGTAACTAGCCCTTAGATTGATATTATATGGTTATCATCATATTTTATGATCATTTTATGAATGCATTTGTGAGAAATAGCTTTATATAGCTTTTTCTGTCTGTAAAACCTGCCTACAAGATGAAAAAGCGTAGTTACTCACCTGTAACAGGTGTTCTCCAGGGACAGCAGCAATCAGTCCTCACATATGGGTGACGTCGACGTGGACGGAGCCCCCATGCGGAGCAAATCGCCAGCTTTCTAAGAAAGCCTTTTGGACTGCATCATGCATGTGCAATCCGCTTCCTGCCCAAGGGTGCCATCTTGCTCAGACAAATGACATAGCTAAAAAGAGGGCAAAAGGATAAAAATTTAATCGAAGGACTGCAACTCCAGGGGAGGAGGGAGGGTCATGAGGACTGATTCCTGCTGTCTCTGGAGAACACCTGTTATAGGTGAATAACTACGCTTTCTCCAGGAACAAGCAGGAAGTCAGTCCTCATATATGGGACTCCCTAGCTATAGGCTACCGAGAACCCATGACTGAAAAATAGGCTCCCTCTAGACGAGCCGCAGCAGCCATGATAGGAGGTCATCTGAGAACATAACACTCCGGTAGCCTGACACCAAAGGGTCGGAGGGTAGGAGTTGCCTAAACCTCAAACAGATTACGGTACAGCCTGGCCGAAAGCACTGTCCCATTGGGACTCCCTATCCAGGCAGTAATGGGCTGCAAAAGTCTGGCTTTAAGACCAGGATGCGGCCCGGCAGATGTCTGCCAGCGGAACAGAGCGGAAGTGAGCCACTGATGCGGCCTTAGCCCTGATCCGGTGGGACGTGACTCGACTCTGCAATGGGAGATCAACTACCCTGTATGCCCAGGCAATACAATCTGCCACCCAGGTGGACAACATATGCTTGGAGACCGGCATCCCCAGCTTACTGGGGTCATAAGAGACGAAGAGCTGAGGAGCTCTTCGATGTCCCCGCGTATGCTCCATGTAGAAGGCCAACGCCCTCTTACAGTCCAGGGTATGCAGAACTGCTTCTGCCCGGCTGTCATGAAGCCTGGGAAAGAAGATTGGAAGCACCAACTCCTGGTTGAGGTGGAATGAGGAGACCACTTTCGGAAGGAACTTGGATGCGTGCGAAGCACCATCCTGTTCCTATAGAACCGTGTGTACGGTCTACTGGACACCAGCACTTGCAGTTCACTCACTCATCTGACCGATGTGAGTGCCACCAAGAAAAGCGCCTTCCAAGACAGGAAGCGGAGATGGCAGGTAGCCATCGGCTCAAAAGTTGGGCGAGTAAGCTGCTCTAAGACCATATTCAAATCCCACTCGGTCGCCGGGGGGCGGACTGGGGGCTTCAGCAGAAGCAGACCTCTTAGGAACCGGGACACCAAGGGGTGTACAGAGAGAGGTAGTCCTTCCACTGGAGAGTGGTGTGCCAATAAAGCACTCAGGTGAACTCGGATCGAGTTTGACTTAAGACCTGTGATAAGGAAGCTTATCATAGCTCAGGAAGGGGCTATAGAAAAGGTGAAGTGTCTCTGAACAAGCAACCTGTCAGTGCTGGTAGAAATGAGAAAACAGAATTTTGCCATAAAAGACTACCAGTCCCAGAATGCACCAGGTTTCCAACAGCCATGAGAGGAGCTGAAGTGAGAAAACGTGTGTTCAATCAAAAGGACTATGAGGTAATCCCTAAGCACTCATCTCAAAGGGCAGGGCCTGATTCAGCACAGCTGCGCTGTGTTAGAGAGGAGCACTCATCAAGGCAGAATAAGAGTAGAGTTTATTCTACAGATGACCATCTTCATGATCACCTTGGATATCCAGAGAATTATCCTCAGTTTCATCTGAAGGATCATCAGAAGCAGAAGCCAAACCGGACGGACAGAGAGGGAAAGAAGCCCTCTGGAAGAAAGAGGAGAAAAGCCTTTGAGAGGTCTAGAAGAGTCCAAAGCAGTATGTATACTGGGAGGTATTCCAAGGGCCAGCATACACCATTGGACTGGGGAAAGCCAGAGGAATGCTGCTGCAGAGCTAGGAATCACCAGAGGCTACCTGTGAGGGAGACGGCTGCATGTGGAAGGGACTCTAAGACCTGTGCCAGAAGGTATGTGAAGAGAGATCCAGTGTCCAGGGATCTGGATTGGAAGGCTGGACATAAGAACTGGACTACATACTGGCCAGGCTATATAGAGAGGAACTCTAGCAGCAATGGAAGCTCAGGTATGAACACTGATCTATGCCCTAGCTATAACCTTGAAAGACAGCAGGGAAACAAGTATTCTCCTGAAAGTGCTCCATTGAAAGATTCATCTGTGCCAATCCATGATATTGAACCCATGCTTGTTGAACAAGGGGGAATAATAGCAGATGAGGATCCTATTTATATGGACTGTTCTCTGTCTAAACTCCGTTGGTAACTTTGTTATAAAGTACAGCAACCATCATAAAGAAATACAAATTTGTTCTTTAATCTACTCAGAAAAGCTCCTGAAGCAGGATTTGACCCACACAGTGGAAGGCAAGCCAGCTAAAAGGTTTCAGCTGGTGACTGTTAGCAATTAAGCCTGACCTAATTGCTTGTGAGCTAGGAGAGAATCACTTCTGTATCTATGTGGGAAGTAATCAGAAGTTAACCTGAATAGAACAGTTTGTTTCTTGCTTTGTGGCTTTTCATTTGTTGTTTTCCTGATTTTGACTTTGTTTTTCCAAGTTAACACTGAAAGCAGGTTACCTAATTTATGTGCTACCAAGCATATCTGTGTTGGGAGAAATAACCCCATAATTAAATATCTTATTGGCTTTACCCAAGAGCACAACTAAATTATTGACAGCAGCTGTGTCTGGTGTGAATGAACTACATTGCCCACAAAACCTTGCAAATCATATAGAAATATGCACTTGCCAAGAATGTGAAGATTCTCACCCAGGCAGCCGTCTGACAGACCTAAATCTGAAAGGTGAAGCAGATACTGCAACACTACTGCCACCTGGCAGGAGAATGGGTTCTCACTCTGCTGAGCACACCACACCTCAAATCTATGCCACTTAAATGCATAGGTTTTCCTAGTCGATTGCCTCCTAGAGGCTAGCAGCACATCCTCTATCTCTTTAGGGAGGAGAAGTGGTGCAACGACTACCCTTTCAGCAGCCATGCCTTCAGGTTGAGGGACCGGAGGTTGGGATGCAGAAGAGAGCCCCTCTCCTGCGACAGGAGGTTGGGTTGTAATCCCAGAGGAATTGGAGCCTCCTCTGCCAGCTGCAGGAGCAGCGGAAACCATGGCTGTCTTGGCCACCTGGGCACCACCAGGATGACCGAGGCTTTGTCTTGAAGGATCTTGAATGAGGTCTGAGCTACCAGGGGCGTGGGAGGAAACGCATATAGGAGGCCCACAGACCATGATATTAGAAAAGCATCTGCAGCCACCCTGTGTGGGTGCGGCTGTCTGGAACAGAAACGGGGCAACTGGTGATTTAGTTGGCTCACAAACAAATCCATGGATGGGCGCCCCCAGCACTTGAAGAGCTGTTGGGCTATTTTGGGATTCAGTTGCCACTCGTGCGGCTGGAGAATTCTGCTTAGCTTGTCAGCTAAGAAATTCTCCTGACCTGGCAAGTAAACCGCTTTGAGGTACATACCCTGGCTGACCGCAAAGGAGCATTGGTGCAGGGTTTCCTAGCATAGAATGTGAGAGCTTGTGCCCCCTTGCTTGTTCACATAGAACATTGCCACTTGGTTGTCTGTCTGAATCAAGACAGTTTGATGAGCAAGGGTTTGGCAGAATGTCCGAAGAGCTAGGCGGATCGCTCGAAGCTCTAGGAGACTGATTTGTTGTGCGCTCTCCTACGGAGACCACACAGATTGAGTGCAAACCTGCTGGCAATGGACACCCCATCCCAGCAGGGATGCATCTGTAGTCAGCACCCTCGAGTGCATGGGAGGCTGAAAAGGCACTCCTTCCAGAAGGTTGTGAAGCTGAAGCCACCATTTCAATGACTTCACCAGGCATTGGGGCACCCTGATGTTGTCTCTGAGTCTGCATGTGGCTTGAGTCCACTGGTCCCTGAGGCACCACTGAGCTGTTCTCATGTGTAGTCGGGCATTGGGTGTCACATGCACTGTGGAGGTCATGTGCCCAAGGAGGCGCAGAAAGTGTCTTGCTGAGATTCGGGATCTGCGACTCACTTGCTGTACTAGGGCCACAAGTCTTGTTCCCTGTAAAATAGTTCTCTGTGTGCTGTGCTTTCCTGTCTAATCAATGTGTTTATACCTCAAAAATTTCCTGTCATGATTTGACAATTTCCAATCTGTAATCAAAACCGCTGCTGATCGCTGGAAGTAGCGGTATACAAATGTATACTAAATAAATAAATAAATAAGTCTTTGTGCCCTTGCCTGAAGGGTGTCTAACCTTACCCCTATGAACTCCAGTTCCTGAGTGGGAACCAGAGTGGACTTTATGTAGCTGATCACAAAGCCCAAGTGCTGGAGCAACTGGATAGTGCGGGACGTGGCTTGTTGAGCTTCTAGAGCTGACTGGGCTCTGATGAGCCAGTCATCTAAGAAGGGGAAGACAAATACCCCTTGAGTTCTTAGGAAGGCTGCCACCACCGCAAGGCACTTTGTGAATACCCTGGGTGCCGAGGCTAGGCCAAATGGAAGTACTCTGAACTGAAAATGGTTTCCTCCCACTATAAATCTTAGATATTGTCTGTGGTCTGGATGAATCAAGATATGCGTATACGCATCTTTGAGATCTAAGGCGCATAGCCAGTCTCCCTGGCAGAGGTAAGGCAGTAATATTCCAAGGGAAAGCATCTTGAACTTTTCCCTTACCAGGAACTTGTCTAAGTTTTGCAGGTCGAGGATAGGTCTTAGGCCTCCAGTTTTCTTTGGTATCAGAAAGTACCTGGAGTAGAAGCCTGTGCCCTGCAGGTGGTGGGGCACCGGTTCTACTGCCTGATCCTCGAGAAGACCTGCTAACTCCTTCATGAGGAGGTCCCTGTGGAGAGGGGGTCTGAGAGGCTCCCCTGGAAAGTAAGAGGAAGGTGCCTGGGTGAGATGTAAATCGATAGCCCATTTGGACTATCTGGAGAACCCAGATGTCTATTGTGATGGCTGGCCACCTATGGGCATACAGGGTCAGCCTTCCTCCTATTCAGGGCCTTGCGTCCTTTGAGAGAGGGACTATGCTCTGGGAGTCAAAAGCCCCCTCCAGGCTGGGCTAGAGCCGGTGCCTGGGGCTTGGGGACCTTTTGCTTACACGGGCCTTGCCCCCATCCCTTGGCCTGCTGCCCCTGCAGGGGAGCAGGGGAGGCCTGACACGTGGGGTAGTTTAGGTAAGCTGATCCTTTCCTCGGGAAAAAGGGCTTCTTACCCAAGCCCTTCTTCTTAGAAGGGGCAGATGTCTTCTTCTCGAGTCTTGTCCGGGTCAGGTACTCGGACTCGATCTCAGCAGCCTTCTCAGTCATGGGCTTGCCAAAGAGGTTTTCACCCCAGCAAGGAACATCGACCTACTTGTCCTGAACCCATGGCTCCAGGTCTGACGACTGTAGCCATGCCTGGCATTGGGCACCGATGCCGGCCGCAGCTACCCGGGCCAAAGCCTCAAAGCCGTCATAGGCTGCTCGATTCATAAACTTCGAGCACTCTTGGATCCCGGTGGACAAAACTTGGAAGCGCTGCAAAGGTCCCTCGAAGAGACCAGCTGAGAACCTGGTAATCTCCTTTGCCAGGTCTCGCAGGTACATGCCCATGTAAAGATGGTACGTCTGGATTCGGCATGACAGCATCGATCCCTAGTAGCACTTTCTGCTGAGAGCATCCATGTTGCGGGTCTCCTGGCCAGGAGGCACCGAGGGGTGCATCTTCTGGCTCTTGAGCTGGTGCATGGCCGATTCCACAACCATGGAGTTGTGCGGCAGCTGTGTCTTTTCAAACCCAGGGCTCTTGCGAATTCGATAGATGGAATTGATTCGCCTGCTGAGGACTGGTACCGAGGCCGGTGTCTCCCATGTGCACAGCATCAGCCGTTCCAGAATGGAGGGCACCGGTTCAGTAAGGGCTTCCTTCAGAGGAAAGTCATACTGGAGGACCTCGAGCTCCTCAGCTCGAGGCTCCTCCTCGGCATCCATCGGGAAAGACACAGCCTTTGCCATATCCCGGACGAAGTCCAAGAACCGGGTGTCCTCTGGGGGTGACCTTCTCCGAGGTTCAGATCCTGGGGAGTCTGACAGGACATACTTGGTACAGTGGTTGTCCGGATACTTGGTACGGTGGGTGTCCGGAGATTCCTCATCCTCCGTCTCCCAATCGTACCCCTCCAAGGAGGTGTCGAGTGGCTCCGGCCTCAAGGGCTTCGGTCTTGACTGCCCCGATGCCGAAGGGATCGGCGTAGATGACCTCGGTCCTGAGCGGGAGGTCGAGGGGGAGCTCGGCCGAGGATCTACTTCAGTTCTTAGGGTCCCAAGGATCGGCTCGGCCTCCGGGGTCGACTTGGATGTCGAAGTCCCAGTGGTCGGGGCGGACGGACGTGTGAGACCGGCCATCAGCACCCACTGCTGCTCCATGAAGGCAGACACGCTGCACTCCAAGGCCGACAACCTGAGGCCGAGCTCAGGAGGCTCCGCAGCCCCTGGGTCGGGTCCCGACGCTGGCTCTCCCGGAGAAGAGTCCACAACAAGGACAGAGCTTACCTTCCTCGGCATCTCCGGTTCCTTTCGAGGGAGTTTGGGAGGCCTCTCCGACTCCGAGGATCCGGGGTGGTGTGCCGGGCTCTGCGACTGAGCCTGCGAGGGATCAGGCCGCTCGGAGCTCTCAGACAACGACGCCCTCACAAATTCTTTCTTCCTCCAGTGTTCCCGCAAGGGAGATCCCCTTTCAGAGGACACCTGACGCT
The DNA here is from genome assembly GCA_033557465.1 of Ichthyophis bannanicus. Taxonomy (NCBI): domain Eukaryota; kingdom Metazoa; phylum Chordata; class Amphibia; order Gymnophiona; family Ichthyophiidae; genus Ichthyophis; species Ichthyophis bannanicus. The sequence goes on from CM066031.1 coordinate 627,201,203, forward strand.
GCTCGAGATCAGACAGCTCCCGAGAGGTCAAGGCCTCTGACAAGGTCCGGGCCCGGGCGGGTGTGGACTCGGGAAAAATCCTGTCATGTTGCTGCTGCCTGCTCCTGAAGGCCTTAGAAGACATTTTCTTACATGAGCCACAGAGTCATGGTCGGGCCCGAGGCAGCAGAGGCAGCAGTCGTGTGTGTCGGTGAAAGACATCAGTTTCATGCACCGATCACACTTCTTAAACACGCTGGCAGCCATCAGGGGAAAAAGGATCCCTGCAAGGTCAAAGTACCGGACTGCCAGCTAAAAAGAAAAAAAAGAGCGCGAACGCTAGTCTCTGAGGACAAAAACGAAAAAATGGACCGGACTCGATACCAGTGTACCGAGCCGAGGCGTGAAGGGGAACCGGCATCAAACCGGCTAAGCAGAAAATTAATTTTCTTTTATCTACTTTTTCCACGGGGAATTAGGATGACGTCCGATGGGCTCCGTGGAAAAAAGGAGACTGAGCAAGATGGCACCCTTGGGCGGGAAGGGGATCGCGCATGCGTGATGTAGTCCCAAAGGCTTTCTTTGAAAGCTGGGGATTTGCTCTGCATGGGGGCTCCATCAATATCACCCATATGTGAGGACTGACTTCCTGCTTGTTCCTGGAGAACTGTTTTATAATATTGTGTGACCACATAGTTTATAGCTTATTACAAATTTTGATATACCGCTACCATCACAATCGTATCAGGGCAGTGTACAATAAAAACAAAATAAGTTTAAAAACAACAAAATCAGGGGAGGGGAAGGAAAACAAAGCGAAAAAGCATGTAAAAAGCACATGTACAGAAAGTGGGAAGGTAATTTTATAACAGGGGCACCTAGGATTAGAGGGCAAGCAAGCACCTGCTTTAAGCCTAATTTATAAATACACATAGGCACCAATGTTCCCGCTAAGCTGCGCTGGGTCCGCCGCTAACATTCCTGCCGGCGGGGGGAGGTGCAGAGCAATCGATCACTCTGCTCCTCCCCCCGCCGGCAGGAATGTTGGCGGCGGACCCAGCGCAGCTTAGCGGGAACATTGATAGGCATCTATTTGTCTTAATAAAATACTAGCGTTAAGTGGCAGGAATTGCACATTAAAAGCAGGTGTGGACATTTACACCTGCTCAGTAGCAGGTGTAAATGAACACGTATAAAATATGCAAGTACACACACCAATTATTGCATAATCAATGCAAGTACTTGCAAACTCCGCAAGTGCTCTGCCCAGGCTATGCCTACCGGCAAGGTATGCACATTCATGCCAACACATACTTTCATGTCAACTGATATAAGAGGCCACATATGCACAAAAATGACTTTCTAAAATTACCCTCTGTGGGCCTGATTCAGAATCATGATTTATGGGGCTGCACATCTCGGCAGGACGTGCAGGCATGCAAGCCGTCCTGCATCTATTCCTCCTCAGGCCCTCCCCGCACAGCTAGAGCAGCAGTATGGGGAGAGCTGGCAGGGGACAGAAGAGGATGGAGTCTGGGCAGAGTGAGGTCGAGCCAAGGCGTCAGGACATACAGAGCCGAATCCAGTCACAATCCTGTACATCCTGCGGGGTCAGGTAGAATAAGCAGCAAAAACTGGGCGATCGGGCTGGATCCTCCCCAATGGCCGGGGTTGGGTGTGGGTAGGTCCCACCACCTGATCCAGACCCCAGCTTCCCCACAATGGGTCAGGCGGTGGGGAAGAAGAGGGTCAGCACCGCAGGAGCCAGGGGAGCCTGTGGGAAGGATGTCCCCGCAGACATGCAGGGGCACGCTGGGCCGACCTCGGGCCCAATTCTGTATGCCAAGGGAACGTTTTGCTCCCGAGGTACAGAATCGGATGCTTATGGGCCTGTCCTTCCAGAAGCTGTCCAGATGGCCCGAACGTGCTCCTGATAGAATCGGGCTCCATGTACCTACTTTCATACAAACTGCATGTAGATGTTCCCAGGGGCATAGTTTGGGTGAAACAGAGGTGGAGTTGCAATGCACATGTACATTTTATAAAAGACTCATGCATGTGTATAGAGTACACGCACACATTTACACCTTCTTCAGAGCAAGTTTAAATTTATGCATCAATATTTTGCACTATTAGGCCTATTTTATAAAGGCACATAGGCACCTATGTTGCCTTTATAAAATAATCGAATAATCATCATCTTCTAGTCAGGGAAAAGCTAGTTACTCACCTCCATGGACAGCAGGAATTAATCCTCACGTATGGGTGACATCCTCGATGAAGCCCCTACATGGGAATGCTCCCCAGCTTCTATTGGAAGCTTTTGGGAGGCTCCACTGTGCCTGTGCACCTCCTTCCCACCTACCGCCATGCTACCATCTTGAACAGTCTGATGACATAGCTGTAGCAGAAGACAACTCCTCGGGGAGGTGGGAAGGTTCTGAGGACTAATTGCTGCTGTCCATGGAGAACACCTGCTGCAGGTGAGTAACTACCCTTTCTCCGTGGACAAGCAGGGATGAGTCCTCATATATGGGACCCAACTACAGGCTACCAAAAACCGAGGAGGCCACAGAGAAGCCCAAAATGGGCAAATTTCAGCTATATACAAAATGGGTGATTATCTTTGTTTTTTGTAACCTGGACAGAATAGAATGGGCCTAGTAGGCATGGAGTTGGATTCTAATCCCCAGTCAGATTCCGCAGTACTGTCAAATCATGAATCCCTGTCCAGGTAGTGGTGAGACGTGACTGTGTGGATCGAAGGCCACATTGCAGCCCTGCAGATCTCTTCCTTTGGCCACCAACGCAGCCATAGCTCTGACATTGTGAGCTGTGACAAAACTATCAAGGCTCAGGCCTGCATGGGCATAAGCAAAAGAGAAGCAGTCTGCTAGCCAAATTGAAAGACAGCGTTTTGAAATGGCAGCCCCTAGCTTTCTGGGGTCAAAAGAAACAAAATGTTAAATGAACTTTCTATGGGCTTTTATCCGCTCCAAGTAGAAGGCTCGCTTGCAGTACAACATGTGCAACACAGCTTCCTTTTTGTGGGCATGAGTTCTTGGAAAAACGTTGGAAGAACAATTGACTGATTAAGGTGGAACTCCGATACCACTTTTGGAAGAAATTTAGGATGAGTACAGAGGACCACTCCATTATGGTGGAATATGGTGTAAGGCAGATGAACTACTATGGCCTGCAGCCCACTCACTGCGTGCTGAAGTGACCGCCACCAGAAACAATATCTTCCAGGTCAAGAACTTCAGAGGACAGGAACCAAGCGGCTCAAAGGGAGCTTTCATGAGCTGCGCAAGAACCACATTGAGGTCCCAAGACATTGCAGGAGATTGTAGGGAGGCTTCAAGAGAAGCAACCCTCACATAAAGCAAACAACTAAAGGCTGTACCGAGATGGACTTTCCTTCCACACCTCAATGAAGGTGTAGAAGATATTCAAGGAGTTTTTGTGTGGAAGAGATGAAAGGATCTAGGACCAGGCCCTCACAAAAGACAGCAAACCTCTTCCATTTGCAAAAGTAAGACTTTCTCGTAGAGGCCCTCCTGGAGGCCAAAAAGACTTCAGTCAGACCATCTGACAGGTTGAGCCAGACAGCAATAGCCTCTCAACATCCATGCCGTGAGGGCCAAGGACCAGATGTTGTGGTGCAACATCGCCCCACTATCCTGCGATATTAGATCTGGTGCATGGGCAGGTCTCACTGAGGCCGGTTGCTAATGCCATGTATCATTTGCTCCTGATATACATATTCATATTTACATTCTTGTATACCATACTGGGGTGCACTGGGCTTTTCTAGCACTTTTCAGGGCATGAGGGGATTGGTATATGGTGTAGGTTGCAGCAGTTGTCATTTCCCACTAGTATTTATGTCTAGTGTACATCAGCACACTACTGTCTGATGGGCAGTTTGGGAGATGCACGCTTTTCCAGAGGGCCGTCGCATCTGCGGGTATATCGCGGGGAAGGCCAGGATCCAAAACATGTAACATTTCAGAATACAGTGGGCGCAGGGATGTCCACAATGTTTACCTGCATCTCAGGCATGGAGCTAGTTGGATAGCGCTTGCATGCGAGCACCAAAAGCATCTATTTCCCAAATTACATCCCCACGGGCACATCCAGACTGACGGATGTAGAATTAGGTTCAAAGGGGGCCCATTTTTTATTTAACAGTGTCCGCAGACTGGACATGCATGTTATAGAATTGGGCTCCGCAACTCTTCAATTTGGAAAAAAGATGGCTGAGGTGAGATATGATAGAGGTCTATAAATTAATGAATGGAGTGGAATGGGTAAATGCAGATCGGTTGTTCACTCCTTCAAAAGGCAGAAAGACTAGGAGGTACTCAATGAAGTTACAAGGTATCCCATTTAGGGCTAATAAGAGAAAATATTTTTTCACTAAATGAGTGATCAAACTCTGGAATTTGTTACTGGAGGATATAGTAAAAGCTGTTAGTGTAGCTTGGTTTACAAAAGGTTTGGACAAGTTCCTGGAGAAAAAGTCCATAAAGCATTATTAAAGAGGGCCAGAGAAATCCACTGCTTACCCCGGGATAAGCATTGTGTACCCTTTTGGGAACCTGACAGGTACTTGGGACCTGGATTGCCCACTGTTGGGAATAGGATACTAGGATTGTTGGACCTTGGTCTGACCCAGTATGGCATTTTTTATGTTCTTATGTTCTTAATAATGAAGAGCGATGAAGAGACATGCAAGTGTATAAAGTTTTATAAGTCAGTATCGAAATCTTAAATCAAATAAGGTAGGAAATGGGAAACCAGTGAATCTGAACCACTAAGGGGGTGATGTGATCAAAACTTGGATGTGCTGGATAACTGTGCATTCCTCAAGGACTCTTGGTCTAACAACCAGAGATGTCCCCAACTGCCTGTCCCTCAGAAGGAAGGGACCCAGCAGATCTCATTTCCAAGGATTATGAACATCCAAGGAGAAAGAGCTCCTGCTGAGATCGTTGGGATATCAAAAATGACTGACACTTCTTGGGTTTAGGATGAATAGGCCATGCCTGAACTCTTTCATGTCCTAAACCATTTCCACTCTCCCTGCTGAGCCTTACATAAGGAGCCCTTAAAATATATGAGCCTAGTTTCTGGGAGGATCTGTGGGCAAGCCTCTTCATGGCCTTTCATCAGCTTCTCCAAGTCCTCCTCTAGACGTAACTTACCCTTTAAGAGGAACTTGATCAGCTGCAGCTTGCACGTGATATTGTCATACCAATTTCGGAGCCACAGCCGCTATCATGGACTTAGAAGAGATTGTGATCAAGTCATACAGGTTGTCCACCACAAACAACACTCCGAAATCCAATCTCACTACCTCTGGGCTGTGTGGCAATTGCTGGATCCACCGTAAGAGTGTTCAGGCCACCATGTCCACACAAAGCATTGACTCGGTACCCAAGGACAAAGCTATGAAAGTATTCTTTAGGAGGGTTTCCACACTCCTATCATAAATTCTTTCAGCGCAGCTCCACTTTCCACTGTAATGGCCATGTGCTTCCTCATTGACGTGACCAGGTCATCCACCTTAGGATTCCGAAAAGTTATTCCATATCCCCACAGGGTAGAGGATATTGCCGAGACAGGACCTTAGTTCCCCCCTCAGCCCAGTTCTGGCGTCACCTACTGAGAAAACGTGAGTTTTTGCAGGGACTCCAGGAAGGGTAAGAAGCTGGAGGGATGCCACAATCCCTCTGAGATAGAGGCCACTTGTGAATCCTCCACTGGAGATAACTCCATAATATGCAGAGCTGTCATGGCTTCCTGAATAAGGGCGGAAAGGTCCTCCCTGTGAAAAAGATGGATTACCAATGGATCTTCTCCTTCTATCAGGGGAAGTTCCCCTTCCTCTGATGACTCATCTGTTGCATATAGGGAGTCCTCTTCTCCCGAACCTCCCCCCAGAAAGTACAGGGCTGGGCTCGCGCAAGAAAGTATAGGTGAAAATGAAGGGCGTGAACACTTAACTTTCTTGTCAGCAGAGGGGGAGATGCCAGAGGGCCTCAACACGAAGAAATAGGACAGTGAAAGAGAAGACTTACTAACCCCCCTCAGAGGACTTTTGGAATCTCCTGTCCACTCTCCAGCCCACCACTGCTGGAACCCATGGATAACAACACTGGACACAGGGCAACTGCAGCTCGAGAAGACAGGGGCATACCCAAGCTCTAAGCAAACACTGGGGCAAGGTCTCAAACACACGGGCCACAAGGCTATAATCTGGGCCAAGAGAGACAGTCCACACATTCTGACACTTGCTGGAGGCAGACAATACTGGCTTCTCACAGTGCTGTACCAGAGGATATAAAAGTGATCACATAACTGAAAGTTACTCTGGTCAGCCTCCAACAGCTCATCTACTGGTCTAGCAGGATGATAAGTAAATACTCATTAGGAGCTGAGAAGGTGTAGATTTTCTGACACCCGAACTGCAGGCAGATGGAATATATGATAGCTACTAACGGGTGATGGACCTCTGATTACAAGGCCTTACTATTTGTTTGTTTTATTGTTATTTTATTATGTTTTGATGATCATTGTGACGTTTTATTCTAACATAGTTTATGTTATGGATTTTGTATATATTACTCATTATGTATATTTTAGCTCTTTTATGAAATCAAACTTATGGACTCTGTGAGGTAGCATGCGTATGGGACGCATTATCAGCTCAGGGCAGCCTCTATTACCGTCAGGGAGTGTGAGAATCCGTCCCCCTATATTTAGTGTGGTACAAAGACACAGTAATGTGCAAGTCGGCATGCAGGTGCGCTTAACACCACCCACTGAGGTGGTGTAAAGTGCACCCATGTTAAGGACAGCAAGCACAGTTAGCAAGACTACAAACCTCTGCGCCAAGTATGACTTCCCATCAATGCCTCCGTTCTGCCCCAACCCACCAGTCCCTACCCCAAAGTACACTATCCGATTAGCGTGAATTTTTGGCACGAGGGCCTGTGCTACATTTTAGCATGTCACTCAAATTGCACGTTAGACTCCATACTACTGGGTAGCATACTTTAGTAAACATGCCCCTGTATGTGTTATATTATGTCAATCATCTATTTATTGATTGCCGTGTAGTTTTAGTCTTTTAACATGAAGTTCATGCTATGGATTTTTTGTATTTTACTTACTAGGTATGTTTTGTTGTAATTTATCTAGATCCATGAATAGAGGAATATAAATCCTTTTAAATAAATATATAAATACATTTCACCACTGCGATTAAAAATCTCTGTTTTTCAGGTTTAGTTTAGTTTCAGCAAAACTAAACTATCTCCAGATGGTCACCCCCTTCAGACCACAAATGGTTCTGGTGAATCATGGATTTAATCATTAGTCATGGCCTTGGATCCGCCTGTTTCTAATGTGAGTGACTACTTGGTGCTTCAGAAATTCCTGTACTGTAGATTTATGTACATGCACTAGAATGAAATTCTATTACCAATGACATTAACATGAACTTTGCAAAATTAATGATAGATTTTCTGACGCATTTGCACTATAAATACCTGTAGCTGTTCACCAATATATGAAATCTTAAGAATTTCTTCTGTAGAAGGTCTCAGTGAAGGATCTTTATTCAGCATGCTGAAATATTAAATAAAATAAAAACCATTATAATCAAATTACTTTCAATGTGATTAAAATACAATACAGTAAAATGAAGAAGTAGCATTAACAACACACCTTTTCATGACAGCATTAAGTTTACTTGAATACCTCTCTGGAAGAGAAGGTGTGTTGCCTTCCACAATTTTGAACACCACAGACATGAAGTTATATCCAGTGAATGCATGATCCAAACAACACATCTCATATAAAATGCAAGCCAGTGACCTGAAATAAAAAAATTCAAAAAGGATTAAGAAAAAAAATCAAGGCAGTATTCTGAAAGTCATAGTAACATAGTAACATAAATGTAACATAAGTTACTGAAATTGGTCCTTAGTCACTGAAAAATTGTAACAAATAATTGCAATAAAATGCTCTTTCCTTTGAAACTTATCTTCTAATTTATTAATGTGCATTAATGTATCAACATAAATTAATGCAATTTAGAGCACACTAAATACAAGACTCATCATTCCAGTATAGACTTAACTAAAATTAACGTGCATTAATGCACATTAGTAAATAAGGCTCTTAAATTATTGCTCCGTTTTTTGTGCTGGTGTACAAGTTCAGAGTGCAAAAGAACTATATTGTTTATGGTTTATCATTGATATACCCCCTTTAGGAAACATCAAAGCGGTTTACACTCAAGATTAAAAGGGTAGTTGTTGTTGTTAAGTGCCGTCGAGTCGGTGTCTACTCATAGTGATCCTCTGGATATTGTCTGAAACTGCGTTTGGTCTTCAGTCAGGCGGCTCATTGTTGACAGTGGCACCCATAGCTACTGTTATTGTATTGATCCATCTCATTGCTAGCCTTTTGTTTGTTGAGAAATTAGATAGTTAAGTTTATTTTGATTTTATCCTGTTGCTATAGAGGGATCCACTGTGTCTGTCCCATGCCATTTTGAATTCTGTCACTGTATTTGCCCCCACCACTTCCATTGGGAGAGCATTCCAAGCATTCACCACCCTTTCAGTGAAAAGGTATTCTTGACATTGCCTTTCAATTTACCCAAATCATTTTGATTGCCTTCCTCTAAACCATTTCCAGTCTTTTTACATCCTTTGCAAGATATGGTCTCCCAAACTGAACACAGTATTCCAAGTGAGGCCTCACCAGTGACTTATACAGTGGCATTAGTACCTCTTCCTTTCTGCTGGTAATTCCTCTTTGTATGCAACCCAACATCCTCCTGGCTTTTGCCACTGCCTTGTCACACTGTTTTGCCACCTTGAGATCCTCAGAAATAATCATACCAAGGTCCTTCTCCTGGTCTGTGAACACCAACCTCTCACCCCCTATCGCATTCATTTCCCTTGGATTTCTGCTTCCCAAGTGCATGACACTGCACTTCTTTGCATTAAATCTTAACTGCCAAGCATTAGACCATTCTTCCAGCTTGTGTAGATCTTTCCTCATGTTATTCACTACCTCAAGGGAGTCCACTCTGTTGCCAAATTTTATGTCATCTGCAAAAAACAGACTTTTCCATTCAGTCCTTCAGCAATACCACTCAAATACATTGAACAGTGCCGGTCCCAAGGCCGAACCCCGGAGCACCCGCTAATCACCCTCCTTTCATCCGAGTGAGCTCCATGTACCATCACCTTCTGACGTCTGTCAGTCAACTAATTTCTGATCCAGTTTAGCACCTTGGGCCCATCCCCAAACTATTGAGTTTGTTGATAAGCCTCCTATGAGGAACAGTATCAAAGGCTTTGCTGTTTTATCATCTTTTGTAGAGACTTCTTGATGTCATCCCTTAACTCTTCTGGAACTCTGTCATTTGTATTGTGGTAAGGAAGCTCATTTTGAGTTAGGAGAAAGTGAAAAAAAAAAAACAAAGAAATAAAACCACAACCACACCTAGAAACCAGAAAATCCCCAGCTGGAACAGGTTTCAGAGTTCCCCTAGTGGAGTAAGGGAGAGTGAATACAGACCCAAGGTAAAAGACCCTTACGTCAGTAAGCTCCCTGATTACCCAGGTGCCAGAGGGCAAGCTGATCTCCGTCACCTGGGAAGAGAAGAGGTGGGGCTGGAACCCTGGAGATTTAAGCCTAGGTTAGATTATACAGAGGTTAGCAAGGAGAGGAAGGAGAGCAAGGAGTGCTGGAGGAGCAACGGGAAAAGGAGCAGGAACAGCAGGAGAGGAGTGTGCTGGAGAGAGCCAGAGAGAGGTACAGAGCACGAGAGAGAAGCTGCTACAAGCCAAGGCACAGGTACAAGCCTTAGAAGCCTGTCCCATACTGAGCAGTGCAGAGTTGCAGGAGACACTCTCAGCTCTAATGAGAGGCTGTCAGCTAAGCCCAGTGAGCTAGAAGGAGAGATAGAACCAATGCAACTAGGAGAACCTGAGGCAGCTTTGAATGAGGAAGATATATTCATGGATTGCTCTTCGTGCCAAGACTTAGCTACAGAGGGGTTGAAGGAAAGCCAACCTTAAGAGAACTCTCTCCAGAGCAAGGTAACCTTGAAAAGCAAGGAAGATGTTTTGTGAATTCCCTGTGTTAAAGGTGGGAAACTTATGCTGAGAAGTGAGAACAAGCTGAAGCTGTATAATTGTGCTTGTTAAACACCTGCTATCCTGTGCAGTGAGATGGCAAGAAGCCAAGCTAACGGTGAGAGGAAAAACACTTTTGTTTTGCTTTTGAATGTTCCTAAGAAAACCTGAGTAGAGCTTTGTTTGCTTATTGGAAGTTTATTCCTGTTGGAAGTTTTGCTTTGCTTATAAAGAGGAGTACAGCCTGGAAATGTTTGGAACTGAAAAGAAAGAAAACTGCCAGTGAAGAAAGCTGTTTGAACCAGCAAGGCTAGAGGAAGCAGGAAGCCTTGCTGATAAAGAGTTTTTGCTTTTGAGCTGAAGAATACTGTAAGCTGATATTTTGTTTTGACTTTTGCTTACGTCCTGTTGTGTTTTTGAAAGAAACCTGGAGAAATAATCCTGAAAGAGGTAATTTATGAAATAGTAATTAGATCTTACCTGCTAATTAGTGTTCCTGAAGGAACGACAGTCCAGTCCCTTACTTCTGGGTTGCGCAACCCTTCCAGCAGCTTGGAGGCTGAGCCCAACCTTTTTGGGGATGGAGCGGTATAAATACCACTGGGACCACCCACCAACTCCAGTATTCGATTGAAAAAGCAGATCTCACTAACTTCTAATCCAAACTCCAAAATGAAACATAATATAGAACCTCAAACCTATCCAACAGGCAAACATATATATATTATATATATATATATATTTTTTTTTTTATTTTTTTTTTTAATAGACGTATATATATAAAAGGGAAAAAAGGAGAGGAGGCATGGTAACAGCCCGAGGAGATGTCTGCTTCTACCCGAGCCGGCTTTATCCTGCTCTCCTTCCTGCCATACCGGCCCTACGCCTGGCCGGAAGCCTTGCCATGAACCCGAGGTCTGACCGGTTGCCGGAAGCGGGTGGGATCAGGGACTGGACTGTCGTTCCTTCAGGAACACTAATTAGCAGGTAAGATCTAATTACTATTTCCTTATCGTCACTCCAGTCCAGTCCCTTACTTCTGGGATGTACCAGAGCAGTTCAACCCTGGGTGGGATCCGGCATACCGGACTGAAGAACGCTAGACCGAACCGGGCGTCCGCTGCACTCTGCACGTCCAGTCTATAGTGCTTGGAGAAGGTATGCAGCAATGACCAAGTCGCTGCTCTACAGATGTCCAGCGGCGGAACCAAGGAAAATTCTGCCCAAGAGGCAGCCTGAGCCCGAGTGGAGTGTACCCGCAGCCCCACCGGCACCTGCTTCCCCTTCAGGATGTAGGCGGAGGCAATCGCCTCTCTGATCCACCTGGAGATCGAAGCCTTGGCAGCCGCCTCACCTTTGTGCGGACCTCCAAACTGGATGAATAGTCGGTCAGACTTTCGGAATGGTGCTGTGCGAGAGAGGTAACGTTTCAAGGCCCTCTGTACGTCTAGGAGACGCAGTTTGTCATTCCTACCTTCCTGCCCCTTGGTCGGTAAGACCGGCAGGGTAACTGTCTGGTTCACATGAAAGGGAGAGATGACCTTGGGCAAAAAGGACGGCACTGTACGCAGAACCACTTTGTCCTTGAGGAAGGACAGGAAGGGGGGCTGGGAAGATAGCGCCTGTAATTCCGAGACCCTTCTGGCCGAGCAGATGGTGACCAGAAACACTGTTTTTAGGGTCAAATCCTTTAATGAGGCTCTTTTTACGGGCTCAAAGGGTTCCCCGATCAGAGCATTTAGCACTAGGTTAAGGTCCCAAGGGGGGATGACCGATCTCCGTTGCGGACGTAGCCGACCAACCGCTCTTAGGAACCTGGAGACGTCCGGGTGTGCCCCCAAGGGTTTGCCCCGGACCTTTCCTCTATAGCAAGAGATCGCTGCCAGCTGGACCCGCAAGGAGCTGTGCGCCAGACCTTTATCAAAACCTGCTTGCAAGAAATCCAAAACCTCCGGGACCGAGGCCGAAAGGGGCTTCCGACGATGCTCTGCGCACCAAGCTTCGAAGATGCACCAAACCCTTACATAAGATAGACAGGTCGAGTGCTTCTTGGCCTTCAACAGCGTCAAGATTACAGCTCCTGAGTAGCCTCGTTTTAGGAGCCGCGCCCTTTCAATAGCCAGGCCATAAGCGAGAATCGATCCACGTGAGGCATCCGGACTGGACCCTGCCTCAGCAGGTCTCTTCTGAAAGGAAGTCGCCAAGGAAGGTCGGCGAGCAGCCTGATCAGATCGGCATACCAGGGGCGGCGAGGCCAATCCGGAGCTATGAGAATTACCAAGCCCTGGTGAGCCTCCACTCGTTGGAGCACCTTTCCGATCATAGCCCACGGAGGGAATACATAGAGAAGTCCTTCCGAGGGCCACTTTTGTGACAGGGCATCTAATCCCTCGGACATCCTTTCCTTCCTTCGACTGAAGAATCTGTCTACCTTGGCAGTAGAGAACCGCGCCATGAGGTCCATGACTGGGCGCCCCCAAAGAGCCACTATCTGGTTGAAGGTCTCCTGTTCTAGTTCCCACTCTCCGTGGTCTATCTTGCACCTGCTGAGAAAGTCGGCTGTGACGTTGTCCTCGCCCACCACATGCTGCGCTGAGAGTGCCAGCAGGCAGAGCTCCGCCCACTGGAAAAGTGTGTCCGCCTCCTTCTCCAAGGCGTGACTGCTGGTGCCTCCCTGGTGGTTGATGTAGGCCACCGCGGTGACATTGTCGGAGAGAACGCGAATTGCTTTTCCTTGCACTAAGGTCCTGAACGCCTTGAGAGCCAGGGTGACGGCCCGCAATTCCAGTCTGTTGATGGGCCACTGTGACTCCAACTGTGACCAGCGGCCCTGGACGAACTGGTCCTCGCAGTGCGCTCCCCAACCTGACAGGCTGGCATCCGTCGTCAACAGCAACCACTGATGGGGATCGAGTGGCATTCCGCGGTCCAGATTCCTCGGACATCTCCACCAGTGGAGGGACTGTTTGGTCCGCGGAGCGCAAGGCAACTGCATTGAGAGAGGCTGATGCTGGGGAGACCAACGACGCAATAGCGCCCGCTGCAGCGGTCGCATGTGAGCCCTGGCCCATGGTACCACCTCTATTGATGCCGCCATAGTACCCAGAACCTGAAGATAATGCCACGCCGAGGGATTTCGTCTGCCCAGAAACTGCGTGATTAGGCCTCTTAATTCTCTTGATCTTGACCGAGACAGGAACACTCTGCCCCTGTGGGTGTCGAATCTTGCTCCTAGGTACTCGAGCTCCTGAGAGGGAGTCAACCTGCTCTTTGCCCGGTTGATGACCCACCCCAACTCCTCTAGGACCTGAATCACTCTGGACGTCGCCGAATGACTTTCCTCTTCCGACTTTGCGCGGATCAGCCAATCGTCCAAGTAGGGATGCACTAATATTCCCTCCTTCCGGAGGGAGGCCGCCACTACGACCATTACCTTGGTGAATGTTCTGGGAGCCGTAGCTAGGCCAAAGGGTAGGGCCTGGAACTGAAAATGGCCTCTTGGTACTGCGAATCTCAGGAACTGTTGATGGGACTTCCTGACCGGGATGTGCAAGTAGGCTTCTGTCAAGTCGAGGGAAGTTAGGAACTCTCCTCCCCTCACGGCCGCTATGACTGAACTTAGGGTCTCCATCCGGAAGTGAGGCACCCTGAGGCAGCGGTTGACCTGTTTTAGATCTAGGATTGGTCGAAAAGAACCTTCCTTTTTTGGTACCACGAAGTAAATCGAGTACCGACCAGATCCGCACTGGTCTGGAGGTACTGGAATCACCGCCCCTAAAGCTATTAGACGGGTAAGAGTTGTCTCTATTGCCGCCCTTTTTGATGATGTGCCGCAGGGTGACTGAACAGATGCTGGAGGAATTTGTTTGCAAATTCGAGCGCATAACCTTCTCTGATCACCTCTAGAACCCATTGATCGGACGTGACCCAGGTCCAGGCGGGGAGAAACAGCCTCAGACGGCCGCCTATCGGCCGGTCCTTCCCCCTGGACCCCCAACCTTTCATTGTTGTTTCCTAGGGCCCGAGAAGGAGGAGGAGGAGGAAGCCCCAAACCCCCGACCTGCCCCTCGAAAACTTCTGAAGCCTTGTCCCTTAGAGGGAAACCGGCCCCTGGGAAAGGAATTTGATCTGGCAGGGCGAAATCTCCGCGCCTCCCTAGGCTGGGTGCGCACTGGGGCTAGGGGGCGGCCTTGCTTTGGTCTATCTTCTGGAAGTCTGCCTCCCTTAGACTCGCCCAGGTCCTTAACTAGCTTCTCTAAATCCTCCCCAAATAATAGTTTCCCTTTAAAGGGGAGTCGACCTAGGCGCGACTTTGAGAAAGCATCGGCTGCCCAATTTCGTAGCCACAAATAACGTCTAGCCGCCACCACCGAGGCCATGTTCTTGGCTAGGCTTCTGATAAGGTCATACTGACTATCCGCCAAGTAGGCTGCGCCGGATTCCACTCTGGCCGAGTTGGCCTGAATCTCGTCTGCAGAGCCCTCTGTCTGAAGCTGTTGAGCCCACCTTAAGCAGGCTCGAGCCACCCAAGCTCCTGACACTGAGGCCTGCAAGGCGAGGGCGCTTACATCAAAGGCTTGCTTCAAGAGTGTATCCAACTTCCTGTCTTGTGCGTCTTTTAAGGCTGAACTGCCCTCAACTGGGATAGTTTTCTTAGTAACTGCTGATACCGCTGCATCCACTCTGGGCGATTTCAGTAGTTCCTTCTCTGACTCTGGGAGAGGGTATAGTCGAGACATGGTTCTGACTCCCCTTAAACTGGATTCTGGTTGATCCCATTCTTCCTGGATCATCTGGCGCACCACCCTGTGGACCGGGAAGACCTTCTGGGATCTCCTAATGGCTTGGATTAAGGGGTCCTCCAACGCCTCTTCCTGTGATGGTATGTCTGAGGCCACATTGAGTACTTTTAAGGATTCACTAATCAAGGCCGGGAGCTCCTCTCGACGAAAAACCCTAACAATCCGTGATTGATCTTCTTCCGGGATCTCTCCTTCTTCCAGCTCCTCATCCTCGTCCAGATCCTTAACCGAGCTATCCTCCTCCGGAGCCCCCTGGGAAAAGGACGGTAGGAGGTCTTCCCCATCCAGACGTGGACGCTTAGAAGGGAAGCCAGATTCCGGGTTGACAGCCCCGAGGAGTCTAGCTGCTTTGTCTTCCACTGGAGTGGCAACCTCCTCTGCCCCTAGACCCTGCTTGCGCAGGCAGTAGGCCTTATGAAGCAAGAGGATGAAGTCAGGGGAGAAAAAATCTCCGTCCCCCCCTCCACTGGAGGGTAGGGGCGGGGGAAGCAGAGGAGGCGTGGGTAGCTCAGAAGGGGAAGCGCTTGAACCCTGGGACCCCCCTCCCCTACTAGAGGGTCTGTTGACCCCTGGGAGGGCTGCAAAATTTCCTTTTCTACTGAAGCAGCCACTGCGGCGCAGCTCCTGCAGATTCCTGCCTCTGCGGAGGTGCCCCTGCGCGTTCCACAGGAAGGGCAGCGCGGTTTAGATGCCATGGAGCCCTTAGCTTCCTTTAAAACCCGAATAAGATTTAACCAGATTAACTTAATAGAACTGCAATAATAAATTTAACATTAATATTAAAATTAAAATTAAAATCAAAATGAAAACGGAATTAAAATAAGATCGCAGTTAAAAAAGGCTAACACACTCCTTTATCCCCTAAGGGAGGTACTTGCGGTTTTCAGGGCTTGCAGCTCCTAGGCCCAACTCTGCTATCACCACCAGTAGGCTCAACACGTGGTAGGCCTCACCACGTGGAGCCTGACCGGGGGGACCGCGAGTGTGTTCCCGGCGTCTGTCTTTGCTCCGGCGCTGATTTTGGCGCTGAGCCCCAAAGAAGCACGAGTGCGATCGCCGTCTGATCACACCGTGTGTGAACCCGGGCACCGCGTGGATCTCATCCGCGGGCAATCGTGTCTGGCCGGGATGGGCGGTTCACTCCGGTAAGCGTTGCAGCCTCTAGCGCTCAGCCACCTGAAGGGCTTCGGCGCGAGGCTGTTTCCCCCGAAGAAGGCAGAGTTAAAGGAACCGGGAGCTGGGCAGAGCAGAGCACCTCCTCGCTGCTGCAGACCAGAAATTCGCTCGGATCCGGGAGAGCGGGGGGGGGGGGGAAGGAGGAGAGCAACCTTAAAGGAGCAGAGTCCTCAAATAAAAAGCAAGTAAGCTAAAGAAATAAAAGTAAATAACACTTAAATTAAGTAAATTAAAGAAATTAAGGAGAATATCTGAAGGCAGGACTCCAGTAAGCCCAAGGCTTACGGAACCCTCCAGCTGCTTGGAGGCTGAGAATACTGGAGTTGGTGGGTGGTCCCAGTGGTATTTATACCGCTCCATCCCCAAAAAGGTTGGGCTCAGCCTCCAAGCTGCTGGAAGGGTTGCGCAACCCAGAAGTAAGGGACTGGACTGGAGTGACGATAAGGAACCTTGCATTTGAGTTTAATAAATTTCTGTCATTGCCTTACCAAAAGAGCCAAACTACAAGTTTTTTTTCTACTTGAAGCCATATGTGTAGCAGTTAAACTACATTTCCCAAGAAGCATTGCGGGGGAACCTATCAGAGAAGGCTGAAAAGGGGAAGTTTCTATTATAACCACGACCCTCCATGCTGAATGCAAGGAGCAAGGGCGTGACAGTGGCGTAGTTTATCGGATATTTTTACCTTAAGGATATACCAGGAGTTTACTTCAGGATATACAGCTGCAAGGATTTACAATCCAAAGGTTGGTGAAAGTGGCAGCAGGATTTCCCTGGCAGTGTTGGTGTGCAGAGGGATTGTTCCAGTTGGAGTTCCAGAGGAAAAGATACCCTTAATAAGCAAGAGTCAACGCCTGAATAAGGTAAAAGATACCTAGGCGTGGCCTTGACCGGATTGTGAAAAAAAAGTGAATGCTTGTGCATTAAAGGAGGCATAAAAAAAAGCTGTTGAGTGGTGCCACCCTTGGTGTTTCTCTCTCTTTTTCTTACAGGTAACCCAAGGCATGGATCCTAAAGAGCTGCTGAACTGGATGGCAAACCAGTTCCAACGCCAGCAGGAGATGGCACAGCTGGCGCAGGAGAGTGCAATTGCCGCCATGAAGGAGCAACAAAAGCCTGTCCTGGACTTGGTGGAAGCTTTGATCACGCTCCAGAGAGAAGCAAGTGGAGGAGTATCAGCACCAGTAGGAGCAGCTATACCTCATGTGGACAATCTGGTAGACTTACATAACACTGGGGCATTTAAATTTTGGGAAGCTTACCCCGGAGGACAATATAGATCACTTTCTGGAGTCTTTTGAGAGGGTGGCTCAAGCTGTGGGATGGCCAGATAGCCAGTGGGCAGTGCGTTTAGCAACATCCTTAACAGAAGACACACTAGCCGCTTATAGAGCTATGCCAGCAGTGCAGGCTATGGATTATAAGGCAGTGAAAAGTGCCATTAAGGACCGCTTAGGATTAACAGCAATGGTATATCACCGCATATTTAGAGCGACAGTCCTGAGAGCCGGTGAGACGCCCAAGGTTTTAAGTCAAAGAATTCGTGGCTTAGCACTAAAGTGGCTGGCTCCAGAGGGGAACACTATAGAGATGGTCATTGATATGGTAATGTTGGAACAGTTTATGGCAGTGGTGCCAAAAGACATACAATCCTTTTTAATTCAGCAGAACTGCCAGAGCATGGAAGAGGCAACCCTTTTGACTGAACGTTACATGGAGGCTGAGTTATCTCGTCAGCAAAAGGGGGGCACTCCAAAAACAGGTGCTGAGGTTGGTTTTGTGGCATTAAAAAAGAAGAATGGAAATAATGCTGAGTTTGGAAAGATTTGTGTACCGTCTCAAGAAGGGAAGTGGGTTGAGAGAAAATGTTTCCGATGTGGGAAATTGGGACACTTGCAGAAGGGTTGCAAAGCCCGCACTAACCTAATGGGTACAAGTATGAAACAACTGGGAGAAGGTTTTCTCTTAACCGTTAGCATACAGGGGATCACTACCAATGCTCTCCTGGACTCTGGTGCAGACCAAAGCATGGTATCACAAAGGCTTTGGCGAGCAATAGAGGCCCAGAGTAAATCTGAGCAGAGGAGACCAGAAGGTAGGGTTCAAATCAGATGCATTCATGGTGCTGCTTCTTTTTACCCCATGTACAAGTTAATGATAGAAGGATTAGGAGTGCAGAAAGAGATTCAATTGGCAGTGGTTCCAGAACTCTCCCACGACCTAGTTTTGGGAAAAGAATGGCAGCAGTTCAGGAAGGGACTGGAGAAAGGCTTATGGCAAAAGGTTGGCCTTGTATCTACCCGGTCCCAGTCTATGACTAGGGCACAGGGAAGGGCTAAGATGGAGGTTAGCCAAGGTTTAACTTGGGTGCCAGCGGAATTAGTTGAAAAGTTCCCAACTTTTCCTCAAGAGCAGCGAGCAGACCCTGCTCTCACCCAAGCGTTTGAGTATGCCCGGGTTGTACGAGATGTCCTTCCAAGATTCCTTCTAGACAATGAGATATTATACAGGGAAAGTCAGGATCCCCGGACAGGGATGAACAGGAAACAGTTGGTGGTGCCCACAACTTTTAAGGGGTTGGTTTTAAGACTTGCCCATGATCATCCAGTAGGTGGTCACAAAGGCGTACAGGGGACCTTAGATCAAATTCTTATACGTTTTTACTGGCCCGGCATTTTTAAAGAAACCGCCCAGTTCTGTGCCGCATGCCCTTTGTGTCAGCGGGTCATGGCTGCCCGACCTCCAGTTGTACCCCTGATCCCAACACCCATCATATCAGATCCCATCGGGCAAATCACCATGGATATAGTAGGACCCCTGGTTAAAACACCCAGAGGATTCCAGTACATTTTAGTCATGGTGGATCAGGCTACTAGGTTTCCTTGGGCAGTACCCTTACGTAATATCTCAGCCAAAACAGTAGCCTTAGAGGTGGTAAAGCTGTTTTGCGAAGTAGGTTTCCCCAGAGAAGTGTTAACAGACCGCGGGATCAATTTTGTGTCAAAGTATCTGGCCCAGGTTTGGGATGCTTTTGGCATTTATCATATGAAAATGGCCGCTTGTCATCCCCAGTCTAATGGCCTGGTGGAAAGGCTGAATCAAACCTTGAAACAAATGTTAAGAAGAGGTTTAGCCGGGAACGTGTCGGAATGGGACACGTTACTTCCTTTCGTTCTATACGCATGCTGGGAACGGATACAAGTTTCCCTGGGCGTATCT
Organism: Ichthyophis bannanicus; assembly: GCA_033557465.1. Lineage (NCBI taxonomy): Eukaryota > Metazoa > Chordata > Amphibia > Gymnophiona > Ichthyophiidae > Ichthyophis > Ichthyophis bannanicus. Next base: position 627,220,545 of record CM066031.1, read on the forward strand.
CCCTATGAGTTGATGTATGGTCGAGCCCCTCGTGGTCTCTTAGACATATTAAGGGAGCAGTGGTTGGAGCCGGAAAAGGAGGCTAAGGGAGTCCCTCACTTTTTGCGCGATTTAAGAGCGCGGTTGAATAGGACCTCTCAAGTGGCCGAGAAGAATTTACAGGACAGTCAAGCTCGCCAGAAGGAGCGATATGACCAGAAGGCCAAGCCTCACCAGTTAGCACTGGGACAGAAAGTCCTAGTACAGGTAGCAGGCGCCGCTCCCAAGTTTGAGGTTCAGTGGAAAGTGCCATGGATAGTGACCAAACAAGTAGGCCCGGTGTCATATGAAGTAGAAAGTAATACGGGTCGCAGGCAGATTTATCACATAAACGTGCTTAGGCCCTGGCAAGAAAGATCTGCAGTGGATAGTCTACCCAGCGCAGAACATAGGGCAGAAAAACCGCATCAAAACAATGATGCCTCAGCAAGGATTACGGACTGTTCGGAGGAACTCACAACCTCCGCCAGCCCCTAATATCTTGGGTAGGGGGGTATGTGGTAAGGAAGCTCATTTTGAGTTAGGAGAAAGTGAAAAAAAACAAATAATTCACCCTAATAAAAAGGACCTATTTTGCAAGGTCAGAGAAATAAAACCACAACCACACCTAGAAAACAGAAAATCCCCAGCTCAAACAGGTTTCAGAGTTCCCCTAGTGGAGTAAGGGAGAGTAAATACAGACCCAAGGTAAAAGACCCTTACGTCAGTAAGCTCCCTGATTACCCAGGTGCCAGAAGGCAAGCTGATCTCCGTCACCTGGGAAGAGAAGAGGTGGAGCTGGGACCCTGGAGATTTAAGCCTAGGTTAGATTATACAGAGGTTAGCAAGGAGAGGAAGGAGAGCAAGGAGTGCTGGAGGAGCAACGAGAACAGGAGCAGGAACAGGAGGAGAGGAGATTGCTGGAAAGAGCCAGAGAGAGGTACAGAGCATGAGAGAGGATAAGCTGCTACAAGCCAAGGCACAAGTACAAGCCTTAGAAGCCTGTCCCATACTGAGCAGTGCAGAGTTGCAGGAGACACTCTCAGCTCTAATGAGAGGCTGTCAGCTAAGCCCAGTGAGCTAGAAGGAGAGATAGAACCAATGCAACTAGGAGAACCTGGGGCAGCTTTGAATGAGGAAGATATATTCATGGATTGCTCTTTGTGCCAAGCCTTAGTTACAGAGGGGTTGAAGGAAAGCCAACCTTAAGAGAAAACTCTCCAGAGCAAGGTAACCTTGAAAAGCAAGGAAGATGTTTTGTGAATTCCCTGTGTTAAAGGTGGGAAACCTATGCTGAGAAGTGAGAACAAGCTGAAGCTGTATAATTGTGCTTGTTAAACACCTGCTATCCTGTGCAGTGAGACGGCAAGAAGCCAAGCTAACGGTGAGAGGAAAAAAACTTTTGTTTTGCTTTTGAATGTTCCTAAGAAAACCTGAGTAGAGCTTTGTTTGCTTATTGGAAGTTTATTCCTGTTGGAAGTTTTGCTTTGCTTATAAAGAGGAGTACAGCCTGGAAATGTTTGGAACTGAAAAGAGAGAAAACTGCCAGTGAAGAAAGCTGTTTGTGTTTATGCTTTAACCAGCAAGGCTAGAGGAAGCTGGAAGCCTTGCTGTTAAAGGGTTTTTGCTTTTGAGCTGAAGAATACTGTAAGCTGATATTTTGTTTTGACTTTTGCTTACGTCCTGTTGTGTTTTTGAAAGAAACCTGGAGAAATAATCCTGAAAGAGGTAATTTATGAACCTTGCATTTGAGTTTAATAAATTTCTGTCATTGCCAAAAGAGCCAAACTACAAGTTTTCTTTCTACTTGAAGCCATATGTGTAACTGTTAAACTACATTTCCCAAGAAGCATTGCGGGGGAACCAGTCAGAGAAGGCTGAAAAGGGAAGCTTTTATTATAACCACGACCCTCCATGCTGAATGCAAGGAGCAAGGGCGTGACAGTATCTAAAGCAGCAAATCGATTTTGCAGGCAGTCTTTAAATTCCGGTGGTATATTCAAGGTCATATTTTGCTACATTCATGAGTGGCTTGTTTTTTTTTTCATCTTTAGCTTTAGTTTGCTTACTAGTAGTTGGCGATCTGTATCACAGTCAGTTCCAAGTTTTGTCTTTATTAAAGTTATAGAGCTTTTCCATTGTTGACTTGAATCGATGGAGTCATTTTGATTTCTGTACAATACATTAGGTGAAGTCCATGTGTAAAGTTGCCGCTTGTGTTGCTGGAAGAAAATGTTTGAGATGAATAGGTCTATCAGTCCTTCTCCAGCTTCATTTCTGTTGCCAAGTCCATATTTTCCAAACACTTTGCCTTCTTCTTTGTTGTCAGCTTTTGCGTTCCAGTCACCAATGACTATCAGGATATCCGTTTGCATGTTCTGTCAATTTCAGCTTGTACTTGTTAATAGAACTCATCAGCTTCATTGTCCTCTGCAGCTTTTGTTGGGGCATATGCCTGAATTATAGTTGCATTTATGGGCATTCCTCATAGACGAATAGAAGTTAAGCATTCAATAATTGCATTGTATTTCATTACAGTTCTTGCAAGTTTCTTCTTGATTATAAATTTAACACCATTTCCTCTTTTAGGTCTTTCATTTCCAGCATAGTAGACCATGTGATCATCAGATGCAAAGTGCCAGATGCCAGTCCATTTCAGTTCGCTGACACCCAACAGATCGAGGTGACATGTTTAATTTCATTCTTGACCATCTCCATCTTATCTTGGTTCATGCTTCATACATTCCATGTCCCAATATGTAAGTCATCTTTGTAGCTTCTGACTCTCATTTCATGCACAGCTACATGAGCAGTCAGATGTCCCAAGGGCTTTGATCTAGCCACATCATAAATGTTGGCTTTACTCTGAAAAGTCTTCAGCTCCTCCCCAGTAGCCAGTTGAGTGCCTTCCGACCTGGGGGTCTCATCTTCCGGCACTATAGTGCAGTTTGTTTTGTTGTGACTACCCACTGGGTTTTTGTGGCAAGATATGGAAGTAGATTGCCAGGCCTTTCTTTCACACAGGTAATTCTAGTGTTGTTGCTGTTGTCTCAGAAATGTGATCCTCCGCCGCCAACCCATCCCATTCTGCTACTGCCCAGATGGGTGTTTTGTCTTGGTCTGGCACCTCAGCTGAGACCTGTCTATCTTGGGAGACCATGCCAGTAGTTAAGCTACCAATAGCTTATCTCTCAGCATCACTGATGCACACTAGCCCTCACAGCATGACAAGCTGCAAATCAATACTATTTGTGTATTTTATAAAATAGGCATGTAAAACACAGCTCTGCCCAAACTTCTCACCTGAGCACATCTACTCTACAATTCATGCCTACTTGCACTGTGCATACATTTAGGTGGAAACTAATTTTAGAAAATGCCTTTTACACATAAATCAGCATTTTATATATGAAAAAAGTTTAGACATTACCTCCTAAGAGGGTAATTTTGTAAAAGGTCACCTATATGTGAAAGCCGCACCTTTTTTATAGAAACATATGGACATATTTACTAAAGTGTGGTAATGGTTTCTGCACCTACCGTGCAGCATATGTTAAAATGCCATGTGTGGTACAAAATCTGTGTGTAAATGCAGGGGGAGTGGCCAGCATCTGCCTTGCAGATACTGCACACGTATCCATTACCGCATTGTCCTGAGTTCCCTGCATCATCTGCTAGAGCAAGGGAGCAGGAAGAGGTAAAGCAGAAGTAGCCACTATGTCCTCCCCGTTTGTAGCAGTAGCAGCAGCTGCAGTGGCCCCCTCCAAATCAATGGTAAGCCCAGTGCCGCAGATTGGAAGACCTGCAGCACCCATACAGTACTCCCCCTTCCAAACAGCAGCCAACAACATGGGGCTGGCTGCCCTCCCCCTCCCCCCCACCGCCCTAGCCAGGCCTGAACTACTACTACTACTCATTTGTATAGCGCTACAAGGTGTACATAGCACTGTACATATAGATGTAAGACAGTCCCCTGCTCATCAGAGCCTACAATCTAATCAAGACAAAAAACAAAGCAAAAATAGGTACTAGAGTATGGTAAGATACACATAAGTAGAGGTGAACTGAAACCAAAGATGTGAGATTGATAGTTGCAGCCCAGGGCAGCGGATTAAGATGAGATGGCTTACAGCGAGCATTCAAAAAAACCAGGAAAAACAAACATATGTTAATTCTGTAGGAAAGAGTTGGAAATGGTGACCCACCTCATTGCTGACTGTGAAGTTCTGATGGTGGAAATGTTCTATACAGAAAGGCACAACAAAGTAGCATGCCTCATTCATTGGAAACTCTGTAAATACTACAACATTGCTGTCCTGAAAAGCACTGGGATCATCACCCTATGAGAATTATAGAGAATGAAGAGGTTATGATTACTTAGGACATTTCCATTCCAACAGATAAGAAACTGTATGCGAGAAACCCGACATAGTGATAAAGGAGAAAAACACCAGAATGGCATTGATAACAGAGGTGTCGGCATCAAGTGATTATTCTGTGAATCGCGTGGAGAGGTAAAAGATCCTGAAGAATTAAGAAATCGCAGAAAGATGCAGAAATATTTCCCATGGTATTAGGAACCATAGGCTTGATAAAGAAGAATTTCCAAGCACATCTTGACAAATTACCCATGCATGTTACATCTTACAAACTCCAGACGGAAGCTCTCTTTGGTATGATGCAAGTACTACGCCACGCATTAGCAGTAAATTTGAGAGACTAAGATCATACTGCACATACTCTGGCTTAGAGAAGAGGTTCTTGACTGTCATGGTATGTGCAAAACTAATCAATAATCAGAAAAAAATGCCCTAAGAGTAAACTAATCTAAAGACAAAATATCTCTTAGTTAATTAATCTTATCAAGTATATCTCACCGCACTAATTATTTTCAAAAATTATACTCTAACGGTGGCTAAACATTCCCTTAATAGAACATCCAAGTATTTCCAAAAATTTATTTATACGGAGAGAGACCTCAGGATGGCTATATAACCCTTCATATGGCAAATTTCATTACCATTAGGAATAGCGAGATACTCACATCACTGGTCTCCAACTTCCTCCATATTAAAATCAACACAAATTATCACAATCTAAAAATGTACTTTTCAAGATTTATTATATATGATATATCATTTAATATCATTCCCAATTATAATTCTCTAATAGTATCTCTATTACTACATTCAACATTCTACAAAGGAGCAAAATCCAGCTTTCATCAATAAGCTTTAGTAGAATTCACAGCACAGCTGCAAACTTCTTCCCCACAAGCCCTGTGAACAACAAAGGCTATGTGGTAATAATTACAATAAAACAATACACAAAGTGATTTACAAACACTTCTTTCTCCTGAAACCTTCATGGTTCTATCTTCGGCAACCAAACAAAGATCTCTGTTTCACCTCAAAAAAAGGCTTCTTCAGGGGCTTATGGTAACATGGACACTTTAGACTATATACAACAAAGGTTGTAGTGCATGAAGTGCTTTCTTTCAATGTATAAGTTTTATGATTATAATAAAAACAGGTATCTTCTTCCATCATCGCACAAAAAGAGCAATGACCACACTTTACATAACCCACAGCTTCTATCACAGCGAAGATCGCGGAACAGCGGAGCACAACAAATCTCTCATGTCACGACTCCTACTATATGTTACCCAAAGCTAGCTGGCAGTAAGTTTAGGATGAGTTTTTAACAACTTCCACCACCTACGAATAGAGGCGGCAATACAGCGTGACAGCCTAGAATGCTGTAGTACACATATAATAGATGATTCCATAATAGATTTTTCATGTTGCAAAGGCATCAATAGCCTTTCCCGATACTTATAGCGGGCTCTCTTATAGGCTTTATGAAGCATAGAATTAGGATACCCCTGTTGTTGAAATTTCGTCATCATATTCATAGCTTGCTGTTTAAACTCATCATCTGAAGAACAGATACATCGGCAACATAATAGTTGAGAATAAGGAAGACTTTGTTTCAAGTGATCTGGATGATAACTAGAGAAATGCAAACACTTATTTTTATCTGTCGGCTTGGTATACACTGTTGTAAAAAAAGCATCTGTCATTTTAATAACCTTGACATTCAAAAAATGAATTGAGTGTTCATGGGCATTCATTTCAAACTTGATATTACTATCACAACTGTTCAAATAGCCAAAAAAATCTTGTAAACAATTGTATGTATTATGCCACAGCATAAAAAACATCGATGTATCTATACCAGCCCAAAATATAAGGCACATAGGCAGAGGAATATACCCATTTCTCTTAAAAAAAAAAGCATAGATTAGCCAAAGATGGGGCAAACGTAGCTCTCATCGCAATACCAGAAATCTCTTGAAAAAATTCACTTTTATACACAATACGAGGGTTGCTCAGAAAGTAATGTATTTTCTCAGTCCAGAATGAAGATAGAGGTGTGAAATTGAAAGGGTAGTAACTTGGAACTTCAAAGGACAAATGTGTGTAATTTTACAGCCGTCCGACAAATAGCGAGGTGGTGGTGATCCTTCAAATGGCGTCTGTGAGCGACACACGGTATAAACAACGAGCTGTAATTGAATTCTTGGTAGAGGAGAAAGAAAGTGTGAGAAACATTCACAAACGGTTGTGTGTTGTGCATGGAAGTTCTGCAGTAGATAGGAGCACCGCTGGATGATGGGTGAAGAGAGTAAAGGCGTCAGGAAGTGGTAAAACGGAACTGGAAGATCGGCCGCAGTCTGGACGTCCTGCCTCAGCCACCAGTCCAGACAAGTTGCAGCGGGCTGATGACATTATTCGTGCGGATCAGCGCATCATGAGTCGGGAATTGTCCGTACAGCTTTCCGTCAGTAGAGGTAGTGCAATGGCAATTATTGACTCTTTGGGATATTCAAAGGTGTGTGCAAGATGGGTTCTGCGAAGTCTCACAACCGAACACAAACACCAAAGGAAAGACATCTGCTCTGATTTGTTGGAGGTTTTGAAGCTGAGGGGGAGGCCTTTTTGTCCTGGATCGTCCCAGGTGACGAAACCTGGGCTCACCACTATGAACCAGAGACTAAAAGGCAGTCCATGGAATGGCATCATGCTCGCTCACCAAGAAAAAGGAAGTTCAAGACCACTCCTTCCGCTGGAAAAGTGATGAGCACTGTCTTTTGGGACATTGATGGCCTAATTCTGGTGGATGTGCTTGAGAGAGGTGAAACAATCAATTCAGACAGGTACATCAAAACCCTTCAAAAACTGAAATGGCGTTACTTGCAAGTGCGACCTAACAGTAATCCAGGAGACATGTTACTTCAACACGATAATGCTCGCCCTCACACAAGCCTCTAAAACCCAAGAGGCAATCGCCAAATTTGGTTGGACAGTGCTCTCCCAACCACCCTACACAGTCCTGATCTGGCACCATCAGATTTTCATCTATTTGGACCACTTTAGGATGGCCTGCATGGAACAAGGTTTGAAGATGACATGAGCGTGATTCGTGCTGTAAAAAAATGGCTGCATGAACAGGGCACGAGCTGGTACAGAGGAGGAATTAATGCCCTCGTTTCTCAGTGGCGTAAGGTAGATGTTGATGGAGATTATGTAGAAAAATAATATGCGTTAAGGACACATTAATTTATATTGTGAGTGATTTTTATACATTTTGAATGAAAACTCTCCGAGAAAAATAATGTGGGGCATTACTTTCTGGACAACCCTCATAGTTTCTTTTTAGTGCTAATTCAGCCAAAGAAAAAAAACTCAGAAGGTACTTTATGTGATCCAGGTCTTGCATCCCATACTGTCAACAGCATTGAAAGCGCATCAGTTTGCGGTATTGAAGTATATAAAGCTGTTACATCCAAAGTCACCAACCATGTAATATCTTGAATAGCATTAAAATCCTGCAAGATTTGCAAAAAATGAGTAGTGTCTTTAATATATGAAGGAATCTGCAACACTTCACTTTTGAAATGAAAGTCTAAATAGGTTCCCACACGTTCTAACAGGAAATCATTACTCAACAAAATAGGTCTACCAGGAGGATCCACCAGTGCCTTATGAATTTTGGGCAAAATGTAAAAGGCAGGTACCTTAGGAAAAAGAGGAGTCAAAAATGTATTTTCTTTCCCTGTCAGGAAGCCAGATTCTAGTGCTGCTGAAGTTAATTTATTCAGAAGTTCTTCTATCTCAACTGTAGGGTCAGATTGTAAACGTATGTTTATTTATTTATTTTATTTATTTAACATTTTTTATATACCGTCAGTTTACATAGAACAATAAAAAGCAGTATATTTCAACTGTTTACAAGGAACAAATAACTGGATACAGTGTAAAGCAACATGAAGAATTAAATTATAATATACAATTAATTGCAGTGAACAATGATCAACTATATACATATATATGTGGAAAGCTACGGATGGGAGCAATGTAAAGATTGATGGAATGAGGACAGGGAGGTAAAAAGTAAGAGGTTTAGGTATTAGGGTGGGAGAGAAAAATGCTCAAGGAAGAGATGGGTCTTTAACTTTTTCCGGAATTCAGTGTGGCTCATGCAGTTGCGCAGCTCATGCGGGAGGGAGTTCCAAAGGGAAGGCGCATAGAGGGAAAAGGTCCTGTCACAAGTAGATTGTTTACAGTGTTTTTTTGTAGTAGGTATTGTTAATACATTTTTAGTGATGGAACGGTGTTTTCTAGTGTTGTTGGAGAAGGCAAGGAGAGGGGAGAGACATGGAGCTGACTCCTTAGAAATAATTTTGTGTATTAGAGTAAGGACCTTGAATTTCACTCGGTGATGTATTGGAAGCCAGTGGAGATCATAGAGGATAGGTGTAATATGAGCTCGTCTAGGAGTGTTTGTTATGAGACACGCTAATGTATTCTGGGCTAGTTGGAGGGGTTGAATAGAGTTCTTGGGGAGGCCCTGATAGATCAGATTGCAATAGTCAAGTGAGGGGGTTGTAAGGGCCTGACAGACAGTGCGAAAGGAGTCAGGGCTTAGGAGAGGTTTGAGGTTCCTGAGGGTGCGTAGTTTAGCATATACTGTGTTTTAGTAGTTTTCTTTACCTGATCAGAGAAAGATAAGTTCTGATCGAGTATGATTCCAAGATATTTCACCTGGTTTTTTAAAGAGAGAGTGATATCGTTAAAGGTGAGGGTTGTGAGGGGGACGTAAGAGGGGTTAGTGAAAACTTGGAGTGCCTCAGTTTTGGATTGATTGATTATTAGGTTGTGTTGAGAGAGCCAAGATTTGAGGCTGGTTAGACATTCATTTAATTTAGAGAAATTAGGGTTAGAAAGGTTAAATGGGGTAAAACACATCATATCGTCTGCATATACCCAGGAAGGTGTAGATAACATGAGGAGGGATCTAGCTAAGCTTGAAGAATGGTCTAGAATTTGGCAACTGGGATTTAATGTTAAAAAATGTAAGGTCATGCATTTGGGCTGCAGCAATCCAAGGGAGCAATACAGTATAGGAGGTGAAGTACTTTTGTCCACTAAAGAAGAGCGGGACCTAGGCGTAGTTGTGTCCGATGATCTTAAAGTAGCTAAACAGGTAGAAAAGGCGACGGCAAAAGCTAGAAGGATGCTTGGGTGCATACGGAGAGGAATGGATAGCAGAAAAAAGGAGGTGATAATGCCTCTGTATAAGTCTTTGGTGTGACCTCATTTGAAGTATGGTGTGCAATTCTGGAGACCGCACCTTCAAAAGCATGTGAACAGGATGGAGTCGGTGCAGAGGGTTGCTACTAAGATGATTAGTGGTCTTCATTATAAAGCATATGAGGACAGCCTTAAGGATCTTAATATGTACACATTAGAGGAAAGGCGGGATAGAGGTGATATGATTGAGATGTTTAAATACCTCCGTGGCATAAATGTTCAGGGAGGGAGCTCTTTCAATTGAAAGCAAGTTCTGCGACGAGGGGACATGGGATGAGGGTGAAGGGAGATAGATTCAGGAGTGATATGCGGAAATATTTCTTTACGGAAAGAGTAGTGGATCCGTGGAATAGTCTCCCAGTGGAGGTGGTAGAGATGAGGACAGTAACTGAATTCAAAAAAGCATGGGACCAACACAGAGGATCTCTAAAGGTAAAAAGTGGACTGTTGTAGTTGTTGTTATGGAAGGACAGACTAGATGGGCCTTGTGGTCTTTTTCTGTCATCATGTTTCTATGTTTCTATATATTTGATACTCGATGCCATAATTTTGGAAGATCGTGCATACAGGTTGGAGGAAGATATTAAAAAGTAATGCAGATAGACTAGATCCTTGAGGTACGCCTTGTTTTAGGGTAAAAGGGAGGGAAGTATCATTACCAATACGGACCTGTTGTGTTCTGTCATGTAGGTAAGATTGGAACCAATTTAGAGTAGTGTCTCTCAGACCTATATCATAAAGTCTGTATAGGAGTTGATGGTGGGGGAGGGAGTCAAAAGCAGCGGATAAGTCTAGGAAAATAAGAAGACATCCTTGGGTGGAGTTCTGGGTGTGTGTGTACAGGGAATCTAGTAAGGAGGTGAGGAGGGTTTCAACTCCGTGATTTTTTTTTAATCCATGTTGAAATAAGTCAAGGGGGGAGTGGTCATCAATAAAGTCCTAAAGTTGGGTTTGGACAAGTTTCTCTGTTATTTTTGCAAGGAAGGGGATACTAGATATGGGTCTGTAGGAAGAAGGAGAGGTGGGGGTCTAGCTTTGTACCTTTTAGAATTGGACGGATAGAGGCACTTTTAAGTGAAGGTGGAACGGAGCCTGACTGGAGAGAAGTTTGTACAATATTCAAGATATAAGGGGAGAGAGAATTTCTGGTGGATTTAATCCAGGGGACAGGACAAGGGTCAAGGGCAGAAGTTGAGGCATTCAGTTCTTTAATAACATCTGATACATTGGCCAAGGTGATGGTATGAAACTCTTTCCATGAGTTTGGAAGGGTAGCATCATGTATTTGGGTGCCATGGAGAGAAGTGGTTTGGGGGTTAGTGGTTGATGGTGGGAGGAATTTAGAAGTAAGATGATTAGCTATAGTTTGTGCGGATATTTTTGGTAGTTGGTCAGATTGTAGAGGTTCATTAATTAGGGATTTAGTGATAGAGAAGAGTTCACGTGGTTTATTAAGAGTTCTTTGAATGATATTCTCGTTATACTCTCTTTTGTGAGTGAGTGTTTCTAGGCAGTAGGATTAGAGTTTAGTCGTGTAGGCGATACTTGTATTGGGGTCTTGAGTACGTCTCCATTTACGTTCGAGACGTCTGAGCTCCCTTTTAAGGTTTCTCAGGTTTGTAGAGAACCAGGGGGTTCTTCTTCGGTGTTTTTGAGGAAGTTGCTTGGGTGGGAGTAGGGAAGCTGCAGATAAGATGTCGTTCCAATTAGCTATGAAGGACTCTTGGTTTAGGTTGTTGTTGTCTAGCTGGTCAAATGAAGGGATTATTTGCTCCAAGAAGTCTGCTGCATCAAATTGTTTGAATTTACGGGTATGTTGGAAGTGGCTGTGTGGTTGGTTTCTGTGGGTGGAGTAGGGAACGGAGAAGAGGATGAGTGCATGATCAGACCAGGGTATGGGTTGAATGGAGTGTTGGATCTGATCATTGAGACGAGGATGTTGCGGGATAAATATAAGGTCAAGGGTGTTTCCTTTAGAGTGTGTAGGGAGTTGGAGTATTTGAGTGAAGTTAAGTGATTTCATTGCCTGAAGGAAGGAGGAAGATTGCATTGAGGATGTGGAGTGCAGGTTTAGATCTCCTAAGATAATTAGGGGGCGTGAGGTAGGTTGAGGAGAGCAGGCTGTGTCTAGAATTGTGGAGAGATCAGATGAGTCAGTCTGGGGGGCACGGTATAGCAAGTGCAAGGAAAGCATGGAATTAGAGACAGTAATAGAGTCCATTCCTGGGGTGGAAGTAGATTCAACAGAGGAGAATTGCAAGTTTGATCTGGAAATAATAGCTACACCTCCTCCCCTTCCATGTAGTCTGTTACATATATTGATAGAAAATTCTTTAGGGCATAGTTGATTTGTTAGAACTGTGTCTGAATCTTGAAACCAGGTTTCAGTGAGGCAAAGAATGTCGAGGTTGTGATCAGTAATAAGGTCAGTAAGTAAGGGGATTTTGTTCCTAGCGGAACGGGCATTGAGTAGGGCACATTTAAGGGGGGGAGAGGGAGCTCAGATGAGGAGTAGGGTTTAAAGTTTAAGTTTATAGGAATGGTCTTAAGTTTGCATGGACGATTGTTTGCATGGGGGTTATGATGGGTGTATGAGAGAGGTGGTATGGAATATAGGTGCCTGTGGGAGTAGATAATTGGAATGGGGTTGCTATGGATTAAAGTGAGGACATAAGGGAAGGTGAGCAAGAAGAGGTAAAGAAAACTGAGGGCAAGCCACAGAGTGGATGAGAATGATTTGGGAGTAGCCATTTTTGGGAGGGAGGAGTAATAAGGGGGCAGTCAGGAATAGTGGGAGTGGAGTGAGTGGAGAATGGGAGAGAGAAGCGGCAACAGTTAAGACTAATACAACTGCAAGGTAAGTGTAGCAATTAAATATTTTTGTACATTTAGTTGGAGTTGAAACTTTTGTAACATGTAGTACAGTTGCCAGGTATAAACAATAGCTAATTACACAGGTACACTAAAAAAATTTTTTTTTAAACTGCCTCTAATGTTTCGATTGATTTTTACGTTTTTTGGTGCACTGAATCCAAATCTGGTAACCAATATGCTCCATCACGTACAGATTTTTTGCTACATTGGGTTAGCAGTTTGAGGTGAATGTTTCAGATTGAGTGCGATCGAGATAAAAGTTTCTTGGATGAATTCTTTATACTAATTGTTTAGTAGTTATTCAAATAAGAATAAAGAAAATTTTAACAAGGCAGCACATAAGAATAAAGTAATGTCAACAAAACACACTGTGATGGTAGCAAAATTGTCTGCACTTAAAACAGCCACATACATGTGCACAAACATTGAGCATATAAGAGCGAGGTTAGACACAAAGCAAAGCAATGTGCAAAAAATGTTGTACAGGTATGTATGTAAGAATAGAAAACGCAAACCGCACCATTGCAATACATGAAGACAAACACCTGATGGTGTGAAAATAAAATTCTAATAAATGAGATCCGACACTGTGGTAATAACTAGCAAATTTTTATTTCAAAGTTTAGTAAAAACACGATATTTGTCAACACAGTTTAGATTTTAAAGTCATTCTTGGGTCAATCAATCTTCTGGTGGGCCCGTTTCTTCTTCCCCCGAATGCTTCTCTTGGTGCGCTGCTTGGCGTATTTTTCATCTGGGGTTTCCTGCAGCAGCAACCAGCAGAAATCAGCCATCATAGTGGTGTTCCATCTTCCTTGGTACCTTCTCTCTGTGTCCTTGATGTCCTGGTGAAACCTTTCACCTTGTTCTTCACTGTACGCCCCCACGTTTTCGGGAAAGTAGTTCACATGGGAGTGCAAGAAATGGACTTTCAGGCTCATGTTACAGCCTTGTTCTTTGAAGGCATTGAGCATCCTGGCAACAATATCCTTATAGTTCTCATCCCGCCTGTTCCCCAAGAATTTGAGAACAACATCCTTGAAGGAATCCCAGGCTTCTTTTTCCTTCTCAGACATCGTTTCAGCGAATGCTCCATCTGAAATGAGTTTCCTTATATCAGGGCCAACAAACACTCCTTCCTTTAGCTTTGCTTCAGAAAGTCGGGGGAACTTTGAGCAAAGGTACCGAAAGCACTCACCATCTTTTGGAAGGGACTTGATGAATTGCTTAATGAGACCCAACTTAATGTGGAGAGGTGGTAATAGAATTTTATCACGAGGTACCAAGCTCTCATGAAGAACATTTTTCTCACCGGGTCTCAAATACTCCCGAATTGGCCAGTCTTTTTTCCCCCAGTGTAGGTCGCGGGCCCGGCTATCCCACAAGCAAAGGAAGCAGGGATATTTGGTGAAACCGGATTGCTGCACTAATAGCATGGATAGAATTTTAAAGTCTCCACAAATCATCCACTTATGCTCATCATAACGAATCTTCTGAAGAATCAGGGCCAAATTCTCGTATTTTTCTTGGAGAATAACAGAGTGAGCAATAGGAACTGAAGCGAATGTGTTGCCATTATGAAGAACACCTTTTATGCTGTCTTTTGACAAATCAATGAACAGCCGCCATTCAGCAGGATCATACTTGAGTTTAAACTTTTCCATCACTCCGTATATATCGTTGCAAAATACCAAATCTTCCTCTTTGTGAAATACTTCAAAAATTGTCTCTCGCGGTTGCGGTACCAATAAAAAGTTGTTCCTGGTGACAATAGATTTTTCTGTTTAAGTCGAGAACCTAGCAGTTGGGCAGCATCTTTTGGGAGTCCTAAATCCCGGACTAAATCATTCAATTCAGCTTGAGAGAAAAGTTCAGGTTTCGGATCTGGTTCAGTTTCAAACTCGGAAGTACTGGACTCATCGGGAAAAGCCATCTGATGAGTCTCATCATGATCAGAACCATCCACACAAATATGATCCAAAGATTTTGGTGGTTCAGGCACAGGTACTTCAGGCACAGGTACTTCGTTGCTATGAGGCATAGGCCTAATTGCTGAGGAAAGGTTGGGGTAACTTATTAAGTTCTTATTTTTTAAGTTGTATCCCTTCACAATGCAAGAGCAAAAATAGCAGTCACTGCTATGGTCTCTTTGTTCACGCCACATCATAGGTATTCCGAAACGAAATGCTTGTTTTTTACCTTTCATCCATAAGCATAGATCTTCCTCACATGTCTTGCACACTTTGTGAGGAGCCCACGGTTTGTCTTGATCGCCTAACTTCAAACCGAAATAGGCGAAATATACTTTTTTAATAAATGCAGAAATGTTCCTCTGCCGCTTTTTCAAGGTATATTCCTCACAAATAAAACAAAAACTGTCCGGAGAGTTGATGCAACCTCTGGCTCAGTGAGCCATCACAAATACACAGCACTGCAAACTACAACTGTAGTGAACCACTTCGGAATAAAGCTGGATTACGACTGAGCAAACAAAAGGTAATAATGAACTTGCAAGAAACTGAAATTTGACAGGAACGTTCATGTCACAACCACCATGTTTGAGCGAGCGAACGAGGCGAGGCGAGGCGAACAGGAAAGAACATGCGCCAGCGCGAGTACTGGATTTAGCCCCCCGCCTCCCAATTGTCCTGTTAATGTATAAAATGAATGCAAAACACTCTAAAATATCCTGAGGGAGTGTTTCTAGTTAGTTAACCATTACAACCTCTATTTTGGGCCAAGAAAATAAACTGCAGTCGGCTAAAAAGAAATTATGTGAACATTCCTTATATGGGTAAGAAATCTAATTTTGCAAGAAAACGTGACGTGATGGAACATTTTGGCTATTTTTCCTGGATTCAGCACCCCAAAATCTATAGGAATCAGTTGCAAAACTGGAGGCAGTTTTTTGGTAGTGTACCTGTGTTACCTATGGATAGTGGCAAGGTAAGTAATTAAGTAACAGAGTACAGTTGCTAAGTAAGGAGCAATTAAGTAAGTGACAAACTAAGGTCCATATAGGCCATGGTTGGTATACTTGCAGCAAGTAGTTAGGTAGAGGACAGATTATTGGAGGGCTGGGAACACAAGGCACTGATGCTGTATTCTTCTAGAGTGGAGAGTAGTTTTTCCTGCTTCTTGTTTGTCGCTTAAGGTATACTGCAAGGGTTGTATGGGACAGTAGGATACCTTTGAGGATGGCCGCTGCCTAAGGGCCATGCCAAAGGGCCATGCCAAAGGGCCATCTGGCGAGGCCCTCAGGCGCGGGCCCGCCTGATGGCGGGCTGCTTTTGAGTTCTTGCTGCCCCTCCTCCCACAGCCCCGATTGGGCTGGAGTAGCTGAGAAGGGCAGCAGGTTGCAGGGATGAAGGAGCTCTGCCCCGATTGGGAGAGTTTAAAGATGGTGGAGTTCCCGCCGATCGCGGGCTGCTTTTGAGCTCTTGCTGCCCCTCCTCCCACAGCCCCGATTGGGCTGGAGTAGCTGAGAAGGCAGCTGGCTGCAGGGATGAAGGAGCTCTGCCCCGATTGGGAGAGTTTAAAGATGGTGGAGTTCCCGCCGATGCGGGCTGCTTTTGAGCTCTTGCTGCCCCTCCTCCCACAGCCCCGATTGGGCTGGAGTAGCTGAGAAGGGCAGCTGGTTGCAGGGATGAAGGAGCTCTGCCCCGATTGGGAGAGTTTAAAGATGGTGGAGTTCCCGCCGATCGCGGGCTGCTTTTGAGCTCTTGCTGCCCCTCCTCCCACAGCCCCGATTGGGCTGGAGTAGCTGAGAAGGGCAGCTGCTGCAGGGATGAAGGAGCTCTGCCCCGATTGGGAGAGTTTAAAGATGGTGGAGTTCCCGCCGATCGCGGGCTGCTTTTGAGCTCTTGCTGCCCCTCCTCCCACAGCCCCGATTGGGCTGGAGTAGCTGAGAAGGGCAGCAGGTTGCAGGGATGAAGGAGCTCTGCCCCGATTGGGAGAGTTTAAAGATGGTGGAGTTCCCGCCGATCGCGGGCTGCTTTTGAGCTCTTGCTGCCCCTCCTCCCACAGCCCCGATTGGGCTGGAGTAGCTGAGAAGGGCAGCTGGCTGCAGGGATGAAGGAGCTCTGCCCCGATTGGGAGAGTTTAAAGATGGTGGAGTTCCCGCCGATCGCGGGCTGCTTTTGAGCTCTTGCTGCCCCTCCTCCCACAGCCCCGATTGGGCTGGAGTAGCTGAGAAGGGCAGCTGGCTGCAGGGATGAAGGAGCTCTGCCCCGATTGGGAGAGTTTAAAGATGGTGGAGTTCCCGCCGATCGCGGGCTGCTTTTGAGCTCTTATTTTCTTGACGATAGACTTCTTTATCATAACCCGTTGTATTTAAAACAACTACTGCTCCTCCTTTATCAGCTCTCTTAATAGTAATATTATCTGCCCTGCTAAGTTCTTGCAAGGCTTGTGACTCCAATGATGATAAATTTCTAGAAAGATAGTCATATCTTGCTTCCATTTTGCTCAGATCCGATAATAATAGATGTTTAAAAGTATACACAATAGGATCTAAAGGGCCTGGCGGAGTCCAATCAGATTTAGGGTAAACTACTGACAAATCAGAGGTAGAAGGCTGTCCAGTGAAGAAAAGCTTCAACTGTATAGATCTTACCAGTCGCTCAATAGCTACATGACTCTGAAATCCGTCATATTGCGGACCAGTGCTAAATGACAACCCACATGAAAGTACGACAAGTTGTTTTACCAATATATAATTTCAAACAACTAAAAGAATCTTTCCAATTAATTGCCATGGCAGTAAAAAATATTACTATCAATAAAAAAACTGCCCTAAGGGTAAACTAATCTAAAGACAAAACATCTCTTAGTTAATTAATCTTATCAAGTCTGTCTCACCGCACTAAGGCCCTATGAGTCTTTATAAAGTACTAGGGTTAAACCAGAAGAAATAGTGCCTAGATTGAAGAGGCAGGCATTTACACCTGCTTGGAAGAAGGCATACTTGTTAGCCTGTAAGGTATGTATATGCCAATGTTTTCCAAGAATTTTACTAATACCATTGGCTAATTGTATTGGGTAAACAATCCTATTATCTGTCGCCCCCGCCTGGCCAGGTAGATAACTGATACCAGGTGAGGTCGCCTTTTCAGCTTTAAAATAAGTTTCCCTCAAAATGGCTGCCAGGAGGGCTGCTGGGAATTGTAGTCCTATCTTAAAGCAAAGGAGTTGTGATCCGAGGGTTAGGCATAAGACAGAGAAAATTTATTTAATGTAATCAGGGGTTCCTTCATACACAGGACGCAAGTGGAAAAATCAAATAAAGGATTTTTAATCCCACGCTACAGCTTCAAAAAGAAACAGGAACAACTTTGCTTGTATTTCAAAAATGCAAAGAAACAGGCACAACTTTGCTTGTAAAACAAAAATGCCACTTTCCAAAACTTTTAAACTCTTAAATGTTTTTCTCCTTTACAGGAACAAAACTCTTGCAGCAAAATAACTCTTTAAATGTCCCTTGAACAATAGTAGCAGCTCTCAACCTTATCAGTTGAACTCAGCTGTTTCTTTCAGTTGTGACGTCTTCACAATTCAGGCTGCTTCCTAAGCACGGCATACATTCAATGGCTCTCTAGGACTCTTCCACATCAGAGACCTGACATACAGCACATTGCATTTCCACATTACTGTTCTCCACATTTGTTATGTCCATGTCTTCAACACTATCACTCTCACTTATATCAAAAGGTATCCGTACAGAGAGCTGGCTATTCTCTTTCTCAATTAGTTCATTTAACTTTTTAAGCAGAGCCTGTTTTTGCACTAGCTCCTCTGCTAAGTGAGCCACTTGATACTTGGACAAACTGTCTCCCTTTTTCCTGGGGCTTTGTCTATTGCTAGAATTAGCTTTCACATCTAGAGCTAATTCTCGTAGGCTTTTACTGTTTAGGAATTGAGAAGGACACACTTGCCTTGATTCTGAGGTATTTAGAATCTCTCTCTGCCCTGCAAGCCAGTCAAGCTGTCTTTCATTTGCAGCAGCTTCGTTTGCTTGCACCAGCCTCTCTTTCCTTGCTCCCTCAGCTGTGCTTGGCAATCTCTCATCAGTCCTCTCTCTTCGGCTTCCAGTGTTTCTTACACTCTGTCTTTCATGCTCTGCAAGCACTCTCTCACTTGCTCTCCATGCTCCTTGTCTTGCTCTTTCTCCGTCTCTGCTGCTTTCTCTTCCTCCTGCCCTTCTTCTTCGCCTGCTTCCGTCACCCTCTGTGTTTCTGAAAGTCAGCTTTTTAAACTTTCCTTCTTCCTGAGCCACACCTTGCTCCCAGCACATGTGACTAGGGTCAAGCTTCTCCCTGACGTGCTGCTGTGGGCGGGGCTTAGGGATGACTAGTTTCTGAGTCAGAGACTCTTGGTTACTAGGGAAACCCTTGATACATTCTGAATTAAAGTGACAGGACTCATTTTCCTGTGTATCTCTATGTTCAGCCGTGCTTTCCTCACCACATATCTTTATTTATATTTAAAGCATCCCTTTTTAGAAGTATTCTCTATTAGATTCTTGTGCACTGGTACGTCCCTTACCAATGCACTGCCTCAGATATCCCCTTCTGAAATCCTTTTATCTAGTGTTTTTTTTAAATGTTCTAACGAAGAACACAATCTTCTCAGTCACAAAAATTGGCTGACTGGTAGATTTTCCTTGAGGGATCTGCTAGGAAAGCTTTGGAAATGGAGCAATGTGTTAAGCCTTTGATATATTGATGTAATGAAGATAGTTGATCCTTTCAAAATTAAAAATATATATATTTTTTTTTAATTTATATTTTATTAAGTTCCTATATTTTACATATAGAACAATAAATGCAATATGAAGGAAAATAACTAAAAAGAAATACAATCAAAGGATAGGACAACTCAAGGCCATCACTACCCATCACATCATACATACTAGCCCACATTACGGGAGAGTGGAATTCAAAATTTAGAAAGAAAGGAAAATCATCCAGCCTTGAACCGCGGGACGCCGGAGAGTGGAGCTCAGCTGATCGGGCAGAGGAGAACATTTGCAGGCTGTAGACGCTGTGAGTGACGTCCTGCGTCTGTGTATTTGATCCAGCCTTGAACCGCGGGACGCGGCCGCGGGCGCGTCCCTTGGGCGCGTGCCCGAAGGGGCAGGCCACGCCCCTTTGGAGCCCCTTCGGAGAGCTACGGAGATTGAGGAGTTAAGGCGGTGTGAACGGCAATGGGGAAGAGAAGAAAGAAGAACTTTGTAATCGCTTCAAATATGAAAGCTCAAAAGAACGAAGGCCCTATGGATAGGCATCTTGTGAAACGGGTCCCGGAAGAAAATAGTAGCTTTGAGGCTTCGTCCTCGGTGAGTACTCCCTCATTGTCTGCCTCCTCCCCAATAGGGGTTTTCTACCCTTCCCCATTCGTCACAAGTGCAGAGAGTGCCGCCGAACGACGGAGAGCTGGGAGCACCGTCAGTAGTTTCGCCGGCGCTAGAGTTGGGACTGTCTTCAGGAGATGTAACTTTATCAGCTGTGAGGGTCCCTGTACCTAAAGTGATTCACCTCCCGTCTTTGGTGGGGGGTGAAAGGTCTTCCTCAGCTACTTCTCAGGATGTGACACTTCAGGATATTTGGACGGTAGTCTCTCGAACTGAGGCAGTTCTTACAGGAACTATGAGACAACTTGAAGAGTTTACTAAGGACTCTGTTGCTAAATTTTTGGATAATGATGTGCAATTAGGGCAGATAGGAGAGCGCCTAGGTCAGATAGAAGCGAAGGTGGGAACTGTGCAAGCAGTCTCTGTCGCTTCGGTAAAGGAGAGTTTGTATTTTCATAAGCAATTTGAGGTTTGTGAGAATATGTTGCGTGCAAGAAATTTGAGGTTTTTGAATTTTCCTATAACGCATTATCTCTCCCCACTTATCCTATTCCATAAGTATTTAAAGGAGGTATTACTTTTTGATCAACCAGATGTGTTTAAAGTTGCAAATATTTATTATATTCCCAAAAATAAAAGAGTAAATACTGTGGGAAGTGGTGGGCCTGATCCGGAAATCTCTCCTCCTACCCTAGATGTTTCTGATTTTCTTGAGTCCTCTCTGGATATTATTGAGGCTCGTGCAACTTTAGTAGTTACTTTTTTATCCGAGATGGACAAGAATGTTATATTGAAATCTTATTTTCCTAAAAAGAACATTTTATTTTGTGGCCAGAAGGTTTTACTCTTCCCTGA
This sequence comes from Ichthyophis bannanicus, assembly GCA_033557465.1. NCBI lineage: Eukaryota > Metazoa > Chordata > Amphibia > Gymnophiona > Ichthyophiidae > Ichthyophis > Ichthyophis bannanicus. The sequence continues at coordinate 627,241,299 of CM066031.1, forward strand.
TGTCTCACGAATAACCCAGATGCGCCGTAAGGCATTTCTGGAATTGAAAGATCGGGTTTTGGCAGTGGGAGCTTCGTTTTTTCTCAAGTTCCCCTGCAAATGTGTAGTGGGCCTTTCAGGGAAGATTTATAGCTTTTTGGAACCTGACTACTTATTGGCTTTTTTGACTGCTCAGGAGTCCTTGGTTCCAGTGACGAATTAGTATTAAGGGTAATAAATATGTTTTAGTTCTAGCTCTGCTAAGGTCTAATGTGATTAACGAATTAAAAATATTTTAAAAGGGGATATCGACTTACAGTCATAATTCAACTGACATTTCAAATCACTGTCTCTTAAATTGAGCCAACAATGAAAATCTTTTTTTTAACTTTATTAACATTTTCAAAATTACAAGGGACAAATTCAAAACAGACAGTAATAAACAATAGACACTAGCAGGGTATAGGACCCTTCCCACCCCACTGGCTTTCAAGAAAAGAAAAAAATAATAATAATTAGGGTAGGCTGGCCACATAGGAATCTAACCGTTGCCACGTTCACTTCCATTTGAGCAATTGACCCAAATTCATTAAATATAAGGTCTCATATTTCCGATATAAACATACAGTATTCCACCACTGATGAAATTCAAGTTTATCGACAATCTTCCAATGATCAATAACAACTTTCAATGCAATACTAAGAAAAATGTCAAAGAGAGGTAAGTCTAAACTTGAGAGCATAGTAGGATCCGCCTGAGATTGAAAAATATCAATATAAAACTTAATGGAACAGAGAGCACAAAAATATGTCAGATTTTCTTACAAACCTCCTGCCAGTAAATTTGAATGATAAGACAATCAAAAAGAATATGAGACCTGCAAGTCCAACAATGACTGTCTTTATAACTAGCCCACTTAGATAACAAAACCGGAGTAATAAGGGACCGATGAGCCAGGAAAAATATGGATTGGGTAAGGGATGAAGAGCCTAAAGGCCTAATTAAACAGTTCCAAAAGTATTCCCACTGCTTACAGGAAGATAAAGGACCTACATCTTTACTCCAAATATGTTTCACCCCCAAGCGTGGTTGAAGCTACTTAGATTGAAAGGTGAAGTAGAAACGTGAAACCACATGCATTGAGGAACAAGTGACTTGAAATAAGGGACAATAGAGGCCACTTCTCTGGAAAACCAGAGGGAAGGAGATCAGCTGAACACAAACAATGCTTAAACTGAAGCCACTGAAAGTGACACGCATGGGAAGTTGAAATTCAGTTTGTAATTCAGAAAAGGTTTTATAAACTCCATCTCTCAGCAGCCGGCCAATGGTCCAGATCCCACATACCTGCCAAGAATGCCAATTAATCTGCCGATTATAAATCTTAAATGCAGGATTACACCATAAAGGGTTACTTTATGGATTACTATACAGTCGAGAAAAAGCCTGCATGGCAGACTGTGTGGTTAGGATGACCGGAGAAGACTATTTTGATGGAGTATGGCTTAGCTCAGGTAAAAACTGAAGAGGAGCAGGGCAAGCAAACTGATCCTCAAGGGACAACCACGCAGGCAGAGAACAATCCACTGACGACAAGACCCATCTAGCACCCTGCTTCAACAGAAAAGAATGATGATAGCAAAGAAAGTTAGGGAATTGCACTCAATCATCTCCCTTCACCAATTTAAGCTTCCATAAAGCTACACGAGGAGGTTTAGTTTTCTAAAGAAAAGTCATAAGCATTTTATCAATTTTCCTATTTATTTATTTAGCTGGGTTTATATACCGCTTTTCACTGGGTCAAAGTGGTGTATATGGAACAGAGAACTATCAGATACAGCGAAACAATTTACTATACACAACATGCATTATTTACATAGAATGGTTAACTATATTCAATATATGTCAGTTACATGGAGTATTGTCTCTATAGAGAAGTATAGGAGAGGGATGGGGAGGGGCAGGGGAATGAGATGTTCAGAGAAGAGGTGGGTCTCTAAGAGTTTTCAGAAGGTAAGTAGGTCCTTAGAATTCTAAAAACTCTCCGAAAACAAAACAGGGAGCATTCCTAAGATGTAATTTAATTTAGGGGCAATTACCATTTAAATAGAATCTGAACGACCCCACCAAGAAAGATGAGGTGGAGACCACTGCAATACAAGGTATTATGCAATGTAAAATACTTTGGACACATGATGCGAAGAGAGAGATCATTAGAAAAAGACATCATACTTGGCAAGGTTGAAGGTCAACGCAAAAAAGGAAGGCCCTACATGGAGCGGTGGGTTCACCCCTAAACAAAGACATGGGGAGGGGTCACCTGCACGGAGCGGCAGGTGCACCTACTCTTGCCACCTTGCTGGGCAGACTAGATGGACCATACTGATCTTTATCTGCCGTCATTTCCTATGGTTGTAAAGTATGAAAATCGAAGTCTTGTCATCTGAGCTTCTAAAGAAAGCTTAGGTTTGATCTCCGATACAGTGTTACTCCAAGGTATTTCACTTCAGGTTTTACATCTAATTCAAAATCTTGCAGAGTGAGTTTTGGAGGGGGGGGGGATAAAGGTCTGGCCCCTTGAAATAAATAATACCTCAGTTTTATTATAATTTATTTTTAGGTTGTGTAGCTTCAGCCACTTGTAATTTCACTCAAGCATGACTCCAGATGGGGATAGATGGTGTTTGTAATGTTTACGGGAAGATACATCATTATATCATTAAATGTGATACCCTAATTTACATTTCTTGAAAATGCTACATATAGGCTGAAGGTATATATGAGTTGGTCTCAAAAGACCATTTAAAAAGCTAGTAATTGCATCTGTTGTACAAGTTTATTCAGTTGAATATAACAGTGACTAAAAAGATTTAAAATGGTTTAAAATAGCAGAGTCTTAAGTAGAAGATCACCTTAGCTACTAGATAAAGCTGCAATACCCTCCGTAGCCTTACGTGCTTTAAGTGTATTAACAAGCAGTTTATCCGTTCGATTTCCTTTATGGAAATATCGACCGTTCTGCATTAATATGATCTGATAAGCTTCAGTACTAAGATGAGAATTATACTGATAACACAATTTTTTTCAATTGCAAAAGAACTGTAGGATCAGCTTTATGAATAAGAAGTTGTTCTGAAGTCTTAATCTCTGCTTCAAGGCCCAGGCATTCTTGTTTATGCTTATGGGAACAGCCTATAGTAATACTAATTATACTGGTAAACAAAATTCAAAAACGTTTCTGTCACAGAAATGAAAATGGCTGATTCTAGTACTGTTTTTGGTTACAAACTCGGATATGTACTTAAAAATTCTCCATCACATAACGTTTTTGAGTGACATGTAGTTTAAATTTAACTATGTTGCTCATATTTACATTAGATGTATATAGATGTATATTGTAACGTAATGTCTCCTAAAAGGTAGTTGTATATGATTTTCTGCTGTATTGCGCCTCAAGAACATCCCGCTTAAGGGTCCAACAATAGTCTGCAAGCATACTGGAGCTCCACTTGCCCTGGTACCTATTTTCCATTACTGAAACCTTTGTTTACTGAAACAAAACTGTAACGGCTAATTTACAGTAATGTACACACTTTACTAGATGATATCTCCTGAAGTATGGGTGATAGAAAACTTCTGATACCATATTTGTAAACAATAGGAAAAATTACATATGAAACAGGTCAGAGTGGGTCTGACAAAAATTGTGTTGACCAGTGTTTATCTTGGCCCTCAATTTCACTTTAAAGCCTTCCCACCATGCCCAACCAGAAGAGGAATCCAGTTCATTGAGCTGAAAGCAGTCAGAAATAGCCAAGTGTACCATGCCAGAAAAGCTTCATCAGCCAAGAAAGCCCAATCCAACCTCCAGAGGGGGAGCAACAAAACCATTTTGGGCAAACTGAATCAAAAGGGTGATAGCTGCATGATCTGATACCATGAAACCCTGTATAGTAACAGAGAGGAGGCCTGGCTGAAGAGATTTAGACATAAGAAAAAAATCTATAAGGGAGTGAGTTTGGTGGGGATAAGAATAAAAAGTAAAATATTTTTCAATAGGATGCAAAAGGAGCCAGGGATCTAACAAACCAATTTTTTCCATGAATGAATGCACTACCAAAGGAGCCTTGGGGCTATGAGAAAATTGTCGAGACTGATGATCAAGGGTGGAGTCAAAACCAGATTAAAATCGCCTCCAATAATAAGAGGAAGAGATATCATATCAACAATCTCCAAAGCAAGATCAGAAAAAAAACTAGGAGAATCTATATTAGGGCCATAGATATTAAGGAGTCCCAGGGAATAGGATCCAATTTTGACATTTATCCTGGCCCATTGGCCTTCGGAATCTATATGGGGCTGAGAAAGCAAGGGCATAAGAGCACAACTGATCAAAATGTCTATTCCATTTTTCTTTCCAACAGCAAGGTTTCCTGTAGAATTACAAAATCAGCGGCCGCTCTTTGATAGTAAAGTTGATTTTTTTCTATTTTAATAGGATTATTTAATCTCTTAACACTAAGTGACAAAAATTTAAAAGTCACAGCATTAGCAATGTTGTTGTTGTTAAGTGCCGTCAAGTCGGAGTCAACTCATGGCGACCCTCTGGATAGCTATCCTAAATTGTGTTCGGTCTTCAGTCAGGCGGCTCATTGTTGACAGACTGGTACCCGTAGCTGCTGTTATTGTGTCGATCCATCTCATTGCTGGCCTTCCTCTTTTGCGTTGACCTTCTATCTTGCCAAGCATGATGTCTTTCTCTAATGATCTCTCTCTCCGCATGATGTGTCCGAAGTATGAAAGTCGAAGTTTTGTCATCTGAGCTTCTAAAGAAAGCTTAGGTTTGATATCCTCTAGTACAGACTGGTTTGTTCTTCGGGCAGTCCATGGTATACATGTAAGCTTTGTAAATAGTTACCCCTGTTATCCAAGTTTTTTGTTCCCTGTTATCTGTAAACTCTTACATGTTATTGTACTGAGCATTTTGTTTCATGTAAACCGCGCTGATGCCGAATAGTGCGGTATATAAGAGAATGTAAATAAATAAATAAAATAAATAAATATACACAGTATTCGCCACCAGCACCATAATTCAAAGGCATCAATTTTCTTCCTGTCTATCTTTTTCACTGTCCAGCTTTCACATCCATATGATGTTATTGAAAATACCATGGCTTGAACAAGTCGAATCTTTGTATGGAGAGAGACATCTCTGCTCTTGAGAATCTTATCTAGGTCTTTCATAGCCATTCTCCCAAGAGCAATGCGTCGTCTGATTTCTTGACTGCTTGTTGCTTCTTTATTGATAGTTGATCCAAGTAGGCTAAAGTTATTCACGATTTCAATTTCTTCTCCTTCGACGATGAACCTGTTGATTATGCCAGTTGTCATGATCTTTGTCTTCTTTACATTAAGGTGCAGGCCCATTTTGAGACAACGTTCTTTGATTGTGAGAAGCAAATGTTTCAGATCATCTTCACTTTCCGCCAGTAATGTGGTATCATCAGCATAGCGAAGGTTGTTGATGAGTCTTCCACCAATCTTCACATCTCTGTTGTCTTCATACAATCCTGCTTCTCTGATGATTTGTTCTGCATATAAATTAAACAGGTAGGGGGAAAGTATGCAGCCTTGTCTTACACCTTTGCTTATTTTAAACCATTCTGTTTCTCCTTGTTCCGTTCGAACTGTTGCTTCTTGATCAATGTACAGATTGTGCAAGAGAACGATCAGGTGTTCTGGTATACCCATGCTTCTTAATGTGGCCCAGAGTTTCTCATGGTTTACAGTCAAAAGCTTTGCTATAGTCGATAAAGCACAAATAGATATCCTTTTGGTATTCTTTAGTCTTTTCAAGGATCCATCTCACATCCGCAATGATGTCTCTCGTTCCTCGCCCTTTTCTGAACCCTGCTTGCACTTCAGGTAGTTCTTGTTCCAGGTATGATTGTAGTCTCTTTTGAATAATCTTCAGTAGAATCTTGCTGGCATGTGGGATCAGAGCGATTGTGCGATAATTTCCACAGTCAGTTGGATCACCTTTCTTTAGTATTGGTATAAACACAGATCTTTTCCAGTCAGTTGGCCATGACGCTGTCTTCCATATTTCTTGGCAGAGCCTTGTAAGTACGGTAACAGCTGCATCAGATTGCTGTAATACTTCTATGGGAATGCAATCAATGCCTAGTGCTTTGTTCTTTGATAAGGCTTTCAATGCTGCTTCAACTTCTTCTTTCATCACCAATGGTTCCAGATCATAAGGTACAGGTTGAAACGGCTTTTGGTCCACTTGATCTTTATCATATAAAAACTCTGTATATTCCTTCCATCTTTTCTTGATCTTCTCAGCATCATTCAACATAGAACCTTGAGCATCTTGTAATATTCCAATTCGAGGCTGGAACTTTTTCTTTAACTCTCGTAGCTTTAGGAAAGCTAATCTTGTTCTTCCTCTAATAGTTTCTGCTTCTATTTCCTTGCATGTGTCATTGTAGTACTTTTCCTTGTCCTGTCTTGCTGCACGTTGGAAATCTCTGTTGAGTTCTGTGACTGTCTTTCTTTCTCCTCTGGCTTTAGCTTCTCTGCGTTTCTGGGCAATTTTCAGAGTTTCTTCCGTCATCCATTTTGGCCGTTTTTTCTTTTTTACCTTTTGTAGAGACTTCTCGCTTTCTTCCAACACAACCTTCTTGATGTCATTCCATAACTCTTCTGGAACTCTATCATTTGTATCTAAAGCAGCAAATTGATTTTGCAGGCAGTCTTTAAATTCCAGTGGTATATTCTCAAGGTCATATTTTGCTGCATTCATGAGTGGTTTGCTCTTTTTCAGCTTTAGCTTGAGTTTGCATACTAGTAGTTGATGATCTGTACCACAATCAGCTCCAGGTTTTGTCTTTGTTGATGTTATAGAGCTTGTCCATCGTTGACTTCCACAGATGTAGTCAATTTGCTTTTTATACAATCCATCGGGTGAAGTCCATGTGTACAGTTGCCGCTTGTGTTGCTGGAAGAAGGCGTTCGAGATGAATAGATCGTTGGTCTTGCAGAATTCTATCAGTCTTTCTCCAGCTTCATTTCTGTTGCCAAGTCCATATTTTCCAACTACTTTGTCTTCTTCTTTGTTACCAACCTTTGCATTCCAATCACCCATGACTATCAGGATATCCTGTTTGCATGTTCTATCAATTTCAGCTTGTACTTGTTCATAGAACTCTTCAATTTCATTCTCTTCTGCAGCTGTTGTTGGGGCATATACTTGAATTATAGTTGTGTTGATAGGCATTCCTCGTAGACGAATAGAGATTAAGCGTTCACTGACTGCATTGTATTTCATTACAGTTCTTGCAAGTTTCTTCTTTATTATAAATGCAACACCATTTCTTCTTTGTCTTTCATTTCCAGCATAGTAGACCATGTGATCATCTGATGCAAAGTGCCCGATGCCAGTCCATTTCAGTTCGCTGACACCCAACAGATCAAGTTGTACACGTTCCATTTCATTCTTGACCACCTCCAACTTCCCTTGGTTCATGCTTCGTACGTTCCATGTTCCAATGTGTAAGGCATCTTTACAGCTTCTGACTCTCATTTCATGCGCAGCTACATCAGCAGTCAGACGTCCTGAGGGCTTTGATCCAACCACATCATAAATGCTGACTTTACTCTGAAAAGTCTTCAGCTCTTCCCCAGTAGCTAGTTGAGTGCCTTCCAACCTGGAGGTCTCATCTTCCAGCACTACAGCACAATTTGTTTTGTTGTAACTATCCATTGGGTTTTCATGGCAAGCTACAGAAGTAGATTGCCGGGCCTTTCTTCCGCGCAGTTTAAGTTTGGTGTTGTTGCCGTTGTCCCAAAAATGTGATCCTCCGCCGTCAACACTATCCCATTCTGCTGCTGCCCAGATGGGTGGTTTGTCTTGGTCTGGCATCTCAGCTGAGACCTGTCCATCTTGGGAGACCCTGCCAGCAGTTAAACTACCGATAGTTTAGCTCTCAGCATCACTGATGCACACAAGCCCTCACAGCATGACAAGCTGCAAACCAAGTGAGGGGCATTAGCAATAAGTAGAGAATAATACTGTCTTACTACATCAAAGGCTAACACCTTGTAATGAAGACGTGCAGTTTATTTACAAACAAAGCAAGGAGACTTATTCAGAAAGACAAGTAATTCTCTTAGTTACACATGAGTAGTTAGAAAAGATAACTAGAATGCAATTAGAATAATAACTAATGCACTTAATTACAGCACTGAAAGAGTTATGAGATAGTGCAGCTATTTACAAAGAATATTTACTTCACCAAACTTGTCATTCAGTCCTTTACACATCAGCTGGGAGCGCTCAGTGAGAGAAACTGATGACAGTCTAGGATTCTTCATGCCTGGCCAAGCAGATCTACGCTCTGTCTGTTCTGGATTTTCTCTGTACTTATATAGGCACAAATGTGTTGCAGCCAGCTCTCACCCATGAGCTTCTCTCCACCCCATCCACCTTTTTGCTTTGGTTTCCGGGCAGGCTTCTGATCACCCCCTTGTTTTTAGAAGCTCAAAACTTACACAATCAAGACACTGGGCAGACATCTGAGAATGCTGAAGGGACACATCCCCCATGGTCTACATTCCAAGGCTAGATGAAGTGTTCTTTTGTCATCATTAATGGGTCTCCATTTGTTTGCCAGGAGAAGGACTCCTCCCTAATCTCCCAGCATCTTCCTGTCAAGGGAGACACCCCCCATGGTTTTAGAAGCAGCTCAAAGCTTCTACATTATAATTGATGAATTCTTATCCTGTCTACATTGGCTAGGCAAATGTTTCTATATTGGCCAAGAGAATTGTTCAAAGGCCAAGGGAAGAATTCTGTCTCCCTCTCTGGCCTTCTAGCACTCCCCAGGCTAGATGTGTAAAGATCTCTCACTAGACTGTAAATACAGCTTTGGTCTCTGAGCTAGCAAGCTGACTCAGCATGATTCCTCAGTTGATTTCTCACATGCAGCAATTTCCTTGCAAAGTTGCAATATTCCTTGCTGATCCAAATAAATTTTTAATTAGTAATACATTACTTATTTTACTTTCTTCTGTTGATTTATTCTCCTTTATTGTGTATTATTCTCTGCATTAGCAATAAGTAGAGAATAATACACAATAAAGGAGAATAAATCAACAGAAGAAAGTAAAATAAACCGTGGGCATGTGGCAGTGAAATCAGAAAGTCACTGAATTAGGGAGGTGCCCAATAAAGCAAGACAACTCACATGGGGTGGATGGGAGTTGGGGGTAGGGAAGGAACTAACACCTGATGAGGTGTCAGTAGCTTCAAAGAGCTGAGAAAGATACTAAAAGCAGAGTTTCAAGCCTACACTCCTAAAAAAATATTTCCCTTTTGAACTAAAGCACCAAAAAGAATGTAACTTTGTTTTATTGCAAATTAGTTTTTATTGTTTCAAATATAAACACATCCAAGAAACAGCAATTTGTCACGCCATACATACAAAACAAGATCAGACCTTAGACCCCGGTAAGCGGCCAAAGGGGGACCCAAAGCCGGTCTAACTATTCAGTCCCCCCCTCCCCGCAACTGCAGCCCCAAAGAGAAGCTAGCATAGAAACAATATCAGCAAACACAGGCAAAATACAGACATAACATAGGCACGGATGGTCTAAAGAGGAAACGGGGCTAAGAGCCCCACCATCGTTGCGTAGGGCCAAATTGTGTTACAAACACTTTGCAAAAGGAAAACCTATAACAACAAACAGTTAAACAAGAAACTGAAACCGCCCAACCACTACCCACCCCCCCTACCCCCCCACCATCCCCCACCCCCCCAGCCATCCTCCTAACCCCCCCCCCAGGTGCCCCAACTCTGAATCTCCCACTCCAAACACAATCCCAAAGGAGAGAGGGAGGGAGAGCCCCCACCCACCTGCACTCCAGGCCGAATTTGCTCGCAGAGCCAGAGTTGAGAAAGTAATTTAGACATTCAGTACAGCACTCCGCTCCTGAGCAGAAAGGGTATCTATAAGCGGTTGCCAGATCGAATGAAACCGCTCCCACTGTTTCCCCCCTAGCTGCTTCGCCGTGAGCTTTTCCATATACATCAAGTGTATCAGAGCTTTGGTCCAAACCTCGAACTTTGGGGGGGTACTCTCAAGCCAGCTGCCCAGCAAGACTTTCTTGACTAGCAGGAGACCCCTGTCGAGCAAAGCACGGTGGCAGGGTAAAGGTAAAGACCCCATCTCCTCCCAGCAATGGAACAGACATACCTGCCATATCTGGAAGGCCGCACACCCCATCCACTCTCCCATCTTATCAGTCACCTGCTGCCACAAATGTTGAACTTCAGGGCACAGCCAAAACTTATGGTACAAGGTCCCCGCAGCCCGCTGGCACCAACTACATAGGGAGGTGCCTCGAAGGCCCACCCTATGTGCCCAGGTATCACTAGCATATGCTCTCCAAAGGAACTTGTATTGCATCTCCTGCAAGTACATCCACACTGCCCCCCCCAGGAACCCGCTCAAAGGCAGACCACAGGATCTCCACGGTCAGCCCTTGCAGGCCATGCCCTTGCCATCGTCGGGTAAGAACCCGAAGATACTCCGAATCTAACAACGGGCAAAGCAGGTGTCTCCGCTCTGACCAATCAAGCATGTCTTTCTCCACCCAACCGCCCAGTAACTTGCGCGGATCTTTGGCTATGAGTAGGGTTGGGATTCTCTTCCGCAACTGATCGACATAATGGCGAAGTTGGAGATAGCCATAAAAGTCTGCAGCTCCCAACCGATAGGTATGGCTCAGGGTTTGGTAGCTCTCCAACACTCCTCCCTCCGTCCTTCCCAAATCCCCCAAACATACTATCCCTTTCTGCTGCCAACCATGGAAGAGCGTGCAATCTGCGAAGCCCGGTAAGAAGTCCGGGTTCCCCACCAATGGCAGCAGAAGAGAGCAGGTCGAGTCCCAGCCGACCCTCCTACAAATCTCCCTCCAGGCCATCCGCAGAGTTCTCAAATACGCGTTGTCCTGTCCCCGCCCCAGGCCATGTAGGCGTGTGGAGTGAAGTAAATGCAAACCATGGCAAGGAGAGGAGGTTGCCCATAGCTGCTGGGCAGGCGCACATCCACCATCAGTCGCTAACAATCCCCAAATATGGCGTGCTAAATACTTGAGGTTATAATTTCTCAGCGAAGGCAGTTCTAACCCCCCTTCTTCCTTCCTCCGCCGCAGGGCCCGAAGCGGAATGCGGGCTCGGCGACCCCCCCAGAGGAAACCGGCCAAATAACGATCAAATAGTTTCCAGTCCTTCGCCAGGATCCAAATCGGCAATAACCGCAGCACATATAACCACCGAGGAAGCTCCACCATAGAGAATAAGGCAATTCGACCGCGTAAAGACAGCGGCAGTGCCCACCAGCGTTGAAACGTTAACCTAGCCCTTTCGATCATAGTCCCCACATTTTCTGAGTACAACTTAGCTGGACTCGCAGGCAGCTGTATGCCCAAATACTTAATAGAGCCCTCCGCCCACGCAAGGGGGAAGTCCCCACGCCATACAGGTTGCACTTTTCCCCCCACATCTAAGGCCATAGATTTAGACATGTTGATTTTTAGCCCGGAGAAATTACCGAATTCGCGAATAAGGAGCAAGACTCTCTGCAACGAGTCCTGTGGGGCTGTTAAACAGAGAAGCATATTATCCGCAAACGCGCTAATTTTCATTTCCTCCCCCCCCATCCGTATCCCCCCCACTTGGGCCTCCTGTTGGATGTCTGGAGTAGTGGCTCCAGCGCCAGAACGAATAATAGCGGAGATAACGGGCAACCCTGTCGCGTACCCCTTTCTAAAATAAAGGGTTCCGAGTAGACCCCATTCACTCCCACCCTCGCAGCAGGGAGCTTATACAGAACCCGGATCCACTGGTCAAAGTCCCCTCGGATCCCGAAACTACCCAAAGCCTCCCACAGATACTCCCAGGCAACCCTATCAAACGCTTTTTCAGCATCCAGACTGACTAGTAATAGTGGAGTGTTCCGCTCAATACAATGTTCCATTCCCAAGAGGAGCTTAGCAATATTTTTAGTAGCGTCCCTCCCCACAACAAAGCCTACTTGTCTATCTCCGATCAAGGACGGTAGAAGGGGGTTCAGTCGCTTAGCTAATATCGAAGCCAAAATCTTAACATCACTATTGATAAGCGAGATGGGCCGAAACGACGCAGGATCGAGCGGGTCCTTACCCGGTTTCGGAATAACCGTAATGTTGGCACAACGCATATCTCTGGGGAAGCCACCCCGCTGCAACGCCTCTGTATACATGGCCAACATACTAGGGACTACCCGAGAAGACAATATTTTATAGTACTCCCCACCGAAGCCATCAGGGCCTGGGGCCCTGTGCGGTTTCCCCCGTTTAATGGCATCTTGGATTTCCTTCCCTGTCAAGGGAGCATTAAGCTCCCGTAACTCCCGCTCAGTTACATGTGGCAGAGCCACTCTATCTAGGAACGCTCGACCATGGGCGGCAACACGATCTTCCTCCGTGTAGAGATGGGCGTAAAACCTGCGAAAGATTTCCGCAATACGCTGCGGTTGATGCTGCAATTGCCCCTCCTCATCTTTGAGAACAGGGACAAAACGTGCGCCACCCGGATCGCAAACCAGCCTCGCTAAGAGCTTACCCGATCGATTGCCATATCTATGCAATTTGTGCTGGTAATATTGCAAAGACATCTTAGCTCTTCTCTGAAGGAGTTCATTAAGAGCCGACTGGGCTGTAACAAAACCTTGCTGACACTCGCGGGCCCCCCTCCCATGCAATGTACTTAATTGGGACCGCATTGCCAGGAGATTGCGTTCCAAAACTACAATGCTACGATCCAAATGCCGGCGTCGCTGAGCAGTATAGGCCATAATGACCCCTCTCATAACCGCTTTACTTGCTTCCCAAAATAGAAGAGGTGAACAATCAGGGGTGTCATTGAAATGAACGTATTCATCCCAGTGTTTCTCCAAGAAACATCGAAAGTCCTGGTCTTCCCATAAGTAGGCCGGAAAGCGCCAGCTCCCCCTTCCCACCCCCTGACATGCCCAAGTCATCCAAACCATGCCATGGTCCGATAAAGATATGGGCTCTATATCTGTCTGTTCCACCTTGGAGATCGCCTGTTCACTCACCAAAATATAATCTATCCGGGACCAAGTCAGATGGGCCCGCGACTGATGGGTATAAGCACGCTCTCCTGGGTGCAGAGTACGCCAAACATCTAACAAGCCACCCAGCCTACAAAGGTAGCCCACCCCCTTCCTGGACCAAGCCCCCCCCTTGCTCGCCACCGATTTGTCCAGTTGTGGGTCACTGGGACAATTAAAATCTCCGGCCAGCACTAATTGGCCATCCCCCACCCTCTGCACAAATCCCAGAAGAAGTTTGAAAAAGGCGTGGTCATAAACATTGGGGGCATACACATTGCCTATCCATATCTCCTCATTATATAATTTAGCTTTCAGAAAAACGTACCGCCCCAGCGGGTCAGCGTCAATCTTCTGCACTTCAAATGGGATACCCTTTTTCACCAACACCACCACCCCCGCTGTTTTCCCCCCGGAGGAAGCCCCATACATGCTCGCCACCCAGTCCCTCACCAACTTTTTATGCTCCTGCTCACTTAGATGGGTCTCCTGCAGCAAAGCCAGTTGAGCGCCTTTCCTCTTTAATGCCTGTAAAACGTTTGTGCGTTTGATAGGAGAGTTTATGCCCCCCACATTCCAGGAGACTAACTTAATATTTTGATTAAGTTATTCGGAGGCTAGGACCTTGCGCTGCAAAATTACATATGTACACTCCGGAAGCCGCCCAGCCTCGGCCCCAGAGAAGATCTCTTTCTTTCCTCTTAGCCAACCATGAAATCCCTTTGGTCTTGGGCACCTTTCCCCTATCTATCCCCCCTCCCCCTCCCCCTCCCCCTCCCTCCCCACCCCCTCCCCTTCCCCCTTCCCCCCAGTTACCCCCTCCCCACCTCCACCCCCATTCCCCCTATTCCCCCCACTCCCTTCACCTCTATTTATCCTACTCCCCTTAAAAACACACATCCCACCTCAGTCAAAACTGAGCAAAGTCACCTCTGTGCACCACGGGGCCACCGCGGGAACGTCCACCCAGCGCCGGTGCCACAGACGGCGACCGAGACCGCCACCCCCCGGGATCCCCGCTGCTGTCCTCTCCACCACAGAGTAGTCTGCAACGCTGCTGCGGACAGGAGATTTCTCAGATAGCACATCAACAACACACCCAAATGATTCAGGTTCCCCGCCACAGTTAGGAAAGGAGAGGATGGAAAGGGGGCAGATGAGAAAAGGGTGAGATAGAGAAAAACAGCCCACTAAAATAGACTGGAGCCCCGGAGGGAGCCAGCGCATACTCACTATACCAAGGCAATAGGTATGGACATCCCAGTCATAAAAGAAAAGAAAAACACTATACTGAAAACAATAAAAACAAGCAAAATCGCCCTACATAGCAACATTTAACAAAGTTCATACAGTCCAGCTACTCCGCAAACTACCCGGAGTCAGCAGGTAGGCAGCTCCAGGTCCCAGCAGCTACAGCCATATTTCCGTACAGGGAGCCACCCCACTCCAGGAGTCTCGCCGCCGCCGCACGGCAGACATAGGTTGTCTAGCAGCGTAGGCCCGGTAGCACTCAAGCCACAGAGTCCTCGGCCCTCGCATCGGCCTGAGCCGGCTGGTCCCTGTTCAGTTGCTCTAAAAAGGCCTTGGACGCTCCCGCAGACTCAAAAGTCAAGTTGCGCCCCAAATGATGAACTCTGAGCGTTGCCGGGAAGGCCAGGGAGAAGCGAACCTTCTTCTCAAAGAGGGCCGTACAAACCGGTGAGAACTCCTTGCGTTTCGCCGACACCACTGTGGAGTAGTCTTGGAACAAGAGAATTTTTGTGTTGTGCAATGTAAGACCCTCATGCTGTCGGTAGGCTCTTAGGAGGCGCTCTTTATGGGCGAAATTTAATATTTTGGCAATCACCACTCGGGGCCTGGATCTATTCTCCATCCGAGGCCCGATCCTATGAGCACGTTCCACCTTCAAGTCGCCGACCAGAGTAGGTAATCCCAGCTCCTCCGGGAGCCACTTTTCAATTAATGGCAGAAGCTGAAGGTCGGTCGTTGATTCCGGGATGCCCACCAGGCGGAGGTTGTTCCGACGGGAACGATTTTCCAGGTCATCCACCTTACTTTGCAAAACCGCAATCTGTGCACGTGTATCTGCTTGCACTCTCTCCTGCCGGCCGTCGTCGTCTTCAATAGCCGACACGCGGTGTTCCAGTTCGTCAATTCTTTGGCCCTGTGCTGCCAACGTCTCCCCCATCACCTCCAACTTAGAGAGAATCTGATCCAACTTGGGGTTCAAATGCCGGGCCACCTCCCTCGCTAAATCTTCCGACGCCGAGTCTCCACTCTCCATACCCGGCGAGGAGGGCTGCACCTCCGCCGTTGTTGAGGCCCGGGATTTTGGCGCCTTCTCCTTCTTCCTCTCCCACCATACCGGGGGCGGCATCCGAAAGCACCAGATAGCGGCAAAGCAAGAAGGCTATGTTAGGGCAGGGTTCCCCACCACCAGCACCGGTCGCCGGGATCTTAAATTGCCGATTTTACACCAAATTTGCCGCAGCGGCCCCGGAGCAAGTGAAAGAACGTCCTCACTTGCTCATGTGTCACGTGACCTCCTGTAACTTTTTTTTTTTTTTAAATTAAAGTTTTAACGTCATATAATATGAAGCCAATAGTTCAAGACAATCAGAAATAATACAAAGGATAAGTAACAATATAATCAGTAACATAAAATGATCAAGTCCACATCACAGGGACCCAAATGTGAATTTAAATACAAGAAAATAAACCATCACGAAATCAAGGTTTAACAAACCCATAACACAAAGGCATTTACTAAATACTCACTCATCCCGACTAACCTCAACAGAGCCCTGCCGTTCCAAAACAAACTTCTCTAAATGAACAACATCAGAAAATATATAAACAGCTCCCTCATAATTAACATTACATTTGCAGGGAAATCGAAGAAAGAAAGTAGCACCCAACTTTAGGACTCGAGGCTTTAACGCCAGAAAAAGCCTCCTCCTAAGTTGTGTGCTACGTGAAACATCTGGAAATATGTTTATCTTATGACCACAAAAGGGGGTCAACTTACTTTTAAAAAAAGCCTTAAGGATACGTCGTTTACTTTCTAATGATGTCAAAGTTACTACCAACGTAGCACGAGAATTAATTGTGTCGGAGGAGTCTTCCAAAAAATCAGTTAAGTTGGCAAGAGAGGGCTCAATAACATCGAGCCCACCCTCAACCGGGTTGCTGCGCTTAGAGCCAATGGGGATATAAAATAATTGTTCAAAGAGGTATGCTGATTTCCAGGTCCAAAATCTGAGATGTTACGTAGAGTCTGCC
The DNA here is from genome assembly GCA_033557465.1 of Ichthyophis bannanicus. Lineage (NCBI taxonomy): Eukaryota > Metazoa > Chordata > Amphibia > Gymnophiona > Ichthyophiidae > Ichthyophis > Ichthyophis bannanicus. The sequence goes on from CM066031.1 coordinate 627,257,743, forward strand.
GAGACTCATCAAGTCCATTGACTATTACCCAATATTGCTTATCCATGTCAGCAGAAATGATACTGCCAGGTATCCCTCTGAGCATATCAAAAGTGACTTCTTGGCTCTGGGACAAAGGGTGAAGCAGATAGATGAGCAGGTAGTGTTTTCTTCAATCTTCACTGTTGAGGGTAAAGGTCAAGGCAGAGAAGCTCGCATCCTGGAGATAAATGCATGGCTGCATGGATGGTGTCCTCGAGAGCATTTTGGTTTCCTGGACCATTAGATGTTGTTCCAAGGGCTGCAGAGTAGAGATGGTGTCCATCTGTCCAAGAAGGGTCGACGTGTCTTCAGTAGCAGACTGGCTAATCTACTAAAGAGGGCTTTAAACTAGATTCGTTGGGGATGGGTGAAAAAAAAAAAAAAGCCCCCAGGTAAGTGAAACATTAAATACCTTTATAGAAATGAATAAAAGGGGCAACATATGGAAAGCAGTGTGTTTAAATGCCTGTAGCACGGGAAATAAGATCCCAGATGTTGAGGATTTAATGGGAGAGGCTGACTTGGATTTAGTGGCAATAACAAAGACATGACTTATGGACAACCATGACTGGGATGTAACTATACCAGGCTATACTTTATTCAGAAAGGACAGGGTAGGAAAAAGGGAAGGAGGAGTGGCACTATTTGTAAAAAAATAGTATTAAAGCTATGGAAATACAAGGCTTAAAAGGGAGAAAGGAGGAACTGTAGGTTAAACTAGAAAGAGGGAAAGAGAAATCTATTTGCATTGGTGTGATATACAGACCTCCCTCACAGGGAGAAGAGGTGGCCAAAGTTAATTGAAGACATATGCAGCATTGCCAGGAAAGGGGAAGGGTTACTGTTAGGGGATTTCAATATGCCAGATGTTGACTGGCACATCCCTGCTGCAGTATTATCTAGAAGTAAGGAGTTCCTGGATTCTCTACAGGGAGAACTATTCATAAGAACATAAGATATGCCATACTGGGTCAGACCAAGGTCCATCAAGCCCAGTATCCTGTTTCCAACAGTGGCCAATCTAGGTCATACGTACCTAGCAGTTTCCCCAAAAGACACAGGTTCCGCAATGCTTGTACTGGGTCAAGCATTGATACCCTGGGTCCCGTCTTAATAATGGTTTATGGACCTTTCCTCCAGGAACTTGTCCAAACCTTTTTTAAACCCAGCTACACTAACAGCCTTTACTACATCCTCCGGTAACAAATTCCAGAGTTTGATTACACGTTGAGTGAAGAAATATTTTCTTTTATTAGTTTTAAATAGTTTACCCTGTAGCTTCATTGCATGTCCCCTAGTCTTTCTATATTCTGATAACTTAAACAATCGATCTACGTTTACCCGTTCCACTCCGTTCATTAATTTATAGACTTCTATCATATCTCCCCTCAGCCGTCTCTTTTCCAGGTTAAAGAGCCCTAACCTTTTTAGCCTTTCTTCATAGGAGTATCCTTCCATCCCCTTTACCATTTTGGTGGCTCTTCTCTGAACCTTTTCTAATAACGCTATATCTTTTTAAGATATGGCGACCAGAATTGCACACAATATTCAAGGTGCGGTCTCACCATGGAACGATATAGAGGCATTATAATATCTTTTGTTTTATTTTCCATTCCTTTCCTTATGATACCTAGCATTCTATTTGCTTTCTTGGCTGCCGCTGCACACTGGGCCGAGGGTTTTAACATGCTATCCACAATGATGCCTAAATCTTTTTCCTGGGTGGTGGTTCCTAAGGTGGAATCTTGCATCGTGTAACCATAGTTTGGGTTGTTCTTCCCTAGGTGCATAACTTTGCACTTGTCCACATTAAACTTCATCTGCCATTTTGATGCCCAGACTTCCAATTTATCAAGATCCTCTTGCAATTTTCCACATCCTCTTGGGTTTTAACAACTTTAAATAGTTTTGTGTCATCTGCAAATTTGATAACCTCACTCGTTATTCCACTTTCCAGGTCATTTATGAATATGTCAAAAAGCAGCGGACCCAGCACAGATCCCTGGGGTACACCACTATTCATTTTTCTCCATTGGGAAAATTGGCCATTTAGCCCAACCCTCTGCTTTCTATCTTTTAACCAGTTCTTGATCCACAGTAGTACACTGCCTCCTATCCCATGACTCTTTAGTTTTGCCAAAAGTGTCTGATGAGGGACCTTGTCAAAGGCTTTCTGAAAGTCCAGATACACTATATCAACCGACTCACCTTTGTCCACCTGTTTATTCACACTTTCAAAAAAACATAATAGATTAGTAAGACAAGATCTTCCTTGTCTAAAACCATGTTGGCTGTCTCCCATTAGGCCATGACTATCTACATGCTGAGTAATTTTATTCTTTATGATGATTTCTACAATTTTTCCCGGGACTGACGTGAGGCTCACCGGTCTGTAGTTTCCCGGATCACCCCTGGAACCCTTTTTAAAAATTGGCGTTACATTGGCGATCCTCCAATCTTCAGGTATTACAGATGATTTTAATGATTTTAGTATAGTCCCTTCAGGCACGTGAAGGGACCATACTGGATTTGGTGCTTACCAAAGGCGAAAGTGTTTCTGATGTTATAATGGGAGATCATTGCACATCCACTGATCACCAGATGGTATGGTTCAGTATTAGGACTAGGGCTGATAAAATTCATCTAATCTTAGCGGTATGGGAAGAACTGGAGGATGTAGAAAAACAGTGGGCAAAAATGAAAGAGGATATATTTTAAGGACAACCAAACCTTTTGTTAAAATGGTAAAAAAAGTTAAAAGGAAAAGAGGATTGCTATGGTTTTTGAAAGACGTAGCTGAAAAGGTGCAGAAAAAGAGGGAGGCCTTCATGAAATACAAGAGATCACAGAGAGAGGAAGACAGGCATCTATAGTTGGAAAAACATAGAAAAGCTAGCAAAGTAGTCAGGAAAGCAAAGATTTAAAAAGAGGAGGAAATAGCCAGTGCAATAAAATGGGGGGATAAGACATTTTTCAGATATTTTAGTGAGAAGAAGAGCAAAAGTGGTATTGTCAGACTCAAGGGTGAAGGGGAGGAATATGTAGAAGCTGATGAGGATAAAGCGGAATTACTTAACAAATATTTCTGTTCTGTCTTCACAGATGAAGAACCAGGAGCAGGACCTCAGAAAACACTCACAAGCAGGAAAAGAAGCAAGGGGCATCTTGAACAATTTTCAGAAAACTGTGTTCATGAGGAACTAGCTAAACTTAAAGTAGGCAAAGTGATGGGACCAGATGGGATACACCCGAGAAAACTGAGGGAACTTGGGAACATTCTAGCAGCTCCACTGACTGACCTTTTCAATGCCTTGATAGAGTTGGGTGTGGTGCCAGAGGACTTGAGAGAGGCACATGTGGTCCCTTTACACAAAAGCGGAAGTAAGGATGTTGTTGAAAATTACAAGCTGGTTAGTTTAACCTCGTTGGTGAGTAAATTATTGGAAGCACTGCTGAAAGAGAAAATAGTGAGGTTTCCGGAGTCCAACAGATTACCGGATCCGATGCAGCACGGATTCACCAGAGGCAGGTCTTGTCAGACAAATCTGATTGATTTCTTTGACTGGGTGACCAGGGAGTTGGACAGAGGGAGAGCCTAGATGTGGTGTATTTAGATTTCAGTAAAGCCTTTGACACCGTTCCGCACAGGTGACTTATAAACAAACCGAGCACCCTAAAGTTACTGCTTGGGTTAGAAATTGGTTGAATGGGAGGCGACAAAGGATATAGGTAAATGGAACTCACTCTGAGGAGAAGGAGGTTACCATTGGTGTGCCCCAGGGATCTGTGCTTTGTCCGATTCTTTTTAACATCTTTGCTAGTGATATTGCTGTTGGGTAAGGTTTGCCTTTTGCAAATGATACCAAAATATGCAATAGACACCCAGAAAGGTGTAGACAACATGAGAAGGCATTTAGATAAGCTTGAAGAATGGCCTAGAATTTGGCAACTGAGAATGAATGTTAAAAAATGGGGGTGTTTCTTTTCCTGCAATTTGTTTCCTGGCTCCTTATTGGATCCTGGTGCCTGCGAGACCTACGCTGACTGGCCGGTGCAGATTGGAAGGGCTTTAACTATCTAGCCCCACCGCGGGATGCCAGGGTGTTTCTCTTTCTACAATTTGTTTCCTGGCTGCTTATTGGGTCCTGGTGCCTGTGAGACCTGCGCTGACTGGCTGGTGCAGATTGGAAGGGCTATAACTATCTAGCCCCACCACGGGACGCAGTTGTGGGCATGTGACCAAAGGGGCAGATTCTGCCCCTTTGGCACACATCGGCATAGGGAGAGTTTCCCTGTAATGGGGAAAAGGAAGAAGAGGAGTGTGTTGGCTTCCCAGACTAAGGCTGTTAAGGTGTGGGGACGATGGATGCTCACCTTAGAGTGGGTGAGACGTCATCATTCTCTCTGCCTTCTGCTGCTGGAACAGGAGATATGTCAACCGGGAGTACTTTGTCCTCACCGTCTCCCGCCGAACTTGTGGGTTCGTTCGCCCCACCCAGTCAAGAGGTGGATTTCTCTGGTTTGCCCTCTCCACCTTTGATGGTGAGGAAGGATTTTCCAGGTCAGGTTCCTCTTCCTGATTCTTTTTTGACTATTGATCCCCCTGTTGGAAATTTATCTCCTTCCCTTCCTTCAGTAATTACTTTTAAATTTCTTGGGGATATTGAGGCTCCACCTCAGGATGTATCATTGAGGGATATTTGGACAATTGTTTCACGTGTGGAATTGGTACTTTCTGCTTCTCTTCAAAAGGTTTCTGTTTTTTCAAAAGAGATAGTAGATAAGTTTTCTGATCATGAGACGTGGCTGCAAGTTTTGGAAAGGTTGGTAGGGAAGTTTGATTTCCAGTTATCTGTTCAACAAGGGGCTTCTGCCTCCTTTGCACAGGATTCTCTTGTACTTCATTGTCAAGATGAATTCTTGGAGAATTACCTGCGTTAAAAAACTTGCAGTTGTTAAATTTTCCATGAACTCATTACCTCTCCCCTTTAATTCTCTTTCATAAATATCTTAAAGTTGTATTGTTATTTACTGATGTATAATCTATTCAATTGTCTAGATTTACTATGCTCCTTTAGGGAGGTTAGTTAGAGATAATGAGGGAGGGGAACTACAATATGATCAGTTAGTGTCTTCCTCATTGGATATTTCTGTATTTTTGGAGCCTTCATGTGATGATATTGCATCAAGAGTCACTTTATTAGTTACCTTTGTATCTGAGATTGATAAGGATAAAGTTTTGAGAGCTTATTTTTCTAAGAAATCAGAGACGTTTTATGGCCACTCCATTCAGATATTTCCAGATGTCTCGAGGGTTACCCAGAGGCGCCAAAAGGCCTTTCTAGATGTTTGGCCATGTGTTTTGGCTCTTGGTGCTTTATTTTATTTAAAGTTTGCCTGCAAATGTCGTATTATTTTTCAGGGTAAGAGATATGTGTTCTTTAAGGTGGATCAGTTGTTAGAATTTCTTAAGGGGAAAGATTCTATTGTTTAAACTTATTCTTTCTCTTGACTTAATTTAAAGGGGCTTGTATTTTTAATTTCCAGTGACCTAGGCAGGTATTTCTTTGTTTATGGAATACTTCCTTGATGTGGACTTGTGATGTATGTATGCTATATGTATATATGGTATATAAATTTTCCTTAGAATGTTATTAAAATTTAATTAAAAAAAAAAGATTAAATGTTAAAAAATGCAAGGTCATGCATTTGGGCTGCAGCAATCTAAGGAGCGATACAGTATAGGGGATGAAGTACTTCTGTCCACAAAAGAAGAGCGGGACCTAGGCATGATTGTGTCTGATGATCTTAAAGTAGCTAAACAGGTAGAAAAGGCAAAGGTGAAAGCTAGAATGATGCTTGGGTGAATAGGGAGAAGAATGGCCTTCAGAAAAAAGGAAGTGATAGTGCCTCTGAATAAGTCTTTGGTGCGACCTCATTTGGAGTATTGTGTGCAATTCTGGAGACCGCACCTTCAAAAAGATATAAACAGGTTGGAGCTGGTACAGAGAGTGGCTACTAAAATGGTTAATAGTCTTCATTATAAAGAATATGAGGACAGACTTAATATGCATACAGTACTTTAGAGGGAAGGCGGCATAGAGGTTATATTATTGAGATGTTTAAATACCTCTGTGGCATAAATGCACAGGAGGAGAGCCTCTTTCGACTGAAAGCAAGGTCTGCTACGAGGTTGACATAAGATTAGGGTGAAAGGGAATAGACTCAGGAGTAATATGCAGAAATATTTCTTTACGGAAAGAGTGGTAGATGCATGGAATAGTCTCCCAATGGAAGGGGTAGAGATGAGGACAGTATCTGAATTCAAAAAAGCATGGGACAAACAGAGGATCTCTAAAGGCAAAAAGGGGACTGTTGTAGTGGTTGATATGGAAAGACAGACTAAATAGGACATGTGGTCTTTTTCTGCAGTCATGTTTCTATGAGAGTGGGTCTCCCTGAAGGATTCGGTAGGGATTTCTGGATCTTTGGCAATATATAAACTGTAGGTGTCACAGGATGTGCTATCTCTAAAAAATCATTTTCCTTTTGTGTAAGAAAATCATCACCCTGAGCTACAACTAAGGAAATTCTCTCCTATAATTCAGGAGTGGGATCTTTCCGGAGATGCATGTAATATTCTCCGTCGTCTAACTGTCTCATTATTTCTTTAATAGAATCAAATCTGTTCATAGCTCCAATAAAGCCTTATTTATCTGCTCATTTTCTAATATTTTCTGTTCTATTTCTGAGGGACCTCAATATTGAACTTTCTATTTTTCTTTTTTCTCCACAGCCTCAATGTTCTTTAGGACTATCTCTTTGTAAGTACACATAATAGGATTAAAAGGGCTGGTAGTATCTATTTTGGTTCCCTTTTTCACATAGAACATATCTATATAAGTATCAGGAGGTGTCAAAAATAAGTTAGCGATTCTATGTGTTGCTATAAATTTGAAGTAATCAATTCTATATTTCATTGTGGAGACATAGAAAAGTACCTTCAACAATACATTACAAGCCCGATACTGAAAGGAATTAACGCGATTAGCAGACCCTACTAACTGTAATCCCCTTGGTCAGGATATTCAGCGAAGGTGCCGCCACTCACACCCTGATGCTAATTGGTTAACATTGGGGCATTCCGAAGGCAGCACACGGCGATAACTGGGCAGCAGCAATATTGAGCTGCTGCCCGGTTATTGCAATGTGGCAAAAGTCAGGCACAGTAAAGACTGGCCTAACTTTCACCACTGCCTGATTAGCTTCGTGGCAATCCGGGCAACCCAGATAGTCAATGCTAGAGCCCAGATATGCTGGGTCTAATAATGTTCCGTGGAAGAGGCTAGTCGCTTTAGCAGTGCTAGTTGCTGCCTCTGAATATTGGGTCCTACATTCTTCTTTCAATAACACTATATTAGATAAATTGACCACTGACAGGATCAAACAAAAGAGGTCTCCTGTATAGGTCTCTCTCCCCCCCCCCCCCCCACTTCCTTTTCCCTCCCTTCTTTGAGGAAATACCAGAACTTCCTTGCTGCTCTCTTTTAGAGGCAGTCTTTATTGCCCCCCTCCTTTCCAATATCTGTCCTTGAGAAAGCCCTTCTTCTTCTTATCATTTAGGGGCCTTGTTAAAGCCTATTAAGGTGTTGCACTCAATGCGCATTTAGGATGAAAACTAATATGCGTTACGTGCAGTCTCCATGGCAACTGTTGAGAGCATCACCAGCATGATCCCAGCAGTTACCACACGAACGTGTACAACAAAATTAATGTGGGTACACTTACCACCACCCATAGAGGTATCATTATGCGCACCCACACAAATTGCCACATTGACAGCACATGATATGTACCCCTGCGCTAACTGTAATATGCTCTCTACGCTCACACTCTGCCCATACCCTGCCCATTCCCAAACCCTTCACATAATGGGTAACTTTAGTGGCCAATAGTTGTCATGCCCGTGGATTAACTGGCACTGCATGCTCTTACTGTCCACTAAAATGTGCACTAACTGCTTAATGGGCTTTAGTAAAAGAGCCCCTTAATGGTGGAGAGGAAAATAAGGGAGCTGAGGGGTCAAAAGAGTATAAATGTTCATCTATAAATCACAACTCTGCCCGCGCTCCACCTAAAGCCAAGTCCTGAATATGCCTATTACAGAGTCGCATACAAGTACATACATGGTTGTCATCACGGAAATGTGAATGCATGGGACAATTTTATAGACATTTAGCAGCATATACACTCAAAAAATATTTTAAAATATTGCCCTACATACATATAAGTGGTGCCTTTTCTAAAATCGCTACTTATACATTTGTAAATGTCAATTTAAATCTACAAATCTAATTTTTATATGTGTGAACAGCACCACCTAAGGCTTATAAAATTTACTCCTAAATGTGTGATACCACAACCAACTTGTCAAAAAGAAGCTAATACCTTAGACATGGGAGCACATTTTACTGCAGCTTAATTTACTACACGAGTCACTATCCTGTGCTAACTAACAACTAAACTCATTTCCGGTGGATGTGGTAAAAGCAAGTAATGTAGTTGGCTTTCAAAAAGGTTTGAACAATTCCTGGAGGAAAAGTCCATAAACCATTATTAAGATAGTCCAAGAGAAAACCACTGCTTATCCCTGGGGATAAGTAGCATGGGACTGGCTATTTTTGTGATATGTCAGGTACTTGTGACCTGCATTGACCAGTGCTGGAAACAGGACACTGGGCTTGATGGACCTTTAATCAGATCCAGTATGGCACTTCTTAGATATGCTCTTAACTGCAGCACTAAATGAGTAACACAGCTTGCAGTGATCACCACAAACCACATTATTCCAAGGGAAAAATAATGCCGTCTTCAGGCTGATGTTGTTTTTCCCAGCCAAGAGCACTGGGCTTCTAACACGTAGCGCAATGCTCTGCTGGGGTATTTAGAGGGCCAAAACTGGTTAAGTAATTACCACAAAACTATCTCTTGGGTAGAGGTTCTCAGCCCAGTCCTTGGGACACACCTAGCCAGTCAGGATTTCAGGATAACCACAATGAATATACATGACAGAGATCTGCATACAAGGGAGCCAGTGCACGCAAACTGATCTCATGAATATGCATTGTGGTTATCGTGAAAACCTGAATGGCTAAGTATATCCCAAGGACTGGGTTGAGAACCACTACTCTATGGGACTGTATGTGCCATTTTGAACCCAGCACCAGCCCAACGGAAACAAATCAAGGTTGCTCCCATGTGGGTACGACTGGACCACCAAGCTACCTTAAATATAGGCCCAGGGAAGCCTAAGGAGGGGTGGGGGGGGTTTAGGATCCAGTTCCAGCAAGAGTGGGGACCTAAGGGGGATGGGTTTGTGATTGAGTCTTTGGGGGGGAAATCAGAGGCATATGTTGGGGGTCCCTGACTCTATGGTGGTGCTGGGGGAGACTGGCAACCATCAGTGATCGCTTTCCAAAGTGGACTCTTTAAAATATGTTGCCTGATGCTCCCAGCAGAAAAATAAATGCCATCTTTGGATGTAACACAAGCTCTTTGCAGATGATACCAAAATCTGCAATAGAGTAGACACCCAGGAAGATGCAGTAGCTAAGCTTGAAGAATGGTCTAGAATTTTGCAGCTGAGATTTAATGTTAAAAAATGCAAGGTCATGCATTTGGGCCACAGCAATTCAAGGGAACGATACAGCATAGGGGGTGAAGTACTTCTGTCCAGAGCGGGACCTAGGCGTGATTGTGTCTGATGATGTTAAAGTAGCTAAACAGGTAGAAAAGGTGATGGTGAAAGCTAGAAGGATGCATAGGGAGAGGACTGGCCAGCAGAAGAAAGGAGGTGATACTGCTTCTCTATAAGTCTTTGGTGAGACCTCATTTAGAGTATTGTGTGCAATTCTAAAGGAAAAAAGGGGACTGTTATAGTTGTTGATATGGAAGGACAGACTAGACAGGCCACGTGGTCTTTTTCTGTTGTCATTTTTCTATGTTTCTATGATTCTAGGTTTCTGAAGTCTAACTTAGAGGGGGAATTATCATGCTTTAAATGTGTGTACAATTTTGGCCAAATAACATGCATTTAAGGGGTAATTTTATAAGAAGCCACGTGAAGATACATGCCATTTAAACATGTAAATCACCTATTTTCAAGGACTTATGTACGTACTTCAACCGGTTGCTATTCTCTAAGCATGTGCATAAGACCCATTGTGCATACTTTCACTGGGTGTGCACAGAGACGGAGCTTGGGCAGAGCAGTGGTGGTGCACAAATTTACATGCACAAGTTATAAAATGCTATAACTTACACATGCTCTTTAGAAATCTAGATGCCCCTTGCCTAGAATTATCACACATTTTCAGACACTTATGCCCCTATTTTATAGGTGCCTGTTTTTCTTTATGTAATAAGCTCAAGATAGGTGCATTTTGGATGCCTAGAACTCAGCACCTGTTAGAAAATTATCCTCTAAATGGAAAAAATGTGCTATTTGCCCTCAATACAAGCTAAATGAAATGCAAAGCATGCATTTAACCTCACAAGTCTCATTATTCATAGAAAGATAATAGCCCAGAAGCATCCAGCTACTAACCTGTAACCTAGTGCTCCCTGTGATCATCTTCAAGGGGCCAGTGGCCTACAAATGATCCAACTCCCAACCCAGATTCTCCCTAATCAGCATCCATGAAATACAGCCCCCACCTCCTGAAACAGAACCCACCCACTCTGCTTATCTCCCTGGTATTTAGCTGGGGACAGCAGTGATCCTCAGTCACAACTGCCCCATAGGCTAGCAGTTTCAAAATGGTCTGATCCATCCTTACTATTTCAGAGTTAAAAATAAAGACACAATAAACAATGCTGGAGGACAGGATAATGAGGACTGGAAAGGCCTGGATTGAACTGCATGTTAGTGCCCTGGACTGTAGAATGTGAACATAAGTTAGGTGCATAATTTTGCACTTGTCCACATTAAATTTCATCTGCCATTTTGATGCCCAGACTTCCAATTTATCAAGATCCTCTTGCAATTTTCCACAATCCTCTTGGGTTTTAACAACTTTAAATAGTTTTGTGTCATCTGCAAATTTGATAACCTCACTCATTATTCCCTTTTCCAGGTCATTTATGAATATGTCAAAAAGCAGCGGACCCAGTACAGATCCCTGGGGTACACCACTATTCACCTTTCTCCATTGGGAAAATTGGCCATTTAGCCCTACCCTCTGCTTTCTATCTTTTAACCAGTTCCTGATCCACAATAGTACACTGCCACCTATCCCATGACTCTTTAGTTTTGCCAAAAGTCTCTGATGAGGGACCTTGTCAAAGGCTTTCTGAAAGTCCAAATACACTATATCAACAGACTCACCTTTGTCTACCTGTTTATTCACACCTTCAAAAAAACATAACAGATTAGTAAGACAAGATCTTCCTTGTCTAAAGCCATGTTGGCTGTCTCCCATTAAGCCATGACTATCTACATGTTCAGCAATTTTGTGCTTTATAATGGTTTCTACCATTTTTCCCAGTACTGACGTCAGGCTCACCGGTCTGTAGTTTCCTGGATCACCCCTGGAACCCTTTTTAAAAATTGGCGTTACTTTGGCCATCCTCCAGTCTTCAGGTATTACAGATGATTTTAATAATAGCTCACAGATTACTAATAGTTCTGCAATCTCATATTTCAGTTCTTTCAACACCCTTGGATGTGTATCATCCAGCCCAGGTGATTTGCTACTCTTCAGTTTATCTAATAGTTGTAATACATCTTCCCGATGTATCGATATTTCCTTCAATTCTTCCACACCTTTAAATACCACTTCAGTCATGGGTAACATCCCTACATCTTCCTCAGTAAAGACCGAAGCAAAGAATTCATTCAGTCTCTCCGCTATCGCCTTGTCGCCTCTTAGTGCCCCTTTAACCCCTCTATCATCTAATGGACCAACTGACTCTCTCACAGGTTTTTTGCTACGAATGTACTTGAAAATGTCTTTATTGCACATTTTTGCTTCCGCAGCAAGCTTCTTCTCAAATTCTCCCTTTGCCTGCCTTATCAATGCCTTGCATTTAACTTGTCAGTGCTTGTGCTGTTTCCAGGTTTCGTCGTTTGGCTTTTTTTTCCATTTATTTATTTTTCTTATATACCGTGCTATTCATCATCAGCGCGGTTTACATGTAACAATAACTGTGCAGTGAAGACAATCTACACTAAACTTACAATATAACAGAAATGTACAGTTTTAACAGGGTAACTACATTACAAATAACATATGTTAAAGAGTAACTAACTATTTACATGTTGGCTTATCTGAGATTTGCAGTCGGTTAGGGTGGGGTTAATGCTATTTGTCAGGTGGGGCCGGGTCTGGTGTGTTCGGTTTCAAACCTGTATGGTTGTTGCTTGGGTTTTGTCTGTATGTACTGCTGGGTGTGTCAAGGTGTGGATGGTGATCTTGGTCCGCATAGTGCTGCAGGAAAAGGTGATGTTTAATTGCTTTCCTGAATTGGTAGAGGTCCTTGATGGCAGGAGGTAGGGCATTGTAGCATGTGGGTGCATACAACGCAAATGCTCTGCTCCTGGCTGTTCGTGAGCATTTCGTGATCTGCCTTGGGAGTATCAAGGTGTTGATGGCCACTGATCTTCTTGCCCTGTTAGGGGGAGTAGGCTGAATGAGGTCAGTTAGTGATGTAGAGGAGCATTTGTTAATGGCTTTATGGGTCATCATCAATACTTTGAAGGCAATCCTACTTTGGATTGGGAGCCAGTGTAGGTTTTTTAGGATGGGGGTTATATGGTCCCTCCTAGGTGTTCCAAGTAGAATTCTAGCAGCTGAGTTCATGGCTAGTTGCAGAGGGTTTATTGTGTTCTTTGGGAGGCCATGTAGTATGGCATTCGCGTAACTGAAATGAGGGGTGACAAGAGCTTGATACACAGCACGAAAATCTTTAGGTTCAAGCAGCTGTCTCAAGTGACGAAGCGACTTTATTTTGTTGTATACGGACTTGACCATATTAGTTATCTGGGCCTTCATATTGAGCTGTCGGTCAAGTATTACTCTGAGGTACCGAATTGTAGGCTTGCTTAGGAGTTCAGCGTCCCTGACCTTGAGGGAGCTGGGTGGTATGAAAGTTGTATCTCTTGTGAGAAAGAGGACCTCCGTTTTATTAAAATTTATCCTTAATTTTTGTGAATGTAACCAATCTGTAACTGCATTTCCTGAAAGATGCTTTTTTGGCAACAACAGCCTCTCTGACCTCACCTTTAAACCATGCTGGCAGTTTTTTGGACTTCCTTCCACTTTTCTTAAAGCATGGAATACAGCTGGTCTGGGCTTCCAAGATAGTATTTTTCAACACCACCCAAGCTTGATGTAAGTCTTTAACCTTAGCAACTGCTCCTTTTACTTTTTTCTTAACTATTTTCCTCATTTTATCATAGTCTCCCTCTTGAAAGTTAAAAGGTAGCATTGTGGAGTTCCTTACTGTCCCTTCTCCACTAATTAAATCAAACACGATCATGCTATGGTCACTATTGCTAAGTGGCCCCAACACCCTTATCTCTTGCACCAGATTTGGTGTTCTACTAAGGACTAGGTCCAATATGGCTTCCCCTCTGGTCGGTTCAAGAACCAGCTGCTCCAAGAAGCAGTCATTTATTTCATCTAGGAACTTTATCTCCCTAGCATGTCCTGCCGTGACACTGACCCAGTCGATACCGGGGTAATTGAAATCACCCATTATTATTACTGTTCTGTAACTTTTGTGAGCTTCCTTGATTTCTTTGAGAATTTCATCATCCATTTGTTTATTCTGGCCAGGCGGTGGATAGTACACCCCCACTGCCATCGCCTTCCCCTTTTTACATGGAATTTCAATCCATAGAGATTCTACAGCAAATATTGTTTCCTGCAAAACTTTAATCCTTTCTGACTCAATACCCTCTCTAACAAAGAGCGCAACCCCTCCACCAATTTGATCTGCTCTATCATTACGATATAGTTTGTACCCAGGTATCACAGTGTCCCACTGGTTGTCCTCCTTCCACCATGTCTCTGAGATTCCAATCATATCTAACCTCTCATTTAGTGCTATATATTCTAACCCTTCCATCTTAGTTTTTAGACTTCTAACATTTGCATACAAGCATTTTAGAGACTGTATTTTATTCATATTAATTTGGCTATTGGTAGGCATGGGTAATTTGGGATCTTTAAGCTCTGTCTGCTCCATACTCGAGGGCATTTGGGCTACTTTACTCTTTTTTGGAACCTCTCTGCTTTTGGTAGTATCCTTCAAGGATACATTCTTCCAAACCATGCACTCTTGTGCGACTGTCGGCTTTCCCCTATTATCTAGTTTTAAAGCTGCTCTATCTCCTTTTTAAAGGTTAATGCCAGCAGCCTAGTTCCATCCCGGTTAAGGTGAAGCTCATCCCTTCGTAAGAACCCTCCTTTCCCCAGAATGTTCCCCAGTTCCTAACAAATCCAAAACCCTCATCCTTGCACCATCGTCTCATCCACGCATTGAGACTCCGGAGCTCTGCCTGCCTTTTGGGTCCTGCACGTGGAACGGGAAGCATTTCGGAGAACGCTACCCTGGAAGTTCTGGATTTCAACTTCCTACCTAAAAGCTTAAATTTAGCCTCCAGAACCTCCCTACCACATTTTCCTATGTCATTGGTACCAACATGTACCAAGACAGCAGACTCCTCCCCAGCACTATCTAAGACCTTATCTAGGTGGCACGTGAGGTACGCTACCTTCGCACCAGGCAGGCATGTTACCAGGTGATCCTCATGTCTACCAGGCACCCAGCTATCTACATGCTTAATGATTGAATCACCAACTATAACGGCTGTCCTAACCCTTCCCTCATGGGCACATGGCCCCTGTAGAAACTTCCTCAGTGTGAGAGGGTTTTACATCACCTGGAGGACAGGTCCTAGTTACAGGATCACTTCCTGCCACACCAGGGTGATGCTCTCCTGTCACGTGACCTCTCTCCTCCATGGCAACAGGGATGCTGCCAGACTGGAGGTGGGACTTCAGGACTATATCCCTGTAGGTCTCGTCTATGTACCTCTCTGTCTTTATGTCTTCGAAGTCTGCTACTCTAGCCTCTAGAGAACGGACTCGTTCCCTGAGAGCAAAGAGCTCCTTGCACCTAGTACACACATAAGACCTCTCACCAACTGGGAGAAAATCATACATGTGACACTCAATGCAAAAGACTGAAAAGCCCCCATCTTGCTGCTAGACTGCTGTCTGCATCTTAGTTTTAAGCTTCTGTTTAGATCTTTTATTTATTTTATTTATTTATTTAACAGTCGCTTATATACCGCTACCTTCCACAGATCAGGTGCGGTTTACAGTGAACAAAATGACAGAGTAACATATCTGTTTTACATGAAACATTAGTAACTACGTACAATTTTGCTATTACATGGAACATTAGTAACTATGTACAATTTTGCTAATGCATTAAACATGATTGAACTATATACAGTAATAATTCGTTATATAAACTTTTTGCAACTATTTACATAGTTCAATTTACCGGTTATACAAATAGTTTTTAAATAATCTTTTAATTGTGATTAGTCTGCATGAACCAATTTTGTCATTATCCATTTCCTGTTAGGGGTAATGAATTTACTAGTATGCCGAAGTGGGAGGTGAACAGAAATGTTTTCAATTTCTTGCGGAGCGCCTTTATTTCATTTAATGCTCTTATTTCATCAGGGAGGGAGTTCCATAGGATGGGAGCAGCATGTGAAAATGCTTTTTTATTGGTTGTTTTTTTAGTATTTGTGAATTCTTTTGGAATCCTTATTTTATTCTTGTGGCCACTCCGTAGTGAAGTTTGGGATGTGTCTATGGTGATAAGTTTTGTTAAAGAGGCTGGGACAATATTGTTTAACGCCTTGAATGTAGTAATTATCAATTTGTAATTTATTCTAGATTGTATTGGGAGCCAATGTAAGTTGGCAAGTATAGGTGTTATGTGTTCAAATGGGGGAACCTTCATTATAGTTCTTGCTGCTGCATTTTGGGTAAGTTGGAGTCTCTTAATGTTTTGCTTTGTTGTACCTAGTAGAATGAGGTTGGCGAAATCAAAGTGTGGTGTGATGATAGCCTGGATAATGCACAAAAAAGTCGTGTAGGTGTACAAGGGGACGTAATTGTTTTAAAATTTTGAGTTTAAAGTAGATTTTTTTGGTTATGTTTCTGATATGAGTGTTCATACTAAGGTGTGAATCAAGGGTCACACCTAGGTATTTTACTTCATTTTTTATATTAATGTTGTGATTTTGGAGTATGATGTGTGTTGGAGGGATGTAGGATTGATTTTTTGTTATTATTAAAATATCAGTTTTGGCATGATTGATGTGGAGATTGTGATCTGCTAGCCATTTTGTTAATTCATTGAAACATTCTCTTAATAGTTGCAGTGGAAGTGTTGGGATTGTAAATGGGATGTACATCATCATATCGTCTGCATATATGTGATAGTGGACTTTAAATTTTTTGAAAATGTTGCAGACTGGTTGAATATAAATATTAAATAGGAGGGCGGATAGAGCGGAGCCTTGGGGAGACCGATTACCTGTTTGTAGGTTTTAGAAGTTTGAGTGCTAATTCGGACGGTTTGGGTTCTATCAGTTAGATATGATGTGAACCAACTATGTACAGTTGAGTGTATTCCTATTTGTTTTAATCTGTTAAGCAGTACAGCATGGTGTACACTATCAAACGCCGCGGAGATGTCGAGAAAGAGTAGGATGAATGCTTGTTTCGGGCTGTCAATACCCCTTGTCAGGGTATCGAGGAGTACTGTTAGAAGTGTGTCTACTCCATGGTAGGGACGAAAACCATATTGTTGGTCATCAAGGGGGGCTGAATTTTCTATGTGTTCCTGTGTTTGGGTTTGGACCACCTTTTCAATTAGCTTTGCCATAAAAGGAATGCTTGAAATAGGTCTGTACGAGGTAGGTAGTGTTTTGTCAAGGGTGTTATTTTTGATTATCGGTCGGATTTGTGCATGTTTGAGGGAGGGAGGTAGGTATCCTTGGAGTAGCGAGAGATTGATTATAGGGAGGAGAAAGGGAGAAAGTGTAGGGAGAGTATGTTTAATCCAGTTTACCAGACAGGGGTCCAGTTGTGATGTGGTGGTGTTTAGGTTTGGAATTGTATTTTTAAGTGTATCTTTAGTTATAGGGTAAAAGTCAGACCATTTTTCTAATTGATGTTGGTGTGAAAGGGATAGGGTATTTGGTGTGAATGCAAGAGTTTTTGATTTATTTATGTAGTGGTTGGCTAAAGACTGGGCAGAGATATCAGTAATTTCAATGCAGGGACCATATGTGTTATTAGTTAAGTTTTGGACGATGTTGAAGAGTTCTCTTGGCCTATTCATGGATTTGGTTAGCATTGTAGAGTGGTAATCTTTTTTTGCACTGTCCGATGCTTCTTTATACTTTTTGAGGTGGCTGTGATAAGTGTCAAAATAAAAGGTAGATTTAGTTTTCCGCCATCTTGATTCAATATTCCTTAATTCTCTCCATTAATTTTAAGGTGCTGTTAAACCAGGGGGCATCTCCAGCTCTAGGGCGGTTTTTCTTCTTGGTTGGCTGTTTGTATGTAGCTGCATTATAAATTGTATTATGCCAGTTTGCAACGGCTTCATCTAAATCAGTTGGTAAAAGGGTAAGATGTGGAATAGTTAGATCGAGGAATTCATCAGCATTAAATTTTGTGAATCTAGGTTGAGGGGTTATTTGTAGGTTATTATTTTTGTTTATTCCAGTGTAGGCGAGGTTAAATTTGATCAGGTGGTGGTCTGACCAAGGTATAGGTGAGCACTCGAGCAATGTCTTGTTAAAATATTTTTGGAATGCTTCTGGTAGAAAGACTAGGTCAAGGGTTCCGCCTTTATTATGGGTCTTTGAATTAATGATTTGGAGGAAGCCCATGTCAACTAATGATTCGAGGAAAAGGACAGAGTACGAGGTGGGTAGGGATGGTAGATTAAAGTCACCTAGCAGTATTATAGGGTTGGTATCTGTGGATGAACTGAGGAATCCTATAAGGGCATCCAGATTTTCTGATTTCTGATCTGGAGGTCTGTATAATAAGCAGATTCTGAAATGAGCAATTTTTATGATAAGAGTGTCAATGTTGTTTGGAAGATCCGATGGCTGTGGTTTAGCCTTTAGTTCTTTTTTTGTCATTATAAGAACTCCACCTCCTTTTTTAGTGATTCTATGTGTATGAGATATGTCATAATTATTCATGTTTAGTTGGTTTAGGTAAACTACATCGGAATCAGTCAGCCATGTTTCAGTAACACATAGGATATCAGGTTTTTGATCAGTTCTTTACTTACTAAGGGTTGCTATGGATACTTATATTATTAAAATTGTACCTAATACGTTTAATATACCTTGTTCACCTGAAGCTTAATTAATCTCAGGTCCTTAGTGTATGACTGATTTGGATAACGAGCTGCATCTGAGAGCACCTCCTTTCCTTTAAGATGTGTAACTACCTATAAATATTTCACTTTACTTCTACTGACCCATGCCACCCATGAATTCACGTACAATATCCACTCGAGTTTAAATATGGTATATAATAAAAGCACATTCATAGTATAATGTTGATTGTACATAGTTATATATAATAAAAGCATATTCATAGTATAATGTTGATTGTACATAGTTATCCCTGTTATTCCATGTTATATATTCCTTGTTCTCTGTAAACTCGATGTTACCTGTACACATTGCAGTATATTTTGTTCATTGTACACCGCACTGACTTTAATAGCGCGGTATATAAGAGATGTTAAATAAATAAATAAATAAATAAATAAATAAAGCTACGATTGTCCCAGGGGTGGGTGGGTGTTAGGGAGGGAGGGAAATAACACTTATTAAAAGAGGGCTGCTATGGAGTGGAGGAGTAGTCTAGTGGTTAGAACACTGGCTTGGTAACCAAGCAACCAGGGTTCAATTCCCACTAGCACTCCTTGTGGCCTTGGGCAAGTCACTTAACCCTCCATTGCCTCGGAAGAAAGGCCTGGCAATCTACTTCCGGTGACACTGCCAAGAAAACCCAGGGGCTTCTGGGTCGCCAGGAGTCAGGACTGACTCGAAGGCACACATCGCATTTTTTTACGGTAAGCTGTGACCAACCTCCTGGGTGAATAACAGTCCTTGCTTGGATAGAAGGAGTCTTTCAAAATGGCCTTTTGACCTGCCACCTGGCGTTAACACCTATTGAAAAGGTTTCACAGGTCTCTTGCTCCCTAGGTAGAAGGCCCCCTTGTAAATGTCTCTAAAACACTTTTATTGGTTGCTCAAAGAATACTGACCCTGTGTAATAAAAAAAAGTGCTAGTACTAAGTGATGTACTACAGATATGACTTCAGAAGGTCAAAAATAGGAAAACAATGAGATATAACACTGAGCCACTAGATGGCGTGTTAGTTAAAATCTGTAGCTACCACCACTAGGGGTAAAGTTGCCAAATAAGATCACACACCTTTATTTCAGAACTTGACACCTAGGCACTAATAGCACAAGACTGCTGCTAGCAATCAACCAATGCCATTTTGAAGATGGCAGCCACTGGGGCAGAAGCAACTAAGGATCACTTCTACCCTACCCCACTAAGCACCAGAGAAACCCCAGATAGGTGCTAGGCAGGGCTGGCCCAACCATCAGGCAAACGAGGCAGTGCTTAGGGCAGCAACTCTGGGGGGTGAAAAGAGCAGTGCATTCAAAGCTAAACAATAGATTTTGACAAACAAAGGGGTGTAAAGCTTAAGGTCTGCCTAGGGCACCTACATCTTGAACTAAATCTGGAGCCGGCCTTGGTGACAGGGTTGTCTCTTTCAGAGGGTGGGTGCCAGGTTCCGAGTGGGGATTTGGACCAGGAATGTACTGATTAAGTGAGACTCTGGATCAAGGGGAGTCTGTTTGGATGGAGAGGATATGTTGGGAGGCATCGGGGTGAGTGGAATCATTTGTAGATTACTGATCCCATTAAAAAAAGTGGGCTGAAGCAACACAAATTTATATTTATTGCGGGAGTCCCACAGGTTAGTGACTCCCACGGTAAATATCACTCTGGTAAAATGTGTTAGTTTACTACAGCTTAGTAACCATCCCTCTTAACCAGTTAACTAGACAGCACAGAATATCAGCACTGTCCAGCTAAACTAAAGTTTGCTGCTCCTACTTATCCAGATATATCTTGCCTGGCCAACTATAGGAAATAACATTCTTTACATTAATATTTCTTTAGAATATTAATATGATGCAGCCATCTGTGGTTGGAAAACTCCCCCTTTTTCACACACTTTACAGACTTAATTTATCATCAAAAGACCTGCATTTCTATATATAATACTAATGGAAAAATAATCTTTTTATACATAAATAGTGCATAACAAGCAAATATGGAAAAGACGTTTTGGAGCATAAGGTTATAATATGAGGCTTATAGATTCAGAAGTAACATTAAAAAATACTTCTTTATTGAAAAAGTGATGATACACTGAAAAGCCTTCCATGGGAAATGGTGGAGAAAAATACAGTCACGCAATTCAAGAAAGCATGGAATAAGCACAGAGGATGCTTGCTGCCTTTGACACTACTGGATACCATTTACTCCATGGCACTTGTACTCACTTGGATTTCAGGACTCCAACTCTATCCTCCTCTTACTTCCCCATCATACTTAGTGAATCCTCTGGTAGATCCTCTTTCACAGCTGTCTCATTAGCGGATCTGTCTCAACCCTCCTCATCTCTCTCTCTACATTCATTTCGGTGGTGCTCCAATCTCTTCCATGAGCTTCCAATACTCTCTTTTTGCTGATCTACCTCAGAATTTTCATCCAGAATCCAGTCCAAAATCTGCTTTTCCAACAATATTGCCTGCTTGTTACAACTTATAATTACCACCTTATAATTAATACAGCCAAAGCAGAACTTATTTATCTTTCTTCTGAAAACCCACGTCCCCCCAACCCCTTACTTCCTCCTACTATCCGGCTGATAATTAGGACTTTTTTCTGTTGATGCCTAGTAGCCTTTAGTGCTTGCACTTTTTCTACTAGACTTTTTCCAGTCCAGGGCAACAAGATGCAGTACAATCCAGGCCCTTCCAAACCTCACTTTCCTTTTCCCACCTCTGGCAGGACAATCCAGGCCCTTCCAAACCTCACTTTCCTTTTCCCACCTCTGGCAGGAAAGAAGAAGAAGTGCTTAAGCCCTCGTCACCTACTAAAAAGGTGCAAAGTCAGTCTTGTGGTATGAGCAGCATGGATCCCATAGCTCATATTGCAGACTATCATAGATTTGCAGGCTACCGATACTTAGAAAATATTGTAGCCGGTCTTGCCATGAAAATAAATGACAAAAACCCCACAAGAAACAATGCCAGGAAGAACAGAGTGGAAAAGAAGGGAAAATGAAGAAAGAATGAAAGGAGGCGAGAGTGCCTTGAAGGAGAAGGGAATGGAAGAGTGCTTAAAGGGAGGTAATAGAAGAGGATAGAAGGACTGCCGGAAGCAAGGGGGAAAACTAGAATAGGGTGAGAGGACCCTGCATGGGGAAGATGGCAATGGTGAGGGAAAAGGAAGAGGAAGAAAGGACCTTGATGGGAAAGGAAGGGTATAGTGGTGACAGGAGGATAAACGGTGAAGACTATGAATGGAGGAGGGGTTTCAGAAAAGGGAGATACAACTGGGAATGCAAGGGGAGGAGAGGACTCTTGATGAATAGGAGCAGGGAGAAGGAGATAGAAATGTGCCATCAGAGGGTACATCATTTTTTTAACTCCTTCAAAAAGTAGAAAGACTAGAGGACACTCAATGAAGCTACAAAGTAGCACATTAAGACAAATCGGAGAAAATATTTTTTCATTCAACAAGTTATAAAACTTTGGAATTTGTTAACAGAGGATGTAGTATAAGCTATTAGTGTGTTGTTGTTAAGTGCCGTCGAGTCGGTGTCGACTCAGGACGACCCTCTGGATAGTTGTCCTAAATTGTGTTTGGTCTTCAGTTGGATGGCTCATTGTTGACAGACTGGCACCCGTAGCTGCTGTTATTGTATCGATCCATCTCATTGCTGGCCTTCCTCTTTTGCGTTGACCTTCTATCTTGCCAAGCATGATGTCTTTCTTTAATGATCTCTCTCTTCGCATGATGTGTCCAAAGTATGAAGGTCAAAGTCTTGTCATCTGAGCTTCTAAAGAAAGCTTAGGTTTAATCTCCTCTAGTACTGACTGGTTTGTTCTTTGGATAGTCCATGGTACACGCAGTATTCGCCGCCAGCACCATAATTCAAAGGCATCAATTTTCTTCCTGTCTATCTTTTTCACTATCCAGCTTTCACATCCATATGATGTTATTGAAAATACCATGGCTTGAACGAGTCGAATCTTTGTATGGAGAGAGACATCTCTGCTCTTGAGAATCTTGTCTAGATCCTTCATAGCCATTCTGCCAAGAACAATGCATCATCTGATTTCTTGACTGCTTGTTGTTTCTTTATTTATAGTTGATCCAAGTAGGTTAAAGTTGTCCATGATTTCAATTTATTCTCCTTCAACGATGAACTTGTTGATTTTGCCAGTTGTCATGATCTTTGTCTTCTTTACATTAAGGTGCAGGCCCATTTTAAGACTATGTTCCTTGATCATGAGAAGCAAATGTTTCAGATCATCTTCACTTTCAGTCAGTAATGTGGTATCATCAACATAGCAAAGGTTGTTGATGAGTCTTCCACCAATCTTCACACCTCTGTTGTCTTCATACAATCCTGCTTCTCTGACGATTTGTTCTGCATACAAATTAAACAGGTAGGGGGAAAGTATGCAGCCTTGGCTTACACCTTTGCTTATTTTAAACTATTCTGTTTCTCTTTGTTCCGTTCGAACTGTTGCTTCTTGATCAATGTACAGATTGTGCAAGAGAATGATCAGGTGTTCTGGTATACCCATGCTTTTTAATGTGGCCCAGAGTTTCTCATGGTTTACACAGTCAAAAGCTTTGCTGTAGTCGATAAAGCACAAATACATATCCTTTTGGTATTCTTTAGTCTTTTCAAGGATCCATCTCACATCCGCAATGATGTTTCTCCTTCCTTGCCCTTTCCTGAACCCTGCTTAGTGTAGCTAGGTTTAAAAGAGGTTTGGACAAGTTCCTGGAGGAAAAGTCTATAAACCATTATTAAAAATGGACTGTAGAAATCCACTGCTTATCACAGGATAAGCAACGTAGAATCTGTGTACTTTTTGGACACCTGCTAGATACTTGTGACTTGGATTGGAACCAGGATACTGGGCTTGATGGACCCTTGGTCCGACCCAGTATGGCACATCTTATGTTCTTATGATGGGAGAAGAGGGAAAGTGGACTGGTTACTGGGTAGAAAGACAAAGGACATGTGATGACAGAGAAGGAAGCAGAGAGAGAACAGGGAAACGAGGGAGAAGAGGTGAGTACCGGGGATAGTGGGAGATGAGAAGACTGGGGATAGAAGTGAGAGGGGGGAATAAGAGGAGATGATAAGGAAGGAAAGAAATGAAGAACAGACAAGGCTGCATAGGAGAATAGGGAAGATAAATAGGGAAAGGAGAGTTGGAAGAATAGAAAGAAGAGAAAGCAGAGAAGAAAAGAGAAAGAAGAGAACAGAAAAAGAAGGAGCACCAGAAAAGGGAAGGGGGGGTAGGGTCTCTGGAATAGATTGTAACTCAGAGATGAAGGGAGCGCAGAAACTTGACGAGTGAGTTTGAGTGGGGGAGGGGGTGTTAGATTGGTTGAGTGTGTGAGGCTGGGTGCAGAAGGATAGAGGGAGCAATTATATGAAGGGACTAGGAAGGGTTTTGAAAATAAATATAAAGGGGCAGGGGACTATGGAAAGAGTGAGAGAAAGAAGAAATGGAAAGGGAGTGAGAGCAGAAATGGGGCCAAGGAGGCGATAAAAGAGAGAAAATAGGAAGCTGTATCAGAGGTAACAGAGTGAAGAAAGAAATGGATACCTGGAGGGGATGAAAGGCAGAGGAAGTGGATGAGGATGAATACAGACGATGGAAATGTGGGATTAGGGAGGGATGAAATAAACTGAAAGGGAATAAAAGGCTGGGAAAGGAGTCAGAGACAGAAAAGGGAATGGAAGGAATGGGGAGGGTGTGAGAGTTGAAGATGGAAAGCTGGTAGGTAGGTGAGAGCTGAAAAGAGGGACAGTAAGGACTGATAGCTGAGAGAGGGCTAGAAAGAAGAGGGGAATCTAGCTATGAGTTGATGGAGGAACAGCAAATGGAAAAAGATAAAAAAGGAATGTCAGAGACAAATGTAGGGAATGAAGGAAAGAACCCAAGTGAAGAGAAAAGAAATGGAAAGGAGAACCTAGAAAAGAACATAGGAGAAGACCAAGACCGAGTCTAACATAATTGCCAAACAGCAATATGTTTATTTTGTAAAGAACAGTTGTTGTTGTATACCATTATAGGAAGTGCATTTCCATTTTCCTTTCTCTACTGTTGCACTGCTAACAGTGTCCTATTTCTCAATTTTCAATTTTTGTATATTTCTGCTTCCGATTTTTCATCCATTGCCTTGTATTGAGGGTCATCAATCTATGTTCTGCATTTATGACTGAGGTAAGAAATTCTGCTTGTCAGTTAAGATTTAATGCGAAGAAGTGTAGCACCATGCACTTGGGATGCAGAAATCCAAGGGAATTGTATGCGATAGGGGGCGAGATGTTGGTATGAACGGACCAGGAGAAGGACCTTGGAGTGATTGTTTCTGAGGATCTCAAGGTGGTGAAACAATGTGACAAGGTGGTGGCCAAAGCCAGAAGGATGCTGGGCTGCAAATAGAGAGGAATAACCAGCAGAAAGGAGGAGATATTAATGCCCCTGTATAAGTCACTGGTGAGGCCTCACCTGGAATATTATGTTCAGTTTTGAAGTCCATATTTCACAAAGGATATAAAAAGACTTGAAATGGTTCAGAGGGAGGTGACCGAAATGATTTGCAACCTGCGCCAGAAGATGTATGAGCAGAGACTTGAAGACCTAAATATGTATACCCTAGAAGAGAGGAGGGACAGGGGAGATATGATACAGATCGTTTAAATACTTAAAGGGTATCAATGAACAAACAAACCTTTTTCAAAGAAGGGGGAGCTGTAACACTAAAGGGCAATAAAATGAAGCTGCAAAACTTAAAAGTAATGTCTGGAAATACTTTTTCACTGAAAGGGTGGTGGATGCTTGGAATGTCCTCCCGATGGAAGTGGTGGGGGCAAATATAGTAATGGAATTCAAAATGGCATCCCTTTATAACAAGAGGATAAAATCAAAATAATCATAACTATTTTTTAAACTTCAACAAATAAAGAGAGGCAACCTGCACAGAGTGGTGTGTACAACCCTAAACAAAGACATAGAGGGGGGGGGGGGGTGGCCTGCACGGAGCAGCGGGTACACCTACTCTAGAAACATAGAAAAATGATGACAGAAAAAGACCACATGGCCTATCTAGTCTGTCCTTCCATATCAACAACTACAACAGTCCCCTTTTTTCCTTTAGAGATCCTCTGTGTTTGTCCCATGCTTCTTTGAATTCAGATACTGTCCTCATCTCTACCACCTCCACTGGGAGACTAGTCCACGGATCCACCACTCTTTCCATAAAGAAATATTTCCGCGTATCACTCCTGAATCTATCTCCCTTCACCCTCATCCCATGTCCCCTCGTAGCAGTACTTGCTTTCAATCGAAAGAGGCTCTACCCCTGTGCATTTATGCCACGGAGGTATTTAAACGTCTCAATCATATCACCTCTATCCCGCCTTTCCTCTAATGTGTACATATTAAGATCCTTAAGTCTGTCCACACATGCTTTATAATGAAGACCACTAATCATTTTAGTAGCCACCCTCTGTACTGACTCCACATTACTGTGCAGACTAGATGGACCATACTGGTCTTTATCTGCTGTCATATACTATGTATACTGCAATTTCTGGTTAGATATCCATAGCAATCCCGTTTATTTTTCTTTCCAATAGGAAGTATTTTGGTTTTCAAGGGAATGTTGTAATATCTACAATGCTGCCTTTTATCGGATCTTTTGACTGATGCAGGGGGCAGTGCTGGTATGAGAAGGTGGTATGTATTTGTTTTGGGAAAAACATATGTTTATTTTTACTGAGTAGGTCTGGGTATTAGCAGGGCCAGCACATGGATATGATACATCCTAGGCAAACCTCATCCCTTGCACTGCCACCCCTCTCCGAGACCTGCAACGGCAACAATGTCTTCAAACAGCCCTTACTTTAAACTCCCCACGCAGCAAGACTGTTTGATTTCTGCCCCTTCCAATGTCCAATGCTAACTTCCTTTTGTATGAGGGCGGAAGCCACTTCCACCTCCATGCAAACAGGAAGTCGGAGTGGGTGGAAGTCAAACAGCCTCGCAGCGCTGGAAGTTTAAGGTAAGTGCTGCGTGGCTCTTTGAGCCCATTGCCACCATTTCAGGTCCTGGAGAGGGGTGACGGCAGCAGCAATGAGCCATCCCTAGGCCACTGACATTCTAAGAGCCTGCCTAGTGCACTTAATTTTCGCACCAGTCCTCGGTATTAGGGAAAGGGAGCTTTGTTGCAAGGGAGGGGAGGTTGCATCTCTTGCACCAAGCCATCTGTCTTCCCATTCTCCTCGGGTGTTTAGCATCATAGGCTGCTCTGCCATCCGAGGTTCTTCCATTGACTCCACCTTCCTCACCACTAAACCACCACAAAAGGGCCTATACAAGGTGGGCAGCCAGGACTGCCATTCAACTGAGAGTCCTGGGTTTTTACATACAGGGAAGTAGCTTCCTTCCAGTTCTCACCTGCTACAAGTTATTCTCCCACCTCCTGCTCCCCTTCTTTCTCTCCTGCTCCTTTCCTCTATGTTAATGTCTCCCCCTTGCCTGTTGCAGCATTTCCTGCCACAATAGCCAAAACATTACCATTTTCTTCAAAAAACTGTCTTCGGCCAGCAGGTGACTTTTATAGCACATGCAGCCTATAGCTAACTGTGGTCCAGAGTAACTAATTAGTTTTTGGTAATAGTATGCAGCTTGATCAGGTAACTAAGGTGATATTTTTTGCAAGCTCATTATGCCTTCTTTATCTCATTATGTTTGCTTAAATGTTATGGTTTACCATCTGCTCACTAAAGCATTAGCAAATACCTCAGCACAAACACCAAGGCCTTTGGTGCATAGATAGGCTTTAGCATATGTAACTCTTAGCAACCTTTAGTTAATTGGTCCCTATGACTTTCAGTATTCTGTGACATACAAGGTCAATCACTGGAGAACATTTCTTTTACAGTAAGCACCTACTTCATATATCCAGCAGGATTTGGTTATCCAAATTGCAATAAATGTTGCTTGTTCATTAAGCACTGACAGGTGCTGAACACCTAATCAGCATGTTCCTTCATATGTAAAAATAAAACTTTCAGAGTGCATGCACAGTATTCCAAATTAAGATATATTTGGTACAAGATAAGCTCCAAAATTATTTTCTCTCCTAAAAACTTGTAGTCATTTACATAAATGTAGCTTGTGCCTCACACTGAACAATTATGTAAGTAATTAACATTTGTATAATTAGATGGTATTTCCCTTCTCTTCTCATTTCTGAGGCAACACAGAAACAGTAAAGGAGAGCACGCACTTAGTATCTCAAATAATGCCCTTTGGTCTTATGCTTCCTTCTTTTCTTTTGAGGGGGAGGGAGAACAGCAATTTCCCCATGCTCCTTTGGGTTTCCAGCTCTGTTGGAACCAGGGCTCAAATGTGGGGCCATCCATCTTTACTCTCTTTCATTGTCCTTGTACCAAACGCTCTTGCTGGATCTTGGTGTCAGTGTTCTTGATCTTGGTCTTCTGGTCCATTGCCTGCCACCAGTTTCTTTGTGGCCTCCAAGCCTCTTGCTATTACTGGAACCTAGTGAATGTATCCCAGCACTCACTCACAACCTTCAGTGGTACTAGACAGAAAAGTGATCATTGTGAATGCCTAATAAGATTCTTCCAGTTCAATTTAACTCCACAGCTAGGGGCATGCAAAAAAACTTAATTGCAGTACTGGCCAACCCAATCCCTTTGTATCCTCTGTCTGATCTAGTTAGGAGGGACCCTTTGTATCCTCTGTCTGATCTAGTTAGGAGGGAGCCTGTCAACAGAAGGAACAGGGCCTCATGTGCACAATCCTGAACAGGGTCAATGAATGCCACTGGGGTAGAGGCAAGTTGACATCTCTGCCAAAATGCTCCTTCAGCTCTTGAAGCTTCAATGGGACGTCCCCCTGTCCTGCAGTTGTATTACACCAAACAACTAGTCAAGGCAGCTTCAAGACAAGAGTGGAAGAAAGGGTCTCCAACCATAGGTTCTCCCTGAAGCCAAGTGACACCATGTGTTAAACTGAAACAAACAGAGTACCCTCAGTATTCTCTAGTAGTATTGTGGGGCTAGGGACCCACTGAGGACAGTGGTGTAGCCAGGTTGTATTCAGTTTACTCCAATGCTTCGAAGCCAACCAGAATCGAGAGAACCTGTGCTTTCCTGACATACTCCATTGGATCTACGATACAACGTAAGTTTCGGACTAGGTACTGCCCTCGTACAAATTCCACTTGCCTTTTCCAAATCAAACTCTGTACAATCATTGTCAACATATCAGCCATTAACTTTGGCAACTGTTTAATGTCCAAGTTATGCAAAGATATTGGCTGATAAGATTCTTACACATAAGGATCATTCTCAGATTTTGAAAGCACTTTTATAAGGGCCAGATTACTATCATATGTTATGTGATATATATTTCATTAGTTTTATGTTTGTATATTTTATGGGGTTTTTTTGTTGTAATCCACCTAGGAGTTAGTGGAGAATATAATTTTTTATATAAATAAATAAGGAAACCCCCCTAGACTCACTAGCTGTTCAATCACCAAGGAGCGTTTTATCTTAAAGAATTTTGTAAAATTTGCTCCCTAGCCCATCTGAGTCTGGGGTCTTACATAACTGAGCCTGTTGCATGCTCCTCTGCAATTCGTCTACTGTAATTGGTGCACTCAATTGCTCCAACTGTTCCTCCAGCACTTTGGGTAATTACAGATAATATGCAACAGATAATCCCTCAATATCTCAAAAATACATCCAAAAAAGTACCACAAAAACAACTAGTCAAGATAAATAGTGAGACTTATACAAATTGTTCTCTAAATACTGGAACATCTAAAAACTTTTCAAAATACACATCATACAAACATTACTAACAAATTTCTAACAAACCAATTTCTACCAAAAAAAGTTTTTCACAAGCAGTTTTTAGCTCTTTAAATTTTAACCATATTTATTTAACCATATTTATTGGCAACTCAAACCATGGATTTTACTGATACAACGATCTGTAACCAAACCACCTGGTCACCTTCATCATCGTTCCCACAGCCTTAAGAAACTGACCAACATTAACAAAATTCACAACACAATAAAGAGTTAGAATCAAACACCATACATTCTTAAAAACTATTAAGCAATTAAGAGCTAAACAGTCAAAGGACTTCAATATAAATAGGGGAATACAAAAGCCAAAACTGTGATTCCACAATATAATACAAAGATTCCGATATGCAGGTTCACTCCAACAGTTTTTCCAAACAGCTTCACCATTGGACAGCAGTGGTAAAGCTGTGACAGCAGCCTCCTATCCCATGACTTTCTAATTTCGCCAAAAGTCTCTCATAAGGGACCTTGTCAAAGGCTTTCTGAAAATCCAGATACACTATAACAACTGATTCACCTTTGTCTACCTGTTTATTCACACCTTCAAAAAAGCATAACAGATTAGTAAGACAAGACCTTCCTTGTCTACAGCCATGTTGGTTGACTCCCATTAAACCTTGACTATCTAGGTGTTCAGTAATTTTGTTCTTTATAATGGTTTCTACCATTTTTCCCGGTACAGATGTCAGGCTTACCGGTCTGTAGTTTCCCGGATCACTCCTGGAACCCTTTTTGGAGTTACATTGGCCACCCTCCAATCTTCAGGTATTACAGATTATTTTAATGATAGTTCACAGATTACTAATAGTAGGTCTGCAATCTCATATTTCAGTTCTTTCAACACCCTTGGATCTATACCATCCAGTCCAGGTGATATGCTAGTCTTCAGTTTATCTAATAGTTGTAATACATCTTCCCGGTGTATCAATATTTCTTTCAGTTCTTCTGCAGCATCACCTTTAAATACCATTTCAATCAAGGGTAACATCCCTACATCTTCCTCAGTAAAGACCAAAGCAAAATAATTCATTCAGTCTCTGCGCTATGGCCTTGTCCCCTCTTAGTGCCCCTTTTACCCCTCTATCATCTAATGGTCCAAGTGACTCTCTCGCAGGTTTTTGCTATGAATGTACTTGAAAAAGTCTTTATTACGCGTTTTTGCTTCCACAGCAAGCTTCTTCTCAAATTCTCTCTTTGCCTGCCTTACCAATGCCTTTCATATAACTTGCCAGTGCTTATGTTTCCAGTTTTTGTCATTTGGCTCCTTTTTCCATTTCCTGAAAGATGCTTTTTTGGCATCAACAGCCTCTCTGACCTCACCTTTAAACCATGCTGGCAGATTTTCGGACTTCCTTCCACTTTTCTTAAAGCGTGGAATACAGCTGGTCTGGGCTTCCTAGATAGTATTTTTAAGCAACATCCATTCTAGATGTAAATCTTTAACCTTTGCAACTGCTCCTTTTAGTTTTTTCTCAACTATTTTCCTGATTTTATCATTGTCTCCCTTTTGAAAGTTAAAAGGTAGAACTGTAGATTTCCTTGCCATTCTTCCTCCATTTATTAAATCAAATATGATCATGCTATGATCACTATTGCCATGTGGCCCCAACACCCTTATCTCTTGCACCAGATCTTGGATTCCACTAAGGACTAGGAGGTCCACAATGGCTTCCCCTCTGGTCGGTTCATAAACCAACTGCTCCAAGAAGCAGTCTTTTATTTCATCTAGAACAGCAGTTCTCAACCTTTTTTGTACCGCAACCCCTTTTACCATTGGTCAACTTGTGACGACCCCCAATGATAAAATCAAATGTGTCTCTCTTCCTTTACCGTTAATGCATTGTCGCTGTAATCATTTGTTGAATTATTAATATATTATAGGCCTTTGCAATATGTTTTTATTTATAAAATGTACTTATTTAAACCACAATAATTAATCACAATAACAAGTAACAATATTTGATTTTGAATTATGATTTTGTAGTCAACGGTTTTAGTATGCTTTATTCAAAAAGACTGATGAAGGGCAATGGTGTGAGCTTTCTTGGCTTTGGCGATTCTGAGAGCCACCATATATGAAGCTTCAACAGTGGCTATGTTTTGCTGGTGGAACTTTCCGCCAATATCAAGTCTGCTTTTCTTGATTCCATCAGCTTTGTTCTTAAAATACCAAATATCCTTGCCTACAAAGGTGGGATGCTTACTGTCAAAATGCCGTTTCAGTTTGTTTGGCTTCATGGATTCCACATTGCGGTTTCTCAATCCCTGCTGAAAATATGGAGGTGAAACCATACCTTAAAAAGTCATCGCAATATTTTCTTTTCTTGGTATTCTTCTCTCTGTCATTCATTTTCAATGGAGCCGCTGGTGTTATATAATATTACATAGAAAATTAAATTTTAGTAGGACCCATGTCCGCCACTACAAAATCGGAAGTGATCTAAATAACGTCTCGAGGTACATTGTTTCTGGCGAACAGGTGAAAGTAAGTAAGGATAGCTTAAGTAATATATAAATTGATTAAATTCAAAGTATTTGGCATTTTAGGCTTTGAGATCAAATTAGAACAATAAATTAGAAAATAAATAATAATTCCCAGGATTTGTCAGGCGACCCCTGGTAAATCCTGAGGCGACCCCCGTGGGGGGCCCGACCCACAGGTTGAGAACCGCTGTTCTACAGTGTATTTTGGTTCCTGAAAACCTTCAGTCCTTTGTGACTCATTTCCCTCTCTAACATACAGTGCAATCCCACCACTAATTTGATCTGCTCTATCATTATGATATAATTTGTACCCAGGTATCACAGTGTCCCACTGGTTGTCCTTCTTCCACCATGTCTCTGAGATACCAATCATATCTAGCCTCTCATTTAGTGCTATATATTCTAACTCTCCCATCTTATTTTTTAGACTTCTAGCATTTGCATACAAGCTTTTTAGAGGCTGCATTTTATTCACATTAATCTGGTTATTGGTAGACAGGGGTAATTTGGAATCTTTAAGCTCTGTCTGCTCTGTACTCAAGGGCATTTGAGTTACTTTTGTCCTTATTGGAACCTCTCTATAGATACACCCTAACTTCAATTTTTTTCTGGTATCCTTCAAGGATACATTGTTTCAAACCATGCGGTCTTGGGCAACTGTTGGCGTTCCCCTATTATCTAGTTTGAAAGCTGCTCTATTTCCTTTTTAAAGGTTAATGCCAGCAGCCTGATTCCATCCCAGTTAAGGTGGAGCCCCTCCCTTTGGAAAAGCCCTTTCTTACCCGAGAATGTTCCCCATTTCCTAACAAATCCAAAACGCTCTTCCTTGCACCATCATCTCATCCATGCATTGAGACTCCGGAGCTCTACCTGCCTTTTGAGTCCTGCACATGGAACGGGAAGCATTTCGGAGAATGCAACCCTGGAAGTTCTGGATTTCAACTTCCTACCTAAAAGTCTAAATTTGGCCTCCAGAACCTCCCTACCACACTTTCCTATGTCATTGGTACCAACATGTACCAAGACAGCAGATTCCTCCCCAGCACTATCTAAGACCTTGTCTAGGTGGCGCGTGAGGTCCGCTACTTTCGCACCAGGCAGGCGATCCTCACGTCCGCCCGAACGGCTCCCAGGCTCACTTCTGAGGCATCTGTTTGTATAATAAATGGTAGAGAGAAATCAGGGCTAATCAGGACAAGTACCAAGCACACAGCCTTCTTGAAATGCTGGAAGGCCCAGTGACTATTGAGGCTGCTTGCGAGTTATCTTCCAGAGGAGATTAGTTAATGGCTCTGCAGTCTATGCAAAATTAGGTATAAACTGGCAGAAATAGCCAACCAATCCAAGGAAGGCCCAAACATCTTTCTTCGACTTCGGGGCTTGGACCTGGGCAATGGCATCCACCTTCCATAGTTGAGGACATATCTGGCCATTCCCGATTAAATAGCCTGAGCATTGGACATCCCAGCCTCCCAGGAAGCATTTCTTAGAGTTAGCCATCAACCCGGCTTTTCTCAGGCTAGTCAACACATTTTGTACTTAGGTTAGATGTATGGCCCAGTCTTTGCTGTAGATGATGATGTCGTCAAGATATACAGCCACATACTCTTTGTATGGTCTCAGCAGGCGGGCGACCAGGCGTTGAAACGTGGCTGGAGCCCCGTGTAATCTAAATGACAGTACAGTAAACTGGAACAAGCCTTGCGGTGTCAAAAAGGCAGCTTTCTCCTTGGCAGCTGGAGTCAAGGGTACCTGCCAGTATCCCTTGGTCATGTCCAGGGTTGAGATAAAGCATGCTCCATGGAGTTGCTTGATTAGCTCATCTACTCAGGGCATTGGATATTCTTCTAATTTATTGCAGGAACAGCATTAACCTTCCAGATGTCAAGGCAGAATCTGATGTTCTCATCTGGTTTTGGAACCAAGATGATACACAGGTCTGCAAAAAAATTTTTTTCGAGAGCTGTTTTGGTTATTCCACGTAATCTTTATGTTTTTTGGTGTGCTGAATCTGAAAATGACCTCCATTTTGTCATAGGACATCACGTTTCCTGACAATTTAGGTAACTATGTTAAATAAGGCAATACCTCAAAATAAATGGAAATAGACTTATAAAATTAAAGTTTTATTACAATATTTTCATGAAAATCCTTTTCTGAACTGAAATGAGCTCACCTACACACACTAAACTCGATTCTTCTTCCTTATGAGGCTCCTTTTGGTGCATTTACGCTTGTGAGTAGCATCTGGAATGTCTCTCTGAAGCATCCAACAGTAGTCTGCCATCATTGTAATGCTCCATTTTCCCTGGTATCTCCTTTCCATCTCTTTAATGTCTTGGTGGAATCATTCACCTTGTTCCTCACTCACAGCTCCCAAATTTTCAGGAAAGTAGTCAAGGTGGGACTGGAGGAAATGCACTTTCAAACTCATCAGGCAACCTAAAGCTTGAAATGCTTTCAGCATTCGTCCGACGATCTTTTGGTAGTGAGGATCTTTGTTATTGCCTAAAACTTTCTGTACGACTTCTTTAAATGCAATCCACCCTTCTTTTTGAGGATCCGTCATGGTATTGACAAACTCTTGATTAACTATAAGCCTTCTAATGTCTGGTCCGACAAACACACCTTCCTTCAATTTTGCCTCTGACAGGCCTGGAAACTTGGTGACCAAGTATTTGAAGCATTCTCCATCTCTTGGAAGTGATTTTACGAATTGCTTCATCAATCCCAATTTTATGTGGAGAGGTGGTAGAAGAACTTTATGGGAAGGTACCAAAGTTTCTCGGAGGACATTTTTTTCACCAACTGTTAGCACCCTCGGCTGCCAACTCTTCTTGATCCAGTGATTTTGTTGGTCTCGACTGTCCCATAGACACAGAAAACAAGGATATTTGGTATACCCAGCTTGTTGCCCGAGCAGCATGCACAACACCTTCAAGTCTCCACACATTTGCCAACCATGGTCTTCATATTTAAGTTTACGAAGAACCAATTCCTAGTTCTCGTAGGTTTCCTTCAAGTGACCTACAGGTATGGAAGCGTAAAAACCGTTGTAGAGTAAAACTACTTTGAGACTTTTTGAAGAATCTATAAAAAGACGCCATTGCTCTGAATCATATTGGATTTTAAATTGACCCATCAGACCTTCGACATCGATGCAATAAACCAACTTGTCTTCCTGGGCGAAGTAAGGAACAAACTCCTTTTCACGATGTCTGAACCATGAAGTTGACACTCCTGGCAACAATAAATTCCTGCTTTTCAGCCTTGATCCAAGTAACTCAGTGGCATCTTTGGGAAGATTCAAGTCTCTTACCAAATCATTGATCTCCTCCTGAGAAAACAATTTTGGTTTTATATCATCTTCAAAGTCAGAACTTGATTCGTCATCTGGTTCAGGTATGACCTCACCTTCATCGGAGCTAGGTATCTCTTCCAAGGTAGCAGGGGGCTTGGGTACTGGTATATCTGTGCCATGGGGGATGGGACGAATTGCCGAGTGAAGACTGGGGTATTTATTTATTTATTTAGTATAAATTTGTATACCGCTACTTCCAGCGATCAGCAGCGGTTTTGATTACAGATTGGAAATTGTCAAATCATGACAGGAAATTTTTGAGGTATAAACACATTGATTAGACAGGAAAGCACAGCACACAGAGAACTATTTTACAGGGAACATGGGCTATGGAGGGTTAAGTGGCTTGCCCAAGACCACAAGGAGCACCTGTGGGACTAGAAACCCCAGTCCTTCCGGCCCAAGGTTGCTGTCCTCTAGTGGGATTTGAACCCCCGACCTTCCGGCCTGAAGTACCTTGCCCCAACCACTAGGCCACTCCTCCACTCCATGGTATGAAATGGAATGCTTCCATTTGGAATTAAACCCTTTCACATCGCATGAACAAAAGTAACAGTCGTCACTATGGTTCTTTTGCTCTCGCCATACCATAGGAATCCCATAACGGAAAGATTTTTTCTTACCCTTGAACCAGTTTCGGAGGTCCTCAACACACCGTTTGAACACTTTATGAGGCACCCAGACTTTGTCTTGATCTCGAATTTTTAGTCCAAAGTATGCAAAGTATACTTTTTTCACAAAGTCTGTAATATTCTGCTGTTGCTTCAACACTGTATATTCACCACAGATAAAACAGAAACTGTCTGGCGAATTAATACACTTTCGCGGAACCATAACATAACGGTTGAAGAATGATGAGCTAACACAAATTGCGATGAAAAAGTGTGAACAGCCTAGAACCAAGAACCTGATGATGATTCGTGCACAAGTGTGGCA
This sequence comes from Ichthyophis bannanicus, assembly GCA_033557465.1. Classification (NCBI taxonomy): domain Eukaryota; kingdom Metazoa; phylum Chordata; class Amphibia; order Gymnophiona; family Ichthyophiidae; genus Ichthyophis; species Ichthyophis bannanicus. The sequence continues at coordinate 627,293,930 of CM066031.1, forward strand.
TGCAGGAGAGAGCAGCTCTGTGTCTGTACACAAGATGTCACAGTGCTGGCCACGCCCCCCTGCACTGACCAGAGCTGCTGCTATCTGCCCTGTCTTCCCTTCCCACTGGATTCTTCAGGAAAGATTAACCCCTTCTACCATTAGAAGCACGGACTTAAAACTTGCTTAGCTTATGTATATATTGCTGACCATCAAATTTACAGTGCTATATTTTTTTTACATAACTCAGACAACCCCTTTAAGGCTTTTTTGGCATTTTATATGTTAAATGCACTTATGTGAATTAATTAATAGTAATTTGAATTAATTAATAGTAATTTGAAAAAATTTGATAAATTTGAAGACAATTTTGCATGTTGTGGCAAATCATGACGTCTAGGAGTTTTTTCAATATTTTATTTGTTTTCAGCACACCAAAATACATGGAAATTAGATGAAAATAATCAAACAGCTTTTTAGTCGCAGACATGACCACTCACTCATAAACTCTTCTATAACTCCCAGGTTAAGCACTTCCTCAAGTTCCTTGGTGACAGCCTGTCGCCGGTCCTCTGGAATTCAGTAGGGTCATTGTCAGATAACCATCCCAGGGTCAGTAATGATACTATGATAAGTGAGATAGATTTGTCCCCAGGCGGATGGAGAACACATCTAGGAGAATGTCCTAAACGATTTTAACATCTGCTTCAGAGTTTTATTGAATCGCTCAATGAGGCCATCCATTTGTGGAGGATATATTGATGCTCACAGCATCTTAACCTTCACCAAGGCACACACTTGCTTCATCACCCTAGATACAAAGGATGTTCCTTGGTCTGTGAAGGTCTTGCTGGGTATTCATGATTGTAGAAGTCTTCATATTTCTGAGAGTGATGGCCTCTGGATATTTGGTAGCGTAGTCCAGTATGACTAAAATATACTTGTTACCCCGGGTTGTTCACTCCAGGGGCCCTACCAGATCCATGACCACTCATTTCAAAAGGGTTTCAATGATGGCATAGAGGGGCAGGTCTGACTCTAGCAGGGTTGTAAAGTTGGCAGGTGGGGAACTGCATCTGCTTATGGACCCCGGACCAGAAAAATTGAGCTAAAATATGCTCTGATGTTTTCTCCTTCTGACGATAGGGTCAAGGAACTATCAGTTGTTCTACCTCCACCCCCTCTAGGGAACCCTTGGTCACTCTATATAACAAATCTCCCTTTAACACAAAATAGGGGAAAGTTTTCCTAGGGGAGTCTCCACTGCCTACTGGAACCCCATCTACTTCCAAGATCCACTCTCAGGCTTGTTTAAGTGACTCATCCTCTTGTTGGGCCCTCCTGAAGCTCCCTGGGTCTCCCTCTGGCCTCCACTCTGGGAGAGGGACTAGTGTGTTCGGGTCACTAATGCTGGGACCTGAGCTATCTCCTGGGATTTCTTCGCTAGGCTCTTTCTCCCTGGATCCCTCCTCTATAGTTGCACTCAGGTTCTGATGGTAGCGTAGCTTCTCCTGGCGAAGCTGACTCTGGGATTTAGCAGGCTTGGGATTATCGATATATAGATCTGGGAAATCTCTGGGAAACTTTCCTGGTTTGACTTAGCAAAGTCATCTGTTAACCAGGTCCATATCGCCCAGAGGTTTGGGTAGTCTTTGCCGATCACTACTGGGTATGGGAGCCAGGGCAGCACTACGACCTCAAACGTGTCATGCCCTGCCGAAATCTTGAGTGAAACTTGTGCTGTTGGATATTGCCTCTGGTCTCCATGCACATAGGCCAGTGTTACAGTCTTTGCATAATTGATCTGAAATCGGTTTATGGTTCCTCGGCGAATAAGGGTCTCCCTGAGTCTATCTAGGCCTGGAGGCAGGCTCCCTCAAGCTCCACTGGAATCACAAATAGGCCAATGCAGAAAGACTAACAAGGCCTTTGCACGCAGATAACACAACTTATATGCACAAGTTACATCAGGCCAAATGCAGAAAAGAGACTGATGAGCGTAAACAGCAAGAGAAAAGTATGCACACATAGCAATGCCAAGCGTATTTAAATAATATGCAAATGAGCTGCATGAATTCAAATTGTGTACTAGTAAGGTCTGCACCCAATACAGAGAAATGCGTAGAGGATTGCACAACCAGGCATAAAACGTTTAAGAGCACCATTATCTCTATGCCTGATCAGAGGTGACAAAAAATTCTTGCACATGTCGAGACAGATTGTTTCAGCATGCGTGCTGTGAACTGTTACTGTTGGAGTGGACATCTTCAGCATGTATCTTTCAGTGTATAAGCGAAAGTTCAGAGTTCAACAAGAAATGTCTTTTGCTTCTTATCCTTTAGTGGCTTTGCTGCTTAGTATTATACTACTATATAAGCTGTTTTGTTTCATTTCTATGCATAGGGGATGATGAGTGTCACATAGGTGTATTGAAACTTTGGGGAGGGGGAAAAGCTGTATTCTTCTGCATATTATATAAGCTATTATATTATAATATATATTATACAAGCTATTATATATTATCTATTATACTACTATATAAGCTGTTTTGTTTCATTTATATACATGGGGAAGCTGGTTGTCGTATAGGTGTATTGAAACTTTGGAGAGGGGGAACAACTGTACATTTCTGCATATTATAAAAGCTATTATATATTGTACCAGTATATAAGCTGTTTTGTTTTATTTTAATGCATAGGGGATGCTAGATATGGATGTAAGAACATAAAAACATAAGATATGGCATTCTGGGTCAGGCCAAGGTCCATCAAGCCCAGTATCCTGCTTCCAACAGTGGCCAATCTAGGTCATAAGTACCTAGCAGTCTCCCCAAAAGACACAGGTTCCTCAATGTTTGTATTGGGTCAAGCAGTGATATCCTGAGTCCCTTTTCATAATGGTTTATGGACCGTTCCTCCAGGAACTTGTCCAAACCTTTTTTTAAACCCAGCTACACTAACAGCTTTTACTACATCCTCCGGTAACAAATTCCAGAGTTTGATTAAACGTTGCGTGAAAAAATATTTTCTCTTATTAGTCTTAAATAGGTTACCCTGTAGCTTCACTGCATGTCCCCTAGTCTTTTTATATTCTGATGATGTAAACAATCGATCTACGTTTACCTGTTCCACTCCATTAATTTATAGACCTCTATCATATCTCCCCTCAGCTGTCTCTTTTCCAGATTGAAGAGCCCTAATCTTTTTAGCCTCTCTTCATAGGATTATCCTTCCATCCCCTTTACCATTTTGGTGGCTCTTCTCTGTACCTTTTCTAATAACGCTATATCCTTTTTAAGATACGCCGACCAGAATTGCACACAATATTCAAGGTGTGGTCGCACCACGGTACGATACAGAGGCATTATAATATCCTTTGTTTTATTTTCCATTCCTTTCCTTATACCTAGTATTCTATTTGCTCTCTTGGCCACCGCTGCACACTGGGCGGAGGGTTTTAACATGTTATCCACGATGCCGCCTAAATCTTTTTCCTGGGTGGTAGTTCCCCATGTGGAACCTGGCATCGTGTAACCATAGTTTGGGTTGTTCTTTCCTAGGTGCATAAATTTGCACTTGTCCACATTAAATTTCATCTGCCATTTCGATGCCCAGTCTTCCAATTTATCAAGATCCTCTTGTAATGTTCCACAATCCTCTTGGGCTTTAACAACTTTAAATAGTTTTGTGTCATCTGCAAATTTGATAACCTCACTCATTATTCCCTTTTCCAGGTCATTTATGAATATGTCTAAAAGCAGCGGACCCAGCACAGATCCCTGCGGTACTCCACTATTCACCTTTTTCCATTGGCCATTTAGCCCTACCCTCTGCTATCTATCTTTTAACCAGTTCTTGATCCACAATAGTACACTGCCTTCTATCCCATGACTTTTTAGTTTTGCCAAAAGTCTCTGATGAGGGACCTTGTCAAAGGCTTTCTGAAAGTCCAGATACACTATATCAACTGACTCACCTTTGTCTACCTGTTTATTCACACCTTCAAAAAAACATAACAGATTAGTAAGACAAGATCTTTCTTGTCTAAAGCCATGTTGGCTGTCTCCCATTAAGCCATGACTACATGTTGAGAAATTTTTCTCTTTATGATGGTTTCTACCATTTTTCGCGGTACTGACATCAGGCTCACTGGTCTGTAGTTTCCCAGATCACCCCTGGAACCCTTTTTAAAAATTGACGTTACATTGGCGATCCTCCAATCTTCAGATATTACAGATGATTTTAATGATAGTAATCTGTGAACTAATAGCACGTCTGCAATCTCATATTTCAGTTCTTTCAACACCCTTGGATGTATACCATCCGGTCCAGGTGATTTGCTACTCTTCAGTTTATCAAATAGTTGCAATACATCTTCCCAGTGTATCGATATTTCTTTCAATTCTTCTGCAGTATCACCTTTAAATACCACTCCAGTCATGGGTAACATCCCTACATCTTTCTCAGTAAAGACCGAAGCAAAGAATTCATTCAGTCTCTCCGCTATAGCCTTGTCCCCACTTACTACCCCTTTTACCCCTCTATCATCTAATGGTCCAACTGACTCTCTAAAGGTTTTTTTTGCTACGAATGTACTTGAAAAAGTCTTTATTACGCGTTTTTGCTTCCACAGCAAGTTTCTTCTCAAATTCTCTCTTTGCCTGCCTTATCAATGCCTTGCATTTAATTTGCCAGTGCTTGTGCTGTTTCGAGTTTTCGTCATTTGGCTCTTTTTTGCATTTCCTGAAAGATGCTTTTTTGGTAACAACAGCCTCTCTGACCTCACCTTTAAACCATGCTGTCAGTTTTTTGGACTTCCTTCCACTTTTCTTAAAGTGTGGAATACATCTGGTCTGGGCTTTCAAGATAGTATTGGAAAAATTGGTTTTCTCTCAGCTCTCTTCTCACCTCGAGGCCTCTCTCACTCTTCACCCTCGTCAATCAGGTTTCTGCCCAGGTCATAGCACAGAATCTGTTCTACTTTGCCTTCTTAACGATTTGCACATTGCTCACGACCGTGGTCTACTCTCACTTGCTGTTTCTCTAGACCTTTCCGCCGCTTTCGACTTGGTTGATCATCACACTCTCCTATCTCGTCTTCAGGATGCCGGCCTCTCCGGCCTGGTTCTCCACTGGTTTCACTCTTGTCTGTCTAGTCGCACTTTTTCGGTTCACACTGGCTCAGGGTCTTCACCCTCAACTCCCCTTCTGTGCGGTGTTCCCCAGGGTTCTGTTCTTGCTCCTCTTCTCTTCAATGTGTTTTTGGCTCCCCTTGCGCTTCTTATTCAACAGCACGGTGTCTCTGCTCATTTCTATGCCAATGACATCTTTCTCCTCTTCCACACTAACTCTGCTGCGCCCGACATCACCGCCCTCAACACCTGTCTCTCTTCCGTCGCCTCCTGGCTCTCGACCAACTTTTTGCACATTAATCTCTCAAAAACTTCGGCTATCTGGTTCACCTTCGGTAATCCCCCTCCTAACCTCTCTCCAATATTCTCCTCTTCACCCATCCCCACTGTCTCCTCTTTGCGGTACTTGGGTGTAACTCTTGATTCTTCCCTTTCCTTTAAAGAACACATCTCTTCTGTTGTCCAGCGTTCCTTCTTTACTTTAAGACAACTTCGTGCTGTACGTCCTTTCCTTACCCCTTCCTCTATGGCCACCCTGCTCATCTCTCTTGTCATGTCTCGTCTCGATTATTGTAATGTCTGTCTCGCTGGGCTTCCCCAATCACAAATTTGTCGTCTTCAACGGGTCCAAAACACTGCTGTCTGCGTTCTCTCTCACGCTTCACGCTTCGATCACGTCACCCCCTTGTTAACACACTATCACTGGCTTCCCGTTTCTTTTCGTGTTCAGTTTAAAGTCCTTATCTTTGTCCACAGGGTGATCCACTCAGGTATCCCCCTGTATCTTGCAGATCAAGTCCGTCTCCATACTCCTCACCGTTCCTTACGTTCCATCCACGCTAACCGTATGTTTCTTCCCCCTCCCTCCCAAGCACACTTAGAATCAACTCGGTCTTCAGCTTTCTTTTTTCTGGGTCCAAGGCTTTGGAATTCACTTCCCCACTCCCTACGCTTAGAAACCTCCTACCAATCCTTTAAAGCTAAGTTGAAAACCCACAGTTTTTGTTCTGCCTTCAACCTCCCCCTTCCAGCTCCGTCCTCTGTCCCTCCATAGCATTAATCACGTTAGTTCCTTAATTCCTCCTTCCTGCGCCTTTTATACTGTCAGTGTATTCCCTCTCTCCCTTCATGTCTGCCTCAACCTCCCCCTTCCAGCTCCGTCCTCTTCTCCTCCATAGCATTAATCATGTTAGTTCCTTAATTCCTCCTTCCCACGCCTTTCTGTATTGTCATTGTGTTCCCTCTTTCCCTTCATGTCTGCCTTCTGTACCCCCCGACTGCTATATGGAAATTACACTTACCTGGTAATTGATGTTCCTTGAGGGAGTACAGTTCAGTCCTCCACCACTGGGGTAGTGCACCTCCTCCTGCAACATGGAGACTGGACAAGTCAAACTCGTGACATCACCGGGTATATCCTGCTGGTCTTCTCCCATGATCCCCCAGTGACCTACTGTCAAAGCAGACTCAAAGGAGCAAACAAACAACCAGTTAAAGTACTAAATACAAAGCTATGCTCAAACGTCAACTTTAAAATCACAGGGCCCCAAAAAGAAAGGCCGAAAACACCCTCCTCCGTGCCCCTGTCCCCCTGCGCACCAAACAGCGGAAGACAGAGAGCTAGAAGGAAGGAGAACTAAGGAAGAGTATAGGCAGAAAAGGTTGCTCTCATGATTACCTGCCAATCAGAGCCGGTTGCCGACTCTAGGATCCGAAAGCATACTCGGAACTGACGCCTCGCGTCTGAAACATCCATCCCCGGGCGGGAATGAGGACTGAACTGTACTCCCTCAAGGAACATCAATTACCAGGTAAGTGTAATTTCCATTTCCTTATCGGTCCTACAGTTCAGTCCTCCACCACTGGGATGTACCAGAGCAGTAATCATTGGGAGGGACCCATCCAGTTGGCTCAGCCCCTAAACGAACAGAGCAGGCACCGACCCCAGCCCGCTCCTCACGTCAACAGGCGGTAAGCCAACCAGGAAGACACGACCGAGAGCCCACTTGGATCCTCTTCACTGGTGAAAACAGCACAGAACTCTGCCCCAAGCAGCGCTAGCGCTTCAGAAAGACAAACTCGCCATCGCAAACACACTGAACGCCCAAGAAACAGACCTACTGAGAAGGCTACCGGAGCTCCGCCTGAAAAATCCGCTTGAGCTCCCCCTTGGCTCTCGACCCCACCAGGGTGTCATCAAGTGTTAGCAACCGCTGCTCTCCCGCAGAACCCGCCTCCACGGAGGGACAGGCAGCGAAGAAACCTCCCAGAAAGCGACGGAACCTCACCTAAGGTCCAAGGAATGCAGGTTACAAGCAAAGTGTTCTTGCGTAAGTCCCAAACCGACAACTAAACAGGCACAGCCGGATTCCACGAGGGAGAACAGAACCGAGGTCCATCCAGACAGAGGTGGGAAGCAAAATGAGGGAAATGGAAAAAAACACCAGCGTCAAACACCCTATTTGTCACACCTCTTAAGGGCTTTATTCTTTGCAACACAAAGTAGCTCTATAGCTATGTCCTGGACCAGTTGGAGCCTTGTTAATTGAGAATGTGGAATGCAGCTAAGCAATGAGTTGCAATAAACCAAGCGTGATCCACCAAGGGCATATAAGAGGGTGTCAAGTGCCCCAGAGTCCAGCGTTGTTTCAGAAGACGTGGAGTCTTACATGGTGTGACAAAAAAGAAAGGAGACTCTGGCAGCCACGCCCACGACGCAATGCCAGTAGGCCAACCGCTTACATCACCTGGATATGCCCTCCGGAATTGGAGGAATCATGCAGAAGTAGCAATGGCCGACATGATCCATGGGCCCTCTCAAGATCATTGGAACCGCAAAAGACTTTGATGGTCTTTTCCCATCCATCCACAGCCTGAGATCTGCTACACAGGTATTGCAGCATATGTGTGGCGCCTAGCTTTTATCCTGATCTTTTATTCTGCAGCCAAAATATAAATTGTAGGCTTTCTGAACCGCCACAGTCATATGCCATTTTGGTGATGTAAAAATCACATCACCACAACTAGAGCAGAAATTATCTGCATGATTAACACCAGGACGAGGAATCGCCAAATATGCTGTGAGTGACCTATCGGTATAAAACAATATGTCTTTTTTTTTTTTTCTTTTTTTTTTTTTTACTGTCAAGCGAGGCAAATTTAAGTAGTGACTGCATCAACTGGTTTTGGACAGTTATTTCGATTGGTTGCAAGTAAAGATTATGCAAGCTCACGCAAATGTTGCAGAATACACTGGTAATGGACCCCACTGACTAATGAAGAGCACATATCTTAGCAACCAGACCCAGTCGGCCATTTTCACTATGACCTCTGAAAGGCATAGAATGGACCGGGCCACGGCCCCGTACCAATGCGTCGACGCTATCCAGTAGCCTCATATGTCCTCTGCTAAACATCGACCCGTCGCCGCAGACTGACAGGTCGCCATGAGGTCCAATATGGGCTGACCGCATCTGAGCACACGCGGCGCGCACACCGCCTGATGCAATCTCACTCCTCCGGCAAACACTCGGACCCCGCTAAGGACATTCGCCACCACAGTGTCCCCACCGAAACGCAGGCCGCCAAGGCTTCAACCGCGCCGCTGTCCCTTCGCTCGGGCCACCCTGACCACCCGACCGACTCCACCCTGCCGATCGAAATAGGCCACCATCCCGGAGATCTCAGACAGCACCTACAGCGCTCGATCCGCTACCCTGTCCGTGAACGCCTGCCACGGCTGACGTACCGCGTACCGTTCCAGTCAGACGATGGAACACTGGGCGTGCTGTGTACACTAAAACGCCTTGTACATAAAGGATCCCCAAAATGTAGCTGAGACTAACCACGCTCCGGCCAAGCTCCCGGAAGAAAGAGACAGAACCTTATAAAAAAGAAGTGGGGACAATTAGGAAGGCTTTTCTGTTTGATTATTCTTTTTTTTTTTTTTTTTTTTTACTTTTTACAACTCCATAAGGGCCACAAGGCTGCATGGAGACTGGACACACTGGGGGATCATGGGAGAAGACCAGCAGGATATACCCGGTGATATCACGAGTTTGACTTGTCCAGTCTCCATGTTGCAGGAGGAGGTGCACTACCCCAGTGGTGGAGGACTGAACTGTAGGACCGATAAGGAACTGCTTCTATTTCTTTTCTCATGATTTTAAGGCGTTCCTTTTTCCGTTTCTCTTTCCGCAGCCCTCTCTCTTTTTAATTGCTTTTATGTATTGTGAACCGCCCAGATGCAAACTGTATTGGGCGGTATATAAAGTTTTAATAAACATAAACAAACAAACATTTTTAAACAACACCCAAGCTTGATGTAAGTCTTTAACCTTTGCAACTGCTCCTTTTAATTTTTTCGTTAACTGTTTTCTCATTTTATCATAGTCTCTCTTTTGAAAGTTAAAAGGTAGTACTGTGGATTTCCTTACCATCTCTCCTCCATTAATTAAATCAAACGCGATCATGATATGATCACTTTTGCCAAGTGGCCCCAACACCCTTATCTCTTGCACCAGATCTGGTGTTCCACTAAGGACTAAATCCAAAATGGCTTCCCCTCTGGTCGGTTCATGAACCAGCTGCTCCAAGAAGCAGTCATTTATTTCATCTAGAAACTTTATCTTCCTAGCATGTCCTGCCTTGACACTGACCCATTATTATTACTGTTCTATAACTTTTGTTAGCTTCCCTGATATAAGTCATGGTTGCTGCGAACACCTGCAATGAAGTGCTACAATGATTACAATGAGGCACACATTGCTATATGGTGTGTCATACAGCGCACCTTTAGGGTCTGGACCATTCTGAGGGGGTATTGCAATATGCACCTGAAAAGACTGGGGACAATGTTGTAGTGTGCTGGATGCTGCACAACATAGCTTTGAATCATGATATGCAAGGCGACATAGCTCCTGATTTGCCACCAGAACCTCTCATCTGTGCCTCTGCTCGACCTGATGCCACAAATGGAATGAGATCTGAAGAAAAGTTATGCAGGACTATTTTTCGTGACTTATATCATTCTCCATTTCTTGTTATGCTTCCTTGTGCTTTAATAAAAATATAATGTTTTTCAGCAAGAATAGTGTTGATTATTACTGGGGTGGGCGCCATCAAGCTGCTACTGGCTTTTTAATGATAAGGTCCCAAGGCCTTGGTTTTGGTTCTGTGTTGTCACGCCACCACCACTCGCCTCTAGGATAGAGGGGCGTGGATTTTTAGAGGAACTTTCTGCTGTATGCTTTTTCAGCTTTTTTTAAACTATTTCCCTGCAATGCCCTCTGGGAAATGTAGTCCTTATTCAGCTGTATGAGTGCACCATGCAGAAAGCTGTAGTCAGGCTCAAGTAGGTAAGGCAAATGACAGAAATTTATTATATTTATATACACAATGGTTCGATCATACCACGCATAGGATTGTTGGTTCAGGACTCTTGGAAACAGAGCATTGTCCAAAACATATCCAACTACAAAATGCAGTATTAAAGGTTTTCTCTATTGCAGGATACACAGTCCTTACCAGCAAGCTTATTCTATTCCCTTCTCAGCTTTGCTGGGGTTAAAGCACAAAACAAAAACAATCACATTTACAGTCTGTGGTAAACTTCTCCTCTATAAACACATGGGGATCTCAGCCACCCTGCTTGGAATAAGGGTACCTTTTTCCTGGAATACCTTCTCTCAGGACTGGCTTGCTTTCTGTACGTTCCCCAGGTTTACAGCTTGGCACAAGGAACAGTCCATGGGTGTATCCGCCTCAGTCAGCTTCACCTCGGGCTCTCCCAGCTGCATAGGCTCTGACTCCCCACCTTGCTCACAGTGCTCAGCTAACAGCCTTCCGGGTAATCCTGGGGTCTCTCTTGTTCCTGGCTCCAAACTCTCCTGCAGCCATGCTACATGCCAAATAGCACTCTCTCCAGCTGGAAGGTCCGTTCCTCTGCTCTGCTCTGCTCAGCCTGGCTGCCTGCTTCTCCTCTCCTCCTTTTTTCTTTTACTAAAACATACTCTGCTCTGGATTTATACTTCCAGGGCTCTAGCTCCAACCCCACCCTACTCAGGTGACGGCAATCAGCCTGACTCCGGGCACCTGAATGCTTGGAGCATTCACTGCCTAAGGGGTTCTGAGCCTCGTATCCTCTCCCCTTCATTCCACTAGGGGGAGCATGAAATGTGGTCCATGTGGAAGTTTTCTGATCCCTGGAGGTGTTTATGGCTTTCCTACCCTGACTTGAGTAAAGGGGGCCCTTTACTAGGGTGAATTCCCTGTCTCTTTGTCCTCCCCCAGACTCTGGATAGGCCTCCTTGCCACAGTGTGTATAGGTGCGCACAGAAGATGTGTGCGGGGAAAAAAGCATTTATAGACGTGTACATATACAATAATAAAGCACAGACACACCCACGTAGTAACAGCACCAACCAAGAACGAAGTATAAAAAAAAGATGTATTTTATTGCAGTAGGTTACAAGGCCCTTGTAACCTACTGCAATAAAATAAGTCTTTTTTACACCTCGCTCTTGGCTGGTGCTGTAGAAGTGCACATATACTGCACCCGCATACTCCATGTATTTCGGTACAACACTCACCACCCGCTCCCTCTGAACGCTGACATGCATGTGGTACACATATGTTCTGCATGCATGAACACTGAACCGCATCTGCAAAGAAAAATGGCGGTGGTGGCAGCTCCACCACCACCACCATCATCACATCCCAGGTGAAAGGCTAACTTCCCCCAGGAAGATATTGAATTGTTGGCCACATTTATTGTGGCCAACAAAAATATGCCTCTTCCCCAGGCCGGAGAGGAGGTGCAATTATAGAATGATGCGGCGGGCCTAGCGGCAACTCCACTCCGCCTTTAATGAAGAAAAGGTGTTCCCCAGGGAGGGAAGTGCAGCAGGGAAGCAGGTGTTTCTTTTTTTGGGATGGGTTACCATAGAGGTCTAGGGGATGGTTAGGGACAGGGTTGGTTCGGTCTGCATGTGCTGCTGCTAACAGAGATTATGTTCTTGTCTTTCAGATTGAAGACCTCAAGAAAAAGGACCACAAGCAGTGGTAGGACAGAGAATTCATGGAATGAGTGCAACGCAAATGGGAGATCTCACTGGGTATGCATCATTTATTATTTATTTATTTATTTTATTTAACATCTTTTATATACCGCTCTATTTATAATCAGCGCGGTTTACATAGAACAAGAAAACATCAGATAAGGTACATGTTATCTGTTTTTTACATAGAACAAGGAACAAAAACTTGGATAACCGGGGAAATTATTTACAATCATAAGTTGGGGAGGCTATTGCACTCAGTTCAGTTTCTACCTTGCACATTGCTTTGCCTGGCTGACATGTGCATTTCTTTTCTTTTCTTTTCTTTTGGTAGAGCCCAGTCCAGATGAGGAGGAGGAGGGCAACACTGGACCCTCACGGCACCCCAAGACATGGCCTCAGCCAGAACAGCCGCAGCCACAGCCCCCTGATGTTTCTCCCCCTGATGCCCAACCCCTGTCCCACCTCTGATGTCACCTTCCCACCCCCCATCCCCACGGCTGGGTGTTATCCAGTTTGCCCTCCTTACTCCCATGAACCCCACAATCCAAGAGGAAGGAAATCACAGGGAGCACATGTTGCATCACCCCTTTCTGTAATGCAACCAGCTGTAATGGCACAGGAAGAAGTTCACAACATGCTGGCAGACCTCCAGAGGCAGTTGGTTGCGATGGGCAATATGCTCAACCGCCTCCTCAAGGACATTGAGCATATTATCCAGCGCTTACCAGCCCCACTTCAGTGATCCTCGTCCCCATGGATTATTTTTTCTTTCACCATTGGGGGGAGGGTGTCACCATTTTTATTAAACCCCCCCCCTTCCTCTTTAAAACAACCTCATCCCCATTTCTGACGTGCTGTCTCCTCTCTTCTTCGCACTCTTCTTCTCCTTCTGTCCTCTGGTGACATTAATCCCAATCCTGGTCTCCCTTCACTTCTCTCTCTTTGCTATATTAGTTCTGCTCTCCACCACCTTAATCTCATCCACATCCCTCTCCTTCCCCCCTCCTCTCTTCCCTTCTCATGTGCTTTATGGAATGTTCATTCCATTTCTAATAAACTTCCCTTTACTCATATCTTTATCTCTTGTGCTTTCCATCTTCCTGCTCTTCCCGCTCCTCCCTGATGACACTGTTTCAGTTGCTGCCCTCTGCCACGGTGGCTATCAATTCTCCCACTCTCCTCATCCCAATGGCTGAGGCAATGGTGTTGGCTTTCTACTTTCTCCTTCTTGCCAATTTCAACCCTTTCCTTTCCCTCAGTCTCATTCCTTTCCCTCCTTTGAGATCCATTCCATCTGTCTTTTTAATCCCCTACCTCTCTGTATCACTGTCATCTATAGACCCCTGACAAGTCCTCTTCTACCTTCCTCACTAATTTTGACTCTTGGCTCTCCTTATTCCTGGATTCTTCTTCCTCTCCCTTATTATTGTTGACTTTCATTTTCATATTGATAACCCCTCTAACCCCTATGCATCCAAGCTCCTTTCCCTTACCTCCTCTTTCAACCTCCAACTTTGCTCTTCTGCCCCCACTCATCAGCTTGGTCACGATCTCGTTTTCAACTTTCATTTTTTACCTTCTAATTTCCATACCTCCGCTCTTCCCTTATCTGACCATCACCTGTTAAGTTTCACTCTTCACTACTCCCCACCCCCCTCAATCTCGCCCAATCTTCTATCTTTTTAGGAATCTTCACGCTATCGATCTACTGACTCTATCCACTAACGTCACATCTCTTCTCTCTTCCAGTTTGTCCTCTAAGTATACAAAGGAGCGGAGAGTCTATGGCAGTAGATTCAAACCTTTATTGTAGCACTACTCCAACAGTGCTACAATAAAGGTTTGTACAGTGCTGCATATGCCTTGTAGCACTATATAAATGATTAATAGTAGTAGTGCTTTCTGAGACAATGACCTACAGAACTGCACCTGTATGGAGGTGTTATCTCTTCATTATTTTCTACTGTTTGTGCCTTACCTTACAGGCTAACAGATTTATTGAGACATAAGCTTTCCATGATAAGCATTCACTTGATCAAATGAAATAGATACTTGTCCTCAAATGCCCATGCCTCAATAAAACTGTTAGCATACAAGGTTCTATCAGCCTTTGTGCTATAAAACAGGCTATTCGCCAGTGAGTTTTAATATTCAATAAAGATGCAATCAAGTAGCTGTCTAGTGAATAAACATTTTAATAAGTGTTCATAGCCCAGCAAAGATATGCCTTACATGAGCAGATCATAATGCAGTGAAGGGCTGCAATCCTTTAGATAAGGATGCACATTACATGGGGATCTTTGCTCAGTTTTTCTGTGTTTGCTAGTTCATATGTATTTTGTAGATGATAAAATAAACTAAAAAAAACAGGGGTAATTGCACACTACTGAATTGTCAGTATCAAAACATTTGAAAACGTTTTGAGACTAGAACATAACCCATCTGTTCACATTGTATTGGCCCCTTTTCACCATGGGTGTTTATATATCCCGACATCGAGTCAGATCACTTTTGTGTATACTTCAAAAAATGGATCATGTGGTCTCAACCTCAAGAACTACCTACTTAGTATAATCATATCACACTATGGCTAGGGTTCACTTGGGGGGGGGGTCATTTACTAACAGAGTGCATTAATAAGCTATTTCCCACCCCATGACCAATTAGCATGTGCTGTTGGTAAATAACCCCTTTAATCTCTTAAAGTATCTGCAAAACTGGTATTTGTATTATCAGTTATGTCAAGAGGTTGCTGGCATATAAAAATTGTCAATGGGCTGACACGGGCTGCGATTCTCATGGAGAACTCTGCATCAAGGAGTTGGCTTGTAAGGGAATGCTGTTATCTCATTTGAAAATATGCTTACTCTATGTATACAAAGAAGCACATCCTGTGACACAATATTGTGAATTCTTAAATATGGAAACAAAGCTGTGGCTTATCTCCATATTTGCTGTGCCTAACCTCTTTTATAGTCTGGATGGACTGGACATAGGTTGGCCTGGTTAGGAGTGCCAAAGGCTATAGAAAACCTTATTGGTTGGAGGGAACCAACCAATCTCTGTCCTCATCCCCTCAAGCCCCTTAGTTGCTGATGCCATTCTGGGCAAAGAATTGCTTGGGTCATAGACCCTAGCCCACCCCATTCTGCTGCCTATGACAAGTGCCCATGCTGTGGATGCATACGGATGAATAAAAAGACTATGTCACAAGATCCCTTCTGTAGTCAAACAGTTAAGGCCATATCCAACTCGTGACTCAGCTGCGAAGGAGATACAAAAGTGGAACTGAGAAGGATATGCTGCAGTTCACTGCCCAGCATTTCCTCAAAGTACAGTTAATTCTTTGAGTAAAATTCATTGTTTAAACAGAACTCTGCATTTAACTTCACCAACCCATTAAGAAAACCCCAGTGAAGTGTTTGCACTTCCCATTCCCTTTTCAGACTCCTACTCACTGCAGAATTAATTGTAACAGAAAGCAGGAGGCACTGCTGTCTGAAAGCATTTATGATGCCACACATATGCCTTCTGAAACTGGCTTTCTATTGTGTCAAAATAAAGTTGGATAGATATAGAAATAAATGGAAACAATAGAAATCCCAGGATTGGGTAGGTGGCATGAAGCTCCAAGTATATGTAAATATCTTTAATCAATCATCTGCTGACATATCCTAAGCCCTCATAAAGCAGAAGATGAAGAATGATGAATAGCAGAGGCAAATAGGGCAACCAAAATCTGATTTGAAAAAAAATAATTTAGCTATTATGCTAAGGTCTAATTTGTTCTTAGTCATTTTAGTTGGTTAATACAATATCAGGTCCAGGAAGTTTTTATAATTCCACATTTCCGTCTGTCATTGAGATCACAAAAAATAAAATACTGATGAGACTGAATCCTCCTCCTGACCTGTTGTGTGCCATCTGAATCCTGACCCTTTATCTTGATTCCGTCTCAGTCCTTTCATTCTCTGTTCTGTGTGTGTATTCGTTGTTGGTCTTTTCTCTCTCTGTCCCCCAAAACACATTCATTCACCTACTGTATGCTGTCTGAGCCCTGAGTGACCTTGTCAGTCTGGACTATCCTTAATGGAGCATTTGTGCAAACTATGTGGGTTTGCTACATTGATCAAGGGGAAAGCATGTGCATGTTTTTTCTTTGATTATCCACCATGAAAAGATACTTGTCCTTGGCATGTTTTTGTGTGGTATATTTCCAAGGCAAAACTATATGCATAGGGCTCAATATTCAAAAGGGTTTATCTGGTTAGCAGGACCTGCTAGCTGGATAAACCCTGGTGAGAACAATGTTCTGCAGCACTGTCCAGATAGTGCTTCTGAATATTTCCATCTGTCTACCACAGGCACTGTCCAGACAGTACTGAGGCAGTCTGTGGGCAGGGCAAAGGCGGCTCAAGACATTATCCAATTGCAGCATTTTTCCATCCACTAACTGTGGTTCCCAACCCAGTCCTCAGATACCCTCAGGCCAGTCAGGTTTTCAAGGTATCTACAATGAGTATGCATGAGATAGATCTGCATACAATGGAAACAGTGCACTAACTAGATGAAAAACCGCATAAAGTTAGTCCACCAAAATAGAAGGCATAACTTTATGTAGCTGGCTATCCGGATAGCAGCTGAATATCGCTTCTATCTAAATGTCACTGCTGAAACCGGATATTCACTGGAAGCCATTACCAGACACTTCTGCCGACTATCCAGTTTCATTTTGCTCACAGTGGCTGGCATTTAAAAAAACACTGACTGGCACAGGGTGAATATTAGCTTGCCAGTTTTCTATCTGACCTAACCCCACCCCAGGAACTGCTCCTAATATACTCTGGCAAAAATACTCCATAAATACAAACTTCTAGCCACGTATAGAGTGGGCAGCAATCAGAAAGCCTATTTCTGCAAGTAAAGCACAGTTACTTACCTGTAACAGGTGATTTCTGGGAACAGCAGGAATAAGTCTTCACATATGGGTACGTCGGTACCGACGGAGCCTGCGCGGGAACGCTCCCCAGCTTCCCAAAAAGGAAAGCTTTTGGGAGCATCCCACAGCGCATGCGCGCTGCCTTCCCACCTTTCCTAACCATCTCTCCTCAGTTCGCGTTTAAAGCTGAGACAATAGAGAGAGAGAGGAAAGGAAAGATAGAAAAAAGAGATACAACTCCTAGGGGAGGTGGGAGGGTTGTGAAGACTTATTCCTGCTGTTCCCAGAGATCACCTGTTACAGGTAAGTAACTGTGCTATCTCCAGGAACAAGCAGGAATGAGTCTTCACATATGGGGACTCCCTAGCTAAGATGCCTGGGAGATCCCCAAGGATATGAGACCCTGGAGGGGTCTATGTCTTCCTATGGATCTCAGGCATCCATCCAGGGAAGGAGGGCAGGAGTTGTTTAAGAATGGAACAGGTGTTTGAGAACAGCCTGACCAAACAAGGCATCCTGGCGGGAGTCCTTGTCCAAGCAGTAATGGGCTGTGAAGGTATGCACCGAGGCCCAGGTGGCTGCTCGACAGATCTGGTCGATGGACACAGAATTTAGATGAGCCATAGAGGCTGCCATGGCCCTCACATTATGAGCTGTGACATGGCTTTCCAGAGAAAGGTTTTTACTCTGGTAGGCGAAAGAGATACACTGAGCAAGCCAAGTGGACAGTGTCCTTTTAGAGACTGGAAGTCCTAAATGAGAGGGATCAAAAGCAACAAAGAGTTGGAAAGACTTCCTATGTTGCTGTGTCCTGTGTAAGTAAAAAGCAAGACCTCTTTTACAATCCAGAGTATGAAGATTCCTCTCTGCACTTGATGCATGAGGAGCTGGAAAAAAGACAGGTAAATATACCTCTTGATTAAGATGAAAAGGTGAGACCACTTTAGGCATAAAGTGTGGATTGGTCCTAAGGACTACCTTATCATGATGGAACCTTGTATAAGGTGGATTAGCCACTAAGGCCTGCAGTTCACTGATGCGGCGAGCTGAGGTGACTGCAATGAGAAAAATAACTTTCCAGGAAAGAAATTTCAAGGAGGTGGTGGCTAAGGGTTCAAAAGGTGGCTTCATAAGCTGACCTAGAACCAGGTTTAAGTCCCATGCCACTGGAGAAGGCCTAATGGGAGGTTTAGTTAAAGTTAGGCCTCTCATGAATCTTGCAATAAGAGGATGAGAGGAAATAGGTTGTCCATTGATAGGCTTAAGGGATGCTGCAATAGCACTCAAATGGACCCTTACTGAATTCGTCTTGAGGCCTGCATTGGAAAGATGCAGGAGATATTCCAATAGAGAATTCAGAGGTAGTGCTAAAGGGTCAAGGCCCTTTTCAGTACACCAAATGGAAAACCTCTTCCATTTAAAAGCATAGGAACGTCTAGTAGAAGGTTTTCTGGAAGCATGGAGGATATCCTTCACTTGATGAGAAAGATTCCAGCCCTGAAAGTCTAAGCCTTCAGTAACCAAGCTCTGAGGTGAAGGGACTTGGGGTTTGGGTGCCACAGAGTGCCCTCCTCCTGGGACAGAAGGTCTGGAGCAGCTCCCAAATCCAGGGAGAGGGCTTGGGAGAGATGCAGAAGTAGAGGGTACCACACTTGGCATGGCCAGCGTGGAGCTATGAGGATCATAGATCCTTGATCCCTCTGGAGTTTGAATAGAGTCTTGGGAATCAAGGGAATGGGTGGAAAGGCATACAGAAAACCTTGACCCCAGTCACTGGGGTCAAGGAGGAGGAGTGGTCTAGTGGTTAGGACAAGGTACTTCAGGCTGGAGGGCCGGGGGTTCAAGTCCCACCTGGGGACAGCAATCTCAGGCCGGAGGGACTGGGATTTCTAGTCCTATAGGTGCTCCTTGTGGTCTTGGGCAAGCCACTTAACCCTCCATTGCCCATGTTCCCTGTAAGTATTAGCGTATGTATGTCATATCCCCTCGTGTTAAATGTATCTCCCAATTGACCGCTTTGACCCGGTGAAAAGCAGGATATAAATACAGCTAAATAAATAAATAAATCCTTGGCCTGAACTCCCTGACACGGAATTCTGGAACAGAACCGGGGAAGTTTGGCATTCCACGGACTTGCAAAGAGGTCTATGTCCGGGGTTCCCCATTCTTGAAAGATTCTGAGAACCTGGTCCATGTGCAGGGACCATTCGTGCGGAAGCAGAACTCGACTGAGTCTGTCTGCCCAAGAGGTTTGGACTCCTGGGAGGTATACTGCCAGGAGATGGATTTGATGCTCTCTGGCGAAGGCCCACAATCTTAGAGCTTCATTGCAAAGCGACAGAGAGCCAGTCCCTCCTTGTTTGTTTATGTAAAACATGGCTACTTGATTGTCCGTATGAATGAGGACTGTCTTGTAGCTGAGGAGGGTATGGAAGACCTTGAGAGCTAGAAAAACTGCTCGAAGCTCCAAGAGGTTGAAATGAAGAGAGTTCTCCTGAGGGGACCAAGTGCCTTGAGTGGAGAGGTCCTGCAAATGGGCTCCACAACCTGTTTGGGAGGCATCTGTTGTGAGGGTTGCTTGGGGCAACAACTGTCGGAAGGGGGACCCCAGCAACAGATTTTGAGTGGACATCCACCACTGGAGAGACCAAAAGAGACGTTTGGAGGTTGCTATTTGGTCTGAGAGAGCTCCTGATGCTTGGGTCCACTGGGTGGACAAGGTCCATTGAGCTGCTCTCATGTGTAGGCGAGCATAGGGTACCACATGTACTGTGGAAGCCATGTGGCCTAGTAGTTGCAGCATCTCCCTTGCAGTAGTGGTATCCAACCATGCCCCTATGAACTCTAGAGATTGAGTAGGGGTGAGCTGGGACTTTGGGATGTTTACCACTAGTCCCAGATACTGTAGAATACGCCTTGTGCGGTTCAGGGAAATTTGGGCCTCTGATTGAGAGGGAGCTCAGATGAGCCAGTCGTCCAGGTATGGGAAGACAAATATCCCCAGAGTGTGTAGAAATGCAGCAACTACTGCCATGCATTTGGTGAACACTCTTGGAGCAGAGGCCAGACCAAAAGGGAGCACCCTGATTTGGTAATGATTTCCTTGGAAAAGAAACCGTAGGAATCTCCTGTGAGATGGATGGATGAGAACATGTGTGTACGCATCCTTGAGATCTAGAGAATAAAGCCAATCCTGACTTTAAAGGTATGGAAGGAGAATGCCCAGAGAAAACATCTTGAACTTCTCCTTGCATAGAAATTTGTTCAATTCTCTGAGATTTAGAATGGGTCTGTATCCCCCTGTCTTCTTTGGAATGAGAAAATAGGGGGAGTAGAACCCTGACCCTTGAAGAAGGGGAACTTCTTATATTGCCCCTTGGGCAAGAAGGGTGGCTACCTCTTGACCTAGGAGGTCAAGAAGAGATGTGGGAGAATTGAAGTGTCTCACCATGGTATGGGGAGGAAGGTCTGAGAAATGAAGTCTGTAGCCCTCTCTTATGATGGAGAGGGTCCACTGCTCTGATGTTATTTGCTCCCATCTGGGAGCAAAATAAGCTAACCTTCCTGGGATGGCGAGAGGCTCTGGCTGCTTTAAAGCCAGAAAGGCTAAGTTCTCTAGCATCAAGTCAAAAACCCTGAGGAGGCTGGGCTTGCTGAGTTGCAGCAGCCCCTGTAGGCTTAGGCCTAGCCTGTTTAGGCTGCTGACGCTTAGTGGCAAAGCGACCTGTAGAAGATTGTTGGGCAGAAGTAGAAGGAAATCTGCCCTTTTTAAAGAAGGACTTTTTAAAAGTCTTCTTCTTGGCAGGAATGGAGGTTGACTTTGAAAGTCTATCCAGAGCAGAGTTTTCTGCATCCATTTGAGTGGCTTTTATTTGCCATTCTTTGCCAAATAGGTTTTCGCCTGTACAGGGAAGGTTTCCTAAGCCATCTTGAACCCAGGGTTCCAGATCAGAAGCCTGGAGCCAAGCAATTCTGCTGGCTGCTCTGTTGGAAAACTTTGAAATGTCATGTGTATGCTTAAGCCAAAGGCAGAATTCTTCCCTTTTATCCTCTGGAAGAAAAGGGAGGAAAGTGTGCAGTTTTTCTGCAACTTCTTTTAGAAACATACCCATGTAAAGACTATATGAGTTGATTCTGGCAATAAGCATACTGGCTTGGAAGATTTTCCTACCAAAAGCATCCAAGGTCCTGCATTCTCTTCCTGGAGGAGCAGAAGAGTGTCTCTTTGTACTCCTTATTCTTTTCATAGCTGACTGCACCACGATGGAATGGTGAGGAAGCTGAGTTTTTTGAAAACCAGGACAGGGAGGAACACGATACATGGTGTCCAATCTGCGAGAATGAGGAGAAAGAGTGAGAGGAGTCTCCCATAGATTAATCATGTGTTCATGAAGAATCTCATGAACTGGTAAGGTGACTGCCTCTCTAGGAGCCTTAGAATAGCCTAAAATATCTAACTTTTTTGCTCTAGGCTCTGATTCAGAGGTTACTGAAATAGAGAGGCCTTTAGCTACTTCTCTTATGAAGTCGGAAGGACAAGTCCTCTGGAGGAGACATTCTTCTTTTTGGAGAAGAAGGCTCTTCAGGAAGGGCTATGGATACTTCAGGAGACTCTTCTGATGTATCAGAATCATCAGAGGAATCGAAGCACCGTCTGTCAGGATGCTGTTCCGATGTTCGATACGCGTATCGATCGGTATCGACATCGGGTGTCCTCGGTATCGGATCGGTACCGAAAAACAGCCCTGGATAGGGAACCGCTGCAGTCGGTATCCTGGTAGATGTCGATGCAGTCGGTACTGGTATCGGCGCTGGTGCCGGTACCGGAGCCGATACCGACAACGGCGCTCGTTGCGGTACCAGCGGCGTCGCAGCTTGAATGAAGGCAGAGATAGCCTGCTGCATGGACAGAACATTCTGATCCATGGACGCCATGAATGCCTGGAAGTCGGTAACGGGAGATGGTGCCGGTACCCCAGAGCAATCTAACAGGTGATCGGTCGAGGCCGTGCCATCGATGTCAACCTGTAACCCCATAGGAGGAGCTTTGGAAGCCAGAGCTTCCCGCCGGGGTTGTTTGGCTGGCGCAGGATCCTCGAGGGCAAGCCCGGAGGCATCTCGATGCTGAGAGGGAGATTTGCCCTTCAAGGACCTGCTAGGTTTATGTTTGGTTACCTGAAATCCATCAGGAGAAGAAGACCTGGATGATGTCGATGCTACCGACGGTGCATCAGCGGGAAACAGCACATGGAGCTTAGCTGCTCTGTTTTGTAAACCCCGTTTAGACATCGAAGAACAGGAGGGACAATCCGGAATGGAGTGTTCAGGACCCAAACATTTAAGACACCAGTCATGGGTATCTGTAACAGAAATAGTACCGCTACACTTAGTGCATTTCTTGAACCCGGAGGCTGGTTTCTCCATGAGAAAACTTTTTCCTGTGGGCCCTAAGGCCCAAGAGAGAAAATACATTAAGTGAGGGAAAAATATAGATTTTTTTTTTTTTTAAAAGAAAGAAAGAAAAGACCGGCGGTACCGGTCCGGAGTCGGGGAAGGCAGACTACGCGACTAAAGAAATAAAATAAAATAAAGAACTTCTTCAGCGGTGACAGGGCTCGACCTGCTGGCTCCGCGGCAAAAAAGAACTGAGGAGAGATGGTTAGGAAAGGCGGGAAGGCAGCGCGCATGCGCTGTGGGATGCTCCCAAAAGCTTTCCTTTTTGGGAAGCTGGGGAGCGTTCCCGCGCAGGCTCCATCAGTACCGACGTACCCATATGTGAAGACTCATTCCTGCTTGTTCCTGGAGATAAGAGTGTTTCACTTGCAGAAAGCACTTTGATTATTGCCCTCTTAATAGCAGAAGGGAATCCTGAGATTCATTAAATTCAGTCTTGAAATGCTAGGTTTTCTTCTTTGCTTTAAACACAGAAACATAGAAAAATGATGACAGAAAAAGACCACATGGCCTATCTAGTCTGTCCTTCCATATCAACAACTACAACAGTCCCCTTTTTTCCTTTAGAGATCCTCTGTGTTTGTCCCATGCTTCTTTGAATTCAGTTACTGTCCTCATCTCTACCACCTCCACTGGGAGACTATTCCACGGATCCACCACTCTTTCCGTAAAGAAATATTCCCGCGTATCACTCCTGAATCTATCCCCTTTCACCCTCATCCCATGTCCCCTTGTAGCAGTACTTGCTGTCAATCGAAAGAGGCTCTCCCCCTGTGCATTTATGCCACGGAGGTATTTAAATGTCTCAATCATATCACCTCTAACCCGCCTTTCCTCTATATGTACATATTAAGATCCTTAAGTCTGTCCACATACGCTTTATAATGAAGACCACTAACCATTTTAGTAGCCACCCTCTGTACTGACTCCATCCTGTTTATATTCTTTTGAAGGTGCAGTCTCCAGAATTGCACACAATACTCCAAATGAGGTCGCACCAAAGATTTATACAGAGGCACTATTGCCTCCTTTCTTCTGCTAGCCGTTCCTCTCCGTATGCACCCAAGCATCCTTCTAGCTTTTGCTGTCGCCTTTTCTACCTGTTTAGCCACTTTAAGATCAACAGACACAACCACGCCTAGGTCCCGCTCTTCTTTAGTGGACAAAAATACTTCACCCCCTATACTATATTGCTCCCTTGGATTGCTGTAGCCCAAATGCATGACCTTGCATTTTTTAACATTAAATCCCAGCTGCCAAATTCTAGACCATTCTTCAAGTTTAGTTAAATCCCTCCTCAAGTTATCTACACCTTCCTGGGGGTCTACTCTATTGCAGATTTTGGTATCATCCGCAAAGAGGACTATTTTCTCTTTCAGCAGCGTTTCCAATAATTTACTCACCACCGAAGTTAAACTAACTGGCCTGTAGTTTTCAATACTAACCATAGTTCCCACTGAAACAAGTATCTCCTTCAGCAAGTCTGTAGGCATCACTCTTGAGTGATAACTGTACTCCAGTCGGGGCTGTGAATGTTAATGCCACTGCCACTGCCACAGCATCATCATGCCCTGCTGGTCCAAGAGCCAGAAATTTATAGGACTATGCTACCTGTTCCGTTACCCAGTATGAATGATTACGGTGTTGTCCCTTTCAGCATTGCTACTGGTGGCAGCAGACAGGGTGCTTGTAAGCCTACATATGCTCACAGATTTCCTGTAGAGGCAATCTTACTGAACAGAAGTCCACGTTGAAAGATGGGCCAAGGACACTAAGGGACCTTTGAGCACACTGGATCACAGGTCTCAATGCTGTGTGTCATTACCACTGGGAGAAGTTGCTGGTGGAAAAGGATTGCTGGCCAAGTTATTGCTCTGACCAGGACACTTGGAAACAGCAGCACAACATGAGTAGGTGTTACCCATTTCCACTTCCTCTGGCCTGGAGAAATCAAAAGGTGAAGGAGGTGAGCACAAGCTAGTTCAGCATGTAGGCAAGGTTGGTACAAATGAACCCCTTAGAATGGCAACCTCAATGCTCCACCTGCGACACTGCACCAGGTTTGAGTACCAAATAAGTGACAGGGCAGCTTCCTGGATTGAGACTCCACCGTCATATATTACAGCAACTCCAACTTGGAGTCCAGTATGGAGTATTTATACAGTGCTGTCTCAGCTATCACAATAAATTTTGTCTGTGATACAAACTAAATGAGCCATCAACACATTCTTTTATCTGTAGGGAAAGCATGCACATACATATAGACAAAGCAAAGTTTAATATTTAAAAGTATGATATCCAATTAAACATCTTTACAGGATTGTTGTGGGAGGAGTGGTGTTGGAATGATCATGACTGTTCAGTTTAATTATCAAAATGTTTGTGTGGGGCATAAAGCTGGAGGTATGCCTAGGGCACCCAATACCCTTGCACTCATCCTGCATTTATTGATGGTCAAATCAGTCCCTGCATTGCAATGCAATGTGTGCCTTCGAGTCAGTCCTGACTCCTGGCGACCCAGAAGCTCCTGGGTTTTCTTGGCAGTGTCACCGGAAGTAGATTGCCAGGCCTTTCTTCCGAGGCAATGGAGGGTCAAGTGACTTGCCCAAGGCCATTACCCTAGCAATAAACAGAGTACTGAAAGGACTTGGTGGAAAACCAAGTAACACATAAATAATTAATTATTATTTCAGGGAAATATACTAGCCCTACATAAACTGAATCCATACTTTAACAAAGTATTTGGAAAAAGATATTGTAATCTTACTTCTTTCAGTGTTAAAAAAGCTTCATTGCTATGATGTAATCTAGAATGGTAGCTCTCAACCTTTTCCCCATCATGACACACCTGATAGATGATGGGAATTGAGAGATGTCTGGTGTGGGAGACAGGAGAGAAGTAAGGGGTTATGGTGTATAGGTCGCGTAGTCAGGTGGGTACATGCAGGGTATGTAGGGGATATCTGGGATATCTGAGGTGGGGGAGCAGAGGCTGTGTATGTGTTTGCATGTGATGGATGCTGAGAGGAGGTATGTATGGCATACACTACACCTACCTGTACGATTCTGTACTGCCTCCGATCACTTGTGCACCATCTCTGCTACTGCGGGGCCAGTTTAATGGTATATGCCATGTGATCTCACAGCTTTTATCATGAGACTTGGGCCCACAACAGCAGGAGAGGATGCATTGCTCCCGCAGCCAAACCTGATGAGGTACTTAAAAAAACAAGATCATAAGGTGACAGTGAAGTACCATATTGTTGTTGCTAATTGCCACTGAGTCAGTGTCGACTCATGGCAACCCTCTGGATAGTCGTCCTAAACTGTATTTAGTCTTCAGTCAGGCACTTCACTGTTGACAGAGTGGCATCCATAGCTGCTGTTATTGTATTGATCCATCCCATTGCTGGCCTTGCTCTTTTGCATTGACCTTCAACTTTTCTAAGCATGATGTCTTTCTCTAATGATCTCTCTCTTTGTATGATGTGTCCAAAGTATGAAAGTCGAAGTCTTGTAATCTGAGCTTCTAAAGAAAGCTTAGGTTTGATCTCCTCTAGTACTGACTGGTTTGTTCTTCGGGCAGTCCATAGTAAACATAGTTACTCACCTGTAACAGATGTTCTCCGGGTACAGCAGGAATCAGTCCTCACTTATGGGGTGACGTCTGTGCCAACAGAGCCCACATGGTAATCTCTCCCCAGCTTTCAAAGAAAGTCTTTGGGAGATAGACCACACATGCATGGTTCCCTTCCCGCCTAAGGATGCCATCTTGCCTCAGTATGATATCATAGCACAAGATGGCAAAAAAACAGCAAGAAGCAACTCTACAGGGAGGAGGGAGGGAATGCGGACTGATTCCTGTTCTCCCTGGAGAACACCTGTTACAGGTGAGTAACTATGCTTTTTCTGGGAACAAGCAGGAGGTCAGTCATCACTTATGGGACTCCCCAGCTACAGGCTACCGAAAAACCTGTAAAAGCCACGGGTGACCAGAAAAAAGGTGAGCCGTGAGCAGCAGCAACTGAGTCGGAAGACAACAGACCACGAGCGACCCATGTGTCCACTGGTAGCCCAAACACAGCAAGGGCTAGAGGGCAGGAGTTGCCTACACCCCAAACAAATGACAGAATACTGCCTGGCTGAAGGAACTGTCCTGATGGGATTCCCTCTCCAGGCAGTAAATAGCTGTGAAGGTATGGACTGAGAACCAGGTGGTGGTTTGGCAGATTTCCGACAAGGGAACGGAATAAGATTTGCCACTGACCCCCCATGGCCCGGATGCTGTGAGCCATGACCCAGCGCTCCAGCGAGAGATTAGCCTGCTCATATACAAAGGCAATGCAGTCTGCTACCCAGTGGATAGGGTGCATTTAGAGACTGCTGTCCCCAACCGACTTGGGTCAAAGGAAACAAAGAGCTGAGAAGCTCAGCGGTGGTCCTGGGTGTGCTGAAGGTAGAAGGACAGCACCCACTTACAGTCCAGTGTATAAAGGACAGTCTCTGCCCTGCTGGCTTGGGGCCACAAAAAGAAGGTGGGAAGCACCACCTGCTGGTTAATTTGGAATGGGGATACCACCTTGGGCAGGAACTTGGGGTGTGCGCAGAGCATGGCCCTTTTTCCATAGAACCTAGTATACGGTGGGTCTGCCACCAATGCTTGGAGCTCGCTGACTTAGCGAGCAGACATGCACGCCACGAGGAACACCACCTTCCAAGTGAGATACTTAAGGTGGGAGGAGTCGAGAGGCTCAAAAGGTAGCACGGTAAGCTTTGAAAGAACTACATTCAAGTCCCATTCCGATGCCAGGAGACAGATGGGAAGCTTTGAAAGGAGGAGACCCCTCAGGAAGTGCATCGCTAATAGCTGGATGGAGAAGAGTTTGCCCTCAGTGAGATGATGGGGCACCACCAGCACACTGAGGTGCACCCTAACCAAGTTAGACTTCAAGCCTGCCTGAGACAAGTGAAGTAAATACTGCAGCACCAGCTGGACAGAGCAGGAGAAGGGGTTGATCTGCCTCTCCACACACCAGTCAGAGAACCTCCGCCTCTTGAAGTCATACACCCGGCATGTGGAGATCTTCCGAGAGGCCAGAAGCACCTCCTCCACCTCTGTGGAGAGGCTTAAAGGAGCCAGGACTATC
Organism: Ichthyophis bannanicus; assembly: GCA_033557465.1. NCBI lineage: Eukaryota > Metazoa > Chordata > Amphibia > Gymnophiona > Ichthyophiidae > Ichthyophis > Ichthyophis bannanicus. Next base: position 627,321,641 of record CM066031.1, read on the forward strand.
CACTCAGCAGCCAGACCGTATCAAGGATCCCAGGTTGAGGTGCAGGAGAGAGCTCTCTTCCTGCATCAGTAGGCTTGGGTCGCACTCCAAGGGAACTGGGGGCACCGTGGACAGGTGGAGAAGCAGGGGAAACCATAGGTGCCTGGCCCACCATGGGTCAATCAGGATCACTGTGGCCCTGTTGCGTTGGACCTTGAAGAGGGTCTTGGTGATCAAGGGCGTGGCGGGAAGACATAAAGAAGGCCCTCTGCCTATGAGATCAGGAAGGCATCCACTGTCACTCTGGCAGGGTGCAGCTGCCTGGAACAGAAGCGGGGCAGCTGGGCATTGGCTGGGCACCAAGCTGTTCGTAAGCGACTACGGACATGAGTTTCTCAGATTGTGGAGATCACTGTCAGGAGATGGTAGCCCAAGGGTGCTGGTTGCCGACCAAGGCCTCTGGGTCCATCCATCAGTTAAAGATGAGAGCCTTTCACAAAGCTCTCATAGCATTTCTTCCAATCATCAAGGGGAAGGTGGTCAGATTTTTCTTGGTGAAGGCCACAGCAATGGCATATGTCAATCAGCAGGGTGCATTTCTGAGGCTAATGAAATGAGCCAAGAGATATCTCTTAGTCTTGTTGGCAGATCACTTTATGGGACTGGAGGATATGAAGGTGGATTATCTGAGCAAACATTCCTTGGATTGGGGGAATGAAGTATGTCAAGTTGGGCCTTTCATCCTAAGTGCCAGCGGATGTGAGAAACACCATAACTGCAAGGTGTTAAGTATCCCTCAGGGTTAAAAATTTCCAACCTGGAATGACATCTTCGGCCTGAACCAGAAATACTCTTTCTTCCTTCAAGGTTCATGCAGACTCCATCTTAGTCTTAGTTCCCTGCTATATTGCACTCTGAGCCAACGACCAACTCCTGGGCTCTTTGCAGAGCCTGCCTAAACCCTCACCAGGGAGTTCTGATTAGGTGGTCTATTGTGCTCCAGGCCCCCCCCCAAACGAGAAAAGGAAGGAGAGGGAGGAGGCCCCAGCCCCAAGAAAGTGAAAGCTCCTTTGCCACACACACACAAACAGGCAATAGCAGGAACAGTAGCCTCACAACCAGAAATGCTGCTCCTGATGAAAATCACCAGGTATGCTGAGGACCAAGCTGCAACTCTGGGGACCAGGGGTCACAAGCATGACAAGGGAGCCTCCGAGGTTGAACTAAGAAGCTCACAAAAATGTCAGGGCCAAAGTTGCCGGAGATCCCTTTCAAGCCCTCTTCAGCTCCCTCTAGACTAGAGGCAGCATGGAACAAACTGTGAAACAATGCAGCTAACACTGCTAGAACTTAAGTGGCAGCTTTCCTAGTCTTACAAGTCCCTGCAAGAAAATGGGAACCACAGACTTCTGTAATTTGGGCATCTCCCAGAGCAGGAGAACTCATGCCAAAATGATGCAGTTGCTTACTAGTACCCCACCTCCATTAACTGTGGCTGCCCCATGGAAGGAGCGCTATGTGTGGCTGGGCCATACCAAGGACTGTGCAAGAGGTGCAGTGGCATAAAAGAGGGTGCTGATATCACTGGGCTTCCAGGAAGCTCAAAACGGATGAGTTACTGAATGTGGCTGGATGGAGGGGTGCACCAGATCTGTTAGTCTCACAGGGTGCATTTCTAGTTTGGTACAGTCCGGATGTGTGGCCCACTGACCCTTCAATTCTGGTCCCTCTCCAATTGTGACTGCCGCCACAGAAGAGAACCACCAGACTTTTCAACATCTAGTGCAATAAAAATGGATAGATAAAGAAGCAAAAATTCTCCTGATTGTTCTGAGGCCTCTGCAACCACTATCTAGATCCCCATTGAAAATTGCAGGACTGGGTCGGCTCAGGAGCACTGTGAATGAGGGGCAGCAACTAGAGCTTCCAGGGCAGGAAGTGATAAAATGGCCACCCCCTCCCTCACTTTCATCAACAGACAGCTGGCTCTGAAGCGAACCTGTACAAAGCACAGATTCCTCTAAGAATGCTTTTCATGAAAATTATTGCCTCGGGGCAGACGGCACCTGGAATCCTTGGCTCTAACTTGCTTCTTTGCATGTGCTAGCCTACTCTGAACTTCCCCTCCTTTGCTCCCCAATATAGCAAAATTACTGATTTGAAAGTGACCCATCAAAGAAAGTCTGAGGCAAAAACGTCCTCTGCACTGCCTGACTGCCACCAGCTCCAATTACACTGCTGGGAAAGAGGAATACATAGGCAGACTGAGAGCTTCCTCCTGGAACCCAGCTCAGCCCAACCCAGCCCAGCCTAACCCAACCCTTTGGTTCTCCAATGAAGAAAATCAAGGGCCCGATATTCAACTAGGCAGGCTATGTGCCGCTACGGCGCATAGCCCTGCCCGTTCATCTCTAAGCCTGGATATTCAATGCCATGGCAAAGACACTGAAATCTGGGCTTGGTGCAAAGAGGACAATACCGCAGAGCCTAACAAGATAGCAGCAATATTGCACCGCTACCCAGTTAGCATCTGCTACTAAAACTAGGAAAGCCAAAAGCTGGCCTAGTTTTAACTGTTGATTGCTAACTGGATCGCTGTGTAATATCACCACTACCCGGTTAGCAGCAATCTCCACCTCCGCTGCATCCCTGAACATCCCCAAAACGGCCCGATGCTAACCGGATAGCATCGGGGCTCATATAGGGGAGTTAGCAGGGGATATTCAATAGATAACTGTGTAAGTGCCATTAAATATCCCCATCTAAGGTATTTACACAGTTGACTGGACTGTAAACCATATAAATGCCTTTCGAATATCAGGCCCTAAGTTTTCATCTTTATATATTTTTCCAGGCCAGAATAAGGAAAAAAAAAGTAAATATCGCTCTGAAGGATCCGCTAGACTGCTCTTGAAGGATCCGCTGGGCGGCTGGTGAAGGATTTGGACTCCTCCAGGTATCACACAGAATACGGTCTTGTCCACGACTGCTACAGCTCAACTGAAGGCTCCAACTCTCTAACTGGGCCTAGAACCTATTTCACCAAATCAGTTGAAGCTGCATGATATGTCATCACCATCTTCTGGAAACAGAGAATACTGAGAAACATGTGATTGCAGGGTGCCCTACATAGGGCACAGCTCACAAGCTTTGTTCTCTGTCTCCATCTGCTGGCTGACAAGTATAACCTACTCATTCTGGATGGGTCTGCTAAAACATTAAGGAATATCTTTCAGAGCGGGAAATCAACTTAGTAGGTTGGTGGGTTGTGAGCGCAACCTCAGAAATATTTGACAGGATAAATTAGGCTTGAACAGAGCAAGCCAAAGCAATATTTACACATACTGAGGGTAATTTATAACAGGTCACCTAGGTTGGGAGGCCAAGTAGGCACCTATTTTAGGTTATTTTATAAAGAAGAATAGGGCTCTTGATGGAGTATGTAGGAAGTTACCCGTCTCTCTCCAAGGGAATTATCAGCAGTCCACCTCAGGACTGGGAGGGCATGACTCAGGCAGAGTGATTAAGAAGCCAGCTGTGTGCACAAGGGTGTAGAGAGACCTGTGGAGACAGAAATCTCTTTCTAAGCAGGGCTGGGAGAGGAATTCAGCTGTAAGCAGGGCCGGCCAAAGGGTTTCTGCTACCCCAGGCAGAAGCCCTGGCCATGCCACTCCCTACATGCACCGATCCGCCCTCCCCACCCCCCGTGCTGATTCACATCACTGCCCCCTCACTGCCACCGATTTTGGCAGCAGGGTTGGGGAAGGGGCCAGCTTGGTGGCAGCGGCAGGCCATGTGCACACATGTGCACACATGGCACACATAGTCTGCCACTTCTGGCCCACCTCTGACACAACTTCGTGGGGGTCAGAAGCACCATGCCATGTGTGCCAAAGCACATGGCCTGCTGCTGCTACTGAGCCTAGCCGGCCTCGCTACCGGAATCAGCGGCAGCATGGGGATGGTGGTGCAGGGGGGGGGTGGCAGGCCATGTGTGCCAAAGCACATGGCCTACTGCCCACAGAGGTCTGCTGCCCTAGAGGCCACCTAGCTCGCCTAGTGGATGGGCCAGCCCTGGCTATAAAGGTAGGTGGTTTAGGAACTGGGAATCATATTCCTAAATACCAAAGCCCAAGTAATTGCCTGGACTTTGAACCGAATTAAATTCTGACTTTGATTTGTGGGTCGGGGGAAGGGCCCTCAGAACCCAGCCTGTGAAGGCAACAGGCTGGGCAGTGAATGTGGTATAAACTTAAAGACAATAAAAGTAGTTTTGTTTGGCCCCGTACTGTTGTTGGTGAACTTTTTTATGAGCCTTGCCATCGCATGCCATGCTACATCACAGGCTCCTTTAAGTAACATGTATGCATAGCATTTGCTATCTGCTGCTGTGCCCATAGAAATATAATGGGCTATGGCAACACATAGCACAGGCTAAGCATTAGTAAAAGGGGCCATAGTTGCTTAGTTGTCCTTATCTTTATCTTTATTGATACCCTTGATATACTGCCCACGTCAAGACATTAGGGCGGTTTACAATAAAAGCAAAATTCTGAAGAAAAGAGGAAAAGAACGCCATTGCATAATAGGAAAGAGGTAGAGAAAACAGTATAGGTCAAACAAAGACAGAAAGTACAAAAGGAAAAATACTTAAGTGGTGCTAACAATCAGGAAGCTCAAATGCCTGTTGGAATAGGTGGGTTTTGAGCAATGTCTTGAAATTCTGATATGATGGTTCTAAACGGAGAGAGGATGGTACAGTGTTCCAGAGTGCAGGGCTGAGAAAGTAAAAAGCGGCATGACGGGTCTGTTCCAAATGGGCTTGTGAAGGAGAAGGGAGGACAAGGCGATTCGCATGAATGGAAAGAAGTTGCCGGTGTGGAGTATGCGGAGAGATGAGATTAGCAAGATACAGTGAAGTATGGATTGCTCTATGAGTCAGAATTAAGAATTTGTACTTAAATCTATAATGGAGAGGCAACCAATGGAGACGGAGTAAAAGAGGAGTGACATGGTCATACGTCCGGCATGGTAAACGAGTCGTGCTGCTGTGTTTTGCAATAGTTGTAAGCGCTGAATTTGATAGAATGGTAGGTTCGCTAATGCCACATTACAGTAGTCTAATCTACTTATAACTAGAGCCAGGAGTAGGATGATAAGCAAGGCCGGAGGTAGTAGAGAACGGACTGTCCTAATTTGCCTAAGTGCATAAAAGGAGCGACGAGTGAGGAAAGACACATGCTTGTGAAAAGAGGGAGAAGAATCCAATGTTACATCCAAATAACGGAAAGAAAAACTAAGGGGATAGCAACAGAAGCAAGCTGAGGAGCAATAGTGGGACAGGGAATACTCAAAGATACCCACATGGCAGAAGATTTGGTAGGATTCAAGTGAAGGAAATTGGAAGAAAGCCAGGAAGCAACATGGGTAAGACAGTCATTAAGTGGTGTGATATCCACATCTATAGGTGAAGTATGAAAAAGAAGGACAATGTCATCTGCATAAAGATAAGTGGAGACTGGGTATTATTAAAATAGTTTCACAAAATCTGCTGAAATTGTGAGTAAAATGCAGTCATGTACGTTTACACCATCTTCAGATGATGTATATATTATCATGAGGCTGGAGCCATGGAAGATGCAGCCTTAGAAAAAAACCCTGTTTTGCATAGAGCTGAGAATGTGCAGAGAGTGCAGTTGCATCGCAGTACAGCCAGAGGGGGCAAGAGTAATCCCACAGAGGCTGAAGCAACATGCTCAGACACTAATTGTATTAGTGGCAATCAGTTGCACCTGAGGCCAAGCCCGGGACGTTCAAACCAAAACTCCCTTTATAAAGAGAAACGGAGAGCAGCAAGAGGAACGACGGAGAGGACGGAGAAAGAGAAGAGGGAAGAGGGAAGGAACCTACAGCACCTGCAGGACGTGCAGAAGAGGAACGTGGAACAGGAGTGACAGAATCCAGAGGGACAGAATCCAGAGGAAGTTTACTCAGACGGATAGAGTCCAGAGGGGCACATAGATCAACAGACGCCGACACCAAGCTACAATAGAGTATTTATACTGAGTCTAATTTAATTGCATACTCTGAGAAGACCGTTTTACATTCTTGCGGTGAATAACCCTTAGCAGTCATCCTAGCCCTTTCAAGAGCCATGCCGTAAGCGAGAATCGAGCTACCTGGGGCATGTTTAATGGACCTTGTTGTAGAAGATTCATCTGTAGGGGAATCCTCCATGGAATGTCCACCAGTAGATGCACTAGATCTGCATACCAAGGCCTTCGAGGCCAATCGGGTGCTATTAACAAGACAAGACCCCGATGATTCTCCACTCACTGCAATACACGACCTATCAGCGCCCATGGGGGAAATACATAAAGAAGACCGTTTTCTGGCCACTTCTGTGTTAAGGCATCGAGTCCCTCTGAGATCCTTTCTCTGCTTCTGCTGAAAAATCTTGAGACCTGCGCCGATTTGTAAGTTGCCATCAGATCCATTATTGGCAAGCCCCATCGATGAACTAATTTTGCAAATACCTCCGGGTGAAGCTGCCATTCTCCTGGATCTATCTTGCGACGACTTAGAAAATCCGCTTCCACATTGTCCACACCCGCGATATGCTGAGCGGAAAGAAAACGACAGGTTGCATTCTGCCCATTTCAAAAGTTGACTTGATTCCGTTTGTAAGGTCAAACTGCCGGTTCCTCCTTGACGATTTATGTAGGCTACAGTTGTCGCATTGTCGGATAGCACTCTTACTGCCGACAGAGTTAGGAATTTCCAAAATTTCCGAAGTGCAAAGGTCACTGCCCTCATCTCCAGACGGTTTATCGACCAAGTCTGTTCCTCCTGTGACCATAGACTTTGAACATAATTGCCTTGACAATGGGCACCCCAACCTGTCAGGCTTGCATCTGACATTAGAAGTGTCCAAGATGGTGTCTCCAAAGGCATCCCTGCCTCTAGATTTTCCTTTACTAACCACCAAAGAAGATCTTGACGAACTTCTTGTGGACATATTAGACGTTGAGACAAAGCATCTTTCTGATGAGACCATCGCAGAAGAAGCGCCCTTTGTAACATACGCATATGAGCTCTCGCCCATGGAACCACCTCTATCGTGGAAGCCATCATGCCTAGCAATTGTAGATAATGCCACGCCGTTGGCGCTTTCCTGGCAAGAAATCGACTGACTAATTCCCTCATTCTTTGAACTCTCTTGCTTGGAAGGAAAACAGCTGCTTTTGCTGTTTCAAAATGCACTCCCAAATATTCTAGGGACTGTGTGGGTTCTAATTTGCTCTTTGCAAAATTGACTACCCAGCCGAGACTCCATCACCTGCAACACTCGTGCGGTTGCCCGCACGCTTTCTTGTTTTGACTTTGCTCGAATTAGTGAATCGTCTAAGTATGGATGCACCTGCACTCCTTCTTTGTGAAGTGCAGCCACTACAACCGCCATTACCTTGGTGAATGTTCTCAGAGCCGTTGCTAGCCCGAAAGGCATTGCTTGAAATTGAAAATGTCCCATGGGCAGAGCGAATCTCAGAAATCTTTGATGATCCTTTCGAATTGGAATATGAAGATAAGCTTCTGTCAGATCCAATGACGTTAAAAATTTGCCTGCCCTTACCGACGCAATGACAGAACGCAGCGTTTCCATCCTGAAATGCGTAATACGAAGGCAGCGATTTACTCTTTTTAGATCCAAAATTGGGCGAAAGGTGCCCTCTTTCTTTGGAACTACAAAATAGATTGAACGACGACAGAGGCCGTACTGTTCCTTTGGAACAGGTATTATCGCATGAAGCTGAAGCAAACGCTGTAACAGTTTGTCTGGTAGGAGTGACTCTCCCAGCCCAAGTAACCTTGCTGGATCAGGATTACAAGGAACAAGGAAGAGAGGTTCCTATTATAAAGATACCTTTTCAGAAAACCACAATGATTGGGAATCCTTACCAGGTTTTCCTGAATCCCATGAAAGCAAAGCACTGCACAGAAAAGCCTATCTCCCAAGAGAAGTACATCAGAAGGAGAGCTCTAGGTGTGGCCATTCCAGGAAGCCAAGGTATGCTGAATCTTTAATTCTAAAGGAAAGCCTTGCTAATAGAAACCCTGTTAAAGCAGCTATTCCCTATAAGGGGAGGGGAAGCAAAGCAGAGCTTTTTAAGACAATACCTCACAGCTTAACAGGAAAGTTTTACTGGAAGCAAGATAGACCCTGTAAGTTTGCAACAGGGAGTGAAAACTACTATTCAAAGGAAGAAGCCAGTGACGCAGAGTCTATGGAAATTGAATGTGAAAATATTATTCCCATGCCTCAGGAGGAATCCATGGACTGTAATTTCTGTTCTGCCACTAGTATTGAATCCTTGTCAGAATTATAGACAGAAAAGAACTGTGCAACAGATGGTGAACCTTATAACCGTTTGTTTGTTGAATTGTTTAAATTGCTTTGAACTAAAAGAAGTCTCAGCTAGGACTTGCATTCAACTGTGAAGCCTATAACAGTTATATGCTTGAATATTGGTGGAACCCCTTTTGATAAAGAAAGGACTATCTTTATTTTCTACTTGTCTTAGTGAATCATTGCGTTACAGGGGAAATAAAGCCTTGTTACCCTACACTCTTGGCTTGGATCATTTGTGCTCTCAAGGAGCTAGAACTACAAGGACCAAAATGCACTAGGCCAGGAATGGGCAAACTACGGCCCGCGGGCCGTATACGGCCCAGCGGACCTTTTAATCCAGCCCGCGGAGCGCTAGCTAATTTATTCATTTATTCACCTCACTTTCTAGAGGACGCAGCGTAATCTCACGATGGCCGGCTAGTGTAGTGCAGAATCCCAAAATGAGTGGGGCAAAGAAAAGAAAAGTGGACAGTGAATGCAGAGTGTTTAATAAGGAATGGATAGCAAAATATTTTTTTACGGAAGTCCGATCAATGGCTGTATGTCTCATATGCCAGGAAACTGTTGCGGTTTTCAAAGAATATAATATCAGCCGTCATTTTGCCACGAAGCATGCTAACTATGCTAGCAAGCAGTCGCCCCAAGAACGGGGGTCTACAGCTCGGAGGTTGATGGCTAAATTACAGGCTCAGCAAAATTTATTTCACAGACAAACTGCGATTCAAGAGTCAAGTACCAAAGCAAGTTTTATGCTCTCATTCAAATTAGCAAAAGCTAGTAAACCCCTCTCTGAAGGAGAGTTTTTGAAAGAATGCATGATAGAGACTGCAGGTCTTATGTGTCCAGAGAGCAAAGACATGTTTGAAAAACTCAGTTTATCACGCAGGACAGTGACTCGTCGTGTGGAACTGATTAATGAAGACATAACAAACAAGTTAAATAATATTGCAAAGTCCTTTAAATTATATTTGCTAGCACTGGACGAAAGTACAGACATAAAAGACACAGCTCAGCTCTTAATTTTTATCCGAGGGATTAGCGACAGTTTTGAAATAACAGAGGAGTTTTTGGCCAAGGAGCCACTTAAAGGAAAAACACGGGTAGAAGATTTGTATGACCAGGTGTCTGCTGTCATCGAGAGTATGAAGCTACCTTGGAGTAAACTTGCTAATGTCACTACGGATGGATCTCCAAATTTAACTGGAAAAAATGTGGGATTGCTGAAAAGAATTCAGGATAAAGTGAAAGAGGAAAACCCTGAGCAAGAAGTTATTTTTCTCCACTGCATCATACACCAAGAATCTTTGTGTAAATCTGTATTACAGCTTAGTCATGTTGTGAATCCAGTTATAAAGCTTGTTAACTGCATACGAGCAAAGGGACTTCAGCACCGTCAGTTCATTGCATTTCTGGAGGAAACCGACGCAGACCACCAAGACTTGCTTTACCACTCTCGTGTCCGCTGGTTGAGTTTGGGCAAAGTGTTTAAACGAGTGTGGGATCTTAAAGATGCGATTGATACATTTTTGGAGTTAAAGGGGAAGTCTGATGATTTTCCAGAGCTGAGCGACAAGAATTGGCTGTGTAACTTTGCGTTTGCTGTTGACATTTTTTCTCACATGAATGAGCTTAACGTCAAGCTACAGGGAAAAGACCTGTATATTCACGACATGTATAGTAATGTAAATGCCTTCAAAGCCAAGTTGACTTTTTTTTCTAGGCAAATTTCAAAGAAAAAAACTTCTCATTTTCCCACACTAGCCACACAGGAAAAGGCCATCCAAAATGTGAATAAATATAGCAAATCACTGAATGACCTGCATGAAGAATTCTGCCGTCGGTTTTCAGATTTGGAAAAAATTGAAAAGTCACTTCAGCTGGTGGCCTGTCCCTTGTCACAAGACCCAGAAACAGCACCACAAGAAGTGCAATTGGAACTAATCGATCTTCAATCTGATGCAATCTTAAAGGAGAACTTCCACTCTCTTCCACTAAAAGAGTTCTATGCCTCACTTAAAGATGACTGTTTTCCAAACCTCCGGGGGATGGCACAGAAGATTCTGGCCTTGTTTTGCTCGACCTACGTGTGTGAGCAGACGTTCAGCGTCATGAACATCAATAAATCCCGTCACAGATCCCAGTTAACTGACCAACACCTCAGATCTATTATGCGAATTGCAACAACAAAGCTATCTCCTGACTTTGATGCCTTAACAAAAAGGGAGACCAACAACACTGTTCCCACTAAAATTGAAGGTACTATTTTATGAAAGAAATACATTGCATAAAAGTTTTGTAAAATAACTTTTTTTATGCTTTTCTACCTTAAATTAATCTAAACATTTAATGTTACAAATTTAAATTTAATTTATATTAATTCACACATACACACCATCCATCTACTCTTGGTCCGGCCCCCGGGTCCAATATATGAACCCATTGCGGGCCTCGAGTCAAAAAGTTTGCCCACCCCTGCACTAGGCCCTTAAAGTCACATCTCTCCTTAAAAATAATAAATGCGCCGGATGCCCTTATAGCCACTGGCCACTGGGGGCACCTGGTGACATAATGACGTAGTTGTTCGGATACTGGGATAATGCCCTAAGACATACGAGAAACAAAGAAACCACCAGTACTAAGCTGAGGAAAAACCCGGACCGGCGTCGAGGAAAAACCCGGACCGGCGTCGAGGAAAAACCCGGACCGGCGTCGAGGAAAACCCGGACCGGCGTCGAGGAAAAACCCGGACCGGCGGACGAAAATTTGGACCGGAAGGAGGAAACCAGGAGAGAAGGTCGTGAGTTTGCTGTCAGCAGTCGTAGAAGCCTACGCCGTAGAGCTGCTGCATCCTTTTCTGGAAGCTGGAATCTACTCTGCTACCAGGGAATCCCATCGACATGGAGCAGAAAGAAATACTTGCTTGGATGGCAACGCAGTTCGACAAGCAAAGAGAACTGGCTTGTCAAACACAGCAGCAGGCCATCCTGGCTCTGCAGGAGCAACAGAAGCCCGTCCTGCAGCTGATGGAGGCTTGGGCAGCCCAGCAACAAAAGGTGCAAGAGGAAGCCTCCAGTCATCTGGGACAGAGTTCTGGACTGGGCAGCTGGCCGGTAGGACCAGGGGCCTATGATTCTTTGACCTTAGGAAAGTTAGCAGTTACCGATGACATCGATGACTTTCTCGACTCCTTCAAGAGAATAGCAAGTTCGATGAGATGGCCGAAAGAACAGTGGCCAATTAGACTGGCAGCTTCTCTCACCGGGGAGGCGCTGTTGGCCTATAGGGCAATGCCCACTTCGCTAGCAGGTGATTAAACCAAGGTGGTGAAGGCCATTCGGGAGCGCTTAGGCCTGACTCCCCTCGTATATAATCGCATGCTGCGGGCCGCACACCTTAAGAGGGGTGAGACCCCAAAGGCATTGGGACACAGGCTGAGAAGCTTAGCTGGAAAGTGGCTAAGGCCTGATGGTAAAACTGTTGAAACACTTATGGATGAAATAGTCCTAGAGCAATTCATGTCTGCAGTGCCCAACAATGTGCAGAGCTTCCTAATCCTGCAGAACTGTCACACCACTGCAGAGGCCATTGTTTTGACAGAAAGATATTTGGAGGCAGAATTGGACACCCAAAATACTGAGGAGGTCTCAAAGAAGGCAGTGGGTGTGTTCAAGCAATCCTCAGGAAGTCTCTCACATTGTAAGACTCATGATGTAAAATATGATAATGCTGTATCAAAGAGTTATGATAAAAGATGTTTTACCTGTGGAAAAACAGGTCACGTAAGAAGTGAGTGCCAAGCACGTACTGCTCTCATAGGTGAGAACAGAAAAACATCATGTGAAGGTTTGGTGTTGGACGTGACTGTACAAGGGGTTCCGGCCAAAGCTCTTCTTGACTCTGGTGCGGATCAAACGATGATCTCTCGCAAGCTTTGGTCTGTGATTAAAGAGCGAGCAGAATCCGCACCAGATCAACCAGAGGGCAAGGTGAAAATAAAATGTGTTCATGGGGCTGCCACTTTTTACCCTGTATACTATCTGATTGTAAGAGGTTTGGGAATAATGAAAAAAATGTTGGTTGCTATAGTACCCAGGTTACCTCAGGAGTTAGTCTTAGACCGAGACTGGCCACAGTTCAAAAGAGGCTTAGAAGAAGGCTTAACACCCCGAGGAGCTTTTGCGTCTACAGGCACTCTCTCTAAAGGGAAGCTAGTTCCTAGTCCCCTCCTGGGAAAAACTAAAGGACCCAAAGTTAAAGTACCGGAGGAGCCGGTAAAGAAGTTTGCTTTAAAGTTCTGTAAGACCTCCAAGTAAGCTCGTAGTCCCTGTCGAGCATCGGCGCAGACCGCTAGATACGACTTGTATAGTGCGGAAGGTAAAGTTGTTCCCAGACGCGGCAGAGCCCTAATTAACACCGGGCTTCAACTGGAACTGCCACCAGGATGCTATGGGAGAATTGCGCCTCGCTCCGGCCTGGCCGCCAAGCATTTCATTGATGTAGGGGCTGGGGTGATCAACCCAGACTACAGGGGCGTCATAAAGGTCCTCCTATTTAATTTCGCCAACAAGGACTTTAAGGTGAAAACAGGGGACCGTTTGGCCAACTAATTTGCGAACGGGTTGGTTTCCCGATCTTGGAGGAAGTAGCGATGGTAACTCCCACGAGCCGAGGGGTTGGGGTTTCGGCTCCACCGGTCAAGGTGAGATGAAAAGTTTTGTAGCAGTAACTAAAGAGCCACTGGATGAAGACCTGGGCCCAATCTTGTCTGACTGCAAAACCCAGTAAAAGACGTGGAATGCAACGAAAGACGTGAAGTAATAAACCTTTATTTCTTTATCCAAAGTTCAGCCACCGGCCCGACACTGGCCGTGTTTCGCAAAACCTTCCTCAGGGGCAATTGATGGCTAAAATACATAAATTCATACATATAAAAACAAACATATAAAAATAGAACAATATTGTAGGATACATAGCGAGAATGAACAAGATGCATCCAAATTAAAAAACGCCAAGACTACATAAAAAATAAATAAACAAAACACAGTACAGCCAATATTAAGAGCTATAAATTACATGTATATAAACAACTAATTCTACAAAAATATATGTATATACTGGTTATAAAAAACTAAAAGAATCAATTAACACATCACATAAATAGCTAAATAACTATAAATAAATATAAAACAAATAAAAATGTTAATATTGTGAATCAATCCAAATTTAAACGCATATAAAAAATATATATATATAAAAATAATAGTCATAATAACCAGACATACTAATATATGTACTAACAAATAAAATAACATAACATCGACATGGATATGAAAATCATTAAAAGTCATTAAAACAAACATGCATCAGAAAACATTTGGTGTGAAGGATGTGACAAATAAATTAATTAAAAGGACGTACCTGTATGTTGTATAGAGATATTACTATAAATTGCTCTTCCACTAAAACACAGGAGAGCCTAAAGCATCATAACCTAAAAGCAATTACAATAACATTTAAAAAGAAAACAAACAGAAACGTGAGATCAAAAGAGGGATGAGGACAAGATCTCCAAAATAAATAAATGATGTATGTTATAATTAAAATATTTATAAATATGTGACAAATAAAATAATAAATAAATAAATATAAATATAGATAGATCAATCTACCTGTGCAATGGTTATCATCTAAAATCACGATGTTCTTAAAGTGCCATAGTGCTAATCCTACAAAGGAGGAGGATGGTAGAATGAATGTATGTAAACCAACATTTGTGAATACAACACTTTCGGTTGTAAATTAAAAAATGTATATTTAAAATTTTTTTATATATATAATATAATAAGTAACTGTTTTCTTAAAAGAAGAGAAATAAAAATGAAAATGAAATTAAATGACAACCTAAAAACAAACAAAAGTTCTAAATGAACTAATAAACATGAAATTGGTTAAAAAATGTGAGAATTGTTTTTTCAAAAATAATTTTTCAAAAGAACTGTATAAAAAAAATTTTATAAAAAAATTATTAATTTTTTAGCCAAATGCATGAAAAATTAGAAAATTATTATAAATACACTCAACATTATAATAAAAAAAGTAAATGAATCACACCACTAAGGATCGCCAAAAATTGTATTCAATAAAATGCACATTGAAGTTGTATGTAAAGATTATCAAATTAACGGGGATGGGGAAGGGAAAAGGGAAGGGGGAGGGAGGGGAAAGGGGAGGGAGGAGGGGGAAGGGAAAGGAAAAGGAGGGGAAAGGGGGGGGGGAAGGGGAAGGGGGGGGAAAAGGGAAGGGAAGGACAAGGAAGTAGATATAACATTCTACTAAGGAAATTTAAATGGGAAACTCTGTACATCAAAAGATATTAGTACCAAATGGTAATCGTGCTTAATTTCAAAAAAGAAAAAAAGGGGGGTAATACCAGTACAAACGGCCCAACTTTAGGCGCGACGGTGTGAAGAGAACCCAAACTAAAATAGAAATATTTCTCTAAATAACAACTAAACTCTCAAACAAATTTAAAAAAAGGGCTAATAAGACAAAAAAAACGCCAACAGTAGTGCACTGAAGCACTTGAAGAAAAACATGGACATAACATTAAAAAGGGGGTCTTAGTTGCATAACAACAACGGGTTAAATCGCTTCAAACTGCAAACTGCCGTGAAGTAAAAGAAGCACCATAGCACACAAACGTTGAAATTAAAAGATCCCGGATAGCTGTGCACCAAAGCATTTAAAAAAAGGGGGACGTCAAAATAAAGACTCTTTTGTACATATAAAAACGTAGAAGGAGGAGACGAGGCTCTCTAAAGGCTGGGAAACATTTTAACCTCTAATACATACATGTATTAAATAATCCATACAGTTGTGCTCATACAGATCTATCCATAAAACAAACTTAAGTTGTCCGATAAAAAGAGACGTTTAACAATGAAGAAAACAAAACACAACCTCACATAAAGCGGCCAACCGCCGTGAAATCAAAATGGCACCATAGCACACAAACGCTGAAATCAAAAGGGCCCCGGCAGCTGCGCACTGAAACATTTAAAGGGGAAAGCATTGACGTCAAAATGAAGACTCATTTGTATAATAGCACAGAGTAAATTCGCGTTTAAAAAAATATCCTCACAGATAATTGCACTAACTATCATTTAACTGTCTAAGGGTTATTCAAGGGCAAGAAGGGGGGTGGGAGGAAGGGGGGAGGGATGGTCATAAGGGAGAATAAACAAAAAAACTAATCTAACCCTAAACAAAAAAGTGTAAAAAGTAAAACCACATATAAGAAAGCAGCAAAGACTCAACAACAAGGCAGTAAGAAACAAAAAAAGTATGAAAGTACCATTCATCAATTATACCAAACCAATAAACGCACTGCACACTTACAACACTTGCCTACTTGCACAGCAAGAACAAATGTACAAATTATCTTTTTATATATTAAGAAACAAATTAATTATATTTGAAAAAGGAATGAAAGGACAAAAGACAGACCTAAAGGAACACGGAGAGGTCTCTATCCATGTTCAAACCATTTGGGTACAAACTATTCAAATTATAGATAAACCGTTGTTCTAAAGCGCAATAGTGTGTCATTGATATTACCCCCTCGCCAGTTCACCTTAACTTTCTTTATAACGAAATATTTTAAATCGGATATTTTATGCCCTTCTATCTGCCAATGAGAAACAAGTGGTTCATCTGCCACTAACCTCTTAAGGCAACTCCTGTGTTCAATGATGCGGGTCCGAACTGGACGTGCAGTTTTGCCCACATATAGCTTCTGGCACGGACACACGACAACATATATCACATTATTAGTAGCACAATTTGAAAAATCATCCAGATAAAATGTCCGATTGGTATTTGGATGTAAAAATGGTTTTTAACAGTAAGCGTATGTGTACAAACAGAACAGGAGCCGCATGGAAAATGTCCCTTATGTTTAGAAAGGTACTTCCGTTCTGTTAAAGCAGATGGTACCAATAAATTCTGCAAATTGACGTTTCTCTTATGAGCTATAGTAAGAGGGACTTGTTCAAATCCAGGAATTGCCTGTATAAGAGGCCAATATTTGCGAAGGGATTTACTGATAGTACGAGAATGATAGGAGTAAAGAAGAGGACACACCATACCTACATTGGATGACTTATACTGGGTCTGAAGTAATTCTGTACGCATAGAATCTCGGGCTCGAAAGTATGCTCTATCAATGTGTTGACGGGGATACCCTCTTTCAAAAAACCTATCTTTCATGAGGGAGGCTTGTTTTTCAAAATCTAAGGCAGTGGTGCACACTCTCCTAGTACGCAAGAACTGTCCAACAGGAAGATTGTTTCTAAGCGAAACATTATGAAAACTAGAGTAGTGTAATAATTTATTCCTATCCGTTGGCTTTCGATACAGATCGGTGTGCAATATATTACCAGATTTGACTATCAAAAGATCCAAAAAAGGAATCTTATCAAAATTATAAGTCAATTGAAACCGTAAGTTGTGGTCACACTCGTTAATCTAACCATTAAACAGTCCCAATTGATCAACAGTACCACGCCAGAGCAAAAAAATGTCATCTATGTATCTGATCCATCGAATAATATGATGATTAAATGGATTATTATTCTTAATAAACTTGTCTTCAAAATCTGATACATAGAGGTTTGCCACATCCGGGGCCATGGAGGAACCCATCGCTACCCCCCTTTGGTTTGTTCATAGAATAACCCGCGAAAACAAAAAAAGTTATGACACAATGCAAACTGTGCTAAATGGACAAGAAAAATGGTAGGAATGCGCCTGTGAACCTTCCTCTGGAATAAAAAGTGTTCTATAATATGCAACGCTTCTATCTGTGGTATATTTGTATATAAAGATTCGACATCAAGCGTTACTAAAATAACGTCTGTATCAAGGTTCTCTAATGACGCTAAAATTTGAATGACATGAGACGAATCTCGGACAAACGACCACATTTCTTGTACAAAAGGTCTAAGTAAAACATCTATAAATTGAGAAATGGGTTCGAGAAGAGATCCTATGGCAGAGACTATGGGTCTTCCAGGGGGGTTTTGCAGTGATTTATGGATTTTAGGAATTACATAGATGGTCGGTACCACGGGAAAATCAACTGTCAAAAAATCTTTTTCTGTGGCTGTAAGATACCCAGCTTCAAACCCACTAGCTACCAAACTATCAATAGATCTTTTTAAAGATGGTGTGGGATCATCAGTTAGACGGGTATAAAAAGTTGTATCTCGGAGGCCCCTGTTTTCTACTAATCTAGGACACGGAGATACGGTAGAAGATGGTGTAAAGAAAAATAAAAAAAGAGAGTAATTTTTTGAATATGGATGCCTTATGGAAAGGGGGCGGCAGAGGACGGTCTCGGTCACGCAACCCCCGGACAGACCAATTTTGGGACCAAAACAAGGAACAAACAAAATCTTATGTACAGAACCAATAATACAGAGGGAGAGGTCGAGGTCGAGGCTGGGGGAGAGGTCGCAGAGGGTCAGAGAGATCCCTAGAGAGGAGACCAATATAGTACCAATAATCAATAATGTTATAAATATTTCAAGTTATAAGCTGACCTCAGATGAAGAATACTTATTAAATAAAGGATTATCATTCGTACCAGTAAGGAATTATGATCCTTTTGAAATACAGGTTGACCTTTATAAATTTTTTAGAAAAATACGCATTAAAAATTTTTTTGTTAATCGACCAGGCTCAGAGAATGATATATCCATTATCAAAGATAAATCTAGGTGGATCCCCCCATCCAACACTGATCCTCTTGTAGAATCTTTTGAAAAATTGGTTCTTTTGGAGGTTGATAAGTTAAGCACTCAAGCCCGGGTTCCATACCACAACCTTACAATTGGAGAGAAAAATGCAATTAATTAAGTCTTTACAACGGAATAATACTATCATTATTAAACCTGCAGACAAGGGGGGCGCGGGTGGTAGTGGTGATGGATAAGTATTTGTACATAGAAGAGGTTGAGAGACAACTCCGAGATACAACTTTTTATACCCGTCTAACTGATGATCCCACACCATCTTTAAAAAGATCTATTGATAGTTTGGTAGCTAGTGGGTTTGAAGCTGGGTATCTTACAGCCAAAGAAAAAGATTTTTTGACAGTTGATTTTCCCGTGGTACCGACCATCTATGTAATTCCTAAAAATCCATAAATCACTGCAAAACCCCCCTGGAAGACCCATAGTCTCTGCCATAGGATCTCTTCTCGAACCCATTTCTCAATTTATAGATGTTTTACTTAGACCTTTTGTACAAGAAATGTGGTCGTTTGTCCGAGATTCGTCTCATGTCATTCAAATTTTAGCGTCATTAGAGAACCTTGATACAGACGTTATTTTAGTAACGCTTGATGTCGAATCTTTATATACAAATATACCACAGATAGAAGCGTTGCATATTATAGAACACTTTTTATTCCAGAGAAGGTTCACAGGCGCATTCCTACCATTTTTCTTGTCCATTTAGCACAGTTTGCATTGTGTCATAACTTTTTTTGTTTTCGCGGGTTATTCTATGAACAAACCAAAGGGGTAGCGATGGGTTCCTCCATGGCCCCGGATGTGGCAAACCTCTATGTATCAGATTTTGAAGACAAGTTTATTAAGAATAATAATCCATTTAATCATCATATTATTCGATGAATCAGATACATAGATGACATTTTTTTGCTCTGGCGTGGTACTGTTGATCAATTGGGACTGTTTAATGGTTAGATTAACGAGTGTGACCACAACTTACGGTTTCAATTGACTTATAATTTTGATAAGATTCCTTTTTTGGATCTTTTGATAGTCAAATCTGGTAATATATTGCACACCGATCTGTATCGAAAGCCAACGGATAGGAATAAATTATTACACTACTCTAGTTTTCATAATGTTTCGCTTAGAAACAATCTTCCTGTTGGACAGTTCTTGCGTACTAGGAGAGTGTGCACCACTGCCTTAGATTTTGAAAAACAAGCCTCCCTCATGAAAGATAGGTTTTTTTGAAAGAGGGTATCCCCGTCAACACATTGATAGAGCATACTTTCGAGCCCGAGATTCTATGCGTACAGAATTACTTCAGACCCAGTATAAGTCATCCAATGTAGGTATGGTGTGTCCTCTTCTTTACTCCTATCATTCTCGTACTATCAGTAAATCCCTTCGCAAATATTGGCCTCTTATACAGGCAATTCCTGGATTTGAACAAGTCCCTCTTACTATAGCTCATAAGAGAAACGTCAATTTGCAGAATTTATTGGTACCATCTGCTTTAACAGAACGGAAGTACCTTTCTAAACATAAGGGACATTTTCCATGCGGCTCCTGTTCTGTTTGTACACATACGCTTACTGTTAAAAACCATTTTTTTACATCCAAATACCAATCGGACATTTTATCTGGATGATTTTTTCAAATTGTGCTACTAATAATGTGATATATGTTGTCGTGTGTCCGTGCCAGAAGCTATATGTGGGCAAAACTGCACGTCCAGTTCGGACCCGCATCATTGAACACAGGAGTTGCCTTAAGAGGTTAGTGGCAGATAAACCACTTGTTTCTCATTGGCAGATAGAAGGGCATAAAATATCCGATTTAAAATATTTCGTTATAAAGAAAGTTAAGGTGAACTGGCGAGGGGGTAATATCAATGACACACTATTGCGCTTAGAACAACGGTTTATCTATAATTTGAATAGTTTGTACCCAAATGGTTTGAACATGGATAGAGACCTCTCCGTGTTCCTTTAGGTCTGTCTTTTGTCCTTTCATTCCTTTTTCAAATATAATTAATTTGTTTCTTAATATATAAAAAGATAATTTGTACATTTGTTCTTGCTGTGCAAGTAGGCAAGTGTTGTAAGTGTGCAGTGCGTTTATTGGTTTGGTATAATTGATGAATGGTACTTTCATACTTTTTTTGTTTCTTACTGCCTTGTTGTTGAGTCTTTGCTGCTTTCTTATATGTGGTTTTACTTTTTACACTTTTTTGTTTAGGGTTAGATTAGTTTTTTTGTTGATTCTCCCTTATGACCATCCCTCCCCCCTCCTTCCCCCCCCCCTTCTTGCCCTTGAATAACCCTTAGACAGTTAAATGATAGTTAGTGCAATTATCTGTGAGGATATTTTTTTAAACGCGAATTTACTCTGTGCTATTATACAAATGAGTCTTCATTTTGACGTCAATGCTTTCCCCTTTAAATGTTTCAGTGCGCAGCTGCCGGGGCCCTTTTGATTTCAGCGTTTGTGTGCTATGGTGCCATTTTGATTTCACGGCGGTTGGCCGCTTTATGTGAGGTTGTGTTTTGTTTTCTTCCATTGTTAAACGTCTCTTTTTATCGGACAACTTAAGTTTGTTTTATGGATAGATCTGTATGAGCACAACTGTATGGATTATTTAATACATGTATGTATTAGAGGTTAAAATGTTTCCCAGCCTTTAGAGAGCCTCGTCTCCTCCTTCTACGTTTTATATGTACAAAAGAGTCTTTATTTTGACGTCCCCCTTTTTTTTAAATGCTTTGGTGCACAGCTATCCGGGATCTTTTAATTTCAACGTTTGTGTGCTATGGTGCTTCTTTTACTTCACGGCAGTTTGCAGTTTGAAGCGATTTAACCCGTTGTTGTTATGCAACTAAGACCCCCTTTTTTAATGTTATGTCCATGTTTTTCTTCAAGTGCTTCAGTGCACTACTGTTGGCGTTTTTTTTTTGTCTTATTAGCCCTTTTTTTAAATTTGTTTGAGAGTTTAGTTGTTATTTAGAGAAATATTTCTATTTTAGTTTGGGTTCTCTTCACACCGTCGCGCCTAAAGTTGGGCCGTTTGTACTGGTATTACCCCCCTTTTTTTCTTTTTTGAAATTAAGCACGATTACCATTTGGTACTAATATCTTTTGATGTACAGAGTTTCCCATTTAAATTTCCTTAGTAGAATGTTATATCTACTTCCTTGTCCTTCCCTTCCCCTCCCCCCTTCCCCTTCCCCCCCCCTTTCCCTTTCCCTTCCCCCTCCTCCCTCCCCTTTCCCCTCCCACCCCCTTCCCTTTTCCCTTCCCCAACCCCGTTAATTTGATAATCTTTACATACAACTTAAATGTGCAATTTATTTAATACAATTTTTGGCGATCCTTAGTGGTGTGATTCATTTACTTTTTTTATTATAATGTTGAGTGTGTTTATAATAATTTTCTAATTTTTCATGCATTTGGCTAAAAAATTAATAATTTTTTTATAAAAAATTTTTTATACAGTTCTTTTGAAAAATTATTTTTGAAAAAAACAATTCTCACATTTTTTAAACCAATTTCATGGTTTATTAGTTTCATTTAGAACTTTTGTTTGTTTTTAGGTTGTCATTTAATTTCATTTTCATTTTTATTTCTCTTCTTTTAAGAAAACAGTTACTTATTATATTATATATATATAAAAAAAAATTTTAAATATACATTTTTTAATTTACAACCAAAAGTGTTGTATTCACAAATGTTGGTTTACATACATTCATTCTACCATCCTCCTCCTTTGTAGGATTAGCACTATGGCACTTTAAGAACATCGTGATTTTAGATGATAACCATTGCACAGGTAGATTGATCTATCTATATTTATATTTATTTATTTATTATTTTATTTGTCACATATTTATAAATATTTTAATTATAACATACATCATTTATTTATTTTGGAGATCTTGTCCTCATCCCTCTTTTGATCTCACGTTTGTTTGGTTTCTTTTTAAATGTTATTGTAATTGCTTTTAGGTTATGATGCTTTAGGCTCTCCTGTGTTTTAGTGGAAGAGCAATTTATAGTAATATCTCTATACAACATACAGGTACGTCCTTTTAATTAATTTATTTGTCACATCCTTCACACCAAATGTTTTCTGATGCATGTTTGTTTTAATGACTTTTAATGATTTTCATATCCATGTCGATGTTATGTTATTTTATTTGTTAGTACATATATTAGTATGTCTGGTTATTATGACTATTATTTTTATATATATATATATTTTTTATATGCGTTTAAATTTGGATTGATTCACAATATTAACATTTTTATTTGTTTTATATTTATTTATAGTTATTTAGCTATTTATGTGATGTGTTAATTGATTCTTTTAGTTTTTTATAACCAGTATATACATATATTTTTGTAGAATTAGTTTTTTATATACATGTAATTTATAGCTCTTAATATTGGTTGTACTGTGTTTTGTTTATTTATTTTTTATGTAGTCTTGGCGTTTTTTAATTTGGATGCATCTTGTTCATTCTCGCTATGTATCCTACAATATTGTTCTATTTTTATATGTTTGTTTTTATATGTATGAATTTATGTATTTTAGCCATCAATTGCCCCTGAGGAAGGTTTTGCGAAACACGGCCAGTGTCGGGCCGGTGGCTGAACTTTGGATAAAGAAATAAAGGTTTATTATTTCACGTCTTTCGTTGCATTCCACGTCTTTTACTGGGTTCCTGGTGCACGTGGAATCGTGCTGGTTTGTTGGTTCCTTGACTGCAAAACCCATCCTGATCCACGCGTCAGCGAGGAGGTCTCTACAATACAGCGGCAGCAACTGTCCAGCCTATTGAGGGAGTTCAAGGATGTGCTGACACCCCTTCCAGGGGCAACGAGTGTAGTTGCTCACGAAATAATTACAACCCCCGGAAGAATTATTCGACAAAGGCCTTATCGCTTACCGGAGGCCAAGAGACAAGAGGTCATAGCACAGGTCCAGGACATGATACGTATGGGAGTCATTGAAGAGTCCAGAAGTCCGTGGAATAGTCCAGTCGTTTTGGTACCCAAACCTGATGGAACCATGCGATTCTGTATCGATTTCCATCAGGTTAACGAGATATTCACCTTCGATGCGTATCCCATGCCACGAATAGAAGACCTGTTGGACAGGTTGGGGCAGGCTAAGTTCCTAACGACCTTGGACATGACCAAAGGATATTGGCAAGTGCCACTAACCAGAGAAGCGCACCCCAAAACAGCCTTCAGCACTCCTATCGGGCTGTTTCAGTTTCGGCGTATGCCCTTTGGCTTACATGGGGCTGTGGCCACTTGCCAGAGATTGATGGACATCGTTTTGCGTCCTCATCAAAATTATGCCACCGCCTATATAGATGACGTAGTCATCCACAGCGCCACCTGGGAGCAACACCTGCTCCAGGTAAGAGCGGTGCTAACAGCTATGCGACAGGCGGGTTTAACCTTAAACCCCCGAAAAGTGCATGTTTGCCGCCTCGGAAGTTAAACATTTAGGGCATATTGTAGGCCGAGGCACAGTACGTCCCTTATTGAATAAGGTGGAGAGTGTACGTAATTTTCCCATTCCCCAAAACAAGAAGCAACTGCGAAGCTTTTTGGGCCTTATTGGGTACTACAGGCGCTTTATTCCCCACTTCGCAGAGGAAAGCGCGCTATTCACCAAAATGTTGAGGAAGAACGCCCCAACTGCGCTCCACTGGACATCAGAGGCAGATGAAGCCTTCCAGAAGCTAAAAGAAAAGTTGTGCAGGGTGCCAATATTACGAGGTGTGGATTTCCGCCAACAGTTCCTGCTTCAGACAGATGCGTCAGAAATTGGCTTAGGAGCCGTCCTTTCGCAGGTACAGGAGGGTGCTGAAATCCTATTCTATTCCTCAGCAGGAAGTTGTCTCAAGCGGAAAAAAACTACTCAACCATCGAACGGGAGTGTCTCGCCATAAAATGGGCTGTAGAGTCTTTAAAATTCTACCTAACGGGAAGAAAGTTTATTCTCATTACAGATCACGCTCCGCTTAAATGGTTGAGCCACATGAGAAACGAGAATAGTTGCCTCACCAGATGGTACATGGCCTTGCAGCCATATGAATACAAGGTAGAACACAAGGCAGGAAAGCTGCACTATAACGCAGATGCAATGTCTAGGATTACGAGCTGTAGTGAAGATGAACACTCAGCCCGTAATATTTTAAGACGGGGGATATGTCATGAGGCTGGAGCCATGGAAGATGCAGCCTTAGAAAAAAACCCTGTTTTGCATAGAGCTGAGAATGTGCAGAGAGTGCAGTTGCATCGCAGTACAGCCAGAGGGGGCAAGAGTAATCCCACAGAGGCTGAAGCAACGTGCTCAGACACTAATTGTATTAGTGGCAATCAGTTGCACCTGAGGCCAAGCCTGGGACGTTCAAACCAAAACTTCCTTTATAAAGAGAAACAGAGAGCAGCAAAAGAAACAACGGAGAGGACGGAGAAAGGGAAGAGGGAAGGAACCTACAGCAACTGCAGGACGTGCAGGACAAGAGGAACGTGGAACAGGAGAGATTCCACACAGAGTCAGCTCAGAGGGACAGAATCCAGAGGAAGTTTACTCAGACGGATAGAGTCCGGAGGGGCAGAGCATAGAGGGACAGAGTCCAGAGAAAAGCTGCCAGAAGAAACTGTTTGTCTGGTAGGAGTGACTCTCCCAGCCCAAGTAACCTTGCTGGATCAGGATTACAAGGAACAAGGAAGAGAGGTTCCTATTATAAAGATACCTTTTCAGAAAACCACAATGATTGGGAATCCTTACCAGGTTTTCCTGAATCCCATGAAAGCAAAGCACTGCACAGAAAAGCCTATCTCCCAAGAGAAGTACATCAGAAGGAGAGCTCTAGGTGTGGCCATTCCAGGAAGCCAAGGTATGCTGAATCTTTAATTCTAAAGGAAAGCCTTGCTAATAGAAACCCCGTTAAAGCAGCTATTCCCTATAAGGGGAGGGGAAGCAAAGCAGAGCTTTTTAAGACAATACCTCACAGCTTAACAGGAAAGTTTTACTGGAAGCAAGATAGACCCTGTAAGTTTGCAACAGGGAGTGAAAACTACTATTCAAAGGAAGAAGCCAGTGACGCAGAGTCTATGGAAATTGAATGTGAAAATATTATTCCAATGCCTCAGGAGGAATCCATGGACTGTAATTTCTGATCTGCCACTAGTATTGAATCCTTGTCAGAATTATAGATAGAAAAGAACTGTGCAACAGATGGTGAGCCTTATAACCGTTTGTTTGTTGAATTGTTTAAATTGCTTTGAACTAAAAGAAGTCTCAGCTAGGACTTGCATTCAACTGTGAAGCCTATAACAGCTATATGCTTGAATATTGGTGGAATCCCTTTTGATAAAGAAAGGACTATCTTTATTTTCTACTTTGTCTTAGTGAATCATTGCGTTACAGGGGAAATAAAGCCTTGTTACCCTACACTCTTGGCTTGGATCATTTGTGCTCTCAAGGAGCTAGAACTACAAGGACCAAAATGCACTAGGCCCTTAAAGTCACATCGCTCCTTAAAAATAATAAATGCGTCGGATGCCCTTATAGCCACTGGCCACTGGGGGCACCTGGTGACATTATATGTGGCTGAAGTACATGTATGGGTGTATACTTTTTGATTCTGCGTGCATTCTGCCCAAACTATGCTCCCAAACATGCCATCTTGTCACTGTGCTTACTTCTATGCATATAATCCATGGGATAATTCTATAAAAGGCTTTTTAAGCATGTAAAACAGGGATTTATAGGGAGAAAGCAGCTGCCTGTAAGAGTGTGAAAAGTTGTGCATCCACCAGAAAAACCTGCTGGTGTGATGAGGTGCTATTTTTGCCAGCAGTTCCATGGCATGGAGAGAGGCACCTAGGGCTGACATCATCAACAACCAATGGAGTACCATGGAACACTGCAAGAGATGCATGGCTAGAGGCTCCTTGGATCTAAAGGATCCACTCCTTACACAGAAAATACCTGCATTTTGTGCTGGGCTGCTAACACGTCCAGTACTGGGGCATCTTTGCAGGCTGCTCCTGCCCATCGTTCTCAGTATCATGCTGAGAGGGACCCTGATGCCAATGCCCTGCTTCGCACGATCTCCAGCCATCCCCTTTGACACTGATGAGGCCGACAAAGAGTCCTTCTGAGGCTCCACATCAGTGGAGAGCCTCCAATCCATGCTACCGTGGCCCCTTGACTCCAAGACAGTACAAGCACCATGCAAAGTCGAAGCCTCAGCAGCACTCCTCGAGGTCGTCAATGCCAATACCAAAGACGCGGAGTTTGATGATCTGAAGAGGAATTCGCACTGCTTCTCTCGACCCTTGAGGCCCTTCTTGGTCATCTGAAGACACAGTGAAGAGGTGGCAGGCTTATGATCAGGGTCGAGGCACTGGATGTACCAACTGTTTCGGTCCATAACAGAGATGATGTGTGCACAGTGGGTGCACTTCTTAAAAATCCGGGCCGGCTTCACCACTGTTGGTAAAAGGCGTCTGTAAGGTCGAAGGGCTCAATGCCAGCGAATAGTACCAAAAATAACCAAGAAAATCGAGTGAGCCACCTTGGAAGAAAAAAGGACCCTGCACAATGGCCAATGTTGGCAAATCTGGTGCCCGACAACCGACAGAAACGGCACAACAGTAGAAAACATGAATAAGGCACAACGTCAAAGGGCTGAAGAACAGCTTTTCTCGGCAGCGCACGGAACACATCCATAGAGCTCTGCAGAAAAAGTGAATTGAGGAGATGGCACCAGGGCAGGTGGGAAGGCAGGCACACATGCACAATGGAGGCTCCCAAATGCTTCTGATTGGAAGCTGGGGAGCGTTCACACACTGGGCTCCGTCGGGGGACATCACCCATAAGTGAGGACTTATTCCTGCTTGTTCACGGAGAATTAGTTATTCCCAGGTAAAGCGTAGATACTCACTTGTAACAGGTGATCTCCGGGAACAGCAGAAATTTAGTCTTCACATATGGGTATTGTCAGCACCGACGGAGCCCGCGCAGGAATGCTCCCCAGTGTCCAATAGGAAAGCTTTTGGGAGCATCCCACAGCACCTGCGTGCTGCCTTCCTGCCTTTCCAACTGTCCCTCTCCAGTTGAGTTTATAGCTGAGACAAAAGAGAGAGGGAGAGAGAGAGAGAGAGAGAGAGATACAACTCATAGGGGAGGTGGGCGGGTTGTGAAGACTAAATTCCTGCTGTTCCCGGAGATCAACTGTTACAGGTGAGTAACTACACTATTTCCAGGAACAAGCAGGAATGTAGTCTTTACATATGGGGACTCCCTAGCTGCAGATGCCAGGGAGATGGCCCCAGGAAGTTGTTAGCCCTTGTGAAAGGGCCATACTTCCCCCCATGGATCTCTGGCATCCTACCAGGGACGATGGGTAGGAGTTGATTAAGTCTGAAAAAGATGTTGAAGAACAGCCTGGCCAAACAAGGCATCCCGGCAGAAGTTCTTGTCTAAGCAGTAGTGGGCTGTGAAGGTATGTACCGAAGCCCAAGTAGCTGCTCGACAGATGTCGTCGATAGACAGAGTGAAGATGAGCCATTGAGGCTGCCATGGCTCTCACATTGTGAGCTGTGACATGGCCTTCAAGAGGAAGGTTCTTACTCTCATAGGCAATGCACTGAGCAATCCAGTTAGATAGAGTTCTTTTGGAAACTGGAAGTCCCAAATGACTAGGATCAAAATCAACAAAGAGTTGAGAAGATTTTCTATGTTGTTGTGTCCTTTGCAAGTAAAATGCCAAAGCTCTTTTACAGTCCAAGGTATGAAGGTTCCTTTCTGCACTGGAGGCATGAGGCCTTGGAAAGAATACAGGAAGGTAAACCGCTTGGTTTAAATGGAAAGGCAAAACCACCTTTGGCATAAAGTGTGGATGAGTCCTAACTACCTTATCATGGTGGAACCTTGTATAAAGAGGATCAGTCACTAACGCTTGCAATTCACTGATGCGACGTGCTGATGTGATTGCAATGAGGAAGATGACTTTTCAGGAAAGGAATTTCAAAGATGTAGTGGCTAATGGTTCAAAGGGCGGTTTCATGAGCTGCCCGAGCACCAGATTTAAGTCCCATGCCACCGGTGGTGGCTTAAAGGAAGGCTTTGTTAAAAGAAGGCCTCTCATAAATCTCGCTATGAGAGGATGAGAAGGAATAGGTTGTCCACTTAGAGGCTTGTAAGAAGCTGCAATAGCACTAAGATGGACTCTTACTGAATTTGTCTTGAGACCTGCAATTGACAAATGAAGGAGATACTCCAGTATCGATTCCAGAGGTATCGCAAGAAGGTTAAGACCCTTCTGCGAGCACTATATGGTAAACCTTTTCCACTTAAAAAGGCATACGAGCGTCTTGTGGAGGGTTTCCTAGAAGCATGAAGGATATCCTTTACTTGTTGGAAAAGATTAAGATCCTGAAGTTCTAGGCTTTCAGCAACCAGGCCCTGAGATTCAGAGACTGGGGATTCAGATGCCAGAGCATCCCGTCCTCTTGGGAGAGAAGATCTGGAGCAGATCCCAATTCCAAAGGCGGAGCTTGAGAGAAATATAGGAGCAGAGGGTACTACATTTGCCGTGGCCAACGTGGAGCTATGAGGATCATATGACCTCTGTCTCTCTGAAGCTTGAATAGGGTTTTGGGGATGAGGGGAATGGGTGGGAAGGCATATAGGAAGTCCTGACCCCAGTGAAGGAGGAAGGCGTCCCTTGCCTGACAACATCGAGCCGGAATTCTGGAACAGAACCGGGGAAGTTTGGCATTCAGCGGACTTGCAAAGAGGTCTATGTCCGGGGTTCCTCAAATCTTAAATATTCGGGCAACCTGGTCTGCATGGAGAGACCATTCGTGTGGAAGCAGAACTCGACTGACTTTTTCTGCCCAAGAGTTTTGAATGCCTGGAAGATACACCGCAAGAAGATGAATCTGATGCTCTCTGGCGAGGACCCATAGTCGCAAAGCTTCGTTGCATAGGGACAGAGAGCCTGTTCCGCCCTGCTTGTTCACATAGAACATGGCTACCTGATTATCCGTTTGAACTAGGACTGTCTTGTAGCTGAGCTGGGTGTGAAATACCTGAAGAGCAAAGAAGATTGCTCTGAGCTCCAGGAGGTTGATGTGAAGACAGGTCTCCTGTGGAGTCCAGGTACCCTGGGTAGAGAGATCGTGCAGGTGGGCTCCCCATCCCACCTGTTATGCATCTGTTGTTAGGGTGGCTTGGGATAGGGGTTGCTGGAAAGGAGACCCCACCAGAAGGTTTCTGGGTGATTGCCACCATTGGAGGGACGAAATAAGATGGTTTGAGTTTGTTATTTTGTCCGACAGGCAGCCTGAGGCCTGTGTCCACTGAGTTGATAAAGTCCACTGGGCTGCGAGCATATGGAGGCGAGCATAAGGAACCACATGCACGGTGGATGCCATGTAGCCCAGCAATTGTAGCATTTCCTGAGCAGTGAGACAAGGTTTGAGCACTGCTTGGGAAGCTAGTTGTACTATGCGAAGATAGCGGGGCTGCGGAAGGAAAGCCCTTGTCTGCCTGGTATCCAGATGAGCTCCTATGAACTCTAGGGACTGAGTGGGAGCAAGATTGGATTTTGGGAGGTTTATGACCAGTCCCAAATACTGAAGGATTCGCATTGTGCGAAACAGAGCAGAGCTGGCTTCTGGCACTGTAGGGGCTCAAATGAGCCAGTCGTCTAAGTAAGGGAAAATGAATATTCCCAGAGTGCGGAGAAATGCTGCTACCACAGCCATGCATTTTGTGAACACTCTTGGTGCAGAAGCCAGGCCAAAGGGAAGAACCTTGTATTGGTAATGCTTTCCTTGAAACAGGAATCGGAGGAATCTCCTGTGATTTGGATGGATGAGAATATGAGTATACGCATCCTTGAGATCTAGAGAACAAAGCCAATCTTGACTTTGGAGGTATGGCAGCAGAGTTCCTAGAGAGACCATTTTGAATTTCTCTCGGAACAAATATTTGTTCAATTCTCTGAGGTCTAAAATGGGTCTGTGTCCTCCTGTTTTCTTTGGAATAAGGAAATAGGGGGAGAAGAACCCCGTACCCTGATGGGGAATGGGTACTTCCTCTATTGCTCCTTGAGCAAGGAGCATTGTGACTTCTTGACCTAAGAGACTGTCGAGCGAGGTCTGAGAATTGAACTGTTTTACAATTGTAGGAGGGGGCATGCTGTGAAAATGAATCTTGCACCCCTCTCGTACAATGGACAGAGTCCAATTTTCTGCTGTTATTTGGTACCATCTGTGGGCAAAATGACACAACCTGCCTGGGATGGTCGAGGGTTCTGGACCGTTCAGGGGCAGGAAGGCAAAGTTCTCTAGGAAGGAGTCAAAGCCTCTGAGGAGGCTGAGCCTGCTGAGCCGACTGAGGTTTTGCAGCTTTTGGCTTCTTTTGTTGTCTAGGTTGTTGCTGTTGACCCTTTTGGGCAGTCTGACCTGGACGGTGTCCCTGTTGGGTATAGGAAAGATAAAACATCTTTTTCTTATTGAAAAATGGTTTCTTAGAGGATTTTTTCTTTGCACGATCGGCTGTAGATTTGGACAATCTATCCAACGTGATATTGTCAGCATTTATCTCATTAGCCTTCTCCTGCCAATTCTTGCCAAAGAGATTTTCTCCTGTGCAAGGAATGTTTCCTAATTTATCCTGTACCCAAATTTCCAAGTCAGATGCCTGAAGCCAGGCAATCCGACATGCACCACTGGCAATAGCAGAGGTTCTGCTTATGCACTCAAAACAGTCAAAGGCTGCATGATTTACAAACTTGGAAACATCCTGAGCATGTTTGACTAGAGTAAGATAGTCTTGCCTTTTGTTATCAGGAAGGAGGGGGCTCAAAAGCTCCAAGTCTCATGTGACCTCTTTAAGGAACATTCCCATATATAAGATATAGGAACTGATCCTAGCTGAGAGCATGGAAGCATCGACGCCCAAAGGCATCGAGAGTCCTACATTCACGACCTGGATGATTGGATGCATGTCTCTTTGCACTTTTCATCCTTCTCATGGCTGATTCCACCACCATTGAATGGTGTGGTAATTGAGTTTTTTGAAAGCCAGGACAAGGTGGAACTCGATACATGGCATTGAGTCTTCAAGAATGAGGAGATGTGGTTAAAGTTGTTTCCCACATCCTTAGCATAAGATCATGTAAGATCTCATGAATAGGCAGAGTAGCTGCCTTTTTGGGAGCCTTAGGGTATTGGAGAATTTCCAACTGCTTTGCCCTAGGCTTTTTTTCAGGAGCTACTGTGATGGAAAGGCCTTGGGCCACATCACGGATAAAGTCCTGAGAGGACATATCCTCTGGCGGAGACATTCTGCGCTGAGGAGAAGAGGAATCCTCAGGGAGAAGTACTCTTGTATTGGCAGAGTCTTCGGAGTCTTCAGACTCCGAAGACGATTCAAAATACCTCCGATCCCGGTGATCGTGCAAAGCATGGTACCGGTATCAATCGAAGTCGGCTTCGGGTTGTTCCGGTACAGATCTGTCGATGCCGGGGACAGACACATGACTCGGTATGGGTGGCATACCCGCCGATGTTAATGCAGTCGGGTCCGGTTCGGGTACCGGTATCGGTTGAGGTGTCTGAAGCGGTTTCAACGGTACCGAAACCATGAGAAGAGCTGCTAGACTGCGTTCGATAGCAAGGAATCTCTGGTCTATCGACGCTGCCGATGCTTGGGTTTCGGTACCGGTAGAAGCAGCCGCAACCCCAGAGCATGGCACCAGTAGTTCTGCCGAGGTTGAGGCCTTGAGAACATCCTGGAACTCCTTTAGTGCTTTGGAAGCCGAAGCCTCCTGCCGGGGCAGATTTGCCGGTGAAAATTCCTCAAAGGCAACGCCAGGGGCATCTCTATACCTAGAAGGAGATCTACCCTTTGAGGACCAGCTAAATTTATGTTTAGTTACCCGAGATCCATGGGAGGAAGATGAGGCCCTGGAGGACGTTGATGCAACAGACGCCGCATCTGAGGGAAAAGGGGTGCTAAGTTTAGCAGCTCGGTTCTGCCGGCCCCTTTTTGACATCATTCCACAGGAGAGGCACTCTGAAATAGAGTGGTCAGGACCTAAACATTTGAGACACCAATCATGGGTGTCGGTGACAGAAATGGTACCGCCACATTTAGAACATTTCTTAAAACCTGAAGTAGTTTTTTCCATTTTTAAGGATAAAATTGGGCCTAGTGCCCAAAATGGCGCCTAGCACCAAGGAAAAAGGTTTCTAAAGTAAAACACCTCAGAAACTATAATTTTTTTTTTTTTTTTAAAGAAAGAAGAACCGGTGGTACCGGTATGGCGTCGAAGGAAGGCAGACGCGACCACAAAAACAAAGATTAAAGACAAAATTTTTCTGCGGTGACAGGGTATGTGACCTGTCGGCTCCGCGGAAAACAAAGAACTGGAGAGGGACAGTTGGAAAGGCGGGAAGGCAGCACGCAGGTGCTGTGGGATGCTCCCAAAAGCTTTTCTATTGGACGCTGGGGAGCATTCCCACGCGGGCTCCGTCGGTGCCGACGATACCCATATGTGAAGACTACATTCCTGCTTGTTCCTGAAGATTAGTTGTGTCAAATATATATTATTTGGCTAGGAGTATGACAAAAGGAATGAATGAGGAAGGCAAACTGGATCAGCTTACATCAGAGGACAGTTTAATACTTTCTGCCTTCTTAGAGTCTGTCCAGAATGTAATATGGACACATGCAATATTGTTAGTTTCTTTTTATGTTTTTGTGGGCAGCAGTTAAGCATCTTCGCTGACATGGACAGAATTACTCAGCTTTGTAGGAGAGCCTTTTTACAGCAAAGATCTCAGGTCTTGCCAACAGAGGCCTCCACTTTCTAGAAATTTCCTTCAAAATATTTGGTCATGTTTCATGGTAGTCGCTATATCTTCATGGATCCTATATAGCTAGAAAATGTTCTTTTAGGGAAACTCTTGCTTAAATTTGCTAAGTCTCTTTGTGGGTGGAATGTATCAACAGGCATATAAACAAACATATATATAGTAGACTGATATTTCCAATAGCACCTTAGTTTATTATGCATAGTGAATGATTATATGTTGCAGCATTTTCCCTGTGATGTGCACTAGATGCATTGCTAATGTTTATTTATTTTTTTCTCTTTTTGGTTTGTTTTTATCTTCTTAGATTCATTTTGCTGTTGTGGAATATATGCCGTTTAATCTGTAAAATTAAAAATGAAAATAAAACAGGGTTTACATATAAAAAAATAATTCTAAAAATTACCACAACATGCCCATTCCCCAGCATGTCTCCTGTCATTCCTACTGCTAGGGATATACAAGGAATTCTGGAGTATATGACAAGCTGTCGCTTTTTGGGTGCCTATATAGCACATTGACTATACCATAAAAGGTAGTTATTCACTTGTAGCAGGTGTTCTCAGTGGACAGCAAGAAAAAGTCCTTACGATATGGGTGATGTCATCCAACGAAGCCCACTTAGGAGGACTCCCCAGCTACTAACTGAAACTTCCTCTGTGCATGCGTGTCATCTTCCCGCCTGCTGCCGCGACCTCATTTTACCTCAGGTTGATACTCTATTGCAGATTTTGGTATCATCTGCAAAGAGGCAGATCTTACCCGACAGGCTTTCCGCAATATTGCTAACAAAAATGTTGAAAAGAATAGGATCAAGGACAGATCCCTATGCTACACCACTGCTAACATCCTTCTCCTCAGAGTGAGCTCCATTTATCTGTACACTTTGTCGGCTCCCATTCAACCAATTTCTTACCTAGTCGGTCACTTTAGGATCCATCCCTAGGGTGCTCAATTTATTTATTAGTCATCTGTGCAGAATGGTGTCAAAGATTTTACTAAAATCTAAGTACACCACACAGGGGCGGCCCAAGGGGGGTGCGGGGCCATGTGCGGAGACTC
Source organism: Ichthyophis bannanicus (assembly GCA_033557465.1). NCBI lineage: Eukaryota > Metazoa > Chordata > Amphibia > Gymnophiona > Ichthyophiidae > Ichthyophis > Ichthyophis bannanicus. The sequence goes on from CM066031.1 coordinate 627,355,811, forward strand.
GGTGCGGGGCCTCATTTGCATAAGTGGCCTTATTTGCATAAATATTTGCATAATGTTACCATACACTAACTTTTAGTAAACATGTCTCTTAATGAGTGTATGGATAAAGAAAGACTAAAAGATTTCTACATTACTATAATCCAGTGCCAAACGCCAGGCACATTAGGAACTACTACAAACGCTGCCCATTTAGAACCCATAGCAAACCCGCTGTATCCTGACAGCATTACCAGGACTCACAAAGCACCAGACCCTACCTATCAAAAGGAAACACTGCAAATATTAAACCAGTATATTTCAGAGAATACTGGGGAAAGAGAACAAGTGGCAATGTCAAATAGGAATTACATAAACAGAATACCTCAGCTCAGTTACACATGCAGAACATAGACCATCACCAAACAAGGAATCGCAATTTAGAAACAGGAAGGCAATAATTAAACTGGGAACCCCAAAAGCCAAACTTGGAATGTACAACAACACTGTAGAAATAAAACTATAAATCAATTTCCTCTTGTACCAAACAAAGCGCAGACGTTAATGATGCACATTTCCCAGAGCTTTCATATTCCAGTTAATAAATTCAAAATAAAGAGATATATTTCTACCTTTTGTGCATTTTTTTTTTCAGTTGCAATTGCTCCAGCCACTTTCTTCTGGTTTCTTCATGTTTTCTGCTAACTCTCCATCGTCTGCTGTCCATTTGTCCTTTCTTCTCTCTTCTAGTTTTCTTTCCATCCTCTCTCTCTACATCTGCTTTAACATACTAATCTTTATCCTTTTGCTCTTTCCTCATTCTTATTTCATCCACACAAATTTTACCCCTCCATCCTCAATCCCCACTTACTCTCCCAATACCCGGCCAATTGTAGATTTTTCATCCCTCCCACACAAAATATTTTTCCCCTCTCCATTTTACTCTCCCAGCCCCATCCCATTCTAATCCTCCCCCAACATCAGCTCCCTTCTAGTTCCAGTCTCACCCAGCATCCATTCCCTTCTAGTCCCTGCATCAGCCCATTTCCAGTCCTAGCCCCCCATCAACCCATTTCCAGCCCTAGCTCCCCATCCATTTTCAGTCTGAGTCCCTTCATCAGCTCATTTCCAATCCTAGCCCCCATCAGCCCATTTCTAGTCATTTCCTAGCCCCACCATCAGCCCATGTCAAATCCTAGCTCCCCTCCACTCAGCCCAATTCCAGTCCAAGCCCCCCCATGAGCCTACTTCCAGTTCTAGCCCCTCCATGAGTCCATTTCAATTCAAGCCCCCACCACAGCCCATTTCCAATCTTAGCTCCCCCCAACAGCCCATTTCCAGTCCTATCCTAGCTGCTCCATCAGCCCATTTTCAGTTCTAGCTCCCTTCCCTCACAGCCCATTTCCATTCCAAGCTCCCTCCCATCAGCTATTTGCAGTTCAAGCCTCCCCGTCCACTCAGTCCATTTCCAGTCATAGCAATCCCCCAACCCATTACCAGTCCTAGCCCCCCATCAACCCATTTTCAGTTTAAACCCCCCTATAACCCATTACCAGTCCTATCCCCCCATCAGCCCACTTCCAGTCTTAACCCCATCAGCCCATTTCCAGTCAGCCCCCCATAGCCCATTGCCAGTCCTAACCCCCCCATCAGCCCACAGCCCATTACTAGTCCTAACCACATCAGCCCACCTCAAGTCCTAACCCCTCCCCATCAGCCCTTTCCTGTCCTAGCGCCCCCATAGCCCATTAGCAGTCCTAACCCCCCCCCATAGCCCATTAGCAATCCTAACCCCCATCACCCTATTTCCAGACAGCCCCCCTCAGCCCACAGCCCATTACCAGTCTTAACCCCCCCCAGCCCATTTCCAGTACTAACCCCCCATCACCCCATTTCCAGTCAGCCTCCATCAACCCCCAGCCCATTACCAGTCTTAACCCCCCCCAGCCCATTTCCAGTCCTAACCCCCCCACAGCCCATTTCCAGTCAGCCTCCATCAGCCCCAGCCCATTAGCAGTCTTAACCCCCCTAGCCCATTTCCAGTCCTAACCCCCCAGCCCATTAGCAATCCTAACCCCCCCTCACCCAATTTCCAGTCAGCCACCATCAGCCCCAGCCCAATAGCAGTCCTAAACCCCCCAGCCCATTTCCAGTCAGCCTCCATCAGCCCCAGCCCATTAGCAGTCTTAACCCCCCCTAGCCCATTTCCAGTCCTAACCCCCCCTCCAGCCCATTTCCAGTCCTAACCCCCCCTTGCACATTTCCAGTCCTAACCCCCCCTTGCACATTTCCAGTCCTAACTCCCCCCCTTGCACATTTTCAGTCCTAACTCCCCCCCCTTGCACATTTTCAGTCCTAACCCCCCCCCCTTGCACATTTCCAGTCCTAACCCCCCCCCTTGCACATTTCCAGTCCTAACCCCCCATCACCCCATTTCCAGACAGCCTCCATCAGCCCCCCCCCTTCCCTTCCCTTCCCTTCCCTTCCGGCAAATTTAAAAAAAAAAAAAAAAAAAAACCTGGCTCTAGCTGCTGCCGCTGCCGCGTCCGTCGCAGCAGCGGCAGAATGGCGTGTCCCGCGGGGCCCCCTCTCCTCGTCGAGCCCTCTGCAAGGGCTTTCAGATTCGCGAAGGGAGAGTGCTCCCTCGCGTCCTCTGTAAAGCCCGCAGGGGCTAATGGGAAATTTCCCATCAGCCCCTCGCGTCTAAAGGGGCAGATGGGAAATTTCCCATTAGCCCCTGCGGGCTTTACAGAGACGCGAGGGAGCACTCTCCCTTCGCGAATCTGAAAGCCCTTGCAGAGGGCTCGACGAGGAGAAGGGTCCCCGCGGGACACGCCATTCTGCCGCTGCTGCGACGGACGCAGCAGCAGCCAGAGACAGGTTTTTTTTTAAATGTAATTAAAAAAAAAAGCAGAATGTTCTTTGCGCGGGGCCCCCTGAAACGCGGGGCCCTGTGCAAAAAACATTCTTGCTCAATGGACGGGCCGGCCCTGACACCACATCTAGGACTCTCCCTTGGTCCAACTCTCTGGTTGCCTAGTCAACGAAATTAATGAGATTTGTCTGACAAGACCTTCCTCAAGTACAGTGCCTTGTGAAGGTATTCACCACCTCGGTGTTTGTCCTGTTTGTCGCATTACAACCTAGAATTAAAATGGAGATGTGGGGGTTAGCACCATGTGATTTACACAATATGCCTACCACTTTAAAGGTGTAAAATATTCTTTATTGTGATGCAAATGATAAGTAAGACCAAAAAATACAAAAATCATGAATGTGCATAGGTATTCCTCGCCCCCCCCCACCACCAAAGTCAATACTTGTAAAGCCACCTTTTGCTACAATTACAGCTGCAAATCTCTTGGGTATGTCTCTATCAACTTTGCACAGAGAGCCAGTGGGATTTTCACCCATTCCTCAAGGCAAAACTGCTCCAACTCCTCCAAGTTGGATAGGTTATGTTGGTATAGGTCAATCTTCAAGTCATGCCACAGATGCGCAATTAGATTAAGGTCTGGGCTTTGACTAGGCCATTCCAAGACTTTTAAAAGATTTCCTTTAAACCACTCCAGTATAGCTTCAGCAGTATGTTTAGGGTCATTGTGCTGCTGGAAGGTGAACCTTCGTCCCGGTCTCAAATCTCTGGCAGATTGAAACAGGTTTTCCTCAAGAATTGCCCTGTATTTAGTGCCATTCATCGTTCCTTCAATCCTGACCAGTTTTCCTGGCCCTGCCAATGAAAAACATCCCCACAGCATGATGCTGTCACCACCATGTTTCACTGTGGGAACGGTGTTCTCGGGGTGATGGGAAGTGTTGGATTTCGGCCACACATGGCATTTCCCATGATGGCCAAAAAGTTCAGTTTTCGTCTCATCTGGCCAGAAAACCTTCTTCCATATGTTTGGGGGGTCCACCACATGCTGTTGTGCAAACTCCAAATATGTTTTCTTATTTAATTCTTTAAGCAATGGCTTTTATTTGGCCACTCTTCCAAACAGCCTGCTCTGTGAGGTATACAGCTTAAAGTGGTCCTATGGACAGATATTCCCATCTCCGCTGTGGATCTTTGTAGCTCCTTCAGGTTTAACCTTGGTGTCTTTGTGGCATCTCTGATTAATGCCCTCCTTGCCCGGTCTGTGAGTTTTGGTGGGCAGCCTTCTCTTGTCAGGTTTTTAGTGGTGCTATATTCTTTCTATTTTGTTATAATGGATTTAATGGTGCTCTGTGGGATATTTAGAATTTGGGATTTTTTTTTTCATAACCCAACCCTGATCTATACTTCTCCACAACTTTGTCTCTGACCTGTGGGAGTGCTTCTTAGTCTTCATGTTGCTTGCTTAGTGGTGTTGCAGTCAGGGACCTTTTGGAACAGGTATATTTATACAGGCATCATGTGACAGATCATGTGACACTGAATGCACACAGGTGGACCCTAATCAACTAATTATGTGACTTCTGAGGTTAATTGGTTGAACCAGACCTTATTTAGGGGTTCCATAGCAAAAGGGTTGAATACATATGCACTCACAATTTTTCAGTTTTTACTTGTTTTTTAATATATACAAGGTATTTTATTGTCATTCCAGTTCACCAATTTGGACTATATTGTTAGGTCCATTACCTAACATCCAAATGAACCTCCATTTTCATTACAGGTTGTAATGCGCATTACAGGTTGTAATGTGACAAGGGGATGAACACTTTCACAAGGCACTGTAAAGCCACGCTGCCTCGGATCCTGCAATCCATTGGACTCCAGAAACCTCACTATCCCTTGTTTTAGCAGTGTTTTGATTAATTTACTCACCAGAGGTCAGACTAACTGGTCTGTAGTTCTGAATCTCATCCTTACTTCCACATTTGTGTGTAGGGACCATATGCGTCTTTCTCCAGTCCTCTGGTACCACTCCTGACTCTAAAGAAGCACTAAAAAGGGCAGACAGTGGAGCTCTTAGAACGTCCCTAAGTTCCTTCAGTATTCTGGGATGTATCCCATCCAACCTTACCACTTTGTCTACTTTTAGTTTAGTTAGTTCCTCACGAATACAGTCTTCTGAAAATCGTTCAAAATCTCCTTTGCTTCTGTCCCTATTTGTGGGTGCTCTCTGAGGTCCTACTCCTGGCCCTTCATCTGTGAACAAAAACAAAAATATTTGTTAAGCAATTCTGCTTTATTCGGCTTCTACATATACCTCCTCTTCATTCTTGAGTCTGACAATAGCATTTTTGCACTTCCTCCTCTCACTAACATATCTGAAAAATGTCTTGTCATGCCATTTTACTGCATTGGCTATTTTTTTCTTCTTTTTGTATCTTTGCTTTCCTAACTACTTTCCTAGCTTTTCTAAGTTTTTCCTAATATTGATACTTGTCTTCCTCTTTCTGTGATCTCTTGTATTTTATGAAAGCCATCGTCATTTTTGTCACCTTTTCAGCTACTTCTTTTGAGAACCATAGTGGCCCCCTTTTCCATTTATTTACTTTCCAAGTTGCATTTCCTGTTTAATGTAATGACCAGACATATTTAAGTTGTCGGATGTTTCTGTTCCATGTGAACCGCGTTGATTGCAAATTGTGCGGTATATAAGAAATATAAATAAAATAAATAAAAAGGTTTGTTGCCCTTAAAATATCCCCTTTCATTTTTGCCCTTTGCTTTTCTATATCCCACAGCTGTTCCCATTCCACTAATGACTCCTTGAAATACTGAGAGAAGGATGTATCCCATCTTGGCAAAGTTAGGTTTTCCTAAAGTCTAGGACCCTCACTTTTGAATGGACTTTAACAGCTCTAGTCCTAATACTGAACCACACCATCTGGTGATCACTGGATGTGAGATTATCTCCTACTATAACACCAGAGACATTTTTCCCATTGGTAGGCACCAGGTTCAGTACGGCCCCTTCATATGTGGGCCCTGTTACCAGTTGCCGGAATAGCTCTCCCTGTAGAGAATCCAGAATCTCCTTACTTCTAAATAACACTGCAGCAGGGATGTGGCAAACAACATCTGGCATATTGAAATCACCTAACAGCAGCACTTCTCCTTTCATGGCAATACTGTGAATGTCTTCAATTACATTTCTATCCACTTCTTCTGCCTGTGAATGAGATCTATATATCACACCAATGCAAATGGATTTCCCATTCCCTCTTTCTAGTTTAACCGACAGCACCTCCTCCTTCCCTCATAAGCCTTGTAATTTTGTAGTTTTAATATGATTTTTTACATATAGTGCCACTGCTCCTCCCCTTCCTCCTACCCTGTCCTTACTAAATAAAGTATAGCCCAGAATAATTACATCTCAGTCATGGTTATCCAAAGCTGCCACTAAATCCAAGTCAGCCTCTTCCATTAAAGCCTCGACATCTGGGATCTTATTTCCCATACTATGGGCATTAACACACACACTGCTTTCCAGATCTTGCCCCTTTTAACCATTTCTACAGAGAGATTTAATTTTTTACTTACCTAGGGGCTTTCTTTACCTATCTCCAACAAATCTAATTTAAAGCCCTCTTCAGTAGGATAGCCAATCTGCTGTGAAAGACACTTTGACCCTTCTTGGATAGGTGGGCACCAACTCTGATCAGCAGCCCTTGGAAAATCGTGCCATGGTCCAAGAAACCAAAACGCACTCGATGACAGCATCCACACCGTCATGCATTCATCTCCAGGATGGGAACTTCTCTCCCTCAGCCTTTATCCTCAACAGGGAGGACTGAAGAGAACACCACCTGTGCACTTATCTGTTTCACTCTCTGACCCAGAGCCATGAATTCTTACTTTATGTGCGCGGAGGGATATCTATCAGTATCAATTGTGCCAACATGGATAAGCATCATCGGATAATACTCAGTAGGCTTGATGAGTCTGGGCAAACTCCCCTAACATCTCAGATTTTGCCACCTGGCAGAGAGCACACCTCCCTGGACATCAAGTTTGGTCAGCAGATGGACGCCTCAGTACCCCTCAGAAGAGAATCACAAATCACCACTACGCTTCGGTTTTTTGTGGTCACTGATTCTGCATCTTTGTATGTGCTTGAGCTCTGGTTCTTCCTGTTTCTGGGATGTTTTCACCTCCTCCATTTCCAGTGCTGCATGTTGGTTCTTCAATTTGATGGCCAGAGGAGTTGGATTGTCATTTCTGCAGACTCTGATGAATCGTGTCCAACTGCCTTCATTCTGTAGCATACCATCTTTACCTCTGTAGGAGAGCTTGGATGCCTCAAGAACCATCTTATCAATGTACTTCTCGCTGTCACGGATGCTTCTCAGCCTTGCCACCTCTTCTCTGAGGTCCTTCACTTCTTTCATGAGGGTTTCAGCTTGCAGGCATTGTGCACATGAAAGCAGTCCCTTGACTGGGATCAGGCTGTCCATCTGGACAGAGGCAGAAGCTGTAACGGGGCAACAGCTTTGGCAACACAATTCTTCACACAATTCTTCCCAACCATAGTTCAGTTGTTTGAGCTTTGGTACCTTGCTTGCAATGGAGACCCTCTAGTATAGCTATTGCTAGGGGATCATACAAGGCTGGTGCTACCATTAAGTAAACTAGACGGTCGCCTCAAGTGCCGGCCCTCCAGGGGCATCCATTGATGCTGCTGTTGCCCCTCTCTGGGCCAAACAGCCATGGCAATGGCTGAAACTGCTCCGCGGCACTTACCTTCAAACTGGCGCTGCAGGGCTGTTTGCTTCTGCTCCTCTCCGGCTCCCACTGCTAACCCTGTTTGCACATGAAGTCAGCATTGGGCATCAGAGAGTGGTGGAAGCAAACAGCCCCACAGATCTGAAGCTAGAAGGTAAGCACCACAAGGTTGTTTGCAGCTCTTGGTCTCGGAGAGGAGCGGCAGGGGCAGCAATGGGTGCCACAGTGGGAGGGGCACAAGGAATGAGATTTGCCTAGGGCATCTCATCTCCCTGCACTGGCCCCGGGATCATGGGTTTTATTTTGAACCTGGCCCCAGCCTAGATGGGAACAAGTGGGGTTGCTCTTGTACAGGTACCACTGGGCCAATAGACTACATTTGTGGTAGGCCTGGGGAGAAGGGAGGGGGGGTCATAAAGGGAGGAGACTTGGATTTTGGATTTGTAGAAGGGGCACTGACTACTTTGTAGTGCCATGGGGTAACATCCCCCAGACCACCGCATGACTTGTTACTGTGCTGATCCTTTAAAATCACAGCCTGGAGTATCAGGCCACATGTTAACAGCCCAATGCTTCCAATGGAAAAATAAGCACCAGCTTTGAAATGGCATTATTTTTCCCTGACCAGCAATCACTATGAACCAAACTAATGAGGTGTCCAGCATGCACTTGCATGCTTTGCATCTCATTAGTGTTTAATGAATGTTGTGGTAGCAATTTGTGTGCTATGGTAAAATAATTCACATTACTGCCCTTTAACGTGCGTTAAGGACCAAATAGCATGCGTTATTGCCATAATGCACTTAGGAAGTACCCCTCTTAGATGTTTATTCATTACAGAAACCATTATTGGATCAATGTTCAGCCATGGGAGGCGGTGTTTTTCTTAAATGATAGCCACCATGGCTATAAATAATGCAGAGATTCAGCATTGGTAACCAGATAATGTAACCAGCAACAACACTATATCATCGGTTATTCAGCACTGTTATACAGATAGCCTATCCAGATAACCCTAGAATAGCTTTTTTGCTGTCCTAAGTTATCTAGATAGTTATCCATATAGCGGCACTGAATATCGCCTCCCAACAGATAATTCATGACTCCACCCATAAACTACCCAGCACTATCCATATAGCGCTAAGGCAGACTGTAAGGATACTCAGCAGCACTATCCATATATTGCCACTTAATACTGGGTTATATACATATAACAGCACATTAAGCAGATAGAAGACGACCTAGTGGTTCTCTATTCAATGCATGACGACCTCCAACAATCACAGAATTAAAAACAACTTGCTGCTTACTCACCAAATATCTGATTTTGAGTCATAGCCTTGGTGTTTCAGTGCTTCTGGGCTCATGTAGTAAGCTGTCCCCGTAAAGGTGGTTGCCAGATCACATGATCCCATCAAAAGACGAGAAACCCCAAAGTCACCTTACCAAAAATAAATAAGGAAATTATGAGGCTACAGCAAACTGCCTGGGCATCAGTCAGACAGAAAATCAAGTAATTAAACTAAAGCAGATTTCAATTTCAATGCCACGTATGATAGTGATAGTTACTCGTGTTGTTTAGGTCAGGAGTTCTCATCATCGCTCCTTCATGACCATAAACAAGTCTGGTTTTCATGGAGACCAAGCCATTCAAAACTGACTAGTTCTTGGGTCACATGTATGCAAACACATCTGAAGAATAGTCATTGTGGATATCCTGTTTTCAGCCCTTGCTGAGAACCTCTGATTTAGCGTAGTTACTCACCTGTAACAGGTGTTCTCCAGGAGCAGCAGGAATCAGTTCTCACATATGGGTGACGTCGGCGCAGACAGAGCCCTCGTGCGGAGCATTTCCCCAGCTTTCAAAGAAAGCCTTTGGGAAAGCAGCTCGCATGCGTGGCCCCCTTCCCGCCCAAGGGTGCCATCTTGCTCAGTCTGATGACATAGCTAAAAGACAGCAAAAATCAAAATGAAGGATAGGACTGCAACTCCAGGGGAGGAGGGAGGGTCATGAGGACTGATTCCTGCTGCTCCTGGAGAACACCTGCTACAGGTGAGTAACATAGTAACATAGTAAATGACGGCAGATAAAAGTAACTACGCTTTCTCCAGGACCAAGAAGGAAGTCAGTCCTCACATATGGGACTCCCCAGCTCAAGGTTACTGTGAACCCAGAGCTGAAAAAATGGCTCTCTCTCAAGAGCCTCAGCATCCATGATAAGAATTTTCTCTGAGAACGCACCCCATACGGTAGCCCAATAGAAAGGGACGGAGTGTAGGAGTTGCCTAAACCTCAAAGAGATTAAGGAGTACCGCCTGGCCGAAAACACTGTCCCGCCGGGACTCTCTCTCCAGGCAGTAATGGGCTGCAAAAGTCTGGCTTGAAGACCAAGTTGCAGCCCGGCAGATGTATGCCAACGGAACAGAGTGAAGATGAGCTACTGACGCAGCCTTTTCCCTGACACGGTAGGCCGTGACCCGACCCTGCAAGGGGAGGTTGGCTGCCCTGTAAGCCCAGGCGATGCAGTCTGCTACCCAAGTGGACAACGTACGCTTGGAGACAGGTAACCCCATCCTATTAGGGTCAAACGAGACGAAGAGCTGAGTAGTCCTTCGATGCTCCCGCGTACGTTCTATGTAAAAGGACAACGCCCTTTTACAGTCCAGGGTATGCAAGACTGTTTCAGCCCGGCTGGCATGCGGCCTAGGAAAAAAAGGTCAGAAGAACCACCTCCTGATTGAGGTGGAAAGAGGAGACCACTTTTGGGAGGAACTTGGGATGGGTCCATAGGACCACCCTGTTCCTATGGAACCGCGTGTACAGTCTATCAGAAACCAGAGCTTGTAGTTCACTCACACGTCTGGCCGAGGTAAGAGCCACCAGGAAGAGCGCTTTCCAAGAGAGGAAGCGCAAATGGCAAGTAGCCATCGGCTCAAATGGTGGGTGAGTAAGTTGCTGCAAGACCACATTCAAATCCCACTCAGTTGCCGGTGGACGAACCGGAGGCTTGAGTAGAAGACCTCTGAGAAATCTGAACACCAAGGGACGAACCGACAGAGACTGTCTGTCCACCGGTGAGTGGTGTGCTGACAAAGCATTGAGGTGGACCCGAACAGAGTTAGACTTAAGGCCTAGGTCTCAAAGGTGAAGTAGATACTGCAGTACTACTGGCACAAGGCAAGAGAAAGGATCTTCATTGAGCTGAGCACACCATACCGTAAACCTACGCCACTTGAGGGCATAGGACTTTCTGGTGGACTGCCTCCTAGAGGCTAAGACCACCTCCTCAACCTCCTTAGGTAGAAGTAAGGAAGCTAGAACTATCCTTTCAGCAGCCAGGCCATCAGATTGAAGGACCTGAGATTGGGGTGCAGAAGGGAACCCTGCTCTTGAGACAGGAGATCGTGTTGCAGCCCCAGAGGGAACAGAGCTTCCACCTTCAACTGCAGAAGAAGTGGAAACTATGGCTGCCTCGGCCATCTGGGGGCTACCAGAATCACCGAGGCATTGTCCCGGAGGATCTTGAACAGAGTTCGGGCCACCAGGGCCATGGGAGGAAACGCATACAGGAGGCCCGTAGACCAAGAGATTAGAAAAGCATCTGCTGCCATCCTCAGGGAATGCAGCTGTCTGGAGCAAAACCTGGGCAGCTGACGGTTTAGTGGACTTGCAAAGAGATCGATGGATGGAAGTCCCCAATGGAGGAAGATCTGCTGGACCACCAATGGATTCAACTGCCATTTGTGGGGCTGGAGAATCCTGCTTAGCTTGTCTGCTAGAAAGTTTTCCTGACCACGTAGATAAACTGCTTTGAGAAACATGCCTTGTCTGACCGCAAAGGAGCAAAGGTCCAGTGCCTCCTGACATAGGAGCCTGGACCCTGTGCCTCCTTCTTTGTTCACGTAGAACACTGCTACCTGATTGTCCGTCTGAACTAGGACAGACTGTTGAGAAAGAGCATGGCAGAAGGTTTGCAGAGCTAAGCGGATTGCTCGCAGCTCTAAAAGGTTGATCTGCTGTGTGGCCTCCCAAGGGGACCACAGGCCTTGAGTGCACGTGCCCTGGCAATGTGCACCCCAGTCCTTTAAGGATGCATCTGTCGTCAGCAGCCTTGTGTGTGCTGGAGCCTGAAAAGGTACACCCCTGAGAAGGTTTGGCAGATGTAGCCACCACTGTAAGGAGTTCAGAAGTCGTCTGGACACCTTTACTCTGTCTCGGAGGTTGCCGGCGGCTTGTGTCCACTGATCTCTGAGGCACCATTGAGCAGCCCGCATGTGCAGATGGGCATTCAGGGTCACATGTACCGTAGATGCCATATGGCCCAGGAGCCGCAGGTAGTGCCTGGCGGAAACACAAGAATTGCCTTGGAACTGGTTGGCCAAGTCCATAAGTCTGTGGGCCCTGTCCTTGGGCAAGTAAGCTCTTGTCTGAAGAGTGTCCAACCTGGCCCCTATAAACTCTAGGTTCTGAGAGGGGAGAAAAGTGGACTTTGCGTAGTTTATGACGAAGCACAGATGCTGAAGAAGAGAGACAGTGCGAAGAGTGGCCTGTCGGGCCTCCTGGGGTGACTGGCCCAGGATTAGCCAGTCATCCAGGTATGGGAAGACAAAAATCCCCTGATTTCTGAGAAAAGCCGCCACCACCGCCAGGCCTTTGGTGAAAACCCTGGGGGCAGAGGTCAGGCCAAAAGGAAGCACTCTGTACTGAAAGTGGTTTCCTCCCACCACAAATCTGAGATATTGTCTGTGGTCTGGATGGATGAGGATGTGAGTATAAGCATCCTTTAGGTCTAAGGAGCATAGCCAGTCTCCCTGCTGGAGGTAGGGCAGCAGTATCCCAAGGGTAAGCATCTTGAACTTTTCCCTCGCCAGAGACTTGTTCAGATTTTGCAAGTCTAGGATAGGTCTGAGGCCTCCTGTTCTCTTTGGAACTAGGAAGTACCTGGAGTAGAAGCCTTACCCTTCCAGGTGGTGTGGCACCAGTTCCACCGCCTGTTCCTTTAAAAGACTTGCCAACTCCTGAAGGAGGAGGTCTCTGTGTAGAGGGAGTCTTGGAGGCTCCCCTGGATAGTAGGAGGGGGGTAGCTGGTGGAAATGGAGCATATAGCCCTTCTGGACTATGCTCAGTACCCAGGTATCCCCTGTGATGGCTGGCCACCTGTAGGCGTACAGGGTCAGCCGACCTCCTGTGCTGAGGGAGCTACCGGCGGAGGAGAGGCTATGCTGTGGGAGTCAAAAAAAACCCTCCCTGCTGTGCAGGAGCCGGAGTTGGCGGCTTGGGGGTTTTCTGCCTATGGGGCCCATGCCCCTGCCCCTTGGCCTGCTGGCCCTGTTGGGGAGCTGGAGAGGCCTGGTACTGAGGGTAGGTTTTGTAGGCAGCACCCTTCCTCGGGAAAAAGGGCTTCTTTCCAGAGCCCTTCTTTTTGTAAGAAGGGGCAGAAGTCTTTCTGGACAGTCTTGTCCTGGTGAGAGTCTCGGTCTCGATTTCTGCAGCCTTCTCAGTCATGGGCTTGCTGAACAGGTTGTCACCTCGGCACGGGACATTGACCAACTTGTCCTGTACCCATGACTTCAGGTTCGACGACTGTAGCCAAGCCTGACGGCGTGCACTGATGCCGGCTGTGGCTACCCAGGTCGAAGCCTCGAAGCCGTCATAGGCTGCTCGAGATATAAACTTCGAGCACTCCCAGATCCCTGAAGACAAGGCTTTGAATCTCTGCAAGGGTTCCTCGGAGAGGCCAGCCAAGAACCTGGCAATCTCCTTTGCCAGGTCCCGTAAGTACATGCCCATGTACAGCTGGTAAGACTGGACACGGCAAGACAGCATAGAGCCCTGGAAGCACTTTCTACCAAGAGCATCCAAGTTCCGGGCCTCCCAGCCAGGAGGCTCCGAGAAGTACATCTTTTGACTTTTCAGCCTGTGCATGGCCGATTCCACATCCATGGAGTTGTGCGGTAGCTGCACCTTTTGGAACCCAGGGCTCTTACAGACTCGATAAATGGAATTGACCCGCTTGCTCAGAACCGGCGCCAAGGCCGGTGCTTCCCACATACAGAAGAGCAGCTGTTCCAGCATCACAGGAACCGGAACAGTAAAGGCTTCCTTCGGAGGAAAATCATACTGGAGGGCATCAAGCTCTTCGGCTCGAGGCTCCTCCTCGGCATCCACTGGGAATGCCAAAGCCTTGGCCATGTCCCTGACGAAATCCAAGAACCAGGTATCCTCCGGGGGGGACCTTCTCCGAGGCTCGGACTCCGGGGAGTCCAACGGGACGCACCGGGTCCGGAAGGTGTCAGGAGACTCCTCGTCCTCCGTCTCCCATGCTGACTCCTCCTCCGAGGAGTCGAGCAGCTCCAGCCGTGTGGGCCTCGATGCCACCCACCCCGACGCCGAGGGCACCAGCGTCAACGATCTCGGCCCTGCACGGGAGGTCGAGGGAGACCTTGGCTGAGGATCAACTCGAGACTTGATGGACTCGAGGATCGGCTCAGCCTCCGGGTTCGACTTAGACGTCGAGGTCCCGGTGGTCGGGGCAGATGCACCAGTCAGACCAGCGATCAGTACCCGCTGCTGCTTCATGAAGGCAGCCAGGCTGCTCTCCAGGGCTGTCAACCTGAGACCGAGCTCAGGAGACTCTGCAGTCCCCGACTCGGGCCCCGATGGCATCGGGCCTGATGTCGGTTCTCCCGGAGGAGAGTAAACGAGAACAACAGAAGTTACCTGACTCCGGCTCCAGGCGAGGTAGTTTGGTCGGCCGCTCCGACTCCGAGAGCCTGGGACGGCGGTCAGGGCTGCGCGACTTGGCCCTCGAGGATCCAGGTGCCTCCACTGATGCTGCCCTCACAAGCTTCTTCTTCCTTTTGTGCTCCCAGGTGGGAGACCCAATCTCAGAGGACCCACGACGGCGCTCGGGGTCAGACTCCCGAGATGTTGAGGCCTCTGACAAAGTCCGGGCCCGGCCGGACACAGACTCTAAAAAAATTCTTTCATGTTGATGCTGATGGCTCTGAAGTGCCTTCAATGACATCTTGCCACACAGGCCACAGACCAGCGGGTCATGGTCGGGCCCGAGGCATCAGAGGCAGCAGTCGTGTGTGTCGGTGAGAGACACAGGTTTCTTACACCGATCACATTTTTCGAACCCGCTGGCAGCCATCAGGGGAAAAAGGGCCCCTGCAAGGTCAAAAGACAGGGCTGCCTGTGAAAATAACAGAAAAAGTGCAAACGCTAGTCACAAAGGACAAAAACTGAAAAAGAAGTTCCGGACTCGATACCGTTGTACCGAGCCGAGGTAGCATGTGGAACCAGCGTCGAACCAGATAAAGAGACGCAAAAAAATCGCAGAAAAAAAATCAACTTTTCCCGGGTGACACGAACTACATCCATTGGGCTCTGCGGAAAAAGAAAGACCGGGCAAGATGGCACCCTTGGGTGGGAAGGGGACCGCGCATGCATGCTGCATTCCCAAAGGCTTTCTTTGAAAGCTGTGGAAATGCTCCGCACGAGGGCTCCTTTGGTGCCGACGTCACCCATATGTGAGGACTGACTTCCTGCTTGGTCCTGGAGAAAGGATGAATGTTGACTTTAAAGTCATCCTATGTCAAATGTCAGTGTCTGTCATATTCCCTCCCATAAAAAGAACCGGATATCATGAAGTCTCTTACTGACCAATCAGCTTTTGAATCAGTTGCCAAAAAAAGCTGTCTCGAAGCCCTATATTTTTTTTCTTTGAGTTGCAAAAAAGAATTACACCACCCCACTCACACATGGGAACTGAAGATGTGGAGAGGCTATTGACTTATTGTGCTCAAATAATGAAATGAGCTGCTGAGGAGGGAATGAAGACTGGGAACTAAATTAAGGCTGAGGAGGTTAATTGAAGTTGGTGAAGGGTTACTGAGAGAAGGATGGATCCAGTTGAACATGGGAGAAAAGATTAAGGAGTGAAAAGAGGGAGGGGGAGAGAAGGGACTGGAGATTGAGTAGATACAACACAAACACACACTCACACAACATTAAAGAAGGCCTTTGAAAATGTGTACTCCATGGAGTACACCTTTCCAATTCTGAAAGGGAATCACTGCATGTCTAGTAAACTGTAAGCATCTGAGCTCTCAAATCCTGTTATTTATGATGTGTATTCTTGTAGGGGGGGAATATTCAGCGGCAGAGGCTAGCACTTGTAAAGTGGCTAGCCATCACCGCTGAAGTCTAACCCCGGATATTCAATGCCAGGGCCATATCCGGCCACCAGCATTGAATATCTACGTCGACGCTGCCCAGTTAGCTTCCATAGGTTAAAGTTAGGCCAGCATTTGCCATACCTTACTTTACTCATTTGTCAATAACCAGGCAGCAGTTCAATATCGCTGCTGCCTGGTTAGTGAAAGGTGCCCCCTCCGCTCCACCTGATTGCCTCTGATACGCCCTGATGCTAAGCCTACTTAGCATCAGGGCATGTATCAGCGGCACTAACCATGTTAATGTCACTGAATATCCAGCTTAGCAACATTTAAACAGTTTGCAGGTCTGAAAACCATGTAAATGCCTTTGAATTCCTCCCTGTAGTTCTTTTTTTTAATATTTTATATTTATGCAATTTTACATATACAACCAAGAAAATTAACAAAAACATTGTACAGAAAAAGGGTAAAACAGTAGGACAAAACAAAGTAAGCAAATAAAACAAGTAAATAGATAACTCTGTCCTGCCCACCCCAGCCCACTAACAAAGGCAAAAGAGGAGTGAATCCAGCACTAAGTAAATCATCAAAAAGTTGCATAAGAAAAAGGGGCTAGATAAGTCTCAGGTATACAAATAAATCACAGCACAACAGGCGTGGAGTCAATAGAGACTTCTATATGCCTCACATTCACAAAGGCTAACAACTGAGAAGGCTCATAGAAAATATAAGAAACAGGTTAGTATTTCACCAAGCATTTGCATGGGTGTTTAAGAAAGAAAAGCCCTCCCAGCTGTAATACCCCTGGGCAGAGCAAAAGAAAATCCTTGCGGTGATGCTAGGTGACATTAGCCAGATCAGGAAAAATATTAATTTTTAACCCACAAAATAAAATATTCCTTTTATGGAAAAAGAGTCTTAAAAGCCATTCCATATCCAATAAAAGGGCAAACGTCACCAATAATGTGCGAGGAACTTCAAGTTACTCCCGTGAGGATTCTAACAAAGCCATTATATTTAACATATCAGAATGTTGAACCTCCATTCCCTCTGGGAGAGATACTCTCGTTCCCCTAGATAAGTAAAACATCTTCACAACTGGGGGAAGCGATTCTCGTGGAACTGCAAGAACATTCACCAAGTATTCATTAAACATATCTCTCGCCGACACTGCTGATATATTGGAAAATTAAGTAACCAAAGGTTATTTGCTCTAGACATATGCTCCAAATATTCCAACTTAGAATCCATCAAAGAAAAGTTCTTAACAAAAAAGTTCCGACTAGGCCTCATAGGACACCAGCTTAGGTCAAACGTCGAGTACCCCAGATTTAACTGACTCAATGGAACTAAACAACTGTTCAATCTTAGTAGAGCTTTCTTTGAGTACAAGAGAAGTTACTTGCAGCAATAAAGCTTCCCCAAGCGATATAATCGCCAACCAAATGGATTCCAAGGTGACGTTTGCTGGCTCTCAAGTACGAAAGATGCATCTTCTCCAGATTGGCCTGCCAATGCCTCCGCAGCTGCTGGCGTATTGTCTCCTTATGGCTCCATAACTCGACCTCTTAATTGGGTTCCACCTGATCGCGCTGCAACCCAAGCGTGTTGAAGTTGTTCCGGGGCAAGCTCATTCATGGCCCCATTCACTCTCGCACCTGGCCCTCATTGCTCAAATGACCCCAACTCTTCCAGGAGAAGTCGCTGCAACAGGCATTCACGGGGAGATTGTTGATGACATGCTGCTTTTGGCATGGGCCATGCATCAGGGGAAAGAGATGACAACTCCAAAGCAGGTCCCGTGCTAACCAGCCCCAAAGCAACTGCAAGCAGAGTTTCCTCCCCCGCAACCGGAGACTATAGCAGCCGAACTAAGAATGCATCCAAAGGACCAGAATCCGAAGAAATTGGTGTAGAAGCTGTGGAGGTTTGAGAGGGTGGTAAACCCCCCCTTAGCTTTCCGGTTCCTACCCATTAAGAAACACCGCAGCCACCAACAGATCTAGCTCACGTCATCTTGGCTAAGCTCCTCCCTCTCTCAAAGTTGTAGTTCTTAAATAAAGTTCATAATTATTCATTTTATTTGGCATGAATACTTGATAGGCTAATGTTAAACATTCATGATAAGTAGATAAATGAATAAGAGTTTTGCTACTTCCAGCTTGGTGAAGCTAAAAGGCAGATCAGCAAAATGCAGGCCAGTCTTGGGCAGTTTTGGTCCTGAAAAATGCTTCATGGCCTCTGTGGGGTAGAACTGTTATTTTGTATCTTCTGCAACCACCCTGGGATCCCCCAACATCTGCCATTATCTGCTGATGGTTCCACCCATAATGTCATTTCCAGGCTGTTAACACCAAAGGCCAATCCAATGTAGATTGAAAGTCACCACCCAAAAAGAAAAACCAAAGGGGTTGACCCCCTTGGAAAGCATCTTTGAGAGCACTGGGTTAACCCTGAAGACTTTTCAGACTTGCTTTTAGGCGACGTCTGTTGGCCTTTCTCCAACTTTCAACATGTTAATTTTTTTGGCAGGGAAAAGAGGTTTAGCATTCTGATTCATTGGTCTTGATTCTATTGATAACTGTTTTATTGTCATTTTATTGTTCTATTAATTTTATTGTTTGTATTAATATTGGTTTTGATAGGCTATAATTGTATTATTGACTGTTTACTTTTATTTTACTCTGATTTTTTGGCTAGATCTGAGTCTTCCAAGTAGCATGTGGAGCTACGGTGGTATACTTGCTCACATGAAAGAATAGGTCTATTAAGCAGGGTTTGTGGACATTTCTTCTTCCAACTTTCTTATGCATTGTCCTTGTTTAGAATAAATCATATTTTTGGGTAAAGATAAGTATGAACCTGAAATTTATGGAAACCTATTAGGACAGTATAAGACAGGAATATATAATCCCTTGAGAAAAAGCTAAGACTTTGGCATGACACTGGAAAAATGGGTGCACATTTTCTCTTTGTAGGAAAAATAGGTGTTCAATCTCCCCCTTTGAATTCTTTAAAAATTCTTAAATGACTGTTATAGATAGGGTTCTTCTTTCGACTTTCTAATGCATTGTCCTTATTTAGAATAAATCATGTTTTTGGGTAAAGATAAGTATGACCCTGAAATTTCTGGAAAACTATTAGGACAGTATAAGACTTAGGAAAATATAACCCCTTGAGAAAAAGCTAAGAATTCTTTCTCCTGACCTGGCCTGCACCCCGATCACTGTCCCATCACTGAACTCATTGTTGGAGTCCTCAAACCTGATCCCCAACAGACCAGCTGACATCGTGGTGGTAATCTCCACCCCCTCCAACCACATCATCTATCGGAGACCAGGAACTAATTTATAAGCACAGCGCCGCAGGAGCACCCGCGTCTAAGGGCCCTGAGGTGTGACCCTTAGAGTGGACCCATAGCCACCCCCAGAGGGAAGGTAAGAAGCCTCCGCTCCTCTCACCTAAACAAGCGCAACCCACAATAACTCACCCTGAGAGGTGCACCCTCTGTGAGCTTAGACCATCTTTACTACCCTGGCGCTTTAATCTCCTAACCTCCCATGACATCAGACACAAGCATGCCCTACACAGGTTTATGGCTTGCTCTTCAGGGCCTCTCCATCTTACTACTCACTGGGAGTGCAGCATTCTCAGTCAACCATTACCCTATCCACATAATACACAGCTCAAGGCCTCCAAAGCTATCGAAGCAATGGCACCCATCCAGCTCATATCTCAATCCAAAGCCAGGAATCCTCATCAAAACTGAACCTAGCTACCCTGCCCCAAGGCACACCAAACACCCATACTGCAACAACACCATCACCTGTGCCCTAATCAACTCATGCTCTGCCCGCAACAAAATACAGACTCTATCTGACTGCATTCTGGACAACAAGATAGATATCATATGCATTACAGAAACATGGTTTACAGAAAACGATGAAGTTCTATTAAACTAGCGCAACACTACTACACATGCCATCCACAACTGCCCCCGCACCACCAACAGAGGAGGAGGGATCTGCATACTGTCCGCCGGCGCCCCTACTGGCGTAGTAATATAAGGGCGTCTGCTGACATTTACTTTGAATCAGGGAGTATTTGAGCTGCAGGACCCAAAGGATTGTGGTCCTTGTAGTATAGTGCTCCCTGTAATGAATAACTACACCAAATGGAGGGTGAATAAGGCTTTATTTCCCTGCTTAATGCTCTAGGTTCAAATGAGACAACAAACTTAAAGTGGAGGTAAGGTTTTCCTCAAACAATAGTAAAGTTCCACCATGGACTAAACAGTTAAATCTTGTATGCTGTACAATTGACTGTTTAGCTGGGTTAAGGGATTTTTCCAACCAATAACAAACAATTAGAACAGAATGATTATCAGCTTCACCATTTTAAGAATCATTTCTTCACTGTACAATTAGCATGGCAAGCAACTACCTCTTAAGCAATAGTTACATTCCATAGGTTCTGTGTGAGGCATGGGAACACTGGAGCTGTAATCCAAATCCATTGATTCTGGCTCACTATAATCTTCAATGTTTAGAGAATCCTCAGTGTCTTCTAATTGCTCACAGAAGTTCCTTGGCTTATCACATAACTTCCTTAGAACCCTTTTTGAAAGTGGTTTTAAATAGTTAACTTTGCTTCTTCTCTGGTATTGAGATTTATCTACTTGCATAAAGCTATCTTCATTGAAAGTCCTTTTTAGAATAAAAGTTTTCTCATACCTTATCTTCCGTGGAGTGCCACGCCTAGGATTCAGCTTACTCTGTAGGTTTTCTTGTTGCTCCTCTGTCCTGTGCACTGCTCCACAATTAAGGCTATTAGGAAAACCAGACGTGGATTTCCAGTCTTTACTTGAAGAACTCCTATTAACAGGCAGGCTGCTTCTCTGGGCCTTATCCCAGAGCTGAGACTTGCCTCTGTCTGTATACGTTCTTCTCTCTCTGTTGGCTACCCTCCTGGGTACCTCTCTTTGCTGGACCCCTTGGTCTCTCTGCTGCACTCCTGTGCTGGTACCTGAGCTCTCTTCCCAGTCTCTGTGCTGGATTCTTTGCTGCAGTCCCTGCTGCACACCTGGGTCTCTTGAGCACCCCTTCTGGTCTCTGTACCGGTCTCTGTACTGGATCCTCTTCAATCCTCCATACTGCTCCTTGTACTGCTCTTTCTTCAGTCCCCCATACTGCTCTGCTTGCCGCTCTGCCTCTCTGCTCATCTGACTTCCCTTATGAAGGGATTCCCAGCCTGCACGCTGTGAGCTTGAGGACAGGTGAAAACAATCATCATTAAGGTGCTCAGAGCTTGAGCACGTGGGTTCAGACCTTGTGTAACTGTTCCTGCGCCCTCTGGCTGAGCTACACTGGAACTGCGCTCTCTGGCTTTTCTGAGATTTATGCAAATCAGGAGTTTTTTTCAAGGCTGTTTCTTCCCTAGCTCCAGCCTCATGACAATACTCACAAAGAAGAACCTTAATCAACACCATTGACATAGTCTCAACACACAACATTGACATCCTCATAATTATAAACAAACACTTCACCATCTGCCTAATATACAGAGCCCCACACAAGAAAGCTGATGATCTATCCACACTTCTGAAAGCGATCTGCTTCCACTCATCCACACAAAAAAGCTTTATCCTTCTTGGAGACCTGAATCTTCCTTCTGCCTCCAAAACCAAAACTATAAGATTTGGAGGTCCCCTTTTCAATAGGGGATTTTCCTTTCTTATTGGTTGGCATGTGAAAGGGATACACTGATTGGCCAGTCTCAGTTTTTTGGCCAGTGATAACATCAGACGCCATTTTTAAAAGCATTGGATGGGCAGCGGTTTGGATTCTCAGCCCGTGCTTATGAGACTGCAGGATTTAAGTTTTCATATAACCTGATGCAAGGTCGAGAGTGGAGGCCCGAAATGTGGCACGTGTTGTCTATTGGGCAGTGATAAGCACAAACTGGAGAAGAAAAGTTAAAGATAAGTGGTTTAAATGTTCTTTCACTTAAAAATGTAATTAAAAGAGAGCAGCTACAGCGAGGAGGTGGTTGTTGTTTTCTACCTTATTTTGGTTTGAAGCTCCGACGAAAAATTGTTAGCTGTCTTTAATCGGGACCTTCTTGGAGGATATTTATTTTGATTTCTGATTGATGAGACAATATATGGTTTTGTAAGCGTACCATTCTTAGCAAAAGTTATAGAAAAGACTGTTTAAAGCCAACTCCAGGATCACATAGACCACCACACACTACTAGATCAGCATCAACATGGATTCTATCCCTATCACAGCACAGAAACCTTATTTACCTCGCTTCTAAACACACTCATCTCTGGTACAGAAATTCTCACCAACGGCTTTATCCTGCTCTTTCTGAACATAACCACCACATCTGACACTGTGTCTCATCAAATCCTACTCAACCAGCTTCATAACAGCAGAGTACAAGGCAAGCCCCTCAAATGGATTAACTCTTACCTATCAAATCGGAGTCAACAGATAAAAATTGGAACCCAAAGATCCTCCCCTTACATCCTACTACAAGGGGTACCCCAAGGATCTTCCCTGTCATCACTACTGTTCAACATCTACATACAACCACTGAAGCTTCAATGTCAACTACCTTATTTACGCCGACGACATCATGATCTACACACCTTTCACTACACCCACTCCAGACTACTCGTAAATCACAGCCTGCTTCACCGAAATAGTCTATTAGCTCCACCTTCACAACTTGTCAGTCAACTTCAATAAAACAGAAATTCTACATGTCACAAGAGACCCCAACTTCAGCCCACCCACCTCATCTGTCAGGGTTGGCAACACTGACCTTCATGTCAAACAGAAATCAGATACATGGGAATCATACTAAATCAACAAGTGAACTTCCTAGCCCAAGTCCAGAACACCATCAAGTCTGTCTACTACAAACTCAGAACCCTGAGAAACCTACGTCCCCTCCTCACCACAGAAAGTGTCTGCTCAGTATGTCAAGGCACCATCACCCCTATTCAACTACAGCAACTCAATATACCAAGGTCTACCCAAGCATACACTTCTTCCACTGCAACTCGCCCAGAACACTACAGCATAAACCATCTTCCAAGCATCAAAACAGACTCACATCACACCCACCTTTAAACTCCTCCACTGGCTACCCATCACCTCAAGAATCAAATACAAGGTCCTCACCACCATCCACAAGGCACTAAATAACCACTCCTCCGAGCACCTTCAAACACTAATCAGTATCCAACACCAACAGACCGAGAAGACACAGCACACAAAATCTCTTAGCCTCCCACTCCAGCTTTGCAAGAGCAACCAAAGCACATGCCACAGAGCATTCTCACTCTATACCCCCACCCTCTGGAACTCACTACCCCCAACGCTAAGAAAAATCAAGTCAATTGGGGACTTATGGAAGAGATTAAAAACCCACCTCTTTCAAGAACCCAACCAAACGCAACGTAACATGAATTGTCGCAAGCCCAAAGGATTTCTCTCACTCTGCCTCCCTGAAACTTTCACCTGAGAGGCCTCAAGCAACCCCCCCCCCCCCAATGGCCACATCCCTTCAATTCCAGAAGATGCTTTCCCTCCCTAGCTCATACTAACTTTGTGAATCCCCGTTATATATAAGATATTCCTTGTATTATACTTCTGTAATCTACTATTCTTAACAATGTTTTATGTAACACAAGTGCACGCAAAAGTTCCTTGTTTTCACCCAGTTCCATGTAAACAGTTTTGACTGGTAGAAAAATGGTATAGCAAAATCTGTTAAATAAATAAACAGCTAATCTATTTTACTTATTAATGCCAGATCAGTGTCAAAGTACACTTGCTGTTAATGACCTAAGTATTGATTAAAATGCAGATATCTTATGAATTACTGAGTCTCAGTTGTCTGAAGATACATGAACTATGCTTTCTCAACTTCATCTCTCTAAGCTAGGATAGGTATACGTGATAGAGGTAGCAATGAGTTACTATCACTCTCTTTTTTTGGTAAGAATGCAGCTTTGTCAGCTGCTAGGCTGGACATCTTTATATGCAAAGATATGCCAAATTAACCAAACTGGTATACTGGTGATCTGTTGCCCACTAGGCGTGATGCTAGAAAATCTGGAGAACTTTATTGAGTAAAACATTGATTCAAATGGACCCCATGAGGCACATTTCACAATGGGACATCCAAGTGCAATCTGGGACGTCAAAGACAGATCACCTGGAAAAAAAAAAACCACAGACACATGCAAGTTCAGATACGATTTCAGAAACATGGACATGCTCAATATGCACGTATATCAAACATCTATATAGAAGTCCTCAGGATAGCATTTCAGACCCCATATGTCTAATAGCATAATAGAGTAGTGGCTTAAAAGCAGGGTGGCCAGGGTTCAAATCTCAGTGTGGGTTTGTAATTCTCCATCTTCTCTATCATCTCTGGATGTTTTAAGTTGAAAACAAGCACTTTCCTGATGCTTATTTATGCCTGGAGCAGGTATATACATGGATGTGCCTGCAGACGTCTCTGATGTTTCTGAGATCGAATGAGGATGTGTTAAGTCTGTTGCTCCTCCATGGACATGCCTCCGCCACACCCCCATGCCTATTTGTACGTCCTTGCACCAGAGACATCTGCGAATGTCATTTGTGGAATGGCTAAGGAGATTTGTCTGTGATTTTGATGTCCACGCACATGTCTTCAGATGTCCAAATCAGGATTAAACCTTTTAAAATGACCCTCCATGTGATTTGCTGGTATTGTGCTGATTCAGCTTTTTGCTGTGCACCAGAATTTTATCTCCACCTATAAGTAACTTTGAAGAGCTGATAAAGGAACTCACAAGGCAGGACATATTCTTGAGCTGGTTCTCTGCTGCAAAATGTGACTATCAGCTACGCTAAAGATATATCAATTCTGACTGTTTCTTTGCTGAGGACTGTGAATTCTTATTTATTTAATTATGAGGACCTATTTACATAAATTCATGAGGCAAATTTGATTAAGAGCTTTCCTTTTTTAAATATTTATTAAGAAAAAGAGCATCAATTGTTTCAGAGGATTTTGTTGAATATCTAGTGAATTCTGAAGTTATGTGTTCAGGAATATACTAGATCAGTGGTTCTCAAATCTGTCTTAGGGGACAGGTGGGTGTCATGATACCTTCAATGAATATCTATTTTGTTTCTATATATGTGTGTATCTTCTGGGCTGCTATGTCCAAGGGAAGCTCAAGACAAACTGCTGCCTAAGGTGAGAGATGAGCTGGCATCCCCCTTCCCCCCCCCCCAAAGCGTAGTTACTCACTTGTAACAGATGTTCTCCAGGGACAGCAGGAACCAGTCCTCACTTATGGGGTGACGTCGGCACTGACGGAGCCCCATGAGGAGCAAATCCCCAACTTTCAAAGAAAGCCTTTGGGAATTGCTACCATGCATGCGCGGTCCCCTTCCCACCCAAGGGTGCCATCTTGCTCAGTCAAATGACCTAGCTAAAAGACAGCAAAAAAGAAAATGAAATAAGAGCTGCAACTCCAAGGGGAGGAGGGAGGGTAGTGAGGACTGATTCCTGCTGTCCCTGGAGAACACCTAGCATGGCTGGCAGAAAAAAGGAGGTAATAATGCCTCAGTATAAGTCTTTGGTGCGACCTCATTTGAGTATAGTGTGCAATTCTGGAGACTGCACCTTCAAAAGGATGTGAACAGGATGGAGTCGGTGCAGAGGGTGGCTACTAAAATGATTAGTGGTCTTCATTATAAAGCATATGAGGACAGACTGAAGGATCTTAATATGTACACCTTAGAGGAAAGGTGGGATAGAGGTATGATTGAGATATTTAAATACCTCCGTGGCATAAATGTTCAGGGAGAGAGCCTCTTTCAATTGAAAGCAAGTTCTGCTACAAGGGGACATGGGATGAGGGTGAAGGGAGAGAGATTCAGGAGTGATATGCGGAAATATTTCTTTACGGAAAGAGTGGTGGATCCGTGGAATAGTCTCCCAGTGGAGGTGGTAGAGATGAGGATAGTAACTGAATTCAAAAAAGCATGGGAGAAACACAGAGGATCTCTAAAGGTAAAAAGGGGACTGTTGTAGTTGTTGATATGGAAGGACAGACTAGATAGGCCATGTGGTCTTTTTCTGTCGTCACATTTCTATATTTCTATGAGTAACTATGCTTTCTCCAGGAACAAGCAGGAAGTCAGTCATCACTTATGGGACTCCCCAGCTACAAGCTACCTGGAACCCATAGCCAAAAAAGGCTCCCTCAGGAGAGCCGCAAGCAGCCGCAAGGACAACTCTAACAAGGGAGTGACATTCCGGTAGCCTAAACACAAAGAGGGTCAGAGAGCAGGAGTTGCCTAGACCTCAAATAAATTTTGGAGTACCACCTGGCCAAAGGCACTGTCCCGTTGGGACTCCCTATCCAGGCAGTAATGAGCTGCGAAGGTCTGCCCCGAAGACCAGGTGGTGGACTGGCAGATGTCCACCAACTGGACAGAGCGGATGTGAGCCACTGAAGCCGCCATGGCCCTGAACCTATGAGCCGTAACCCGGTCCTCCAGCGGGAGACCCACTGCCTCATAAGCCCGGCCAATGCAGTCCGCCACCCAGGTGGACAGCGTACGCTTCATCACAGTCACCCCCCAGCTTACTGGGGTCGTAGGAAACAAACAGCTGAGAAGTTTTCCTGTGACCTTGCGTATGCTGAATGTAAAAGGACAGGGCCCTCTTACAATCCAGGGTAAGGAGGACCGCCTCCGCCCAGCTGGCATGCGTTCTGGGAAAGAAGGTGGGAAGCACCACCTCTTGATTGAGATGAAATGGAGAAACCACCTTCGGAAGGAACTTGGTATGCGTCCGGAGCACCACCCTATTCTGGTAAAACCTGGTATAAGGCCTCTCGACTATGAGGGCCTGAAGCTCACTGACCCTGTGGGCAGAGGTGAGCGCCACCAAGAACACCACTTTCCAAGAGAGGTAATGAAGATGGCATGTGGCCATCGGCTCAAAGGACGGCCGGGTGAGCTGTCCCAAGACAACATTAATATCCCACTTGGCCGCTGGTGGACGCACCGGGGGCTTTAAGAGAAGCAAGCCTTTCAAAAACCTGGACACCACTGGGTGAGCAGAGAGAGGCCTGTCGTCTACAAGAAAGTGGTTTGTCGCCAGGGCACTGAGATGCACTCTGATGGAGTTAGACTTAAGGCCCTGCTCATTGAAATGGAGCAGGTATTGCAGAACCACAACAACTGGGCAGGAGAAGGGATCCACCCTCCGCCCAGCACACCAAATAGTGAATCTGGGACAAAAAGTTAAAGGAGTGGAAAAAAAGAACCCGGCTCGATACCGAAGTACCGATGCTGGAGGCGGAAAGGGTACCGGTGTCGACCAGCGAAGGAAAACAGAGAAAATAATCACTTTTTCCAGGACACCGAGAAACTACGTCTGAAGGGCTCTGTGGAAAAAAGGAGACTGAGCAAGATGGCATCCTTGGGCGGGAAGGGGACAGCGCATGCATGGTAGCAATTCCCAAAGGCTTTCTTTGAAAGCTGGGGATTTGCTCCGCATGGGGCTCCGTCGGCGCCGACATCACCCCATAAGTGAGGACTGCCTTCCTGCTTGTTCCTGGAGAAACCTGGCAACCAAAATAGAATGGCCTCCTCAGATCTCTAGTCAGGGTGCAGAGGTTCCCCTCATTCGGAACACCAGTCAGGTGGTTGCTCCAAGAAAAAAGAAATCAACATACTGTATTCCCAGGTTATATAATTAAAAAACAACAACCCTTTGCAATGCTGTTTATAGACAGCAAATATTGGAGTAGTTTAATTATGTAGCCAGGGAATTTAATATAAAACACACCGACACCTGACACTGCATGCTGGATTGGCATGGTATTAAATGTAAATATATATTCTACAAAAAACAACAGAGATGCACAGTGCTCACAGTGCAAGGAACAAAAGAAAAAGTGAGAGCCACAGTGCTGTTTGTAAACCAAAATAAAATTATTATAACTAATTTTATTTTGGTGTTATAAACTGGATTATGGTTCTTGCTTTTTCTTTTTTCTTTTCTTTTTTAATTTTATATTTATACAATTTAAACAAACTAACCAAGAATCAGTCTTGTAGAGAAAACGAGCACTTTAAGAAAACAAAGAAAAATACATAAGTATTCCCTTTGCATAATTAACAAAATTAACACAAGTAGTGCCCTTTAGCCCTCAATAAAGGAGGAGGAGACCATAAAGATAATAAACTTTATACCAAAAATGCAAGAAATTACTACTGAGCCTGCAACAGGCTAATTAATTATTCACATACCACTGGGAAGTCAATTGAGGCCTCCAGATGCTAGGCATTCACGAAGGCCAACAACTGAGAGGGCTCATAAGAAAAAAAGAGCCCTGCCAGCGGTTGAACCCCCGGACGGAGGAGTATAAATTCACACCGTCTCTTCTGTGTTTCCCTGGCCAAATTGGGGTACATCCTAATCAATAAACCATGAAAAAGTGCATTCCTCTTCTTAAAGAAAAGTTACAGCAACCATTTTTTTTTATCTGAGACTAGAGCAAAAGTCACTAGTAATGTAGATGGCATTACCGCTTCCAGTCCAGAAGTTTCCAACAGATCTGAGACATTAAATACATCAATTTGCTGTGTCCCAAGATCCCCAGACGAGGATTTCTTCTCACCCGAAGGTAATACAATTTCACCAGTGGAGGATGTGATTCCACTAGGATTGCCAAAATAACAGACAAATATTTCTTAAACATTTCATGTACTGAAAACATAGCTGTCTTGGAAACACTAATAATCCTTAAATTTGCTGCTTGAGATGCATTTTCCAGATGTTCAGTCTTCGCTTGCATAATGGTAGAACTCTTAGCTTGAACCTGATTCTTCAAAGCGTCCATTCAAGTTTTAGTCCCAATAAGAGAAGTCTGGAGAGCAGTGATCTGAGAATTTAACACATCAATCGCTGTAGAATGAGATGACACTCTATTGGCTAACCACTTAACCCTCCATAGCCCATGTTCCCTGTAAAATAGTTATCTCCAAGTTATAATGCCCTGTTCAATGTAATTTCAGTTTGTTCAATGTAAACCGCACTGATGCAGAATAGCGCGGTATATAAGAGAATGTAAATAAATAAAGAAGACATCTGTGGAAGCAGAGCATTTCCTAAAACGACTATAGTTGTCCAAATAGTCTCCAGCGTATAAGTTTCAGGGCATACTAGTGTAAAACCTAGCCAGTCCACTCCTGCAGATGACCCCTCCTCCATAGCTCTCGGCACCTGGCTTCCACCTACTGAGGCAGATACTCCTGCTGTCAGTTGCTCACCCAGCGGACTTCAACAGATTGCGTGCTGAGGAGACGCCAATAAACTCAACTCAGCATCCCAAACTCCGTCATCCAACCCTCGCAGCTGTAAACTACTTCCTAGCAAGGAAGGGCTCAACTATAGACTACCACCGGAAGTGCTGAAGGCACTGCAGTTTAAAAACCTGCTGCAAATCAGGGGAGAGAGATGAAGCAAACACTGAGTCCTCCGGCCCCAGCATATCTGCAGCCAGGCTTACCTCCCCTGACAACACCGGCTGTTGCAACGGCCAAAAGTATCCAAAGGGCCATGGGCCACTGCAGGCAAAGGCATCGAAGAGAGGTCAGGAGGGTAATGAACCCCCTTTAACTTTATGCTTTTTCCCTATTAGAAACATGACCGCACAAACAGGCTCAGCAAACCGCCATCTTGAGTCCTCTTTCTTTTTTATCATATATTCTGCATTCAAAGAAGCCCCTCTCCCAAAATGGGTGAAGAGCAGAACTAGGACATTTCCCTACAGAACATAACATACAAAAACATAATTTCTGAATCTGGTGTTATCTCAATAACGGCAATATAAACCCTCACCTGTATTGGGTAAATTGTGAAATAATATCAAACCCTACAAAAATCACTCAGGATCTGTAAAGAAAATCTACCATGCCATAACAGCATTATCTTCCAAAACTGATGCAGGTGCCTATGCGGAAAAAAGCAGCACTGTAAATACTGCAGCAAGCCCTAGAACATCCATATACCCATTTGGAAAACTGAACAAGTCTGATTACTACAATACAGATCCCTATATACAGACTCCGTCCTAACAAAATACCTGACTTCAGTCTCAAATGCAAAACACAGATAGACCTTCATCAAATACAAAATAAGTGATTACAACCTTAAAATAGAAATATGTAGACAAAAATTATACTGAAATCCCAAGAAGCCAGACTATGCATGCACTATAGATACCCCTGGATAAATATAACACATATAAATTCCAAAGACTGATATATTCAAATCACTAAATCAAAAATAAAATTCATTTTTTCTACCTTTGTTGTTTGGCTATTCTATTTTCTAATCGTGTTAACACCAGTCTCTGTTTTTTGCTTTCTTTGGTCTTCTCACAACTTGCTTTCTAGAATCTCCAGTCCATCTGTCATTTCTCATTTCTCCTGTCTTATTTACTTCCTTCTATCTCTGACATTGATGTTTTCCTTTCAGCTTTTTACCATTTATTTTTCCAAGCCTCTATCAACTCAGATTTCACTCTTCCTTTTTACCATCCAGCCCTCAAACTCCCTCTTTTTACTCCCTCTGCCTACCACTATTCAACCCTTAACACAGCCCTCACATTTCCCGTCTCTGCTTCACCGGTCTCTTATTCCCCAGTCTATAACTATCTCTCCTCTCTCTTCCCCCTCCCCACATGCAGCATCTCTCTGTTCCTCCCCTCCCCTGTCCAGTGTGTCCCCCTTTTTCTCATCCCCTTCCCCCATGTCTAGCATCTCTCTCCTCTCTCTCTCTCCCTATCCTCCTCATATACAGCTTCTCCCTCTCCATTTCCAGCATCTCCCCATCTCGTTCTCCCTCTCAATCCCACCTGTGTCCAGCTTTTCCCCCTCTATCGCCCTCTATATCCAGCATCTTTCCTCTCTTTCTCTCCCTCCCTTCCCCCCCATGTCCAGCATCTACCCTTTCTAACTTCCCTCTCTCCCCTGTATCCAGTATCTGCCTACTATCTGCACCCCATGTACATTGTCTATCCTCCGCCCTCCACCCACCCAGTGTCCAGCATCTGCCCTGTACCCAACTCATGTTCAGCATCATTTCTCCATCTCCTTATGGCACCCTAACCCCATGTTCAACATCTGCCCTCCTTTCCCACCCTGTGTCAAGCATCTGCCATTCATCTCCTTATGACCCCCTATTCCATGTCAAGCATCTGCCCTCCACCCTTACTCCATGATCAGCATCTGTTCTACATTTCTTTATGACCCCTTAACCCCATGTCCAGCATTTGCACCCTACTCCAACCCCATGTCAAGCATCTGCCCTCCATCCCCACTAAATTCCCATTACACTCCCAACTGCAGCTTCTAAGGCCCTCCCAATCTTGCTCCCTTTGATACAATAGTATGCATGGGGGGGGGGGGGACTGGGAGAACCTCGGAAGCACATAGGAGCCACAAAGATCATGCAGTTTTTGTTTTTACTTATGGCCAGGGCTGTACCAAGGGCTGTGAGAGTGGTGCAGCTGCACAGGCACAAGTACAGAAAGGGTGCTGGTACCATTACTGAGCTTCCAGGAAGCTCAAAAAGAGTGAGTTATTGCATGTGGTTGGGGCAGAGGGGGGTACTAAATTCATTAGTCGCACAGGGTGCATTTCAAGCTTAGTACAGTCCTGCTGGCTCCCACAGTACTCTCCCATATTTATCCAGAACACTGCACTTATCCTTCAAAATCCTAGCACAGCACCAGACCCTGCTCCCTCATCGAAACTCACAATAGAACTACAGTCACCAGGGACAGTGTAGCTTCACTTCCCAGAGTTTTCTCAGAGAATTTCCATCTAGTCCCATGAGGAATGGTCCCCAGAGATTTACCACACACCTAAATGTCATGATGGATACTGCTCACCCCAAAGCATTGCCAATTTTTATGATTGGCGACCTAATCTGAACAAGATAAATTTGCCCATATCGGATCACCAGTCTCAGCTACCAGAGAACACCATCCCTCAGGAGCAGACCGAGGATTATTCCTATCCTAAATTTCTACAAAAAAATATCTAAGACACTATCTTTTAGAATCAGCTCAAATGCTAGCTAACTTAAAGAATTTCCAACCAATCTTAAGTCCCATGGCACTCCTAAAGAGGTCACAGCACAGGTCCATTCCATCAGGTTCTGCAACAGGAAAAGTAAACCTGTACAGTTCTCCAAAGAAGTGGCTGCACAAATAAAGGTAAAAAACATAGCTTTCACAAAATTCAGAAGATTGCGAACAGAGGAACACAGAAAATAATGCAGGAAAAATATAAAAGAGACAAAGAAAGAAATAAAAACCCTATAACCACTGATTCCCCCCCCCCCCTGTTATGTGATACACCGCTTTGACCCGGTGAAAAGCGGGATATAAATACAGTTAAATAAATAAATAAATAAATAAAATAGCAAAAGCAAAGGCGAAAGAAATGATGGGTAAAACTTTTTTCTCGTATATTCGGGAGAAGAGGAAGACCGGAGGTGGAATTGCAAGACTCAAAAATGCCAAGGCCGGATTCATGGAAGGTGACATTGAAAGAGTGAGAATGCTAAACAAATATTTTGTTCAGAATTTACTAAAGAAAATCCTGGAGAAGGACTATCTATGATTGGCAAATATACAAATGGGAATGGAGTAGATACCACACTATTCACACCAGATGAAGTGCTTGAACAACTTGAAAAAATTAAAGTGGACAATGCCATTGGACCAGGTGGGATACATCCCAGGATAATGAAAGAGCTCAGAGAGGTTCTGGTAGGACCTTTAAAGGATATTTTTGATAGATCCTTGGAGACAGGAGAAGTTATGCAGGACTGGAGAAGAGCTGATCTTGTACCTTTTCACAAAAGGGGTAATAGGGAAGAGGTGAAAAACTATAGGCCAGTAAGCCTTATCTCGGTGGAGAGAAAAGAAATGGAGGCACTCCTGAAAGAGAGAATAGTGGACTTTCTAGAAACCAATATGTTGCATGATCCGAGGTAACATGGTTTTACCAAAGGATGATCATGCCAAACAAATTTGATTGAGCTCTTTGACTGGGTGATCAGAGAACTAGATCAAGGGCATGTGATGGATGTGATCTATGTAGATTTCAGCAAAGCCTTTGATACTGTTCCTCATAGGAGGCTTATCAATAAACTGAGCAGCCTGAGGATGAGACCCAAGATGATGAAATTGATCAGAAATTGGTTGACTGACAGATGACAGAAGATGATGGTAAACAGAACACACTTGGAAGAAAAGAAGGCAAGTAGTGGTGTGCCCCAGGGATCAGTCCTGGGACCAGTATTGTTCAATATATTTGAAAACGATATTGCTGAAGGACTGAAGGGAAAAGTCAGCTTTTTTGCAGATGACACAAAAATTTGCAACAGAGTGGACATCTCTGAGGGAGTGGACAACATGAAGAAAGATCTACAAAAGCTGGAAGAATGGTCTAATGCTTGGCAGTTAAGATTTAATGTGAAGATGTGCAGAGTCATGCATTTGGGATGCAGAAATCCAAGGGAATTGCATGCGATAGGGGACGAGAGGTTGGCGTGCACAGACCAGGAGTAGGATCTCGGAATGACAGTTAATGAGGATCTCAAGGTGACAAAACAATGTGACAAGGCAGTGGTCAAAGCCAGAAAGATGCTGGGCTGCAAATAGAGAGGAATAAGCAGCAGAAAGGAGGAGGTATTAATGCCCCTGTACAAGTTGTTGGTGAGGCCTCACTTGGTGTATTGTGTTCAGTTTTGGAGACAATATCTCAAAAAGGATATAAAAAGACTTGAAACGGTTCAGAGGAAGGCGACCAAAATGATTTGGAGCCTGCACCATAAGACGTATGAGAAGAGATTTGAAGACCTAAATATGTATACCCTAAAGGAGAGGAAGGATAGCGGAGATATGATACAAACATTTAACTACTTAGAGGTTAAATAAACAAACAAACTTTTTTCAAAGAAGGAAAGCTGTAAAACTAGAGGGAATAAAATGAAGCTGCAAGAAGGTAAATTGAAAGGCAATGTCAGGAAATACTTTTTCATTGAAAGGGTGGTAGATGCTTGGAATGCCCTCCCGATGGAAGTGGTGGGAGCAAATACAGTGACAGAATTCAAAATAGCATGGAACAGACACAGTGGATCCCTTTATAGCAAAAAGATAAAATCAAAATAAACTTAACTATTTCTTATACCTCAACAAATAGAGAGGAGTAACCTGCATGGAGTGGCGAGTACACCTACTCTAGTCACCTTACTGGGCAGAATAGATGGACCACACTGGTCTTTATCTGCCGTCATATACTATATTACTAAGTTACAATGCACATAAGAACATAAGAAATGCCGTACTAGGTCAAAACAAGATCCATCAAGGCCAGTATCCTATTTCCAACAGTGGCAAATCCAGGTCACAAGTACCTGTCAGGTTCCCAAAAAAGCACATGGGTTCCACAATGCTCATCCCGGGGTAAGCAGTGGATTTCCTGGGTCTTCTTTTCACAGGTCTGCGACTAAAAAGCTGTTTGATTATTTTCATCTAATTTCCATGTATTTTGGTGTGCTGAAAACAAATAAAATATTGAAAAACCTCCTAGACGTCATGATTTGCCACAACATGCAAAATTGTCTTCAAATTTATCAATTTTTTTCAAATTACTATTAATTAATTCAAATTACTATTAATTAATTCACATAAGTGCATTTAAGATATAAAATGCCAAAAAAACCTTAAAGGGGTTGTCCGAGTTATGTAAAAAAATATATAGCACTGTAAATCTGAGGTCAGCAATATATACATAAGCTAAGCAAGTTTTAAGTCCTTGCTTCTAATGGTAGAAGGGGTTAATCTTTCCTGAAGAATCCAGTGGGAGGGAGACACAGGGCAGATAGCAGCAGCTCCGGTCAGTGCAGGGGGGGGCATGGCCAGCACTGTGACATCTCGTGTACAGACACAGAGCTGCTCTCTCCTGCATGCCACACTTGTGCACGAATCATCATCAGGTTCTTGGTTCTAGGCTGTTCACACTTTTTCATTGCAATTCGTATTAACTTGTCATTCTTCAACCGTTATGTTATGGCTCCGCGAAAGTGTATTAATTCGCCAGACAGTTTCTGTTTCATCTGTGGTGAATATACAGTGTTGAAACAACAGCAGAATATTACAGACTTTGTGAAAAAAGTATACTTTACATACTTTGGACTAAAATTGGAGATCAAGATAAAGTCTGGGCGCCTCATAAAGTGTGCAAACGGTGTGTTGAGGACCTCCGAAACTGGTTCAAGGGTAAGAAAAAATCTTTCCGTTATGGGATTCCTATGGTATGGCGAGAGCAAAAGAACCATCGTGACGACTGTTACTTTTGTTCATGCGATGTGAAAGGGTTTAATTCCAAATGGAAGCATTCCATTTCATACCCCAATCTCACTCGGCAATTCGTCCCATCCCCCATGGCACAGATATACCAGTACGCATGCCCCCTGCTACCTTGGAAGAGATACCTAGCTCTGATGAAGGTGAAGTCATACCTGAACCAGATGACGAATCAAGTTCTGACTTTGAAGATGATACAAGACCAAAATTGTTTTCTCAGGAGGAGATGAATGATTTGGTAAGAGACTTGAATCTTCCCAACGATGCCGCTGAGTTACTTGGATCAAGGCTGAAAAGCAGGAATTTATTGTTGCCAGGAGTGTCATCTTCATGGTTCAGACATCGTGAAAAGGAGTTCATTCCTTACTTCGCCCAGGAAGACAAGTTGGTTTATTGCATCGATGTCGAAGGTCTGATGGGTCAATTTAAAATCCAATATGATTCAAAGCAATGGTGTCTTTTTATAGATTCTTCAAAAAGAAGTCTCAAAGCAGTTTTACTCCACAACGGTTTTTACGCTTCCATACCTGTAGGTCATTCCGTACACTTGAAGGAAACCTACGAGAACTTGGAATTGGTTCTTCGTAAACTTAAATATGAAGACCATGGTTGGCAAGTGTGTGGGGACTTGAAGGTCTTGTGCATGCTTCTCGGGCAACAAGTTGGGTATACCAAATATCCTTGTTTTCTGTGTCTATGGGACAGTCGAGACTGACAAAATCACTGGACCAAGAAGAGCTGGCAGCCGAGGGTGCTAACAGTCGGTGAAAAAAATGTCCTCCGAGAAACTTTGATACCTTCCCATAAAGTTCTTCTACCACCTCTCCACATAAAATTGGGATTGATGAAGCAATTCATAGAATCACTTCCAAGAGATGGAGAATGCTTCAAATACTTGGTCACCAAGTTTCCAGGCCTGTCAGAGGCAAAATTGAAGGAAGGTGTGTTCGTCGGACCAGACATTAGAAGGCTTATAGTTGATCAAGAGTTTGTCAATACCATGACGGATCCTCAAAAAGAAGGGTGGATTGCATTTAAAGAAGTCGTACAGAAAGTTTTAGGCAATAACAAAGATCCTCACTACAAAAAGATCATCGGACGAATGCTGAAAGCATTTCAAGCTTTAGGTTGCCTGATGAGTTTGAAAGTGCATTTCCTCCAGTCCCACCTTGACTACTTTCCTGAAAATTTGGGAGCTGTGAGCGAGGAACAAGGTGAACGATTCCACCAAGACATTAAAGAGATGGAAAGGAGATACCAGGGAAAATTGAGCATTACAATGATGGCAGACTACTGCTGGATGCTTCAGAGAGACATTCCAGATGCTACTCACAAGCGTAAATGCACCAAGAGGAGCCTCACAAGGAAGAAGAAGCGAGTTTAGTGTGTGTAAGTGAGCTCATTTCAGTTCAAAAAAGGATTTTCATGAAAATATTGTAATAAAACTTTAATTTTATAAGTCTATTTCCATTTATTTTGAGGTATTGCCTTATTTAACATAGTTACCTAAATTGTCAGGAAACGTGATGTCCTATGACAAAATGGAGGTCATTTTCGGATTCAGCGCACCAAAAAACATAAATATTACGTGGAATAACCAAAACAGCTCTCGAAAAAAAATTATTTGCAGACCTTTCATCCAGGTACTTGTCCAAACATTTTTTAAACACAGCTACACTAACAGCTTTTACTACATCCTCCGGTACTGAATTCCAGAGTTTGATTACATGTTGAGTAGAAAAATATTTTCTCTTATTAGTCTTAAATGGGTTACATTGTAGCTTCATTGTGTGTCCTCTAGTCTTTCTACATTTACCTGTTACACTCCATTCATTAAATCACTTTTATCTGTGTCCTTCTCTTCTATTGCTAACTCAAGACTTTGCCCCTTTCACCTTGCTGCTCCTTATGCATGAAACAAACTTCCTCAGTCTACACGTCAGGCTTCATCTCTGGCCCTTTCCAAATCCAGGCTGAAAACTCAGATTTTCGCTGCCGCTTTTGGATCTTGATTCACCTAATCTCCTTTGTGTTTCCTTACCATTCCTCCTAGATGTATTCTATGTCTACAGCAACTGTGTTGACTGTCTTGACTAGATTGTAAGCTCTGATGAGCAGGGACTGTCTTTTACATGTGTCTGTGCGGTGCTGTATACATCTTGTAGTGCTATACAAATGTTCAGTAGTAGTAGTAGTAATTTATAGACCTCAGCCATCTCTTTTCCATGTTGAAGAGCCCTAACCTTTTTAGCCTTTCTTCTTAGGGATATCTTTCCATCCCTTTACCATTTTGGTGGCTCTTCTCTGTACCTTTTCTAATAACGCTATATCATTTTTAAGATACGGCGACCAGAATTGCGCACAATATTCAATGTGTGGTCGTACCATGGAACAATATAGAGGCATTATAATATCCTTTTTCTAATTCTCCATTCCTTTCCTTATGATACCTAGCATTGTTTGCTCTCTTGGCCGCTGCTGCACACTGGGTGGAGGGTTTCAACATGTTATTCATGATGACGCCTAAATCTTTTTCGTGGGTGGTGGTTCCTAATGTGGAACCTTGCATCGTGTAACCATAGTTTGGGTTGTTCTTTCCTAGGTGAGTAACTTTGCACTTGTCCACATTAAATTTCATCTGCCATTTGGATGCCCTGCCTTCCAATTTATCGAGGTCCTCTTGCAATTTTTCTCAATCCTCATGGGTTTTAACAACTTTGAATAATTTTGTGTCATCTCCAAATTTGATTATCTCACTAGTTATTCCCATTTCCAGTTCATTTATGAATATGTTAAAAAGCAGCGTACCCAGCACAGATCCCTGGGATACTACACTATTCACCTTTCTCCATTTGGAAAATTGGCCATTTAGCCCGACCCTCTGCTTTCTATCTTGCACTGTCTCCTATCCCATGACTTTTTAATTCTGCCAGAAGTCTCTCATGAGGCACCTTGTCAAAGGTTTCTGAAAATCCAGATACACTAAATCAACTGACTCACCTTTAACTACCTGTTTATTCACACCTTCAAAAAAACACAACAGATTAGTAAGACAAGACCTTCCTTGGCTGTCTGCCATTAAGCCATGACTATCTACATGTTCAGTAATTTTGTTCTTTATAATGGTTTCTACCATTTTTCCCGGTACTGCTGTCAGGCTCACTGGTCTGTAGTTTTCTGGATCACCCCTGGAACCCTTTTTAAAAATTGGCGTTACATTGGCCATTCTCCAATCTTCAGGTATTATAGATGATTTTAATGATAGTTCACAGATTATTAATAGTAGGTCTGCAATCTCATATTTCAGTTCTTTCAACACCCTTGGATGTATACCATCTGGTCCTGGTGATTTGCTACTCTTCAGTTTATCAAATAGTTGTAATACATATTCCTGGTGTATCAATATTTCTTTCACTTTTTCTGTGGCATCACCTTTAAATACCATTTCAGTCATGGGTAACATCCCTACATCTTGTCACGAGCACTACCCTGGCGTATAAGCAGCGCTCGGACATAAAAATATGAGGAGGAGATTGGCCAGTAATCCAGAGGCCCAATTAGCTTTTGGTCCTATTAGTTTCCTGGACCTAATCTTCCAAAGAAACAAATGCACAAGTGGTAGGAAAATAAAGGCTTTTATTTCCCTTTCACGCAAGGGTTCAAAGGATTGGGCAATAACAACAAACGCAAATGTCCTTAATTCAGGTAAGAAAAAGTAAAACAAAAGTTTAAAGCAAAACTGTTACTTTCACAGTAGCGCTGGTATTCATTCAAACAATGTTCTAGGCAGTAACTCATACAGCTTACAAGTCTGGCAAAGACTCTAGGCTTCCACTGGTACAGTACGTACAATCCATTTCGGTATCTGAAGCCTCGCTTGCCAGGTCCACTTGCATTGGCTCATAGGCGGACGCCTTGGACTCTGAGTCCCTGGGTTCAGGTATGTTATACTCAGGCTTTTTGTATAGCTCTTCCAGCACAGCCCAATGTTCTGGATAATTCTTAGGGCGTCGGCTCTGTGCTATTTTATATGGAGGAAAGTCCTCTCTCCTTGGAGGTTTTATGGCAGCCTTATACAAACAGTTATTATTCAAGCCTCTCTTATCATATAAGCTTTTCCTATAGCTTGCCTCAATAAAAGCTTTACCTTGGGAATTTGGCTTCTTAGTTTCCAGCGAAGGTTGAGGCCTACACCAGTCTCTCCTTTGGCTGGCCTGTTTAGCACGGCTTAGGGCTTCCTGCTGTAACCCTGTGGATTCTGGACAACAGCTGCAATAATGCCTTGGCCACTCTGGACAAACAGCTTTTACTCCTCTGTGAGCTGAGACCTTCTCAGGTTCCTCCTTAGCTCTCAGACAATCACCTTTCACTTTAGGTGATCTTCTGGCAAGGGAATATTCAGGTTTGCATTCTAACCTCTTTTCCTCTGTCTTGCCTTGCTTCTTGCTGCACACTGTCCTGCTGCATTCACTCTTGCTGTTTCCTCTCCAGCCGTCTCTCCAGCTGCCTTCACAGCTGCCTTTCCCGCTGCTCTGCCATCTGCTGCCACTTCCTCTGCCGCTCTTGCCGCTCTGCTTCCAGTCTTCCACAGGCTCCTTAAGAAGTCCTTCTGTGCTCCTGGATTGGAAGCTGGCTGGCATTACGTCATGCTCAGTGGGGCGTGGTTCCACAGTCACTCTGGAGTCCCTCTGGCTCCCTCTACCTGGTTCCTCCAGATATTGCAGCTTATCTGTACCTTTTTCTTGATTTAAAACATTTTCCTTTCTCTCAACCAGGTCTGCTGGGTGACAATCTTCATCAGTAAAGAACGAAGCAAAGAATTCATTCAGTCTCTCTACTATGGCCTTGTCCCACTTAGTGTCCCTTTTACCCCTCTATCATCTAATGGTCCAACTGACTCTCTCGCGGGTTTTTTGCTATGAATGGACTTGAAAAAGTCTTTATTACATATTTTTGCTTCCACAGCAAGCTTCTTCTCAAATTCTCTCTTTGCCTGCCTTATCAATGCCTTTCATCTAACTTGCCAGTGCTTATGTTGTTTCCAGTTTTCGTCATTTGGCTCCTTTTTCCATTTCCTAAAAAATTCTTTTTTTGCAAAAACAACCTCTCTGACCTCACCTTTAAAACTTACTGGCAGTTTTTTGGACTTCCTTCCACTTTTCTTAAAGCACGGAAAGATTAGTTACTCACCTGTAACAGGTGTTCTCCAGGAGCAGCAGGAATCAGTCCTCACATATGGGTGACGTCGGCGCCGACGGAGCCCCCATGCGGAGAATTTCCCCAGCTTTCAAAGAAAGCCTTTGGGAATGCAGCCACGCATGCGCGGTCCCCTTCCCGCCTAAAGGTGCCATCTTGCTCAGTCTGATGACATAGCTAAAAGACAGCACGAAAAAGAAAATGAACTATATACAACTGCAACTCCAAGGGGAGGAGAGAGGGTCGTGAGGACTGATTCCTGCTGCTCCTGGAGAACACCTGTTACAGGTGAGTAACTACTCTTTCTCCAGGACCAAGCAGGAAGTCAGTCCTCACATATGGGCTACCAGGAACCCAGGCTGAAAAATAGAGCTCCCTCTAGAGCCTCAGCAACAGTGAGAGAATCTTCTCTGAGACCACACCTGAATGGTAGCCCAACACCAGGGCCGGAGGGTAGGAGTTGCCTAAACCTCAAAGAGATTACGGAGTACCGCTTGCCTGAAAGCACTGTCCCTACGGGACTCCCTCTTGAGGCAGTAGTGGTCTGCAAAAGTCTGGCTTGAAGACCAAGTAGCGGCCCGGCAGATGTCTGCCAACGGAACAGAACGGAAGTGAGCTACTGATGCGGCCTTCGCCCTGACTCGGTGGGCCGTGACTCGACCCTCCAGGGAGAGGCCGGCTGCCCTGTATGCCCAGGCGATACAGTCCACCACCCAGATGGACAACGTACGCTTAGTGACAGGCAACCCCAATTTATTAGGGTCAAAGGAAACGAAGAGCTGAGAAGCCCTTCTATGCCCCTGTGTACGTTCTAGGTAAAAGGACAGCGCCCTTCTACAATCCAGGGTATGTAAGACAGTTTTGGCCCTACTGGCGTGTGGCCTGGGAAAGAACGTCGGAAGTACCACCTCCTGGTTGAGGTGGAAGGAGGACACTATCTTTGGAAGGAACTTAGGATGAGTCCTCAAGACTACCTTGTTCTTATAGAACCTGGTATACGGCCTATCCGAGACCAGGGCCTGAAGCTCACTCACACACCTAGCCGAGGTGCGTGCCACGAGAAACAACACCTTCTAGGATAGGAAACATAAGTGGCAGGTAGCCATCGGCTCAAAAGGTGGGCGAGTCAGTTGCTGCAAGACCACATTGAGATCCCACTCAGTGGCCAGTGGACGAATAGGAGGCTTGAGCAGAAGCAGGCCTCTGAGGAAGCGAGACACCAGAGAGTGGCCCGAGAGGGACTGTCCATCCACCGGCGAGTGGTGAGCTGAGAGGGCACTGAGGTGGACCCGGATAGAGTTGGACTGAAGTCCCAGGTTGGACAGGTGGAGCAGGTATTGCAGCACCACCGGGACCGAGCAGGAGAAGGGATCCTCCTGCTGTTGAGAACACCAAGTGGAAAACCTACGCCACTTCAGAGCATAGGCCTTCTGAGTGGATTGCTTCCTGGAGGCAACACCACCTCTTCAACCTCCTTTGGTAGGAGCAAGGGAGCAAAGACTACCCTTTCAGCAGCTAGGCCATCAAATTGAGGGATTTGAGGTTGGGATGCAAGAGGGACCCCTGATCCTGAGTCAGAAGGTCGGGTTGCAGCCCCAGAGGAAATGGAGCATCCACTGCCAACTGCAGAAGAAGAGGGAACCACGGCTGCCTGGGCCACCTGGGGGCTATCAGGATCACCGTGGCTCGGTCCTGCTGGGTTTTGAATAGAGTCCGGGCCACCAGAGGTGTGGGAGGAAACGCATACAGCAGGCCCTCTGACCAAGGGATCAGGAATGCATCTGCCACTGCCCTCAGAGGATGCGGTTGTCTGGAACAGAACTTGGATAGTTGCCTGTTCAGCGGACTGGCAAAAAGATCCATGGTTGGAAGTCCCCACTTCAGAAAGATCTGTTGGACTACCCGAGGATCCAACTGCCACTCGTGAGGCTGCAGGAGTCTGCTTAGCCTGTCCGCCAGGTAGTTTTCCTGGCCTGGGAGGTAGACCGCCCTGAGGGTCATGCCCTGATTGATAGCCCAGGAGCAGAGAGATTGTGCTTCCAGGCACAGGAGTCGGGATCCTGTGCCTCCTTGCTTGTTCACATAGCCACCTGGTTGTCCGTCTGAACATAGCCATCTGGTTGTCCGTCTGAATTAGGACAGACTGGTGAGAGAGGACCGGAGAGAAAGTCCGTAAGGCTAGTCGAATGGCTCTCAATTCCAACAGGTTGATCTGCTGGATGGCCTCCCACGGAGACCACGGGCCTTGGGTGCAGGTCCCCTGGCAATGTGCCCCCCAGCCTTGCAGGGAAGCATCGGTAGTCAGTACCTGAGTGTGTGGGGAGGCCCGAAAAGGAACTCCCCCGACCAGGTTTGAGAGATGCCTCCACCAGCGTAAGGAGTCCACCAAGAGTTTGGACACCTTTATCCTGACAACTTCCCTGTGGCCTGTACCCACTGTGCCATGAGGCACCACTGAGCCGGCCTCATGTGCAGAAGGGCATTTGGGGTGACATGTACTGTGGAAGCCATGTGACCTAAGAGCTGGAGGAAGTGTCTGGCAGAGACCAGAGAGTTTGCCTGAAACTGGCCGGCCAACTTCATCAGCCTGTGAGCTCTGTCCACAGGCAAATAGGCCTTTGCATGGATGGTATCCAACCTTGCCCCTATGAACTCCACATCCTGTGAGGGGACTAAAGTGGACTTTGGGAAGTTTATAACGAACCCCAGGTGCTGAAGCAGGGATATGGTTCAGAAGGTGGCCTGCCTGGCCTCTTGTGGAGACTGGCCCCTGATAAGCCAGTCGTCCAGGTAAGGGAACACAAAGATCCCCTGGTTCCTGAGGTAGGCCGCAACCACCGCCAGGCATTTTGTAAAAACCCTGGGGGCGGAGGTGAGGCCAAAGGGAAGCACTCTGTACTGGAAGTGGTTCCCTCCCACCACAAATCTGAGGTATTGCCTGTGACTTGGATGGATGAGTATGTGAGTATAAGCATCCTTCAGGTCTAAGGAGCATAGACAATCTCCCTGCTGGAGGTAGGGCAGTAAGATTCCAAGGGTAAGCATCTTGAACTTTTCCCTCTCCAGAAACTTGTTCAGATTTCTCAGGTCTAGGATGGGTCTGAGGCCTCCTGTTCTCTTTGGTACCAGGAAGTACCTTGAGTAGAAGCCTTGCCCTTCCAGGTGGTGAGGCACCGGTTCCACCGCCTGGTCCTGTAGCAGACCTTTCAACTCCTGAAGGAGTAAGTTTCTGTGCAGAGGGGGTCGTGGAGGCTCCCCTGGAAAGTAGGAGGGGGGTATCTGGGTGAAGTGGAGCAGATAGCCCCTCTCGATGATGCTTAACACCCAAGTGTCCCCTGTGATGGCTGGCCACCTGTCTGCGTACAGGGTCAGCCGACCTCCTGTGCGCTGGAGAGGAGGAGAGGCTATGCTGGCATAGTCAAAAAACCCCTCCCTGCTGAGCAGGAGCCGGAGTAGGAGGCTTGGGAGCCTTCTGCCTACGGGGCCCATGACCCTGCCCCTTGGCCTGCTGGCCCTG
The DNA here is from genome assembly GCA_033557465.1 of Ichthyophis bannanicus. Lineage (NCBI taxonomy): Eukaryota > Metazoa > Chordata > Amphibia > Gymnophiona > Ichthyophiidae > Ichthyophis > Ichthyophis bannanicus. The sequence goes on from CM066031.1 coordinate 627,399,821, forward strand.
TTGGGGAGCTGCAGAGGCCTGGTAGTGAGGGTAGGTTTTGTAGGCAGTGGTCTTCCTCGGGTAAAAGGCCTTTTTCCCCTGAGTCCTTCTTCTTCTGAGAAGGGGCAGAGGTTTTCCTGGACAGCCTTGTCCGGGTAAGAGTCTCAGTCTTGAGTTCTGCAGCCTTTTCAGCCATGGGCTTGCCAAAGAGGTTTTCACCTCAACAAGGGACATCAACCAACTTGTCCTGTACCCATGGCTCGAGGTCAGGATTGTAGCCAGGCCTGGCGGCGTGTACCTATGCCGTCCCCTGCTACTCGGGCCGAAGCCTCAAATCCATCATAGGCTGCTCGAGAGATAAACTTCGAGCACTCTTGAATACCAGAAGACAAGGTCTTGAACCTTTGCAAAGGTTCCTCGGACAGACCAGCAGAGAACCCGGCAATCTCCTTTGCCAGGTCTCGAAGGTACATGCCCATGTACAGCTGGTAGGTCTGGATGCGGCAAGCAAGCATAGAGCCCTGGAAGCACTTTCTACCGAGGGCATCCAGGTTCTGGGCTTCCCTGCCGGGAGGCACCGAGGACTGCATTTTCTGACTCTTCAGGCGATGCATGGCCGATTCCACAACCATGGAGTGGTGCGGTAGCTGTGCCTTTTGGAACCCGGGGCTCTTGCGGACTCGATAGATGGAATCGACCCGCTTGCTTAGAACCGGCATCGAGGCTGGTGCCTCCCACATGCGGAAGAGCCTCCTTGGGAGGAGAGTCATACTGCAGGGCCTCAAGCTCCTCGGCTCGAGGCTCCTCCTCGGGGTCCGCAGGAAAGGCCAAGGCTTTGGCCATGTCTCGTACGAAATCCGAGAACCAGGTATCCTCCGGGGGGGACCTTGTCCGAGGTTCGGATCCCGGTGAGTCCGAAGGGACGCACCGAGTCCGGAAGGTGTCCGGAGACTCCTCTTCCTCAGTTTCCCACGCCGATTCCTCCAAGGAGGAATTGAGCAGCTCCGAGTGGGCAGGCACCGACGCCATCCGCCCCGATGCTGAGGGTACCGGCGTCGACGACCTCGGTCCCGAACGGGAGGCCGAGGGTGACCTTGGCCGAGGATCGACTCGAGTTCGCATGGACTTGAGGATCGGCTTGGCCTCCAGGGTCGACTTGGACGTCGAGGTCCCGTTGGTCGGGGCAGATGCGCCGGTGAGACTGGCGATCAGCACCCGCTGCTGCTCCATGAAGGCAGACAATCTGCTCTCCAAGGCCGTCAACCTGAGCCCAAGCTCAGGAGACCCGGCAGCCTCCGACTCGGGCCCCGACGGCGTCCTGCCCGACGTCGGCTCCCCCGGAGAGTCCATGAGGACTACAGTACTCCCGTGACACGGGGCCTCTGACTCTACACGAGGATGCTTTGCAGGCCTCTCCGACTCCGAAGACCCGGGACGGCGATCGGGGCTATGCGACCTAGCCCTCGAGGGGCCAAGAGCATCCACCGATGCCGCCCTCACGGGTTTCTTCTTCCTTCGGTGCTCCCTCGAGGGGGACTCCCTCTCAGAGGAGCCCCGACGATGCTCGGGGTCAGACTCCCGAGACGTCAAGGCCTCTGACGAAGTCCGGACCCGTCCAGACGCAGGGTCGGAGAAGATCCTCTCACGCTGGTGCTGATGGCTCCTCAATGCCTTCGAGGACATTTTGCCACAGGGACTACAGACCTTAGGATCATGGTCAGGCCCCAGGCACCGGAGGCAGCAGTCATGTGTGTTGGTGAGAGACATAATTTTCTTGCACCGATCACACTTCTTAAAACTACTGGCAGCCATCGGGGGGAAAAGGGCCCCTGCAAGATAAAAAAAATCGGGCTGCCAGGGAAAAGAAAAATTGGTGCGAACGCAGTCTCTAAGGACAAAAAATGAAAAAAGAGATCCGGGCTCGGCACCGGTGTACCGAGTCCAGGCGGGAAAGGAAACTGACGGCGAACCGAAGAAAAAACTTGACTCAACGCAGGAAAATCCACTTTTTCCATGGGTGACAAGGACACACATCCATAGGGCTCCGCGGAAAAAAGAAGACTGAGCAAGATGGCACCTTTGGGCGGGAAGGGGACTGCGCATGTGTGGCTGCATTCCCAAAGGCTTTCTTTGAAAGCTGGGGAAATGCTCCGCATGGGGGCTCCGTCGGCGCCGACGTCACCCATATGTGAGGACTGACTTCCTGATTGGTCCTGGAGAATACAGCTGATCTGGGCTTCCAAGATAGTATTTTTAAACAACACCCATGTTTGATGTAAATCTTTAACCTTTGCAATTGCTCCTTTTAATTTTTTCTTAACTATTTTACTCATTTTATCATAGTCTCCCTTTTGAAAGTTAAAATGTAGTCCTCCATTTATTAAATCAAACGTGATCATGCTATGATCACTATTGCCAAGTGTCCCCAATACCCTTATCTCTTGCACCAGATCTTGTGTTCCACTAAGGACTAGGTCCAAAATGACTTCCCCTCTGGTCGGTTCATGAACCAGCTGCTCCAAGAAGCAGTCATTTATTTAATCAAGAAACTTTATCTCCCTAGCATGTCCTGTCGTGACAATGACCTAGTCGATACCAGGGTAGTTGAAATTACTTTACTGTAACTTTTGTTAACTTCCCTGATTTCTTTGAGCATTTCATCATCCATTTGTTCACTCTGGCCAGGCGGTCGATAGTACACCCCCACTGCCATTGCCTTCCCCTTCCCCTTTTTACATGGAATTTCAAGCCATAGAGATTCTACAGTGAATTTTGTTTTCTGCAAAAATTTAATCCTTTGTAACTCAATGCTCTCTCTAACATAGAGTACAACCCCACCACCAATTAGATTTGCTCTATCATGACGATATAGTTTGTACCCAGATATCACAGTATCCCCCTGGTTGTCCTTCCACCATGTCTCTGAGATACCAATCATATCTAACCTCTCATTTAGTGCTTATATATTCTAACTCTCCCATCTGATTTTTTAGACTTCTTGAATTTTCATACAAGCATTTTAGAAGCTGTATTTTATTCATATTAATCTGGTTATCAGTAGGCAGAGGTAATTTGGAATCTTTAAGCTCTATCTGCTCTGTACTCAAGGGCATCTGGGCTACTTTTGTCTTTATTGGAACCTCTCTGCTGATATGCCCTAACTTCAATCTTTTGCTAGTATCCTTCAAGGATACATTGTTCCAAACCATACGCTCCTTGGCGACTGTTGGCTTTCCCTTATTATCTAGTTTAAAAGCTGATCTATCTCCTTTTAAATGGTTAATGCCAGCAGCCTGGTTCCATCCCAGTTAAGATGGAGCCCATCCCTTCGGAAAAGCTCCTCCTTTCCCTAGAATGTTCCCCAGTTCCTAACAAATCCAAATTGAAGCTGTTTTTGGATCCTGATGCTCCCTACTCTCTTGTCCACTACTTATGTCTATCTTTCCATATTCTAGTCTCCAGTTTTGTGATTTTTTTTCATCTTGATTTAGATTGTAAGCTCTGATGAGCAGGGACTGTTTCTTACATCTATATGTACAGCGCTGCATATACTTTGCAGCACTATACAAATTATTATCAATAGTAGTAGTAGTAGTAGTATCTCCCATTACATAGAGCCGACTGTCTATACAACATCCAGCAAATAAAACCCAAAGATTTATGAGAATGTTGTACAAGTATTATAAATTCTGTTTAGATCCAGATACAAGCCAAGTCCCATCAAAATCCTTAGTGCTTTATCCTGCTAGGAAAAATCTGCCTCTCTTTATTTTATTTATGGTTACATCTCACCATTTGGTTGGCAGTTCAATTTGATCTCTGGCAGTTCCAAGGCGTAATCTACCTCTTCCCAAGGGAACCTCAAAGTTTCAGGGTTGTTAAGAAATGCAGAATCTTTTTCTTTTGAATTCTGACCCAGAGCCGGGACAAATAAATCCTTGCTGTTTTTTACGTCTGAGCCCACAATTTAGAACTCTGGAGGAGAGTTAGAAACAGAGAAATATAATAGTAGAAAAAGACCATATGGCCTATCTAGTCTTCCCTTCCAGAACTAATTTAGTCCCTTTTTGTCCTTTAAAGATCGTCTGTGTTTGTCCCATTTTTTCTTGAATTCAGAAACCATCCTCGCCTCTACTACCTCCACTGGGAGACACTTCCACGCATCTACTACTCTTTCTGTAAAGAAATATTTCCGCATATTACTCCTGAGTCTATCCCCTTTCACCCTCATCCTAAGTCCCCTCATTTGATTATAGCAACAGCATTCTCCAGGGCCTCTCCAAACAGGCAATAAGCCAATCACAGATGGCTCAACATGTGACAGCCTGTATTATTCAGAAAGCTAAAAGATCTGACCATATCACACCTATATTATATGACTTACACTGGCTGCCAATTCATAGCCGCATAAAGTATTAAAACTACTACAGTTTCCTTTCCCGCCTGGACTCGGTACACCGGTGCCGAGCCCGGATCTCTTTTTTCATTTTTTGTCCTTAGAGACTGCGTTCGCGCCAATTTTTCTTTTCCCTGGCAGCCCGATTTTTTTTATCTTGCAGGGGCCCTTTTTCCCCCGATGGCTGCCAGTAGTTTTAAGAAGTCCATACCTGTTAGAAAAGAAGTAAAATATTTAGGTGTGATAATAGATCACACACTCACCATGCTACCCCACATAAAACAAACCGTAAAAACCATCTACTACAAACTAAAAACTATACAGCACCTAAGGCCACTCCTAGAAACTCAAGATTTTAGATCTGTAGTAAATACACTAATCACCCCCCACTTCGACTACTGCAATAGTCTATTAATAGGCCTCCCTCAAAAATACACATACCTTCTTCAAAGAGCTCAAAACATCTGTGCAAAAGTAACAGCCAAAGCACGTATAACAGACCACGTAACCCCAATACTGCTAGAACTACACTGGCTCCCAATCAACAGCCGAATCAGATACAAAACTATCCTAACAACCTTTAAACTCATAAAAGACATAGCCCCCTCACACCTTTCCACACTTCTACAATCACCAAACAAAACTAGATCACACAGACAAAACGAAGCCCACTCTCTTATCACACCAAAAGCCTTCAGGAAGACAAAGAAAACTACCAGCTCCAGAGCATTCACATTCACTGCCCCTACGCTCTGGAACGACCTACCAATAGACCTTCGTGTCATAAATGACCTCCATCAGTTCAGGAAAGAGCTAAAAACTTACCTCTTTACTGAACACTTTGAAATCCCATATTCCCCAAAACACCTCCATAACCATGATAATACACACATGAACCCCCTTACTCAAAACTAAATAATTCCCCCCCTGTCCGAAACCCCAAACACACCCCCGATTTACGTCAAAAAAAAGGAAATAAATTCCAAAACATACACAACCACTGTAAATATCCAATGTAAATAAGTTAATGGATGTTTGTATTATTAATACACCTTGAAGTTGAAGTTTTGTTTAATGTAAATAGTTATACTCAACCGTTCATTGTAAATAGTTAAATCTAATTGTTCAATGTAAATGTATACATCTGTGTACAGTTGTTGGAATGTTCCTTGTAAACCGCCCTTGATCGCTGGAAGGGGCGGTATAGAAATATATACATAAATAAATAAATAAATAAATAAAAGTACAAATTGCTTAAGACTGTATTCAAACTTCTAAAAAACATAGCTCCATCATATTCAACTCTTTAATTAGCAAACCTGCAAGTGCACGAACAAGGAAAGGATGCACATTGAACACTCTTGCAGTCCCCACGGACTTCCGCAAGTCTAATCACGTGATGAGCAACAGAGCCTTTACACACACTGCACCCTTGATCTGGAACTCCCTCCCTGATAAACTCAGAACCATCAATGATCTCTCTGCATTTTGGAAGACCCTTAAAACCCATCTGTTCGTCAAACACTTTGGCAATCCAGAAATCCAAGCCAAAAGCTACACTACCTAGCCTTCCCATCCAAACATTCTTAAATAGTTGATAACCCCTGTGCTTAGTAAATATGTCAAAAATGGAATAATATTTGTAAATATATTTGTTATATATGCTACTGTAAAAAGTTGATCTTGAATTAGATGTTCACATCTGTATATAGTTCTACCTTCTCACCCCTGATATACCCATGTTCGATGTAACAAGTTTTGTTGTATGGAAACCGATTTGATTACTGGAAAAGGAGTATAGAAAACCTTTAAATAAAAAAAAAAATAATAAATTGCTCTCCCCTTGTTCATTTATGCCATGGAGGTATTTAAACGTCTCTATCATATCTCCTCTATCCCGCCTTTCCTCTAATGCATACATATTAAGATCTTTAAGTCTGTCCCCATATGGTTTATAACGAAGACCACTGATCATTTTAGTAATCACCCTCTGCAATCACTCCATCCTGTTTATATTGTTTTGATTGTGCGGTCTCCAGAACTGCACACAATACTCCAAATGAGGTCGCACCAGAGATTTATACAGAGGCACTATCATCTCCTTTTTCTGCTGGCCATTGTTTTCCCTATGCACCTTTTCGCTGTCACCTTTTCTACTTGTTTAGCCACTTTCAAATCATCAGAAACAATCACGCCCAGGTCTTGCTCTTCTTTTGTGGATAGAAATACTTTGCCTCCTACACTGTACTGCTCCCTTGGATTTTTGCAGCCCAAATGCATGACCCTGTATTTTTTAGCATTGAATCTCATCTGCAAAATTCTCGACCATTCTGCAAGCTTAACTAGATCCCTCCTCATGTTATCTACTCCTTCCTGAGTGTCTACTCTATTGCAGTTTATGTTATCATCTGCAAAGAGGCAAACCTTATCCAATAGCGCAATATCACTAACAAAGATGTTAAAAAGAATCGGAACAAGGACAGATCCCTGTGGCACACCACTGGTAACATCCTTCTCCTCAGAGTCAGCTCCATTTTTCTGTACACTTTGTTGCCTTCCACTCAACCAATTTCTTACCAATTCAGTCACTTTAGGGTCCATCACTAGGGTGCTCAATTTATTTGTATGTCGCCTGTGTGGAATGCTGTTGAAGGCTTTACTGAAATCCAAGTACACCACCTCTAGAGCTCCGCTAGAATGTCCCCAAGTTCCTTCAATATTTCCAGATGTATCCCATCTGGCCCCATTGATTTTTTTTCTTTTAGTTTAGCTAGTTCCTCATGAACATAGTTTTCTGAAAATCGTTCAAAATCCACTTCACTTCTGTTCCTATTTGTGGGTGTTTTCTGAAGTTCTGCTCCTGACCCTTCATCTGTGAACACAGAACAAAAGTATTTGTTGAGCAATTCTGCTTTATCGTCATCAGCTTCTACATATTCCTCCCCTTCACCCTCAAGTCTGACAATACCACTTTTTCACTTCCTCTTTTCACTAACCTATCTGAAAAATGTCTTGTCCCCCCATTTTATTGAATTGGTTATGTCTTTTTTTTGTATCCTTGCTTTCCTGACTGCTTTCTTAGCTTCTCTAAGTTTTGTATTTTAGGAAGGCCACCCTCTTTTTCTTCCCTTTTCAGCTATTTCTTTTGAGAACCACAGTAGCCTCCTTTTCCTTTTACATTTATTTATTTTTCTAAGAAAAAATGTTTGTTGCCCTTAAAATATCCCCTTTCAGTTTTGCCCATTGTTTTTCTACATCCCCCAGCGGTTCCCATCCTGCTAATGACTCCTTGGGGTATTGTGATATCTTGGTAAAGTTAGTTTTCCTAAAGTCTAAGGCCCTCGATTTTGAATGGATTTTATCAGCCCTCATCCTATTACTGAACCACACCATCTGGTGATTATGGGGTGCGAGATGATCTCCCAATGTAACATCAGAAACACTTTCCCTATGGGTAAGCACAAAGTCCAGTATGGACCCTTCACGTGTCGGTTCTGTTACCAGTTGCCAGAATAGTTCTCCCTGTAGAGCATCCAGGATCTCCTTACTTCTAGATGACACCGCAGCAGGGATGTGCCAATCAACATCTGGCATACTGAAATCACCTATTAGTAGCTCTTCTCCTCTCATTGCTATACAGCATATGTCTTCTGTTAAGTCTCTGTCCACTTCTTCTCCCTGTAAAGGAGAGCTGTATATCACACCAATGCAAATGGAGTTGCCGTTCCCTCCTAGTTTAACCCACAGTGCCTCCTCGCTCCCTTTTAAGCCCTGCAATTCTATAGCTTTAGTATTATATTTTACATGCAGTGCCACTCACCTCCCTTCTTCCTACCCTGTCTTTCCTGAATAAAGTATATCCTGAGTATAATTACATCTCAGTCATGGTTGTCTGTGAACCATGTCTCTGTAACCACCACTAAATCCATGTCAGTCGCATCCATTAATGCCTCGATATCTGGGAGTTTATTTCCCATACTATAGGCATTTATGAACACTGCTTTCCAGATGTTGCCCCTTTTACCCATTTTCACAGATGTATTTAATTTTTTACTTCTCTGAGGGCCTTCTTCACCTATCCCCAATGAATCTAGTTTAAAGCCCTTTTCAGTAGGTTAGCCAGTCTGCTGCAGAAGACATTTGACCCTCCTTGGATAGATGGACACCATCTCTGCTCTGTATCCCTTGGAAAATCATCCCATTGTCCAAGAAACCAAAATGCTCTTGATGACACCATCTACACAGCCACGCAGTATGCAAGCTTCTCTGTCTTGGCCTTTACCCTCAACATGGAGACCTGAAAAGAACACCACCTGCATACCTATCTGCTTCACCCTCTGTCCCAGAGACATGAAGTCACTTTTGATATGCTCAGAGGGATACCTGGCAGTATCATTTGTGCTGACATGGATGAGCAATATCAGATAATAGTCAGCAGGCCTGATGAGTCTTGGCAAACTCTCCATAACATCTCAGATTTTGGCATCTGGCAGACAGCACACCTCTCTGGATATTAAATCTGGTCAGTAGATGGACACCTCAGTACCCCTCAGAAGAGAGTCAACAACCACCACTACCCTTTACATCCTTGTGGTCACTGATTCTGCAACTTTGGGGTGCTTGAATTCTGGTTCTTTCCTTTCATGGGATGCTTTCATCTCCTCTACTTCCAGGGCTGCATACTGGTTCTTCAGTTTGAGGGCTGGAGGAGTTGGATTGTTGATTCTGTAGGCTCTGATGACTTGTGTCCAACTGTCTTCATTGCATAGCATCCTATCTTCACCTCTGTTTGAGAGTTTGGATGCTTCAAAAAGCATCTCATCAATGTACTTCTCACTGCCTCAAATGCTTCTCACCCTTGCCACTTCTTCTCCGAGCTCCTCCACATGTTTCATGAGGGCTTCATCTTACAGGCATTCTACACATGGAACTGGTCCTTTGACTGGCATCCAGCTGTGTGTCTGCACAGAGGCAGAATCTGTAACGGGGCAACAGCTTTGGAAATACAATTTTTCCCAGCCATCGTTCAGCTGGTGGAGTTTTGATACCTGTTGAAGTAAACGAGAGGGCCCTACCAATGTCCCTAACTTCCTAAGCTGTCCTTTAAGAGAAAAAGCAGCTAACCTCTTTTATATGTGTTCTAACAGTGGCTGTTTTATGTCTCTGTGTGTAGTCGTGCTTCCTTGCTAGACAGTTATTACTTTACATTTGTAAATATTGATATTATGTGTCAGAAGTATATAGATTACATAATTTTACAAAGAGAACACATTAACCAAAGCTCCTTGAAGAATGGAAAATTGTTTGTTAACAAACTAATTGTGGAGTTGCCCTATTTATTTATTTTATTTAGCTGTATTTATATCCCGCTTTTCACCGGGTCAAAGCAGTCAATTGGGAGATACATTTAACACGAGGGGATATGACACACATACGCTAATACTTACAGGGAACATGGGCAATGGAGGGTTAAGTGGCTTGCCCAAGACCACAAGGAGTGCCTATAGGACTAGAAATCCCAGTCCCTCCGGCCTGAGATTGCTGTCCCCAGGTGGGACGTGAACCCCCGGCCCTCCGGCCCGAAGTACCTTGTCCTAACCACTAGGCCACTCCTCCCTATATAACAAGAATTCTCACATGGGGTGGATGGGAGCTGGGGTGGAGAGGGAGGGATCTAACACCTGATGAAATCAAAGAGCTTGCTTAACCCCTTTGAATCTGAAGGCTAGAAAAAAAAAAGAAATCTAACAGCAGAAAAATAGCTTTACCCAAGAACATAAAAAATTCCCCTTTTCCAATACAGCATCAGAAAAAGAAAACAAATTAGAAAAAGAATTAGCTATCAAAATGAAAAACAAACATCTCTCAGGTTTTTCTCTTCCAAAGCTAGGAGCTGCCCCTTGATGCTTCTTAACCAGAAACTGGCCAGCAACTAACTCCCCAATTCAAAAAACATCAGTAGGTTTCAACCAATCACAGAGAACTACAGTCTGATGCAAACATCAACCCTCCCTGTTGCAGACTAAAAGTCAGTCCTGTACTCTTAGGCAGTTTAAAAAAGTTTGCTCATTGTAATTCACTTTGGTGGTTTGGTTTTAACAGTCTTCTCAGTACTCTGGTGCACTTTACTCCACATCCAGCTGGTTTCTCACATTAAGAAAACAAGGATAGCTTCTATTCAGCATTAAAAAGTGAGTACTTAAACTTTACTTCCCAGGTTATAAAAATAAAGCATGCAGGGAATAGAAATAATGATTGCTTTTCATGGAGGGTCAGCAACTACCTCCGTCCAAGCACAAAAGTCATAATAAGCCTGCTATCTGCATTAAAAAGAAACACTGTCACTTTATGTGCTAACCTCAGGCTTTCAATGTTTGCTCTAGGCTTGTAAAGTTCCAAACCCGGTTCACAGTTTTCATTCAAGGAAAAGGGGGTGGGGCTAATGGCGATGATGGGGATGGCAGAAGGAGTTCCACACTGGTAAATGGTGGGTATGGCAGCAAATGGAATAAAAGCAAATAAATTACCCTTCTTCCTTGTGCCCTTTTGTTCTGTCTTTATAACGTGTAATAGTTCTCAGAGCTTTGCAGTATGGTGCTGCTTCCAGCACAACATTTATAAGTTCAATTACATAACAGCAGAGCTGTACCTTCAAACCTGAGCTGACTTTCTCCAGGGTTGGTTATGACCAGGGCAGGTACAAGGGTATTAGGCACCCAAGACGAACCTTCAGTCTTACCCCCCTCCCCAGATTTTGATAATTAAACTCAATAATCATGATCATCAAAACACCACCCCTCCCATATCAATCCTGTTAAAATGCATAATTGGACGCCCTACTTTTAAATACTGAACTTTGCTTTGTATTTATATGCACACTCTCTCTGCTGATAAAAGAATATGCCAATGGTTCTTTGAGTTTGTGGGGCTGTCACGATCTATTGTTTTGCTTTGACTGCTGCTGCTCTTTTCTGCCCCTCAGAAGTGCTGCCTTAAGCAACCACCTAGTCTTTCCTAATGGTTGGGCCAGCCCTAGTTGCAAAGGTTAGCTCCAGCTCGGGTTTTCCCTCTAAAGGTCCTGGCTCAGGCCTTCCAGCCCTGCCTCACTGGGCAGAGAAAATGCTCTCTCTCCCCTGTTTCTTAGTGTCCCTTGCAGCTACTTGTGCAAAGCAAATAAATCATAGCGAAACACTTCACAGTCAATTTTCCTCAGCTTTCAGTTTGTCTATGAAAGGGGGGGGGGGGGTTACAGCACTTCCCACTACAGTCTTGAGTCTGCCTTTGACCCTAAAGCTGTTAGCCCAAAAGCACAAAAGAGGGAAATACCTTCTCAGCAGTCAGTTGTCACTGACATCCTCTACCTTGCTCTAGTAACTCCATTTGTTCATCTTCCCTGCCAGCCAGGTTAAAACTGTCAGCATCCAGCACCATATTCTGTTTAGCTTCCTCCATTTTAGCTGATTTCTCCAGCACAGAATTAGATGGAGGGCACACCCCTCCCCTTACCTGGCTCTAGAGAGTATTTTATTCACTCCCATGAGAACTCTTCTTCCTCCTGCACTCTAATCTGATCTAGGGTTCTGGCTGTCCTGCGCTCTCCACCCAAGCTCAGCCCTCCCAGCCTGCCCTTCCCCCCAGGCTTAAAAGAACCTTCCTCATGCCTAACAGAGATCCTCTAACAATTTCTCTCGATTCTACCAGGGGCAGGGTCTCTCTCCCAATTTCTTCCAGGCTTTCTCCTGTTCTCTTCCTAATCACAATAATTAAGCTCTGGAACTTATTGCTGGAGGATGTGGTAAATGTTATTGGTATAGTTGGGTTTTAAAATAGTTTGGACAATTTTCTGGAGAAAAAAATCAATAGACTAATTAAAGTAGCAGGTCCGACCCTAGCATTAGGCAGACTAAGCAGACTAGGCAGCTACCTAGAGCAGCACAATGTTAGGGGAAGCAGAGCTTGAGTATGGGTAGGGGCAAGGGCAAAAGGTTGCACTCCCCCCCCAAACATTGCAGGATATAGGCACATGGAATGAAGTACCTCCATCCCTCTCCAACAGCTTCCCCTCTTGCTCACTCTCTCTGTGGTCCATTCCCTCCTCTCAAACCTTCAAGGCTTCTGTCTCAGATCCTCTCTGTTGTCACGATAGTGTCAGCAGTAAAAGAAAGTTAACATATGAAAGAGCCTCATCGCTTGAGTCTTTGCCAGATACAGGCAGACACTTGAACATCAAGGCTCCGTGGTGCATTAACTTTCTTTTTACTGCTGATACTGATGCAGCAACAGGAAGGGACCGTAACTGCAACCATGAGGTTTAAGGGGAGGGGGAGCTGCTGGACAGGGAGGGAGAAGAGAGAGAAGAGAGATGGAGATGTTGGGCCATATGGAGAGGGGAAGGAGAGGAAAGATGCCGGAACATGTTTAGAGGGGACAGAAAGAAGAAATAGGGGAGATGCTGGACATGAGGTAGAAGGGTGCAACAGGGAGACAGAGAGGAGATGCTGGATTGGGAGAGGGGAAAAGAGGCGAAGAGTCTGCCTTTCGTAAATGCAGGATTGGCTCGCCCACTACATGAACTAGGCTGTCGCTTAGGGTGGTAGGCCCCAGTTGGCAGCATCGGCCCCCTCTCCTCCCAGTGAAGCAGTAGTTCATCGCAACCAGGCCCGCCATGCCCACCCTGGCATCCATCTTCCCATCTGGGGGGGGGGGGGGAGGCAGCATGGCAATACTTCAGCTGCATTGTCTTTAAAGTCCCCGCGCTAACATGCTCACGGCCTGCCGCTCCTGCCCCCCTTCAACACAACTTTTTGATGCTCTTGCCCCCTCCAACAGGAAGATGAATTGGCGAGGAGCAGGAGAGGCAGGCTGTGAGTGCGCTAGCATGGACACTTTAAACCTGACACAGTGGAGACATCGCCGTGCTACCTCTCTCCCCCAGGTGAGAAGATGGATGCTGGAAGGGGGGGCAGCATGGTAGACCAGTCAGCACCACAATCTTCAGCGGGAGATGGCATGGAGGGTCTGCCTAGGGCAACAGAAACCCTCAGGCCGGCCCTGGATAAATGATAGGGTGGAAGAAGGGGGTCTGATGATGGGGCTGGAAGAAAGGGGTTAGAGGTTAATGCAGGGACTAAGTGAAGGGGATGGGGACCAACGGAAAACCGGGGATGGTAGATGCGGTTTCACACTGGTGGAGTGGCAGAAGGAGGCTGATGCTAAGGCTAGGAGAAGGAGGCTTGATACTAACATGGGGACTGGGGATGGGAGAAAGGGCAAATGCTAAGGGATAGGTGTGGGTGAAGGAGTTTAATGCTGGGCATGGGAGAAGGGGACGGGGGTCTGACAAGGAGGCAGGTAGGAGAAGAGAGCTCAGGGCTGAGACTGAGAAGGAAGAGGACAGATACTGGGGGAGGAGGGGCGAAGGGGGGAAACAAGGGTATATGAAGGGGAAGGTGAAGATGGAGGGGCAGAGGGACCAGTGATGGGGTTAAGGTGGAGGAAAGGTAGGGTAAATGGATATTTGAAAAGGAGGTAGGCGGGCAGATGCTGGGGAAGGGGAAAAGGAAGTATGGGAGAAGAGGCAGGGGAATGGATTCTGGGAATAGGTGAGAGACAGGGGCAATGAATGGAGGGGGGGCAGTGGCAGAGGGATGCACAACAGGAGTGGGGAAAGCACACAGCTGAAGGTTTGCCTAGTGTAAGATAGCCTAGTCTGCTCTGAAAGGCAAGCCTGGGAAAAGACACTGCTTGTTGTTGTTGTTAAGTGCCGTCGAGTCGGAGTCGACTCATGGTGACCCTCTGGATAGCTATCCTAAATTGTGTTCGGTCTTCAGTCAGGCGGCTCATTGTTGACAGACTGGTACCCATAGCTCCTGTTATTGTATCGATCCATCTCATTGCTGGCCTTCCTCTTTTGCGTTGACCTTCTATCTTGACAAGCATGATGTCTTTCTCTAATGATCTCTCTCTTCGCATGATGTGTCCAAAGTATGAAAGTCGAAGTCTTGTCATCTGAGCTTCTAAAGAAAGCTTAGGTTTGATCTCCTCTAGTACTGACTGGTTTGTTCTAGTACTGCTGATGCTGAGAAGATCAAGAAAAGGTGGAAGGAATATACAGAGTTTTTATATGATAAAGATCAAGTGGACCAACAGCCGTTTCAACCTGTACCTTATGATCAGGAACCATTGGTGATGAAAGAAGAAGTTGAAGCAGCATTGAAAGCCTTATCAAAGAACAAAGTACCAGGCATTGATAGCATTCCTATAGAAGTATTGCAGCAATCTGATGCAGCTGTTACCATACTTACAAGGCTCTGCCAAGAAATATGGAAGACAACATCATGGCCAACTGACTTGAAAAGATCTGTGTTTATACCAATACTAAAGAAAGGTGATCCAACTGACTATGGAAATTATCGAACAATCGCTCTGATCCCACATGCCAGCAAGATTCTACTGAAGATTATTCAAAAGAGACTACAACCATACCTGGAACAAGAACTACCTGAAGTGCAAGCAGGGTTCAGGAAAGGGCGAGGAACGAGAGACATCATTGTGGATGTGAGATGGATCCTTGAAAAGACTAAAGAATACCAAAAGGATATCTATTTGTGCTTTATCGACTATAGCAAGGCTTTTGACTGTGTAAACCATGAGAAACTCTGGGCCACATTAAGAAGCATGGGTATACCAGAACACCTGATCGTTCTCTTGCGCAATCTGTACATTGATCAAGAAGCAACAGTTCGAACGGAACAAGGAGAAACAGAATGGTTTAAAATAAGCACAGGTGTAAGACAAGGCTGCATACTTTCCCCCTACCTGTTTAATTTATATGCAGAACAAATCATCAGAGAAGCAGGATTGTATGAAGACAACAGAGGTGTGAAGATTGGTGGAACAACAACCTTCGCTATGCTGATGATACTACATTACTAGCTGAAAGTGAAGATGATCTGAAACATTTGCTTCTCACAATCAAAGAACATAGTCTCAAAATGGGCCTGCACCTTAATGTAAAGAAGACAAAGATCATGACAACTGGCATAATCAACAGGTTCATCGTTGAAGGAGAAGAAATTGAAATTGTGAACAACTTTAACCTTTTTGGATCAACTATCAATAAAGAAGCAACAAGCAGTCAAGAAATCAAACGATGCATTACTCTTGGCAGAATGGCTATGAAAGACCTAGATAAGATTCTCAAGAGCAGAGATGTCACTCTCCATACAAAGATTCAACTTGTTCAAGCCATGGTATTTTCAATACACTGCTTATCCCTGGGGATAAATAACGTTGAATCAAGTTACCTTTAGGATCCTGTGAGGTACTTGTGACCTGGATTAGTGACTGTTGCAAACAGGATACTAAGCCTGATAAATCTTTGCTCTGACCCAATCTGGCAATTCTTATGTTTTTATATTCTTAGGTAGTCAAGTTTGCACAGTTGACAGCTGAGATATATCCTTTGCTAGAGTAGGGTTGCCAACTGGCCGGTATTCAGCCGGCCTGGCCAATTTTTATTTGGCCAAGCCGGCTGCCAGCAGAGAGCTAAAACCAGCCATTGAAAAGCCAGTTTTTTGCTCTGGCTGTTGGACCACAATTCTCACAGCAGTCCAGCACTCTAGAATAGCCACAAACACCGCCTTAAAAGGGAGCAGCCATGTGGATCACGGTTCTCCCTGATACCTATATGACCCCATATGCTGCCTTAGCCCAGCCCTGCAGCTTCACTTTTCTTTTTAAATTCTGCCGCCGGTGCCCAGTGCTGACTCGGGCCCACCATGGCCACTGACAGCCCCATTGTAGTCTAAAGCTGTCCTGCTGCCTTGCTTCAACATCCGCAAAAAAACAGAGCTGTATTTTCTTTAAAAAAAAAACAACTTCTCTGCCGCAGCTCTCCAGCACAGTCCAGATGCTGCCTGTTCTCCCTCTTCTGCTGATGCCACGGAAACCCGGTAAATACTTGTTTCTTTTTTTTACACATTGGGTTACATTAGCACTGGAATAGGACTGGAAATGGGTTGATGTTGGAGGTTGGGGGACTGGAAGAGAGATTATACCAGAGGAGGACTGATGCTGAAGGGGGGGGGGGGGGAGGTCTGGAATTAGAAGTAATGCTGGGAGGGACAGGAACTGGAAGGTTGCTGCTGCAGGAAGGGATTGGGTCTAGAAGGGAGCTCATGCTGGTTGGCACTAAGACTGGAAGGGAATTGATGCTGGGCAGGGATGGAACTAGCACTGGCTTGGTAACCAAGAGACAAGGATTCGATTCAATTCCCACTAGCATTCCTTGTAGCCTTGGGCAAGTTACTTAATTCTCCTTTGCCTCAGAAGAAAAGCCTGGCAATATACTTCCGGTCACATTGCTAAGAAAACCCAGGAGCTGATGGGTCGCCAAGAGTGGGCATGGACTCAAAGGTACACATTGCACTGCCTAAAGCCCACTAGCAAGCTGTGCCTTTTTCAGTCTTAGACAGATCTGAGGCCCTCTCTGGCTTGTCTGTCCAGGGCAATTGCCAGATTGCATCCCTCCTAATGCCAATCCTGACATCTGCTATCTTTATTTTGTACAGTACGGAGGAAATGGATTTCTATTTCTCTTGTGTTGCACTATATGCAGCGTCTGGCTTTCTGAGGTTTTAGTTTAATTTTTGTCTATATATTTCTCTTTTGGTTTTGTGCTCATTTATTGATGAAGGCCTATCTGTATTCTGTGTGTGTGTACAACCAATGCTGGGAATTAATGTTAGTATGGAATTTCTGTCTAAGAATGTGTAGCAATCTTGCTTCTTCAGTTTGCACATTGCCCTCTTTGCAATTATTTTTGGGGGGCAGGGGGTGGGTCAAGGGATGGGGTGGGGGTGGGACAGGGGGTAGGGCAAGGGCAGGTAGGATTGGGCATGGACAGAGCATGGTTAGCCAGAGGTAGCGGGTTTTTCTCTTTCAAATTTCAATTGGCAACTCTATGTTAAAGTAATGCAGCTGGGAAAAACCTGGCGACCATTTTCTAATGTTTTATTATGTTAAAGAACTAAGCTTTGAATTCAATAGTTATAATTCTATTTCTTAAATCTTGGTCAAAACTCCATTGTACCACAAATGACAGGTCCCAAGCCAAATCATTTTGATTGTTTGGAATGCCAATCTTTGCAGCAAGTCTGTTAAAACTAGCTGGGTAGCAAATAAAATAACACACTATAATGAGAAGAACATACAGTATATACTATAATAATGTGGTAGCTTTTACACCTTCTCTCTACCCAGTGTTCTAACTTAAAACTTCAGAGCTATATACTGCATTACATTTTAAGCAGTTTCTTATATATTTAAAAACAAATCAGGAGGAGCTGCTACATTTCCTTCTTGTTGTTTCATCATAACTGATTGGCTCTGGCTGACTGCGTGCTCAGCAAGCGATTGGCTGTTTGATCTGAGGAGGGACATAAGGACTCGGCTCCAACATGGGACGCGGTGTGGGCGCGTGCCCGTTGGCGCGTTTTTGAAGGGGCATGTCCAAAGGGGCAGGCCCACCCCTTTGGTGCCACTTCGATGCGCGAGGTGCAGAGGGTGAGTCCCTGTGATGGGAAAAAGAAGGAAGCATTACCCCCAACCCAAGCAAATGAAGGCAGTTAAGGTTGTAGGCTCTATGGAAGCCGACATTCGTGTGGAGAATCCTGTGTCTGCCGGGGGACTCTTAGCATCGAACTCAGTTAACATCTGAAATGTGAGTACTGCATCTTCTTCGCCCTCTGCCAGTAGTTTGGGTTTAGCTCAGCCCTGTCAAGAGTTGGTTGTATCTGGTCCCAGTAAAAGTCCTCTCTCGAATCGGAGATGGAGGAAGCTGGTTCCGCTTTACTTCCTGATTCTTTTCTAAAGCTTGAATCTGCTTCAGAAAGTCTTCCACCTCCACTTCCCTGAGTGGTTTCTTTTGTTTCAGTTGGAGAATCTTTGTCACCTCCAGCTGATGTCTCATTAAAGGATATTTGGGCAATTCTTTCACGCATGGAGTCAGCGCTGGGAGTGTCCTTACAAAAAGTGGCCACGTTTTCGAGGGAAACAGTTGCTAAGCTGTCTGACCATGACTCTCGTATATCACAATTGGAAAAAGTTTCTGGATCTTTTGGAAATCAACTTTCCTCTCATCAATCTATTTCTGCTACATTTTCTCAAGATTTTTCCTTGTTACATCGTCAATAAAATTCCTTTCGCTCTAGGAATTTGCGTTTGTTTTCCTAAAACTCATTATCTATCCCCACTAATTTTGTTTCAGAATATCTTAAAGAAGTTTTGCTGTTTAGTGATGTTGATTATATTTTGGTTTCTCAATTATACTATGTTCCTAAAGGGAGAGTGGTTAGGGATTTAGAGCAGGTGGGTGCAACAATATATGATCAATTAGCTTCCTCATCTTTGGATATTTCAGGGTTTCTGGAATCTTCCATAGATGAAATAACCTTGAGAGATACATTGTTAGTCACTTTTGTCATGCATGTTGATAAAGATAGAGTTTTACGCTCTTACTTTAAACAAAAATCACAAATTTTGGGGAAAACCAATCCAGATTTTTCCTGACTTTTCCAGGGCCACGCAAGTGCGTCATAAAGATTTTTGCAGATGCGTCCTCGGGTGTTGGCCCTGGGTGCTTTATTTTACCTTAAGTTTCCTTGTAAATTTCAGGTCGTTTTTCAAGGTAACCAATATGTGTTCTCTGAAGTGGAACAGTGGGAGAATTTCCTTAAGGATAAATAGGTCATTTTATTACTGTACCCTCTTGAGTATGTATATTGAGCTTTAAGAAATGTTGCAGAGCCTTTGTGGTTCTATTTTCCTTTAGTATTGGATGTAGCTTCTCCTTGATGTGGGCTATGGATTTCTTGATTGGAAAACAATATCATATATTGTTTGGCATTTGTTTTTTTCCCTTGTGTATTATGTTGAAATTTTATAAATAAAGAAAAAATCATAAAATAAAAACAAATCAGGAAATAATAATGTAAACCGAGTACTTTTAACTTTTTTTTTCTCTGACATTACAATAATAAGGAAATCTTACCAATTTTAAGATGATTGTTTTTCAGAAAAATATTCTTGGATTTTAAATCTCTATGAAGTATTTTTCTGCAAATAAACAAACACAGCTGTGACTTAATCAGACATAAAATCTAGGACGCACAGATCTCATTTACTACAAACAGGATATACCAGGTTTTGGCTAATCAATAATGCAACAATGAGCCCCACTTAAAAAGAGGTTTGTCGTTTAATTGGATACCATTTGAAAATAAGATTCACATTTTTATTATGCATCCTCAATTCATAAAAAGTAGGTCAAGTTGAACATCTATGCATTAAAGAAGTGACACACTCAAAGATAAAACCTACAAGGAGGCTATCAGATACAGGAAGAAGCAAACCTACAATGTCCGGTAAAAGCTTGTTAAAATAAAAGGTAGTTTCTCATGTGTAGCAGGTGTTCTCCAAGGCCAGCAGGAAAAAGTCCTCACATATGGATGATATCCACGATGGAGCCCCACATGGGAATGCTCCCCAGCTTCTATTGAAAGCTTTTTAAGAAGCTTCACCATGCCTGCGCACATCCTTCCAGCCTGCTGCCATGGCGACATGAAGCCTCAGTCTGATAACATAGCTGTAGGAAAAGACAACTCCTCGGGGAGGTGGGAAGGTTGTGAGGACTTATTCCTGCTGTCCAAGGAGAACACCTGCTACATGTGAGTAACTATCTTTTCTCCAAGGACAAGCAGGAATGAGTCCTCACGATGGGACTCCTAAGCTAAAGGCTACAGAACACCAAAGAGGCCACCGAGAAGCCCAATAGGGGCAAACTCAACTGCGAAATGGCAAAAGGCCAGAACAACTCAACCACCAACTATTTACAAAATGAGTGAATTTCTCTCTTCTCTTTTTTTGGTAACCTGGACAGAATAGAATGGGCCTTGGGAGGATAGAATTAGATTCTAATCCTCAAACAGATTCTGGAGTACAGATTGGTCCACTTGCTGTCGTGTTGGGAAACCCCATTTAAGCAGTAGTGGGATGTGAATGTGTGGACTGAAGATAATGTTGCAGGCCCTGCAGATCTCTTCCATGGAGAATGAGCGTAAATTGACCACCAATACAGCCATAGCAGACATTGTGAGCTGTAATACGACCACCAAGGCTCAGGTCTGCCTGAGCATAAACAAAAGCGATGTAGTCTGCCAGCCAAATGGAAAGAGAATGTTGGGAAATGGTAGCCCGTAGCTTATTGGAGTCAAAAGAAACAAAAAGCTGGATGGACCTTCTATGTGCTTTTGTCCACTCCACAAAGAAAGCTAAGGCTCTCTTGCAGTCCAGCATGTGCAATGCAACTTCCTCTTTGCACACGACGTCTCAGGAAAAATATTGGTAGAACAACTGACTGATTAAAGTGGAACTTCGATACCACTTTTGGAAGTAATTTAGGATGAGTATGAAGGGCCACTCTGTTATGGTGGAATTTGGTGTAAGGCGTATGAACCACTAGAGCCTGAAGCTCGCTCACTCTGTGTGCTGAAGTGACCCCCACCAGAAACAATACCTTCCAGGTAAAGAACGTCAGAGGACAGGAATTGAGCAGCTCAAAGAGAGCTTTCATGAGCTGCGCAAGAACCATGCTAAGGTTCCAAGACATTGCAGTAAACTTATAAGGAGACTTAAAGATAAGCAAGCCCCGTATAATGCGAACAACTAAAGGCTATACCGAAATGGACTTGCCTTCCACACCTCAATGGTAAGCTCCAATTGCACTGAGGTGGATCCTGACAGAGATGGACTTAAGTCTAGACTCGGAAAGGTGTATTCAAGCAGTTTTTGTGTGGAACAGACGAAAGGATCTAGGGCTTGGCCCTCACACCAGACAGAAAACCTCTTCTATTTGCAAGAGTAAGACTTTCTCATAGAGCCCCTCCTGGAGGCCAGAAGGACTTCAGTCACACCGTCCGGTAGGTTGAGCTGAGACAACATTAGCCTCTCAACATCCACACCATGAGGGCCAAGGACTGGATGTTGGGGTGCAACATCGTCCTGTCCTCTTGTGTTATTAGATCGGATGCGTGGTTGAGTCATAAAGGTTCTAGGCTAGAGAGCTGCAGCAGGAGGGGAAACCAAGACTGTCTGGGCCAGTTGGGCGCGATAAGAATCATCGTGCTGCTGTCTGTTTTGAGCATAAGGAGGGTCTTTGCAATGAGAGGTATTGGAGGATAAGCGTATAGAAGACCCTTCCCCCCAAAGAAGGATGAAAGCATCCAACTCTAGTCTGCTGTGTAATCTTACTCTGGAACAGAACTGATCACCTGGGCATTCTGTGGTATAGCAAAAAGATCTATCGAGGGGATGTTCCACTCTCGAAATATGTAGGTTGCAACTTCCCTGTCCAGCGTTCACTCATGCAGACAGAAGACTCGACTCAGTCTGTCGGCCATAGTGTTTTCCTCACCTGGTAGGTACATGGCTCTCATGTCCATCCTGTACATGATGACAAGCTTCCACAACCTGACTGATTCCCAACACAGGAGGTATGAACCTGTTCCTCCCTGCTTGCTGATGTAGAACATGGCAACTTGATTGTCGGTCTGAACCAGAACAATTTGGTTGGCCAGCTGATCTCGGAAAAAACTTTAGAGCATTTGCCACTGCTCTCAGTTCCAAGATGCAGGACCCAAAAGGAAGACAGAGCTCCGCAATTTCAAAGCGTGGCTGAGACAATGGTGCAAGGAAGAGGGTTTTGGATTTGTTAGGAACTGGGCAATATTCTGGTGAAGGGAGGGGCTTTTCCAAAAGGATGGGTTCCACCTTAACCGGGATGGAACCAGGCTGCTGGCATTAACCTTTAAAAAGAACAAAGGGCAGTTTTTAAACTAGATAATAGGGGAACCAACAGTTGCCTCAGAGCGCATGGTTCGGAAAGATGTATCCTTGAAGGAGACTAGCAAAAGAGAGAAGTTAGAGCATCCCGATAGAGAGGTTCCAATAAAGATAAAAATAACCCAGATGCCCTAAAGTACAGAGCAGACAGAGCTGAAAGATTCAAATTACCCTTATCAACTGATAACCAGATTAATATGAATAAAATACAACCTCTAAAATGTCTGTATGCCAATGCTAGAAGTATAAAAAATAAGATGAGAGAGTTAGAATATATAGCACTAAATGAAAGGTTAGATATGGTTGGCATCTCAGAGACCTGGAGGAAGGAAGACAACAAATGGGACACTGTGATACCTGGTACAAACTATATCACAATGTTAAGGTAGATAAAATTGGTGAAGGGGTTATGCTCAATGTTAGAGAGGCCATTATGTCACACAGGATTAAAGTTTTGCAGGAAACAAAACACACTGTAGAATTTATATGGATAGAAATTCCATCTATAAAGGGGAAGGCGAAGGCAGCGGGGGTGTACTATCGTCCACCTGGCGAGATAGAACTGATGGATGATGAAATGCTAAAAGAAATCAGGGAAGTTAATAAAAATTACAATACAGCATTAATGGATGATTTCAATTACCCCGGTACTGACTGGGTCGATGTCACAGCAAGAAATGCAAGGGAGATAAAGTTTCGAGATGAAATAAATTACTGCTTCTTGGAGCAGCTGGTTCATGAACCGGCAAGAGAGGAAGCTATTTTGGACCTTGTCCTTAGTGGAATAGAGGATCAGGTACAAGAGATAAGGGTGGTGAGGCCACTTGACAATAGTGATCATAGCATGATTGCATTTGATTTAATAAATGGAGGATGGCAAGGAAATCCACAGTACTATCTTTTAACTTTCCAGAGGGAGACTATGATAAAATGAGGAAAATAGTTAAGAAATACTAAAAGGAGCAGCTGCAAAAGTTAAAGATTTGCATCAAGCATGGGTGTTGTTTAAAAATACTATCTTCGAAGCATAGACCAGATGTATTCCAGGCTTTAAGAAAAATGGAAGGAAGGCCAAAAAACTGCCAGCATGGTTTAAAGAAGAAGCTGTTGTAGCCAAAAAAGCATCTTTCAGGAAATGAAAAAAGAAGCCAAATGACGAAAACGGGAAACATAAGCAGTTGCAAGTTAGAAGCAAGGCACTGATAAAGCAGACAAAGACAGAATTTGAAAAAAAAA
Organism: Ichthyophis bannanicus; assembly: GCA_033557465.1. Lineage (NCBI taxonomy): Eukaryota > Metazoa > Chordata > Amphibia > Gymnophiona > Ichthyophiidae > Ichthyophis > Ichthyophis bannanicus. Next base: position 627,423,333 of record CM066031.1, read on the forward strand.
AAAGCTTGGAAGCAAAAATGCATAATAAAAAACTTTTCAGGTATATTCGTAGCAAAAAACCTGTAAGAGAATCAGTTGGACCATTAGATGACAGAGGAGTACAAGGGACACTAAGGGGCTTGTTTACAAAGCCGTGGTAGCGGTTCGCGGTCGTTATCGGAGCCGCGGCCCCATTGAAATCAATGGGGTCGCGGCTCCGATAACGATCGCGAACCGCTACCGCAGCTTTGTAAACAAGCCCCATAGAGAGGACAAGGCCATAGCACAGAGACTGAATGAATTCTTTGCTTCGATTTTTACTGAAGAAGATGTAGGGAGGTTACCCATGCCTGAAAAGTTATTTAAAGATGATGTATCAGAAGAACTGAAAGAAATACTGATAAACCAGGAAAATATATTATAACTATTTGATAAACTGAAGAGTAGCAAATCACCTGGACTGGATGGTATACTTCCGAAGGTATTGAAAGAACTGAAATATGAGATTGCACACCTATTAATTAGTAATTTGTGAATTATCATTAAAATCATCTGTAGTATTTGAAAATTGGAGAATGGCCAATGAAACGCCAATTTTTAAAAAGGGTTCCAGGGGTGATCCAGAAAACAGACCGGTTAACCTGGCAAAATAGTAGAAACCATTATAAAGAAAAAAATGACTAAACATGTAGATAGTCATGATTTAATGGGAGAAAGCCAACATAGATTCAGACAAGGAAAGTCTTTTATTTATTTATTTATTTTATTCAAAGATTTTATATACTACGCTCTTTAAAATCAGTGCGGTTTACAGATAACATTTTGTAAAGAGCAGGGAGAGCCTGCTTTGCACTTACATTGAATGGGTAATGCAACTTGGATTTATAACTGGGGTAACTATATACAGTATAAGCTGGATCTCACTGTGAAGTTGTAGTGACATGGCTTACCCTAATAACTATGTACAGGAATGTAAATTATTTACAGAGTTGTCTGTTATTTACAATTGGCTGGTTGGGGGTATGGTGAGTGAGGTTGTGTTGTTGGCCTGTGAGTAGTGCAGGAGGAAGAGGTGGTGCTTTAGTGCCTTTCTGAATTGAGCAAGGTCAGTGATCGCTCAGATGGTAGTTGGGAGCTCGTTCCAACAAGTGGGTGCGTAGAACATAAAGGCTCTGTTCTTTGTTGCCTGAGTGCATTTTGTTATTTCACTGGGGGTTATTAGTGTGTTGGTGGCGAATGTCCTTCTTGCTCTGTTTGCAGGAGTGGGGTGGATTAGGTCCGTCAAGGAGGTAGAGGATATTTTGTTGATGGCTTTGAAGGTCATCATTACTACTTTGTAGGTGAGTCGGCAGTAGATTGGTAGCCAGTGCAGGGCCTTTAGGATTGGCGTGATGTGGTCTCTTTTAGAGGCCCCGTGTAGGAAGCGGGCAGCAGCGTTCATTGCTAACTGTAGTGGGTTTAGTGTGTTCTTAGGGAGTCCATGCAGGATCACATTGGCGTAGTCAAAGTGGGGGGTTACTAGTGCCTGGAAAACTGTTCGGAAGTCATCTGGTTGCAGCAAGGGTCGGAGAAGTCAAATTGTCCGCAACTTATGGTCTTGTCTTACTAATCTTATAGTTTTTTGAAGGTGTGAATAAACAGGTAGACAAAGGTGAGCCAGTCGATAAAGTGTATCTGGATTTTCAGAAAGCCTTTGACAAGATCCTTAATGAGAGACTCTTGGCGAAATTAAAAAGTCATGGGATAAGAGGCAGTGTACTATTGTGGATCAGGAACTGGTTAAAAGATAGAAAGCAGAGGGTAGGGCTAAATGGCCAATTTTCACAATGGAGAAAGGTGAATAGTGGAGTACGCCAGGGATCTGTGCTGGGCCCACTGCTTTTTAACATATTTATAAATGACCTGGTAATGAGAATAACAAATGAGGTGATCAAATTTGCAAATGACACAAAATTATTCAAAGCTGTTAAAGCACAAGAGTATTGTGAAAAATTGCAAGAGGGCCTTGATAAACTGGAAGACTGGACATCCAAATGAAATTTAATTGGACAAGTGCAAAGTTATGCACCTAAGAAAGAACAACCCAAACTACGGTTACATGATGCAAGATTCCACATTAGGAACCACCACATAGGAAAAGGATTAAGGCGTTATTGTGGATGACATGTTGAAACCCTCTTTCCAGTGTGCAGCGGTGGCTAAGAAAGCAAATAGAATGCTAGGAATTATAAGGAAAAGAATGGAGAATTAAACAAAGGATATTATAATGCCTCTATATCATTCCATGGTGCAACCACACCTTGAATATTGTATATAATTCTCGTCTCCATATCTTAAAAAGGATATAGCAGAATTAGAAAAGATATAGAAAAGAGCCACCAAAATGGTAAAGAGGATGGAAGGATCCACCTATGAGGGAAGGTATAAAAGGTTAGGGCTCTTCAACTTGGAAAAGAGACGGCTGAGGGGCGATATGATAGAAGTCTATAAATTAATGAATGGAGTAGAACAGGTGAAAGTATTACCTGTTTACTCCATCAAAAAGTAGAAAGGCTAGGGGACACGCAATGAAGCTACAATGTAACCCATTTAAGAGTAATAAGAGAAAATATTTTTTTGCTCAATGCGCAATCAAACTCTGGAATTCATTACTGGAGGATGTAGTAAAAGTTGTTAGTGTAGCTGAGTTTAAAACAGGTTTGGACAAGTTTCTGGAGGAAAGGTACATAAAGCATTATTAAAAAGGACCCAGGAAATGTACTGCTTACTCTGGGACAAGCACTGTAGAACCTATATACCTTTTTGGGAACCTGTGGCAGTAGGGGATGTAAATCCTTTATTGTGGAACTCCCCAACACATTTCAGCAAATCCCTTCAGGGGGTTATAAAGCATGGTTACTCACCTGTAACAAGTGTTTTCCGGGAACAGCAGGAATCAGTCCTTACACATGGGTGACGTCAGCACCAACGGAGCTTTTGCAGAAGCATCCCCCCAGCTTTCTAAGAAAGCCTTCGGTAGATGCTGTCATGCATGTGTGGTCCCCTTCCTGCCCAAAGGTGCCATCTTGCTCAGTCAGATGGCAAAGCTAAAAGATGACAAAAACAAGATAGTAAAGAAGCAACTCCAAGGGGAGGAGGGACGGTTGTGAGGACTGATTCCTGCTTCCCCGGAGAACACCTATTACAGGTGAGTAACCACGCTTTCTCCGGGAACAAGCAGGAAGTTAATTCTCAAATATGGGACTCCCCAGCTACAGCTACTGAAAGCCCATAGCAAAAATAGGAGCTCCCTCATGTGGAGCCACAAGCAGCTGCAATTTAGTCTGTGTCCATAGACCACAGTAGGTCCCCTGTGTCTGATGAAACCAGCACTCCAGTAGCCTGAACACCAAAGTGTCGGAGGGTAGGAGTTGACTAAACCCCAAAAAGGTTTCGGAGCACAGCCTGGCCGAAGGCACTGTCCCATTGGGACTCTCTTTACAGGCAGTAATGGTCTGCAAAGGCATGGACTGAAGACTAGGTGGCGGCCCAGCAGATGTCCACCAACAGGACGGAGCGCAAGTTTGTCAATGAGGCCGCCATGGCCCTTACACGGTGCGCCGTGATGCAGCCTTCCAGCGGGAGCCTCGCCTGCTCATAAGCGAGGGCGATACAGTCTGCCACCCATGCACACAGCATACGCTTGGTCACCGCCTCCCCCAGCCTACTGGGGTCATAGGAGATGAAAAGCTGAAAAGCTTTGCGGTGGCCCTGAGTGCGTTGGCTATAAAAGGACAAAACTCTCTTACAGTCCAAGGTGTGAAGGACCATCTCTGCCTGACTGGAATGAGGTCTTAGAAAGAAGGTAGGGAGCACCACTTCCTGGTTGAGATGGAAGGGCAATACCACCTTCGGTAGGAATTTGGGGTGCGTGCGGAGCACCACTCTATTCTTCTAGAACCTGGTATAAGGCACCTCCACCACAAGGGCCTGAAGCTTGCTGACTCTGTGAGCGGAGATGACCGCAACCAGGAAAACCACTTTCAAAGAGAGGTAGCAAAGAGGCTCGAAGGGTGGGCAAGTGAGCTGCCCCAATACTACGCTGAGGTCCCATTCAGTTGATGGAGGGTGAACTAGGGGCTTCGATAAGATCAGGCCCCGAAGAAAATGAATCACCAAAGGTTGCACTGAGAGGAGCTTACCATCCACTGGATGGTGTTGTGCCGGCAGGGCACTAAGGTGCACTCGGACGGAGTTAGACTTGAGCCCAGATTGAGAGAGGTGGAGAAGGTACTGTAACACCAGTGCCACCAGGCAGGAGAATGGGTCAGCCCCATGCTCAGCACACCAAACCGAGAACCTGTGCCATTTGAGGGATAAGCCTTCTTAGTAGAGGCCTTACGAAAGGCCAGCAGAGTGTCTTCCACCTCAACCAAAAGGTTGAAAGGGGCCAGAGACACTCTCTCAGCAGCCACGCTGTCAGCGACAGGGTCCCAGGATGGGGTGCAGAACAGAGCCCCCCTCCAGAGACAGGAGTTCTGGGGCAGTTCCCAAGGGAATGGGGGTCTCCACTGTCAACTGGAGGAGCAGCAGGAACTATGGTTGCCTGGGCCACCGAGGAGTTACCAGGATGAGCGAGACCCTGTCGCCAAGGATCCTGATCAAGGTCCTGGCAATCAGCGGTGTGGGAAGAAAGGCATATATGAGGCCTTCTGACCAAGAGACCAGGAACACATCTGCTGCCACCCTGGAGGGGTGGGCCTGCCGGGAACAGAAGAGGGGCAACTGGCAATTGTCCGGGCTGGTGAACATGTCCCCCCAGAGCCGTAAAAGCCAACTGGCTACCCTGAGGTCCAGCTGCCACTCATACAGCTGGAGGACTTTGCTCAGCCTGTTGGCCAGAAGGTTGTCCTGGCCCGGCAGGTACACTGCATGTAGGAGGATACCCTGTTGGATTGCGTACGAGCAGAAGACTAGTGCCTCCTGACAAATGGTACGAGACCCCGTGCCCCCCCCCCCCGTTTGTTCACGCAGAACATTGCCATTTGGTTGTCCGTCTGGACCAGCACCAACTCGTGACGCAGGTGGTGACAGAAGACTTGCAGGGCTAAGTGTATGGCTCAGAGCTCCAGGAGGTTGATCTGCTGGGTGCTCTCGTCTGATGACCAGTTGCCCTGGGTGCAGAGCTCTCCGCAATGGGCTCCCCAGCCGAGCAGAGAGGCATCCATGGTGAGGACCGTTGAGGGGCTTGGGGCATGAAAAGGCATGCCCACCTTGAGATGCTGGAGAGACTGCTACCAGACCAGGGAGTCCACCAGTTGGTAGATTACAGAGATTCTGTCTGGGAGGCGACCCATGGCCTGAGACCACTGGTCCTAGAGATACCATTGCACCGCCCTCATGTGGAGGCGAGTGTCTGAGGTGACGTGGACCATGGAGGCCATGTGCCTGAGGAGGCACAGAAGAAGCCAAGCTACACCGAGGGACGGCACTGTATGTCCCATGCCAGAGTCCTGAGATGGTTGGTTCGGTCCCTGAGCAAGAAGGCCTTCGACTGGAGAGTGTCGAGCTTTGCCCCAATGAACTCCCAGGCATTGTGCCGGAAGGAGGTGAGACTTGAGGTAGTTTATGACAAACTCCAAGTGTTGCAGGACCTGGATGGTGCGTACGGTGGCCTGCTGCACTTCTGAGGCCATGCCTCCCTTTATGAGCCAGTCGTCCAGGTAGGGGAAGACTACCAGGCATTTTGTGAAGATTCTTGGGGCAGAGGCCAAGCCAAAGGGGAGCACCATGTTCTGAAAATGCCTGCCCCCCCCCCCCACTACAAACCACAGGTACTGCCTGTGGTGGGGGTGGATGAGGATGTGAATATATGCATCCTTGAGGTCTAAGGAGCATAGCCAATCTCCCTGCTGGAGGTATGGCTGTAAGGTTCCAAGGGAGAGCATCTTGAACTTCTCCTTCACCAGAAATTTGTTGAGGTTGGGCAGGATGAGAATGGGCATTAGGCCCCACGTCCTTTTTGGCACGAGGAAGTACCTGGAGTACAATCCCTTGCCCTTGAGATGGTGGGGCACTGGTTCCACCGCTTTGGCCTTGAGAAGACCTGCCAATTCCTTCAGTAGAAGGTCCCGGTGAAGGGGAGACGTGAGAGGCTCTCCTGGAAAGTAAGGGGGAGGCATCTGATTCAGGTGGAGGAGATAACCCTCCCTGACTACCTGAAGTGCCCAGGAGTCAGTGGTGATGGTCAACCACCTCTGGACATAGAGGGCCAGACATCCCCCTGCGGGCTGCTGATCTCCTTGGAGTAGATAGGCTATGCTGAAGGAGTCAAAAACTCCCACCTGGCTGGGCTGGAGCCGGTGCCTGGAGTTTTGGAGCCTTCTGCTTATGAAGGCCATGCCCGTGTCCCTTGGCCTGCTGACCCTGTTGGAGAGCTGGGGAGGCCTGAAAGGGTGGGTAGTTTCTGTAAGCAGCTCCCTTCCTCAGGTAAAAGGACTTTTTACCCGAACCCTTCTGTTGGGGAGGGGCAGCGGTCTTTTCAGAGAGCCTGGTCCTCCAGCTCTGCAACCTTGCAGGTCAGGGGTTTGCCAAAGAGGTTCTCTCTTTGGCAGGGGACATCGACCAATTTGTCCTGAACCCACTGCTCGAGGTCGGATGACTGTAGCCAAGCTTGGTGGCATGCACTGATGCCCACCGCTGCTAATTGAGCCGCCAACTCGAATATATCATAGGCCGCTCAAGACATGAATTTGGAGCATTCATGGACTTCCTTGGCCAGGTTCTTGAACCGCTGCAAGGGTTCCTCGGAAAGACCAGCTGAGAACCCAGTGAGTTCCTTCGCTGGGTCTCTCAGGTACATGCCCATGTACAGTTGTTAGGCCTGAATACGGCCGATGAGCATTGAGCCCTTATAGGGCGTCCAGGGTGCGGGCCTCCCTGCTGGGAGGCACTGAGGAGTGCATCTTCTGACTTTTCAGCCGATGCATGGCCAACTCCACCACCTTGGAGTTATGCGGCAGCTGTGACTTTTGGAAACCTGGGCTCTGTGGACTCGGTACATCGAGTCGAGCCATTTGATCACTACCAGTACCGAAGCCGGTATCTCCCACATCCAGAGCATCAGCCATTCCAGGATGGGAGGAATGGGCACAGTGAGTGATTCCCTCGGAAGAGCCTCGATTTCCAAGTCATTCGCCTGAGGGTCCTCCTCCGACTTGGTAGGGAACGCCAGGGCCTTTTACATATCCTGGACAAAATCAAGGAAGCCCATATCCTCTGGCGGGGACCGCTGTCGAGGCTCCGAGATGGGAGAGTCAGATGGGACGTTGCGGTGGCGATGGGTATCAGGGGACTCCTCGTCCTCCATCTCCCACGTGGAGTAGTCCTTCGAGGACTCATAGGAGGGCTGCTCCATGGGCCTCGGGCCCCCTGATGCCCTGCGACCAGTACCCGTCATACTTGCCAGGATGACTGCAATCCTGTCGAGCGGGACTCATACTGTGACCTCGGCTGAGGATCAGCTCAGCCTCCAGGGATGTCTTGGACGTCGAGGGCCCGGTGGTCGGGGCGGATGAACTGGTCGTGCCGGACAATAGTGCCCACTGCTGGTCCATGATGGCAGACAAACTGGGCTCCAGGGCTGCCATTCTGGACTCTAGACCAGAAGGCTCTGCAGCCTTTAGCGTGGGCACCGAGGGACTCGAGCCCGATGCCAGCTCTCCCGAAGCAGAATCCTCAACGAGGATGGTGTCTGGGGACTGAGGCCGGTCTGCGGTCAGATCCTTTTGGGGGACCTTTGCGGGCCGCTCCCTCTCTAACACCTCTGACAAACATTTCGGATGATGGGGCCGGGAAGCACCTGGCTGGTCGGAACCGTCCAAGGACACCACCTTCGAAGGTTTCTTCTTCTTCCTGGGTTCTTCGGGGGAGACCCCCTTTCTGAGGACCTATGATGAGGCTCGGGTTCTAGAGGTTCTGCCCAAGACATCGGAGCTTCAGACAAGGCCCTGGCCTTCAGAGGCACCAGGGACTCAGGGAAAAACGTATTGTGCTGCTGCTGGCGGCTCTTGAGGGCCTTACTGGACATCCTTTTGCAGAGACCGCAGGCTGCCAGATCATGGTCTGGCCCAAGGCAGCGGAGACAGTCGTGTGTGTCAGTCAAAGACATAATTTTAGAGCACCGATCACACTTCTTAAAGCCACTGGAAGCCATGGGGGGAAAAAATATCCCTGCGAGGTCGAAGACTCTCCGGGTTGCCAGCAGGAGAAAAAAGGCGTGAAGACGCCAGGAAAAGAATAGAACAAACTACAAAAATAGACCGAACTTGATGCCGAGGCAACCAGGTCGGTGGCAAGAAGAGTACCGGTGTGATACCGAAGGTGAGTATGAAACTCAGAAAGAAAAATCAACTTTTTCAGAGGACAAGCCAGACAAACATCTGAAGGGCTCCGCGGAAAAAAGGAGACTGAGCAAGATAGCACCCTTGGGCAGGAAGGGGACCACGCATGCGTGGTAGCATCTCCCAAAGGCTTTCTTTGAAAGCTGGGGGGATGCTTCCACAAGAGCTCCGTCAGTGCCGACGTCACCCATATGTGAGGACTTACTTCTTGCTTGTTCCCTGAGAAATACTCTATAAATTTCTAAAATTCCTCTTCTTTTTTCAGAAAAGAAACTTAATTTTACATCATCTGCTACCAGGATTGAGAAGACTGCCTTAGAAGGGTATGCAAGAGAAGCAAAGTCCTTTGCCTCTCTCCTCATTGAAATCAGTCACAGGAGGTGGTTTTAGTCCATGGAATCAGAGACAATCCCTGAAAATCAGGGACATCTGGTAACCTTACAGCAGTAATTCTCAACCCAGTCCTCAGGACACACCTAGTCAGTCAGGTTTTCAGGATAACCACAATGAATATGCATGAGAGAGATTCACATACAATGGAGGCAGTGCATGCAGATCTCTCTCATACATATTCATTGTCGTTATCCTGAAAACCTAATTGGCTAAGTGTGTTCTGAGGACTGGGTTGAGAACCCTTGCTGTACAGTGAATCAATTTTATGGTTCTTTTATGTTTGTAATTCACTTTGTTCAACCTGCTGAATGAAACCGTGGAATATAAGTTCTTAGGGCTCGAATTTCAGTTGGGTGGAGTTATGCGCCGCATTGGCGCATAGCCTGCCCACCGACTGCCTAACCCAGATTTTCCATGCCCTGGTCATATGTGGCCCCGGCATCGAAAATCTGGGTGTTGCCGCACAGACAAGAAGCCACAGACAGGAGCTACCCGTATAGCACCAATTTTCGAAGCTACGCGGTTAGCCCCAGCACCTTAAAGATAGGCGAGATTTTCCCACGCCTATCTTAAAGGCACAGAGCGCTAACCATGTAGCATCAAAAATCTATGCTACATGGGTAGCGCCATGACCCACCTCCACTCCGCCCTGAAATACCCCAACACGCCACGATGCTATGTGGATAGCATCTGGACACTTTAGGTGCCCTTCAAAAATCCCGGATAAGGCCTTTACATGGGTAACTAGGGAAGTTACCCGTGTAAAGGTCTTTGAAAATTGAGCCCTTAAATTATTCAATAATTTATGTGGATAGTACCATTGAATATCTTTATAGACTGCTTCTGCATTCTGGATTGTGCAGGGGCGGTCTGTGGACAGAGGTAGCGGAACTCATGATTCTCCACATAGCAGCAATATTTAGGACCACTATACCAGTAACTATACAGATAAAGTGTAGTTACTCACCTGTAACAAGCGATCTCTGGGAAAAGCAGAAATCAGTCTTCACATATGGGTGACATCAGAACCAACAGAGCCCACACGGGAATGCTCCCCAGCACCCAACAGGAAAGCCTTTGGGAGCACTCCACTGTGCCTGCACATCTGCCTTCCCGCCTTCCCAACTCCTCTCCTTAGTTGAGTTTGTAGCTGAGAGGAAGAGAAAAAAATTAATCAACCCTAAACTCTTAGCAGAGGAGGGTGGGTTGTGAAGATTGATTCCTGCTGTTCTTGGAGATCACCTGTTAGAGGCGAATAACTACACTATCTCCAGGAACAAGTAGTAATGCAGTCTTCATATATGGAACTCTCTAGCTCCCGGATAGCAGACTGGCATGGGTGGGGGGGGGGGGGGGGGAGAGCAGTGTTATCCCTGAGGCTAGAGCCGAAGGGTGTGGACACAATGTGTCCTGTTGGACTGAATTCCAGGAGGCTATACCCCCTCTAATGATAGTCTGGTCCCTTGTAGAAGTCTGGGATGGGGGGTAGAAGTTGAGCTTAAGTCCCAAAGAGGTGCTGGAGTACATCTTGGCCAAAGACAGCGTCCCGACGGGAGTCCCTGTTCAAACAATAATGTGCAGCAAAAGTATGAATGGAGAACGAGGTGGCTGCTCGACAGATCTCATCAATGGATACTGAACAGAGGATGACTACGGAGGTTGCCATAGCCCACACATTATGAGCAGTAACGTGACCCTCCGGGAGAGTCCTGCCTGTGCATAAGCAAAAGAAATGCAATCTGCTATCTATCTGGATAGAGTACGTTTTGTTACCAAGGTGACTGGGATCAAAGGAAATGAACAATTGAGAGGATTTTCTGTGAACCTTAGTTCTATCCAACTAGTAAGCCAGCGCTCGCTTGCAGTCTAAGGTGTATAGCGCTGCTTCAGCCCGAGATGCATGTGGTCTCGGAAAGAAAAAGGATTACCGATTGAATCAGATGGAAGGAGGAGACCACCTTTGGAAGGAAGTGTGGATGGGTATGGAGGACCACCTTGTCATGGTGGAACCACGTATATAGTGGATCCGCCACCAAAGCTTGCAGTTCACTGATGCGGAAAGCTGATGTGATGGTGTTAAGGAAGATTACCTTCCAAGACAATAGCTTCAGTGAAGTGGTGGCTAAAGGCTTGAAAGGGGCCTTTAGAAATTGAGCAAAAAACTACATTGAGGCCCCAAGCCACCGGAGACGGCGTAATTGGTGGTTTGGACAGCAGGAGACACTGCATGAAGCGTGCTACTAAGGGGTGTGAGGAGATAGGCTGCAATGGCACTAAGAAGAACTCCGACTGAGTTAATCTTAAGACCTGCCAAGGACAAGTGGAGGAGATATTGTAAAAGGGTTTCCACTAGGCAGGCAAAGGGATCAATGTTCTTTGGGGAACATCAGAGGGCAAACCTTCATCATTTGAAGACATAAGATTGCCTGGTGGATTGTTTGCATGATGCGAGCAGGAAATCCTTGACCTCCTGTGACAGGTCAAGGTAAGTGAGTACTATTCCTTCAATAGCCATGCCATGAGGAGAAGGGCATGAAGATTGGGATAGAGAAGTGTCCCTTTGTCCTGAGAGAGAAGTTTGGACACACATCTGAGAAGATGAGTCTGCACAAGGCGAAGAAGTATAGAAAACCATGGTTGACAGGTCCACAAAGAGATCATGGAGCCCTTGTCAGCCTGTAACTTGAATAGCATTTTGGGTATCAAAGGAACAGGAAGGAATGCATACAGCAGACCCTGTCCCCAATGGAGAAGGAAGACGTCCAGGGCCTGTCAGTGCAGGGGGATGGAAGCCTGGAGCAGAAGAATGGAAGCTGTGTGTTCTGCAGAGTGGCAAAAAGATCTAATAGTGGGGTTCCCCACATTTGGAAGATCCAAGCAGCTGTCTGCCGATGTAGGGTCCATTCGTGTGAATGAAGGATTCGGCTTAGCCTGTCTGCAAGTACATTGAACTTTCCCGGGAGGTATACTGCTCTGAGGTGAATGCAGTGTGCGATGGCAAAGAACCATAGGCAAAGCGCTTCCTTGCATAGGGGATAGGATCCTGTCCCCCCATTTGTTCTCATAGAACATGGCAACCTGGTTGTCCATCCTGACTAATACCTGTTGCCCTGAAAGTTGGGGTTGAAAAACCCAAAGGGCATTTATTAGTGCCTGTAGTTCTAGGAGGTTGATCTGTAGAGCAGATTTCTGTTGTGTCCACAGTCCCTGTGTGGTTAGGTCATTCAGATGCGCTCCCCAACCCAGCTTGGAAGCATCCATTGTTAGGATGCATCGAGATGGAGGCATCTGAAAACGTGACCCACCGAGTAGATTATGTGGAGAATACTACACTGAAGAGACTTGGTCAGTTGAGGTTTGATGTGGATCTTTTCTCTGTGATACCCCTTTGCTTGTGTCCATTGAGAAGAAAGAGTCCATTGGGCTTGATGCATGTGTAGTCAAGCATAGGGGACGACATGGACCGTAGAGGCAATGTATCCCAAGAGATGGAGCATTTCTCGAGCCATTGCATGGCTTTGCTGTTGCATTTGTTTTGCCAGCTCAATGAAGCAGGCACAGCAATCTTGTGGAAGAAAATCTTGGGCCTGTTGAGTGTCTAAGAATGCTCCAATGAACTCCAGAAGTTGAGTTGGACTGAGGTGAGTCTTTGGGAAATTTAGGACAAATCACAGATGTTGGAGCACCGTGATGGTGCGATGAAGGGAGAGTTTTACCTCCTGAGGTGTGTCTCCCCTGATTAGCCAGTCGTCTAAGCAAGGGAAGACGAAGACCCCCAAAGTGCAGAGATAGACAGCCACTACTGCAATGCATTTTGTGAATTCTCATGGTGCAGAGGCTAAGTCAAAGGGCAGCACCCAGTATTGGTAGTGGTTTTCCTGAAATATAAATCGCAGATAATGTCTGTGCTGAGGTTGGATCAGTAAGTGCATGTACTCCTCCTTCAGGCCTAGAGAACATAGCCAATGTTGTCACTGGAGGTATGGGAGAAGAGTTCCCAGGGAAATCATTTTGAATTTTTGTCGAACCAGAAATTTGTTTAGGTCTCTGAGATCCAAGATGGGACTGAAGCTTCCTGTTTTCCTTGGAATGAGAAAATATGGAGAATATAAGCCCATCCCTTCTTGAGGAGGAGGAACTCTTTCTATTGCACTTTGGGTGGACAATATTGAGAGTCCAGTGTTCTGAAGTTATGAGGTGCCACCTGTGAGCATAGGAACAGAGACTGCCTGCTATGTGGAGGGGCTAGGGATCTTCTAGAGGCAGAGTGGCAATACTCTCTAGGAAGGAGTCAAAAACCAGGTGCAGGTTGTGCCTGAGCTGGTGTCTAAGGTTTAGGAGTCTTGGGCTTTTTGGGCTGGCGAGGGCCCTGCTGCCACTACTGAGGCTGGTAAGCAGCTGAGGTGGGTAGGAAGGATAATATCTCTTCTTCTTAGAATAGAAAGGTTTCTTGGGAAGAGCCTTCCTTTTGGAGGGATCAGCCATTTTCCTAGAAAGGCGTTTGAGGGTGAGATCATCTCTCTCAATCTCCGCAGCCTTTTCTCACCAACCTTTTCAAAAAAGGCTTTCTACTGTAGATGAAATGTTGGCCAGCTTGTCCTGGAACCACTGTTCGAGATATGATGCCTGTAACCAGGCCATCCTCCAAGCCCCAGTGCAGACTGGTTGACTCAAAGGCATCAAAAGATGCTCTGGTAATAAATTTTGAAGTAATCTGCCCTTGCCTGATGAGTGTCGGGAATTCACTCCTCTTATCATCAGGAAGCATGGGGCAAATGCTTCCAGATCCCTAGTGACATCTTTTAGAAACATGCCCATGTATAGCGTGTAGGAGTTTATCCTAGAGGCCTGAAAGCATTGACACCCAAAGGTACATGGTATTGAGCCTCTTGCTGATAGGTAGAACCATGAGAGGGGCCTTCCACATGTGGAGCATAAGATCTTGTAAGGTACGATGCACCAGTAAAGTAGCTGCTTCCCTGGGTGAGGGAGGGTATTGCAGTATCTCCAATTCCTCTGCCCTCAGTTCCTTTTCTGAGGCTACTGTGATGACCAGTTCTGCTGCCCTGTCACAGATGAAGTCTTGGAAAGACATATCTTCTGGTGGGAACCTGCACCGCTCATGTGGAGGGGATGGGTCTGAAGGGATGTCTGGAAGTTCTTGGGAATCCAGAGATCCCTCGTCAGAATCGGAAGAACTGGAATTGGATTCTCAAGATAAATCGAAGTAGTGATGGTTTTGTGTTTGACCTCGATGCTTCATTGATGTCGAGGGCCAATACTGATATCGATACTCAGAGCTATTGGCATTGGTAGACATGGCAGTCTGAGCCTGTTGGGTACCAGTGGTATTCGTCAGTTCCAACGGAGGCATCGGCCTTGGGAGCTCTAACAATACGGGCTCGAGGGCCGGCTTCGGGGCCAATACATTTGGCTGTAGGCAAGATGCCGAACCCTGCACTGCTGGAGCTGTCAATATTGTCTGTACAGACGTGCCAGGAGTGCAGCCAAACTCCTCTCAAGAGCCAGCATGCACTGGCCTAGGGAGGGAGCCACCATCCCAAAACATGGAACCGGTAGTTCTCCAGAGGTTGATTCCTCGAGAGCATCTAAGAGCTCTTCCTGTGCATTGGAGGACAGATCCTCCTGCTGGGGCTGTTTGGCTGGCCGGTCTGCATCGGAAGCACCCCTAGGGGACTCTCGATGCTTATGTTGTGACTTTCCTCTGGTCTCGGTATTGGTTTTTGATGTTGATGCAGATTACTTTTTAGAAATCACAGACTTATTCTTATATTTGGGATTGGAGAGACCCAAGACCCATGAGGGAAGGTCGATGTCCTCAATGATATGGAAACCATTGAAATTGAGTCCGGGGCGAACATCGATTCATACTGTCTGGCTCTGTTCTTTAGGCCTCTCTTTATCATTTGTTGACACAAAGGACAAGAATTTGGTAAATAGTCAGGGCCCAAACATTTTAGACACCAGTCATGTTTATCTGTGACGGATATGGTACCGACATATTTGGTACATTTTTTAAAACCATTAGGTGGTTTGTCCATTTTAGAAAAATATCTCTTAGGTAGAGGAGGCAAGATGGCGGCAGTGTGATTCTCTCTGACAGAGGTCTGCGTTTGTGAGCGTCTTGTGCCGGCGGTTAGTGCTTCTACTATCCAGTATGGGCAGAAGAAAGCGCAAACAAGCTCACCTTCCTCCGGGTGAGGCTGGAGCCATCGGAGCGGGCCAGCAGATGCTTCAAAGTTGTGGATTCTCTGTTGTAAGGGAGTCAGCGGTGTCTTCGGCAGGTCTCGAGGTTTCCCTCGACCTGAGCACATACGGGGTTTTCCTGTCCCCAGAGCAGTGGGCCCCCCGCCGTGTCCCGGAAGCGGTTTCTCCGGCAGGAGTGAGTCTCCGGGTGACGTGCTAGCTAGCATGCCAAATCAGGAGGCTGTGGAGGCCTCTGGTGCCGATGTAGTGGTCATCTGTGGAACTCCTGGAGTCGATGGAGGATCTGGGGCTGGAATGGTGGTATCGTCTAGCCCTCTTCAGGAGAGAGAGACCCTGAGAGACATCGCTGGTGGAGGCGGATTGGTGAAGCCCGCAAATGTAACTTTAGAAGTGCTATGGGAGGCAATTTCTACAATGAATTCTTCTTTGGAAAAACTATCGGTATCTGTGAGTACTGATATTAAATTATTGAAGGTTGATTCCCAGCATGCTTTAATGGTCCGGAAGGAACAGGAGGTGAAGCTGAGTGGAGAGCTGGCTCAACTCCAAGAAGTACATCTTGCCCATATGAAGGACCGGAACGTGACCAGTAGAAGGTTGGAATATCTTGAAAACCAAGTCCGGAAGAATAACTTAAGACTGGTGAACTTTCCTAGGTCTCCTGTGTGTTCTCCTCTGGAAATGGTTCGGAGATACTTCCAAGGAGGTCTTGAAGATCCCTGGGGAGAATCTCCCACCATTAGTCAGAGTTCAATATTTGAATGTGGGCAGGGGTGTTCAGGGAGTTGTCAGTGATCCTTCGGGGGTCCCTGAAGACCTTACGGGGTTCTTGGAGAGTTCCCTGGAATTAGTTACTGCCCAAGCTACCCTCCTTATTACACTGGCCCTTGAGTCTGACAAAGCATTAATTATGCGTAAGTATTTTAGAAATTTCAGTGAGCAATTTATGGGTTCAAGTGTGCTCATTTTTCCTGATCTAGCTAGAGATACCCAGCTGAGGAGGAAGGAGTCCCTGGGTTTTAAATCCAGGGTTGTTTCCCTTGGCGGGACGTTTTTGTTAAAATTTCCTGCGAGGTGCTGTGTTTCGTATAAAGAAAAGTTATATATGTTTTTTGAGCCCTGTCAGCTCCTGGAGTTTCTTATTGCTAGAGAAGAACCCATTGTGAATATATCTCCTCATACGGCTGACACATAAGTCTGCACTGCTATTATGTTCTTTTTTCCTTAGCTTTGTAACTTTAATTTCCTGTTGCCTCCCTATTATTGTGGGCTGATTTGGGTAATGTCTTTCTTGTTAATTTTGTATATTATGTGGTATCTTATTTCCTTATTACCATATTTCCTTCATTCAATGTTTCACTTTGAATGTTTTTCAAAAATTCAATAAATAAAAAATGGAAAAAAAAAAGAAAAATATCTCTTAGAATTGAAGGGGATATGACGGCCTGAAGGCCTAGTGAGCGGTTAACCCGCAGGAAAAGGAAATAAATAGAAAATTTCATAACTAAAAAAGAAAATTTTCAGGACCGGTGTCCCACGCGGGCTCCATTGGTTCTGACGTCACCCAAATGTGAAGACTGCATTCCTGCTTGTTCCTGGAGATGTTAGGATAGCATAAAAGCTGCCCTAAGATTATCCAATCAAAAAAATACCCAGCACAAGGCAGAAATTACTCCAAATCCAAAAAAAGCCCCAGCAAAAACCTCCGTGTACAAAAAATCTTTAAATATGCAAAAAATTATCTAAAAAACTATACACTTTCTTTTGTCGGAGTGACCATACAAAAGGGGGAGGAACTGCAACCCACCCCTCGCCGTGGGTCACTCCTTTTAATCATTTAATGCTTGAAAAAACTTCAACTTATCTTAATTCAGCCAGCACAGAATTCAAGAAGCACAACGTGCCACGTTTCGGGCCATCCAACATTCCATGGCCCTGCATCAGGTGAATAAGTTGAATCCCATTCAGTTGGCTTTAATGTGAAACAAACCAAAACGGTTAGGTTTAAAAAGGATGGCGTGTGACGTCAGATGCAAAAAAGGAAACCAGCAGCCAATTAGCGATCAGAACGTGGCAAGCATTCAGTGTGTGGGGAATCCCACAAAAGAGGGAAACCCCCAATAAACTTCACTCATACCAAATAAGGCAGCCCACGTCATAGTAGAGAGTGCCATTCTACAGAGGCATTTAAACCCCGGGGGGAAACAGTTTTCAGTCGAAATATCCAACGTTGCTCCCTGTGTTGTAATTTCCTTTAAAAGTTTAAACAACTTTTCTCAGTGAGATTTCTTTCTCTCCTCTGGGTTTCTAGAATGGCTGCAAGGCTTTTTATCTCTGAATAAATTACTCAATTACTATCTGTCTCACCTTGCTCCTGGGAACAGTCTTTCTTACGGGCCTTTCAAAAGGTAGAATTTCTCCTTCAGAGTCTTGTAGGGCTGCTCCTGTATCTGGGCTATAATCCACCGCTCCCCCAGGACTATCCCTCCTACCTTCAGGCCGTGCTGTAATTTCTTCACAGCAGGGGCTCCTCTCTGAAGTGCAGTCTCCTGTATAACGGCTGCTCTGAGAATCTCTCCTATGTCTGTCCCTAGACACTCTCTGCCTTTCACCCCTGAAGATTCCGTTCTCTTCAGTTTGGCTTGGGAGCTCTCTTTTCACCCTGCCCGTGGCCAGCTTCCTCAGGCCCTCTCTCTTGGACGGCTCGTGACTGGCTCCATCACTGCTGCTGTGGCTGGCTCTGTTCCCGTGCCCCTTCCTCTCTCTCTTTCTGGGAGCTTAAATGTGTGTAAGCGTCTTCCCCCTTCTATCTCCTCCCGCAGGTACTTCCTATCTCCTCCCTGTGTTGCCATGGAGCCTGGGTGTGGTCTGAACTCAGTAGTTCTACCTGTGTGGTTTTTTCTCTGCCTGCAGTTTGATACGTATGCTTGGCTGAGCTATTTCCTTGCTCATAGGAAAAAGTTTCATTTCTAGCTATTTTCCCAGGTTCTGCTGCAGCCTCGTCACCACAATAGTTAAGTTTATTTGTATTTTATCCTGTTGCTGTAAAGGGATCCACTGTGTCTGTCCCATGCCATTTTGAATTCTGTCACTGTATTTACCCCAACGACTTCCATTGGGAGGGCATTTCCTGACATTGCCTTTCAATTTACCACCTTGCAGCTTCATGTTATGCCCTCTAGTTTTATAGCTTCCCCGTCTTTGTAAGAGGTTTGTTTGTTCATTAATTCTCTTTAAGTATTTAAAGGTCTGAATCATATCTCCCCTGTCCCTCCTCTCCTCCAGAGTATACATATTTAGGTCTTCTAGTCTCTTCTCATAAGGCTCCTGATGCAGGCTCCAAATCATTTTGGTCGCCTTCCTCTAAACAGTTTCTAGTCTTTTTACATCCTTTGTGAGATATGGTCTCCAAAACTGAACACAGTATTTCAAGTGAGGCTTCACTAGTGACTTGTACAGTGGCATTAGTACCTCTTCCTTTCTGCTGATAATTCCTCTTTGTATGCAACCCAACATCCTCCTGGCTTTTGCCACTGCCTTGACACACTGTTTTGCCACCTTGAGATCCTCAGAAATAATCACACCAAGGTTCTTCTCCTGGTCCGTGCACATCAACCTCTCGCCCCCTATTGCATACATTTCCCTTGGATTTCTGCTTCCCAAGTGCATGACACTGCACTTCTTCACATTAAATCTTAACTGCCAAGCATTAGACCATTCTTCCAGCTTTTGTAGATCTTTCCTCATGTCATCCACTCCCTCAGGGGAGTCCACTCTGTTGCAAATTTTCGTGTCATCTGCAAAAAGACAGACTTTTCCATTCAGTCCTTCAGCAATATCACTCACAAATACATTGAACAGTGCCGGGCCCAGGACTGAACCCTGGGGTACCCCGCTAATCACCCTCCTTTCATCCGAGTGAGCTCCATTTACCACCACCTTCTGTCGTCTGTCAGTCAACCAATTTCTGATCCAGTTCACCACCTTGGGACCCATCCCCAAACTACTGAGTTTATTGATAAGCCTCCTATGAGGAACAGTATCAAAAGGCTTTGCTGAAATCCAGGTAGATGACATCCATTGCATGCCCTTGATCTAGTTCTCTGGTCACCCAGTCAAAGAACTCAATCAGATTTGTTTGGCAAGATCGTCCTTTGGTAAAACCATATTTCCTCGGATCATGCAACCTGTTGGTTTTGAGAAAGTCCACTATTCGCTCTTTCAGGAGCCCTCCATTACTTTTCCCGCCACCGAGGTAAGGCTCACTGGCCTGTAGTTTGTCACTTCTTCCCTGTCACCACTCTTGTGAAGAGGTACCACATCAACCCTTCTCCAGTCCTGAGAAACTTCTCCTGTTTTCAAGGATCTGTTGAAAACATCCTTTAATGGCCCTGCAAGAACCTCTCTGAGCACTTTCAGTATCCTGGGGTGTATCCCACCTGGTCTCATGGCCTTGTCCACTTTCAGTTTTGCAAGTTGTTCTAACACATCATCTTCTGTGAATGGTGTGGTATCTACTTCATTCCCATTTTTATATTTGGGAGTGACAGATGATCCTTCTCCAGGATTTTCTTTAGTAGAAACAGAGCAGAAGTATTTGTTTAGCAGTAAAAACAGAGCAGAAGTATTTGTTTAGCAAAGTCACTGAGGATGTATAGAGCAAATCTACCATACCATACCAGCATCAACTTCGAAAAATTACATAAGGAGCCTCCCCAAAAAAAGAATCACTGTAAATAGTGGGCCCTGGAACATCTAATACCTATATGAAAAGCTGAACAATTTAGATTACTACAGTACATATCCCTAAGTACAAATTCCATGTTAACAGACCTGGCCTTGATCACACATTCAGAACACAGACCCTCACCAAGTACAGAATAAGTGACTATAACCTAAAAATAAACATGTAGATAAAAATTAAACTGCAACCCCAAGAAGCCAGATTCTGCATACAATGCAACACCAGAGAAATAAAAAGAGATGCATTTCCCTGTACTGTATAAAATATGAAGACAGCACCAACTCCAAACATTAAATTGATATAAAATTCTTTTCTACCTTTGTTGCCTGACCATTTTATTCTCTGATTATGCTGGTCCCAATATGAGGTTTCTTTTTCCTCCACCTCCCAGTGCCACCCCCAATCTACTTCTCCCCGGAGGGGGGGTCATGAGAGTGATACAAAGCCATGTGTGGAGATTCACTGTGGCATCATTGCATAAATTTAGCATAGTTTATTTATTTATTTTAATTATTTATTTATAGGTTTTAACATTATTTACAAGCATAGATCTTGTGACAGAAACATAAGAGTTGCCGTGCTTAAAAATCATAGAAAACAAAGGTAAATTGATAATACATCAATTAAATAGCAATTACAACTCTAAAAATAGACCCCAATAACAAGTGAGGGGGGCAGAGTGATATATGGGGAAATACGTATGTAAATGAGAAAAAAGAAATAAAGAAAATAGAAATTACACTTCCTGGTAATTGTAGTTCCTGGAGGGTCCAGTTTAGTCCTCCACATCCGGGTAGTGCACCTCCTCCTGCAACATGGAGACTGGACCAATCAGAATCTTGTCATCCCAGGATGTATGCTGCTGGAGCTCCCATAAGCCCCCAGTGAACTAGTAACAAAGCAGATCTAAAGAGGCAACACATTAGTCAAGTAAAAAAAACACCTCAACTATAAGCTAACTTACCCTCCTTATCTTTAATTTGACTCCCTCCCCAAACGAAGAAGCCAGAACTCTGCACATTGCGTCCGCCCTGTCAACGGAACCAAGAAACAGTCCCAGGAACCGACAAACATGGACTGAACAGGCGACAAGAAAGGAGAGAGCTGAAGGATCCCACCAAAAGGACCCGAAAAAAAGTTGCTTAAAAAGTTCTCCGCCTTTACACCAAGCACGCCGCACCAACAAACCTGTCTCTTGGGAGGGAAGGAGGACTAAACTGGACCCTCCAGGAACTACAATTACCATGTAAGTGTAATTTCTATTTCCTGAACGGTCCTCCAGTTTAGTCCTCCACATCCAGGATGTAACAGAGCAGTTAACACCGGGCGGGACCTTGCAAACCGGCGCGCAACACTGCTGAACCAAAACTAGCATCCCGAGCGGCCAACACATCCAACCGGTAGAGCCTACTGAAAGCATGAAGAGATGACCAGGTCGCCGCCCTGCAAATCTCCACAGGCGGAACAAGACTATGTTCTGCCCAGGACGTCGCCTGCGCTCTAGTAGAGTGAGCCCGCAACCCCAGCGGGACCACACTCCCCTGCAGAATGTACGCCAAGGCGATCGCCTCTTTAATCCACCTGGAAATGGAAGCCTTCACCGCTGCTTCACCTTTCCGAACTCCGCCGAAAAGCACGAACATACGGTCGGACTTACAGAACGTCTCCGAAACCGCGAGGTACTGACGCAGCACTCTTCGCACATCCAGACAGTGCAATCCCCGGCCTGCAGCACCTTCTGCCTCCGAGCTAAACACCGGCAGAAAAACGGATTGATTCAAGTGGAACGGGGAAATTACCTTGTGCAGAAAGGAAGGGACAGGTCTCAAAACCACTTTATCCCTAGAAAAAGACAAGAAAGGTTCTCTACACGACAGAGCCTGCAACTCCGAAATCCGCCTCGCTGAACAAATGGCCACCAGAAAAACTGTCTTCAGCGTTAGATCTTTAATGGACGCTTGGCTGAGCGGCTCAAAGGGTTTCTGAACCAAGGCCCGTAACACCAGATTTAAGTCCCACGGGGGCACCGACACTCTGCGCGAGGGACGCAGCCTGAATACCGCCTTTAGAAAACGTTGGACATCTGAGTGCGCCCCCAGCGGACTCCCGAGAATCTTGCCCCGGTAGCACGCGAGTGCCGCCAGCTGCACCTTCAAGGAACTGGCAGCCAATCCTTTCTCAAAACCGTCCTGCAAGAAACTGAGGATCACCGGCACTGAAGCCGTCACCGCCCGAACACGATGTCTAGAACACCAGTCCTCAAAAATCCGCCACACCCGGACATACGCGAGCGAAGTCGAGGATTTCCTAGTGCGAAGAAGAGTGGCAATCACCGCCGAAGAATAACCCTTCTTCCTCAACCTAGCCCTCTCAATGGCCAGACCGTAAGCGAGAACCAATCCACCTGAGGCATCCGCAGCGGCCCCTGAATCAGCAGATCCACCAAGGGAGGAAGCCTCCATGGCCTTCTGTCGAGCAGACGCACTAGATCCGCATACCAGGGACGTCTGGGCCAATCCGGAGCCACAAGCAAGACTCTGCCGTGATGGGCTTCTATCCGTTGCACCACCCGGCCGATCAGAGCCTAGGGCTTTGGGCGTTTCATCAGCCCTGAGGGCAGTAGCTCTAAACATCTTATTATATGATATAGGGGTAAGACCTAAACGATCTCTAATGGCTGTGACTACCTCCTCATAGATATTAGCTAGAGCTGGGGGCATCCTAATCTCCAATGAAATCAACTGCACAAAGTGGTGGGAAAATAAAGGCCTTTATTTCCCTTTCTCGCAAGGGTTCAAATGATTGGGCAACAATAACAACGCAAAATGTCCTTACTTCAGGTAAGAAAAAGTAAAACAAGTTTAAAGCAAAAACTGTTACTTTCACAGTAGCGATGATATTCACACAAACAAGAATGTTCTAGGCAGCAATACATATAGCTTACAAGCCTGGCAAGGATTCTAGGCTTCCCGTAGTACAGTAAGTACAGTCCATTTCTGTATCTGAAACCTCATCTGCCAGTTCCACTTGCATTGGCTCATAGGCCGAAGCCTCTGACTCTGAGTCCCTGGTTTCAGGTAGGTTATAGTCAGGCTTCTTATATAGTTCCTCTAGCACTGCCCAATGTTCTGGGTGACTCGTAGGGCGTCGGCTCTGTGCTGTTTTGTATTGAGAAAATTCCTCTCTACTTAGAGGTTTTATAGCAGCTTTATAAAAACACTTCTTATTCAAAACTCTCTTATCAGGTAAACTTTTTCTATACCTTGTATCATAAGAAGCTTTACCTTGTGAATTTGGCTTCTCTGTTTCAAGTGAAGGTTGAGGCCTGCACCAGTTTCTCTTCTGGCTTGCCCATACAGCACGGCTTAGGTCTTCAGGCTGTCTCTCATTTGGTTTTAGACAACAGTTGCAGCAATGCTTTTGCCTCTCTGGGCAAACAGCTCTTACTCCTCTTTGAGCTGAGACCTTCCCAGGTTCTTCATTAGCTCCCAGGCAATCACCTTTCACTCTGGGTGATTTGCTAGCAGTGGAATAACCAGGTTCCCATTCTAACCTCTTTTCCTCTGTGCTGCCTTCTTTCCTGCTGCACGCTTTCCTGCTGCATTCACTCCTGCTGCCTCCTTTCCAGCTGCCTTCACTCCTCCTGCGCCCTTTCCAGCTGCGTCTCCAGCTGCCTGCTTTCCAGCTGCCCCTCCCGCTGCTGCCTCCTTTCCAGTCTTCCACACCCTCCTTAAGAAGTCCTCCTGCGCTCGAGGATTGGAAGCTGGCTGGCATTACCTCATGATCAGTAGGGCGTGGTTCCTCAGTTACTCTGAAGTCCCTCTTGCTCCCTCTATCTGGCTCCTCCAGATATTGCAGCTTGTATGTATCTTTTTCTCTGTTTAAAACATTTTCTTTTCTCTCAACCGGGTCTGCTGGGTGACAGCATACACCTGCGGGTGAAGCTCCCACTCGCCGGCGTCCACCCGCACTCTGCTGAGAAAATCTGCCATCATGTTGTCTTTGCCCACGACATGCGCCGCTGAAACAGCCAACAGACGAGGCTCCACCCACTCGAACAACTTCTCCGACTCCTCTTCCATGGCTAGACTTCCTGTACCGCCCTGCCTGTTGAGATACGCCACCGTCGCTGAATTGTCCGAGAGTACTCGCACCGCTCGGCCTGTCACCGAATGCTCGAAACTGCAGCGCCAGCCGCACTGCCCACAACTCGAGACGATTGATGGACCAAGAAGCTTCTCGGGCTGACCAAACCCCTTGCGCGTACTGACCCTCGCAATGGGCTCCCCAGCCCGTCAGACTCACATCTGTCATCAGAGGGATCCAAACCGGTTGTTCCAGGGGTAAACCCGCTTGCAGCGATTTCAGGGATAGCCACCACCGCAGGGATTGCCGAACCCGCCTCGGGCAGGGCAACCGACGGTTCAGAGAATCCGACTGGTTCGACCAGCGTCTCAGAAGTGCTCTTTGCAACGGCCACATATGAAATCTGGCCCACGGAACCACCTCTAGAGTCACTGCCATTGTCCCCAGTAGCCGCAGGTACCAACAAGCGAAAGGTGCGGGGAACCCTAAAAATTTGCGAACAAGCTGGCGCAAGGCCAGAGCTCGGCGAGCCGGCAAGAACACCAACCCTCTCGCCGTGTTGAAACGAACCCCAAGGTACTCGAGATCTTGAGTAGGAATCAAATGACTCTTTTTTACGTTGACTACCCAGCCGAGCCTCTGTAGCAGGCTCACCACCTTGTCCATTGCTCGCACGCTCTCTACCTTGGACTTCGCTCGAATCAACCAGTCGTTGAGATAAGGGTGAACCAGAACACCCTCTTTCCGCAAGGCCGCCGCAACCACTACCATGACCTTGGTGAAGATCCACGGAGCCGTAGCCAACTTGAACGGCAGCGCCTGAAATTGGTAATGTCCCCACGGGAACGCGAACCTCAGGAATTTTTGATGAGCTTCTCTGATCGGAATGTGCAGATAAGCCTCCTTGAGATCCAGAGACGTCAGAAACTCTCCTTGACGCACCGCCACTATGATGGATTTCAGGGTCTCCATGCGGAAATGAGGCACCCGGAGATAACGATTCACGCCCTTGAGATCTAAGATAGGCCGAAGAGAACCATCTTTCTTTGGCACCACGAAATAAATGGAGTAACGACCGAAACCGCGTTCTGCCTCCGGGACGGGAACCACCGCCCCCAGAGCCAGAAGGCGAGCCAACGTTACTCGAATGGCCAGCTCTTTCTGCCGACCTCTGCTGGGTGAGAGAACAAATGAGTCCCTGAGCGGGCAGGCTAACTCCAGCGCATAGCCCTCTCGGATTATCTCCAGCACCCACTGGTCTGAGGTGATTTGGACCCAGGAAGAAAGAAATCTCTGAAGGCGTCGTCCAATCACTTGATTTCCCCCCTGGGTCCCCCTCGCTTCATTGTGGCTTGCGGCTAAAGGAAGAGGAGGACGAGGAGGAAGCTGATGCGAAACCTCTACCTGCTTCCCCGAAACCCCCTAAAGCCTTGGGACCGAGAATTAAACCTACCGCGCTGTCCACCCCCGAGGCGGGAAGAGCGGAACCGACGAAAATCTCGAAAGGAGCACCGGGCGGTAGGCAAACTTCTATTCTGCTTAGGCTTATCTTCCGGAAGCCTGCCCCCTTTAGACTCCCCCCAAGTCCTTCACTAACTTGTCCAGATCGTCTCCGAACAACAACCTGCCCTTAAAGAGGAGCTTACTGAGGCGGGACTTAGAAGACCCATCGGCAGCCCAATTTCGAAGCCAAATAGATCGCCGCGCCGCCACAAGGGACGCCATATTATTTGCCAAGGTTCTGATCAAGTCATAATGTACATCCGCCAAATAAGCCAACCCGGACTCCAATCGGGTGACCTCCAACAGCCCCTGCTGATCCAAACGAGGGTCCTGACGCAAGTGCTGAGACCAGCGCAAACAGGCTCTCGCCACCCAGGCCCCACAAATAGAGGCCTGCAAAGAAAAAGCATTGGTCTCAAAGGCCTGCTTCAACAAACCGTCCACCTTGTTGTCTTGTGGGTCCTTAAGGGCAGTACTGCCCTCTACTGGAATCGTCATCCTCTTGGTGACCGCCGATACCGCCGCGTCCACCCGTGGTGACCGGAACCTCTCCTTGTCCTTGTCCGCCAACGGATAGAGCCGGTTCATCGTTCGAATGCCCTTCAAGCCCGACTCCGGCTGGTCCCATTTGGTTTGAATCATCTGCTCTACAACCCTGTGCACTGGGAATACCATTTGAGGCTCTCGGACCGCTTGAATAAGGGGATCCTCTAGCCCGTCCTCCTCCACAGGACGCGCCACAGCGAGGTTAAGAGTTTGGAGAGATTCCGTAATCAGTGGAACCAGCTCCTCTTTACGAAACACCCTAATGATCCTAGCCTGATCTTCGGGGTCCGGAATCTCTCCCTCCTCAAGCTCGCCAATGGCCTCCTGCTCAGCCTCAGCCATCTCATCCTCCTGCCACTCCATATCCACCTGCTCGACTTCTGCGGACCGCAGCCGCTTGGCAGGTGTTGGGACAACCCCTCTCGCATCCTCTCCTTTAGGGAATGGCGAAGGAGCCGGCGTTGCCAAGGCCTCTGGCAACTTTCCAAAACACCCCAACCGGAAAGCTTGATGCATAAGAAGAACAAAATCAGGAGAGAAATCCCCCAAAGATGTCTCCGCCACTGCTGGCAGCGACCCCGACTGGCCCACGGGCGTAGCCGGAGGAGAAGCCGCCGGAGATCTCGGAGAGGGCTGTGATCCCACCTGTGCCACAGAATCCACAGGGTCTGGAAGTGCTCTGCCCTCCATTTGCTGTTCCACCTCTGAGGACACCGCAGCGCAGCCTCTGCAAATCCCAGACTCAGAGGCCGTCCCCCTACGGGACCCGCAGACCACACACTGTGGTCTGGAGGCCATGAAACTGAATTACAAAGAACAAACACCTAAATTAGCCAAACAGCGAGTCCCAAAGGGAGAGGGCAGAGATGGAGAGAAATGAAGAACCAGAAAAAAGCCAAACATAAAAGAAAAAATGCGACTTTTTTTTTTTTTTTGTGACTTTGAATTCAAGCAACGAAGAAAAAGAGAGAGGAGGGAGAGCCAACACTAAGCAAGCACCAAAAACGCCCGAAAAGAAAGGCACACGCCGCAGAACACGCGGCAGGCCGGACCCCCGCACAGCGCGGGAACTTCACAAAATGGCCGCGATGGCAGGCAGCCTCAAAAAAGGCGCAAAATTCCCCCGAAGCAACGAAATCCGCAGCTCAATGCCGACCGACCGAGGCTTAACAAAATGAAAGAACTTACTCAGCTGGGAAGATGCGCCCTGCCGGATACCACCGCCCTGCCTTGTTCCTGCCCGGGGCATGCAAAAATGGAGCCGGAGAGACCCGAACACGGGTGTCCGTTGGCGCACAAGATCTTCACCCTGCAAACCCTTAGAGCAGGAAGTGAAGGTACGCTAGCCTGATCTCCCCTCCGTGCCGTCTAGGAGGAGAGATCTTTCAGACTGCTGCCTGCACTCAGATCTGCTCAGCCAGGACAGAGGCAGATGAGCACTGAATGGCTCGGCTCTTTCCTCGTCCTTTTTTTTTTTTTTTTTAAAGAGACAAGACTCTAAAACTTTACCCAAAGAAAGAAAAGGTAAATAATCCCCAAAATAAAACAGAAAACCTAACTAGTGCTGCCAATCTAGTCCTAAAGTGAGCCCAGTGCCAGGCTCACACGTCCTCCAGCTGCAAGGAGACTGGACACACTGGGGGCTTATGGGAGCTCCAGCAGCATACATTATGGGATGACAAGATTCTGATTGGTCCAGTCTCCATGTTGCAGGAGGAGGTGCACTACCCGGATGTGGAGGACTAAACTGGAGGACCGCTCAGGAAAAGCATTAAGCACACACCCCGGCACTCTCAATACACTGCGTTACCTATCCTAATTCAGCACCATCCCCCCCCCAAACCAGTCGCAATCGGGAGTTTCTTAAGGTCCAGAAAAGATCGTAGCTGTTCAGGTGTAAAGAAAATATATCTAACTCCCAAAAATGAAATAAAACATTTGCAGGGATACCGCAGGCGAAAACTAAGAACATAAGAACATAAGATATGCCATACTGGGTCAGACCAAGGTCCATCAAGCCCAGTATTCTGTTTCCAACAGTGGCCAATCTAGATCATATGTACCTAGCAGTTTCCCCAAGGGACACAGGTTCCACAATGCTTGTATTGGTTCAAGCATTGATATCCTGGGTCCCTTCTTAATAATGGTTTATGGACCTTTCCTCCAGGAACTTGTCCAAACCTTTTTTAAACCCAGCTACACTAACAGCCTTTACTACATCCTCCGGTAACAAATTCCAGAGTTTGATTACACGTTGAGTGAAAAAATATTTTCTTTTATTAGTCTTAAATAGTTTACCCTGTAGCTTCATTGCATGTCCCCTAGTCTTTCTATATTCTGATAAGATAAACAATCGATCTACGTTTACCCGTTCCACTCCGTTCATTAATGTATAGACTTCTATCATATCTCCCCTCAGCCGTCTCTTTAACAGGTTAAAGAGCCCTAACCTTTTAAGCCTTTCTTCATAGGAGTATCCTTCCATCCCCTTTACCATTTTGGTGGCTCTTCTCTGAACCTTTTCTAAAATCGCTATATCCTTTTTAAGATACGGCGACCAGAATTGCACACAATATTCAAGGTGCGGTCTCACCATGGAACGATATAGAGGCATTTGTCACGGCAGGGGCTAGTCTGCTGCCTAGGCGAACAGCTAGGCTGCCGGATGACCCTCTTCGCTGAAAGGAGTAGTTGTGACACGAATGGGTCAGGTATTCAAATAAGGATTTATTCCCCTCCCGGGGTTGGATTCTCAAAAGTATAATACAACAAAACTCAGGACAAGAGCCATATACTCTGGCAGATAGACAAAGGAAATTAAATGCAGCTTCTTGCTTCTTATTGAAATTATAATCACAGGCAACTATATTATCTCAGCATACAGTTCCTCATATACTCAGACGTCTCTCGTGCTTTTCACAGCTTCCTTTAGCAGTGCGCAGACTCTGGCTTCAGAACAAACAAGTAATTCTGTCTGAAAATATTAATGTACAATCCATATCTTCATCAACAGAAAGCTCACTAGCAGAATCTATTAACATTGGTTCCTGCTGTGTTTTACCTGGGCAAACATCTTCTTTATAACAGAACGTTTGTAAGCTTTTCAGTGCTGTGTCCTCAACAGGCTTATCGGACCAGCCCTCTCTAAGGTAAGGTAAACTGTTATCATATAACTCAGAATAGGAGAGAGGAGAGACACACTTTTTAGAAAGCGTAGTTACTCACCTGTAACAGGTGTTCTCCAGGAGCAGCAGGAATCAGTCCTCACATATGGGTGACGTCGGCGCCGACGGAGCCCTCGCGGAGCAATTTTCCCCAGCTTTCAAAGAAAGCCTTTGGGAATTGCAGCGCGCATGCGCGGTCCCCTTCCCGCCCAAGGGTGCCATCTTAGCCAGTCAGATGACATAGCTAAAAAAGACAGCATAAAAATTTGCAAAAAACTAAAGCAGATGATTGCAACTCCAAGGGGAGGAGGGAGGGTTGTGAGGACTGATTCCTGCTGCTCCTGGAGAACACCTGTTACAGGTGAGTAACTACGCTTTCTCCAGGACCAAGCAGGAAGTCAGTCCTCACATATGGGACTCCCAAGCTTAAGGCTACCGGAGACCCTAAGCACAAAAATGAGCTCCCTCTAGCTCAGCAGCACAGAAGGAAGGAATCTTCGCTGAATTATTACCCACCGGTAGCCCACATCCGGGATGGAGGGTAGGAGTTGCTCAGACCTCAAAGAGATTACGGAGGACTGCCTGTCCGAAAGCACTGTCCCTGCGGGACTCCCTCTCGAGACAGTAATGGACCGCAAAAGTCTGGCTCGAAGACCAAGTAGCGGCCCGGGAGATGTCTGCCAGCGGAACAGAGCGGAGGTAAGCCACTGACGTAGCCTTTGCCCGAACGCAATGAGCCGTGACTCGACTTTCCAAGGAGAGTCCGGCTGCCCCATAAGCCCAAGTGATACAGTCCGCAACCCAGATGGACAGAGTACGCTTGGAGACCGGGAGCCCCAATTTATTGGGGTCGAAAGACACAAAAAGCTGAGCAGCTTTACGGTGCTCCCGCGTACGGTCAAGGTAGAAGTTCAACGCCCTTCTACAGTCCAGGGTATGGAGGACCGTTTCAGCTCGGCTGGAGTGTGGTCTGGGAAAGAAGGTCGGAAGTACCACCTCCTGATTGATGTGAAAAGGGGAGACCACTTTTGGAAGAAATTTAGGGTGAGTCCGTAGGACTACCCTATTTTTGTAGAACCGAGTGTAAGGGGGATCAGACACGAGGGCCTGTAGTTCACTTACGCGACTAGCGGAAGTGAGGGCTATCAAGAACAATGTTTTCCAAGAAAGAAAACGGAGAGAACAGGTAGCCATAGGTTCAAAAGGCGGACAGGTGATCCGCTGTAACACCACATTCAGATCCCAGTCAGGAGCTGGCGGGCGCAGAGGTGGTTTAAGTAGAAGGAGACCTCGGAGAAACCTCGCTACGAGAGGGTCGCTGGAAAGAGGTCTGCCGTCCACCGGCACATGATGTGCTGAAAGAGCACTGAGGTGAACTTTGACGGAATTGGACTTAAGTCCCAGATTAGAGAGGTATAGCAAGTACTGCAGAATCACCGACACCGGGCAGGAGAAGGGATCCTGAGACTGTTGGGTACACCAAACGGAAAGGCGACGCCATTTAAGGGCGTAGCATTTGCGGGTAGAAGGTCGCCGAGAAGCTAGGACGACCTCTTCCACCTCTGCCGGCAGAAGAAGGGGAGCAAGGACTGCCCTCTCAGCAGCCAGGCCATTAGATTGAGAGATCTGAGGTTGGGGTGTAGCAGAGACCCCTGATCCTGAGTGAGGAGATCCGGTTGTAACCCCAGAGGGAAGGGATCCTCCACCGCCAATTGCAGCAGGAGTGGAAACCACGGCTGCCGGGGCCAGCGAGGGGCCACCAGGATCATGAAGGCTTTGTCTCGGAGAACCTTGAAAAGAGTTCGAGAGACCAGCGGGATGGGAGGGAAAGCGTACAGAAGGCTCCCCGACCATGAGAGTAGAAAAGCGTCTGCCGCAACTCGAAGGGGATGTGGCTGACGAGAGCAGAAGCGAGGAAGTTGCCGGTTGAGAGGGCTGGCAAAGAGATCCATCGTGGGGAGGCCCCACTTTAGAAAGAGCTTCTGAACTACCAAGGGATCCAGGCGCCACTCGTGCGGCTGGAGGATCCTGCTGAGTTTGTCCGCCAGGCAATTTTCTTGGCCTGGGAGATAAACTGCCTTGAGATGAACGCCGTGACTGACGGCCCAAGAGCAGAGCTTCTGTGCTTCCCGACAGAGAAGGAAGGAGCCCGTGCCCCCCTGCTTGTTCACGTAGAACATGGCCACTTGATTGTCCGTCTGGACAAGGACGGATGGCGAGAGGTCAGGTGGGAGAAGGCCTTGAGAGCCAAGCGGATCGCTCTGAGCTCCAGGAAGTTGATCTGCTGAGCAGACTCCCACGTGGACCAGAGGCCCTGAGTACGTGCCCCTTGGCAATGTGCTCCCCAGCCCAGGAGGGATGCATCTGTCGTCAGCACCCGGGCTGGCTGAGGTGACTGAAAAGGCATGCCGAGTACCAGGTTCGGCCGATGAAGCCACCACCGGAGAGACGAGATCAGCGGCTCGGAGACGCGCACTAGGTCTGCTAGGCCGCCTGTGGCTTGTTGCCACTGCTTGCGGAGACACCATTGAGCAGGCCGCATATTCAGGCGGGCATTGGGGGTCACGTGGACGGTGGAAGCCATATGGCCGAGCAGTCTCAGAAAACGCCTGGCGGAGACCAGGGGCTGGCTGCGAAAACGGTCGGCTAGGTCCATGAGCCGTTGAGCCCTGTCGAGCGGTAGGAACGCTCGTACCTGAGGAGTGTGCAGCCTTGCGCCGATGAACTCGAGATCTTGTGAGGGGAGCAAAGTGGACTTTGCGAAGTTTATAACAAAGCCGAGGTACTGCAGAAGAGTCACCGTGCGGCGTGTAGCGTTGGTGACCTCCGGGGTGGACGCTGCTCTGATGAGCCAGTCGGCGAGGTACGGAAAGACATAGAGGCCGTGAAGCCGGAGATGGGCCGCCACCACCGCATTTTGTGAAGACCCGCGGTGCGGAGGATAGGCCAAAGGGCAGTACTCTGTACTGGTAATGATTTCCTGCCACCACAAACCTTAGGTATTGGCGGTGGCTTGGGTGGATGAGGATGTGCGTGTAGGCATCCTTTAGATCCAAGGAGCATAGCCAATCTCCCTGCTGGAGGTAGGGCAGAAGGATTCCAAGGGTAAGCATCTTGAACTTTTCCCACACGAGGAATCTGTTGAGGTTGCGCAGGTCCAGGATGGGTCTGAGGCCTCCTGTCCTTTTCGGTACTAGAAAATACCTGGAATAAAAGCCTTGACCTCTCAGGTGGTGTGGCACCGGTTCCACCGCCTGTTCCTGTAGAAGACCTGCTAACTCCTGAAGGAGTAAGTCCCTGTGCAGAGGGAGTCGTGGAGGTTCCCCCGGAAAATAGGAGGGAGGGACCTGTTGGAAGTGGAGAAGGTAGCCTTCTCTCACGACTTGAAGCACCCAGGCATCTGAGGTGATGATGCTGGACCACCTGTGGGCGAAGTGAACCAGCCGGCCTCCGGTGCTGGGAGGAGCCAGCGGAGGGGAGAGGCTATGCTTAAGGAGTCAAAAAACCCCCACCCTGCTGAGCAGGGGCTGGTGGCGCAGGCTTGGGGGCTTGCTGCCTACGGGACCCGTTACCCCGTCCCTTGGCCTGCTGGCCCTGTTGGGGAGCTGCAGGGGCCTGATATTGGGGGTACTGTTTGTAGGCAGCCGCCTTTCTCGGGTAAAAGGACTTCTTTCCCGAGCCCTTCTTTTTCTGGGAAGGGGCGGAGGTCTTCCTAGAAAGCCTAGTCCTGGTGAGAGTCTCCGTCTCGATCTGTGCAGCCTTTTCAGCCATGGGCTTGCCAAAGAGGTTCTCGCCTCGGCAGGGGACATCGACCAACTTGTCCTGCACCCAGGGCTCAAGGTCAGACGACTGAAGCCAAGCCTGTCGGCGGGCACCGATGCCGGCTGCGGCCACTCGAGCCGATGCTTCGAAGCCATCATAGGCTGCTCGGGATATGAATTTTGAGCATTCCCGAATGCCAGAGGACAAGGCCAGGAACCTCCGCAAGGGTTCCTCGGACAAACCAGCGGAGAATCCGGCTAGCTCTTTAGCCAGGTCTCGGAGATACATGCCCATGTATAGCTGGTAGGTCTGGACACGACACGCAAGCATAGAGCCCTGGAAACACTTCTTACCAAGGCCATCCAGGTTACGGGCCTCCCTGCCAGGAGGCACCGAGGAGTGCATCTTCTGGCTCTTAAGACGATGCATGGCCGATTCCACTACCATGGAATGGTGTGGTAGCTGTGCCTTTTGGAAGCCAGGGCTCTTGCGGACTCGATAGATAGAATCGACCCGCTTGCTCAGGACCGGTGAGGAGGCCGGACTCTCCCACATGCGGAAGAGTAGTCGTTCCAGCATGGGAGGAACCGGTACAGTAAAGTGTTCCCTGGCGGGAGAGTCATACTGGAGGGCGTCGAGCTCTTCGGCTCGAGGCTCCTCCTCGGGATCCGCAGGGAAGGCCAAATCCTTGGCCATATCCCTGACGAAGTCCGAGAACCGGGCATCCTCCGGGGGGGACTGCTTCCGAGGTTCGGACTCAGGTGAGTCCGAGGGGACACACCGAGTCCGAAAAGAATCAGGCGACTCTTCCTCTTCAGACTCCCAGACCGACTCCGACGAGGACTCGGTGGGGTCGGCCCGGGCAGGGCGCGGCGCCTGCCGCCCCGACGCCGAGGGAGTCGGCGTCGGCGACCTCGGTCCCGAACGGGAGGCCGAGGGTGACCTCGACCGAGGATCGACTCGAGTTCGCATGGACTCGAGGATCGGCTCGGTCTCCGGGGTCGACTTAGACGTCGACGTCCCGGCGGTCGGGGCAGTGGCGCCAGCGAGGCCGGCGAGCAGTGCCCGCTGCTGGTCCATGAAGGCAGACAGTCTGCTCTCCAAGGCCGTCAACCTGAGTCCGAGCTCAGGTGACCCAGCAGTCCCCGACTCGGGCCCCGACGGTGTCGGGCCCGACGTCGGCGGTCTCGGAGGCGAGTCCAGGAGGACCACAGGACTTACCCGAGCAGGCATCTCCGACTCCAGGCGAGGTCGCTTCGAGAGGTGCTCCTTCTCCAAGGACCCGGGACGGCTATTGGGGCTATGCGACCTGGCCTTCGCGGAGCCAGGAGCGTCCACCGACGCCGCCCTCGCGGGTTTCACCTTCCGACGATGGTCCCCGGAGGGAGAACCCCTATCGGAGGAACTCCGGCGACGGTCCGAGCTGGAGCCTCTGGATGCGGAGGCCTCCGACGAGGTCCGGGTACGGCTGGGGTCAGCGAAGATCCTATCCCGTTGATGCCGCCGACTTCTCAACGCTTTGGAGGACATTTTGCCGCAGGGCCCACAGATCATTTCTTCATGATCCGGGCCCAGGCAGCGGAGGCAATTGTCGTGTGTGTCAGTTAGTGATATATTTCGGTCACACTGACCACACCGCTTGAAACCACTGGCAGCCATCGGGGGAAAAAGGGCCCCGGCGAGGTCAAAGGACCGGGCTGCCAGGGAAAAACCGAAAACGAAACTGACTAAGTCAGAAAAACCGAAAAAGAAGAAGAGGACTCGTGACCGGTGTCACGAGTCCGGGCGGGAAAAAGACCGAAGGAAAAAAAGTAAATTATGAGGAAATATCAACTTTTTCGCGGGGACACGACGGGTACGTCTGTAGGGCTCCGCGGAAAAAAGAAGACTGGCTAAGATGGCACCCTTGGGCGGGAAGGGGACCGCGCATGCGCGCTGCAATTCCCAAAGGCTTTCTTTGAAAGCTGGGGAAAATTGCTCCGCGAGGGCTCCGTCGGCGCCGACGTCACCCATATGTGAGGACTGACTTCCTGCTTGGTCCTGGAGAATAGCTTTTCCCTTTAAAGCCTCTTCGTGTCCTACCTTCAGTGCTTCGCTGTGGATAGTGGAACTGCTCTGCTCTGCTATGAAAGGATTTCTCCCTTGGAAGTTTCCTTTGGGGTTTTGCTTCTTCAAGCTCTTCCCCTTCAGACATACAGATATCCTCCCCACAGTATTTCCCCCTTTCTAGGGCTTGTAACTGTTTCCAAGTGTCACACTCTTCAGATACATACGGTTTCTCTCTCTCTTCTTTCCACTCACTCTGTACAACACGTTGCCTCTGAGAATCAAACTGCGTCACAGGTAACTGGCTCTCACAGCTGATTTCTCCTCTGAATCTCTCTCTCGGTTCCTTCCTGTTCCTCCAACTTGAACTGGAACTCTCATAGACTCTATCGTGGACTTTATCACGGGCTTTCCCAAGAGCTCTCTGCCGTTCTCTGTGTGAGTCTCCCGGCAGTTCTCTGGGTGAGTCTCCCTGCAAGTCTCTGTGTGAGTCTCTCTGCAGTTCTTCATGTGAGTCTCTCTGCAGTTCTCCCCTTTCTGACTGTTCTGAGTACTTCTTATACTGTTGATTAGCAGTTCCCCTGCTCAGGTGAAAGCTATGTGAATCAGGAGCTGGGAAATGTTTGCTAGTTGGGCGGGGCTGTAGACCTCATGTCTGGGTTTGTTTACGTTGCTCCTGACAACTAGGGATCATGTGGCTTGCCTGCCTGTCAGAATCTGATCTGGATCTAACAGATTCCTGTGCTCTCAAGGCAAGGGATAGATCTTCCTCATTACACATTATAATATCTTTTGTTTTATTTTCCATTCCTTTCCTTATCATACCTAGCATTCTATTTGCTCTCTTGGCCGCCGCTGCACACTGGGCCGAGGGTTTTAACATGGTATCCACAATGACGCCTAAATCTTTTTCCTGGGTGGTGGTTCCTAATGTGGAACCTTGCATTGTGTAACCATAGTTTGGGTTGTTCTTCCCTAGGTGCATAACCTTGCACTTGTCCACATTAAATTTCATCTGCCATTTTGATGCCCAGTCTTCCAATTTATCAAGATCCTCTTGCAGTTTTCCACAATCCTCTTGGGTTTTAACAACTTTAAATAGTTTTGTGTCATCTGCAAATTTGATAACCTCACTCGTTATTCCACTTTCCAGGTCATTTATGAATATGTCAAAAAGCAGCGGACCCAGCACCGATCCCTGGGGTACACCACTATTCACCTTTCTCCATTGGGAAAATTGGCCATTTAGCCCTACCCTCTGCTTTCTATCTTTTAACCAGTTCCTGATCCACAGTAGTACACTGCCTCCTATCCCATGACTCTTCAGTTTTGCCAAAAGTCTCTGATGAGGGACCTTGTCAAAGGCTTTCTGAAAGTCCAGATACACTATATCAACCGACTCACCTTTGTCCACCTGTTTATTCACACTTTCAAAAACATAACAGATTAGTAAGACAAGATCTTCCTTGTCTAAAGCCATGTTGGCTGTCTCCCATTAGGTCATGACTATCTACATGCTGAGTTATTTTATTCTTTATGATGGTTTCTACCATTTTTCCCGGTACTGACGTGAGGCTCACAGGTCTGTAGTTTCCCGGATCACCCCTGGAACCCTTTTTAAAAATTGGTGTTACATTGGCGATCCGCCAATCTTCAGGTATTAGAGATGATTTTAATGATAGTTCACAGATTACTAATAGCAAGTCTGCAATCTCATATTTCAGTTCTTTCAACACCCTTGGATGTATACCATCCGGCCCAGGTGATTTGCTACTCTTCAGTTTATCTAATAGTTGTAATACATCTTCCCGATATATCGATATTTCCTTCAATTCTTCCGCACCTTTAAATACCACTTCAGTCATGGGTAACATCCCTTCATCTTCCTCAGTAAAGACCGAAGAATTCATTCAGTCTCTCCGCAATCGCCTTGTCGCCTCTTAGTGCCCTTTTAACTCTATCATCTAATGGTCCAACTGTCTCTCTCACAGGTTTTTTGCTATGAATGTACTTGAAAAAATCTTTATTTCGCGTTTTTGCTTCTGCAGCAAGCTTCTTCTCAAATTTTCTCTTTGCCTTCTTTATCAATGCCTTGTATTTGACCTGCCAGTGCTTGTGCTGTTTCCAGGTTTCATCGTTTGGCTCTTTTTTGCATTTCCTAGCTAAACTTAAAGCAAACAAAGTGATAGGACTGGATGGGATACACCCTAGAATACTGATCAGAAGCATTATACAAGAAAGGAAGAATAGTACAGAATTGTAGCGATCCGGGAGGAAGTGTATAAGAACGTTTTTTTCAGAAGAGCTATGATTGGATCAAGATAATAAGTGTTCTAATAGAAAAGTAATAAGTCCCGAAGATAACAAAGCTACAGTTTTCTTCTGTACTATATAAAAAAGAGGCCATTGATGTAAACGAGCAAGAAGCCCTCTGTCGACGACAGTCCACAAGGCTTTGCCAAATATTTTTTACTGAGACCTCGTAAATAATTTACAATAGAGTCATTGGTAATTTAAGTCTCTAGTCTATTTACAGTGAACGACTTTTCTTAATAATTATTGCATATCGTTCAAGAAGAGTGGGCCATTATATTTTTTGTGAGTTTCTTACTGGGAAGACTAGATGAACCATACTGGTCTTTATCTGCCGTCATTTACTATGTTACTATGTTACTATGGTGGAAGACTAGTTAATACCAAAAATTATATAGGAGCTTACCCAGGGAGTAAAGTATAGTTTAAGGGGATCTGTTGGGGTGAAGGGGGTGTAAC
This sequence comes from Ichthyophis bannanicus, assembly GCA_033557465.1. Classification (NCBI taxonomy): domain Eukaryota; kingdom Metazoa; phylum Chordata; class Amphibia; order Gymnophiona; family Ichthyophiidae; genus Ichthyophis; species Ichthyophis bannanicus. The sequence goes on from CM066031.1 coordinate 627,460,937, forward strand.
TTTTAACAGAAAAGGGGGGAAGTGGAGGGTAAAAGAATAAGAAGGAAAGGGATAGATAGTAAAACTGGTAATGGAGTGGATTAGAAGTGAATCGAAACGTTCATTGATCAGCTAAGGTGGGAAAGAGAGACCCAAGCACCCTACAGGCTTATCCAGGCCTGTAGAAACTTAAGAGGAGTGCTTAGCTGGGGCCATCTGGCTGAGAGCACTTTAAACCCACATAGCTGAAGGCCCTAAGGGAACGGACCAGTGTCGGGAAGTGTGGAGCCTCTCATAAAGTAACCGCGCTCAGGCGGGGGGGCCGGGTCACCCTGCGGGTGTGATCTGAGGGTAAGCAGGGCTGGAAGGGGGGACCGAGTTGGCAGGCTACAATGATTACATAGGCATTGGGAATATAGGGTGAGCAAAAGGTAAAACGGAAAGCTGAGTGTAAAGGGGACAGGAAGGGGGCTAGGGAGGGGCTGAAATAGGAAGCAGCAATGGGAGGGAGCCTAATACATTTAGAAGTGACCTGCTAATAGTGGAGAAATACCAAAGGGAAGGGGTGGAGATGGGGCAGGGGGTAAAGGTGGGGTGGGAGGGGAAGAGGAAGGGGGAAGGCACAGAGGGTAAAAAGGGACGACAAGAAAGAAGTTGCAGTCCACAGAGATCTAGAATGGAGAATGGCGAAAGATTGGTGGGAGTGTATGGGGTGATCCTGCAAACAAGGGGTTCTAGGCTGGGAGAGCCTTACATTTTTATGGGTAGAGGCTAGATAAAGTGGGAAATTGTTGTATGGGATGTTTCCTGAGAGTAATCTTATGGAATGTGTGTGGTCTGGGCACCCCCACTAAACGTTACAAAGTACTCAGGGCTTTGGCGCGTCACCAGTGTGATGTGGCTTTCATACAAAAAACACACCAAAATGCTGCAGAACATGCAAAATTGTGCCGAAACTGGGTGGGGTAAGTCTATGACATCCAAGCCCAAGGGAAAAAAGGGGGAGTGGCCATCCTAATTCATCATAACATATGCTTCACTCGTAAAGCAGAATATCCAGATGCCAACAGCCACTATCTCATCCTGCAGGAAGACCTAGAAGGTAAACCGGTTACCCTGCATAACGTATATGGCCCTAACACCCCAAACGCCTCCATGTATGCTCGCCTAGCCTCAGTCTTAGAGCAACTTCCAGAGGACCCCCTGATAGTTGGAGGGGATTTTAATGGAGTCCTTGACCTGCTTATAGATACATGTTTATGTTTATTTAAAACTTGTTATACCAAACGCTTCTGGGCGGTTTACAATCAAAAATTAAAAGCTGCAGATATATAGAAAAGAACGCCATTTAAAAATCAAAGCAGGACAGAGAGACGAGAAGCATAAGAAGAAAGGAAGTAATCTATGCATCAGCGAGGAGGAGGGGAAAGAGGCGAGGAGGGAGGAGGAAGATTGAATGCTAGACAGAAGAGGTGTTTTTTAAAATTTAGCCTTGAAAGATTTAAATTATAGTTCCAGGTGGAGGGTGGAGGGGAGTGAGTTTCAGAGTCGTGGACCCAGAAAGAAAAAAGCAGATGAGCGGGTAGATTCCAGGTTTGCTTGTGAGGGGGAGGGGAGGGACATACGGTTAACATGTATAGACCTAAGTGAACGATGGGACGTGTGCAGATGAACCTGATCAGCAAGGTAAAGGGGAGTGCCTGTGTGAATTGATCTGTGAACAAAGATAAGGAACTTATATTGGATACGATAGGTGATAGGGAGTCAGTGTAAACGAAGAAGGAGGGGAGTGACACGATCAAACCGGGAAGCGTGTGTCAGGATACGTGTAGCAGTATTTTGGACATGTTGAAGACGAGTGAGCTGAGACTGAGGGAGGCCGGCCAAAGAGACATTACAATAATCAAGACGAGACATGACAAGAGAGAGAAGCAAGATAGTCAGAGCGGAGGGGGAAAGGAAAGGATGAACAGCACGCAGTTGTTCTAAAGAGAAGAAGGAACACTGAACAACCGAAGAAATGTGCTCCTTAAAAGAGAGAGAAGAATCGAGAATGACACCCAAATACCGAAGAGAAGAGACGAGAGGAATGGGCTGGGAAGACAGTAGTGGGGCAGAAGTGGGGGAGGGGCTCCCTAAAGTAAACCAAATAGCAAAAGACTTAGAAGGGTTGACGTAATAAATTAGATGATAACCAAGAGGCTACAGCAGAGAGACAGGTGTTCAGTGGAGTAATATCAGGGGTGTGAGAATCCGTGTGATGAAGGAGAAATATATCATCTGCGTAGTAATACACAGAGATACCATGCTGTTGAACCAGAAGGGCAAGGGGGGCCAGGAAAACATTAAATAGGAGGGGAGCGAGTACAGATCTCTGTGGGACACCGCAGTGAAGAGATGTGGAGGAAGAGGAAGATGACCCTGAGATAACTGAGAAGGACCGACAAGAAAGAACGGAATGAAACCATTGAAGTACCGTGCCAGAGAGACCAGCATCCCGAAGACGTGCTAAAAGAGTGCGATGGTCAACCAGATCGAAGGCAGCAGAAAGATCAAGAGAAACAGTGAGAGTGAAAAAGCCATGATCGTAAGCAAAGTGTAGTTCGTTAAGAAGAGAGAGGAGAACAGATTCAGTGCTGTGACCAGGACGGAAACCAGATTGATGTGGATGAAGAGTGAGGGAGGCTTCAAGGTGGGAGGAAAGTTGTGAGAAGACCAATTTTTCGAGAAGCTTAGACAGAAAAGGGATATTAGAAATGGGACGCCAATTAGAAAGAGAGGAGGGGTCAGAGGAACTATTTTTCAGGAATGGACGAACAAAGGCGTGTTTCCAAATGGAGGAGCTCAGAAGGCATGGGTAGCTTGCATATTAGACCACTTCAAACGACGGCTGCACCTAGTTGACCCATGGCACCTGTTGCACCCTACAGATGGAGACTATTCTCACCGGTCCAGAGCGCATGGGTTTAGCACCCATATTGACTATATTATGGCATCCAAATGGATTTTCCAACAAGTGGACGATGCACAGATAGGCCCAGATGTCATATCTGATCATGCCCCTGTCTGGGTGTACTCATCTGGGACTCATCAACTCACAGACATGGGTCGTGGCGGTTTCCCTTATACCTCTATAGGGATGAACAATTCCAGGTTTACTTGCGGGAACGTTGGCAGTCCTATGCCAATCATAATGCCCAACATGCAGAGACACCAGAACTCTTTTGGGAGATTGGGGTGACATAATCGCATATGTGGTGAGGCAGTATCGCTTGCTTAACATCCAAGTGATCAAATTAGAAAGGCAGGTGGTATTAGAACTTAGGAGGCATGCGGGCCATCCTACGAAAGCATCCCAGTAGTAGCAGAAATAGAAGGCCTCACTTTAACCAGATACTATATCTTATCCAGTTAATTTTTGCCTCGATAAGGTATCTGGAAACCCTGCTGCCAAATATCTTCCCCTCTTTAGATCTCTTAACTATTCCTAGATTCAGGCTCCAATTTTCCACTGAGCTGAAAGGAGAATCAACTTCTCTATCCTGATATGTCCTAGTGGCCAGTGGTAGGTTTTCTAATCTAATCAAGTGGCAGAGTAGTAGTGAGGAAAAAAAGAGGAAGGGGGCATTTGTGCTAACCAAACAGCCATTGTTTCCCTCTGTGCTGGCCAATGAAATATACACCCCCTATCATGTGCTGTTTCTTCTCCCCTCCTCTCCCTGCCTTTATAAGCAGTTAAAGTGGAATGCAAACCTACTCTGGTCTTCAGTTGCTGGCGGGATGGCCTCCACCTGACACCAAAGACCTCCTCCTCTCTTTGGTGAGCCACAGGATGGGGTCCACTAGCCGTCATGAGCCTCATGCCTCTTTGCAACAGTCAAAGGGATGGGCTCCACCAGCCACTATAGGCCTCCTTTCTCTTTTCAATGGCAGACAAGATAAATTCCACCATTCATCTTGGGCCTTCAGTGGCTAAAGGATGAGCCTTGATAGCCATCACATGACCCTTCCTCTCTTTAGCAGCTGATAGAATGGCCTCTGCCAGCAGATACAGGTTTTAAAATGCATGGGCTAGCCCTTCCTGCCTGGTGTTCTCATATTTCATGAGATCAGCTGCTAGAAAGTGGCAGCCCTCAAGTTTGAAAGCTTTCATGATGCCTTAAAAATATGTGGTATCTGGAGATTTCTCTTATATGTTCAGAGTCTTGAACGTCAGCAAATTCATGAAAAATAAATATGCCACAGTTCAAAAAGGTTCCAGTTTAGGCGCCCAGCATGACGTGCTAGAAAAAATTACCACTGCCAGCAGAACCTTTTCAGAAGCATTGCTAAGCATGAATGGTAGGACCTCATTAAATCCATTCCCTTAAACATGAAGGGACTCATGGGCTGGTAGTATTCAGAGCACTGTAGAGTAGAAATGGCACTAGTCTCTCTCCCCATATGCCTTTAAGGGGTGGGTTTGATGGAAAACTGCTGCTCAAACTTAGCGGTACTTGTAAGAAAGTATTGCTGCCTGAGACAAAGAAAGACGAACCACTTTTAATATAGCATGTGCTCGGATGAAATAGTCTCCCCATCACCATGTTTTTGGAAGGGATTACTCCTCTTCCCTTGTTCCTAGGTGCACTATATTAAATGATAAAAGTACTGTACCTTTCATGCATGTAGTTGACGCCAAGCAGCAACTCTATGAACCACTCTACTATTTGACTTTCAGTAAACATGTCCCCAGCTTTCTTGTATTCTTGAATTTTAAAGTCCAGGTCTCGGCCCTGAAAAAAAGAGAATATTGAAAATGTTTTTCAGTTGTAGATCATCTGCCCAAATTGAATGATGGCACCAGTCAAACCTGCACCACAATACTGCAGAGCAAATACACTTCTATAACAAATCAGTAAAATATGTGCAGGCCTTATTTTGTAAAGGTTTCTCTAAAATACTCTAGGAATTGGAGGTTGATATTTCTTAAATTTATTAAAATGGTGGCATATGGCAATATTTACAGTAGAGGATTCAGTAAATGGCAGCTCCAACGTAACACCTCCTGCCCCCACAGAAATAATAGGGGTCAACAGCTTCAGCAAAACACCTTCTGTCTCCCACACCTCCAAAATGGGCTCATCAGCTGTAATATAACACCTCACTACTCCATAAGAGCAAAAGGGCTTTAGCAACCCCAACATAACACCATTTACCCTCACCCAACAGTTTTTTCCTTCATCTCACTTCCTGCCTCCTAATCTCTGCATCCCACCCCTTCACTCTGTGCCCCCCCCCCTCCTCTTGTTGCTCGCCACCTACTCTTCCTCCCCAAACTTTCCCCTCTCTACCCCCAACTCCTGTCTTTCCTTTCTGACCCACAGCCTGCATTCCCCCCTCTCTGCCCCCATCCACTCACCCCACACTTCCCTCCCTACCCTCTTTTTGATCCTCCCTTCCTTCAATTTCTGTCTGTCTCCACCCCTCTCTCTTCCCCTCACCACCCTTCCCACTGTAGGTCAGATAGCATAAGATATGTACTGCTTAGTTCACTTATGCCTAGGGGTTTGTCTACACCAGTCCTTTCAGTTTTTGTGGCTTGCTGGCAACAGCTTAGCAAAAACAAGATGAGTTCTGTATATATTATGATTTATTTTGTGTGTGTGTGCGTCTTTGAATCAATGATAACTTCGTAAAGAAAAATAGAAATCTCACAAACTAATATTAATGAATACAAGAATGAGGTAGAACTCTCATAATAGCAACTCATGGCAAATTGGGCAAGTCACTTAACCCTCCATTGCCTCGGAAGAAAGGCCTGGCAATCTACTTCCGGTGACACTGCCAAGAAAACCCAGGAGCTTCTGGGTCGCCAGGAGTCAGGGCTGACTCGAAGGCACACATTGCAATCTTATGTAACCAACTAAAAATTCCATAACAAACTAAGCACCACAATGTCGTGTGATCGGACTCATTTATGAAAATAAAAGTTAATCTCTCTCTATCTGACCTAGCCAGCCAAGAAGAAATAATAGAGCGAATGTCTTATAGCTTTAGACTAGTGACCAGCTCCAGGTAAGGGTTTCTAGGCATGGTGCTGTTTCATAGGTGAGGCAGGATATATTCCCCATACTGGTTCAAGCCCTGTGAACACAATCCAGGCAAGCAGTGTGAAGCTTGAGATAACGCTCTTCTGCCTCACAGAAGAGAAACATAGTGCCTGAGATGCTTGCATAAATCTTGGCTTGTCCCTCAGAAATGGCAGACTAGCTTTAGGTGACAACCCAGTATCTATGGTAAAAGCAAATGGCAAAGAGTAAAGCACTTTGGTGGCAAAAAGTGCAAAGTCTTTGTCCATGTATACATTTTATTACTTGCTGAGCTGATGGCAGGGCTTGTGCACCTCTCTATAATTGACTGGATCAGGTTTCACCAGGCTGACTGAATAAGGAAGCAACTATCACAAGATAGTCGCATGACTGATATAGTCCATGATAAGAGACTGGATGCCACTGAAGATGAACTGTGTATCTCAGTGCTGGTTCCATACAATGTTATATATTCCAAGGTCATTGAAGCAGTTATCAGGCCAAGAAAGGCCTGGAAGTCTGATTCTCTGCACATAGAACAATGGATCATTCAGTAAGCATACACAGGCACTTGGCAAGTAGTACATTCTATGACATTACAAGGTCAAAAGCCTGTACAGCAGGTATCTGTCAGTTTGGTACAGGATCTTGATTCAGGAGGCCCAAAGATATGCTGTAGGCAATGGCCTTATACCACCATCTACTCAGCACCAGTATTTCCCCTTCACATGGTGTTCAACATGCCCCATTTGTTCCCACCTTGGTTCCCAATCCTCTCTTCCTGCCCACAACACTAGTGTGTCTCTTTCGTTCCACTCCTAACAAGCTAATTCCTGAGACCAAAAACAGCTTCCTTAGTCACTTCCTCCTCCTACTCTCTATGGTCCTCTGTCTGTCTTGGTAGCCCAAGTTTAGCAGCAACAAATTTAGGACACGTGGGATTCCCATAAATTAAGACCACAGGTGGCTCAGAAACATGAGTACACTGCATGGGGATGAAGGCTGGGCAGGTGCACAGCATAAAGCAGCTCCCCCTGCATGCATCTCGTGTTGGCATGTCTTCTGCGCTTGCCTGTTGCCCAGCTGATTACTGCTTCTTACTTTCTGGTGTGAACCATTATAAAAAAAATAATAATGGCAGCAGCCTGTAGCAGAGGCCAAAATAGAATATTAGCAGTGCTGCTGTGCATATAACTGAGGCAAAAAAAAGAGGCAGTTGGCTTAGTCCATTGACATCTCTGATTGCTCACCACTGGGGTCCTTGGAGACATCTTGCACAACTGTGGCAATTTCTTATTATCTATGGAGACCAGTTTATACATGACGTCTGTCTCTCTCAAAGACCCATTTTTCTGTACCACATCAGGCATTTGTGAAAGCCCATTTTTTCACTTGATAATGTAAAAATTAAAGAAGTTAAACTAAACTCATTTTTTAAAGAAAAGAAATGTAAAGAGAAAGTAAAGAAATAATTAAAAATCTAAAATATGAAAACAGCAAACACAGCTACTGACACATCTATTAACAGAATGGAAAAACAAACAGAGCCTGATTCCAAGAGGGGCATGTCCGGGCCGTCCGGACAGCCACGTGCAGGAGAGGCCCGTTAGGACCAGATTCTGTAGCATGGGAACAAAACATTCTCGCTGCACACAAAATCAGGCAAGAGGACGGCCCGGTGTGCCCCTGCCTGCCTGCGGGGACATCCTCCCCACAGGCTCCCCCCACTCCTGCAGCTTTGACCTCCTTCTTCCCTGCCACCCGACCCACGGCTGGCCAGCCAGGGCCTGGATCAGATGGCAGGGACCCCTTGCACCTGGCCCCGGCCCTGGAGGGGGGGCTCCTCAGCCCCGATCGCTGGGTCAGTGCTGCTTATTCCACCTTCAAGGTGGAATAAGCAGCACATGCCCTCTGACCCAGCAGGACGAACAGGGCCGTGACCTGAATCGGCCCTGTACGTCCTGCCAGATCGGCCTGCCCCCGTTCCACCCTGACCCTGCCCCCTCCCGCCTCCAAACTGGCTCTCCCCGTCCTGCGGCTCTAGCTGTGAGGGGAGAGCAGGAGGGGGAATATAGTCCAGATGGCTTACAGGGCTGCACGTCCTGCCAGGACATGCAGCCCTGCAACCCGTGACTCAGAATTGGGCCCATACTGGGGTACCAGCACAGGGGATGCAATGTTCAGGCATAGCCGTACATGCTCAGAAGCTTTTTCCAGTTCATTCTGTTTTGGTTCTATGGGATAACATCATGGCTGATTCATCCTGCTTATAGACAGAGAATAACTACTTTCCAAAGTGATGCTTCTGTAACAGGATGGCAACCTCAGCAGGAACAGTGGCAGTCATACCAGTATGTAAGTGTCACCCACAAGTCTGTGAGGGCAGAGTCAGTTGCCCAGGCTCCCCTTGCATCACCAGTACCAAGCCAAGACCACTGGTACCAACCCTCCCCACAGGGTGGGGCACAAAATACACCACCCCTCTGTGGCGTCAGTGGAAACTGCCATAAATGGTTTTACTGGAGGTAGAGGAGAGGGGCTGGAACTGTAAAAGAAATATAACAAATAATAGAAAGATATAAGGTTGAGCTGGGGATGGGGAGAGGTAGGCAATAACCAGCAAGGATGAAAACAGAAATGACATTATTGAAAGTCATGGGGTGGGATTAAAGAATATAAATCAAATTCGAACACGGCAACACTTACTAACATTTTCAAATTTAGCAATATGAAGAGCAACCACCAAATCTACCTGAATGTGCTTTATAATTGTTACCATTCTACTGATGTAAATTCCCCTCCTAATGTAAAGCCTCCTTCTGCCAGTAGCAGGAAGATCTCTTTACTAATAAGAGTTCTCTTTATAACACTGTAATATAAATTTTCACCTCTGAATATTTGGTCTGGAGCGTACCCTCCTTGTGCAATGCAAGTCGGCTCCAACCTTGAATCCAGACCAGTGTATCCCAGTAACCTGGTATATCCTTCACTGGTATCAAGAATTTGGGTACAAAATCCCCTACCCAAAACACACCAGTTCAGTTCAATTACCCTAAGTATAGCCAGTGTTTGTGTGTGGGTGCATGCACCAGTCTCTCCACTGGCGCCTTAGCGTTCCATGTTCTGATCTGCAGGGTCCTGCAGGGTATCCAGGCACTGGGGGTTCCACGATGCAAGCTACAAGACCCTCTTGTCCCTCACCATACCAAACTATCTAATAAAGGCAAATAAAGCCTCTCTATAGAAGCAGGCTACCAGAGTTCAGGCATTCAACGAAGAAGTATGCCTGCTCTAATACAATGATTACATTAAAAATAAAAATAAAAGTACACTTTGCTATCTAACTAAGGACTAAGTTCACTTACTTCCCTAACTGTTTTTGTTCAGGAAGCTGCACTGGCTTCACAGTCCCTCTGGACTGGAGCAAATGTTTTTCTGTAGCTAGAAGCTTTTTTCTGTCACTTCATAGGTCTCACGCTTTCTCACCCTGACAGGTTGCTTTCTTGGCAGTGCTTTCACATAGCTTTTCCTGCACATGTTTGTCTGTGTTTCTCTTTCACAGTTGGTTACTTTTAGTTTGCAGCACAATTTCCAGCACCACAGCCCTGGGACACTTGCAGCTCTGAGCACTACTCTGACTGGCTTCTGAAGCTTTCTGCTAGCCAGGATCTCTTTCCAAGGACACTCTAGAGGTCTCAGCCTCTCAAGCTGCTCCATTCCAGCCTCAGTCCTCAGCTCAGAATTCCCTTTCCCAAGATGGGCAAATTCAGCTTTCTGATCTCTGCTTCTCTTTCTGTCAGGCACCAAACAGCTTCTGTGGTATACACACGTTAGAGCTGATGCAAAAAGCGTTAGAGCTCTGTATTAAAGCTCAGTACAGGGTTTTCTAACACAAGCATAAAAAGAAATCTGTGTCCCAATGCATAAGTAAATAGTATGCAAATAGGAGCATACCAGACGCATGTGCACATGGGTCTGCGCCAGCAGCAGCTATATTCTGTGCACAAAAAAATTGTATCAGTTCCAGAATTACATGCACATGCAACTGCAAATATTCAGCTCTCCTTCAGTCCCAGTCCCTCCCAGTATCAGCTCGCTTCTTGTCCCTGTCCTTCCCAGCATCAGCTTCCAGTCCCTGTCTCTCCCAGCATCAGCTCTCCTTCAATCTCAGTCCGTTCCAGCATGAGCTTGCTTCTTGTCCCAGCTGTTCCCAGCATCACCTCTCCTTCAGTACCAGTCCCTTCAGGCATCAGCTCACTTCTTTTCCTAACCCTTCCCAGCATCAGCTCCTTTCCAGTCCCTGTCCCTCCCATCATCAGCTCCATTCCAGTCCTTGCCTCCAAGCAGCAGTTCTTCTATGCCTCCCCCCCCCCCCCCACAAGCAGCAGCGTTTTCATGCCTTCCTCCCCCCCAAGCAGCCACACTTCCGATGTGGGTTTCGGCATTAGATCTCTGTGCCTTCCCCCCTCAGCTACTCACTTCCCCGTTTCTGCCTCTTTTCCCCACCTAACCCAGCATATACCAGCATCAGTTCCTTTCTAGTTCCAACTCCTTTCCAGTTCCCCTCTACAAAAGCCCATTTCCTGTCCAGCCTCAGCATTATCCCCATTCCAGTCCCAGTATCTCCCTCAGTATCAGTCTATTTCTAGTCGCAGTAACCGCCCCAGCAGGAGGGTTTTGTCTAGAGGAACCGTTGGAGAGGTGCAGAGCAGGCTGCACCCAGTTCCCACAAGACTGTAGTAAGCTGGCCATGGGGGATAAATAGGTTGATCACTTGCAAAAGAGTGGACTCTCCCTCCAAGCTTAGCAACTGGACCTTCAAGGCAAGTGCTGTGCCCCAGGATGCCTTCCCTTCCTTGTACCACACACTGGATCTGGGCATGTGACAAAAGATATCAAAGATGCTGGACTTCCCAAAGATAGCATATTCAAGTCACTACAATTGTATTTTTTACCTTAATTGCCTGGATAGTTCAACCTCCGCAGTCCATGTTTCCCACATTTTGTAGGGGGGTGAGCTATTATGTGCTGGCTGCGGCATGCACCTCCATGTTCTCCCGTGGGCCTATGGGGATTGGCTGACAGCATCGTTTCTCCTGTGGAAGGCACTCTATGGGGCTGATGCAGAAAACCTTGGTGCAGCATTTTTCTGGTGTTTTTCCTACACTAAGCTTGCTCTCTGACACAGAAAGCAAGCTAGGGTGGGAAAAACACCAAAAACCTACTCTGCTAAACTACAGTGCAGTGGAGTGCTGCATATTTAATTGTGCCCAATGTAAAAAAAAACTATAGTGCAGTATTTTGCACTATTTTTATTGCTGGATCTTTATGCCAGCTTCAGGCAAATGTAAAGGAGGAGTAGCCTAGTGGTTGGGGCAAGGTACTTCAGGCCGGAAGGTCGGGTGTTCAAATCCCACTAGAGGACAGCAACCTTGGGCCGGAAGGACTGGGGTTTCTAGTCCCACAGGTGCTCCTTGTGGTCTTGGGCAAGCCACTTAACCCTCCATTGCCCATGTTCCCCATAAGTATTAGTGTATGTGTCTCATATCCCCGCGTGTTAAATGTATCCCCTAATTGTGTTGTGACCGCTTTGATTGAAGGATAAGGCGGTATACAAAACTGTCTAAATAAATAAAGATCCAGCCGGGAGTGAAAGGATCATCTGAGGTAAAGTCTGGCACTTCACCTCAGATGATCCCAGGCATTGGGGATTGCCCTGAATGCCACTGGCACAATGTCGGAGAGGGGGGGGGGTCAATGCCCACCCCAGGACATGACCCTCCCCGCGACAGAAGTAAAACCATTGGTAATTTGGTGTGACCCAATCCTCCCTCCCATCTCTTAAAAATCATTGGTGGCCCCATGAGCCCCAATTACAATCCCCCTCTCCTCCTCGCCTTTCCCAGAAAAAAATATTGATGTCCAGTGGGCCCCAATGCAAACCCCCCCCCCCACCTCGCTAAAATCATTGATGGCCTGTGGACCTCCAGTAAACCAGCACTCCATGACCCCTCCCTCCCACAATACCTGTATGTAGAACGGGGAGTAGGAGTGATGCCTACATACTCCTACCTCCCCGCTGCCACTTTTCAAAGTGGTGGCAGTTGATTACCATGTGATGCCCACTGGGGATGCACTGCCTGGGGGGGAGGCCAGGTCTGCCAAATAAAAAAGAAAATTCCATATTTTGCAGGATGACCCCCCCCCCCCCGGCCGCACTGCATCCTGGGATGCACAGCAGACTGACCCCCACGCTGTGTGTCCCAGCCAATGGGAAGGTTATGGGGGCTCTAGTCACATTACAGCAGTGGAGAATCGGAGCTTCTGAGAGATCTGGTGAGCCTGAAATGGAAAATATTGAGACGTCAGGGAAACCATAATCTATCATTAAGAGGCTCTTTTGAGCTAATAACTAAGAACATAGGGTTTTAAAAGCATTTTGTTTAAAAATTGAGAGTAAAAACTACTTCACTAGGGGGTGGAGATAGTTTGAGTAGCTATGCCCCGTTAGAGTGAAGTCCAAAAAAAAAAAACGTTTTTCTGAGAAGATTCATATCAGTTTTGTAGGTTTAGGGTTTATGGTCTGTGTCCTTTTTGATCACAGCATACTACTTCTCTCATAGGAGTGGCTTTCACCTTCCGAAGACTACTGGGTGCTCCTCCCATCCTTTTCCTGGGCTAACTGCTCCAAAGGCTATGTCCGAGACATCAATTTGTACAAGCAACAGCTTATTAAAGTCCGGGGGGGTTATCAGAATTGGTTCTGAACATAAGGCATCCTTCAGTCCTAGAAAATATCTCCCAGGTCTGCCGATGATACTCAGGCAATTTTATCTACCTCCGATATCTGTAGATGAACATGTCCCTTCCCTATAAAATAGCTCTGGTACTGGATCTCTTGACCTCCGAGGAAGCATTTCTTTGGATTTTCTGTCAAGCCAACTTTCCACAGGCTTGCAAAGATCTCTTGTATTTGCGTCAAATGGATCTCCCAGTCAGAACTGTAAATCACAATGTTATTGAGATATGCTGCTGCATATCATCTGTGAAGCTTTAGTAAGTGGTGTCCCAGGCACTAGAATGTAGCAGTGTAGCAGCTGATAAGCATGCAATAAATAAAACCAGGAGTCAGTTCAAAGATCCAAGCCAATTTATTGTGCACATGGCTCAGTTAGTCAAAGCTTCAAAAAGGACTGAGCCAAGTTTTTACAGAAACATATTCATTTATACCTTTTCTTCAGTTTGATACATGCAGACTTTCTATTGGTTCCAACGCCCCCTGCACCTGTCCATTCAGAGATCCCTCCTGGGCCTAGCACCCAGCTCCCTCCCTTAGGACTGTTCTAACAATGGTACAGTTTCTAGGTTTGATACTTCTCTACTGCAAGGTCGTCTCTAGCTCCAGGAATGCATGTATTGAAACATTTCTATCTTCTACACACAAGAGAATAATGAAAGACTTATGAATTCATGTAAAACTTCTTATTAAGCAGTTTAAAACAGTTTTCTCATTTTTCACAGATTTTTGGTTCTTTTCTAGCTATGATGGGGGTTGGAATCAGGGCCTAACTTACAGGTCTTTCATATTTGCAGACTATTATAGGCCATAGCCTGCCACATTCCCCCCTTTGATTATTCTCACCTGCTAGTGAGAAAGGGTGAGAATTAAATCACATATTATACTTGCGTAAAAGCATCATTTTGGGGTATAGGGTAATATTGCCACATAGCTAAAACGTTTGTAGCTGCCTTCCGTTCTACGGTGCTATCAATGGCTGCTGACTTTACTCGACTGTGATGAATCCAGGGTTCGAGTTCTGCAACTTTAACTGCTGTTGGGGTTAATAAGATGACAACATAAGGTCCCTTCCAATGCGGTGCCAACGGTGTCTTTCTCCACTCTTTGATCCACACCGAGACTCCAGGCTTGAGAGGATGCAGGGGTTCTGTTAAATGGATGGGCTGCTGATCTTGTACCCACGTATGAAGATTCTGCAAAACAGAACTTAAAACCAATAGTTCTTGTCTAGTAATTTCAGATCTAATCTGTTTCATATCTCCCTTTATTCCTTGTACAATAGGCGGGGGTTGCCCATACAGAATCTCAAAAGGGGAAACTCCTAGAGACTTAGTAGGGGCTAAGTATATCCTAAGAAGGGCTATAGGAAGAACCTGGGGCCACTTTAGGTGAACTTCTTGGCAAAGTTTGGACAACTGAGATTTCAGGGTTCTATTCATACGTTCTACTTTTCCTAAATTCTGAGATCTGTAGGCAGTATGCATCTGATAATGTCAATATCTCGGGCCATACTTAATGGACTTGCTTCCTGAGATTATCAACCCTCATTCTTTGTACAGGGCCCCATGTGCATGCAAGGTTGTAAGGGCATACTTGGAATCTGGGTACACATTTAGACAGAGCCCTTTTTCCTATTGTTAGTGCTCTAGTAAGAACTATCAGTTCAGCTTTCTGTGCTGAAGTTCCTGGGGCCAGGGCTGAGGACTCAACTACCAGATCAAGAGTCACCACTGCATATCCGGCACAACAATGTCCATTGATGATGAGACTGCTTCCATCCACAAAGAAAGTCTGTTCAGGGTTCTCCAAAGGAACATCAGTCAAATCCGGGCGGCTTGAGAATATAGTGTCCATAGTTTCTAGACAGTCATGATCAGGGGGGTCAAGACCAACTGGTAACAACGTAGCAGGATTCAGAGCTTGACTGACCATCAATTGTACCACATACTTTGATACTTCAACATTCGTGAATTTGTGGGCCAGAAACTTCCTTTGTGTTCCATAAGGATCAGAACAAAGTGCGGTACAGTAACTTGAAGATTTTGTCCCAGGTGAGCTTGTCAGCTTTGCTCACTAGGAGGACTGTAGCTGCAACAGCTCTCAAACAAGGGGGCGAGCCTTAAGTAGGCTACTGGCCGTTGCCAAGATCCAAGAGATTGAGTCAACACTCCTAGAACATTTCCTTGTGACTCATGGACATAGAGACTGAAAGGTTTTCTGGACATCTGGTAGACCCAGAGCTGGTGATAACATCAGAGCGGTTTTCAAAGATCGAAAGGCTGCATCCTGTTCAAGTCCCTATTCCAATGGAGACTTTTTCATTCCTTTGGTAGCTTGATACAATGGTTTTGCTAGCAGCACAAAATTGGGGATCCATATACGACAGTACCCTGCGGCACCCAAGAAGGCTCTCACTTGCCTCCTGGTGGTTGGAGTAGGAATACTGCATACAGCTTCTTTGCGTTCAGGTCCAAAGCGTTGAATTCCACTGGACAACTGGAATCCTAGATATTTAACTTGTTTGACATAATTGCGCCTTGGTTCTTGAGACTTTGTATCCAGCCTCATTAAAAAGGTGCAAGAGTTCACTGGTGGCTTGTAGACATTCACTTTCTGAGTTGGTGGCTATGAGCAAGTTGTCCACATACTGAAGAAGAACCCTTTCTCCTGGGTTCACATAGTAGCTTGAAAGATCCTGATTTAAAGAAGCACTGAAGAGAGTAGGTGAATTCTTAAATCCTTGGGGTAATCGAGTCCAGGTGAGTTGGCCCTGCCTTCCTGTTGTGGGGTCTTGCCATTCAAAAGCGAACAAAAGTTGACTGGTGGGGGTTAGGTGTATACAGAAAAAGGCATCTTTCAGGTCCAGGACAGTGAAATGAGTAGCCTCAGTGGGGATCAGTCCCAAGAGAATATAAGGATTTGGTACCACTGGGTGTATAGTTTCAGCTGCATCATTCACTCGCCTAAGATCTTGTACTGGGCGGTAATCCCCTGTCCCAGGTTCCTTGACTGGGAGAAGGGGGGGGTGTTCCAAGATGACTGGCACTCCTTGAGAAGTCCATACTTCAATAGTTTCATTAGCTGGTCAGGGAAGAGGATACTGCTTCACATGCACTGGTTCCGCTCCTGGCTTGAGGGTGACAATGACAGGGGCTATGTTCTTTGCTAGGCCAGGTGGATTATCTTCTGCCCATAATTCAGGCGGGGCTATAAGGTTGGTGGGTATACAGGAACTAGCTGGCTTGATTGGAGATGCACTATAGAACCGCTACTCTTCTTCTCGGGGAACAGTCAGCACCATCAGTCCAGCAGGCTTTGGGTTCACAGTCATTTGCATTTCTCCCCCTTCAGCAAAGGATATCTGTGCCTGGAGCTTTGCAGGCAGAACTCAGCCCAAAAGAGGAATAGGGCATTTAGGCATATACAAGAACTGGTGCGTTATTTTCTGTCCCCCTAGTTCACACATGCGGTTCTGCAGGAAAGGCTTTGTAGCCTTAGCCCCAGTAGCTCTGACAATGGTGATGCATCGAGAAAACAAAGGGGCTACTGGCTTTCATATTCTGCTCCTGTATCCCCCATAAAATCCATATATTGGTCCCCTATTTTCAGACTGACCATAGGCTCCTGGGGACCCAGGGAAACTTGGAGCCCGGTCTGGCCTAGTCTTCATCCATGCTGTAGCCCTCTTCGGCTGCCACTCACTCTATAGCTGCTTCCCTCTCTTGCTGGAACACTGTGCTCGGTTTATTCTTCCATGACTCTGAAATCAACCTCCTGTTCTCCAAGTGCTCCCTCCTCCCTTCCTGGGGGCGGAGTCAAGATGCGGGCATTCACTTCTCTAATGTCCTTTTCTCTGCAATGGGCGCACTGATTCGCACCCAGTGGGGGCTGATCATTTTCACGACCCCTTCCACTTCCTCTGCTCCTTCGATTAGGAAACCCTCCTCCACGTCATTCAACTAAAGTATCAGCAAAAAGATCTGCTTTCTTCTTCATCTTACATTCACTTTCTCTGTCACATTCATTTTCACAATTCACAAACACTTTCTGAGCAACTTCCATTAACTTTGCTGTATTCATACCCGCAAATCCATTCATTTTCTGTAATTTTCGTCTTATATCTCTCTGGGACTGACTGACAAAAACTGCATTTACCATGCACAAATTCTCCTGGGCTGCTGGATCGCATGGGGTATATAGTGAGGGCTGCCTGCACTATTTGGATCCCACTTGGGGTTATCAAGGCTGATGGGTCTGCATAATACTGTTCATTAATTCAATCAAATCCTAAGGCTTCTCAGTGTAGGAGGCATAATGCATCTTTCAGTTCAGTAAATCAGTGGCAGAAACAAGGCTGCTCGGCTGGCTTTCGGTATTAAGGGTGGGTAGGCCCTGGACCTGGCGTAATGGTATAACTTCTGAAGGCATACGGCAATCGGGACTGTCTGGGTTCCACTTCATGTTCTCGGTCGCTGGCTGTGAGTGACCCTGAACTGGCAAATGAATCCCTGCTTGCGGTATCATCGATAGACTGTGGCCCACTCGGAGTACTTTAAACTGAGCCGGGGCTTTCGGTCAAGAGGGGGTGCACGTCTTCCTGCTGCGGAGGTGGCTGGTGAACTACTTGGGCTACATCTGCAAGGAGGTGTCCCCCCCCTGCCCTAGGCTCTGCCCGAGGTGGTGGCAGAGCTGAGGGAACTGGCCTATAAAGATAATAAACGGGCAGGGGGGGGGGGTTCCAGACTTCCGGGCCCCCCACCCCTTGTGTTTGCTACTAATCTCCTACATTGTTTCTCATAGCAACGCTTTATCCAGGAGGGCTTTTTCCCTCACAAACATTTAACCACGAGTCTATGTAGGGGAACTGATCAGGGAACATTTTTTGCACAATCTGATGAACACGGGAAACTACGGGGCCATGAAGTAGCTGACACTGGCCACTCCCTTTCACAGAGCATTTCTAATAGGGATGGAGACATTTTAAGTCCGTAGTCTCCAGCAAATCCCTTTCAACATTTCAACACAATCTGCGTGGACTCTGACCCCCCCGTCCCCCCATGATGACGTACTTGACAACAGACAGAGGGGGCGGGCAGTTAGGCTGCATTTTCCTGTGGACTAAACATAATGGATGTGTGTGCTCATTCTAAATAGGAACACTTAAATAAAGACTTTTTCAAGTAGATTCGTAGCAAAAGGCCAGTGAGAGAGTCCGTTGGGCCATTAGATGATAGAGGGGTAAAAGAGGCAGTAAGAGGAGACAAGGCTATAGCAGAGAGACTGAATGAATTCTTTGCTTCGGTCTTTACTGAGGAAGATGTAGGGATGTTACCCAAGACTGAAGTGGTATTTAAAGGTGATACTGCAGAGGAATTGAGAGAAATATCGCTACACCGGGAAGATATATTACAACTATTTGATAAACTGAATAGTAGCAAATCACCTGGACCGGATGGTATACATCCAAGAGTGTTGAAAGAACTGAAATATGAGATTGCGGACCTGCTATTGGTAATCTGTGAACTTTCATTAAAATCATCTGTAATACCTGAAGATTGGAGGGTCGCCAACGTAACACCAATCTTTAAAAAGGGTCCCAGGGGTGACCCGGGAAATTACAGACTGGTGAGTCTGACGTCAGTACCGGGGAAAATGGTAGAAACCATCATAAAGAACAAAATTACACAGCATGTAGATAGTCATGGCCTAATGGGAGACAGCCAACATGGCTTTAGACGAGGAAGATCTTGTCTTACTAATCTGATATGTTTTTTTGAAGGTGTGCATAAACAGGTAGACAAAGGTGAGTCGGTTGATATAGTGTATCTGGACTTTCAGAAAGCTTTTGATAAGGTCCCTCATCAGAGACTTTTGGCGAAACTAAAAAGTCATGGGATAGGAGGCAGTGTACTATTGTGGATCGGGAACTGGTTAAAAGATAGAAAGCAGAGGGTAGGGCTAAATGGCCAATATTCCCAATGGAAAAAGGTGAATAGTGGAGTACCCCAGGGATCTGTACTGGGTCCGCTACTTTTTGACATATTCATAAATGACCTGGAAAAGGGAATAACGAGTGAGGTTATCAAATTTGCAGATGATACAAAACTATTTAAAGTTGTTAATACCCAAGAGGATTGTGGAAAACTGCAGGAGGATCTGGATAAATTGGAAGACTGGGCATCCAAATGGCAGATGAAATT
The DNA here is from genome assembly GCA_033557465.1 of Ichthyophis bannanicus. Classification (NCBI taxonomy): domain Eukaryota; kingdom Metazoa; phylum Chordata; class Amphibia; order Gymnophiona; family Ichthyophiidae; genus Ichthyophis; species Ichthyophis bannanicus. The sequence continues at coordinate 627,479,986 of CM066031.1, forward strand.
TAATGTGGACAAGTGCAAAGTTATGCACCTAGGAAAGAACAACCCACACTATAGTTACACAATGCAAGGTTCCACATTGGGAACCACCACCCAGGAAAAAGATTTAGGAGTCATCATGGATAACATGTTAAAACCCTCTGCCCAGTGTGCAGCGGCAGCCAAGAAAGCAAATAGAATGCTAGGTATCATAAAGAAAGGGATGGAAAATAAAACAAAGGATATTATAATGCCTCTCTATCGTTCCATGGTACGACCGCACCTTGAATATTGTGTGCAGTTCTGGTCACCGTATCTTAAAAAGGACATAGCATTATTAGAAAAAGTACAGAGAAGAGCCACCAAAATGGTGAAGGGGATGGAAGGCTACTCCTATGAAGAGAGGCTACAAAGGTTGGGGCTCTTCAACCTGGAAAAGAGACGGCTGAGGGGAGATATGATAGAGGTCTATAAATTAATGAATGGAGTGGAGCAGGTAAACGTGGATCAATTGTTTATGCTATCAGAATATAGAAAGACTAGGGGACATGCAATGAAGCTACAGAGTAAACTATTTAAGACAAATAAGAGAAAATATTTTTTCACTCAACGTGTAATCAAACTCTGGAATTTGTTACCGGAGGATGTGGTAAGGGCTGTTAGTGTAGCTGGGTTTAAAAAAGGTTTGGACAAGTTCCTGGAGGAAAGGTCCATAAACCACTATTAAAAGGGACCCAGGATAATCAGTGCTTGACCCAGTACAAGCATTGTGGAACCTGTGTCTTTTGGGGATACTGCTAGGTACGTATGACCTAGATTGGCCACTGTTGGAAACAGGATACTGGGCTTGATGGACCTCGGTCTGACCCAGTATGGCATATCTTATGTTCTTATGTTCTTAACAATTTAGATAAAGTCCTTAAAATATAAAACTATTATTTTGCAACATGTTATAACAACAATCCCAATAGAAAGAACTATGGCTCCTAACATGACGGTCGGGCACAAGAAGAGCAAGCGCTCTTGCTGATAAAGTAGGTGTACAGAAGAGGCAAGAGAGATGGATGATCACATGTGCCTTTATTGTGTCCCCTACGCGTTTCGGCGTATGCCTTCCTCGGGGGGATATAAAGGCACAATTGGTTAATGGCCAATAGGCAGAATGGTAAAGAGATTCCTTGTATTAAAAATTAAATGAAATAAGCAATTCAATCCCATGCAAAAGCAAAAAGGTTGCCAATGAACAGGAAGCACGTTCTGTTAGCGTTCATGACGGTCACATATCTATTATGTATGACTGGAATGAAATTACTTGGCATGGAAACTAACTGCCAGCCGTAATCAGCATTTAAGCTGAACAATGTCTCTGCAAAAGAAATTACTTTAAATCTTACAGTTCAGAAAACAGACATTCAAAGGACATGTACATTCCCTCAGGATTTAAATCATTTTCAAGTCGCGTTTTGGTAATACTGGCTCGGGATGCTTCATAGTCCTGTCAGGGTTCTTAACCTCTACTTCAAAGGTCAAAGGAAAAACAAAAGCAGTTTCCTTAATTTCTCTATCATTTCTATTTGAACCATTACAGTGCTTGCTGGAAATTGGAACATAAAAAAAACACAAGACAAGGCTAAGCCCACAAATGCATTATACCTATAGCTCTACGGAAAATCCTCCTCACTTGGTCTGTACAAGAACAGTTCAGGAACTCGAACGGGGTTAATAACAAACTTAACCCTTTCCAGGCTGAGCCCAAAACTGTCGGAATCCAAAATCCTGACTAAACATTCTTATTAAATGATATATAATACATGACCATAGCAAGGAACATCACTATTAGAACATATTGAATAAAACAGGTACAATTTTCCTGAAATAAGCACAAATTAACCCAGCTACAGAACGTTGAAAATAAGCCTTCACAGGGTTAACAGATACTAAACATTCCTTTGTACAGACACGCCCCTTCCAGTGTTCCCTCTAATTTTCTGTAGGCTGTGTGCGCATAAAATATCAGCTGTGTGCAGCTTTTGAAGGAAGGTTACATTTTTGTGCGCCACATAACGACACTTGGAGTTATATACTTTAAAATTTGACTACACATCAGAATACAGTATGTACACCACATTGATTTTAATCAAATTAAATGAAAATAGACGATTACTAAATGAAGCGGAAAATTTCTATTAATTACAATCATAACTTTTAAATTTTAAGACGTCTGTGTTGTTTTCTATCAGAATCAGAGCCGTAATTTTTGTGTGCTCTGTTGTAAAGTATGTGCGCTCGCTTGGCGAGGTGTGTGCGCGCGCACACGCGCACAACTTAGAGGGAACAGTGGCCCCTTCTCTCTCTGCTTGCCAGTCTCAGGCTGTGCTGAAGAAAAAATAAAATCACAGAGACAGCTGTCTTTGTAGTAAAAGTTTATTTATTTATTTATTTAACACTTTTCTATACCGCACTATTCGGCATCAGCGCGGTTTACAAGGAACAGGTGACTCCTGAGTTAGTTTTTTCCTTCTTTCTTCTTCTCTTAATACTATCCCTTAATCGGTAAACTGTTTCACAAATTACCCAACAGAATAATCTTACATTATACCAGAAGGGAAACTCGCAGTTTCAACAGATAACGAAAATCAGATACAAACAACACACAGTAAGGACAGACAAACACCAAACACTTCCTCCTTTTCGCGACCTGGGCGCAGTCACCTGGCCAGGAAATGCGCTACTCAGGAGTCCGCTCTCGCTCGGCCTGTGTTTCAAGACCTCTCAATCACACAAGCAATCATATCATCACAAGAAATCATTTTTCAAGTGCCCAAGGTTTTCTGACTAACTGACTATTCCCAACAAAAAGGGGCGATGGCTTCCCCCCGCGCATACTCATGCGGGGTCTACTAGGACCGCCCTTATGAGAGGTGATCAAGCTCTCTTGTCTCGCGCATACCCATGCGAGATTTCTCAGTTAGTCTATACCAAATCAGTCTTGCGCATACTCATGCAAGACTTTTTCCCCAGGCTGCACTGACTTTTAAACAAGAAAATGTCTACTCACCGGATCCGGATACCACACCAGTTCTTGGGTTGGATCCTGGACTCCCCTCGGGTTCGGAGGTGTTGGCCAGCTGGACCCAGTGGCCCGCCGAGGCAAGGCGGAACCCTCTCCGATACAAAGGGATCGGCGGCACCTGAGAATTCCCCTGCAGTCGGACAGACATGGTTCCAACCGGACCAAACCTTTGAGGCGAGAAGTCGTGGTATATTCACTTGCATACCATCCCCTGCTCGCACATTCCCGGCCAACGCACCAAGAATATGTAGCAGCTGATAAGCATGCAATAAATAAAACCAGGAGTCAGTTCAAAGATCCAAGCCAATTTATTGTGCACATGGCTCAGTTAGTCAAAGCTTCAAAAAGGACTGAGCCAAGTTTTTACAGAAACATATTCATTTATACCTTTTCTTCAGTTTGATACATGCAGACTTTCTATTAGTTCCAACGCCCCCTGCACCTGTCCAATCAGAGATCCCTCCTGGGCCTAGCACCCAGCTCCCTCCCTTAGGACTGTTCTAACAATGGTACAGTTTCTACTGCAAGGTCGTCTCTAGCTCCAGGAATGCATGTATTGAAACATTTCTATCTTCTACACACAAGAGAATAATGAAAGACTTATGAATTCATGTAAAACTTCTTATTAAGCAGTTTAAAACAGTTTTCTCATTTTTCACAGATTTTTGGTTCTTTTCTAGCTATGATGGGGGTTGGAATCAGGGCCTAACTTACAGGCCTTTCATATTTGCAGACTATTATAGGCCATAGCCTGCCACAGCAGGAGCCCCATGAAGTCCAAAGGGGAGTATGGTGAACTGGAATAGCCTTTGATGAGTAGAAAAATATGTTTTTTCTTTGATGGCCAGATTGAGAGGTACCTGCCAATAACCTCTGGTCAGGTTTAATATAGAAATAAACTGACTCTTCCCAGTCTCTCAATCAGCATATCTACTCAAGGCATCAGGTATGTTTCTAGTTTAGAAATTTAATTAATCTTTCATAAGTTAATACGGAAGTGGAGAATCTTATCTGGCTTAGGGTCCAGTACAGTAGGAGACAATCAGTTGCTGCTGGACTCTTCAATCACGCCAAGTTTAAGTATTTCTTTCACCTCTGCAGCCAGGGTCCCTCACCAGGGATCCAGGTTCCGGTATGATCACCATTAGACAACTACTCCTGGGTCTGTAATGATATTGTGACAAACTAGATGAACTTGTTAAGCTGCTAACAGTGGTGTCTTCTCCAGGGTTTGTGCTAATTATTCCCCCTTCCACCTCTGATTCTGAATCCTCTTCAGCGCTTGCAGGTGTAGACTGAGCCTGGTATAAGGCCTTGGCTACTTCTAGGGTGCCTTATAGCATCAGTTTTAAGTGCTGATGCACCCACTAAGCCATCTATGAACTGCTACAAGAAGATCAGCTTGGCTACTTTAATTCCAAACTTTGTTTTTGGTTGTAGCCACTTCCAGACAACATCTTTCAATCAATAAAATAACTCTCTTGGACTCTTCTCTGGTTGGAGAATTCCCTTTTGAAATCATTGTCTGTAGCCCTCTGAAGTACACTCTGCCTCCTTCAGGATTGCAGCTTTAGTTTTTGCACAGGCACTCTCCTCTCGTAACTAGTGTCATGAAAGGCAGCTTGACAATTGCTGGTCAGCAAGTTACCTAGGCAAGTGAACCAGGTGGTTTCTGGCCATCCAGTTAAGCGGGTGGTTCTCTCAAAATTCTCCCAAAAATATTCTGGACCATCTTCAGGGGTCAACTTGGGTGCTTAAAGCACCAAGGGCGGGTTTTGCCTTGGAACACCAGAGATAGTATGGTTTCTAAATGTTCCTAGAAAGCTTGCAGTTGCTTCTATTGAGTCTGCATCATTTTCTGCAGCTGCTCCAGACCCTCTGCTAAGGCTCTTTCCAGTTGCTGCTGTCCTTGCTCTCCCCCTCTGTCAAGACACTACAAGTGCTGATGCCCCTCAGCAGAACTGAAGCATGGAAAACAAACAAAAAATATTCTACTGGTTTGGTTCTAACTCCACTTCTTCTGGTCCCTCTCTGCCAAACAAGGCTACTCCCTTTAGCCCCAAAACTGTGCTTCTCACTGTAGGGAGGCCCAGAGCCATTGCCACAGTATTGGATTTATGATCTTTACTGGGAAGACATGTAATCCTACTGCTGCTATAATATGTGGAACTATAGGCAAGTGTTCGAGCCCTAGACCTTCAAGAAAGTCACTAAACCACAGTTCAAGGGCAACAAAATCTTTATTAGTGTATTTCAGATTCATACACAAAATGTCTTCCCTAGCATGCTGACAGCTCAGTTTTGAACATAAGGCAGCTCAGTTTTGAACATAAGGCAGCTTAGTTCAAACATAAAAAAGGTCTGTCTTCCTAGCAGGCCAATAGTTCAATTCAAAAAACTTCTCAGAGCAATCGCTAGCAAATATACAAAGAGGCCTGTCCTACCTTCCAAGTTATAAAGCATCAAACTGCTCCTTTGTAGAGCAACAAGTGTTCCTTACACATATGTACTGTAGGGGTAGTCTGGAGGCTGCTTCTTCCTCTTCTAGGCCTCTTTGACTTTCCCTAACTCGGATTTTTTATACTTCCTGGTTGATCTCCCTCCCTGGCTCTGTTAAGGTAGCTCGATGGGGGAATTTGTCTAAGAGGGCCTGGGGTTCTCTTACACACACTCTCACATGCACATTGGTTTATGGTTTATTATATTTAATATACCGCTTTTAGTAGGCACGGCAAGGCAGTGTACATTGTATTCACTGGAAGGAACCCTGATAAGGGCAGTAAACAGGTCTTTTTCTCCTTTTCATTAGAATAGAATTAATTCTATATCTTCGGTTGTTTTGCTTTGATTACACAGGTACACTAAAAAAAAATTTTTTTAAACTGCCTCTAATGTTTCGATTGATTTTTACGTTTTTTGGTGCGCTGAATCCAAATCTGGTAACCAATTTGCTCCATCACGTACAGATTTTTTGCTACATTGGGTTAGCAGTTTGAGGTGAACGTTTCAGATTGAGTGCGATCGAGATAAAAGTTTCTTGGATGAATTCTTTATACTAATTGTTTAGTAGTTATTCAAATAAGAATAAAGAAAATTGTAACAAGGCAGCACATAAGAATAGAGTAATGTCAACAAAACACACTGTGATGGTAGCAAAATTGTCTGCACTTAAAACAGCCACATACATGTGCACAAACATTGAGCATATAAGAGCGAGGTTAGACACAAAGCAAAGCAAAGAAATGTGCAAAAAATGTTGTACAGGTGTGTATGTAAGAATAGAAAACGCAAACCGCACCATTGCAATACATGAAGACAAACACCCGATGGTGTGAAAATAAAATTCTAATAAATGAGATCCGACACTGTGGTAATAACTAGCAAATTTTTATTTCAAAGTTTAGTAAAAACACGATATTTGTCAACACAGTTTAGATTTTAAAGTCATTCTTGGGTCAATCAATCTCCTGGTGGGCCCGTTTCTTCTTCCCCCGAATGCTTCTCTTGGTGCGCTGCTTGGCGTATTTTTCATCTGGGGTTTCCCGCAGCAGCAACCAGCAGAAATCAGCCATCATAGTGGTGTTCCATCTTCCTTGGTACCTTCTCTCTACGTCCTTGATGTCCTGGTGAAACCTTTCACCTTGTTCTTCACTGTACGCCCCCAAGTTTTCGGGAAAGTAGTTCACATGGGAGTGCAAGAAATGGACTTTCAGGCTCATGTTACAGCCTTGTTCTTTGAAGGCATTGAGCATCCTGGCAATAATATCCTTATAGTTCTCATCCCGCCTGTTCCCCAAGAATTTGAGAACAACATCCTTGAAGGAATCCCAGGCTTCTTTTTCCTTCTCAGACATCGTTTCAGCGAATGCTCCATCTGAAATGAGTTTCCTTATATCAGGGCCAACAAACACTCCTCCTTTAGCTTTGCTTCAGAAAGTCGGGGGAACTTTGAGCAAAGGTACCGAAAGCACTCACCATCTTTTGGAAGGGACTTGATGAATTGCTTAATGAGACCCAACTTAATGTGGAGAGGTGGTAATAGAATTTTATCACGAGGTACCAAGCTCTCATGAAGAACATTTTTCTCACCGGGTCTCAAATACTCCCGAATTGGCCAGTCTTTTTTCCCCCAGTGTAGGTCGCGGGCATGGCTATCCCACAAGCAAAGGAAGCAGGGATATTTGGTGAAACCGGATTGCTGCCCTAATAGCATGGATAGAATTTTAAAGTCTCCACAAATCATCCACTTATGCTCATCATAACGAATCTTCTGAAGAATCAGGGCCAAATTCTCGTATTTTTCTTGGAGAATAACAGAGTGAGCAATAGGAACTGAAGCGAATGTGTTGCCATTATGAAGAAGAACACCTTTTATGCTGTCTTTTGACGAATCAATGAACAGCCGCCATTCAGCAGGATCATACTTGAGTTTAAACTTTTCCATCACTCCGTATATATCGTTGCAAAATACCAAATCTTCCTCTTTGCTGAAATACTTCAAAAATTGTGTCTCGCGGTTGCAGTACCAATAAAAAGTTGTTCCTGGTGACAATAGATTTTTCTGTTTAAGCCGAGAACCTAGCAGTTGGGCAGCATCTTTTGGGAGTCCTAAATCCCGGACTAAATCATTCAATTCAGCTTGAGAGAAAAGTTCAGGTTTCGGATCTGGTTCAGTTTCAAACTCGGAAGTACTGGACTCATCGGGAAAAGCCATCTGATGAGTCTCATCATGATCAGAACCGTCCACACAAATATGATCCAAAGATTTTGGTGGTTCAGGCACAGGTACTTCGTTGCTATGAGGCATAGGCCTAATTTCTGAGGGAAGGTTGGGGTAACTTATTACGTTCTTATTTTTTAAGTTGTATCCCTTCACAATGCAAGAGCAAAAATAGCAGTCACTGCTGTGGTCTCTTTGTTCACGCCACATGATAGGTATTCCGAAACGAAATGCTTGTTTTTTACCTTTCATCCATAAGCGTAGATCTTCCTCACATGTCTTGCACACTTTGTGAGGAGCCCACGGTTTGTCTTGATCGCCTAACTTCAAACCGAAATAGGCGAAATATACTTTTTTTTTTTTTTTTTAAACTTTTATTTAAGCTTTTCTTGAATGTACAATACAAATAAAAAGAAATATATATTATGAGATACAAAATCTTCAAGAAAACAATATACCACTCATCATAAAGATACACATCATGGAGAGAGGAAAAAACACCGAAAAACTAAATGAAAATAAAAGCAAAAAGGAGTAAATACTCCACATGAGAGAGCTATATTAAACAAAATCATTCCTCCCCCGTTTACTCTCCCCTAACCTCCTTCTCAGACAACCACCGACGCAGCGACGCTATGTCGGTGTATACATAATTCTGACCCTCAAAAGTGATTAAACACCGACAGGGAAATTTAAGGAAAAAAGAAGCACCCAACGCTATAACCCGGGTTCTTAACTCCAAATACTGCTTACGGCGAGCCTGGGTTGTTCGACCCACATCCGGAAACACCTGCATTTTGAATCCACAAAATAAAACGTCTTTGTACTTAAAATAAGCACGGAGAACCTGCAGTTTACGAGATTCAGTACTGAAAGTCACCACCAATGTACAACGTTTGGTGATGAGATCTAGTGAATCTTCTAAAAAAGCAGTAAGATCTTGTCCAACTGAGACATCAACATGAGGGGGGGAAACCCCATCCTGTGACGGCAGAGCAGGAACAAGAGTAGGTATACAATACAATTGAACCACATCCAATGTCTCACTGATATGTAACACTTCAGTAAAATATTTCTTCAACAAAATTTCAAAAGAAAGTAGATGGGTATAAGGAAAATTTAAGAAACGTAAGTTTCTTGCCCTTTGCTGATTCTCAAGCGCTTCCAGTCTGCATGATAACAAGGCAACATCTTTAATAAGCGAAACATTAACATCCTTACCAGACTGGAGTGTAGTATCAACACGGGCAAGAGACTGAGAAAATGCAACCAACTGGGAATCAATAGCTTGTACTTTTTCAACAACAGAATGAATAAATGTACATAATGAGGAGACTGTTTTAGAAAGACGGGAGTCAATCTGCTGGAGCGCTAACCAAATGTCAGATAAAGTTACCTCACGGGTAGGAGAAGATGGAAATTCGCCTGTATCAGCTGGGTCCACCGGGAGTAGAGTCGGGGGAACAACAAGGGGGAGAGAATCCACAGGCGTAGAAAACTGAGGAGGTTGAGGAAGAGGGGGAGGCGTCCGGAGTACAGGGCTAAGAGACGCCCCTTCCGAAGACAGATTAGCAGGCGGCAGGGGTAAAAGATGCCGGTCCATGGGGCCGCTCAGCTTACCTCGCTGATTCTCCTTAGCGACGGCTCTGTTCTCCATCTTCGCTTTGCGCTTCCCCATTGAACCCGGCAACTTCTAAACCAGCGTTCAGAGAAATATCCTCAGAAACACCGAAGGAGCACATAAGGAGCGTGTCAGGCCCCTTATGACACGCCCCTTCAGACACGCCCCCGCAGGCCGCGCACACGCAGCCGCGTGTGAAGCAAGCAGATCTTATGGGGCTCGGTGGGGTCCTCAGTCCCAAGGGCGACCAACCAACGCCTGCTGATGACCGGGCAGGGACACGACTCCCACCTGCAACGCCGCTCCGCGGACCAGGAACACCCGCGGCAGCTCTCAGGCAAGAAGATCTTTTCCTCTCTCACCGTGTTGCAAGACCAGCTGAAAATTTAAAGGGCTCGGGGGGGTCCTCAGTCCCAAGGGCGACCAACCAACGCCTGCTGATGACCGGGCAGGGACCCGACTCCCACCTGCAACGCCGCTCCGCGGACCAGGAACACCCGCGGCAGCTCTCAGGCAAGAAGATCTTTTCCTCTCTCACCGTGTTGCAAGACCAGCTGAAAATTTAAAGGGCTCGGGGGGGTCCTCAGTCCCAAGGGCGACCAACCAACGCCTGCTGATGACCGGGCAGGGACCCGACTCCCACCTGCAACGCCGCTCCGCGGACCAGGAACACCCGCGGCAGCTCTCAGGCAAGAAGATCTTTTCCTCTCTCACCGTGTTGCAAGACCAGCTGAAAATTTAAAGGGCTCGGGGGGGTCCTCAGTCCCAAGGGCGACCAACCAATGCCTGCTGATGACCGGGCAGGGACCCGACTCCCACCTGCAACGCCGCTCCGCGGACCAGGAACACCCGCGGCAGCTCTCAGGCAAGAAGATCTTTTCCTCTCTCACCGTGTTGCAAGACCAGCTGAAAATTTAAAGGGCTCGGGGGGGTCCTCAGTCCCAAGGGCGACCAACCAACGCCTGCTGATGACCGGGCAGGGACCCGACTCCCACCTGCAACGCCGCTCCGCGGACCAGGAACACCCGCGGCAGCTCTCAGGCAAGAAGATCTTTTCCTCTCTCACCGTGTTGCAAGACCAGCTGAAAATTTAAAGGGCTCGGGGGGGTCCTCAGTCCCAAGGGCGACCAACCAACGCCTGCTGATGACCGGGCAGGGACCCGACTCCCACCTGCAACGCCGCTCCGCGGACCAGGAACACCCGCGGCAGCTCTCAGGCAAGAAGATCTTTTCCTTTCTCCCGAAATATACTTTTTTAATAAATGCAGAAATGTTCCTCTGCCGCTTTTTCACGGTATATTCCCCACAAATAAAACAAAAACTGTCCGGAGAGTTGACGCAACCTCTGGCTCTGTGAGCCATCACAAATACACAGCACTGCAAACTACAACTGTAGTGAACCACTTCGGAATAAAGCTGGATTACGACTGAGCAAACAAAAGGTAATAATGAACTTGCAAGAAACTGAAATTTGACAGGAACGTTCATGTCGCAACCACCGTGTTTGAGCGAGCGAACGAGGCGAGGCGAACAGGAAAGAACATGCGCCAGCGCGAGTACTGGATTTAGCCCCCCGCCTCCCAATTGTCCTGTTAATGTATAAAATGAATACAAAACACTCTAAAATATCATGAGGGAGTGTTTCTAGTTAGTTAACCATTACAACCTCTATTTTGGACCAAGAAAATAAACTGCAGTCGGCTAAAAAGAAATTATGTGAACATTCCTTATATGGGTAAGAAATCTAATTTTGCAAGAAAACGTGACGTGATGGAACATTTTGGCTATTTTTCCTGGATTCAGCACCCCAAAATCTATAGGAATCAGTTGCAAAACCGGAGGCAGTTTTTTGGTAGTGTACCTGTGTTATCTGTTATAAAATTACCCTCATAAAGCTATGCCCAGCATTTTCAGTGTTCATACCTGAATACATAAATAAGTGTTGAAAATCTGCATAAAGTTATAGTAAGTTATCTGCATAGTTTTATGTGGTCCCACTTAATACTGTTCTTATTGAACAGAATTGCTTCAGGGGTGCCCTTCGCATGGCTATTGCAACATCAGGAAACACAGAAACCTTAAACACAACAATAAATTTATTTTCCTCTTCCATTTGAAACCTTTTAAAAGTCAATGTCGCGTGGCTGGTAGGGGGCGTTTCAAGATGGCGGCAGCACTCTTTGATGTGTGAGCACGATTTTTTCATGGGAAAAAAATGGAAAGGCAAATCAGGGCCGGTGCCCTCCCAGCCCTCAGCTGCCTCGACGCCGGTTTCTGTAGTATCCGGTCCTTTGGACTCTTACCTCCTTCGTGCTGCACAGAGTTCGGACGTGCCTGAGGGAGTGAGCCGGCTAGCGGTTTCGCCGGAGCTGGAATGCTCGGCAGCCGCTTCGGCAGAGTCGTCCTCCCCAGTATTGAGCCCGGCGCCGAAGGTTCCTCGTAGCCACACATTGCCGGAGGGCTTCCTGAGGGTCTCCTCCCCTGCTGGGTCGGTGAGAGGCGATACCTTGTTTAGGTCAGGAAAAGGTGGGTTCGAGAAGCCGTTTAGTGGAGCTGATGTTGAGCTCCCGTGTGTTCCATCTTCGGCGTCTGAAGGAGGTGTGTCGGCGGTACAGTTTCCATCTCCCGCACGGCGAGGTGAATCGCTGGTACCGATGGAGGAAGTTGTCCCCGTGTTGGAATCGGATTTGGGTTTCTCCCTGCAGCGTCCGGTGAATTTTACGTTAGAGTCTATTTGGAATGCTATCGCCTCGCTAGGTGAAGCTTTGTTTCCTCAAATTTCTTCTTTATCAACTAAAGTGAATACGACGATGAGGACTCTAACTGAATTGGAGCAGAAAGTCTCTGGATTGGCGGTTGAGGAGGAAGATCTCCGGAATAGATTATCTAGTGTGGAAGAACAGTCTGAGACTTTTAAAAAGTGTTCTTTATCTGCACAAATGAGGCTGGAACAACTGGAAAACTTTTCTCGTCTTAACAACTTGAGAATTGTTAACTTCCCTAGGTCACTCTCAATAAGTGCTAAGGATATGTTTAAAGAGTATTTGCTTGATATATTGGGAGTTTCTCCTGAATTAATGCCACCTTTGGTAAAAATTTATTATTTACCTATAGGGAAGCGTGTTACTTCTAGCAGAGATTTGGAGGGGGGATTAGAGCAAGGTGATATCTTAAATGTTACTGGTATGCTGGAAACTTCTGGCACTGAGTCTCTGGAGCCTTCCACTTTACTTGTAACCTTTGCCCTCCTTTCGGACAGAGAGTGGCTATTAAAGCTCTTTTTCCGTAAATGAAAGGTTCTTTTCCGGGGCTTTGCTGTTCGTATATACCCGGATTTATCAAGGGAAACACAGAAGCGCCGTAGGGAGTTTCTTTTGCTACGAGCAGGGGTTTTACAGCTGGGGGCATTCTTTTTTCTTAAGCATCCTTGCAAGTGCTTGGTGAAATATCAGGCTGTTTCTTATGGTTTTTTTTAGCCCTCCCAGCTATTAGCCTTTATAAGTGCCAGGCGACTAGAATCCTCTATTGTTCCATCCTAATGCGCTTATGTTTGAAATGTCTGAACTCGATTAGCTGCTTTGTTACTTGCATATTTGGTAGTATGTTTCTGTGATGGGCCCCCTTGTGTTGTGGACTTGGGTGGATTGACACATTGTTTGTTTGTTTTCTGCTTCATGAGATTGTTTATCCTTTCTGACTTGTTTTTTTTGTTCTCATGTGTCATCCTGTTTCTTCAAGGGAGTGTATTGTTAACTTTCTTGAATTCATTGTAAAAATTTTCATAAATAAAAAATTAAAAAAAAAAAAAGTCAATGTCAGTCAGGTTCCAGTACAAAGATAACTAAGAATCTTACACTTAAAACTAAGGGCCCCATTTACTAATCAATTTTCCCCATAGACATAGAATGAAAGGAAAGCATCTGTAAGGCACACCCTAAGTCAGGGGTGGGCAATTTACGGCCCGCGGGCCGCATGTGGCCCGCCACAGTTTTCTGCGGCCCACGGAAGCAGGGGCAAAAAATACCTCCAAATCACCAGCGCCGGCTGCCTCACACTGCCAAAAAAATACAATCCCCAAATCAGAGATCTGCGATTTAACGAAGCTCTGCCCTGCCGCGTTGCTGTGTTGGGGTCGGCGGCAGCAGCAGAAGCAGATTGCCAAACCTGGGAGTTTGCATTAAAAAAAAAAAAAAAAGAAGAGAGAGAACCAACCAAGCAAAAGAGCGGGCCCGTGCCTCATTCCGCTCTTGTGAGCAGTCAGCTGGTCCCGCCCCCTAACGTGACATCAGAGGGGGCGGGGCCGCTAGTCTACTCACATGAGTGGAATGAGGCACGAGCCCGCGCTTTTGCTTGGTTGGTTCTCTTTCTCTTTTTTTTTTTAATTCAAACTCCCAGCTTTGGCGGTCTTCTTCTGCTGCTGCAGCCGACCCCAGCACAGCAAAAGCGGCAGGGCAGAGCTGCGCCAAATCGCTGCCAGTTTTGCCAGCAGTCGAAGTCACCTCAGCACAGCCTGGTGCTGCCACAGCTGCCGGAGAGCTGTTTTTCTCCAAAAAAAGGCTCACCCAAAACAATCCCAAAAATGACCTTGCCTATATCTATTTGTTCTAACGGACAGAATACAAATTCCCAAATTATTTTTTGTCGGATCATCTGTCATGAGGATGTAAAACATACTCGGATAACAGACCCTCCATTTTACTCAATATATTTTAGAAAGGTCTAAACGACCGAATTCGCGTGGGGCTATAAGGCCCTATAGACCAGCCTCCGCAAACAATTAGAATGTGTGCAACTTTAAATAATCGCTTTCTGAATAAAGCTACTCCAAAGTCAAATATAGGGGATCCAAAGTACTCATCTGAACAGGGAACAGTTCTTCCGGTGTGAAGAAGAATATGCCATGTTACACAGTTCCTTTTCACCCACTATTTGTGGTAAAGACTTCCCCGAATTCTCAAACTTGCCCTGCTGGAGAGCTGTTTTTGGCACAGGTAGTTATTTTTTGCATCTCAGCGACAGTGAGGCAGAGCAGGTTAGTGCGGGGGGTGGGGGGGAGCAGCTTCAGACAATTTGTCACTGGCGTTAGTAAATAGCCAGATTTTGGTGGGCCACTGTAGCACCTCTGGGACAGGCAGTGAGCCTCAGGGAAGGCCCTTCGGATTTGAGCTGGGCAGAGGCTATTCCACAGAAGGTAGTCTTATAGCTCTGTTGGAAGGATCTCATCTTCAGAGGTGCCTTTTTTGCCAGAGTTTGCACATCAGATTTGTTTTGGTATGAGCATATTGATAAGGAGGGAAGATATAAAATGAGAAAAACTAATTCTGATAGCCATGAAAAAATAATTCTCTCTTATTAGTCTTAGTCAACTGTAGGGTGTTGGGGGGGGGGGGGGAGGTGTTATTGAAATATGGATTGTCTTTGAACTTTGATGTTTTGCGTTCTTTATGCTGCCGGACTGAAATTATTATGCAATTTACACTTTGCATTAAATGAAATGTAATGCTAACTAATGAATATGATCAGTTTTAAAAGGTGCAGCCCTCCACTAACCATGGCCCTCTCAAAGTGGCCCCCGAGCCAAAACAATGGCCTACCCCTGCCCTAAGTAGTCAATTTTTGCTTAGTCTGGTTATGACCTTTGACCTGGTGCTCAATATTTAAATATGTCTCCATACTGTTTTGTTCTCCAACTATATAATTATCTTGAACGGTCATGGCATTTATTATAATTTTACTTTTTATTTATTATTTCTTCTTTAGTCTTCTTAGGCAATATAATTTTTGTCAGCAAGGCAGATTTTCTAATGGCAAACCAATTATCTCAAAGTATTTGGTCAACCTCTGTTTCCCAGATACTCCCTTCTATTATAGTAACTATAGGGACATTTATTAATTCTAATTTATTTTTGTAAGACAGACTACAGTTTTACAGATTCTTGATTTAGTGAAATATTTTCCCAAATCAGAATTGTGTAATTTACTTGATGCTTATTGCATTTCAAATCAAGACTGGCTATTGGTTTTTTTTGTTTAAGATTTTGTGAAATTCTCCTGAACAACAGTTTTCAGCTCCAAAGAAGAAACTGAATTATGCATACCTTCCAATCAAGCAGCAATTACCTGTTCCTGATGAGTCATCATTCTCTCTACACTCACATGAGTAATTTCCTATTTGTTTCTCTCAGAAGTTTTTTCTTCCTTCTTGGTGTTCACAGGCCCTGCCACTGCCCAGGCCAGGAAACTAGATATTACATCAGTAGCTTCAGAATCAGTTTAGTCCCCAGTTATGCCATTCACGTACATGGAAACCACAGGTCAGGAGGGCTCACTCATAAATTGAGAGACAGCATATGAAAGAGTCAAGCCTCCTTCTAATTCATGCGTTATCTTCCTATGAGACTTGTTGCTAAGAGTTCAGTCCCACTAGGACAGCGCAATAAGCTGTGCTGTCTGCTGTGCCAGATGTCGATGACCACACAGAGGAAGAGCGTGGGAGAATGGAATGAGCAATCTGCAAGATAGTGGGGAAGAGAAAGTGTGTAAGGAAAGTATATGTTTGTTGGATGTACACCGCACTGATGTTAATAGCGCGGTATAAAAGAAATGTTAAATAAATAAAATAAATAAGTATGGAGGAAGAGAACATAAGGCAGTGGAGATGAGGGCATGCAAAAGAGAACGTGAGGGGTGTAGAATGGAAAGGGGCTTGAGAATGTGTGAAGGGAGAGAGTGAAGCGAAGGAAGTAAGCATGGAAGAAAGGAGAGGATAACAAAAAATCTTTTGGATCACGTTAGAACACCAAAACTAGTGCTAACCTACACCAATTTTCAAAATTAACCAACATTCCAACCGATTAACTCTCACCATATAATCTTTAAATGCAAAGAGCCTTCAATAGTCAACTGGGGAGGCTGGTTTTAAATACTCTACGAAAGACCATTTATATAATTTTTATGAATTTTTATGAATTCAAAACCTATATAAACTAAATAGAGGAGAAAAGACATCAGTATAGCGTAGTTACTCACCTGTAACAGGTGTTCTCCAGGAGCAGCAGGAATCAGTCCTCACATATGGGTGACGTCGGCGCCGACGGAGCCCTCGCGGAGCAATTTTCCCCAGCTTTCACAGAAAGCCTTTGGGAATTGCAGCGCGCATGCGCGGTCGCCTTCCCGCCCAAGGGTGCCATCTTAGCCAGTCTGATGACATAGCTAAAAGACAGCATAAAAATTTGCAAAAAAACTTAAGCAGATGATTGCAACTCCACGGGGAGGAGGGAGGGTTGTGAGGACTGATTCCTGCTGCTCCTGGAGAACACCTGTTACAGGTGAGTAACTACGCTTTCTCCAGGACCAAGCAGGAAGTCAGTCCTCACATATGGGACTCCCAAGCTTAAGGCTACCGGAGACCCTAAGCACAAAAATGAGCTCCCTCTAGCTCAGCAGTACAGAAGGAAGGAATCTTCGCTGAATTGTTACCCACCGGTAGCCCCCATCCGGGATGGAGGGTAGGAGTTGCTCAAACCTCGAAGAGATTTCGGAGGACTGCCTGTCCGAAAGCACTGTCCCTGCGGGACTCCCTCTCGAGACAGTAATGGACCGCAAAAGTCTGGCTCGAAGACCAAGTAGCGGCCTGGCAGATGTCTGCCAGCGGAACAGAGCGGAGGTAAGCCACTGACGTAGCCTTCGCCTGAACACAATGAGCCGTGACTCGACTTTCTAAGGAGAGTCCGGCTGCCCCATAAGCCCAAGCAATACAGTCAGCAACCCAGATGGACAGAGTACGCTTGGAGACCGGGAGCCCCAATTTATTGGGGTCAAAAGACACAAAAAGCTGAGCAGCTTTACGGTGCTCCCGCGTACGGTCAAGGTAGACGTTCAATGCCCTTCTACAGTCCAGGGTATGCAGGACTCGTTCAGCTCGGCTGGAGTGAGGCCTGGGAAAGAAGGTTGGAAGTACCACCTCCTGATTGATGTGAAAAGGGGAGACAACTTTTGGAAGAAATTTTGGGTGAGTCCGTAGGACTACCCTATTTTTGTAGAACCGAGTGAAGGGAGGATCAGACACGAGGGCCTGCAATTCACTTACGCGTCTAGCGGAAGTGAGGGCTATCAGGAATAAGGTTTTCCAAGAAAGAAAACGCAGAGAACAGGTAGCCATCGGTTCAAAAGGCGGACAGGTGATCCGCTGTAAAACCACATTCAGATCCCAGTCAGGTGCTGGCGGGCGCAGAGGTGGTTTAAGTAGAAGGAGACCTCGGAGAAACCGTGCTACGAGAGGGTCGCTGGAAAGAGGTCTGCCGTCCACCGGCACATGGTGTGCTGAGAGAGCACTGAGGTGGACTTTGACGGAGTTGGACTTAAGTCCCAGATTAGAGAGGTAGAGCAGGTACTGCAAGATCACCGACACCGAGCAGGAGAAGGGATCCTGAGACTGCTGTACACACCAAACGGAAAAGCGACGCCATTTAAGGGCGTAGCATTTGCGGGTAGAAGGTCGCCGAGAAGCTAGGACGACCTCTTCCACCTCTGCCGGCAGGAGAAGGGGAGCAAGGACTACCCTTTCAGCCGCCAGGCCATTAGGTTGAGAGACCTGAGGTTGGGGTGTAGCAGAGACCCCTGATCCTGTGTTACGAGATCCGGTTGAAACCCCAAAGGGAACGGATCCTCCGCCGCTAATTGTAACAGGAGTGGGAACCACGGCTGTCTGGGCCAGCGAGGAGCCACCAGGATCATGGACGCTTTGTCCCGGAGAACCTTGAACAGAGTTCGAGAGACTAGCGGGATGGGAGGAAAAGCATAGAGAAGGCTTTCCGACCATGAGAGCAGAAAAGCATCTGCCGCTACCCGAAGGGGATGTGGCTGACGAGAGCAGAAGCGAGGAAGTTGCCGGTTGAGAGGACTGGCAAAGAGATCGATCGTGGGGAAGCCCCACTTCAGAAAGAGCTTCTGAACTACCAAGGGATCCAGACGCCACTCGTGCGGCTGGAGTATCCTGCTGAGTTTGTCCGCCAGGCAATTTTCTTGGCCTGGGAGATAAACTGCTTTGAGAAGAATGCCGTGACTGACGGCCCAAGAGCAGAGCTTCTGAGCTTCTCGGCAGAGAAGGAAGGAGCCCGTGCCCCCCTGCTTGTTCACGTAGAACATGGCAACTTGATTGTCCGTCTGGACAAGGACGGACTGGTGAGAAGTCAGGTGGGAGAAAGCCTTGAGCGCCAGACGAATAGCTCGGAGCTCCAGGAAGTTGATCTGCTGCGCAGACTCCCACGCGGTCCAGAGACCTTGAGTACATGCCCCCTGGCAATGAGCTCCCCAACCCAGGAGGGAAGCATCGGTCGTCAGCACTTGAGCCGGCTGAGGCGACTGAAACGGCATTCCGAGTACCAGGTTCGGCCGATGAAGCCACCACTGTAGGGAAGAGGCCAGCGGTCTGGAGAGGCGCACTAAGTCGGCTAGTCCGCCTGTGGCTTGTTGCCACTGCTGGCGAAGGCACCATTGAGCCGGTCGCATGTTCAGGCGAGCATTGGGGGTCACGTGGACGGTGGAAGCCATATGGCCGAGTAGTCTCAGGAAGCGCCTGGCGGAGACCAGGGACTGGCTGCGAAAACGGCCGGCTAGGTCCATGAGCCGTTGAGCCCTGTCGAGAGGCAGGAAAGCTCGAGCCTGAGGAGTGTGCAGTCTTGCGCCGATGAACTCGAGATCCTGTGAGGGGAGCAAAGTGGACTTTGCGAAGTTTATGACAAAGCCCAAGTACTGCAGCAGAGTCACCGTGCGGTGTGTGGCATTGGCGACTGCCGGAGAGGACGACGCTCTGATGAGCCAGTCGTCGAGGTACGGAAAGACATAGAGGCCGTGAAGCCTGAGATAGGCCGCCACCACCGCGAGACATTTTGTGAAGACTCGCGGTGCGGAGGATAGGCCAAAGGGCAGTACTCTGTACTGGTAGTGATTTCCTACCACCACAAACCTTAGGTACTGGCGGTGGCTTGGGTGGATGAGGATGTGCGTGTAGGCATCCTTTAGATCCAAGGAGCATAGCCAATCTCCCTGCTGGAGGTAGGGCAGAAGGATTCCAAGGGTAAGCATCTTGAACTTTTCCCGCACAAGGAACTTGTTGAGGTTGCGCAAGTCCAGGATGGGTCTGAGGCCTCCTGTCCTTTTTGGTATTAGGAAATACCTGGAATAAAAGCCTTGACCTCTCAGGTGGTGGGGCACCGGTTCCACAGCCTGGTCCTGAAGAAGACTTGCTAACTCCTGAAGGAGTAAGTCCCTGTGCAGAGGGAGTCGAGGAGGTTCTCCCGGAAAATAAGAGGGAGGGACCTGATGGAAGTGGAGAAGATATCCTTCTCGCACGACTTGAAGCACCCAGGCATCTGAAGTGATGATGGACCACCTGTGGGCGAAGTGAACCAGCCGGCCTCCGGTGCTGGGAGGAACCAGCTGAGGGGGAGAGGCTATGCTGAGGAAGTCAAAAACCCCCACCCTGCTGAGCAGGGGCTGGTGGTGCAGGCTTGGGGGCTTGCTGCCTACGGGACCCGTTATCCCACCCCGTCCCTTGGCCTGCTGACCCTGTTGGGGAGCTGGAGGGGCCTGATATTGGGGGTAGTGTTTATAGGCAGCCGCCTTTCTCGGGTAAAAGGACTTCTTTCCCGAGCCCTTCTTTTTCTGGGAAGGGGCGGAGGTCTTCCTAGAAAGCCTGGTCCTGGTGAGAGTCTCCGTCTCGATTTGTGCAGCCTTTTCAGCCATGGGCTTGCCAAAGAGGTTCTCACCTCTGCAGGGGACATCGACCAACTTGTCCTGCACCCAAGGTTCAAGGTCAGACGACTGAAGCCAAGCCTGTCGGCGGGCACCGATGCCAGCTGCGGCCACACGAGCCGATGCTTCAAAGCCATCATAGGCTGCTCGGGACATGAATTTGGAGCATTCCCGTATACCAGTTGTTAAGGCTAGGAACCTCCGCAAAGGTTCCTCGGATAGTCCAGCGGAGAATCCGGCTAGCTCTTTAGCCAGGTCTCGGAGATACATGCCCATGTATAGCTGGTAGGTCTGGACACGACAAGCCAGCATAGAGCCCTGGAAACACTTCTTACCAAGGCCATCCAGGTTACGGGCCTCCCTGCCAGGAGGCACCGAGGAGTGCATTTTCTGGCTCTTAAGCCTATGCATGGCCGATTCCACTACCATGGAATGGTGTGGCAGCTGTGCTTTTTGGAAGCCAGGACTCTTGCGGACTCGATAGATGGAATCGACCCGCTTGCTCAAAACCGGCGACGAGGCCGGACTCTCCCACATGCGGAAGAGTAGTCGTTCCAGCATGGGAGGCACCGGTACAGTAAAGTGCTCCCTGGCGGGAGAGTCGTACTGGAGGGCGTCGAGCTCTTCGGCTCGAGGCTCCTCCTCGGGATCCGCAGGGAAGGCCAAAGCCTTGGCCATATCCCTGACGAAGTCCGAGAACCGGGCATCCTCCGGAGGGGACTGTTTCCGAGGTTCGGACTCAGGTGAGTCCGAGGGGACACACCGAGTCCGAAAGGAATCAGGTGACTCTTCCTCTTCATACTCCCAGACCGACTCCGAGGAGGAATCAGTGGGGTCGGCTCGGGCAGGCGGAGGCGTCGGCCGCCCCGACGCCAAGGGAGTCGGCGGCGACGACCTCGGTCCCGAACGGGAGGCCGAGGGTGACCTCGACCGAGGATCGACTCGACTTCGTATGGACTCGAGGATCGGCTCGGTCTCCGGGGTCGACTTAGAGGTCGACGTCCCGGCGGTCGGGGCAGCGGCGCCAGCGAGGCTAGCGATCAGTGCCCGCTGCTGGTCCATGAAGGCAAATAGTCTGCTCTCCAAGGCCGTCAACCTGAGTCCGACCTCAGGTGACCCAGCAGCCCCCGACTCGGGCCCCGACGGCGTCGGGCCCGACGTCGGACCTCTCGGAGGCGAGTCCAGAAGGACCACAGGACTTACCCAAGCAGGCAACTCCGACTCCAGGCGAGGTCGCTTCGGGAGGTGCTCCTTCTCCAAAGACCCGGGACGGCTGTCGGGGCTATGCGACCTGGCCCTCGCGGGGCCAGGAGCATCCACCGACGCCGCCCTCGCGGGTTTTGTCTTCCGTCGATGGTCTCTGGAGGGAGAACCCCTGTCGGAGGAGCTTCGGCGATGGTCAGAGCTGGAGCCTCTGGACGCCGAGGCCTCCGACGAGGTCCGGGTACGGCTGGGGTCAGCGAAGATTCTATCCCGCTGATGCCGCCGACTCCTCAACGCTTTGGAGGACATTTTGCCACAGGCTCCACAGATCATTTCTTCATGATCCGGGCCCAGGCAGCGGAGGCAATTATCGTGTGTGTCAGTGAGTGACATATTTCTGTCACACTGACCACACCGCTTGAAACCACTGGCAGCCATCGGGGGAAAAAGGGCCCCTGCAAGGTCAAAGGACCGGGCTGCCAGCGAAAAAACCGAAAACGAAACTGACCAAAAATCAGAAAAACCGAAAAATAAGAGAAGGACTCGCAACGGCGTCGCGAGTCCGGGCAGGAAAACGATCGGCGTCGAACCGAATTGAAAAAACGAGAAAACTCACGAAAATCAACTTTTTTAGTGGGGACAAGACGGGTACGTCTGTAGGGCTCCGCGGAAAAAAGAAGACTGGCTAAGATGGCACCCTTGGGCGGGAAGGCGACCGCGCATGCGCGCTGCAATTCCCAAAGGCTTTCTGTGAAAGCTGGGGAAAATTGCTCCGCGAGGGCTCCGTCGGCGCCGACGTCACCCATATGTGAGGACTGACTTCCTGCTTGGTCCTGGAGAATAAAGCTGTTATCCCTCTACTAAGCGGTTGGCCGCCCAAGGGAAGTTGCCTTATGAAACATCAATGGTCAGAAAAACCTCCTCTTATAGAAATATTTACTGTATTATCAAAATCTATTTAATTAAAAAAGCTAAGCTTAGTTTACCAATCAATAGGGTTTTTCTAACAATTTTACCTAAAATGTTCAATGTAATTAATTCTATCTTTTAAATTTTCATTAAAGCAGAAACAATAGTGTTTGAACTCAGTGCCTGTAAAGAAAACAAAGATGCTTTAAAGTCAGTATTTCATAATACTGTTATAACGTATTCAGATCACTTATGTTTAGAGATAAATCAGCACCCTGCGAAGACAGAGTAGCCCAACAAAGATCTTTGTTTCTCCATGAGGCTTCATCAGGGGCAAGCTCTGATTCTACTACAGGAAAAATTACAGCGGTGGCATATGACGTCAGCGCTGCCCGGTTTAAATAAATGGTAATAGCAAATTGTAGTAATGTGGGAGGGGGGAACATACACAGGCCAATCGGAAATAAACTCTCCACAGACAGATAATGATAACCAATCATAATGATGTAGGAGGGGAACATACACAGACCAATCAGAAGTAAACTCCCCACTCTATTTTACTGGTTAAACCATAAGGTTCCATGGAATTGAGAAGAAAAATCCATTTCTGTTCTCTCTGCAACAATATTATGCCACTATTGTTGCTGCTTTAATGAAAATTTAAAAGATAGAATTAATTATATTGACCTTTTTAACTAAAATTGTTAGAAAAACCCTATTTATTGGTAAGCTAAGGTTAGCTTTCTTAATTAAATAGACTTTGATAATAAATATATATACTAAGACAGTGGTTCTCAACCTTTTTGTGTACCGCGACCCCTTTTACCATTGGTCAACTTGTGATGACCCCCAATGATAAAATCAAATGCGTCTCTCTTCCTTTACCGTTAACACATTGTCGCTGTAATCATTTGTTGAATTATTAATCTATTATAGGCCTTTGCAATATGTTTTTATTTATAAAATTTTCTTATTTTTCTACCTTTTGTTGTTTCGGCATTTTATTTTTCAGTTGTAATTGCTCCAGTCACTTTCTTCTGGTCTCTTCTGTCTTCTGCTAATTCTCCATTGTCTGCTGTCCATTTGTCCTTTCTTCTCTCTTCTAGATTTTTTCCATGCTATCTTCTACATCTGCTTTAACATACTGATCTTTCCCCTTTTGCTCTTTCCCCAATTTCTTTTTTATTCCTTTATCATCCACTCAAATTTCACCCTTCCATTCTCAATCCCCACTTACTCTGCCAATACCCAGCAAGTTGTAGATTTTTCTTCCCTCCCACACAAAATATCTTTTCCCCCTCCATCCTCATTCCCCCAACCCCATCCTCTTCTAGTCCTCCCCGAAAATCAGCTCCCTTCTAGTTCCAGCCCCACTCAGCATCCCCTCCCTTCTAATTGCATTCTCCCCCCCCCCCCCGCATCAGCCCATTTCCAGTCCAAGCTCCCCCCATCAGCTCATTTGCAATCCTAGGCCCATCAGCCATTTCCAATACTAGCCCCCCCCCCCCATAAAGCAATTCCAATCCTATTCCAGTGAGCTGATGGGGGGGCTTGGACTGAAAATTGGGCCGAGTGTGGAGGGGCTTCAGCCCATTTCCAGTCCAAGCTCCCCCACACTCAGCTCATTTCCAGTCCGAGCCCCCCCCCCATCAACTCATTTCCAATCCAAGCTGCCCCTATCAGCCATTTCTAAAAGTAGCCCCCCCCCCATCGGACATTTCCAATCCTATTCCACAACTACATCAGTCCTTTTCCAATCCTACCCCCCCCCCAAAGCCCATTTGCTGTCCTAGTCCTCCCCATCAGCTCATTTGCAACCCCTCCCACTCAGCCCATTTCCATTCCTAGCCCCCCACTCAGCCCACTTCCATTCCTAGCTCCCCCTCAGCCCATTTCCAATCCTAGCCTCCCCCCCATTCAGCCCATTTCCAATTATAGCGCCCCCAGCCCATTTCCAATCCTAGCCTCCCCCCATTCAGCCCATTTCCAATCCTAGCCTCCCCCCCATTCAGCCCATTTTCAATTATAGCCCTACCAGACCATTTCAAGCCCAAGCCCTCCTCCCCAAAGAGCCCTGCGGTGATGAAGATCGCAGGTGTGTTGAGAGCCGGGACACAGGAAGTGTCCTTTGACCTCCAGCGCGCCTGCGATCTTCATTACAATTCAGCTGCCGAAGTGAAGGGAACAACGCTCTTCACTTTGGCGGCTGAAATGAGCTGTGCTGAGCCTGCCGGGTGTCGTTAAAGAAGGCGACCCCTGGCAAATCCTGAGGCAACCCCCATGGGGGTCGCGACCCACAGGATGAGAACCGCTATACTAAGAGGAGCTTCCCTCACTTGGTTTGCAGCTTGTCATGCTGCGAGGGCTTGTGTGCATCAGTGATGCTGAGGGTTAAGCTATCGGTAGTTTAACTACTGGCAGGGTCTCCCTAGATGGACAGATCTCAGCTGAGGTGCCAGACCGAGACAAAACACCCATCTGTGCAGCAGTAGAATGGGACAATGTTGGCGGCGGAGGATCACATTTCTGTGACAACGGCAACAACACTAAACTTAAACTGCACAGAGGAAAGGCCTGGCAATCTAATTCTGTATCTTGCCATGAAAACCCAATGGACAGTCACAACAAAACAAATTGCACTATAGTGCTGGAAGATGAGATCCACAGGTCAGAAGGCACTCAACTAGCTACTGGGGAGGAATTGAAGACTTTTTAAAGTAAAGCCTCAGGGACGTCTGACTGCTGATGTAGCTGCACATGAAATGAGTCAGAAGCTGCAAAGATATCTTACATACTGGGACATGGAAAATACGAAGCATTAACCAAGGGAAGATGGAGGTGGTCAAGAATGAAATGGAACGTGTACAACTTGGTCTGTAGAGTGTCAGCGAACTGAAATGGACTGGCATAGGGCACTTGGCATTAGATGATCACATGGTCTACTATGCTGGAAATGACAGACAAAGAAGAAATGGTGTTGCATTTATAATAAAGAAGAAACTTGCAAGAACTGTAATGAAATACATGCAGTCAGTGAACGCTTAATCTCTATTCATCTACAAGGAAAGCCTATCAACACAACTATAATTCAAGTATATGCCCCAACAACAGCTGCAGAAGAGGATGAAATTGATGAGTTCTGTGAAAACGTACAAGCTGAAATTGACAGAACATGCAAACAGGATATCATGATAATTATGGGTGACTGGAATGCAAAAGTTGGCAACAAAGAAGGTGGCAAAATGGTTAGAAAATATGGGCTTGGCAACAGAAATGAAGCTGGAGAAAGACTGATAGAATGCTGCAAGACCAACAATCTATTCATCTCAAACATATTCTTCCAGCAACACAAGCGGCGACTGTACACATGGACTTCACTCAAAAAATCAAATTGACTACATCTGTGGAAGTCAACAATGGAAAAGCTCTATAACATCAACAAAGACAAAACCTGGAGCTGACTGTGGTACAGATCACCAACTACTAGTATGCAAACTAAAGCTAAAATTGAAAAAGGGCAAGCCACTCATGAATGTAGCAAAATATGACCTTCAGAATATACCACTGGAATTTAAAGACTGCCTGCAAAATTGATTTGCTGTTTTAGATACAAATGACAGAGCTCCAGAAGAGTTATGGAATGACATCAAGACGGTTGTTGGAAGAAAGCGAGAAGTCTCTACAAAAGGTGAAAAAGAAAAAACGGCCAAAATAGATGACGGAAGAAACTCTGAAAATTGCCCAGAAACGCAGAGAAGCTAAAGCCAGAGGAGAAAGAGAGGCAATCGCAGAACTCAGAGATTTCCAACATGCAGCAAGACAAGAAAAGAAAAAGTACTACAATGACGCATGCAAGGAAACAGAAGCAGAAACTATTAGAGGAATAACAAGATCAGCTTTCCTTAAAGCTACGAGAGTTAAAGAAAAAATTCCAACATTGAACTGGAATGTTACAAGATGCTCAAGGTTCTATGTTGAATGATGCTGAGAAGATCAAGAAAAGGTGGAAAGAATATACAGTTTTTATATGATAAAGATCAAGTGGACCAACAGCCGTTTCAACCTGTACCTTATGATGGGGAACCATTGGTGATGAAAGAAGAAGTTGAAGCAGCATTGAAAGCCTTATCAAAGAACAAAGCACCAGGCATTGATGGCATTCCCATAGAAGTATTACAGCAATCTGAAGCAGCTGTTACCATTCTTTCAAAGCTCTGCCAGGAAATCTGGAAGACAACATCATGGCCAACTGACTGGAAAAGATCTGTGTTTATAACAATACTAAAGAAAGATGATCCAACTGACTGTGGAAATTATCGCATAATCGCTCTGATCCCACATGCCAGCAAAATTCTACTAAAGATTATTCAACAGAAACTACAACCATTCCTAGAAGAAGAACAAAGGATATCTATTTGTGCTTTATTGACTACAGCAAGACTTTTGACTGTGTAAACCATGAGAAACTCTGGGCCACATTAAGTAGCATGGGTATACCAGAACACCTGATCGTTCTCTTGCACAACATTTACATTGATCATGAAGCAATAGTTCAAACAGAACAAGGAGAAACAGAATGGTTTAAAATCATCAAAGGTGTACGACAAGGCTGCATACTTTCCCCTACCTGTTTAATTTATATGCAGAACAAATAATCAGAAAAGCAGGATTGTATGAAGACAACAGAGGTGTGAAGATTGGTGGAAGACTCATCAACAACCTTCGCTATGCTGATGATACAACTACTGACTGAAAGTAAAGATGATCTGAAGCATTTGCTTCTCACGATCAAAGAACATAGTCTTAAAATGGGCCTGCACCTTAATGTAAAGAAGACAAAGATCATGACAACTGGCAAAATCAATAAGTTCATCATTGATGCAAAAGAAATCGAAATAGTGGAAAACTTTAACCTACTTGGATCAACTATCAGTAAAGAAGCAAAAAGCAGTAAAGAAATCAGACAACGCATTGCTCTTGGTAGAATGGCTATGAAGGGCCTAGACAAGATTCTCAAGAGCAGAGATGTCTCTCTCCATATAAATATTCGACTCATTCAAGCCATGGTATTTTCAATAACATCATATGGATGCAAAATTTGGACAGTGAAAAAGATAGACAGGAAGAAAATTGATGCCTTTGAATTATGGTGCTGGCGGCGAATACTGCGTATACCATGGACTGCCCGAAGAACAAAATAGTCAGTACTAGAGGAGATCAAACCTAAGCTTTCTTTAGAAGCTGAGATGATAAGATTTCAACTTTCATACCTTGGACACATCATGCAAAGAGAGAGATCATTAGAGAAAGACATCATGCTTGGCAAGATAGAAGGACAATGCAAAAGAGGAAGGCCAGCAATGAAATGGATCAATACAGTAACAGCAGCTATGTGTGCCAGTCTGTCAACAATGAGCCACCTGACTGAAGACCAAATACAATTTAGGACAACTATCCAGAGGGTCGCCATGAGTTGACACCGACTCGACGGCACTTAACAACAACAATAAAAGGAGTTTTTCTAACCGCTGATGTTTGGTAAGGCAACTCCCCTTGGGCAGGCAACTGTTTAATAGAGGGATAACAGCTTTAACACTAAGGACTTTTCTTGGCTAAATCCATGTTGACTTTCTCACATTAAACCATGACTAACTACATGTTCAGTAATTTTATTCTTTGTAATGGTTTCTACCACTTTGCCTGGCAGGATGGATAGGGGAAGGGGGGATGGGTATCTGAAGCAGCAATGATTCTGGTGATGATGGGGCATCATAATCGGTATTGGAAGGAGGGGGACCTTAGGCTGGGGAGGTCTCCTGACCCACTTATGTTGGTTGTGGATCTGTGACTGGCCCTACACTGGGAAGGGGGCTGTTTCATTTTGTGGAATGTAGACTGGTTAGGTTCGCCAGTCAAGCACTATAAGGTCCTTCAGGCCTTAGCCTGGCAGCATTGTGAGGTTTCTTTCTTACAAGAGACCCACCAAGATTCTTTGGAGCATGCTAAATTGAAATGGAATTGGGTGGGTGAGGTCTAAGAGGCACCAGTGTTGGGGACATGGATATTCTCTTTGGGAAGTTGGAGTGGCAGGATGAAGGGGGGCCAATGTGAAATTTTGAGTATTCTGTAATGTTTATGGCCCTAATGTCCTCGACTCCCGATTCTCTGCACGGGTGGCATCAAAATTGGAGCAGTTACTGGACCAGCAGCTGGTGATAGGAGGGGATCTGCACAGAGTGCTGGATCCAATTTATTGATACCTCGCAGGGAGGGTCAGGAGGCAGAATGGGGGTAGCCTGCATTCTGCAGAGATGGAGAGGCCAGCTGGACTTCGTGGACCCCTAGTGTCTCCTCCACCCCATGGAACGGGACTATACTCATTTATCCAGGGCCCATGGGACAAGTTCTATAAACATCTATCTACTGGTATAAGTGCCCTTATTCGATAGGGTGGAGGACATGGTGATTGTCCCTAGTGAAATTTCAGATCACACAATGGTCTGGATGGATCTTGGCTGGTGACCCCTGAAGCAGGTGGTGTGGATTTGGCGTTTTCGCTTGGAGTTGTATCGGGAGGAATAGTTCCTCCCCTATTTGAGAGAGAGATGGCAGGGCGTTGTGGCAAATAATGCTCAATATACGGATACTCCTGGGCTATTCTGGGAGACCGCCAAAGTTGTTTTGCAAGACAACATGATTGTGTATGTTGCATGCTGTCATAAGTTAATGAATGCCTGCATTCTTCGCTTAGAGCAACAGGTGGTAGTGGATTGGAAACTGTTTGCCTAAACGCGTGCGGCGGGCGATTGGGCTCACTTACTTGGGACTCAGGTGGTCTTAAATGAAGGTGAAAATGTCCTTATTGTACTATAAGTTCCAACTCTATCATCACAGGAACAAGGCTGGCAAACTGTTGGCCTGCTGCCTGAAGGATGGCCAGGGCTCTCTCCTTGGGTGCCAGTACTCCGAGATACCTAGGGGGGATACTCCATAAGCATACTAAAGAGAGAGGTCAAATATTCTGACTATTTTATCAGGAACTTTATACTGAGGAGCGGATCTCGCCCACCCGTGTAGCTGCTTACCTCAAGGTGTGTCTATCCCGGTTTACTGTTGACCAGCTAACTCAGCCCCAGGCTCCGATCACAGCCAAGGAGATTCAGAGAGGGATCAAGCAGGCTCAGTGTTGCAAAGCACCAGGCCCAGACAGCTTTAGTGTGGAATTCTATAAACTGCTGCAGGCCAGTTAAGAGAATGGAGAAGCAGAGAGTGGAGAAAGGAGAGTGTCTCTCGAAGCCAACCAGGCATTTATAACTTTTATATCAAAGCCCAGGAAAGATCCGCTGAAGGTGGAGTCCTGTCATCCCATATCTCTTATTAACTTTGACATTAAGTTATTGGTGAAAATTATGGTGGATCACCTGGCTCTACTGCTGCCGGCTCTCATCCATGATAGCCAGGTGGGCTTTGTATGAGGTCGTTAAGCAGTGTGCAATCTGCAAAAAATCTTCGCTTCCCCAGAGTGGGTCCACAAATACTTGCTTATTAGTTTTGATGCACAGAAAGCGTTTGATCGAGTTGAATGGGATTATTTGTTTGTGTTGTTACCGGAATATGGTCAGGGCAAGGCCTTTCTGAAAATGATTCGCCTCCTCTATTTGAGGCCTAAACAGGGCCAATCAGTCCACTAAGCAGACTAATCAGCCGCCTAAGGTGGCTGACCTCTGTGGGTGGCATGACACCCATGGCAGGCCTATGTGCTTTGACACGCATGGCCTGCCGTCCCCCCTCCCCGCATTGAGCCACCACCCCAGCTGCTGCTGATTCAGGCAGAGGGGTGAGGAGAGGAGCAGCTAGGCTCGGCGGCAGCAGCAGGCCATGTGCTTCAGCACACATGGCCTGCCGCTTCTGACCCCCTCTGGTCAGAAGCGGCAGGTCCCGCTTGCTGCCCCCCTGATGCCACAATCAGCAGCAGCAGGGGACGGCAGCAAGACAACACAGAGGGGGGAGGGAAGGGCGACGCATCTACCTGGGCCCGCAGAAATGCTTGGGCTGGCCCTGGACCTATGGCAAAAATGTTTGTAAATAGGGTGATGTCTGAACCGCTCTCCGTGTATCACAGAACATGGCAGGGTTGCCCCAGTCTCCCATCTTCTTTTCGTACTTTATAGCAACAGGATAAAATCAAAATAAGCATAACTATCTCTTATATCTGAACAAATAGGGGTGACCTACACAGCGGTGGGTACACCCCTAAACAAAGGCATGGGGAGAGGTGACCTGCACGGAGCGGCAAGTGCACCTACTCTTGCCACCTCACTGGGCAGACTAGATGGACCATACTGGTCTTTATCTGCCATCATATACTATGTTACTTTCTTTGGACCCTTTGTTGCACAGGATAGCGGAAGGGGGGATTAAAAGGGATTCTTCATGGGGCGGAGAGAATTCAAGCTCTTGGCCTTTGCAGATAATTTGCTTGCCCACATAACTGACCCTTGTCATTCTCTACCCCTGTTGTTGGAAGAATTCAAGATATTCGGTAGGATTGCTGAGTTAAAATTAAATATGGATCAATTGAAAATGTTAGATGTGCTTTGATGCTACGAGCTGCTTGGGGCCCCGACTTTCCTCTGTACTGGGTGGGACAGACATTCACATACCTAGAAATTCAACTGTACAGACACCCCAGGAACTTACATGACTTAACTTTTCAAGCCCTGATGGGACACATGTGGACCAAAATGAAGGACTGGCGTCCGCTGACTTTGCCGCTTATGGGGAAGGTGACAGTCTTTTGGATGACTTTATTCCTGAAACTCTTATATGCGCTACAGACACTGCTACTACTACTGAGCATTTGTATAGTGCTACAAGTCGTACGCAGCACTGCACAGACATGTAAGAGACAGTCCCTGCTCATCAGAGCTTACAATCTAGTCAAGACAAACACAGAAGGTGTAGGCAGGGATAAAGCAAGGGGAAAGAAAAAGGAGATCATGTGAGTCAAGATCCAAAAGCAGCAGCGAAGAGGTGAGTTTTCAGCCTGGATTTGAAGGGGGTTAGAGAAGGTGCCTGGCGTACAGACACAGGTAGTTTGTTCCAGGTGTAAGGTGCAGCAAGGTGAAAGGAGCGAAATCTGGAGTTAGCAGTAGAGGAGAAGGGCACAAATAGAAGTAGTTTGCTAGAAGAGCGGAGTTCCCGAGGGGGGTTGTAAGGAGAAATAAGAGAAGAAAGGTAATGAGGAGCCGCAGAGTGAATGCATTTATAGGTCAGCAGGAGAAGTTTGAACTGGATGCGGAAACGGATAGGGAACCAATGAAGTGCCTTGAGAAGAGGAGTAATATGGGCATGACAAGGCTGGCAGAAGATTAGCTGCGCAGCAGAGTGTTGAACAGATTGAAGGGGAGAGAGATGATTCAAAGGGAGACTGCTGATTTGTTTGTTCCAGTGGGATGTTCAGATGAATGAGGGCGAGCTTCGCAGATTTCTCTGGCAAGGCAAACCAGCATGTGTGGCCCTGGACCAGCTAAGGGAGGACTGGTGTAGGGGAGGACTGGATCTCCCGAATATATCTAGATATAATTTGGCATGTCAGCTGCACCACTTGGGAGACTGGCTAGGTTACACATCGATGTTTACTCCTCGGGAGGTGGAGGAGGAGTTTGTGGCACCCTAAAGCTTGCTGGCCATGTTGCATGCAGACTCTAAAGATCTACTAGAACGTCTCCAGAAAACTCTCTTAATTAGATCGATATGAACTGCCTGGAGCTTCTTGTATGTTAAATGGCAAACTGCACCTATGGTGTCAGGGTTCCTTCCTATTTGTAGTAATGATAAATTTCTCCCAGGAATGGATTCACACCCCTTTTGGCTTTGGGAGAAGATGAAGTTGCAGGTGATTGGACAGGTGGTGGATGAGGTGGGTGCGATGAAGCCCTTTCAGTGGCTACGCAGGGAATTCGGGGTGGGGATGGACATTTTTTCACCTATTTACAATTATGGCATTATGTTGGTGACCTGCCTCGGATGTCTCTGACCGGGAGGGTGTGGACCGCATTGAACGATTCTTTGAATTTGAGCATTGGGAGATGCTGTCCTTTTCACTTTACTACCGCAAGTTAGGTGAGTGGGTCCCAGAGACAGATTATACCGCACTGGAGGCTTGTTTAGTGGCAGAACTAGCAGTCGCTATGTCACCTGGTAGAATCTAGAGGGCAATCTCACTCCTGCTAGGGCTAGCCAAGGGGGCCCGCTTCAGGGAAATTCAGTATAGGACCATATACCGAGCCATATCCCCAGCGCAGGATATGCAGATGGGGCGGCCAAATTGGTTTGCTGTCCTCGGTGTGCTCATTCTCCCGCAAGCCTGGGT
Source organism: Ichthyophis bannanicus (assembly GCA_033557465.1). NCBI lineage: Eukaryota > Metazoa > Chordata > Amphibia > Gymnophiona > Ichthyophiidae > Ichthyophis > Ichthyophis bannanicus. Next base: position 627,512,618 of record CM066031.1, read on the forward strand.
CTTATGTGGTGGACCTGTGTCGCGATTCAAAAGTACAAACTTACTTGGTTGGGCTGCTGGAGCAAGCGGTAGTCCTAATGGTGGAGCTGGTTCTTTTTTATTACTTTGGGGGGCAGCAGCATTACAGGGGACGGATGGCTCGGCTGTTGGTCCAAAAGACTTATCTGGTGGACAAACAGCCAATTCTTAACCATTGTAGGATACAGTGGCACCCCCAGTGTGGAAATGGCAGTGTAGTTGTTATGGATTAATGCTCATAGAATGGCTAGCAGTGAGAGGAAATTTGAGGAAGAAAGAGGTGTTTTTGGCAGTCTGGGGGGACTATATACAGACTCTAGCCACTGGGGTGTGGAATGAGTTGTTGATGTTATGGGATCTGTGACGCTTGGCTGATCAACTGCTGAATTTCATGCTTTCTGTAGATTGGCATAGTACTGGGCCGGTGGTCTATTGAGCCCCCTTAGACCCAGTCCCTCCTTAAAGGGCAGCCAGGATGGAGGAGGTGGACGACAGGGTTAGTGGCATCATCATCATCACCCATAGAGCTGCAGGGACTAGGGTGAGGTGGGAGGGGGAGGGAGGTCTGCCTCTGGGTTGGAGTAAGGAGCTTGAGGGGGGCCTGTCTTGGATTAGCTGTGTGGGGGTGGGGGAGGGGAAGGTGGGCTGCTGCTCCACAGGTCCTTGTTATACATGGAGGGGATTGGGGAGGGGTATTTGCAAAGCGGTTTAATTGTATCATTATTCTTTATCACTGCTGTTGCACATTATTCTGGTTGTATTGGCTGTATTGTCTGGCATTCAGCTATAGATAGCTGGGGATGGGGGTGGGGGGAGGTATGGTACTTAAAAACAAAATGTTGACTGTTGTTGAGTCCTAGTACTGTGTATATGTCACTGCATGCTGGGCACATAAGATTAAATTAGACTTACCTGCTAATTGTAGTTCCTGGAGGAACTCCAGTCTAGTCCCGTAATCTCTGAGTTGTCATCCTCCTCCAGCAGCTTGGAGACTGAGAAGTGTCGTTCTTGTGACATCACTGTATATAAGCCCAGTAGCCGCCTCTCTTCACCAGTTACCTATTGACAAAGCAGACTCACCAGAGCAACTATTAAGTAGCAACTATACCAGAACAATAACTTAAACTATGAAACGCCCCCTGCAGGACGCCATCTAAACTATATACATAATTTATCGAAGTGCGCTCTGTGTGCTGATGTGCACCTCCCCTCTCCTGTGAAGGGCGCAGACCCCCCTTAAACACTCCCCAAAAAAACACCCCATTTGCTAGGGACCACCTGGCAGAAAACAGCCCCTTGTAACTCTTACCTGTTAGCTTAGACCTGCTTCAGGCCGTAGTCCACTCATTTACCAGGGTGGGATACGGGACTAGACTGGCGTTCCTCCAGGAACTACAATTAGCAGGTAAGTCTCTAATTTAATCTTCCTGATCGTCCCTCCAGTCTAGTCCCGGAATCTCTGGGGATGTAACAGAGCAGTGAATAGATTCAACAGGAGGGTCCTGCTAGCCCAGCCTGAAGCACCGCCGATCCAAAACAGGTGTCTCTCTCCACCTGAACGTCCAGATGGTAATGCCGCACAAAGGAGTGCAAAGAAGACCAGGTCACCGCCTTACAGATTTTCACTGCCGGCACCAAACTACACTCCGCCCACGAAGCTGTTTGCGCCCTAGTGGAATGGGCTCTCAGCCCCTCTGGCACCGCCTGGCCTTTCAACAAATACACTGACGCGATGGCCTCCTTTACCCACCGGGCAACTGAAGCCTTAGACGCCGCTTTGCCCTTTCTGGCTCCCTGAAGCAACACAGTCTATTCGACCTACGAAAAGTAGCCGTTCTGCGGATATACTGCTTCAAAGCTCGCCAAATGTCCAAGAGATGCAACTGCCTCGTCGCCGGATCCTCGCTCCGTCCTGCGAATACCGGTAAAGATACTGACTGGTTCATATGAAAAACTGACACCACTTTCAGCAAAAAGGATGGTACCGGCCTCAAAACCACCTTAGAATCAAAGAAAACCAGAAAGGGTCTACGACAGGACAGCGCCTGCAACTCTGAGATTCACCTCGCCGAGGCAATCGCCACCAAAAATACCACCTTCAGAGTAAGATCCTTCAGAGTTGCCTTTGCCAACGGTTCAAAGGGCGGTTTTCCTAACGCGCCCAAGACCAACGGAAGATCCCAAGTCGGCACAACACACTTACAGGGCGGTCTCAACAGGGTTACTGCACGCAAGAACCGCTTCATATCCGCATGCCTTCCAAGCGGCTCACCCTGCACCTTACCCCGATAACAGGACAGCGCCGCTAACTGAACCTTCAACGATGCAGCCGCCAAGCCCTTCTGGAAACCATCCTGCAAAAAGGCCAGCACTTGCGGAATCGACGCTTTCAAGGGCACAAAACCCTTATCCGCACACCACACCTCAAACACGCGACACACTCGGACATAAGCCAACGACGTAGACCGGCGTCGAGCCTTCAGAAGGGTGGAAATAATGGCTCCGGAATATCCCTTCGCTCTTAACCTAGCCCTCTCAAGAGCCAAGCCGTAAGCAAGAATCGATCTACCTGCAGCATGCACAGAGGCCCCTGTGTCAGAAGATCCCTTCGAGTCGGCAGCTGCCATGGCTTCTCCACCAACAGCCTCATCAAATCCGCGTACCACGGCCGCCTTAGCCAATCCGGCACTACCAAAATCACCAGACCTCTGTGTCACTCTATGCGCTGCAGCACCCGACCGATCAGCACCCAAGGGGGAAACACGTAGAGGAGCTGCTCCTCCGGCCATGCCTGTACAAGTGCATCCAGGCCTTCCGCCATTCTTTCCCTTCTTCTGCTGAAGAAACGCTCTACCTTCGCGGACTGAAACGTTGCCATAAGATCCATCACCGGCGGCCCCCAGCGATGCACTAGCATCGCGAACACATCCAGATGTAGAACCCACTCCCCCAGGTCCACCTGTACGCGACTCAAGAAGTCGGCCTCCACATTGTCTACCCCTGCAACATGCGCTGCCGACAAAGCCCCGAGATTGTCCTCGGCCCATTCTAATAAGCTCTCGGCCTCGGCTTCTAGTGCTACGCTGCTGGTGCCACCCTGACGGTTGATGTAAGCCACCGTGGTCGCATTGTCCGAAAACACCCGAATGGCTTTTCCCCAGAGCGCTGGCCGAAACTCCCACAGCGCCAGTGCCACCACTCTCAACACCAGCCTGTTGATAGACAAGCTCTGCCCTAGCTTGGACCACTGTCCCTGCACAAACTGACCCTGACAATGAGCTCCCCAGCCCATCAGACTGGCGTCCGTTGTTAAGGGCAGCCACGCCGGGGACTCTAGGGGCATTCCCCTTTCCAGACACCCCGGACGCAACCACCACTGAAGCGCCGCACATGTCAGTGGTGGGCACGGCAATCGCTGGGAAAGCTGATCCCTCTGATGCGACCACCTCCTCAACAGCGCTCTCTGCAGCAGTCTCATGTGCGCTCTTGCCCAGAGAACTACTTCAAGCGTCGCCGCCATGGTGCCTAGCAATTGCAGGTACTCCCAGGCCGTGGGGCTCTGTCTTCTGAGAAATTGCCTGACCAACTTTCAGAGTCCCAGTGCCCGCTGCCGCAGCAGAAAGATTCGCCCCACTCTGGTATCGAAGCACGCCCCCAGGTACTCCAGCCTCTGGGACAGCTCCAATTTGCTCTTTGCCATGTTGACTACCCAGCCGAGACTTTGCAAAAAAGGCCACCACCTTGGCCGTAGCCGCTATACTTTCCTCCCGGGACTTTGCTCTGATCAACCAATCGTCTAGATAAGGATGTACCAACACACCTTCCTTCCGCAAAGCCGCCGCCACCACCACCATCACCTTTGTGAAGGTACGCGGCGCCGTTGCCAGGCCAAACGGAAGCGCCTGAAACTGGAAGTGTCCCATAGGAACGGCAAATCTGAGGAATTTTTGATGCTCCTGCCATATAGGAATGTGAAGATGCGCCTCCGATAGGTCTAGGGATGTTAGAAACTCGCCCCTTCGTACCGCCATGATAACAGACCTGAGAGTCTCCATGCGAAAATGAGACACCCTTAGACACCGATTGACTCTCTTGAGATCCAAAATAGGCCGAAAAGTCCCTTCCTTTTTTGGAACTATGAAATAAATAGAGTACCGACCGCAGCCTAATTGGGTGGGCGGGACCGGCACAATCGCAGTGAGAGAGAGCAGTCTCTGCACTGTCTCGCCCACCATCTTGCGCTTTTGGCTCGACCTGCACGGAGACTGAACGAAGGAGTCTGTTACCGGCCGCTGAAACTCCAAAGCATACCCTTCTCGAATCACCTCTAACACCCACTGATCTGATGTTACTTGGACCCAGGCGGGGTAAAAATCCCGTAACCGACCCCCCACGGGAACTAACCCCACCGGGGCCCACCTGACTTCATAAGGCTTTCTTGAAATTTGAGGACGCCCCAGAGGCCGCAAAACCTCTGCCTGCTCCCCTAAATCCACGAACCCCCTGGTTCCTACCGGGGAAGTGGCCTCGCTGATTCTGGTTAAACCTAGGTGAGTGGAACCACCGAAAGTCCCGCTGCTGACCCCGCGGCGCGGAGTTGGGCTGCCCCTGCTTCTGCTTGTCCTCAAGCCACCTGCCGCCCTTGGACTCCCCCAAATCCTTTACCAACTTATCCAAATCCTCACCGAATAGCAGCTTCCCCCTGAAGGGAAGCTTACTCAAACGCGCCTTAGAAGAGCCATCTGCTGCCCAATTTCGCAGCCAAAGACATCGGCGTCCCGCAATTGCCAACGCCATACTCTTTGCCAACCCCTAATAAGGTCATAATGGATATCAGCTAAATACGCCGCCCTGGACTCAAGCCTAGCCACCTCCTGCTCCTCGGATTCGGCCTGAAGACGCTGAGCCCATCGAAGACAAGCCCGAGCTACCCAGGCCCCACATATAGATGCCTGCAAGGAGCGCATTAACCTCAAAGACCTGTATCCACAAGGCCTCCATCTTCCGGTCCTGAGCATCCTTGAGCGCCGCACTCCCCTCTACTGGGATTGTGGTCTTCTTTGTAACAGCAGATACCGCTGCATCTACTTTGGGAGACTTAAACAAGTCCCTCTCCTGATTCACTAGCGGGTAGAGCCGTGCCATAACTCTAGCACCCTTCAACGCTGCCTCCGGCATGTCCCACTCTTCTTGAATCATCTCCTTAAACACTCTATGTATGGGAAACGCTCTTTGCCTCTTACGAAATGCTTGCAACAAGGGATCTTCTAACTCCGAACCCTCGGCCGGACCTTCGGGCGAGATATTCAGAGTCTTAAGCGACTCAGCAATCAAAGCCGGCAATTCCTCTCTGCAAAACACCCGGACCACCCGTGCTTGGTCCTCCTGATCCGCAATCTCGCCTTCCTCCAGCTCCTCATCTAGGCCCGTGTCGGGATCCGGATCCTCTGACCCTAACCTCTCAGACATGACCGACCTGTCCAGCCGGTCCCCATCTATCCTGGACCGTTTCGCCCCCATGCCCGGCACCACCCCCGACGAAAGTGGGCCTGGCCTCTTATCCCCCAGCCCCACCTCCACCGAGCCGGTAGAGGGCATAGGAGATGAGCAGGATAAAGCCTGCCGACAAGGGCAACAAAGTCTGGAGCAAAAATTGCTGCCAGGCCTTCCGGCAACAGAGGCTGTGCCGCCGGAGGTTCAGGGGCCAACGAGGAATTGGGCACCGGCTCCCGCGTGACTGCCGCATCTAGGAGAGGCTCCCCAGGGCCTGTCCCTGCCCCCTCCTGAATCCCTTCATCAGTCGCATTCTGTTCTATAGCTGTCTCTTGAGTGCAGCCCCAGCACACGCCCTCCGAGGACACAGAGCCCCTTCTAGCCCCACACATCAAGCAAATTGGTCTAGAAGGCATTGTGCAGAGAAGCCCCTTTACTTCTAATGTAACCCGTTTTTGTTTTGTTTTTTCGTTTAAGCAATGCACTGTTCCACAGAAACCCTCCCCAGACCTAAACTGTAGAAAAAGTATCTAAACGAGGCTCTGCGGCCGAGAAAACCCGGTTTCAAAAAGTCTGCCACAGTAGCCTGCGCTTCCCGTGCTAAACCACGCGGTTGGGCCTTGCCGCTAACTGCTCAGCCCTCTCTCCGACATCGTGCTCAGCCCGTCTCAGGCCTCTTACCTGTCGGGTGCCTCTCGCAAATAAGCAAATTTCTGTGCTGCCTTCTGTGCCGCGCTCTACCGATTGCCAGGAGCCGCAGACACAAACGGATTAGGGCCGGTCTCGGAATTTAGCCGTCTGAGTGACCATCGGCTGCAGCAGCGTTCGCAGGCAAGACTTCTGCCACACTGAGCCCTCGGTCTGCCGACACCTCCCCCAACAACGAGATCTGGCACCGGAGGCTGCTGTGACTCGCTCTCTCACCCTCCCCAACATCTACCCCCCGAAGAGCAGAAATACAGCGAAAGGGGATGAGAGGGGAGAGAGAAAGAGAGAGAGAGAGAGGGGGGGGGGCGGCAAGGGGAAAGGCAGGAGATTGAAATTCACCAGAAAGGAAAGGGAACCTGAGCAGCAAAGCAGCCTAGATCAAAATCTGAACCCCCCCTAATCCGTACAATCACCTTCAGAAATTATTAACCTAAAAACTATGTGATGTCTAATCTTCACTTAATGGTCTCTCTAGTGAGCCCAAAATCCCTGGGCTCATCCAACCTCCAGCTGCTTGGAGACTGAGATAACTGGTGAAGAGAGGCGGCTACCGGGCTTATATACCAGTGATGTCACAAGAATGACACTTCTCAGTCTCCAAGCTGCTGGAGGAGGATGATAACCCAGAGATTCAGGGACTAGACTGGAGGGACGATCAGTAATTGCTTTTACACCATACATATTACTTCATATTGAGACCAAAAAGTTATGTTTTAGTCTCATCAAACTACAAAACCTTCACTTACATGTACAACAATGTGAAGACTTTTATTCGGCAAGGGCGGTATATCAAGCAATGCAAATAAATAAATAAATAAATAGTGCACTATAAAAAGCCTTTCACTTATTTATTTTATTAGACTAATTAGATACTATTTGCCCAAGAACAAACGATTTAAAGAATTCTTACCTCACAGTATTCAGTTATGATGCAAAAACTTTCTTTTTCTAGGAAGCTTGTATAAAACTTTATGATGGCTGGATGATCCAGTTTGGAGAGTAACTGCGCTTCCAGATTTGCTTGAACGGTTTCATTTGGATTTAAGTCACCAACAGAAATTTCTTTCAGGACCTTTCTGTCAAATAAAATAGAACAATAAGATTAGCAGATTTTTTGCAGGCAAATTTAGAACACTTGATATTCGAAGCAGAGGGAAGGGAAACCTTATCTCCAGGTTTGAGCAACAAGGAGTGGAAAAGAGAAGGGAAGTTATTATTCTCAAGGCTGGCCCAAGGGTTTCTGCCACTCTAGGCATAAGCCCCAGCCATACCGCCCCCCCCCCCCAGGTATACTGCACCGCACTTCCCCCCTTGCTGCCGCTGATTCCGGCAGTGGGCATCTCACCGGCAGGCCATGTGCTAAAGCTGGGCCTAGCTGCCTGTCACCAGAATAAGTGGCAGCAGGGGGAGTGGCATCATGGTTCAGCACGGGGAGAGGGCAGTACAGCTGGGCACATGGGAGGAGGTGGCAGGCTAGATGTGCCGAAGCACATGGACTACCGCCCACAGAGGTCTGCCACCCTAGGCGGCCACCTAGCCTGCCTAGTGCACAGCCCAGCCTTGATTATTCTGCTGCCCCCATCCATCCCATGACCAGGGCTGGCACTTCCATTAAGCGGTCACCTAAAGTGTCAGCTCTCTGGGAGCATCTATTGCCATCGCTACTGCCCCTCTTTGGAGCCTGCCACCTGTGGCAATAGCTCAGAAACCACGAGGCAGCACTTACTTTAATTCGCCTGCACTGTGTCAGCTTAAGTGTCCATCAGTGAAGAGTGGAAGAAGCCGATGGTAGAGAGCAGAAATCACAAAACAATGCTGGTGAGTTGAAGTGCTGCCTCGCAGTTTCTGAACTACTGCCACTGCTGCAGGCCCCGGAGAGGGCACAGCAGAATTGAGGGGCCCATCTAGGGTGCCTCCAGTCCTTGCACTGGCCCTGCCCATGACAGCAACAATATCACTTCCAAGCAGACAAATCAACAGAGAAATAATAACACTGATACATTTCCCCCATTCTGTACAAAATATAAAAATAATGGATATAAACTCTAAAAACTGACATATTCTAATCACTAAATTGAAAATACATTTTTTTTCTATTTGTTGTCTAACCATTTTACTTTTTTAATCGTCTTGCTCCCAATCTCTGGTTTCTGCTTTCTTCTGTCTGTCTTCTCTTAGCACTATTCCCATGGTCTCCTTTTGCCATTTCATTTCATTCTTCCTGTCTTCACTTCCTCTCCAATATCTGACACTGTTTTCTCACTTTCAGCTTTCTTACATTTATTTTTCTGCTTCTCTATCTGTTCAGATTTTATCCTTCCTCTCCATTCAGACTTCTGTTTCCCTTATTTTTAACACATCTATGTACAGCTTTCCAATCTCCCTCACCCCATCCCTACCTTCCACCATCTCTCTCTTTCTCCATCTCCAGCCTCTTACTAATTCCACCTCTCTCAATCTCCCCCAATGCCCATTTCCAGTATCTCACACTGTCTTTCCGCCCCCTGCTCTGTGGCCAGCATTACCCCTGATCTTTCCCACCTCATCCTGTAGTCCAACATCTTCCCTTCCTGTCCCTATTCCCTATGTCCAGCAGCTCTCCCCTTCTCCTTGCTCCATGTCCTTCATTTTCTTTCTCTTCCCCACCCTACTGTAGTCCTGCATCTTCTTTTCACTATTCCCCTTCCATAGTCTAGCATGTCCCCCTCCCTTCTTTTCCCTCCCTCCCAGATAGCCAGCATCTCCCCTTCTTTTCTCCATTCCCCTCAGATATTCAGCATCTTCCTTTTTTTCTTCCTCCCCCATATCTCCCCTTCCCTTCACAACTCCCATGTCTAAGATCTCCCCTTTCCTTAAATTCCTTACCCCCCCCCCCCAATCATGTCCAGCATCTCCTCCCTCTTCTTTTCTCCTTTCCATTGCTGTTATTTCCCCCATCCACTGCCTGCACCCTACTTCCACCGGGGTTGTCCTGCATTCTGAAAGCAGTGTGGTGGCAGCGTGGGTAAGGAGCATTTGCACATGCACATGCTCAAGGCCTGCACATTCCATCCCCCCCCCCCCCAATGTAAACTTGTTGGGGGCAAAGGGACATGACAAACCTTGAGAGCACGAATGTCCGTATAACTAAGTGCTTTAATTTAGGAACCCTTTTTACTGGCCTAAATTAAACCACTTAGCCAATATCACCGCTGTCTGTAAAGTTAGGTGGAATGCCCATACTCCGCTCACACTCTACCCCAGGATTATCCAGAGTGGTCTGTAAGAATTTTCAGTGGCATTATACATGATGAGGATAATTGCATAAGAGGGTGCCTAGTTAAAACACTATTTAATGTGCCTATGTTAAGCCTATTTTCTAAAAGCAAGGAGGCATCTACTAGTCTTTATAAAATACTAGTGTAAGTGGCCGACGTTGCACCATAAGTTAAGGCATAGACATTTAAACCAGCCCTAGAACTGGTATAAAGGCCTGTGCCTAGATTTTCCAAGAACATGCGTAAATTATAGCATCTTACATAGAAACATAGAAACATGATGACAGAAAAAGACCACAAGGCCCATCTAGTCTGTCCTTCCATAACAACAACTACAACAGTCCACTTTTTACCTTTAGAGATCCTCTGTGTTGGTCCCATGCTTTTTTGAATTCAGTTACTGTCCTCATCTCTACCACCTCCACTGGGAGACTATTCCACGGATCCACTACTCTTTCCGTAAAGAAATATTTCCGCATATCACTCCTGAATCTATCTCCCTTCACCCTCATCCCATGTCCCCTCGTCGCAGAACTTGCTTTCAATTGAAAGAGGCTCTCTCCCTGAACATTTATGCCACGGAGGTATTTAAACATCTCAATCATATCACCTCTATCCCGCCTTTCCTCTAAGGTGTACATATTAAGATCCTTAAGTCTGTCCTCATATGCTTTATAATGAAGACTACTAATCATCTTAGTAGCAACCCTCTGCACCGACTCCATCCTGTTCACATCCTTTTGAAGGTGCGGTCTCCAGAATTGCACACCATACTCCAAATGAGGTCGCACCAAAGACTTATACAGAGGCATTATCACCTCCTTTTTTTCTGCTAGCCATTCCTCTCCGTATGCACCCAAGCATCCTTCTAGCTTTTGCCGTCGCCTTTTCTACCTGTTTAGCTACTTTAAGATCATCGGACACAACCAAGCCTAGGTCCCGCTCTTCTTTAGTGGACAAAAGTACTTCACCTCCTATGCTGTATTGCTCCCTTGGATTGCTGCAGCCCAAATGCATGACCTTACATTTTTTAACATTAAATCCCAGCTGCCAAATTCTAGACCATTCTTCAAGCTTAGCTAGATCCCTCCTCATGTTATCTACACCTTCCTGGGTGTCTACTTTATTGCAGATTTTGGTATCATCTGCAAAGAGGCAAACCTTACCCGACAGCCCTTCCGCTATATCACTAACAAAGATGTTAAAAAGAATCGGACCAAGGACAGATCCCTGGGGCACACCACTGGTAACATCCTTCTCCTCAGAGTGAGCTCCATTTACTTGTACTCTTTGTCGCCTCCCACCCAACCCACATCTCTACTTGTGCCCCTGCCCACACTCCACCCCAACTTTGCCCAGGTACATGCCCACTGGCAAAGTACACGCCATCATGCTGTGCACTTCCTTTTAAGAGGGTCTGTATTTTATAAGAGGTCATCTAGTCATACCAAGCTTTCAAAAGACACTTCAAGACATACCTCTTTGAAGAACACTATGGCACATCTCCTCTAACTGACCCTCTACAGGAACCTCTCTCACAGAACATCCCCCTTTCCCCTGCTCCCTAATCAGATATCCAAGTGACGACACTCCAATTCATATGTAACTTCACTTCTAGCAATGATATCCCAATCTGTAATGTTCATTAATAAGTCTTATTCCCATCATCATTTTGTTCATCATTTAAAAAGGTTTGATGTAACCCACATGCAGCTGTTTCTCTCACTTGTACACTGATCGATGTTTAAAAAAAGGATTTTGATGTAACCTGCATATACCCCTGTTTCTCTTGCTTGTACATGGTTTGATGTAAACCGTTTTGACTGGTAGAAAAATGTTATACCAAAAGCAGTTAAATAAATAAATAAATATATGTGGCCACATATATGTGTTAATAACTGAAATAATCCCCAGTTAGGCACATTCTTGGTGCCAAAATATATGCATCACCGCTGAAAATTCACAGATAGGGCACTTACATATTTAACAATAATTGCTATTGAGGTAATTTGATAACATGGCACCTACGTCAATAGTACAAATTAAATCAAAAACTCCTTATATTGACAAGAAATCAACCCAAAAAAACATACACAAACAAAAACCAAACAGCCAGCCTGATCCTCAAAACACAACAGCATATAAATGACAGTCCCTTCAATGAGAGGAAAAAGACCTCAGTATCCCTCAGAGTCATAACATGACCCAGACAACAGAGAGTGAGCTGACCAGAATTTAACAATTGTTGTTGTTGTTGTTGTTGTTGTTAAGTGCCGTCGAGTTGGAGTCGACTCATGGCGACCCTCTGGACAGCTATCCTAAATTGTGTACGGTCTTCAGTCAGGCGGCTCATTGTTGACAGACTGGTACCCGTAGCTGCTGTTATTGTATCAATCCATCTCATTGCTGGCCTTCCTCTTTTGCGTTGACCTTCTATCTTGCCAAGCATGATGTCTTTCTCTAATGATCTCTCTCTTTGCATGATGTGTCCAAAGTATGAAAATCGAAGTCTTGTTATCTGAGCTTCTAAAGAAAGCTTAGGTTTGATCTCCTCTAGTACCGACTGTTTTTTTTCTTCGGGCAGTCCATGGTATACACAGTATTTGCCACCAGCACCATAATTCAAAGGCATCAATTTTCTTCCTGTCTATCTTTTTCACTGTCCAGCTTTCACATCCGTATGAAGTTATTAAAAATACCATGGCTTGAACAAGTCGAATCTTTGCATGGAGAGAGACATCACTGCTCTTGAGAATCTTATCTAGGTCTTTCATAGCCATTCTGCCAAGAGCAATGCGTCATCTGATTTCTTAACTGCTTGTTGCTTCTTTATTGATAGTTGATCCAAGTAGGTTAAAGTTGTTCACGATTTCAATTTCTTCTCCTTCAACGATGAACCTGTTGATTATGCCAGTTGTCATGATCTTTGTCTTCTTTACATTAAGGTGCAGGCCCATTTTGAGACTGTTCTTTGATTGTGAGAAGCAAATGTTTCAGATCATCTTCACTTTCAGCCAGTAATGTGGTATCATCAGCATAGCGAAGGTTGTTGATGAGTCTTCCACCAATCTTCACACCTCTGTTGTCTTCATACAATCCTGCTTCTCTGATTTATTCTGCATATAAATTAAACAGGTAGGGGGAAAGTATGCAGCCTTGGCTTACATCTTTGCTTATTTTAAACCATTCTGTTTCTCCTTGTTCCTTTCGAACTGTTGCTTCTTGATCAATATACAGATTGTGCAAGAGAATGATCAAGTGTTCTGGTATACCCATGCTTCTTAATGTGGCCCAGAGTTTCTCATGGTTTACACAGTCAAAAGCCTTGCTATAGTCGATAAAGCACAAATAGATATCCTTCCGGTATTCTTTAGTCTTTTCAAGTATCCATCTCACATCCGCAATGATGTCTCTCGTTCCTCGCCCTTTCCTGAACCCTGCTTGCACATCAGGTAGTTCTTGTTACAGGTATGGTTGTAGTCTCTTTTGAATAATCTTCAGTAGAATCTTGCTGGCATGTGGGATCAGAGCGATTGTGCGATAATTTCCACAGTCAGTTGGATCACCTTTCTTTAGTATTGGTATAAACACAGATCTATTCCAGTCAGTTGGCCATGATGTTGTCTTCCATATTTCTTGGAAGAGCCTTGTAAGTATGGTAACAGCTGCTTCAGATTGCTGTAATACTTTTATGGGAATGCTATCAATGCCTGGTGCTTTGTTCTTTGATAAGGCTTTCAATGCTGCTTCAACTTCTTCTTTCATCACCAATGGTTCCCCATCATAAGGTACAGGTTGAAATGGCTGTTGGTCCACTTGATCTTTATCATATAAAAGCTCTGTATATTCCTTTCCACCTTTTCTTGATCTTCTCAGCATCATTCAACATAGAACCTTGAGCATCTTGTAACATTCCAATTCGAGGCTGGATCTTTTTCTTTAACTCTCGTAGCTTTAGCAAAGCCTATCTTGTTCTTCCTCTAATAGTTTCTGCTTCTATTTCCTCGCATGCGTTGTTGTAGTACTTTTCCTTGTCCTGTCTTGCTGCACGTTGGAAATCTCTGAGTTCTGTGATTGTCTTTCTTTCTCCTCTGGCTTTAGATTCTCTGCGTTTCTGGGCAATTTTCAGAGTTTCTTCCGTCATCCATTTTGGCCGTTTTTTCTTTTTCACCTTTTGTAGAGACCTCTCACTTTCTTCCAACACAACCTTCTTGATGTCATTCCATAACTCTTCTGAAGCTCTGTCATTTGTATCTAAAGCAGCAAATCGATTTTGTAGGCAGTCTTTAAATTCCAGTGGTATATTCTCAAGGTCATATTTTGCTGCATTCATGAGTGGTTTGCTCTTTTTCAACTTTAGCTTGAGTTTGCATACTAGTAGTTGATGATCTGTACCACAGTCAGCTCCAGGTTTTGTCTTTGTTGATGTCATAGAACTTTTCCATCGTTGACTTCCACAGATGTAGTCAATTTGATTTTTATACAATCCATTGGGTGAAGTCCATGTGTACATTGGCCGCTTGTGTTGCTGGAAGAAGGTGTTTGAGATGAATAGATCGTTGGTCTTGAAGAATTCTATCAGTCTTTCTCCAGCTTCATTTCTGTTGCCAAGTCCATATTTTCCAACTACTTTGCCTTTTTCTTTGTTGCCAACATTTGCGTTCCAGTCACCCATGACTATCAGGATATCCTGTTTGCATGTTCTGTCAATTTCAGCTTGTACTTGTTCATAGAACTCTTCAATTTCATTCTCTTCTGCAGCTGTTGTTGGGCATATACTTGAATTATAGTTGTGTTGATAGGCATTCCTCGTAGACGAATAGAGATTAAGCGTTCACTGACTGCATTGTATTTCATTACAGTTTTTGCAAGTTTCTTCTTTATTATAAATGCAACACCATTTCTTCTTTATCTTTCATTTCCAGCATAGTAGACCATGTGATCATCTGATGCAAAGTGCCCGATGCCAGTCCATTTCAGTTCGCTGACACCCAGCAGATCAAGTTGTACATGTTCCATTTCATTCTTGACCACCTCCAACTTCCCTTGGTTCATGCTTCGTACGTTCCATGTTCCAATGTGTAAGACATCTTTATAGCTTCTGATTCTCATTTCATGTGCAGCTACATCAGCAGTCAGACGTCCCGAGGGCTTTGATCCAACCACATCATAAATGCTGGCTTTACTCTGAAAAGTCTTCAGCTCTTCCCCAGTAGCCAGTTGAGTGCCTTCTGACCTGGGATTCTCATCTTCCAGCACTATAGCACAATTTGTTTTGTTGTAACTATTTATTTATTTATTTATTTATTTATTTAACAGTTCTTCTATACCGCTCTATTTTAGATCAGAGCGGTTTACATTTAACATCAACTATACAACACAAGGAACTTTGAGTTGTATTTACAATAAACAGGGAGATCAACTTGGAAGTAACTGGGGGAAACTATGTACAATTCTTAACTCTATACATTGTATCACACTGGTACCTGATTTCAGGCAGAACATATCTACATCTTATTTACACTGGGGTACATTCTGAGCGATCAGTACTTCCATTATCCATTACCCAACTATCCATTGGGTTTTCATGGGAAGATACAGAAGCAGATTGCCGGGCCTTCTTCCACACAGTTTAAGTTTGGTGTTGTTGCTGTTGTCACAGAAATGTGATCCTCCGCCGTCAACACTATCCCATTCTGCTGCTGCCCAGATGGGTGGTTTGTCAGCCAACCTGATCCTCAAAACACAATAGCACATAAATCACAGTCCCTTCAATGAGAGGAAAAAGACCTCAGTATCCCTCAGAGTCATAACATGACCCAGACAACAGAGGGTGAGCGGACCAGAATTTAACAATTAAGACTGTTAAAAACTTGATACATCAACAGTCTAAAAAAACCTCCCTAATAAGTAAATCTTTATTAGCAGTTTATGTGTGCGCCAAAATCATTCAAAAATCTTCAAACAATTGATATAATGATATATCCAAAATAGTAATCTTGAACAGCGCAAAAACAATTCTGCTGATATCCATATAGAGTGTGGGCAACAAAACACAATCCTACGTTCAAAGTATGCAATGGAAAAATAAGACACAGTCTTATGTTCATACAACACAGGTTGAAGCTCTAGTTGAAGAAATGCAGCACACAAAAAAATGACACCTGCAGCAAACAATCACATCTGTTAATTTAGCAGAATGAAAACAATATACACACAGTCTTCTGGAAGTACTTAGCTTTAGCATGTTCAAATGTCTGCCATAAGAAGTTTTTGATTTAATTTGGACAATTACTGGGCTCCTTGTGAGGGTTGATTGTGTTTATAGGTTGCCTATGTCAACAGGGCAAGAAGGTGCCTATTTTTAGCCTATTTTATATAGCACAATCCTACAGCAATCGGACCTAGATTGAAGGCATGGACATTACATCTGCTGGAGGGCAGGCATAAATGTTAGCACATGCTTCATGTGTGTAAACTGCCTCCATCCATGCTCCATCAAATCTCCAGCCCTGAGCATGCCTACTGGACAAATATAGGCCAGCTTGCATCGCAGGTACTTTTAGCCATGACCTAGTTTTATCAGAGCCCATTTATGAACTTACATCAGCATTTCACATGGAAATATACTTTATAAAATTACCATCCACACATATAAGTATTTTTGAGTATTAGGATGTAAAATTCTCTTTGCCTCTAGAGATGAATAGTGGGAAATAGTCACGTTTTGCCAAATAATGATTTTCATAACATATTCTTAAAAAAACATAGGAGACATTTGGAAAATCTGTCTAGCAGAGTGATAGCAAGTACTTCATATATTTGCATACATTTGCACTGCAAATTCTTTTTCACCCACAAAATAACCCTGCACCTTTTCTAATGCAGGTAAAAGTATCCACACTCTGAACAGCACGAGTACTTCTATCCACTGGAGAGGGGGATTTTCAGTGAGGCTTTTTAGATGGGTAAAAATGCTTTTAAAAATACCCTCAAGAGGGGGTTTGGTGGGCTGGGATCTATGTATCATGTTTGGTGGGATTGTCCAAAGGTTCAATATTGGAATTTGATTGTACTGCAATTAAGAAAGGTGGGTGGTTCTATACTTGTTAATGGGCCTAGGTTTTTGTTATTTACTGTTGGGATCTCACGGAAAATTTGGTAAGCTATAATTGTGGACATTTTTGCTGTCTGCTACTTGATTCTCAATATTCTCGCCCCATCTTCCGAAGCTCAAAACCTACCCCCAACCTCCAGGTGCACCCTTCCTTCTGTTCTCTAAGTCAAAGACACAAACAGAGACAATCCAGCTTCACACCCACAGCCCCATAGGGAGGGTCGGAAAGAATTCCATGAGCCATTCTCCACATGCTTTCCCCATTTGTTTCTGATGAGATTGTTCCTCCTTGACATGTAGTGCTGGTAATAGGGCAATTAGGGCAAGGCAAGTGTACAGAGAGAATGAGATGTTTTATAAGATATAAGGTTGAAATAGCAGGTGTCATAATGGCACCCATTGCATATCCTTGATTTGTCAATCGTGATAGCTTTCATAATAGAAGAAATTGTTCCCCAATGAAAACAGCCTTCAAGTAACAGATATAGGCTACTGGGATCCTTTGCAAACATGATCAAAACAGCAAGATACCAGAAATAACAAACAGAGGTTTATGGTTTATTATCTGTGGGTAGAGAGACTACTTGTGCCCTACCATTATCTAAATCTGAAACAAAATCTAGAAAATCCTGAAAGAGAAAGCAGGGAAAAATGCTGAGTTAGAGAGCCAGGTGACATTTTACTTACCAGTTAATATCCTTTCCTTGAGTCCTGCTAGACCAGTCCAGACAAGTGGGTTGTGTCCCCTACCAGCAGATTGGTGGAGACAAAGAACCAATAAAAAGCCCAGGTTTCAAGGGCATCACACCCATATGTCTATTCGCCTCGGCCAGTATTCATCCCAAAGCATATGGAAGAAACATGGCAAGCCTCACACAACCTGAACCGTAGGCAACAATGAGTGATCAACAGTAGAGAACTACGAGAAAGCATAAAATATAAGGCTGACAGTAGACAATGAACCTGCAGAGCCAAATATAAAAATCAGAGCGGACCAAAAGGTACCGCAGCAGAAGAACAGAGCAATACAGTTCCAGGCGCGGGCCCTGGACTGGGTTATCAGGCTCAAGGAAAGGACATTAACTAGTAAGCAAAATATCACCTTCCATATAGTTGTGCTAGACCAGTCCAGACAAGTAATGCTTGACAAAAGTGGAAAGTAATCCGACGCTGCTGCCCAACAAATGTCTGCAGAGGCTACAGAGCTCCACTCCACCCATGAGGATACTTGCGTTCGGATAGAATGGGCAAAGCAAACCCTCTTGAACCCTCCAATTCTGTAATAGATACATCAAGGCATAGGCCTCCTTAATCCAGCACCCCAAAATTGACTTAGCAGCCATGTCACCCTTGCACGGGCCAGCAAACAGCATAAAAAGATAGTCATACTTACAAAAGGAATTTGCAACCTCCAAGTACCGGTGAAGCACCCTCCAGACAACCACAAGGCGAACATCCTTATCCTTCCCCCAACACTATTCCTTAGAGAAGGCGGGCAGGCGTACCACCTGGTTCTCGTGAAAGGGAAGAAAGTGCCTTAGGGAAGAAGGATGGCATAGGCTGAATGGAAACGATCTCCATGAAAAAGACAGATAAGGATCTCAGCAAGACAGGGCCTGCAGCAAGGAAATCTGCCTTGCGGAACAAATCACAACCAAGAAGACCACCTTGAGCATCAAATCCTTTAAAGAAATGCATTTCAATGACACAAACTGTGCCGCCATTGGAGCCCTGAGCACCAGACACAGATCCCAGGAAGGGATCACAGATCCGAGAGGAGGAGGCAGCTGCCGAACCCCCTGGAGAAAGCACGATACGTCCAGGTGCAAGGCTAGAGATGTACCTGCTATTGGACCTCGGAAATAGGCCAAACCTGCTACCTGAACATTCATGGAACTAAGGGAAAGGCCCTTCTCCAGGTCTTCTTGCATAAAGGCCAACAGAGATGGCAGCTTGGCCGCATCAGGAGCAAACTGCTGAACACCGCACCATCACTCAAAAGAAGCACCAGATCTGCAAATTTGCTAGCTTGGTAGATCTCCTCCTGGCTCCGAGCAGAGTGGAGACCACCACTGGAGAATAACCCTTATGTTCTAGCTGTCTCCTTTCAAGAGTCAAACCATAAGCGATAAGGGAAACGGGTCCTCCAGGATAATTGGTCCCTTCCGCAACAGACCTTAAAACGGAGGCAACCGAGGAGGAGGCACCCACAGGAGCCACATCAGGTCTCTGAACCATGCTTTCCTCAGTCAATCTGTTACCACCAGAACAATCTTGCCCGAGTGGCATTCTATACACCAAATCACACACCCCTGCCCCCCTCCAGCGGTCACGGAGGAAATATGTAGAGCCAGTGCTGACTTGGCCAAGGCTGGGTCAGGGCGTCAATGCTGTCTGACCCAATCTCAATGTGGCGATTGAAGTAGCAGCAAACTTTGGAATTGGAATGGGTCACCAACAGATCCATTTCGGGGCAACCCCAGTGGCACAAAATCAACTGAAATGCTTCCTGATTCAAAACCTATTCTCTAGGATCCAGAGAGTGCTAGCTGAGGAAGTTTGTTTCCACACTGTCCATCCCTGCAACGTGCTGAGCCAACAAGGCTAGGGGTTTTCTCCATCCTGGCAAACAGGAGAGCCATCTTCAGAGCTATCCTGGCACTCCTTATGCTGCCTTGCTGACTGACATAAACCACTGCCATGGCATTGTCTGAAAACACTCAAACTGCCCGACCCCAATAAGAGGCCAGAAACGCAGAAGAGCCAATCTGATGGACCTTGCCTCGAGGCGGTTGATGGACCACACTGCTTCCCTGAAGTTCCAATGGCTCTAGGCCATATCGTCTTGGCAATGGGCTCCCCTAGCCCGGGAGATTGGCATCCGTCATCAAGAGGATCCAGGATAAATCATCCAGAGGCATGCCCTCTCTCAGATGACAGGGCTGCTGCCACCACCCCAGGCCGGACTTCACTATCAACGGGAGAGGGAGCCTGCGCTCAAACCCCTGAGAACTCGGGGACCACCGAGTCAACAAGGACCGCTGGAGCAGTCTCAAATGACCATGTGCCCATGGCACTATCTTTATGGTCGCCACCATCAATCCAAGGAGCTGTAGAGAATGACAGATTCTGGGAACCTGCTGCACACAGAACAATGGCAGGCAATGCCACAGACTTTGACATTCTCCTCTGGCAGGAAAACTCTGCCCACTCGAGAGCTGAAACATGCTTCCAGGAACTCCAGGGACTGAGAAGGCCAGAGCAGGCTCTTCTCCAATTGATCACCCAGCTGAGGCTTTTGAAGAAAGACACAGATCCCTTGGTGCCACAGCCACAACCACCATGACCTGAGAGAACATCTTCAGGGTGGTGGAAACTTGAAAGGGGGGGGGGAGTGGCGGCGGCGAACCGATAGTGAGAACTAAGCATGGCAACAAGCAGATACTTTGCTGAACCGCCTGAATCGGGATATGAAAATATGTCTCAGTGAGATCCAGAGAAGCTAAGAACTCCCCTCAGCATGCTGTTTGAATCACGGAATGCAAAGATTCCATCCGGAAGTGCAGGACACTCAAGTGTTCATTGACCCCTTTAGGTTCAGAATAGACCAGAAGGAACCATCCTTTTTGGCACCATGAAATAGCATAGTTACCTGTAACAGGTGTTCTCCAGGGACAGCAGGAATCAGTCCTCATATATAGGTGATGTTGATGCCGACGGAGCCTGCATGGATCCAATCCCCAGCTTTCAAAGAAAGCCTTTGGGACCTACACCGTGCATGCGTGGTCACCTTCCTGCCCAAAGGTGCCATCTTACCTCAGTATGATGACATAGCAGAAAAAAAGCAAAAAAACAACTCCAATGGGAGGAGAGAGGGTTGCGAGGACTGATTCCTGCTGTCCCCGGAGAACACCTGTTACAGATGAGTAATTATGCTTTCTCCAGGAACAAGCAGGAAGTCAGTCCTCACATATTGGACTCTCCAGCTACAGGCTACCGAAAAAACCTGTAAAAGCTACGGGCGACCCAAAAAGTGAACCATAAGGGCAGCAGGGGAGCTGTTTGGCTGGAAGTCTGACACGACAGTAGCAGCATCGAGGATGCAATCCCCACCCCGGTAGTCTGGACACCCCGGGTTGGAGGGAGAAGTTGCATCATTCCCTGAAAATGTGACGGAGTACTGCTTGGTCAAAGGTGCTGTCCCTCCGGGAGGTTTCCTCCAGACAGTAGTGTGCAGTGAAGGTGTGCACTGAAGACTAGGTGGCAGCTTGGCATATCTCCAGTAAGGTCACCGAGTGCAGGCTCGCCACCAAGGCTACCATGGCATGCACATTGTGTGCTGTTACATGACGCTTGAGAGAGAGCCCCCACCTGTTGGTAGGCAAAGGAGATGCAGTTGGCCACCCAGTGTGAAAGGGTGCACTTGGAGACTGCAAGCCCCAGTCGACAGGGGTCAAAAGAGCTGCAATGAGCGGCGATGGGACTGCGTCCTCTGAATGAAAAAAAGGACAATGCCCGCTTACAGTCGAGCATGTGCAGTGAGGCCTCTGGCCTAGATGAATGAGGGCTAGGAAAGAAGGTGGCAACACCACCTCTTGATTTAAATGGAAGGCCGAGACAACCTTCGGTAAGAATTTCAGGAGAGTCCGAAGGACAACCCTGTTCTTGTGGAATCTGGTGTAAGATGCATGAGCCACCAGCGCCTGCAGTTTTCTCACCCTTCTGGCAGAGATGAGCACCACCAGAAAGATGACATTCCAGGAAAGAAATTTGAGATGGCAGGTAGCCAAGGGTTCAAAGGGTGGAGCCATAAGCTTCCCCAAAACCACATTGAGGTCCCAAGCCACCGGCAGCGGATAGATTGGGGTTGGGAAAGAAGGAGGCCCTGCATGAATCTGCTCACCAGGGGGTGCAGCGACACAGCTTGGCCCTCCATTAAATGATGGTGAGCCAAGATGGCACAGAGGTGCACTCGAACTGTGTTGGACTTAAGGCCAGCCCCTGACAAATGCAGAAGATACTGCAGGATGTCTAGCATCATGCAGGAGAAAGGGTTAAGACCTTCCTCCACACGCCAGCACGAAAACCTGCACCACTTAAAGGCATACGCCTGTCACATAGAGTCCTTATGAGGCCAGGAGAATGTCCTTGACAGGCCTGGAAAGGCCATGGTATGCTATAGCTAGCCTCTCAGCATCCAGGCCATCAGTGCCAGTGAAGGGAGATTGGAGTGCAATAGAGTCCCAGAGGTAGCGGGTCCCTCCAGGACAGCTGCAGAAGTAGGGAGAACCAGGGTTGCCTGGGCCACCTGGGTACAACGAGAATCACTGAGACTGCTTCCACTTGGATCTCGAGGAGGGTCCGCGGTACCAGGGGCATGGGCAGGAATGCATAGAGGAAGTTTCTGGACCAGGGGAGGAGAAAGTCGGCTGCTGCCTCCCGGTCCTGATACAGCCTCTGTGAGCAGAAATGCGGCAGCTGTGCATTGTTCTCACTGGCAAAGAGGTCCATCTCCGGGGTCCAACGCCGGAAAATCTCTCCTAGCATGGTCGGGTTCAGCTTCCACTCATGGGGCTGAAGGACACGGCTCAGTCGGTTGGCCAACACATTGTCCTGGCCCGCTAAGTACACCATCCTGAGGGAGATGTCTTTCCCTGCTGCGAAATTCCAGAGGCGTACTGCCTCCCAACAGAGGTGGTACAACCCTGTGCCCCCTTGCTTGTTGATGTAGTACATCGCTACCTGGTTGTCCGTCTGTACTTGAACCACCTAGACTTCTAGATGATCCTGGAAGACGCACAGTGCATGATACAGTAGACTGCCCTGAGTTCCAGCAGGTTGATCTGTGAGGCACTCTCCTCTGGTAACCACAGACCCTGCAACTGCAGATGATCACAGTGGGCCCCCCAGCCCAGCTTGGACATGTCTGTTGTGAGGGTGCATCGTGCTGGGTGAGCCTGAAAGGGCCAGCCAGCTCTGAGATTGAGGGGGGTCCTGCCACCAGTCGAGTGATGTTTTCAGGGCTGGTGTTACCAGGATACGGTCCTCCAGATGTCCGGATGCTTGCATCCACTGGGTGATGAGTGTCCATTGCTCCTGTCTCATGCAGAGGCAGGCAAACGGGGTGATGTGGGCGGTGCAGGCCATATGCCCCAGTAGATGGAGCATTTTCCTGGCTGTCACTACAGATTCTCCCTGGACGGGTCCTCCTCTGGAAGGGACCGGGTCCCTGGGCCCATGTGATCCACAAAAGGACAGAGAATGAGCTTGAAGACCAGAAGCAGAGGGAAAGAAAGGTTTTCCAGGTCAGTAACAATGAAAGTCCCGAGGCCCCCAGAAATCCGACCAGTGTGCCATCAGTGGATGGGTGGAGGCTGACGAGAAGGGTCACTGGCTCGCTTCACAGGCCCCTTGGACCCGTCTTCTGGAAGGCGGTAGATTTTGTTTTGTCAGGTCCTTCACCAGCTGCTCAAAATCGGCTCCGACCAAAAACTTACCCTAAAAAAACAGATGGACCAACCACGCTTTGGAAGATGTGTCCGCTGCCCAGTGCCAGAGTCAAATCTAATACCATGACACCATTTTCAGGGCACCATCCGTGGCTGCCAAACGTAAACAGGTCGTATATGGCATCAGAAAGGAAGGCCGTAGCCAACTCTACAAGAGGGGTAGTATCATTCGGCGGAAGAGACTGAATCCATAGGAGCAGGGCTCGAGACATCAGGCTGGTATATACTGCTAGCTGCAGAATAGCCACTGCCATGGTGAATCTGGCTCCTCTATCACAAATTCACTATACAGTCCAGAAGGAATGGTGGTCCGTCTGTAACAGCCGTTACCTGCACATCCACCTTGGGAATGTCAAACCACTCAACACACTTCTCCTCCAGGAGAGTGGAGATCTTCTTACACACCCTTAACCCTTTAGGCAGGGGAATCAGGAGAATACCACTCCAACAGGATCATATCCTTGATCACATCCAGAAATGGGAAGACAATAGTGGACTTTCGCAACCCTTGAAGGAGCATGTGTACCTTCAGCTCCTGCTCCATGCTAGAAGTATCTGTTAAGGTGGATAAGACCCTGGCAATCAACAACTCCAGCTCCTCTTTCCGGAATAAGTGGATCACACCGGCCTCCTCACAGTCTTCTGAAGGTGAGAGTATTTCTACATCCATGTCAGAGCCCAGTATTGAGACATTTGAATCCAAGTCATAGTCAAAATCACGAACACTTCCCATCTCCAGGGAACACCCCACACTGGGGATGATTAGTCAAAGGCAATCAAAAACATCACTTCCACTCTCTTCCTGCCCTGCAGGAGACTGCGCCTGGGGGCACCCAGAGGCTGCAGGGTCTGAATTTCTATGCCAGAAGGACCAGGCTTCTGTAAAAATGAAAGAATTCCAGGGAGGACAATCCAGAGTCTGGAAGCTCTCCTCTCAGAAATGACACCCCCCCCCACCCAACAACACCAAGGGGCACAGCTGCCACAGACCCCCCTAGAGGACGATAAGTGACTCACAGCACTGTCGCTAGATCCTCCGGCCGGCTGGATATCCTTACCCATAGCACCTTCCGGCTGAAAGAGGAGAAGCAGGCCCTCCAGGGATGAGTCAGAAACTGCCATGCAAGAACAGCAGAGTCCAGAATCCAGAGATGAGGCACCTCACTTGCCACAGGTCAAAAAACGTTTCCAGGAAGAAGACAGAGTGAGTTAAGGCAAGTATTACAACAGTGCGCACTAAAGCTGCAGCGGCCCAAGGGCACATGTTAACTGTGTTTTCACAGTGGTGCGTGTTTAATGCAGTATGTTAACTGCACTTTTTTTTTTTGGAGCAATGTGTGTTACATGCGTTAGAGAAGAAATGCACGTTGGGCAAAATGTGTATTAGGATCACACAATCGACAGGTGTACAATAGGTACTAACACATGCAGAAAACATTGGGAAGCCCCCCACACCATGCCAATGGTCGCCAGCGGTCAACCCCGAATTGTGTCCCAGGAAGATGGAATCAGGAACCCCCAACAAAGGCAGTGACGAGGTCAAGCCTTGGTACTCACCCCCTGAGAGGCCCAGGCCAAAAACTTGTGCCAGACTCAGATCTACTCCCCAGAAACTATTTCTCTGGCTTTGCAGCACTACGTTTAAGGTGGCTAGCAGGCAGATCCTTCTGACAGCTTTCTGCAATCTTCAGGAGAAAGCAAGGCGAAACAGAGGAGGAGGGAGAGGGCATAGGTTGTGTGCAGGGCCAGCCCGTCCATTGAGCAAGAATGTTTTTTGCACAGGGCCCCGCGTTTCAGGGGGCCCTGCGCAAAGAACATTCTGCTTTTTTAAAAATTAAATTAAAAAAAAAAAAAAGCTGGCTGCTGCTGCTGCCGCCGCGGCAGCAGCAGAATGGAGTGTCCCGCGGGGCCCCCTCTGCCCGGCTGAGCCCCTCTGCGCCGGCTTTCAGATACGCGAAGGGAGAGTGTCTCCCTCGCATCTCAGCTAAGCCCGCAGGGGCTGATGGGAAATTTCCCATCTGCCCCTGCGGGCTTAACAGAGACGCGAGGGAGACACTCTCCCTTCGCGTATCTGAAAGCCGGCGCAGAGGGGCTCAGACGGGCAGAGGGGGCCCCGCGGGACACTCCATTCTGCCGCTGCTGCTGCAGCCGCGGCAGCAGCCAGCTTTTTTTTGTTTTTTTAATTTTCCATGAGCCGATGGGGGGGGAGGGGTTAGGACTGGTAATGGGCTATGGAGGGGGTTAGGACTTGACTTGAGGTGGGCTGTGGGCTGTTCGGGGGGGTTAGGACTGGTAATGGGCTATTGGGGGGTTAATACTGTTAATGGGCTGTGGGATGATGGGGGCTGTCTGGAAATGGGGTGATGGGGGGGTTAGGACTGGTAATGGGCTATGGGGGGGCTAGGACAGGAAATGGGCTGATGGGAGGGGTTAGGACTTGAGGTGGGCTGATGTGGTTAGGACTGGTAATGGGCTGTGGGCTGATGGGGGGGTTAGGACTGGCAATGGGCTATGGGGAGCTGACTGGAAATGGGTTGATGGGGTTAGGACTGGAAGTGGACTGATGGTGGGTTAGGACTGGTAATGGGTTATAGGGGGGGGCTTAAACTGAAAATGGGGTGATGGGGGGTTAGGACTGGAAGTGGGTTGATGGGGGGCTAGGACTGGTAATGGGTTGGGGGGTTGCTAGGACTGGAAATGGGCTGAGTGGAAGGGGAGGCTTGAACTGCAAATAGCTGATGGGGAGGGGGCTTGGAATGGAAATGGGCTGTGAGGGAAGGGAGCTAGGACTGAAAATGGGCTGATGGAGCAGCTAGGATAGGACTGGAAATGGGCTGTTGGGGGGAGCTAAGATTGGAAATGGGCTGTGGTGGGGGCTTGAATTGAAATGGACTCATGGAGGGGCTAGAACTGGAAGTAGACTCATGGGGGGGCTTGGACTGGAATTGGGCTGAGTGGAGGGGAGCTAGGATTTGACATGGGCTGATGGTGGGGCTAGGAAATGACTAGAAATGGGCTGATGGGGGGCTAGGATTGCAAATGAGCTGATGAAGGGACTCGGACTGGAAATGGATGGGGGAGCTAGGACTGGAAATGGGCTGATGGGGGGCTAGGACTGGAAATGGGCTGATGCAGGGACTAGAAGGGAGCAGATGCTGGGTGAGACTGGAACTAGAAGGGAGCTGATGTTGGGGGAGGATTAGAATGGGATGGGGCTGGGAGAGTAAAATGGAGAGGGGAAAAATATTTTGTGTGGGAGGGATGAAAAATCTACTATTGGCCGGGTATTGGGATAGTAAGTGGGGATTGAGGATGGAGGGGTAAAATTTGTGTGGATGAAATAGGAATGAGGAAAGAGCAAAAGGAGAAAGATTAGTATGTTAAAGCAGATGTAGAGAGAGAGAATGGAAAAAAAAACTAGAAGAGAGAAGAAAGGACAAATGGACAGCAGACGATGGAGAGTTAGCAGAAAACATGAAGAAACTAGAAGAAAGTGGCTGGAGCAATTGCAACTGAAAAAAAATGCACAAAAGGTAGAAAGATCTCTCTTTATTTTGAATTTATTAACTGGAATATGAAAGCTCTGGGAAATGTGCATCATTAACGTCTGCGCTTTGTTTGGTACAAGAGGAAATTAATTTATAGTTTTATTTCTACAGTGTTGTTGTACATTCTAAGTTTGGCTTTTGGGGTTCCCAGTTTAATTATTGCCTTCCTGTTTCTAAATTGTGATTCCTTGTTTGGTGATGGTCTATGTTCTGCATATGTAACTGAGCTGAGGTATTCTGTTTATGTAATTCCTATTTGACATTGCCACTTGTTCTTTTTCCCCAGTATTCTCTGAAATGTATTGGTTTAATATTTGCAGTATTGCCTTTTGATAGGTAGGGTATGGTGCTTTGTGAGTCCTGGTAATGCTGTCAGGATATGGCGGGTTTGCTATGGGTTCTAAATGGGCAGTGTTTGTAGTAGTTCCTAATGTGCCTGGCGGTTGGCACTGGATTATAGTAATGTAAAAATCTTTTAGTCTTTCTTTATCCATACACTCATTAAGAGACATGTTTACTAAAAGTTAGTGTATGGTAACATTATGCAAATATTTATGCAAATAAGACCACTTATGCAAATGAGGCCCCGCACCGAGTCTCCGCACATGGCCCCGCAACCCCCTTGGGCCGCCCCTGGTTGTGTGAGGCAGTTGTATTGTTCCAGTTCCTTCCAAATCCTTCCAATTTCTGGCTGCTCAGCAGGCTGTTATCCAGGGTAAGAGTGCGGAACTAAACCAATTTTTCCTCCTCCTATGGCTACCGAAAAGATGGCAGTCTAGTGGAGCCTCCCACGTTGCACGCTAGTGAGAGATCAAGCTGCAGGCCATCGTTCACAAGCATTTTAAATCAATCTTTTCCTCTTAAATCTTCAGAATTTTCTTCAGTGAGGAGAAAATCCATTCATCATCTGCTGGAGACAAAGAAGTACTGAAGGGACCTCTGGTTACTGAGGCGAATAGAAGCATGGGAGTGATGTCACTGAAATCTGTGCTTTTCATTGGTTCTTTGTCTCCACAAATCTTCTGGTAGGGGAACACAATCCACTTGTCTAGACTGGTCTAGCAAGATGATATGGAAAAGGCTTTTCAGAACACAGAGACAGACAGATGGGAAGCATCTAGCAGTGTAGTTATGGAAACAAGCAAGTATGATCTTTCAGCTAGATATTCAGCCACACAGTCAGTTTTTAAAATGCCAACTATAGTTATTCAGTGGCAATATCCAGAGAGTGGCTGGTGCTGAATATTTGGATAAAGTTGTAAATGGCAGCATTAGCCAAATAATGTACTGTTTTTTCTGCTATCCTAGTCATCCAGATTGTTATTCAGATAGTGACACCGAATATTGCTGCAATTCACATAATTTGCCGTTCCACCCATGAACCACACCAGTGCTATGTGGCTAGTGCCAAGGCAGTCTGTGAGAAATTCTGTGGCACTGCTTAATATCCACAGACAGCCTCGGCCAGCACCACTTATCCAGAGAGCAGTTTCTGCTGTCAGGCCCTTCATTTGTTTAAAGTCAGGGGAAACCAGCTCTGCAGAGCCAACTTGGGACTAGCTAAAACGAGAGGGTAGAATTCTCTTTCGGGAGCCACTTATGCCTAGATGTGTGTTTAATCACATTTTAAAAATGCCGAGCTCTATGAAGCCATGAAGAGAATGTTAAGCTGCAAGCCATAGATTTTAACTGAAGCAGATTGAAAAGATTGAACCTGTAAATGTAAAGAAGGGCTATAAACCATGCCTAGGTGCTGTGTCATGTCTCTAAGATATGGTTAGATACCAAGGGCCCCATATTCAGCAGCAGTGGCTAGCGCTTGTAAAGCGTATAGCCATCACTGCTAAATACTAACCCTGGATATTCAATGCCAAGGCCATATCCAGCCACTGGCATTAAATGTCCGGGTTGCTGCACAGCCCAGAAGCTAACCAGGCAGTGGTGATAATGAGCCGCTGCCGAGTTTCCAATGGGTGCTGCCTCTGCTCCACATAGAATCGGGGCATGTAACAGTGGCACCTGCAAATATCCAGCAGGCACTAGCCGCTTTAATGCCACTGAATATCGCGCTAACTGGCACTTACATGGTTTGCAGGTCTGCAAGCTACATTAATGCCTTTGAATATCAGACCCCAAGTTCCTACTCTCAAGAACATACTATGAAGGACCACTGGTTGCACGCAGCTTCTTTATTTACAGCATATATGCATCTATATGACTGAGTTTAGGAGCAATCTTAAAAATGCGCAGGGACCTTGCAGGACCAAAGCAACAGAAGCTAATTGTCAAAGGGAAAGATTTCTTGAAAATTTGGGATTGGCAGGGAGGTGGACAGTATGAATAGCAATGTATACGAGTTGAGATGTCATGAAATCCCTGTGCAGACCTTTCCTTCCCTGCCCTAATCTCACCCCTACTGAGCATAGTCAAAAACATCACTTGTACTTTTGGCCTTACTGAGGTGTAAATGTAAATTTTCAAACTGGGCAAATCTAGCAGCAGCTGTAATCATTACTACTGGGGATAAATTCCTTCGAAAACATTCCTCTTAGGGTGAAATTTTCATATTATCTGCTTTGGTCAAAGTCTGCAGGTACTTTTTATTACTACTGCTGCTATACAAATGATTAGTAGTAGTAGTGGTGCTAATTTCTACAGCACTAGTAGACATATGCAGTGCAGTGCAAAAACATATAAAAGACACACAAAGCTCAAAATCTCATCTAGACAAATATAGAGGACAAAACATTTCGGGAGGTTCATTTATTAAGAACCTATTTAAACCCAACAAGGCTATGATTAAGAGAAACGGGTTAAGCACGCAGATTTCACAACATAATAAACATAAGGCTGTTCCTCTTCATTTCTCCGGGCCAGTCCAGGGATAGTAGGGTTGTCAACCTCCTCCAGCAGCTGAGGACTGAATTCTGAAGTTTTGCTGACATCCTATCCGACTCCCCCTGGTGTCAGAACCTCAGTCTTTCAGTCCTCAGCAGCTGGAAGGGACGTGAAGCTGACAGGCTCCCGGAGAGACAAGGAGGAATTTTACCATAGAAAGAACTTGTTTGTTGTTTTCCTTTCTCAAATTGGGAGAAAAAGAAGCCAGAGGTGGGGGACCCTAGCAGGGAGCTCCACCGAAGGTGCAGAGGTTTACTTTAAATAAAAAAAAAAAAAAAAAGAGCAGCTTGGCTGCCGAGTTGTACACAGCAGTGAGCAGTAGAGACAGAGCCTGCCTCATTCAGCAGCTCCACAGTTCGGGTTAGTGCAGAGAAAGGATCTGGGAGCCCCAGAGACCCATCAGCCGCCTCCGGAGTAGAGAGCACTCTCCTGCTAGCAGCGGGAGTGAGTGTCTCCAGTGATCGGCAGTGTGGTGCTTGTCAGGTACATCTGTTATTAGCAGTGTGCGATCGGAGTCGCGGTTTCGTTTCTTCGGCGAGTTTTTTCAGTTTTGGTGAGGTAACACACATGCTGCTGGGCTCTTCAGCGTGTGCTCAGTGTAGTTGTCGGCAGGGGCTCTCCGAAGCGGGGCTTTGCCGGCTGTGCATTAGAACAGGCAGTATTCTTCACAGGGGTTTTGGCGGCAGCATGGAAGGCAAGCCGGAGGCCTCAGATCCGTTGGGGGCTCCACAAGGCGGGACAGAAAAGGCGGGAATGGCAGCCATTTTGGTCAGAGCTCCCGTTCCTGCAACGGGTCAGGAAAAGCCCGGGAAGAGAAAGGCAAAATCGAAAAAGCTGGTGCAGGTGGAGGATGCTCCTTCACAGTCCCTGTCCTCAGGGCAGGGGGGCTTGGAATCTCTTTTCTCAGCAGATTTTATACTGTCCCTGCATAAGGCCTATTGCCTGAAATTACAACAGGTTCACAGCACCGTCTCTCTCCCCATTCATTCAAATGCACAGAAAGGAGAGGTCTCTCCTCTGGGCCCAAGGGAGGGATCCTCCACATCTATTTTGGGGGCTGGGGCGAGCACCGATAGCATCGGTCAGCACGTTTCAGCTATTCAGAGTGCTGAAGAGGGAGAAATTCTCTCAGACTCAGGCCTGGATCTCTGGACTACGGATCTAGAGGAAGGTGAGCTTGGGCTCGGCGATGATCCTAATCTATTTAGAGTCTTTAGAATGGAAGAATTAGGGGCACTTATTGCTCAGTCTCTAGCGGCCTTAAATATTATCCTGCCAGTGGCTCAGGAGGAGCCCTTGGAGGATCCTCTGCTCCAGGGGTTTAAAACGGAGCAGAGGTGTTTTCCAGTGCACAGAGTGATCAAACAGATGGTGGAGTCCGAATGGGAATGTCCGGAGGCTACTCTGTGGGGAGCATGGGCCATTGGACGGCTGTACCCGCTGCCGCAGGAGGAACAAGAGTTGCTAAAGATGCCTAAGGTGGATGCCTTGGTAGCGGTGGTAACAAAGAAAACGACGATTCCAGTAGAGGGCGGGGCGGCCCTTAAGGATTTACAAGATAGAAAATTGGAGACGCTACTTAAGCAGGCGTTTGACGCTAGCACCCTGTCGCTGCGAGCGGCAATCTGTGGAGCATATGTCTCCAGGGCCTCCATTCGTTGGATCCAAGGGGATTCTCGGGCGGAAGGTGAGGATGGCTCTACCTCGGAGGGCACAAAGTTGGAATCGGCAGCAGCTTATCTGGCTGATAACTTCTATGATCTAGTGAGGATTTCAGCTAAGTCTATGGCATCTGTGATTGCTGCCAGGAGATTCCTCTGGCTGAGGAATTGGGCAGCGGACTCGTCGTCTAAGGCTCGCCTTAGTAAATTGCCGTACAAGGGTTCACTGCTCTTTGGCGTAGCTCTGTCAAAGATTGTGAAGGATCTTGGAGACTCCAAGGGCGGTAGACTTCCGGAGGACCGCCCGAAAGGCCAGAAACCTAACATCCTGCCCAAACGTCAATCCTGAGAGTTTCGCAGGTTCAGAGGATCTCGCTTTACCCCCTATCAGAGAGGGCACTTTGTATCAAGAAGGCAGTCCTTTCAGGGAGCTCGGGGGTTCAGCAGGGGCTATTTCGGCACCCAGCAGAAACCCAGTAAGAAGCCACAACGAAAGGAGGTTGGTCCAAACGGAGGTGCCGGTGGGAGGATGACTGCGAAACTTCCTATCCGTCTGGACCACCATAATGACGGACCAATGGGTACTGGAGATTATTCGCGATGGTTATGCACTCAAGTTTGCTTGCCCATTAGCGGAGGCTTTCGTGGTGTCTCCATGTGGTTCTGCGGAAAAGAAGGAAGCGGTATCCGCGACACTTCAGCGGTTACTGCAGCTTCAAGCGGTGGTGCCGGTCCCTCGAGACCAGTTAGGGTTAGGTCGATACTCGATTTATTTTGTGGTACCCAAAAAGGAGGGGTCTTTTTGACCTATATTGGATCTCAAGCATGTAAACCGCTGTTTAAGAGTTCCACATTTCCGGATGGAGACCCTGTGGTCAGTCATTCGGTTAGTGCAGCTGGGAGAGGAGCTCTCATCCATAGATCTGATGGAGGCCTACCTTCACATTCCCGTCAGACCAGAGCATCAAACGTTTTGGGGGTTTGCGGTACCCATGGGTCATTTTCAATTCCAGGCATTGCCGTTTGGTCTGGCTACAGCGCCTTGTACGTTCACGAAGGTCATGGTAGTGGTGGCAGCGGCATTGAGGAAAGAGGGCACTCTGGTGCATCCTTACCTCGACGATTGGTTGATTCGGGCACCGTCTATGTCGGAGTTGATTGGGGCAATGGTGCGGGTGGTGAGTCTCCTAGAATAGCTCAGCTAGGTGGTGAACCAAGTCAAGAGTCACTTGCAACCTGTACAACGGCTCCTTTACCTCAGTGCGGTGTTCGACATGACGGTAGGAGCAGTTTTTCTACCAGAAGACAGGGTACAAAAGATTTTGAGACAGGTGATAGCGTTTTTGCACTTAAAGGCTCCAACAGCGTGGCGTTACTTACAGCTTCTGGGTTCCATGGTGGCAGCCTTGGATCTGGTACCCTGGGCAAGGGCGCATATGCATCCACTGCAGCATGCGTTGCTGGCAAGATGGTCGCCTCAGGATCATCCTCTGGATCGGACATTGACATACTCGCAGTTGGTCAGCGACAGTTTGCAGTGGTGGTTGGATCCCAGCCATCTTTGAGCGGGAGTGTCCCTAGCTCAGCCGGATTGGATACTCATCACCACAGATGCCAGCCTCTTCGGCTGGGGAGCGCATTGTCTGTCGCACAAGGCTCAGGGGTGCTGGCCACCAGAGATGAAGGGTTGGTCCATCAATCATCTGGAGCTGACGGCGGTGCTCCTTGCTCTTCAGCAGTTTCTCCATCTCGTGAAGGGCAAAGCGGTACGTGTGTTCTCCGACAATGCGGTGACGGTGTCTTATATCAATTGGCAAGGCGGGACAGGCAGTACTGCCCTGCCGGAAGAGAGTCAGTGGTTGATGAGCTGGGCAGAGTCTCACCTGGTAGCCTTTTCAGCAGCTCATGTAGCAGGTTGCGACAATGTGCAGGCCGATTATGTCAGCCGGCATGTCCTAGACCCAGGAGAGTGGGAGTTGAACGCAGCAGTTTTTCACGAACTTACGCTGCGATGGGGATGGCCAGTAGTGGGCCCGATGGCCACCTTTGACAATGCTAAGGCTGGTCGGTTTTTCAGTAGGCGCAAGGAACACATGTCAGAAGGTCTCGACGGCTTGGCACAGCCATGGCCGTCTGGGGTGCTGCTTTATGTCTTTTCTCCGTGGCCGATGATCGGGCGAGTCATTCGGAGGATAGAGCATCACAAGGGTCAGGTGATTCTCATCACGCCGGACTGGCCCAGAATAGCGTGGTATGCAGATTTGGTACGTCTCCTAGTGGACAGTCCCTGGAAGCTACGCACTCAGGCAAACCTCTTATACCAGGGTCCACTACTTATGCCGAACGTGGATCGCTTCTTGCTTACGGCTTGGCTCTTGAAAGGGAGAGGTTAAGTCGTAGAGGTTACTCAGCAGCGGTGGTGGCCATGATGTTAAAGGCCAGAAGGTGATCTACTTCCCTGGCTTATATTCATATTTGGCGTATCTTTGAGCACTGGTGCGAACAGCGTGGCCTTTGTCCTGGCAACGCTTTGGTGACGGATGTGTTGTCTTTTCTGCAGGAGGGGCTGGATAAGGGGTTAGCCCGGATAAGGGGTTAGTCCTAAGTACCCTCAAGGTTCAATTAGCTGCCTTGGCGTGTTTTAGGGGCAAGGTGCAAGGAGTGTTCTTGTCTGGACATCCGGATATTCTACATTTCTTAGGACGGTGAAGAACCTGTGTCCCCCCAGTTAGACCGGTGGTTCTGGCCTGGGATCTGAACTTGGTCCTGGAAGCGTTGGCGAGGCCTCCCTACGAACCGGCAAGCGGGGTGTTGCTCAGAGACTGTTCATGGAAGACCACTTTCCTGGTAGCTTTGTGTTCAGCGAGAAGAATCTCGGACCTCCAGGCGCTCTCGTGTAGGGAGCCGTTTATCCATTTTTCTGATGAAAATGTAATGTTGCGGCTGGTTCCCTCCTTTCTTCCGAAAGTATTGTCAAGGTTTCATGTGAATCAGCCTATTTCTCTACCGACCTTTAGGGGCCAGGGGGGACAACCCATAGATTCGGCCCTGAAAAAGTTGGATTTAGGGAGAGTGCTCCGGAGATATCTGAGGAAAACGAAACCCTTTCGGCGGACAGACAGGTTGTTCATACTATTTGGAGGACCTCGGAAAGGGGAAGCGGCCTCCAAAGCCTCGACTGCTTGTTGGGTAAAACAAGCTATATCAGCGGCGTATCAAGCCAGTGGTCGAGCACCCCCAGAGGGACTACGCACTCATTCTACTCAGAGCCAGGCGGCATCCTGGGCCGAGTTCGCGTTAGTACCGCCAGTGGACATATGCTGGGCGGCTACTTGGTCATCACTTCACACTTTTGCAAAGCATTATAGACTGGATGTTCAAGCCAGAAGGGGGGGGGCCTTGGCCATTATAGTGGGCCTAGCGGGTCCCTCCCGAGGTTAGGTGCTGCTCTGGTACTTCCCTAATATCCCTGGACTGGCCCTGAGAGACGAAGAGGAAGAAGAAATTAGACCTTACCTGCTAATTGGCTTTCCTTGAGATCTCTCCGGGCCAGTCCAGGGCCCACCCAGATCAGTTGCAGATCAACAGAATTTTGTCGGTGAAGTCGGGTACGTCGGCCATGTTTTGAAGTGCATGGAGGGCTAAAACACAATTGCATTTCTTGGTCTTCTGCCCAAACATTCAAAAGCGGTTTGGACTATGGGGCTCCCGGGGAGTAGCGGGAGGTTAGATATAGTGACAAATAAAGATGACCAAGTAAGTAAATACATGAATATGCAAAAATAAAAGGGAGCTGACTATGTCTTAGGTAGGCTCTGGATGTTGTGTTTTTTGTTTTTGGTTACAATAGTTTAGATCATGGAAGGAGATTGTTTCACAGACTGCTTTGACAGGAGTAGACTGAGGTTCTGACACCAGGGGGAGTCGGATAGGATGTCAGCAAAACTTCAGAATTCAGTCCTCAGCTGCTGGAGGAGGTTGACAACCCTACTTTCCCTGGACTGGCCCGGAGAGATCTCAAGAAAAGACAATTAGCAGTTAAGGTCTAATTTCTTCTTTCATCATACAGCCCAAAACATATCCCAAAGAATGCATTACCTATATGTAGCATGATGTGCGTGCATACTTTTAGTCCTATTGAGAGAGACCAATTTTAAAACAGTCAGCTAATTTGATTTATGGATTTTGAATTTACTTGCCTTTCCAAAACTGCTCAAGGTGAGTTCCTACCCATTCACTAACTTGCATTAAAATGTTAATACACACTGATGTACATTATGTTTATATTTATTAAATTTTGATATAATGCAGATATAACACACATTTTTAAAAAAATGCAAATCCTATTATTCGCTGTCTGGCTGGTTTCCTAACTAGCCACTTAATTCGAAACTAACATGCATTAATTTGTCATGAGGAACATCTGTGGGAGAAGCAGGATCTGAGCCTTGGCTTCCCTGGTTCTCAATCACTAAGCCAGTCCACTCTGACTGGTCAAGTCGATGTAATGAGGGCTCATACATTAACTGGAAACTCCTACTCCATTTCTTTTATTCTGGAATTGTGTTTAAGTGCTGGTATACTATATCAGATGTTACCATATTACATTGTGAACACTGAAGAATTCCTAGATGCAAACTCGTCTAAATGTAGCTCGTGCTGACTCATCTAGCCAACAGTTTTTTTCAGCACATATGTCCTTGGGGCCATGGGACCATGCTGAACAGTTTGATTCCTGTTCTGTATTGGGAAGTATATTTTTATTACTTGATTTGCACTAAAATAGTTGCACTTTTGTGCACAAAAATCTTGTTGCTAGAAAGTATCTGTTTGTATTTTATCATCTCATACCTGCATCACAGGCTCCAGTTCTTGTGACAGCAAGAGTAAATCATGTGGCAAGAGTTAGAAAATTCTGCAGCAATTATGCTACATATTTGCTAAAATCTGTAAATTACATAATGTTAAATGGTATACAGATCCCCAACTCAGGACTCCAATGCTTTAAGTACAATCCTAGAAACAGTATGCTCCCACACACCCACTAACAAAGAACCAATTCTTCTAGGTGACTTTAAGCTTGTCTCACTCCATAATTTGCAAGCATGCTCCTTTCTTAAAGCTATGAGTGATATGGACTACAAATTGTAAATTCCTCAACACATAACAAGGGAAACACTCTAGACCTAATATTCCTCCCAGATCGTCTACTCAACAAACATGTTCCCCCCTACTACCAAACACAAGCTGTCCCATGGTCTGACCATTACAGCATCACCTTCACGATCACAAAAACAAACACAGCTCTCAGTCAAAATACCGATCCCACTACAAAAGCATGCTTTAAACCATACAACAAAGACTTATTCTTACAAGAAATACTTCCCCAGCTTAATCATGACTCCTCTGATAACAATATCCTACTGGATAACTGGAACTCTGTACTATATAAAGCTATAGCTGCCCCTGCAAACACCTGCAAGAGAAGTACCAGATCTAACATATGGTACAACGATGACCTGAGAACCCTAAAGAAAGCCCTACGCAAACTAGAGCAAAAATGGAGGATATCCAAGCTCCCAGATGGCAGGATACAATATATGAACACACTATGATCCTACCAAGACTCCCATCAACAACAAGAGAGAAAACCACACTAAGCTACTAATGAAATCTCTGAATAGACCAAGAGAACTAGTTGAGATTGTAAAATCATTAACCCGATCACCAAGCTTAGAAGATTCCTCTAACCTCATCAGCCCACAGGTGCTAGCCAACTTCTACAGCACCAAGCTGGGATCTCATTCATGCATACGAGAAACCAATAAACCAAGCCCTTTACCTAACATTCCGACCTGGCAATCCCTCACCCCAATCAATTTAGAACACCTGTGTCAAATAATTACAGCAATAAACATTACTACATCTCCAAATGATCCATGCTCAATCAGCTGGTTAAAAATGTCCTGCAACGAATTGGCACCGGCTATGCTAAAAATAGTTAACCTATGCTTATCCCAGGGCCACATGCCAAAAACCTTAAAGAAAGCCTCCATTCGCCCAGTTCTAAAAAATAAAACCTTGGACAAACTACAGCCTAACTCATACCGCCCAATATTGAGTCTCCCCTACATAGCAAACTTATAGAAAAAAATAGTACAAAATCAGCTTCAAGACCACTTAGATGCTAATACCCCACTGGACCCAAAAAAAGGTTTGGCTTCAGACTGTACCATGGGATAGAAACTTTCATCATAGCCCTCTTTGATAAACTGTTTAAAGGAATCAAAGCCCCTAAGCAAACATTCATCATGATATTCTTCAACATTGCGTCAGCGTTTGACTCGATCAGCCACAACATACTGTTAACAAGACTACAGCAAATCGTAGTTAGCGGAACTGCTCTCAGCTAGTTCGTATCATACTTGCAGGATCATACTCAACAAGTAAAAATTGGCCAAGTCACATCCAATGCATACAGTCAACATCAGGGAATTCCACAAGGCTCTTCTCTTTCAGCCTTATTGTTCAATATATACCTCCAACCAATCTATAACATTTTTAGGAAGCATAAAGTGAATTATCACATTTATGCTGATGATTTAATGATTTATTTACCAGTCAGTATTGCAAAAGCTAACCTCCAACAAATCGTAAAATGCTTTGATGAAGCCTCTCATTGGCTCTCATTGAAGAACCTACAAGTAAATTTCAATAAAATGGAAGTGATTTTCATTACCAGAGACAAAGAATTCACCCCCCCCCCCCCGCCCCACATTCAACTTAAAGAAGCAACAATAGAAGTAAAAGATGAAGTAAAATATTTAGGCATAATCCTAGATAAAACTTTGAGCCTATATTCACACATCAGCAGGACTACTCATTCTATATACAAAAAGATTAAGATGTTACAACATCTAAGACCTCTACTGGTCTCATCAGTCTTTAGATCAGTCTTGCCGGCTATGATGAACTACTGCAATGGTATATTTCAGGGACTACCCAAACAAGCATTAACACAGTTGCAGATGGCGCAACATACAGCAGCTCATATAATCATGTGAGCATCGAGGTCTGAGCACATCACTCCAAGTCTACACAGGTTACACTGGCTGCCTATGCCTAGTAGAAGCAAATAAAAAAACTTTGTCATTATCTTCAAGCTACTGTATAACATATCACCATCTCACCTTACTACCTTAATAAAAAGAATCCCAGACACTAGGCAGAGGAGAGGTTGCACCCAAAACTCCCTAACCCTCCCAGCTGACTTCCGCAAGACCAACAAATCAACGAGCAATAGAGCCATCGCATATTATGCCCAGATTCTATGGAACTCCCTCCCAGCAAAAATAAGAGATATAACAGACCTTGCTGACTTCCAAAAAAATATCAAGACCCTACTCTTTACAGAGTACTATGGGATACATCAAGTGGATTCAGGTACATACCCAGCATAAGAGTCCCTTGCGCTTGACATCTCCTACGTACCTGCTATCCAGAATGTAGATATTCGTCCTCACCACTAAATGTAAATAGTCATTGAATATTAGCAGGCTCAACTAGTTACACTGTACATAGTTAGTTACTGTTTTGATGTAGACATTATGTTATGTTACTTGTAAACCACTTTGATTGACTGATAAGGTGGTATAGAAAACTTAACTAAATAAATAAATAAATATATCTATATTTTGACATTAATACAAATAAATTTGGTTTATAATATTTCTTGTGTGTTTGGAGAGCCTGATTTTTCTTTTTGGTGGAAAGAAGATCTCTATGTTGAGAAGGGAGAAGAAAAAGGGAGAGAAAGAATAGGGGGTAGAGTAGGGGATGTGGAGAACTAAGTGACTTACCCAAAAACATAAGAAGCAGCAGTGGGATTCAAATGCGACTTTCTTGGTTCTCAGCCCACAGCTCTAACCATTATGCTACTCCTCCACTCAGAGGGATAGAAGAAGGATGGGGGTTGGAGACAATGAAAGGAGGAGTAGAGATTAGGAACAGAGGGAAGGGGATGAGGGGTGGAAAGAAAAGAGGGCTCACAAAGGAAGACAAGGGAGACTGGGCTGAGGGGAGGGAGAGATGATGCATCCTCACATCCTCCTCCTTATGATGGCTTTGCTCACTCACTCACATAAGCATCTCACACCCATTCCAATCCCCTCCTCCACATATACACTCTGGATTCTTTCCAGTTCCCTCACACATTCCCACTAGATCTTCTTCCCTACTCCACACACCTCCCCCCACCCCACCCCCCCCACACTGATTTCCTTCCTATTTCTACATATACATACATACTCACAGACCCTTTCCCTTATTCATCTCAGACTCCTCTGAATCTCCTTCCCTTACTCTCACATCCATACGGGCTATGATCTCACACCTATATTAAACCCTCTCTCCACCAATTTGAGCTTTCTCAGAGGACAGCAGCAGTATGGCACCTTGGCCTGTTTCCTCTCCTATATAGCCAGGGCCAGACTACCACGCAATGAACATAGGATGTCCTGCAGGTGAAAGTGTGAGGCTCCAGCCCAGCCTACAAAGTAAAAGGAAACAGCCTGAAGAGCCACTGCTGTGTTCTTGATAAAGCCCAATTTGGCACAAGATGAGAAAGATGTAAGGGTTACCATTACTGACACTGCTGCGTACACCTGGGCCTCCAGTCACCCCTGGAATTTATGTAGGAACAGCTAAAGTTATCAGCCCTCCCCACAGCAACAGAATCGCAGGAAACTAGGGACATTGCATAGTATTATAAACTTGGGTACATGACATGATTTCAGACCCCAAATTATATGCTGCTCCTTTGTGTTCCTTCTAGTGCTTTGTTGTTCACAAAGAATAAAAGATTTTTATAATCTTTTTTTTTCCACAATGAGTTTTGCGGAGCTGGGCTTCAGAAATGCTTTCTGGATATTTAAACGAGGCCGTGTGCTGACCGCTATATAGGAAAACATTTTTTAGCCTCGTTTAGTTTCACTAGATGTTCTTCCCTGTGCTCTGGTAAAGCTGAAAAAGCAGAGAAAGTAGTCAGGTCAGTGAAGGCAAAGAAAGAAGAAAGGTTCTCCATGGACAAGCAGGATGCGTCAGCCACATCTGGTGATGTCCTCCAGGCGGCGGCATAGGTACGGAAGTGCTCTCCAGAGCTCAGAAAGGAAAGCTGGTAGACCCCACCTCATCGGCCCGCCCCCAGCCCAGTCTTTCTTCTTCCGCCTTGCCAGCAAGTCGGATCTGCTCTCCAGCATTATAATTACTACGATACAACATGCCTAAACCAGGCTTTAAAAAGTACTCTTACTGCAAGAAGAAGATATGCAGCACGGACATACATGACTTGTGTATCCGATGCTTGGGAACCGGACACACCATCTAAGACTGCCTTCAATGTGCCCGAATGTCTCCTCGGGCCAGGAAGCACAGAGGATACAAGCTTAAGGAGCACCTG
This sequence comes from Ichthyophis bannanicus, assembly GCA_033557465.1. NCBI lineage: Eukaryota > Metazoa > Chordata > Amphibia > Gymnophiona > Ichthyophiidae > Ichthyophis > Ichthyophis bannanicus. The sequence continues at coordinate 627,553,284 of CM066031.1, forward strand.
GCCGCATCTGCGCACGACTCCAACCTGAACCCGGCATGGGATGTGCCCAACAGGGCCTCCATCCCTGGCTGTGGTACTTCCAACCCGGCTCCTCTGCCGGCATCAGCCGAACTCACATCTGCTCCTTCTTTGGCCCACGGCCCCCTCCAGATGGCCGCAGCAACAACCGGGACTCCCGACCTCCACCAGACGTCCACAGCTGCAATCGGGGCTCCAGAACAGGTTAATCCTCCTTTGGCCGCCCCCTGCATGCTGGATCAGGCCTTGCATCATGGTGCCCCCAGCGTGGCTGCTGGCTCCGCCCACACTCCCTCTATTGGCCGGAATTGAGTCAGCCCGCGAAAATCACGTCATCACAGGGACAGACGCGCTGACGTCGACCTTCTGCAACAGCTCTCCGACATAGAGATCCTGCGATGTCTAAACCATGCAGCTGCTTCCTCTCCCGTCGGCGCCGAACGTCTCAGCGCTGAATGGTTGTCTCTCAGCACTGCTCCACGCAGCGCCAATCGAGCCTGTTCTCGGCGCCGTTCCAGCACAAGTAGCTACAGCAGCAGAGAGAGACGTCGGGGGCACAAAAGGTCAAGGAGGCCCAGGGATAGCAGCGGCTCATCTGAAAATCAAGGTACGTGCTACCGGGGCAACTCCCGCCATAAAAAGAGGAGGAAGCACCAGCGCCGATCGGACTCCTCCCACTCCAGCTCCAGCTCTCGCCCAAAACACAAGAGACACAGAGAGAGGAGCAGGACCAACTCTTCAGCCATCCTCGGCCTTCTCTCACGTTTGGTGGAACAGAAAGCCCCCCCCCCACCACTACTACGGCCTGCACCGTCAATCCCTCTCCAGCACGCAGCACCTCCAACTACGCTACATACAGCCCCAAGGGTCACTCCTTATCCCCTGTGACAAGCTCACCAGACATTACGGCGGACGGACAGGACATTGAGGCGGTCGTGGGCTCTGTATCAACCAATCTGCCTCCCTCTGAGGAAGACCCCTCTCTGACAGAGAACCAGCCGCCCCCTGCTGTGGATCTCACCTACCCTAAGTTCATACGTAAGGTGGCGACCACATTAACTCTTGATGCGCTAGACGCCTCGGGCCAGCCCAAACCAGAGGTATTTAAATATCTGAATGCCCCGAAATCCATCTTCGCACTACCCATTCACCAGGAACTACGGGACAACCAACTGAGACTCTGGCAAACCCTGGCCTCAGGCCGTCCCTTCTCAAGGAGGCTAGACATTAAATACCAAGTCCAGCCCCTACAAGGATTCACAAAACCTCAGCTACCGCATCAGTCCATAGTGGTATCATCTGCGTTGAAAAGACCAAATCGTCCCGCACCCACTCTAACAACCCCCCAGGACGGGACCACAAACTCCTGGATGACAGTGGCAAAAAAGTCTTTCAAGGAGCCATGCTCAATGCCAGGATCGCCGCACACCAGTTTCAACATATCCTCTTCCAGGATACCCTCATGGTGGAGATCAAGAATGCTATACCTTCCCTCCCCAAGGAGATGCAGTCATCCGTATCCACCTCCATCACAGATATAGCCAAATGCAGCAAGCACCTAGTTGGCACGGCTTTCGACTCATTCGATACGGCCATCAGAACAGCCATATCCGCCAGGCGATGGGCATGGCTAAGAGCCTCTGGCTTGCATGAGGACACGCATGACAGGATCGCTGACGCCCCCTGCTCTGGAGAATCTCTATTCGGCAACAAAGTGACAGACACAGTAAATGATATGAAGGAGCATTGCACGACCCTTCAGACCTTAGCAGAGGATGGCCTTGAGCGCAACAACAACACTACAAGCCACAGGGCCAACTACCAACGTAAGCCCTACTACCAATCTAATAAAAAATATACCTCCTATAACTCACAGCAAAAGTGGCAAGGGCCCAGATACAAATACGACGCGTACCACGGGCCCTCTCATCAGCGTCAGAGCCAGAGGGAACGTAAGCAGAAGAAACCCAGCAACCGCCAAGCGTCAAAAAGTGGACCCTCCTTTTGACTGAGACTCGCGGGTGTCTTCCCCAATCAGGGGGCGCCTAACGAAATTCTGCTGCACCTGGGAAGATACCACCTCAGACGGGTGGGTCCTCCAGATAATCCGAGAAGGGTATCGCCTACATTTCTTCAGACCACCCCTACAACGGTCCAAACCAGTCAGCAACACCCCAACCCATCTCAAGACACCCATGACACTGGAACTCCTTCACCTCCTGGCCTCTCGAGCCATAGAAGAAGTACCTCCCAATGAGGTCAACACTGGATTTTACTCCAGGTACTTTCTCATTCCCAAAAAATCAGGCGGTGTTCACCCCATCCTGGACCTCCGCAAGCTCAACAAATTCATCACCAGAGAGAAGTTCAGGATGTACTCCCTTAATTCCATCCTGCCCCTGATTCAACACGGCGATTGGATGGCATCCTTGGATCTCCAGGACGCCTAGACACATGTTCCCATCCACGAATCTCACAAGAAGTACTTACGATTCAACGTCCTGGGCCGACATTTCCAGTACAGGGTACTCCCCATTGGCCTCTCTCCTTCTCCATGAGTCTTCACAAAGTGTGTGGCCGTAGCAGCAGCGCACCTCCGCAAACAAGGTATCAACGTCTTCCCATATCTGGATGACTGGCTCCTCACTGCACCCTCAGCACGAGAGCTCCGGATTTCACTCCACCGCACAATGTCCCTGCTATCCGCCCTGGGGTTCATCAACCACAAAAAATCCCAACTACAGCCCTCTCAACGCCTGGAGTTTATAGGCGCGGTGATCATCACCCGCTCCTCGAAGGTTTACCTCCCGGAACGCCGGGTGCGTGCCATCACCCTCAAAGCACAGGAAATATCCAGGAGGGAACAGACTTCCACTCGCTCCATATTGCGCCTCCTGGGACACATGGCTGTGACAACATCTGTCCTTCCCCTGGCGAAGCTACACATGCGCCACCTCCACTGGCACCTGTGTCACCACTGGAACCAGCACACGCAGTCCCTCTCCAAACTGGTTCTAGTTCCCCAACACCTCAGGAAACAGCTCCAATGGTGGACCCTACCGACGAATCTCTCAGAGGGCAAACACCTCCACCAACGCCAGCATCAGGTGATCCTCACCACCGACACCTCCAACACGGGATGGGGAGCGCACTTCCTTCAGCACAACACTCAAGGAGTTTGGACTGCGCAAGAGAAAAAATTACACATCAACCTCCTCGAACTGCGGGCAGTCAGATACGCCTTACGCGCATTCCTGCCACAGCTACAGGGAACCTCCATCCTCATTCAGACAGACAACCAAGTGGCGATGTTCTACATAAACAAACAAGGGGGCACGGGATCTCTCTCCCTCTGCAAGGAGACACTAGCAATCTGGTCCATCGCACTCAAGTACAACTGCTGCCTACGAGCGTCCTATCTTCCCAGGGAAAAGAACACCCTGGCAGACAGACTGAGCAGACAACTGCAACCTCACAAATGGGCTCTACTCCCCGGAGGTCGCCAACGACATCTTCAGGCGATGGGGTACCCCGCAAGTCGACCTCTATGCCACGGAGCAGAATGCCAAATGCCCCCTGTTCTGCTCCAAACGCCCGTCTGCTCTGAGACTGGCGGGGGATGCATTCGACGTATACTGGGGGGGAGTGGTCTCTGCTGTACGCCTTCCCACCCATTCCCCTGATCACAGTGACCCTGCAACGAGTCGTACAGGACAAAGCGAGCATCATCCTCATAGTGCCCAGCTGGCCTCGCCAGATGTAGTTCACACTCCTGCTACGCCTGTCCCACGGCCCTCCAATACAACTCCTACGACACCCAGACCTGATCACACAGAATGAGGGCATGACGCAACACCCCAACTCGGAGCCCTCGCTTTCACAGCATGGAGACAGAGAGGATGAGCCTGTCAGCCCTCCAACTTCTGCCTGAAGTACAGGACATAGTCCTAGCAGCCAGGAGGCCGTCGACTCGTAAATCCTATGACCTGAAATGGAAGAGGTTCAGCGTTTGGTGCTCGGCTTGCCACTTGGACTCGACCACCTGCCCGATTTCCAGCATTCTCCTATACCTTGCCTCTCTCTCCGAACTCGGACTCAAGACCCAGTCTATCAAGGTCCATCTCTCGGCTATTGCCGCTCACCATGAGCCAGCAGACAGCTCCTCAAAAATTCCATTGCTACCATTCCCCTGGTCACCAGGTTCATGAAAGGCCTGTCTAATCTAAAACCACTGATTAGGCCCCCAGTACCAACATGGGACCTTAATGTGGTTCTCCAGCGCCTCACAAGAGAACCTTTTGAGTCACTGCAGATGGCCGATATCAAGTTTGTTTCCTGGAAAACCCTCTTCCTGGTAGCCATCACATCGGCAAGGAGGGTCAGTGAAATACAGGCGCTTGTGGCTCATCCACCATATACCCAACTACACCATGGCCGCGCTTCTCTGCGTACACACCCCAAGTTCATGCCCAAGGTGACGTCCGCTTTCCATGTCAACCAAGCCATCAAACTCCCTACCTTCTTTCCCGAGCCCCACGCCTCGGTGGAAGAAGAACGCCTACACACCTTGGACTGCATGAGGGCCCTCCGCATCTACCTCCACAGGACCGAATCGACCCGCAAAGGGGAACAGCTATTCGTTTCCTTCGACCCTAACAGACCAGGCAAACCGGTCACAAAAAGGACACTCTCACATTGGGTGTCTGCCTGCATTACCTTCTGCCTCGACCCCACGGGTACCCAGGGAGCCCCAAGAGTGGGGCCGCACCGCCTCAGAGCACTGGCCGCCTCCTTGGCCAACCTATGCTCGGTGCTGTTGAGTGACATTTGCAAAGCTGCAATGTGGTCTTCTCTGTATACCTTTCAAAAACACTACTGCCTTGACCTCTTCCCACAGCAAGACTGTGCCTTCGGCAGAGCGGTACTAACAACGGCACTGAACAGCGCCCACACTGAGTGACCCTATGGTTCACCCTCTTGACTGTGGTCTGACCAGATTGCTGCTATTATTGCATTGTTGCTCGAGTGTTGTTGCTCTGTACTGCCTTTATGCTGCCCAATTGCATTGTTGCGCTGTTGCTGTTTGTTTTTTGCGCTTTGTATTGCTGTACTGTTTGCACTCTGTATTGCAGCACTATTGTTGCACTTTCACTGTTACTCTGTTGCTGTGTTGTTGCACCCTGTATTGCTGCACTGTTGTTGCACTTTTCACTGTTACTCGGATTACACGTGAACTATACACGTGGAATAAAGAGTCCTGCTCACTCCCCATGACCTGTGTCCTCTGGTGGATTCTAGCACTCATACCTCCTCAGGCCTCATTTTCCACCTCAGCACGCGCTCCGCACAGCTAGGGAGTCACCAGGAGAAAGCGAAGTTACTTGTCCATGGAGAAAGCGAAGTTACTTACCTGTAACGGGAGTTCTCCGTGGACAGCAGGATAAGTCAGCCACACAATCCCTCCCGCCTCCCCTAGAAAATGTTGCCCTGAACCGGCACACGCCCCAGCCTGGAGACTCTGAGCTGGGAAAACCCTGACTGGGCTGGGGGCGGGCCGGTGAGGTGGGGTCTACCTATGCATGCTCAGAAAGGTCTCTTTCTGAGCTCTGGAGAGCACTTCCTTACCTATGGCGCCGCCTGGAGGACGTCACCAGGTGTGGCTGACTTATCCTGCTGTCCACGGAGAAATACTTTTATTCCATATTCATTTGATTTATCCTCTGCTTTGGGCTTCTTCTTTCTATTCTTGATCTCTTTCATTACACTGTTTTCTTTCTCCTTATTTCTTCTTTTTTCAACCTTTTAGCATTCCCTGTCCTCTTACTTATTCAGCCTTCTTAGTCCTCTTTCCTCTATTTTTGTGTGCCCCCCCCCTCTACCTGCCTCCGCTAATTTCCAAGCACTACAAGAACACCTTGAGCTACAACCCAATTGGACAATACAACTCAAATGGACTTAACTGAGCAATGCAATAAGAGCTGCAGTTGATATGCAAGATCAGCAACACTGCCAGAAAAGAAAGATTGCCGTTACAGTTGAGAAAGTACAGTATAGTGATGTCTAGGTGAAATGCCAGAAGGGTAGTGACCTAGGCTTAACATATTTTCCTCCCTTTTTTATAAAGATAAAAAGACAATCTGAGGACAACTGAAAATATCTTTTCACTGGAAGGGTGGTAGATACTTGGAATGCCCTCCCGATGGAGGTGGTAGAGGCACAATCAGTGATGGAAGTCAAAATGGTATGGGACAGGCAAAATGGATCCCTTTGTAGCAAGAGGATGATATCAAAACAAACTTAAATATCTTCTATACCTCAACAAATAGAAGGGGTGACCTGCATGGAGTGGCGGGTACAACTACTCTAGCCACCTTACTGGGCAGACTAGATGGACCATACTAGTCTTTATCTGTTGTCATATACTCTGTTACTATGAAACACTACAAGGAGGTTCTTTTCAACCTTATTCGGCAGCTTGACCCTAGCAGTAATCCCACAGGACTACCATTAGAGGTCACTAGGCATGATTTTAAAATCAGAGCCAGACAAGACAGGAATGACTGGTGATCTTTCCTGCTCCAGTGACTAGACACCAGGGAAGCCCCAGGTAGATCCCAGAGGTTCTTGAGGGTGATGAGTTCAGGATGGTGTCCTTAGGAGGGGTTGGAGTGTTCTGTTCTGGAGAGGCAAGAGGTGTCAGGGGCAGGGCCAGCCTGACGCATATGAGAGAATGTTGGGTGCACAGGGCCCCGCGCTTCAGGGGGCCCCGCACCAACTTCATGCTTCACATGCTGTCTGATTGAGTGCGTCCCAACTCCTGACTGTTTGAAGGGCAGGCCCGCACGTGGCCCCATGCCTGCCTGACCGGCTTTAGAGGGAACCGGGGAGGCCCGAAGCCACGGCTCATCTCTGCACAGCTGCCAGAGTGAACAGCGGTGTTTTCCTTCACCCCAGCAGCTGTGTTCTCTTGCAGCCTGCCAGTACACTGATTACCAGGAGGTTAAAGGGCATTTCTTGTTTCACGTAAGACAGGAAATACCTTTAACCTCCCGGTAAGTGTAGTTACTCACCTGTAACAGGTGTTCTCCAGGTACAGCAGGAATCAGTCCTCACATATGGGTGACGTCGGTGCCGACAGAGCCCTCATGTGGAGCAATTCTCCAGCTTTCAAAGAAAGCCTTTGGTATTGCATCGAGCATGCGCGGACCCCTTCCCGCCCAAGGATGCCATCTTGCTCAGTCAAATGACATAGCTAAAAAGACGGCAAAATGAATAAAAAACAATGATAGGACTGCAACTCCAGGGGAGGAGGGAGGGTCATGAGGACTGATTCCTGCTGTCCCTGGAGAACACCTGTTACAGGTGAGTAACTACGCTTTCTCCAGGAACAAGCAGGAAGTCAGTCCTCACATATGGGACTCCCTAGCTATAGACTACCGAGAACCCATAGCTGAAAAATGGCTCCCTTTAGAAGAGCCGCAGCAGCTGCAATAGGAATTCAGCCGAGAAAGCAACACCCCCCCCCCCTGGTAGCCTGACACCAAAGAGTCGGAGGGTTGGAGTTGCCTAAACCTCAAATAGGTTATGAAGAACCACCTGGATGAAAGCACTGTCCCATCGGGACTCCCTATCCAGGCAATAATGGGCTGCAAAAGTCTGGCTTGAAGACCAAGTTTTGGCCCGGCAGATGTCTGCCAGCAGAACAGAGCAGAAGTGAGCCACTGATGTGGCCTTAGCCCTGACACAATGGGCCGTGACTCGACCCTGCAACGGGAGGTCGGCCGCCCTGTATGCCCAGGCAATGCAGTCTGCCACCCAGGTGGACAACGTACGCTTGGAAACAGGTAACCCCAGCTTACTGTGGTCATACGAGACGAAGAGCTGAGTAGCCCTTCGATGTTCCTTTGTATGCTCCAGGTAGAAGGATAACGCCCTCTTACAATCCAGGGTATGCAGGACTGCCTCTGCCCGGCTGGAATGTGGCCTGGGAAAGAAGGTCGGAAGAATCACCTCCTGGTTGAGGTGGAAAGAAGAGACCACCTTTGGAAGGAACTTCGGGTGAGTGCGGAGGACCACCCTATTCCTATAAAATCTTGTGTATGGTTTATCAATTACGAGAGCTTGCAGCTCACTCACACATCTGGCTGATGTGAGTGCCACCAGGATGAGCACCTTCCAGGAGAGGAAGCACAGATGACAAGAGGACATTGGCTCAAAAGGTGGGTGAGTAAGCTGCTGTAAGACCACATCCAAATCCCACTCAGTTGCCGGAGGACGAACTGGGGGTTTCAGCAGAAGCAGACCTCTGAGGAATCTGGACACCAGGGGGTGAGCCGAAAGAGGTTGCCCCTCCACTGGCGAGTGGTTTGCTGACAAAGAACTCAGGTGGACCCTGACAGAGTTAGACTTAAGACCTAATTCTGAGAGGTGAAGCAGGTACTGCAGCACCACTGGTACAAGGCAGGAGAAAGGGTTTTCATTGTGCTGGTTATACCACACCTCAAATCTACGCCACTTGAAAGCATAGGATTTCCTAGTGGACTGCCTCCTGGAACTGGAGGCCAGTAACACTTCTTCTACATTTCAAGGTAGGAGGAGAGGAGCCAGCACTACCCTTTCAGCAGCAATGCCATCAGATTGAGGGCCCTGAGGTTGGGGTGCAAGAGAGAGCCCTGCTCCTGTGAAAAGAGGTCGGGATGCGTCCCCAGTGGAAGTGGGGTTTCCACTGCCAGCTGGAGGAAAAGTGGAAAACAAGGCTGTCTTGGCCATCTGGGGGCTACCAGAATGACAAAGGACTTGTCCCGGAGGATTTTGAACAGAGTCTAGGCCACCAGAAGCGTGGGAGGAAATGCATACATGAGGTTCCCTGACCAGGAGATCAGCAAAGTATCTGCAGCCACCTTCAGGGGATGTGGCTGTCTGGAGCAAAATCTGGGCAGCTGGTGATTTTTAGGACTGCCAAATAGATCTATGGACGGATGTCCCCAGCGGTGGAAAATCCGCTGGGCCACCACCGGATCCAGTTGCCATTCGTGAGGTTGGAGAATCCTGCTTAGTTTGTCTGCTAGGCAGTTCTCCTGACCAGGCAGGTACACTGCTTTGAGAGACATACCCTGCCTGATGGCAAAGCAGCAGAGGTCCAGTGTCTCCTGACATAGGATACAAGACCCCTTACCTCCCTGCTTGTTCACGTAGAACATTGCTACCTGGTTGTCCGTCTGTATCAATACAGACTGAAGTGAGAGGACATGTCAAAAGGCTTGAAGAGCTAGGCGAATTGCCCGCAGCTCTAAAAGGTTGATTTGGTGTTCAGACTCCTGAGGAGACCATAACCCCTGAGTGCATGATCCTTGGCAATGGGCTCCCCAGCCCAGCAAGGAGGCATCTGTCATTAGCACTCTTGTGTGTGAGGGAATCTGAAAAGACACTCCTTCGAGCAGATTGGGTGGCTGTCTCCACCACTGCAATGACTTCACCAGTCGCCTGGATACTGTTATCCTGTCTCTGAGGCTGCCAGTGGTTTGTGTCCACTGATCCCTGAGGTACCACTGAGCCGTTCTCATGTGGAGACAACCAAAACTGTCCTGGATAAGGACAGAGATCTTGTAAGCAGTCATGCTCCTTCACTGACAGCTGAGATCCTTGCAGTATGGAAAGGAAATAACTGGCCAGACTGGATTTGATTGAAGGATAAGGCGGTATAGAAAACTGGTTAATTAAATAAATAAATAAGCCAGCTAGTGTTTTTCTGTCATCTATGTTGCACTTTATTATTTAATCATTTTCCTAATTTGTAGAAGGGATTTATTGTGACTGCAAAGTATCCCTCAGCTTGGATGATTTGAGAAATTGTATGCTCTGCTTTTTGCATCTGTGGAAATACAAATTCTTTGGGACTACATATGGCGTTTATGATGAGCACTTCCTCGAGCTTGTGTGATAGCAGTATGGTTTGTAAAGGAGGTATTTATCATTAACTTCCATCACACAGGAGCCAGCATATAGAGCAGTCATTTGTTACTATGGCTTTGCAAGTGCTGAAAGAATGCTACTTACATATTGTCTGAAAGAAAAACTGTAACTATACATTTCTAGAGAAATCGACAAGAAGCAATGCTGTGGGCTCAATTTCTGTCTTAATGCATTTTTCTAGCAATTTGATGTTCTGTGTTGCAAGCTTGTAAAGTAACAGTAGTTAAACATGATGGCAATAAAATATTACAGAAGCTAGAAAAAAAACCCACTTGATTGAGGGAGCATATGTAATATATCCCCATAAGCTATTTCTTCTAAACATCAACCATCAATTACTGAGTAACAGAGCATGCATTTTTACATAAACTTGCCTGAGCCCCATCTGGTAGGCTGAAGAGAAAACAAGCAATTTGATTTTTCTACATCTCTGCAGACTAGTTTAGTGCTTTTAAAGCAGGTAATATTTACTGCAATCTTACCATCTTGAAATGACACTGGGAGATTTTTTACTTTACATAGATCATATTGTTTGCACAGCAATCACAGTAAATCTCTATTAAATGTTATTTAATGCGAGATCTGTAGAAGCTGAAGACATGACCATACAGGCAGGTATGCAAGGAATTAGCTATTACAGAAGTTATTTCTTGTGTCTTTAGTGTATTTCAGCATCAGCTGTTTTCTGCCTTATTACCATTCCCCAAAATACTCTTCTTCACCTAACCTTCTTACCCCCTTTTACTTTTTTATGTCCTCCATTTTGCAATCCAGGGACTTATTGCCTTAAGCAGTTATAGCGCCTCCATAGTCCCTCATTCTTACACACATAAAACCTTAGCATTATATACATGTATTCATACAATCATAGTTTCATATGCCCTGTGGCTGGCATTTCAAGACACGAATAGCGGGGTTGGACATCCAGGTTGGGAGGGCATGGCAGCGATCAGGGCATAGAGCTGCTGACAGCTCTGTGCACCCGATAGCGACCTCCCTCCCTGTGGATTTACTGCGGGGACCCATGGTACTTGCTTCAGTAGGCACTGCGAGACTTTTCCCGCAGTATTTGCCAAGTCAAGTAATGCAGGGTCTCCATGGGAAATCCAGTCCTCCATGGTACCTGCAGGACTTCCCCTGAGAATGCCCCCTACAGATGCCCCTTACTGTGTAGTTGACATACCCCCTCCCCCCTTTAGAGTTTGTTACATCCTGAAAGCTGTGAAGGCTGCTACCAGAATTTGGCCTTACAGGCTTCAGAAATATCTTGCAATTCAAACAGGCTCACAGATTGGGTGCTTACAATAATCAGGTAAAGAAACCAAGAGAGTTGACTGACTACTGTATAGTCCCAGCTTTACTCATAAATCATTATTGCTACGACTTTACAGGGAAGAAGGAACTTCACAATATGAAAATCACCAAAATGTTCATGTTTCAGGTCTATTCCTCAGCATGGTGGTCAAGAGAAATGAATTTTCAGCTATTAATTTGGACTTTTTTCATATTTATTGAGTATACAAGTACATTCAAGAGAAACATGAATGAAAAGAAAAATGGCAAGAAAATATCCAAAGAGGTAATAAGTATAAGCTATAACAAAAATAAAATATATATTAGCCTAGATTAGCCCACAAATTATTGAAAAAGGAGGCACCAGGTAATCCTTATACAAAAAAGAAAAGATAAATATATCAAAGCAGTGCAAGACTTATGCGTCAGCCGTATGGGAGGCAAGAACAACCACAGAATCCTCCCTAGCTACTAGAAACTCCAGCAGCTGGCGAGGCTCAAAAAACAGAAACAATTTCTCTTTATAGGTAACATGACATCTAATGGGAAATTTCAACAAAAATGTCCCGCCAAGAGAAAGTACTCTGGAATTAAGTCCCAGAAATTCGTTCCTCCTCAGCTGGGTATCCCTAGCAAGATCAGGAAAAATGCGGACATGAGAGCCCATAAACTGCTCACTGAAATTTCTAAAATAAGATCGAAGAATTAACGATTTAACAGATTCCAGAGCCAAAGTAATAAGGAGAGTGGTACGAGCTGTAATCAACTCCAAAGAACTCTCCAGAAACCCCGTAAGGTTTCCAGCCTCTGGAGGATTCTCACAGCTAACTCCCCAGTTACCCTGGCCCACTGAAAGATATTGAGCCCTTGTCAATGGTGGTAGGTCATCCCGGGAGATCTTCAAGACCTCCTGGAAATACCTACGAACAATCTCCATAGGCGACTGCAGCGGGGATCTAGGAAAATTCAGGAGTCTCAAATTGTTCTTCTGGACTTGGTTTTCAAGATATTCCATTTTCCTAGAGGTCACACTCCGGTCCTTCAGTTGGGCACCATGTAAACCCTGAAGTTGTTCAAGTTCTCCTTCTAAACAAACCAACTTCCCCTCCTGTTCCTTTTGGACTCTGGAAAATTCTTGGAAACGAGTATGAAGAGAATCAGTTTCAGTACTTACAGATGCATAATTTGGACTTCTAAATGGACAAAGGTGGACTACAATTTCCAGTACCTTTAAAGATGGTCCAAGAGTGGCAAACTGAAACCTTTGCAGTCAGAACCTACATTAAAATAACGGAGATCACTAGCTGATAAAGACTACCTGAAATATGAACTATTTTGGGGAGCTGCTTTGGGGCCTTCATTGAGCCTTAAATGTATCTATTTTGCATGTCATAAGTATTTCTAGATCCAAATTTACATTTATAATGTGTCGAATCTGTGGAATCCATGCTGGAGGAATGGGAAGAGAGGTGAGATGGGCACATGAAAATTGAGGTGTGGTACCCAGACTTATATTATGTGACTTCTTCCGTGATAGGACCTGGTTTTTAGTTGCAATTGGTGTATATTCTGTGGTTGATAGGTATGTGAGCAGGGGTTTTGAATGTGAAGACGAAAAAGGGTGTAATGTTTAAAGGGGGAGGTTGAGAGTAGGAAATGCAAAATCAAAGAATATGGAGGGGGATTTTAGAAGATCCGTCCAAGTGCAATCTGGGACGTCTAAGCCAGAACGTCTGAAAAAAATGCAGGCACATCCAGGTGCAGACATGATGTCACAAACCCAGACGTCTGCGGGGACATCTACCTAGACATCCCCAGAATGGTATTACAGAACCTGGACATCTAGGATAGCTTAATGGTTAGAGTAGCTGGCTAGACAGAGGGAAGGCAGGTTTCAAATTCTGCTGCTGCTGTTGTTGTTGATATTGTGCCGTGTACTGGGGATGAGAGAGTGCATTTTTCTCTACACCCTGTGAATGGTTTTCAGTTAAAACGAGCTATTTTCAGATGCTTGTTTGTCACTATTCATGCCTCAGAACAGGTTTATGGTTAGATGTGACGCCAGATGTCCATGACGTTTCTGTGATCAGGTGGGGGCATTCTGGTCCCTGGAAATGTCCTAATCATGCTTCGAGTTTCCCAGGAACGCATAATGATTCAGTTTAGAATGCTTGCAGTGTAAGGTTCTGCATTAAGAATCATCACCCAGGAAAAGGAACTGAGAAGTCATCGTGGATAATACATTGAAACCATCTGCCCAGTCTGCAGCAGCAGCCAAGAAAGCAAATAGACTGCTAGGAACCATAAGGAAAGAAAAGGAGAATAAAACCAAGGATATTATAATGCCTCTGTATCACTCCATGGTGCAAATGCACCTTGAATATTGTGTGCAGTTCTGGTCACCATATCTTAAAAAGGATCTAGCAGAATTAGAAAAGATACAGAGAAGAGCAACCAAAGCGATAACGGGGTTGGAGGGAAAGCTTAAAAGCTTCAGCTTGGAAAAGAGATGGCTGAGGGGAGATATGATAAACGTCTGTAAAACAATGAGTGGTATGGAAAGAGCAAACAGATTAGTTGTTTACTCCTTCAAGAAATAAAAAGACTAGGGGATAACAGGGACTTTAAAAGCAAGCGCGGCTGAAAAATCTCCCTCTCTGCAAGATCCAGGGCCTGCGATCGCGATCAGGAACCCCCGAGGGAATCGCCGCTCACCCGCTCTGCTGCACAGCCGGCTCAAAAACTGCTCTCTGCAACCCGGAACTCTCTGCACAGGACATAAAGAGGTAAGAGTGTTCTGCCTGCTCGGCTCCCTCCTGCGGCTCTGCTCTTATTTATTTATTTCAAAGGATTTCTATACCGCCTTATCCTGTAATCAAGGCGGTCTACACAGCAAACAGTCAAAGAAATCCTGACTTTTGTGTGTGCATGCAGTGAAAAACAGTGAATGCGTGTGTGTGTAGAGTGGTTTTGATTCGTGGTAGACTATTTACAGCGTGCGCTATTATTTATTTTTATTTATTTTATTTATTTAGACAGTTTTGTATACCGCCTTATCCTTCAATCAAAGCGGTCACAACACAATTGGGGGATAAATTTAACACGCAGGGATATGAGACACATACACTAATACTTACAGGGAACATGGGCAATGGAGGGTTAAGTGGCTTGCCCAAGACCACAAGAAGCATCTGTGGGACTAGAAACCCCAGTCCTTCTGGCCCAAGGTTGCTGTCCTCTAGTGGGATTTGAACCTCCGACCTTCCGGCCTGAAGTACCTTGCCCCAACCACTAGGCTACTCCTCCCTCTATGTATATAAATGAGAAGGGAGGGGGGTTGGTCTGTAGTTCTGGCTGGCGGGCAGGCTATGTGACATCACCGTAGTGTTTGATGAAGAGGATCGTTTTGAGCTGTTTCTGAAAGTCCTTGATATCTGTTGTTGATCGTAAGTCATCAGGGAGGGTGTTCCAAATTGCAGGTGCAGGAGCTCGTTTTGCAGTGTCCTTACATACCTTGGTGAAGTCTTTTGGGGTATTGATGAGGTTGGAGGTGACTCGCCTCCTCGGTCTTGTGCTGCTATCGGATTGTATGAGTGCTTGTAGGCTGAGAGCTGAGGTCTGTTGTTTGATTTTGAATATGTTTATGACTGTCTTATATCTGATGCGGGAGCTGATTGGTAGCCAGCGGAGGCTTTTTAGAATGGGTGTCATGTGTTCTTGTCTTGATGAGCCAGATATTATGCGTGCTGCTGTGTTTTGAGCCATTTGCAGTGGCCTTAGTGTCTGCTTTGTTAGGCCGAGATAGATTGGGTTGCAGAAGTCTAGGATTGGTGTTATTAGTGCCTGAAAGACTGTACGGAAGTGTTCCTGAGAGAGGAGGGGCTTGAAGCATCGGATTAGTCTCCTCCTGTGGTATGCATTTCTGGTGGTTCTCCTGATGTGTGATTGTAGGTTCAGTTCTTTGTCGAGGGTCACTCCGAGATATTTCACTTCCTGTTTTATGGGTATTGTTGTGTTGTTGATCTTGATGTTGGGTGGAGGGACGAAGTTGGTGTTTCGGGAGATGATTAGTGCCTCGGTCTTGCTGTAATTTATGGTCAGGTTGTTGTCTTGAAACCAGTTGTTCATATGCCTGAGACAGTCTGTTATTTTGGTGTAGTCTGGCTTGTCGAGGGTGACTGGTGTGTATATCATGACGTCGTCGGCATAGATAGCGTAGTTACTCACCCGTAACAGGTGATCTCTGGGAACAACAGGAATTTAGTCTTCACATATGGGTATCGTCTGTACCGATGGAGCCTGCATGGGAACGCTCCCCAGCGTCCAATAGGAACGCTTTTGGGAGCATCCCTCAGCACATGCGCGCTGCCTTCCAACTGTCCCTCTTCAGTTAAGTTTGTAGCTGAGTGAAAGGATAGAGGGAGAGAGGAAAGAGACAAAGAGATAGAGAGACAACTCCTAGGGGAGGTGGGTGGGATGTGAAGACTAAATTCCTGCTGTTCCCGGAGATCACCTGTTACAGGTGAGTAACTATGCTATCTCCAGGAACAAGCAGGAATGTAGTCTTCACATATGGGGACTCCCTAGCTGAAGATGCCAGGGAGATAGCTCCAGTAAGGTGCCACCTTAGAAAGGTAGGTATCCCTCCTCCCATGGATCTCTGGCATTCCACCAGGGTTGGTGGGTAGGAGTTGCATTAGGTCTGAAAGAGATTTCGAAGAACAGCTTGGCCAAAGAAGGCATCCCGATGGAAGGCTTTATCCAGGCAGTAGTGGGCTGTGAAGGTGTGTACCAAAGCCCAGGTGGCTGCTCGACAAATGTCATCGATAGACACAGAGTGGAGATTAGCCATGGAAGTGGCCATGGCTCTAACGTTATGAGCTGTGATATGGTCCTGAAGAGGAAGACCCTTACTCTCATAAGTAAAGGATATGCATTGGGCAATCCATTTAGATAAAGTTCTTTTGGAGACTGGAAGTCCCAAATGACTAGGGTCAAAAGCTATAAAAGGTTGCGAGGACTTTCTATGTTGCTGTGTTCTCTATATGTAATAGGCTAAGGCTCTTTTACAGTCCAAAGTATGAAGGTTTCTTTCTGCATTAGAGGCGTGAGGCCTCGGAAAAAATACAGGAAGATAAATAGATTGATTTAAATGAAAAGGCGAAACCACCTTTGGCATAAAGTGTGGATGCGTTCTAACAACCTTATCATGATGAAACCTACTATAAGGAGGATCAGCCACTAAAGCTTGCAATTCATGAATGCGACATGCAGAGGTGATTGCAATTAGGAAGATGAGCTTCCAGGTCAAAAACTAAGGGCTGTAGTGGCTAAAGGCTGAAAAGGCGGCTTCATGAGCTGCCCGAGAACTAGATTTAGATCCCATGCCACCGGTGGTGGCTTAATGGGAGGTTTGGTTAATAGAAGGCCTCTCATAAATCTTGCTATGAGTGGATGAGAGGAAATTGTTTGTCCATTCAGAGGCTTATAAGAAGCTGCAATTGCACTAAGATGGACTCTTACCGAATTGGTCTTTGGACCAGAATTTGATAAGTGAAGGAGATACTCTAGTATCGATTCAAAGGGTATGACAAGGGGGTTAATCCCTTCTTGGAGCACCATATAGTAAAACATTTCCACTTGAAGGCATAAGATCTTCTTGTGGAAAGTTTTCTAGAAGCCTGAAGGATATCCTTTACCTGTTGGGACAGGTTGAGATCCTGGAGTTCTAAGCCTTCAGCAACCAGGCCGTGAAGTGCAGGGACTGGGGATTCGGGTGCCATAGCGTCCCGTTCTCTTGGGAAAGGAGATCTGGAGCATGCCCTAACTCCAGAGGTGCTGCTTGAGAGAGATGTAGAAGCAGGGGATACCATGTTTGGCGTGGCCATCGTGGCGCTATGAGAATCATGCGACCCCTGTCTCTCTGAAGCTTGAACAATGTTTTGGGGATGAGGGGAATGGGTGGGAAGGCATAAAGGAAGTCCTGACCCCAGTGAAGGAGGAAGGCATCCCTTGCCTGACAATTGTGAGCCAGAATCCTGGAACAGAACCGGCGAATTTTGGCATTCAGTGGACTTGCAAAGAGGTCTATGTCTGGAGTGCCCAAAGATGAAATATCTTTGCCACCTGGTCTAGGTGTAGGGACCACTCGTGAGGCAGCTGTACTCGACTGAGTTTGTCTGCACAAAGGTTTTGAATGCCTGGAAGATATACCACCAGAAGGTGAATTTGATACTCTCTGGCGAGAGCCCATAGTCGTAAAGCTTCGTGTCATAATGACAGAGAGCCTGTTCTGCCCTGCTTGTTCACATAGAACATGGCTACTTGATTGTCCGTCTGGACTAGGACTGTCTTGTAGCTGAGCTGGGCGTGGAATACTCGAAGAGCTAAATAGATTGCTCTTAATTCCAGGAGGTTTATGTGTAAACCAGCCTCCTGTAGAGTCCAGGTTCCCTGGGTAGAGAGATGATTCAGGTGTGCTCCCCAACCCACCTGTGATGCATCTGTTGTTAGGGTAGCCTGAAAAAGGGGTTGATGAAAAGGAGACCCCACTGTCAGGCTTTCTAGTGATTGCCACCATTGGAGGGACAAAATTAGTCATTGAGAGTTTATTATTTTGTCAGACAAATGACCCGTGGCCTGTGTCCAATGTGTGGATAGGGTCCCCTGAGCTGCTCACGTGTGGAGGCGAGCATATTGGACTACATGAACTGTGGATGCCATATGTCCCAGCAACTGTAGCAGCTCTCGAGCAGTGAGGGAGGATTTCCCTGCTGCTTGAGAAGCTAGTTGCATTATACGAAGACACCGGGCCTGTGGAAGGAAAGCCTTTGCCTGTCTGGTATCTAGACAGGCCCCTATGAATTCCAGGCGTTGGGAAGGAACAAGTTGGGATTTTGGGAAGTTTATTACCAATCCCAAGTATTGGAGAATTCGCATTGTACGGGACAGTGCAATTCTGGCCTCTGCAACTGTAGGGGCTCGAATGAGCCAGTCGTCTAAGTAAGGGAAGACAAATATCCCCATGGTTCGTAGAAATGCAGCTACTACTGCCATGCATTTCGTGAATACTCTTGGTACTAAAGCCAGACCAAAGGGAAGAACCCTGTACTGGAAATGTTCTCCCCTGAAAAGGAATTGTAAGAATTTCCTGTGATCTGGATGGATCAGAATGTGAGTGTATGCATCCTTTAAGTCTAGAGAGCAAAGCCAAGCCTGGCTTTGAAGATATGGCAGAAGAGTTCCTAGAGAAATCATTTTGAACTTCTCTCGAAACAGGTATTTGTTCAATTCTCTGAGGTCTAAAATGGGTCTGTGTCCTCCTGTTTTCTTTGGAATAAGAAAATAGGGGGAGTAGAACCCTGCACCCCGTTGAAGAATTGGTACCTCCTCTATTGCCCCTTGGACAAGAAGTGTGGAGACCTCGTGATCTAGCAGATTGTCTGCAGAGGTTTGAGAAATGAATTGCTTTAAAATTGTAGGAGGGGGCATGCTGTGGAAATGAAGCTTGTACCCTTCTCCTACAATGGACAAAGTCCAATCTTCTGCTGTTATCTGATGCCATCTGTTGGCAAAGTGGCATAACCTGCCTGGGATATTGGGGGTTTGAGGACCCCTCAGAGGCAGGAAGGCAAAGCTCTCTAGGAAGGAGTCAAAGCCTTTGAGGGGGCTGAACCTGCAGAGCTGGTTGGGCTCTCGGGCCTTTTGGCTTCTTTTGCTGTCTAGTTTGTCCCTTTTGGGCAACCTGACCCTGAGTTTGACTCTGCTGGGTATAGGAAGGATAAAATTTCCTCTTTTTGCTGAAAGAGGGTTTTTTATAAGGCTTCTTTTTGGCTGGAGTGGCTGTAGATTTTGACAATCTATCTAGAGTAGTATTGTCAGCATCCAATTCGTTAGCCTTTTCCTGCCAGTTCTTGCCAAAGAAATTCTCCCCCGTGCAAGGAATGTTGCCTAACTTGTCCTGTACCTAAGTCTGATGCCTGCAGCCAGGCAATCCGTCGTGTGCCAATGGCAATAGCAGAGGTTCTGCTGATGCATTCAAAACAGTCAAAGGCTGCACAATTTACAACCTTGGAGACATCTTGAGAATGCTTAACTAGAACAAGAAAATCTTGTCTCTTGTCATCTGGAAGAAATGGGCTCATAAGTTCCAAGTCTCCTGTGACTTCCTTGAGGAACATTCCCATATATAGAATATATGAACTGATCCTAGCTGAAAGCATGGAAGCTTGAAAAGTCCGGCGCCCAAAAGCATCTAGAGTCCTGCATTCACGACCTGGAGGATTGGATGCATGTCTCTTTGCACTTTTCATCCTACGCATGGCTGACTCCACTACCATTGAATGGTGTGGCAGCTGAGTTTTCTGAAATCCAGGACATGGCGGAACTCGATACATAGTATCAAGTCTCCTAGAGTGAGGAGACGTAGTCAGAGGTGTCTCCCACATTCTGAGCATCAAGCTATGCAGAATTTCATGGATGGGCAGAGTGGCTGCCTCCTTTGGAGCTTTAGGATATTGGAGAATTTCCAATTCCTTTGCTCTGGGTTCCTCTTCAGGAGCTACCGTGATTGAAAGGACTTTGGCCATATCACGGATAAAGTCCTGAAAAGACATGTCCTCTGGAGGTGACATTCTGCGTTGGGGAGAAGAGGGATCTTCTGGGAGAAACCCTCTAGTACCAGCAGGATTGTCAGAGTCTTCGGAATCGGAGGATTCGAAGTATTCCTGACCACGATGCTCATGCAAAGCACGGTCCTGGTATCAATCAAAGTCGGTACCGAGTTGATCCGATACCAATCTGTCGATTCCAGCCAGAGATGGCGTGGGAAGAATTCCCACCGGGGCCGGTACCGGTATCGTCAGTACCAGTACCGGTGTCGGTACCAGCATCGGTGTCGGTACCGGTGCCCGTTGGACCAACAGTACCGCAGCTGAGAGAAGAGCTGTGATGCTGCATTCGATAGCGAGGAACCTCTGGTCTATCGATGCTGCCGATGCCTGGGTGTCGGTACCGGTGAAAACAGCCGGAACCCCTGAGCATGGCACAGGTAGTTCTTGCGAGGTTGGGGCCTCGAGAACATCCTGAAGCCCCATTGATGCTTTGGAAGCCGAAGCCTCCCGCCGGGGCTGTTTTGCCGGTGTGGTTCCCTCAAGGGCAATGCCAATGGCCTCTCGGTGCTTAGCAGGAGAGCTACCCTTTGAGGACCGGCTTTTATGTTTAGTTACCTGAGATCCATGGGATGAAGAAGAGGCTCTTGAAGATGTCGATGCAATGGATCTGGCATCCGAAGAAAAGAGGGTACCAAGCTTTTCAGCCCGGTTCTGTCTTCCTCTTTTAGTCATCCCCATACAGGAGAGACATTCAGTTGGAGAATGTTCAGGCCCTAAACATTTAAGACACCAATCATGGGTGTCAGTGACGGAAATGGTACCGCCACACTTAGTACATTTTTTAAAACCACTAGTTGGTTTTTCCATGTTTTAGGAATATGGGGCCTAGTGCCCAAAATGGCACCTGGCACCAAAAAGTAAAGTTTCTGAAGCGAAACAGTTAAAGTATACGTTTGTTTGTTTTTTAAAGAAAAGAAAAGAACCGGCGGTACCGGTAAGCGTCGTGTGGTAGGCAAACGTGACCACAAGAAAGAATTTTAAAGATGGAATTTTCTGCGGTGACAGGGTATGAATCCTGTCGGCTCCGCGAAAAACGAAGAACTGAAGAGGGACAGTTGGAAAGGCGGGAAGGCAGTGCGCATGTGCTGAGGGATGCTCCCAAAAGCGTTCCTATTGGATGCTGGGGAGCGTTCCCGCGCAGGCTCCGTCGGTACCGACGATACCCATATGTGAAGACTACATTCCTGCTTGTTCCTGGAGATTGTGTATTGTATTTTGTGTTCTTTCATGATGTTGCAGATTGGTTGAATGTAGAGATTGAATAATAACGCCGATAGGGCGGAACCTTGTGGGACGCCTTGCTTGACTTTTATGGGTCGGGATGTGTTGGGGCCGACCTTTACCTGTATCTGTCTGTCCGTTAGGTATGAGTGGAACCATCTCAGGGTGGCTCTATGTAGTCCAATGTTCTGTAGACTTGCTAGTAGGTTTCTGTGATCCACTGTGTCGAACGCTGATGAGATGTCTATGAAGATCATAAGTATTCAATTCTTGCAGTTGTCTATGAGGTTGAGTATGTTGTTAAAGAGGTATAACAGGAGTGTTTCGACTCCATGGTTGGGGCGGAAACTGTGTTGGTTGATGTCCAGTGGTGCATGATTGTCAGTGTGGTCTTGGAGCTGATGCTGTACCGCCTTTTCAATAATTTTTGCCAGTAGTGGCATGTTTGAGATAGGTCTGTAAGCGGCTGGGTTGCTCTTGTCGAGTGGGGATTTCTTCGGGATTGGTCTTATTGTAGCTAGCTTTAGCTGGTTTGGCATGATTCCTT
Organism: Ichthyophis bannanicus; assembly: GCA_033557465.1. NCBI lineage: Eukaryota > Metazoa > Chordata > Amphibia > Gymnophiona > Ichthyophiidae > Ichthyophis > Ichthyophis bannanicus. The sequence goes on from CM066031.1 coordinate 627,575,007, forward strand.
GGGTCAGTGAACTGTGCCCCATGTTGTGTATGTTGTGGATGAACTTTGTCTTTGTTGCTTTAATTCATGTCACTGGGCATGGGTCTGTTGGTGCCATGCTTGTATTGAGTGCGGTGATGATGTGTGAGAGCTGCTCTATGGATAGGGTGCTGAATTTGTCCCAGGTTTTTAAGGAGGTTGTTGGTTTTGAGGTTGTGCTTAGGTATGGAATTTTTCTTGGAGGTGTTCAGCGAATGCTTGTGGGTCTATTTGCACTTGGCTTTCTGTCTTCTGTTCTTTGGTAAGAGTTTTCACAATTTTGAAGAGCTCTCTTGGCTTGTTGTTGGATTTGATTATAATGTTTGTGCGGTATTCTTTTTTCGTTTGGTTGATGAGTTCATTGTAGTCTCTTTGCTTCGTTAGGTATAGGGCCTGAGTGTTGGGAGACTTGGTGCGTCTCCATCACCGTTCTAGTTTCCTTAGGTCCATCTTTTCATTTTGCATGGCTTTTGAGTACCAGGGTGTGTGATGTGATTTGGTGTGGTGCGTTTTCTTGGGTTTGTATTCCCAGTTTCTGCACATGGCCTCATTGCTCCATCCTCCGAGCCCTCCCTGCACCAGCTAACAGGGACTTTAAAAGAAGCGCGGCTGAAAAATCTCCCTCTCTGCAAGATCCGGGGCCTGCGATTGGGGACCCCTGAGGGAATCGCCGCTCACCCGCTCTGCTGCACAGCCGGCTCAAAAACTGCTCTCTGCAACCCAAGCAACCCTCTGCAACAAGGAACTCTCTGCACAGGACATAAAGAGGTAAGAGTGTTCTGCCTGCTTGGCTCCCTCCTGCTGCTCTGCTCTTCCCAGTTCCTGCACATGGCCTCATTGCTCCACCCTCCGAGCCCTCCCTCCACCAGCTAACAGGGACTTTAAAAGCAAGCACGGCTCAAGAGCACTCGCGCCTAGCGGGCCTCACCAAAGGGCCCTTTGGCGTGGCCTTTAGGTATGGAATGCAATCGTGACTGCTCATAAGCTGTTGACCCCTAAGCAAATCAGTAATCTGCTAGCCTAATCAGCAGCTCGCCACCACTGGAACTTCAGGCAACGTCAGCACAAAATTGAGCAAATATATAACGGTGTCTCAGTCTCTTCGCTGCCACTGGTAACCATTTTGTACTTGCTCTTCTTCATAGATCAATACTTATCGTATCAGTGCTTAAGAAGGTTCTAAGTTTAAATTCTTTGCTATATCAATTTCTGTATCAATATCATTGCTCCAAAAATGGTAGACAGTTCTTAGTTATTCTGTATCCATAATTGTCACACCCCCTGAGCCTATTCAGAAGACCTCTATCCATTGTCTGGTTCTGTTTCATGCTACTGCAATTTCTATCTCCTTGCACTCTTCCTACAACTTACTACGACACTCAAAGCGTAGGGCTCAGCTGCCAACACTGCTCTATCTAGCCCTTCTCCAGAACTACAGCCGCCCCTTAACCTTCTTCAAAGATGGAGATCACACCCATAGTGCTATTCACCTTCTGTATATTAGCCACCCTCCTGGCCCCTTCCAACACCCTCCTGGCCCATCAGGCCATCTCATTCTACCCTCATATCCCACATATACAACTCTACCCACTTTACAACCAGGGTATCAAATTTGCCCCACAACCACACAAAAAACAACAACGTAGATTAATTCACATTAACACAACCAACACCAACGCTCCTCCAACACAAGCTGATTCCCTAACCACACTATGTGGACAACTGATAAACGCACGCTCCATGAGAAACAAGATTCCATTAATCAGAGACATCCTCACTGACGAATCCCCGAACTTTCTCTGTATCACAGAGACTTGGCTCACTGAGCATGACTCCATACTTCTAAACCAGCTCAACACAAGTGGGTTACTCCATGTTCAACTGCCCCAGAGACACCAAAAGGGGTGGTGGAATACTCAATCACAAAATCAAGCCTCACTCTCTTTACCAGTTTATGCACAAATTGCAATGGCATAAACTTGATAAAAATTGAGAACAAGCATCTAGCATTATGCCTCCTCTACAGACCACCTACTAATAACCACATCAACCTCACCATCATACTGGAATCAGCCTGTACTTCTCCATCAAAGAAACCCTACTTCATCCTTGGAGATTTCAACTTAGCATCCCTCACTTCACAACAATCCAATGACTTTCTCAAATTTATGGAAGACATGGGCTTCATACAAATAGCAAAACAACCTACCCATTCAAAAGGTAACATATTAGATCTGATTTTCATTCCAAGATCACTAATCTCTCATCTTCACTTCATATACCCATTCTTGACACAGGTACCATGGTCAGACCACCACATCCTATGCATGACCTTCCCAATAAGCATCTCCTCTAAAACATCCACCTGCCCAACTTACAAAATACCACACTTTAAAAAATTTGACAAAGATGCTTTTCTCTCAGAGGTTACCCCTAAACTCATCTCCTCTATGCAGGATCTCGAGGACACTTTAAAAAATTGGTCTGCAATAATCAATAAAGCTGTAAGGCCCAACTACTCAAACAAGCGTCCCATCAAAAAAACATCTGAATAATGGTATACCCAAGAATTATGCAATCTCAAAAAAACACTCCATAGGCTCGAGAAGAAATGGAGGTCTTCCAAAACCCTTACAAATAAGGAATGTTACAACTCAGCATTAAAAACCCATAAAGAGGAAATCCACAATACAAAAAGACACTATCACTCCTCCATTCTAAACAAGGCCATCAATCGTCCTAGGGAACTCTTCGAACTAGCAACATCCCTAACCAAATCCCACATGAACCTGTCAAACAGTGCCCCCATCAAGCCACAGACTATAGCAGACTATCTCGCAAATCACAAATTAAAAAACAAACACAACTCTACCCCAATCATCCTTAACGATCACTAACCCCACTAAAATAGATGGTCAGCTTTCTATCTTATAAAAGAAAAACAACTTTTTGAAACAATAACCAAAATTAACACCACAACTTCATACCTTGACCCTGTCCAGTCTCCTGGATAAAGACTTCTAAATCGGAACTTGCACCGGTAATACTCAATATCGTAAACCAATCCCTCTCCAAAGGAATTATGCCAGACTCTCTTAAGTTATCCATAATTCGCCCGCTACTCAAGAAAACATCTCTCGACAAAGATGACCCTACTTCATACCGCCCAATAGCCAGCATACCATTCCTAGCAAAAGTAATCGAAAAAGTAGTTCAAATTCAGTTTCAGGAATTCATTGAACTTGACTCCCTCCTAGATACACACCAATATGGTTTTCGCCCATTTCACGGCATTGAAACCCTCCTCTTGGTATTATTTGACACCCTCATCTGCAGTCTGGACAACCCAAATCAAGCCTTCATCATGATCTTCCTAGACATCTCATCCACTTTTGACAACATAGACCACACTATCCTCCTGTCAAGATTAGCTCAATTAGGTATCACTGGTACACCTCTAAATTGGTTCAAATCGTATATATCCAGTCGATTCCAATTTGTAAATATCGACCAAGAGTCCTCAACATCATTTCCCAAGAAAAGGATATTCCGCAAAGCTCTGCTTTCTCAGCTCTACTATTTAACCTATACCTCCAACCCATCTGTTCAATATTCAAGAAGCACAACTTCAAATATCACATCTATGCAGATAATATAATGGTCTATGCTCCAAACGACATAAAAAAAATCCTCAATACCACAGCATTATTAACTGCATAACGGAAGCAGAATCGTGGCTCAACTCAAACAACATGCAAATAAATTTCAATAAAACCGGAATTTTAGTCACAACTAGGAATTAGAACTTCATGCCTCCCCATACCTTTAAACTTCATAACATCAACCTCCCATTCAAACAGAAGGTTAAATACTGTGGCAAGGAGGCCTATCCAGAGTATGAGGGAGGACAAAGAGACAGGGAATTCACCCTAGTAAAGGGCCCCCTTTTACCGAGGCAGAATAGGAAAGAGACAAACACAGCTAGGAATCAGAAAACTTCCACATGGCCCACATTCCATGCTCCCCCTAGTGGAAGGGAGGGGAGAGGATACAGAGCTCAGAACCCCTTAGGCAGGGAGTGCTCCAAGTATGCAGGTGCACGAAGTCAGGCTGATTGCCATCACCTGGCTAGGGAGGGGTGGAAGAGAGAGCCCTGGAAGTATAAACTGAAGCTAGAGTGTGAGAGCAGTGTCGTCGTTGTCATGAGGAAAAGCAGCAAGGACGGAGGTACCAGCAAGAGGAGCAGCAGGGGAGAAGGAGAAGCAGAAAGCCAAACTGCCACGAGCCGAGGCATAGCTGCAAGCTGGCAAAGCTTGACCGGTGCGCAGCAGAGCAGAGCCCTTGAGCTTCCAAGAGAGGAAAGTGCTAAGTGGAAGATAGCACATCTGCCAAAGGGTTTGAAGCCAGGAACAGGAGAGACTCCAGGATTCCCCGGGAGGCTGGTGGCTGAGGACGGTGAACTGGGAGAGTCTGAGCCTATGCAGCTGGGAGAGCCTGAGGTAAAGCTAAATGGGGAAGAGATTCCTATGGACTGTTCTGTGTGCAAGGTTTTAAACCTGAGGAACAGGGAGAAAACAAGCCAATCCTGAGAGAGAGTTTACCAGGGAAGGGAACCCATAGTCCACAAGCCAGTGGCCCTGATTCCCTCATATTGGTAATGGGAAAGGTCAGAAGGACTAAGGAGTAACCCTGGAAGCTGTGAAAAGCTTGTTAAGCACCTGCTGCAGGAACAAGGACACTGGGGTAAGAAAGTAGCTTTTGGTAACAGAGCTTTCTTGTGCCCTGAATTGTATTTGTTGTTTGAAGGTTTATGCAGCTGAAGAGAAGCTATACTATCACGGACAGTGAATGTGATTTTTGTTTGTGCTTTTGGCCAGCAAGGCTACAAAGGAAGTGAATTATCCATTCTGTTAAAAGACTGTGTATCCTGCAATATGGAAAACCTTTAAACAGACATTTTTAGTTTGTGTTTGTTTTTGGGAGAATACTCTGTTTCACAGAGACCTGAACCCATATCCTGTACGTGGTGAGAATGAACCATTGTTGTTGTTATGGAAGGACAGACTAGATAGGCCATGTGGTCTTTTTCTGTCATCATGTTTCTATGTTTCTATGTTTTATTGTGTAAAATAAATTCTGTCATTTGCCTTAACCCTTGGAACCTAACTACAGCTTTTTGTCTGATGCACACATACAGCCAAGCAAAGACTACCTTTCCCAGAAGGCACTACGGGGAAATAGTTGAAAAGGGCTAAAAAAGCAGACAGCAAAAAGTTCCTATAAAATAACCACGCCCCTCTTAGCTTGAGGCGAGCGGTGGCGGCATGACAGTGGCGTAGTTGTGAGGATATTCTACCACTCAGGATTTCCACTGTTCAGGATTTACAACATTCAGGATTTACGCTTACCAGAGTGGTAGCACAGAGGTTGGCAGAAAGGACAATTTTTGTTCTTTGAGAGGCAACACCTGAGCGAGATATCGTCAGAGATGGATCCAAAAGAGCTGGTACAATGGATGGCCACGCAATTTCAATGCCAGCAGGAGTTGGCCCAGCTAGCGCAGGAGAATGCTGCTGCAGCTATGAGGGAGCAGCAAAAGCCTGTTCTGGACTTAGTGGAAGCCCTTATTACTTCCCAGAGGCAAGGAAGTGGAGAAACACTAACCACGGAGGGACCAGCAATGCAGGAAATGGACAGTCTAGCAGGCCCACACACCAGCGGGGCGTTCACTTTTGGAAAACTTTCTCCTGAGGACGATATAGATGACTTTTTAGAGTCATTTGAGAGAGTGGCTCAAGCTGTGCGATGGCCAGACAGCCAGTGGGCGGTGAGATTGGCAACCCCCTTAACAGGAGAAGCATTAGCCGCATATAGGGCTATGCCAGCTGCCCAGGCCATGGACTATAATGCTGTAAAAATTGCAATTAGAGACCGATTAGGGTTAACAAAAATGCTGCATCACCACATCTTATAGGCCAGAGAGACACCTAAGACCTTAAGCCAGAGGATTCGAGGCTTAGCTTTAAAGTGGCTAGCCCCGGAAGGAAAAACTATAGATGCGGTGGTGGATATGTTGATATTGGAGCAATTTATGGCTGCAATACCAAAAAGGGTACAATCTTTTCTGATTCAGCAGAACTGCCAGGGCACAGGAGAGGCAACCCTTTTGGCGGAGCGCTACATGGAAGCTGAATTGGCATTTCCCCCAAAGGCAGGCCCTCCAAAAGTAGAGGCAGAGGCCAGTTTTGGTTTATCAGAAAAGAAACAGGGAAATAATGTAAAATGTATGAAAACCTGTGTGTCTGCTCATGAGGGTAAATGGGCTGAGAAAAAATGTTATCATTGTGGGGAGGTGGGACACCTGCAGAGAGGATGCAAAGCCCGCATGGGGTTGACTGGTACCAAGGGGAAACATTTAGAAGAGGGATTTCTCTTAAGTGTTAACATACAGGGGGTCACTACCCATGCTCTGCTCGACTCTGGGGCCGACCAAAGCATGGTGTCACGGAAGCTTTGGCAGGCAATTGAGGCCCAGGATGAGTCTAGTCAGAGGAAGCCAGAAGGGCGAGTCCAAATTAGGTGCATCCATGGAGCTGCTTCTTTCTACCCTGTATACAAAGTAATGATAAAAGGGTTGGGGGTGCAGAAAGAAGTTCTTGTGGCAGTGGTTCCAAAGCTACCCTATAATTTAGTATTAGGAAGGGATTGGCCCCAATTTAGAGAAGGATTAGAGAAAGGCCTTGGGAGAAAAGGGGAGGGGATGATGACGGTGGTCCCTGGCCCTCTTTTTGAGAACCCCCGAAAGCCAAGTGAGAACCCAGGGAAAGAACCCCTGGGAACTGTGGTTCCCCTTAAACAGAAGTTTGTATTAAAGTTTTGTAAGGTGTCTGAGAAGGCCCAAGCTCCCAGGAGGGCGTCCCCGCAAGCCGCGGGATATGATTTATGCAGTGCCGAAGATCGGGTGATACCCAGCCGGGGAAAGGCTCTCATCGATGCTGGCCTTCAGATGGAGATGCCCATAGGATGTTATGGTTGGATAGCACCGCGATCAGGTCTGGTTCGGAAATATTTCCTGGACGTCGGGGCTGAGGTGATCGACCCTGATTATAGAGGGAATGTAAAGATATTACTGTTCAATTTTGGCAACGAAGACTTCCAGGTGAAGGTGGGAGATCGGATTGCCCAGCTGCTGTGTGAGTGGGTTTTCCCCCACTGGAAGAAGTCCCCATGTTATCTCCTACGGATCGAGGAGCCTCTGGATTTGGTTCTACCGGAGAGGCTGGGAGGAAAAGCCTGACAGCCACCTGTGGAGAAAGAATGAAGAAGGACGACCTAGGACCTCAAGTGGCGGACTGCAGGAAGAACGTGGAGCCCCAAGTAGGGGAAGAACTATCGTTGGTCCAGAGACGGGATCTGGCTCGACTGTTGGAGAAGTTCCCAGATGTACTGACCCCAATCCCGGGTGAAACCCGACTGGTGGCGCATGAGATCCTGATGCCACCGGGGAAGGTGGTCAGACAATGACCTTACCGCTTACCAGAAGCCAAAAAGCAGGAGGTCGTGGCACAGGTGCGTGAGATGTTAGCAATGGGTGTCATTGAAGAATCAAGGAGCCCGTGGTGCAGTCCCACTGTCCTGGTTCCGAAACTGGATGGTACACTACGCTTCTGCATAGATTTCAGGCAGGTGAATGCCATCTCGGTATTCGACGCTTACCCGATGCCCCATATCGAGGAGCTTTTGGACCGCTTGGGACAGGCTCAGTTTTTGACTACCCTAGACATGACGAAGGGGTACTGGCAGATTCCGTTGACTAGGGAATTTCGACCGAAGACCGCCTTCAGCACCCCAATTGGGCTATTCCAGTTTAAGAGGATGCCCTTTGGCCTTCACGGTGCCCAATGTTCCCTCTAATTTTCTGTAGGCTGTGTGCGCATAAAATATCAGCTGTGTGCAGCTTTTGAAGGAAGGTAAAATTTTTGTGCGCCACATAACGACACTCGGAGTTATATACTTTAAAATTTGACTACACGTCAGAATACACCACATTGATTTTAATCAAATTAAATGGAAATAGACGATTACTAAATGAAGTGGGAAATTTCTAGTAGTTACAATCATAACTTTTAAATTTTAAGACGTCTGTGTTGTTTTCTATCAGAATCAAAGCCGTAAGTTTTGTGCGCTCTGTTGTAAAGTATGTGCGCTCGCTCGGTGAGGTGTGTGCGCGCGCGCACACGCGCACAGCTTAGAGGGAACAGTGACGGTGCCGCAGCGACCTGCCAGAGACTAGTGGATCAAGTCCTGCGTACTCATCAAGAGTATGCTTTCGCATATATGGACGATATTATTATCCACAGTTGCAGTTGGATAGAACATATCCCGAGGGTAGAAGCGGTCCTGCGATCTATGAGGCAGGCGGGCCTCATCCTGAACCCGAGCAAGTGTGCTTTCGCCAAGCAAGAAGTGAAATACCTGGGCCATATGGTAGGTCGGGGAAGGATTAAGCCCTTGATTGACAAAGTGGACAGCATCAAGAATTTTCCTCGTCCCACGACAAAGAAGCAGTTAAGAAGCTTTCTAGGCCTGAGTGGCTATTACAGGAGGTTCCTGTCAAGCTTTGCGGAAGAAAGTTCTATCTTCACAGACATGTTGAAAAAGAATTGCCCAAATCAACTCCGTTGGACCCCGGAGGCGCAGAGGGCTTTCACCAGACTGGCTACACTCGCAGAAGCTCAAAATCAACCTTAAAAAGACGGATGTACTTTTCATCAGCAGAGATCAAGAATTTACCCCGCCACCTTCACTGAAAGTACGTGACGCCGAACTTCTCACAAAGTCAACGATCCGTTACCTTGGAGTAACGCTCGACCAACATCTCAACTTAAACGCCCAGATAAGCAACATCTCAAAAGCTATTTACCACAAGATCCGTATGTTACGTAACATCAGACCTCTACTTGAGCCAGAGGACTTTCGAACAGTCTTTCAGTCACTGGTGATGCCCCATTTCGACTATGCGAACTCCATTCTCCACGGCCTTCCGAAGTGCACTCTTCAACCGCTGCAGCTAGCAATGAACACTGCAGCCCGAACCCTTCACCAAGCCTCTAGAAGGGAGCACATTACCCCCATCCTGAAAACGCTACATTGGCTCCCAGTACGCCATAGGATCACCTTCAAATCTTAACAATAACTTTCAAAGCCATCAACAAATGCACAGCCAGCGCCCTTTCTGAACTTATTCAACTCACCCCACCCAACAGACTGAGAAGATCCGCCGCCACCAACTCCCTAATACTCCCGAAACCCATCACCAAATGTACGAAAACCACCAGAGACCGCGCCTTTGCGCTATCAGCACCTTCATGCTGGAACAACCTACCAACCAACATCCGTGCCATAAACAACCTTCACCAATTCAGAAAGGCTTTGAAGCACTACCTCTTCCTGCAATGCTTCCCCAACTTAGAAGACATTACGTAGCCACACCTCATCCCTACCCACCATCCATCCAATCGCCCTCTCCGACCCTCCGTCCCTCCTCTCCCGGTTAATCACCTGACCGACCTTAACTCTACACCTCACAATGGATTTTAAATACATGCATAGATAGATCGAAGAGTGATGTACATAGTTTGACATGTTCTCCAAGTTCAAATTCCTGTTTATTGTAAGTCCAATGTAGTTTCCCCACACTGGACATTTGTGTTACATGTGAACCGCGCTGATGTAAATAGTGCGGTATATAAAAAATGTTAAATAAATAAATAAATAAATAAATAAAAGGAAGGCTATGCACAGCACCAGTATTACGTGGAGTGGATTTCACGCAGCCCTTCATTGTGCAGACAGATGCCTCAGAGATAGGCTTAGGGGCCGTCCTGTCCCAGAAGCATGAAGGAAATGAGCATCCTGTGATGTTCCTTAGCAGGAAGTTGTCCCCGGCAGAGCAACACTACTCTACGATTGAGAAGGAGTGCCTCGCCATCAAATGGGCAATAGAGACCCTCCGGTTCTACCTCACCGGACGAAGGTTCCTGCTAGTTACGAATCACGCACCTTTGAAGTGGCTCCAGCAGATGAAGAACCACAATGCAAGACTAACCAGATGGTACATGGCCCTGCAACCTTTTGATTTTAAGTTAGAGCATCAGGCAGGGACGCTACACCACAATGCAGATGCCTTATCCCGAATTACGGACTGTTCGGAGGAGCCGCAACAGCCTCCGCCAGCCCGTAATATCTTAAGTAGGGGGGTATGTGGCAAGGAGGCCTATCCAGAGTATGAGGGAGGACAAAGAGACAGGGATTTCACCCTAGTAAAGGGCCCCCTTTTATCGAGGCAGAATAGGAAAGACACAAACACAGCTAGGAATCAGAAAACTTCCACATGGCCCACATTCCATGCTCCCCCTAATGGAAGGGAGGGGAGAGGATACAGAGCTCAGAACCCCTTAGGCAGGGAGTGCTCCAAGTATGCAGGTGCACGAAGTCAGGCTGATTGCCATCACCTGGCTAGGGAGGGGTGGAAGAGAGAGCCCTGGAAGTATAAACTGAAGCCAGAGTGTGAGAGTAGTGTCGTCATCGTCGTGAGGAGAAGCAACAAGGATGGAGGTAGCAGCAAGAGGAGCAGCAGGGGAGAAGGAGAAGCAGGAAGCCAAACTGCCACGAGCCGAGGCACAGCTGCAAGCTGGCAAAGCTTGACCGGTGCGCAGCAGAGCAGAGCCCTTGAGCTTCCAAGAGAGGAGAGTGCTAAGTGGAAGATAGCACATCTGCCAGAGGGTTTGAAGCCAGGAACAGGAGAGACTCCAGGATTCCCCGGGAGGCTGGTGGCTGAGGACGGTGAGCTGGGAGAGTCTGAGCCTATGCAGCTGCGAGAGCCTGAGGTAAAGCTAAATGGGGAAGAGATTCCTATGGACTGTTCTGCGTGCAAGGCTTTAAACCTGAGGAACAAGGAGAAAACAAGCCAATCCTGAGAGAGAGTTTACCAGGGAAGGGAACTCATAGTCCACAAGCCGGTGGCCCTGATTCCCTTATGTTGGTAAAGGGAAAGGTCACAAGGACTAAGGAGTAACCCTGGAAGCTGTGAAAAGCTTGTTAAGCACCTGCTGCAGGAACAAGGACACTGGGGTAAGAAAGTAGCTTTTGGTAACAGAGCTTTCTTGTGCCCTGAATTGTATTTGTTGTTTGAAGGTTTATGCAGCTGAAGAGAAGCTATACTATCACGGACAGTGAATGTGATTTTTGTTTGTGCTTTTGGCCAGCAAGGCTACAAAGGAAGTGAATTATCCATTCTGTTAAAAGACTGTGTATCCTGCAATATGGAAAACCTTTAAACAGACATTTTTAGTTTGTGTTTGTTTTTGGGAGAATACTCTGTTTCACAGAGACCTGAACCCATATCCTGTACGTGGTGAGAACGAACCATTGTGTAAAATAAATTCTGTCATCTGCCTTAACCCTTGGAGCCTAACTAAGGTTTAAGGTTTAAGGTTTAATCATTTGATAAAAACCGCCTTTCTATATCAATCAAGGCGGTGTACAATAATAAAATACATAAAAATTTGGCCGAAGCCGGTAAAAAGAAAAGAAATGTACAAAATTATAAAGGACAGAATAAGAAAAAGATAATAGAGACAGGACGAGATACAAAAGGCAAATCTAATATACAAAAAGGGGTAAATTCATACAAAAGGAGAAGGAACATTAAATGCTAGGGAGAACAGATGGGTCTTGAGGTTCTGTTTGAAAGTGACATATTGTGGTTCCAGACGAAGAGAAGAGGGGAGAGAATTCCAAAGAGCAGGACCAGCAAAATAAAAAGCAGAAAGACGGGTAAGCTGCAAGTGGGCATGGGAAGGGGAAGGAAGGGCAAGACGATTGAGGTGGAAAGAGCGGAGTGTATACCTAGGGGAGTGAAAGGAGAGGAGATCAATCAGATACGATGGGGTGCCAGTGTGGTAAACATTATGTAACAGGGTCAAGAGCTTAAATTGAGAACGAAATTAAACAGGCAACCAGTGAAGACAGAAGAGTAAAGGAGTGACATGATCCCGGAGAGTGGAATGTGTGACAAGGCGTGCAGCAATATTCTGTATTCTTTGAAGTCTGGTTACCTGATTTTTAGGGAGACCAAGGAACAACGAATTGGAGAAATCTACCCGTGACATAACTAAAGATAATACCAGTGTGGTCAGGATTGAAGGAGAGAGGAAAGGGCGAACTGAACGAATTTGATGAAGAAAAAAGAAAGACGTTTTAGTGATATGGGAAATATGAGTGTGAAAAGAAAGATCAGAATCAAAGTGGACACCTAAGTACCAAAAGGTGGAGACTAGTGGGACCGGAGAGTCAGAGAAAGAAGGGGCTAGAGAGGGGGAAGGACCACCATAGGTGAACCAAATGGCAAGAGTCTTAGTAAGATTTAGGTGAAGACAGTTAGTGGTGAGCCAGTTTGCAACAGATGAAAGACATGAGTTCAATGGGGCAAGATCGGGACAGGAAGGAGAGGTATGATGAAGTAAGAGAATGTCATCGGCGTAAAAGAAAGCTGAGATACCTGACTGCTGTATGAGAAGAGCAAGAGGGGCCAAGAAGAGGTTGAAAAGAAGAGGGGCAAGAACGGAGCCCTGTGGGACCCCGCAGGGAAGGTGCTGTGAATCAGAAGAAGGGAGGGCAGGTGAAGAAGAAAGAACGGCACAGGAACGGGAAGAAAGGAAAGAGTGAAACCAGTGATGGACCATACTACACAGACCGGCTTCCCGAAGACGGTGAAGAAGAAAGTGATCAACCAGGTCGAAAGCAGCTGAAAGATCCAAAGCTACCGCCACCGAAATATCACCATGATCGTGAGCTACATGCAGTGCATTGGTGAAAGCTAAGAGAACAGTATCGACACTATGCCCAGGACGGAAACCAGATTGACAGGGGTGAAGAAAGTTAGTAGAATCCAGGTGATGGGAAAGTTGAGCGAAAACAAATTTCTCCAGAAGTTTAGACAAAAAAGGAAGGATGGAAACGGGATGATAATTAGAAGGAAGTGAAGGATCAAGAGAGGGATTCTTCAAGATAGGGCGAACCAACGCGTGCTTTCAAGAACTAGGAAAGATCCCTGTGGAAAGACTGGAGTTAAACATAGCAAGAATATAAGGGAAGACGCCCAGAGAGGGAGTGATAAGCCAAGAGGAAGGGATAGGATCAAGCGGGCAAGAGGTCTTCCTAGAGGAGGAAAGAAGGTGATGAAGTTCGGGTGCAGTGATGGGAGAGAAGGTAGCCCAGCTTTTTGTCTGATGCACACATACAGCCAAACAAAGACTACCTTTCCCAGAAGGCACTACGGGGAAATAGTTGAAAAGGGCTAAAAAAGCAGACAGCAAAAAGTTCCTATAAAATAACCACACCCCTCTTAGCTTGAGGCGAGCGGTGGCGGCGTGACAATACCTAGGAGTCATCATCGACAGTATGGCTGCCCAAATCAAACAAACAGCCATGACAATATTCTTTAAATTAAAAACTGTGCAACACCTCAGGTCAATCCTGGAAGCACACAACTTTCAAACTGTGGTCCACGCTCTGATTACCCCTCACTTGGACTACTGCAACAGTCTACTACAAGGCACTCCTAAAAAGTCTCTCCACACACTCCATTTTGCACAAAATGTAACCGCTAGGATCACTGTGAATGCAAACCTCACTGTGCACATCACCCCAATACTCTATAGCCTCCATTGGCTCCCCATTGCAACCAGAGTGAGATACAAAATGTTAGTTACAACATTTAAATCACATAACAGCATTTGTTTGAGATCCGAATGTAGTCAAGGTTGTGTGCACTTTGGGAGGAGTTGCATTGGAAGTGGAGGTTACTTCTGGCAATTATGAGGATACCGCCGCCTCTCCGATTTGCTCTTGGGCAGTTAAAGAGGTTGTAGCCAGATGGTAGAAGCAGATTGGTAAGGACGGTGCCAGCATCAGTCAACCATGTCTCTGTGACAAAAAGCAGGTCCAGATTCTGATGCTCAATGTAGTCGGTGATGACGGACCATTTATTGCGTATGGAACGCGCATTTATGAGCATACAACTCAGGTGGTGGAGGCGGGGAGACTTCCTTCTGGGGGTTTCTGACAGAGGTTAGCAGAATATGTGAATGAGTCGTCGCTGATGAACAAAAGGATAGGATCTTCTGTAGCTGAAAGTGTCAGTATGATGTAAGGGGGGTAGTAAGCCATGTTGATGTGAGTAACAATCCGCCCAGGTGATGATTAGGGCTAAGAGGCATAGGGCCAATGGTAAAGAATGAACCCACGTCATATTGCAGCAATGGGATAGGGAACAGATCATGGGAGCAGTTTAGGTTACTTGTAAGGGCTCTTACCTCGCAGAGCTGATGATCGGTGGGGAGGCAACTCGGAGCAAGATCCAGTGGGATGGCATTCAGGGTGGCGAAGGGCTGAGGCAGTTATTCATATAGGTAAGGGCACAGAGCATTCATATTGCCATTTAATAGACATTGTCAATATGCAATAAACATTACTAGCTCAGACCAAATAGAGCCATATGCATTTGAGCTAGATAGTTTCAAAGAGAAATACACCCTGACACTGAATCATCTAATCACCCAGATCTATGTAAGCTGATTGGACTTCCTCAGGGCTGGGAGTAGAGTGGGATACCCCTCGTCTGCAATATGGTGGCGCCTCTGGTCCACGCCTAAGGGGCAAGCCAAACGGCCCTCTGGCGAGGTCCTCAGGCGCGGGCCGCCGGGCACCTTTCTTTTTAAAACTGAAGGCAGCGGCTGATTGGGCTTCAGGGAGCCAATCGGGGAGAAGCAATTCTTCCCGCTCTACTCCCCGACACTGCAATGGCCCCCGGTGGAATCTGGAGCTGCTGGTGCTGTGTTCTTCGCGCCAAGGGGCGCCTTTCTTTTTAAAACTGAAGGCAGCGGCTGATTGGGCTTCAGGGAGCTGATCAGGGAGGAGCGATTCTTCCCACTCTACTCCCCAACGCTGCAATGGCCCCCAATGGAATCTGGAGCTGCTGGTGCTGTGTTCTTCGCGCCAAGGGGCACCTTTCTTTTTAAAACTGAAGGCAGCGGCTGATTGGGCTTCAGGGAGCCGATTGGGGAGGAGCAATTCTTCCCGCTCTACTCCCTGACGCTGCAATGGCCCCTGGTGGAATCTGGAGCTGCTGGTGCTGTGTTCTTCGCGCCAAGGGGCACCTTTCATTTCACTCCTCTGTTCTGCCAAGTGGGCAGATATTTAGATGGGAGGGGGAGAGGCAGCAGGGGAAGGGAAGAAGAGGGAGTAAGGGGAGGGATTTGGGAGTAAATAGGGGGAAGACTAAAAAAAAGGATTGTGGGACCGGAGTGGTATGCAGAGGGTTCCCTATGAGGATGGGCCAGCCGTGAAATATCTACCATTGCATTTAGATGTACGAACAACGGGGGCCTGGATAATCATAATGAATTGGGGGGGGGGGGGGAGGATGGGGAGAGTGAATGATTATGTGACATGCTGAAGGCTATATCCATTAATGTGAAGGGCCTGAACTCACCCCGGAAACGCTCCTTAGTATTTAAGGAACTGAGGGTCCTGGGGGGTGAGGTAGTATTTTTGCAGGAGACACATCTTGGTAGTACCTATCAATCCTGGCTAAGTCATAGGCCCTACTCTGAAGTTTGGGCCGCATCCGATGAGCGTGGACGGAAGAAATATTGGGTAGCCATATTGTTTCATCAGACTTTACCAGTAAGAGAATGTGCAAAAGAATAAGGCGGGGCAATGGATCTTTATGAATGTTTGCCTCAGTGGGGCCCTCTTTACTTTAGCTAACACATATGCACCCAATGATGGACAGGTGTGTTTCTTTGCACAATTGAAGGCCTCATTGGCAGAATTTGCTAGGGGACGCGTAATCCTAGGGGGAGACTGCAATGCATGTATGATGCCCAACCTAAACTCCACAAGCAAGAGTGCCCGAGAGGGAGGTGGGACTAGCCGGGCGCTCCGAACTCTCTTGACCGACCTGGGCCTTCGGGATGTCTGGAGAGACACCCAGCATAGGGAAAAAGTTTATTTATTTATTTATTTTAGGTTTGTCTATACTGCGCTCTTTAAAATCAGCTCGGTTTACATTAGAACAATTTTGTATAGTGAAATACTTATTATTTTCCACTCATTACTTGGTCGGATCGCGCTCCCTATTGGGTGAAGATTCAAAATGCCTTTGTTGAGAGTTGGGACTGGGCGTGGATGTTGAATGGGGATTTTTTCCGCTGAGCCTCCACTGTACAAGATCATGGTTCCTTTATACAAGAGTATTTTGAATTAAATTCCTCTGATGAGATCGCTTTGCCAATGGTCTGGGATGCCTTTAAGGCAACGGCTTGGGGGCGCCTCATTGCAGAAGCTGCGCGAGCCAGGAAGATGTGGACACAAGAGTCCCGACACCTGGAGGCAGAAGTCAAACCCCTTCAGTTGGAGCACGCAATCACAGGCTCAAGGCGTATTTCGAATCAGTGGCATGTGATTCGCACTCAACTTGATGCGCATACCCAACGCAATTTAGATAACATAGATTACACCAGACTTTTTATGAGCAGGGAAATAAGGTCGGGTGCTACCTTGTGCTGCGGCTCCATAGGCAGCAGGCCTCTCAGGTAGTATGGGAGATGCGTGACTCAGAGGGACGCCTCCGGATGGAATCAGGGGAAATACATGCTGTGTTTGCAAGATACTTGATTTGTCCTTATGAGGCAGAGCCAATCGGAGGCACCCAAATTGCTGATTATTTACATTATGTGGCCCTGTTGCAGTTGGTAGAATCGGATCGGAAGCTCCTGGAGGCTGAAATTACAGCACAACAGATACAACAGGCTATTTGCCAGTTACCAACAGGGAAGGCACCAAGCAATGATAGGTTTACCATGGAGTACTATAAAACATACATGACCCAACTGGCACCCACCCTGGCAGCGCTCTTCAATGAGGTGCTGTGGAGGTGCTGCTACCCTCAATACAAATGGAGGCTGTTATCACGGTCATTCCCAAGCCCAGTATACTGAGCACCAAGGCACCTCCTACTGCCCCATTTCCCTTTAAATATGGATGTAAAAATATTGGCGGCCCTGCTGGCTACTCGGTTAAATTAGGTACTGTCTGGCCTGATGCATCAGGAGCAGGTGGGATTTGTTCCAGGTCATCAGCAGCTGATAATGTCCTTTGTATGCTACAGGTGATGCATGTGGCACGACATGATCCCCAGCCAACTCTCCTAGTAGGAGTCGACGCCGAGAAAGCTTTTGATAGGGTCAACTGGGATTTTTTGTGGGGAGTTATGGAATGAGTGGGATTTGGGCCCCATTTTTCACAATGGGTGTGCAGCTTATACCAGAGACCGCGAGCTGGTGTCCGTGTTAATGGGGGCCGATCTGAGAGTTTCACTCTAGAGAGGGATACGCGGCAGGGATGCCTGCTGTCTCCTCTTTTGTTTGCAATAGTAATGGAGCCACTGGTGCAGCGATTTTGCGAACATTTGTAGATAACCAGAGTACGGGTGGGTACCCATGAATCACACTCTTTGCGGATGATATTATATTGTCCTTAACCAATCCCGGGGTTTCCCTGCCTTGTGCAATACAGCTCTTTGAGGCCTTTTTGCGAGTATCTGGCTTCAAGATCAACTTTACCAAATCAGAGATTTTGAACGTGGGGGTGGCAGAGACTGACTGCACCCGACTGAGGGAGGCCCTCCCTTTTCAGTGGGTGGATAAAGCTATTCATTACCTAGGAGTGCATCTGACTGCAGATCCAGGCGCATTATACTGAGCCAACTATGGGCCCTTGCTCCAGCAGACTTGGAGTCCTGGACTGGTTTGATGCTTTCGTGGTTCGGCCGCATCGCGGTGATGAAAATGGTGGTGGTCCTGAGATTCTTGTATCTCTTCCAGGTGCTCCCCATACCATTGCCTCGGAGAGACTGGAGTCGTGGCAGACTGTGATAATGAAGTTTATATGGCAATCTAGGCGGCCCCAAATTGTCTGACAGATATTATATGCTCATCCAAGGAGAGGGGATGGGGATCCCTGACCTTCAGTGGTATTATGCGTCAGCGGAGTGCCGGGCTGGTGTGGAATAGATGAATCCTGCTAGTTCTAAGTGTTGGGTGCAGATGGAGACAGAGTTGGCAGGGGGACCAGGTCTGGGTGACCAGCTTTGGCTTTGTGGCAGGCTGCAGGCCTACCTGTGCTCAGAGAACCTGTACATAGCCCACACCCTCCGCTGCTGAGATCACTATTTTTGGCTGCATGGGGCCTCGCTATCCCCCCTAAACACCAATAGTTTATAATAAGGCTTTCACACCAGGCACGTCCGAGCCAGCTTTTCGGCAGTGGGGATACTTGGGGCTTAACTGCATTGGTCAATTATTCGTAGATGAGGCACTGAGGTCATTTCGAGAATTGCAGCAGGAGTCTGACCTGCCTGAGCACCATGTTTATTATTATGCCCAGTTCATTGGGTGGGGCGCCACAACATTAAACAGGTGGCTCGAGCCCTTACTGAGGTACAGCTTCTTTGTGAAAAGCATACTAGTACTAAGGGTCTCATTGCTGCGTTATACGCTGATCTGCAGAAACAGCACTTTGAGGCAGGAAAGCATAGGACCCAATGGACACGAGAACTGCACCTTTCTTATACTGAGCAGCAATGGGAGCAGAAAGAAGGGAGTCTTTGGAAAGGTTCAGTGGCTATTAATGCTTGGGAGACTAATTATAAACTACTCTATGGGTGGTATATGACCCTGGCCTGGATTGCACAGACATTCCCGGGCACTTCAGATCTTTGCTGGCGGGCCTGTGGGAAGCGGGGCACATTGGCACATATATGGCGGCTTTGCCCTAGAGTTTGAGGTTTTTGGAAGGGTGTTCAATACCGAGTGGAGAGACTGACTGGTTTGAGTTTCCCTTGGGATCCAGGCATTTTTCTTTTTGGAAAGTCAGTCCCTGGCGGGCGATCCTCCCAGTTAGCACTGGTCCACTATTGTATGAATGCAGCCAAATTGACCTTGGCGACTGCTTGGAAACAGGTGCTGCCCTCAGCACTGCCACGCTGGCTAGAACAAATGTTGGATCTGTATACAATGGAACAGGGAGTGGCAGCCAGGCAGATGCGCCTACCTCAATTTGAACAAATCTGGGACCCCTTTGTGTCCATGTATAGCTTACGAGTTGCTTTATCTCGCGCCCGGACGGGTGTATAGGAGGGGAACAATTTGCCCAATCTCCGTCCCCCCTCAGCTCAATGTTGTCTGATCGGAGGTAATTTCACTCTTCCTTTAATTTTTTGCAGGGGGTAGGGGGGGCTGGACGGGGTGGGGTGACGGGGGAAAGGGCGGAGTGGTAGGGAGATAGAGGAATGGTTACTAAGGGGAAAGTTAATAAATAAAAAGAGAAAAAAAATCTTTCAAAAAATAAGAGGCTGTTTCATGGCAAATGTAATAGTTGATGACTCTGTTTAAATGTTGAGCATGAACAACAAAATTGGGTTTCAACGTTATTAAGTTTGTAATAAAGGCTTTTTAAATTAAAAAAAATATCAGGGTCCCAGGACATTGTCAGCCCCAGCAGATGTCGCATCTGATATGTATTGCCCTACCAATAACCCCGAATTTTGGGACACTCCCACCAAATGTGAACCAATGTTCCCTGACCACCACAGCAGCGCCAGCATAACCCAGACAGGGTACACCCGGGCCAATCTTACCAGTATCATATACCAGCCATACAGAAACTTATAATTATTTTCCCACGCGTTAACTGTGAGGGAGCACTGCCAGAGCCTCCCCTCAATTTTTCTCCCACTATTGCTCTTTATAGTCCAGCTGCAGAGTTTGAGTCCAATAAGCACGATGCCGCCCCACCTTGAAAGCCAGAGCCTGTTGAACTGCATACAGGGCTGAAACCAGACCCCTAGTGACGGTACGGTCCTCACACAACATTTCCAGCCTAGTAAGTGAACGGGTCACCTGGCCCTTGACCTCCTTCCAACCTATCCAGTGAGCTACCTGAGTGTAGGCATAAGCATGATGACTAGGCAGTTCAAATTCGTCTTGCAACTCCCAAAAAGACAATAGCCGCCCATCCTAAAAATACTGTCCAAGATGCTGCAAACCAAGATGTCTCCAAGCCCAAAAGACTCCCTGCCTTATTATCTGCTATGGGGGACAGAGGTGTAAGATCTACCCTACGCTTCCAAAAGAAAACGATCCCAACACCGAAAGGTATGGGCCATGTATGAGTTGGCCCCTCCCCTTTTCACCTGAATACTGGCCCGGAGCCGTAACTGGCCACCCAGGTCGGGGGCCCCCGCTCCCATTTGATAGCTACCCAACATTTATCATTAGCGAGGGTTCATCCACTCCACACCATGACGAACCTGTGCTGCGGCGTAATACCACCTTAAATTGGGAACCCCCGTACCGCCCCCCATGCATCGATGGGCAAAAACAACATGTTTTGCAATTCTGGGGTGCCAAGACTGCCAAACAAACTGCTTAAAAATGCGTTGCCACACATGCAACATGCTGCCAAGTACCTCCACCGGCAAGACCTCAAACAAGTACAGAAAGCATGGGAGGGCCACCATTTATTTATTTATTTGGTTTTATGTACCGTGCTTTTTAAGATCAGCTATCCTGCCAAACCAGGAAAGGAGCAATCCGGACTAAAATTCTAGATCCTGATGGATTCACCCCACCAGGGGAACATAATTGGCCCGAAAGAGTGCCCTGGGTCTGCATTCAAATTCACCTCCAAATATCGGAGGGAGGACTCTACCCAGTGAAACACGAAGCTCTCGCACAACCCTGCAGGTAGATTAATTATTCTAAATCCGAGATTGTAAATATCAATCCAAAAGCCAGACACCTGAGAATAATCCTCCAGCAGGCGCATCACATTAGGCAAGCGGCTGAGATAAAGTCAGCAAAATATCTGCAAACCATGCTATTTTATAACTGACCTCTCCCACTCGGATCCCGTGGACATCCCCTGAAGCCTGATCTTGTGAACCATGGGTTCCATCGCCAAGGCACAAAGCGGACACCCCTGTCGCATTCTGTGCCCCAAAGAAAAAAACTCAGAGTATCCCCCATTGACCCAGACACAGGCATGCCGCGCTCCATAAAGCCGTTTCAACCAGGCCACAAAATTCATGCCAAACCCCATCTTCTCTAACACTCCCCATAAGTACTTCCAATGGACCCGATCAAACGCTTTATCGGCATCAATTTCCAAAAGGAGAGTCAGTTGACCATCCTGCCGAGCCACATGAATCAACAAGGTGCCCTACGAACCCCATTGGCCACCTGATGTCCAGCCATGAAACCTATCTGGTCGCCATGTTTCAAATAGGGAAAAATCGCACCCAAACGACTCACCAGGACTTTAGCCAAAATGTTTACATCCACGTTGAGAAGGGAAACTGGCCTATAAGACGAAGCCTTGACTGGAGATCGGCCTGGCTTAGGGATTAAGACCACTACTGCCTCCAACTGTGTCCGGGGCAACTCCCGCCAACATCGGATCGAGTCTCGACACAAAACGTTTATAATAATCCGTGGGGAAACCATCATTCCCTGGGGTCTTCCCAGCCGGTAAAGCCCCAATAGCCAACTGCACTTTCTGCGCTGTTATAGGTGCATCCAACCGTGACCATTCGGCCTCCTCCAGGACCACCAGGTCAACCTCACCTAAATAATCAGATATGCACAATGCCTCAACATGTTCCTTTCGATATAGTCTTTCCAAAAAATCTGCAAAGATCTCCCAAATGTCCCCCGATTGGATGCAAATACGGCCCCTACCGTCACAAAGCTCCCAAATCATATGATCTGCCTGTTGAATATGTAAGTGCAAGGCCAACAACTACTCCATCTTGTTCTCCTTCTCATAATACTTTTGTCTGAGGCGAGGCCGCTGAAACTCAAGATCCTGTTGCTGACTCCCATCAAGCTTTGCCCTCACTGCCATCCACCGCTTCAAAACCTGCATGACCCGTTCGCGCATGCTGCTCCTGTAGCTGTCTCACTTCAACTCTCAAATCCCACAGCTCCTTATCCCGACAGCACCAAAACTGTGCCGCATTGGCTATCAACCGTCCCCAGGCCATGGTCTTATAGGCCTCCCAAACCGTAGGCATGGCCACCTCCAAATTGCTATGGATTTCAAAATAGTCCGATAAAAGCTTCATGCTGTTGGACAGCATCTGGATGCATCAGAAAACTACTATGTAAGGCCCACTGGTGCCTACTAGGCCCAGAGTACTGGTCCCCCAAATCAACCCAGCAGGGTGCATGGTCCAACCATGTGATCGATCCCAGTTGCGCTCCCCTCTCCCAGTCCAACAGACTCTGCTCTACCAAAAGATAATTATTAATTATATAATTAATTACCCTGTTATCCAAGTTCCAATCCCTGTTCAAATGTAAATGCATTTTCAGCAGCCCTGAATGCATATGTTCCGTTTTGATGTACACCGCACTGATGATAATAGCGCGGTATAAAAGAAATGCTAAATAAATAAATAATAAATAAATAAATAATCAATTCGAGTGTGAACCCAGTACACCAGGGAAAAGAATATATACCCCCCTCCCCCCCTCTCTGTCCACGGTGCACCTCATGCCAAACATCGTGTAAATCAAGATCCGTTAGGACCCTTACCAATGTCCTGCTAATCTCACTTGAGTGGGACCCCCTGCCACACATGAGTCCTCCCATAGATGCATGCATGCATTACAGGCCCCCCTCCCGAGGATCAATGGTCCCAGGGCAAACTCCCCTAAATTGGCCCGGAGCTCTCCAAAAAAATGGACCTGCCCCTCATTGGGGGCATATATATTAGCAAGAGTGTACAGGTCCCTGTTCATTCGTACATTCAAAAACAACCACCTCCCATCCCCATCACGTTGGACCACTTCCACCAAATGGGGAAGTGTTGTCCACAATAGTATGGTCACTCCCCTTTTCTCTGTCCCTTACTATACATTGCCACCTACACCTCCTTATAAAGGTCCACTTTGCAACAAGGACACGCAACTAAGCCACAGGTCCTTTAATCATTGCAAGTCCTTGAAGAGTAGGTAGCACTTATGGGGAGAATTCAATCTCTGAATATTAAAGGAGACAATACGCAACATTCAGTCTCCAAGACCCGCCGTCTTCCCTCTTTTAGAGCTAAAGGGCAGCCCCATACCTCCAGACACACACCAACAAGAGAACCACACCATGCGCACCCCAGCATATAACCCATCTAGCATACCTTGCCACCAATTCACCCATCCCTTTCCCTCCCATCTCCCTTCCCCACCTCCTTCCTCCCTCCCATATGGCCCCACCCCTCCCCCTCATCCATACTATCAGCCACATGGTCTGGCTCAAGAAAGTGACTCATCATACCCCCTCAAACAGCCCAAGGCTCCCTCCCTCTAGAGTATCACAATTCCTTCCCGTTAGGCACCAAATCTCCTTTCTGTACCCCCTCCCCCAACCTGCGCCAACAATATCCTGAACAGCAGTTTTAAACAAATGCACCAAAAAAACAGTTAAGAAAAACAGGCAAACTTTTACAAATCTTCACCCAGACGCATGGGCTCCAGTTCCAAGTCCATAAAGGCACACACCCCACCAAGGGTCTCCCCGTAGGTGATTAGTTGGTATAACTCCCCCTCCATGACCTCCAACCACCCAGCATCAAGCCAGGCGTTCACAAAATCCTGAGTCCTGACCCCTCAGATCTCATTTGGGAGCCCCTCCAACTTTTGTCCACATAGGCCAAACTGGTTTTGTAGCGGACGAGCCTGGCAGCGAATCATCCTTCACTAACCCCACCAGGCGCAATGCTTGCCAGGTCTCGGTGACATCTTTAGCACTAATCCTCTTGCCATCCACAATGAAGTTCATTCGAAAAGGAAAGGACCAGGCATACCTGATATGCACTTTAAGAAACACTTCAGTCTGGATGGGAGGGAGGAGGGTGAGGGGGATTTGGGTAGGGATGGAAGGGGGAAAAGTAAAAATGCGGTTGAAGCAACATTTGTATTGTATACATATAGTAATGATGTAACAAGGTGTTAATGTTCTGGATTTGGTGAAACATTGGATGACAATAAAAAAAGAGTTAAACATAAAATAGCAACCACACAAAAAAAAAACAAAAACTAAACACCTCAACGACAGGTTGCATCTTACGTCACCTCACAAGGGTGAAGGAGGAAAGATACTGATAAAAAGTGATCTCTGCACCTTGATAGTTCATTTGTTTAAGCTCCCGCCCCGCCACAGAATCTGATCCGCATCTTGGTATTGCAACAACTGCATTATAAGATCCCAATGCTTGTTAGCGGGAGGTTTATCCAGGGCTGGATGCGCCACTCTATTTCCATGGTGTCTCTTTGGGCCACATTCACCGTATCAGCCCACAGAGCCTTACAAATAGATCACACATGGTCCTCCACATTTTCTGTCCCTGGGCCCTCAGGCATCCCCCCATCTGCACATTATTGCGTGGGTTTCTATTTTCAATATCGTCAAGTATATAAGTGAGTTCCATGGCCTGTGCCTTTTTCCGGTCCATTGCACATTGTAACTCCATCAGGGTCTCTGCCTGTTTCCCCAACTTAGTTTCAGCCTCCTCTATGCGTCCACCCAGCTCCCAGATGTCAGCATGCATGTCCCCCATTTTTGTAAGGCTATCTTCCCACATCGCCCTAAACGCCACAGCCATATCTTCATAGCATCAGTGGAACTTTTGTTTAAGCAGAGCCTGTTCTGGCCCAAGGGCACCTCCTGTTTGTCGCCGCCCATGGCGGTGTCCAACCCCACTGAGGCCACACTGGAGGGAGATGTTGCACATGGCAGCACCTGGCCTTGCAGCCACTGAGACACCCACGGTTTTTCATGACCATCCAGCCCTTTACTTTTTGTGGCCACTGTCAACCCTGCGTCTTCGCCAACTGATCCTGCCTGAAATTCCCTCTGGCGCCTCTGCTCGCTATCGGAGGGGGGTGTATGTTCGCTGTGGGTATGGGAGCTAAGCTTCTAGGTGGTCATTAGCTGAGCTGATGTCACTTCCTCGAAAAACACTAAACCTTTTAAAGACAAGAAATACCGATGATGAGAGTCTCAGGTCGCGTCTGTTGGGCTTTGCAGAAAAATGAAGTAAAATGGCACCACCATGGCAGGTGAGAAGACGCAAGCATGCACAGAGAAGCTTCCAAAAGCTTCCAGAAGGAGCTGGAAATATGCCCACGTGAGGCTCCATCAGTTGACATCACCCACATGCGAGGACTTTTTTCCAGCTTGTCCACAGAGAATGTCCCATTAGTGGGACTGGTGGTGTTTTGTGGTGGGAGAAAAGTGGGCTTAGAAAGTTGGGGCAACTATATCATAATGAACAGCTTCTTTCCTTCCTGTTCTTGCAGGAAGAATATGGTCTTCCTCTAATTCACTTCTATTATTATGATCAGCTGTTGCATTGGATGGATCATAGAAATCTAAAATCCAAGGTAACCAAGAAAAATACATATCTTGAGACCCTTCGTTGAATGCCTATCCTCATCTCATCTTTATATTGCTATCAACAGGGTAAAGTTCATAAAACAAGAGGCATAGGAATAATTGGTAACAAGAATTAGGGTTCCACTATACTCAAAGGTAGTGAGTACATGTTGAAAGAGATTTGGGGAAGAGTTCCATAGCGCAGGGCTCAAACCCCAGGTGCCAGGTCACTATGGCGACTAAAAAATTGGACCTGGCGCCAGAGGCTTGGAAGTTGGGCCACGGGCAGAAGAGAAGGAGAAGGCTGAGATCGAAGCCCAGATGTAAGCTGTCTACAGGAGATGAGATCCCCAAAGGGCAGATAACTTGCATCTGGGCTGTGATCACAGCCTTTCCCTTCGCTTCTGCCTGCAGGAGATCGGATCCCCACGACAACAGGAGGGTAAGGCAGAAGGCTGCCCGTAAGGATCCTATCTCCTGCAGGCAGAAGAGGAGAGCCAGTCCAGGCCTGCAATTAAAAAAATTATATATATGTTAGAGAGGAGGGTGGGGGAGGGAATGAACCACAAAATCTTAAAGGGGGAATGCTAGTGCTACTATTATTACTACTACTACTGTTGTTGTTGTTGTTAAGTGCTGTCGAGTCAGTGTCAACTCATGGAGACCCTCTGGATAGTTGTCCTTAATTGTGTTTGGTCTTCAGTCAGGTGGCTCATTGTTGACAGACTGGCACCCCCGTAGCTGCTGTAATTGTATTGCTCAATCTCATTGCTGACCTTACACTTTTGCGTTGACCTTCTACCTTGCCAAGCATGATGTTTTTCTCTAATGATCTCTCTCTTCGCATGATGAGTCCAAAGTATGAAAGTCAAAGTCTTGTCATCTGAGCTTCTAAAGAAAGCTTAGGTTTGATCTCCTCTAGTACCAACTGGATTGTTCTTCGGGTGGTCCATGGTATACACAGTATTGCTGCCAGCACCATAATTCAAAGGCATCAATTTTCTTCCTGTCTATCTTTTTCACTGTCCAACTTTCACATCCATATGACGTTATTGAAAATACCATGGCATGAACAAGTCAAATCTATGTATAGAGAAAGACATCTCTGCTCTTGAGAACCTTGTCTAGGTCCTTCATAGCCATTCTGCCAAGAGCAATGCATCATTGGATTTCTCGACTGCTTGTTGCTTCTTTATTGATAGTTGATCCGAGTAAGATAAAGTTGTCCACAATTTCAATTTCTTCTCCATTAAACAATGAACTTATTGATTTTGCCAGTTGTCATGATCTTTATCTTCTTTACATTAAGGTACAGGCCCATTTTAAGACTATGTTCCTTGATCTTGACAAGCAAATGTTTCAGATCGTCTTCACTTTCAGCCAGTAATGTGATGTCATCAGTATAGCTAAGGTTGTTGAGTCTTCCACCAATCTTCACATCTCTGTTGTCTTCATACAGTCCTGCTTCTCTGATGATTTGTTCTGCATATAAATTAAACAGGTAGGGAGAAAGTATGCATCCTTGTCGTACACCTTTGCTGATTTTAAACCATTCTGTTTCTCCTGGTTCCATTCGAACTGTTGCTTCTTGATCAATGGAGGAGGAGGAGTGGCCTAGTGGTTGGGGCAAGGTACCACAGGCCAGAAGGTCAGTGGTTCAAATCCCACTAGAGGACAGTAACCTTGGGCCAGAAGGACTGGGGTTTCTAGTCCCACAGGTGTTCCATGTTCCCTGTAAGTATTAGTGTATGTGTCTCATATCCCCTTGTGTTAAATGTATCCCTCAACCGCCTTGACCCGGTGAAAAGCAGGATATAAATGCAGCTAAATAAATAAATAAATGTACATGTTGTGCAAGAGAACAATCAGTTGTTCTGGTATACCCATGCTTCTTAATGCGGCCCAGAGTTTCTCATGGTTTATAGTCAAAAGCCTTGCTGAAGTCAATAAAGCACAAATAGAAATCCTTTTGGTATTCTTACTTGGTTTGCAGCTTGTCGTGCTGTGAGGGCTTGGGTGCATCAGTGATGCTGAGAGCTAAACTATCGGTAGTTTAACTACTGGCAGGGTCTCCCAAGATGGAAAGGTCTCAGCTGAGGTGTCAGACCAAGACAAACCACCCATCTGGGCAGCAGCAGAATGGGATAGTGTTGACGGCGGAGGATCACATTTCTGTGACAACGGCAACAACACCAAACTTAAACTGCGCGGAAGAAAGGCCCAGCAATCTACTTCTGTATCTTGCCATGAAAACCCAATGGATAGTTACAACAAAACAAATTGTAATATAGTGCTGGAAAATGAGACCCCCAGGTCTGAAGGCACTCAACTAGCTACTGGGGAAGAGCTGAAGACTTTTCAGAGTAAAGCCAGAATTTATGATGTGGTTGGATCAATGCCCTCGGGACGTCTGACTGCTGATGTAGCTGCGCATGAAATGAGAGTCAGAAGCTGTAAAGATGTCTTACGCATTCGAACATGGAACGTATGAAGCATGAACCAAGGGAAGTTGGAGGTGGTCAAGAATGAAATGGAACGTGTACAACTTGATCTGTTGGGTGTCAGCAAACTGAAATGGACTGGCATCGGGCACTTTGCATCAGATGATCACATGGTCTACTATGATGGAAATGAAAGACAAAGAAGAAATGGTGTTGCATTTATAATAAAGAAGAAACTTGCAAAAACTGTAATGAAATACAATGCAGTCAGTGAACACTTAATCTCTATTCGTCTACAAGGAATGCCTATCAACACAACTATAATTCAAGTATATGCCCCAACAACAGCTACAGAAGAGAATGAAATTGAAGAGTTCTATGAACAAGTACAAGCTGAAATTGACAGAACATGCAAACAGGATATCCTGATAGTCATGGGTGACTGGAACGCAAATGTTGGCAACAAAGAAGGCAAAGTAGTTGGAAAATATGGACTTGGCAACAGAAATTAAGCTGGAGAAAGACTGATAGAATTCTGCAAGACCAACGATCTATTCATCTCAAAAACCTTCTTCCATCAACATAAGCGGCAACTGTACACATGGACTTCACCCAATGGATTGTAGAAAAATCAAATTAACTACATCTGTGGAAGTCAACGATGGAAAAGTTCTATAACATCAACAAAGACAAAACCTGAAGCTGACTGTGGTACAAATCATCAACTACTAGTATGCAAACTCAAGCTCAAGTTGAAAAAGAGCAAACCACTCATGAATGCAGCAAAATATGACCTTGAGAATATACCACTGGAATTTAAAGACTGCCTGCAAAATCGATTTACTGCTTTAGATACAAATGACAGAGCTCCAGAAGAGTTATGGAATGACATCAAGAAGGTTGTGTTGGAAGAAAGTGAGAAGTCTCTACAAAAGGTGAAAAAGCAAAAACGGCCAAAATGGATGATGGAAGAAACTCTGAAAATTGCCCAGAAACGCAGAGAAGCTAAAGCCAGAGGAGAAAGAAAGACAATAACAGAACTCAACATAAATTTGCAACATGCAGCAAGACAGGACAAGGAACAGTACTACAATGACACATGCAAGGAAATAGAAGCAGAAACTATTAGAGGAAGAACAAGATCGGCTTTCCTAAAGCTACGAGAGTTAAAGAAAAAATTCCAGCCTCGAATTGGAATGTTACAAGATGCTCAAGGTTCTATGTTGAATGATGCTGAGAAGATCAAGAAAAGGTGGAAGGAATATACAGAGTTTTTATATGATAAAGATCAAGTGGACCAACAGCCGTTTCAACCTGTACCTTATGATCGGGAACCATTGGTGATGAAAGAAGTTGAAGCAGCATTGAAAGCCTTATCAAAGAACAAAGCACCAGGCATTGATAGCATTCCCAAATAAGTATTACAGCAATCTGATGCAGCTTTTACCGTACTTACAAGGCTCTGCCAAGAAATATGGAAGACAACATCATGGCCAACTGACTGGAAAAGATCTGTGTTTATACCAAAGGTGATCCAACTGACTGTGGAAATTATCGCACAATCGCACTGATCCCACATGCCAGCAAGATTCTACTGAAGATTATTCAAAAGAGACTACAACCATACCTAGAACAAGAACTACCTGAAGTGCAAGCAGGGTTCAGGAAAGGGAGAGGAACGAGAGACATCATTGCGGATGTGAGATGGATCCTTGAAAAGACTAAAGAATACCAAAAGGATATCTATTTGTGCTTTATTGACTATAGCAAGGCTTTTGACTGTGTAAACCATGAGAAACTCTGGGCCACATTAAGAAGCATGGGTATACCAGAATACCTGATCGTACTCTTGCACAATCTGTACATTGATCAAGAAGCAACAGTTCGAACGGAACAAGGAGAAACAGAATGGTTTAAAATTAGCAAAGGTGTAAGACAAGGCTGCATTCTTTCCCCCTACCTGTTTAATTTATATGCAGAACAAATCATCAGAGAAGCAGGATTGTATGAAGACAACAGAGGTGTGAAGACTGGTGGAAGACTCATCAACAACCTTCGCTATGCTGATGATACCACATTACTGACTGAAAGTGAAGATGATCTGAAACATTTGCTTCTTACAGTCAAAGAACATAGCCTCAAAATGGGCCTGCACCTTAATGTAAAGAAGACAAAGATCATGACAACTGGCATAATCAACAGGTTCATCGTTGAAGGAGAAGAAATTGAAATCGTGAACAACTTTAACCTACTTGGATCAACTATCAATAAAGAAGCAACAGGCAGTCAAGAAATCAGACGACGCATTGCTCTTGGCAGAATGGCTATGAAAGACCTAGATAAGATTCTCAAGAGCAGAGATGTCTCTCTCCATACAAAGATTCGACTTGTTCAAGCCATGGTATTTTCAATAACATCATATGGATGTGAAAGCTGGACAGTGAAAAAGATAGGAAGAAAATTGATGCTTTTGAATTATGGTGCTGGCGGCGAATACTGTGTATACCATGGACAGCCCGAAGAACAAACCAGTCGGTACTAGAGGAGATCAAACCTAAGCTTTCTTTAGAAGCTCAGATGACAAGACTTCGATTTTCATACTTTGGACACATCATGCGAAGAGAGAGATCATTAGAGAAAGACATCATGCTTGGCAAGATAGAAGGTCAACGCAAAAGAGGAAGGCCAGCAATGAGATGGATCGATACAATAGCAGCAGCTACGGGTACCAGTCTGTCAACAATGAGCCGCCTGACTCAAGACCGAACACAATTTAGGATAGCTATCCAGAGGGTTGCCATGAGTCGACTCCGACTCGACGGCACTTAACAACAACAGTCTTTTCAAGGATTCATCTCACATCCGCGATGATGTCTCTCATTCCTCGCCCTTTCCTGAAACCTGCTTGCACTTCAGGTAATTCTTGTTCCAGGTATGGTTGTAGTCTCTGTTGAATAATCTTCAGTAGAATCTTGCTGGCATTTGGGATCACAGCGATTGTGCGATAATTTCCACAGTCAGTTGGATCATCTTTCTTTAGTATTGGTATAAACACAGATCTTTTCCAGTCAGTTGGCCATGATGTTTTCTTCCAAATTTCCTAGGAGAGCCTTGTAAGTATGGTAACAGCTGCATCAGATTGTTGTAATACTTCTGTGGGAATGTCATCAATGCTGGGTACTTTGTTCTTTGATAAGGCTTTCAATGCTGCTTTGACTTCTTTCATCACCGTTGGTTCTGGATTATAAAGTACAGGTTGAAACAGTTGTTGGTCCTCTTGATCTTTATCATATAAAAACTCTGCATATTCTTTCCACCTTTACTTGATCTTCTCAGCATCATTCAACATGGATCCTTGGGCATCTTGTTACATTTCAAATCGAGGCTGGAATTTTTTCTTTAACTCTCATAGCTTTAGGAAAGCCAATCTTGCTCTTCCTCTAATAGCTTCTGCTTCTATTTCCTTGCATGCATCATTGTAGTACTTCTTGTCTTGTCTTGCTGCACATTGGAAATCTCTGTTGAGTTTGCTATTGCCTCTCTTTTCCTCTGGCTTTAGCTTCTCTGAGTTTCTAGGCAGTTTCAGAATTTGTTGGAGGGAGAGATAAGTGAGGAAAAGTAGTAAGGAAGAGCAGAATAAGTGCACTTATAAGTCAGTAGGAGAAGACTGAACTGGATACTGAAATGGATAGGGAACCAATGAAGCAACTTGAAAAGAGGGATTATATGAGCATAGCGAGGTTGGCGGAAGATTAGCCACATAGCTGAATTTTGAACAGACTGAAGGGGAGATAGATGGTTCAGAGGGAGGCTAGCAAGGAGGAGGTTGCAATAGTCTATATGGGAAGAGGCAAAGTTTGCTGATGCTATAAAGAAAGATATGACAGGTTTTAGCTAATCAGTTGGATGTGTGTGGAGAAGGAGAGGGAGGAGTCAAAGATGACCCCAAGCTCTCAAATTTGTGAGCCGCAGAAACAGGGAGAAGTAGAGCGTTATCCACAGAGACAGAGAAAAGAGGAAAGGGGGAGGGGGAGTGGAAATGCTGGGGGAGGAGGAGTGGGAAGGGGAAGAGAGTCTGGAAGGGAAACCGAGAGTGAGAAGGGGTTTGAGGAGTAAAGAAGAGTGCAAGTTTAAAGGGACAAATGCAATGGGACAAAAAGGCACAATTCTTATTTACTAAAAGGTGCATTCTTCTCTCCCAAGAAAATGCACACATACATACACAAGCACCCCACACAACACACACAGGCATCCCAGCTCTGTGGCATAGACACGTAGCCCAGCTCCATACTACATATACACAAGCACACAGGTCCCTCACTTCCACACCACACACACAAGCTCCCCAGCTCTGCAGCACAAACACACATGCACTGCAGCCTTGCACCCCACCCACACAAAGGCATCCATCACCACATCCCATGCACAAACTGCCATACCACAGTTTCACCACACACCCACACAGACACTTGCTATCTGAAGCTATAGGAACTCTGGTGCTGGTCTCACAAGACTTGAGAATATGGGACAAGCATAAGAGAACCAGGGATGGGGGGTGGGGGGTGGGCATGAGGAGGTCATGAGCACTGGTTCCTAAGATTTTGGCCTGGCTCAAATCTGCACAAAATTTGTCAAGATCTGCCATAGCGGTTAATGTTCATGAACATTGTTGTAAGGCCCTGAATGGTTGATATATTTATTTATTTATTTATTTATTTAACAGTTTTTATATACCGTCTTTCTACTAGTCAAGACGGTTTACATGAAACATTGGTACAGTGTATTACAACTGTTTACAAGGAACAATTAACAATATAGGCTAATAGGGTTACAAGTGAACTGTATAATAAATTAAAAGTAACAAGAACAAGTTAATAATGTAATGGAGAGAGGTAAAGGAAAGCAACTGGTTAGGATAACTATTTACATTGGCTAAATTTGAGAACTTGGTTGCATAAAGTTTTGGGTAGAAATAAAGGAGTAGGGTAGAGGTAGATATATGACACCCCAGAAGCTTTTGCGCTTCTTTCTGTGAGTGTCCACCATATGTTGGCAAAGATGTGGGTAGATTGAAACCTTAGTACATATTTGGTGAGATTGTCCTCATATTTAAGCTTATTGGAAGGGGATACAATACAGGGTTAAAAGGGTGTTGGCTGTGGACATCTTTTGGAATTTGGAGTTTTTCTTGTTTAACTTGAGGGTCCCCAAACTTAAAATGCAACACAAGGCATTACTTCAACATAGATTCAATTTGGCTGCATTTAAGCAGACTACAGCCTGGAAGCAAGTGACCTTGTCTTCTTTGGCAAGAATGTTGCTGCATTTATAATCTAGAACATCTAACAGCACAAAGGAAAAAGCAGCTGGTGCACATTGATGATATGTGGGCCATTTGTGAGGGTCAGGCTGGCCCAACCATTAGGCAAACAAGGTGGTTTCCTAGGGTGCAAACGTCTTGGGGGGCCGCAAGCAAAACAATGTATTTATTTTATTTAACTGTTTTGTTTTGTTTTTTATATATTTTATTGCAAATTTTATAGGTATACACATCAAGCATAACACCATGAAAACACCTTTTAGTAAATACATAATCAAAAGAAAGAATAATAAAAAGAAAAAGAAAATGTTTTCTAGCACACATTAAGGGAGGACAATCACCTCTAACAAGCAGAAGCAAACAAAAACTTACAGGATAGTCCAAAACTAAACCACTAAACAAAGTTTAAAAAATTATATAGCATAACACAAAACCTTTGTAAGACTCTACTTGTTAATCAAAAGATTTTCCAAATGAAAAGAGTCAGTAAACACATACTTAACATTATTCAAAGTCATTAAACATTTACAAGGAAATTGCAAAAAGAAAGTGCCCCCTGTAGCCAAGACATGAGGTCTATGCTGCAGGAAGGACTTCCTCCACACCTGAATTGACCTTTCCACATCTGGGAAAACAGAAACCTTATATTCAAAATACAGAAAATCTTTTTTAAAGAAATAAGCCCTCAAGATTTTAACCTTATCAGCCATAGTAGATAAAAACATGATTAATGTTGCCCAAGCTGAGATCTCCTCATTAGAAGATTCCAAAAAAGCAGTAAGATCCGAATCAGATTGTGTCTCAATATGGGCATGTCACTAATCAAGCAGGCAGATAATAAAGATCAGAAACCCCAATAGACTCAAAATCAGAAATTAATAAAATCTCTTTATAATATTTCCTAAATAATATTAATGGAGACAGCAAATGCGTCTTAGGAAAATTCTTTGCCCAATGAGCGTTCTTTGCCCAATGAGCGTTTTCTAGGGCTTCAATTTGTTTAAGCAACATATAACTATTTTTCACTCCCGCATGACCCCCTCTCTTGCAATAAACCCAAAGGTTTATCCACATCATCCAATCGCCGGGAGCAAGCAGCAATCCTAGTATCGACCTCACGGGACTTAGTAACAACCTGTTGAGAAAACTTCACAGTTTGATCAATAAAGCCAGATAACAAAACATTGGTCTCAGAAACCACGTTCCAAAAGTCAAGATAAGGAAACATCAGCAGAAGAGGCCGAAGGTAATAAACCTAAGGCCTCAGGCTTGCCCAACTGAATAGGAGTTAACAATAAAGAGCCAGCACTGAGGCAGTGGGGGGGCCTTCAGAAACCGCATTCATCAATGCAGTTACTGGGCCCACCAAGGGGATTACCTCCTCCCAACCCACGCCACAGTACAAAGGAGCAGGATTCAGAGGTGGTGTCCTATCGATTGAACTCAGGGAGACACCAGATAAAGATGCGTTAACAGAGGCAGATGTATCAAGCTGCAGAAATTCTGACCCAAGCCTCAGGTCCTCCAACACTCGCAAATGCTGGTCCATTGGGCCGATGCGACCTTTCGGTGTCGAAACCGCTGTTATAGAGTCTTTCTCCATTGCCTTACACTTCCTCTTACTGTGCCCTCTAGGCATCCCTGGCAGCAAAAATCAAGAGGGGAAAATGCCCTGGGCCCCGAAATGGCATGAAAGGGGCGTTCCCCTTTGGTCAGGCGCCTCTTCGGGTACAGCTGTAGGAGTTTAAATGCCAAGAAAACAGTTCCCCTCGATGACGCTGGAGAAGGGGGGAGGATCCCAGAGCCCGCACTGACCGGCAGAATGAACCACTCCAACAGACATCCCCCGCCTGCAGAGCAACGTCCTCACTCACAGAATAGCTGCAGGAGTTCAAATGCCAAAGAAACAGCTCCCCTCGATGATGCTGGAGAAGGGGGAGGGATCCCAGAGCTAGCACTGACTGGCAGAATGAACTACTCCAAAGACAGCCCCTACTTGCAGAGCAACATCCTCCTTAACTGTTTGTTTTATACTGCTTTATCATTTCATCCAAAGCGGTTTACATTGTAGCTTAAACTTGGTAAACAGGAACATCGATAACTTGGATTTTTCTGAGGCATTGTTGGGACGATTGTGTGTGCGTGTATAATAATCAATTAAATAAGATTTGATTTTGATAGCTAGATTTTTTGGGGGGGGGGGTGGCTGTAAGACTTAAGATTTACTTAGGGTGCCAACACTTTGAAGCAACTCTGGGGCCAGCCCTGGTCAGGGTTTATGCCACTCCATCAGTGGAGGAAAGGATGCTATACCTGCGAATTGTGATTGTTAGCTGAGTTTGGATCATTGGGGGGGAGGACCCAGAGGACTTGGGGGGTAAGTTAAACTAATAAAGAGAAAGAGAAATTAAACTTACCTGCTAATTGTTGTTCCTTGAGGAACTCCAGTCCAGTCCCTCACCACTGGGTAGTGCACCTCCTCCTGCAGCTTGGAGACTGAGCATGTCAGAGTTCTGATGTCACTTGGACCAATACCGGTGGCACCTCCCACCAGCTCCCAGTGACCCAATGACAAAGCAAACTCAGAGGAGCAACAAATAAGAAGCTTAAATAACCAACATCAAATCAGATAAACTGTAATTCAAACTGTTACTT
Source organism: Ichthyophis bannanicus (assembly GCA_033557465.1). Lineage (NCBI taxonomy): Eukaryota > Metazoa > Chordata > Amphibia > Gymnophiona > Ichthyophiidae > Ichthyophis > Ichthyophis bannanicus. Next base: position 627,611,001 of record CM066031.1, read on the forward strand.
ATCCCCCCCCCCCTCCCGAAAATAAGAGGGGAACTCCCTCCACTCTCCCTGAAAGAGAGAGAGAGAGAAAGAAATACAGAGAAAGAAACAAGAGAGATTAAGTGTAGACAGAAATTTGAAACACCACAGCCTTGCACCTGTCACCTGATCTGGCTCCGTCGACCGCTGAAACAAGACCCGCAACAGACGAACGAATTCTGGGTGGGATCCAGGACCGGACTGGAGTTCCTCAACGAACAACAATTAGCAGGTAAGTCTAATTTCTCTTTCCTTATCGTCCCTCCAGTTCAGTCCCTCGCCACTGGGATGTAGCAGAGCAGTAAACTAATGGGAGGGACCTGCCATACCGGCCCGCAACACTGCTGAACCGAAACAGGCATCCCTCACCACCTGGACATCCAGATGATAATGCTTACTGAAGGTATGCAAAGAAGACCAGGTGGCCGCCCTGCAAATCTCAACCAGTGGCACCAAACTAAACTCTGCCCAAGAAGCTGCCTGAGCTCTGGTAGAATGGGCCCTCAAACCTAAGGGCACTTGATGCCCTTGCAAGATATAAGCCGACGCTATGGCCTCTCGGACGCACCTGGAAATAGAAGCTTTGGCCGCCGCCTCACCCTGCCATGGACCTCCAAAGAGAACGAACAAACGAGCCGACTTTCGGAAACTCTTCGATACCTTCAAGTAATGCCAAAGCGCTCTCTTCATGTCTAGCAAACGCAAACTGCGTTACGAACGAATGTCAGCTGAACTCCCCAAAACTGGTAGAGACGCCAGCTGATTGACATGAAACAGAGACACCACCTTAGGTAGGAAAGACAGCACCGGTCGTAGCACAACCTTTTCTCTCGAAAAAGACAGGAACGGCTCTCGACAGGATAAAGCCTGCAACTTTGAGATCCTGCGCGCTGAGCAGATTGCCACCAAGAAAACTGTCTTGAGAGTCAAATCTTTCATCGAGGCCCGATCCAATGGTTTGAACGGCTCTCTCGTCAAAGCAGTCAGGACCAAATTGAGATCCCAAGAAGGAACCAGCACCCTACGAGGAGGACGCAACCAGGACACGGCCTAAAAGAAGCGTAAGACATCTGGGTGTGACCTCAAGGCCTCACCCTGAACCTTCCCATGATAACAAGAGATCGCTACCAGCTGCACGCTCAACGAGCTGGCCACCAGACCCTTCTCAAAGCCATCCTGCAAAAAATTCAAGACTTCTGGAACGGAGGCTGAGCAAGGACGCAGCAGCCTAACTTCGCACCAAGCTTCAAAAATACGCCACACGTCTCAGGGGTTTGATGCAGCGGAGATTGCGTTGGTCGGGCTCCCTTGTGGTGTTGGATTGTATACCTTCCCCCTGCCCAGCGAAGAAAGAGGAACGTCTATTGATACGTAAGGCCTGTCTGGTGGGGAAAGCGCCCATTCTCCGACTTTGGAGAGAGTCTCAGTCTCCCACCTTTGGGGAGTGGCGGAATTGCTTTCATCAAATGATGCTGATGGAGCGGTGGGGGGCGCGGGGCAGTGTCAAATGTTGGACGGCCTTTATGGCAGTCTGGGAGCCCTATATTCAACAGCTGGGGGCTCGTTGTCGTAATGAGATTCTACAGGTAGGCAGTTGAGGAGGTCATCTGGCTGAGGGTGTCTGGATTAGATGGTATGCAAGGTGGATAGCACTGCTTCAAGAGAGTGGGGTGGTGGTTGGGGAGGGGGGGAGGGAGGGTGGTTGGGGGGAGGAGGGAGGGGGTGGTCAGTTGGGATAAAATGTTATAACCCACCTCATTTGTTTTTATATTGTGATGCCGTGGGGGGGATCAGAGTACACCCCCCTCGGAGATGCTTCTGTCTTGCCATTGTTGTTTCTTGGTGGTTTACAAATAAAGTATTTAAAAAAAAAATACGCCACACGCGGATGTAAGCTAGTGAAGTCGACCTCTTCCTGGCCAAGAGCAAGGTAGAAATTACAGGTCCTGAATAGCCTTTCCTTCTCAACCTCTCCCTTTCAATGGCCAGGCCGTAAGCGAGAATCAAGCCATCTGAGGCATCTGGAGCGGACCCTGCCTCAGCAGATCCTCCCGCACAGGCAGAGCCCATAGACTGCCGTTGAGAAAACGGATCAGGTCAGCGTACCAGGCCAATCTGGGGCGATTAATATCACTTTCCCCCAATACGCCTCAATCCGTTGTACTACCTGGCCTATGAGCGCCCACGGAGGAAATACATAAAGGAGACCCCCGTGGGCCACTGTTGTAGCAACGCATCTAATCCCTTGGATATTCTTTCTCGCCTTCTGCTGAAGAAGTGGCTCACCTTGGTGGATCCGAACGTCGCCATCAGATCCATGATGGGAATCCCCCACCTGTGGACTATCTGAATGAAAACCTCCGAGTGAAGCTCCCATTCTCCTGGATCCACCCAAACTCGACTGAGAAAGTCCGCCATCACATTGTCTGTCCTGGCAATGTGTGCCGCTGACAGCGCTTGAATTCGAGGCTCTGCCCAGTTGAACAAGGCCTCTGTCTCTTGCTCCAGGGCTGCACTGCCTGTGCCCCCTTGTTGACTGAGGTAGGCCACCACCAAAGCATTGTCCGGCAGAACCCTTACTGCTCTTCCCAGCAGCTCGGGTTCGAAGGCCCGGAGTGCCAACGTCACCGCTCGCAGTTCCAGTTGATTAATTGACCAACCAAGCTCCTGGCCTTTCTAGATCCCCTGGACAAAGAGTTCCCCGCAATGATCCCCCCCCCCCCCCAGCCTGCCAGACTGGCATTTGTCAGCACCGGGACCCACTGCGGCTGCTCAGGGGCATACCCGCTTCTAGACTTTCCGGACGAAGCCACCAGAGTAGGGCCTCCCTGACTGCCAACGGACAAGGCAGCCTTTGATCAAGGAATCTTGTTGATGAGACTAGAGACAGAGCAGAGATCTCTGCAATGGGCGCATGTGCGCTGTCACCCACCAACGTACCCAGAGGCAAAAAGGCTTGGGTAGTTTAATGGGGCAGTATTCTAATGGCTGTAGACTTTCCTGTGAAGGCTTTAGAAAAGCCTTCTGGGACCTGTGGTTTTTAACATTAGCCAAAGAAGTGTAGTTGTAGGCAGAGGGTAAGGTTAAACATAGGCTTTATTCCCCGTCCGGGGTGGATTCATAACAGTGGAACACAAGGAATTGCAGACCCTTCGTCTGGTGACACAATTAAAGAAATGTTTCAAACAAAACTTGGCTTACTTCAGCATTAGTTAATGGAACAAAAAGCAAAAAGAAAACAGTTCGTTTCACTTACAGAACTTTTCCTCCTGTTTCCTTTTCTAAACAGTTCTTGCTGCTTTCAACAAAGAGATGATATGCAATCAGCCAGAGTGTATGTACAGTCCATCTCACTCCCGTCTAAAGACTCTCCAGTAGTCTCAAACTGCATTCCTTCCTCATCAGAATAAACTTCTCCCGGCATAAGCTGCCGTTGAGGTTATACTGTTCTTGCCGGTGAGCTAAAGCATTCCCCTCCTCCACTGAACGAGTGGCCCGTGGGAAATTACCATATTCACTGTAGTCAGGCTCCTGAGAGTTACACAGTTCCTGGTAAGTGCAGGGCAAATCAGGGTATTTTAAACCTCTTCTACTAGAGTAAATACGCCTACCTTTAGGCACTGCTACTTCCTTCTCTCGGTCGAGCAAAGCTCTGTCCTGAAGAACACTTCCCACGGTGTTTCTCTGTTAGTTTCAAACATCCTTCAGGGTAAAAGTTTTCCCCTGCTGAATCCCTGGTGTTGGGTAATCTATACCTCCTGGACTTGGCTGCTGGACTGCCACCTCTGCTTACTTCGTAGCAATGCTCCTGGGGATATTGAAAAGCTGTGCACTGCTGCTCACAACAGCTTCCCTGGGAATTACCAGCCTCATATGCCCCGGGCAATCTCTCTGGCTCCGTCCTTGCAGCTCCACTGGTTCTGCTTTCACACTTAGCAGTTCTTTCAGTAGCATCTACTACTCCTCCAGTAGCTCCTGCCACTCCTCTCCCTCTACCTTCCGGTAAGTGAGTTTTAAATGTGTTTAAGCTGGTGTTAGTTTGGGCTCCGCCCCCATGCAGGTACTCCTCATTTCCTAATGAGTTTTGTGCTACGCTTCTGTTCGAGCGTTCCCTTACACCTCGTGGCTTTGTTTTTATCTGTTGCTTATAGCAACCTTTCCCCATGTGTGAAACTGAGCTGTCAGTTTCCCTTACATTTTGCTCAGAGTTCCCTAGTTCCATGGGTTCTGACAGCGCTAACTTATGACAGCACCCTCGCCCATGGAACTACCTCCAGTGTTGCCACCATCGTTCCAAGCACCCAAAGATACTGCCATGCCGTTGGCGCCTCATGCCTCAAGAAACTGCGCACCAGAAGACGCAGCCCCTGGGCACGGCGCTCCAGAAGAAACATTGCACCCACCCGAGTGTCGAACCGGACCCCTAGGTATTCCAGGACCTCAGAGGGAGCCAAGCTGCTCTTGGCAACATTGACTACCCAGCCTAGACTTTCTAGGAGTTGAACCACCCTGGTCATAGCCTGTACACTCTCAGTCTTGGACTTTGCCCAGATCAGCCAGTCGTCGAGATAAGGATGCACCAAGATGCCTTCTTTTTGAAGCATCGCCACCACTACCACCATCACCTTGGTGAAAATCCGAGGCGCCGTCGCAAACCCGAACAGCAATACTTGAAACTGGAAGTGATCCTGAGGCACCGCAAATCGTAAAAAGCGCTGATGTTCCATCCAGATAGGAATGTGAAGGTACGCTTCCTTTCTCACCGCGACGATCACCGACCTTAGCGTTTCCATTCGAAAATGAGGAACCCGAAGACGACGGTTTACCCACTTGAGGTCCAAAATAGGGCGGAAGGACCCGTCCTTTTTGGGAACTACAAAATAAATGGAGTAGGGACCGCAGCCATACTGATCTGGAGGAACCGGGACCACTGCTCTTAACTGTCGAAGTTCAGACAGCGTCTGCCCCCCGGCTGCCATCTTGGTTCACGCCCTGCAGGTAGAAAGGACAAAGGAGTCAACCATCGGCCGAGCAAATTCGAGGGCATAACCTTTGCGAATAACTTCCAGCACCCATCGGTCGGACGTGATCTGGACCTAGGCTGAGAGAAATTCCCGTAGCTCCCCACGGGCTGCTCCCCAACCTGAGCCCTCCTCGCTTCATTGTGACTTCTTAAATCCCGAGGATGAGGGACCAGCGAATCCCCTGCCCGCTCCCCAGAATCCCCGAAATCCTTGCCCATGCGAGGGAAACCTCCCCCTCTGGAAACCCCCCAGGCGAGAGGTGCGAAAACGCCGGAAATCCCGCGACTGCCCTCAAGTTGCTGTCGCTGTCCGACTCGGCTTTGGCTTATCCTCTGGCAAGCAGCCTCCCTTTGACTCGCCCAAGTATTTGACCAGTTTGTCTAGGTCTTCTCCAAACAGTAGCTTCTCCTTAAAGGGAAGCTTGCGAAGCCGAGACTTGGAGGAACTGTCCACTGCCCAGTTCCTCAGCCAAAGGTAGCGCCGTGCCACCACCAAAGACGCCATGCTGTTTGCCAAACCTCTGATGAGCTCATAGTGGACATCAGCCAGGTAAGCCGCCCCCGACTCTAATCTGGCAGCGTCGGCCAACTGATCTTGTGTCCCATCAGCCGGCAGCTGCAACCTCTGCGACCAACGAAGACAGGCCCTCGCTACCCAAGCCCCACAAATCGAAGCCTGAAGGGAGAGCGCATTAACTTCAAAGGTCTGTTTCAACAATGTGTCCACTTTACGGTCCTGTCCATCTTTGAGAGCTGCAGCACCTTCCACCGGAATGGTTGTCTTTTTCGTGACCGCCAAAACAGCTGCATCCACTCGATGGGAACGAAACCTTTCCCGCTCCTGGTCCGGCAACGGATAGAAGCGATTCATAGACCAAACCCCACTAAAAACTGCTTCTGGCAGATCCCACTCATCCTGGATCATTTGCTTAACCACCCGTTGAACCGGAAATACAGCCTGAGTCTTCTGCATCGCTTGGATGAGAGGGTCTTCCACCCCCTCATCCTCCGCCGGCTGAGGAACTGATAAATTGAGAGCTTGAAGCAACTCTGTAATCAAAACCATCAGTTCTTCTATCCAAAAAACAGGTATTATCCTAGCCTGGTCTTCCGGATCCGGAATCTCACCCTCTTAGAGCTCTTCCCCGCCTGCCTCAGGCTCCAGCTCAAAGTCTTCCATCTCCTGCCAATCTGACAAAAGGAGCGGCTCCTCACCGGATCGCGCCCTCTTATTTATTTATTTTATTTATTTAACAGTATTTCTAAACCGCCTTATCTTATTAATCAAGGTGGTATCACAGCAAACAATCGGGTAAAGTGAGCGTGTTATTCATGCAGTGAGGGTGAAACTTCGACTTGAGTGTATGTTGTGTTGTGTGCGAGATTAGGTTGAGCTATGTACAGAGTGCGCTATATACATTGGGCTATAAAACATTTTCTATACATACAGTGTTAGGAGGTATCATGTGCTGTTATACGTTCTCTGAGGTTATGTGATGTGTCCATAGTGTTCTATGAACAGCATGGTCTTCAGCTGTTTTCTAAAGTCTTTGAGGTCTGTTGTTGCCCTCAAATCGTTCGGGAGTTTGTTCCATATTGTTGGAGCAGCCATGGAGAGTGCTCTGTCTGTTGTGTCCTTGCGTGTGTGTTTGAATTCACTTGGGGTGCTGACTCGGTTGTGTGTTTGTTTTCTTCTTGGACGTGTGCTAGTGTCTGGTTGTATGAGGGTGTGCAGGCTGTTGGCTGATGTGTGCTGATTTATCTTAAATAAGTTTATGATAGTTTTGTATCTGATGCGTGAACTGATTGGGAGCCAGTGTAAGTCCTTCAAGATGGGTGTGATGTGCTCCTGTCTTGCTGTTCCAGATATTATTCGCGCTGCAGTGTTTTGTGCCAGTTGGAGTGGCTTGAGGGCTTGTTTTGGTAGTCCAAGGTATATCGGATTGCAGAAGTCCAGCAGTGGGGTTATCAGTGCTTGACAGACGGTACGGAAGTGTTCAGGGGCGAGGAGTGGTTTCAGTCTTCTGATGATTCGCATCTTGTAGTAGGCTTTTTGGATTGTTTTGTCTATGTGTGGCTTGAGATTGAGTTTATTGTCCAGAGTAACTCCGAGGTATCTCACTTCTGATCTTATTGGTATAGTAGTGCTTGTATCTTTATATTTGGTGGGTGTATGAAGCTTTTGTTCCGAGTGATGATTAGAGCCTCGGTCTTGCTGTAGTTGATTGCGAGGTTGTTGTTTTGACACCAACTTGTCATTTGGGTAAGGCAGTATGTTATCTTAGAGAAGTCCGGGTTGTCGACTGATATCGGGGTGTATATCATGATATCGTCTGCATATATTGTGTATTGAATGTTGTTCTCTTTCATGATGTCGCATATTGGTTGGATGTAGATGTTAAATAGTAGTGCTGAGAGTGCGGATCCCTGAGGTACTCCTTGGTGGACATTTATGGGTCGGGAGGTGTTGTGGCCCACCTTGACCTGTAACTGTCTTTCGGTTAAGTATGAATGGAACCATTTCAAGGTGACACCATGTATCCCAGTGTTCTTTAGTCTTTCCAAGAGTGTGTTGTGGTCCACTGTGTCGAATACTGAGGAGATGTCGATGAAGATCATTATGATTCCATTCTTGGTGTTGTCAATTATTCTTAGGATGCTGTCGAAGAGGTAAATCAGTAGTGTTTCGACTCCATGGTTGGGACGAAAGCCGTGTTGGTTGTTATCAAGTGTTTCATGTTTGTCGATGTGCTCCTGTAGTTGTAGTTGAACTGTTTTTTCGATGATTTTTGCCAGGAAGGGTATGCTGGAAATTGGTCGGTATGCTGCTGGGTTTTTTTTGTCGAGAGTTGTTTTCTTTGTGATTGGTCTTACTGAGGCGAGTTTTAGTTGCTTTGGCATGAGTCCTTGAGTGAGTGAGTTGTGCACCATGTTGTGTATGGTGTGGATAAAGCTTGATTTGGTCGCTTTGACCCATGACACTGGGCACGGGTCTGTAGGGGCAGTGCTTGTGTTGATTGTGGAGATGATGTGGGATAGCTGCTCTGTTGAGGGTGAGTAGAATGTGTCCCAGGTTTTGGTGTGTACGTCTGTCCTGGTGGTTACGCTGTGTGTTGTTCGCTCTGCGGAGTGAAATTTGTCCTTGATGTGGTCGGCAAATTCCTGTGGATCTATTTGTACTTCCTCTTCTGTGGTTTGCTCTTTTGTGAGGATTTTTACGATTTCGAAAAGCTCTCTGGGTTTGTTGATGGAAGTATTTATCATGTTTGTGTGGAATTCCCTCTTTGATTGGTTGATATGTTCATTGTATTGTTTTTGCCTTGTTAGGTAAAGATGCTGGTTGTCTATTGTCTTGTTTTTTCTCCATCTCCGTTCAATCTTCCTGAGTTCCCTCTTTTCCTGTCGTATTTTTGCTGAGTACCATGGTTTGTTTTGTCTCCTGTTGTGATGGAGTTTCTCGGGCCCGTCATCAGATGATTTGGCGGTGTTAGCTAAAATGCTGTTCCAGCTGGAAACTTGCTCCTCTAGGTTGTGATGGTCAGGTGTTGTATCGTGTCCTGTATGAATTTGTCCCTGTCGAAATTCTTGAATCGTCTTTGTGTGTGTGGGATGTCTGCTCGTTCGGTTATCTGGTCTTCTTGTAATCGCAGCTTTGTCTCGATTATGTAGTGGTCGGACCATGGCACTGGGGTAATGGTGGGCGTTGAAATTAGGTCTCTTGATGTTAGGTAATTGGATGCGAAGATGAGGTCTGGGGATGATCCATGTTTGTGCGTTGGTGCATTGATTATTTGTGTGAATTGAAGTGAGGTCATCGCTTGAAGGAAGGCCTCTGCGTCTTTGGCGTTGGTGGACTTGAGGTTGAAGTCTCCAAGCAGTAGCGCTGGTTTGTTATTTGTTGTTATAGCACAGGCTTCTTCTAGTGTGAAGGCTAGTTCGTCGGGTGGAGCTCTGGGTGCTCTGTAGGTTAGGCAGATTGCAATGTGTTTGTTCTTGATGCTGATTGTGTTACATTGCTGAGTATCGGTGAAGTTCTGTGCTTTGAACTTTAGTTTTGTCTTTGCTAATATCAGGACTCCTCCTCCACGCTTGTGGGTGCGTGGGCAGTTGTACGCTGAGTAGTTGTCCGGTACTAATTGGTTGAGTAGCACATTGTCGGTGGGATTGAGCCATGTCTCTGTGAAGCATATTATGTCGGGCTGTCGGTCTTCTATGTGGTCTACAAGAGTGTGTATCTTGTTGCAGACGGATCTGTTGTTTATGAGCTCAATTGTTGTTGTCTTCGTTGAGGAGGTTGCTGTTACCTGTGCTTCCTTTGTGCAGGTGTGGGAATTTGATTTGTGTTTGTTTGGTCGTTTTGTCTGTGATGTTCTGTGTGCCTCTTTATGTGTGTGCTGTGGTTCTAAATATGGCCATGCAGTTGGTGGGTGCCATGGTGTGTTTGCTTGTGGGTAGTGGAGGTGTGTGGCTGGTGGCAGGAGTTGTGTGACGAGTAGGTAGAGTGGGAGAAAATATGTTGCTTGCATGTTGGTTTTTGTGAGGTTCCGTTAGGGTGATGCCTGCTTTTCTTAAGTCTTCGTTTCTTGTCTGTTTTTCTGTTGATTTTCTTCTGGTTTACTGGTGACTGTGGATCTTTCTTTGCAATTCCTTTGTTCGCCTTCGTGCCGCGCCTAAGGGCCACGCCAAAGGGCCCTCTGGCGAGGCCCTCAGGCGCGGGCCCGCCAGGCGCGGGCACCCCCTGTAGGGACGCCGCTTTTAAACTGTGTGGCTGCCGGGCTGACTTGCTCCCACTGCCCTGATTGGGCAGGAGCTCTCCCACTGCCCCGATTGGGCAGGAGTGCAGCAGAGGAAATCGTGGCAGAAGCGGCTCCCTCTGTGTAGGGACACCGCTTTTAAACTGTGTGGCTGCCGGGCTGACTTGCTCCCACTGCCCCGATTGAGCAGGAGCTCTCCCACTGCCCCGATTGGGCAGGAGTGCAGCAGAGGAAATCACGGCAGAAGCGGCTCCCTCTGTGTAGGGACGCCGCTTTTAAACTGTGTGGCTGCCGGGCTGACTTGCTCCCACTGCCCCGATTGGGCAGGAGCTCTCCCACTGCCCCGATTGGGCAGGAGTGCAGCAGAGGAAATCGCGGCAGAAGCGGCTCCCTCTGTGTAGGGACGCCGCTTTTAAACTGTGTGGCTGCCGGGCTGACTTGCTCCCACTGCCCCGATTAAGCAGGAGCTCTCCCACTGCCCCGATTGGGCAGGAGTGCAGCAGAGGAAATCGCGGCAGAAGCGGCTCCCTCTGTGTAGGGACGCCGCTTTTAAACTGTGTGGCTGCCGGGCTGACTTGCTCCCACTGCCCCGATTGGGCAGGAGCTCTCCCACTGCCCCGATTGGGCAGGAGTGCAGCAGAGGAAATTGCAGCAGAAGCGACTCCCTCTGTGTAGGGATGCCGCTTTTAAACTGTGTGGCTGCCGGGCTGACTTGCTCCCACTGCCCCACTTGGCCCTCTTAGCTGGCCCTGCACCAGCTTGATCAGTCTTCTCCAGAGGGTCACACCATGCCATTGTTCTAAGGGCCGAAACGTCCGAAGACACGCCCTGCTGGCGCAAGCAAAAGGCCTGGTGCAGCAATAAAACAAACTCCGCGGAAAACGCAGCTAGAGCACCCCCTCCCAGAGACAGAGGGTTAGAGGGCCGGGAACTGCCAAAACCACCCCTTGCGGAGACAGAGGAGGCTCCAGCAGAGCAGTAACATCTCCAGATGCCTGAGATCCTTGTGCCGACCCCGATGCCATGTCTTTAGACCTTTCCTGAAGCTCCTGCTCCATACTGGCTGCTTCTGTCGCACAACCGCGAAAAAACCCGTCGTCCGAGACCATGCCCCGACGGGTTCCACAAACCAGGCACTGCGGACGGGAAGGCATCAGCTAAAACACGCTTTCTGAACTCAATTAAGAAGCTTTGAAACTCAGCACAAAATAAAACAAAAAATGACTTTTTTTTTCTACTGTACAGCCTCGGGCGACCTGCCAAGCCCGATAATGCCTTTTAAAAACTTTAAAAACTCCCTGGAAGACTTCCTAGAAGCAGAACACCGCCGAACGCGCTGAGCTGTTAAGCGCGGGAAAAAACACTGCCAAAAACTGAGACGAAAGCAGGCCCTGCAACAGGCTCACCACGCAGCACTATGCTGCGTGCCGGCGAGCGCCTGAAATCCCCCAAAGCCGAGGTACTCACTGCCGCCACTGAGAACGCGCCAGAGACGCTGCCGATCAAGCCAGAGCCGGGATCGCACAGCACGAGCTGTCCACTAATCTTCAAACACCGGCACAGCATTTACTGCAGAAGAGACCCGCCGACGGCTCCTCACTCAGTGAGGAGATCGGGAGCCGTCCGGACCAACAGGAGACAGGCAGGCACTTCAGTCCCCTCCGTTCCAACAAGGAGGGGAGAGTAGAACAAGCAGGCAGACAGAAACGGACAGATAGCAGGGAGCCCCTTTGCCTTTCCTTGCCTGAATTTGAAGCCCGTTTTTGGGGTTTTTTTGTTTTTTTTTATTGAGAGAAAGATAAACCCAAATCTATTCCCTTCTCTCTTTTTTTTTTTTAACATTAACCCAAAGAAAAGCAAACACAGGTAAGGAAAACAAACCAAAAAAACACCTCTCTAAGGCTAACTAATTGCTCCTTGTGTGTTCCTCCAGTGAGCCCAGCACCTAGGCTGACTACCACCTCCCGCTGCTTGGAGTCTGAGCACACTGGGTGCTGGTGGGAGGTGCCACCGGTATTGGTCCAAGTGATATCAGAACTCTGACATGCTTAGTCTCCAAACTGCGGGAGAAGGTGCACTACCCAGTGGTGAGGGACAGGACTGGAGGGACGATAAGGAAGATTATCTTTTTGCTGTGATTGGAATCTATAGAGTGGTATGGGCAATGGTGGTGTTTGTAGCCTATGTTTTCTTGTTAATGTAGTTGGCTTATTCATAACTGTGAGCCCTCCGAGGACAGAAAAATATCCACTGTACTTGAATGTAGCTGGCCTTTGGCTACTATCGAAAAGCATGACTTACTGTAAATCTAAATAAATCAATCAATCATGGGCACAAAGAACCTATAGACAACTGCACCTGCATTTCGTGCTGGTACTTCTTTCATGGAAAATAGTGTGCATAGATGTCAAAATGCAATCTGCATTCATAATTTTCCTCCCCTCCCCAAAACACTAAAGGAATGCATAGCACAGAGCACCACACATGGGTTTAGCTGGGCTAAGGGTAGGTAATTTTCAGACAACCCTGCTATCACTGGAAAACAGTATTTATCCAGGTAAATGACTTTTGAAAACTGCTCTTATAATTGGTGCTTTATAATACACTGAAAAATCATTTTTATAGTATGTAAATCAGAGTTGGGACAATTGTGCGTGTGTGTATAATAATCAATTAAATAAGAACACCTCTGCTCTTTTTTTGGAGGTATCCAGGGTAGTTGTATGAGGTGAAATTGTAATGTGCTAAAATGTCTTTTATAAAACTCCTTCTAAAATAAATAGTGAGTTAATATAGATGACTAGGACAGCTCTGAAATCTATTTTGTATGATAAAGCAATATATGCGTTAGATAAACAGAGATTTTGTATGTATGGGAATAAATCTGGTGAACTTCTTCAAGATTAATTAAACTATTTTAGAACACAAACATTTATCCCTGCACTTAAAAATAGCCAAAGTGCAACGCTGATTTTATGATAGCAAATGAATAAGAAATTCAGGGAATTTTTAGTTAGCTGTATTCTCAGAGAGAATTCAACTAGATAAGCTTTTGAAAATGTTGTAAATAACTTAGCAATTCCAGAACTGTATAATGAAGAAGATATTATTCAGTCAATGCCATTAATCAAGGCCACAGGGTCCCATTGTAACTTATAATATTAAGCCAAATAATCTATCAGAGAATTTAATAAAGCTGCTTCTTCAAATATTTAGTGAAGCGTTTCATAAAAGGTCAGCTTCCAGGTTCTTCTAATTCAATGATTACTTTAATTTATAAACAAGAGAGAGACAAGGGGCTCCCCAGTCTTATTTTTTTTATTTAGCTCACAGCTAGTTACATTTAGGGGCATGCTTACTGAAGGTAATGTGTACTAGGTGCCACTGGGCCCATTTAGCCTAGTGGCACTTAGTGCATATTTACTAAAGGTTAATGCAAGTTAACAAATGTTAACATGCCCCTTTCAAATAGTAGGCATTTTCCTGTCCTTAAAGGGCTTAATTTTGTACCTGAGGCAATGGAGGGCAAAGTCACTTGCCCAAGATTACAAGAAACAGCAGGATTTGAACCCTAGCTTCCCTGGTTTTGTTGTTAAGATGTTAGTCAAAGGTGAGAAATACTGTATTTGCCCAGTTTGGAGGGCAATTTTCAAAGCCATTTACAAAGGTCATAACAAAATTAAATCAGAAGAATTTATTACAAAGGAAAACGAGACAAGCATATCCTTCATCTCCACTACGGTATTAACAATGCAACCTCTAAATTTAAAATTAAAGGAACTAAAGTGAAATTAGACTTACCTGCTAATTGCTGTTCCTTGAGGAACTCCAGTCCAGTCCCACAAGTCTGGGTAGTGCACCTCTTCCAGCAGCTTGGAGACAGAGCATGTCATCTTTTGATGACTCCAGTATAAATACAACAAATAGAACAAAAAGTGCAGGTTCCACAAAAGTAATAAACCTCCAAAAGTATAATTTTGTCAGACCAAAATGCCTCCAGGCAAGAACATCTCAATTGGAGGACGTAGTCCTTTTAATCAAGTGCAGTATAACATTAAAAACTGTGTCACAAAATCTTAAAGCAAGAAGTACTTAGCTGAATCCCCAAACCAGTGCAGCAACAGAACATGTCCGGTGGCAAAACGACACAGTCCTGAGTTTTGGGTCGTCTCGTTTCAAGACCCTGCTTCAGGTTTTTCCATTCCACCGCCAATCTCAAAATGCGCATCAGGGGATCCTCAAAACGGAGGTTTTAAAAAAAAAACGGCATCTGACGTCACGAAAATCACATGTTAACTGCCTAACCAACCAGTGACTGAGAGCAACAAACATGCAAACACCACCCAGTTGGCTGAAGAGAAGCAAAGTCAAAAAAGACTATGCCAGTCAATTTCCAAGTTAAAGCCCTTAGGTGCAACAGCATCCAATCTAAAAATCCACTGTTGTTCAACTCATTGCAAACAGGAAAGACGATCTCCACCAAAGTTGAAGGGGGGAATCCAATCAACCGTACAGAGACACTCTCTGCCCCAATTGTTTCTCGTGCTTTACAACTAGCTCACTCGCTTGGTCACTTTACATGGCGGATCATTGATTGGAAGAAAAGGCCTGGTGATCTACTCCCAGTCATTTATTTATTTATCTTATTTAACAGGTTTTTAATACCACTTTATCATTTAGTCAAAGCAGTTTACATTGTAACTTAAATTTGGTAATGTACATTAAAAAGGGACATTGATAACTTGGATTCGTCTGAGGCAATGGTGCTATCTTGCCAAAAAAGAGGCTGCTGGGTCGCCAAGAGTCAGGATTGACTTGGAGGCACTTGAAAATACATTTTATGAGAGGCCACATAGACACAGGAATGCCTTTATAAAATTACTTCCACTGTGGGTAATTTACTAAAGCTATTTCCACATGTAGAGCAGAAAAGGGCTTTTACATATATGGCCATGCAATTTTATATGTGTAAGTATATGCACTGACATGATGATGTATAAACATGCATCACATGTGAACATTCCCAGGAGTTACGATATACATGGATATTTTATAAAAGATGTAAGTATACATTTGGGAGGTAATTTTTAAAGTTTATTTCATTACTCCATGTTATACACACATAAAAATATGTGCAATGACAAGACAGCGCATACTTTTAGGTAACCCTGCTCTGTGGAGCAGGAACTCTCTCTTTTTTTGTGTATTTGTACAGCACTGCATATGCCTAGTAAGAACATAAGAACTATTATAATAGGTCAGACTAGGGGCGGCTCTATAATGAGGCAGTGGCCTCAGGCAGAAAACTTTTGGGGGTGGCAAAAATGCCCCCAAAACAGCCGCTTCACTCCGCCTTCAGTTTTATAAAAACAAAAATGTGGACAAGCTGCTGTGGCTATGATAGCGGTAATTTAAAATGAAAGGAAACCGGTACAGAGCCTCCTGGCCCTATGGAACCCCTGCTGCCGCATCCCACTCTAGAGTCATTTCTTTTTGGGGTGGGGCGCAGCTGCAGGGCTTCCATAGGGCCGGAAGGCTCCGCACCGGTTTCCTTTCATTTTAAATTATGGCTATCGCAGCTGCAGAGGACGACATGGGTGGCAGGAGAGGGAGCGGAACTAGCTACATGGGGGGAAGGAGAGGGAACGGAATGAGCTACATGGGGGAAGGGGAGGGAGCAGAATGAGTTACACAGAGGGGAAGGAGAGGGAGCAGAATGTGCTACACGGGGGGAAGGAGAGGGAGCAGAATGAGCTACACGGGGGGGGGGGAAGAGAGGGAGCGGAACGAGCTACTTGGGGGGAAGGAATGGGAACTGGAGCTAAATGGGGGGAAGGAGAGGGAGTGCAATATGTTACATGGGGGGAAGGAAAGGGAGCGGAATGAGCTACATGGGGGGGAAGCGGAACAGCTATACAGGGGGAAAGGGAGCGGAATGAGCTACATGGGGAGGAAGGCAAGGGAGTGGAACAGAGCTACACAGGGGGAAAGGAGAGGGAGTGGAATGGGGCTGACAAGGGGGGAAGGAGGAAGAGCGGAACAGAGCTGACAGAGAGGCAAAGAGAGGGCTGGAAGGGAACTTACAGAGGGGGAAAGCGAAGGCTGGAAGGGAGCTGATAAGAGGAGGGAAGAGAGGGCTGGAAGAGAACTGACAGAGTGTTCTGAGTGTGTGACCATGGCCATGTGTTCTGTTAACATGAAATTTGTACGTAGGGATCTGTACTGTGGTAATTTGCCTTGTTCAGCTGTCCTAGGGCCTGCTGCAGTATTTAAAGTACTACTTTTTTCTGAGTAGGCACTTTGTATGCATTTTGGAAGTTTATGCTGGTGATGGTATGGCAGATTTGGCCTTCTAGATCTTTGGTAACTTTTGTAGGGTTTTATATTAGTTTCCAATATGCCTGGTACTGGAGAATAGTTGTTACTGAGATGACCAGAATCAGATTTTTTTTTTAAGATATTGAGTTCTGTGAGTGAATGTCCTAGTTCTGTTTTGCATCCACTGTTGAGGGAGGGGGTTCTGTGGATGCAAAATATATGTTCAAAAAGAAAAAGCAAGAACCATAATGCAGTTTATAACAAAATAAAAATGAGTTATAATTTAGTTTATAAAGTGTGCTGTGGTTCTCACTCATTCTTTTAGCTCCTTGGTGTGCATCTTGCATTTCCTCCGTATTATCTAATCGGGTTTTTGGTTTGGTTCAGTCACTGAATGGAGTTTTTACAAAGCGCCACCTCCCCCCCCCCCCTCCCTCTCCTGCACACTACAGCCTTGAGCCGCCCCTGGGTCAGACCAAAGGTCCATCAAACCCAATATCCTGTTTCTAACAGTGGCCAATCCAGGTTGCAGCACCTGGTATATCCCAAAATTATCTGTTGACTCAGAAAGGGTTTTTTTGGCTGGTGATGTGAAGCTTTTTGATAAACCGATTGACAGCTGATTTTGTATAATAAGGTCTTTTTCCTTCCATTAGTAATTTTTAGAGCTGTGCATTATTTAAGTGTCAGGAGGATATATATGTTTTCCATATGGTGATATCCCAACAGTAACCGAAAGCGTTATATAAATGACAAGTAGTAGTAGTAGTAATAATATGCACATAAGCGGCTCTTGTAAAACTACTCCACACATGTGTATGTTACTTTGGTGAGTGTAATAAGTTTGAGTAGAACATGGGCCAAGTTGCAATGTACACATGTATTTTATAAAATATGCATGATCACGTATATTGTACACACATATGGGTATGTTTACTAAACCGTGTTAGGCTTCTGCAGCTAATGCACCATTATACTTTAAACAGTGCCACATTAGCAACAAACTTGATACGTTGTCTGTTGGAAATGTGCACAGCATTTCTGCAGCAGGTAGCGCACTAAAATGGCAAAAAACATGGTCCGGCAGCACCGTGAATGGCACTATCTGCACTCGCACTGTCAGCAACTTTGACAGTGACCGTGCGTTGATGGTGCCTGCAGTAACCACGCACTGCAGATATGCCCACTCTCTGCCCCTAGCCCTCCCACCGTTGCGGTACCGCGGTTTCTGCAGATAGTATGCTAGTATTTTATAAAGACACATATTGGCCCTTTTACTACAGTGAACTAAGCATTTAACAAGAGGAATTAGTATGGTAACTGATAGTGCAGGCCCATACTGATCTCCAGGAACAAGCAGGAATGAGTCTTCACATATGGGTACGTCGGTACCGACGGAGCCTGCACTGGAATGCTCCCCAGCCTCCAATCAGAAAGCTTTTGGGAGCATCCCTCGCGCCTGCGCACTGACTTCCCACCTTCTCCACTGCCTCTCCTCAGTTTTCATTTTTCCGCGGAGCCGGCAGGACGTCCTCCCGTCACCGCAGAAACTTTTTTCTTTAAATACTTCTTTTCTTGTTTTCTTGTGGTCGCGGCTGTATTTCCCGCCGCCACCGGTACCGCCGGTGGTTTTTGCTTTTCTTTTTCTTGAACTCAGAGGAATTTTTCCCTCTGCTTCTGTCTTAACGTTTTTGGGCCTACAAGGCCTCTTCATCATGGAGCCTTCTTCTCCTAAGAAGTGCCTTCACTGTGGTACCACAGTTTTCTTTTTAGACTCCAATAACTGGTGTCTAACCTGTTTGGGTCCTGACCCTTTTTCCCCTGAACTTTCAGGCTGCAATACTGTGAGAAGACCTTCCCTCTTTCGAGTTTCCCTCGATACCGTTTTCCCTCCTATTGTGAGGGCACCGGTTTTTTCTTCTCTACAGGATCAGGTAAACCACAAGCAGTCTGTTAAGACTTGCCAATTCTTGAGTGGTAGGTCTCATGCCAAGCATGATGACGGCTCCGGTCTTGCCCTCAAGACCCCATTGGCATTAAAACCCCGGCGGGAGTCTTCGGGCTCCAAAGCATTTCAGGGGTTTCAGGTTGTTCCTGGGGCTCACCCCTCACAGAACATACCTGAGCCATGCTCGGGGGTGGTATCCGCTTCGAGCGGTACCGATACCCTGGCATCGGCACCGGTGTCGAGTGTTTCACTCTTTACCAGGAATCGTCATCGGGCGTCCTCGGTACCTTCGGGACCGATCGATATGACCCAAATTGACTTTCCTGTATCTCTGCCATGCTCGGTGGTGGCATCCGCTTCGAGCGGTACCGATACCCCGGCATCGGCACCGGTGTCGAGTGTTCCACTCTTCACCAGGGATCGTCATCTGGCGTTCTCAGTATCTTCGGGACCGATCGATACGACCCCGAGTGACTTTCTTGTATCGGCATCGTCGATGCCACCACCGACGTCGGTGCCCTCTAGACATGCATCGATAGACTCGCTCCCTTCGATGCCGAGTCTGGAATCGATATCTAGTCTAGATGACTGGGTACCGATGCGCCTTGGAACCGACCCTTATCGTTTCCGGATACGCAGTACCGAGGATACTCACCAAGACTCTCTGGTTGCCTCGGTACCGCTGGAGCAGCCTCCGATGACGGCCTCGATGCCATCACCGGTATCGGTATCGATGTCGATTCCTGCAGTTACATTGGTACCATCGATCCTTTCTATGCCTAGTTTGGAATCGATACCTGGCATGGATGAAGCAGTACTAACTGCCTCAAATAGTGACTGCCAGTATCACTATCCATCTAGTAGAGTTCTTTTTCTGCACCAGACCAGTACATCCTCTGGTGCTCAGGCTGCTTCTACAACCTTAGCCTTCCCAGGGATGGTTCCCATTGGAGATCCTTCTTTTCAGAAATTTCTCCTTGACGTGGCAACCTTTCTTGCTATTCCTATCCCTGGCTATGATCTTAACCGTGGCTCTCCTGCACAAAAGGAAAATATAATGCTTCCTTTACATTATTCTTTGCAGGATCTTCTTCTGAGAATATGGGAATCACCTTTAAGGGTTCCCCCACCTTCTACAGCAACTAATGTTCTGTATCAGGTACCCCCCTCTCCAGGGTTTCAAAAGACTCAACTTCCCCATCATTCCATTGTAGTGGAATCAGCAATGAGGAAGGTAAAAAGCAAGAAGAAGCATTCTTCTTATCTGCCAGGTCGTGCATCTAGAGCACTTGATGCCTTTTGACGTCAAACCTTCCAAACATCTATGCTGGCATCAAGAATTATTTCTTATATATTTTATATGAGTCTAACACTCCAGGAGGTCACAAAGAAATTATCCATTTGACTCCTTTTTTGTCAGAGCCTAAGGCTGCTGACTATTCCTTGCTTCTTAATCATAGCCGGAATATCTCTTGGTTCCTTTCCCGTGCTTCTCTAGACTCTTTCGAGTCTGTTAGCAGATCCTCTGCTATTGCCATCGGAGCACGTCGTAGAGCCTGGCTCCAAGCTTCAGATTTGAGCAGATGGGCACAACACACACTGGGTAATTCCCCTTGTACTGGGGAAAATCTCTTTAATAAGGAGGCTTTACGTCAGGTTGCTCATTGCTCCACTGACTTCCCTGGTTCTGGAGACCATTCTAAGCCTTCTTCTTCCTCAGGAGGTAGGAAATGTCCTATCAAGCCTTCTTTCCCTAAGGAAAGTAGTGATTCCAAGCTAAGCCTCATCTATCTTGGATAATCCTACTCACTATTAGGCTTCTCACAACCATCTCCTTTTCCTAGGATGTGGCAGCACACCTGACTCCAGTCAGTCTTATCTCATAATTCTCCTGCACAATGCTCTCTGCAATCTTCAGAGGAGCTTTCTACTATGGGCCCTTGCTACAGAGCATTGAACTTTGTCTCTGAGGGCTCTTCTATATAGTAGACAAAAGCTTATAAATCATTCCCATGACTGTGAGGGTTCTCCACACCCTCTTGTCTCCTGTTATAATACAGAATATAAGCTTTTCTGTGTGAATATCCAAGGCTACTAGTACTGCATGATACCCCTATGTCCCTCCAGTGGGTCCTCCTGGTATCTTCTCTATGTGTTTTCTGTACATCTGCCATGTCAGAGTTCTAAAAGACTCCCGCCTTGCTTCTTACAGACTGATATTATCCTCTGTTTTTCACGCAACCATCCTGGTTATTTTGCTGGATTGCATTCCTGCATCCTTTTAGCCCACGGAAATAGATTCTCTATGTATCTGTCAAGTGGGTTCACCCTCTTGTTATTGGGTGAATCTTTTCCCTTCATATTCCCCATGTGAATATTCTTATGGGACTTAATGGTAGACATGTTTCTTCAGACTCATTGTCATATATGTAAATATCTCTATATATGCCTCTACATACATATGTCTGTAAGCTGTGTGTGCATAAATTATGCCCCACATATCTATCTATCTATCTATATATATATATATATATATGTTGATACATATTTCTACACATATCTAGATATACTTATATATAGGTATTGTGGTGGAGAAGCAGCTGCTGAGGGCAGAAAAAAAAAGGGAAAACTGCCTTTTTTTTCTTTCACCCATAAAACTGCAGGCACTGAAAGGGTTAACACCAACACTAAAGGTAAAGATTTCTCACAGAGAAGTGCAGACCTAAGCACACGCCCTGTTCCCATGGAGATAGAGGGAGTGGTTTGGGGGTGGAGTCAAAAGGGATAGGACAGCCCCAAACATTTAGGAACGGAAGCTGCACTTATACAGCAGAGAAGGGGAGAGAGAAGGAGAGAGAGAAGGGGAGAGACCCGTATGAGAGAGAGAGGACACGAGGGTTCCAGGAAGGAAGGACAAGAAACCCATGGAAATCCCTTGCACAGAAGCAATTGAGAACCAGGAGCAAAGAGCTGACAAGGCCAGTGGAAAGCTCAGGGGAGGAGTCCTCAGAGGAGGAAATATTCTCCAAGAGTTCATGGCTCAACTCTTCTCTTAGTAAGGAATCTGTAAGGAGGAAAAGCAGCACTAATAAGGTGAGCCCTTTACAACGTTTGAAAGGCTTATTAGACAAAGAGGGTTTTTCCTGCCCTTCCCCCACAAGCTCACATACTGTTAAGGATACCTGGGAGAAGCTCCTAAAGGCTGTGCAAGCTAGTGAGGCTTTTCAGGAAGATACCAGGGGAAACAGTGACCAAGAAGAGTCTAGTGTGGAGGATATGGACTTGGGAGACACTGTGGATTTAGACAATGTCTCAGACATGGAAATAAGCTGTGCAATCTGTGCTAAAGAAGTATAAAGGAACCAAATAGGGTTTGAAAGCAGAAAGAAACCCAGCTGGTCTTGATTACTGAATGCATCTGTGTTACCTCGTGATAAGTAAAAGAACTGAAGGAAGTGTTGTCGGGAAGAAACCCAGAAGTTCTTTTGCAAGGACATTTTAAAGCCCATTACTTTTTAGCTGTGCTTTTAAAAGTAGCTGTCCTGTTTAAAGCTGCTTGGGAAGAAGCTGTGCTGAAAGTGTGTTATAATTGGAAAAGAATTCTATTGCTTGTGAAAGTATCTAGGTGGGCCAGGAAGTCTTGCTACACCTACTGTGAAATAACAGAGGGTGGTATAGCGCCTCCTGGAGACCAGGAAACAGAATACTGCTGTATATAGAGTTTTACCAGAAAGCAAGTTTCAAAGCTGTATCAAGCCAAGGACTGTATAATAGGCTTGTGTGCTGTTATTTGGAGAAGTATCCTGAATTTTGTTTTGGTCAACTTCAATCAATTCATGTCAAAGAATTGAACCGGTTAGGAAATCCTTGTTTCTAAAAATAAAGAAATATTTCCTGCGTCCTTTACCCTTGGCTCTAATCCTTTCGGGGACACAACTACATGCTATCGGGCTAATTTCAACAAAGGACAATCGGCACCTCCCCTGTAGCCCTAGGCAACCGCCTGGCCACACGGGGGGCGCGCCGACAGTATATATATCCCTATCTATCTATATATATGTATCTGTTGGGAGGTTTTTTAAAGGTCAATATGTATTACATACTATCTCCCTCACTGTCTATGCTATAACAATTTTTACCTTCTTAAAGGTTTCAGACAGTGGGCTTCATTTTTCATACTATTCCTTAGTATGTGGGGGCTGTTATGTGCACAACCACTACTGTGGTGCTAACAGCTTCCGCTTGCTCTAGGTCTCCCTATCCTTGAAGCATCAAGCTTCAGTATCTTTCCTATCTCTCATCAGCTAGGAAAGTCAGTGTACATCTTCATTATTTTGAGTACACATTTGTTCTCCCTGGGAATATGGGCTTTTTTCCATACCCCTTCTTCCCTCCAGGACTGGGCTAGTTGTCCAAACCGGTCAGTCTTCTTCTTTTAGTCCTCAATGTTAATGACTCTGTACTTAAAAGAGTTTTCAGCTTTTTCCCATAAAGCTTTCCATTGAAGACCTGCCATCTAATCCTACCCCAGTTGACACCTGGATCACCTGCTAATTCCAGGTCTGGACCTTCATCCTCACTGCTGTGAGGTCACCTTGAGGATTCCGCTCCTTACAGCTCCTTTCTTCTCAACTCCTACCCTCCATCCCTCATGGGATGCCGGAGATTCCTGTGTGGAAAATGCACTCCTGATCCAGGGACACGCATTTTATGGGATCTCCCCCTGGCATCTATAGCTAGGGAGTCCCCATATGTGAAGACTCATTCCTGCTTGTTCCTGGAGATAGCACAGTTACTTACCTGTAACAGGTGATCTCTGGGAACAGCAGGAATAAGTCTTCACAACCCACCCACCTCCCCTAGGAGTTGTATCTATCTATCTATCTTCCTTCCTCTTTCTCTCCTTTGTCTCAGCAATGAAACTCAACTGAGGAGAGGCAGTGGAGAAGGCGGGAAGTCAGTGCGCAGGCGCGAGGGATGCTCCCAAAAGCTTTCTGATTGGATGCTGGGGAGCATTCCCGTGCAGGCTCCGTCGGTACCGACGTACCCATATGTGAAGACTTATTCCTGCTGTTCCCGGAGATCACCTGTTACAGGTAAGTAACTGTGCTTTACCACACTGGCATGACAATTAAAGTGCTCTAATTCCCCTGTTAATTTTGCTATTAGCATGGTTACACTTAACATAATCTTAATAGGTGGTGTTACATGCACTTGCATTAACTACAAATGTTGTTGCCACATGTTAGGGTATGTTGCAGAATGGGAACTGCCAGAAACATCTGGGTGTGCCCTCCCGAAAGCATAAAACAGTAAGTGCAAAAACTTACCACACTTTAGTAAAAGGACCAAATAGGCACCTATGTGTCTTCATAAAATAGGCCTGTTATAAAATGATTCCCATAGATTACATATATACCTTTGGAGCAGATGTAAATTCATGCAGGAGAATTTGTGCGCTCTTCTTGGTGGCTATTTTATAACAACGCACATGTTGCCATTATGGAGTGGAGGAGTAGTCTAGTGGTTAGAGCAACCGCCTAGTACCCAAGAGATCAGCTTTTGATTCCCACTGGCACTCCTTGTGGTCTTGGGCAAGGAAAACCCTCGCCTATCTTTAAGGTGCAAGAGCTAACAGGGCAGCATGCAATATCGCTGCTGCCCGGTTAGCTAATGCGGCTTCTGGCATGTGCAGCAAACCCCAGAAATTCAATGCCGGGGCCGCATATGACCCGGCATTGAATATCCGGGGCTAGCGGTCGATGGTCAAGGCTATGTGCCATAGCGACTATCAGGCCCTTAATTTTCAAGCTGATTAGGTACTTTGGCAGGTATTAAAATCTGTGTATATTAGTACTTTTGCATTGGAAATTAAATTTTAGGCACTTTTTTAAGTGGATTCTAGTTTTTACCTACCCCAGCAGTCATGCACACTCCTCCTCTTTCAATCTCCCAGCATACTCCCCCTTCTCCCCCTTCTCCCCTCTTTCACGCCCCTGATTGAACCACATAAGCTTTGACAAATGTATTCATAATATAGCAATTCTAGAATTCTATAATGCAAAAAGGAGATGGTAAAAGCAGAAAATGGTATTATTCAGTCAATGCCATAATCAAGGCCAAAGGGCCCAATAGTAACATAATATTGAGCCACATAATCTATCAGAGAATTTAATTTAATAAAGCTACTTCTTCAAATGTTTAATCAAGCATTCAATAAAAGGTCAGCTTCCAGGTTCTCTGAATCCTGCAATGATCGTTTTAATTTATACATAAGAGAGAAACAAGGGACTCCCTAGATTGTTTTTATTTAGCTCATGCCTTTTCAGTAGCAGCTTAAGATGAGTTATCCTTGGCTCTAGCACACTCTCTTCCCTAATAACCCTTGCACAGTCTCCCTGCTTCCTGGTGCCAGCATACTCCCCCCCCCCCCCCAAGCATATGTGCAGCAATGACAGAACTTCAGAAAGTCAAATACGTATGTTCAGCTCAACATTGTGCACGCATAAAAGAGTAGCACAGTGGTGCTCGTCACACTCTTCTCAGTATTTCTTCAAAACACAGCAGTGACTGATGTGCTCGCAGAAAAACACCACAGCAGAAGAAAGAAACAATTAACGATATCTGTCAAAAAAGAAGTGATGGGAAATTTTAAAAAAGTCTTACCAGAGGAAGTTGCTACATCTGCCTTAGGCAAGACTGCAGCCGCTGCTGCTCTCACTACCATCAGCTCCTCCTCCTCCTCCTCCTCTTCCTCTTCTTTCTGGGGCCTGTAGGGCCATGGCTACCACCTCTTCCTCCTCAGTTCTCTTACTGCAGGTCGCACTCCAATAATATCATCCGACTGTGATGGCAACAGCCGGATGATATCATCAGATTGTGACAGGGGGGTGGCTTTCAGGGTTTTTTGGGATATAACCAGAAAACCCAAATTCTCTATTGTGAGTGTTTTATCAGGATTTTCCAGGAATAACTGAAAATCAGAAGCCCTATTTATGAAATACATGTGTTAGTCCAAACTCCTTCCCCAAGGAATGCCTTCACTCAGGTCAGAGAACTTAAGCATATACAGAATGTATGCCCATAAATTTACATGCATATGCCCTAGATAAATCTATAAATGTTGGTTTCCATGCAGAAATGACCCCTTAGGGAAAGTGAACCAAATTTTAGCTGCATTATGACAGTCTAATTTTTGAGACGGGCAATTAATGTGGGTAAAAATTATCCTCTTAAGTCCTGCAAAGGATTTAATATCTTTTATAGATATAGTATTTTATTATCCAGATTATTATCCAGATCCAATAATATTTTTATTGTATTTACTTTAAAAAGTGGTCGATATTCATACAGCTAAGGGTACTCACTGCAATATTCAGCCGCACTATCCCAATAGTGCCATGACAATCACCATGGACAACTCCACCACTCTCCGGTTAGTGTAGGGGCAGTCCACGGGAAGGGCAAGGGAATTGTTGACACCAACCTGATAAATGGTTAGTTTGTCCAGTTTGCTCACTAGCTTGCTGAAAAAGTAGACCTAAATTGCAAGGGGGATAGGTACTTTAATATTGACGCTAACCAAATGGAATCACCATTTAGCTGGTTAGCGAAGCTCAGCCCAGATGTTCTGCAGCAGCATCTATCCAGACACTGCCACTGAATATCCCACTGATTTTCAAGCACCATGGCTGACCGCTGTGGCACTGAATATCGGCCATTTTGAAAATTGACACCAAAACTTTATAGATTACCACTCGCTATACTTTCCCCCTACCTGTTTAATTTATATGCAGAACAAATCATCAGAGAAGCAGGATTGTATGAAAACAACAGAGGTGTGAAGATTGGTGGAAGACTCATCAACAACCTTCGCTATGCTGATGATACCACATTACTGGCTGAAAGTGAAGATGATCTGAAACATTTGCTTCTCACAATCAAAGAACATAGTCTCAAAATGGGCCTGCACCTTAATGTAAAGAAGACAAAGATCATGACAACTGGCATAATCAACAGGTTCATCGTTGAAGGCGAAGAAATTGAAATCGTGAACAACTTTAACCTACTTGGATCAACTATCAATAAAGAAGCAACAAGCAGTCAAGAAATCAGACGACGCATTGCTCTTGGCAGAATGGCTATGAAAGACCTAGATAAGATTCTCAAGAGCAGAGATGTCTCTCTCCATACAAAGATTCGACTTGTTCAAGCCATGGTATTTTCAATAACATCATATGGATGTGAAAGCTGGACAGTGAAAAAGATAGACAGGAAGAAAATTGATGCCTTTGAATTATGGTGCTGGCGGCGAATACTGTGCATACCATGGACTGCCGAAAGAATAAACCAGTCGGTACTAGAGGAGATCAAACCTAAGCTTTCTTTAGAAGCTCAGATGACAAGACTTCGACTTTCATACTTTGGACACATCATGCGAAGAGAGAGATCATTAGAGAAAGACATCATGCTTGGCAAGATAGAAGGTCAACGCAAAAGAGGAAGGCCAGCATTGAGATGGATCGAGACAATAACAGCAGCTACGGGTACCAGTCTGTCAACAATGAGCCGCCTGACTCAAGACCGAACACAATTTAGGATAGCTATCCAGAGGGTCGCCATGAGTAGACTCCGACTCAACGGCACTTAACAACAACAACAAAGTTCTAGACTGTTTACAAAAAGCATTTGAAATAATGAATTCTGTCTAACTTTATGTGGAAAAATAAGAGAGTGAGAGTAAGTATATCTAAATTACAGTCACCGTGGACCAAAGTGGGCCTGGGACTATTTAATTTTCATTTATACGGTTTAGCACATGAAATGGAATTGATTAAAGATTGAATACTGTATATTGAAATAATAATGATTTTACATAGTACAGCAATTTGTAATATCATAGTCTTTTAACACGATTTTACATATGACTTTGCCCAAAAAGACAACATTTGTGAAAGATTACCCTTTACTATTTACTACAGTTAAAACATAGAGAGAAGTCACAAAACTCTTTAAAATGTCAAATGCATTGTCACAATTTTTAACATTGTGGGGTAAGAGGAAAAACATTGTGTTAGACCTCCAACGTATGTTAGTTCAGATGCAGTTGATGACCTGTGCCACTGATCCTTTGCCCTCAGGGTATTCTAAAAAGGGGTAATTTGTGGTTGTTGCACTGGTTAGTTTCCATTATGAATGAATCACTGGAGATAGGTCATAAGAACATAAGAAATGTCATACTGGGTCAGACCAAGCCCAGTATCCTCTTTCCAACAGTGGCCAAACCAGGTCAAAAGTACCTGGCAGGTTCCCAAAAAGGTATATAGGTTCCACAATGCTTGTCCTGGGATAAGCAGTGGATTTCCCAGGTCCTCTTTAATAATGGTTTATGGGTTTTTCCTCCAGGAACTTGTCCAAACCTTTTTTAAATCCAGCTACACTGACAGCCTCCGGTAACAAATTTTAGAATTTGAGTACACGTTGAGTAAAAAAGTATAGTGCGATCAAAAAGTCTCTCCGCACTAAGCGCTGAAACAAAAGCAAAGGCAAGCAAAAGCAAACCAATTTGACTGTGTCCAAACGCCCCCAGATCCAGAGTTTGTCCCACAACAGTGGTTGCCAAGCAAGTGCTGCTCCCCCTGAACACCTCGAGCATTGCTGATCGGCTGATTTGCTTGCGCCTCTCTGGACAGTCAAAGTACATCATCGCAAGTCCCTATAACAAAGTGATAAACCCTCTCACCAAAACTAAAGCAACTCAGCTGTGACTGCGTGCGACTGAGCTGCTCCGGTTCCAAGGACCCACAGCAGTGTAACTTCCCACCAGAACCAGAGCAGCTCAGCCGCACACAGTCATAGCTGAGTTGCTTTGGAATGGAGGGAGCAGCTGAGCTTAAAAATGGAGGACCTTGAAAATAAGACTTGGAGGAACAATTTGAGAATGCGTGGGGATTCCAGAGGACAGTGAATTTGTTGACAGTAGGAAAGTAGCAATAGCAATCTTCAAGGAAGCCCTGAGGAGTGGAAGTGACAAGGATATACCTGATACTATAGTGCTTGATAGAGCACCCAGGGCGCTGGACCCCCACCCCCGAGGAAAAATGTCCCCAAGGACATTGTGGTATGCTTTCAGGATTACCAGCCAGTGTATGTGGCTGCCAAAATGAAAGGACTGAAAAGCTTTAACTGGCAAAGGTATCAAGTGGCTATCGTTGCAGCTCTGGCCACCTTGCAGCGACAAAAGGACATGGCACAGATCCCCAAGGCTTTATATCACCAAGGCTTTGCAGTCTGCACAGTTAAAATACAGATGGCTATATTCTCCAAAAATGGGCGCATGTGGCGAGTAAGGATGGTGGGAAAGGCGGAGAAAGTGCAGCTGGATGCTGATATCCCCGTGGAAAAGATAGCGCAATATGAAGGCCATAAAGAGGAACGTTGGACTGTTGTGGTAGGAGAGCGCTGTAAGAAGCAGAAGAAAGATCTCACCCAAAAGACATTGACTAGAGAGAATGGAGTGGACGTAGATACTTGACTTTGCATTGTGTGTGGGTTCACTGTATAGGGGGAGGGAAAGGTCTAAGACTGAAGGAATGAGTGGGTGTACATGGTAGGTATGGCAGTGAAGGGGGGTGGGTTGGGAAGATGGAGGGAGAGGAGGTAGGAATGGGGGGGAAGGAAGAGATGTGTAATGGGGGAGGCAGACAGGGGTAAAGGAATGAAGGAGGGGTGTATGGTGATCGGATCTGGTGAGCACTACTCCAGGGAGACCTTTGTAGAGAGAAGTGAGCGGATGGGGTGGGCAGAGGGAGGAAGGGAGGGAGAATGAATAGAGGATTTCAGGGGATTTCAGGAGGGGGAGGGAGGAGGGATTGAAAGTAAAGATGGCTACACTCAATGTCAAAGGCTTGGGTTCTTGGTTAAAACGGAGGCTGCTCGAGAAAGAAGGGGAGCGTCTGCAAGCGGATATACTTTGCTTACAAGAAATGCACCTAAGAGTGGGTCAGGAGAAGCTACTTATGTCTAAGAGATATTCCATGGTGTTCCTGGGGTCCCAGAGGGGAAGCCATAAGAGGGATGGAGTAGCCAAAATGCTAAGTAAGAGGGTAACAGGAGAGGTGGTCAAAAAGATAAGAGACACGGGAGGATGATATGTTGGAATATTGCTGAGATTGGATGGAGAAGAGATATTTGGGTGGTGAGAATGTACGGCCCAAATGAGAGGCAGAGGGAGTTTTATGCTGCACTTGTGCCAGTGCTGGAGAGATTGGGGTATACCCCTATTATTTTAGGGGGGGAGGGGGATTACAATTTGAAGATAAACCCCAGGGTGGACAACAGTGGGGGGGATTCTATGGGTAAGAAGCGGGAGAAGCAGGGTTTGTAACGTTTGAAAGACAGGGTAGGACTGGTAAGAACATAAGACATGCCATACTGGGTCAGACCGAGGTCCATCAAGCCCAGTATCCTGTTTCCAACAGTGGCCAATCTAGGTCATACGTACCTAGCAATATCCCCAAAAGACACAGGTTCCACAATGCTTGTACTGGGTCAAGCATTGATATCCTGGGTCCCTTTTTAATAGTGGTTTATGGACCTTTCCTCCAGGAACTTGTCCAAACCTTTTTAAACCCAGCTATACTAACAGCCCTTACTACATCCTCCGGGAACAGATACCATAGATTGATTACATGTTGAGTGAAAAATATTTTCTCTTATTTGACTTAAATAGTTTACCCTGTAGCTTCATTACATGTCCCCTAGTCTTTCTATATTCTGATAGCGTAAACAATTGATCCACGTTTATCCGTTCCACTCCATTCATTAATTTATAGACCTCTATCATATCTCCCCTCAGCCGTCTCTTTTCCAGGTTAAAGAGCCCTAACCTTTTTAGCCTCTCTTCATAGGAGTAGCCTTCCAACCCCTTCACCAATTTGGTGGCTCTTCTCTGTACTTTTCTAATAACGCTATGTCCTTTTTAAGATACGGTGACCAGAATTGCACACAATATTCAAGGTGCGGTCGTACCATGGAGCGATACAGAGGCATTATAATATCCTTTGTTTTATTCTCCATCCCTTTCCTTATGATACCTAGCATTCTATTTGCTTTCTTGGCCGCCGCTGCACACTGGGCGGAGGGTTTTAACATGTTATCCACGATGACTCCTAAATCTTTTTCCTGAGTGGTGGTTTCTAATGTGGAGCCTTGCATCGTGTAACTATAGTGTGGGTTGTTCTTTCCTAGGTGCATAACTTTGCACTTGTCCACATTAAATTTCATCTGCCATTTGTATGCCCAGTCTTCCAATTTATCCAGATCCTCCTGCAGTTTTCCACAATCCTCTTGGGTTTTAACAACTTTAAACAGTTTTGTGTCATCTGCAAATTTGATAACCTCACTAGTTATTATTCCCTTTTCCAGGTCATTTATGAATATGTCAAAAAGTAGCGGACCCAGTACAGATCCCTGGGGTACTCCACTATTCACCTTTTTCCATTGGGAATATTGGCTATTTAGCCCTACCCTCTGCTTTCTATCTTTTAATCAGTTCCCGATCCACAATAGTACACTGCCTCCTATCCCATGACTTTTTAGCTTCGCCAAAAGTCTCTGATGGGGGACCTTGTCAAAAGCTTTCTGAAAGTCCAGATACACTATATCAACCGACTCACCTTTGTCTACCTGTTTATGCACACCTTCAAAAAAACAGATCAGATTAGTAAGACAAGATCTTCCTTGTCTAAAGCCATGTTGGCTGTCTCCCATTAGGCCATGACTATCTACATGCTGTGTAATTTTGTTCTTTATGATGGTTTCTACCATTTTCCCCGGTACTGATGTCAGGCTCACCGGTCTGTAATTTCCCGGGTCACCCCTGGAACCCTTTTTAAAAATTGGTGTTACGTTGGCGACCCTCCAATCTTCAGGTATTACAGATGATTTTAATGAAAGTTCACAGATTACCAATAGCAGGTCTGCAATCTCATATTTCAGTTCTTTCAACACTCTGGGATGTATACCATCCGGTCCAGGTGATTTGCTACTATTCAGTTTATCAAATAGTTGTAATATATCTTCCCGGTGTAGCGATATTTCTCTCAATTCCTCTGCAGTATCACCTTTAAATACCACTTCAGTCTTGGGTAACATCCCTACATCTTCCTCAGTAAAGACCGAAGCAAAGAATTCATTCAGTCTCTCTGCTATAGCCTTGTCTCCTCTTACTGCCCCTTTTACCCCTCTATCATCTAATGGTCCAATTGACTCTCTCACAGGCCTTTTGCTACGAATGTACTTGAAAAAGTCTTTATTTCGTGTTTTTGCTTCCGTAGCAAGTTTCTTCTCAAATTCCCGCTCTGCCTGCCTTATCAATGCTTTGCATTTAACTTGCCAGTGCTTGTGCTGTTTCCAGTTTTCATCATTTGGCTCTTTTTTCCATTTCCTGAAGGTTGCTTTTTTGGCAGCAAAAGCCTCTCTGACCTCACCTTTAAACCATGCTGGCAGTTTTTTGGACTTTCTTCCACTTTTCTTAATGCGTGGAATACAGCTGGTCTGGGCTTCGAGGATAGTATTTTTAAATAACACCCACGTTTGCTGTAAGTCTTTAACCTTTGGAACCGCTCCTTTTAGTTTTTTCCTAACTATATTCCTCATTCTATCATAGTCTCCCTTTTGAAAGTTAAAAGGTAGTACTGTGGATTCCTTTACTATCTGTCTTCCACTAATTAAATCAAACATGATCATACTATGATCACTATTGCCAAGTGGTCCCAACACCCTTATTTCTTGCACCAGATCTGGCGTTCCACTAAGGACTAGGTCCAGTATGGCTTCCCCTCTGGTCGGTTCATGAACCAGCTGCTCCAAGAAGCAGTCATTTATTTCATCTAGAAACTTTATCTCTTTAGCTTGTCCTGCTGTGACACTGACCCAGTCGATACCGGGGTAATTGAAATCACCCATTATTACTACTCTGTTGTGACTTTTGTTAGATTCCTTGATTTCTTTAGCATTCCATCATCCATTTGTTCATTCTGGCCAGGCGGTCAATAGTATACTCCCACTGCCATCACCTTCCCCTTCATAAATGGAATTTCAATCCATGGAGATTCTACAGCAAATTTTGTTCCCTGCAAAACTTTAATCCTTTCTGACTCAATGCCCTCTCTAACATAGAGCGCAACCCCTCCACCAATTTGATCAGCTCTATCATTACGATATAGTTTGTATCCAGGTATCACAGTGTTCCACTGGTTATCCTCCTTCCACCATGTCTCTGAGAGTGCAATCATATCTAACCTCTCATTTAGTGCTATATATTCTAACTCTCCCATCTTATTGTTTAGACTTCTAGCATTGGCATACAAGCATTTTAGAGACTGTATTTTATTTATTTATTTATTTATTTATTTATTTACAGTCTCTTATATACCGCACTATTCAGCATCAGCGCGGTTCACATGGAACAAATGCTCATTACAGTTAACATGTATGAGTTTACATATAACAGGGGACAGAAACTTGGCTAACAGGGGTAACTATTTACAGACTTATTACATGGAGTCATAATCAAAGCAGTTGCATAGAAAACACAGTTCACTTTATAGGTTTGAGTATCCACATGGTGAGTTGCTTGTGGTACTTGTAAATTTGACTGAGAATGGTATCGGTGATGTCCTGAGGTTCTAGGGGCTATTGATCTGGCTATTGGTAGGCAAGGGTAATTTGGAATCTTTATGCTCTGTCTGCTCCTTACTCAAGGGCATTTGGGCTACTATACTCCCTTTTGGAACCTCACTGCTTTTGGTAGTATCCTTCAAGATACCTTTGTCCGAACCATGCGCTCCTGGGTGACTGTCGGCTTTCCCCTCTTTTCTAGTTTAAAAGCTTCTCTATCTCTTTTTTAAAGGTTAATGCCAGCAGTCTGGTCCCATCCTGATTAAGGTGAAGCCCATCCCTTCGGAAGAGCCCCCCCCCTTTCCCCAGAATGTTCCCCTGTTCCTAACAAATCCAAAACCCTCATCCTTGCACCACTGTCTCATCCACGCATTGAGACTCCGGAGCTCTGCCTGTCTTTTGGGTCCTGCACGTGGAACAGGAAGCATTTCGGAGAATGCTATCCTGGAAGTTCTGGATTTCAACTTCCTACCTAAAAGCTTAAATGTAGCCTCCAGAACTTCCCTACCACATTTTCCTATGTCGTTGGTACCAACATGTACCAAGACAGCAGACTCCTCCCCAGCACTATCTATGATCCTATCTAGGCGGTGCGTGAGGTCTGCTACCTTCGCACAGGCAGGCATGTTACCAGGCGATCCTCACGTCCACCAGCCACCCAGCTATCTACATTCCTAATGATTGAATCACCAACTATAACAGCTGTCCTGACCCTCCCCTCATGGGGACATGGCCCTGGAGAAACGTCCTCGGTGCGAGAGGGTTTTACATCACCTGGAGGACAGGTCCTAGTTACAGGATCACTTCCTGCCACACCAGGGTGATGCTCTCCTGTCAAGTGACCTCTCTCCTCCATGGCAACAGGGATGCTGCCAGACTGGAGGTGGGACTTCAGGACTATATCCCTGTAGGTCTCGTCCATGTACTTCTGTCTTTCTTATGTCTTCCAGGTTTGCTACTCTAGCCTCTAGAGAACGGACTCATTCCCTGAGAGCAAAGAGCTCCTTGCACTTAGTGCATACGTAAGACCTCTCACCAACTGGGAGAAAATCATACATGTGACACTCAATGCAAAAGACCGGAGAACCCCCATCTCGTTGCTGGACTTCTGTCTGCATCTTAGTTTAAAGCTTGTGTTTAGGTCTTTTAAATTCTGTATATAATAAGGATTGGTGTAGATGCTTATACTAATAAAAGTGTATCTAATACCCCTAATACACCCTGTGTACCTGAAGCTTAATTAATTAATCTCAGGTCCTCCGTGTATGACTGATTTGGATAAAGAGCTGCACCTGAGAGCAGCCCCTTTCCTCTAAGATGTGCAAGTACCTATAAAACTACAATTACCCCAGGGATGGGTGGGGAGGGAGATAAGTCATATTAAAGAGGGCAGTTACAAGGTACCCTGTCCTGAACCCTCAGCGGGGGGGAGGGGGGTACCACACAAAGCCCAGTTAGTTGAGAGAGGCAAGGTAAGTACAGCTGAGAAGGCTGAACTAGCACACCACTAAGACAAACAATAAATAATTAAATAAACAGTTAGACAAACAATAAATAATTAAATAAACAGCTAGAACTCAAAGCAAGGTGTCACAGGAGGCAAATATGTGTGGAGGAGAAGACACCTGGGATAACAGGGGTATACATTCTATTCACACCTCCATAACACGCACAGTAGGACTGATATGGTGTGGGTAAGTAGAGATCTCATGTGTAAGATAATGGCCATAAAGCATGAAAGTATAGCGTGGACCGACCACACCCCAGTGGTGATGGACAGCCATGGGATGAAGAGAAGAGGGGATGTGCTTTTGGTAACTGAATGATTCATTGTTGGAAAAGCCCCAGACACTGAAGAGGATACAGGAGACAATAGAGGAATATCTCCTCTTTAATAGAGGGGTGGGAGTGGACATAGGGATAGTAAGGGATGGATTTAAGGCTGTAGTATGGGGACATCTGATCAGTGTAGCCACGAAAGCAAAAAAAGAAAAAGGGGAGGCAGAACAGGATTTGGGAGAGAGGCTGCGGGAGCTGGAAAAAAGGCATCAGAGAGATAGATTCGCAGGTGCTGGGGGAAATGGTCCAGATAAGGAAAGAGTTAAGTAGACTTAGGGTTAGCCAAATTGTACATGACCTGAATAGCCTTAAGCAGGCCCATTTCGAGGGGGGCAACCAGGCAGGCCAGTTGTCGAAAAGCCACTTGCGGGCCAGGGTGCAACAAAGTCAGATCAAAAGCATTTGGGATAGGAAGGGGGAGGCTGTTGCAGGATCAGCCTCAGTCCAAAGAGTTTTTCAGGATTTTTATGCCCGGCTGTTACGAGGAAGAGGGGGCGGAAGGGGAAGGAGTATTTACCAGGGTGTGAGTTAGAGAAACTGGAGGAGGGGGGAGGTGGAGAAGTTGGATAGGGAGATTAACATGGGAGAAGTTAGGGTAGCGATTGGTTCACTGAAGGTAGGAAAGGCACCTGGTTTAGATGGCCTAACGGCCAAATTTTATAAGAAATCCCAGGCTCATCTGGCTCCATTCCTAGTAGAGGTGTTAAATGGGGTTTTGCAGGTGGGGAGGGTCCCAGACTCTATGGCAGAGGCAGGTATTACAGTCCTCCCAAAGCCAGGGAAGGACTACTTGCTCTGTAGAACTTATAGACCCATATCCTTGATAAGTCTAGATGCCAAAATATTAGCAAACGTTTTGGCAATGAGGCTGCAGGGCTATCTTCCTAAGCTAGTACATCAGGACCAAATGGGATTTGTCAAGGGTAGGTTGAGAGGGGATAACATCAGAAGGACTTTAAACCTCACTTGGAAACTACAACATTACAACAGGGAGGGGAACAAGTGGTATTCTTAACAGTTGACATGGCAAAAATGTTTGATAGGGTGGAATGGGAGTTTATGTTTAAGATGTTGGAGAGAATGGGAATAGGAAGGAACTTTCTGAGGTGGGTGAAGCCCTGTATGCTGGTCCCAAAGCAAGGATACGTATTAATGAGGGATATTCTGAGGCCTTTGCGCTAGGCAGAGGCACAAGACAGGGATGCCCATTATCCCCATTGTTGTTTGTGCTTGTGATTGAGCCTTTGGCGACCCGAATATGGGCACAAGGAGATGTTAAGGAGGTGGAGAGGAGGTGAAGGTGGGGCTGTTTGCGTACGATGTCATCTTTACTCTGAGACAGTCATTGACTTCACTACTGGAGCTGATGAAGGAGATTGAGGCCTATGGTGGGGTTTCAGGATATAAGATTAATGTAAGTAAGTCAGAGATTTTAGGATTCAACCTTTCCCCAGAGTTAGAGACTAGATTGCAGACGGGTTTTCCATTCAAGTGGGTAAAGCATACTTTCCAATATTTGGGGGTACACTTGGGCAATACAGTGCAGAATCTGGTGGAATGGAACTATGAACCCCTCCTTAGAGAATTGAAGAGGGATTTTTGTAAATGGAGGTGTCTGTACCTGTCATGGTTGGGCCATTTAGCAGTAGTAAATATGAATGTATTGCCCAGAGTGCTATTTTTGATCATGTTTCTCCTTTGCGTGGTCCCGATGAGTTTTTCACGAGCATTGCAAAATGCAGTACTGGCTTTTATATGGGATGGGAAAGCCCCCATGGTAGCCAGAAGGTCATGTTTGGCAGTAGGGAGGAAGGGGGATTGGGGGTCCCTTGCTTTCAAATGTACTATGCAGTGGCACAGTTGAAGACACTTATTGCCTGGAAGGGAGGGGGGTACCACAGTGGCTAAGAATGGAACAAGAGGGGGAAGGCCATTGGAGTGGGAGATATGGGATGCGCAGGGAGATGGGAGGGAAAGGAGGGGGAAACCCAGTGGTACGAGTAACAGTGGAAATTTGGAAGAAATGGAAAGATATCCTCTTGGGGGGTAAACGTTATAAACGTTTGGCAGTTATCCAAACCATGAGGGATTTCCCTCCGGGACAACAGGACCCCTGTTTTAAGAGGTGGGGGAGGAAGGGGGTATTAAGACTAGGTTATTTGGTAGATGGGGAGGGGAAGATGTTATCGTACCAAGTGCTGCAGGAAAGGTATGGTCTAGAGCAAGGATGGCGAACTCCAGTTCTGGAGTGCCGCAATTCAGCCTGGTTTTTAGGATGTCCCTAATGAATATTCATGAGATATATCTGCATACAGTGGGAGGCAGTGGGTGCAAATATATTTCATGAATATTCATTAGGGACATCCTGAAAACCAGGCTGGATTGTGGCACTCCAGGACTGGAGTTCGCCATCCCTGGTCTAGAAGCTAGAGACTATTACTCATATCTACAGTTGAAGCACTACGTGGCTGGGGGAGGGGGGGGTGCTCAGATGTGGGGAGAGCAGCCACACTGTTTGAGCTGCTAATGGGCGAAGGAGTGCGGAAGAGAGGGTTGTTGTCCACCCTGGGGAGGTGCCTCAAAGGGGGGGAGGATGTTTCTGTACCAGGAGAAGTGGGAGCAAGAGTTGCAATGGGATGAAGAGCGGTGAGGGGGGGGGGTATTTTTCAAGCAGTAAAGAAAGATGTGTTTTGGGACAGTGCTCCTAGAGAATTGTCTGAAAGCTAGGCTGCAGATGTACTGGACGTCAGTGTGACTGCTTGCTATTAAGAAGGGCAACCGTGTGGAGTGCTGGAAGGGGTGCAGGGACAGAGGAGATCTGAGACATTTGCTCTGGGATTGTCTGGTAATGCGGAAGCTGTGGGGAGAGATAGCAGACACAGTGAGAGAAATTGCCAGGGTAGTAGTGGAATTTAGAAGTCCTACTGAATGAGATTTGGGAGAGGGAGGAGGGAGAATTGGTGATAGTCAAAGGGTTGTGCATCATAGCAACTAGAATGGAACTGATGATAATGTGGAAAAGGTCAGAGGTCCCCTCAAGAAGTATGGTGCTTAAGCGCTTGGAGCACTTTTACTGCATGGGAGAAAAAACAGTATACCAGCACCATGTGAAGGCAAAGTATTTGGGAGTGTGACAGTGGTACCGGGGGCAAATAAAGCAAGGAATGGTTGAATGGTATATGGAGTCTGAATGTTGCAGAGTGTGCAGTTATGGAAGGGAAGGGGGAGGTGGTGAGGGAGGAAGGAGATGATGAGGAAGGGGGGAGAGGGTAAGGAGGGTGGGCGAGGAAGAGGGGAATAGAGGGCAGAAAGGGAAATGGATTATGGGATTGTTGGTTAGTTTGACTGTATAAGTAGCTGTTAATAGGAAATGGAAAAGTTCATTGGCCTGTGATCAAAGTATTTTGCTATAGCTGTTTTG
Organism: Ichthyophis bannanicus; assembly: GCA_033557465.1. Lineage (NCBI taxonomy): Eukaryota > Metazoa > Chordata > Amphibia > Gymnophiona > Ichthyophiidae > Ichthyophis > Ichthyophis bannanicus. The sequence continues at coordinate 627,649,004 of CM066031.1, forward strand.
GGAACTGAAGAAAAAAAATTACAAAAAAAAATTAAATTTGAAGAAATGTGAAATGATATGGTGCAGCAGGAGAGGCTATGGGCTGAGTGTGCAACCTGAAGTCGAGGAGTGCAATTAAAGCCCAAGAAAGAAGTTAGAATTTTGGGAGTTCAGCTAAGGCTGGACACCCAGATTGTGGGAATAATGAAGGGAGCTTTTGGTACATAACCTCATCTTAGAAGACTACATGATTATGAGATTAAGAGAGACCTCTTAACAGTCGTTTATGCCATGATCACATCTGACATCAGTCCTTGTAAAGAGGTGTATCATGGGCAGGGCCGGTGTTAGACATGTAGGGTCCCAGGTCAGAAATTGGTGAGGGGGACTTCAAAGCCTGACTGCACACTATGCCACCTTCAGTTTGAGGTAGGCTTTGGAGTCCCTGTGGCTTAGAAGTCCAGGGCAATTTCCCTGTTTGCTACTCCCTAAATTCAGCCCCGATCATGGGCCGCCGAATATCAGCTACAGAGGATTCAATATATGCAGAACTCTGAAGTTAGGATGATTTCTTGGAAGGGAAAGTATGGGCATGTAACTCATTTATAAAATAAGTTGCATTGGTTGCCTCTCCAGCAGAGAAGTTTAAAGTTTTATGCATGGTATTTAAGTACTTACATATGGGACAGCATGAGTATTTGGCCAGATTAGTGTGCTCATGTGTCGTTATCTGCGATCCTCAAAGAAGAGTTTATTAGACATGCCCCGTTTTCTTCAGGTTAGACTGGCCTTGCTCAACGTAGCAGCTTTTGCTGTTTTGCATCCGTGTTATGGAATGGTTTGCTGGAAGAAGTTAAGGCTGAATTAAAATGTTATATAGTTCAGGAAATGGGTTAAGGCATGGTTATATCAGGAAGCTTTTGGGGGGAGAGGGGTGAGTGGGTAGGGCAGATTATTGTTAGTATTGTATTTATATATGTATTTGTGACTGTGATTGTGATTGTTTTACAGTTTTATTGTAAGCTGCTTTAGGTTCTTTACTGAATTTAAGTAGGGTATCAAGCATGTGTAAATAAATAAAGAATTTGAACCTGGTCAGGATTAAGCAATGTTGCTCAGCTGTAATAGGTGTTTTCCATAGATTATGTATACTAGGCATGCAAGTGGGAAATATTATTTAGTAGTACCAGGAAAGAACAGTTCTTCTAAAGTTCAGAGCTAAGGGGGATGTTTACTAAGCTGCACTACCTGTTAATGCAGCAGATAGCATGCACTATCGGGCCACGTTCACAGATAGCGCATGGGAAATGCAGATGAAGAAATTAGACCTTACCTGCTAATTGTCTTTCCTTGAGATCTCTCCGGGCCAGTCCAGGAACATTAGGGTTGTCAACCTTCTCCGGCAGCTGAGGACTGAATTCTGAAGTTTTGCTGACATCCTATCCGGCTCCCCCTGGTGTCAGAACCTCAGTCTACCACTGTCAAAGCAGTCTGTGAACATATCTTATTCCCTGATTCAAAACCATTGTAACCAACTCTAACAAATCAAAAACAAACATCCAGAGCCTACCTAAAATGTAGCCAGCTCCTCCCTGGGTTTTTTTTGTTTGTTTGTTTGGGTTTTTTTGTTTTTATCCTTCAAGTTTACTCTATAGCTAACCCCCCGCTAGTACCAGGGAGCCCCATAGACCAAACCGCCCCAGACTTCCTGGGCGGAAGACCAATAATAAACTCTTCTGAGTCCCCCGCCCAGTAACCCCAACGTCCCTATGCCCCATAAAACATGGACAGCGGACGTACTAGACTCTATCGCGAAAATCCGTTGTATCCGCAAATGATTTGGGTGGTCCTGGACTGGCCCGGAGAGATCTCAAGGAAAGACAATTAGCAGGTAAGGTCTAATTTCTTCTTCCTCTTCGTCTCTCCGGGCCAGTCCAGGAACATTAGGGAAGTACCAAAGCAGTACCTAACCCCGAGAGGGACCCACTAGGCCCGCTATGATGGCCGAAGCCCCCACATTTGCGTATCCTCTAGCTTGAACATCCAATCTATAATGCTTTGCAAAAGTGTGAAGAGATGACCAAGTAGCCGCCCGGCATATATCCACTGGCGGAACCAAAGCGAACTCGGCCCAGGATGCCGCCTGGCTTCGAGTCGAATGAATGCAGAGCCCCTCCGGAGGCGTTTTCCCGCTTGCTTGATACGCCGCTGATACGGCATGTTTTACCTATCGAGCAATCAAGGCTTTGGAGGCCGCTTCACCCTTCCGAGGTCCCCCAAACAGTACAAACAACCTGTCTGTCCTTCGAAAAGGTTTCGTTCTCCTAAGGTATCTCCGGAGCACTTTCCCTAAATCCAACTTATTCAGGGCACCATCTATGGGCTTTCCCCCCTGGCCCCTAAAAGTCGGTAGAGAAATAGGCTGATTCACATGAAACCTCGACACTACCTTCGATAGAAAGGAGGGAACCGGCCGCAACATTACCTTCTCCTTGGAAAACTGGATATACGGCTCTCTACACGAAAGCACCTGGAGATTCGAAATTCTTCTCACCAAACATAAAGCTACTAAGAAAGCGGTCTTCCATGACAATTCTCTGAGTGATACTCCCCTTGCCAGTTCAAAGGGAGGGCCCATCAATGCCTCCAGGACTAAGTTCAGATCCCAGGCCAGAACCACCAGTCTAACCGGGGGACGCATGTTCTTCACCGCTCTCAAGAAACGTAGAATATCAGGATGCCCGGACAGGAAAACCCCCCGTACCTTGCCTCGAAAACACGCTGGGGCCGCCAATTTAATCTTGAGAGTACTTAGGGTTAACCCCTTATCCAGAACCTCCTGCAGAAAAGACAACACCTCTGGCACTAAAGCGTTGCCTGGTCGAAGGCCACGCTCTTCGCACCAGCGCTCAAAGATACGCCAAATACGAATATAAGCTATGGAAGTAGATTGCCTCCTGGCCTTCAACATTGTGGCTACCACCGACGTCGAGTAACCTCTACGACTTAACCTCTCCCTTTCAAGAGCCAAGCCGTAAGTGAGACGCAATCCACGTTTGGCCTGAGCAGCGGGCCCTGGTACAAGAGTTTCGCCCGAGTGGGTAGCTTCCAGGGACTGTCCACTAGGAGACGCACTAGGTCCGCATACCATGCTCTCCTGGGCCAGTCTGGAGCAATGAGAATCACCTGACCCTCATGATGCTCTATCCGCCGAATGACTCGCCCGATCATCGGCCATGGGGGAAAGACATAAAACAACACTCCGGACGGCCACGGCTGAGCCAAGCCGTCAAGACCTTCCGACATACGCTCTCTGTGCTTGCTGAAAAACTGACCGGCCTTGGCATTGTTGAGGGTGGCCATCAGGTCCATCACCGGCTGCCCCCATCGCCGTGTAAGGTCGTGAAAAACCGCTGTGTTCAACTCCCATCCCCCCGGATCTATCACATGCCGGCTGAGATAATCGGCCTGCACATTGTCCCGTCCTGCTACATGCGCCGCCGAAAGAGCTAACAGATGAGTCTCTGCCCAGCTCATCAACCGCTGACTCTCCTCTAGCAAGGCTGCACTGCATGTTCCCCCTTGCCGATTGATATATGACACTGTCACCGCATTGTCGGAGAACATTCGTACCGCTTTTCCTTCCACGAGCTGGAGAAACTCGTGAAGTGCAAGGTGCACCGCTCTCAGTTCCAGAAGATTGATGGACCAACCCGTCACCTCTGGCGGCCAGCACCTCTGAACCATGTGCGACCAACAGTGCGCTCCCCAGCCAAAGAGGCTGGCATCTGTGGTGATGAGCACCCAATCTGGCTGTTCTAATGGAACTCCCGCTCGAAGATGGGCGGGATCCAACCATCACTGCAAACTGTCGATGACTTTCTGTGAATATTCCAACTTTTGATCCAGGCGACTACCTTGTCAGCAATGCCTGCTGCAGCGGACGCATGTGCGCCCTTTCCCAGGGTACCAGAACCAAGGCTGCTGCCATGGAACCCAGAAGGTGTAAGTAGCGCCGCGCCGTTGGAGCTTTCAGGCGTAAAAACGCTGTTACTTGCCTCAAACGTTTTTGTACTCTGTCTTCCGGGAGAAAAACTGCTCCTATCGCCGTGTCGAACACCGCTCCCAGGTAAAGAAGATGCTGCACCGGCTGCAACTGACTCTTGGCCTGGTTCACCACCCAGCCGAGCTGCTCCAGGAGACTCACCACCCGTGCCATTGCCGCAATCAACTCCGACACGGACGGTGCTCGAATCAACCAATCGTCGAGGTACGGGTGCACCAGAATGCCCTCTTTTCTCAATGCCGCTGCCACCACTACCATCACTTTTGTGAACGTTCGCGGTGCCGTAGCCAAACCAAACGGCAATGTTTGGAACTGAAAATGACCCATGGATACCGCAAAACGCAAAAACATTTGATGCTCTGGTCTGATTGGTATGTGAAGGTAGGCCTCTGTCAGATCTATGGACGAGAGCACCTCTGTCGGCTGCACTGAACGAATAACTGACCGCAGTGTCTCCATTCAGAAGTGCGGAACTCTTAAACAGCGGTTCATGTGTTTGAGATCGACCCCTCTTTTTTGGGAACCATGAAATAAATTGAGTATCGACCTAACCCTAACTGGTCGTGAGGGACTGGAACCACCACCTGAAGGCGCAGTAACCGCTGAAGCATTGCAGATACCACTTCCTTATTTTCCAAAGACCCACATGGAGACACCACAAAAGCCTCGCTAATGGCCGAGCAAACTCGAGTGCGTAACCATCGCATATAATTTATGGTGGTCCAAACGAAAAGGAAGTTCTGTAGTCGTCTTTCCACAGGAATCTCCGTCTGGACCAACCTCCTTTCATTGGGGCTTTTTATTGGAGTTCTGCTGGGCCCCAAAATATCCCCTGCCGAACCCCCGAGCTCCTCGAAAGGACTGACCTCTGGATATAAAGCACCCTCTCTGATACGGGGCAAAGCGAGATCCTCTGAATCTGCGAAACTCTCGGGATTGTCCCCTGTGCAAACTGCTAGGTTTCTGACCTTTCGGGCGGTCCTCCGGAAGGTGACCCCCTTTGGAGTCTCCGAGATCCTTTACAATCTTCTCCAGGGCTGCTCCAAAGAGCAGCCTGCATGGACTTACCTTCTATAATCTGGTAAGAATTTCAGCTATCTGCTAGATAAGCTGCTGCTGATTCCAGCTTTGCACCTTCTGAGGCAGAGGCATCATTCCCTTCGGAGTGAGTACCCCCTTGGATCCACCGAATGGAGACCCTGGAGACATACGCTCCACAGATTGCCGCTCGTAGCGACAGCGTGCTAGCATCAAATGTCTGCTTCAGTAGGGTTTCCAATTTCCTATCCTGCAAATCCTTAAGGGCTGCACTGCCCTCCACAGGAATTGTCGTTTTCTTCGTTACCACTGACACCAAGGCATCCACCTTGGGCATCTTTAGTAAGTCCTGTTCCTCCTGTGGTAATGGGTACAAGCGGCCGATGGTCCGCGCCCCCCGCAGGGTAGCCTCCGGACATTTCCATTCAGATTCCACCATCTGCTTGATGACTCTGTGAACTGGAAAACACCTTTGCTCCGCTTTAAATCCCTGCAGCAGAGGATCCTCCAAGGGCTCCTCCTGAGCTGTTGGCAGAACAATATTTAGGGCTGCTAGCGTCTGGGCAATAAGTGCCTCCAATTCTTCCTTTCTAAAAACCCTAAAAACATTAGGATCTTCGCCTGGCCCCAGTTCACCATCCTCCAGATCCAGGGCCCACTGATTCATGCCTGTGTCTGAAAGAATTTCTCTCTCCTCAGCACCATGGAGCGCTGAGATGTGTTGACCGATGCTATCGGTGCTCACCTCAGCCCCCAAGGCCGATTTGGAGGACCCTTCCCCTGGGTCCAAAGGGGAGACTTCTTTCCTCTGAGCCTCTGACAAAAGGGGGACAGAGCCCTTGCCCTGAACCTGCTGCCACTTCAAACAATAGGCTTTATGTAGTGCCAGTATAAAGTATGCTGAAAAAACAGGCTCTAAGCCCCCCTGCGCCGAGGGCAATGGCTGTGAAGGAGCATCCTCCACCTGAGCAGGCTTTTTCGACTTCGACTTTCTTTTTGCGGGCTTTTCCTGACTAGATACAGGAACGGGAGCCTTATCTAAAATGGTCGCCATTCCCGCCTTTTCTGTCCCGCTCTGCAGATCTCCTACCGGGTCTAAGGCCTCTGGCTTGCCTTCCATGCTTCCGCGAACCCAGCGGTGCAGAATTTGACCTCTTCTCAGGCAAAGCCGACAAAGCCCCGCTTCAGAGAGCCCCCGCCGACAGCTACACTGCATGCACACCACCAGACTCGGCAGCATGCACCTCACACCACTAACGCCGAAACCTCGCGCTGAAGAAAAAACACTGCGACCCCGTTCAGCCGCTGCCGCACATGCTGTTACCGGCCTGAAAACCCGACGTACCTGGAACACCGCTGCCTGAAAAACTGTGCTGCTTCTTATGCAAGTCACTCCCTCCCGCTGCTAGCAGTAAAGTGAACTTGATTCCGGAGGCGGCCGAATGGTCTCTGGGGCTCCCAGAACCTCTCTCTGCTCTAGCCCGGTAACAGGAGCTGCTGTCTGAGGTAGGCTCGGCCTCCGCTGCCCTCCATGCAAACTCAGCAGCCAAGCTTTTTTTTTTTTTTTTTTAGTAAAGTAACCCCAGTGTCTTCGGTGAAGTTCTCTGCTAGGGTCCCCCACCTCCAGACCACTTTTTTCTCAATTGAGAAATTAAAACAAAAACCTGTCTTTTGCTAAAATTCCTTCTCGTTTCTCTGGGAGCCTGTCAGCTTTATGTCCCTTCCAGCTGCTGAGGACTGAAAGACAGGTTCTGACATCAGGGGGAGCCGGATAGGATGTCAGCAAAACTTCAGAATTCAGTCCTCAGCTGCTGGAGAAGATTGACAACCCTAATGTTCCTGGACTGGCCCGGAGAGACGAAGAGGAAACCACAGTGTTATTTGTGCTGTCTGCAGATCTCACATTAACTGCTGAAGTGGACCAGATATGGGTGGAGAGTAGGCATGTCTGTAACGCATGGTTGCCATGGGTATATTCAGTGTGTGGTAACAAGAAAAGTTGAAGATGGCAGGGCGCTCATAACATCATCTCAATGAGTGGCATTAGCTGCATCCATGATGTTGCCACGGTGCCATCTCTGTAATATTGGTGCATTATCTGCAGGGGATATGCTGTGCACGCCCTTAACAGATATTGCATGGCTTTTGCAGCAAATACCACGCTATCTGCACGTTTTTGCCACATTAGCTGCAAAAGATGAATGCACTTTAGTAAACAGAGCCCTAAGTGTAATATTCAGAGTATGCATGTCCCTTCCTAGACAGTCTCCTCATCCTCTGTTAGTTCTATAGCTGAAGAAAGAATGCAGCTTTCAGGGAAGTGGGAAGGATTAGGCATCTGATCAATCTTCCTATCTAATGAAAACACCTGAGAGAGGTGAGCAGTACTCCTTTCTGACATTGACAAGAAGGACTAAATGATACATATAAGGACTGCTTGGTATTATAGATATTTGTCCACTGTCTATCAGTGGCCTGTTCACAGACAAAGATGAAAGAGTTGCTGAAGTTACAGAGACAGGTCAGACAATACATGATCAAATGAACACCTCCCCATGTTTTACATTAAGAAAACTCTTCATGAATCTCAAAAACTGGATACTGTAATGACAGAAATCTATCTCTGGGGACATTATAAGCTGAGAGCACAGTAAGATATACTCTGATGGAGGACATTTATAGTCCAAGGCAAAAGAAATGATAAAATTATGTAGTATGAAATTTGGAGGACACCAAATGGGGGTGGTGACCATTCTTGAAGCGTCAGATGGTAAATCACTTCTATTTAAATTAAAGTTCGCCCAATGAAAGACTTTCTTGCAGGTATTACAGTACCTTGAATTGGCCATAAACTCTGCACTGCTCAATTTCCTCATCATTAGGACTAGTTATCTGAGGTCTGAATGCAGAAGGCAACCTAAATACTCTGCTATTAGAGTTGTGAGGGACTGAAACTTGCACAGAGGCAGAACTGAAAGAGAGAACGAGTTCTGATTAGGTCAGTATGGCCCTACGAAAATCACTGTGTCTGGCTGTTTTTGAAACTTGGGAATGATTTTTACTATTATAGGAATGGGAGGGAAAGCACAGAGGAATGGCCAAGTCCAATTTAAGACCAGCACATCCCTCATCAGCTGATCCAGGGATGAGTGCATTGAACAACAGAGGCGCAACTTTATATTTTTGGTGCTAGCAAGTAAGTCTATTTGTAGAGTGCTCCAGGACTGAAAGATGTACTGCAATATTTGATAGTCCAGAGACCACTCATGGGGTTGAAAAGCTCTGCTGAACTTATTTGCTACATGGTTCTGATTGCCCACAATGTAAATAGCCTGGATTTTTATATGATGAGAAATTGCAAAGTCTCAAATTCATGCTGCTTCCTAGTATAGGTGAAGGGAACCCACACCTCCCCATTTGTTGACATAAAACATGGCAACTTCCTCGTCGGCCTGTACTGATTGGTCCTGAAGATGATATTCACATATTCAAAAGGAGTAAAACATTGTCCTGAGTCCCAGACAAAAATAAAGAGAATTCATTCAACTTGGGACCAGTCTCCCTGCCTATGCTCAGAGCAGAAAAGGGCTCCCCAACCAAACTTGAAAGCATCTGTTATTACGGTACACGAATACTCCAGTGGTGCAAAGGAGACACCTCTGCTCTGAGTTCTGATATCCACCACTGTAATATGGTTCGCAATGAAGGAGATGGATGTACTGTGGTAGAAAAAGACTGGGAGCACTGATTTCATTGGAATTTGTGATCACATTGTAGTCTTCTTATTTAAGCAGGCATAATCAGGCCGATCCAGAAAGCCTCCTTTGAAGTCAAATGCTATTAACTATGTACACACCGATAGCATGCGACTTCAGCATCAGCATGCAGAAAGGGGTGCATATGCAAATTAGCCACGTATTAAACTTTGGTGCAAATGTCAGTGTTAAACTTGGAGAGCAAGCCAAACAAATGCGCACAGAAGTCGGTGCAAGTTTGGCATGCTCTCCCAGAGAAACAGGGTCATCTGAGGGAAGTTTGACACTTCACCTCAGATGATCCAGGCTTTGGAGAAAGCCCCCGATGCCATCAAAATACTGTCCTGGAGCCAGTGCCCCTGACACCGACCCCCGACAGAAACCAAATCCCTGGTGGTCCAGCGGCCCTGATCCCCCCATCCACCCAATTAAAAATAACCCTGGTAACCCAGCAACCCGAACACACCACGTGGTACCTTTACAATGGAGTGGGAGCGCTGCCCACACGCTCCCACCCCTGCATCGCCATATTGAAAAATGGCAGCACCTGGCCCCATGCGGTGCATCCTGGGATGCACTAGGCAGGTTCAGACTGAATGCCTTATATGGCAGTCTGACCCCACCTGATGCATCCCAGAATGCACAGTGCGGGGCCAGGCTTGCCATTTTTCAAGATGGTGGCACAGGGGCGGGAGCATGTGGCAATGCTCCCGCTCCATCGTAAAGGTACTAGGTGGGAGTTTCAGGGCCACTGGGCCAACAAGGTTATTTTTAATTGGGTGGGTGGGGGATTAGTGCCGCTGGGCCACCACAGTTATTTTTAATTTGGTGGGTGGGGGATTCGGGATCACTGGACAACCAGGATTATTTTAATTTGGTGGGTGGGTGGGTTGGGGGGGATTGGGACCGTTGGGCCATCAGGGATTTTGTTTCTGTCTGAGGTCGGTGTCGGGGGTACCAGCTAACTGACAATATTTTGATGGCATCGGGGCTTTCCCCAATGCCTCGATCCTCTGAGGTGAAGAGTCAAACTTACCCTCGGATGATCCAAGCATTGGAGAAAGCTCCCAATGCCATCAAAATACTGTTGGGGACATGCGCAAGACATTTAAGCCATCTGAGACCCAGGTGTAGAGATATTTTGCGCTTTGGCTGGTTACGTAATACTCTATGTGTTTCTCTGCATTGGGCACAGACAATATCAGCATGCCATTTTAATATGCACAGCTCATTTGTCTATAATTTCAATACACTTGGTGTTATTGTGTGCACTTGCTTTTCCTTTGCTGTTTACATGTGCGTCAGTCTGTTTTCTGCATTTGGCATGGTGGAAATTGTGTGTATAGGTTGTGTTATCTGCACGCAATTGCCATATTTAGTTTTTTGCATCGGCCTGAATGTGTACCATAGCAATTATGTGGCCTAACATCTGTAAGAAGGTTCTGGTTGTAACTACTGATGAGCACTGAACCTTCTTTGCAAAATGCACAAGTGACAGGCATCTATCTTGTGGCCTTCTTCATTGATGAATCGACTGCTACTGAAGAATGAACGAGCAGAAGGTGAAAGTTAACTCTATATTTTAAGACCATTTTTACAGAGAAAGGCTGTATTGTTAGTGGGATGAAACTATCGATCACATAGGAGACCATGTATTAGAATAGTTAGAGTAGTCTATGGTGCTCCTATGTATTTTAAGTGGCTAAAGACATCTGATCGAGATTCTGCAGCACAAACGGAGAGAGGCACAGAGAAAGAGAGAGGAAAGAATAGAAGGGAACACCATAAATGACAGCTTCCAAGTTGAATCAGAATTACACACTAACCATTAGTAAAGAGAATCTGAACTTGTGTCTCAGAATTTCATATGTCTCATAGATCAATGTCACACTTCTTCCCTATGGCCCATTTTCACAAATTTTAAGGTGTGCAAAAATTATGTAAAGGAACAAAATTCTGCAACAGATTACAAATGCTCTCTTTCCCTACACTAGACTAAATATCTTTTATTGAATCATGACAGAAAGGTCTCGGGAAGTGAATATCTCCAGATACAAGATTTAAGAAGCATAGGGATTTTGTAGAATAGTTCATATGCATATTGGCCCCTCTATCATTTTATCTTATTTGAATATTTCCTATAATTCTAATGAGATAACTTTGCTGACCTGACATTAGTTAATACTAATTTATTAATTAATTAATCTATTTATTTAGACAGACTTGTATACCACCTTATCCTACAATCAAAGTGGTTACATAACATCACAATTGGGTTACATTTAACATTTGGGAGCTTTACAACATTTAATATGAGGGTATTTAACAACATTGATACAACACAATTTGAGGGTTACATTTATCCTAATGGTGTCGTGAGTTTAGCTAGGTTGGTTAGGTATTATTTTGCAAGGGAGTTTACGTTTTATTCCCGCTCGGGTGTGAGCTGTTGTGTATCTGGTGGGGACTGTTGTCTATATGCTCGTAAGTTTCTGTGAATAGCAGGGTTTTAAGGGTCTTGCGGAAGTCTGTGATGTCCTCTAATTCCCTTATTTCTAATTACTGAATTCATGAACTGCAAAGTGATGCTGTACTGGTACCATCAGAATAATGAATGTGGTATATAGAGGTAATTCAGCTGTTGAAGTCAGCTTTCCATAGCAATCATCAGTCCCACATCCCACTTTTTCAAAGTATTTGCATGCAATTAAAATACAGCATGGATCAGAACCATGACAAGTACATCCAATCACTAAGGTAAGCTAAGTGCAAAAGAACTTCCAGTGATAGCCTCACATCCAAATAAACCCCCAAAATAGCACAGGGCACTCATCCATTTTCACTTCTCTATAACCACCGTTAATTGCGCCTAATTCAGCACCATGGCTCATATTTCTGTCTCAGGGGCCGGTGTGTTAACTCAGCAGCTTCCTCTTTGTCTTTTAAGGATTGTACTTCCTTCGTGCCTCGTGGGACTGATTACTGATATGCAGAGCTGACGCCAATAGCTGAATAACTGCTGTGTAACAAGTTCATTATTCTGATGGACCCAATACATCACCACTTTGCAGTTCAGGGATTCAATAATTAGAAATGATTCATAGCTCCCTGATCTTGAGTTTTTGTTTCTCACTGATGTAACCTACAATATGAATATAAGCTGGGTAAGTTAAGATGTGCACCAAGAAATGAAACCATCTAGTAGTCTGCCAGAATTTTATACTCTGTGTGGCAGAAGTTGCACAATTTACGAAATAAGTGTCATCTCCAAACTCTGAAATATGCATGTACTTGCAAAAAGCATGTGCGTACAAATGTGTGCACACAGATTTGTATGCACACATTTTTATATGACAAGCACACTGACATGCATGTTCAGGAACATCAGCAAAATGACAACCAGAGCCAAAGAGCCTAATTTTGATCCCACTGACACCCTCTTTCTGGCCCAGATAATAGTGGAGAAGCAGCATAAGCTCTTCCCATAGAAGGACTAGGAGAAGCTGAACCAGGCATAGGCATACCTGGCCTGGCACTTTAATTGTCATGCTTCCTACCTAGAAAGGCAGGAACCTACAGGAGGGAATATTCAGGGACTACAGCATAGCTATAGAGCAGGGGGGCTCATAGGGTACTTGGAAGATTAGAGTAATTTGGTATCAGGGACACTTCATCTCCTTATGGGGCCCTGGGCAAACATTTGCAAATGGGCCCCCCCCCCAATGAGCAGCACAGAGCAGCACAGGCAGCGGCTCTGTTCCTCCCTTCTGATCCCTCAAGCCACTTGCAAGTGAAGTAAGTGGCACTTCTTTAGTGAACAGAATGACTTGCAAGCAGCCTGAGGGTGCAGAATGGAGGAACAGGGCCACTTTTACCTATGGGCAGCAGGGCCTCCATTGAGCAGGGGTCCAGAGAAGCTGCCCCTTTTTCCCATAAGTAAAAGCGGCCCTGTTTGGTATGGGCTAGAATGTAGCACTAGTAAAGACCTAGATGAAATCACTGTGCAGCATAAGCGCAAAGCTGGCAGATGGGCACACTCCGCTCTGGGCCCCTTTCAGGTGTCTTGACTATGGCAAAAACAAGATCCCAGCAGTGAGAGGGGGGTCAGAGGAGTGGGTTGCAGTGCCGAGATCCTATGTGGGGATCATACAAGTGAAGGGAAAGAGTGCTAAGGGGCTAGAAAGAGTTCACCAGGAACGCACTACTGCTTGACATGGTCAAGCAATTTATTGAATGCATGAGTAGGGTACACAGAATATCAAAACTCCAATGCAACTTTCACCTAAATTAATGAAGTTTCTAACTCAACTTATCTTTATCTTTAAAAAGGACGAAAAAAATCCTCAGAATAAAAGCTGTGCTACTTTTGTCTGCAAACGTGTGTAGTTTTTCTGTCATTCCTGTGCCGCTCAGCTGAGCACATTTTGGCTCAAATCCCGCACTCTTGAGGACTTTATACACTTCAAATTCATTCTTGCCTCTTTCAAGTCAGCCATAGCACTCGCCAAACAAGACTATTATGTCCACCCGACTAACTCTCTTTCCTCTAACTTGCTGTCTCTTTACAAATCTCAACTCATTCCTCAAGGTGCTTCCACCTCCAACCCCTCCTTCCCTGTCTGCCCAAACTTTGGCTATTTCCATGACAAGGTCTACAAGATTACACTTGAATTCCCCATGAGGTCTGCTCCATCCTCTCTTCCCCCTCTTCACTCTCAGCTCTTTCTCTCAACCCCTGCCACCCTTTCTTCCTTTTCTAAGATCTCTGAGGAAGAAACTACACATCATCTTCCTCCTCCAAATTCACTACCTGCTCCTCTGATCCTATTTCCACCTGTCTCCTAAGCTCCATCTTGTCCACTCTCATCCCTCCCATCTCTCATATTCTCGACCTATCGCTTCCCACTGCAACTGGTCCTGCAGCCTGCAAGCATACTGTGGTTACACCTCTCCTCAAGAAACCCTCACTAGACCCTACCTGTCCTTCTAATTATATCAACCCATCTCCCTCCTCCCCTTCATTTCTAAACTACTTGAACATGCGTTTCACCGCCATTGCTTTGACTTTCTCCTCTCTCATGCCCTTCTAGATCCATTGCAATCAGGCTTTTGTTCTTTACAATCTACTGTTGTCTCTTTCCAGAGTCTCCTGTGACTTGTTTCTGGCAAAATCCAAGAGCCTTTACTTGATCCTTATCCTTGTTGACCTTTCTGCTGCTTTTGACACTGTTGACCACCACCTTCTCCTCGATACCTTGCCTTGCTTGGTTTTAAGGGATCTGTTCTATCCTGTTTCTCTTCTTATCTCTCCCACTGCACTTTCAATGTTTGTTCTTGTGGATCCCCCTCTACTACTATCCTGCTCTCAGCTGGTGTATCCCAAGGGTCTGTCTTGGGTCCACTCCTTTTCTCTCTCTATACGCAGTCCCTTGATGCACTCATCTCCTTCCATGATTTTCAGTACCATCTTTACACTGATGTCTCTAAGATATACCTCTCTACATCTGAAATCTCTCCGGCAATCCAGGCCTGGATCTCTGCCTGCCTATTTGACATTACTGCCTGGATGTTTCACCGCCATTTGAAATTGAACATGGCCAAAACCGAGCTTCTTATTTTTCACCCTAAACCCACCTCCCCGTTTTCTCCTTTCTCAGTCTCTGTGGATAATGCTCTATTCCTCTCTGTTTCCTCGGCTCGCAACTTTGGGATCATCTTTGACTCCTCCCTCTCCTTTTCCACACATATCCAACTGATAGCTAAAACCTGTCGTTTCTTTCTCTAGAACATCAGCAAAATTCACCCCTTCCTTTCTGAATATACTAGTATGACACTTATCCACTCTTTAGTCACCTCCCGTCTAGACTATTGCAACCTCCTCCTGGCTAGTCTCCCTTTGAATTATCTCTCTCCCCTTCAATCTGTTCAAAACTCAGCTGCATGGCTAATCTTCCACCAGCCTCGATATGCTCATATAATCCCTCTTCTCAAGTTGCTTCATTGACTCCATATCTGTTTCCATATCCAGTTCAAGCGTCTCCTACTGACCTATAAGTGCATTTATTCTGCTGCTCTTCACTTCTTTTCCTCTCTTATCGCTCACTACACTCCTCCTCGGGAACTCCACTCTTCTGGCAGGTCCCTTCTATCTGTGCCCTCCTCTTCAACTAACAAACTCCAGACTTCGATCCTTCCACCTTGCTGCTCCTTATGTTTGGAACAAACTTCCTGAGTCTATACGTCAGGCTTCATCTCTGCCAAGTCACCTCTTCAAGACCACTTTTGGATCTTGATCTGCTTAGTCTTCTATGTGTTTCCTTACCATTTTCCTAGATATATCCTTGTCCTCAGCTGTTGTGTTGTCTGTCTTGACTAGATTGTAAACTCTGATAAGCAGGGATCGTCTTTTTTTTTTTTTTCGTAATCTTGTTTATTGGTTCAAAATACTACACCTGAGGGCAGTGTGTGTACTTACACTGCGCCCGGTATACAAAGCACATGAAGCAATATTTACACTTTTATATTCAATATGCTTCCCCCCCCCTCCTAATTCCCATTCCCCCCATCCCTCCCCTTACACCCTCCACCTCCTCCTCCATGTATCTGACAGTGGTCCAGACATTCAGATCCTGAATCATACTCCAACTAGTTAATCGCCACATTCCAGTGACACTACTCCCCCAATTACACAAGTAGCCCTAGGCCCACCTCTACCCAGCCCCCAGTCTGGAGCCTCCTAGAGAGTCAGCAGATCATTACGCATTTGGGATGCTGGAGCATTTACATATCATTCCCACAGCTGCAGAGATGCCTCCCGCCTCCTCCCATTGCCCCTAGGTTCCATGCATTCTAAAAGCATCAGTTGGTTAAGACAACTCCGCCACTCCCAGAAAGTAGGCATCACAGTCTCCCACCATCTGTGAAGAAGAGGCTGCTTGCTTACCACACATGCCTTCTGGACGAATAACCGTATCCACCATCCCTTGGGAAGTAGGGTCGTTAACTGATCAAATATCATAAGAGTCCAGGTCTATTCCACCCTTTGGCCCACTAGTAGGCTGACATATTTTTGAATCTGGCTCCAATACCCCTGGATTGCCCCATAGTGAAACCACATAAAACCCAATCCTGCCATCGGTATTGAGCACCATGGGCAATTCCCCTCCTGTGTCAAGTGGCTCCGCAGCGCCCATCATGGGGAAAAATGGGTATGGCAGACCATCAAAAACTGTATCTTTCGCAATCTTGCCGATTGAACCAAACCCGGAATACACCGTATTATGGTAATATCGTGCCCAGGGCGACTGGGAACCCCAATTCCTCTGCCCACTTCCACTCCATTCTGGAGAAATCTGGAAGACTCATCCAGTTGGCCAGCTTAGCTGAATACTGGGATACCGATACACGCCTCTGTTCTCCCAATTCAAAAAATTGCAAGATTTGTACAGCCGTCTCTACCATTAAAGGCTCTTGTGGGAGGAACCCTACATAATGGCGTAGCTTAAAATAGGCAAAAATATGTCTATTTCCCAAGCCGTATTCCTTCTGCAATGTTTGAAAGGATTTACAAGCACGCAATATATCAATCACATGTCCCAAGTTGCGTACCCCATTCGCCGCCTATTCGTAGAACAATTGTGTATCTGTGCCAGGCAAAAACTGAATATTGCCCCGAATGGGCAGCCAGCTAGAGACGGTCGATGATATCCACTGGTGTGAACTGCGACGCTCCTGCCTGTGTCCTGGGAGCTAACAGGCAGGAGTGGCCTTATTGTCCCTTAGGAGTAGAGGTAAACTGTTCCCTAGGGATGATGGGAATTGTAGTTCACTCTATTTTCTCTCGGGAATAAAGTGTAGTTGCGACCAAAGATGGTAAGGCTTGCAAGAAATATTTATTTGTATTGGGGATGTTTCTCCAGCGCATCAAAATTCATATACATAAACGTAAAGGGTGCACTTTTAACATAAGCAGAAGTAAATAGGAACTTAGGACAACTGAAATAGAATTAGCTTTAACTTCAGCTTTTCATCTATGGAGGAGCTTAACTCAGCTCTGCCTCGAGTGGTAACTCTTGGACATTGCAGCCTCATAATACCAGCTGTTCTTCTCACAGCGTGGGTTCAGAACACAGGTGCAGATAATTAACTCTTCACGGCACAGGCAGCAGAAACAGCAACGTTTTGTATTCCTTTTATACAAATGTGCAAAGCTTCTTTTATACTGCTATTCTTTACAACATACAGAGCAGTCCATGCTACAAGGGTCAGTGCCTACGGTAGGTAAATCATTTTCTACCTGCATCAAATCCTCTGAGTGAACAGAACTACTATCTTCATTAAGCTTCTGCTGTTTTCCTGCTTTCAGCTCTAGAAACAGCTTAAATTCTTGGAGGAGCAATTCAGCCTGCTGGTTATCAGATTGGCAGTTGTTAGCAAATGTTATGCCCTTCTCCCAGTCCCTAACAGTTCCTACTGCAGAGCTTGGCTTGTACAGTTCAGGGCAATGAACAGGTTCCTTCAACAAAGCACTAAAAATAGGAAGTTGTGCTTTACCTTCTCTATCATGGCTTGTATCAGAACTGCCTTCTTTCTGCCAGGCTCCTCTCCTCTTTGGTAGCTCAGGAGCTTTCCAGGTGTGGGTTTTTCTTGGCTTTCCAGGTCCAGGCTCTATCCTGTAGAATGAGTTTCCTTCAGCGTGTGCCTGCCTTTGAGGCTTTCTATTCCAGGGTTCTGTCTTCTCCCAGGACTCTAAAGCATGGCTTCGTCCCTCTCTCATAGGGCTCCTCTTAGCAGCACTTTTAGAACTCCTTGCAGACCCTTTCCAAACACTCTCAACTCTTCCAGACTCACTCGTACAGCCAAACTGCTTCCTGGTCTCTGACCCTCTCTCCGACGACCTCTTAGAGCCACTCTCCCACCTCATCTGCTTAGCAGCCTTGTTCAATGCTTTAAAAAGGGATTCTTTTCCCGGCACACCTTGTCCAACCCCTGGGTGTGCCCAATCAGCATTGCCTAACTCCTCCCCTGGGGTGGTGTCTGTGTTCATGTCAGCAGAGCAGTATGTTTTTTTCCTTCTAGGATTGAAAATCCTGTGTAAATCCTTTCGCTTTTCAGCATTTTCTTCTATCTCCATCTCTTCTGGAGGGCATTCTTCACCACAGAACAAAGAAAGCGTCACACTCTTTGTATCGGGGTGATCAAGATACTCTGCGTTAATCATTGTGGCAGAACAGCACTGTCCAAGTATTATACTGCCAGCAGGGAGTATGAAAAGTAAAGGCCTCCTCCAATGCTCATCGTATATCCCAACCAATCCCCCAAGTGATGCAGTTGGCAGACCCACGCATGACGATGAAGGTCCTGAAGGCCCAAACCTCCATGCCTCCATGAATCCCTCAAGCATGCCAAAGGTAGTCTAGCTCTTTTCCCCTTACACAAAAACCCCTGCAAAGCTTGTTCAATCAAAACAACATCTTTGCATAGGAGACAAAGGGGGAGGTTTTGTAATATATAAAGTAGCTTAGGGAACAGCACCAAATGGATTGCCACTACTTGCCCCAGTAGGGACAGCAGTAGAGAGATCCAGTCCTATATTTGGGTCAGCAGCTGCTGTAACACTCTGGTGCATTTATGCCTGTAGAGTAAGCACGGGTCCCCTTTTAACTGAATACTCAAATACATGAAGGTCACGTCCATCCACTGCAATGGAAAGAAGGGTCCCCATGATGAGCACTGCCCCCCAGCACATCCAACGCTTCAGACTTGTCTTGATTTATATGCAGCCCTGCTATCTCCCCATACACGGCAAATTCTGCAAGCACTCTGGGCAGAGACGTTTGTGGTGAGATAAGGTGTACCAGCATGTTATCTCCAAAGGCAGAGACTTTTAATTTTACCTGCCTTATCTGAACCCCTGGTGCTTCCTTGCAAGCAATCAACTAATGTATCAGCGGATCCAAAGATAAAACAAATAGCAGTGGGGACAGGGGGCAACCCTGTCTCATCCTGAGCCCCAGATTAAAGACTTCCGAAAGCCACCACTGTCGCTATAGGCTCAGCATACAAGCGCACCATACAGATGAATTGGTCCCCCAAGCTGTAAAGAGGTAGGAGCTGAAATAGGTATACCCACCCCACCCAGTCAAATGCCTTCTCAGCATCAAAGCTAATCAGTAAAGATGGCAGCTGATGTTCATGGACCCACTCAAGGGATGTTATAATCTTCCGTAGGTTGTGGGATGCATATGGACTTCGTATAAACCCCATCTGGGACTCCTGCACAAAACCTGGCAGCATAGACGCCAAGCATTCCGTAAGACTTTTGGCCAACAATTTCAGATCGAAATTAAGCAGGGAAATCAGCCTATATGATGTGGATTGGAGGGGGTCTTTCCCAGGTTTTGGAAGCAGCGTAATATGCACTCCATTTGCCCCCAGACCATATGCCCCTGCTCTGTGTCTGGAACATATCTACCAAGGGGGGAGTCACCAGGTCATGTAAGAGTTTGTAAAATTCAGCATTGAATCCATCCAGGCCTGGAACTTTACAACACTGAGCTGTTTTAATATCCTTTTGCACTTCCATTGCCAATATTGAGGGCCCCAACAGTGCCGCCTGCTGATCTGTAAGTTGCAGTATAGACAGGCCTTGCAAATAAGCTGATATCCATGTGGTGGAAACCTCCTCTCCAGCAAACAGAGTTTAGTAAAAAGCATGAAAAAGATGCAAAATCTTGGCCAATTCCCTACAGAGACAGCCACTCTCATCCCGTAAGGCTGCCATAGTCTGTGGTCCTCTGCCCCCCTTAAGACAGCACGCCAGAAGGCATCCTGATTTATCGCTGTAGCAATACAACTGGTATTTGTAATACATCAACAACTTTGCCCATTGATGCAGTGTTTCGTTAAGGGCAGCTTGTACCTCCATAAGCTGGGCCTTGGTCAACGCAGTGGGGTGTAGAACATGATGCCTTCGCTCCAATACCACCTGTTTCTCCAACTGAATCACCCTGGCATTAAGTAAGCGTCGTCTCCTGGCTATGTAGGCTATGATGTCTCCCCTACGGACCATTTTTGCAGTTTACCAGAAGAGTTCTGGTGCCTTTTTATGTTGCGCATTATATTTTATTTATTTATTTAGCTGTATTTATATCCCGCTTTTCACCGGGTCAAAGCGGTCAATTGGGGGATACATTTAACACGAGGGGATATGAGACACATACGATAATACTTACAGGGAACATGGGCAATGGAGGGTTAAGTGGCTTGCCCAAGACCACAAGGAGTATAGGACTAGAAATCCCAGTCCCTCCGGCCTGAGATTGCTGTCCCCAGGTGGGACTTGAACCCCCGGCCCTCCGGCCTGAAGTACCTTGTCCTATAGGTAGGTATAGATAGCAAACAACTGCAGCACTTGCGAAGATAAACATGAAACTGCTCATCTTTATACAGATAATAGGGAAAGCGCCAAAGGTGCAGCTGTGTTGTCCACTTTGTCCACTTCTGCCATTCAAAGTCTACCCAGACGGGAGAGGTCAGAGATCTCATCTGGGCCAATCTGCATGTCTTCCACCCATGTGAATAGAGGTTTGGAAATCAATAAATATTCAATTCGGGCACTGGTCCCGTAAGATCGGGACTCTAAGAGTAGTCTCATTGCAGGGGGCATAAAAGACGCCAAGGGTCTACTAAGCGTAATCACAGCTTAAAATTACAAAGAATACGTGTAATAACTCTCCTGGCTTCCACCACCCCCCCCCACCCCCCCGGCACAAGACATCCACCATTGGGTTCAGGACTCAATTGAGGTATCCGCCCAGTATAAGAGGAACCTCCAGGTAGTTCCTCTACTCTAGAGGCCAATTGTGCATAAAAAAGAGATGTCCAGGTTATTAGGGCCATATAGGCTGCAAAGAATAACAGGTTTACCATCAAGGTGGCCTCGTAGGATAAGATATTGGCCAGACTCATCTAATAACTCAGCAGTACAATCAAAAGGGACGTTCTTAAGGATCAAAACGGCCACTCCCTCCTTCCTGCCTTGTGCTGGAGCTTCAAATACCTGAACCACCCAGTATCTGCCCAACTTAGCATGTCCAGAAGCTGTCTGATGAATTTCCTGGAGAAAGGCTATATCACACTTATGTCTAGCTAAGGCTCGGAGGATTTTATAACGTTTAATAAAGGGTATCTAGTCCACAAACATTCTAGGTTATAACCCTAAAAGGACTTCCCACACCACGAACCTATTACTTGTCCAGCTCTGTCTCTCTCCAATAGCAATAGGGGTCCCCCCCCCCCAGCCTAGGATCCCCATTCTCCTTTGCCACTGGATGTGTGTCTTCCCATTTACTCTCCCTCTGACACTACTCAGGCCACCATTCTACACGTTGTCCGCCTCCCATATATCCCTTATCTCCTCCTCCCTGTTCTCATTCCCTCCCCCAACCCTCTTGTCTCTCCATCTGCATCCCCCTTTTGGTCACATTTGGATGTACCAGGGACCCCCCATCTTGTTACCACAATCCCTTCCTCAAATATCTGTTTACCAGTAATCTGAACACCCCATTCATCAGCCTATCCACCCATTCATTCCTCATTCGCTCTCATTTCCTATCCCCCCCCCCCCTCCCAGTTATCTATTCCACTCAAGCACATGGGAGTCTTGTAGCTGGGTAGCTTTTCTCCCATAACTATATCACCAAGCATGCCCTAGAGCCAAAGTATTGGTGATCATGGCTGAGCCCTGCATCTACCAGGCATCCATCACACACTCCCCATCTGCACAGTTCCCCCTCCTGCCATCTTCTTCCCGTCCTTCGAGTCCCCTTTCAAAGCCATATCCACATTGCAAAAAGAAAGAAAAACATCCCCACAAGTCCATAAACAGTATAGCTCCAAACCTCACCACACAGATATAACCAATTAACATGCAGATTGATCTACTGTAAAGCCTTTAGTGTACAATTACAGTGTTCATATGTCCCCAGGGGTAATTTGCACATTTACTATGTTTAGCGCCCTGGCAGTCTCCGTATTCCTGGCCTGTGTGTCAAGGGACTATATGCATGGGAAGAAAACCAATGGAAAGTCTCAGCTGCTCTATAGAAAGGCACACAGGTGGTGCCTCCTGTGACCCAGTCTCAATTATCGCCAGCACATGTCTTGGATATGTTCGGCCCAGTTGTCCAGACAGGATCCCTCCATCAAATATCTTCCAGCTCAGTGGCAAAAATCCCATTATAAAGAATTAAACGTCCCATACTTGCTGTCATACCTCTAACCAAGAAGCAGGTATTTGTCCAACCCTAGCTTGTCAACACGGGTGCCCCCCTTAAATCCCTTCGTGGACATCAGCTTTTATCAACAAGTTTCCCCAGCTTGGGAGCCAAGCAACATGTGGACATACGGGGCAGCGAGGTCTGCCAAATCGAAGATTTTTGATGTGCCGTTCGCAAAAATCCGGAGGCGTGCTGGGTATAGGACCACAAATTTCACTTTAGCATCGGCTACCTGCTGGCACACTCTGGCATAGGCACGTCTTCGTTGGCTTAATGCTGGAAAGTAATCTTGAAATATTTTAATTTTTGTCCCCTCATGTTGGATCAGTCCCTGTGCATGGGCTGCACGTAGGATGTCCTCCTTTTGTGCGAAGTTAAGAAAGCGCTCCAGTACAATACAGGGCCTCTGATCTTGTGGGTGGAGAGGTCTTACCTTCAATAACTAGATCCCCGCTGAAGATTCCCAGCAGCAATACCAGTGGTAAGAGTGTTTCTAGATATCCCCTAAGCTCTGCATCTTTCACCGTCTCAGGAATACCTGTAAACTGCAAGTTGTTTATTTAGCTGTATTTATATCCCGCTTTTCACCGGGTCAAAGCGGTCAATTGGGAGATACATTTAACACGAGGGGATATGACACACATACGCTAATACTTACAGGGAACATGGGCAATGGAGGGTTAAGTGGCTTGCCCAAGACCACAAGGAGTACCTATAGGACTAGAAATCCCAGTCCCTCCGGCCTGAGATTGCTGTCCACAGGTGGGGCTTGAACCCCCGGCCCTCGACCCTCGACCCCCGCAAGTTGTTGCGACGACTTCTATTCTCTAGGTTGTCTAGTTTGTTGGTGTGTTTTGCCATCAGGTCAGAGAGACACTGCAGCTCTTTTCCCACCTCAGAGAGAACATCCTCTTGCTGGAAGATCCTCTGCTCTGCCTGTTGTAAGCGGCTTCCAAATGCCGTGAAAGTTTGAGTCATAGCATTCAATTTGCCACTTAGTTCCTCTAATTTGGAGCTCAATGCCCCAACCACAGCAACTGTCACTTCCTCCACTAAAGTGGCTTGCGGTGGAGATGCAGGTAACTCTGTTGCCTCCTCTGCCATTTTTGAGGGCCCTGGAGCAGATTTCTTCCGATCTCTCTATTAGCTTTCTATTAGCATTCTATTAGCTTTCTTGGCCGCCACTGCAAACTTAGCAGAGAATTTCAATGTATTAGTCACGATGACCACTAGATGTTTTTCCTGAATGGTGACTCCCAGTGTAGAATCTTGCACTGTATAGCTATAGTTTGGATTGTTTTCCCTATCGAGGTCATTCTGTCCCACGAATAGCGGGGATTCGGCCCCCCTGCTGTTCCCGATTAACCTCCCCATATGAATAGGGAGTTTGTACGGGGAAGCTAGAAGGGGGTGGGAAAGGGATGGTGTGGAGGCAGAGACAGGGTGGACTGTGGGAAGTCTGTGGCTCCAGACTTACAGGGCCGATTCAGCTGTCGGCCCTGTGTGTCCGGGGCTGGCAGATGGCATGGGGAACTTATTCCGCCTCTGAATTGGAATAAGTTCCCCTAGACGGGGGACGATGACAGGCCCAGGGTGCACTGAAGGGTGGAGGGGGCACAGGAGATTCTCCGCAGCCCAACCATGGCTGTGGGAGGCCAGATCAGGGGTCGGGCTGTGGGGAAAGCACCAAGCCGGCTACAGCCGGGAACTGCGGCTCTAGAATGGAGCAGCGGTGCCATGGCAACTGGACTCCATTTATTAATTTATTTTATTTATTTAACATTTCTTATATACCGCCTTTCATGATATCAAGGCGGTTTACATTGAACAAACTGAAATTACATTGAACAGGGCATTATAACTTGGAGATAACTATTTTACAGGGAACATGGGCAATGGAAGGTTAAGTGGCTTGCCCAAGACCACAAGGAGCACCTGTGGGACTAGAAACCCCAGTCATTCCAGCCCAAGGTTGCTGTCCTCTAGTGGGATATGAACCCCTGACCTTCCAGCCTGAGGTAACTTGCCCCAACCACTAGGCCACCCCTCACTCCATGGCGCCACAGCTCCATTCAGGAGCCCTGACAGCCGGGCAGGCCTGCACGTAGAGACCTAGTCACGATTCTGATCCCGCAGGGTTAGATGTTCCCTATGGGATCAGAATCCCGTCTGCCCCTATGCGTCCGATTCCAATCGGGCGCACAGGGGCATGAACATCCCGGACGGAATGCCACCGTAAATGTATAACTTTGCACTTGTCCACTTTAAACTTCATCCTGATGGGTCAACACAAAATACTGCAGAAATCTTTCTGTCTACCCACTATTCTAAATATGATATCCAAAAGAGAAATGGAGGATAATGCCCAAATTCTTACAAAAGATATTCCAGAACCTGGAAATTAATTGTGCACCTCAATCAGACACAATGGAGAATCCCATGTAGGCATACAGTCTCTTTGGAAAATACAATCTCAAGTCAGGGCGCAAATGATAACTTCATAATAGGAGCAAAATGAGCCGTCTGGGAATACTGATCAACCACCACCAAACAAGCATCAGAGTTCAGAAAGTTGGTAATTAAATCCATGAAGATAGGGGTCCAAGGCAAAACTGCATTAGATCAGATGGTCCTAACCAAAACAAAGGCTCCACAGTCTTTAACCCTTTCAAGGCCTACTTTAAATTTTGAATCCACATTCTGCAGCCGGGTTAATTTTTGCATATTTCAGGAAAATTGTACCCGTCTTATTCAATATGTTCTAATAGTGATTTTCCTTCTGCTATGGTCATGTATTATATACCATTTGATAGGAATATTTGGTCAGAATTTTGGATCCTAAGAGTTTTGGGCTCGGCCTGGAAAGGGTTAAGCAGAAAGGACCACCAGAAGGTTCTAGAGATTAGCCTGACAACTTAGAATTATATTCCCATTTTAAAACATCTAGGCAACAATTCCTAGGAACAAAGGTGAGAGGCCCCAGGAATTGGACCATGAGATTCTTGAAATATTTTCTTCATAAGTTCCAGTTTCACAATGTTTACAATGTTCCTCATGTCTAGATTATAATAAATAGTAAACTGAAATCAGACAAAGAACACGGCCAACAGGCCTGAAAAGGCTTCAAGTGCCTGGCAGCAGGAATGATCATGACTTCCGTCCTCATGCAAACAGGAAGTCAGCAGTGATGGGGGCGGAAGCAAACAACCCCACAGTGCTGAAGTTTGAAATTAAGTGTCACAGGGCTCTTTCAAGGAATTGCTGCTGCTGTAGGTCCCAGTAAGGAGAGGCAGCGGTGACAATAAGGGGCAGGCAGGCAGGCAGTCAGCCAGGGAGGCCACAAGGGATGAGGCTCATCTCCTTGTGCTGGCCCTGGTAGTAGGTGTGGGGGAGGCATTAATTGCTGGGAAGGTAGTAGTTTTGGGGAGTGAGGCAGTTTCAGGATGGAGGGAGTAGAGAACAAAGGAGAGGCAGTTTGAAAAGAGCAATTCCCTAACCACTGTTTCACTCGGAGCAATTTATCCAAAAAGGTTAGTTTTGCACATATCATGACAGCATGAAAACTACTCATTGTAGCTAGCCTAGCATCCACCAGTAACCCCACACACACCACCATCAACAAGGCCACAGCCTCAACCATACCCAGAAACACACCCAAAGTCACATTCAGAGAGACAGACATATAGAGGAAAAGTGGGGAGGTATGGAGACAAACAGAGGGAGAGGCAAAGATGAAGCAGACAGAGGTAAGAAAGAGGGGGCATAGAACAGACAAGGAGTGAAAAAGTAGTATTAGAGTAAAAAGGAGAGTTAAGAGGAGGTGGAAGACCAAAAAAATTTGAAGAGCAAGACTGACTGACCATTAATTCTCAGAGGAATCTCCAGCTCCAACCATTACTCTACGTATCAGTTCCCAAAAAACAAGTTGCTCCAGTGTTAGGAGTTATTTATAGCAGCTGTAAAAATGTGTGCACATTTCTGAAGATATGAAGTCCAACAGAAAAAAGCACGAATCCACGTGCAAAGTACAAACCCAGTACGAAACGTGGATTGCAACGGAAGAATATATTTGATTTGATTTTATTAATAAACATCAGCCATTGGCCCGACACAGGCCGTATTTCGATGAACCTTCCTCAGGGGCTGAATTGGCTAAACACACAATAATAAAAGCATATACATAATAAGTTAAATAATTGAACACTCTAATATAAAACCATATAGGACTAAGAGACAAACTGTGAAAAAATTATATATACAAACATGTAAATCAAAATCATGCGTAGAAAACGTGTGTGAAAAAACTTACACCTGACATGTACATGCTAGAATCGGAGAAAAGAATAAAAACAAAGAGATGTACTTTACATATAATAAATAAATAATAGGAGTAAGTTTCTTTCGAAATATAAGGGACATTTTCAGTGCGGTCATTGCTCTGTATGCATTTACACTTTATCAGTTAAAAATTACTTTACCCACCCCATCAGTAATCGTAAATTTTATTTAGATGATTTTTCAAATTGCGCTACCAGCCATGTAATCAATGTTATTTTATGCCCCTGTAACAAGTTATACGTGGGTAAAACCACACGCCCGATACGTAATAGAATAATTGAACATAAAAGTTGCATTAAAAGAGGTGCGGTGGAAAAACCCTTGGTTACACATTGGCAAGAAAGTAAACATAAGATATCGGATTTAAGGTTTTTCGTAATCAAAAAAGTGAAGTTGAATTGGCGTGGTGGCAACATAGATAAGACCATTTTACGCCTGGAACACTATATTTTTAACCTCAACAGTTTACATCGAAATGGGTTAAACATGGAATGTGACCTTTCGGTCTTTCTTTAACATCAACACGTTGGGTTTACAGATATGTTTTTAAGAAATTGGCGCTTTATTCTACAAGAGTATACTTGTTTAATATTCTTCCACCAGTTAGTAGGAGGTTTTATTCATCAGGCAGTAGCGTATATATTTTTTTATGCTTAATTTATTCATTCATTCATCATTTATTTATTTATCATTTTAAAACAATTTTTATTCATTTATTGCCACTGGTTTTTTTAGGTTTTTAGTTATTTATTTATTATTCATTGTCCATTTATTATTTTACTTTATTTCATATAGTAAATTTTAGTTTTTATCATCCTCTCATGGTTTAACAGTCTTTTTTTATTTTACATATTCCCCTGTTGTTCATTATTAGTATTTAATTATTTCATAATATTTCAATACTTGTGCTCGTGGATATATTTCTGATTATTTTCACGTTTTTTTCAATACACTAGTTTTTAAAGACAGGTCTGCTTTATATTCTCGGTTGTTACATTTTCATTTGAGTTAGGGTGATCAGTATTTTGTGTACCGATAATAGGATGTTGTGTACAATATTTCCTTGGCCCTAGTTATTAGGTGACAATATGTTTTATTTCAAAAACTTAATAGTTTAGATCTTTTCTTTTTGAGGAAGACTGCCTCTAGATCCCAATTCGAATTTTTTTCCTTTGATAGATCTACATACCGGGGCCATGACGTCAGTATCTACTCTCCCGCCAATACTTTATCTACAGCGCAGATGCCGGTGTTTTTTGTTAGCGATCTAGCTGCTTTGGAAGTTAAGACTTCATGGCGATCTGCCGAAAATTTCCATCATTGTTTACTGCCAAGGTGGGTTTTTTGCACTCTTCACATTTTTAAAAAAAGCAATGATCAGTTTTTCCTTTTAGTTATTATATTTCTTCCACACTGGCTTCCTATTTGCATCGTTTTGTTTGTACAATTTTTAAGATATTCATAAACCGCGTTCATTAGTTTTCTCCCGCAAGCATCTTTTATAGAGTGTAAATGTCGGCGTCCTTTGTTAGCTATTTGCTGTCTTGAACACTAAGACAGCACGCTGTTTTGCAAAAAATTTCTTATTGCACACTACTAAGGTGCGTTTTTGTACTCGTTACAATTTCAAATTTAGAAGGAGCAATGATCAGTTTGTCGTCACTGTTCCACATCATTTGTTATATTTTTGATTTTTCCTGGGATTGCAATGTACATCATTTGGTCTGTGCAGGTTTTAAGATATTTCATAGTATAGGTGACACATATAATTTAGTCCAGTATGATGAATTATAATTCCTTGCGTTGTTTGTTAATCTTTTTCATGTTTTGAGGACCGGCACGTTGAAAGACCTCATAGCAAGTAGTCGTCGCTTGCCGTATTATTTAAGAATTGGATCAGAATACATACCAAGATACCAATATCTTGTGTTTCTATCACACAGGCATATATATATTTATTTTGACATTTTTAGCATATATACACATTGAATAGTAAGATTGCACGCTCTTTGTTTAACCATCATAGCAATAATGAGATCCGCCTTTGCACTTTATTCTCTGGGAAGGATCAAAAGGAATGCGTTTTTATTTAACATGAAAGTAATTGGTATAACGTTTCACAACCCTTTAGGTCCCTCATTTTTGTTAGACAGGTGTGCTCACACAACCCACTGGTCTCTAAGTTTCCTTCCCTTTGTTTTTCCTTTTTTCCTGTGTTCAACCCCTTTGTAACACAGACTATTACGGCATTTTGAATATAATATTTACTGATTATGGTGATCTTTAAGGTTTTTTGAGTTAGTTAGTTTCCAATATATGTTTTGATGCATTGATATAATTTATAACTTATAATGTTTTTAAGTATTTTATTACCTATTTACTCCTATTATTTATTATATGTAAAGTACATCTCTTTGTTTTTATTCTTTTCTCCGATTCTAGCATGTACATGTCAGGTGTAAGTTTTTTCACACACGTTTTCTACACATGATTTTGATTTACATGTTAGTATATATAATCTTTTCACAGTTCGTCTTTTAGTCCTATATGGTTTTATATTAGAGTGTTCAATTATTTAACTTATTATGTATATGTTTTTATTATTGTGTGTTTAGCCAATTCAGCCCCTGAGGATTGTTCATCGAAACACGGCCTGTGTCGGGCCAATGGCTGATGTTTATTAATAAAATAAAATCAAATATATTCTTCCGTTGCAATCCACATTTCGTACTGGGTTTTTTCATTTCTGAAGATATGAAATATGTAGTACATACCTACTTACATGTCATGCCCGATATATGCCCATTCCCTGCCCAGCACATGCCCAAAGTAGGTACAGATAGTTCTGTATTATGTCAGACATACAGGACACGTTGTGACACCGAAGTTCTGCCCTATACCTTTAAAACACAGAAAGCTGCTGAGTTTGGCACAGATTCTGACAGGAAGGGAGATCAAAAGCTTCACAGTTACCATAGGCAACCAAAGCAGGCTGAGACACGAGGTCTGAAGGCACGCCTAGCCAACAAACACTCCCCAGGTAATGAAGAGAACAGTTTGCACATGTGCAGGAAAAACGCCCCTAACCATGTATAAGAAACGTGGTAGGCAAACAGAGTTAGATCGAGGAAGAAAGCTGGTAGGGAGACCCAGCAGGAGTTGCAGTGAGAGAGGCTGAGTTGGATTCATGTGCTGATTCTGACGGTGGTTTTGGAGACTCAGAAGTTGAGAGTGATTTGGAAATTTGGCAAGTAAGGGAAGACTTGCAGCTCTCTAACAGAAGGTCAGAATACTCTCTCAGCCTAATGCTGTTTCATTTGAGTCTTGGAATAGAAAGCCAAGTAGGGCTTTGAAAAGAGATAGAAAGCCATTTACCAGCAGAGGGATTAACTGCAGGAAACCCTCACCTGTGACGCAGGAAGAATTTCCCAGACACAGAGGTCAGTGGGGAGAACGGAGAGCAGCTGGTAAGGAACTCTGTATTACTGAAAGGCAGAATGGCCTAAGATATTTACAACCTTGGGAAAAGGAAAGTAAAGTGATTGAGACATATGTATGAGTGAAGAAGATGATTGCATGTATTTAAAGCCTGGCAGAAAACTGCCAAGAGAGAGACCTATTAGAAACAGAACAAGGCAGTTTTACAAACTATCTGATAATTATTTGCCATACTGTGGAGAGAGAGGTGAAGAGAAGCCAGGGACTGATTGGAGAAGGTTCCAGACTCTCTGCCCTAAAGAAGATAAGACAGTTGATGAACCGATGTGCACGGAGCAAAGTGAATGCTTTCCCTATGTTGAGTCCCAATTCAAAATAGAGAAATATGTGAAAACAAAGGGGTCTGTTTACTAAACGGCGCACTTGTACGGGGCGCACATGAGCGCTCTAAAAGATGTATTTAAGTGCTCTTAAGCGCCCCGTACGAGTGCGCGGCACATTAAACGGGTCCCGCAAGCGTGCGCCGACAACGCGCACATTTGCGGGGCGGTGGTAATGTGCGAAAGAGGCGTGCAAAGGCGAAATGAGGGCGGAGGAGGAAGGCCCCTAGGGGCGGAGAGACGGGGTCAGTGGGCGGAATGTGGGAGGGGAGAGACTCGCCCGCACAGGAGCGTGCCCGAATCTGCATAGAAATATAACGCCAGTGAAACACTCGAGTTAGAGGTGCTGGTGCAGGGAAAAGAAACCGTTTCCCGTCAGCAATGTGCAGCACAATAGTGGAAGCCCCAAAAAACCGTGAGCAGTGTGAACCATGTGCACAGATCAAACTCCGTAATGTCACAGGGCACTAACCACACGGGCGCCGCGCACCTTAGCGCATCTGTCAATCACAGCTTCTGTTCTTCACGACGGAACGCCCACTCCTTATACGGCACCCGCTCGGTACTGCGGACCGCACACCACCGGCCTTTTAGTAAACAGACCCCAAAGTCACCATCTGACGTATATGAATCAATAAATGTCGGAAGTATAGCCTTGAGACAGTGAAACTACCTCTTGAAGCTATTATTCCATTTTACTCAATGATTTGTTAAGCCCATATAAGAGCTGTACAATAAATAAGGTGCAACACCACTTCAAAGTGTCACCACTAAACCATAAAAAGTCATGAAATTACTTGGAAAAAGACTTTAAAAAGCTTTAAGACACAGGGCCAGTGACCCACCACAAAAAGGTACTTATCTGAAGACTCTCAAAATGGCAGTCTCGACCCCGTTCAAACCGAAGCAGGCAATTGGCCCTGAAAAGCTCCCCTTGGAAAAATCTCAAGGAGCCAAAATCATAGATGAAATCTTGAAAGTAGCACATCAGCACTTGAAAGTAGCAGAGAAGCAGACACAGCACTGCGTTTCGGGCGATCCAAATCCATACGCCCTGTTTCAACGCTCACCAACTACACCGACCTCCTTCGTCGTTGCTGATCCAAAAGTGAGACGCCAGCGCATGCTCAATAGCGATCTGAATCCAATGACAGGAACACAGTTTAAATAGCCAATATCATGAGTATGTAAACATTCAAAAGCAGCAGATGAGATATACACACACTCTCAAAATAAAGTAGACCACTCTAATTCCTTATTTAAGCCCAAAGGTTGTACTGTGGACCAACGAAAAATCCACTGCTGTTCCAAAAATTGAAGTTGTTGTTCGCGATCACCTCCTTGGGGGTGTGCAGGGACATGATCAAGGACGCGCCACAAAAAATCATCAAAATGATGATGATGATCCACACAATGTTGTACCAGAGGGGCAGAAAGCACAGAGTGTTTTATTCTCGAAGCATGTTCATTCAAGCGTGTCCTCACAGTGCGGATTGTGCGACCTATGTACAACAAATGGCACGGACAGATAAGTACATATACTGCAAACGCAGTGGAACAACTTGTATTATATCGAGAAATATGAATGAGTGAAGAACCAGGAACCTCCCATTGAGTACCCTCTATCGTCCTTGAACAATGGGAACAAGAATTACAAGCATAATGACCAAGTGCTCCAGATTGATTCCTTCGGAGGCCCCTGATACAGTGGTTTTGACTTACCAAAAATTGGTTTTTCATGATTTAGATGAATTGGAGCGTTCAACTTGTCGGACACGTTACTATAATTTATCTGCCATGCAATGGACGGCTGTTAAACAACTCCGTGACAATCAGAATTTAGTAATTCGTCGTGCTGACAAGGGTGGTGC
Source organism: Ichthyophis bannanicus (assembly GCA_033557465.1). Taxonomy (NCBI): domain Eukaryota; kingdom Metazoa; phylum Chordata; class Amphibia; order Gymnophiona; family Ichthyophiidae; genus Ichthyophis; species Ichthyophis bannanicus. The sequence continues at coordinate 627,681,149 of CM066031.1, forward strand.
CACGGTCATACAGTCTTATGACCAGTATCGGACCCAGCTTTTGGATCAACTTAACAATTCGACTTATTATGCTAAATTATCTGTGAACCCATTTCCTGATTTACAAGTGACTATTCAAGATCTAATGTCAAAAGCTGTAAATAATAATTGGATCACAAAGAAGGAGCATGGATTTCTGGTGACTAAACATCCAAAGATACCTTTTATCTATACTGTGCCCAAGATACATAAGTCTGTTACAGCGCCTCCGGGCCGACCTATTGTGTCTTGTCGGGGGTCTTCTCTAGAGCCATTATCTAAATTTTGCGACAAGTTTTTACAACCATGTGCCCAGGGTGTCCCTTCTTTTCTTAAGGACACTACCCACTTTCTCACCAGACTTCAGGAAGTTGAGGGAGATTTTACTTCCTGGTGGCTTGCTTCTCTGGACGTCACTGCAATGTATACTAACATTAATCAAGACCAAGCACTGAACGTCATCACTCAGTTAGATCTTGCTTTGCCCGCAAGGATTCCTCATTCCTTCTTTATGGAAATGCTTACGTTAGTACTTACTTGCAATTATTTTCAGTTTGAGCAGGTTATATATCACCAAATTCAGGGTATAGCGATGGGAGCAACGGTAGCTCCATCTGTGGCTACTCTTTATTTGGCTGATTTTGAGTCTGTACACATTTATCCCTCCTTTTGGTTTAAGAATGTGACCCTATGGGTCAGATTTTTGGATGACATCTTCTTTTTGTGGAAGGGTACAGAGGCTGCTTTACATCAATTTGTTGCATGGCTGAACTCCCTTAGTTCCAATTTATCTTTTACTTTACAATACAATTTTTCTCAAATTGAGTTCCTGGATGTTACTGTTTGTAAGGGACCTGATGCCTTTCAAACTACTCTGTATCGTAAACCAGTTCAGAGAAATACCATATTATCGTATTCGAGCTTTCACCCAGGGTCTTTACGGAGAGGGCTCCCATATGGCCAATTCCTTCGTCTTCGATGTATCTGCTCCACTTTGAATGACTTTTTGATTCATGCAAAAGAATTATCGGAACGTCTTTTACAGCGGGGGTACCCTAGGAAAGTGATCCGTCAGGCTCTATTACGGGCAAAGTATACTCACCGTGAGTGGTTGTTGTCTGCGGGATTCCCTAACACTGATGATTCTCAAAACTTTGTAGCTGTTTTGCCGTATATGTCTCATGTACAGAAGGTCAAGCAAATTTTATCTAAGCATTGGCATATGCTACAACTACATCCATGTTTTCAAAAAACGTTACAAGTGGCACAATCCCGAGGCTCCAGTTTGCGGGATTTGGTGGGGGCTACCTCGTCTCCTCTGGATAGACAAGTGGCCAAATCTGGAGCACTTGGTCATTATGCTTGTAATTCTTGTTCCCATTGTTCAAGGACGATAGAGGGTACTCAATGGGAGGTTCCTGGTTCTTCACTCATTCATATTTCTCGATATAATACAAGTTGTTCCACTGCGTTTGCAGTATATGTACTTATCTGTCCGTGCCATTTGTTGTACATAGGTAGCACAATCCGCACTGTGAGGACACGCTTGAATGAACATGCTTCGAGAATAAAACACTCTGTGCTTTCTGCCCCTCTGGTACAACATTGTGTGGATCATCATCATCATTTTGATGATTTTTTGTGGCGCGTCCTTGATCATGTCCCTGCACACCCCCGAGGGGGTGATCGCGAACAACAACTTCAATTTTTGGAACAGCAGTGGATTTTTCGTTGGTCCACAGTACAACCTTTGGGCTTAAATAAGGAATTAGAGTGGTCTACTTTATTTTGAGAGTGTGTGTATATCTCATCTGCTGCTTTTGAATGTTTACATACTCATGATATTGGCTATTTAAACTGTGTTCCTGTCACTGGATTCAGATCGCTATTGAGCATGCGCTGGCGTCTCACTTTTGGATCAGCAACGACGAAGGAGGTCGGTGTAGTTGGTGAGCGTTGAAACAGGGCGTATGGATTTGGATCGCCCGAAACGCAGTGCTGTGTCTGCTTCTCTGCTACTTTCAAGTGCTGATGTGCTACTTTCAAGATTTCATCTATGATTTTGGCTCCTTGAGATTTTTCCAAGGGGAGCTTTTCAGGGCCAATTGCCTGCTTCGGTTTGAACGGGGTCGAGACTGCCATTTTGAGAGTCTTCAGATAAGTACCTTTTTGTGGTGGGTCACTGGCCCTGTGTCTTAAAATTTTTTAAAGTCTTTTTCCAAGTAATTTCATGACTTTTTATGGTTTAGTGGTGACACTTTGAAGTGGTGTTGCACCTTATTTATTGTACAGCTCTTATATGGGCTTAATAAATCATTGAGTAAAATGGAATAATAGCTTCAAGAGGTAGTTTCACTGTCTCAAGGCTATACGTCCGACATTTATTGATTCATATACGTCAGATGGTGACTTTGTTTTCACATATTTCTCTATTTTGAATTGGGACTGAAAAAAAAGGGGAGAAATTTTTGTTAGGTTGCTTGTTTGGATTTCCCTATGTTGAGGACATGGACTGTTCTTTATTAATAACTGATGAAACTTCTCTACGATAGTAGAAGATAAGTGTGCCTGAGAGAAAGATAAACGTGCACAGAGGGAACTGCCAACGTTGTTACCTGATTTCTGTTTGTTATAATTATTGGTTCTGTTCAAGCAAGAAGCTGTCTTTTCCTTTCACCTTTTGTTTTGCCAGAAGCATGGCTGCCTCTTAAGTTTGGTATTTTTGTACTGTTTTGAAAATCCAGCAAACCCCGGGAGGGGAATAAATCCTTATTTAAACCTGACCACTCCGTCTCAACTACACTTTCTTTCATAGAAGGGTCAGGCCCAGCAGTGTGCCTAGCTATCCACTACTAGTTCAGCCACTGCTGGTGACAACGTATATTACCCCTCTTATAAATTGGCATGCAATGCATAACTTCAATATACATGCCTGTATGAAAAAGAGCAAGCCACTCATGAATGTAGCAAAATATGACCTTGAGAATATACCACCGGAATTTAAAGGCTGCCTGCAAAATCAATCCATTGCTTCAGATACAAATGACAGAGCACCAGAAGAGTTATGGGATAGCATCAAAAAAGCTGTGCTTGAAGAAAGTGAGAAGTCTCTACAAAAGGTGAAAAAGCAAAAAAGGCCAAAATGTATAACCGAAGAAACTCTGAAAATTGTCCAGAAATGCAGAGAAGCTAAAGCTAGAAGAGAGAGAAAGGCAATCACAGAACTTTACAGAGATTTTCAATGTGCAAGACAAGGAGAAGTACTACAATGATGCATGCAAGGAAATGGAATCAGAAACCATTAGAAGAACAAAATCGGCTTTCCTAAAGCTAAGAGAGTTCAAGAGAAAATTCCAGCCTCGAAATGGAATGCTAAAAGATGCTCAAGGATCTATTTGGAATGATGCTGAGAAGATCAAGATAAGGTGGAAAGAATACAGCCATTATACCATAAAGATCAAGTAGACCAAGAGCCATTTCAATCTGTACCTTATGATAACTGCTGGTGATGAAAGAAGAAGTTGAAGGAGCACTGAAAGCATTATCAAAGAACAAAGCGCCAGGCATTGATGGCATTCCCAGTGAAGCATTACAGCAAACAGATGCAGCCATTATCATGCTTATAAGGTTCTGGAAGACAATATCATGGCCAACTGACTAGAAAAGATCTGTGTTCATACCAATACTGAAGAAATGTGATTCGACTGACTATGGAAATTATCACACAATAATTCTGATCCCACATCCCAGCAAGATTCTACTCAAGATCATTCAGTGGCGACTACAACCATACCTGGAATGAGAACTGTCTGAGGCACAAGCAGGGTTCAGGAAAGGCCAAGGAACAAGAGACATCATTGCAGATGTGAGATGGATCTTTGAAAAGGCAAAAGAATACCAAAAGGATAACTATAGGGCATGTTTACTAAACTCCGAAAATGTGCGCAGCCGCACAATAGCTCACTAAAAGCGGACTTAAGCGCGCTTAAGCGCCCCGCACACGTGCGATGAAGCCCCGCACCCATGCGCGTCACACTAACGGGTGCCGCACAAGTACGGGCCCGCAAATGTCCGATAGAGGCGGGGAATGGCTAACGGAGGGCGGAGGAAGTCCCCCGAGGGGCGGAGAGACGAGCAGAATGGGCAGGGAAGGGGAGGGGATAGGTGCCCCGCACATTATCGGGGCTGAATTTCAAAGGAAAAATAGCGCGAGTGAATCACTCGCGGTAGAATGCATTTAAAGGGAAGAGAAACCATTTACGTCAGCAATGTACAGCAAAACCGGGGAAACCTGGAAAACGTGAGCAGTGTGATACATGTGCACAGCCCAAAAGTGGAATTAAAAATAGAAAAGGACCACAACAAAAATTGTAAAAATAGTAATTCTGCTGGGGAACAGTTATAGTAATGGACAAAACTAAAAAACACACCCAGGAAAGCTCCAGCAAAAAGAAATGAATTTTGGAAAAGTGTACGGAGCGGAGACTCTTCCAAAAAACATTTCATTAGGAGCTTTCCTGGGAGTGTTTTCCATGGTTGCCCATTAATATCACTGTTGCCCAGCGTGGTGATATTGTGTCCCCCATTTTCCGTGGTCATTTCTGGGGTGTATGTGCACGTTTGTCACCAGACAGGGTGCATGTGCCCACAGTAAATATGCGTAGAGCAGGGTTTGCGACTCCATCCTGCCAGGTTTACCACCTCCAGGGGCTGCACTGTCTCTGTGGCCATAGTGTGGTGCAGCGGACAGAGCCAGTACCTCTAAGACCAGAGGGTCAGAGGTTCATATCCCAGCTGGGGCACTTGCCAGCCCAGTCCCTATATTTTACCCACCACTAAACAAAGATAGCACAGACACCCCTGTATTGCAGGGAACATAAGCATGGGGACAACACCCATCTTTTACCCACCACCGCACACACACCACAACAATGGGCATTACCTACAGCCAAATCCCCCAAATGCAGTCCCGTACTGCCACATTGCAATCAGGTCATCTGCTTTTTCTGAGAGAAGCTCATGCCAGCATGTTGGCGGACGAGTACATGTGGTGCAGGGGGCAGTGACTGCTAGCCACAGAAGACAGAGGCCTAGCCATGTGCAGGCTGGCACAGTCCACTGCAACAGACAGGCCCTGCCGGATCCACAGTCATGGACATTCCAGGGAACCCAGCTAATCTGTGGCTACACGGTGGTGCAGTGCACACAGACAGTGCATGCAAAAACAGAAGGTCACAGGTTCAAAGCCCAGCTGGGGCTACCACCAATCCTGGCCACATATTTTTCCCACAACTAAACAGTGATAGTAAGGACACACCTTTCGTGGTGAGGACATATGCAATGGTAATACGTCTATCTTTTACCCCACTGAGCACAGACACCATGAACAGGGGCAGTACCTAGAGCAGAATCTCCCAAATGCAGTCCTGGTGGGCCACACACCAGTCAGGTTCCATGCTGCCTGTGCTGTATATCTATGCACCACCCCCATGGCATGTAGATGTAGCTCATGCATATTCATGAGGGACAGCAGGAAAACCCGAACAGTGTGATGCAAACCTGGACTGGAGTTGGGAATCTCTGCCGTAAAGCAGCAGCCAACAGGGGCAGACACACCCACACCCACAGGCCCCATTGGCCAATGTCTCCTGGAGAGGCAGAACATTGGACCCTGCGTGCAACTCCCAATACTAGCACCTGCATACCTTAGCAATGTCACCCTACACCTGAGGTATATGGTACACAGCTCTGAGACGTTTGCTAGGAGTACTGGCAGTTAGATATCCATACGTTACGCACATACTGCTAGTTGACCCCATCCGAACAATCTGTTAGGTGTGTGTGGTGCGTGCTGAAGCCCTGGCCTCTGACGGTGTTTACCACCCTGGGGAGTGACCCCCAGCAGTACTGCGTACCATATCCATGCCTTGCCGTGCCCAGGACCGGTTTGGTGGGCAAGGCTAATTACCTCCTCAATAGTAGCACCATGATGGCATAGGTGTGGAAGTGTGTGTCTGTCTATACAGTGGGTGTTGGCTGCAAGCCCCTTCCACAGCCCACACTGCCAGCACTGTTGCCAGTATTGGCCTGCCAATGTGCATAATGAGTAGCAAGGGACCATGGGTATATCTCAGACAGGGTGGGCTGACCAGGATGCAGCTGCACAGGGCATAGGGCACTGGCAGGGACATGGTAGTGCCCGGCCACCACCTACACAGACAGGGTGACCTCTGTATGTGCTGCTGGGGGATCACTCTCACCCTGAGTGTGCAGTGATGGCAGCATGGCTAGGCACCCCCATAGTGCTGTATTGTGTTTCTCTCATGTGATATATATGGGTTTCCTGTTGGGGCCTCTTCACTGACTTATCTGCTTGTGTGTGCTGCCACCCCAGTTGTGGGTGCATGCATTTCCATCAGGACCAACCAGTAGACTGTTCACATATGGTATGTGTCTTGTTGGAGCGCCTTGCAGGGTGCAGTGGCTGATGGCTTGCTGCAGGTGAATATCAGATAGTGGTGGGGTGCATCTGTGCATATCCAGGCCTAATGTCTGTCTGAAATTGTGTTATGGATGTGTGTGGAGCTGCTTGTACTTCCCTGTAGGGTGTCTGTTCCCCAGCAGGACTGGGGTTGATGGTCCACTCTACTGCCATCAGTGCAGGGGGGGGGGGGTAGGATGGGGATCTGTTGGTGGGAAACCCTGTTTTCTCCACCTGGGGGTCCAGGAGAGGGGGGGTGGGTCCAGGAGAGGGGGGGTGGGTCCACTAACTGAGACAGACAGAGATCTCCAAGATGTTTATGCAGCAACTACCTATCTCGCAGGCTATTGCTGCTTTGGAGCTCTGGCATGGCCGCATTCAGCCATGGAAGGTGTTGTGGACCTGGTCCTGGGCGCAACATCACACACTCAGGGTGAGAACAGTAACCGCACAATGTGATGGTGTTTAGCTACTCTTTGCCGTTTGTCCACCCACTCAGGACACCCTACCAGGCCGAGGTGCTGTGTGGGTGCACACGGACACTACCGCCTACCAGGCCGGGGAGCTTTAGGGGTGCATTTCCCATCTTGTGTGCATCTGTGGACAGCTGATTTGCGTGTGCAGTGCATCATGGGTATGGGTGGCCTAACTCTATCCTGTTTACAACAGCAGACTGTCTGTGAGGTGACGTGCAGGCTATCTGCAGCCAGCCAGGGGCATGCTTACAGCTATAGAGCTGTAGCCCAATGGTTACATCACTGCCTGTGCAGCCAGAGGTCATGGGTTCAAACCCACAGTGGGGTTCTGTGATAGGGGTGTCCAAAGCATTTTTTAAATTTACTGTACATATGTTGATGCAAGCAATAACACCCTCAGTGTACTGTACCCATAAGGTGCCTCTGAGGGTGCCCTATAGGGCACTTTATGGTTGCCATCCATATAGGGTGCACTATACATTATCCTGTGTCGCAACATACATGCTGCCCTATAGGGGACATTCTAGGGTGCCTTGGCGGACGGTGCACTGTAACATGTGCCTTATGGGCCGCCTTATGTTAACATGCTGTGAGAGTGCTTTTGCTATTAGTTATCACAAAATAAAATTAATAAGCCTCCTACAGCACTCCACAACATAAAACATACTGCCTCAGCTACTCTTTTTCACAGGGCACTGTGAGGGATTGAACCCGTGGCCCCTGCACCATTGGTCAGTGTCTTAACCATTGTGCTGTGGCTGTGTTCCTTTGCTTTAGCATCAGCGCGCCGCCTTGTGCTCATCAGCGCGCCGTCTTGTGCCACCCAAAATTAACAGCACACCGCCTTAACATGCACTGCGTCCTACAGCAATAATGCCCATAACAGGTCATGTTTCATCAAGCCGTGTTCATTGGGCACAGCTGGGGATCGAACCCATGATCCCTGCATGGGTGGCTGGTGTCTTAACCATTGTGCTATGGCTCTGTTCCTGTTCTTGCACATCAGCGCGCCACTTCTGCCGCACACTATTAAACTGCCTCCTCACACATCAGCACGCAGCCTTATGCCCATCAGTGCGCCGCCTCCTGCTGCCCACAATTAACAGTGCGCAGCCTTGTGCCGCCAAAAAGAACAGTGCGCCGCCTCGTGCCGCCAAAAAGAACAATGCGCCACCTCGTGCCGCCCAAAAAGAACAGTGCGCCGCCTTGGGCCGCCCAAAAAGAACAGTGCGCCGCCTTGGGCCGCCCAAAAAGAACAGTGCGCCGCCTTGGGCCGCCCAACAAGAGCAGTGCGCCGCCTTATGCCGTACAAAATGTACAGTGCGCCGCCTTATGCAGTCCAAAATTACTTTGCCTCCTGAACCACTTTTACACATTCAAGGTGGTGCCTCAGCTGGCCTTTTTTGTTGCGCACAATGGGGGATTGAACCCGTGGCCCCTGCACCATTGGTTACTGTCTTCACCTTTGTGCTACGGCTCTGTTCCTGTGTATGGACATTTGCGCACCGCCTTATGCCGTCCACAACTAACAGCGCACCGCCTAATGCCACCCAAAACGCACAAGATGAACAGCGCGCCGCCTAATGCCGCCTATCATTTACAGCGCATCGCCTAATGCCCCCCATATCTGGCAGCGAAACGCATAATGACGCACAAAATTAGTTAATGCCGCCCAAACGTTACAGCGCGACGCCGAAGGCCGCAAAAAAATAGTGTGCCTCCTAAAACACTTGTTAACCATTACTATTCATGCCTCAGCCAGACGTTTTTGGATGCGCACATTGGGGATTGAACCCATGGCCCCTGCACCATTGGTTAGTGTCGTCACCGTTGTGCTACGGCTCTGTTCCTATATGTGCCCAGCAGCGCCCCACTTAGCCTTCCCACGCACTAATGTGGGCCCCGCACATTAGCGCGATGCGCACACGTACGGTCGTTTTTTTTCCTTGTTCTGCCTGAACTGCCCACTCCTTATATGGCACACGCACACTAACGGGGACCCGCACATTTTCGGAGTTTAGTAAACATGCCCCTATATGTGTTTACTGACTACAGCAAGGCCTTTGACTGTGTAAATCATGAGAAACTCTGGGTCACATTAAGAAGCATGAGTATACCAGAACACCTGATGGTTCTCATGCACAACCTTTACATTAGTCATGAAGCAACAGTTTGAACGGAATAAGGAGATGCAGAATGGTTTAAAAGCAGAAAAAGGTGCATATGACAAGGCTGCATATTTTCCACTTAGTTGTTTAATTTATAAGCAGAAAAAATCATCAGAGAAGCAGGACTGTATGAAGACACTCGAGGTGTAAAGATTGGTGGAAGACTCATCAACAACCTTCGCTGTGCTGATGAGACCACATTACTGGCTGAAAGTGAAAACTATCTGAAACATTTGCTTCTCACAATCTAGGAACATAGTCTTAAAATGGGCCTGCATGTTAACGTGAAAGAAGACAAAGATCCTGACAAATGGCAAAATCAATAGTTCATCGTTGACGGAGAAGAAATAGAAAGAGTGGACAACTTTAACCTGCTTGGATCAATAAACAATAAAGAAACAACAAGCAGTCAAGAAATCCAATGACGCACTGCTCTTGGAAAAATGGCTATGAAGGACCCAGACAAGATTCTCAAAAACAGAGATGTATCAAAATTTCAACTTGTCCAAGCCATTGTATTTTCAATAACATCATATGAATGTGAAAGTTCGACAGTGAAAAAGATAAATCAACACATACAACAGTGCAACTAAAAGCTTTAAAAGGCCATATCCTCTTGATATCCTCTACCCAACTACTAAGAACAGCTATAAGGGTAAACCAAACATAGCTCAAGATATTATATGTATATGTCCTACTTCAAAATTATAGACAAAAAATTGATTGTATATGTCATTTCTTCATTGTTATACTTCTTTATTAACAAACATATCTCGAAATCTACAAAAGTTTTTTCATACCATAATTATTTCATAAATATTTGATAACCACAAGAGAATTTTTAATACACAAACCAATGTTACAATATGTAAAACATCCTTCCAGTCCAGCCCAGTCATCAATCACTCAACCATTCGTTCACATACAATACCTCTCTCAACCATATACACATAACCAAATATCACATATGACTGCCAAGATAACACCAAACTTCAAATGAATCACCACCATGTCCCACCGAATCAGCTACTTGTCTCTCAAACTGAGGTCAGCGTTATCTCAATGCAGTTCTCACATGTTCACAGTTCCAGGGACATCCGATGATTCTCCTCAGTGTAAAGATGCCAAATCACCTTCACTCTTCTCTCCACGATGTACTCCAACAACTTCAAGGTTCAAAAACGGCTCCAAATTGATGTTCACACACAAAAAGATAGACAGGAAGAAAATCAATGGTGCTGGCAAGAATACTGCCCGAAGGACAAACCAGTCGGTACTAGAGGAGATCAAATCTAAGCTTTCTTTAGAAGCTCAGATGACAAGACTTTGACTTTCATACTTTGGACACATCATGCAAAGAGAGAGATCATTAGAGAAAGACATCATACTTGTCAAGGTTGAAGGCCAATGCAGAACAGGAAGACCAGCAATTAAAGGGATCAATACAACAGCAGCTATGGAAGCCACTCTATCAACAATTAGCCACCTGACTGAAGACAGAAAACAGTTTAGGACAACTATCCAGAGGATTGCCATGAGTTGGCACCAACTTGATGGCATTTAAAAACAACAACTTGCTTGTTATGTAAGCTTTATGAAAGTACCTCATTAATATGACAGCATTTTCTAGAATTCTCCTAAAGAGGAAAACTGTATTACTCAGATTAAAATTGTGTTCCCTCATGGCAAAAGATCTTAGAATTTGAAAAAAAAAAAGAAAAATTAGCATTTTCATAAAAGCTTAATCCAAACTAAAATAAAAATATAAAAGGACCTTTTACAGCCATGTAACTAACATCTATATTTGTTTTTTTAGGCAGAAATTAGAAATGCGGCATAGTTCTGTAATTACCTGGTTTCAGAACTGTATTAACCAAGTAAAATTATGTAATTCAACAATTGACTCAATTAAAAAAGGAAGAGATAAATGACTCAGAAAGAGTTATTAGGTATATATTTGTATCTTCAGCTTAAAACATGCATTTTAAAAAAAGCTAAAATAGTCAACAGTCATGTTGCATTATCACCATCTAGTGTTCATAGTTGTTGAATAAAATGGACCACAGTTATTCCTCTTTCTATCACAACTAATCTGTTGCAAGAGCAATTAAAGTGGCCCATCTTTAGGGCTATTTTAATTTCAATGAAAAAAAAAACACAGTTTGGGCTAGGTTTATTAAGAACCGCCTACAGGTCTCTAAAGGCCATCTCTGAAGGCCCTTGGTTCCATCAACGTTGGCAAATGCCAACAAGTTTGAAATGGTCAATATTTTTTTAGGTTTACGATTCACCTTGAAAGATATCAACTTGTGGAATCACTAACTGCTAAGTGACATCACTAGGCATGAACTGTAGAAGTTCCAGATGTTGTGAGAAAGGGAGCTTTAAAGAATGAGTGTAGAGTATGACAGGCAGTGAAGCATGAGCAACATTTAGGGGTATGTTTACTAAAAGCTCATGTGCACTAATGTCTGTTAGTGTGCATTAAGGCATTACGTGCCGTCACAGCCCATTTTATTTCTAATGGCTGTGGCGGCACTCAACGCATGCTAACAGACATCACCACACATTAACATTTAGCAAACAAGCCCCTTAGACAAAAGGCAGCTGATATCACATAAATGCTTTTTTTAAATTCAGATTGTTCTACAGATAAATTTAGTCATCTTTGAAAAGGAGCATAGTTTGGGGAAGAGTAAAGGTGGTGAATAAAGTTATACATTCAGTGAGAGAATTCAGCCACTGAGGGAGAGTTTTTATATAGGGTGTGCAGGGCAATAGGTGCGAAAACACATGCAAGTCCCTATTTTCAAAGACTTGCATGAGTGAATGGGCAGTTATACGTGTACTTTGAGACCGTCATAAGTGTGTGTGTACGTGTCACCGCACATAAGTGCCATGGGATGTGCATAGGGATAGTGGCTGGGGGGAAGCATAGGTGTGGCCTCTGCTGACTCATGTATGTTATAAAATACTATGACTTACATGTGTCAGGTCACTGATCTAGGCATGGTTAAGTTACACCTGCCGTGCCTAGGTTTCAGCACATTCGTAACACCTATTCATGCCTGCTTTACTTTATAAAAAGAAGGCCCAAACTGCACATGCAGTACCGCGGGTTGCCTGTGTGGGAGTATACAAAATTACACTCTGAATGTATAACTTGTCCATCAAAGTGCCAGTGGATACACAGCATGTCTATCTTTTATCATCTACCTTAAACATTTAAATATACACATGGAGGGTGATTTTAGAAAGGACGTGCCAGCATCAGGGGAAAAGTGCAAATAGGGATGTGTCGCTAATGGAACTGATTTTAGAACTGGGCCTGGGGGCATGTAGGCTCCATCTGAAATCCCTATGCGAACGCTGTGGAATTGGATGTAGAGTGCAAGGTTGCCAACAGCATGTGTGGCGAATGGAAAAATACCATGATGCAGATGCACAGGGACCTGTTTCCAGAAATGAGGATGTGGACATGCATGTGTGATGTAAAGTATGCATGCACGCACTGGCACGCAGAGGCTCTGCACGAGGACAATGGCTATGAGGCAGCCGAACTTCAGCAAGGTGAAGACCCAGAGGCCCTGCCAATTAGGCTGTGCTCTACCTGCCATGGGAACGGAGAGCCGCCTATTGGAAGGCACACCAGGTCTGGCAGCGGATCCTCCAGATATTTGCAGAGAAGAGCAAACAGAAGGTGACACAGAAATCTTAGTTGCAATGGTCACACAGTAGACAAAGTGGGAGCACACATTAAAGTAGTTCGGTGGATAAGGGGAAAGATAACAGCGGATCCTATGAGCATAGCCAAGTGTAATGCAGGGTGCATGGGAAACGAGGGATATTTTTATGAAAGCTGGAAAGGAAGAGAGCCAGGATGAGATCATGTCACATCCACAGGTGTAGGCACATGGAGACCATACTATGCACCAGAAGGGAGCATGTAGAGCATCCCAAGCCAGACAGAAAAAACATGCACCTACTTAAAGACCAGTAAATGGCATCACATAGAGGGTGTGCAGCCAGTACTGCATAGAAGCTGCCATAGGAACTGGATTGGAGAAGGATGTGGGGAAGGAACTCCCTCCCACTTGAAGACAAGAATGGATCCTGGGCCAAAAACACAATGGCAGTCAATGTGGTCAAGAAGCAGCAACAGTCAGCGGATGATACATAGAGGGACAGAAAGCAATGACAGGCGATGCAGGCCTTGCAGGATGGCTCCACTAAGCATGCTATGTATTCCCCTTTCCCAAAGGAAATTCAGAATACGGTGGGATACTGAGACATTGAAAACCCACTACAGGGCAATCTGTCAGCAGAGGCACTGGTTGCTGTATTATGAGTTAGCTGCAGGAGCAGCAAAGTATGTGGTCTGTCTGGGGCCATAGCTGTAGCAATGGGTGCAAGAGGCCTATACAATAGAGGTTTCTTGTGAGGGCTGTTCATGCCAGTGAACAGTTGGCATAGACAACATAGCAAAGGGAAGGGTGCTAAGAAGTGCACAGGCAAAGCGAGGCCAGCACATGCCAGTTCTGTATCAGTGAAGACTCAGACCATGGTATCTGCTGCACAGATCAGCAAGAAAAAGCATTCAAAGGTCAGACAGACATGGAAGTAGGAATGCTGTAGCATGGCAAATAAGAGGGATTGCCCACAGGGGGAAACATTGTGTGTCATGGAATAGCCAGCAACAGGCCAGAAGACCCAAGGCTGAGGGCAGGGGAGGAACACAGATGCAAATGGCAAACAGAAATGGGTGTCACAAGCATAGGTGGGGGAAGCATAGCCTAGGCTATGTTAACATGCTGATCATGAGCACTCTGGGAAATGGTGCAGGCCAGCTATTGGCCAGGACAAAGAGGTTACAGCACCTAAGGTAGTAATGTAGGACAAAGCCAGCCACCATGGCCCTCTGAAAATAGGGGTCAGCACAGCAAAAGCTTTCTGTCAGCCTGACCCCTGCACCAAGTAGGTGAGGCCACCATCTAGCTTGTATGGGTCACACAGACCAGCTGATACAAAGCAGCCATCACAAGGAGCCGGTCAGCAGTCTGGGGAAAACTACATCCCAGTGTTGACGTAACATCTCACACCCACAGTGGCAGCGGAAGCAGCAGTTGCAACAGCTGAAGCAGGGCAGGTGGTGCATTAGTGAATTCAGCACAAGGCCAAAATGAAGCACCATTGCCTATGCCATAAGCAGGACTGGATAGCAATGGAGTAGAACTAGAGGCAACCACCCAAGTGGCTACCAGTTCCTCCGGCTGCAGCAGATGCTTCATCATTGATAACTCCTTGGAGGAGAAAGAGGGTGAGGTGATGGACAGTGACAGAGAGGGAGTTGGAGGGATGTCTGTACCCCTTGCAGTACATACAATTTGCCAGCGCCATCAGCTGCAGCTGCTGAAATGAACATGGTGCTGCAGGTGCCTCAGCAGACCCCATTCTATGGCCAGGGAGATGTAGAGGAATTCAGGGGGGAGGAAGGGCAGGAAGCTGGGAGAGAGGGAGGTTGGGGGATGGCACAGAAGGACATAATAGTCTGAGGTGATGCAGTATTTGTGATGCAGCATGATTGCTCTGTGTCACTACAGCAGGTGCCTCCCCATGAGGCCTCCCTGGTATTGAGTGAGCCCAAAGTCCTGTTGCATCCCTAGGCCAAGTGGCAGGATATGCAGCAGGTTTTTGGTGCATTCACCTAATCCTAGGACCTGATGGTACAGCACCTGGAGAGAATAAGGCTAGAGATGCATGCTGTGTCAGAGACAGTACGTCAGCACTTATTTCCTCGGCACATAGGGTGAAGAGGTCTAGTAGAAGGACAAATGAGGTATGGACACCATGTGTCATCTTCTTTCAGTAAAATCTCTTAACGTTTTCGGGTAATATATATGTCAGTGTAAAATCATTTATAACCTGTATTCACAACACTAAAAGACCTGGGAAAATGTCAAGTGCACATTGAGGGGGACCATCTGCTTTTGTAGCAGCAAAGCGCAGACAAACCAATGATACCAGGAGTCTGTTCAGAAGGTCCAAATCATTTATTTGTGCACAAGTCTCAAGCAAGTCAATTTCAAAATGGCTGAGCAAAGTTTTCAAGCATTACAACAACTTTTATAGACTTCTGTTCCATTCTAGGTATAGAAAAACATTTCATTGGTCCCGGTAACCTCCCGTACCTCCCGTACCTCTTCCATTGGTCCCGGTACTGATAAGTTTCTCCAATTATGTCCCTTCTGTGGGCATGACACCTGCCTGCCCCCCTTCTAGTCCCAATTACAATGGTCAGTTCATCAACTTGTTACTTTCACACTCTCAAGGTTATGGGACCAATTTGTGCGTGCAGATGAGCAAGGTTCTGTAACTCATCTGTCAGCACTCCTCATTATTTCTCTGCAGATGTACTTTTTCTTATCAGTAACTTTCAAACATGTCTTTTCTGTATTTTTCCATTTCTTAGTTCTGCAGTTCTGCTTACCTAAGCTAATTCAATACTTCTACTGAGTTCTATCTTACAATAGCAGCATATTGGGGGATGTGCAATCCTATATGCCTCTCCACAGGCCTCATTTACAGGTCAAGCTAGCCATGCTGGCCTGCCTATGTCAGACACCGTGGATCACAGGCCTGCACCTGCCACATTCCCCCCTTTGATTAATCTCACCCTATTACTCAATAAGGTGTGAGAATTAAATCACTTTTAGAAGAATCACATCATGATGGAAGGATTTCTACTAGGACTAGCTTTGTATAAAGCCATTATTTTAGTTGTGGTCTTCCGCTCTACTGTACTATCAATAGCACTATGAATGGAACGCATACAACATGGGATTAAACATGGTAATAAGAGGATAACAGCAACAAGGATTAGTACTAAAACAATGAAAGTCTTAAATCCTCCCAGCCAAGAGAAAAGGTTAGCAAACCAGTTAGGAAATTTCAATGCGTGCCAAGTCTGTACTGGCACATAAGCATGTCTTTGCATATCTTTAGCAATTTCTTCAACTACTTGACCTTTATCATCTATTTTCAAACAACAATTAGTTAAATTCAGCTTACCACATACTCCTCCTTCAGCTGCTAGCAAATAATCAAGTGCTAAGCGATTCTGGTATATGGCAGTGCGCATCTGAGTACTTTGTCTAGCTAAGAGCGTGAGAGCATGACTAGTTTCATTAGTTATTATTTCAACTACTGCTTGTAAGCGGATAATACGATTAATCATATAAATTGGGGTACGATAACCATACATACCATCATCATTCCAAGTGGCAGGTCCATAATACTCAATAATTCTTTCTGGTGGCCAATCATCACCTTGCCACTTCTCCCACTTGCCTATCTGTAAGGCTTCTCTTTTCTGTCTTGATGCTCTTTTGTGTTTGTGGGTAGTATATACAGGGTATCCTAATTGTTCTCCATGTTCAGTGTTTAACAGGAAGAAAGAAGGTCTGATGGTTCCTAAGACACATGCTCCTCCCCAGTGTGGCGGGAGTTGTGCATATACTCGGTTTCCACAGATCCAATATAGGCCAGGTGGGGCTTGCCAGGCTTGGACTTTGGCAAGGTTAGTCCATAGACCTGCAAGTTCAGGAAATCTAGCTAATGGGTTAGGAGGTTCAGGATGTCTGATTCCTGACCACCATGCTGTCTTTTTGGTCGTGGCATTATAGTATTTCTGGCTAAGACAGACCAGCTGTCCTACCTTTTGGGTGAACTGGGGTCCAGTTCTGGCATAGCAAAGACGTCCAACGATTGAGTGCGCTAACACCCATTCACTGGTTGTCTTATGTAATTCAGTCTGATTGTAAATCATGGAATAATTCAATTCTTGGGCTTCCCAGGGCCATTGGTCTCCCATTTGGGTTCCGCCACAGAAATAACAATCTGTGATCTTAAGACTAGATACTACTGCTCCGGCTAATTCTAGAAACAAATTCTGTGAAGGGTGAGGGATCTCAAACTTATTTACATGCATAGCTTCATAAAAGGTATTATGAATATGATATTTAGATGACTTGTGGGCTTGGGTATTCAATCTGATATACACAATGGTCCCTGGATCTATTGCTCCTCCAGCAATACGTAAACCAAACTTATATCCTTGTTTCCATGCATGGGGATTATGTACATGCAAATGTAAGGGGTTGCAAGCATCTTTCTGACATTTATCATTTGTGGTTGGCTTGGTTAGAGTAGCCATCCGCTTATCTATTTTCTCATTAGTTATACCAGTGTTCCAGGTAGCATAAAAAACACATCCCCAATACGGGCAATAGTAATCTGCCGCTGTAGCAGTACTATACCCTGATCCTGTTTTACCTGTACACTTCCACCAATTTGTGGCACCTTCTGGACACATATACTTATGGTCATTTCGATACGCTTTCTCCCATGTACCACAGGTGGACTGACTATCTCTATTAATAGCATTACATGCATCAAAGTTCAAAACAGCAGGTTTAGTAATGTCCTTAAGTGGTGGTGTAGCAGCTAATATAGGTCCATCTGCATCCTTCCATCTTATTTCCAACATGTAATAGGATGGATTCTGATGCGGATTATAGCATGCTTTGATTTTGCCATGAGTGCAAACATTTAGTTCAGTGGTGTTATAGATACACCGAGTTATTGTTCCCTTGCAGGTATAGTAAGAATGGTAAAGCAAAGTCTGAGTTACTTTCAGTCCAGTTCTAGTAGAAGTTATGCAAGCAGTGCATGGAGGTAGAGCATAAGTCTGTTCAAAACCTCCAAAGAAGGCAACCAAGGCAAAGCAAAAACAAAGATACATGTTGATGTTGATTGGAGTTCTTCTGAATCCTCAGCTTGCTGATCTTGATCACGACGGTCTATTATTCTTCGTCCCGTTTGCTAATGAAGCAATTTAACGGGTGCTGAGTGTTGATTGAAGATCCTCAAGATGTCCAGCACACATTAACCAACTTAGCAATTCAGTTGGCTTGTGAAATCTGGCTTAGTCAATGTAGTCTCAAAGTAGTGTGTCAAATCACACACAAATTGGGTTCGTTGAAACAAAACTGTTGCTGCATGGAAAACAGCAATCCTCTTCGAAAGACTTGGCTACTGCAAAGCACTTGTGATGAAGTGTCTATGCTGCTGGTTGCCGTCTCAGAGTAACTCGCAAGGGTACATCAGGGTGCTGCTCTGCTGTCCACCGCTCTGGTTCAGGATCGGCGGCGGGCTTGACTCTGCTGTGGTGGATCCAGGCGTCGATCTCGGCTACCTTTACTGCAGTTGGGGTAGACAGGATGACGGTGTACGGTCCCTTCCAATGGGGTTCCAACGGTATCTTCTTCCAATCTTTGATCCACACCGAAGTTCCAGGTTGGTAGGGATGCAAGGGTTCCGTCAAGTTGATAGGCAACTGGTCTTGGATCCACGTATGGAGAGTCTGCAGAACAAAACTAAGAGCTAGGAGTTCTTGTCTGGTTACTTCTGAACCAATCTGGGCTAAACTTCCTTTGACTCCCTGCACTATTGGTGGGGGTTTACCATACAAAACTTCAAAAGGGGAAAATCCTGTTGACTTTACAGGGGCTGAGCGTATTCTGAGTAAAGCTATGGGGAGCACTTGGGGCCATTTCAAGTGTGTCTCCTGACAAAGCTTGGACATTTGGGCTTTCAACGTACGATTCATTCGCTCAACTTTCCCTGAACTCTGGGGTCTGTATGCAGTGTGGAGTTTCCACTGTATCTGCAAAGCTTTTGCTAACTGCTGAGTAACTTGGGAGACAAATGAGGGTCCATTGTCTGACCCTATTACTGCTGGGATTCCAAATCTGGGGACAATCTCTCTCATTAAGACTTTGGTAACTTCTCGGGCTTTCTCCGTTCTGGTTGGGAATGCTTCTACCCACCCAGAGAAAGTACAAACTAATACTAGTAGATAATGGTATCCATTGGCTTTTGGCATTTCGGTAAAATCAACTTGGAGGTTGTGCATGGGGGTGACACCTCCTGACTGAACTCGGGGTGCTGTAATAAGGCCTTGCTTGGCATTATTTTTGGCACTAGTTACACATTGACGTGCTACTGAGGCTGATATGGTTGTCATCAGAGGGATGTAGAAATGTGGTCTGAGTGCTTTCTCCATAGCACTCTTCCCATAGTGGGTGGCTTCGTGGAAAGCTTTGACAAAGGATGGTCCTAACAGTTCTGGAATTACTATTCGTCCTGGAGGTTGACTGCCCTCTTCTGGTGGCAGCTCAATCCATCCATCTTTCAATACTCCATTTTCTTTGTCACAATAGTAGTCCAATTCTTTGGTGGTATATCGTGGGGTCCATAGTTCAAGGGTACTGGAAACAATGCTGCTTGCATTGGCATAGCTTGTGGGGCAATCTGTCCTGTCATAGCTGCTTGTCGTGCTGAGGCATCTGCAAATCTATTTCCTCGGGCAACTTCTCCTTTCCCTGCTTGATGTCCTCTGCAATGCATGACAGCTACACGTGTTGGGGCCCAGACTGCGTCAAGTAACATCAATATCTCGGGACCATATTTGACTGATTTTCCTCCGGATGTGATGAGTCCTCTTTCTTTATAGAGAGCTCCATGGGCATGCAAGGTAGTGAAGGCATATTTGGAATCTGTATATACATTTAGCACAAGTTTTTCTCCTAACAACAATGCTCTGGTGAGTGCTATCAATTCGGCTTTCTGGGCTGATGTGCCTGAGGCTAGAGCTGATGATTCAACTACTTCGTGTTGAGTGACGACTGCATATCCGGCACAGCGTCGTCCATCAAGGATGAGACTGCTCCCATCAACATAATAGATCTGGTCGGGATTGTCTATGGGCACATCTGTTAAGTCAGGTCGACTGGAAAACACAGTTTCCATGACTTCTATACAGTCATGTTCTGGGAGTTCTTCACTAATGGGTATCAAGGTAGCTGGATTCAAGGCATGGCTCACTTCAAGTTGTATCTGTGGGTTTTCACATAACATGCTCTGGTACTTCAACATTCGGGAATTGGTGAGCCAATAATTTGCTTTTTGTTCCATAAGGGCAAGGACTGCATGTGGCACAGTGACTCGTATGTTCTGTCCTAGTGTGAGTTTGTCTGCTTCACTCACTAGTAGCGCTGTAGCTGCAACTGCTCTCAAGCAAGGTGGCCATCCTTTGGCCACAGGGTCCAATTGTTTCGATAGGTAGGCTACAGGTCGCTCCCAATTTCCTAATTTCTGAGTCAACATGCCTAGGGCATTTCCCTGTGCTTCATGTACAAACAAGTGGAAAGGTTTGTGGACATCTGGTAGTCCAAGTGCTGGTGATGACATCAATTCTTCTTTTAACTTCTGGAAGGCTGTATCCTGCTCAAGTCCCCACTCCAGTGGTGACTTCTCTTCTCCTTTTGTGGCTTCATACAGTGGTTTGGCAATTTGGGCAAAGTTGGGTATCCAGATTCGGCAATATCCTGCCGCTCCCAGAAAGGCTCTGACCTGCTTTCTGGTTGTTGGAGTTGGAATTCTGCATACTGCTTCTTTTCTTTCTCTGCCTAATCTTCTGCTTCCTTGGGTAATACGAAAACCCAAGTATTTCACTTCTTTTTGACATAGCTGTGCTTTGGCTCTGGAAACTTTGTATCCAGCTTCATCTAGTAACTGCAAGAGATCTTTGGTGGCTAATATACATTCTCTTTCAGATACGGCAGCTATCAACAGATCATCCACGTACTGGAGAAGCACTCTCTTCCCCGGGGCTACTGGATAGCTTGAAAGGTCTTGATTTAGTGCAGCACTAAAGATGGTAGGTGAATTCTTGAATCCTTGGGGTAATCTTGTCCAGGTGAGTTGGCCCCCTCTTCCAGAGATGGGGTCCTGCCATTCAAATGCAAACAATATTTGGCTTACAGGGGCTAATCTTATGCAAAAGAATGCATCTTTTAAATCCAGTACAGTGAAATGGGTAGCTTCAGCAGGTATCAGTCCTAGAAGAGTGTAAGGATTGGGCACAACTGGATGTATGGTTTCAGCTGCATCATTCACTCTTCTCAAATCTTGCACTGGGCGATAATCATCTGTCCCAGGTTTCTTTACTGGCAAAAGTGGGGTGTTCCATGGGGATTGACATACTTTTAGTAGGCCATATTCGAGCAATCTCTGTAGGTGGCGATGGATGCCTTCAATTGCGGCTCTTGGGAGAGGGTACTGTTTGACGTGCACTGGTGTAGCACTAGGCTTGAGGGTTACAATCACTGGAGCTATATGCTTGGCTAGGCCTGGGGGACTGCCTTCTGCCCATACTCCAGGTGGTGCATGAATGTTCTTTAAAGTTTGTTCAAAATAGGTGTCTTGGACAGAATCATCAATGTAATATCTCCATTCTTCTTCTCGGGGAACTGTCAGCAGCATTACTCCTGCTGGTTTGGCTTGGGAATTTACGGTCATTTGCATTTCTCCTTGCTCAGAGAAAGATATTTGTGCTTGAAGCTTGGCTAGCATATCTCGTCCCAGTAGTGGTACTGGACATTCGGGCATGTAAAGGAATTGATGAGTTACTTGCTGTCCTCCTAGACTGCATATTCGGTTTTGAAGAAAAGACTTTGTAGCTTTGGCACCAGTTGCTCCTATAATGGTGACTGCTTTTGTAGTGAATGGGGCTATCTTTTTGTCTATTACTGAATGCTCTGCTCCAGTATCAACCATAAAGTTCATAATTTGGTCTCCTATTTGTATTCCGACCATAGGCTCCTGGAGACCTAAAGCAAACTTGGAGCCCGGTCTGTCCTAATCCACGTCATCCTCATCATGGGCTTGTGTGGCCAATGCTTGAATGGCTCCTCCTCCTCTCTCTCGCTGGAACTGTTCTCGATTGGCTCCTCCTCGGCCTCGGGGACGGCCTCGTCTTTCTTCTCGCCACTGATGATCGTTGTCGTCATCTTGCTGGGCGTCTTCGAGTTGCGGGCACGTATCTCTCCAATGTCCTTCCTCTCTGCAATAGGCGCATTGGTTCACGCCTAGTCTCTGGGTCCGGCCTCCGCCTTGACCCCGCCCTCTTCCTCTGCTCCTTCGACTAGGGACACCTCCCCTTTTCTTTTCAACTATGGCCGCAGCCAAAAAATCAGCTTTCTTCTTCATCTTTCTATCACATTCTCTCTGTCTTTCAGTATCACGATTCACATACACTTTATGAGCGACTTCCAGTAACTGTGTTGCATTCATGCCCGCAAACCCTTCTAATTTCTGTAATTTACGTCTAATGTCTGGTTGAGACTGGTTTACAAAAGCAGAATTCACCATACATAAACTTCCTGGTGCCTCGGGATCATAGGGAGTATACATTCTGTAAGCTTCAGTTAATCTCTCATAAAAATCTGCTGGGCTCTCATCTATCCCGTGGATAACTCCTGTGACTTTGGAAAGGTTCATAGCCTTTTGGCCCCCCCTTCTCAGGCCTTGTAAAAAGCCTTGGCGAAAACGGGCTAGGGCTGTGGATCCTTCATCTGTATTTGGATCCCATTGGGGGTCTTCATTCGGGAATTCTCTCTGAGCTGCTTCCCTACGATCTATTATATTCTGCCCCTGCGCCGGAGCTGCAGGGTTTTCTGCCATCCATTCAATAGCTGCTTTTCTAATTCTCGCTCGTTCTTCTGTAGTGAATAGGGTGGTCAGGAGCTGACGGCAATCTGGCCAAGTGGGTTGGTGAGTTTCCATAATACTAGTTACTAATTCTGTCAGCTCCTGGGGCTTACTAGTATAGGAGGCATAGTGCGACCTCCAATTTAATAAATCAGTTGTAGAGAAAGGGATATACACATAAGTTAGGGGTCCCGCTACCACTTCATCATTATCATTCTTTACGGGCACTCCCGGGACTTGCCTTAAGGGAAACAGTTTGGCTGTCCCAGGCGTCGTTTGGGATCTAAGGGTTATTGTCGTTGCCTTTGCAGGAGTCGCTTTCTTTTTCTCAACGGGTTTTGCTTTGGGTTTCTCTTTCACTGGCGTGCTAGTGCTAGCGCTGGCTTTCTCGATTATTTGTACACTGTCCTCCTCCTCTTCTGGGGAATTTTCTCTTTCTCCTTCTTCTATCTCCGCTTCTGACTCACTTTTTACGTCCTCCACTTCTCTTTCCCACTAATTCTTCCTCTTTCTCTTCTCCAGGAGGAGGGGGGTCAGGGGTTGGGTCCCGCCTCAGCTCTGGCCGTCTCTGGGGTTCTGGGCAGGACGACGCCGGGCTACTCTTACTGGACCTGGGGTTCGGGGCTGCCTGAGGACTATTTCTGGGGAATCAGGATCTACCAAGATGGGTTTCTTCTTGGCTTTCTTATCCTGCTCTTTCATTCTAGGCTGTTCCGTTTTCTGTCTAGAATCTGTTTTAGCTAACATTATTCTGCACTGTTCCTCATAACAGCGCTGCGCCCAGGAGGGCGGATCTTCACAAATACTTAACCAGGAATCTATATAGGGGTACTGATCGGGGTGCGCTACCCGCACTCTACGATGTATTGACTGAATAATCTCTACAGTGAACGTTCCCTCTCGGGGCCAGATGGGGTCTAGATCGGGCCACTCCCTAGTACACAAAATCTGCAAACGGGCTGCTGTCATTTTTAATACCATAATCTCCTGAATATCCCTCTTTAAAATGTGTGATCATACATTCTAATGGAGTGTTTCTAGTAGACCCCGCCCCTCCCATTTCGATGTGTGCGCGCAACAACAGACAGAAGGGAAAAGGAGGGCGGACCGTGGGTAAGGGGTCCTCACGGCCCTGGAAACGTATAGGGAATACAAATAACAAGACAAGACGACAATTGCTTCCCCCTTTTCGCGACCTGAACGCGGTCGCCCGGTCAGGAAATGCGCTAATCAGGGGTCCGCCTTCACTTGGTCCGTGCTGCCAGACCTCTCATTCACACTTCATTCACACAATCATGCTAGCAACGTATCCCAGAATGCATTCGTTTCTATCTGTTCTGACTAGTCTTTTCCCAATTACAAAAAGGATGAGGGTTTCACCCAGCGAATTCCCATGCCAGGCTACTCGGCTCTTCCTTGAGAGTTGATCATGCTCTCTTACCAATTCCCAATATCTCGAGATTACAAATTCCAAATTCCAATGGCAGTACTGCTCTTTCTATTTCTGTCTAGACCCAAAATCAAAACTATACTCACCGGATCCGGTCCTCAAACTTCCCAAGCAGGCGCATGAGTTGGACCTCGGACTCCCCTCACTCGGGTTCGAGGCGTTGGCTCCAACCGGGCCCGGCACCCGCCGAGGTCCGACCAGCTCCCTCCGATACAAGGGACCGGTGGCGCCAGGGAGCGGCCCTCGTCGGAAGGGCGCGATCCCGGCAGGACCAAGCCTATAGAGGCGGAAAGTCGTGGTATATTGCCCTATATACACTTTGATTCCACAACTTCCCGGCCAACGCACCAAGGAATATGTAGCAGCAAAGCGCAGACAAACCAATGATACCAGGAGTCTGTTCAGAAGGTCCAAATCATTTATTTGTGCACAAGTCTCAAGCAAGTCAATTTCAAAATGGCTGAGCAAAGTTTTCAAGCATTACAACAACTTTTATAGACTTCTGTTCCATTCTAGGTATAGAAAAACATTTCATTGGTCCCGGTAACCTCCCGTACCTCCCGTACCTCTTCCATTGGTCCCGGTACTGATAAGTTTCTCCAATTATGTCCCTTCTGTGGGCATGACACCTGCCTGCCCCCCTTCTAGTCCCAATTACAATGGTCAGTTCATCAACTTGTTACTTTCACACTCTCAAGGTTATGGGACCAATTTGTGCGTGCAGATGAGCAAGGTTCTGTAACTCATCTGTCAGCACTCCTCATTATTTCTCTGCAGATGTACTTTTTCTTATCAGTAACTTTCAAACATGTCTTTTCTGTATTTTTCCATTTCTTAGTTCTGCAGTTCTGCTTACCTAAGCTAATTCAATACTTCTACTGAGTTCTATCTTACAATAGCAGCATATTGGGGGATGTGCAATCCTATATGCCTCTCCACAGGCCTCATTTACAGGTCAAGCTAGCCATGCTGGCCTGCCTATGTCAGACACCGTGGATCACAGGCCTGCACCTGCCACACTTTCACCATCAGGGGTGATGTCCACATGAGTACTACTGTGGCTGCCCCCCAGCAAACAAGGATACTAGCTGATACCAACATACACATGTCAGAACCTCCCTTGAGAGTCCTGAAGACATTCTCTCACATATCCCATAAGCCACAGATCAGAGTAGGATAGGAACAAGTGTGGATTTATGAGATGCCCTGCCAGCTGGCAGCAGTACACACTGAGATGGGCTATGGGATCTGTATGAACCATGACCTACACAAATTAGAACAAAATATTCTGTTGCCCCTTTCAACAAATAAGGTCTCCAAAGGCTGGACATTGTCCTTATGCACAGGTACCCCAGATACACAGCAGCATAGAACTAGTCCTAGAGATATACACACTAATCTAAAAAAGGCAAAGCACCACTACCTAGGTCACATGGAACAGCATGGATATATAAACTGTTGGAAGAAGTGTCGGATACAGAGCCACCACCAAAGGCTGAACTCTAGAGATGGTGATAGATGTACGTCCATGAAGGTCCATCCCATGTGATGGTCACCACATCTACAGGCAGAAGCAACATGTAACTCTCATAATGCCCCTCCGATATACAGACCCAGTCCAGCAGTGTCCCACAGTCAGAGAAATCTGAATAGGCCACCTTGCAAACATTCCTCATGTCAACACATCATTTCCTGGCAGAGCCTCCAAACCCTCTGCCCAGTGTGCAGCGGCATCTAAGAAAGCAAATAGAATGCTAGGAATCATAAGGAAAGGAATGGAGAATAAAACCAATTATATTATAATGCCTCTGTATCGTTCCATGGTGTGACAGCACCTTTAATATTGTGTGCAATTTGTGTCACCATAATCTTTAAAAGGATATAGTGAAATTAGAAAAAGTTCAGAAAAGAGCCACCAAAATGGTAAAGGGGATGGGAAGATACCCCTATAAGGAAAGGCTTAAAAGATTAGGGCTCTTCAACTTTGAAAAGAGACGGCTGAGCGGAGATATGATAGAGGTATATAAATTAATGGTGTGGAATGGGTAAATGTAGATTGATTGTTTATGCCATCAAAAAGTAGAAAGACTAGGGGACAAACAATGAAGCTATAATGTAACCTATTTAAGACTAGTGAGAGAGAATATTTTTTCACTCAATGTGTAATCAAACTTTGGAATTCGTTACCAGAGGATGTAGTAAAAGCTGTTAGTGTAGCTGGGTTTAAAAAAGGGTTTGGACAAATTCCTGGAGGAAAGGTCCATAAACCATTATTAAGGAGGACATGGGAAATCCACTGCTTACCCCAAGACAAGAATTGTGGAAACTGTGTACATTTTTGTTAACCTGCCAGGTACTTGTGACCTGGATTGGCCACTGCTGGAAACAGGATACTGTTCTTGATGTAACTCTGTCTGACCCAGTATGGCATTTCTTATATTTTTTTATGTTTTATGTTAATCCCAGAAGATCACACCAGCTATCCTTCACATAGCGGCCATCAAGAGAAAATTGAGAAACACAGAAGGCGGAGCACAGAAGGTGCCTAGAGTGAGACAGTAACATGACATATTTGCAGAGCACAACACAACATCTTCAACAGCCCCAGATACAATATCAGATAACTGTGCTGCCACACCCACCCACAAGGACATTCCTGTGCACATAGGAACAACTGTGGGTCCACAATGCCAGAAGGTCCATACAGGGATGCAACTGCAAGAGGAGCAGCTGTGGGATGCATGAAGTGCCATACCCAGCTTTGACACACCATCAAGCATTGAGGATGTGCATATGAACGGTTCTGGAATCAGGTCTGGGGATATCTAGCCAACATAAACAGTTTCAGGAACAGTCCATTTAGGATGTAGGGGTGTTTAAACCTAACATGTCCAGGATCCACTCACTTACACGTCCTTAAAAGTGAACTTGCACATCTGCAATCCCCATTTTAAAATGCCTTTACAAGTTGACTGCTACTGTTCTAGCTCTATGGCCCCAAAGGTAAAAGGTCTTCCCACAAAGATATTTTTTGCCTGGGGGAGGTGAAGATGGTGATAAGGGAGGTACTAGCGAAACATCATGTGCTGTTTGGACCCCTGAAAGCACAAATCAGTGTCCACTACAAGCCCTACCTCTGGCATGGCATCTGATGCAGAATAGCGCGGTATATAAGAGAATGTAAATAAATAAATAAATCTGTGTAAAGATCAATACCATGTATACCACAAAAACAGAGACACTGAGGACATAAAAAGGAAGTGGTGAGACATGAAACGCCAGGCGAGGCAGTGGCAACAGCAGTAGATGGACAGCCGACAGCTCCAAGGGCATTCCTAAGAACATAAGATAAGCCTAGTATCCTGTTTCCAAAGGTGGCCAATCCGGGTCACAAGTACCTGTCAGGTATACAAAGTGAGTGCTCTACTCCTGTATGACACATGCCTCATTGTCTGAAACCATTGCATGAGTATGCACTCATATCTACAGTGGCACTATCGCCCCCATGTGCAGTCACTGTACATACTGGCCTATAGCGGTGACAGCTTTTCACATTGGTCCCTGAATTCCCTCACATATTTCACTACTCTCCTTGCCACATGGTTCTGGGTCCTACAAGACTGCTAGAACCTGCTCTGCTTTGTCTTGCATAGCAATGTAACACAGTCCCTAGTAAATATGTCTGGATGTAAAACATATTCACCCAAACAAATAGAGTCACCTTTTATAAAAAAAATCTTTATTTTTAAAGTGCTGTCAAGTCAATGCTGACTCCTGGTGACCCAACCGCCCCTAAGTTTTCTTGGCAAAATATGACTGGAAGTAGATTGCCAGGCCTTTTCTTTCGAGGCAATGGAGAGTAAAGTGACTTGCCCAAGGTCACATTATTAACACAATATAATACTCAGGCTACCACTTACAACACCAATACTGCACAAAAAATATATATAAAAGTGAATGGAGGACCTCAGTTGGGAAAGCCCCACCTTTTACAGCAATGTTGCAATGGCTGCGGGCATTATACAAGTCCAACCTTTCTCATTCGTCGGTCCCCACTCACCAGCAGTTCATTTAAATGCTTTTCTTTTTTATATTTTTTAAGCAAATAAAATCAGTCACTGAGTGCATGAAAACAATAGCACTATAAATAACATTGTGGAAAATGCTAAACATCAAGCAAACAGAATTGAAATACAAAATTCCCTTGAGAGTTTTTGAGTTGGTGGATGTAAAAAATAGCATAGATGGTCACTGTGGATCTGGAGTTATGTAGTCACACTATGTATGATGGCATGGAGCCAGGAGTAGGGTATTATTTTATTTATTTATTTTATTTATTATTTTTATTTATTAACAATTCTTATATACCGCACTATTAGCCATCAGCGCGGTTTACATTTAACAGAAAACATCCGACAGTTTACATATGTCTGGTCATTACATTTAACAGGAAGAATAACTTGGCGAAATAGGGAAACTAAATACAATGCAGGGTTATCTGATAAAGGATATCCTGGTTAACTATATACAATAGTGGTACAATAGTATACAAAGTGAGTATACTATATTATGGTGTCTAAAACCATGTCTTGGTGGGCCAGGCTGGATAATACTGCAGTGGCTGGCATGCACAGGGGTACCAGGTGAAACCATCCCCTTTCATCACTGTAGAAGTTATGTGACCCACACATTTTTGGCACTTTCTCATGTTCCATGGCATTGGTCCCTCACGCAACCTTAATATACCTATGCACTCAGGGTCCATTTCAATGGCAAGACAGATGTGTACTTACATTACTTTAATAGATGGCATGCCCACATGATAGTATAGGTGCATCATAGTCAGACACTAATGTAGTGTGTGTACCCCTTGCTCTATACCTGCAGGTGCTGAGGATACCAGTAATGTTGTGGATGGCATCAGAGCTGATGACAACCAGTGTGGTGACAGGGTCAGCCAGAGGCACAGTCAGTCACTGCAATGGAATCAGAGCTCACTGGCAAGGCATCAGAGGTGCAGCCGTCCAGAGCTGACATGCAGAAAGCAACTCCAGAGGCAGCGAGGTGCTGCACCTGGACGAGGTGGAGGAAAAAAACATTAGTGGAGATGCCAAACAGCTGTCACCATGATCTCCAGATAACAATATGGACCTACGTACTGAGGAGGCAGGGTTGGCACTACAGGAGGGGAGCCATGCCACCAGACTTCAGAACCAACATTTGTTGCAATGCGGGGAAAAGCTGCTGCAGCAAAATGCAGAATATCTACAGCTATGGTGGGAGCCATTTGACATCTCCTTTCTTCGTCCACCCTCAGTATCCAGCATCTGCCTTTTTCCCCTTATCCTCCCCATGCCTAGCATCTGCTCTTCATCTTTCCCTCATCTGCCCTCTGCCCCCTTCCGTGTTCATCATCTACCCTTCACGATCAACGCCCACCCACCCCCACAGATGATGCCCAACGTGGTCTCCCTCCCTTCCTGCCCCCAAATTGCCATTGTTGTTGCTTCTCTCAATGAGCAGCTGCTTTAAAAAACACAAGCAAAAGCACAGGGTCTTCCCAACTCCAGCATGCTTGCAAGTCTTTCCTGGTACCGCCCTCTCTGACGTGAATATGTGTCAGAAGGGGCGGAACACTATAGCCTTACAAGCGCGCTAGAATTGGGAGTTTTTTTTAAGCCATTGCTTGTTGTCGGAGGGGGTGATTGATGCCGCCACCTCCACAAACCTGGGAGAAGCATCAGTGGTGGCAGCAGCAGGTCAAAGGCAGAGTGAGG
Source organism: Ichthyophis bannanicus (assembly GCA_033557465.1). Classification (NCBI taxonomy): domain Eukaryota; kingdom Metazoa; phylum Chordata; class Amphibia; order Gymnophiona; family Ichthyophiidae; genus Ichthyophis; species Ichthyophis bannanicus. The sequence goes on from CM066031.1 coordinate 627,711,130, forward strand.
TGGCCACAGCTGGATTGTTTGGGAGCATTTTTTTGCCACCCCCCAAACTTTGCCAACTGAGGTAGCCGCTCCACTCGGCCTAATGATAGAGCCGACCCTGGCCATGGGTGTCTTGCCTATTCTCTGTGTGAGATGGCTCTGGGCTACTAAGTATCTGGGGATCATGTCTGTACCATATGTTTGGACCATGCCAGCATGGCAGGTGCAATTATCGCCTGGCCACAGGCTAGTGTAATTTGCACTCATGCTAACGAATTCTTTCATTGTCTGCAGTGTCACTAGCGTGGCCGTGCTAGCTGTGCATGGCTGTTCATACACATTCTGTGCCAACTCTGCCTTAATCCTGCCTTTTCGTGCAGTATTCAGGTAGCACAGTATTTTTTATCAGGAATACTTTATTGCTGTGCACTGAGCGTGGGGCCAGGATGCCCTATTGTGCTGTATATATACCCAATTGATGTTGTGATGATCTATGGCAAGTAATGTGTTCTGGCCTCCAAACTGTGAACCTGTGTTTGTACTATGTCTCTATTATTCCTTCTGTCTTTATGATATATCGCCTTGACCAGTTATTTTAATTGGTGGTGATACATTTTGCAGGGTGAGGGCATAGTAACACAGTAAATGGCAGCTGATAAAGACCAACATGGTCCATCTAGTCTTCCTAGTAAGGTGGCAACAGTTGTACCTGATGCTCTGTGTAGGTTACCCTCTCTTTGTTTAGGGTTGTACCTGTCGCACCATACAGATGACCCCCCTCTATTTTTGAAATGTAGAAGTTAGCTAAGTTTGCTTGTGGCAAGCAAGTATGCACGCCACTGCAATTCCATGCCCCAAATGCTAGGGGGAACTCCGGTAGGTGTCTGAGAGCGTTAGCAAGTAATAGTGTAAGGGAATGCTGTGAGAAACCATGTTTTCCTTGTGACTCGTATTAAGCTCCATCTTAGGACAGGTAGAGGAGCTAGCCCAGCCAACTGGCTGTGGTCCAACTGGCAGCATAAAAGTCATGTGAGAGCCAAGCAGAGGGGAGGCCCAGGAACAAAGGAAACTGCATCTTGCACTAGCCTGTCAGGGAGTGACAAGCAGAACCTTATGACTGGCTGAGTCTAGGGGGATAGAAGGGCTAGGACATGGCCAGAGTAGAATGAAGCATGCAACTGTATGCCCAAGGTAGCTGATAAACCTGGAAGAAAAGGTAAAAGCTAAACACTGGAGAGTAGCAGCTAGGGGAAACCAGGAATGAAAAGCTGGGAGTAGGCTGCAGTAGAAACCCAAGAAGCATAAGGGAGCCTGGAATCCTGGTGGGTCCAGTGGTGGAAGAACTGGATTGAAGGCTTGGCTCTGAACCTCGAAAGAGGTGAGTTTTTGTTCCCATGGATTAATAAGGTTAGGTTAGAGCATAGGTGTCAGAAAGGGATAGGCTCCTTGTGGTCCTGCAGAGGTGCGGTGAACGTCTGCAGCATCAATAGCAATAAGTATTTGTAATGGAAGCTTTAAAGTAAGTTATTTTTCTAGTAGCTATGAAATAATGAGAGGTTGTGATTTTAATTGTTTTCACGAAGTGTTTTGGAGTCAGCTATGTTGTTCAACTCCATGCTTTGTGGCGTTGTTCTTTGAATAGTTGGACTTATGAGATGGGTGTGTAAATGGATTATATTGATGTTGTTATGGGACGGGGATAGGTTTTTTATTATAATAGAATTTTGGTATGTTTGTTTTTTGTTGACAGTGTTTTATGCCCCTGATGAAGCTTTATGAAGCGAAACGTTCGAAAGGCACCACAGTGAGGCACTGGAGAAAAACAATAGCAGTTTTTTTGAAGGAAAATCAGAAGTTAAGTGATTTTTTATTTTTATATTAAACTGCATTGCTATAAAGGTTAGTTGTTGTTGCAAGATGGCATAAGCATTTGGATATCTTTCTGCTTGAAACAAATGCCGAATAAGTCTGAGACCTCCTTTATGTCTTCTTTTGTTTAAGTATGATGAACAAAGAACAGTCAAGTGAATATTACCTAATGAATTCAATTTAACAATCTTGTTATTGCTTTAGTGAGTGATTGTTGTTTTTGGCAGAATTCTCCACTCTGAAAATTGACCATTTTGTATTGTTCCTTGTGGTTTTGGGCAAGCCACTTAACCCTCCATTGCCCATGTTCCCTGTAAGCATTAGTGTATGTGTCTCATATCCCCTCGTGTTAAATGTATCCCCCAATTGTGTTGTGACCACTTTGATTGAAGGATAAGGTGGTATACAAAACTGTCTAAAATAAATAAAATAAAATAAATAGGACATATGGGACCTGGTCCCACCAAAACGTTGCTGCTGCGATCGCAGCCCTCCCTTATTCTGGCCTGTGAGGATCCCATCCCCTGTGAGCAAAAGAGTACTGCGATCGCCGGCTTTCCCCTCCTGTCTGCCCATGGGAGATTGGACCCCACTGGGATGACAGAAGGGGAAGGCTGATGATCGCAGCCTCACATAATTCGGCAGCTTGGCCCTCCCAAGCAAACAGCGTTCCGTCGCCCCTGGGTTAGAATGCCAGAATTAATCAAACCAAATTGAAGCAAACCAATGGGGCATTTGGAATGCTGAATGTTATGTTATTTCCAATGTGCAGCAAGACAAAACAAGAAGTACTACAAAGATGCATGCAAGGAAATAGAAGCAGAAACTATTAAAGGAAGAACAAGATCAGCTTTCCTAAAGCTACGAGAGTTAAAGAAAATATTCCAACCTCGAATTGGAATGTTACAAGATGCTCAAGGATCTATGTTGAATGATGCTGAGAAGATCAAGAAAAGGTGGAAAGAATATACAGAGTTTTTTATATGATAAAGATAGCGTAGTTACTCACCTGTAACAGGTGATCTCCGGGAACAGCAGGAATTTAGTCTTCACATATGGGTATCGTCGGTACCGACGGAGCCTGCGGGGGAACGCTCCCCAGCGTCCAATAGGAACGCTTTTGAGAGCATCCCTCAGCACATGGGCGCTGCCTTCCCAACTGTCCCTCTTCAGTTAAGTTTGCAGCTGAGTGAAAGGATAGAGGGAGAGAGGAAAGAGACAAAGAGAGAGAGACAACTCCTAGGGGAGGTCGGTGGGTTGTGAAGACTAAATTCCTGCTGTTCCCGGAGATCACCTGTTACAGGTGAGTAACTACGCTATCTCCAGGAACAAGCAGGAATGTAGTCTTCACATATGGGGACTTCCTAGCTGAAGATGCCAGGGAGATAGCCCCAGGAAGGTGCCACCCTAGAAGGTGGGAATCCTTCCTCCCATGGATCTCTGGCATCCCACTAGGGTTGGTGGGTAGGAGTTGATTTAGGTGTGAAAGAGATTTTGAAGAACAGCTTGGCCAAAGAAGGCATCCCGACGGGAGGCTTTATCCAGGCAGTAGTGGGCTGTGAAGGTGTGTACCGAAGTCCAGGTGGCTGCTCGACAAATGTCATCGACAGACACAGAGTGGAGATTAGCCATAGAAGCTGCCATGGCTCTCACATTATGAGCTGTGACATGGTCCTGAAGAGGAAGACCCTTACTCTCATAAGCAAAGGATATGCATTGGGCAATCCATTTAGATAAAGTTCTTTTGGAGAATGGAAGTCCCAAAAGAATAGGGTCAAAAGCTATAAAAAGTTGTGAGGACTTTCTATGTTGCTGTGTTCTTTGTATGTAAAAGGCTAAGGCCCTTTTACAATCCAAAGTATGAAGGTTTCTTTCTGCATTAGAGGCGTGAGGCCTCGAAAAAATACAGGAAGATAAACTGATTGATTTAAATGAAAAGGCGAAACCACCTTTGGCATAAAGTGTGGGTGAGTTCAAAGAACAACCTTATCATGATGAAACCTAGTATAAGGAGGATCAGCCACTAAAGCTTGCAATTCACTAATGCGACAGGCAGAGGTGATTGCAACTAGGAAGATGACCTTCCTGGTCAAAAACTTAAGGGCTGTAGTGGCCAAAGGTTCAAAAGGTGGCTTCATGAGCTGCCCGAGAACTAGATTTCGATCCCATGCCACTGGTGGTGGCTTGATGGGAGGTTTAGTTAATAAAAGACCTCTCATAAATCTTGATAGGAGTGGATGAGAGGAAATTGCTTGTCCATTCAGAGGCTTACTCTTACCGAATTGGTCTTTAGACTAGAATTCGATAAGTGAAGGACATACTCTAGTATCGATTCTAAGGGTATGATCAGGGGGTTTAATCCCTTCTTGAAGCACCATATAGTAAAACGTTTCCACTTGAAGGCATAAGATCTTCTTGTGGAAAGTTTTCTAGAAGCCTGAAGGATATCTTTTACCTGTTGGGATAGTTTGAAATCTTGGAGGTCTAAGCCTTCAGCAACCAGGCCGTGAGGTGCAGGGACTGGGGATTTGGGGGCCATAGCGTCCAGCTCTCCTGGGAAAGAAGATCTGGAGCATGCCCTAACTCCAGAGGTGCCACTTGAGAGAGATGTAGAAGCAGGGAATACCATGTTTGGCGTGGCCATCATGGTGCTATAAGAATCATGCGACCCCTGTCTCTCTGAAGCTTGAAGAGTGTTTGTGGATGAGGGGAATGGGTGGGAAGGCATAAAGGAAGTCCTGACACCAGTGAAGGAGGAACGCATCCCTTGCCTGACAGTTGTGAGCCGGAATTCTTGAACAGAACCAGGGAAGTTTGGCATTCAGTGGACTTGCAAAGAAGTCTATGTCAGGAGTGCCCCAGAGATGAAATATCTTTGCCACCTGATCTAGGTGGAGTGACCACTCGTGAGGTAGCAGTACTCGACTGAGTTTGCCTGCCCAAAAGTTTTGAATGCCTGGAAGATATACCACTAGAAGGTGAATTTGATGCTCTCTGGCGAGGGCCCACAGTCGTAAAGCTTCATTGCATAATGACAGAGAGCCTGTTCTGCCCTGCTTGTTCACATAGAACATGGCTACTTGATTGTCCGTCTGGACTAGGACTGTCTTGTAGCTGAGCTGGGCATAGAATACTTGAAGAGTTAAATAGATTGCTCTTAATTCCAGGAGGTTTATGTGTAAACCAACCTCCTGTGGAGTCCAGGTGCCCTGGGTAGAGAGATGATTCAGGTGTGCTCCCCAACCCACCTGTGATGTATCTGTTGTTAGGGTGGCCTGAAAGAGGGGTTGATGGAAAGGAGACCCCACTGTCAAATTTTCTAGTGATTGCCATCATTGGAGGGACAAAATTAGTCGTTGAGAGATTATTATTTTGTCCAATAAATGACCCGTGGCCTGTGTCCACTGTGTGGAGAGGGTCCACTGAGCTGCTTGCATGTGGAGGTGAGCATATGGGACTACATGAACTGTGGATGCCATATGTCCCAGTAACTGCAATAGCTCTCGAGCAGTGAGGGAGGATTTGCCTGCTGCTTGAGAAGCTAGTTGCATTATGCGAAGACACCGGGCTTGTGGAAGGAAAGCCCTTGCCTGTCTGGTATCTAGACAGGCTCCTATGAATTCTAGGCATTGGGAAGGAACTAGTTGAGATTTTGGGAAGTTTATTACCAATCCCAAGTATTGGAGGATTCGCATTGTATGGACAGTGCAGTGCTGGCCTCTGCAACTGTAGGGGCTCGAATGAGCCAGTCGTCTAAGTAAGGGAAGACGAAAATCCCCAGGGTTCGTAGAAATGCAGCTACTACTGCCATGTATTTCGTGAATACCCTTGGTGCTGAAGCCAGACCAAAGGGAAGAACCCTGTACTGGAAATGTTTTCCCCTGAAAAGGAAACGTAAGAATTTCCTGTGATCTGGATGGATGAGAATGTGAGTGTATGCATCCTTTAAGTCTAGAGAGCAAAGCCAATCCTGGCTTTGAAGGTATGGCAAAAGAGTTCCTAGAGAAATCATTTTGAATTTCTCTCGAAACAGATATTTGTTCAATTCTCTGAGGTCTAGAATGGGTCTGTGTCCTCCTGTTTTCTTTGGAATAAGAAAATAGGGGGAGTAGAACGCTGCACCCCGTTGAAGAATGGGTACTTCCTCTGTTGCCCCTTGGGCAAGAAGTGTGGAGACCTCGTAATCTAGCAGATTGTCTGCAGAGGTTTGTAAATTGAATTGCTTTAGAATTGTAGGAGGGGGCATGCTGTGAAAATGAAGCTTGTACCCCTCTCCTACAGTGGACAAAGTCCAATCTTCTGCTGTTATCTGATGCCATCTGTTGACAAAGTGGCATAACCTGCCCGGAATATTGGGGGGTTGGGGACCCCTCAGAGGCAGGGAGGCAAAGCTCTCTAGGAAGGAGTCAAAGTCCTCGAGGGGGCTGAACCTGGAGAGCTGGTTGGGCTCTCGGGCCTTCTGGCTTCTTTTGCTGTCTAGTTTGTCCCTTTTGGGCAACCTGACCTGGAGTTTGATTCTGCTGGGTATAGGAAGGATAAAACGTCCTCTTTTTGCTAAAAGAGGGTTTTTTATAAGGCTTCCTTTTGGCTGGAGTGGCTGTAGACTTTGACAATCTATCTAAGGTAGGATTGTCAGCATCTAACTCGTTAGCCTTTTCCTGCCAGTTCTTGCCAAAGAGATTCTCCCCCATGCAAGGAATGTTGCCTAACTTGTCCTGTACCCAAGTCTCCAAGTCTGATGCCTGTAGCCAAAAGCATCCAGAGTCCTGCATTCACGACCTGGAGGACTGGATGCATGCCTCTTTGCACTTTTCATCCTACGCATGGCTGATTCCACTACCATTGAATGGTGTGGCAGCTGAGTTTTCTGAAATCCAGGACATGGCGGAACTCGATACATAGTATCAAGTCTCCTAGAGTGAGGAGAAGTAGTCAGAGGTGTCTCCCACATTCTGAGCATCAAACTATGCAGAATTTCATGGATAGGCAGAGTGGCTGCCTCTTTAGGAGCTTTAGGATATTGGAGAATTTCCAATTCCTCTGCTCTGGGTTCCTCTTCAGGAGCTACTGTGATTGAAAGACCTTTGGCCATATCACGGATGAAATCCTGAAATGACATATCCTCTGGAGGTGACATTCTGCATTGGGAAGAAGAGGGATCTTCTAGGAGAAACCCTCTAGTGCCAGCAGAATTGTCAGAGTCTTCGGAATCGGAGGAATCAAAGTATTCCTGACCCGAATGCTCTTGCAAAGCACAATCCTGGTACCGATCAAAGTCGGTACCGAGCTGACCCGGTACTGCTTTGTCAATTCCAGCCAGAGATGGCAAGGGAAGACTTCCCACCGGGGCCGGTACAGTCGGTGTCGGTACCGGTGTCGGTACTGGCATCGGTGTCGATGTCGGTACTGGCATCGATGTCGATGTCGGTACCGGTGCCCGTGGGACCACCGGTACTGCAGATGAAAGAAGAGCTGTGATGCTGCGCTCGATAGCATGGAACCTCTGGTCTATTGAAGCTGCCGATGCCTGGGTGTCGGTACCGGTAAGGACGGCCGGAACCCCTGAGCATGGCACAGGTAGTTCTTGCGAGGTGAGGCCTCGAGAACATCCTGAAGCCCCATCGATGCTTTGGAAGCTGAACGATGCTTTGGAAGCTGAAGCCTCCCACCGGGGCTGTTTTGCCGGTGTGGTTCCCTCAAGGGCAACATCAATGGCCTCTCAATGCTTAGCAGGAGAGCTACCCTTTGAGGACCGGCTTTTATGTTTAGTTACCTGAGATCCATGGGAGGAAGAAGAGGCCCTTGACGATGTCGATGCAATGGATCTGGCATCTGAAGAAAACAGGGTACCGAGCTTTGCAGCAAGGTTCTGTATTCCTCTTTTAGTCATCCCCATACAGGAGAGACATTCAGTTGGAGAATGTTCAGGTCCTAAACATTTCAGACACCAATCATGGGTGTCATTGACGGAAATGGTACCGCCACACTTAGTACATTTTTTAAAACCACTAGTTGGCTTTTCCATGATTTAGGAATATGGGGCCTAGTGCCCAAAATGGCGCCTAGCACCAAAGAGAAAAGTTTCTGAAAAGAAACAGTCTAAAGCCTAAGGTTTGTTTGTTTTTTTTTGTATGAAAAGAAAAGAAAAGAACCGGCGGTACTGGTAGGCGTCGTGCGGTAGGCAAACGCGACCACAAGAAAAGAAATTTAAAGACGGAATTTTCTGCAGTGACAGGGAATAGATCCTGTCGGCTCCGCGGAAAATGAAGAACTGAAGAGGGACAGTTGGAAAGGCGGGAAGGCAGCGCGCATCTTTATTTAACAAACATTTATATACCGCACTTTCCTATGGATCAGGTGCGGTTTACAAAGAACAATGGTATGAACCGGCGAAACAAAAACAAGTGCCTGTTCATCTTACATATAACATCTGTGAATTTTATACAAAGAACTTAAGCTTTAATACAGAAAACTAGAACTTGTTACCAATGGTCTAACAGCTGTGTGCATAACAACCTTTGCACAGAGCTTTGCAACTATGTACAATACAACTGTTACATTGTAATTAAACTATATACATTACAGGATAATTGGCATGTGCTGAAGGATGCTCCCAAAAGCGTTCCTATTGGACGCTGGGGAGCATTCCCGCGCAGGCTCTGTCGGTACCGACGATACCCATATGTGAAGACTACATTCCTGCTTGTTCCTGGAGATCAAGTGGACCAACAGCCATTTCAACCTGTACCTTATGATCTGGAATCATTGGTGATGAAAGAAGAAGTCGAAGCAGCATTGAAAACCTTATCAAAGAACAAAGCACCAGGCACTGATGGAATTCCCATAGAAGTATTACAGCAATCACTTACAAGGCTCTGCCAGGAAATATGGAAGACAATATCATGGCCAACTGATTGGAAAAGATCTGTGTTTATACCAGTACTAAAGAAAGATGATCCAACTGACTGGAAATTATCACACAATAGTTCTGATTCCACATGCCAGCAAGATTCTACTGAAGGTTATTCAACAGAGACTACAACTATATCTGGAAAAAGAACTATTGAAGTGCAAGCAGGGTTCAGGAAAGGGCGAGGAATGAGAGACATCATTGTGGATTTGACATGGATCCTTGAAAAGACTAAAGAATACCAAAAGGATATCTATTTGTGCTTTATTGACTACAGTAAGGCTTTTGACTGTGTAAACCATGAGAAACTTTGGGCCACATTAAGAAGCATGGGTATACCAGAACACCTGATCATTCTCTTGCACAACATTATATTGATCGAAAAGCAACAGTTTGACTAGAAAGCACAGTTACTTACCTGTAACAGGTGATCTCTGGGAACAGCAGGAATAAGTCTTCACATATGGGTATCGTCGGTACCGACGGAGCCTGCGTGGGAACGCTCCCCAGCGTCCAAAAGGAAAGCTTTTGGGAGCATCCCACAGCGCCTGCGCACTGCCTTCCCGCCTTTCCTAACTGCCTCTCTCCAGTTCGAGTTTTAAAGCTGAGACAAAGAGAGAGAGGAAAGGAAAGATAGATAGAGAGATACAACTCCTAGGGGAGGTGGGTGGGTTGTGAAGACTTATTCCTGCTGTTCCCAGAGATCACCTGTTACAGGTAAGTAACTGTGCTATCTCCAGGAACAAGCAGGAATGAGTCTTCACATATGGGGACTCCCCAGCTAGAGATGCCTGGGAGATCACCCAAGTTGTGAGTCCCTGGAAAGGGCTCTACCTCCACCCATGAATCTCAGGCATCCAGTCAGGGATGGAGGGTAGGAGTTGATTAGGTATGGAACAGGTGTTTGAGAACAGCCTGACTAAACAAGGCATCCCGGCAGGAGTCCTTGTCCAAGCAGTAATGGGCTGTAAAGGTATGAACCGAGGCCCAGGTGGCCGCTCAACAGATTTGGTCGATGGACACAGAGTTTAGATGAGCCATAGAAGCTGCCATGGCCCTCACATTGTGAGCTGTGACATGGCCCTCCAGAGAAAGGTTTTTACTCTGGTAGGCGAAGGAAATACACTGAGCAATCCAATTTGACAGAGTTCTTTTAGAGACTGGAAGTCCTAAATGAGAGGGATCAAAAGCAACAAAAAGTTGAGAGGACTTACTATGTTGCTGTGTCCTTTGTAAGTAGAAAGCAAGTGCTCTTTTACAATCCAGGGTATGAAGATTCCTCTCTGCACTTGATGCATGAGGTCCTGGAAAAAAGACAGGTAAATACACCTCCTGGTTCAGATGAAAAGGTGAGACCACTTTAGGCATAAGGTGTGGATTAGTTCTGAGGACTACCTTGTCATGATGGAACCTTGTATAAGGAGGATTAGCCACTAAGGCTTGCAACTCACTGATACGGCGAGCTGAGGTGACTGCAATGAGAAAAATAACCTTCCAGGAAAGGAATTTCAAGGAGGTAGTGGCTAAGGGTTCGAAGGGTGGCTTCATGAGCTGGCCAAGAACCAGATTCAAGTCCCATGCCACTGGAGATGGTCTAATGGGAGGTTTAGTCAAAAGAAGGCCTCTTATGAATCTTGCTATAAGAGGATGAGAGGAAATAGGCTGTCCATTGAGGGGTTTAAGGGATGCTGCAATAGCACTCAAATGGACTCTGATTGAATTTGTTTTAAGACCTGCATGGGATAAATGCAGCAAATACTCTAGTAAAGAATTCAGAGGTATTGCAAGAGGGTTAAGACCCTTCTCTGCACACCAAATGGTAAACCTCTTCCATTTAAAAGCATAGGAATGTCTGGTGGAAGGCTTTCTGGAAGCATGAAGGATATCCTTCACTTGCTGAGAAAGAGGTAAATCTTGAAGGTCTAGGCCTTCAGCAATCAGGCCCTGAGATGAAGAGACTGGGGATTTGGGTGCCACAACGTTCCCTCCTCCTGGGAGAGGAGATCTGGAGCAGACCCCAAGTCCAGGGAGGGAGCTTGAGAGAGATGCAGAAGTAGAGGGTACCACACTTGGCGTGGCCAACGCGGTGCTATGAGGATCATAGACCCCTTGCCTCTCTGAAGCTTGAACAGTGTCTTGGGAATGAGGGGAATAGGTGGAAAGGCATAGAGGAAATCTTGTCCCCAATGAAGGAGGAAGGCATCCCTGGCCTGAACTCCCTGACACGGAATCCTGGAACAGAACCGGGGAAGTTTGGCATTCCACGGACTTGCAAACAGGTCTATGTCTGGGGTTCCCCAAATTCGAAAGATCCTGGCTATCTGGTCCCCATGGAGGGACCATTCGTGTGGAAGCAGAACTCGACTGAGTCTGTCTGCCCAAGAGTTTTGAACCCCTGGAAGATACACTGCCATGAGATGGATTTGATGCTCTCTGGCGAAGGCCCATAATCTCAGAGCTTCGTTGCAAAGCGACAGAGAGCCAGTCCCCCCCTGCTTGTTCACATAGAACATGGCTACTTGGTTGTCCGTGTGGATGAGGACTGTCTTGTAGCTGAGCAGGGTGTGGAAGACTCTGAGAGCCAGAAAGATTGCTCTGAGCTCTAAGAGGATGATATGTAGAGATGTCTCCTGTGGAGACCAGATACCTTGGGTGGAGAGATCTTGTAGATGAGCTCCCCAACCCTTTGGAAAGGCATCTGTGGTAAGGGTTGCTTGGGGTAACACCTGTTGAAAGGGGGACCCCAGTAACAGATTTTGAGTGGACTTCCACCAATGGAGAGAGCAAGAGAGGCGACTGGAGGTCGCTATTTTGTCTGACAGGCACCCTGATGCCTGGGTCCATTGGGTGGACAAAGTCCATTGAGCTGCTCTCATGTGAAGGCGAGCATAAGGAACCACATGCACGGTAGATGCCATGTGGCCTAACAGTTGTAACATCTCTCGAGCAGTTAAATGGGATTTTAACTGAATCTGTGAGGCTAACTGCACCAAGCGTAGGCAACGGGCCTGGGGAAGATAGGCCCTTGCAGTTGTGGTATCCAGCAAGGCCCCTATGAACTCTAGAGATTGAGTAGGGGTGAGATGGGATTTTGGAATGTTTATAACAAGTCCCAGATACTGAAGAACACGCCTTGTGCAGGCCAGGGAAGTCTGGGCCTCTGACTGGGATGGAGCTCGGATGAGCCAGTCGTCCAGATATGGGAATACGAATATCCCTAGAGTGCGTAGAAATGCAGTTACTACTGCCATGCATTTTGTGAACACTCTTGGTGCAGAGGCCAGACCGAAAGGAAGCACTTTGTATTGGTAGTGCTTTCCTTGGTAAAGGAACTGAAGGAACCTTCTGTGTGTTGAATGGATGAGGACAGGGGTGTACGCATCCTTGAGATCTAGAGAACAAAGCCTGTCCTGACTCTGGAGGTATGGAAGGAGAGTTTTGAGAGAAGTCATCTTGAATTTCTCCTTACATAGAAACTTGTTCAATTCTCTGAGATCTAAGATTGGTCTGTAGCCCCCTGTTTTCTTTGGAATGAGAAAATAGGGGGAGTAGAACCCTGAGCCCTGTTGAAGAAGGGGTACTTCTTCTATTGCCCCTTGGGCAAGAAGGGTAGCAATCTCCTGACCCAGAAGGTCGAGGAGAGATGTTGGAGAATTGAACTGTTTCACCATGGTGTGAGGGGGAAGGTTTAAGAAATGAAGCTTGTACCCTTCTCTTATGATGGAGAGGGTCTATTGCTCTGCTGTGATTTGTTCCCATCTGGGAGCAAAATGAGCTAACCTTCCTGGAATGGTGAGAGGCTCTGGATGTTCTAGAGCCAGAAAGGCTAAGTTCTCCAGTTGTAAGTCAAAGGCCCTGAGGAGGCTGAGGCTGAGGCTGTTGGGCCGTAGCAGTCCTGGCAGCCTTAGGCTTGGTCTGTTTTGGTTGTTGCTGTCTCTTTGTAGCAAAACAACCTGCAGAAGAGGCCTGACCATAAGCAGAAGAATATTTCCCTTTTTTGGGGAAAAATCCTTTTTTGAACAATCTCTTTCTAAAAGGAGCAGAAGTAGACTTGGAAAGTCTATCTAAAGCAGAGTTTTCAGCATCCATCTGGTTGGCCTTTGCTTGCCAATCTTTGCCAAAAAGGTTTTCACCTGTACAAGGAAGGTTACCTAGTCCATCCTGAACCCAGGGTTCCAAATCAGAAGCTTGTAACCAAGCAACTCTGCGTGCACCTATGGCAATAGCCGAGGCTCTGCTGGCACTTTCAAAAGAGTCAAAGTCTGCACGGTTGGAAAACTTGGAAATATCCTGGGCATGTTTAAGCCAGGTGAGAAACTCTTCCCTTTTATCTTCTGAAATAAAAGGAGATAAGGTTTGCAGATGATCTGTAACTTCCTTTAGAAACATCCCCATATAGAGACTATAGGAGTTGATTCTGGCCACAAGCATACTGGCCTGGAAGATTCTCCTGCCAAAGGCATCTAAGGTTCTGCATTCTCTTCCTGGAGGAGTAAAAGAGTGCCTTTTTGCACTCTTGATCTTTTTCATAGCAGACTCCACCACAATGGAGTGATGAGGAAGCTGAGTCTTATGAAAACCAGGACAAGGAGGAACACGATACATGGTGTCCAACCTACGAGAATGAGGGGAGGTGGTAAGAGGAGTCTCCCATATGCCCAACATGTGATCATAAAGAATCTCATGTATTGGTAAAATGGCTGCCTCTTTAGGAGCCTTAGGATATTGCAAAATATCTAATTTTTTGGCTCTAGGCTCAGTCTCAGAGGCCACTGAGATGGAAAGGCCCCTGGCCACCTCCCTGATGAAGTCTTGAAAAGACAAGTCTTCTGGAGGAGACATTCTCCTTTTTGGAGAAGAGGGTTCCTGAGGAAGGATCCACGATGCTTCGATAGAGGCCTCTGATTCATCAGAGTCTTCAGAGGAATCAAAGTATCGCCTGTCTGGATGCTCTTGCAGAGCCCGATACGCGTACCGGGGGGTATCGACATCGGGAGTAATCGGTACCGATTCGGTACCGATGGGCATCACAGAACAGTGTACCGCTGCAGTCGACGTGGATGTCGATGCAATCGGTACCGGCACCGGAACCGATATCGGGTCCGGTACCGGAATCGGTACCGACAACGAAGTTTGTTGCGGTACCGAAGGCGTCGCAGCTTGTATGAATGCCGTGATGGCATGCTGCACGGTCAGAATATTCTGATCCATCGATGCCACCAATGTCTGGATGTCGGTACCAGTGGAAACCACCGGTACCCCAGAACATTGTAACAGGTGATCGGTCGAGGCCGAGCCATCAATGTCAACCTGTGACACCATAGATAAAGCTTTGGAAGCCGGAGCCTCCAGCCGGGGTAATTTTGCCGGTGCGGATTCCTCGAGAGCAAGCCCGGAGGCATCTCGATACTTAGAGGGAGATCTACTCTTCGAGGACCGGCTGGACTTAAGTTTGGTTACCTGAGATCCATGAAGCCCTGGAAGACGTCGATGCCACCGAAGCTGCATCAGAGGGAAACAGGGTATTGAACTTGGCTGCTCGATTCTGTAGACCTCTTTTAGACATCATGGAACAGGACTCACAGTCCGTCATGGAATGATCAGGACCTAAACATTTGAGACACCAGTCATGGGTGTCGGCGACAGAAATAGTGCCGCTGCATTTCGTGCACTTTTAAAACCCGGAGGCGGCTTTTCCATGAGGAAAAATTTGTGTAGGCCTAAGGCCACAGAAGAAAAAGCACCAAAGTGAGAAAAAATAGTAGTTACTTTTTTTTTTTTTTTTAAATGAAGAAAGAAAAAACCGGCGGTACCGGTCCGGAGATGAGAAGGCAGACACGCGACTAAAGAAATAAAGAAAAATAAGAAATTCTTCAGCGGTGACAGGAAACACGACCTGCTGGCTCCGCGGAAAAGAAGAACTGGAGAGAGGCAATTAGGAAAGGCGGGAAGGTAGCGCGCAGGCGCTGTGGGATGCTCCCAAAAGCTTTCCTTTTGGACGCTGGGGAGCGTTCCCGCGCAGGCTCCGTCGGTACCGACGATACCCATATGTGAAGACTCATTCCTGCTTGTTCCTGGAGATAAAGGAGAAACAGAATGGTTTAAAATCAGCAAAGCAGAACAAATCATCAGAGAAGCAGGATTGTATGAAGACAACAGAGGTGTGAAGATTGGTGGAAGACTCATCAACAACCTTCGCTATGCTGATGATACCACATTACGGCTGAAAGTGAAGATGATCTGAAACATTTGCTTCTCAAGATCAAGGAACATAGTCTTAAAATGGTCCTGCACCTTAATGTAAAGAAGACAAAGATCATGACAACTGGCAAAATCAATAAGTTCATCATTGATGGAGAAGAAATTGAAATAGTGGACAACTTTAACCTACTGGGATCAATTATCAATAAAGAAGCAACAAGCAGTGAAGAAATCTGACAATGCATTGCTCTTGGCAGAACGGCTATGAAGGACCTAGACAAGATTCTCAAGAGCAGAGATGGCTCTCTCCATACAAAGATTTGACTTGTTGAAGCCATGGTATTTTCAATAATGTGATATGAATGCGAAAGTTGGACAGTGAAAAAGATAGGAAGAAAATTTATGTCTTTGAATTATGGTGCTGGTGACGAATACTGTGTATACCATGGACTGCCCGAAGAACAAACCAGTCAGTACTAGAGGAGATCAAACCTAAGCTTTCTTTAGAAGCTCAGATGACAAGACTTTGTCTTTCATACTTTGGACACATCATCCGAAGAGAGAGATCATTAGAGAAAGACATCATGCTTGGCAAGGTAGAAGGTCAATGCAAAAGAGGAAGGCCAGCAATGAGATGGATCAATACAATAACAGCAGCAATGGGTGCCAGTCTGTCAACAATGAGCCGCCTGACTGAAGACCGAACATAATTTAGGACAACTATCCAGAGGGTCACCATGAGTTGACACCGACTCGACGGCACTTAACAACAAAAACAAAGCTTCATTTCATGTCCTCTAGTTCTCTGGCTTCCACATCTTTGCAAATGGTTTGTTTATTCCCTTTCTCCTTCAAGTCTCTTCTGATCCGTCTTTTGGTGCAGAACCCTTATTTTGGCCATCTTCCTCTAAACAGCTTCAAGTCTTTTTATATCCTTTGTGAGGTATGGTCTTCAAAATTGGACATAATATTCTAAATGAGGCCGCACCGGGGTGATGGGCTTGTTGCAGAGTGGTATTTTATGGGAGTGGGTTCAATTTGTGGGCTGGGGGGGGGTGGCAGTTGAGGAATATTTGTTGGGGTTAGGCAGTCTGCAGGGTGGTGGAGCAATTGTGGGAGGTTGTTTTTTAGAATGGGGCAGTTTGTGGAGTAGTGGAGCAGTTGCAGGGGTGTAGTTTTGGGGGGCAGGTGAAATTTGTAGAGTGCTGAGGCAATTTCAGGAGAGGTTTTTTTAGGATGGGACAATATGTGATTTGATATGATAGCTATAGGGGTGTAGTTTTGGGGGGTAGCGCAGAAATCAGGATGGTGAGACTGTTATGTGGGGGTGTTTTCGGGAGGGCATGGGCATAATTTGACTGTTTCACTTGGGGGACAAAGGGTGATAACATTAAGATTTTGGGGTGGGGTATGTGCCATTTGCATTTATATATCTCATACATATTCATTATGGTTATCCAAAAAAAACACCTGATGGGAAGCCAATATATCAAACAGCAAAGATTTTTACTGATATGAGCCAGCACCATGGGAAATTTGTCTTATGGTGCCCCCACACAGATTCGTGTGTATTAGCAAGGGGATAGTGTGCTTTCTCCCACTTCCCTAGGCCTGATGCCAGCATTCTCCTCCTCTCCCCACCACTCCAGCCTTCTCTTCCTTTCCCCTCTCCAGTCAAGCTTTCTCTCCCATCCTCCCTCATTATCCTAGCACTCACTCTTCTTCCATTATTCTGGTGTTTTCCCCTTCCCGATACCATGACAATGCTGGCCTAAGAAATACACAGGCTCTGAATGTAGAAATGTTGTATTTGAAAGTAAAATGGCTGACAATGGCAGCCAGTTAATTCTTATCTGCCAGACTAATGTCTCCAGAAGGGTTAATTTTGCATATGCCTAGACAGCCAAAGGAGTGAATATCACTCTTAAATTAGGGTATGCTGTCCAGAGATTATCTCAGAATTGCAGATGTACTGCTCATGCTCATCTTAATACCTTCATTGTGTCAAAGATAGCCTCCTCCTTGTGTCGAAGGTGTGATATTGTCCCCTCGTCCCATTTTCATAATTTAGTGAGGTTACTTACCTGTAACAGGGGTTCTCCGTGGACAGCAGGATAAGTCAGCCACACCTGGTGATGTGATCCGATGGCGCCAAGGACAGAAGTGCTCTCCAGAGCTCAGAAAGGAAGGCAGTATCAAAGGACGCTTGTACCACGTATTTGGTGCATTCTGTGAGGTCCACCAGGGCTGCCAAGGTGGCTGCTTGTGACTCCAAAGATAGGTCAGCCACAGTGTTTTTGAAGCTTTCTAGCAGGGAGTCCTGAAATAGGGCTTGTTGGAACTGGTGTGCTCTGAGCATGCATCCCTGGAATACCTTCTTGCAGACGTAAGCGAGGAGCTTGTGGTCTTTGCCTAGTGGGGTGTTGGTATGGCTGCGGGAAGACCAGGCCAGCTTCAGGGCAGATTCGACCACGATGGACTGGTGTGGCAGGTGTGTCTTTGAGAATCCTGCAGTTGGCTGAACTTGCTACTTTGAGTCAAGCTTGCAGGAGCAGGTGGGACCCGATGCCAGTGTAAGCCAGAGCTGAGTCAGATTGTCTAGTAGGCGTTGGTGGACTGGTAGTGAGGCCAGTGTCTTAGGGGCATCAAGGTACTTGAGGGCCCCTGTGGCTTCTGTCTTCTGCTCACCTGGGTTCCGCAGTATGATGTTGAGTTGGGATGCAGTTCTGCGTAGGAATTTGGGATAGGAGAGGTCTTCAGGCGGAGCTGGCATCTGGGGATGGGGGGTGGTAGCTTCCGCCAGGGCCCCCCGGGGGGGGGGGGTAGCCAGCCCAGAGGTGGTTGGATACTCCCTGGCATCTGAGATGCCCAAGGTTGCAGCCTCCTCCTCCACGCTGTCCGATGTGGAGTCTAGAGACTGGAGAGACGGGAGAGAAGGAACGGGGCAGGAGAAGAGTCCTGAGTGAAGTTGGCTGGCATAATTGGATCCTGCCACAGGGGCTGCAAAGGTTGCAACTGCAGAAGGTGCAAGATCTGCTGGAGGATGCTCGATGGGGTCCTTGGGCCGTTGTCCCTGACGGCATGCTGCTTGTGGATCTTCAGCGAAAGGGAGAGGGAGTTGGAGCTGGCTGTGTCTACAAAGCATATCCTGTACCTGTGCTGATGTTTACAGTTCCTGCTGGGGCTGTCACTGCCACTGCGATCAGTGCTCTTGCCATGCCGATGCTCCCGTCGGGTGTTGCGGCTTTCCCGGCATTTACAGCAGCAGTCCCGGTCTCCGCGATGCCTGTGTGCTGAGCTTCTGCTCCGACAATCCCCTCTGTCGCTGCGGTGACTCATGTCAGAGCTGGGAGAATCCCTTTTGTGCCAGTAGGGGCTGAGGGATTACCTTCTGGGCCAGCCAAATGCAGCGGAGGGGGTGGAGTCAATGGAGTGATGCAGATGAGGCGTTCTGAGGTCAGCGAGGCATCCTCCAAGCGGCGCTGGGGGAGCGGAGCTACCCCCAGAAGAGCCGCCCGCACCATTCTGCTGGGCCGCAGAGTTTGGATGGCAGGGTCCTGGCTGGTCCCCGATGCTGTCAGGCAAGAGCGGTTGGCAGAGGAAGGTCGCAGAAGTTCCAGGCTGGGGATGGAGGCCTCGGCAGGCACATCCCGTGCCATTGTGCTCTTACCCCGGAGAGTCTGATCCTGTTGATCCCTGGAGTCCTGCAGAGGTGCGGTGAGTTCCACAAAGTCCATAGGGCATGGCTGCATGATTTTTGGGCTCAGAGGGACATTTAGCACGAGGGAAAGAATGCATAAGTCATGGGTGTTCGAGTTGCTCAGCTTCCTCCCGCAGCCCGGACACTTTTTAAAACCCAGCTTAGGCATGTTGCTTCCGATCTTCTTCTTCTTTTTTCTAGCTGGATCCTTCCTTTTCTAATTGTCGGTATATTGAATTCTTGAGGAGAGCAGATGGTCCGTCTTGCTGGCAAAGCAGAAAAACTGAGACTGAGCTAGGTGGAGGTGGGCCAGGGAGTAGGGCCACTTGGCACATGCCCAGAAAGGTCTTCCTTTCTGTGATCTGGAAAGCAGTTCCGTCATTGGCACTGTCGAATGATGTCACCAGGTGTGGCTGACGCATCCTGCTTGTCCAAGGAGAATAAAGAAGTTGGGCCTCACAGTGGGTAAAAACTGGATCCAGCAAATCTGAAGAATCCAGCAGATCCATGTTTTTTATTTAAGGTGAAATGACTTAGATTTGGTTTTTACTCACTCCCCTAGAACAGTATCTCTCAAGCCTTTCAAGTCCAAGGCACACCTAGTTTTTAAAACTATTATGGCAATGTGGACATGGGGAGGACTCTTGCAGCTGAAAAAAAAAAAAAAAAGCTAGGGAAGCAAATAAATCCTATCAGAGGTTGGAAGGACTCAAATGAATCTTGTGTGGGTGGGGTCGGTAGTTCAAGCTCCCCTTGTATCACTGGTACCAAGCCAGGGCCACAGGGCAGGGAACAAAAAGATACTACCCCTCCTCACTGTATTTAGCCATGGCCACAAATGAGTACCTCCAGGGCAGGCCCCAAAGTTCATTCAAGGTGTTGGCACCCTAGGCAAGCCTTAAGTTTTAAACCCCCCTGGCTGTCAAAATCTACTGTTTAGCTTTGAATGCCTGCTCCTTGTGGCCTTCCAGAAGTTACTGCCCTAGGCGGCTGCCTAGTTTGAATAATGGTTGGGCCGGCACTGGGTACCCCAGAGGTGGGGGCAAGGCGCTGGTGCTGCAGAAGATAAATGTTAGCAAAATGAATAGTTTCTTTGGGGAAGGGAAGTACGAGGCAGTAACCATAAATAATAAAATTCTGAAAAAACTTTATTAGGGGTTGTGGGGTGGAGCAAAATAAAGTGGCAGGATAAAAGAACATAAATCACCTTTACATAATGCAAAACCTCTTAGCACTTTCAAGATTAGCAAAATGAACAGTAAGAACATACTCTATAAAAACACATTTTGTAAGAATGCAGTACTTATTTAAGTAACTCCCTTAGGATAAGACCTCCTTCTGCCAGTCCCAGGAGGACCCCTTTTTATTAATCAAACTTGTACTTTTAACCACAGCAATATTAATTTGTAAACTTGGATTTGTGTTCTGAGTATACCCTCTTTGTGCTGTGCCAGTCAGGTCAAACCAAAAATACAGGCAGTTATGCCCCAGTTCCTTGGTGTATACTTCACTAGTATCAGGAATATGAGATCAGGGTTGCCCCTCCCAAAAACCAGTAATTGAGCTGTTACCCTAACCACTGGCCAGTGTGTGTGGGTGCATGCACCAGTCTCACCTCAGGTGGTTTAGGGTCCCACATCCTGATGGTGCTCTGATCTGTTGAGTCCTGCAGGTTCTTAGGTGCTGGGAACCCCATAGTGTAAGCCACTGGGCCCACCTGTCCTACATCGCACCTATGATAAAACCTTTCTATTGAATCAGGCAGGTCGCCAGAGTTCAAGCCCTGCTCCAAGTATGCCTATGCTAGTGTGTGCACTGCTCTGACACTGGAAGTAAACTAGAAATAAAAATTAAAATCAGTTTTCTAACTAGCAACTATTACACTTACTTCCCTAACCAGGTCTCTTCAGGGATCTGTTCTGCTCCCAGGGTATCTCAGAAGCAGAGTTTCCCTCCCTGAAATCAGTAGCTTTCCTTCTGCAAATTACAGCTCCTAATGGCTCTCTCTCTTTTTCTTAGCCGACAGACTGCTTCTCTGGCAGAGCCCTTTCACCACTTTTCCTCACACATGCTGTCTCTGTCACTCTCGCAGCTCGTATCTTCAGCATTTACCATTCCTTTTCAAATCTACAGCACTGGAATGCTGGAAGCTCAGAGCACTCCCTTGCTGTCTTGTTGGCTTTCACAGCTCTTAGCTGGCCTGAGTCTCTTTCCAGTGACACTCTGCAGGGCTTAGACTCTATTTTTCACTCTAGGCTTGTGCAATGTTGCTTTCATCTTCTGTGCTTCACTCTTTTTCTCCAGTTTTCTTTTTCCTTTCATAAGCCCTGCACACTAACTCTCAGAGGTCTCTTCTCCAGGAGGAGGGGCAAGGGGTTTCTCAACTCAGGCTGCACTCTCCTCCTCTTTTCTGCACGCTGTTTCTTTTCATGTAGAGCTGTTTTTATTCTCTGGGGCATGGAGTTTGCTTGCAACATGTGCCCACACATGCTCCTTCCTCATATGCGCAGTGCTTCCTCTTCTTGTGGGGAGGGAGGGGGTCCTTGTTCCACTGATGGTACTTCCTGTAATCTGAGGGGCATAGGACTCTTCCTTCTTCCTGCCTCGAGTCTTGGAGATATACTTCTGCCCTCAGAGGTAATTATAAAACTCCCTTTGTCTTTTCACATGATTTACAATAAGAGCTCAGTTCTATCAGGAACACGTCCTAGCAGGATAAGCCCGTTTGGATCTGATTCTGCACTGCGGGAACAAGACTCTCCCGTGGGTGCAGAATCGGGCCCAAAAATGGCCCAGCGTGCTCCTGCTGCACTGCAGGGACATCTTCACCACCTGCCACCGCCCACCAGTGCACCAACCTCTGTAACCCTGCCGCCCGACCCCTAAAGGGGGTTGCAAAGGCCCTGATTGGGCAGTGGGGACCCATCTTGTGCTGCCAGCTCGCCCAAGGGGGGGTTCCGAGCTCCAGGAGGGGCTGCCGGGCAGGATCATTGGTGTGCCTCACACTTAGTCCACCTCAGAGGTGGAATAAGCAGGGCATCCCCCAGTGATCCCCAGACATACAGGACCATCACTGGAATCGGTCCTGTATGTCGGGGGTTGGTCCCACCCACATCCTGCCCACTCTGCCCCCATGCCGTCTCCGTCCCCCGCAGCATGCACAGCTTAGAATTTGAGCCTAAGCCTGTTAGCAATAAGGATATAGCAGAACTGGAAAAGCTACAGCGAAGAGCGACCAAAGTGGTAAAGGGAATGGAAGGGTATCCCTATGAGGAAAGGCTTAAAAGGTTAGGGCTCTTCAACTTGGAAAAGAGACGTCTGAGGGGAGATATGATGGAGGTCTATAAAATAATGAATGGAGTGAACGGGTAAACGTAGATCGGTTGTTTACTTCTTCAAAAAGTAGAAAGACTAGGCGACACGCTACAATGTATCAGATTTAAGAGAAAGCAGAGAAAATATTTTTTTATTCAACGTGTAATTACCAGAGGACATAGTAAAAGCTGTTAGTGTAACTGGGTTTAAAAGAGGTTTGGATGAGTTCCTAGAGGAAAAGTCCATAAACCATATTTTTAAATTTATTATTTATGAGGGTGGCATTTTCAAAGGCATTTACACGGGTAACTGCCCTAGTTACCCATATAAATGCCTTATCTGGGATTTTTGAAAGACACCTACATGGGTAGTGCCTTTCGAAAATCCCAGATAAGTCCCTAACATGCCCAGATGCTATGCAGTTAGCATCGGGGCATTGGGAGTGTTCCGGGCGGATTAAAGGGCTAAGTGAGTAGTAGCGATTTTTGATGCTACCTTCTTAGCCCTCTGCGCCTTAAAGATAGGCAAGGTTTTTCCTTGCCTATCTTTAAGACGCACAGGCTAAGCGGATAGCATCAAAAATTGCTGCTACCTGCTTAGTCTCGGCAGCTGCCGGCGCATCCAGCATAACCCGGATTTTCAGTTCCGTCACTGCAGAAGTGAAAATCCAGGTTAAGGGGGGGTCAGCAGGCAGGCTGTGCACCAACACAGCGCATAGCCTGGCTAAATCAAAATCGGGCCTGAAAAACTTTACATAATAATACATCACAAGATATATCACATCTTGTACAGAAAGAGGTTTTCAAAAGATGAAGCCAAATAAAGTAAACAAAGAAATAAATGACTATTACATATAGCAAATACCTCCAAGCCCACATACTTGAGGAAGCAAGTACACAAAACAAAAGTAATATTTCCCCAAGGCAAAAGAAAATAATACCTTTAGTTAACCAAAATGACCCCTAGCCCCCCTAGGGCCCCCCCCCCCCCCCCGAGACAGGTCCCGCAGTAGCTTCCACTAGGGAAGTTCTAGATAACACAAAGGCAGACAATTGCTGAGGCTCAAAGAAAATATACCAGGTACCCCCCAGTTTAAACAAACACTTACATGGAAATCTAAGAGAAAAACCCCCTCTCTACTGGAGTATAGCAGGTTTCAACAAAAGAAACTGCTTATGTCTCTGTTGCGTTACTCTAGAAACATCAGGAAATAATCTTATTTTACAGCCCATAAAATAAGTGTCCTTACATTGAAAAAACATTTTAAGAAGCTAATCTCTGACAGCATCCAATGCAAAAGTTACCAATAATGTTGCAGCTGCTGGTGGCTCAGAATCTAACCTTTCCAGAAATGCCGTCAAATTCAAACTGTCAGATGACATTACAGGTGACTGCCTATGCTCTTCTGCTGGCATAAGCTTAGATGTAGGTAAGTAAAAAACTCTAAAAACCGGGGGTATGGACTCAGCAGGAATGTTCAAAGGGGATACCAAGAAATTTTTAAACAGTTCCTGAAGAGAAATTGTAGGCATCTTAGGGAAGTTCAACTTTTCAAGGAATTAGATCAATAGACTAGGAAAAACAAGTGATAAATGCACAAATACAGTGGGAAATATAGAGTGCTACTCCAAGAATCCTTTGTCGATCAAGAACAGACACATGAATGGTTAAGGAGAGGTGAACTGAAACCGAAGGATGAGAGGTTGATAGTTGCAGCCCAGGACAGCGGCTTACAGACAAGATGGTTTACAGTGAGCACTGAAAAAAACTGGCAAAACAGACATATGTCAGTCCTGTGGGAAAGACTTGGAAACAGTGACTCACCTCATAGCTGGCTGTAAAGTTCTGATGGCAGAATATTTCTATACAGAAAGGCACAATAAAGTAGCATGCTTCATCCATTGGAAACTCTGTAAGCATTACAACATCACTGTGCCTGAAAAGCACTGGAATCATGAACCTAAAGCGGTTACAGAGAATGAAGAGGATAGGATTACCTGGGGCACTCCCATTCCGACCGATAAAAAGCTGGATGCGAGGAAGCTGGCTATAGTGGTAAAGCAGAAAAACACCAGAATGACATTGATAGCAGTAAGTTCCAAGCGACAACTTTGTGAATCGCGTTGAGAGGGAGAAAATTTTCAAGTACCAAGAAATGCAGTTTGAGACCAAGAAAATGTGGCAGAAAGATACCGAGTTATTTCCTATCGTATTGGGCACCACAGGCTTAATTAAGAGAAACTTCCAAGCACACCTTGATAAATTACCTATACATGTAACATCTTATGAACTCCAGAGAGAGGCTCTCTTTGGCATGATGGATGTACTACGCAGAGCATTAGCAGTAAATTTGAGAGACTGAGATCATACTGCATATACCCTGGCTTAGAAGTGAGGCTCATGACTGCCATGGTGTGCAAAACTCACCCATTTGGAGAAATTGCCTGAAAGTTCAAGAAACAAATACCTGAATGTTTAATAAAGGTCTCATTGCTAGCTTCATTAACTTCCATTCTTTGCTCAGTCTTGACAACTAAACCAGTCAACACCCAGTCCTGTTCATCCAGCTTCACAGCATTTTGATTACACAAACTTAAACTGTAATATGTTGCAACTGGGCAGACAGAGATTTCTCGAACACAGAATTTTCTTCCCGTAAGGACTCAAAGTCAAAAGTTTTTGGCCTAACCAAAACAGAAGAATGCAGAAGAAAATCTTCCCGAGGGGACAACTCACCAGGTTGACCCACTCCAGCCAACTACTTGGTCTCTCTGGAAACCACAACTTGAACAACCAGTGTCTCCTCACTCCAGGAACCTTCCCTGGTTTGAGGGTGCTGTAGCATGGGAGGTACCATGCCGAGATCAACACCTGGCATCCCCTCAGCTGATCCTGCCGCACTTCTTCCTGGCTGCTCCAGCGACTTATGGTTCTTCAGGCTCAATGTTGTTTCAAGATCAAGAGCAAGTGTTAGGTCTCCTTCCACCCCTGCATTGCCCAGCGAACGCTCCATAGTTAGATCCCTGTTGGCAGGCCCAACAAATTTATCCATCGGGCTGCCAGCAGTCAAGGGAAGAGACTTGAAGACCTAAATATGTACACTCTAGAGGAGAGGAGGGACAGGAGAGATATGATTCAGACCTTTAAATACTTAAAGAGTATTAATGAGCAAACAAACCTCTTCCAAAGACAGGGAAGATGTAAAACTAGAGGGCATAACATGAAGCTGCAAGGGGGTAAGCTGAAAGGCAACATCAGAAAATACTTTTTCAATGAAAGGGTGGTGGATGCTTGAAATGCCCTCCCAATGGAAGTGGTGGGGCAAATACAGTGACAGAATTTGAAATGGCATGGGGCAGACACAGTGGATCCCTTTATAGCAATAGGATAAAATCAAAATAAACATAACTATCCCTTATATCTCAACAAGTGGAGGTGATCTGCATGGAGCGATGGGTATACCCCTAAACAAAGGCATGGGGAGGAGCGACCTGCACGGAGCGACAGGTGCATCTACTCTTACTGCCTTGCTGGGCAGACTAGATGGACCATACTGATCTTTATCTGCTGTCATATACTAGGTTACTATGTAAGTCCTTCGAGGTGGCTAGCCAGTCTAACTGCTTATCCCCTCTTTTTTTACCTGAATGTAGCATGCCAGGAAAAAAAACAGAGAGGGAATGCAGAGCACAAAAACTAGTCTGCACTCAGAGGACCGCCGAAGATGCCATCTTGCTTCCTCAACATTTCACTCAATCTTTTCCATAAACCATTATTAAAGTGGACCAGGAAAATTCACTGCTTACCCCTGGGACAAGAAGTATAAAATCTGTATACCTTTTGGGAAGCTTACAGGTACTTGTGACCTCGATTGGCCACTGTTGGAAAGACGATACTGGGCTTGATGGACCCTTGGTCTGACCCAGTATGGCATATCTTATGTTCTTAATGTTACCCTAAGGAAGGAAAAAGGAGAAGGTGTACACTGTGCTGCACAAAGCAGAGCCTGGCTATCTGTGCTCTACACGCTGTTTTAATTTCTGTACTCCAGGGGTCATGCTAAATCTAGGAAGGAGAGAGGCACGCATGACTCCACATGTGCTCAGAAAGGAGCTCCTGCTTCTTTTAAGAGTAACTTGAGCATCAGGTAGTGGTGACTTTCCATGACACACCAAGGTGCCAGGAAACACTGGTTAGACAAAATTTCCCCAGAACACTATCTCCTACTGGGTAAACAGAACCAGCTAGATTGCTCCAGAGCCCTACATAGAAAGTATATGCAAGCAGAACACTACACCTTAAAGGGTCTCAGAGACCCTTCTACACCACTTTCCATCCCTCTCACAACAGCATTAAAGGGCTCAGTGACACTATCATACTACCTTCAGCCTCCCTTCCCCTAAAGACACAAAAGGGGTTCAGCAACCTCACAACAGCATAAAAGAGGCTCGGCAACCCCACCATACCACTTTCTGCCAACCTCCACCTCCACCTCCACACCACAAAAGCACAAAATATCCCTGGACAATATAATTTTACCCTTGAAGAAGTTTACTGTTCCATGTAATTGAAGACTGAATATGTTCATGCACTCTTCATAAATGTTTACTGTAAACCGCATTTGATCTTCGAAAATTGCAGTATAGAAATCGTTTCAAATAAAGAAAGAATATGCACAACAGCTTCCCCACTTTCTTGCTCCCTGCTCTGCCCTCCCCTCCGTATCTCCAACCCTTTAACTCTGCACTCCCTTCTCTCTGCCTTCCCCTCAACTACCTACCCTGCCCTATATCTCCCCTAGTGGGAATAGGTCAGGGATAGGGAGAGATGAGTGCAAGGTACAGAGATAGGAGCCCAACCTGGGGTGAAATTCATATCCCATACTCCTTTCTATCCATTGCACTTGACTATTGACATCAACAGAAGGTAATGCAAGCCACAAATGTCTATGCTAGCTGTGCCACACCGGCAGGGCTCCTGCACACAGTTTTCAGCACAGGACCCCATGCTACATTTTAGTACGGCGCTGACACTACACACTAACCCCATGCTACCCTGATAGCGCACATTAGTAAACATGCCCCTAAATGAAAACTTTGCTTTGGTCTTTACTGAAGATGATGTAGCGGAGATACCTATGCTAGAATTGATATTTAAAGGTGATGAAAAGTGAAACAAATCTCGGTGAACCTGAAAGATGTAATAGAGCAATCTGACAAACTAAAGAGTAGCAAATTACCTGGACCAGATTGTATAAACCCCAGAGTCCTGAAAACTCTAAAACTTACCATTTGTAATTTGTAAACTATCATTAAAATTGTCTAAAGTAGCTGAAGACTGGAAAGTGGCCAACATAACTCCAATCTTTAAAAAGGGCTCCAGGGGTCAGCCAGGAAACTGCAGCTAGTGAGCCTGATGTCAGTGCCAGACAAGATGGTAGAAACCATTATAAAGAATAAAATTACTGAACATATTACTGGGACAAAGTCAACATGGATTTAGCTAAGGGAAGCCTTTCCTCGCTAATAAGCTACATTTTTTTGAGGGTGTGAATAAACAGATAGATAACAGTGAGCCAGTTGATACAGAGTATCTGGATTTTTAGAAAGCCTTTGACAAGGTCCCTCATGAGAAACTCTTGAGGAAATTAAAAAATCATGGGATAGGAGGCAATGTATTACTGTGGATTAGGAACTGCTTAAAAGACAGACAACAATAGTGCTGAATGGTCAGTGGAGAAAGGTGAATAATGGACTAGTTTATGGATTTGTACTGGGGCCACTATTTTTTTAACATATTTATAAATAATCTAACAATGAATGAGCTGATCAAATTTGCAGCTGACAAAATTATTCAAAGTTGTTAAATGACAGGAGGATTGTGAAAATTTGCAAGAGGCTCTTGAGAAATTGGGAGACTGGCCTCCAAATGGCAGATGAAATTTACTGTGGACAAATACAAAGTTGTGCACTTAGAGAAGAACAACATAAACCATAGCTGCACAATGCAAGGTTCCACTTTAGCAGTCCTCACCCAGGAAAAGGATCTAAGTGTTGTAGTGGACAATATGTTGAAATCCTCTGCTCAGTGTGCAGAAGCAGCCAAGAAGCCTAATAAAATGCTAGGAATTATAAGGAAAGGGATGGAGAACACAACAAAGGATATCATAATGCCTCTGTATTGCTCCATGGTGCGACCACAACTTGAGTATTGTGTTCAGTTGTGGTTGCTGCATAAAAAAAATGTGAGAGCACGTATTACACTGATTTTATTATTTTGTATTTTGAATTACAGATGTTAAGTTAATTTACCCCTGAGGAAGGCTTATGCCAAAACACTGACATATAGGGTCCTTTTATGTATTCTTTTACATAGGTTTTTATCTTTTGGATTTATCAAGTGTGTAAAGCATAGTTACTCACCTGTAACAGGTGCTCTCTGGGAACAGCAGGAATCAGTCTTCACATATAGGTGACATACCCCGACGGAGCCCGCATGGGAACACTCCCCAGCATCCAATAGGAAGCGTTTGGGAGCATTCCTCTACGCATGCGTGCATGCCTTCCCAGTGAAATCTCCTCAGTAAGGTATACAGGTACAACTGAGAAAAATCTACAACTCCTTGGGGAGGAGGGCGGGTTGTGAAACTGATTCCTGCTGTTCTCAGAGATCACCTCTTACAGGTGAGTAACTATGCTATCTCCAGGAACAAGCAGGAATGCAGTCTTCACAAATGGGACACTCTAGCTCCAAGCTATCAGAAAATTGCGAGGAGAATGGCCCGCTATAAATGGGAAAAAACATGGGGAATAGAGGGGATCTAGGAGACTCGGGATCCCCAGCACACCCCCATTGAGATGGTAGCAGTGGTAGCCTGGATGGATAGAGGGCCGGAGGGAAGGAGGTGTAGATGTCCCAAAAAGGTGCCATAGTACGGCTTGGCCAAGTCACTGTCCTCACAAGAGTCCTTGTTCAGACAGTAGTGAGCTGCAAAGGTATGAATGGAGGACCATGTGGCAACAAAGCAGATCTCCATTATGGAGACAGAAGGTAGGTGGGCCACAGATGTCGCCATGGCGCAGACATTGTGTGCAATTACATGTCCCTTTAATGTCAGACCCACCTGAGCGTATGCAAAGAATATAGAGTCTGCTATCAAAAAAGAAAGTGCGTTTAGTCACAGGAAGACCAAGGTGCCTAGGGTCAAAATAAATGAATAATTGTGAGGACTTTCAGTGTGCCTTGGTTCTGTCTGGGTTCTGCCAACGCTCGTTTGAAATCTAAGGTATGAAGCACCGCCTCATCCTGAGATGCATATGGCTTGTGAAAAAAGGTTGGAAGAAATACCGAACGGTTGAGATGGAAGAGAAATACAATCTTTGGAAGGAAATGCAGATGTGTTCGCAGGACTACCCTGTCATGATGAAAATATATATAGGGGGCATGTGCAACTAAAGCTTGTAGTTCGCTGACTCTGCAAGCCGAGGTGAGCACAACTAGGAAGGATACCTTCCAAATAAGAAATTTGAGGGTGTCTAGAGGCTCAAATGGAGGTTTGAGCAATTGAGCAAGAACCACATTGAGGTCCCAGGCAACAGGTGGGGGCTGAATCAGTGGCTTAGTCAATAGAAGACCATGCATGAAGCAGGCTACCAATGGATGTGTGGAAACAGGTTTTCATCAATCCTCCGATGAGAAGCCAAAATGGCACTGAGGTGGACACAAACTAGTTTTGAGACCCATAGAAGAGAGGTGGAGGAGATGCAGTAGAAGACTCTCTTCAGACAAATGAAGGGGTTGAGGGTGTGTTGAGCACAACACACTGTGAACCGGGGCCATTTAAAGACATACATGCATCGCATGGAGTCTTTCTGGGATACCAGAAGGATGTCCTTTATGGCATCTGGTAAATTGAGGTCTGAAAGTACTACCCTCTCAGCAGCGAAGCCATCAGGCGGAGCACCTGGATATAGCGATGGAGCAACATCCCCTGATCCTGCGAGATCAGGTCTGGTGTGCATTCCAGAAGAAGAGGCTGATGCTGCACTAGATGAAGAAGCAGGGGAAACCACAGCTGTCGGGGCCAGAACGGGGCTACCAGGATCATGCTGCCTCTGTTGGCCTTTAATTTGAACAGTGTCTTGGCTACTAGCAGATTGGGCAGGCAAGCGTATAACAGACACATTCTCCAATGAAGGAGGAAAGCATCTGGGGCTTGACACTGTGGAGACGGCACCCTGGAGCAGAACCAAGGGACCTGTGCATTGAGCGGAGTGGCAAAGAGGTCGATCTGCAGGATTCAGCAGAGCTGAATATGTGAGCAACTGCTCTCTGATGAACAGTCCACTCATGAGATCAGAGGGGACCTGACTGCGATTGCCTGCGAGAACATTCTGCTCTCCTGGCAGGTAAATATTTATTTTTTATTTATTTATTTTATTTAATGTCTCTTTTATATCGCGCTATTTAAAATCAGCGTGGTTTATATACAACACTAATGTATACACTGCGGCCTAGGCTGCGCTGTATTTACAATAGAACATGTGATCTAACTTGGACAAAACAAGTAACTATATACATGCTGGGTGTCACGACCCTGGCCCAGGTGGGCATGTCTTTGGGGGGAGACTATTTACAAGAGTGTTGACTATATACATTCTGCTATTTACATGGTATGCTCGGTATGCCTTGGCACCGTTCGGTATAACTGCCTCATTGCTCGCTGGGTGTGTTAATGGGGCCGTCCAGGTGAGGGGTGGTCGTTTGTGTGCTGTTGTTGAAATAATGAGGAAAAGGTGGCGCTTCAGTGCCTTCCTAAAGTGGGCAAGGTCAGCGATTGCCCTGATGTTGGGCGGAAGGGCATTCCAACATCTGGGAGCATAGAACCTAAATGCCCTGTTTATCGTTGCTTGGGAGCATTTTGTTATTGTCTTCGGAACCACCAGCGTGTTGACGGCTATGGACCTTCTGAGTCTGTTAGGGGGCATAGGGTGGATTAGCTCAGTGAGTGAGGTGGAGGTGAGCTTGTTGATGGCCTTGAATGCCATTACTAGAATTCTGAAAGAGAGTCTGCACTGGATGGGAAGCCAGTGGAGGTATCTTAGGATTGGTGTTACGTGGTCCTTCCTGGAAGCTCCATGTAGGATCCTGGCAGCTGCATTCATCGCGAGCTGGAGTGGATTTAGGGTGGTATGCAGGAGTCCCTGCAGGATTGCATTGGTGTAGTCAAAATGGGGGATGACCAGTGCTTGAAAGATTGTCCGGACGTCCTCTGGGTCCAGGAGGGGACGTAGGTGCCGGAGTGTCCGTATTTTATGGTAAATGGACTTGACTGTGTTGCTTATGTGGACCTTCATGTCAAGCCGTTGGTCTAACGTGACCCCTAGGTAGCGGATTGTGGCTTTGGTTAGCAGCTCGGCATCCTTCACTTTTAAGGAGGCGGGAGGGGTGTAGCCTTGATTCTTCATAATGAAAAGGATGTCTGTCTTTTTATGGTTTATTCAGAGGTTTTGGGACTGGAGCCAGTTGGAGACGGCGTCAAAGCAGCTTGTTAGCGGGGAGAGGTCTGGCTGGTCAGTTGCGAATGGCATGTAGAGCAGAATGTCATCAGCGTATATCAGGCAGGCAACGTTAAACGATCTGATAATGGCACAGATGGGCTGCATGTATATGTTGAACATCAGTGCCGAGAGGGAGGAACCCTGTGATACACCCTGCCACTGGTGGAAGGGCTCAGAGGTTGTTGTACCGGATCGTACGTGTTGCCATCTGTCAGACAGGTATGATGTACACCAGCTTAGGGCTGTGCCATGAATTCCCTTCTCCTGGAGACGCCCCATGAGCAGCTCATGACTTACGGAGTCAAATGCTGCGGCTATATCCAAAAATATCAGAGCGAATCCTTGGCGGGTGTTGTCGGTTCCCGTGATTATGCTGCTGAAGAGGGTGGTAAGGAGGGTTTCCACACCATGTGACTCCCTGAATCCATGCTGGCATGAGTCCAGTGGAGCAACTGTCTCGATGTGGTGTAGGATTTGTCGTTGGACCACTTTTTCCATTATCTTGGCAAGTAGTGGGATACTTGATATTGGTCTGTACGACTCGACATTCTGGGGGTCAAGTTTGCTGTTTTTCATCAGTGGTCTAATGGAAGTGTGTTTCAGCCTTTGGGGGAACAAGCCAGTTGAGAGAGACAGTTCCATGAGTCTGGCTAGAAACAGGCTGAATTCGCTGCATAGCGTTTTTATCCAGAAGGCAGGACAGGGGTCGCTTGGTGCAGTGGTGGTGTTTATGGTCACGATGGTGTCCTCTATGCATTTCCTGGATGGGGTGGAGAAGGTGGTCAGCGGGCTTGGATGGGGTGGTACATGTGAGGGGATTGGAACGAGGTCTTATTGGTCTGGCACGATTTTGATTGTAGGTAGTCGGTGAAATCTTGAGGCTTAATCTCTGTTGGCTTGTTGGGGGCAGGTTCCGTCGTTAAGTCATTGACAAGATTGAACAAGTCATGTGGTTTATTCAGAGAGCATTTCAGGAGGTCTGCGTGGAATTGCCTCATTTTCTCTGCTACTGCTTCACGATGTTTTGTTCACGATGTTTTGCATCCTTCAAATAGTTCGGAGAAGCATTCCATGAGCCAGGGCAAAGGTCCACAGGTGGATTGCTTCCTCGTAGAGAAGGGAGCTTGTGCCTCCCTGTTTGTTGACGTAAAACATGGCAACTTGGTTGTCTGTCTGAAGCAGGATTGATTGATGTGATAACTGCTGGCGAAACACCTGAAGGTTGGTTAATACCCTCAACTCCAGGAAGTTGATTTGAAGGAAGGCTTCTTGTTGAAACCAGAGACCCTACGTGCCCAGACCATCCAGATGAGCTCCTCAGCCATGTTTGGATGCACTGGTAGTGAGGGTCCATTGAAGTGGAGGCATTTGAAAAGGTAACCCTATGAGAAGGTTTTGAGGAGAGAGCCGTCACTGAAGGGGGTCCACCAGAAGTGGAATGACCGCTACTCTATCTTGTAGACAGCCTGTCACCTGTTTCTATTGTGAGGATAGGGTCCACTACACTTGGCGCAAGTGAAGTCGAGCATAGGAGACGATATGGACTGTGGAAGCTATGTGACCGAGAGACGAAGCATGCTTCGTGCCTTGGTGTGACGGCTGCACTGAATGATGCCTGTCAACTCTGTGAGGCGTTTGAGACAGTCCTCGGGCAGAAAAGCTCGAGCCTGAGAAGGGCACCTATGAATTCCAATTTCTGAGTGGGAGAAAAGAGCGACTTTGGAAAGTTTATGACAAAACTGAGATGTTCAAGCACCATGACAGTGTGTTGAATGAACAGATGCATCATCTGTTGGTGAGTTGCCCCTGAAGAGCCAATTGTCTAAGTAAGGGAAGACAAAGATGCCTAGGGTGTGGAGGTAGGCTGCAACTACCTCTAGATATTTCATGAACACTCTGGGGATGGATGCCAGCCCGAAGGGTAGGACTCTGTATTGGTAATGTCCGCCATCAAACATGAAGTGAAGGTACTGCCTGTGAGATGGGTAGATGAGGATGTGCATGTATGCATTCTTCAGATCTAGAGAACAGAATCAATTGATCCTCTGAAAGTAGGGCAGTAGGTTTCCTAGAGAAATCATCTTGAACGTCTCTTGAACTAGGAACTTGTTTAGGTTCCAGAGATCTAGAATAGGACGGAACTTCCCAAACCTTTTGGGAATAAGGAAGTACCAGGAGTAAAACACTAGTCTTTCTTGTGTGCAGGGAAAGCGTAGTTACTCACCTATAACAGGTGATCTCCGGGAACAGCAGAAAATAAGTCTTCACATATGGGTATCATTGGTACCGATGGAGCCTGCATGGGAACGCTCCCCAGCACCCAATAGGAAAGCTTTTGGGAGCATTCCACTGCGCCTGCGTTGCTGCCTTCCTGCCTTTCCAACTCTCCCTCTTCAGTTGAGTTTATAGCTGAGACAAAGGAGAGAAGGAGATAAAGAGAGAGAGAGAAAGACAACTCCAAGGGGAGGTGGGTGGGTTGTGAAGACTTAATTCCTGCTGTTCCCAGAGATCACCTGTTACAGGTGAGCAACTACGCTATCTCCAGGAACAAGCAGGAATGTAGTCTTCACATATGGGGACTCCCCAGCTGAGAGATGCCAGGGAGATGACCCCAGAAAGCTGCGAAACCCAGGTTGAGATGGGTCATGCTTCCTCCCATGGATCTCTGGCATCGAAACCCAGGACGGTGGATAAGAGTTGTTCTAAGTTTGAAAGAGATGCTGGAGAACAGCTTGGCCAAATGAGGTATCCCAACGGGAGTCCTTGTCTAAGCAGTAGTGGGCTGCAAAGGTGTGTACCGAAGCCCAAGTGGCTACTCTACAAATGTCATCAATGGATACAGAGTGAAGGTTAGCCATAGAGGCTGCCATTGTTCTCACATTGTGAGCTGTGATATGACCTTCGAGAGAAAGTCCCTTACTCTCACATGCAAAGGATATGCAATTCGCAATCCATTTAGACAAAGTTTGCTTGGAAACTGGTAGTCCAAGATGACTAGAGTCAAAGGCAACAAAAAGCTAGGAAGATTTTCTATGTTGCTTAGTCCTCTGAAGGTAAAAAGCTAAGGCTCTTTTACAATCTAGAGTGTGAAGATTCCTTTCTGCATTGGAGGCATGAGGCCTAGGGAAGAATACAGGAATGTAAACTGTTTGGTTTAAATGAAAAGGCGACACCACCTTTGGCATAAAGTGAGGGTGAGTCCTAAGAACTACTTTATCATGGTGGAACCTTGTACAAGTAGGATCAGCCACTAAAGCCTGTAGCTCACTGATGCGTCATGCAGAAGTGAGAACAATTAGGAAGATTACCTTCCAGGAAAGAAACTTTAGAGATGTAGTGGCTAAGGGTTTAAAGGGCGGTTTCCTGAGCTGCCCAAGGACAAGATTCAAATCCCATGCCACGGGTGGTGGCTTAATGGGAGGTTTTGTTAAAAGCAGACCTCTCATAAATCTTGCTACAAGTGGTTGAGAGAAAATAGGTCGTCCATCCAAGGGCTTGTGGAAAGCTGCAGTGGCACTAAGATGGACCCTTATTGGTCTTAAGACCAGAGGATAATAAATGGAGGAGATACTCCAGTAATGCCTCCACTGGCACTGAAAAGGGATTAAGTTCCTTTTTTGAACACCAGATAGAGAACCTTTTCCACTTAAAGGTGTAGGCCCGCCTTGTGGTTTTCTTGAAGCCAAAAGGATATCTTTTACCTATTGAGAAAGGCTGATATCCTGGAATTCCAGATTTCAGCAACCATGCCCTGAGGTGTAGAGACTGATGATTTGGGTGCAATAGCATCCCGTTCTCCTGGGAAAGAAGATCTGGAGCATATCCCAACTCTAGAGGTTTGGCTTGAGAGAGACGTAGAAGCAGAGGATACCACGTTTATCGTGGCCAGTGTGGGGCTATGAGGATCATATGGCCCCTGTCTCTCTGAACCTTCAACAGAGTTTTGGGAATGAGGGGAATGGGTGGGAAGGCATAGAGGAAGTCCTGACCCCAGTGGAAGTGGAAGGCATCCCTTGCCTGACAGTACTGAGCCGGAATTCTGGAACAGAACCGGGGAAGTTTGGCATTCTGAGGACTTGCAAAGAGGTCTATATCTGGAGTTCCCCAGATCTGAAAATTCGAGCAATTTGCTCTGGATAAAGAGACTACTCGTGTGGCAGCAGTACTCGATTGAGTTTGTCTGCCAAGAGATTTTGCGTGCCTGGAAGATACACCACTAGTAGGTGGATTTGAAGATCTCTGGCAAAGGCCTAGAGGCATAGAGCCTCGTTGCACAACATTAGAGACCCCGTCCCACCCTGTTTGTTCACACAGAACATGGCTACTTGTTTGTCGGTCTGGACCAGAACTGTCTTGTAGCTGAGGTGGGCCTGAAATACTTGAAGAGCATAAAAGATGTCTCTGAGTTCCAGGAGGTTTATATGAAGACAAGTCTCTTGCTGGGTCCATAGACCCTGAGTGGAGAGATTGTCCAAGTGAGCCCCCCAGCCTAACTTGGACGCATCTGTCGTCAAGGTGGCTTGGTGTAGTGACTGCTGGAAAGGAGAGCCTACGAGAAGGTTTTCCAGTGATTGCCACCACTGAGGGATGAAATGAGACATGTCGAGTTTCTGATTTTGTCCGTCAGGCGACCCGAGGTCTGTGTCCACTGAGATAGGATCCACTGGGCTGCCCGCATGTGAAGGCGAGCATAGGGAACCACATGGACAATGGATGCCATATGCCCTAGCAGCTGAAGTATTTCTAGAGCAGTTAGTAGAGTTTTTGTAGCTGCTTGAGATGCCAGCTGGAGTATTCAAAGACAATGTGGCTGAGGTAGGAAAGCCTTTGACTGCCTTGTGTCTAGTCGAGCCCTTATAAACTCTAGGGACTGAGAAGGGGTTAGATGAGATTTTGGGAGGTTTATGACCAGTCCCAAGTACTGCAGGATTTGCATTGTGCGGGAGAGAGTGAAACTGGCTTATGGAGCAGTTGATGCCTGGATGAGCCAGTCTTCTAAGTAGGGGAAGACAAATATCCCCAGAGTTCTCAGGAATGCTGCTACCACTGCCATGCTTTTTCTGAAGACTCTTGGGGCAGAAGCCAGTCCGAAGGGAAGAACCCTATACTGGTAATGTCTTCCTTGAAAAAGGAATCAAAGGAACCTCCTGTGATCTGTAAGGATGAGAATATGCGTGTATGCATCCTTTAGATCTAGAGAACATAGCCAATCCTGACTATGAATGTAAGGAAGAAGTGTTCAGAGGGAGATCATCTTGAATGTTTCTCAGAATAGATACCTGTTCAACTCTCTGAGGTCCAGTATGGGTCTGTATCTCCCTGTTTTCTTTGGGATTAGGAAGTATGGTTTATGGTTTAAACTATAAAGGAAAAGCCCTCCAAACTGTTTTGAAAACGTTACTATATGAAAGTTAGATTAGAATATAATGTCTCTTGCTTATTTATAATACTTAAACCTATCTCCTTAAAATGGAGGTGGAACGTGAATGCAGGTCTCAGACTCACACTGACAATGCTTAAGAAAAATCAAAAGCAAATGCCTTCTCGCATCAACGACCTTAAGCATTCATTATGTTACTTCAAGAGACAATATTATTCTAT
This sequence comes from Ichthyophis bannanicus, assembly GCA_033557465.1. Lineage (NCBI taxonomy): Eukaryota > Metazoa > Chordata > Amphibia > Gymnophiona > Ichthyophiidae > Ichthyophis > Ichthyophis bannanicus. The sequence goes on from CM066031.1 coordinate 627,748,265, forward strand.
TTTTTTTATCTTTTTATCCTTTTATCTTTTATCTTTCATCTTTCATTAGACGTTTCTCAAATTATTCACCAAAAGTAGAAAAATGGTTGTTTTAGTAGTTTAAACAATGCTTATCTGAATGCTGTATGATAAGACTCCCCGACGCCACCATGTGGGTACCGCTATATGCGTTTCGAGTGCTTCCTCAGGGGGGACTTTGCTTAGACAGCATAATCTTCCAAGTTGCTACAGAACGGCGTGCACAGGTTAGTTGCTATGTTCAAGACTCCAATTCATTCAATGTGCAAAAAAACGCCGCAAACTTTTCTGGAGATAGTGCTGCCTTCAGATTGCTTAGTCCTGTGTCCAACTCTTTTGTCAAAGATTCCAAGGTGGCTTTAGTGGAATTGACAATGAGAACCATAAGGTCCCTGGAGCATTTATTGAGTATTTGATTCCATTGTTCTAAAAAAGTGGGATCTATAGTATGCATCTTAGGCTCCTTATAAATGCGGAGTCCCCGCGGGATCTGTTGTCGTTTCAGATATTCAATTAATGAAAAACGATGTAATTGCAGTTTAACGATTTGTTTTTCTACTTTCAACACCGAGTCCCAATCAATCTGGGAGCCATCACCTCCAATTTCATCGTCCATGGAAAAAGGGGTAGCTTCCTTGCAGATGTCAGAAATGTACTCATCTGTAAAACTTAAAGTTTCTTTCCACGACCCTTCTGTCATTGTGTCAAACAAACGATGTAGTTAGGGTGTTTTTGGAGCACAAAAATTGTATAATAAATAAACAATACTCCACTACTCACATACAGAACTACTGATCTTTAGGAACGGGTCTCAGACTGTATTAGGGTAGGACCCAGGAGGTGAACCTCTTCTGTGGTCATTCAAACCCGTTTCTTGCATCAAGGACCCTCTTGTTCCCAAAATTTTCAGAAAAAGCCTCTCAGGGCCATTAAACGTTGCTACTTTATGAATGACAAGTAATGATCATCCAGTGATATTATACAAAACTCTTCGCTAATTGGCTACTTTGTAAAGACTCAAGCCTTAAGCATGATTCAAACTTGTCATGTAATTTAAAATCGGACTTATCTCGAGTCCCTTAGTCCCGACGTCAATCCTGCGCGCTGGTACGTTTCACCGCACTTCAGCGGTTTCTTCGGGGGATCCGCTTCTTACATCAGAACAACGGCATGTGTAACCTTTTGGCTGTAATCTTACTATTTTTCTTTTTCGGCCAATTCGGCTCTTAAAAACTGCAGAGAAACAAAAGTGGTGTTAGATCAGTATTCCTCCAACATAAAGATACTTATTCTGCAAGGTAAACCAAATCCTACCCGTCAGCTATTCACTCTTCATTTTCACCCGTGAAAAAACGCCGCGCATGCGGCTTGTCTTTCTATACGCTGTTATTTAAAGCCCTCACTGGCTCATTAGGTAGTGACGTGTTCAACTCAGAGGGACAATTGAATGATCTTGGATTGGCTGTGGTCATTTCCTCTCGGTTCTTCACATGCACACTGACCAATCGATTTGAGCATTCAACCCTCCAGGATACACTGTATTCAGGATATAAATCCACTTTTGCTCAGTGAATAACAGGCTTTGATCTCTAGTGCGGTTGCCAAACCCACACAGAATTTGGTCGATACAAAAAACTTTCAACTGTTCAAAAGTGTGATTATGTTCTAGGCAATGAGATACAATTGGTGCTTCTTTACGTTGGCATCTTAGCTTGCTGCGATGTTCATTGATTCGAACCCTAAGTGAGCGGATAGTTTTACCTACATAAAGCAGTGCACAAGGACAACGCAGGGCATAAACCACGTTACTCGAGCCACAGTTAGTAGATTTTTTAAGAGAATAAGTAACTTCATGATAAATAAATTGTGTAATCTCATCTGTAATTTCGCATATATTACACTCTCCGCATTTCATGTGCCCCCTCCTAGCAGGTAAATTATGCGGGGTGATTGGTCGCAAAACTGCTGGGCTCAGTATTTCTTTGAGATTCCTATGTCGTTGCCAAACGCACCGAATCTTTTTATCTTCCAAACCAGTAGTGCCTTGTAAGATGTTAGAATGTCGTTTCAAAATTTTTTGTAAGGAACTGCTATAGGGGGAATACTTGGTTATTAAATGTACATAGGAATCATCCTGATTTTTTGATCTAGTTCGAGGAAGTAAAAGCTGAGCTCGGTGATTATATCTAGCTCGAGTATAAGCTGCTTTTATCACTTTCGCTGGATACCCTCGTTGTGTAAAGTTTGTTTTCAACTGTTGTGCGTGCTTTTTAAAGTCTTCTTCTTCAGAGCAGTTCCTCCGAAATCGGAGGAATTGCGAGTAGGGTAAACTATTTTTCAAGGGAATTGGATGTGCACTATTATAGTGTAATAGAGTATTTCTATCTACTGATTTTTTGAAAATTGAGGTGTGCCAATGAGCACCTCCCTTTTTAACTTCTACATCCAAATAAGTTATAGACGTTTTACTATATGTAAAAGTGAATTGGATGCATGGGTCTTGCTGATTCACCCATGAAAAAAAGGTGTTCAAAAGGTCCTCAGAACCCGTCCAAAGCATGAAGACATCATCTATATATCTGCCCCAGAACGGAATGTGCTGTTGAAACTGAGAGGGATATAACCAAGTTCTCTCAAAGTCAGCCATATATAGGTTGGCTATAGAAGGGGCGCACGTAGCGCCCATCGCCACTCCTGAAACTTGATGGTATAGGATATCTTCAAAAGAAAAATAATGTTGGAATAGGACCAAGGTCAAAAGCTCCATTAGAAAGGTTAAGTGAATCGTGGACTAATCCCCCCTAGATAATAATGCTATACGAGCACTCTCTAATGCTGCTGACTGAGGGATGCTGGTGTAAAGAGAGGTGACGTCTAGAGTAACTAGGAACACTTCCATATCGTTTGACCATCGTGCATGCTGTTCCAATAATTGTAAAAAGTGGGTCGTATCCTGAATATAGGAAGGGATAGTTGATAAGAGAGGTCGCAAAAAAGAGTCTACATAAGTAGATAATGGTTCCAAAATTGTTCCCTTTGTTGCAACTATAGGTCGACCCGGAGGATTGACCAGCTGTTTGTGGATCTTCGGCACTAAATAAAATCTAGCAAGTGCAAAACTCTGAACATTCAGATAATGCCACTCTTTCCTAGTCAGCAATTTGTCTTGAAGAGCTTGCGTGGTTAATGACTGAATATGTTTTTGTAAAAGTGGACTAGGATCGCTCTCTAAAACGTGATAAACATCTTGCATGGAAAGTTGGCGATGGGCTTCTGAAATATATTGTTCTCGGTTTTGCACCACTATAGCGCCCCCCTTGTCTGCTCTTCGAATTACCAATTCTGGACTATCTTTCAAAAATGATAAAGCTTGTCGCTCTTCTCTGGTTAATGCATGGTGCTTTCGATGCCCTCCTTGTTCCAATTGAACCACGTCCTTTAAAACTAAGTCCCGATAAAGAGATAGAGAAGGATGTAAAGGGCCCGGAGGATTCCACGAGGAAGAGAGTGGTAATGGTATCCGATTGGATTGAGAATGAACCGTTTGTCCTGCACATTCTCCCTTTGAGGGAAAAAAGAGTTTCAAATTTAGCTTGCGGATCAAACGTTCAAAATCCAGACGGAACTGAAACCCATCATGAACAGTATAAGGTACATATGATAGTCCCTTATTTAATACTTGAAGTTGTTCTATGGTCAGAGAGTGGGATGAAAGATTTACTACTAGAGATGGCTCTACTAAGTGACTTTTTGGCGCGTTGACGAGCGACCTTGTACTTTTGACTTGTCCTTGGCGTCCGTCGATTTTTTCTTTTTGGACTCCCTCATTGCCTAGAACATAATCACACTTTTGAACAGTTGAAAGTTTTTTGTATCGACCAAATTCTGTGTGGGTTTGGCAACCGCACTAGAGATCAAAGCCTGTTATTCACTGAGCAAAAGTGGATTTATATCCTGAATACAGTGTATCCTGGAGGGTTGAATGCTCAAATCGATTGGTCAGTGTGCATGTGAAGAACCGAGAGGAAATGACCACAGCCAATCCAAGATCATTCAATTGTCCCTCTGAGTTGAACACGTCACTACCTAATGAGCCAGTGAGGGCTTTAAATAACAGCGTATAGAAAGGCAAGCCGCATGCGCGGCGTTTTTTCACGGGTGAAAATGAAGAGTGAATAGCTGACGGGTAGGATTTGGTTTACCTTGCAGAATAAGTATCTTTATGTTGGAGGAATACTGATCTAACACCACTTTTGTTTCTCTGCAGTTTTTAAGAGCTGAATTGGCCGAAAAAGAAAAATAGTAAGATTACAGCCAAAAGGTTACACATGCCGTTGTTCTGATGTAAGAAGCGGATCCCCCGAAGAAACCGCTGAAGTGCGGTGAAACGTACCAGCGCGCGGGATTGACGTCGGGACTAAGGGACTCGAGATAAGTCCGATTTTAAATTACATGACAAGTTTGAATCATGCTTAAGGCTTGAGTCTTTACAAAGTAGCCAATTAGCGAAGAGTTTTGTATAATATCACTGGATGATCATTACTTGTCATTCATAAAGTAGCAACGTTTAATGGCCCTGAGAGGCTTTTTCTGAAAATTTTGGGAACAAGAGGGTCCTTGATGCAAGAAACGGGTTTGAATGACCACAGAAGAGGTTCACCTCCTGGGTCCTACCCTAGTACAGTCTGAGACCCGTTCCTAAAGATCAGTAGTTCTGTATGTGAGTAGTGGAGTATTGTTTATTTATTATACAATTTTTGTGCTCCAGAAACACCCTAACTACACCGTTTGTTTGATTTTTCTTAAGCATTGTCAGTGTGGGTCTGAGACCTGCATTCACGTTCCACCTCCATTTTAAGGAGATAGGTTTAAGTATTATAAATAAGCAAGAGACATTATATTCTAATCTAACTTTCATATAGTAACGTTTTCAAAACAGTTTGGAGGGCTTTTCCTTCATAGTTTGAATATAACCCTCTGAAAATTGACCTAATCAGCCATGGTTTATGGTTTAGGCATTTGATATACCGTCCTTTACTTATGCATCAGAGCGGTTTACATGTATATACTAACAGGTACTTTTTATTCCCTTATCCCCGGAGGGCTCACAATCTAAGTGTACCTGAGGCAATGGAGGGTTAAGTGGCTTGCCCCAGGCCACAAGTAGGGGGAGTAGAAACTTATGCCCTGTTGGGATATGGGTACCTCTTCTATTGCCCCTTGAGCAAGTAGTGAGGTGACCTCCTGACACAAGAGAGCGGTGGAAGGGCCTGAGAATTGAACTGTCTTGTGATGGTGGGAGGGGGCATAGTGTGAAAATGGAGTTTGTACCCCTCTTGTACAATGGAAAGAGTCCAGTTTTCTGATGTTATTTGATGCCATCTTCTGGCAAAATGACAAAGTCTGCCGGGGATGGTGTGAGGTTCTGGACCTTTCAGGGGCAGGATGACCAAGTTCTCTAGGAAGGAGTCAAAGCCCCTGAGGAGACTGAGTCTGCTGAGCTGGTTGAGCTCTGGGGACTTGTGCCTTCCTTTGCTGTCTGGGCTGTTGTTGCCCCTTCTGGGGAGCATGAACTGGACAGTGGACATCCTGGGTGTAAGATGGGTAGAATTTCTTTTTCTTGTTGAAAAAGGGTTTCTTAGTTGTCTTTTTCTTTGCTGGGTTGGCTGTAACCCTTGATAATCTGTTCAAGGTTGTATTTTCAGACTCAAGCTGATTAGCTTTGTTTTGCCAATCTTTGCCAAAGAGATTTTCCCCTGTGCAAGGAATGTTCCTCAGCGTATCTTGTACCCATTGTTCTAAATCTGATGCCTGAAGCCAGGCAATGCAACGTGCACTGATGGAAATAGCAGAGGTCCTGCTAATGCACTCAAAGCAATCAAAGGTTGCACAATTCATGAACTTAGACACATTCTGGGCATGTTTGGCCAGAGTCAGAAAGTCTGTTCTTTTATTATCCGGGAGTAGTGGAGCCATGAGCTCTAGGTCCCTTGTAACCTCCTTAAGGAACATTCCCATATAAAGAATGTAAGAGCTGATCCTGGCTGATAGCATCGAGGATTGAAAGCATTGATGCCCAAAGGCATCGAAAGTTCTTGCTTCACGGCCTGGAGGATTGGAAGAATGTGTTTTAGCACTCTTGATCCTACATATCGTCGATTCCACTACCATTGAATGGTGTGGTAATTGTGTCTTCTGAAAACAAGGACACTGCAGAACTCGGTACATGGTATCGAGCCTTCGAGAGTGTGGAGACACCGTTAAAGAGGCTTACCACATCCTTAACATGAGGTCATGCAGGATTCGATGAATGGGAAGAGTAGCTGCTTCTTTAGGAACTGCCGGGTACTGAAGAATTTCTAATTCCTCTGCTCTCGGTTCCTTCTCAGGGGTCACCGTGATTGAAAGTCCTCGGGCTACATCAAGTATGAAATCCTGAAAAGACATGTCCTCTGGAGGAGACATCCTACGCTGAAGAGAAGGAGAGAGATCATCTGGTAGAATCACCCCGGTACGGGCGGAGTCTTCAGAGTCACCGGAATTGGAGGACTTGAAATATCTCCGTGCCGGGTGCTCTTTCATTGCTTGACGCCGGTATCGATCAAAGTCGACATCGGACTGTCTTGATACTGGGCCCTCGATACTGGATATTGATTCAAGAGCCGGCATAGGGGGAAGCACATCTGTTAAAGCAGGTGCAGTCGGTACCAGTACCGGTACCGATGACTGCGGAACCATCTGAAGCTGTCTTAGCGGTACCGAGGCTGCTAAGAGTGCCGCTAGACTGCGTTCGATGGCTAGGATGTGCTGATCCATAGGCCCTGCCGATGACTGGATGTTGGTACTGGTGGAACAGGCCACGACACCAGAAAATGGCACCAGGAGTTCCCCCGGGGTGGAAGCTTCGGGAATGTCTGGAGCCCTGCTTTGCCGGTATATTTCCTCGAGGGCAACGCTAGTAGCATCTCGATCCTTCGAAGGAGATCTATCCTTTGAGGATTGGCCGGTCTTGGAAGACCTGGGTTTAGTTATCTGAGATCCATGGGAGGAAGATGAAGCCCTGGAAGACGTCAATGCAACGGACATCGCATCTGTGGCAAAGAGGGTGCCGAGTTTTGTAGCTCTGTTCTGCAGGCCTCTCTTGGTCATCTTTCTACAGAGGAGACACTCTGATGGTAAATGGTCAGGACCTAAACATTTAAGACACCAGTCATGGGTGTCCGTAGCAGAAATGGTACCGCTACAGTTTGAACATTTTTTCAAACCACTAGATGGTTTCTCCATTTTAGAGGAAAAGAGGGCCTAGTGCCCAAAATGGCACCTGACACCTAGAGGGGACAGACCCTCCAAAAAGAAGAATTCTTTTTTTTTTAAGAAAAGAAGTAAGAAAATGAAGAAAAGACCGGTGTACCGGTATAGGCGTCGACGGTGAAGGCAGACGCGAGCACAAAAAGAAAATTTTCTGCGGTGACAGGGTTTGCTGCCTGTCGGCTCCATGGAAAACGAAAAACTGAAGAGGGAGAGTTGGAAAGGCGGGAAGGCAGCAACGCAGGAACAGTGGGATGCTCCTAAAAGCTTTCCTATTGGACGCTGGGGAGCGTTCCCGCGCAGGCTCCGTCGGTACCGACGATACCCATATGTGAAGACAACATTCCTGCTTGTTCCTGGAGATCAAGTTCTATGGCACCTTCTTTTAGAAGGGTGGTGACTTCCTGTTGCAACAGATCATGATGGAAAGGGTCTAGATGATACTCCCCCCTGGAAAGAAGGGAAGAGGTAACTGGGCAAAATGGAGCAGGTAGCCCTTGAGGACGACCTGTAGAGCCCAGGCTTCTGTTATGAGGGGCCACCTGCGGGCAAAATGGACCAGCCTGCCTGCAATGTGAGAAGGCTGAAGAGTGGCAATGTTCTTTAGGAAGCCGTCAAAAGCTAACCCCAGGTTGGGGCTGCGGACTGGTTGTGGCTTAAAATGTTTAGGTCTCTTAGGTTTGCGAGGAGACTGAGGCTTCTGCTGACCTTGGTGAGCATGGTAGGGCGCGTAGGCTGGATAAGAGGGGTAATATTTCTTCTTCTTAGTATAGAAGGGTTTCTTTACAGAGGCCTTCTTCCTGGAAGGATCTGCTGCTTTATGGGAGTGACGCTTCATGATAAGGTCATCTGTCTCAATTTCACCCACTTTCTCCCTCCAGCCCTTACCAAAGAGGTTTTCACCTCTACAAGGAATATCTGCTAGCTTGTCTTGTTCCAGGTCTGAAGACTGCAACCAAGCCAGTCTTCTGGCTTCAATGCCCACCAGTGCAGCTCTGCTGGTAGACTCAAAAGAGTCAAAAGTTGCTCTGGTGATGAATTTAGAGCAGTCTTGACTATGCTTAACTAAGACACTGTAGGCCTCTTGTTTCTCTAAAGGGATGACAGCAGAGAACTCATCAAGATCCTTGACAATAACTCTGAGGAACATGCCCATATATAGCATATAGGAATTAATGTGGGAAGTCAACATTAATGCCTGGAAGCATCAGCAGCCAAAGGTATCGAGGGTACATGATTCGCTCCCAGGAAGAACTGAAGAGTGGTTCTTAGTACTCTTGAGCCAGCGCATGGCCGACTCGACCACCACAGAATGGTGAGGGAGTTGAGGTTTCTGGAAGCCCGAGGAATTGGGAACCCTATACATGGTGTCCAGCCTCTTACTGACCGAGGGAACCAAGAGAGGCGTCTCCCACATCCGGAACATGAGGTCCTGTAAAATACGATGGACCGGAAGAGTGGCAGCATCCTTAGGCATTGAGAGATACTGGCGTATCTCCAATTCTCGGTTCTCGGTTCCTTATTGGTGTCCATGGAGACTGGGAGAGCCCTGGCCATGTCACAGATTAAGTCCTGGAAGGACATGTCCTCCAGCAGGGACCAAAGGCGCTCATGAGGCAGTGATGGGTCCAACGGCACATCACGGTGCCTTTGTGAAACTGGGGACTCGGCCTCCAATTCCCAGGCATTGGAATTGGAAGGGAAGTCAAAATAGTGGTGGTTACTGTTGCACCTCCGCCGCCGATCCGATGTCAAAGGACGATCTTGATGTCGATGTCTGAAGACATCAGAATTGTAGATGCTAAATGCCTGTTCCTCTTGCAGCCATTGGGATTCAGCTGGTTCCAGGCTCGGCATCAAGACTTGGGTCACTGAGGGCTTTGAAATGCCTGATTCTGTGCCCAGTATCAAGATCTGGGCTCCCGAGGGCCTCAAGGCCTCCAACATGGATACCGCCAGGAGTGCAGCCAAACTCCTCTCGATGGTCAGCATGCACTGCTCGAGGGAGATGGAGGAAGTCTGAGTGGATTCCAATGCAGGACTTTGGACCACCGTACCAGGCAACGGAACCAAAGGCTATCCTGAGGTCAAAGCCTGGGTAGCACTCTGGATCCCCTCGTGCTTTGGAGGTGGATTCCTCCCACCGGGGCTGTTTAGCTGGCCACTCACAGTTCTCAGGATCAGAATCCCGCCGAGGGGAGTTCTGGTGTTGATGTCCAAGGGAAGAATCCCGAGAATTAGCATCGGTCCTCGATTTCAAAGGCTGAGACACCGATGCGGCTTTGGTAGCTTGCTGTTTCTTACCATGGACTTTCGATTCAGAGGGAGCGTGGGAACTACGCGAAGAACAGGAACCCCAAGAAGGCGTCAATGTTGAAGAAGGGTGTGCTGTGGCTGCCAAGCCAGTTCCAAAAAGACTCTCACATGGCTTTTCCCATTTTTTTAACATTTTCCTTGTCATTTGCTGACACAAAGTACAAGAATCAGGGTTATGGTCGGGCCCCAGGCACTGTAAGCACCAACTGTGCTTGTCGGTGGCCGAAACAGTGCGGTTACATTTAGTATACTTTTTGAAACCGCTAGCTGGCTTCTCCATGACAAGAAACACAGCCTCTGACAGGTCAAAAGACTCAATGGCGGCCTGGACCAATGAAAAAACCCACGGGAACCACGAGGTAAAAAGAGAAAAAATAAAAATAAGGGAAGTGCCCAAAAGGGTACTGGTGTCAACAAGGGAAGGCAAAGAAGAAAAAAGAAGCACCCTGAAGGGCATGGTAGAAAAAGGTTTTAACTGCGGTGACAAGACAAGTGTCTGCAGGGCTCCATGGAAAAACTAAGACTGAGGAGATTTCACTGGGAAGGCGAGAAGGCATGCATGCATGCGTAGAGGGATGCTCCCAAATGCTTCTTATTGAATGATGGAGAGTGTTCCTGCATGGGCTCTGTTGGGGGACGTTACCTATATGTGAAGACTGCATTCCTGCTTGTTCCTGGAGATAATAAATTTTACTAGTTTCTTCCCCTTTTTTGGTCGGTATTGTGCATATGAAGCCTAGCCAGAGGGAGGATATATATTGCAGCAGTCATGTGTCCTAGCAGCCAGAGGACAGAGCGAGTTGTGGCAGTTCATGATTAGCTAAGAAATGAGAACTGTATGAGCATGGAAACCCTGTCTTCTGTTGATTTCAGCACCAATAAATAGAATTATCTGCATTGGCACCAGATTGGATTATTCCAGGTTGATTAAGAAGCATAGGTTTCTAAGGAGGTGCATGGTTTCCCTGATGGAGAAATCCACACCTTCTTTTGTGGCAGTGGACACAAGCCAATCATCCAGGTATGGAAAAACAATGCCGCTTTCTGTGGATCTGAGCTTCTACCACTGCTAGACATTTTGGACCCAATATTCAGCAGCAGGGCTAGCGCTTCTAAAGCGCATACTGTCGCTGAACCTTAACCCCGGATATTCAATGCCAGGGCCATATCCGGTCACTGGCATTGACTATCCGGGTCTGTCACATGGCACAGAAGCTAAGCAGGCAGCAGCGATACTGAGCCGATGCCCAGTTAGCTCCCATGGGTAAAGATAGGCACAGGAAAAGCACTGGGCAGTGATTCAATATTGCTGTTGCCTGGTTAGTAACATAGTAACATAGTAAGTGATGGCAGATAAAGACCAGCATGGTCCATCTAGTCTGCCCAGCAAGATGGCAAGAGTAGGTGCACCTGTCGCTCTGTGCAGGCCACCCCTCCCCATGTCTTTGTTTAGGGGTGAACCCACCACTCCATGTAGGACACCTCTATTTGTTGAGACGTTAGATGGTTCAGAAGTTAGATGGTACCGTTTATTTTGTTTTTATCCTGTTGCTGTAAAGGGATCCACTGTGTTTGTCCCATACCGTTTTGAATTCCATCACCGTGTTTGCCCCCACCACTTCCATCGGGAGGGCATTCCAAGCATCCACCACCCTTTCAGTGAAGAAATAGTTTCTGACATTGCCTTTCAATTTACCACCTTGCAGCTTCATGTTATGCCCTCTAGTTTTACAGCTTCCCCGTCTTTGGAAGAGGTTTGTTTGTTCATCATTTTTCTTTAAGTATTTAAAGGTCTGAATCATATCTCCCCTGTCCCTCCTCTCCTCCAAAGTGTACATATTTAGGTCTTCAAGTCTCTTCTCATAAGGCTTCTGACGCAGGCTCCAAATCATTTTGGTCGCCTTTCTCTGAACAGTTTCCAGTCTTTTTACATCTTTTGCAAGATATGGTCTCCAAAACTGAACACAGTATTCCAAGTGAGGCCTCACCAGTGACTTATACATTGGCATAAGTACCTCTTCCTTTCTGCTGGTAATCCCTCTTTGTATGCAGCCCAACATCCTCCTGGCTTTTGCCACTGCCTTGTCGCACTGTTTTGCCACCTTGAGATCATCAGAGATAATCACACCAAGGTCTTTCTCCTGAACCGTGCATACCAACCTCTCACCCCCTATCGTGTACATTTCCCTTGGATTTCTGCTACCCAAGTGCATGACACTGCACTTTTTCACATTAAATTGTAGTTGCCAAGCATTAGACCAGTCTTCCAGCTTTTGTAGATCTTTCCTCATGTTAACCACTCCCTCGGGGGAGTCCACTCTGTTGCAAATTTTTGTGTCATCTGCAAAAAGACAGACTTTTCCATTCAGTCCTTCAGCAATATCACTCACATATATATTGAACAGTGCCGGGCCCAGGACCGAACCCTGGGGCACCCCGCTAATCGCCTTCCTCTCATCCGAGTGAGCTCCATGTACCATCACCTTCTGTTGTCTGTCAGTCAACCAATTTCTAATCCAGTTTACTATCTTGGGACCCATCCCCAAGCTACTGAGTTTATTGACAAGCCTCCTATGAGGAACAGTATCAAAGGCTTTGCTGAAATCCAGATAGATGACATCCATTGCATGCCCCAGATCTAGTTCCTTGGTCACCCAGTCAAAGAACTCAATCAGATTTGTTTGGCAAGACCGTCCTTCGGTAAAAGCATGTTGCCTCGGATCTTGCAATCTGTTGGTTTTGAGAAAGTTCACTATTCGCTCTTTCAGGAGCGCCTCCATTACTTTTCCTGCCACCGAGGTAAGGCTCACGGGCCTGTAGTTTGACACTTCTTCCCTGTCACCACTTTTATTTAGAGGTAGAACATTAGCCATTCTCCAGTCCTGAGGAACCTCTCCTGTTTCCAAGGATCTGTTGAAGACATCCTTTAACGGTCCTGCAAGAACCTCTCTGAGCTCTTTCAGTATCCTGGGATGTATCCCATCCGGTCCCATGGCTTTGTCCACTTTCAGTTTAGCAAGTTGTTCTAACACCTGTCACAGAGCAGACCCAGCAGAGCCCATGGAGATAGATAGAGAAGTAGTGGATCAGGCTGACACTGACGTTTTTAGAAAGCACATGTCAGGAAGTTGCTATGGGCAACAGAAACAAATGTGGTCACGAGCCAGAGAGACACACCCAGCCAGCAGGAAGGCTAGGAGGTTATCACCTGATGCAAGTCAGCTGGGGGGAGGTGGAGCTCGGAGGTACGTAGATAAGCACAGCTCACAAGCACTTAGAGAGAGCTGGAGAGGGGGCCAGAGAGAGAGCTGTGGAGAAAGCCTGCCTGATAATCACTACGGAAGCCTGAATGGAAGTTTGAATGATTACCACGAGTGCTTGAGAGAGAAGCAAAGACAGCTGGACTCAGAGTGTGAAAGTGAGGACAACGGCAAACATGGAAAGAGCTACAGAGGAGGTAGCAAAGCCAGGACAGGAAGCCTCAGATATCAGAGGAGCCCAGAGAGTGTTGGAAACAGCCCAGGTTGGAACGGAGGTGTGGGGAGAAAGGTAAAAGCTGAGGAGTTTTACTTTCATCCTGAAAGGGCAAGCACAGGGCTTAGCTATAGGAAGCAGTTCACAGAAACGCTAAAGCCTTATGAAGCCAGCTTGAAAGGAACAGATAAGTTTACTTACCCTTATACCAGGCATGAGAAGGTTAAAGGCTTTTTACCTGAAGAAGCTAGTATCTCTGGAAAGGATTTAAGAAGCAGAGTCTCTGAAAAACTGCCGTTTCAAACTACAGCTATACACAGGATCCTGAGCCAGTCAGAGCTGAGAGGTAAGCCAATTTACCCTAATAGAGGTGCAAGGGAATGTTACAATTCACCTAACAACCACCAGCAGGGGAGAGGCTCTTACCAAAAGCAGTTCAGTGAATGTGGTAATAGTATTCAGCACACTCTCACAGAGGGAGAAAGAGAGTCACGTCAGAATAGAGAGAGACTGTTTGAAGAGGTCCCTAATGCTGAAAGGAAAGAGATATTAAATGCCTGTGATGAAGAGATGCAGTGTGAGCCATCAGAAGCTGAGCCAAGCACTGAATATATGGATTGTACGATTTCAATAGCAGACAGCATTTCCTCATTAAGATAAAGGGAAGTAAGAACTGTTGAAGCCTAACGTTGTAAAGAAGGGCTTTCATATGCTTATGAAAGACTGTTTTGATGTACATTTGCTTTACTTGTTAAGGAGCTGAAGAGAAGCTATTTTTGTTCCATTTTTCCTTTATTATATGCCCAGGAAGGGTTGTGTTTTCCTTTTGTTTACACCACGGCAAAAAGTCCTTTTGGAAGGGGAAATAAATCCCTTGTTAACCTTACCATCGTTCCACGACTGATTCTTTAACTGGCAACTCACAACTACAACTCCCAGAGGGCCAAGTAAGGCCTACACAGCTTAATTGAGCCAGTTACACAGAAGCCCCAGCGCAGTGCCCTGCCCAACCAACAGGTACACAGCACGGAGGGGTGACACACCTCATCTTCTGTGAATGGTGTGGTATCTACTTCATTCCTATTTTTATATTTGGGAGTCACAGCTGGTTCATCTCTAGGATCTTCTTTAGTAAAAACAGAGCAGAAGTATTTGTTTAGCAATTTCGCTTTTTCAGTGTCACTTTCCACGAGTCCGTTCCCAGCACTTCTGAGTCCTGCAATTCCAACTCTGATCTTCTTCCTTTCCCGAATATACCTGAAGAAAGTTTTGTCACCACCCTTAACATCTTTAGCCATCTTTTCTTCTGCCTTTGATTTTGCTATTCTTATTTCTCTTTTAGACTCTTTGAGCTTGATCCTGTATTCATTTCTGTGTTCTTCTGTTTGCAAGCTTTTGAATTTTGCGAAAGCTGTGTTTTTTGCCTTTATTTGAGCAACCACCTCTTTGGAAAACCAAATAGGTTTCCTTCTCCTCTTGTTTTTATTTACTTTTCTTACATATTTATCTGTTGCCCCTTTTATTGCTGCCTTTAGTTTAGCCCATTGCAATTCCACTTCCCTTATCTCCTTCCACCCCGTCATCTCCTCCTTTAAGTACTCGGCCATTTTATTGAAGTCAGTGTTTTTGAAGTTTAGGACTTTGAGCTTGCTATGATTGGCCTGTACCATGGCTTTTATCTCAAACCACACCGTGTGATGGTCACTGTTGCTCACAGGGGCACTCACGCAGACATTCGACACGCTATCACCGTTGGTGAGCACTAATTCCAGCGTTGAGTTTTCCCTGGTTGGTTCCATCACCATTTGTCTAAGTAATGCATCTTGGAGAGCATCCACAATTTTTTTGCTTCTTTCCAGAAGTGCAGAAGGAGTAATCCAATCCATATCAGGTAGATTAAAGTCACCCAATATGATTGCTTCCCCCTTTGTTGCTATCTTGGCAATATCTATAATCAATTCATTGTCTCTCTCTTCAATTTGAATCGGAGGTCTGTAGACTACAGCAATATGGATGACAGTGCCATCTCCTCTTTCCAACGCAATCCAGAGCGCTTCTTCTTTTCCCCATGTTCCCTGCATTTCAGTAGCTTTAATATTGCTTTTTGACATACAAGGCTACTCCTCCTCCTTTTCCATTTTCTCTGTCTCTTCTGAATAGATTATAGCCAGCTATGGCTATATCCTAATCATGCGATTCATTAAACCATGTTTCTGTAATGGCCACGATGTCCAAATCCGTTTCCACCATTAGGGCTTCCAGGTCTGGAATTTTATTGGCTAAGCTTCGAGCATTTGTGCTCATTGCTTTCCAGCATTTACCTGGCTTTTGTGTATTTTGCATTGATTTTATTCTGCCCACTTTTTCCCACTTGTTTTTGATGTGTGGTTTAAAAGTGTGTCTGTTTCTGATGTTATTCTGCTTTTGCAGGGGATGGAATGCAGATGTTGACCTTCCACATCCGTCACCCCCTTTTCCTAGTTTAAATGCCAGGGGCTGCCTCCACTTTGCCCTGGAATGCCCACGACACACCCCGATACTACACGGTTAGCATTGGGACATGTAGCAGCCAGAACCGCGGATATTCAGCAGCACTGACCATGTTAGTGCCGCTGAATATCTCTCTAAGGGGCATTTACATGGTTTACAGGTCAATAAACTGTGTAAATCCCTTTGAACATCAGGCCCTTTGTGAATAGTCTGGGGGTTGATGAAAGGTCGAAGAGCAGGGCTTTGTACTGAAAGTTGGTTCTGATGTGTGAAATGCAGAAATTTTCAATGTTTTGGGTGGATGGGTATGTGGGTGTAAGCATCTCTCGGGTCAAGGGAGGCAAGCCAGTCATTCTAGTCTACAAGGGACAGTATCGTGTCAAGTGAGTTCATTTTGAATTTTTCCTTTTTTTATATACAAGTTGAGGTTGCACAAATCCAAAATTGGTTTCAGACCTTCTGATTTTTGGGGGATGAGAGAATCTGGAGTAGAAGCCTTGACCTTTCTAGAACTGTGGGACTTCCTTAATGGCATTGTGGCCTAGAAACACTGCAATCTCTTCTGCCTAAATGGCTAGATATTTCTGTGGAGATACTAGGTGTTCTGGAGGGTCCTCTTTGTTAGAGGAAGGTCCTCAAGGTTTAGTCTGTAACCCTGACTGATAACTGAAAGAACCCATCAGTCAGTTGTGATTTCCTCCTATGCCTCACTGAATGAAAAAATTCTTTCTCCTACTGGAGGGTAGTCAGAAATTAGAATTTGACTTCCTGAAGGAGTCAAAATAGTCAGACACAGTGTCTAGGATTCTATTGTCCTTGCTCAATGGTGCATGTGCCTGGAGCTTAGAGGTTTTCTTATGCTTGATAGCTGCTTCTGATACCATCATCTGTTGAGGCAGCTGGGAAAGATCATGTCCTGGTGACAAGAGGACCATGTACTTGAGCTCAAGGCATCTGGGAAATGGAAGGACAGAACTGGGGTTTTCCAGTCAGAGATCCTGCAGAACCTGATGGAATGGCAGTGCTATGACCTCTTTAGGAGTGTCACAGGACTGTAAGATTGGTTGGAAATTATTTTAGTTAGCTAGCATTTGAGCTGATCCTAAAGGATAATGCCTTAGATATTTTTTGTAGAAATTTAGGATACGAATAATCCTCAGTCTGCTCCTGAGGGGTGGTGTCCTCTGGGACTGGTGCTCTGAGATGGACAGATCCCAATCATGAGAACTGGCAATGCTTTAGAGTGAGCGGTATCCATAATGACATTTTGATGTGCGGTGAAATCTCTGGGGACCATTGCTCATGGGAACAGATTGAAGGTCTCTGAGAAAACTCTGGGCAGTAAAGCTACATCATCCCTGGTGACGGTAGTTCTATTGTGAGTTTCAATGAGGGAGCAGGGTCTGGCACTGTGCCAGGGTTCTGAAAGCTTGGCAGTGTCCTAGGAAACTTTGGGAGCATACTATGGGAGCCAGCAGGACTGTACTAAGTTTGAAATGCACCCTATGCATTTAAGAAAACTAGTGCCCCCCCCCACCCCACCCCAACCGCATGCAGTAATTCACTCTTTTTGAGCTTCCTGGAAGCCCAGTGATGGTATCAGCACCCTTTCTGTACTTGTGCCCTATGTGGCTGCACCACTTGCACAGCTCTTAGTACAGCCCTGGGAGCCAGTAAGGTAGCTCCAAGCTGAGACTCTTGCATCTGAGGTGACAACAGTGGCATGAACCGATTCAAAAGAAGCAGTAGCTAATATAGCGGTCAATTCTTCTTTATAGAATTTCTCCCCGAATCCTTGTAGGGCCTCTTTTGCTTAGGACTGTGAGGAAAGGGGTCTGAAACTTTCCTCTTGTGTTTATGCTTTTGGCTGTCTCCTCCATGAAGCACAGCAGATTTAAAAGACGACTTTGGTTTTGATTAGTTTTACCTATAATCTCTTCTGGGTGTGCTATTTCTGAGGATGACAATTTTTTTGTCACCCATGATTGAGAAGGAGGTATTGCTCTAAGAGGAGTCAGCGGAATTGGGGTGGAGCATTGGTCCCTGTGCTGAAGGCCATGCTCTCTTATTAAGAACATAAGAACATAAGATATGCCATACTGGGTCAGACCAAGGTCCATCAAGCCCAGTATTCTGTTTCCAACAGTGGCCAATCTAGGTCATATGTACCTAGCAGTTTCCTCAAGAGACACAAGTTCCACAATGTTAGTACTGGGTCAAGCATTGATATCTTCGGTCACTTCTTAATAATGGTTTATGGACCTTTCCTCCAGGAACTTGTCCAAACCTTTTTTAAACCCAGCTACACTAACAGCCTTTACTACATCCTCCGGTAACAAATTCCAGAGTTTGATTACACGTTGAGTGAAAAATATTTTCTTTTATTAGTCTTAAATAGTTTACCCTGTAGCTTCATTGCATGTCCCCTAGTCTTTCTATATTCTGATAAGGTAAACAATTGATCTACGTTTACCCGTTCCACTCCGTTCATTAATTTATAGACTTCTATCATATCTCCCCTCAGCCGTCTCTTTTCCAGGTTAAAGAGCCCTAACCTTTTAGCCTTTCTTCATAGGAGTATCCTTCCATCCCCTTTACCATTTTGGTGGCTCTTCTCTGTACCTTTTCTAAAATCGCTATATCCTTTTTAAGATACGGCGACCAGAATTGCACACAATATTCAAGGTGCGGTCTCACCATGGAACGATATAGAGGCATTATAATATCTTTTGTTTTATTTTCCATTCCTTTCCTTATCATACCTAGCATTCTATTTGCTCTCTTGGCCGCCGCTGCACACAGGGCCGAGGGTTTTAACATGGTATCCACAATGACGCCTAAATCTTTTTCCTGGGTGGTGGTTCCTAATGTGGAACCTTGCATCGTGTAACCATAGTTTGGGTTGTTCTTCCCTAGGTGCATAACCTTGCTCTTGTCCACATTAAATTTCATCTGCCATTTTGATGCCCAGTCTTCCAATTTATCAAGATCCTCTTGCAATTTTTCACAATCCTCTTGGGTTTTAACAACTTTAAATAGTTTTGTGTCATCTGCAAATTTGATAACCTCACTCGTTATTCCACTTTCCAGGTCATTTATGAATATGTCAAAAAGCAGCGGACCCAGCACAGATCCCTGGGGTACACCACTATTCACCTTTCTCCATTGGGAAAATTGGCCATTTAGCCCTACCCTCTGCTTTCTATCTTTTAACCAGTTCCTGATCCACAATAGTACATTGCCTCCTATCCCATGACTCTTTAGTTTTGCCAAAAGTCTCTGATGAGGGACCTTGTCAAAGGCTTTCTGAAAGTCCAGATACACAATATCAACCGACTCACCTTTGTCCACCTGTTTATTCACTCCTTCAAAAAAACATAACAGATTAGTAAGACAAGATCTTCCTTGTCTAAAGCCATGTTGGCTGTCTCCCATTAGGTTGTGACTATCTACATGCTGAGTAATTTTATTCTTTATGATGGTTTCTACCATTTTTCCCGGTACTGACGTCAGGCTCACTGGTCTGTAGTTTCCCGGATCACCCCTGGAACCCTTTTTAAAAATTGGTGTTACATTGGCGATCCTCCAATCTTCAGGTATTAGAGATGATTTTAATGATAGTTCACAGATTACTGATAGCAGTTCTGCAATCTCATATTTCAGTTCTTTCAACACCCTTGGATGTATACCATCCGGCCCAGGTGATTTGTTACTCTTCAGTTTATCTAATAGTTGTAAGACATCTTCCCGATGTATCGATATTTCCTCCAATTCTTCCGCACCTTTAAATACCATTTCAGTCATGGGTAACATCCCTACATCTTCCTCAGTAAAGACCGAAGCAAAGAATTCATTCAGTCTCTCCACTATGGCCTTGTCGCCTCTTAGTGCTCCTTTAACCCCTTTATCATCTAATGGACCAACTGACTCTCTCACAGGATTTTTGCTACGAATGTACTTGAAAAGGTCTTTATTTCGTGTTTTTGCTTCCGGAGCAAGCTTCTTCTCAAATTCTCTCTTTGCCTGCCTTATCAATGCCTTGCATTTGACTTGCCAGTGCTTGTGCTGTTTCCAGGTTTCGTCGTTTGGCTCTTTTTTCCATTTCCTGAAAGATGCTTTTTTGGCAACAACAGCCTCTCTGACCTCACCTTTAAACCATGCTGGCAGTTTTTTGGACTTCCTTCCACTTTTCTTAAAGCATGGAATACAGCTGGTCTGGGCTTCCAAGATAGTATTTTTCAACAACACCCAAGCTTGATGTACGTCTTTAACCTTCGCAACTGCTCCTTTTAGTTTTTTCTTAACTGTTTTCCTCATTTTATCATAGTCTCCCTTTCAAAAGTTAAAAGGTAGTACTGTGGATTTCCTTACTATCCCTCTTCCACTAATTAAATCAAAGGCGATCATGCTATGATCACTATTGCCAAGTGGCCCCAACACCCTTATCTCTTGCACTAGATCTGGTGTTCCACTAAGGACTAGGTCTAATATGGCTTCCCCTCTGGTCGGTTCATGAACCAGCTGCTCCAAGAAGCAGTCATTTATTTCATCTAGGAACTTTATCTCCCTAGCATGTCCTGACGTGACACTGACCCAGTCCATACCGGGGTAATTGAAATCACCCATTATTATTACTGCGCTGTAACTTTTGTTAGCTTCCTTGATTTCTTTGAGCATTTCATCATCCATTTAGTCATTCTGGCCAGGTGCTCGATAGTACACCCCCACTGCCATCGCCTTCCCCCTTTTATATGGAATTTCAATCCATATAGATTCTACAGCAGATTTTGTTTCCTGCAAAACTTTAATCCTTTCTGAGTCAATGCCCTCTCTAACATAGAGCGCAACCCCTCCACCAATTTGATCAGCTCTATCATTACGATATAGTTTGTACCCAGGTATCACAGTGTCCCACTGGTTGTCCTCCTTCCACCATGTCTCTGATATTCCAATCATATCTAACCTTTCATTTAGTGCTATATATTCTAACTCTCCCATCTTATTCTATGTTGCCACTAACAGAAGGAGAGCTGCTCCTGACTGCATAGCAATATCAGCTATTTCAGAGGAAACCACTGCCGTTGCCCGACCCAGGTCTTGAGGGGTTCGCTAAGCAGAAGAGGTGGCTCACTGTGTGCAGCTATGATCATGGTGCCACAGGAAGCCAGCAGTGCTGCAGAGATGCGAGGGAGAGATTGCCATTTGTTAATAATGGAATTGTTTTAAAAGTTACTGCTTTCTGGTTTCCTTTCATTATCTCCAGTTGTATCTTCTTTCTTTGGGTTTTGTTTGTGATTTTACTTCACTGAGAGAGGCGCAGGAAGGGGAGGGCCCAGCTGCACTTGTCCACAGACAAAAACAGATTGCTTGACAGAACTTCATACCAGGGAAGCGAGAACCACCAGCAAAGGAGCAGAGAAGTCAATCAAACACTTCTCATTGCTAGGGAAGGGCTCCGCGAATGTTGGCTCTGTCTAGGACATCACCTGATAGTCTGCCTGTATTTGCCCTGCTTGTCTACGCAGAACAAGACAGACAATCTAGTAGAAACCAGTGGAATCTACCGATATTGTGACTGTCAATCACTCATCCATCACTTTCACTCCCCCCCTTCCCCTGTCAATTGAATGCTTTTGTAATTCACTTATATATTACAATATTGCAATATGTTACTCAAACTGTTCTGAGCTGAAGAAGGTTTTAACCTCAGAAAGCTAGTCCAAGAATATATTAAGTTAGTCCAATAAAAAGTATCAGCTTATTTTTCTTTTTTGTTTCTCCTTTTATCTAACCACTATTAGTAGGGAGTAATTTGTTATTTTAATCAATTCCGCTGTAGATGAATTTCCTGTTTGGAATGCCTTCAGAGAAATAAACAAGCAGGAAGTACCCAGGCTTAAGTACACGGCATTCTAATAAGTCTTGTATATTTATAAGTTACAGAACTGCACCACCTTTCTTTTTTTTTTTAGAGGGGTGGGAAGTGGTTTGTTGCAATAAGGAAACATGAATAATTGAAAGTGGTATAGTAAATTATTCAGGTAAGTGCACAGTTTCCAAGGAATCATAGCATGAGTCTGGGTTAATGGTATAATGCAACTCAGAGACAGCAGCTGAGCTGACACGCCACAATTACCACATGCGGGAGCAGAGAAAGGGGTTTGGCTTTTCTCAGCATGTTCCTTCCACCAGGGGGACAGATTAATACCCTCTGAATATTTATGAAGTCGAAGTCCCTACTGTGTACTTCTGTTGCCTCTCCAGCTGTGGTTATGAAATACTAACGTCTGACCCAAAGTGTTCCTTTTCTTTCAATTGATTGGGAGATTCATTATCCTCAGATGGCTGCACCTTCCCTTTGTTTCCTCTTGAATAAGAAGCCAAAGGTATCACCGCAATATTCATAGATCAATGACTTTTACTATTTGGAAGCTGATAAATTATAGATACAACCTATTTTGGGGATCTAGTTATTTCATCTTTTATTATGCATTACTAGCATTTGGGTTTTTTTTAACATGAATTATAAACTTTAATAATATAACAAAATAGCTGGTCATCCAATTGACTGTTGAATCCGGTATGTCTGACTTTTCTTCTCCAGATGATTTAGCATTTATAAAGTTATTCTTGCATAGAGTAGTTTAAATATTGATGTATCTTCTTCCTACTGCTTCATTGTTCAATGGTTTATTGTTGTTGCCTTCTTAAGCTTTTTAACAAAAATATCCTTATGATCCGTTTTACATAAACTACTTTTCCATAACACTCTCAAAGCAGTAAAAGAAAGTTTACTCATGACAGCAAGATACATATTAAATTTGAAAGCTATTTTTCTCAAAAAATACATTTAATTTCAATGGCCAATTTTAATCAAATATTATAACTAATATTCCGTTTCATGTAAAACAGTGTGCTGACAAGCCCTGTTACACATTTGTTATTTGTGTATCACCTTGAAATGTAGAAAGGCGGTGTAGAAGCAAGTTTAAATAAATAAAATAAATACATAAACTACAAATATACATCTGTGAAAGTGTTATTTATGAATAGTTATTATTTACTTTTTTTTAACCTGCTGGTACAGTCCCATGTTTCCATTTAGAAGGTATGAGTGGAGAGGGTAAATCCAAATCAGTTGTTTACTCTTTCAAAAAGTACAAAGACTAGGAGAACCTCTATTAACTTACTAGCTAGCACATTTATAACAAAACAGAGATTTTTTTTTCATTCAATGAACAATTAAGCTCTAAAATTTGTTGTCAGTGGATGCACTACAAGTTGTTAGCATAGGTGGGTTTAAAAAAGATCTGAATAAATCCCTGGAGGAAAAGTGTAGGTAGACTTGGAAAAAGCCACAGTTTATTCCTGGGGATAAGCAGCATAGAATCCATCTACTCTTTAGGGATCCTGCTAGGTACTTGAGATCTGGATTGGCCACTGCTAGAAACAGGATACTGGGCTTAATGGATCTTTGGTCTGAACCAGTATAGCAGTTCATATGTTATGACCATGGAAGGAATAAGCAAATTAATTTTTTATAGTGCTAGGCTGGTATGAATGATTCTGTTTTCATTCAGAACAGATATGTGTTGTGTGTTTTTGTATATTGGGCAGATTGGTGTTGGTATGAATAAAAAAATAGATACATTAAACGGGCAATTTTCAGTAAACTGACTTGACTAGGGCAAGGTGTGTGGATACTTTCGTACCTGCACAATTTTCAGGGACTTTTTAAAGAGAAACTTCCTAGGTAACTTCTCTTGTGTGAGTACAAAAGTACTTATGTACCTTGCATCTATTATTTGTACGGATGGAAGAATGGGGCAGAACTATATGCTTACATTAGAAAAAGAGTAGTTACTCACCTGTAACAGGTGTTCTCCAGGAGCAGCAGGAATCAGTCCTCACTTATGGGTGACATCGACGCCGATGGAGCCCCCGTGCGGAGCATTTCCCCAGCTTTCTAAGAAATCCTTTGGGAACACTGCACGCATGCGCAGTCCCCTTCCCGCCTAAAGGTGCCATCTTGCTCAGTCTGATGACACTGCTAAAAAACAGCACACAAAAATGAAAAACTGAACTATGTACAACTGCATCTCCCAGGGGAGGAGGGAGGGTTGTGATTCCTGCTGCTCCTGGAGAACACCTGTTACAGGTGAGTAACTACTCTTTCTCCAGGACTAAGCAGGAAGTCAGTCCTTACTTATGGGACTCCCCAGCTTCAGGCTACCGGGGACCCAGAGCTGCAAAATGAGCTCCCTCTAGGCGCAGCATCAGAGAAAGGATTTCCCTGAAAATATACCCCCACCGGTAGCCCAACCAGAGGGCTGGAGGGTAGGAGTTGCCTAAACCTCGAAGAGATTCCGGAGCACTGCCTGACCGAAAGTACTGTCCCTATGGGACTCCCTCTCCAGGCAGTAATGGGCCACAAAAGTCTGGCTTGAGGACCAAGTTACAGCCCTGCAGATGTCTGCCAACGGTACAGAGCGGAGATGAACCACTGAGGCAGCCATTGCCCTGACACGGTGGGCCGTGACCCGACCCTGCAAAGGAAGGTCAGCTGCCCTGTAAGCCCAGGTGATACAGTCAGCCACCCAGATGGACAAGGTACGCTTGGAGACAGGTAACCCCAAGTTATTAGGGTCAAAAGATACGATGAGCTGAGTAGCCCTCCTATGCCCCAGCATACGTTCAAGGTAGAAGGATAAGGCCCTCCTACAGTCCAGGGTATGCAGGACTGTCTCAGCCCGCTGGCAGGGGGCCTAGGGAAGAACGTTGGAAGAACCACCTCCTGGTTGAGATGGAAAGAGGAGACAACCTTTGGGACGAACTTAGGATTTTATTTATTTATTTTATTTATTTATTTATTTAACATTTCTTATATACCGCCTTTCATGATATCAAGGCGGTTTACATTGAACAAACTGAAATTACATTGAACAGGACATTATAACTTGGAGATAACTATTTTACAGGGAACATGGGCTATGGAGGGTTAAGTGGCTTGCCCAAGACCACAAGGAGCACCTGTGGGACTAGAAACCCCAGTCCTTCCAGCCCAAGGTTGCTGTCCTCTAGTGGGATTTGAACCCCCGACCTTCCGGCCTGAAGTACCTTGCCCCAACCACTAGGCCACTCCTCCACTCCTAAGGACTACCCTGTTCCTATAGAAGCGAGTGTAAGGCCTGTCACAGACCAGGGCTTGAAGCTCACTCATTCGCCTGGCCGAGGTCAGTGCCACAAGGAATAGAGTCTTCCAAGAAAGGAAGCGGAGAGGACATGTAGCCATCGGCTCAAACGGTGGGCGAGTCAGTTGCTACAAGACCACATTCACCTCCCACTCAGAGGCCGGTAGATGGAGAGGAGGCTTGAGCAAGAGCAAGCCTCTGAGAAACCTGGACACCAAGGGGTGAACCGACAGAGAGTGTCCTTCCACCAGTGAGTGGTAAGCTGCTAGAGCAGAGAGGTAGACCCGAACAGAATTGGACTTAAGGCCCTGATTGGACAAGTGCAGCAGGTACTGAAGCACTACCGGCACAGTGCAGGCGAAAGGATCTTCCTTGCGCTGCTGACACCACAAGAAGAACCTTCTCCACTTTAGGGCATAGGTTTTTCTGGTGGATTGCTTTCTAGAGGCTAAGACCACCTCTTCCACTTCCTGAGGCAGGCCCCAGGGAGCCAATACTACCCTTGCAGCCTCCAGGCCATCAAATTGAGAGAATTGAGATTGGGGTGCAGAAGGGAACCCTGATCCTGAGAGAGAAGATTGGGTTGCAACCCCAGAGGTAGTGGAATTTCCACTGCTAGTTGAAGCAGAAGTGGGAACCATGGCTGCCTCAGCCACCTGGGGGCTACCAGAAGTACCGAGGCCTTGTCCCTTAGAATCTTGAACAATGTTCTGGCCACCAGAGGCGTGGGAGGAAATGCATATAGGAGGCCCTGGGACCAAGAAATCAGGAAGGCATCCGCTGCTAACCTCAGGGGGTGCGGTTGCCTGGAACAGAACCTTGGTAGTTGGTGATTCAGGGGACTGGCAAAGAGATCCATGGATGGAAGTCCCCATTTCAGGAAAATCTTTTGAACCACCAGTAGGTGCAGCTGCCACTCGTGGGGCTGCAGAATCCTGCTTAATCTGTCCGCCAGGAGGTTCTCCTGGCCAATGTTCCCTCTAATTTTCTGTAGGCTGTGTGCGCGAATGAAATATCAGCTGTGCATCTTTTGGAGGAAGGTTAAATTTTTGTGCGCCACATAATGACACTCGAAGCTATATACTTTAAAATTTGACTACACGTCAGAATACAGTATGTACACCACATTGATTTTAATCAAATTAAATGAAAATAGATGATTACTAAATGAAGCAGAAAATTTCTAGTAATTACAATCACAACTTTTAAATTTTAAGATGTCCGTGTTGTTTTCTATCAGAATCAGAACCATAATTTTTGTGCGCTTTGTTGTAAAGTATGTGCGCTCGCTCGGCGAGGTGTGTGCGCGCGCACACGTGCACAGCTTAGAGGGAACAGTGCTCCTGGCCAGGGAGATACACAGCTTTGAGGAACATGTTGTGTTTGAGCGCAAAGGAACACAGGGCCTTTGCCTCCTGACACAGGGGCCTGGACCCAGTGCCTCCCTGTTTGTTCACATAAACATGGCCACTTGGTTGTCCGTCTGAACCAGAACAGACTGGTGAGCCAAAGTGTGAGCAAAGGTTTTGAGGGCTAACCGGATAGTCCGAAGCTCTAGTAGGTTGATCTGTTGCGTGGCCTCCCATGGAGACCATAGTCCTTGAGTGCACTTTCCCAGACAATACGCACCCCAGCTCTGCAAGGAGGCATCTGTCGTCACCACCACTGTGGGGACAGGCACCTGAACAGGTACCCCCTGAAACAAGTTGGGGGGGTGTAGCCACCACTGCAGGGAATTCAGGAAGGGTGTGGATACCCTTACTTTGTCTGCTAGGCACCCTGTGGCCTGCTTCCACTGAGTTCTGAGGCACCATTGTGCAGGCCTCATGTGGAGGCAGGCATTGGGGGTCACATGTACTGTCGATGCCCTGTGGCCTAGGAACTGTAGACAGAGTCGTGCAGAAACCCTTGGCATGCTGAGAAACCAGGAGGCCAACTCCATGAGCCTTTGCGCCCTGTCCGCTAACAAATAAGCCCTTGCTTGTAGAGAGTCCCCTATAAACTCTAGGTTCTGGGAGGGGAGCAAAGTGGACTTTGCGAAGTTTATGACAAGGTGTTGAAGGAGTGACACAGTTCGAAGGGTGGCCTGTCTGGCCTCCTGGTAAGTCTGACCCCTGATGAGCCAGTCGTCCAGATAGGGGAAGACAAAAACACCTTGAGTCCTCAAGTAGGCCGCCACCACAGCTAGGCACTTTGTAAGGACTCTTGGGGCGGAGGTTAGGCCAAGAGGTAGTACTCTGTACTGGTAATGGTTTCCTCCCACCATGAACCTAAGGTCCTTTCTGTGGTCTGGATGTATGAGGATGTGAGTGTACGCATCCTTGAGATCTAAGGAGCATAGCCAATCTCTCTGCTAGAGGTAGGGCAGAAGTGTTCCAAGAGTAAGCATCTTGAACTTTTCTTTCTCCAAGAACTTGTTGGGTTCCTGAGGTCTAGAATACCTGGAGTACCTGGAGTAGAAACCGAACCCCTGTAGGCGAGGAGGTACAGGCTCCACCGCCTTGTCCAGAAGCAGACCTTGAAGTTCTTGAAGGAGGAGGTCTGTGTGTAGAGGAGGTCTTAGAGGCTCTCCTGGGAAGTAGGCAGGGGGCAATTGCTGGAAATGGAGCATATAGCCTCTGTGTACTATGCTCAATACACAAGCATCCCCTGTAATGTGTGGCCACCTGTGGGCAAACAGGGCTAGACAACCTCCTGTGCAGGAATGGAGCAGCAGAGGTGGAAAGGCTATGCTGTGGGAGTCAAAAACCCCCTCCCTGCTGAGTAGGAGCAGGAGCCGGAGGCTTGGGGGTCTTCTGCCTACGGTGCCCATGTCCCTGCCCCTTGGCCTGCTGACCCTGCTGGGGAGCTGGGGAGGCCTGGTACTGAGGAAAAGGTTTGTAGGCAGGTACATTTCTCAGGTAAATGGGCTTTTTCCCCGAGCCCTTCTTTTTGTGAGAAGGGGCAGAGGTTTTTCTGGACAGCCTTGTCCTAGTCAGGTGCTCAGTTTCGAGCTCAGCTGCCTTCTCGGCCATGGGTTTGCCAAAAAGGTTTTCACCTCGGCAAGGGACATCGACCAACTTGTCCTGCACCCAGGGCTCGAGGTCCGATAACTGCAGCCATGCCTGGCGTCGGGCTCCGATGCCGGCTGCCACTACACGAGCCAAAGCCTCGAAGCCATCGTAGGCCGCTCGGGACATGAACTTCGAGCAGTCCCAGATTCCTGAGGACAAAGTCTGGAACCTCTGCAAAGGTTCCCCAGAGAGGCCAGCAGAGAACCCGGCAATCTCTTTCGCCAGGTCTCGTAAGTACATGCCCATGTACAGCTGGTAGGACTGGACACAGCAAGCAAGCATCGAGCCCTGGAAGAACTTTCTGCCGAAAGCATCCAGGTTCTGGGCCTCCCTGCCGGGAGGCACCACGGAGTGCATCTTCTGGCTCCTCAGACGATGTATGGCCGATTCCACCACCATGGAATGGTGCGGCAGCTGCGCCTTCTGGAATCCAGGGCTCTTATGGAGTCGATAGATGGAATCGACCCGCTTGCTCAAGACCGGCACCGAGGCCGGTGCCTCCCACATCCGGAAGAGGAGCTGTTCCAGCATCAGAGGGACCGGCACAGTAAAGGCCTCCTTCGGAGGAGAGTCATACTGGAGGGTCTCAAGCTCCTAGGCTCGAGGCTCCTCCTCGGGGTCCGCGGGAATCGCCAATGCCTTGGCCATGTCCCTGACGAACTCCGAGAACCTGGTGTCCTCTGGTGGGGACCTACTCTGGGGCTCAGACTGCGGTGAGTCCGAAGGGACGCAC
This sequence comes from Ichthyophis bannanicus, assembly GCA_033557465.1. Lineage (NCBI taxonomy): Eukaryota > Metazoa > Chordata > Amphibia > Gymnophiona > Ichthyophiidae > Ichthyophis > Ichthyophis bannanicus. Next base: position 627,776,848 of record CM066031.1, read on the forward strand.
CGAGTCCGAAAAGTATCGGGGGACTCCTCGTCCTCCGCCTCCCACGCAGACTCATCCGAAGAGGAGTCGGGGGGCTCCGACCACACGGGTTTCGGTGGCACCCGCCCCGACGCCAAAGGCACCGGCGTCAATGCCCTCGGTTCCGAGCGGGAGGTCGAGGGTGACTGTGACCAAGGACGACTTCGAGCCTTCATGGTCTCGAGTATCGGCTCAGTCTCCGGGGTTGACTTCGACGTCGATGTCCCGGTGGTCGGGACAGATGCACCAGCGAGGCTGGCCATCAGTACCTGCTGCTGATCCATGAAGGCAGACAGTCTGCACTCCAAGGCTGTCAGCCTGAGTCCAAGCTCAGAAGACTCAGCAGTCACCGACTCGGGCCCCGGCGGCACAGGGCCCAACGTCGGCTCCCTCGGAGGACAGTCCACGAGGACTACAGGACTTACGTGTCCGACGGTCTCTGGCTCCACGCGAGGCATTTTGGACAGCTTCACCTGTTCCAAGGGCCCGGGACGGCGGTTGGGGGTCTTAGACCTGGCTCTCGAGGAACCAGGGACCTCTTCTGACGCCGCTCTCACGAGCCGTTTCTTCCTCTTACATTCCCGATCTGGGGACCCCCTGTCCGAGGAACCCTGGCGATGCTCAGGATCAGACTCCTGAGACGCCGAGGCCTCAGACAAGGTCTGGGCCCAGCCGGAGGCAGAGTCTGAGAAAATCCTCTCTTTCTGATGCTGACGGCTTTGAAGTGCCTTGGTGGACATTTTGCCACACGGGCCACAGATCTTAGGATCATGATCTGGGCCGAGGCACGTAAGGCAGCAGTCGTGTGTGTCAGTGAGAGACATCAGTTTCTTGCACCGATCACACTTTTTGAAACCACTGGAAGCCATCGGGGAAAAAAGGGCCCCCGCGAGGTCAAAGGACTGGCTTTCCAGGGAAAAGGCAAAAAAGGGCGCGAACGCCAGCCACGAAGGGCAAAAACCAAAAAATAGAAGACGGGCTCGATACTGGTGTACCGAACCCGGTAGGAAGGGGAACCGGCGTCGAACCGGAGAAAAGGAACGAAGTAATCGCAGAAAAAATGTCAACTTTTCCAGGTGACACGGACAGACGTCCGATGGGCTCCACAGAAAAAGAAAGACTGAGCAAGATGGCACCTTTAGGCGGGAAGGGGACCGCGCATGCGTGCAGTATTCCCAAAGGCTTTCTTAGAAAGCTGTGGAAATGCTCCACACGGGGGCTCCATCGGCATCGATGTCACCCATAAGTGAGGACTGACTTCCTGCTTGGTCCTGGAGAATAAATGTTATGTGTATAGTTCATTCCCCAACTCTAAACAGCCCATCAAAATATGCATGGTTTTTAATTGCTCTGCAGGGTTCAACAAGGAATCTAGCTGTTTATTTAAAAATAATTTAGTCATAAGCTCTGTCCAAAATCTGAAAACAGAAAGTGGAATTATGCCTTACCTGCTATTTACCTTTACTTGAGTCCCTCCAGTCCAGCCGCATGGGTTGTGCCCCCCAACCAGCAGATGGAGACTGAGCAAACCAAGCTTTGCTGATGTCATCCTATAAGGGCTCTGTGCATCAGGAAACTGGCCAGTATTGGAGTATCAAAGCAGAATTCCAGCTACATGCAGGCCCAAACAGGCCACTCCTCACTTTCAAATCCACATAGACAGTCCCCCTAGGACTGCCTCCATATTCTATCAAGCAAGACTTCCTTCTTTACCCTCCTTATCTTACTTTGGCTTGTGTAATTTATTTATTTTTTTTGCTGTGTCCCCAAAGGGAACGTGCCAATCGGAGTCCATCGGACGCCCACCTCCAACACACACATGACCCCTAAACACCAAACCGAGGGACTCAAGACCCATGGATGCCGGACTCATGCCCCTCGCACCCCTGCTACTAGATACCAGCAGACCAGATGAGCAACCAGGGTGGGTTCTGGATTCGACTGGAGGGACTCAAGGAAAGGAAATTAGCAGGTAAGGCCTAATTCCACCATCCAAATTGTCCCTCCAGTCCAGTCTAGATGCATTAGATGTACCACAGCAGTGTCTCCTACTGAGCAGAAACTGCAAGGCCAGCCTATAACATGCTCGCCCCGAAACACACTTCCTCTCTTGCCCAGACATGGAGGCGGCAGTGCTTAGCAAATGCATGCAAAGAAACCCAGGTGGCAGCTCTACAGATCTGCCCTGGCAGAACTAGGGTCACCTCCACCCAGGACGCTACTTGTGGCCTAGTTGAATGGGCCCGCAGCTCCCTGGGTACTGCTCGATGCTTCAGCAAGTACGCCGAGGCAATTGCCTCCTTCAGTCACTGAGCTATGAAGGCCTTAAAAGCCGTGTTCCCCAGGCATGCGCCCCTGAAAAGAATGAACAGCCAATGAGACTGTCAGAACGCAGTGATCCATCAAAGGTACTCCCTAAGCACCTTCCTGGTATCAAGTAACTACAACTTTTGACTCCCCTCCGTGTCGTCATCTCCCCCGCAGGACTGGCAAGGCCATGGGCTGATTAATGTGAAAAGGATCATCACCTTCAGCAGGAAGGAAGGCACTGTTCAAAGACCACCTTCTCGGGATGGAAGACCAGAAAGGGCTGACAACACGACAATGCTTGCAGCTCCAAGATGCATCGAGCCGAGCAAATCTTCACCAGAAACACCGCCTTCAGAGTGAGATCCTTCAATGATGCTCTCTTTAAAGGCTCAAGAGGAAAGCCAGTCAGCACTTCAAAAATCAAATTCAAATCCCACGGCGGTACCACCGGGTGTTGCGGCGCTTGGACCTGTTTCACCGCCCAGAGGAATCAGATCATGTCCAGATGAGTTGCTAGGACACATCTCATATCTTGCCCTGGTAGCAGGCTTGGGAGGCTACCTGCACCTGCAAAAATGCCAAAATCAGCAGAATGGAGGCAGACAGAGTAGAAGCTTCTCTGGCTCCACACCATTCCTCAAACACTCCACACTCTGACACATGACAAGCAGGTAGACCGCTTGTGCACTCTAAGGAGTGACACCACTACCACTGGTGAGTACCCCTGGCTGCTCAGCCATGCCCTTTCAAGAGCCAAGCCGTAAGTGAGAATCAATCCACTTGTAGCATGTGGATTGGCCCCTGCAACAACAAGTCATTCCGCACCAGGAGCCTCCAGGGCATTGCTGTTGCCAAGAGCACCAGATCTGCATACCAAGGTCTCCTTGGCCAATTTGGCGCAATGAGAATCACCCGACCGGGATGCTTCTCTATCCGATGCAGCACCCAGCTGATGAGAGGCCAGGGTGGAAACAAATACAGCAGTCCCCTTCTACAGCCATGGCTGTACAACAGCATCGACGCCTTCCACCATGCACTCGTGTCTCTTTATTTATTTGGTGTACACTTGTATCCCACTACTTCCAGCGATCAGCGGCGGTTTGCTATACATAAGGTGCGGCTGTACAGGCCGGGAATTAAAACATACAACATGATTTAGTGGAAAAGTACAGGTCAAATCACTCGAATTATATGATTCACACTTGATGAGTCTCTTGCTGAAGAAGTGACTCACCATGAGATCCATCACAGGCTGCCCCCCTGCACTGCACTATGCCCTGAAAGACAGTCTTCCAGGGTCCATTCCGTCAGGTCCACTCAGTTCCAGCTCAGAAAGTCTGCCTGTGTGTTCTCCTTGCCCACTATGTGCACCGCCGACAAGGTCAGGAGGTTCTTCTCTGCCCACTGCAGCTGCGGAGCAGCCTCCTCCAACAAGGCCATGTTGGCTGTTCCTCCCTGGCTGTTGATGTACACTAGTGCGGTCACATTGTCTGAAAAGACCCTTACCGCCTGGGCCTGCACTAGATGCTAGAAGCTCTGCAATGCTAGGAAGACCACCCTCAACTCCAAATGGTTTATTGACCATCTCGACTCCTCTGTTGACCATTGCCCATGGAGCTCCCCATTTGGAGAGACTGGCATCTATCATTAATGACCCAAGTGGGGGCCTCCAGAGGCATCCCGGTATTAAGGTCCCTGCATCACACTACCACTGCCTTCTGAGCCTGACCTCCCTTGGGCATGGCAGCCAGTCTGAGAGAGAGTCACGCTGTGGTGACTAGCGAGACAACAGCATGTGTCAGAGTGGTTTCATGTGGGTCAGAGCCCAGGTCTATGGTAGCTGCCATGAAGCCCAGAAGTTGCAGGTAGTACCACACTGATGGTCTCAACATCTAAAGAAAACACCGCATCTGGGCCTGGACCTTCTCTGCCCTCTCCAGTGGCAGGGACACTAGGCCCCTGCTCATATTGAACAGCGCCCAAGTAGATCACCTGTTGAGAGGGAACCAGGTAGCTTTTATCGTCGTTCACCATCCATCCTAGACTCTTGAGGAGCTCTATCACCCGACGGGTGGTGACTGAGCATTCCTCCAACAATTTTGCCCTGATAAGCCCTTCGCCCAGGTAGGGATGCACCTGCCTCAATGCTGCTGTCACTATCACCATTATCTTGGTGAACGTTTTGGGTGCTGTGGCCAGCCTGAACAGAAGGCGCGAAACTAGAAATGGCCCATGGGCACCACAAACCACAGAAAATGCTGGTGCTTGGGTCGAATCAGAGGAGACTCCCTTGGACTGTTAATCACCCAGGAAGTTGGTCACAGCTTACCTCAGCAGCACAGGCATAAATACTTCAACCAGAGTTCTGTTATCCTCAGTCTTGAAGGACTAGAAAAGGGGACTGCTACTTCTGCAGAGAGATCTGCAATTGTGAGTATATACTTCTGGGAATTTTTCTGAAGGGACTTCTCTGGATTAAAGCTGATTAATCTGTGAATGCAGTGTATTTGTTAAATCAGTCAGGGCCTAGTAGCAGCAGTTTAAGATTAAATTTAAAACACAGAAGAGAGCTTTCTGGTTAGATTTCATACCCAGCAGAGAGCTTCTAGTTTAAATTTAATACTCACTCAGGGCCTAGTATCAGCAAAGTACTTTTAGTTTAAATTTAAAACACAGAAGAGAGCTTTCTGGTTAAATTTAGAACCCAGCAGAGAGCTTCTAGTTTAAATTTCATAATAAATCAGAGCCTAGCAGCAGCAAAGAGCTTTAATTTAAATTAAATCAGAATATAACTTAGCATAAAAGGCAAAACAGGGTCAGTATTCTTTGAGCAACAAATAAAGTCTTCTAGAGACCTTTACAAAGAGACCTTCTACCTAGGGGCAAGAGACCTGTGAAACCTTTCAATCGGTGTTAACGCCAGGTGGCAGGTCAAAAGGCCATTTTGAAAGACTCCTTCTATCCAAGCAAGGACTGTTAATCACCCAGGAAGTTGGTAAAACCTTACCTCAGAAGCACAGGACAGGGTATTGTGTAGCAGCCCTTTTTAATAAGTGTTATTTCCCTCCCTCCCTCCCCAACACTCACCCACCCCTGGGATAATCGTAGCTTTATAGGTACTGACACATCCTAAAGGAAAGGAGGTGCTCTCAGGTGCAGCTCGTTATCCAAATCAGTCATACACTAAGGACCTGAGATTAATTAAGCTTCAGGTGAACAAGGTATATTAAACGTATTAGGTACAATTTTATTAGTATAAGTATCCATAGCAACCCTTAGTAAGTAAACAACTTAGAGATATAAACACAAGCTTAAAACTAAGATGCAGACAGCAGTCCAGCAGCAAGATGGGGGCTTTCCAGTCTTTTGCATTGAGTGTCACATGTATAATTTTCTCCCAGTTGGTGAGAGGTCTTACGAGTGCACTAGGTGCAAGGAGTTCTTTGCTCTCAGGGAACAAGTCCGTTCTCTAGAGGCTAGAGTAGCAGACTTGGAAGACACAAGAAAGACAGAGAAGTACATAGATGAGACCTACAGGGATATAGTCCTGAAGTCCCACCTCCAGTCTGGCAGCATCCTTGTTGCTATGGAGGAGAGAGGTCATGTGACAGGAGAGCATCATCCTGGTGTGGCAGGAAATGATCCTCTAACTGGGACCTGTCCTCCAGGTGATGTAAAACCCTCTCGCACCAAGGACGTTTCTCCAGGGCCATGTCCCCATGAGGGAATGGTTAGGACAGCCGTTATAGTTGGTGATTCGATCATTAGGCATGTAGATAGCTGGGTGGCTGGTGGACATGAGGATAGCCTGGTAACATGCCTGCCTGGTGCGAAGGTAGCAGACCTTACGTGCCACCTAGATAAGGTCTTAGATAGTGCTGGGGAGGAGTCTGCTGTCTTGTTACATGTCGGTACCAATGACATAAGAAAATGTGGTAGGGAGGTTCTGGAGGCTAAATTTAGGCTTTTAGGTAGGAAGTTGAAATCCAGAACGTCCAGGGTAGTGTTCTCCAAAATGCTTCCCGTTCCACGCGCAGGACCCAAAAGGCAGGCAGAGCACCAGAGTCTCAATGCGTGGATGAGACAATGGTGCAAGGATGAGGGGTTTGGATTTGTAGGAACTGGGGAATATTCTGTGGAAAGGAGGGGCTCTTCCGAAGGGATGAGCTTCACCTTAACCGGGATGGAACCATGCTGCTGGCATTAACCTTTAAAAAGGAGATAGAGCAGCTTTTAAACTAGAAGATAGGGGAAAGCTGACAGTTGCAGAAAAGCGCATGGTTCGGAAGAATGTATCCTTGAAGGATACCTACCAAAAGCAGAGAGGTTCCAAAAAAGAGTAAAGTAGCTCAAATGGCCTCGCGTATGGAGTAGACAGAGCTTAAAGATCCAAAATTACCCATGCCTACCAAGAGCCAAATTAATATGAATAAAATACAGTCTCTAAAATGCTTGTATGCAAATTATAGAAGTCTAAAAAATAAGATGGGAGCGTTAGAATATATAGCACTAAATAAGAGGTTAGATATGATTGGAATCTCAGAGACATGGTGGAAGGAGGACAACCAGTGGGACACTGTGATACCTGGGTACAAACTATATCGTAATGATAGAGCTGATCAAATTGGTGGAGGGGTTATACTCTATGTTAGAGAGGGCATTGAGTCAAAAAGGATTAAAGTAATGCAGGAAACAAAATTTGCTGTAGAATTCCCATGGATTGAAATTCCATGTAAAAAAGGGGAAGGCGATGGCAGTGGGGGTGTACTATCGACCGCCTGGCCAGAATGAACAAATGGATGATGAAATGCTCAAAGAAATCAAGGAAGCTAACAAATGTTTCAGCACAGTAATAATAATGGGTGATTTCAATTACCCCGGTATCAACTGGGTCAGTGTCACGGCAGGACATGCTAGGGAGATAAAGTTCCTAGATGAAATAAATGACTGCCTCTTGGAGCAGCTGGTTCATGAACTGACCAGAGGGGAAGCCATATTGGACCTAGTCCTTAGTGGAACACCAGATCTGGTGCAAGAGATAAGGGTGTTGGGGCCACTTGGCAATAGTGATCATAGCATGATCACGTTTGATTTAATTAGTGGAGGAGGGATAGTAAGGAAATCCACAGTACTACCTTTTAACTTTCGAAAGGGAGACTATGATAAAATGAGGAAAATATTTAAGAAAAAAACTAAAAGGAGCAGTTGCAAAGGTTAAAGACTTGCATCAAGCTTGGGTGTTGTTGAAAAATATTATCTTGGAAGCCCAGATCAGCTGTATTCCACGCTTTAAGAAAAGTGGAAGGAAGTCCAAAAAAATGCCAGCATGGTTTAAAGGTGAGGTCAGAGAGGCTGTGGTTGCCAAAAAAGCATCTTTCAGGAAATGGAAAAAAGAGCCAAATAACGAAATCTGGAAACAGCACAAGCACTGGCAAGTTAAATGCAAGGCAATGATAAGGCAGGCAAAGGGAGAATTTGAGAAGAAGCTTGCTGCGGAAGCAAAAACGCGTAATAAAGACTTTTTCAATTACATTTGTAGCAAAAAACCTGTGAGAGTCAGTTGATCCATTAGATGATAGAGGGGTTAAAGGGGCACTAAGAGGCAACAAGGCGATAGCAGAGAGACTGAATGAATTCTTTGCTTCGGTCTTTACTGAGGAAGATGTAGGGATATTACCCATGACTGAAGTGGTATTTAAAGGTGCGGAAGAATTGAAGGAAATATCGATACATCGGGAAGATGTATTACAATTATTTGATAAACTGAAGAGTAGCAAATCACCTGGACCGGATGATATACATCCAAGGGTGTTGAAAGAACTGAAATATAAGATTGCAGACCTGCTATTAGTAATCTGTGAACTATCAATAAAATCATCTGTAATACCTGAAGATTGGAGGATGGCGAACGTAACACCAGTTTTTAAAAAGGGTTCCAGGGGTGATCCGGGAAACTACAGACCGGTGAACCTGACGTCAGTACCGGGAAAAATGGTAGAAACCATCATAAAGAACAAAATTGCTGAACATGTAGATAGTCATGGCTTAATGGGAGATAGCCAACATGGCTTTAGACAAGGAAGATCTTGTCTTACTAATCCGTTATGTTTTTTTGAAGGTGTGAATAAACAGGTAGACAAAGGTGAGTCAGTTGATATAGTGTAATTGGACTTTCAGAAAGCCTTTGACAAGGTCCCTCATCAGAGACTTTTGGCAAAACTAAAGAGTCATGGGATAGGAGGCAGTGTACTATTGTGGATCAGGAACGGGTTAAAAGATAGAAAGCAGAGGGTAGGGCTAAATGGCCAATTTTCCCAATGGAGAAAGGTGAATAGTGGTGTACCCCAGGGGTCTGTGCTGGCTCCGCTGCTTTTTGACATATTCATAAATGACCTGGAGAAAGAAATAACGAGTGAGGTTATCAAATTTTCAGATGACACAAAACTATTTAAAGTTGTTAAAACCCAAGAGGATTGTGGAAAATTGCAAGAGGATCTTGATAAATTGGAAGACTGGGCATCAAAATGGCAGATGAAATTTAATGTGGACAAGTGCAAAGTTATGCACCTAGGGAAGAACAACCCAAACTATGGTTACACGATGCAAGATTCCACGTTGGGAACCACCACCCAGGAAAAAGATTTAGGCGTCATTGTGGATAACATGTTAAAACCCTCATCCCACTGTGCAGCGGCGTCCAAGAGAGCAAAGAGAATGCTAGGTATCATAAGGAAAGGAATGGAAAATAAAACAAAGGATATTAGAATGCCTCTATATCGTTCCATGGTGAGACCGCACCTTGAATATTGTGTGCAATTCTGGTCGCCGTATCTTAGAAAGGATATAGCGTTATTAGAAAAGGTTCAGAGAAGAGCCACCAAAATGGTAAAGGAGATGGAAGTATACCCCTATGAAGAAAGGCTAAATAGGTTAGGGCTCTTTAACCTGGAAAAGAGATGGCTGAGGGGAGATATAGAAGTCTATAAATTAATGAACGGAGTGGAACAGGTAAACGTAGATCGATTGTTTACGTTATCAGAATATAGAAAAACTAGGGGACATGCAATGAAGCTATAGGGTAAACTATTTTAGACTAATAAAATAATTTTTTTTTTCACTCAACGTGTAATCAAACTCTGGAATTTGTTACCGGAGGATGTAGTAAAGGCTTTTAGTGTAGCTGGGTTTAAAAAAGGTTTGGACAAGTTCCTGGAGGAAAGGTCCATAAACCATTATTAAAAAGGGACCCAGTATATCAGTGCTTGACCCAATACAAGCATTGTGGAACCTGTGTCTTTTGGGGAAACTTCTAGATACGTATGACCTAGATTGGCCACTGTTGGAAACAGGATACTGGGCTTGATGGACCTTGGACTGACCCAGTATGGCATATCTTATGTTCTTATGAATATCCCTTACTTCAGAGAATCAGGGTGCCCCATGATTTCTTCCTCGTTCACAGGCAATCAAGCAGATGATCGATGCTGAATGGGAACTGGCAAAGGCCAGCCTTCAAGGAAAAAGAACAATGTCACATTTGTATCCTCTGGCTTCCAAAGAGAGAGAACTGCTCAGACTGCCCAATGTGGATGCTTTGGTGTCTTCAGTGTCCCAAGAAGACTACCATCCCAGTGGAAGGTGGGGCAGTTCTGAAGAATACTCGACAGAGGTTTGGAGACCATGCTGAAGCAAGCCTTTGAGACCAATGTGCTCACTTTGCAGCAGTGGGTTCTATCGAGAACAATGAACATGGTTTGTTTTTGGTTTTATATAGCTCATATTCACAAAGTATAGATATATGTTTTTAGGAACTGGATGTATTAGGATCTATTAAATTATGCCTGACTTTATTTTGCAACACCCACAGCACAATCCAATAAAATTAGGGAAAACACAAGGCTGAAACCACTTCATGTGTCGGAGTATGTCAGCCCAGTGTCAGGGAAGCATCCCGCAGACACCACTGTCTTTATTTTGCTGCATTTTCTGTTTTGTTTTTTTTTAATCCATTTTTCTCGATAGAACCCGTTACTGCCTTTGATTGGCCACTTGCATATATGACGCGATTTGCCTCGTTTTCAAAAAGATTGCGATTGGGTTTGACTTCACGGTTTTTAATCACAAGTATGCTATTGGGCAAACACTTTAAAGTTAGTTTATTTCATTCTTTTATTTACATTTTTGGCATTATTGCATATTACAATTTATGTAGCTTGTCCTTTCCCCTCTTTGTTTTGTTTTGTAGCATCATTGTGGCTTCTTGGATGGGCCTGCAGGGGTCGAGAAATAACCTCAACTAGACCCCTGGGAGCCACAAAAAGGTTGTCCTCTTGCCCCAAAATGCTCACGTTGATATGGAACAAAATAGTTAGCCCGGAATCTGTGAAAATCCCTTGGCGGTCCCTGTTGAGAGGCACCCGATTTGGGCCCTTTTGGTTTATCCTCAGGTAAATGGCCTCCCTTAGAATCACCCAAGTCCTCAACAATCATTTCCAAGGCTTCCCAAACAGGAGGCTACCCTTATATGGAAGCTTACTGAGCCTGGACTTGGAGGAGACATTCACTGACCATTTCCACAATCAGAGGAAACGCCGGGTCACTACAATCGAGGTCATGGTCTTAGAGGTCATCCAAACCATATTGTAAAAGGTATGATGTGGCCGACTCTAGCCAATTACCCTCCGACGACACCTGACCCCCCAGGTCAGAATACCACAAACTTTTCATTCAGCGAATGGATGTCCTAGAAACAATGACCTCACAAATGGAAGCCTGTAACACTAGGGCACTTGAATCAAAAGCCTGCTTCAGCAAAGACCCCAGCTTCTGGTCCTGGAGATCCTTGAGAGGAGCTTCCCTTCAATGGTGATAGTGGTCTTCTTGGTTACCGCCGAGACCAAAGCATCTGCTTTTGGCATTTGCAGAAGGTCTCTTTCCTCCTAAGGAATCAGATATAGACGACTCATTGTCCTGCTCCCTCTCAAGGTAGCCTCGGAACACTCCCATTGCGAGTCAATCATTTTTCTAATAACTCTGTTTACTAGGAAGCAAGTCTGCTCCCCTTTGAAATCTTGCAGCAGAGGGTCCTCTAGCAGCACCTCAACCTAAGTTGGAGGAGGAACGATATTCAAGGCCACAAGGGAATGCACAATAAGAGCGGTGAGCTCTTCCCTGTGGAAGACCCGAAAAACATTAGGGTCCTCTCCCACAGGAATCTCCCCCTCCTCCAGTTCAGGGCCCGCCAGTTCCCCCGAGAGGTCCCACTGGTTCCCCCAAAGGGCCCTCTCTGAACTCCTCAGAGGCCATGATGAAAGGGGAGTCCTGACACAGCCAGGTTCTCCAGAGGTGCTCCTTCCTCTGGGGTCTCCTCTAGCAGCTACTCAACCTCCATCTGAGCAGGTATTTTTGAGAGAGAGAACTGTAGGCCTGCCTGCTTCCTCTTCAGATAGTTTGCCTTATGAAATGACAGGATAAAATTGGGCAAGAAAATAGGTTCCTGTAAGCCACTTAAAACCTCCGGATCCACACAGGTAGGAGAAAATGCCGCCCAAATCTTTGCTTTACTTCTGCTCTTGCCACGCTTTCCTGAACCCTCTGGGGAAATGGCTGCCGGCGCTGTAATGGCTGTGGTTTTGGCGGAAACCGTTGGCCACAGAGAAACCTCAGAGGGGAGATCAGGCACTGCGTCTATGCCCTCTATAGAAACATAGAAATATGATGACAGAAAAAGACCACATAGCCTATCTAGTCTGTCCTTCCATATCAACAACTACAACAGTCCCCTTTTTACCTTTAGAGATCCTCTGTGTTTGTCCCATGCTTTTTTGAATTCAGTTACTGTCCTCATCTCTACCACCTCCACTGGGAGACTATTCCATGGATCTACTACTCTTTCCGTAAAGAAATATTTCCGCATATCACTCCTGAATCTAATAGAAACATAGAAATATGATGACAGAAAAAGACCACATGGCCTATCTAGAAAAAGACCACATGGCCTATCTCAGAAAAAGACCACATGGCCTATCTATGGTCAGCAGACCCTGAAGAGATCTGTCCTGCCTTAAACAGACTCAGCAAATCTCTGCCGAAGAAATTCTGCAGCTGCCAACACAAACAAAACAAATCCCAAATGCCAGCAGCATTCATGTCCCCCTCTTAGACACTGCAAACAACGAGTTAACACACCGCTGACCTCAGGAACCCCACTAAGAAACTACTCACACATCTACCTTAGACTTCGCTCAGCCTCACAGTCCTGATACTACTGCCGCAAAAGCAACTTCACTTGAGAAATCATCACTGAAGCACAGCACTCCTTTACACTGGGCAACCAACATCCTGTATCTTACAGGTTCGTGGGGACACATCTGAGGGGGAATAAGTAACCTGGGGCTCCCAGGTATTTTAGCCAGGGCCAATGTGACCCCCCTTAAGGGTCCAGATTAAAGGGCAGACCTTGCTCCTCTGCCTGCCCTCCCTCCCTTCCATAAACTGAAATGAGAGGCCCCAGCAGCACCTGACCACTTCTGTCACCTTGGGTGTTGAACCTTCTCAGTCAGACCTTTCCCTTTTTTTTCTTTCAATATTGCCTTTCTTAATATGTTTCCAATCTTCTCTCCAGGGATCCACGATACCAGAGCTCCACACACAGCTACTGAGAACTGAGAAACAGGAATCAGGAGCTGAAGGAGGGCTCTTAAGGGGTATTGTCAGAACTCTGACATGCTTAGTTCTCAGCTGCTGGTGGATGAAGACAACCCATGCATACCTGGACTGGCCTGGAGGGACGATTAGGAAATATGGACTTATCCTGTTTCACATGTTTAATCTTTCTTTCCCCGAGTATGATGGGAAGCAGGGCAGGGGGGTGGCACCTGCACCTTCATTAGAACTTATTGCAGCCGGGGGCGGAGCTAGCCACTGAACAGAATGGACGCCTGAATTTTTGCTCCCGTTGCTGCCCAAGAATCCTGAACATATCCCGGTATTCCATTGAAGTTTGTACCCCCTACCTACATCAATAACACCGCAATACAGCTGGATGGCATCCCTGAAGCCTGCCCGGCTGGAATTTCCACAGGGATCCGGCTCAGCAGCGAAAACGATCCAAACCCGAAGTGGGCTCCCCGCAGAAAATGGCCGCGGGAGAGAAGGAGGGAGTGACTGCCGGTGGCCTACGTGAAGTGCTACAGGAATTGAAATGCGTTAAAGAAATGATTGCAGCCAATTCTAGTTCACTGAACATGATTCAAGAAGACTTGCTGGAGGTAAAAGAGAAACTCCTCACCATCACCACTCGACTTAATGCAGTTGAATTACAAACCCAGAAGCATGGCGTTGCATTAGAACAGCTGGGCCCTTTGGCCAAACGAGTCCGGCACATAGAAAATCTGATTGAAGATCAAAATAACCATTCCCATAGAAATAATATCCGCCTTGTTGGAGTCCCTGAAGGCGCTGAAGGTACCGATCCGATTGGATTTCTGGCAAAAACCATACCGGAGATGCTGCAGCTTGTCTTTGCAAGGCCTTTTGAACTAGAACGGGCCCATCGAATCCCAACACACAAAGCTGAAAACACACGATACCCGCGCCCACTCATAATGAAGGTACTGAGATACCCACAGGTCCTACAGATCTTTCAAGCTGCACGGAAGGCCGGATCACTGCAAATCCAGGGACACAAAGTAGCACTTTATCCGGATTTGAGCAAGCAAACGGTAGATCGGAGAAAAGCGTTGCTGGCCTGTAGACCCATGCTACAAAGTGCACAGGCAAGATACGGGCTATACTACCCAGGAACCATGCGGGTCACGCTGCATAATGAAACGAGGAATTTTGTTGATGCTGAAAAACTGAAAACTTTCCTACAAGAAAAATGCGGTATGGAAACCTGAGGTCAATATTCTGATCTCTCACGCAGTGTAGAGAACTCAGCATATACTCAGGGGGTGCGGCCGTGCGTTCTCACAAATTTTAGAACGCCTTAAGCCTTGTTAAACACCTCATTGATTGTATTTCTGTTGTTCTAAATAGTTTTAATTAAACAGATATTTCTGCTTGAAATGTAGGGGTGGCAACGGGAGGTCGGGGTTGGTTACTGTTTCAGTGGATTGTGTTCACCTTAGCGATACAATGTTTGCCAGTTATGCAGTTGTTTGTGTCAGTCCAGTCCAGTACAAAACCCTCCACATACACGCAAATGCAAGTACGCGGCAGGCCTATCCATAGGATAGCTTTCACCTATAAGACAGCTTATCCCAACGTTGATGTCTAGTGATCTTTTAATGCTTTCGTTAAATGTAAAAGGTATTACTGGCCCTGTCAAGCGAAAGAAGATTTTAGCGTACTGCCAGCAAAAAAAAGCAGATATTGCCCTCTTACAAGAGACACATTTAACAGATACTGAATCGCAGAAAGTAACCTCTAAATACTTCCTGGTGGCGGCCTCGGCCTCTGCCACTCAACGCAAAGGGGGGGTAATAATATTAGTGCGCAAATTCCTGCAATCCGCCATTACCGACACACGGATTGATCCGCTAGGTCGATGGGCCAGAGTGACGATGAAAATAAATCAACAGCTTTACACATTCTTCAATATTTACGCGCCCAACCTCGATGACCCTAACTTTTTCAAACTGATAGCTAAAGAAGTTACAGCCGCGGCTCACACCAATATCATATTAGGGGGCGATTTCAATGTCATCTTGGATCCACTGTTAGATCGCACGCCCTATCGGGCTGTAGACAAAGTCAAATCGCAGGCGATTCTTAAAGGCATCATAACAGAGCTACACTTGGTAGACCCCTGGCGCCTACTTCATCCCCAAGAAAGAGACTACACATTTTATTCCATCCCACATAATACCCAAACAAGGATCGATTTCTTCCTACTGTCCACAGAGCTGATGCCCCAAGTGTTGTCCGCAGAGATATATGCTACAACGGTATCGGATCACGCCGCTGTCTCCCTAGTGTTGAATACCAACGTTACACAGCATGTTCCGCCAAGATGGACATTTGATAAATCCCTACTAGCAGATGACTCCTTTGTACAGCTACTGTCAGGGGAAATTGAGACCTATTTTAAATATAATACACCCACTGATACCTCCATCTGGAGCTGGTGGGAAGGTTTTAAAGCGACCATACGAGCTCATATTACCACCTACACCATTAGACGGCGTAAAGCCAGGAAAAAAGAAAAAGATGAATTGGAACTCCAAATAAAAGCTGGGGAAAGGTTACTAGCCAAAAGAGCTGACTCAATGATATTGATTAGACTCCAAAAATTGCGATACCAATATAATGCTCTCCTCAACAAAGAAGCACTGAGTAGCATCCAGCTACAACGTAGTATATACTACTATGACAGCAACCGCTCAGGATCCCTCTTAGCTCGGCAGCTCAGACCAAAAACCAGCAAGACCGCTATAGCGGCGTTGCAGGACAATTCCGGGGGCCTTCTCCTGAGATCTGACAAAATACTAGACCGCTGCAAAGAATTCTATGAGGAACTATATCGCTCAGATACCCAATGTAGTGACAGAGCCTTTGAAGATTTTGTCTCCAAGATAGTAGGACCCACATTAACCAGTCATCAAAGTCGAACGCTGGAACAAGAGATCTCAGTAACTGAAATACAAGATGCGATCAAACAGATGGCTCGTGGCAAAGCCGCCGGTCCAGATGGTATCCCGCTGGAATTCTATAATAAATATTGCATTCAATTGGCTCCCATGCTACAGATCTACTACAGTGGCCTGCAAGATGAATCTCCAGAGATTGGAGCCCTGGCAGAGGCTGTGGTGGTAATTCACCCGAAACCGGGCAGGGATACACAAAAGATAGAGAATTACAGACCCATCTCTCTCCTAAACTCTGATTATAAAATCTATGCTAAAGTGCTTGCTAACCGATTAGGACGGATCTTAAAAGATTTGATACATGAGGATCAATGTGGATTTATACAAAACAGATCCACTACAGATAATGGAAGATTATTGGCACATGTACTGGCATCTGCCAAGACCAAGACCGAGCCCCTGATAGGGCTAGCATTGGATGCCGAAAAAGCCTTCGATCGACTGGAATGGTCCTTTCTATTTCGATCCCTACGGTGGTTTGGGATAGGAGAAAAGTTCCTAAAACGCGTTGAATTGTTATATACCAAACCCACAGCTCGAATAGCGGTCAACTCACACCTCTCAGCCCCTTTTCAGTTGCAAAGAGGGACCAGACAGGGTTGCCCCCTGTCACCGATGCTTTTTAATTTAGCCCTGGAACCCTTATTAATAGCGCTCCGACAGAAGGAAAACATAAAAGGAATTGAGTTAGCTGATGGTCCCTGTAAATTGTCAGCATATGCCGATGACCTGCTCATTTTTCTACAACCATCAGACCTTCCTGAAACACTGCAACTCATAGATGCATACTCAGCGATATCCGGATATAAAGTAAATTTGAATAAAACAACAATTATTCCTCTGAATGAACAGGTCAGCGAAGAAATGATGCGTGGATACCCCTTTCAATATGAGAAGTCATCCTTTAGATACCTGGGCGTGACCTATGGCACCACCTTGGAAGAGACTGTCGCAATCAACATTAAGATGTGTCAAGAAATTGTACATGATAACATCTGCAAGTGGACCCCCCTTCATTTGAGCTGGTGGGGCAGGCTAGAAACGATAAAAATGATGTTGGTACCAAAACTCAGCTATATATTAAGTATGATACCCTTACGTTTCCCGTCAGCCTTCTATAAGAAAATGAATAGTCAACTGATAGCCTTTCTATGGAACAACCGAGTACCCCGAATAGCTGCCTGGAAACTGAAGTTACCTAATACACAAGGAGGTGTCCATTTCCCAGATCTCGGCTGGCTACACACTGCCTCTCTTTTAAAGCAGGGTGCTCAATGGGTCGACTCTGACGACACGGATAAAGGACCTAGATGGCTGAGTGTGGAGCGGGCCCTACATTCCCCCCTGCCCACATGGCTACTGGTAGGCACAGTAGTAGACCAGACTGCACCACATAATGCTATTATCCGAGAAACACAGCATGCCTGTCGATTATTGGCATCATGTATCGATGGAGGGGATGACTTTGCCGCAGATATGCCCATATGGCTGAACCCGCGCCTTATCATCGGAGGGAAGCCTGTCTTATGGAAAAAATGGGTGGAACATGATCTTATCACCATTGGACAACTGATCAATGGAAGTGCATTTAAAACCTTTGACAGATTAAGAACGGAATTCCGATTGCCTAATACATGCTATTTCCAATGGTGTCAGCTCCGATCCTGCATGAGCAAAGCGGGCGTGTCACCTGTCTTGATACGTACAGGATGGCCACTGCGACAGAAACTTCAAGAATTACAAACAGATGCTAAAGCTGTTTCAAGATGTGTTGCGATTCTCCGATCCAAAAGTGACAAGACATGTTCTAAGATACAGTCGGTGTGGGCTACTGAAACCGGTCAAGATCTACCTCCGGAACATTGGGACACTTTTTGGGGAACTCAAATACGTGCCACGAGAGCAGCGTCTCTCACACAATCTATGTACTTATAGCACATCGAGCGCATATTACACCGGCTAAGAAAATGAAATGGACACTACAGGAGGGAAATCGATGTTGGTCCTGTAACATGGAAATTGGGACACTGGCACATATGTTGTTCCATTGTAAATCCCTGGAAATATATTGGAACAGAGTTTGGGAACGCATATCACAGATCCTCAACTTACAAACTCCTATCACTTATCGGATAGTGATATATAAATCCATAGCTCTGGAACCTACTCTGATGAAATGGGATGGTAAACTGCTGGACTTAATGCTCGGGATAGCGCTTAAAATAGTTCTAATACACTGGAAGAATCTCGACAAAGCTTGTTTCGAGCATTGGTGGAGTCTCTTAATCCTACATAAGACCTACGAAGAGATCTATATAGCCAAGAACCCATGGTCTGGTAAACTAAGTAAGAAATGGTCAGCTTTACAAAATTATGTTTGATGAAAATGATTGCTGGAGGCTGCCTTGTGGAATGGTCTCTGCTGTAACCACATTGAACGGAGAGAGGGAGGGTGGCGTGCTGGCATGGACTGATACTAGTTCTTGTTAACGTTATTGTACTGTCTTGTTCAAGTTATTATATTCTTTTGCTATTTTGATCAATAACATCTGCTTGTATCCTGCTATATCACGATCGTTTGTATTGTTATTTTATATGTTAAAACTGAATAAAAACTACTATTAAAAAAAAAAAAAGAACTTATTGCAGCCATCACTTTCAATATAACCCCAATGTGGACATTTTTTGAGCCTTACGAATTTGTTTTTAGAAAGTTTGAGTTTTTCAGTGCTTTTTCTAATTAATTTTTTTGTGCAAAATTTTTGAGCCACATATTGATACAGCCCAGGAGGACAAAATGTGGCCCAAATTGGGGGCTTTACTGAAATTGGTGCTGCAATGAGTTCTTCCTGTGGAAAGCAAGATTAAGCCCATGGAATAAGGTAGGTCTTCTTATTATTAAAATGATAAATTTGGACTTTACTTCATTTATATTTGATGAAACTGTGGCCATGCCACCCTGAGTGTGTCTGATCTCGTTTAATCTCAGAAGCAAACAGGGATGGACCTGGTTAGTACTTGGATGGGAGCCCATCTTGGAATACCAGGTGCAGTAGGCTTACTGTGTGGAAGAAAGGTCTGGCAATTTACTTCTGGTCACACCTTGCCAAGAAGACCCAGGGAAAGTGTAGTTACTCACCTGTAGCAGGTATTTTCCAGGGACAGCAGGAATCAGTCCTCACATATGGGTGACGACGACACCGACGGAGCCCGCGTGGAGCATTTCCCCAGCTTTCAAAGAAAGCCTTTGGGAATGCTATCACGCATGCATGGTCCTCTTCCCTCCCAAGGGTGCCGACTTGCTCAGTCAAATGACATACGAGATGTGACAAAAAAGAAACAAGACTGTCCCATAAATGTTTTATTACAAAATCTACAGAGAAATTATGTATTGTCCCCTTCAAAGTAATCCCCCCAGAGTTAATGCACTTCTGTATTCGCTTCTGCCACGTACGGAAGCACTCGGTAAAGTCCTCCTCCTTGAGGTCCCTCAGCTCCCTCGTCACAATGGCCTTGATCTCTTCTACAGAGGCAAAATGAGTTACTTTGAGCACAGTCTTCAGCCTGGGGAAGAGCCAGAAGTCTCATGGTGTGAGATCTGGGGAATAAGGAGGGTAGTCGAGAGTTGTGATCTGTTTGTTGGCCAAGAACTGACTCACACTGAGTGCGGTGTGTGCGGGCGCACTGTCGTGGTGGAGCAGCCACGACTTGTCTCTCCACAGAGCCCGCCTGCTGCACCGAACCCAGTCATGGAGGCGATTGAAGACTTGCTGGTAGAAGTGCTGGTTGATTTTCTGACTCTCAGGCACAAACTCATGATAGACCACTCCCTTCTGGTCTAAGAATGCGATCAGCATAACCTTGATCCTTGGTTTGGACATACGTGCCTTTTTGGGTCTGGGTGACAGTCGAGTCTTCTACTGCAGGCGCTGTCTCTTGCTTTCAGGGTCCTACTGGAAGATCCAAGTCTCATCTCCTGTGATGACTCGGCCAATGAACTCTCGATCTTCTCCGATCTTCTCTAGCAAGTCTTGACAAACATTGACCCGGTGCTCCTTCTGATCATCCAATAAAAGCTTGGGCACCTTCTTGGCGCATACCCTCCACAGCCCCAGCACCAAGATGGTCTGCACTGACTCTCTGTTCAGGCTGAACTCCTCAGCTATCATTCGCACGTCAATCTGCAATTACTTCGCACCAGCTGGTTCACTCTGTCAATGTTCTCAGCCGTCTTTGTCGTGGAAGGTCGTCCTGACTTAGGGTCATCCTCCACTTCCTCACGGCCAGTCTTGAAGCATTTGTGCCACTCAAAGACTCATGGCCTTGACATTGCATCTTCTCCATAAGCCTTTTGGAGAAGTTTGAGACACTCAGTTGAGCTCTTCTCCAACTTAACCAGAAATTTCAAGTTGATTCTTTGCTCCATATTTCTGCCACCTCCAGTTGCGTGACAAAGCGATGGAGCAGTGTGCTACAAAAAAACCTGAACAAGAAAAACAGTGAGAGAGATGAAAAATATTATAGCAGAATAGTGGAGAGATGTTGCACAACACAGTGACATAAGCGGTTAGCCAACTGGTCTTGAGTCATGGGTGTGGCTGCCACAGTCTCGTTTCTTTTTTTGTCACACCTCGTAGCTTAGGCAAAAGACAAAAAGGTAAAGGAGGCAACTCCAAGGGGAGGAGGGAGGGTTGTGAGGACTGATTCCTGCTGTCCCTGGAGAACATCTGTTACAGGTGAATAACTATGTTTTCTCCAGGAAAAAGCAGGAAGTCAGTCCTCACATATGAGACTCCCTAGCTCCAGAATGCCAGGATCTGAACCAAGACAGCAGCAGCAGCGACCCAAGGGAGGTCGTGAGTTGCAGAATGTGAGTACCTACCAACAGACTCTGCAGACCCTAGCATCCAGCATCACCAGAACTCCGGTAGCCTGAACTCTGAAGGGTTGGAGGGCAGGAGTTGCCTATACACCGAGAATGCTTCTGATTGCTGCCTAGTCAAAGGCACTGCCCCTGCAGGACTCACTCTCAAGGCAGTTGTGGGCTGTGAACGTATGGACTGAAGACCACATGGCGGCCTTACAGATTTCTTGCACCAGCACTGTGCATATGTTGGTCACCGATGTGGCCATAGCCCTCACATGATGAGCAGTGATCCAGCGCTCCAGAGAGAGGCCAGCTCGCTCATAAGCGAGGGCAATGCAGTCTGCCACCCAGGTGGACAGCATTCGCTTGGTCACAGGTAACTCCAATTTGCTGGGGTCATATGAGATAAAAAGCTGAGGAGCTTTTCGATGGTCCTCTGTAAATAAAAGGACAGGGCCCTCTCGCAATCTAGGGTATGCAAAATGACCTCCTCTCTGCCGGCGTGCGGAAGAAGGTGGGGAGAATTACCTCCTGATTGAAGTGAAAAGCAGACACCACCTTTGGGAGGAATTTGGAATGCATATGAACCATCACCCTGTTTGTATAGAACTTGGTATAGGGCGGGTCCGCCATCAGGGCCTGCAGCTCGCTTATTCTGCAAACGGACATCAATGCCACCAAGAAGACCACCTTCCAGGAGAGGTGTCTCAGGAGGCAGGTGGCCAAAGGCTCGAATGGCGGCCTAGTGAGCTGGGAGAGCACCACATTGAGGTCTCATTCCGCTGCCAGAGGGGGCTTGGATAGCATGAGGCCCCTGAGGAATCTGGAGACCAACGGCTGGTCTGAGAGGGGCTTCCCCTCTATGGGGTAATGGTTAGCCATTATGGCACTGAGATGCATCCTCACTGAGTTAGATTTCAAGCTTGAGTGTGAGAGGTGCAGCAAATACTGCAGCATGAGCTTTACCTGACAGGGGAATAAGTTCTCATTACTTTCTGCACACCATCCTTCTAGTGGATGGCTTCCGGGAGGCCAGGAGGATCTCCTTGACCTCACCTGGGAGGCTGAAAGGGGCCAATGCTAACCTTTCAGCAGCCACACTGTCAGTGTTACGGACCACAGGTTGGGGTGTAGCAGGGAGCCCCCCTCCTGGGACAGGAGGTCTGGGTCCTGGCCCAGCGGAACTGGGGTTGCCACTGACAGGGAGAGCAGCAGGGGGAACCAGGGCTGTCTGGGCCACCTGGGCGCAATCAGAATTACTGAGGCGTGCTCGTTCTGGATCTTGAAAAGGCACTTGGCTATCAGAGGTGTTGGTGGGAATGCATAAAGCAGGCCCTGTGACCAGGAGATCAGGAAGGCATTCACCATCACCCTCCTGTGGTGTGGCTGAGGAGAGCAGAATTTGAGCAGCTGTGAGTTGTCCAGGGAGGCAAACAGATCCAGCCAGGGTCTTCCCCAGAGGTGGAAAAGCCTCTGGGTCACTTCTGGGTCCAGACACCACTCGTGAGGCTGAAGGACCCTGCTGAGGTTGGCCACCAGGCAGTTGTCCTGGCCCACTAAGTACAATGCCCTCAGAAGGATATGGTTGCACACTGCAAAGGAATGGAGGGCAACTGCCTCCTGACAGAGGGAGTAGGAGCCCATACCCCTCTGCTTGTTTACATAGAACATGGCAATTTGTTTGTCTGTATGAGCACCGGAAGGTCTGAAAGGCCAGGAAGATGGCCCTGAGCTCAAGGAGATTGATTTGCAGGAGGGCTTCCTCTGGGGACCAGGTTCCCTGGGTGCACTGGCACTCGCAATGTGTGCCCCAGCCCACAAGGGAGGCTTCTGTCATCAGGACCCTCTGAGGGGTTGGTGCCTGGAAGGGCATCCCTGCCCTGAGGTGATGTAGAGAATGCCACCAGGTGAGGGAGGCCACCAGCTGGTGGGTGACCTTCACTCTGTCCCTCAGCCTGCCTGTTGCCTGTGTCCATTGGGAACAGAGGCACCAATGGGCTGACCGCATATGTAGGCGGGCCAGAGGCATAACGTGAACTGTCGAGGCCATGTGGCCTAACAGACAGAGGAGTAGGTGAGCTGGCACCGAACTGGAGCTCTGCATGTCCCTTACCAGCTGCAGCAGGCGGTGGGTTCTCTCCACAGGGAGAAAGGCCCTGACTCGCAGAGTGTCCTGCTGGGCCCCTATGAATTCCAGGTTTTGAGCCAGGGAGAGGCTGGACTTGGGGTAGTTGATGATGAACCCCAAATGCTGCAGGGTGCGGATAGCAAGCCTTGTGGCCCGCCTGACCTCGATAGGTGTGCTGCCTCTGATGAGCCAGTCGTCCATGTAAGAAAGACATGGGCCCCTTGGAGGCGCACATGGGTGGCTACAACCAGCAGGCATTTTGTAAAGACCCTTGAAGAGGAGGCGAGGCTGAATGGCAGCACCCTGTACTGGTAGTGCTGCCCCCCCCCCCCACCACAAATCTCAGGTAATGCTTGTGGGAGGGGTAGATCAGGATGTGGGTGTAAGCATCCTTGAGATCCAAGGAGCAGAGCCAGTCTCCCTGTCAGAGGTAAGACAGCAGTGTTCCAAGGGAGAGCATCTTGAACCTCTCCCGCACCAGGAACTTGTTCAAGTTGCGCAGGTCCAGGATGGGCCAGAGGCCCCCTGTTCTTTTTGGGACAAGGAAATACCTTGAACTCCTTTTCCCAGAGGTGATGGGGTACAGGCTCCATTGCTCTGTCCCTGAGCAAGCCTGCAAGTTCTGTGGCAAGCAAGGCCTGGTGGAGGAGAGGCTGTGGTGGCTCTCCTAGAAAGAAGTCTGGAGAGCTCTGCTGCAGATGGAGGAAATGCCCCTCCTGCACCACCCACAGAACCCACTGGTCTGGGGTAATGCTGGCCCATCTGTGGACGAAAGAGGCCAATCGACCCCCTGTGGGCTGAGGTGGGACTCCCAGGGGAGGGGAGGGGGGCCCAGCCCAGGGAGTCAAAAACTTCCCCCCAGTTGGGTGGGAGCTGGTGTCTGGGCTTGGGAGCCTTGGGTTTCCTAGGCCTCTATCCCTGGCCTTTTGGCTGTAAGGCCTGGTGAGGCTGCCCCGAGTAAGGCTGGTAGTGGCCAGCCTGGGAGTAGCCATTTTTCCTCAGAAAAAAAGGGCTTTACCCCTGAGGATTTTTTCCTGGGGAGAGCCGAGGTCTTTTTGGACAGCCTCTACTGGGTCACTACCTCGGCCTCAATCTCCGCAGCCTTATCAGACATCGATTTCCCAAATAGGTTCTCACCATTGCAGGGGACATCCAGGAGCTTTTCCTGTACCCACTTCTCCAGGTCCAAGATCTGTAGCCATGCCTGGTGCTGGGTGCCAATGCCCGCGACTGCAATCCTGGCCACAGACTTGAACCCGTCTTAGGCAGCCCGGGAGAGGAATTTGTAACAGTCCCGGATGCCTGCTGCAAGGGACTGGAACCTTTGCAGAGATTCCACGGTGAGGCCCGCCAAGAACCCTGAGAGGTCCTGTATCAGGCACTTAAGTTACATTCCCATGTACAATCCATATGCCTGTATTTGGCACCCGAGCATGGCACCCTGGTAGCACTTGCACCCCATGGCGTTGAGGGCCCGGGCTTCCCTGCTGGGGAGAACTGAAGAGTAGGTCCTTTGACTCTTCAGTTTTTGCATGAAGGAATCAACCACCATCAAGTTGTGGGGGAGTTGTGGCTTATGGAACCCGGGGCTCTTCCGGACGCGATAGATGGCATTCAGGTGCCGACTGACCACCAGCATCGAGGCCGGGGACTCCCACATCCAATCTCTCGAGGATGGGTGGAACCGGCATCATGAGAGTCTCCTTGGGAGGGGACGCATATTGTAGGATCTCGAGCTCCTCGGTGCGCAGATCCTCCTCCAATTCCGTCTGGATCGAGAGAGCCTGGGGCATGTCACGAACAAAGTCATTAAAGGCCACATCCTCAGGTGGGGAGTGGCGCCAAGGCTCTGGGGGAGACAACTCACAGTGGACGTCCCGGTGTCGGGAGGTCTCCGGGGAGGCCTCATCCTCAGTCTCCCAGTCGGAGTCCAAGGGCATCAAGGAGTCAACCCCGGGAGCAGCTCCGAGGAACCAGGCCTCCCCAGAGGACCTGGGGTTACTCCCAGAAACTTGCCAGAGAGGACCGGAACCCCGAGGAGCATGACTGAGACCTTGATCGACGCTGAGGACTTACCCGAGGCCAGTGGTGCTCGATGCTCAGAGGCTCCCCCGAGGCCGGGGGGACCGGTGTCAGGGCTGATGATGCTAGGGGGCCCAACATCAATGCCAACTGCAAGGCCAAGATGGAGGAGAGGCTCTGCTCCATGGCCGCCATGAGGGACTTGAGGCCCAAAGCACTTGGTGTGAACTCCGCCAGTGGAGGACTCTTGTATCGAGTCTTTCTGAGGACGCTGCTTGGAGTCGCCCAAGTCCAGTCTTGGGACCTTGCCAGATTTGATCAGGCACCTCCTTTCGAACCTTCTTCTTTTTGGAAGCATCTGGGGCCGCACCGGAGGAGCCGCCACCGCGGGACTCTGAGGATGCCCGGACCTCTCGCAAAGGGCCGGCTTCGGGGCTCAGCGATGGGGAAGCCGGGGCAGAGTCAGACCTTGGGAATAGCTTCCCCTGCAACTCAGACCACCTCCTATTGGTTTTAGGGGTCATGGCCTGGCACCAGTCACAGGTGGAACTGTTGTGGTCCAAGCCTAGGCAGCAGATGCAGCAGTCGTGAGCACTGTTCCCTCTAAGCTGTGCGTGTGTGCGCGCGCACACACCTCACCGAGCGAGCGCACGTACTTTACAACAGAGCGCACAAAAATTACAGCTCTGATTCTGATAGAAAACAACACAGACATCTTAAAATTTAAAAGTTATGATTGTAATTACTAGAAATTTCCCGCTTCATTTAGTAATCGTCTATTTTCATTTAATTTGATTAAAATCAATGTGGTGTACATACTGTATTCTGATGTGTAGTCAAATTTTAAAGTATATAACTCCGAGTGTCGTTATGTGGCGCACAAAAATTTAACCTTCCTTCAAAAGCTGCACACAGCTGATATTTTATGCGCACACAGCCTACAGAAAATTAGAGGGAACATTGGTCGTGAGTATCAGTGACTGAGATAGTCTGACTGTGGCGGTCTCATTTCTTGACCAACCGGGAGTCATGGTGGGAGCACACCCAGCCGGGGTTGAAGACCCCCGGGCATAAAATGGCATGAAGGTCGGTCGAGGTGGAACCTCGAGGAAACACGAGAAAAAAAAAGGGGGCCGAGATCTACACCAGTGGTGCCATCTCGAGGTAGGAAGGGAACCGGTATGCAAAGGAAGGAATTAAAATAACTTTTTTCAGGAGAGTAGAGGACCACTTCCGTTGTGCTTTGTAGAAAAAAGGAGACTGAGCAAGATGGCACCCGTGGGCGGGAAGGGGACCACGCATGCCTGGTAATATTCCCAAAGGCTTTCTTTAAAAGCTGGGGAAATGTTTTGTGCGGGCTTCATCAGTGCCAATGTCACCCATATGTGAGGACTGACTTCCTGCTTGTTCCTGGAGAACAGTCATGACATGGACAACTATCCTCAGGGTCACTAAAAGTCAACATCAACTTGACAGCACTTAACAACAGCATGTCTGATAAATCAACAAAACTTCAATACCTGTCAGAAAACAGGTAAAATACTTAGGGGTAATAATAGACCACACCCTATCCATGCTGCCACACATAAAACAAACAGTAAAAACCATTTTCTACAAACTCAAAACTATTCAGCACCTAAGGCCACTCCTTGAAACACAAGACTTTAGATCCGTAGTAAGTACACTGATCACCCCTCACTTCGACTATTGCAATAGTCTCCTAATAGGCCTCCCTCAAAAAAGCACATACCTTCTACAAAGAGCACAAAACATCTGTGCAAAAGTAATTGCTAAAGCCCGCCTAACAGACCACGTAACCCCAATACTGCTGGAACTCCACTGGCTTCCTATAAACAGCCGAATCAAATACAAAATTATCCTAACAACCTATAAACTCATAAACGACATAGCCCCCTCACACTTAACCACATTACTGCAATCTCCAACATCGACAAGGACCCTCAGACAAAACGCAGCCCACTCCCTCATCATACCTAAAGCCATCTGTAAAACCAAGAATACCACTAGCTCTAGAGCATTCTCATTCACTGCTCCTACACTCTGGAACGACCTCCCTATTGAACTTCGCACCATAAGAGACCTCATCCAATTCAGAAAAGAATTAAAGACCTACCTGTTCACTGAACACTTCGAAATCCCCTACTCCCCCAAAGCCAGCTCTACTACAAATGTGGGCACCCATGCACAAACTCCCTTAACCCCAACAATGTAACCACAAGCCTGTCCCCCCCACACACGCCCCAAAGATGACAAAAATAAAAGGAACTAAATTCCAGCACCTACGCCAATTTCTACCCCATACACCACACACACTACACGATGTAAATATACTTTTGTACAAAGTTTGATATGTTTGCTTTAATACCTACAAAGATTTTGCTTTAATACCTTCAAGTTGTTTTTGTTACAATACCTACAAAGTTTATATTTACTGTTCAATGTAAATAGTTGATTTCTACTGTTCTATGTAAAATGTATACAAATTGTGTACAAGACTGTTAATCTGTTATATGTAAACCGCCCTTGATCTCTGGAAGGGGCGGTATAAAAGAAATAGTTAAATAAATAAATAAAATAAATAAATGTTTATGTGATTCATATTGGGAAGTTTTTTCCTACACTGTGGTAAGAATATTTTCACATCCTTTGACATACAGTATGAGTGCTATTTGTGTGTATCTTTTTTCTCTCTTTAATGATTGTTTTTTATTTTTGGCTTATCTTCTTTATAATCAGATGTTAAAAAAAATAGCACAAGATTTACTGTTTCAAAAGACATCTTAATTGTGTGCATAGGGCAACAGAAAGTGCCCTAACAAAGAGCTTATATAAACAATGAGTTCCTTATTAGCATATAAATAATAATCATATTCTTCATTATCCACAGGCTGCTACATCCAGTCTTCACCATTGTCAAATAACTTCTTTCAATTTAATGATACTGCTTGTTTTGAATATTGTTCCACTAGGCTTCATTTTCCTCACTTTGACATGCGTTCCAGAAAGTGACCTTTTGCTTATTACGTCCAGATTTAGAAAATCGCTGCTAACTGCTGGACATCAAAGAAGAAGGTCAGCTATAACTTATTCTGCCTGAATGTTAGCTCAATTTCTTTTAATGATAAAAAAGTTCCATTTCTTTTTCCCTCAAAGTCATCTCTTCTCTGTTCATTGGAACTAAACAAATTGGAACTATAAATAAGAAAACAAATATTTGAATGTTTTATCCAATATATGAGTGATTCCTTTTTTAATAATAGAGATAAATTAGTTGTATTACTGGCTTCAAATTACTGATACCTAAATTGCATTAATATGATTAGTATCTTATTAAAATAATATTTGACTACTACTACTAGGTAGATGCAGCATTTTAGACATACATGTAAGAGTCCTTGCTCAAAAGAGCTTACAATCTATTCAAGACAGACAAACAGAACATACAAAGGAATAGGGAATTCCACTCACAGGGACCTTATTAAAACACGCATGAGTATTAAGGAGAATAAGGGGTCAGGATCCAAAAGCAGCCTTAAAAAGGTAGGTTTTTAGCCTGGATTTGAATAGGAACAGTAAGACAAATGTTCAGAAAATAGAAAAGAACAGAATGGTGAGACCTGTGATGTAATGTTATAAAACCAATTGAGACTATGGAGTCTATTCTGAACTACTTGGTGCCAACTACTGGTGCCAAAGGACTGGAGAGAGGCTCATGTGGTGCCTTTACACAAAAGCGGAAGTAAGGATGTGGTTGAAAACTACAGGCCGGTTAGTTTAACTTCGGTGGTGAGTAAATTATTGGAAACGCTGCTGAAAGAGAAAATAGTGAGGTTTCTGGAGTCCAGCGGATTACAGGATCCGAGGCAGCATGAATTCACCAGAGGCAGGTCTTGTCAGACAAATCTGATTGATTTCTTTGACTGGGTGACCAGGGAGTTGGACCAAGGGAGAGCCATAAATGTGGTGTATTTAGATTTCAGTAAAGCCTTTGACGCTGTTCCTTACAGGCGACTTATAAACAAACTGAGCACCCTAGGGATGGACCCTAAACTTACTGCTTAGGTTAGAAATTGGTTGGGTGGGAGGCGACAAAGAGTACAGGTAAATGAAGCTCACTCTGAGGAGGATGTTACCAGTGGTGTGCCCCAGGGATCTGTCCTTGGTCCGATTCTTTTTAACATCTTTGTTAGAGATATAGCAGAAGGGCTGTCGGGTAAGGTTTACCTCTTTGCTGATGATACCAAAATCTGCAATAGAGTAGACACCCAGGAAGGTGTAGATAACATGAGGAGGAATCTAGCTAAGCTTGAAGAATGGTCTAGAATTTGGCAGCTGGGATTTAATGTTTAAAAATGTAAGGTCATGCATTTGGGCTGCAGCAATCCAAGGGAGCAATATAGTATAGGGGGTGAAGTACTTTTGTCCACTAAAGAAGAGCGGGACCTAGGCGTGGTTGTGTCTGATGATCTTAAAGTAGTTAAACAGGTAGAAAAGGCGACAGCAAAAGCTAGAAGGATGCTTGGGTGCATAAGGAGAGAAATGGCTAGCAGAAAAAAGGAGGTGATAATGCCTCTGTATAAGTCTTTGGTGCGACCTCATTTGGAGTATAGTGTGCAATTCTGGAGACCGCACCTTTAAAAGGATGTGAACAGAATAGTCAGTGCAAAGGGTGGCTACTAAAATGATTAGTGGTCTTCATTATAAAGTATATGAGGACAGACTTAAGGATCTTAATATGCACACCTTAGAGAAAGGCGGGATAGAGGTGATATGATTGAGATGTTTAAATACCTCCGTGGCATAACTGTTCAGGGAGACAGCCTCTTTCAATTGAAAGCAAGTTCTGCTATGAGGGGACATGGGATGAGGGTGAAGGGAGATAGATTCAGGAGTGATATGCAGAAATATTTCTTTACGGAAAGAGTAGTGGATCCGTGGAATAGTCTCCCAGTGGAGGTGGTAGAGATGAGGACAGTAACTGAATTCAAAAATGCATGGGACAAACACAGAGGATCTCTAAAGGTAAAAAGGGGACTGTTGTATTGTTGATATCGAAGGACAGACTAGATAGGCCATGTGGTCTTTATCTGTCGTCATATTTATTTGTTTCTACTTGCTATTCGCCCCCTTGCTGTCCCCAACTAAGCCTCCCCATATGAGATAGGCAGTTTGTACAGGGAGGCTAGATGGGGCAGGGAGGGGGTGGGGCAGAGGCGGAGTTAGGGTGAGCAGTGCACGGTCTGCGGCCCCAGACATACAGAACCGATTCTGAAGTCGGCCCTATACGTCCAGAGCCGGCAGACTAGACGGGGATCTTATTACGCTTCTGAGATGGAAGACATTCCCCTATATGATAGTGGACAGCAGGCCCGGGCAGTGGCAAAGGGTGGAGGGGGTGCAGGAGATTCCCCGCAGCCCAACCCTGACCATGGGAGGACAGATCAGGGGTCGGACTGCGGGTAATGAAGAAAATTGGCAGTGGCCAGGGATTGTGACTCCGGAATGGAGTCGCAGTGCAATGGCAACCGGACACCATGGCACCGCGGCTCCATTCGGGAGCCTGACTGAGTTAGCCGGGCAGGAGCCTGTACATGCAAGCCGACTAGAATCGGGTCCCAGCCTGCACGTACAGGCTTAGATGCGATTATGATCCTGCGGAGGCTAGATGTGCCCCGTGGGATCAGAATTGCGTCTACCTCTGTGGGACGTATAGATTGGAATAGGCCTCCATGTCCTACACAGGTTAAAAATAGAAGCCTGAGTACCGGTTTCAAGAATGCATGCATCAAGTTGTCCATTTATTTTTAAGAATACTTTGAATTAATACAGCTAACCTGCTAGATGGATAAGTGTCAGAAAAAATGTCTCATTATTTAACTCACTACAAGATTATGTACTGTAAGGCTGTCACAAAGATGTCCACTGCTAGAGATACCAGTGCCCTTACTGACACCGAGTTACAAGATCAGAGAGATCTTTTTATTGGACTAACTTCATGCATTTTTGGACTAGTTTTTGAAGGTTCAAACTTCTGTCTTGGATCAGGACAGTATGAGCTAAAGAAGACAATGTCAGAATATATAAGCGAATCACAAAAGCATTCCAGTGATTTTTTTAAGGGGAAAAGAGGAAGAGATGGCTGGGTGATCAGAAGGTGACACAGCAGTAAAAATTTATGATTTATAATGTTACAGGAAACCCAGATCTTTATTTAGCCCTTTCTTATCAGTTTCAAAGTATCTTATCATTTTAACTTCAAAGTCTTACGTTCAGGATCAGTGCAAGGGTATTATTTTATTTATTTATTTTATTTAAATCGCTTATATATCAGTGCGGTTTACATACAACATGAGGTATTTTACGGAGGGGGTTAACACCGTGTTACATATAACAGGTAGCTCAACTTGGATAACAGTATTAACTATTTACATTTGTAATGATAACAGAATGATATTCACACTTATATACAAATACATGAGGAGTGGATGCATGTGGTCGGGGCTATGTTGTGAGCGGTGGAGTTGGTGTACATTCCTCCGGGTAGCATTTGAGGAAGAGATAGTGTTTCAATGCTCTCCTGAATTTAGTTAGTTCCGGGATTGCTTGGAAATCGGGTGGAAGAGCGTTTTTAAACTGCCACCACCACAGCTCGCTCCCCAGAAAATTGACACCCTAGGCAAAACTTCAGCCTTGCACCTCCTTGTAATTAGCTTTTAGACTCCTAGTGCCCCCTCCCTCCCCCCCCCCATGGCCAGTCCATGGGATTCTGTTGCTCCCCCTCCCCTATGCCAAGCCAAACCGCTGCCCGCCACTGCCACCACTGCTGATTCAATTTTCTGGGGAGCGAGCTGTGGTGGTGGCAGTTTAAAAACGGTGGCTTTATGCTGCCGCTTTGGTGCCCGTTGCAGGCGATATGCTTTGGCACACATGGTCTACTGCTTCTGACCCCCTCCAACAGGGCGTTGCATCGGAGGGGTGTCAGAATCGGCAGGCCATATGTACTGAAGCACATGGTCTGCCGTAGGCACCAAAGGGGTGGCACAATGCTACCATACTGCCTCTCAATTAAACTCAATTGTAATCATCTCAACACCATCAATCCCATAAAATGCATATCTGGACATCAAACTTTTAAATACAGTATTAATCTTTATTTTGTAAATAGAGAGAGATTTCAAAAAGCCATTTAAAAAGGGAGAGGAGAGGCATGGGGAGGGGGATGGAAGGACGGTGGGAGGGCGGGGGGAGAGAATGGGAAGAGGAGTGGAAGGGGGAAGGAGACTGCTCCCTGTAATACACTGTTATACTGTTTAATATGCTGGATATGGTTAATCTAATGGCCGTTATACAAGCAAATGCTATTGAAAAGGGTACAGTAATGAAAGAGGAGTGACTGAACGAGAAGAGGAAGTTGTGTACAACAAAGCAGAGCATATGAATGGAATATGGAAATAGAGAGGGACATTGCGGATAAGCATGGACTATAAAGGATTACCATAGAATGTGGAAGCAAACACGGATGGGGGGTGGGGGAAGGAAGAAAAACAGGACATGTGTAATAAGTATAAGAGAAAGGCTGTTCCCATCTTCTCTAACAGGACTGCTTAATGTTGTATCATTTGAGCTTTCAATAAATAAATTTAATTTAAAAAAAAAAATTACAAGGATAAATAGACTATTTCCATATTGTCTATTAATCCTACAGGTAAAAGTATGCACTGATGAATCTAGTGTATAGGGCTGTTACCCCTGAGGCCTGCTCAGATGCTGAAGCCTGAACCACAGCTTATCAAACAATATGATTTCCTGCTACATGGAACTTTTCTATGCTTCAGTTTCAGACCTGACATTCAAGCAACTGCTTGCCAAGTGATTATACCGGTGACTATAGAAGACTATTGTTTCTGTCCAATTATTTTTCCTGACCAATTAGTTTCTCAAGCCAATTAATTGTCCACATGCAAGAACATCTGCTTCTCTGGTCTTCACCATCCACTAAAGATGCTACTGGCATTGGGATGTCTGAAACTGCATACCATTATCTTCTCTCACTATGGCTTCTGTATTTGCAGAATGAACACCTGTTCATTACCTTCTGATTCGCAGAGAACATTTTGGACTGTCTTGTGCCAACCAATCACCAAATCTATGATGTAGACTCTACACAAAGAATAATTACAGTATGTAACAGAACATTTGTTCCTTTTTGTGCCTTCTCTTGTGCCTTTTCTACTTTCTGCCTACATTGCTTGTCTGCAAAGACAGATACATACTGCGTATGTGCAAGTCTGTTCTCCTAAGGACAGAGAAAAAACTCTCACAGATACCTCGGCTCTGTGTTCTCATACGGCTCGCCTCTGAAAGGGCTGTAGCCCTTAGCTACCTTTTTGGACCCCCGTGCTGTTCCAGAGACTGCCTCGGACTCCAGCTCGTCCATCTGGCCAAGCTAAGGTACCGTCTTATTTCTTATTTAGACAGAAACTAGTTTCCATAATTCTTCTAAGTGCAGAGCAAACTGGTGACCATTGGTTACTAATCTGTGATGTATTACTATGTATAACTGCAATCGTTGTGCTGCTATAACTTGCTACTTCATATTTCTAATAATATATCTATAACTATACAAGTTCGTATATTCTTCTACCTTGTTACCCATAATAAAAAAAAAATATATATATATATATATACACAGACAAGGCTTTTTTTCATGACTCATTACCAGCAGTCTCACTGAATCCTGGGCAGGGAATAGCAGCCAATTTCCCCTGGATATAGCGTAGTTACTCACCTGTAACAAGTGATCTCCGGGAACAGCAGGAATTTAGTCCTCACATATGGGTATCGTCAGTACCGATGGAGCCTGCATGGGAACACTCCCCAGCGTCCAATAGGAACGCTTTTGGGAGCATCCCTCAGCACATGCGCGCTGCCTTCCTGCCTTTCCAACTGTCCCTCTTCAGTTAAGTTTGTAGCTGAGTGAAAGGATAGAGGGAGAGAGGAAAGAGACAAAGAGAGAGAGAGACAACTCCTAGGGGAGGTGGGTGGGTTGTGAGGACTAAATTCCTGCTGTTCCCGGAGATCACCTGTTACAGGTGAGTAACTACGCTATCTCCAGGAACAAGCAGGAATGTAGTCCTCACATATGGGGACTCCCTAGCCGAAGATGTCAGGAAGATATCCCCTGGAAGGTGCCACTGTGGAAGGTGAGAATCCTTCCCCCCATGGATCTCTGGCATCCCACCAGGGTTGGTGGGTAGGAGTTGGTTTAGGTTTGAAAGAGATTTTGAAGAACAGCTTGGCCAAAGAAGGCATCCCGACGGGAGACTTTATCTATGCAGTAGTGGGCTGTGAAGGTGTGTACCGAAGCCCAGGTGGCTGCTCAACAAATGTCATCGATAGACACAGAGTGGAGATTAGCCATAGAAGCTGACATGGCTCTCACATTGTGAGCTGTGACATGGTCCTGAAGAGGAAGACCCTTACTCTCATAAGTAAAGGATATGCATTGGGCAATCCATTTAGATAAAGTTCTTTTGGAGACTGGAAGTCCCAAATGACTAGGGTCAAAAGCTACAAAATGTTGTGAGGACTTTCTATGTTGCTGTGTTCTTTGAATGTAAAAGGCTAAGGCCCTCTTACAATCCAAAGTATGAAGGTTTCTTTCTGCATTAGAGGCGTGAGGCCTTGGAAAAAATACAGGAAGATAAACTGATTGGTTTAAATGAAAAGGCGAAACCACCTTTGGCATAAAGTGTGGGTGAGTTCAAAGAACAACCTTATCATGATGAAATCTAGTATAACGAGGATCAGCCACTAAAGCTGCAATTCACTAATGCGACAGGCAGAGGTGATTGCAATCAGAAAGATGACCTTCCAAGTCAAAAACGTAGGGGCTGTAGTGGCTAAAGTTTCAAAAGGCGGCTTCATGAGCTGCCCGAGAACTAGATTTAAATCCCATGCTACCGGTGGTGGCCTGATGGGAGGTTTAGTTAATAAAAAGGCCTCTCATAAATCTTTATAGGAGTGGATGAGAGGAAATTGGTTGTCCATTTAGAGGCTTATAGGAAGCTGCAATTGCACTAAGATGGACTCTTACCAAATTGGTTTTTAACCCAGAATTCGATAAGTGAAGGAGATATTCTAGTATCGATTCTAAGGGTATGACCAGGAGGTTTAATCCCTTCTTAGAGCACCGTATAGTAAAACGTTTCCACTTGAAGGCATAAGATCTTCTTGTGGAAAGTTTCCTAGAAGCCTGAAGGATATCTTTTACCTGCTGGGACAGGTTGAAATCCTGGAGGTCTAAGCCTTCAACAACCAGGCCGTGAGGTGCAGGGACTGGGGATTCGGGTGCCATAGCATCCCATTCTCCTGGGAAAGGAGATCTGGAGCATGCCCTAACTACAGAGATACCGCTTGAGAGAGATGCAGAAGCAGGGAATACCACGTTTGGCGTGGCCATCGTGGTGCTATGAGAGTCATGCGACCCCTGTCTCTCTGGAGCTTGAAGAGTGTCTTGGGAATGAGGGGAATGGGTGGGAAGGCATAAAGGAAGTCCTGAACCCAGTGAAGGAGGAAGGCATCCCTTGCCTGACTGTTGTGCGCCGGAATCCTGGAACAGAACCGGGGAAGTTTGGCATTCAGTGGACTTGCAAAGAAGTCTATGTCAGGAGTGCCCCAGAGATGAAATATCTTTGCCACCTGATCTAGGTGGAGTGACCACTCGTGAGGTAGCAGTACTCGACTGAGTTTGGCTGCCCAAAGGTTTTGAATGCCTGGAAGATATACCCCTAGAAGGTGAATTTGATGCTCTCTGGCGAGGGCCCATAGTCATAAAGCTTCGTTGCATAATGACAGAGAGCCTGTCCTGCCCTCCTTGTTCACATAGAACATGTCTACCTGATTGTCCGTCTGGACTAGGACTGTCTTGTAGCTGAGCTGGAACACTCGAAGAGCTAAATAAATTGCTCTTAACTCCAGGAGGTTTATGTGTAAACCAACCTCCTGTGGAGTCCAGGTGCCCTGGGTAGAGAGATGATTCAGGTGTGCCCCCCAACCAACCTGTGATGCATCTGTTGTTAGGGTGGCCTGAAAGAGGGGTTGATGGAAAGGAGACCCTACTGTCAGATTTTTTAATGATTGCCACCATTGGAGGGACAAAATTAGTAGTTGAGAGATTGTTATTTTGTCCGACAAATGACCCGTGGCCTGTGTCCACTGTGTGAAGAGGGTCCACTGAGCTGCTTGCATGTGGAGGCGAGCATATGGGACTACATGAACTATGGATGCCATGTGTCCCAGTAACTGCAGTAGCTCCCGAGCAGTGAGGGAGGACTTGCCTGCTGCTTGGGAAGCTAACTGCATTATGCGAAGACACCGGGCTTGTGGAAGGAAAGCCCTTGCCTGTCTGGTATCCAGACAGGCTCCTATGAATTCTAGGCATTGGGAAGGAACTAGTTGAGATTTCAGGAAGTTTATTACCAATCCCAAGTATTGGAGAATTAGCATTGTACGAGACAGTGCAGTGCTGGCCTCTGTCACTGTGGAGGCTCGGATGAGCCAGTCGTCTAAGTAGGGGAAGACAAAGATCCCCAGGGTTCATAGAAATGCAGCTTCTACTGCCATGCATTTCGTGAATACCCTTGGTGCTGAAGCCAGACCAAAGGGAAGAACCCTGTACTGGAAATGTCTTCCCCTGAAAAGGAAACGTAAAAATTTCCTGTGATCTGGATGGATAAGAATATGAGTGTATGCATCCTTTAAGTCTAGAGAGCAAAGCCAGTCCTGGCTTTGAAGGTATGGCAGAAGAGTTCCCAGAGAAATCATCTTGAATTTTTCTCGAAACAGATATTTGTTCAATTCTCTGAGGTCTAGAATGGGTCTGTGTCCCCCTGTTTTCTTTGGAATAAGAAAATAGGGGGAATAGAACCCTGCACCCTGTTGAAGAATGGGTACTTCCTCTATTGCCCCTTGGGCAAGAAGAGTGGAGACCTCGTGATCTAGCAGATTGTCTGCAGAGGTTTGTGAATTGAACTGCTTTAGAATTGTAGGAGGGGGTGAGCTGTGAAAATGAAGTTTGTACCCCTCCCCTACAATGGACAAAGTCCAATCTTCTGCTGTTATCTGATGCCATCTGTTGACAAAGTGGCATAACCTGCTGGAAAACGAAGAACTGAAGAGGGACAGATGGGAAGGCAGCGCGCATGTGCTGAGGGATGCTCCCAAAAGCGTTCCTATTGGACGCTGGGGAGCGTTCCCGCGCAGGCTCCGTCGGTACCGATGATACCCATATGTGAGTACTACATTCCTGCTTGTTTCTGGAGATAACGAAGCATAACTTATTTCTGTTTGCTGCTAATAATCCCCACAAGTGGCTGCCAGGACTCACCTCTTTTCTTTGACTGTAACTTCTCTTTGCTGCTCTCCCCCCCCCCCCCCAAGAAGCTTCTGGTCTAGGTGACTGCCTAGTTTGCCTGGTGGTTGAGCTGGCCCTGCTTACAGTCCTAGCTTGATCCAAAATTTCTTCTTAGGATGCTTACCATAAGATTATCAATGCAGTGTTCTGGTCCTGAACAGTGCTCTCCCTCACAGATGTGTCACCTTGCTCTGTCTTGTGGTATCTGATATTATGTTTGTGTGAATTATTTTTTGCGTTTAACATTTGGCCTGTAGCTCCAAGCAGTGTGTAGTATCTCAGATACCATCCATTGTGAGGGGTCTTCAGAAGAGTGTGTTTTTATAAAACCTCAATGAGCCCACTTTGGCTCCTGTTCTCTCTTGTACTAGGAGTGTGCTGAGGCTCAGAGAAGGAGTCTCAAATTCCCAAATTGGTAGTTTCTTCAGATTCAAGTGGATCTGAAGACTGAGAGGACCAAAGGCTAAGATTAATAAAAGGGGAGTTAGCAGTCCCATACTCCTTGTGTTTCGCTGGAGTTGCCTCAAGTATGTAAACCTTTGGAGTTCTCTTTGGAGCATGACAAGTGGAAATTCTATAGTGCTGCTAACTTATAGGGATTCATCAGCAGTTCAGGATAAATACTATTCTGCTGAAGAGAGAGAGAGGGTTTCCCAATACAGGAAAAAAGTCAGTGTTGCTTCCTCTCCAAAGAATGTCTTTACTAAAGAGCAGTTGGTAAAGAAACTCCTAAAGCCTTGGTCTTCACATTCAAACTTTGAGGGCCACCATCAGGATACCTCTAAGAAATATACATGAGAAAGATTTGCATGTTACCTCCAGTGTATGCAAATCTATTCTATGCATATTTATTAGGAATATACCCAAAACCTAGCCCAATGGCAACCCTCAAAAACTGGGAGTAAAGACCAAGGCCCTAGTGCAGTGGTTTTCAACCCAGTCTTTGGGTACTCCCCTAGGTCATTTGGGTTTTCAGGATATCTACAGTGAATGAGATAGATCTGAATACAATGGAGGCAGTGCATGCAAATCGAAATCAAGCATATTCATTGTGGATATTCTAAAAACCCAACTGGCCTAGGTGGTACCAGCGGACTGGGTTGAAAACATCTGCCCTAGGCTTGAATAAGCAGCACACTGCAATAAGGGAGAAAGGAGTACACAGACAAAGGAAATTGTGAAGAGAAGAAACAAATCCAGCAACAGAAGAGCCATTGTATCAAGGAAGAGGTAACCATCTATTCACCTGCTAAGCAAGGAGGAAAAGGAGAGATTAAAGCTCAAGCTTGTAAAGGGGATTTGATATCCAGCTACATCTCTGGTCTGCAACTTCAGGACTCAGATCTGTGTGTAGAAAGGCACCTGACACTAAGGTGCATCCCTGCCCTACCAGACCAAGAATTATTAAATACATGACCCGTGTGTTGATAACAGCCCTTACAGTGAGGTTAAGAGTATCTTTTTATGCTCATTCATGAGTGTACTGCTCTGTAATCCGCATATGTGGATAAATGCTTAGCATCTTTCCTGCTGGGAACCCAGCTGGGATGCACCCAGGGGAGGAGTTAGGTGGGCTCCTTAGGTTATTTAAGCTTAGGAAGTTGGAGAGAAAAGGTCTTTTGCCTTTTTTCTGCCTCCATGAAGCAGGCTGATCACTGGAATATAAGCACCTCACATCCTTTCTGGTGGGTGGACCTGCATCATTAATTAAGTCTGGGACAAATGAAAAAGAGACACCCTTCCTTGAGAAAGGAGGACAGAATGGAGAATGGACCCAGGAGAAATGTGCCCAGATCTCAGGAAAAATGGAAGAAGGATAGTGTCTCCACCAAAAGAGGGAAGCTGGTACCCTGAAAAACACTTCCCCAGCAACAGACTAATTGAGGAAGAGAGCTGCATATGTTGTGAGGGTGGTACTCCTTGGCACCGCAGAAGAAACAGGATTTGGAAAGTATGGAAATACCCTGAACTGGTGGCCAGGGCAAAGTAGAAGGAATTCCCAAGTTGAGGGGAGTGCATGGGGAATACCTGGACTCCAGATCCAGGGAAGAGGCAGTAAAGATGGTAGGAATGGATCCCTCTGGAGTTAATACAGCTGTAGTTGAGAGAGAGGTGATATCAAAGGAGTTAACAGTGGACTAAACCCATGTGAGATTAACTATGGACTGGCTACTTATAGTCACAAGGATCCAATTTAAAGTTCTCATTTTAATTCACTGGGCATTTCATATTTCATTGGAGTGGAGGAGTGGCCTAGTGGTTGGGGCAAGGTACTTCAGGCCGGAAGGTCGGGGGTTCAAATCCCACTAGAGGACAGCAACCTTGGGCCGGAAGGACTGGGGTTTCTAGTCCCACAGGTGCTCCTTGTGGTCTTGGGCAAGCCACTTAACCCTCCATAACCCATGTTCCCTGTAAAATAGTTATCTCCAAGTTATAATGCCCTGTTCAATGTAATTTCAGTTTGTTCAATGTAAACCGCACTGATGCAGAATAGTGCGGTATATAAGAGAATGTAAATAAATAAATAAATATAGAAAAGCTGTCTTACTTGGCGTCATGACTTATTCCTCAGAGATCAGTATGGCCAATCCCCAGCTCTGCAAGTGATAAAAGACGACTTAAGTCAGCTCTTAAAACATGACTATTTTGCAGGATTTTTAAGAAATTTTTGATCTTTAATAACCTTATAGTCAGTGGTTGCAGGTGACTGCTAGGTCTTCGCTCTCTATTTTACGACACTCTGGCCCGATTCTGCAAGGTGACTAGTGGGGCTTTACATCCCGGCAGGACGTCCAGCTCCGCTAGCCGCCTGAACCATACGCCACCTCTGGGTTCCCCTACACGCATAGAGCCGCTGTGCATGTTGCAGGTGATGGGACGGCACGGGGGCAGAGAGTGGCAGGATGACCCCCAGACATACAGGGCCAATTCTAATCACAGCCCTGTACATTCAGGGATCGCCAGGGGAATGGCCAGCTTATTCCACCTCAGAGGTGGAATAAGCCCTGGCCGCCCTCCAGATCCACCAGCCAGCCCCAGGGTCGGGCGGTGGAGAAATGGGGGCTCCAAGGCAGCGGGCAGGTTGTGCTTTGGGGAGTACATCCACACAGCAGTGCAGGGGCACGCTGAGCCATCTCCCAGGTCCCGATCCTGCACCCACGGGAACATCTGGCTCCCGCGGTGCAGAATCAGGTCCTAACAGGCCCGTCCTGTTCAGGGCCATCCTGATGGCTCAGATGTTCCCATACTGGAATCAGGCTCCATGTGTATTCCTCATGTTTCTTTGGTGGGTGGGTATTAGGTAAAAAAGTGTCATTTATATTAGTTACCTTTTGTATCTTGTCTTGTATGATTCCCTAAAACGAATGATATATTTTATTATTGCAAACCGTTTTGCTATTAGACAAAAAGCAAGTCAATCACATTTAATAAACCTAAATCTAAACATGTTCATGTACATGTATGCATAGACACATACATGCAAGCATTCATGCACACATGCACTTACAAAAAAATACAGTGCCTTGCGAAAGAATTAATCCCCTCTGTTTGTCCTGTTTTGTCGCATTACAACCTGAAATTAAAATGGAGTTTTGTGGGGTAGCACCATGTGAAATACAAAACATGCCTATGACTTTGAAGGTGCAAAATATCCTTTATTATGACACAAACAATAATGAAGAAAAAAAAACCCTGAAAGCAGGATTGTGCATATGTATCCCCCCCCCCCCCCCCCCAAATCAATACTTTGTAGAGCCACCTTTTGTTGCAATTACAGCTGCAAATCTCTTGGGGATTGTCTCTATTAGCTCAGCACATCTAGCCACTGGATTTTCATCTATTTCTCAAGGCAAAACTGCTCCAACTCCTACAAGTTAGATGGGTCGCGTTGGTGTACAGAAATCTTCAAGTCATGTCACAGATTCTCAATTGGATTGAGGTCTGCGCTTTGACTATTACATTCCAAGACATCTATATGTTTCCCTTTAAACCACTCCAGTGTAGCTTTAACAATATGTTTAGGGTCATTGTCCTGCTGGAAGATGAACCTTTGTCCCATTCTCAAATCTCTGGCAGACTGAAAAAGGTTTTCCTCAAGAACTGCTGTGTATTTAATGCCATCCATTGTTCCTTCAATCCTGACCAGTTTTCCTGTACCTGCTGATGAAAAACATCCCCACAGCATGATGCTACTACCACGTTTCACTGTGTGAATGGTGTTCTTGGGGTGTGGGAAGTGTTGGGTTTGCGTCACACATGGCGTTTCCCATGATGGTCAAAAAGCTTCAATTTTCATCTCATCTGAGCAGAGAACCTTCTTCCATGTGTTTTTGGGAGGTCCACCACATGCTGTTGTGCAAACTCCAAACGTGTTTTCTTATTTCTTTCTTTAAGCAATGGCTTTTTCTGGCCACTCTTCCATAAAGCCCACTCTGTGGAGTGTACAGCTTAAGTGGTCCTATGGACAGATACTCCCATCTCTGCTGTGGATCTTAGCAGCTCCATCAGTGATATCCTTGGTGTCTTTGTAGCATCTCTGATTAATGCCCTCCTTGCCCGTTCTGTGAGTTTTGGTGGGCAGCCTTCTCTTGTCAGGTTTGTAGTGGTGCCATATTCTTTCTATTTTGTTATAATGGATTTAATGGTGCTCCGTGGGATATTCAGAATTTGGGATATTTTTATAAAACAACTCTGAACTATACACCTCCACAACTTTGTCTCTGACCTGTTTCGAGTGTTCCTTGGTGTTTATGTTGCTTGCTTAGTGGTGTTGCAGAGTCAGGGGCCTTTCAGAACAGGTATATTTATATACAGGCATCATGTGACAGATCATGTGACACTGACTGCATACAGGTGGACCCTAATCAACTAATTATGTGACCTCTGAGGGTTATTGGTTGGACCAGATCTTATTTAGAGGTTTCATAGCAAAAGGGATGAATACATACGCACTCACTTTTCAGTTTTTACTTGTTTTTTAATATATATATATAAGGTATTTTATTGTCATTCTACTTCACCAATTTGGACTATATTGTTACGTCCATTACCTAATATCCAAATGAACCTCCATTTTCATTCCAGATTGTACATAATGCGACAAAACAGGACAAAAACCGAGGGGATGAATACTTTCACAAGGCACTGTATATGCACATACAAACATACAAACACACACCCACCCATACCAACCCACACAAAACACATGCACAACAGATGAACATTCAAAACAGAGAAATGCACACACAGGCAATGCAGATACAAAAAAAGATGGGTGTGTGCATGCACATGTGCCCATAGAGGGGTTGGAAGGAATTCCATGAGCCATGTTCTGCATGATGTCTCTACTTGTTTTGCTGTAGATACTTTTACTGGGGGTGGTGGGGGGAAGGAGGGGAGAAATCATCTAATAAATTTGTTTTATTTAAAAAATATTGTTTTGTATCTATTTTGCCTTTTTGCCTGTTGTTTTGTTAAGTAATGCCAGTTTCGATTTTGAGCTCTGTCTCCCATGTCCACTATGGGACATGGGCTCTTTATTTTGCTTTGAATGCTCTAGTCAGCTGTTTTACTTTTTTTCTCCCTATTTTAACCAACAGTTACCCATATAAATTTCTTTTATGCAGCGCCTCCAGTACTACCCTCATCCCCTAGTGAGAAGCTGGCTACATGATATTTTTTCATTTTCTGTATCGATTTGCACCAAATGCAAACATGCTGTTTGCCAAATAATTCATTTTCATCAAGTACGGTAAAATATTTCCTCTGGAATAACCCCATCCAGAATGGCAGTATGGTTTAGATTGACGGAGTTAATGAGATTTCCTCAAACCTCCGCACCTAGAAAGATGCTCTCCCAACTCCACCAGGAAAGGAACCCAGGAGCAAGGATTGTTTAGT
Organism: Ichthyophis bannanicus; assembly: GCA_033557465.1. Classification (NCBI taxonomy): domain Eukaryota; kingdom Metazoa; phylum Chordata; class Amphibia; order Gymnophiona; family Ichthyophiidae; genus Ichthyophis; species Ichthyophis bannanicus. Next base: position 627,820,179 of record CM066031.1, read on the forward strand.
GGCTTCTGCATTTATACTTTTGATTGAAGGTGCAGCCACAAATCACTGACCATGTCACAATTTAAATGTTTATATTGTCAAGCTTCTTTTTGTAACTTTTATAGCTGCAATTTCTTGTTCTCCCATTTAATAAGTCGTTTGCACACTTTACGATTTCAATCAGAATAGATAAGTTTAGCTCATTTTTGAAATGTTAGTAAAGCTTGGATTTCTTGTCATCTGCTCCATCCTCTGCCAGTCACCCCCTGAAGAAACCTGTTCGGGTGAAACGCAATAACAGCGCGATAGAGAGCGTTGGGGCTCATGCAGGGATGAGATGATGGCAAAGCAGCTTTTCAAGCAATACTATATGAGCTAAGTTCTGCTACATATTCTCCTATATCACCTTTAAAGAATTTAATAAGAGAAACAGTTCTTCATGGTTATGCTAAAGGAGTTAATAGTAGCTTGTTTTCTATTGCAACATAATATCTAAGGTCGTTGATGCTAATAGGGCTTTGCTCTGCCAGCTGTGGCTGCCTGGAGTGTTATATCTTGCCCGTCAAGTCTGAGACCTTTTGTTGCTTGCAAACTTTGCGTGCTCACTATGCTTGAAGCTGTTTATTAAACTTTATATTCATTGCATGAAGTTTTGAGTGGGACACAACGACACTTTCTTGTTTTTATGTACAGAGCCCATACTTTTTGTTTTGGCATTTTTGAAATGTGGCAAATTAGTTTAAAATTAGTTTGCCCAGATAACTAAAGAGAAATTAGACTTACCTGCTGATTGTTGTTCGTTGAGGTACTCCAGTCCCATCCCACCCCTCTGGGTAGTGTACCTCTTCCAACAGCTTGGAGACTGAGCATGTCATCTTTTTGATGACTCTAGTGTACTTAAGCAGCTGGCACCGCTTACCAGCCCTGGTACCTACTTACAAAGCAGACTGCGGCGCTCCTGCCCGGCCTTGGGGCTAAAGACAGGAGCGGCGGTCTGATGCTTCGTGAGGAAGGAGAGTAACCTGTATCCAGGGAATGCTGGGTATTGTAGTTCCTGCTCCTCTCGCTCCGAAATAATGAGTTGTAGTTATGGGGTTTCCAGTATTTTTATTATAGTAAAGGATATTGTTCCATCACATGGCAAATAAATGCAAACAAAATAGGTGCTTCAAATGCTAACAGGAAAACTTAGGATAAAGGCAACTTAAAGTATAACTGCTTCTTTTCACTTCTAAGCAAATTACTCACTTTGCCCCAAGAGGTCAGTTAGTTTCACTGCAGCCTCTTTCAGCCACTGTTACCTTCACAGTGCTGGGGAAAATCAGGTGCACATAATTAGAGCTTTCTCAGCAAGGCAATACAACAGCTCCGTAGCATTCAATTCACATACGGTAAAAAGCAGTTTCCTTCAGCTTGGCATCTCTACACAGGAGACCGTGCAATCCATGCTCTCACAATCTGGTAAGTCTGTATTATCTTGTGTTAATTCTTCAAGCTGTATGGAATTACTGGCTTCTGGTAACACTGGCTGTCTTCTAGCTTGCAACTCTAAAAACTGCTTAAAACTCTGTAGGAGCAATTCAGCCTGCTGTTTGTGAGATAGGGAATTGCTATCAGCTATACAACTTCCCTCTGTCTTAAGGCTGTTATTTTTCTCCTCTCTTAGATTAATTGTGTCAGAGTAATTGCTAGTCTCTTTTGCTAATGTTTCACACACAGGAGAGTTAGCTTTACGTTCAGCCTGGAAACTTTGTGGCAATTCACTTACTTGTTGCCATGCCGTTCTGACTTCAGATATCTCCAACGTTCTCCAGCTGTTAGAATGTTCGTTGCTCTCTGGCTCAAACGGTACTTCACAGAATGATTGTTTTCTTTCTTGTGCCTGCCTTGAAGGCTTCCTTTCCCAGGGCTGTGCCTTCCAACGGTTGTCTAATTCAGGGCTAGGTCCTCTCTCCTTGGGACTTCTACTCACTGCCTCTGAATAGAACTTTGCAGGTCTCCTTCCAATGCCAGGTTCCCAAGTATCAGCATACTGTCTTCTGGACTTCCAATCATTCTTCCTCCTCTCCTTCTTTCTCTTCTCTATCTTAATCCCATTCTCATTCTGACTAGCAAAGCCATGCTCTGGTATAAAACCATGTTCTCTCCTGGACACGCCCCTTCCAAGGGCAGGGTGTGCCCAATCAGGACTGCAGGACTCCTCCCCTGGGCTGGTCTCCATGCTCAGCTCTGTGGAATAGAGTCTCTTTCTTCCTTGGTTTCTCAAATAGGCATAAATCCTGCTGAACCTCAGGATTTTCATCCGTTTCCATAGGCTCAGGAGGGCGCTGTTCACCACAAGACTCAGAGAAGCAACAAATAAGTAGTTAAACATTCAACAAACACTTCTATGCCCAAATAGACTAGTATCCCCCTTCATTCCCTGGGAAGGATACCCCGCCTCCCCCTCTAGGATGAGGAGGCCTACCTGTTGAGTGCCTGAGCAACTCCAACTAGCGGGAAGCAAGCCACTGACAGCTCTTCCGATCCACTCCCCTCCCCCCCAATGCCGATTACACCCCACTTCCCAGCTCCTTCTGGCCACTTCCTCCACCAAGGGAACCAGCTACAGGACTGGGGTGTGCACAGATTATCACAGAAAGCACTCAGGAAGGGTTCCGGGACTAGACTGGAGTTCCTCAAGAAACAACAATTAGCAGGTAAGTCTAATTTCTCTTTCCTTATCGTCCCTCCAGTCCAGCACCTTTGGGATGTATCAGAGCAGTTAAACTAATGTGAGGGACCCGCACAACCGGCCTGAAGCACTGCCGATCTGAAACGAGCATCCCCCGCTGCCTGGACATTCAGGCAATAATGCTTAGAGAAAGTATGCAGTGACAACCATGTTGCCGCCCTACAGATCACCACTGGTGGAACTAAACTATATTCTGCCTACGAGGCTGTCTGAACCTTCATGGAATGCACCCGCAACCCCGCCGGCACGGCTTTACCCTTGAAGATGTATGCCGATGCGATTGCCTCCCTGATCCATCTGGAAATGGAGGCCTTAGCTGCCACCTCACCTTTGCACGGCCAGCCAAACAGAATCAACAGATAGTCCAATCTCTAAAAGGATGATGCCCTTTTCACGTACCTTCACAGGGCTCTTTTAACATCCAAGTAGTACAGCTGTGGAGTGGCAGGGCCCACATCTGCGCTCGCCAGATCCGGTAAGGAAATGGCCTGATTTACATGAAATGCTGACACCATCTTGGGCAAAAATGAAGGTACCGGGTGCAAGACCACTTTCTCCTTGGAGAAGAAAAGGAATGGCTCCTGGCACGACAGGACCTGAAGCTCTGAAATCCTGCATACCGCATAAATCGCCACCGGGAATACCGTTTTCAGAGTCAAATCCTTCAGGGAAGCTCGACTCAATGGCTCAAAGGGTTCCCCAGACTGTGCCGTCAGCACCAGATTGAGATTCCAAGGCAGTACCACTGCCCTCCTCAGCAGACGGAGGTGGGTCACCACCCTTAGAAATCTCAGCATGTCTGGGTGTGTACCCAATGGCACCCTGTGGACTTTCCCGTGATAATAGGAAATCGCCGCCCAATGCACCCTTGAGGAACTGGTGGCTAGACTCTTATCAAAACTGGATTGCAAGAATGCCAAGATATCTGGGACAGAGGCAGTGGAAGGGTGCGCCTGCCTCTCTCCACATCACAATTCAAATATGCGTCCTATGTGGATGCACATCAGATTCGTAGACCTCCTATGGGCCGATAGCAAGGTCACCATCACCGAGACCGAATATCCTCTCTTCTTCAACCTCGCCCTTTCAAGGGCCATGCTGTAAGCAAGAATAGATTCACCTGGGGCATGCAAAGCAGCCCCTGAGTCAAGAGGTCCTTCCTACCCAGAAGCCACCATGGACCATCCACCAGTATATTTATTTTATTTTTATTTAATACACACTTATATACCGCTACTTCCAGCGATCAGCAGCGGTTCGATTTCATCTTTGGGGGTTGTCAAATCAAGACTGGGAGGGGGGGATAGTATATACATTAGATCTGAGGGTATATCACAGCACACAGGGATAGTGTCTTGGGGAATGGATTACACATTTTTACATTATACATACATATTTACATATTTATACATATAGCGGTTTCAAAAGTGTATCATTATCTGATTGCTTTGCTACGACTTTAACGGAAACTTAAGTGTCATAGTTGATTGTAGTGACTTTTGAATAGGTGAGTTTTTAGCTCCTTCCTGAAATTGGTAATGTCCTTGATTAAACGGAGCTCAAATGGGAGTTGATTCCAGATAGTTGGCGCAGAGAATGAGAAAGCTCTGCGACTCGTACTTGCTTTCACAGTTCTGATGTTGGTGGGGACTTGCAGGGTGCCTGAATTGGTGATTCTCCTGTCCCTATTTGTAGGTTGCGTGCTGATAAGTGAGGAAAGGAATGAGGGGGCTATGTTATTGATAAGTTTGAACGTGGTTACCAGCATCTTGTATTGTATCCTGGCTGCAATTGGAAGCCAATGTAGCTCGAATAAAATGGGAGTAATGTGTTCAGCAATGCTTGTTCCCATTATGATCCTGGCTGTCACATTTTGGGCCATCTGAAGGATATTTAGTGATTTTTTAGGCAGACCTTGTAAGATGGCATTACAGTAGTCTAGGTGTGGCATGATGAGTGCTTGTGCAACAGATCGAAAATCACAGGGTTCTATTATTTTCCTTAGAGGTTGTATCACCCTATGTTTATGGAAGATGGCCTTGTTTGTTTTACATAGGTGTGTATCCATTTTTAGGTTGCAGTCGAGAGTGACTCCTAGGTATTTGATTTCATTTTTCGTGTTGTACGTGTTGTTGCATAGGGTGATTGTAGGAGGGGGCTTGAAGTTCAGTTTACTGGATATATACATGACTTCTGTTTTCTTGTGGTTAATTGTCATGTTGTTTCTCTGTAGCCATCTTAACATCTCGTCCAGGCAGGTTTCGAGCTGTGTATAATTAGGGTCCGAGGTATCCAATTGTGTGTAAAGCATAATATCATCTGCATAAATGTGGTAGTTGATGTTATGCCTTTTGAAAATGTCACAGAGGTGTTGCATGTAAATGTTGAACAGTAGTGCCGAGAGGTATCCAATTGTGTGTAAAGCATAATATCATCTGCATAAATGTGGTAGTTGATGTTATGCCTTTTGAAAATGTCACAGAGGGGTTGCATGTAAATGTTGAACAGTAGTGCCGAGAGAGCCGAACCCTGGGGTATGCCCTGAGTTTGAGAGAATGCTTCAGCTTTTTCACCATTGAATTGTACTTGTGGCCTTCTGTTCGTTATGTAGGAGGAGAACCATTTGAGGGGGGTTCCCACAATTCCTATAGATTCCAGTTTGTTAAGGAGGATCCCATGATGTACAGTGTCAAAGGCGGCAGAGATGTCAATGAAAATGAGTATAAACATTTTCTTCCTGTCTTCTAGGCCTTTGAGGAGGTTGTTCATTAGCGCTATCAAAAGTGTTTCAACTCCATGGTTTCTTCTGAACCCGTATTGCTGTTTGTCTAGGGTAGCACGGTCATCAAGGTGATCTTGAAGTTGTATGAGTACTGCTTTTTCAATGATTTTTGCCAGGAACGAAATGCTGGAGATGGGGCGGTATGAGGTTGGGTCTTCCTTGTTGAGTGAGTTGTTCTTTAGGATTGGCCTTATTATAGATTGTTTTAGTTGGTCAGGCATAATTCCTTGACTTAGTGACTGGTTTACAATGTGGGATATTTGCTGGTTGATCTCCTTTTTTGCTGCTTTGATCCATGCAGTTGGGCAGGGGTCCAATGGGGAGGTGGTGGTATTTATGCAGGTTAATATATTGATGGTTTGTTGTTCATCGATGTTGTGGAAGGTGCTCCATGTTTGTTCTTGCTCAACCTCTGTTCCTTGGTATGGTGTCTCTACATAGAGAGTGGGTGTGGTGGTAGTCAGCTTGCTTGCGTAGTGGTTTGCCAGAGTTTGTGGATGGATGGAGCTATCTTGATGTTCTGGTAGGGCTGTTTTGGTTAACGATTTTACTAGTGCAAAAGGTTCACGCGGTTTGTTGATGGCTTTGTTTAGAATGTTGGTATGGTGTATCCTCTTTGCTGTATATGAATTAGGTACGCATACCATGGGTGCCTCGGCCAGTCCAGTGCCACTAGAATTACTAAACACCAGTGCGCCTCTATCCGTAGCACTACCCAGCCTATGAGTGCTTGGGGGGGAGGGGAAACATAGGAGAGACCCTCTTCAGGTCACCACTGAATTAGAGCATCCAGACCCTCTGACATCCTTTCTCTTCTTCCGCTAAAAAAACGGCAGGCCTTGGACGATTCAAATGTTGCCATTTAGTCCATGACTGATGTGCCCCATCAGCGGACCACCTGCTCAAACACCCCCTGGTTGAGCTGCCGCTCTCTGGGGTCCACTTGCACTTGGCAGAGGTATTCTGCCATCACATGGTCGACTCTTGCTATGTGCGCTGCCGCTAAAGCCTGGAGACGAATCTCTGCCCCTCTAAACAGCCTTTCAGCCTCCTCCTCCAGGTCTGTACTGCCCGTGCCTCCTTGCTGGTTGATGTAATCCACTGTGGTCGCATTGTAAGAGAGGACTCGGACTGCCTTCCCCTGCAATCAAGGCTCGAAACCTTCTAGCGCCAAGGTCAGCGCTTGCATCTTGAGCCTGTTGTTTGACCGCAGGGCCTCCTGCGGACTCCACTGTCCCTGAACAAGGCACCCTCCACAATGGGCTCTCCAACCTGACAGACTGGCATCGGTCATCAGCGGAACCCACACCAGGGAATCGATTGGCATGCCACCTTCCAGGCTCCCCGGATGCAGCCACCACCTGAGGGCTCTCCTGGTACTGGCAGGGAAGTACTTGGGACAGGGGTTGACTCTGATGGGACCACCGACGGAGCAGAGCCATTGCAGCCGTCGCATGTGCGCCTTTGCCCATGGGACTAACTCGAGAGTGGGCACCATGGTCCTCAGAACCTGCAGATAATGCCACACTGACAATCTTGCCATCTTCAGGACTGCCATATCAACTGTTGTAGCTCCTGCGCCCAGCAGGAAAACCCTGCTCACGCAGGTATCGAAGCACGCTCCCAAATACTCTAGCTCCTGGGCCGGCTGTAATTGCCTCTTGGCCAGGTTCACTCCCCAACCGAAACTTTGAAGGAACTCCACCACCCATGCTGTTGCTCTTTCGCTGTCATCCTTGCACCTGGAGCAGCCAATCATCTAGGTACAGATGGACGAGAACCCCTTCTTTGCAGAGAGCTACCGCCGCCACCACCACCATGACCTTGGTGAAGATATGGGGGGCGGTCGCTATACCAAAGGGCAACGCTCGAAAATGGAAATGGCTCCTTGGTACCACTAAGCGGAGAAAATGCTGGTGTTCTGGAAGAATGGAAATATGTAGATATGCCTCCGTGAGATTGAGAGATGTCAAGAACGCTCTGCTTCCTCCTGCCACTATTACTGATCCCAGCACTTCCATGTGGAAATGTGGCACCTGGAGACAGCGGTTCATGCCCTTGAGGTCAAGAATCGGGTGAAAGGAACCTTCCTTTTTGGGCACCATGGAATACATGGAGTATCGATCGCAGCCATACTGGTCTCGCAGATCCGGTTCCACAGCTCTTAGCTACTGCCACAGAAACCACTGCATCCACTTTGGGCGATCAAAGGAGCTCTTGTTCTTGCTCCGGCAGCGGGTACAGGCACATCATGAATCACACCCCTTTAAGACTGGCCCCCGGCAGATCCCACTCATCCAGGTTCATCTGTCATACTACTCCCTGTACCGGGAAGACTTTCATGATTTCCGCACCACTTAGAGCAGCAGATCCTCCAGCATCTCTTCCTCTGCCAGGAGGTTAGCAGGCATATTCAGGGCCTTGAGGGACTCCAAGATGAGCGCCGGCAGCTCCTCCAGGTGGAACACTCAAACAAATCCGGGCCTTATCCTCCTGTTCTGAGATCTCTCCTTCTTCCAATTCCTCCTGCAGTTCTAGCTCAGTGTCGAGGTCTTCCCCATCCAACCCCTCCAACAATGGCGATTGCTGCCACTCCTCTGAGCTTCTATCCCATTTAGACAACACAGCCCCTGACTCATGCTCTTTTGTGTCTGATACCCTCTTAGCCCTGTGCTCCGGGGCTGAGGAGCCGCTTGCCAAACCCTGTTGATGAAGGCACCTTATGCAAAAGTAAGACAAACTCCGGTGAGAACTCCCCCGGGAGCCCTATTGCTCCCTGGGATTGAGGGGTGGATGGCCCAAGCATCATGCAAGGACCAGGAGCTGGATCCGTTGAAGATAACATGGCGCCCCCCACCTCCAGGGTCTCTTGTGACCGGGAGGGACTCTCCTGCCTCGTCTCATCTTGTAGGCCCTGCTCCAATGACTTAGCATCTTGCGTGCAATCTAGGAAGACGCCTGCCTGCTCCCTGTTGGGTCCCACATATGTTGAGGATTTTTAGATTGCGCTGCCTTGTTGTACCTCAAAGATATGACATGGACTATGCACTGATCCAATAAGACTTTGACACTTTCTCCGAGTAAAAGTTAATATTTTTATAAGGAATACAGCTTCCCTTGCATGCAATAACACCCTTTGAAAATGGAATAGCTAGTATATTCCAAAATACTTTGTAAATAAGTTACTTTAATATGTTATTTAGCTCTTTTAACAGTTTTTAAGACATTAAGAGTGAGTTCTATGTTATAATATAATTGTTTTATAGTCGTTGTAAACTGCCCTTGATCTCTAGAAGGGACAGTATATAAAAGCAAATTGAAAAATAAAATCTGGGCTAAGAGACAAGGGATGATCATGACAGGTTACTCACTGACCAGATGGAAGGATTTCATTTGTTTCCTATCCACTGACTGTGTCTATCTTCTACTTATATACATTTCTTATATGCAGGTACTTCCTGTTTTTCACAGAACAAAACTGTAGCTACTACAAATCTCTATGCAGCACTTTTTCCTGCTTATTTTCACTTTTTTCTTTCTTTTTTTCTGTCTTTAAAAACAAAGAAACCTGCACCTTAACAGGGGAAATAAAAAGGAAACTCTAACTAAACCTATCTTCTTAGTTGTCCCTTCAGTGAGTCCAGCTCCCTGGCTCACTCACTCCTCCGCTGCTTGGAGACTGAGCATACTAGGGCTGGTAGGCGGTGCCAGCTGCTTAAGTACACTAGTGTCATCAAAAAGATGATATGCTCAGTTTCCAAGCTGCTGGAAGAGGTACACTACCCAGAGGTGCGGGACTGGAGGACGATAAGGAAGGGGCCCTTTTACAGAAGTGTGCTAAGTGATTAATGTGGGAATTAGCATGCAGTAACTGTTAGTGTGGGCCCATCCTGCCATGATAGTTACTACGTGCTAATTCCCTCGTTAACTGCACATCACACAATGGGATGATGAATGCGCAGGTTGGGGGGAAAGAAAGGGCACAGACTGCACATTGCAGTTAGTGCTGGGTCATGTCTTTGTACGGTGCTGTGTACGCCTTATAACGCTACACAAATAATAACAAGTAGTAAATAGTACAAACCCCATTCTAATTATCAATGTTGCATTAATTGTGAATACCGCTGCTGTGCAGTAGGGTGCTTTTCAGTGCGGTAACTGCTGGCATGGACCCAACAGTTAGCGTACAACTTTTTCACTTACTACATGTTTAATTTTTACTCAAAATGAGCAATGAGTGAAAAAGAAAAAACAAAAAAAAACTTACCACACCCCCGTAAAAGGAACCCTAAGAAACCTAGATAAAGTTGAGGGGAAGGGAAGCTGAAAATTGCCTGTCCCTTCTTCAAGTAAAATTATCTATGCTGTATTGTGTGAAAATAGATAGATTCCCCCTGTACTTTACAAATGGCTCTACTGAATGTAAAGCCTTTTGAAAAATATGTATAAGGACGTGCAGGTAACTGTAACTGGGAAATTGAAAAAGATAACTGATTAATTACTCATTTGGAATATGTTGATTTAACTAAAGCAGCTGTTGGAAGTAACCAGATTAAAGCACAATCAATGCTCTGACGCAGGTAGAAAGAATTCAGTTTATAAAGCATGTTTACTAAAGGTTAAGGCATGTTTATGAAAATTAAAGTGCATTAACTGCCGCCATAGCACAGAGAAATAAATGGGCCACGGTAGTACTTAACCCTCATTAACTTTCATTCAAACACATTAACCTTTAGTAAACATGCCCCTATGGTGTCAGAAAAAAATTAAAAACCTTGAGCCTGAGTGTGCTGCAACTACAGACTGTACAACAAAAGAAAACCTCCATAGTGAGGGGCTTGACTGTGAAAGGATAGAGGCCTGGCAGAAATAATGCATGAGCAAAGTGCATACACCCCGTCTTTGTGGGTATGAGAGTCCTACACACTATGGGGTCTATTCCATCCCGCGAATAGCGGGGATGGATGTCCCAATGGGACGTCCATCCCCGCTATTTGCTCCCCTGCCATCCTTGTCAAAAGCCTCCCTGTATAAACAAGGCATTTGTACGAGGAGGCTTAGATGGGGGCAAGAAAGGGCGTTCCGGAGGTGGAGTGAGGATGTGGATGGGCGGCCCATGACTCTGGACGTACAGGACCGATTCTGAGGTCTGCCCTGTACATCTAGGGTTGGCAAACTGGACGGGGGACGGCAGGCTTGGGCAGCGGCAGAAAGGTGAGGGGTGCATGGGATTCCCCGCAGCCCGACCCTAGCAATGGAAGGCCAGATTAGGGGTCAGGCTGTGGCAGGTGAAGGCCTGTGATCCACGGTGTCTGACATAAGCAGGCCAGCATGGCTAGCTTGACCTGTAAGTGAAGCCTGTGGAGAGGCCCATAGGATTTCACATCCCCCAATATGCTGCTATTGTAAGATAGAACTCAGTAGAAGTATTGAATTAGCTGAGATAAGCAGAACTGCAGAGCTGAAAGATGGAAAAATACAGAAAAACATGTTTAAAAGTTACTGATAAGAAAAAGTACATCTGTAAGGAATATAATTGGGAGTGCTGACAGATGAGTTGCAGAGCCCTGCTCCTCTGCATGCACAAATTGGCTATATGGCCTTGAGAGTGTGAAAGTAACAAGTTGATGAACTGACCATTGTAATTGGGACTAGAAGGGGGTATGCAGGTGTCATGCCCACAGAAGGGACATAATTGGATAAACTTATCAGTACCGGGACCAATGGAAGGGGTACGGGAGGTACGGGAGGTTACCGGGACCAATGAAATGTTTTTCTATACCTAGAATGGAACAGAAGTCTATAAAAGTTGTTGTAATGCTTGAAAACTTTGCTCAGCCATTTTGAAATTGACTGGTTCGAGACTTGTGCACAAATAAATGATTTGGACCTTCTGAACAGACTCCTGGTATCATTGGTTTGTCTGCGCTTTGCTGCTACATATTCTTGGTGCGTTGGCCGGGAAGTTGTGGAATCAAAGTGTATATAGGGCAATATACCACGACTTTCCGCCTCTATAGGCTTGGTCCTGCCGGGATCGCGCCCTTCCGACGAGGGCTGCTCCCTGGCGCCACCGGTCCCTTGTATCGGAGGGAGCTGGTCGGACCTCGGCGGGTGCCGGGCCCGGTTGGAGCCAACGCCTCGAACCCGAGTGAGGGGAGTCCGAGGTCCAACTCATGCGCCTGCTTGGGAAGTTTGAGGACCGGATCCGGTGAGTATAGTTTTGATTTGGTGTCTAGACAGAAATAGAAAGAGCAGTACTGCCATTGGAACTTGGAATTTGGAATTTGTAATCTCGAGATATTGGGAATTGGTAAGAGAGCTTGATCACCTCTCAAGGAAGGGCCGAGTAACCCCGCATAGGAATTCGCCGGGTGAAACCCCCATCCTTTTTGTAATTGGGAATTGGAAAAAGACTAGTCAGAATAGATAGAAACGAATGCATTTTGGGATACGTTGCTAGCATGATTGTGTGAACGAAGTGTGAATGAGAGGTCTGGCAGCACGGACCAAGTGAAGGCGGACCCCTGAGTAGCGCATTTCCTGACCGGGCGACCGCGTTCAGGTCGCGAAAAGGGGGAAGCGATTGTCGTCTTGTCTTGTTATTTGTATTCCTTATACGTTTCCAGGGCCGTGAGGACCCCTTACCCACGGTCCGACCTCCTTTTCCCTTTGTCTGTTGTTGCGCGCACACATCGAAATGGGAGGGGCAGGGTCTACTAGAAACACTCCATTAGAATGTATGATCGCACATTTTAAAGAGGGATATTCAGGAGATTATGGTATTAAAATGACAGCAGCCCGTTTGCAGATTTTGTGTACTAGGGAGTGGCCCGATCTAGACCCCATCTGGCCCCGAGAGGGAACGTTCAATGTAGAGATTATTCAGTCAATACACCGTAGAGTGCGGATAGCGCACCCCGATCAGTACCCCTATATAGATTCTTGGTTAAGTATTTGTGAAGATCCGCCCCCTGGGCGCAGCGCTGTTATGAGGAACAGTGCAGGATAATGTTAGCAAAAACAGATTCTAGACAGAAAACGGAACAGCCCAAAATGAAAGAGCAGGATAAGAAATCCAGAAAGAAGCCCATTTTGGTAGATCCTGATTCCCCAGAAATGATTCCCAGGCAGCCCCGAACCCCAGGACCGATAAGAGTAGCCCGGCGTCCTGCCCCAGAACCCCAGCGACGGCCGGAGCGGGACCCAACCCCTGATCCACCTCCCGGAGGGGAGGAAGAGGAAGAATTAGCTGAAAGAAAGGAGGATGCCATAAAAAGTGAGTCAGAAGCGGAGGTAGAAGAAGGAGAAAAAGAGAATGCCCCAGACGAGGAGGACAGCGTACAAGTGATTGCCAGTACTAGCAAACTAGCAAAAGGTATACCCAAAGCGAAACCTGTTGAGAAAAAGAAAGTGACCCCTTTGAAGACAATTACAACAATAACCCTTAGATCCCAAAAGACACCTACGGCCAGAATGCTGCCTTTACGGCAAGTCCCGGGAGTGCCCGTAAAGAATGATAATGATGAGGTGGTAGCGGGACCCTTAACTTATGTGTATATCCCTTTCTCTACAACTGATTTATTAAATTGGAGGTCACATTATGCCTCCTATACTAGTAAGCCCCAGGAGCTGACAGAATTAGTAACTACTATTATGGAAACTCACCAACCCACTTGGCCAGATTGTCGCCAGCTCCTGACTACCCTATTCACGACAGAAGAGCGAGCACGAATTAGAAAAGCAGCTATTGAGTGGATGGCAGATAACCCTGTAGCTCCGGGACAGGGGCAGAATATAATAGACCGTCGGGAAGCAGCCCAGAGAGAATTCCCGAATGAGGACCCCCATTGGGATCCAAATACAGAAGAAGGAACCACAGCCCTAGCCCGTTTTCGCCAAGGCTTTTTGCAAGGCCTGAAAAGGGGGGGCCAGAAAGCTATGAACCTTTCCAAAGTTGCAGGAGTTATCCAAGGTATAGATGAGAGCCCAGCAGATTTTCATGAAAGATTAACTGAAGCATACAGAATGTATACTCCCTATGATCCCGAGGCACCAGGAAGTTTATGTATGGTGAATTCTGCTTTTGTAAACCAGTCTCAACCAGACATTAGACGTAAATTACAGAAATTAGAAGGGTTTGCGGGCATGAATGCAACACAGTTATTGGAAGTCGCTCATAAAGTGTATGTGAATCGTGATAATGAAAGACAGAGAGAATGTGATAGAAAGATGAAGAAGAAAGCTGATTTTTTGGCTGCGGCCATAGATGAACAGAAAAGGGGAGGTGTCCCTAGTCGAAGGAGCAGAGGAAGAGGGCGGGGTCAAGGCGGAGGCCGGACCCAGAAGCTAGGCGTGAACCAATGCACCTACTGCAGAGAGGAAGGACATTGGAGAGATACATGCCCGCAACTCGCAGACGCCCAGCAAGATGACGACAACGATCATCAGTGGCGAGAAGAAAGACAAGGCTATCCCCGAAACCGAGGAGGAGCCAATCGAGAACAATTCCAGAGAGAGAGAGGAGGAGGAGCCATTCAAGCATTGGCCACACCGGCCCATGATGAGAATGACGTGGATTAGGACAGACCGGGCTCCCAGTTTGCTTTAGGTCTCCAGGAGCCTATGGTCGGAATACAAATAGGAGACCAAATTATGGACTTTATGGTTGATACTGGAGCACAACATTCAGTAGTAGACAAAAAGATAGCCCCATTTTCTACAAAAGCAGTCACCATTATAGGAGCAACCGGTGCCAAAGCCACAAAGTCTTTTCTTCAGAATCGAATATGCAGTCTAGGAGGACAGCAAATAACTCATCAATTCCTTTACATGCCCGAATGTCCAGTGCCACTACTGGGACGAGATATGTTAGCCAAGCTTCAAGCACAAATATCCTTCTCTGAGGAAGGAGAAATGCAAATGACAGTAAATTCCCAAGCCAAACCAGCAGGAGTAATGCTGCTGACAGTGCCCCGAGAAGAAGAATGGAGGTATTACGTTGATGACTCCATCCAAGACACCTATTTTGAACAAACTTTAAAGAACATCGATGCACCACCTGGAGTATGGGCAGAAGGCAGTCCCCCAGGCCTAGCCAAGCATATAGCTCCAGTGATTGTAACCCTCAAGCCTAGTGCTACACCAGTGCACGTCAGACAGTACCCTCTCCCAAGAGCTGCAATTGAAGGCATTCATCGCCACCTACAAAGATTGCTCGAGTATGGCCTACTGAAAGTATGTCAATCCCCATGGAACACTCCACTTTTGCCAGTAAAGAAACCTGGGACAGATGATTATCGCCCAGTACAAGACTTGAGAAGAGTAAATGATGCAGTTGAGACTATACATCCAGTTGTACCCAATCCTTACACTCTTCTAGGACTGATACCTGCTGAAGCTACCCATTTCACTGTACTGGATTACAAAGAATCATTCTTTTGCAAAATATTAGCCCCAGTAAGCCAAAAATTCTATGCATATGAAAGCCAGGACCCCAACACTGGAAGAGGGGGCCAACTCACCTGGACAAGATTACCCCAAGGATTCAAGAATTCGCCTACCATCTTTAGTGCTGCACTGAATCAAGACCTTTCAAGCTATCCAGTAGCCCCGGGGAAGAGAGTGCTTCTCCAATACATGGATGATCTGTTGATAGCTGCCATATCAGAAAGTGAATGCATATTAGCCACCAAAGATCTCTTGCAGTTACTAGATGAAGCTGGATACAAAGTTTCCAGAGCCAAAGCACAGCTATGTCAAAAAGAAGTGAAATACTTGGGTTTTCGTATAACCCAAGGGAGCCGAAGATTGGGCAGAGAAAGAAAAGAAGCAGTATGTAGAATTCCAACTCCAACAACCAGAAAGCAAGTCCGAGCCTTTCTGGGAGCGGCAGGATATTGCCGAATCTGGATACCCAACTTTGCCCAAATTGCCAAACCACTGTATGAAGCCACAAAAGGAGAAGAGAAGTCGCCACTGGAGTGGGGACTTGAGCAGGATACA
The DNA here is from genome assembly GCA_033557465.1 of Ichthyophis bannanicus. NCBI lineage: Eukaryota > Metazoa > Chordata > Amphibia > Gymnophiona > Ichthyophiidae > Ichthyophis > Ichthyophis bannanicus. The sequence goes on from CM066031.1 coordinate 627,835,679, forward strand.
GCCTTCAAGACGTTAAAGGAAGAATTGATGTCATCACCAGCACTTGGACTACCAGATGTCCACAAACCTTTCCACTTGTTTGTACATGAAGCACAGGGAAATGCCTTAGGCATGTTGACTCAGAAATTGGGAAATTGGGAGCGACCTGTAGCATACCTATCAAAACAATTGGACCCTGTGGCCAAAGGATGGCCACCTTGCTTGAGAGCAGTTGCAGCTACAGCGCTACTAGTGAGCGAAGCAGACAAGCTCACACTAGGACAGAACATACGAGTCACTGTGCCACATGCAGTCCTTGCCCTTATGGAACAAAAAGCAAATTATTGGCTCACCAATTCCCGAATGTTGAAGTACCAGAGTATGTTATGTGAAAACCCACAGATACAACTGGAAGTGAGTCATGCCTTGAACCCAGCTACCTTGATACCCATCAGTGAAGAACTCCCAGAACATGACTGTATAGAAGTCATGGAAACTGTGTTCTCCAGTCGACCTGACTTGACAGATGTACCCATAGACAATCCTGACCAGATCTATTACGTTGATGGGAGCAGTCTCATCCTTGATGGACGACGCTGTGCCGGATATGCAGTCGTCACTCAACACGAAGTAGTTGAATCATCAGCTCTAGCCTCAGGCACATCAGCCCAGAAAGCCGAATTGATAGCACTCACCAGAGCATTGCTGTTAGGAGAAAAACTTGTGCTAAATGTATATACAGATTCCAAATATGCCTTCACTACTTTGCATGCCCATGGAGCTCTCTATAAAGAAAGAGGACTCATCACATCCGGAGGAAAATCAGTCAAATATGGTCCCGAGATATTGATGTTACTTGATGCAGTTTGGGCCCCAACACGTGTAGCTGTCATGCATTGCAGAGGACATCAAGCAGGAAAAGGAGAAGTTGCCCGAGGAAATAGATTTGCAGATGCCTCAGCACGACAAGCAGCTATGACAGGACAAATTGCCCCACAAGCTATGCCAATGCAAGCAGCATTGTTTCCAGTACCTTTGAATCTATGGACACCACGATATACCACCAAAGAACTGGATTACTACTGTAACAAAGAAGATGGAGTACTGAAAGATGGATGGATTGAGCTGCCACCAGAAGAGGGCAGTCAACCTCCTGGACGAATAGTAATTCCTGAACTATTAGGACCATCTTTTTGTCAAAGCTTTCCACGAAGCCACCCACTATGGGAAGAGTGCTATGGAAAAAGCACTCAGACCACATTTCTACATCCCTCTGATGACAACCATATCAGCCTCAGTAGCACGTCAATGTCTAACCTGTGCCAAAAATAATGCCAAGCAAGGCCTTATAACGGCACCCCGAGTTCAGTCAGGAGGTGTCACCCCCATGCACTACCTCCAAGTTGATTTTACCGAAATGCCAAGCGCCAATGGATACCATTACCTATTAGTATTAGTTTGTACTTTCTCTGGATGGGTAGAAGCCTTCCCAACCAGAACTGAGAAAGCCCGAGAAGTTACCAAAGTCTTAATGAGAGAGATTGTCCCTAGATTCGGAATTCCAGCAGTAATAGGGTCAGACAATGGACCCTCATTTGTCTCCCAAGTTACTCAGCAGTTAGCAAAAGCTTTGCAGATACAATGGAAGCTCCACACTGCATACAGACCCCAGAGTTCAGGGAAAGTTGAGCGAATGAATCGTACTCTAAAAGCCCAAATGTCCAAGCTTTGTCAGGAGACACACTTGAAGTGGCCCCAAGTACTCCCAATAGCTTTACTCAGAATACGCTCAGCTCCTGTAAAGTCAACAGGATTTTCCCCTTTTGAAGTTTTGTATGGTAAACCCCCACCAATAGTGCAGGGAGTCAAAGGAAGTTTAGCCCGGATTGGTTCAGAAGTAACCAGACAAGAACTCCTAGCTCTTAGTTTTGTTCTGCAGACTCTCCATACGTGGATCCAAGACCAGTTGCCTATCAACTTGACGGAACCCTTGCATCCCTATCATCCTGGTACTTCGGTGTGGATCAAAGATTGGAAGAAGACACCGTTGGAACCCCATTGGAAGGGACCGTACACCGTCATCCTGTCTACCCCAACTGCAGTAAAGGTAGCCGAGATCGAGAGTCAAGCCCGCCGCTGATCCTGAACCAGAGCAGTGGACAGCAGAACAGCATCTTGATGCACCCTTGCGAGTTACTCTGAGACGGCAACCAGCAGCTTAGACACTTCATCACAAGTGCTTTGCAGTAGCCAAGTCTTTCGAAGAGGATTGCTGTTTTCCATGCAGCAACAGTTTTGTTTCAACGAACCCAATTTGCGTGTGATTTGACACACTACTTTGAGACTACATTGACTAAGCCAGACTTCACAAGCCAACTGAAATTGCTAATAAGTTGGTTAATGTGTACTGGACAACTTGAGGATCTTCAATCAACACTCAGCACCCGTTAAATTGCTTCATTAGCAAACGGGACGAAGAATAAAAGACCGTCGTGATCAAGATCAGCAAGCTGAGGATTCAGAAGAACTCCAATCAACATCAACATGCATCTTTACTTTTGCTTTGCCTTGGTTGTCTTCTTTGGAGGTTTTGAACAGACTTATGCTCTACCTCCATGCACTGCCTGCATTACCTCTACTCGAACTGGACTGAAAGTAACTCAGACTTTGCTTTATCATTCTTACTATACCTGCAAGGGAACAGTGACTCGGTGTATTTATAACACCACTGAACTAAATGTTTGCACTCATGGCAAAATCAAAGCATGCTATAATCCGCATCAGAATCCATCCTATTACACGTTGGAAATAAGATGGAAGGATGCAGATGGACCTATACTAGCTGCTACACCACCACTGAAAGACATTACTAAACCTGCTGTTTTGAATTTTGATGCATGTAATGCCATTAATAGAGATAGTTATTCTACCTGTGGTACATGGGAGAAAGCGTATCGAAATGACCATAAGTATATGTGTCCAGAAGGTGCCACAAATTGGTGGAAGTGTACAGGTAAAACGGGATCAGGCTATAGTACTGCACCAGCGGCAGACTACTATTGCCCGTATTGGGGATGTGTTTTTTATGCTACCTGGAATACTGGTATAACTGATGAGAAAATAGATAAACGAATGGCTACTTTAACCAAGCCAACCACAAATGATAAATGTCAGAAAGATGCTTGCAACCCCTTACACTTACGTATACACAATCCCTATGCTTGGAAACAAGGATACAAGTTTGGGTTACGTATTGCTGGAGGGGCAATAGATCCAGGAACCATTGTGTATATCAGATTGAATACCCAAGCCCACAAGTCATCTAAATATCATATTCATAATACCTTTTATGAAGCCATGCATGTAAATAAGTTTGAGATCCCTCATCCCTCACAGAATTTATTTTTAGAATTAGCTGGAGCAGTAGTATCTAGTCTTAAGATCTCAGATTGCTATTTCTGTGGCGGAACCCAAATGGGAGACCAATGGCCATGGGAAGCCCAAGAATTGAATTATTCTTTAGTTTACAATCAGACTGAATTACACAAGACTACCAGTGAGTGGGTGTTAGCGCACTCAATCGTTGGACGTCTTTGCTATGCCAGAACTGGACCCCAGTTCACCCAGAAGGTAGGACAGCTGGTCTGTCTTAGCCAGAAGTATTATAATGCCACGACCAAAAAGACAGCATGGTGGTCAGGAATTAGACACCCTGAACCTCCTAACCCATTAGCCAGATTTCCTGAACTTGCTGGTTTATGGACTAACCTTGCCAAAGTCCAAGCCTGGCAAGCCCGACCTGGCCTATATTAGATCTGTGGAAACCGAGCATATGCACAACTCCCGCCACACTGGGGAGGAGCATGTGTCTTAGGAACCATCAGACCTTCTTTCTTTCTTTTAAACACTGAACATGGAGAACAATTAGGATACCCTGTTTATACTACCCACCGACACAAGAGAGCACTAAGACAGAAAAGAGAAGCCTTACAAATAGGCAAGTGGGAGAAGTGGCAAGGTGATGAATGGCCACCAGAAAGAATCATTGAGTATTATGGACCTGCCACTTGGAATGATGATGGTATGTATGGTTATCGTACTCCAATTTATATGATTAATCGTATTATTCGCTTACAAGCAGTAGTTGAAATAATAACCAATGAAACTAGTCATGCTCTTACGCTCCTAGCTAGACAAAGTACACAAATGCGCACTGCTATATACCAGAACCGCTTAGCACTTGATTATTTGTTAGCAGCTGAAGGAGGAGTATGTGGTAAACTGAATTTAACTAATTGCTGTTTGAAAATAGATGATAAGGGTCAAGTAGTTGAAGAAATTGCTAAAGATATGCAAAGACATGCTTATGTGCCAGTACAGACTTGGCACTCATTGAAATTTCCTAACTGGTTTGCTAACCTCTTTTCATGGGTGGGAGGATTTAAGACTTTCATTGTTTTGGTACTAATCCTTGTTGCTATTATCTTTTTATTACCATGTTTAATCCCATGTTGTATGCGTTCTAGTCACAATGCTATTGATAGTACAGTAGAGCGGAAGACCGCCACTAAAATCATGGCTTTATACAAAGCCAGCCCTAGTCGAAATCCTTCAATCATGATGTGATTCTTCAAAAGGTGATTTAATTCTCACACCTTATTAAGTAATAGGGTGAGATTAATCAAAGGGGGGAATGTGGCAGGTGAAGGCCTGTGATCCACGGTGTCTGACATAAGCAGGCCAGCATGGCTAGCTTGACCTGTAAGTGAAGCCTGTGGAGAGGCCCATAGGATTGCACATCCCCCAATATGCTGCTATTGTAAGATAGAACTCAGTAGAAGTATTGAATTAGCTGAGATAAGCAGAACTGCAGAGCTGAAAGATGGAAAAATACAGAAAAACATGTTTAAAAGTTACTGATAAGAAAAAGTACATCTGTAAGGAATATAATTGGGAGTGCTGACAGATGAGTTGCAGAGCCCTGCTCCTCTGCATGCACAAATTGGCTATATGGCCTTGAGAGTGTGAAAGTAACAAGTTGATGAACTGACCATTGTAATTGGGACTAGAAGGGGTATGCAGGTGTCATGCCCACAGAAGGGACATAATTGGATAAACTTATCAGTACCGGGACCAATGGAAGGGGTACGGGAGGTACGGGAGGTTACCGGGACCAATGAAATGTTTTTCTATACCTAGAATGGAACAGAAGTCTATAAAAAGTTGTTGTAATGCTTGAAAACTTTGCTCAGCCATTTTGAAATTGACTGGTTCGAGACTTGTGCACAAATAAATGATTTGGACCTTCTGAACAGACTCCTGGTATCATTGGTTTGTCTGCGCTTTGCTGCTACAAGGCTACTGGGAAAGAAGATTGTAGTCAGCGCCGGGGATCGTGGCTCTGGTGCCATGGCAACGGGACGCCATGGCACCGCGGTTCCATTCAGGAGCCTCACTGAGGTAGATGGACAGGTGGCTGTATGTGCAGATCAATCGGAATCGGGTCCCGGCCTAAGAAGGCAGCACTAATAAAAAGAGGCATCAGAGAATAAACCTTATAGCAAATGGGAGAAACAAATGTGTCTCATAAAACCAAAATATCAAGGGCAGTTATCTGCAAATGTTTAAATAAGATGCTGTTACATTTCCATACTGAAGGACAAATTTAAAAAACAAATTTGAAAATTTTGTGGTTTAACTGTATTTATTTATTTATTTATTTAACATTTTTATATACCGCACTATTTATTATCAGCGCGGTTTACATAGAACTACAAAACATCAGATATTATTATTTCTCGGGTTTTTTGACACAATCTTTATCTTAATCTTTATCTTTAAGGATACATTTTTTGATACACTTGCACTAGTGGTTTTATTTTCATTTCACGGAGATTGTCTCCATACATACTTTTTCATATTTCCACCTAGTGCCATTTCCTGGGACCACGGCTTTCCTGCCTTGGTCCTATATTCTTAGGATCGCTAGCAATGATGTCACTTGACATATATGATTGAGTAGAATGGGACCCCCTGATAATTTGTTACATCCTTTTTAGATTTTGTTTTTTTACATTTAATTTGTGACATTTTTCTAATTATCCCCTTTGCATTTCAGTCCATTTTGTTGCCCTCTATCTCGACCTGTTTAGTCCCTCTATAAAACAATTTATAACACAATAGTTAAATCTTACACGAGATCTCTCATTAGTTGGCTGGGATTTTGCCATGGGATTCCCCATCATCACTGCCCCTTTTTTTTTTAGCTCTCTCATAGCTGACAGTGGCTGTTATATTGACGTTTCCTCAATAGCATATTTATATCTATCGGGTGAATAATAGTTTCAACCTTTTTATTCCGTTTCATTCCCATGTTTACATTTCTCATTTATCACAATATGCGCCACTATTTTTATCTTATTATTATTTTTATTTTAATGACATTGGCCTGTTTTTAACCTTTGGTGGCAGGAAAAGTGTTTTAAAAACCGTCTCAGTCAGCTGGCATTCCTTTTCTGGTCATTAGACCTGAGAAATTACTACGGCCAGGGCCGGATTTAGCTATACGCCATGTACGCCATGGCGTAGGGCCCACAGCTGCAAAGGGCCCACAAAAATTGAAGTAGTTAGGCTTTTTTTTTAATAAAATAAAAAAAAAACTGCTGGCTGCCGCCGCGGGGCCCCCTCTGCTGCCGCGGCAGCATGGACTGACCCGCGGGGGCCCCCTCTGTAAGCTCGGTCCCTCCCTCCGTGCCTCCGTGTCTCCCTCCGTGCAGGCTGTTAGAGACGCGAAGGCAGACTGTCTCCTTCTGCCTTCCCGTCTCTGTTAAGCCCGCAGGGCTGATGGGAAATTTCCCATCAGCCCCTGCGGGCTTAACAGAGACGCGAAGGAGACAGTCTGCCTTCGCGTCTCTAACAGCCTGCACGGAGGGAGACACGGAGGCACGGAGGGAGGGACCGAGCTTACAGAGGGGGCCCCCGCGGGTCTTACCATGCGGCCGCGGCAGCAGAGGGGGGCCCCGCGGCGGCAGCCAGCAGGTTTTTTTTAAAAAATAATTTTTACTTTAGGCCGGGGGAGGGGGAGGGGGAGGGGTAGGACTGGTAATTGGGGGGCTGGGACTGGGGCTGGAAATGGGTTGGGACTGGGACTGGGACTGGAAATGGGCTGGGACTGGGACTGGAAATGGGTTGGGGCGATTAAGGCTGGAGGTGGGCTGATGAGGAGGACTGGTAATGGGCTGTGGGCTGTTGGGGGGGGTTAGAACTGGTAATGGGCTTTGGGGGGGTTAAGACTGGTAATGGGCTGTGGGCTGATGGGGGCTGTCTGGTAATGGGCTATGGGGGGGGGGGCAAGGACAGGAAATGGGCTGGGGGTGTAAAGACTGGAGGTGGGCTGATGGGGTTAGGACTGGTAATGGGCTGTTGGGGGGGGTTAGAACTGGTAATGGGGTTTGGGGGGTTTAGACTGGTAATGGGCTGTGGGCTGATGGGGGCTGTCTGGTAATGGGCTATGGGGGGGCATGGACTGGAAATGGGCGGGGGGGTTAAGACTGGAGGTGGCCTGAGGGGGTTAGTACTGTAAATGGGCTGATGCGGGGGGGGGTGTAGAACTGGTAATGGGTTTTGGGGGGTTTAGACTGGTAATGGGCTGTGGCTGCTGGGGGCCGTCTGGTAATGGGCTATGGGGGGCTAGGACTGGAAATGGGCTGGGGGGTTAAGACTGGAGGTGGGCTGATGGGGTTAGGACTGATAATGGGCTGTTGGGGGGGTTTAGAACTGGTAATGGGCTTTGGGGGGGGTTAAGACTGGTAATGGGCTGTGGGCTGATGGGGGCTGTCTGGTAATGGGCTATGGGGGGGGTTAGGACTGGAAATGGGCTGGGGGGGTTAAGACTGGAGGTGGGCTGATGGGGTTAGGACTGGTAATGGGCTGTGGGCTGATGGGGGGGGTTAGGACTGGCAATGGGCTATGGGGGGCTGACTGGAAATGGGTTGATGGGGTTAGGACTGGAAGTGGGCTGATGGGGGGTTAGGACTGGTAATGGGTTATAGGGGGGGCTTAAACTGAAAATGGGGTGATGGGGGGTTAGGACTGGTATTGGGTTGGGGGGTTGCTAGGACTGGAAATGGGCTGATGCAGGGACTAGAAGGGAATGGATGCTGGGTGAGGCTGGAACTAGAAGGGAGCTGATGTTGGGGGAGGATTAGAATGGGATGGGGCTGGAAGAGTAAAATGGAGAAGGGAAAATATTTTGTGTGGGAGGGATAAAAAAATCTACAATTGGCCGGGTATTGGGAGAGTAAGTGGGGATTGAGGATGGAGGGGTAAAATTTGACTGGATGAAATAGGAATGAGGAAAGAGCAAAAGGAGAAAGATTAGTATGTTAAAGCAGATGTAGAGAGAGAATGGAAAAAAACTAGAAGAGAGAAGAAAGGACAAATGGACAGCAGACGATGGAGAGTTAGCAGAAGACATAAAGAAACCAGAAGAAAGTGGCTGGAGCAATTGCAGCTGAAAAAAATGCACAAAAGGTAGAAAAATATCTCTTTATTTTGAATTTATTAATTGGAATATGTCAGCTCTGGTAAATGTGCATCATTAACGTCTGCGCTTTGTTTAGTACAAGAGCAAATTAATGTATAGTTTTATTTCTACAGTGTTGTACATTCCAAGTTTGGCTTTTGGGATTCCCAGTTTAATTATTGTCTTCCTGTTTCTAAAATGTGATTACTTGTTTGGTGATGGTCTATGTTCTGCATGTGTAACTGAGCTGAGGTGTTCTGTTTATATAATTCCTATTTGACATTGCCACTTGTTCTCTTTCCCCAGTAGGTCATGTATTGTTGTTCTCTGAAATGTATTGGTTTAATATTTGCAGTGTTGCCTTTTGATTGGTAGAGTATGGTGCTTTGTGAGTCCTGGTAGTGCTGTTAGGATACGGCGGGTTTGCTATGGGTTCTAAATGGGCAGTGTTTGTAGTAGTTCCTAATGTGTCTGGCAGTTGGCACTGGATTATAGTAATGTAGAAATCTTTTAGTCTTTCTTTATCCATACACTCATTAAGAGGCACGTTTACTAGAAGTTAGTATATGGTAACATTATGCAAATATTTATGCAAATGAGGCCCCTTATGCAAATGAGGCCCACACCCCCCTTGGGCCGCCCCTGCTGGGGGCCCACAATTTTTGTTGGCATAGGGCCTCACTCAAGGTAAATCCGGCCCTGACTACGGCACAATTGTTTGGTAAGTTTCTCTATAACTTTACAATTATTCCTTCCCCAATAAGATCGGATATAGTTCCAGTATGATCAGGTTTGTTCTTCTGTTTTTCAGCGGTATTTGTCATTAGACAGCAGCAGGATTTTAAAAGGTACTCATAACCCCTCTGGAGTGGTTTTAAGCTCGTGTAATGTAATATATTTGGTCCTCTTCATCTCTTTTCCCTCCCCTCGGTGTAGTTACTACTTTGTTGACACCATCGGTGACTCACTATAGATAGTTTTTCTGACATAGCTCACCATGCAGCACCTAGATTCATGTTTGATATCCACATTATATGCACTAAAGTGGTTTATTTGTTTATTGGTTCTTTCTTATAATTTATATTTTATATTTTATAGTATGATGTTTTTATGGTTTTACATTATTGTGCATCAATTTCTTATAGTTTTGTCATTTTCCAATGTTTTTATTTTGTATTTATATTATGAATATTATGTATTTTCATTGTTTTTACTATACTTTTTCGAGGTTTGTTATCCTTTTTTCCCCCTGAAGAACTTACAGGCTGAAACGCGTTGGGGTTTAATAAAAACCTGAAATCTGCCAGTTCTTGTACCAGCTCCTTTGGTTCCCAGCACTGAATATCCAGGTTTAAAGATCAGCGGCAATGTCTAGCCACCCCCACTGAATATCCCCCCTCCTTAGATTCTTCTTCATGCACACTTCAAAACTCCAACCCTAACCTAATTCTGTCAGTGCTTATTTGCCCAAAGCTCAGCAGATTTGGTGACTTCATACCCATGTTGGTAACATTTTACCCCTCTTCTGATGCCTTGGGGTCTTTGTGATAATGCTGGTGCTGCTTTACTCCTCTCTTGAAGCCTTCTAGTCTTCCTGCCAGTGCTGACACTGCTTTTCTCTCTAACTGTAGCTTTGAATCTTCATGCCGCTATTCGTGTTTTTTGCCCCTCTTTGGCGCCATAGGGAATAAGTGCATAGTAAGTATCATGTCAGCACTGTAGCAGCTCGGACCCATGCTAACAGTTAATGTGTGTGAATTCTTGTGTTAACCGCTTCGCACACTTTACTAAAAGGGCCCCTTAGTTATCTGAGTAAAATAATTTGAAATAAATTTTATCTTATTTTTGAAATGTGGCAATTTATCAACCCTGACTGAAACAGCAAAGTGTGCATACTACTTAGTAAATGAGAAAGTGAGGAATTGCAGCTATAATGAAGTCACTGACAGAAGTTGGACAATATAAACATTCACAGTGTGATGTGGGCAATTTATTTATTTATTTATTTAACAGTTTTTATATACCGTCTTTCTACAAGTCAAGACGGTTTACATGAAACAATATAGTACAGTGTATTACAACTGTTTACAAGGAACAAGGAAACAAATAGGTAATATAACAAGATAACAAGTAACAATTAACTATGATACAGATAATATGTACAAATGTGGCGGTAGAACTAACTACCATGATCGGGGATTGAGAACAATGGATGATTTTATACTTAAAAAGATATATTTACAGTTAATTTTGTAAAGAATTGTGGACAAGTTTGGTGGAAGGTGGATCATGAAATTTAGGAGTTAGGGTGGGAGGGAGAAATATTCTAGGAAGAGATGTGTTTTTAGTTTCCTGTGGAATTCGAGGTGGTTCTCGCAGTTGCGAAGTTCGTGGGGGAGCGTGTTCCATAAGGATGGGGCGTAGAGGGAGAAGGCCCTATTGCTAGTAAGTTGTTTACAGTATCTTTTGGCTGTTGGTATAGATAGTAGGTTTTTGGTAGAAGTACGATGTGATCTTGTGTTACTAGGAAAGGTAAGAAGTGAAGTGAGGCAGGGTGCTGATTCATTTACAATTATTTTATGAATCAGGGTAAGGACTTTAAATTTGGTTCTGGGTTGTATGGGGAGCCAGTGAAGGTCGTAAAGGACAGGTGTGATATGAGCACGTCTGGGGTTGTTGGTTATGAGTCTAGCTACCGTATTCTGGGCTAATTGGAGAGGTTGGATAGTATTTTTGGGGAGACCGTGGTAGATTAGGTTGCAATAGTTAAGTGAGGGGATTGTAAGAGACTGACAGACAGTGCGAAAGGAGTTAGGGTTTAAGAGGGGTTTAAGATTACGGAGGGTGCGTAATTTTGCATAGATTAAATTGGTGGATCTTTTTATATGTTCAGTGAAGGAGAGGTTCTTGTCAATGATAATCCCAAGATATTTTACTTGGTTTTTTATGGTAAGTGGGAGATCAACGATGGTGAGAGTTGGAGGAGGGGAGTATGTAAGGTTGGAGAATACTTGAAGTACCTCTGTTTTGGATTGGTTGATTAGAAGATTGTGTTGTGAAAGCCAGGATTTGAGACAAGTTAGACATTCATTGATTTTGGTGAAGCTGGGATTGGAGAGATTAAATGGGGTGAAACACATCATGTCATCAGCATATATTTGGTACTGAATGCCATGTTCCTGAAATATTTTGCAAGCCGGTTGAAGGAAGATATTGAACAGTAAGGCAGATAGGCTAGATCCTTGAGGTACTCCTTGTTTTAGTATAAATGGGAGGGAGGTGTCATTTCCAAGACGGACCTGTTGAGTTCTGGAGTTCAGGTAAGATTGGAACCATTTGAGTGTAGTGTCTCTAAGGCCTATTTCGTGAAGTCTGGTTAATAGTTGATTATGAGGAAGGGAGTCAAATACGGCAGAAAGGTCAAGAAAAATGAGTAAACATCCTTGAGTATAGTTTTGGGTATGTAAGTATAAGGAGTCAAGTAGGGAAGTAAGTAGAGTTTCAACTCCATGATTTCTTTTAAAACCATGTTGGTATAAGTCAAGGGGGGAGTGATCGTCAATGTGGTTCTGAAGTTGTGTTTGGACTATTTTCTCAGTGATCTTTGCCAGGAACGGGATACTGGAGATGGGTCTGTAAGAAGAGGGGGAAGTAGGATCAAGTTTTGTCCCTTTTATGATTGGGGAATAGAAGCACATTTAAGAAGGGGTGGAATGGAACCTGACTTAAGGGAGGTTTGTATTATGCTCAGAATATAGGGGCTAAGGGTTTTACTAGTGGTTTTAATCCAATGGGCTGGGCAAGGGTCTAGGGCTGAGGTTGAGGTGTTAAGGCCTTTTATGACATCAGTTACATTATCTAATGTGATAGTGTGAAATTCATTCCATGTGTTTGGGCAGGGTAAGTTGAGAGGTTGAGTAAAGTAATCTATGGTTGGTTGGGGGTTATATGTTGAAGATGAAGGGGGGCATTTGGAAGACAAGTGGTCAGCAATAGCTTGTGCTGTTATTTTAGGTGGTTGGTTATGTTGGAGGGGTTCATTTATTAGGGATTTGGCTATGGAGAAAAGTTCTCTAGGTTTGTTAAGGGCACATGTGATAATGTTTTCATTATATTGTCTTTTATGATTGAGTGTTTCTGAACAGTATGTTTGAAGTTTAGTTATGTAGGCTATGTGTAAGTTGGGATCTTGGGTGTGTCTCCATTTGCGTTCCAGATGTCTAAGCTCTCTTTTAAGGATTTTGAGGTATGTGGAGAACCAGGGAGTTCTTCTGCGGTGTTTATGAGGATGATGTGTTGGTGGGAGTAGGGAGGCAGTGGATAGGATATTATTCCAATTAGAAATGATGGGGTCAAGCTCTAAGTTGCTGTTTACTAGTAGGTCAAGTGAAGGGATAGTTTGATCCAGGAAGTTGGCTGCATTGAAAGGTTTGAATTTACGACTGTACTGGCGATGGGTAGGAGGTTGATGTCTGATGGAGGAGTATGGGAGGGAGAAGAAGATGATAGCATGGTCAGACCATGGTATTGGTGGATAGAGTGTAGGACCTGGTTATGGAAGCGAGGGTGATGGGGGATAAATATTAGATCAAGGATGTTTCCTTTAGTATGAGTAGGGTGGTGTAAAATTTGAGTAAACTGAAGTGTACTCATTGCTTGGAGAAAGGAGGAGGACTGTGTAGGGGGTGTAGAGTGCAGGTTTAGATCACCTAAGATTACTAGTGGTCATGAGTGGGATTGGGGGGAGCAGGCTGTGTCTAGGATAGAGGAGAGGTCGGAGGAGTCTATCTGTGGAGCTCGGTAAATAAGGTACAGTAATAGCAAGGAGTTAGAGATCATGATAGATTCCATGCCGGATGTGGACGTAGATTCTATAGTGGAGAATTGTAGGATGGATCTGGATATTATGGCTGCACCTCCGCCTCTTCCTTGCGATCTATTACATATGTTAATTGAATATGTATCAGGGCATATCTGATTCAAAAGGACCGTGTCAGAGTCTTGGAACCAGGTTTCAGTGAGGCAAAGTATATCTAGATCATTGTCAATAATGAGGTCAGCAAGCAGGGGGATTTTATTTCTGGCAGAACGCGCATTGAGTAGGGCGCATTTGAGGGGGGAGGGTTGTTGTCGGTGGGAGTATGAGGTTTAAGGTTGGGAGTTAGTGTGATAGGTTTAAGTTTGCATGTACGGCGGTGTTGGTTGTGATGGACAAAATGGGGAAGTGGTAGAGTGGGTGAGCGCCTTGAAGAGTATATTATTGGTATGGGGTTGCTGGTATTTAACATGAGTACATTTGGGAATGTAAGCAAAAGTAGGTAAAGTGAGGTGAGGGTAAGCCATCGTATGAATGAGTATGATTTACGGGTATCCATTATTGAGGTAGATGAAGGTGGTGGGGGATGCGTGCTAGTGGGGAGGGGCAGGGGAAGTGGATATTTTGAATTTTTGTAGTCGAAAGGGTATGTGTTGTCACAGGGGTTGGTCTATTTTCAGTGATTTAGGGTCTATTGTAGTGGTGCTTAGTTGAGGAGATGAATTCCAAGTGGTTTGTAGTACAAATAAGCTCAATAAGCAGAAGCTAGATACATTGTAGGGTAGAGTGATACAATAATTGCAGCTAGGAACTTTGTGGGCAATGATTTAGGGCTGCACCTTCAGATCCAAGATGTAACTGCAGACAGAAAGCACAAGGGCCACTCTCAATGCCTTGAAGTCCTGTTGCCTCTTTGGCAGATGCCTTCCATCATGTTTTAGGCAGTGTTGCTTAAAAATAATGCAAAATCTCATTGTTTGAGTTTAAAATTGTTTGTCCCATTGATTTGAATGGAAACAAATAATTTGAATAATTCAGAATCCAAACAGAAACCAAAGTGAACATTCTTATTCAGTCAGTCATTTATTTATTTCCGGTGTTTGAAGGGACTGTGGAATTCAAAAAACTGATATTTGAACTGTGCAGAGCTCGTGCATAGAGTCCCACAATTCAAATAGGGCATGTGTAAACCAGTGTGAGCTGACCAAGAGAAAAGGGTGGGGGAGCTGCAACCTGACGTGTTAGAGATGGCAGCCTGAGGTCTGTATAGCAAGGAAAGCTCCAGAGCAATTCTGCAGGCAGCGGAAAAGGTGCCACTACTCAGCAGCAGCATGCACTATCTGAAAAAAAGCCAACACTCCTACAAACACAGTTTATAGTGAATAAGTATCTCAGCTTTCTAAGTATTTCTAGTTGCTGTGGTGTTTATTTTAGAAGCCCTGTTCGTGCTTTAAACGTGGATGTAGCAGAAAAACGTGGAAGCCGTGTCCATGTTGAAAATGCAATTTCAGAAAGGTCACGAGATCCATGTTTTCATGCCAGGCACATCGATCTCTGCATGTTTTCCTGGGAGGCATTCTGGGAGCGTTTCACAGCATGGCATGGGTGATGCTGGCATCTGGATGTCTATGATGTATGTCACATAGGCTGGTGATGTGCAGGGCAGATGTTTTTGAATGTGCTAATTTACACTTGCTATAAATCACACAGCAGACTTTATTGCCTTTTGGGACTGTATGTGGCGTTGGTGACTGGAGGAGCTGTGCTTGTAATTCCTTGGCCTGGTTGTCATCTGTGTCCATGTAGGTGTGTTTTGAGCTACCATTTGTATCCGTGAACACATTGTTTGTGCTGGCTATGCTGCAGGGAGCACATGACAGCCACTAGGAGGCACCAATATCAAAAGGTCTACAGGGCTACGACCCAATTCATGGACCTCATTGATGACAGTACCTCACCAGGTTCGGCTTTGACAAGGCCACCATCAACCATCTCTGCCAGGAGCTAGAGCGACTCCTCCGCTCCACTATACAGAGCAGCCAGCCCATCCTCATTCACCTCAAGGTCGCCATGGCTCTCACTTTCCTAGCCACTGGCAGTTTGCAGTCTGAGCTGGCTGTCATTGCAGTTTTCAACCACTCAGCCGTCTTACAGTGCATCTCACAGTTCCTGAGAACCTTTCTAACCCACACTGCAAAATATGTAACCTTCCCTCAGATGGTGAAGCAGATGCACTTAACCAGGATCCAGTTCTATGAGGTGTACAGATTTCCATCCATACTGGAGGTCATCCATGACACACATGTGGCACATCAGGCCCCAAGAGGGAAGGAGGCCACATGCCGCAACAGGAAGGCATTCCACTCACTGAACATGCAGGTCTCCTGCAATGCATAGGGAGAGATAACTAATGTCTTCTGAGGGTCCCAGGTTTCTGCCAAGACTCATACATCCTCACCCACTGGCATCTAGGAGAAATTTGAAAGCAGATAAATCACTGGTAGATGGCTGCTAGGTAAGCCCTGTACCAGCCCATGTCATCAGCCCCCTCCTCCATCCCCTTCCCATCTGCCCCCTACCATGAATATGATGCTGCAATGGTGTGCTGTATAATAACTCACTGCTCTACACAGAGCTTTTGGAGACATCATCCAGGCCACTAGAATGATTGGTATGGAAAGGGGTAAATTGGAGATCTTCCTTCCATAGGTACAAGTGCCAAAATTTGGGAAGAGGGTGGCATGTTCTGTACAGAGAGCAGCCTGATGTACCAGAGCCCATAGTGGTGGTGGAAAGTGGAGGTGCCTTCCTTTTCTTTGTCACTGATGTAGGCTGGAAGGCTAAGGCACAGATAGCTCTGTGGCAGTTTGCAGAGCTGCTGGGGGGTGGGCATGGCGCAAAGGTCTATGAAGTGGCACAAGTCCCTGCACAGCCCCCAGATCTCTTCCATGAGGGTCTCTGATGCCTCCAGCTGTCTCTCTTCCAGATGCATATAGCACTTCTTTATGGTCCGAAATCTTCTCAGCAGCTCAATTTTCTCTTCCCACTGCATCTGGAGATGTTGATTTTGCTGCTGCAGCCATTCGCCACAGTGCAATAACTGATGATGCCATTGACTGGGCTGGTGCACCCTCTACAGACTCCTGACCATCAGCAAGGGGAGATGGCGGTGGAAGCTAATGTCACCTCCCTCTACATCATCTTTGCCCTCCATCTGGACATTGGCATGGCCCTCAATCTCTGTATCCTGATGTCTGTCCTGTCTGGACACCTAGTCCTCCACCTCTGCTTCTGTGCCACCCTCTTCCCTGGCTGCCATTGTCTGTGCTTAGGGTTCCTCTCAGGGAATCTGTCCCAAAATTGGTGCTGCTGCCATTCTGCTTATCTTCAACCATGGCCTCTCCTGTACATACGATATAAAATGCACACAGTCACTATGTGCATGCCTTATGTCTACCCATTGTGAAATCATCCTCACATGGCAACTGTCAAAGATATCCCTTCTGGTCCAGATGTTCAGTATGTGTGACTAAAGATGGCATTCTCAATGGTGGCTAGGACCCCAATGCAGCCCATGCCTAC
Source organism: Ichthyophis bannanicus (assembly GCA_033557465.1). Taxonomy (NCBI): domain Eukaryota; kingdom Metazoa; phylum Chordata; class Amphibia; order Gymnophiona; family Ichthyophiidae; genus Ichthyophis; species Ichthyophis bannanicus. Next base: position 627,852,580 of record CM066031.1, read on the forward strand.
TGGCACCATACAAGTGAGTAGATAAGGATTATTTGAAGACCCATCATGGAAAGGAGCCAAGAACTATGCCCTCTAATGCCACACGCTCTGCATGTCCTTAGCAATGCAGATGCTCTCCAGTGCATAGGGGGAGTAGGTACCACCAGGGTAGAGGGTGAGAGGTGTCCCATGCTCACATCCCATTACCTCACACACACCAAGGCAAATACAGCAAAGACTAATCAGGCTAGAAATGCATGGTGGCCCCAATCCAGGACTGATGATGCACTCTGTAGAGAAAACAAAGTGATCACTGCTATAAAGCGTCAACATAACATACGACCCAATAGAAATTAAGCCCTTAAGAAGTTGTATCCAAAATTAATTTTTTGTCAGACTTCTATATAAATTTCCAATGTAAAGCTGCATTGTAAGAACCACAGAGTCCACCTCATTGCATTCAAATTTTACAAATATTTATATCAATTTTTCTGTTTAGATTTGCTGAAGGAAGGAGAGTCCTAACATTTGCTGGAGTGCAGGGGGTTCCCAAAGAATGTTTGCTGTGATTGCTGTGGAGGAATGTGCCAGAGGTGAGACTGCCCCTTTCCCGATGTCATCAGGAAGTGCCCTCGGGAGCTGAATAAAGGCAGCAGTGTCTTGTGCAGATGCGAGCCCACAGGAACCTGTCCGAAGGAGCACGTGACCAAAGGGGCAATGCTCTTTGGTGCCCCTTCGGTGACTTTGGTGACCCTTGTATGCCAGGAAGGTTTTTTTATCATCTATATTATTATTGTGGATGTTATGCCAAATGGGACAGATAAGCAGAAAAATAAGGATAAGGGCTCTAAAGTAGATGGGTCAGAGAAAATTCAAGGCCCAATGGACAAGCATATTTCCACTGTTAGGGTCCAGATACCCCTTGGCTCTCTGTCTGATTCAGGTAATCTAGTCTATTCACCTGTCTGAAGGGCTACAATTTCTGCGACGCTACTGATGCATTCCATGTTGCAGATGCAACATGACAGCCCCTGGGGGCCTACCACATGCTTGTCATGTATTTCAAACGTGCCCATACTTACCCTTGTTGCCACTACAGCTCTTCGCATATGTACTGCAGCAGTCAGGACCTGGTCCTCTGCATGGCACAGAACTGTGTCTTGATGGCTTCAGTGTCCCACATTATGTGATTAGCTGTCCACTCAGTTTTCTGGTTTTGTCTCACACTCCTCACAACTACTTTTCCTTTTAGGCTACTGGGGTGAACAACCTTGTGTTGAGGGGTTAGAGCTATGCAGGTGAATGAAAGCTATGGCATGTGGACATGCTATCATCTGCCATGCATAGCGCCACATCTGCACTTGCCATGTCCTATTACCCAGCATGCCTTGTGCACATCTGCTCTTTAGGTGTGTGTTATTTGGGCCCTTTATAGCTAGGACGGGTTCTGAATGACTAGACTACCTATGTTTATGTTATCAGTCTCTTATGCATATGTCATGTACAGAGGGGAGTGGCCCTGTCTGGCTGGGCGTTTATGTGCATATATTGCCTTGCCACTATGTGTCCATGGATGCTAGTATTCCCACATATCTCTATATGGCACTACCCAAGATATGTTGCCCTCTCACCATGTGATCAGTTGGTATAATCACAGATTAGCTGACCATGCTATAAAAATGTGACAATGCAGCTGTGTGGGTATATGGCTGTGGTGGGGGAGGCTGCTGTTTGTCAGACAGGGCAAATGCTCATGGCATTTCCATCAGAGCTACTACTAGGGGATCGGGCATCCATATGTGGCTCTTGTGCCTTATGTCCCTTCCCTGACATTTTGATAAGTAGTCTATGCAATAATGATAATGGGGACACCATCCTTCCCATACTAATACTATCAAACTGCATTACTGGCAGGTACCAAACTGTGCTGATGGCTCTGTATGTGAGGGTGGCTGTCATGCTTTATTTATTTACTTTAACTGCTGCTGGCCAACAGAAGCTATTGCTGTAGGTGACTATCTTGTCTTGCCCAAAAGTCGAGGCAGCTCGGATTCCCATGTTTCCAAGCATAACAATGAGTGCCAGTGTGCAGCTAAGTGGCTCCCAATGAGACGTGGGTAAAGTCGTAAGAAAGGTTTTTTTTACCTGGCCGGGGCCATGTGGATCCTCTCCTAGACCCTCTGTGCTGCAGCATGGGGTGCCCTGCGCCCACAGGATAGAGGATTTCCTCATCTGGATCAGGATCAGGGCTTTTGAGCGGCTGCCATAGCTGTGTTGTTCTGTTTTGGGATTTTATACAGCGTACAAGTCACCAGAGGCATGCTGACACGGTTCCACAGGGGACATGGTGCCATGCGCGTGTACACCCAAGTAGGCACGTATGTGTTTTTTGTTCTACCAGAATGCAATTTACACGTGTATAGTAGAGGTGTGGGGGATCCAAAAAAAAAAATATAGATATGCACATACAGTTGCCCATAGGCCCCATGATATTTTCCACATGCTAGAAGAATACACAATTATCTACTTTCAGATGAGTCTGCGTTCCTTGTCGCCAATATGTCTTTCAGTTTTTCCACACGTGGGGCCCATCAATTTCCATCGCGTGCAGATGGATATCGCCACTGCACATTTAAAAAAACAACAACATTGATATCAAAGGACAGAGATGATTTTAGAAGGGGCACGCACAAGCACACCCTCTCTTCTAAAATTAACATGGGTTTTCTGACATTTTTACTTCCACATCCCCATCAACCCCCTAAACAGTCTTTCTAAAATGTGCCTTCACAAGTACAGTTTTCACATGTTTAAAGCTATTGCTGCTGAAAGGACTTAATTCATGCAGAGCTGACAGCTTTTGCCAGTACAAATGCAGTTAGGAAGATGAACTGTATTACAATGGTGCCTCTCGGTGGCAATATCACAAACTGTAGAGCTGCAGGTGAAATAAGAACACTGGCTAAGAGCCCTGCCACTTAGGACATGAGGGGTACAGCCTGCTAGGCCTCTTTTTCACCAAAGACAGAACTGCAAATGATAGCTGAAGTGAGTACAAAAAGATCTGATTTTAAAACATAACATAAAATTCTCCTCCTGTTTGAATCTTGGAACATTTTGACAAATGATGCCAGACTGGGACCCGATAAAACTTTTGAAATGGAATCTGAACTGTTTTCATACATTACAGATATAAAACAATAGGTGAGAATGTAAAATCCAGAGGTGCTTCAGAAGTCCGATGGCACACTGAATTTAACACAAGGTAACTTTATAAGGATATGCCTACATAGGCACTACTTTGTAAAGACAAATAGGCACTATCTTGCCTTTATAAAATACTAGCGAAATGGCAGAAATCACGCCTTATGTTAAGACGCAGACATTTATACCAGCTCTAGGGTATAGTGATTGGGTGGAGGGTCCTGCTCAGGAGGGGGTTCCTGTGTTTTTTCCCATTACTTCTGGGCACTGCTGGAGCCCTTGTTCCATGCTTTGGTAGGCAGCCTGGGAATACTCGTGTTATCTGCCAAGGCATGGAAAAATGATATGTAAGTACTCTACGCATTAGTCCTTTGCGTAAATGCTGGGCAGATGCTGGCCATGCCCCCTGCATTTCTTGTACAGGCTTTGTACTTAACTGCACCTTACGTTACGCACTTAAAGTGTGGTAAGTTCAAATATTTACCACACATTTTAGTAAATAGGCCCCTTTAACTCCTCAACGCTGGAAACTGATGTTAACATTATAACCCCGAAAAAAGATACTCAGTAGATCTTTACCTGGTAATACTCATGCAAATAATCAATTGGATGTAAGTTGTATATAACCTTCCCTTTTCCTCCAAGAAGAAGAAGAAAAGTAAATACAAGAACACAAAGCATCAAAATATTAAAATAATGAATGAAAACATTTGCACTCCAAATGAGCAAAAAACATTCCATGCAGTTATAATCTAAAAGATAAATATCTAAAAACCACCTAACTTAAGGAGCTAATCTTCCTAAATGAAAATTTTCTACCACTGCTTACATACTAAGACTTTAGTGGCCTTGAATAAAGCCAAAGTTAACTCAGATTGAAGTCACAGCACTATTCTTGTTTCTTTAGATCTCAGAGCCACTTCTTATTTGATTAATTATATTTCTTCCTTAGTTGGAAAGGGTTTTTTTTACACCTTAAGGCTGATTACATCAATCAAACCTTATTTAAATACTACTACTGAGCATTTGAATAGCACTAGAAGATGTATGCAGCGCTGCACAGACATGTAAGAGACAGTCCCTGCTCATCAGAGCTTACAATCTAGTCAAGACAGACAACACAGAAGCTGTAGACATGGGATACATCTAGGGGGAATGGTAAGGAAACACAAAGGAGATCAGGTGAGTCAAGATCCAAAAGCGGCAGCAAAGAGGTGAGTTTTTAGCCTGGATTTTTAAAGGGCCAGAGAAGGCACCTAACATACAGACTCAGGTAGTTTGTTCCAGGCATAAGAAGCAGCAAGGTGAAAGGAGCAAAGTCTGGAGTAGAAGAGAAGGGCACAGATAGAAGTGATTTGCTAGAAGAGCGGAGTTCCCGAGGAGGTGTGTAGGGAGAAATAAGAGAGGAAAGGTAGTGAAGAGCTGCAGAGTGAATGCACTTATAGGTCAGCAGGAGAAGTTTGAACTGGATGCAGATATAGCATAGTTACTCACCTGTAACGGGTGATCTCCGGGAACAGCAGGAATTTAGTCCTCACATATGGGTATTGTCGGTACCGACGGAGCCTGCGCGGGAACGCTCCCCAGCGTCCAATCACAACGCTTTTGGGAGCATCCCACAGCGCCTGCGTGCTGCCTTCCCGCCTTTCCCAACTGCCTCTCTCCAGTTGACTTTTAGAGCTGAGACAAAGAGAGAGAGAGCGAGGGAAAGGAAAGAGATGGATAGAGAGATACAACTCCTAGGGGAGGTGGGTGGGTTGTGAGGACTAAATTCCTGCTGTTCCCGGAGATCACCTGCTACAGGTGAGTAACTATGCTATCTCCAGGAACAAGCAGGAATGTAGTCATCACATATGGGGACTCCCTAGCTTTAGGTGCCAGGGAGAGACCCCAGAAGTTGTGTGTCCCTGAGAAGGGCTCCACTTCCCCCCCCCCCCAATGGATCTCTGGCATCCTACCAGGGATGGTGGGTAGGAGTTGATTAGGTATGGAACAGGTGTTTGAGAACAGCCTGACCAAACAAGGCATCCCGGCGGGAATCCTTGTCCAAGCAGTAATGGGCTGTGAAGGTATGAACCGAGGCCCAAGTGGCTGCTCGACAGATGTCGTCAATAGAGACAGAGTTCAGATGAGCCATGGAGGCTGCCATGGCTCTCACATTGTGAGCTGTGACATGGCCCTCCAGAGTAAGGTTCTTACTCTGATAGGCGAAAGAAATACACTGAGCAATCCAGCTAGATAGTGTTCTCTTGGAGACTGGAAGTCCCAAATGAGAAGGATCAAAAGCAACAAAGAGTTGAGAGGACTTTCTATGTTGCTGTGTTCTTTGTAAGTAAAAAGCTAGAGCTCTTTTACAGTCCAAGGTATGAAGATTCCTCTCTGCATTTGATGCATGAGGTCCTGGAAAAAAGACAGGTAGGTAGATCTCTTGGTTGAGATGAAAAGGCGAGACTACCTTAGGCATAAAGTGTGGATGAGTCCTAAGGACTACCTTGTCATGATGGAACCCTGTATAAGGTGGATTAGCTACTAGTGCTTGCAATTCACTAATGCGGCGTGCTGATGTGATTGCAATGAGAAAGATAACCTTCCAAGAAAGGAATTTCAAGGAGGTGGTAGCTAAAGGTTCGAAAGGTGGCTTCATGAGCTGCCCAAGAACCAGGTTCAAGTCCCATGCCACCGGAGGTGGTCTAATAGGGGGCTTAGTTAGGAGGAGGCCTCTCATAAATCTTGCTATAAGAGGATGAGAGGAAATAGGTTATCCATTTAGAGGTTTAAGAGAAGCTGCAATAGCACTCAAATGGACTCTTATTGAATTTGTCTTAAGGCCTGCATTAGACAAATGGAGGAGATACTCCAGCTAAGATTCTAGAGGTATCGCAAGGGGGTTAAGACCCTTTTTCGAACACCAAATAGTAAACCTTTTCCACTTGAAAGCATAAGAACGTCTAGTGGAAGGTTTTCTGGAAGCATAAAGAACATCTTTCACTTGCTGAGAAAGATGAAGATCTTGGAGATCTAGGCCTTCAGCAACCAAGCCCTGAGATGCAGAGACTGGGGATTGGGATGCCATAACATTCCATTATCCTGAGACAGGAGATCTGGAGCAGACCCTAACTCCAGGGAGGGAGCTTGAGAGAGATGCAGAAGCAGAGGGTACCACACTTGCCGTGGCCAATGAGGTGCTATGAGAATCATGTGGCCTCTGTCTCTCTGAAGCTTGAAGAGGGTTTTGGGAATTAGAGGAATTGGGGGAAAGGCATATAGGAAGTCTTGACCCCAGTAAAGGAGGAAAGCATCCCTGGCCTGAGCCCCCTGAGCCAGAATTCTGGAACAGAACCGGGGAGGTTTGGCATTCCACGGACTTGCAAAAAGGTCTATGTCCGGGGTTCCCCAAAGTTGAAATATTCTGGTCACCTGGTCTGCATGCAGAGACCACTCGTGTGGAAGGAGAACTCGACTGAGTCTGTCCGTCCAAGAGTTTTGAACGCCTGGAAGATATACTGCTAGTAGATGAATCTGATGCTCTCTGGCAAAGGCCCATAGTCGCAAAGCTTCGTTGCAAAGCGACAGAGAGCCTGTTCCCCCCTGCTTGTTCACATAGAATATGGCTACCTGATTGTCCGTATGAATGAGGACTGTCTTGTAGCTGAGCAGGGAGTGGAACACTCGCAGAGCCAGGAAAATTGCTCTGAGTCCCAAGAGGTTGATATGGAGAGAACTCTCTTGTGGAGACTAGGTGCCCTGGGTGGAGAAGTCTTGCAGATGAGCTCCCCAACCCTTTGGAGAAGCATCTGTTGTGAGAGTTGCTTGGGGTAAGGGTTGTTGAAAGGGGCACCCCAGCAACAGATTTTGAGTGGATGTCCACCATTGGAGGGACAAAATGAGGCGACTTGTGTTTGCTATTTTGTCTGACAGGCACCCTGATGCCTGGGTCCATTGGGTGGATAAAGTCCACTGAACTGCCCTCATGTGGAGGCGAGCATATGGAACCACATGTATGGTGGATGCCATGTGGCCCAGCAATTGCAACATTTCTCGAGCAGTTAGATGAGGCTTTAGCACTGCTTGAGAAGCTAACTGCACCAAGTGAAGGCAACGGGCCTGGGGAAGATAGGCCCTTGCCCTTGTGGTATCCAGAAGAGCTCCTATGAACTCTAAAGATTGAGTGGGAGTCAGACTGGATTTTGTGATGTTTATTACCAGCCCTAAATACTGAAGGATATGCATTGTGCAGGATAGAGAAGTCTTGGCCTCTGACTGTGTTGGAGCTCGAATGAGCCAGTCGTCCAAGTAAGGGAAGACGAATATTCCCAGAGTGCAGAGAAATGCTGCTACCACAGCCATGCATTTCGTGAACACCCTTGGTGCAGAGGCCAGACCAAAAGGAAGCACCCTGTATTGGTAGTGCTTTCCTTGAAAAAGGAACCGAAGGAACCTTCTGTGGGTTGGATGGATGAGTACATGGGTGTACGCATCCTTGAGATCTAGAGAACAAAGCCAATCCTGACTCTGAAGGTATGGAAGCAGAGCACCGAGAGAAACCATCTTGAATTTCTCCTTAACAAGGAATTTGTTCAGTTCTCTGAGATCTAAGATAGGTCTGTATCCCCCTGTTTTCTTTGGGATAAGAAAATAAGGGGAATAGAACCCTGTGCCCTGTTGATGAAGAGGCACTTCTTCTATTGCCCCTTGGGCAAGAAGGATGGCAACCTCATGACCTAAGAGGTTGATGAGAGGTGTCGGAGAATTGAACTGCTTCACTATTGTGTGAGGGGGCATGCTTGAAAAATGAAGTTTGTACCCCTCTTTTATGATGGAGAGTGTCCAATGCTCTGCTGTTATTTGTCCCCATCTGGGGGCAAAATGACACAACCTTCCTGGAATGGTGGATGGTTCTGGACCTTCCAGAACCAGAAAGGCTAAGTTCTCTAGCTGAAAGTCAAAGGCCCTGAGGAGGCTGAGGCTGCTGGGCCGGTGGAGGCCTAGCAGCCTTTGCTTTCTTCTGTTTGGGTGGTTGCTGACATTTGGTTGAAAACTGACCTGCAGAAGATGCCTGCTGACTATAAGCAGGATAAAATCTTTTCACTAAATAATGATGAAATATCAATAGATATCTCCCCACAAGAATTAGCTCAATACTATAGCAACAAAACAAACCTACAAATAACACCATCAAATATTACTCAACCACAAATTAAAACACAATTAAAGCAAACTACAGTTGATAACTGGACCAACTTCAACTTAATATCAAAAACTACTCTCAAAACTACAATAACTAACATTAATACAACAACTTCATACCTTGATCCATGCCCAGTTGATTGGATAAAGAAGACTTTCCCAATACTCTCTTCTTTCATTCTACCTTTAGTGAATCTATCCTTGCAAAAAGGCTATTTACCACCATCCCTCAAACATGTTCAAATACGTCCTATACTTAAAAATAACACATTAGATAAACTATCCCCAAAATCTTACAGACCTATATCAAGTATTCCTTTTATGGCTAAACTTATTGAAAAAATTGTACAAATTCAACTACAAGATTTTATTGACACATTAAACATTCTTGATGAACATCAATATGGCTTTAGACCCTTCCATGGAGTAGAAACCTTACTAACGATCCTTTATGACACAATATTAAGAGGTATCGATAATACTAAACAAGCCTTTATTCTTGTTTTCCTTGACATATCAGCTGCCTTTGACAGTGTTGATCACTTAACAATGTTAAACAGACTTCAAAAAATTGGTATAACATCTACTGTTTATAATTGGTTCAAATCCTATCTATCAAACAGAACCCAAAATGTAAGAATCCACACCCAAATATCTAACACCTTCAAACAAACTCAAGGTCTTCCGCAGGGATCTGCTTTATCTGCACTATTATTTAACATTTACTTACAACCAGTTTGTAACATCTTTAAACGCCACAATGTCTTTTATCATATTTACGCCGATGATATAATGTTCTACCTCCCATTTGAAATCCCACACCCACCTCTCCAAAAAATAACAGAATGTTTTAATGAACTAACTGAGTGGCTCAAAGAACAAAATCTACTTATCAACTTTACTAAAACAGATATTTTATTTATCACTAAAATCAAACATATATACCCCCAAACACGATTACACTAGATACTCATGAAATTAATATAAAAAAAGAAGTAAAATATTTAGGTGTGATACTTGACAATAATCTAAATATGGATTCACATATAAAATATTTAACTAAAAATATACATTACAAACTCAAAACACTAAAACAACTAAGACCTTTGATTCTTCTACAAGATTTTATTAACATAATTCATGCTATTATTACCCCACATTTCGATTTTGCAAATACAATACTTAATGGTATTTCGAAACAAAATATTAAAAAGATACAAATAACTCAGAACTTAGCTGCTAGAACGATTATGAATATAAGCCCACTTGAACATATTACACCAATTTTAGCTGAACTTCATTGGCTACCAATTTACTCCCGAATCAAATATAAAATTCTTGTCACTACATTTAAACTTATAAATAAACTTGCACCATCTGCACTAAATACACTGATTAACATTGACATTGATAAACGATCTCAAAGGAGCAGAAACATAAATACTTTAACAATACCAAAAGATTTTACAAAAGCCAGAAAACAAACTAATAAGAGAGCTTTCTCACACTCTGCTCCAATACTCTGGAACAATTTACCTGACAACATTCGCCTACTGTCTGACATAAAAGAATTAAAAAAAAAATTAAAAACTCACTTATTTACATTACACTATAATACACTCCCAAAACAGAATTCTCAAAGGGATACAGGCTAACATTTATTTGTAATATTATATACCCTATTTTCAAAAATAAACGACACTAATACACTAATTTAACCATACTACACACTCATTTACATGATGATTAATAATTTAACTAGCAATGTATATATGTTCTAATATGTTATACTTGTAATGTTACAATTTTCCTTGTAATTTATAATTATCTGTTCTATGTAAAATGTCCTGGTATATCTCATACCAATTAACCTACTGTTACATGTAAACCGCACTTGAAACAAGGGAAAGAGCGGTATATAAATAACTGTTAAATAAATAAATAAATAAATAAAAGATGTTTTCTTGAACTTCTTTCTAACAGGATCAGCAGTAGACTTGGATAGTCTATCCAAAGTGGAATTTTCAACATCCATTTCATTGGCTTTTTCCTGCCAATCTTTACCAAACAGGTTCTCACCCGTACAAGGGATATTTCCCAATTTATCTTGCACCCAGAGCTCTAAATCAGATGCCTGGAGCCAAGCAATTCTACGTGCACCTATGGCAATAGCCGAGGCTCTGCTGATACACTCAAAGCAGTCAAAGGCTGCACGGTTGGAAAATTTAGAGACATCTTGGGCATGTTTGACCCAAGTGAGAAAGTCCTGTCTTTTATCCTCAGAAATGAAAGGACTTAAAGTCTGTAAATTATCTGTGACCTCCTTTAGGAACATTCCCATGTAGAGACTATAGGAACTGATTCTTGCAGCAAGCATGGAAGCTTGAAAGACTCTACGTCCAAAAGCATCCAGGGTTCTGCATTCACGTCCTGGAGGATTAGATGCATATCTTTTTGCACTTCTAATCCTTCTCATAGCTGACTCCACCACAATAGAGTGGTGAGGAAGCTGAGTTTTATGGAACCCAGGACAAGGAGGGACACGATACATAGTATCTAACCTACGAGAATGAGGAGAGGTGGTAAGAGGTGTTTCCCACATCCTCAACATGAGATCATAGAGAATCTCATGAATGGGTAAGGTAGCTGCCTCTTTAGGAGTTTTGGGATATTGTAAAATGTCCTACTCCTTGGCCCTTGGCTCTGTTTCAGGGGCCACAGTAATGGACAGGCCCCGAGCCACCTCCCTGATGAAGTCTTGGAAAAACATGTCCTCTGGAGGAGACATCCTGCGTTTAGGGGAGGAGGACTCCTCTGGAAGAAGCATATCTGCATCAACAGAACTATCAGAATCCTCAGATTCTTCTGAGGAGTCGAAGTATCGTCTGTCCGGATGCTCTTCCAAAGCCCGATAGCCGTACCGACCAAGGTCGGTACCGGGAATAACCGGTACCGGAGAATCGGTACCGGAGGTCATCGTAGGACAGGGTACCGGCATAGCAGACACCGATGCCGATGTCGATGCTAGCGGTACCGGTACCGGTACCGATGCCGATGCCGTAGCCGGTACCGGTGGAGTTGTCTGCCGCGGTACCAAGGGCATCGATGCCGCAAGGAAAGCCACTAGACTGCGTTCCATGGTCAGAATTCTCTGGTCCACAGACGCCGCCAATGCCTGGAAGTCGGTATCGGTGGAGACCACCAGTACCCCAGAGCATGGCACCAGGAGATCTGTCGAGGCCGAGCCATCGAGAACATCCTGGAACCCCGATAATAGTGCTTTAGAAGCCGAAGCCTCCCGCCGGGGTAATTTTTCCAGTGCAGAATCCTCGAGGGCAAGCCCAGAGGCATCTCGATGCTTAGAAGGAGATCTACCCTTCAAGGACCAGCTGGATTTATGTTTAGATACCTGAGATCCACGGGAGGAAGAAGCAGCCCTGGAAGACGTCGATGCCACCGAAGCTGCATCAGAGGGAAACAGGGTACTAAGCTTGGCAGCTCGGTTCTGCCGACCTCTTTTAGACATCATGGCACAGGACACACAGTCTTTGATGGAGTGGTCAGGACCTAAACATTTTAGACACCATTCATGGGTGTCGGTGACGGAAATGGTACCGCCACACTTGGTGCACTTCTTAAAAACTGAGGCAGGTTTTTCCATGTTTGAGGTAAAAGTTTTGGGCCTAAGGCCCAAAAAGGCGTGTGCACCTGAGGAAAAGAAAAAAGAAGATTTTTTTTTTTTACAGAAAATAGAAAAGAAAAACCAGCGGTACCGGTAGAGCGTCGAAGAAGGCAGATGCGACCACAAAAAGAAAGAAAGAAAAAGGAAATTCTTCTGCAGTGACAGGAACACGACCTGCTGGCTCCGTGGCAAAAGAAGAACTGGAGAGAGGCAGTTGGGAAAGGCGGGAAGGCAGCACGCAGGAGCTGTGGGATGCTCCCAAAAGCGTTCTGATTGGACGCTGGGGAGCGTTCCCGCGCAGGCTCCGTTGGTACCGACGATACCCATATGTGATGACTACATTCCTGCTTGTTCCTGGAGACAGATAAGAAGCCAATGAAGTGACTTGAGAAGAGGGGTAATATGAACTTGATGAGGCTGGCTGAAAATTAACCGCACGGCAGAGTGTTGAACAGACTGAAGGAGAGAGAGATGATGCAGCGGGAGCCAGCAAGGAGTAGGTTACAACAGTCAAGACCGGAGGTGATTAAGGAGTGGATAAGTGTCTTAGTAGTGTGTTCAGAAAGGAATGGGCAATTTAAATAAATAGATAAAATAGTAACTTATGCATTAGTTCTAAACACTTGGATTACTCTAATTTGTAGACTGTAGGGCTCCAACAATATTCCATTAAGCAATTACTGCATTTAAGTTAATCCATGTTGCACATTGTACAGATCATGTGACACCATTATTGAAGAATATTGGTTACCCATTTCTTCCTGTATTAAATTTAAAATTCTGATATTGAACCATCGTGTACTCTATACAGGATTTCCTCTATATCTTTCTGCTCTTTTAATTCCATACAATCTCTATTGACAGTTGTAACAGTGCAGACCCTAAACAACCCGAGAAAATGCAGTTCAGTATAAAGGAGCACAGGAAAAGTGACAGGGTAAACAAGGAAATGTCAGATGGTTACCGTGAGCAACCTAGAAACACGTGCAAAAGCCCAATGAGGACACACCCAGCCAGCAAAGGAAGGGAATTCACTTTACCTGACAGGGTTCAGCTGGGTGGGGGTGGAGCAAGGAAACACTGGGATAAAATAGGCTCCCAGACAATCAGAGAGAGAGAGGGAGAGGAGTTGAAGCAGCCACAGACACACTCTGAGAAAATACAGCAAAGGCAGCTAAAACCCTGGGAAGCATGGAGCAGGTATGAGAATGTAAGAGAGAGTGACAATGAGGCTTTGGAGCAACTAGAGAGCCAGCGTGAAGGTCAGAGGGGAACCGAAGACCTGAGTGAAGCAGAGAGATATCAACAGCCAGATAGTGTGTTTGAGCCAGAGAGACGCAAGAAGACTGCAGTTGCAGGTTCCAGTGCACAGAGTGAATGCAAGAGTGATTTGCCATATGAAAGAAGACAACCCTGGAGGTATGGAAATAGGCACACAAGGTCCCACTATCTAGAGGCTGAAAATATCCCTTCTTCTGGTTTTAAAAACCCTAGAAGAAAAAGGTTTTACTTACCAGATAAAGCTGAAGAGTTTTGTAGTCATTGTAAGCTCACAGCTCCCTGTGAAACTCCGTCACGAGCTCTCCAATCTAGCTCAGCTGGGTTACAAAAGGGAAGCCTGAACTGGCAGAGAAATTCCCTTAATTATCCCACTAGCAGAGCAAACCAGGAGTTGAGCTATATTCTAAAATACCAGCAGGGGCAGTGCCCTGAAAAGCTCAACTCTAGAATACAAGGTAATTCCCAGAGAGACACTAGCTCTAAGGAAGAGAGGAACTTCCTGTCTGACGAGGTTAACCAGCCATTCTCCCACGTTACTGCTGAGGTCCAGAATGAACCTTCCAGTCAGCCGGAGTTAATGGAATATCAAAATGCAGAAGAGTATGATATGCCAGAATTGATGGACTGCTCTTTGACCTTGATTGAACCTGAGTTCTCTCTCAGATAAGTAATTAGTTTGTGTCCTAGCTTTAATGTTATAAGCAACAGGCTGCAGCTCTCTCTAAGTGAAGCAGATATAAGCTGTGCTGTCAGCTACAGGAGAAAGAACCATATTGAAGTATTTAAGCTGTTTTGTTCTTTTCATTTATTTGTTGTTTTGGAAGCTGAAGGAAGCAAGTTCTGTTTGCTTTTGTTACTTTATGTTATATGTCCAAGCAAGGCATTTAATTTATGTTCCTGAAGATAAAGTACCCTCAAGGGACGGGGAATAAAACCCTTTAATTTGGAAAGAAGTGTTTTGTGGTTTATATCAGTGAAGGCACAACTACCACCCTCCAGAGCCTTGCAATACCAGTAGCTACCGCTTGGCCAGAGAGGGCACGACATAAATGGCGTAGAGAAGAGGATAAAATTTTCGGGGGCATAAGAAGGATTTGCCTGAAAGGACATTGCTGAAAGGCAAAAAAGAAGTGTTTTAAAGCACTAATCAAGGAGGATTCGGCTGGTAAGGCGGCCAGCGGTGGAAAAGACCCCTTCTCACATGCTGATGTCACCAGGAGACTAAGGTATTGGTAGCCTGGGTAGACGGGTATAGGATACCGTGAGAAAAGGGGAGCCAAAAAGAAAAAAAACAACCTTTGTGTGTGTGCCGCACTTGGTGGGTCTCTTCTCTTTTATTTTCAGGTGCAGCAAAAAGGAAGATGGATCCCCAAGATCTATGGGCCTGGATGAATGAGCAGCAGGAGAAGCAGGCCACGATGCTCCAACACCTGCAAGAACAGTATATGACTACACTGAAGGAACAGCAGAAACCATTGCTGGAAGCCATGACAGCGTTACTGGAAAAGGCTCGGGAAGACAAAGCTACAATACCGCAAGTAGAAATGAATACGGGACTTGTATGCAAACATTTAGGGCGGGCAGATAACCCCGACGATTTTATAGAGGCCTTTGAACGCATTGCAGAGAACTCAAAATGGCCTGTGGAACAATGGGCTATGCATTTCTCAATGACTTTGAGTGGCGAGGCCTTATCCGTTTTTAAAACCATGCCTGCCAGTTTGGCGAATAATTATAATGAAATTAAAAAGGCCGTGAAAGACCGCCTTGGTCTCACGCCCAGACACTACCGGAGATTATTTAGAGAGGCAATAATAATCTAAAACGAGACTCCGAAAGCCTTATGCCAGAGGCTCAAGAACCTAGCCTATAAGTGGTTGGATCCTGATGGCAAAACGTTTGAGTCCATACTTGATGAGATTGTCCTAGAACAGTTTTTGATGTCAATACCAGGTGAAATGAAAACGTTTTTAACTCTGCAAAATTGTTTAAACACAGTTGAAGCAGCTCAGATGGCTGAAGTGTTCAGGGAGGCAGCACATACTAGTACTTTTAAGATGAACCTTTCAAGAGGTGCGAGTGTGACTGGAGTGGATAAGTGTGAAAAGTACGCGCGAGATAGAGTGACTGCATATGACCCTAGCAAGGAGGGCAGAGATAGGAACACTAGAAGATGCTACAGATGTAACAAACCTGGTCATGTGATAAAAAATTGCCGAGTTAAAACAGTTCTTATGGTAGGGGCAGGAAAATCAGTTCCAAAAGGAATATTCCTGCAGGTACAGGTTGAGGGGGCAGATGCTCTAGCCATAATGGATTCAGGGGCGGAGCAAAGTTTAATAGCCCGAGAATTTTGGGAGACTCTGAAACAGTCTCGCCCAGTAGCCCCAAAACAAATAGAAATAAAATGCGTACATGGCGCACAGCTTCCTTACCCTTTATCCCAAGTGCAGGTAAAAGCACTAGGAATAGAAAGGAAGGTGCAAGTAGCGGTGATCCCTGGGCTGCCCCAAAAATTAGTTTTAGGCAGGGACTGGCCTTCTTTTACAGGTGGGTTGAGTCAGGGAATAACCATGAAGGCAGGTTTAGTTTCAACGCGATCCCAGATCCCCATAGATACACCCCAAGAAACTCCCGTAGAGGAAGTAGAAATACCTACAGAAAAAGGGGAAAAAGAAGTTCCTGAGGAAAAGACAGAAGAGGCAGAAGAGGTGAATTCGCTACCTAATCATGATGATTTGGTGCAGAACCCTGAGGGAGAAGGTAAGAAAACTAGGGCTAAAAAACAGCAGGGAAGAAACAAAAGAGCCCACGAGAGAAGGGAGTTAGAAATGGGAGAAGGACTACCCTGGGTCCCTGCCGCCCTTGTACAAAAATTTCCATCGTTCCCAATGGAGCAGAGAGCAGACCAAGCTCTCAAAAGAGCTTTCGAATGGGCCCAAGAAGAGCGGGAGGTGTTGCCCCGGTTCTTGTTGGATAACAATATTTTATATAGAGAAGGTTGGATCCCTATACCGGAGCGGTGAGAAAGCAATTGGTCGTGCCGGTGGCCTTTAAGGCAGTAGTTCTACGCTTAGCCCACGACCATCCGATTGGGGGGCATAAAGGTGTTCAAGGAACCCTTGATCAAATTTTAGCACGTTTTTATTGGCCTGGGGTGTATCAGGAAACAAAAAGATACTGTGATGCATGCCCTGCATGTCAGAGGGTTTCTGTATTTAAACCCAAAGCAGCCCCCATGATAACATTACCCACCATCGCTGCCCCTATTAGAAGAATAGGGATGGATATCGTAGGCCCTTTAACAAAAACACCCAGGGGTTTTCAGTATCTCTTAGTCATCGTGGACCATGCGACCCGATTCCCATGGGCCATACCCCTTAGAAACATCTCTGCTAAAGTCATAGCGCAGGAGCTAATAAAGCTATTTTGCGAGGTGGGGTTTCCCCAGGAAATCCTGACCGATCAAGGCACTAACTTTGTCTCGAGATACCTTGCGAGAGTTTGGGAGGCGTTTGGGATACGCCACATTAAGACATCGGCGTATCACCCCCAAACCAACGGGCTGGTAGAACGCACCAACCAATCGATAAAACACCTATTGCGAAGAGGATTAAGAAAGGATGAAATGAGAGAATGGGATACATTACTTCCCTTCGTAATGTATACTTGCCGAGAGCGGGTACAAACCTCACTGGGAGTATCCCCGTTTGAATTATTATTTGGGAGGACGCCAAGGGGGGTGTTAGACATCTTAAAGGATGAATGGGTAGAACCGAAAGTGCCAGAAGTAGGGATTCCTCAATTCCTGAAAGAATTGAGGACACGCTTAAGAAAAACATCCCAAGCCTCAGGGGAGAATCTAAACCGTAGTAAACAGCGCCAGAAGCGTTATTATGACAGGGATACACAAACTAGAGAACTGGCAGCGGGCGACAAGGTTCTTATCCAAGTAGCGGACCCAGGTCCGAAATTCGAGTCTCGCTGGAAAGGGCCAGCTGTAGTAATAAAAAAGATAGGTTTTGTATCGTACTTAGTGGAGAATGACAGAGGGCGAAGACAAGTATACCACGTAAACGTACTAAAACCGTGGAAAGAAAGGGTGGCTACGGCCAATTTGGCCTATCATGAACAGCACTGTTGGACCCCGCAAGGGATTACTTGCTGTCCGCTAAAAACTACGGCAGCAAGTAATATTTTAAGGGGGGGAATATGTAACAGTGCAGACCCTAAACAACCCAAGAAAATGCAGTTCAGTATAAAGGAGCACAGGAAAAGTGACAGGGTAAACAAGGAAATGTCAGATGGTTACCGTGAGCAACCTAGAAACACGTGCAAAAGCCCAATGAGGACACACCCAGCCAGCAAAGGAAGGGAATTCACTTTACCTGACAGGGTTCAGCTGGGTGGGGGTGGAGCAAGGAAACACTGGGATAAAATAGGCTCCCAGACAATCAGAGAGAGAGAGGGAGAGGAGCTGAAGCAGCCACAGATACACTCTGAGAAAATACAGCAAAGGCAGCTAAAACCCTGGGAAGCATGGAGCAGGTATGAGAATGTAAGAGAGAGTGACAATGAGGCTTTGGAGCAACTAGAGAGCCAGCGTGAAGGTCAGAGGGGAACCGAAGACCTGAGTGAAGCAGAGAGATATCAACAGCCAGATAGTGTGTTTGAGCCAGAGAGACGCAAGAAGACTGCAGTTGCAGGTTCCAGTGCACAGAGTGAATGCAAGAGTGATTTGCCATATGAAAGAAGACAACCCTGGAGGTATGGAAATAGGCACACAAGGTCCCACTATCTAGAGGCTGAAAATATCCCTTCTTCTGGTTTTAAAAACCCTAGAAGAAAAAGGTTTTACTTACCAGATAAAGCTGAAGAGTTTTGTAGTCATTGTAAGCTCACAGCTCCCTGTGAAACTCCGTCACGAGCTCTCCAATCTAGCTCAGCTGGGTTACAAAAGGGAAGCCTGAACCGGCAGAGAAATTCCCTTAATTATCCCACTAGCAGAGCAAACCAGGAGTTGAGCTATATTCTAAAATACCAGCAGGGGCAGTGCCCTGAAAAGCTCAACTCTAGAATACAAGGTAATTCCCAGAGAGACACTAGCTCTAAGGAAGAGAGGAACTTCCTGTCTGACGAGGTTAACCAGCCATTCTCCCACGTTACTGCTGAGGTCCAGAATGAACCTTCCAGTCAGCCGGAGTTAATGGAATATCAAAATGCAGAAGAGTATGATATGCCAGAATTGATGGACTGCTCTTTGACCTTGATTGAACCTGAGTTCTCTCTCAGATAAGTAATTAGTTTGTGTCCTAGCTTTAATGTTATAAGCAACAGGCTGCAGCTCTCTCTAAGTGAAGCAGATATAAGCTGTGCTGTCAGCTACAGGAGAAAGAACCATATTGAAGTATTTAAGCTGTTTTGTTCTTTTCATTTATTTGTTGTTTTGGAAGCTGAAGGAAGCAAGTTCTGTTTGCTTTTGTTACTTTATGTTATATGTCCAAGCAAGGCATTTAATTTATGTTCCTGAAGATAAAGTACCCTCAAGGGACGGGGAATAAAACCCTTTAATTTGGAAAGAAGTGTTTTGTGGTTTATATCAGTGAAGGCACAACTACCACCCTCCAGAGCCTTGCAATACCAGTAGCTACCGCTTGGCCAGAGAGGGCACGACACAGTTAAGATCTCAAATGCAACTGTTAGTGATTCCCTCCTATCAACATAGATATTAATGGATTTCTACTGCAGCGTTTGCTTACAACGCACCTACATAGTGGAATATCCCAAGATATTCGTTTTCAAAGTTCATATCAAAAGTTTAAGAAGCAGGTGAAGACGTGGCTTTTTGAGGACATCTATAGAGGATATCTTAAATGGACTGCTAATTTCCTGATGTATGCTGGGTATTTGTTGTTATATGACTTCTGGGGACATATTTAAAAGGATTAATGCTGTTAGAAAATCTGCTAACAGCGTTAATCCCAGTGAGCGGGATATTCAGTGGGACATAGCCATTTTCTGCCACTGAATATGTGGTCTTCATTATAAAGCATATGAGGACAGACTTAAAGATCTTAATATGTACACCTTAGAGGAAAGGCGGGATAGAGGTGATATGATTTAGACGTTTAAATACCTCTGTGGCATTAATGCACAGGGGGAGAGCCTCTTTCGATTCAAAACACGCTCTGCTACGAGGGGATATGGGATGAGGGTGAAAGAGGATAGATTCAGGAGTGATATACGGAAATATTTTTTTACAGAAAGAGTGGTGGATCCATGGAATAGTCTCCCAGTGGAGGTGATAGAGATGAGGACAGTATCTGAATTCAAAAAAGAATGGGACAAACACAGAAGATCTCTAAAGGAAAAAAGGGGACTGTTGTAGTGGTTGATATGGAAGGCCATGTGGTCTTTTTCTGTCGTCATGTTTCTATGTTTCTATCCCCTCAACACCATTGCACACCTAGATGCTAATCACGTAGCATCGAGGTATTCCAGGGGTAGTGCTCGACTTAACTGGTCAACGGTGATATACAGCCACTGGCCAGTTAACTTAAACTGGCTAAAGTTAAATACCTAAAAGGCTAGTCAAACTTTAACCAGTTTAGCTATCTGCCAACAGCTGAGCATCACCGCTGTCCAGTTAGCTAAACCACCAACTGGGAAACCAGACATTCAATGCCTGTGGCCAGATATGACACCAGCATTACATATTCAGGTCCAATTTAAAACGACAATGGCCAGCTGCTTTATGAGTGCTGACCACCACCACTGAATATCAGCCCCCCTGTGTTTTGTATCTTTTTAAATGTATGTAATTGTCTTTATTAATATTTGTAGCTACTTGAACCCTATTGTAAACCGTCTTGATGACTGGTATAGTGTGCCTTTGGCAGTATAACAAATGTTTCAATAAATAAATAAATAAAGTGTAGTTACTCACCTGTAACAGATGATCTCCGGGAACAGCAGGAATAAGTCTTCACATATGGGTATCGTCGGTACCGACGGAGCCTGCGCGGGAACGCTCCCCAGCGTCCAATAGGAAAGCTTTTGGGAGCATCCCACAGGGCCTGCATGCTGCCTTCCCACCTTTCCAACTCTCCCTCTTCAATTGAGTTTATAGCTGAGACCAAAGGAGAGAGTAGACAAAGAGAGAGAGATAGATAGAGACAACGCCTAGGGGAGGTGGGTGGGTTGTGAAGACTTATTCCTGCTGTTCCCGGAGATCACCTGTTACAGGTGAGTAACAACACTATATCCAGGAAAAAGCTGGAATGTTGTCTTCACATATGGGGACTCCCTAGCTGAGAGATGCCAGGGGGATGACCCCAGCAAACTGCAAACCCCAGGTGAGATGGGTCATACTTCCTCCCATGGATCCCATGGCTTCGAAACCCGGGACGGCGGGTAGGAGTTGTACTGAAAGAGATGCTGGAGCACAGCCTGGCCAAATGAGGCATCCCAAAGGGAGTCCTTGTCTAAGCAATAGTGGGCTGTAAAGGTGTGTACCGAAGCCCAAGTGGCTGCTCTACAGTTGTCATCAATGGACACAGAACAAAGATTAGCCATTGAGGCTGCCATTACTCTCACATTGTGAGCTGTGACATGGCCTTCGAGAGAAAGTCCCTTACTCTCATATGCAAAGAATATGCAATTTGAAATCCACCTAGAGAGAGTTCTTTTGGAAACTGGAAGTCCCAAATGACTAGAATCAAAAGCAACAAAAAGCTGAGAAGATTTTCTATGTTGCTTAGTTCTTTGAAGGTAAAAAGCTAAGGCTCTTTTACAATCTAAGGTATGAAGATTCCTTTCTGCATTAGAGGCATGAGGCCTAGGGAAGAATACAGGAAGGTAAACCGCTTGGTTTAAATGAAAAGGCGAAACCACCTTTGGCATAAAGTGAGGATGAGTCCTAAGAACTACCTTATCATGGTGAAATCTTGTATAAGGAGGATCCCCACTAAAGCCTGTAACTCACTGATGCGTCTTGCAGAAGTGAGGGCAACTAGGAAGATGACCTTCCAAGAAAGAAACTTTAGAGCTGTAGTGGCTAAAGGCTCAAAGGGCGGTTTCATGAGCTACCCAAGAACAAGATTCAGATCCCATGCCACCGGCGGTGGCTTAATGGGAGGTTTTGTTAAAAGTAAACCTCTCATAAATCTCGCTACGAGTAGTTGAGAGGAACTAGGTTGTCCATCCAGAGGTTCGTGAAAAGCAGCAATGGCACTAAGATGGACCCTTAATGAATTGGTCTTAAGACCAGAATCTGATAGATAGAGTAGGTACTCCAGAAGCGATTCGACAGGCGCCATATGGGGGTTAAGTTCTCTTTGAGAACACCATACAGAGAATCTCTTTCACTTAAAGGCGTAGGATCGCCTTTTGGAAGGCTTCCTGGAAGCCACAAGGATATCCTTTACCTGTTGAGATAGGTTGATATCCGGGAATCCTAGGCTTTCAGTAACCAGGCCCTGAGGTGCAGGGACTGGGGATTCAGGTACAATAGCATCCCGTTTTCCTGGGAAAGAAGATCTGGAGCACATCCCAACTCCAGAGGTGTGGCTTGAGAGAGACGCAGAAGCGGAGGATACCACGTCTGCAGTGGCCAATGTGGAGCTATAAGCATCATATGACCTCTGTCTCTCTGAAGCTTGAACAAAGTTTTGGGAATGAGGGGAATGGGTGGGAAGGCATAGAGGAAGTCCCGACCCCAATGGAGGAGGAAAGCATCCCATGCCTGAGAGTTTTGAGCCGGAATTCTGGAACAGAATCGGGAAAGTTTGGCATTCTGTGGACTTGCAAAGAGGTCTATATCTGGCGTTCCCCAGATTTGAAACACTCGAGCAAGCTAGTCTGAGTGCAGAGACCATTCGTGTGGCAGCATATTCAACTGAGTTTGTCTGCCCAAAGATTTTGAATGCCCAGAAGATATACCACTAGAAGGTGGATTTGAAGCTCTCTGGCGAGGGCCCATAGTCGCAAAGCTTCGTTGCATAACGACAGAGAGCCTGTTCCAACCTGCTTGTTCACATAGAACATGGCCACTTGATTGTCGGTCTGGACCAGAACTGTCTTGTAGCTGAGATAGGCCTGAAAAACTCATACAGCATGGAAAATGGCTCTGAGCTCCAGGAGATTTATGTGAAGACAAGTCTCCTGTGGGGTCCAGAGACCCTGAGTTGATAGATCGTGCAAGTGAGCCTCCAAAGCCAACTTGGACGCATCTGTTGTTAGGGTGGTCTGGCATAGAGGCTGCTGGAAAGGAGAACCCACAAGAAGATTTTCCAGTGACTGCCACCATTGAAGGGACAAAATGAGACATGTGGAGTTTCTGATTTTGTCCGTTAGCCGACCCGAGGCCTGTGTCTACTGAGAGGATAGGGTCCACTGGGTTGCTCGCATGTGAAGGCGAGCATAGGGAACCACACAGACCGTGGATGCCATATCCCCCAGAAGCTGAAGCATCTCCTGAGCAGTCAGGAAGACCTTCATAGCTACTTGGGAGGCCAGCTATACTATACAAAGACAACGTGGCTATGGCAGGAAAGCCCTTGACTGCCTTGTGTCTAGATGAGCCCCTATGTATTCTAGACACTGAGAAGGGGTGAGATGAGATTTTGGGAGGTTTATGACCAGTCCCAAGTATCGAAGGATTTGCATGGTGCGAGAAAGAGCGAAGCTGACTCCTGGAGCTGTTGATGCTCGAATGAGCCAGTCGTCTAAGTAGGGGAAGATGAATATTCCTAGAGTTCTCAGGAATGCTGCTATTACTGCCATGCATTTTGTGAAGACTCTTTGAACAGAAGCCAGACTGAAGGGAAGAACCCTGTATTGGAAGTGTCTTCCCTGGAAAAGGAATCGAAGGAATTTCCTGTCAACTGCATGGATAAGAATATGCGTATATGCATCCTTTAGATCTAGAAAACATAGCCAGTCCTGACTCTGAAGATATGGCAGGAGTGTTCCGAGGGAGATCATTTTGAATTTTTCCCAGAACAGATACTTGTTTAATTCTCTGAGTTCTAGTATAGGCATGTGTCCCCCTGTTTTCTTTGGTATGAGAAAGTTGGGGGAGTAGAATCCTGTACCCTGTTGGGGTATGGCTACCTCTTCTTTTGCTCCTTGAGCAAGAAGTGATGCGACCTCCTGACCCAAGAGATTCATGGCAGGGACTTGAGAATTGGACTGTCTTATAATTGTAGGAGGGAGCATACTGTGAAAATGAAGTCTGTACCCCTCTCATACAATGGACAGAGTCCAGTTTTCTGATGTTATTTGTTGCCATCTTCTGGCAAAATGGCATAACCTGCCCAGGATGGTAAGGGGTTCTGGACCTTTCAGGGGCAGAAAAACTAAGTTCTCTAGGAAGGAGTCAAAGCCCCTGAGGAGGCTGAGTCTGTTGAGCCAGTTGAGCTCTTGGAACTTGTGGCTTCCTCTGCTGTCTGTTCTGTTGTTGTCCCCTTTGGGGAACATGAACTGGACAGTGTCCCTGATGGGTGTAAGATGGATAAAATTTCTTTTTCTTGTTGAAAAAGGGTTTCTTGACTGACTTTTTCTTTGCTGGGTTGGCTTTAGACTTTGATAGTCTGTTCAAGGTAGTATTTTCAGATTCAATCTGATTAGCCTTGTCTTGCCAGTCCTTGCCAAAGAGATTTTCTCCTGTGCAAGGAATATTTCCCAGTTTATCTTGCACCCATTGTTCTAAGTCTGATGCCTGAAGCCAGGCAATACGACGTGCACTGATGGAAATAGCAGATGTTCTGCTAATGCATTCAAAGCAATCAAAGGTTGCACGATTTACAAATTTAGAGAAATCCTGGGCATGTTTGACCAGAGTAAGGAATTCCCCCCTTTTTTCTTCAGGGAGAAGAGGCTCATGAGCTCCAAGTCACCTGTAACTTCTTTGAGGAACATTCCCATATAGAGAATGTAGGAACTAATCCTGGCTGCCAACATGGAGGATTGGAAACATCGACGCCCAAAGGCATTGAGTGTCCTCGATTCACAGCCCGGAGGATTGGAAGAATGTGTTTTAGCACTGTTAATCCTACACATCGCCGATTTCACTACCATTGAATGGTGTGGTAACTGAGTCTTTTGAAAGCCAGGACAGCTTGGAACTCGGTACATGGTATCGAGCCGTCGAGAGTGTGGAGACACCGTCAAAGGAGTTTCCCACATTCTTAGCATAAGATCATGCAACATTCTGTGAATAGGCAGAGTAGCTGCCTCTTTAGGAGCCTTAGGGTACTGAAGAATTTCTAATTCTTCCGCTCTAGGTTCCTTCTCTGGAGTCACCATGATTGCAAGACCTCGAGCTAAATCACGTATAAAATCCTGGAAGGACATGTCTTCTGGAGGAGACATTCTTCATTGAGGAGAAGGAGATGGATCCTCAGGAAGGATAGCTCTAGTACCGGCAGAGTCAGAGTCATCGGAATCGGAAGATTCGAAGTATCTCTGCGCCGAGTGTTCTTGCAACGCACGGTACCAGTATCGCTCGAAGTCAGTATCAAGGTGTCTCGGTACCGATCCGTCGATACCTGAGATAGACTCAAGGCTCGGCATGGGGCAGAAGTATACCCGCCGAGGCACTCGGTACCAGTACCGGTGTCGGTACCGATACCTGTGGAACCGTTTGTAGCGGTCTTAGCGGTACCGAAGCTGCTAAGAGGGCCGCTAGACTGTATTCGATAGCAGGGATTCTGTGATCCATCGCTCCTGCCGATGCCTGGGTGCCGGTACCGGTAGAAGCGGCTATGACCCCAGAACATGGCACCAGTAGTTCTGCAGAGGTGGAAGCCTCTGGAACATTTTGGAGCCCCGTTAATGCTTTGGAGACCAAAGCCTCCCGCCGGGGCTTTTTTTGCCGGTGAACTTTCCTCGAGGGCAACGCCAGTGGCATCTCGATACTTGGAAGGAGATCTACCCTTTGAGGACCGGCCAATCTTAGAAGACTTAAGTTTAGTTACCTGAGATCCATGGGAGGAAGATGAAGCCCCGGAAAATGTCGATGCAACTGACATCGTATCTGCAGCAAAAAGTGTACCGAGTTTTGCAGCTCTATTCTGCAGGCCCCTCTTGGTCATTTTTCTGCAGGAGAGACACTCCGATTGAGAATGGTCAGGACCTAAACATTTAAGACACCATTCATGGGTGTCGGTGATGGATATGGTACCGCCACATTTAGAACATTTCTTGAAACTACTAGCTGGTTTCTCCATGTTTGAAGAAAAATGGGCCTAGTGCCCAAAATGGCGCAGTGCCCCGACAGGGGAAAGGCTCCTGAAAGAAAAATCTTTTAGAAAGCTGGCTTTTTTTTTTTTTTTTAAAAAGAAGAAAAGAGAACCGGCAGTACTGGCAGGCGTCTAATGAAGGCAGACACAATCACAAAAAACAAAAGAATAAGGATAAATTTTTCTGCGGTCACAGGGTATGCATCCTGTCAGCTCTGTGGAAAACGAAAAACTGAAGAGGGAGAGTTGGAAATGCGGGAAGGCAGCACACAGGCACTGTGGGATGCTCCCAAAAGCTTTCCTATTGGACGCTGGGGAGCGTTCCCGCGCAGGCTCCGTCGGAACCGACGATACCCATATGTGAAGACAACATTCCTGCTTGTTCCTGGAGATTTAAAATGATCTACTACTCCGCTGACTGATGAATCTGGGAGTTGGGACAGAGTTCTTGAGTGATTCAGGTCATACCTGGACAACAGATCATTACAGATTGACTGGATCATCAGTTCTTCAAAGATTGCTTCTAAGATTCTCACTTCAGTGTACAATACATTCAGATCCCAATCCACTAACTCAGAAAATCCATTCCATGTTACAATACATTCAGACAGACAGGAGGGAAAAAAACTAGCTGTCTCAGCACATCATTTGCTACAGCAGACCCTAGAAGATTTTTCGTTGTTTTCAATGTTCTAAAGAAGACAGGAAGGACTTGGAAGAATACAGACAGATAAACAAACACCGCTTGTCACTTGCGTTCCAGGGACTCCAGGCCAACGGTTTTACCCTCTCCAGAGACTGGGACGTCTTACAAGCACATAGGTATTGTGGAAGAAAATAAAAGCAAACAGATACGCTCTCCAGGAATTCCCCACTTAGTTCAACTTTAGCAAAGAATTCTAATCAGTTCAGCTCCAGGGACCATAAAATCTACTGAAGTAGCCAGTAATGAAAGAACAGTGTTTGCTAAAGACTAAAACTAAAAACACAGGACAGAGTTAAATGCATTATACCTAACAGCCTATCTGATCAGAATACTGAAACTGAACTAGACCCACTCCCCCTTGGTTATTTAATGCAGCTGCAGTCAGCTCCGTCATTCACCTTGATCTAGAACTTGTAAAGTAATTCATTTCAAAAAGATACTTAGAAAGCTATTCTTCAATAGATCTAATTGTCACCCTCTCTGGTCTGTGAGCACCCCAGATAAGGGGATCATCCCCGTTTTTCTATAAATATTCTCCATAGCTGTCCCTATTTCTAAAATCTGTAAACCTGGTGTTTTCACTGTTTGGGGACAGGGGCAATTAATTTCGCCTTTTACCAATAGCAAATTGAACCTCCTTATATACAGAGGCGCACGTAATTTCACTTTTAGGTGGAAATCCAAACCTCGTAGTTAACAGAGGGGCGAAATTACTAATCCAGGACTCATACAAACATACACCTCTTGCGCTTCGTCCAAACCCAGCCAATCCCCTCGCGGGGGTATGGAAACGTGGATAAAGACACACACTCGCTTCATATCAATGATATGTACAGTCTCAAGCGTACACCAATCAATCCTAGAAAAAGAGACCTAATGTCTGGGCAAAACTTTCTTTCCCTAATCATTCCCTAATGTTACAACTAAATACAGAGACACTCTAACAGTTTTCTTACATAACAAAATATTAATTACATACTTACCCACCACTCGAACCCGGGCAAGTCTTCTGTCCTTTCATACAGACAGGGAAACTGAACACTCACCAATAGAGTCATCCTAGGGTATCAAAATCTCTCTCGACGTCACTCAGAGCGGTATTCCCATCTTCTCTACCAGCAGAAGGAATCCTCTTCTCCTAATGAGAAGGTATTCTCATCCCCTGTTTTTTTTATGTGAAAAACAGGAGGTAGTCCCTCTGACAAATAAAACAGCAGTCAGAGGAGTCCTTGGGCAATTTAGAAAATTTAGAGGGGCTTCAGCACCAATAATTGTGGCTTCTGGTTCCCACAACGGTTGCCCAAATATCACCAATCAAAGAATTACTTAGACAGCAGTTGCTTTATCTACAAAGACTTTTATTCCAGCATCATGCAGAACAGCAAGGTCTGTCTATAGAAATGGCAGACAGTACTTTCTCTCTCTCTCTGTGAAGGGGGAGAAAATACTGCCCAACAATCCCCCAAAATGGCTGCCTTATATACATTTCTCCTTGTCTCAAATGTCTGCTTCAAATTAGCCTCAGTGAATCCATCATAACTACTTAGGTGTCACTTTTCCCCAGGGGAGAATCTCTTTACATTTGTACATCTGGACCTGCTCTTAGATCTGCTCATTTATGCATGGCCTGTGACCTCTATACATCTGGATCTGCTTTTAGGTCTGCTCATCTATGCCTGGCATGTGACCTCTGACCCTTCCTGTGTTTTTCCTTCTTGGCACTAATTGAAACCGTGTAGAGCTAAAGAGAGTGCTTTTGTGCTCATTAGTTTGAATTCTTTGCTTGACCTGTACTTTTTGCTGATATTACTAGGCCCAATATTCTGCATACTTCTATCCAGAATATGGTTACCCAGAATCCTCTATAGCAGGCCGCATCCATTATCTTATGGCAAGCATATACTCTCATATAGCTATTGTCTTCTTGTCTTCTGTGCCATCCATCCTTCTGTGTAGTTTCACCAGGCAAGGGTTCAGTCATATAAAGCCAATATATAAGCAGACCTAACTCAAATTTCCCAACAGAACATAAGAAATGCCATACTGGATCAGACCAAGGTCCATCAAGCTCAGTATTCTGTTTCCAACAGTGGCCAATCTAGGTCACAAGTACCTGGCAGGTTCCCAAAAAGGTAAACAGATTCCACGATGTTTATCCCGGGGTAAGCAGTGAATTTAATAATGGTTTATGAACTTTTCCTCCAGGAAAAGCCAGCTATATTAACAGCTTTTACTACATCCTCCAGTAATGAATTCCAGTTTGATTACTCGTTAAGTGAAAAAAATTTTCTCTTATTAGTACATGCACTACATCGCAGCTTCACTGTGTGTCCCCTAGTATTTCTACTTTTTGAAGGTGTAAATAACTGACATACATTTACCCATTCCACTCCATTCATTTATTTATAGACCTCTATCTATCTCCCCTCAGCAATCTTTTTTGCAAGTTGAAGAACCATAATCTTTTAAGCCTTTCTTCATAGCGGTATCCTTCCATCCCCTTTATCATTTTGGTGATTCTTATCTGTAACTTTTCTATTTCCAATATATCCTTTTTAATATATGGTGATCAGAACTGCACACAATATTCAAGGTGCGGTCGCACCGTGGAGTGATACAGAGGCATTATAATATCCTTCATTTTATTCTCCATTATGATTCCTAGCATTCTATGTGCTTTCTTGGCTGCCGCTGCACACTGGGTGGAGGGTTTAATGTATTATTCACGATGACACCTAATTCCTTTTTCTAGGTGGTGGTTCCTAATGTAGAACCTTGCATTGTGTAACCGTAGTTTGGGTTGTTCTTCTCTAAGAGGCACATTTCACAATGGGATGTCCAAGTGCAAACTGGGATGTCAAAGCCAGAAAGTCTGAAAAAAAAGCAGGCATATGCAAGTTGAGACATAATTTTGGAAACGTGAACGTGCCCGATATGCACATGTAATCAAATGACTACACAGATGTCCTCAGGATAGCATTTCAAAACCAAGACGTCTAATAGCATAATGGTTAGAGTAGTGGTTTAAGAGCAGAGTGGTCAAAGTTCAAATCACAGTGTGGGCCTTTGTGATCTAAGGCTAGCCACTTAATTCTCCATCTTCTCTACACTCTCTGGCTGTTTTAAGGTGAAAACAAGCACTGTCCCGATGCCTATTCATGCCTGCAAATGTCTGACATTTCTGAGATCGAACAGAGACGTGCAAGTATATTGCCATTCCCTGGACATGCCTTTGCCACACCCCCCATGCCTACTTGAACGTTGCTGCATCGGAGACGTCTGCGAATGTCGTTTGTGGAATGACTACAGAAACGTGTCTGTGATTTCAACGTCCATGTGCATGTCTTCAGGATGTCCAAATCATGAGTAAACCTTTTAAAATGACCCTTTAAGTGCATAACTTTGCACTTGTCCACATTAGATTTCATTGCCATTTGGACACCCAGTCTTCCGATTTATCAAGGACCTCTTGCAATTTTTCACAATCCTCTTGTGTTTTGACAACTTTGAATAATTTTGTGTCATATGCAAATTTGATCATCTCACTCCTTATTCCCATTTCCAGGTCATTTATGAATATATTAAAAAGCAGGGGACCCAGCACAGATCCCTGGGGTACTCCACTATTCACCTTTCTCCATTGGGACAACTGGCCATTTAGCCCTACCCTCTGCTTTCTATCTTTTAACCAGTTCCTGATCCACAATAGTACACCGCCTCCTATCCCATGACTTAATTTTGCCAAGAGTCTCTCATGATGGGCTCACTCTTTTTATTCTTTTCATCATGCCACTTTTTATGTTAATTCAGTGTCTTCAAGTTATCAATTTTTCATATGCAGATGACATACAGATCTTACTTAGCTTTAAAACCAGGACGGTTGACCTCAGTTGTCTTTTCTTGTTTAGATGCAGTTGCTTTATGCCTCAAAAAGCACAAATTGAAATTGAACCCAGGAAAAATAAGAAGCTTTCTGGTTCTCAAGGAAAAACTCTTCTCCCACTTAAGGGCCAGCAATTCTGAATAATAAGATTGCACTTAAAGACTGTGGGGCTAATATTCAGTACTGGTGGCTAGGTGCATTTAAAATGTTTAGTCGCCGATTCAGAAAAAAATAAATATTCAGTGCTGGAACTTGTCCAGCACTGAACTTTCTTTCATCAGTCAGCGCCTCACTATCCAGTCAGTAGCAATATTCAGCCGCTAGTTGGACAGCAATAATCAATTAAAGTTGGGACAGCGCTGCAACTGTCCTAATTTTACATAGAAACATGACAGCAGGAAAAGACCATATGGCCCATCTAATTTGCCCTTCCATATCAAGTACTATAGTCCCTTTTTTTTTTTTGGAGATTTGTATTTTTGTCCCTTGCTTTCTTGTATTCAGATAGATAGAAACATAGAAATATGATGACAGAAAAGACCACATGGCCTATCTAGTCTGTCCTTCCATATCAACAACTACAACAATCCCCTTTTTACCTTTAGAGATCCTCTGTGTTTGTCCCATGCTTTTTTTAATTCAGTTACTGTCCTCATCTCTACCACCTCCACTGGGAGACTATTCCATGGATCCACTACTCTTTCCGTAAAGAAATATTTCCGCATATCACTCCTGAATCTATCTCCCTTCACCCTCATCCCATGTCCCTTTGTAGCAGAACTTGCTTTCAACTGAAAGAGGCTCTCTCCCTGAACATTTATGCCACGGAGGTATTTAAACATCTCAATCATATCACCTCTATCCCGCCTTTCCTCTAAGGTGTACATATTAAGATCCTTAAGTCTGTCCTCATATACTTTATAATGAAGACCACTAATCATTTTAGTAGCCACCCTCTTTACCAACTCCATCCTGTTCACATCCTTTTGAAGGTGCGGTCTCCAGAATTGCACACTATACTCCAAATGAGGTCGCACCAAAGACTTATAGAGAGGCATTATCACCTCCTTTTTTCTGCTAGCCATTCCTCTCCGTATGCACCCAAGCATCCTTCTAGCTTTTGCCGTCGCCTTTTCTACCTGTTTAGCTACTTTAAGATCATCAGACACAACCACGCCTAGGTCCCGCTCTTCTTTAGTGGACAAAAGTACTTCACCCCCTATACTATATTGCTCCGTTGGATTGCTGCAGCCCAAATGCATGACCTTACATTTTTTAACATTAGATACTGTCCTCATCTCCACTGGGAGACTCTTCCACGCATCTACCACTCTTTCCGAAAAGGAATATTTCCGCATATTACTCCTGAGTCTATCCCCTTTCACCTTCATCCTATGCCCCCTCTTTTTCTTTTAATTGAAAGAGGCTCTCCTCCTGTGCATTTGTGCCATGGAGGTATTTAAATGTCTCTATTATATCTTCTCTATCTCACCTTTTCTCGAAAGATCTCAATATGTATACTTTAAGTCTGTCTCCATATGGTTTATAATGAAGACCACTGACCATTTTGTTAGTCACCCTGTGCACTGACTGCACCCTGTTTATATCCTTTTGAAGGTGCGGTCTCCAGAATTGCACACAATACTCCAAATGAGGTCTCACCAAAGACTTATACAGAGGCACTATTGCCTCCTTTTTCCTGCTGGCCATTCCTCTCCCTATGTACCCAAGCATCCTTCTGGCTTTTGCTGTCACCTTTTCTACCTGTTTAGCCACTTTAAGATCGTCAGAAACAATCATGCTCAGGTCTTGCTCTTACTGCACACCCTTTATACCAGGGGTCTCAAACACGCGGCCCGCGGGCCGCATGCGGCCCGCGAGACAACTTTGTGCAGCCCGCGACGGCGGAAAACCAAAAATCCCCCAAAACCCTGGCTTCTGCTGCTGCCGTTGCCGCCGTGGCAGCAGCAGAATCAATTGTCAAATTAAAAAAAAAAACTGACTTCTGCTGCTCAAGCAGCTGTCCTGCGGCCCCTTTCCCTCTGCCCGGAGATCCGACTCTGCTCTCAGCGGCGTGCTTTTCAAGCCGCGAAGAGAGTATTCCCCTCTTGCACAAAAGGTAGAAAAATATCTCTTTATTTTGAATTTATTAACTGGAATATGTCAGCTCTGGGAAATGTGCATCATTAATGTCTGTGCTTTGGTACAAGAAATTATTTATAGTTTTATTTCTACAGTGCTGAGGTATTCTGTGTAATTCCTATTTGACATTGCTACTTGTTCTCTTTTCCCAGTAGGTCATGTATTGTTCTCTGAAATGTATTGATTTAATATTTGCAGTGTTGCCTTTTGATAGGTAGGGTCTGGTGCTTTGTGAGTCCTGGTAGTGCTGTTATGATACGGGGGGTTTGCTATGGGTTCCAAATGGGCAGTGTTAGTAGTAGTTCCTAATGTGCCTGGCGGTTGGCACTGGATTATAGTAATACTGTATAGAAATTTTCTAGTCTTTCTTTATCCATGCACTCATTATGCAACATTATGCAAATATTTATGCAAATGAGGCCCCTTATGCAAATGAGGCCCGTGTCTTATGCGGCCCCCGGGTTACTTTACAAGTCCTCATTCGGCCCTCAAAGCAATTTGAGTTTGAGACCCCTGCTTTATACTGTAGCACTCCCTTGGATTTTTGCAGCTCAAATGCATGACCCTGCATTTTTTAGCGCCAAATCTCAGCTGCCAAATTCTTGACTATTCTTTAAGCTTAGCTAGACTCCCCCTCATATTATCTATTCCCTCCTGGGTGTCTACTGTACTGCACATTTTGGTATCATCTGCAAAGAGGCAAACCTTAACCGACAGCTTTCAGCAATATCACTAACAAAAATGTTAAAAAGAATCAGACCAAGGACAGATCTCTGCTGCACACCACTGGTAACCTCCTTCTCCTCAGAGTGAGCTCCATTTACGTGTACCCTTTGTCATCTTCCATTCAACCCATTTCTAATCCAATCAGTCACTTTAGGGTTCATCCCTAGGGTGCTCAATTTATTTATAAGTCGTCTGTATGGAACGATGTGAAAGGCATTACTGAAATCTAAGTGCACCACATCTAGATTTCAATAAAGCTTTTGACTGGTTTAGCTATCCAGTTAGTAGCTGAATATCACAACTGACTGGAAAGCGACCTGGACCGCCCCCAATCCGCCTACAGGCTACCCAGTTTTGACCAGGTGATTTTTAATCAGCCTGTGAGAATATTCAGCAGCACTATCCAGACAGTGCCACTGAATATTGGGATCGTCACGTTTAGCCAGTTAGCAAGTCTGGTAGCCAGCCCAAACTCTTTGAATATGTCCCCCATGTGACCATGCTTGGTGTTTATCTGGATTCACACGTTGCCTCTGGCAAGTGGCTTTCTTCTGTGGTGTATTCATCCTATTATCTACGTCAGATTCATTCCATAAAGTATGTTCTCGGTCTGTAAAATCATCAGCGTTTAAGCCACACTTTTATACTGAATCATATGAACTACTACAGTTCTCTTTAGGGTGTCCTGTATTTGGTCTTCATTGGGAGACTGCAGTCTCCAAAGCATGGCAGTCAGAATGCTCTCCAGAGCAAGGAGATATGATCATGTAACACCTCCTCTTTTTAATCAGCACTAGCTTCTGATTCCCCTCAGAGTGCAACATAAAATCTTGCTCCTTGGCACACTAGGCTTTTTTTTTTTTAACTTGTGCTTTTGTATAACTGACCTCTTTCCTGTTACCTCATACCTCCTAGTGACCAGTCAAATCTGTACAGAAAATTTGTTTTTTTCCAGCTGCCAGGGGCCTAGCCATCAGTGGTTCCTCCATTTTTGGAATCAGGCCCACCCAGTCAGCGGCAGCAGGACAGGCTATGAGAGGTGAATTAGAGGTGATGTCAACATCTGCATGCCTTGTGCCCACCTAACATTAATCTCAGCCCTCACCAAAATCAGTCCTGGCTAAGCCACTGCCTTCTGCATCTGCTGTAGTCTATTTGGAAACTATTTACTGCACAGCTTTCTGTTCCTTGTCCCATCGCTCTGCAAAAGACCCTCCATTCTTAGGATGCAATCTTGCTATCTAAAGTTCAAGGCTGCGCTCAAAGTTTTCTGTCAAGCTTTTCTTACATTAGTCGATAAACACACTTAACCTTTGGGCCCATCTCACCATTTCATAATTGTCATATGTCAAATTTAATTTCCTTCAGCTTGGCTCTTTGAAGGTCATGTTATATATTCTTACCTGTCATTTTGGTCTAGTCTGAAGAATGGTTAGTTTTCTCTGTTAAATGCTACAAACTGTGCTATCATATATTGACGTCATTTTGTTTGTTATCTAGTGTATACTGTTTGTGGCATTTCTGTTTTAGACTGTAGCTTATATTTATTTTATATATAGAGGGCCTGATATTCATAAAGGCTAATATTCAAACATCATGGCGGTAAGCCGCAGTGCTTAAATATTGGTGAGATATTCAGCGGCAGTGTCTGGATAGAGGCTGCTGCTGAATATCCAGGTTGAGTGCCGCAATTCAGATAAGTGCCGGTACTTAACCAGCTAGCAAAATTATCTGGATTGCAACGTAGGACAAGTTCAAGCAGTACCATGCTGCTGCTGCTGTTGTTGTTATTGTTAAGTGTCAATGTCAACTCATGGCGTCCCTGTTGATAGTTGTCCTAAACTGTGTTCAGTCTTCATACAGATAGAATTGTTGATAGAACGGCATCCATAGCTGTTATGGTATTGATCCACTGTATTGCTGGTCTTCCTCCTTTGCACTGACCTTCAGTCTTGCCAAGCATTGTGTCTTTCTCTAAGTCAAAGTCTTGTCATCTAAGCTTCCAAGAAAAGCTTAGGTTTGATCTCTTTCGGTACTGATTGATTTGTTCTTCAGGAATCCATGGTATATGCAGTATTCTTTGCCAGCACCATTTTGCCAGTTTCAGGATCTTTATCTTCTTCACATTAAGATGCAGCTCATTTAAGACAATGTTCCTTGATCTTGATAAGCAGATGTTTCAGATCATCTTCACTTTCAGCCAGTAATATGGTATCATGAGCATAGTAAAGGTTGTTGATGAGTCTTCCAAACTTCACACCTTAGCTTTCTTCATACAGACCTGCTTTTTTGATTGTTCTGCAAATAAATTGAACAGGTATGGGAAAATATGCGGCCTTATCATACATCTTTGCTGATTTTAAACTATTCTATTTCTCCTTAGTCCATTTGAACTGTTGCTTCTTGGTCAATGTAAAGGTTGTGCCCAAGAACTATCAAGTGTTTTGGTATACCCTGGGGTGGAGTACCTCCTACTGGTTGCCCCTCATTCTTGAGGTTTTGGGAAACCTGTAGCAAAGTCTCAGTCAGTTGTTATTGGCTGTACTGTAAGGAATAGGCCTGCAAAAGTACTCAGAAAATGCTTTTATTTACAACTGCATTTCACAAACTATATCTGTTCTCCCGGAGCAGTTAAGAATATCAGATGATTTTTCCTGTCGTCACCAAGTAGCAATCTCTTTCGATCATCTTGAATTCAGTTTGCGTTGTTAACACTGTTCTTGTAGCAGAATTAATCATTTCTCTTTGAGAAGGTAGTCAGCCCCCTCCAGCAGCTGAGGACTGAATGTCACAGAGTCTTGCTGACACCCTATCCAGCTCCCCCTGGTGCCAGAGACTCAGTCTTCTATTGACAAAGCAGCTCCACACGAAGTCTCCTTTCTGGAAACCAGCCCTTACACTAACTTCTAAACAAGTCAAACAAACTAATACTTACTATCCTTATTTGTCTACTCTTTCGTCTTTACCTACTTTTTTTTTTTATAAAATAACGATTCTTGCCCTCCCCCGCTCCGTAGGGAGAGAACACAGAAGGTAGAGCTGCTCACCACAAATGACACTTCTGGATGCCAGGCCGCTCTCATGCCTAGCCTCTTAATCTTAGGCTGATAATGCCAATGCACCCTTTTTTGTGAATCAGAAACTGAACTGGGTGGGCCCTGGACTGGCCTGGAGAGAACTCAAGGAAAGACAATTAGCAGGTAAGGTCTAATTTCTCCTTCCTCTTCATCTCTCCAGGCGCACTGCTCTCATCTCCAGCCGATTGATCGACTACGCGCACTCTTCCGTGGTCCATCTCTCTTGCGTCACCTGCAACAGACAATGCGCCCCCCAGCCCGAGAGACTGCCATCTGTGGTGACTAACACCCATTCCAGCTGTTCTAAGGGCATGCCCGCTCGAAGATGACCTGGATCCTGCCACCAGTCCAGATTGAGGCGTACTTCCTGCCTCTGCTGCCTTCTCTCACCCAATGGTGTATCTCGGTAATTACCTCTCTGGTCTTACTGCCCTGCTAGGGCAACCCAGACCTCCTTTCCCACAATCTTACACCTAATCTAGCTGTTATTTATTTATTTTTTTACAGGGAGCCTAGAGAAAAACAAAAACGGTCCTATCCAGCTGCTGAGGACTGAAAGACTGAGTCTCTGGCACCAGGGGGAGCTGGATAGGGTGTCAGCAAGACTCTATGACGTTCAGTCCTCAGCTGCTGGAGGGGGCTGACTACCCTACGGTGCCTGGACTGGCCTGGAGAGACGAAGAGGAAGAGACAGTTCCTTCTCATAACAGCTTATAGTCCAGTCAAGACAGACTACACAACAAGTGAGGACTAGGATATGTCTAGAGGAATGGTAAGGAAACACATAGGAGGTGAACAGAAGACTAGGGAGATCAGGATCCCGTCAAACAATTTCAAACTCCAAGACCATATCGCCCATTCCCTACGTTCTTCATGTCTCAGTCTTTTGTCTATCCTGTCATCTGCTCTGTTTTTATCATCTCTTTATTGATGGCCAAGCATGGTACAACAACATCATCACAGCATTATAAAAGCACAACAAAAACACCAAACCTTTGGTATACAGAAATGCTGTATATCTGCACCTCTTACATTGCAGATTATTTAAACCAATCTCTCTTTGAAAATTTCCAACCAACATTGGTCCATTTTCCCCCTTTTTTAATCTCCCCTCTCTCAACCCACCCTACCCCCCCCCCCCCCTCACCTCGGCAACACTCTTAGTCACTCAAACTAAAATGTATATTACTAATTGTTATCTACAAACTGCTTCCACAACTTGCAATACAACCTTTTCACAGTCTTCCACTCTGAACATTGTTCCCATTCTGTCTTTCTTTTATACTGTTTATCCAATACAGCACTGGTGGCTCTACCTCTTCAGTTCAATGCTGCACAACAAATTTTCCTGGTCAACATTAAGGCTACTTGGACAAATCTTCTGGAATCCCTATTAAGGTGTGCCCCTAAAAAGGGCCTCTAGTACCCCCAACAGCAACATTCCATAGTTCCACTCTATTTCTGCCTTCAAATTATTCCTCAACATCTCCAGCACTCCTTTCCAAAGCCCTTTCAGACTGTGACATCCCAAGAATAAATGTTGTCAGTGTCCCAGGTAAAATCTTATACTCCCTGCATTCCGCCCTGTCCACAATTTTAATTTCACCGCCCTGTCTACAATTTTAATTTCACCTCCCATTCTTTGGTGATATAAGCCCTATATAACTGCTTATATTTGGCAATTCCCCTCAAATGTTGTGATCTGTATGGAAGCAATCTCTTCCCCTAGGTTCTTAGACCATACAGCTGCCAAGTAGTCCAAAAAGGGAGCTTCTCTTCAGTCTCTACCTCTCTCATACCTGACTGATATCTTATGAGTCTAGGTGGAGCCAGCATAAAGATCTTATTCAGTTGTGTGAAAAAGGTACTCCCTTCCAGACTGCCCACAATGGCATATAATAAAGTCTCATCTGTAGATATTCCATTAAATGCTTGTTGGGAAGATCCCATTTAGTTTTCACTTGTTCAGTTATGGGAAACCTGCCTCTCATGTGCTCCATAGCTGGTCCAAATATTTACAGCCTTTCTTAGCCCAAATATGGAAATATGACTCCTCCATCCCTGGTAAGAATTCACCAGGAATGCAAAAGGGTGAACGCCCCATATGCCCACCCAATTTCCTCACCACCAATCCCATACCCTCCTAAAGGGACATAGGAAACACACCCTTACTCCCAATTTCTACCAGTGCAGTTTCTTTACTTGCAAGATACTGAAGAGCCCAAATGGATGACTTCATGTGTCCATCAGTGCCTCTGGTACAGACTTCATCTGTCCCATGTCTGTCTCATGAATCTACCTCATAAAGGTGGCTATATTATAAAGCTATAAATCTGGCAGGCCCACTCCACCCCCTCATCGTTAGCTTCATGTAGCTTATTCAAGCATCCTTGTTACCATAGGCAGCGGAAAGGGGTGGGCCACAAGGGTCATGGCCACACCAATATTTTGTTCAACACAGCAACAGCAACAGAGAGCTTGAAGGCAGGGCTGGAGATTGGTTTGTTTGGCCCCTCCAACCAAAAAGGTGTTTCACTGCCCCTGCTTGTTAGGTCAAATAAATGCTTGTAGCATCCCTTTAAACATCCTCTCCTCCTTGTCGCTCACTTATAGAGGAATCATCTGGAGTGGGTAGAGTAATTTGGAAGCATTACCATCTTCAACAGAGCAATACTCCATGTAAATAGTTCTCCCATGTTATCCAAGTTGATACTCCTGTTATATGTAATACCAAACAGCCTGTTGTTCTGGTTCCTTTCTGTTATTTGTAAACCGCGCTGATGTCAAAGAGTGCGGTATATAAGAAGTTGAAATAAATAAATAAATAAATAAAATGCACCCCAACAATGATAAGGACAAATCTCTCCATCTATTACACAGTGTCTTTAGCTACTCCAACTTGTCAATAACATTCGATATATTCTGTGTGGGTAAGAGCTCAGACATACCCCCAAATATTTGAAACTACTGTCCGCCCATGCCAAAGGGAACCCCTGTTTCTTGTAACGCTGACAATTCCATGAGACAACCATAGCTTCTGACTTGCCCTAGTTAATTTTCAGGCCTGAAAAGGTACCAAAGAGTACTTGCCTCATCACTAAAAAGCAATGTGTCATCTGCAAACAAACTGCTTTTGTATCCCATGACTTTAATCGGATACCATGCCAATCCCTACTTTCATCTCACTTTGATTGTCAGAGGATCTGAGGATAACAAGAAGAGCAGGGGCAAGTGTGGGCAACCAAGCCTAGTTCCTTTCCTCAAGAATGTGGGCTGTGGGACTATTGTACAGTATTTTTACCCAGTCTAAAAATCCCTTGAGATTCCATACACTTATATTACTCAAAATAAACAGTCCCAAGAGACATTGTCAAAAGTCTTTTTTGCATCCAAACTTGCTGTATTTGCATCTCCTTCCTGGTGTCTTTCCTTGTATAATATTGAGATTGCCTTCAGAAGATTTGCAGACACAAACCTCCCAGGTACAAATCCAACCTGATCTGCACAAACCAAGTGTAGGATGAGACACCCCAGCCTCTGGGTCAAAACTACAACTATTATTTTAACATTCTCATTTAATAAAGAAATGGGGCAGTAAGAGCCCAGCTGCTTTTCATCCCCGCCCAGCTTGAGACGAACCACTATGTGTGTATAGTTTTCGATGTCCTCCAGGCCACCTCTCAGATTTACCTCCTCACACATATAGATGGATGATAGAACCATCACTTCCCCTAAGATTTTATAGAACTCAGGGCCTGAACCATCATATTTGCCAGTTTCATATTTTTGTTGACTGCCATCACCTCTACTTGCCTAAAAGGCACATTGAGTTATTGCACCTGCTCTTACAATAACATTAAGTATGTCTAAATTCCTAAAAACATTTCTCTCTCTTCCCCTGGTCCAGTGTTGTATAAAGTTCTATAAAACTGTATAAACTGTTCCTTATAGCCTCCTCTTTAATAAACCCTCTCCCCTTGCTATCCTTAATACAGCTGATTGTGTATTTCCTTTTGGGTCACCTCACTAGGTTAGCCAGTAACTTCCCTGCTTTGTTTCCCCAGCGATGTAAGTTATATTTGTATAACTTTATGTTGACTTCCCACTGGTAACTGAAATCATCATTAATTTGTCCTTGTATCTGCATATACTTGGCCCTATCCTTCTCACGCCAACTCCTCATATGCATGCACCAGTATTCCTGGAGTTCTTTATACAATATCAGAAGTTCCCTATCCCACCGCTTCCAAACCCCTGTCATATAAGCTATGACTTGCCCCTGCAGAGTGGCCTTTGCCACCTCCTGTAGAGTCCTGTCATCCACATCTCCTGTGTCATTCGCATTTAGGTATTGTTTCTATGGTTTCCTTAGATAGGTATGAAACTCCTCATCTCTATACAAGGTCAGCTTCATTTTGCAGGGAACTGTGTTGGACTGTGTTGCTGTGGAGGAAGGGGGCTTTCCAACTGCTCTTGGGCTCTGCTACCTGTGGGCTGCTGTTACTTGGCCATCATTGAGTAGGCACCTCTGTGGACAGCTCTCTCTGTGGAGGACCTGATTTCCTGTTGCATAAATTTGCGGCGGCCTTTGCGGCCGCGGTCTGTGGGTCATGCGCCAAAGGGGCATGACCAAAGGGTCAGACAT
Source organism: Ichthyophis bannanicus (assembly GCA_033557465.1). NCBI lineage: Eukaryota > Metazoa > Chordata > Amphibia > Gymnophiona > Ichthyophiidae > Ichthyophis > Ichthyophis bannanicus. The sequence goes on from CM066031.1 coordinate 627,893,334, forward strand.
GCCCCTTTGGCACCCCTTCGGCACGCCAGAATCATTGTTTACAGTCTTGAAGTGTTCCCCAGTTGAAATGGGGAAACGGAAAAACGAAGGTGGTCTGAAGGCTGATGCTGCTGCTGCTGCGTCACCAGCAGGTAAAATCGTTGACTCCCTTGACAAGTACTTGGTTCCCCTACAGAGTGGGCAATACTCCCCTGATGGAGTATCTCTCAGCTCCAAGGCTCCAATGCCGCCACCAAATCCTCTGCCTTGGTTATCTTCAACAATTCTTGGGAATGTCTTCCCTGAAGAAGTGGATGAAGAACCCCAGGTACAAATCCCTAAGCCTGTAGCTTCTCCAGATACTGTGGACTTATTTGTGACTCCTCCTAATGGAGAAATCACACTTAAGGATTTATGAGGGTGGTCAGAGCTATAGATATTAAACTCTCTTCTATAGTTGTTTCTCTTTGTAATTTTACTTTAGGTACTGTGGAGAAGATGTCTAATTTTGATACTAAGTTTTGGGGAAAACATAATTCTGTGGTGCAATTAGAAGCTCAAGTGCAATCTGTTTCTACTGCGCATGTTGCTTCTATTAAGGATTCATTTGTTGGTTCATGCTTGTTTAGAGGCATTCAAAAATGCCTCTTGACCTCGGAACTTGTGTTTCCTTAAATTTCCAGTCACTCATTTGTTCTCACTGGAAATTCTCCTTACTAAATCTTTTCAGAGGTTCTTAAGTTGTCTCATCCTGCAGATATTGCTCAAATGTATTATGTACCTGCTAAAGGTTCATTTTCCACATGGGCACTGTGTTATCAGTGTCCCCATCCTTGCCCCGTATAGTGACCTACACAGTTGAATGATTTGAGCAATGCTTCCCAATCACTGCAGATTCTAATCTCCTAAAAAGGGATTCTGAACTCAAAATGTAGTTTAAGTGAGTGTAGCACTTATGGACACCAGAGTAAAAAGTAAAATCTGCTTCTTCCGGGTATAGTATGCGCCAAGTGTCAATAACAGCCAATTCTTCCATCAAGAAGGTCATTCCCTATCTGTCACTATGTTTAATGGAGGTCCTTGGCAGCTTACGGTCTACCAATGGGTCATTGGGAACATTAACATTCCCCGTTATTATCAGCTGATAGCCTTCATAATCCAATAGTTTAGAGGCAAGAGCAGAAAAAAAATTATGGTTATAAACACTTTGTGCATATATACTTCGTCCTATGTAAGTACTCCCACCTTAATGTGGCATCAACCCTCCAGGTCTTGTATCCCCTATGTAAAGCAAACAAGAAGATTTTATTCAGCGATGTGATCATCCTCCTTTATTTGTTGTTGTATGATTAGGAGCCCAGTCCTCTTGCCTCGACAGGTGCTTCTGTCTGCTGCAGCCACACTGATTGTGCCTCCAGGCCCTCCCTGATGTCATCGATCGAGGCTTGGAACTTAGAGAATTTAGCATCCAATACTGCCATAAGGCTATGGGTAAGACCCCTCACTGCCCTGTCCTGTAACATGAAAAATGGAGCGGTATGCTCTGCCGCCATCTTGACACCCTTCTCTCTCAAGAGGCAACTTTTGGTGGTTTTGTTCACATAACCACTGATATTTCCGCCTTGTGCTCCGCTGTTCTCCAGTATGTAAGCCCCAGGATGGCCTCTTCACCGGGTCACTTATACAAGCAATGACTACTTCAAAAACTGTAAGTTTAAAGTTTTTTTGTGGGAGAGAGGAGAGGAGCAGAGCCCCTGAATATTTGCTCAGCTTGGCCTCATTACGTGACTCACCTTATCATCTGCTCTTAAGCTTCAACATTTTCTTCCTTTCATTCAGTCATCTCCACTCTCTCCGAGAATACCTCACCCTTGTTACCACTGTGACTCCTCTTCTCCTCCCTATACTCTCCTGCTCGTGCTCCTTCTCCTTATCTCATCTGGGGATATCAATCCCAATCCTGGCCTCCCTAGACATTTCTCACACTCACTATGTAGATCCAACCATAACCCTTCAAATGTTCAGGCTGCTCAGTTTGCTCATGAGCCTCCTGTGAGGAACAGTTTCAAAGACTTTGCTGAAATCCAAGTAGATCATATCCAGTGCATGCCCCTGATCCAGTTCTCTGATCACCCAATCAAAGAAATCAATCATATTTGTCTGTTTGATCTGCTTTTGGTAAAACCATGTTGCCGTAAATCTTGCAATCCATTGGATTTCAGAAAATTCATTATCTTTTCCTTCAGCAGTATCTCTCACTTTTACAATCACATCTCAAAACACACCTCTTCACTGAAAAGTTTGGTCAGAACGAAACTGTAACCTATTCAGACCTGTCAGACGGCTGCCTGGGTGAGAATCTTCACACTCTTGGCAAGTGCATATTTCTATATGATTTGCAAGGTATTGTGGGCAATGTAGTTCATTCACACCAGACACAGCTGCTGACAATAATTTAGTTGTGCTCTTGGGTAAAGCCAATAAGATATTTATTTATGGGGTTATTTCTCCCAACACAGATATGCTTGGTAGCACATAAATTAGGTTACTTGCTTTCAGTGTTAACTTGGAAAAACAAAGTTAAAATCAGGAAAACAACAAATGAAAAGTCACAAAGCAAGAAACAAACTGTTCTTTTCAGGTTAACTTCTGATTACTTCCCACATAGATACAGAAGTGATTCTCTCCTAGCTCACAAGCAATTAGGTAAGGCTTAATTGCTAGCAGTTACCAGCTGAAACCCCTTAGCTGGCTTGCCTTCCACTGTGTGGGTCAAATCCTGCTTCAGGAGCTTTTCTGAGTAGATTAAAGAACAAATTTGTATTTCTTTGTGATGGTTGCTGTACTTTATAACAGAAAGTTACCAACGGAGTTTAGATAGAGAGCAGTCCATATAAACAGGATCCTCATCTGCTATTATTCCCCCTTGTTCAACAAGCATGGGTTCAATATCATGGATTGGCACAGATGAATCTCTCAATGGAGCATTTTCAGGAGAATACTGGTTTCCCTGCTGTCTTTCAAGGTTATAGCTAGGGCATAGATCAGTGTTCATACCTGAGCTTCCATTGCTGCTAGAGTTCCTCTCTATATAGCCTGGCCAGTATGTAGTCCAGTTCTTATGTCCAGCCTTCCAATCCAGATCCCTGGACACTGGATCTCTCTTCACATACCTTCTGGCACAGGTCTTAGGGTCCCTTCCACATGCAGCCGTCTCCCTCACAGGTAGCCTCTGGTGATTCCTAGCTCTGCAGCACCATTCCTCTGGCTTTCCCCAATCCAATGGTGTATGCTGGCCCTTGGAATACCTCCCAGTATACGTACTGCTTTGGACTCTTCTAGACCTCTCAAAGGCTTTTCTCCTCTTTCTTCCAGAGGGTTTCTTTTTCTCTCTGTCCGTCCGGTTTGGCTTCTGCTTCTGATGATCCTTCAGATGAAACTGATGATCCTTCTCTGGATATCCAAGGTGATCATGAAGATGGTCATCTGTAGAATAAACTCTACTCTTATTCTGCCTAGATGAGTGCTCCCCCCTAATACAGCGCAGCTGTGCTGAATCAGGCCCTGCCCTTTGAGATGAGTGCTTAGGGATTACCTCATAGCCCTTTTGATTGAACACACGTTTTCTCACTTCAGCTCCTCTGATGGCTGTTGGAAACCTGGTGCATTCTGGGACTGGTAGTCTTTTATGGCAAAATTCTGTTTTCTCATTTCTACCAGCACTGACAGGTTGCTTGTTCAGAGACACTTCACCTTTTCTATAGCTCCTTCCTGAGCTATGATAAGCTTCCTTATCACAGACCCTACTTAAACAACCACCCCTTTCTCTAACTAACCACCCCTGCCTTTTAATATAGCTATCTCCCCATCCCCCCTTTTATCTTCCTTTGACCTTACCCTAAATTTGACTGACATCTTCATTCATTACAATTGTAAATAAGTTTTATGTATAAAATTATGTAAATTTTGTTTACCTTTCAGCACCAGTTATATTGTTAAAATGTTTAATGTACCTGCTATAACTGTAAACCGCTATGATTACCTGATATAGCGGTATATAAAACACACAAATAAATAAATCATGCCGACTTTTCTGTTCCCCCATACTCTGCTGTTCCTTCTTCTCTCATCTGGGGATATCAATCCCAATTCTGATACCCTTAGGCATTTCCACACTCCCTGCACAGATCCAACTGCAACTCTTCTAATCTTATTGATACCCCTCTCTTTCTTCCGTCTTCTATTGCTTTCTTGTTCACTCTGTGGAATGTCCACTCTGCCATTAACAAACTTATCTACATTCATTACCATTTTATCTCTAACGCTCTGCATTTTCTTGCTTTAACCAAGACTCGGCTTCTCCCTAAAGACTCTACTTCAGTTGCTGCCCTTTGTCATGAATGATACCTTTTCGCCCAGTTGGCCACGGGGGTGGGGTTGGGTTCCTACTCTTTCCCTTCCTGTAGGTTTCAACCCCTTCTTCCAACTCAGTCTCACTCCTTTTCTATCTTTGAAGTCCATGCCATCCACTTATCTACTGCCTTTCTGGGTAGCTGTCATTTATTGACACCCTAAAAAGTCCATCTCTTCCTTTCTCACTGATTTTAACTCCTGGCTTTCCTTCTTTCTTGAAGCATTGTCCCCCTTCCCTTTCCCCCTTCTTAGGGATTTTAACATTCACGTTGATGACCACTCTGACTCTTAGGCATCAAAGCTGCTTGGCTTAACTGCCTCATTTACCCTCCAGCTGTGTTCTACTGCCCCTACTCACTAGCATGGCCACTGCCTCACCTTATCGTTTTCTCCAGCTGCTCACCTTCGAACTTTTCCATATCAGTTCTTCATCTGCTAACTTTCCCTCTTATCCACACCCCACCACGATCTCAGCCAATCTCCCTTCTTTAGCTCTCTCATCTCCATTCTCAATCACTATGCCATCTAAGTCTGTCGATGAGGCAGTCTTTTAATGCTATACTCTCTTCTGTTATAGATGCTCCCACTCTTCCCATTCTGTACCCTGTGAGGTGCACTGCACTGCAACCTTGGCTGATCTCTAAACTTCACTGCCTACATTCCAGTGCACAGTCTGCTGAATGCCTCTGGCTTTAATCTTGTCCCATGCTGACATCATACATTTCAAATTCAATGCAAACCTCCTTCTAGTCTGCCATAGCACTCAACAAGAAAGTGTATTATGTCATAAGAACATAAGAAATGCCATATTGGTCAGAACAAGGTCCATCAAGCCCAGTATCCTGTTTCCAAAAGTGGCCAGTCCATGTCTTTATCTTTATCTTTATTAAAATTTGATATACCGCTATGGCAATAGCATTAAGCGGTGTACAATTAAAATTTGATTTGCACCACAATCCAGGAAAAGGAACGCCAGAGTTAAAACAGGAAAGAGGGTACAAAGAAAAGGAAATACATCACATAATACACATAACAATAGATCATAATAGATCACATGCAACTTGATTAACAATTCGCCTCAAATCATACTATAATAAATCATAAAAGTAATAATAATAACCAGCCAGAGTACAGAAATATAAATAGACAAATATAAACAATACTTGGGTTAAACGCACAGACAGACCAATTAGGGAGGAGGTTCGGAGGGCAGATCGAATGCTTTCTGAAAGAGATATGTTTTGAGCAGTAGTTTAAACTGGGGATAGGATGATTCTAAACGCAATGGGGTGGGTAACATATTCCATAATGATGGGCCAAGAAAAAACCAGGCTGAGTGTCGTATCTGTTCTAGGTGGGCTTGTGATGGTGGTGGCAAAGACAGACGGTTAGTATGTGTAGAACGGAGTAGTCGATGGGGGACATAACGAGAAATGCAGTCCGCTAAATAGCGGGGGGTACAGGTGTAAATGGTCCGGTGCAAAAGAATCAAAAATTTATAATGAAAACGGTACTGAAGAGGAAGCCAGTGTAGTCTAAGTAAAAGTGGGGTGATATGATCAAATTTGCTGGAATGAGTAATAAGACGCGCCGCCGTATTCTGGATGCGTTGCAGACGTTGGAGACTGTATTTAGGCAGATTGGCCAAGTAGACATTGCAGTAATCTAGCCGACTGATGACAAGAGCAATAACAAGAGTAAGGAGTGCACTGGGAGGGAGGACAGGCCGAATGGCCCTGATTTGTCGTAAAATAGAAAAACAGCCACGAGAGATTTTTGAAATATGTTCAGAAAAAGTTAAGGAGGAGTCCAAAGTTACCCCCAGATAGCGGAGAGAAGATGTAAGAGGAATGGTAGATAAGCCGATAGAGGGAGCAAGAGCGGGGCAGGCAGCATCAAAGGAAATCCACATTGCCGAAGACTTTGCAGGGTTAAGATGAAGGAAATTTGCCGACAGCCAAGAAGCAATGTGGGAGAGACAGAGGTTCAATTGTGTAATATCCGGGGAGAGAGGCGAGGTATGGTAGAGAAGGATTATATCGTCTGCATATAGATATGATGAAATTGAATACTGTTGAATAAGTAGAGGCAGGGGAGCAAGAAAGATGTTGAACAGTAAAGGGGAAAGGACTGAACCCTGCGGAACACCACAGGTGAGAGGAAAAGTGGATGAAGTTTGACCGTTTACATGAACCGAAAAAGAACGAGAGGAGAGAAAAGAACGGAACCAACACCAAACAGCACCATGAAGTCCAATGTCAGAAAGCCGAGAAAGGAGAGTATAGTGGTCAACCAAATCAAAAGCTGCGGATAAGTCGAGAGAGACAAGAAGAGTGATGTCACCGCGATCATGAGATATGTGTAGTTCATTGAGAAGGGCCAGTAATACAGTCTCAGTACTGTGTCCCTGGCGAAAACCTGCCTGACGAGGATGAAGAGCATTGATAGCCTCAACATGCGAACTAAGCTGGGAGAAGGCACATCGCTCTAAAAGTTTTGCGATAAATGGTAAATTGGACACTGGACGCCAGTGTGACAGAATAGATGGGTCTAAGGAGGGTTGCTTTAACAATGGACGGAGGATTGCTGATTTCCAGGATGATGGGAAATGACCGGAGGAAAAACTGGAATTGATAATGGTGGTAATAACTGGAATTAACTCAAGGGAAGGTTCTAAGAGCCATCGAGAGGGAATAGGATCAAGAGCACATGTGGTTTTCCTTGCAGCGGTTAAGGCTGCGAGTACCTCCGCCGCAAGGACAGGTTGAAACAATGACCAGGAGTGAGTGCATATTGGATCGCCAGAAGTAGGTGAGGGTGGCAGAAAAAGATCAGGAACTATAGCAGGTGGAGGGGAAAGAGGAGAGGGGGGAGGTGGTGTAGTGAAAGATGAGCGAAGAGTTGATACTTTGTTAGAAAAGAATGCAGCCAGAGATTGAGGGTCCGGGGTTATGGAGATCGTGGGATCACTAGCCTTGGTAGACGATAATGTCCTCAGAATGTTAAAAAGCTGTCGAGAGGAACTAGTCGCAGCCTCTATTTGGGCTGAGTAAAAGGTTGAACGGGCAGATTGAATAGCCAACCGGTATTCTGACGAAAGCTGCTTGAACCGGAGATGAAACTCAGGTAAGGGATGACGGGCCCAATGACGTTGGGCCTGACGAAGCTGAGAGCGTAAGACATGGAGGGTAGGCTGATACCAGGGAGACGAAGGTGTTCTAGGACGGCTGGAAGTTAAGTGAAGGGGGGCTAGGCTATCGAGGGACCGTGATAAGCATGAGTCCCAAAGGATAGCCTGTTCATGAACTGGACGAGCAGCGAAATCAGCAGGGAAAATATTGGAGGCTGGGGGGAACGCATGGAGTATTTCTGGGGTTATCTTACGGTGAGGGATTGAGTTAGAAGAAGGAACGTGTGAGATATCCTTCCAATGAGGAAATGAAATCGAGGAGAGAATATAAAAATGATCAGACCATGAAATAGGAAAGGCAACAGGGGGCAAAATCGTAGGTAGTAAAGATACTGATGACAAAATTAGATCTAGAGTGTGACCGGCCACATGTGTAGGGCCAGTCACATGCTGACGGAGGGGAATATCTTTCACAAATTGATCGAAAGCCTGATCTTTCGCTCTAATAGGATTGTCTACATGTATATTAAAGTCTCCTAGTAAGATAAGGTTTTGAAAATGAAGTACAATGTCAGTAAGAGTCTGGAGTGCAGTCTCCCATTGGGTATTCGAGAGGGAGGGGGGGAAATAAAGAAGGAGGATATAGAGGGGGGGGGAAGGGGGGGAGGAGTGAGCTTTAGTAGGAGAGATTCAGGAGGAAGTGACACAGGAGAGGGCACTTCTTCAATAGGAATGGAGGCATGATGAAGGAGAGCCACCCTGCCCCCACATCTACCCCGTCGTGAGCAGTAAAGAGCGGTGTAGTTAGGGGGAAGGGAGCTCGAGAGAATGGGGTGATCCCCATCTCTAAGCCATGTTTCCGTAAGAAAACAAAGGTCAAGCTTATGTTGATTAATAAGATCATGAACTAAAAACGTTTTGGACTTAAGAGAACGGCAGTTGAGTAGTAGCAATTTAAATGTTACCATGGGGACTAGTGAGGGAGTTTGAGAAAAAGTAGGAGGGGGAGCTGGCGACAAAGAAGGGGTACAGTAGACCAAGTTGTTGGTGCAACGCGCTAATAGTCCAGGAGAACCTAACCGTGCAGAGGTCGGCCGCCAACCCCAAAAAACTGGGATAGATGACATTGCTGGGAGTGTAGTGTTAGGTGCACAGATGGAACAGAATGCCAAAGAGAGCCACAAATATAAACTGAAACGCAGCATAGGTTCAAAGGATAAGCGGGAAATGCTTCTTACCCCTCGGCCGTCCACTCGCTCCTCCCAAGGAGCTCGTCCAAGGAGCAGGACCTGCTCCTTGGGCGCGCGCTGCTGCGGCGCGGACCGCCGCAGGCAGCTTTAATTTATACAGCGTTGATACCTGATGTTGAGGTCCGGGGCTGATTTCCGGTTCCTGGAGGCGGGAATAAGGCACACACAGGAGGTATTACACAGGAGGAGGCAGAACCTGACAAAAGATTACAAAGGGCACAATAGAGCCAACAATTACTATCAGCAGACGCAGGAGCAGTGCATTCACGGACCGCCGCAGGCAGCTTTAATTTATACAGCGTTGATAGCTGATGTTGAGGTCCGGGGCTGATTTCCGGTTCCTGGAGGCGGGAATAAGGCACACACAGGAGGTATTACACAGGAGGAGGCAGAACCTGATGTTGAGGTCCGGGGCTGATTTCCGGTTCCTGGAGGCGGGAATAAGGCACACACAGGAGGTATTACACAGGAGGAGGCAGAACCTGATGTTGAGGTCCGGGGCTGATTTCCGGTTCCTGGAGGCGGGAATAAGGCACACACAGGAGGTATTACACAGGAGGAGGCAGAACCTGATGTTGAGGTCCGGGGCTGATTTCCGGTTCCTGGAGGCGGGAATAAGGCACACACAGGAGGTATTACACAGGAGGAGGCAGAACCTGATGTTGAGGTCACAAGCACCTAACAGTTTCCCAAAAAGACACACAGGTTCCCATAATGTTTGTATTGGGGCAAGAAGTGGATTACCTGGGTCCTCTTTAATAATGGTTTATGGAACTTTCCATCAGAAAATTGTCCAAATCTTTTTTAAACCCAGCTATACTAACAGCTTTTACTACATCCTCCGGTAACAAATTCCAGAGTTTGATTATGCGTTGAGTGAAAAAATATTTTCTCTTATTAGTCTTAAACAGGTTACACTGTAGCTTCATTGCATGTCCCCTAATCTTTCTACTTTTTGATGCCATAAAGAAATGATCTATGTTTACCCATTCCACTCCATTCATTAATTTATAGACCTCTATCATATCTCCCCTCAGCCATCTCTTTTCCAGGTTGAAAAGCCCTAAGCTTTTAAGCCTCTCCTCATAGGGTATCCTTCCATCCTCTTTACCATTTTGATGTCTCTTCTCTGTACCTTTTCTAATTCTGCTATATCCTTTTTAAGATACAGCGACAAGAATTGCATACAATATTCAAGGTGCGGTCACAGCATGGAACGATATAGAGACATTATAATATCTTTGTTTTATTCTCCATTCATTTCCTTATGATTCCTAGCATTTTATTTGCCTTCATGGCTGCCACTGCACATTATTATTTATTAATGTTTCTTATATACCGCACTATTTGACATCAGCGCAGTTTATATGGAACAGAAACATCCGACAAAATTACATATGTCTGGTCTTACAATTAACAGGAAGTAGAACCTGGATAACGGGGGAAACTATTTACATGAAGAGTGTCGCAAGAAAAGGAGACTGTTTGGTGGTTAACAGTGTTAGGGACACCTGTTGAGAGGGCTTGCCTGCCTGATTGCCACTGTTGGTGATGTTCTCGCTACTTAAGTGGGGATGAGGTTCGGTGTTGGGCGGAGGGTTTCAATGTGTTATCCACGATGATGCCTAAATCTTTTTTCTAGATGGAGGTTCCTAATGTGGAACCTTGCATCATGTAACCATAGTTTGGGCTGTTCTTTCCTAGAAGCATAGCTTTGCACTTGTCTACTTTAAATTTCATCTGCCCTTTCATTTACAAATATGTTAAAAAGCAACGGATCCAGCACAGATCCCTGGGGTGCTCCAATATTCTTCTTTCTCCATTGTGAAAATTGGCCATTCAGCCCTACTCTGTTTTCTATCTTTTAACCAGTTCCTGATCCACAATAGTACACTGCCCATGACTTTTTAACTTCGCCAAGAGTCTCTCATGTCAAGGGCTTTCTGAAAATCCAGATACACTTTATTGACTGGCTCACCTTTGTCCACCTGTTTATTTACACCTTCAAAAAAATATAACAGATTAGTAAGACAAGACCTTCTTCCTTGGCTAAAGCCATGTTGGCTTTCTCCCACTGAACCATGCCTATCTATATGTTCAGTAATTTTGTTCTTTATAATGGTTTCTACTATTTTCCCTAGTACTGATGTCAGGCTCACCAGCCTGTAGTTTCCCAGATCACCCCTGGAACCCTTTTTAAAAATTGGAGTTACATTGGCCATTCACCAATCTTCAGGTACTACAGTTGATTTTAATGATAGTTCACAGTTTACTAATAGTAGGTCTGCAATTTCATATTTCAATTCTTTCAACACCCTCGGGTGTATACCATCTGGTCCAGGTGATTTGCTACTGTTTAGTTTATCAAATCATTGTAATATATCTTCCTGGTTTATCAATATTTCTTTCACTTCTTCCGATGCTTCATCTTTGAATACCATCTCAGTCAGGGTAACTTCCCTACCGTAAAGCAAAGAATTCATTCAGTCTCTCTGCTATGGCCTTATCCCCTCTTCGTGTCCCTTTCACCCCTCTATCATCTAATGGACCAATTGACTCTCCCACAGGTTTTTTTTTTTGCTACGAACGTACTTGAAAAAGTCTTTATTATGCGTTTTTGGTTCCACAGAAAGCTTCTTCTCAAATTCTCTCTTTGCTGCCTTATCAAGGCCTTGCATCTAACTTGCCAGTGCTTATGTTGTTTCCAATTTTCATTATTTGGCTCTTTTTTCCATTTCCTGAAAGGTGCTTTTTTGGCTACAACAGCCACTCTGGCCTCACCTTTAAACCATACTGGCAGTTTTTGGAATTCCTTCCATCTTTCTTAAAGCGTGGAATACAGCTGGTCTGGGCTTCCAAGATAGTATTTTTAAATAACAGCCATGCTTGATGTAAATCTTTAACCTTTGCAACTGCTCCTTTTAGTTTTATCTTAACTGTTTTCCTCATTTTATCATAGTCTCCCTTTTGAAAGTTAAAAGGCAGTACTGTGGATTTCCTTGCTGTCCTTCCTCCATTTATGAAATCAAACGCGATCATGCTATGATCATTATTGCCAAGTGGCCCCATCCCTTGCACCAGATCTTGTGAATCACTAAGGACTAGGTCCAAAATGGCTTCCCCTTTTCAGTTCATGAACCATCTGCTCCAAGAAGCAGTCATTTATTTAATCTAGAAACTTTATTTCCCTAGGATATCCTGCCATGACACTGACCCAGTCCATACCGGGGTAATTGAAATCACCCATTATTATTACTGTATTGTAACTTTTGTTAACCTCCCTAATTTCTTTGAGCATTTCATTTTGGCCAGGCAGTCAGTAGTACATCCCCACTGCCATTGCCTTCCCCTTTTTACATGGAATTTCAATCCACAGAGATTCTACCGTGTATTTTGTTTCCAGCAACACTTTAATCCTGTGTGACTCAATGCCCTCTCTAACATAGAGCACAACCCCTCCACCAATTTGATCTACTCTATCATTGCGATATAATTTATACCCAGGTATCACAGTGTCCCACTGGTTGTCCTCCTTCCACTAGGTCTCTGAGATACCAATCATATCTAACCTCTCATTTAGTGCTATATATTCTAACTTTCCCATCTTATTTTTTAGACTTCTAGCATTTGCATACAAGCATTTTAGAAGTTGTATTTTATTCATATTATTCTGGTTTTCAATAGGGAGGAGTATTTTTTTGAATCTTTAAGCTCTGTCTGCTCTGTACTTAAAGGCATTTGAGTTATTTTTATTTTTATTGGAACCTCTCTGTCAATATGCCTAACTTCAGTTTTTTGCTAGTATCCTTCACGGATACATCGTTATGAACCATGCACTCTTGGGTGACTGTTGGCTTTCCCCTATTATCTAGTTTAAAAGCTGCGCTATATCCTTTTTAAAGGTTAGTGCCTGCAGCCTGGTTCCATCCCGGTTAAGGTGGAGCCCATCCCTTTGGAAAAGCCCCTCCTTTACCCAATAAACTCTCTTGCTTTTGACCCTCGCCATCTCTTTGCAATGCTTTACTCTCTCCTCAAATTGCCCCTACCCCCGAACCCTCTTTTTGTTTTCTGCCTAGACTTTGGCTGATTACTTCCATGACAAGGTTCACGAGATTAGTCTTGAGTTCTCTATTGGATCACCTTCATCTCCCTTTCCCCCTCTTCACTCTCAGATCCTTCCTTCAGCACCTATCACCCTTTCTTCCTTTACTAAAATCACCGAGGAGGAAACTGCACATCTTCTCTCCTCCCTCAAACTCATTACCCTGCTCATCCGATCTCATTCCCACCCATCTACTGAGCTCTATTTCCCATCTGACATATCCTCAGCCTAATCGCTTTCCATCAAAACTGTTCTTGCTGCCTTCAAACATGCTGTGGCCATACCACTCTTCAAAAACCTTCACATGACCCTATCTGATCTTCCAATGATGGATCATATCCCTTCTCCCTTTTGCATCCAAACTACTCGAACATAGGTTGTCTCAACTTTCTTTCCTCTCAAGCTATTCTGGATCAATTGCAATCTGGCTTTCGTCCTCTACATTCTACAGAAGGAGCCCTTACCATAGTCTCCAATGACCTGTTGCTGGCCAAATCCAAGGGATTTTACTTGATTGTTATCCTTCTTGACCTATCTACTGCTTTTGACACTGTTGATCCCCACCTTCTTCTTGATAACCTGTTCTTGTTTGGATTTCAGGATTCTGCTCTGTCTTGGTTTTCTTCTTATCTCTCTTATTGCCTTTTCAGTGTATGCTCTGGTGGATCTTCCTCCACTTCTATCCTGCTTTTAGTCAGTGTATCTCAGGGCTGTGTCTTGGGACCTCTTCTTTTTCTCTCTCTCCACTCATTCACTTGGTTCCTTGATCTCTTCCCATGGTTTTCAGTACCATGTTTATGCTGATAACTCACAGATTTACTTCTCTATTCCCCAGAAATCTCTCCAGTAATCAAAGACTGGATCTCAAGTCTGCTTGTTTGGCTTCACTCCCTGGATGTCCCATCACTGTCTGAAACTCAACATGGCTAAGATGGAGCTTTATATCTTTCCCCCTAAACCCACCCCCCTTCCTCTCTTCTCTATTTCTCTGGATAATACTGGCATGCCCCCTGTCTCCTCAGTTCGCAACCTTGGGATAATCTTTGAGCTTCTCTTTTTCTGTTCATATCCAAGAGATAGCTAAGTCCTGTCATTTTTTCTATAACATCAAAATTAATCACTTCCTCTTAACACATCACCAAGACCCTTACCCACTCTCTCATCACCTCCTGTCTGTACTACTGTAACTTGCTCCTCACTAGTATCCCACTGAATCGTCTATCTCCCCTTCAATCTGTTCAAAACTCAGCTGCACAACTAAGCTTCTGCTAGTGTCACTATGGTCGCATAAGCCCTCTTCTCAAATCACTTCATTGGCTCCATATTCATTTCTGCATACAGTTCAAACTTCTCCTACTGACCTACAAGTGCATTCATTCTGCAGCTCCTCATTATTTCTCCTCTCTCTATCTCTACAATTCTCTTTGGCAACTCCGCTCATCAAGCAAATCACTTTTATCTATGTCCCTCTGTTCTACTGCTAATGCCAGTGTCTCTGGAAGGGAGGAGGGAAGGGTCCATCCAAAGAACCATCCAAGGCACTGGGACAACACAAATCCAAAGCCCGTCCCAAATTCCTGACCAGGGGCAGAGGCCGGGGGAGGGGGCAGATATCAACAAGAGTCCAGGAAGGTGTCATATCGAGAATGAGTAGGTGCATTTTAAATTTGTCTGATATCGATCTGTCTTCATCTCAACTTGATTTTCTGAATAAAGGTTTATCCTTCATACCTATCATCTGCTATGACTCCTTTAGCACCAGGATTGATTTATTTAAAAGTTGTTAGAAAATTGAAAATCAAAGATTTCTTTTTTAACAATAAGGAATCTATTGGGGACACCTCTATGGCCCATAGGAAATACCAGTGGATTCCACCACACTGTACTAATCCAGCTATTGATGTCTTTGAAAAAGCAGTATTCACATGTATTCAGGATCTTGAGAATAAAAATTTACAGTCTTATCAAAATATTACAAGGGAACAAAAGATGGCCCTGAACTCTCTCAAAACAGATTATAGAATTGTAATAAAACCTGCAGATAAAGGGGGCATGATTGGGTGATGAACTGCCAGCAGCTTAAGGACTGTGATTTTTATGAATGGCTAGACAGAGACCTTACTAGTATACTTAAAATAAGATTGACTGTTTAACTCAGATGGGTTTTGAAGAAGAGTATCTCACTAAGAAAGAAGGTGATTTTTTAACAGTGACTCACCCTGTGTTGCCCATAATTTACATCCTACCTAAAATCCACAAGATTTTGGAGAAGCCCTCACAATCACCCTATAATTTCAGCTATTGGGTCGCTTTTCGAACCCATCTCGCAGTGTCTGGATATCCTTTTATGCCCCTTTGTGGCATTAATACCATCATGTACCAGGGATTCAGCTCGCATCATTCAGAAATTTCAAGGATTTGACCGATATCATGATGGATTGACTTTGGCAACTTTGGATATTGCATCATTATATACAAATATCCTACAGAAAGAGGCCATTTCAATAGCTGAGCAGAAACTTCTTGATATAACACAACATAGGCGTATTCCAATTTTTTTTTCTCATGCAGTTAGCTAGTCTTTTTTTGGTTTGATGGTCTGATTTATAAACAGGCTAAAGGGGTAGTGATGGAGTCATCAATGCCGCCCAATATAGCCAATTTATATGTCGCACAGTTTGAGCTCATATATCTGATGAATCATCCCTTTAAAGAACATATACATCATTAGAAGCGCTATATTGATGATGTTCTTCTCATTTGGGAAGGGAATCAAGATAGACTTGCTCAGTTTCTAAGCTGGATCAACACACGTAATGTTAATTTGCAATTTCAGGCACAATCTAGTAGTGTGGAGATTTCCTATTTGGATATCAAAATAAAGAAAGGCAGACATGGCTTTCTAACTGATTTATACCGCAAATCCACAGACCAGAACCATTTCCTTCACTATCAGAGTTTTCATAACAGTTCTCTTAAAAATAACTTGCCAATTAGTCAGTTTCTAAGGGTCAGACGCATTTGCACAAAGGAACATGACTTTGAGAGACATGCTAAAAAGCTAACTGAGAGGTTTGTAGAAAAGACAACCCCAAAATGTTTATCCGTAGAGCCTATGATAGAGCTGTGAAGATGAACCGTGCTTCCCTGATTTCCAAGAGAGATAAAGCATAGTTACTCATTGTAACAGGTGTTCTCTGGGGACAGCAGGAATCAGTCCTCACATAGGGGTGACGTCTGCGCCGACAGAGCCAGCGTGGAAGCATCTCCCCAGCTTTCAAAGAAAGCCTTTGGGAGATGCACCATACATGCATAGTCCACTTCCCGCCCAAGAGTGCCATCTTGACTCAGTCTACTTAGCTAAGACAGCAAAAATATAAGATGGTAAAGAAGCAACTCCAAGGAGAGGAGAGAGGGTTGTGAGGACTGATTCCTGCTGTCCCCGGAGAATACCTGTTACAGGTGAGTAACTACACTTTTTCTGGGAACAAGCAGGAAGTCAGCCCTCACATATGGGACTCTCCAGCTACAGGCTACCGAGAACCTCTACAAAAATGATACAGCGACCCTCAAAGGTGAGCCGTGATCAGCAGCAGTTGAGTCCCTAAGAGAGACTTTCGCAAGACCCAGGTATCCGGCAGAGAACCAGCACTCTGGTAGCCTAAATACAGAAGGGTCAGAGGGTAGGAGTTGCTTACACCCCAAAACGATCATGAAGTTCGGCCTAGCCAAAGGCGCTGTCCTTTTGGGTCTCCCTCTCAAGGCAGTAGTGAGCTGCAAAGGTATGGACTGAAGACCAGGTGGCGGCCCAGCAAATTTCCATGATGGGGACGGAATGCAGATTAGCCACAGAAGTAGCCATGGCGCTGACACAGTGCACTGTGACTCTCTGGTCCAGAGGGATCTCTGCTTACTCATAAGCAAGGATAATGCAGTCCACCACCCAAGTGGACAGAGTTCACTTAGTCACTGGGAGCCCCAGATGGCTGGGGTCATAGGATACGAAAAGCTGTTGAGCTCTGCGGTGGTCCCGAGTCCACTGCACTCTTGCAATCCAGAGTGTGGAGAACAGTCTCCGCCCTTCTGGCATGAGGCCTGGGAAAGAAGGTGAGGAGTACCACCTCCTGGTTGAGGTGGAATGGGGACCACCTTCAGCAGAAACATACGGTGATTGCAGAGAACCACCCTTGTAGAACCTAGTGTAGGGAGGCTCTGCCATCAGAGCCTGGAGCTTGCTGACTCTGCGAGCTGATGTGGGTGCTACCCAGGAAGGTGACCTTCCAGGAGAGGTACCGTAGGTGGTAGGTAGCTAGAGGCTCGAACAGAGGCTTAGTGAGTTGTGAGAGCACCACATCAAGGTTCCATTCTGCTGCCGGAGGACGGATGGGAGGTTTGGACAACATGAGGCCCGTAGGAACTGAGATACAAGGGGCTGAACTGAAAGGGACTTCCCCTCAACGGAGTGGTGATGCACCGTGATGGCGCTCAAGTATACTCTGAACAAGTTGGACTTCAGTCCAGCCTGCGATAGGTGGCGCAGATATTGGAGTACCATGTGCACTGAGCAGGAGAACAGGTTCATCTGCTTTTCTGTGCAGCACAGTGAGAAACGTCGCCATTTGAAGGAGTACAGGGAGACCTCATGAAGGCCTTCCAGGAGGCCAGGAGGATGTCTTCCACGTCCCATGGAAGGTTGAAGTGAGCTAGCGCTAGTCTGTCAGCAGCCAAGCCATGAGTGAGAGGGACCTCAGGTTGGGATGTAGGAGACAGCCCTGCTCCTGAAAGAGTAGACCTGGGGCTCGGCCCAGGGGGATTGGTGGTACCACCGATAGGGAGAGGAGCAGGAGGAACCAGGGCTATCTGGGGTCACTAAGAGGCTATCAGCAGTAGTGACGCTCTGTCGTGTTGAGTCTTGAACAGGGTCTTGGCAATCAGTGGCATTGGAAGGAAGGCATACAGAAGGCCTTCCGACCACAGGATGAGGAATGCATCCGCCGCTACTTGGAACGGATGCGTGCGGTCTGCGGGAGCAGAAGAAGGGCAACTGCGCATTGTCTCGGCTGGCAAACAGGTCCATCACTGGGATGCCCCAAAGTCAGAACAGCCGTGAGGCTACTGTTCAGTCCAGGCACCACTCATGGCTGGAGTACCCTGCTGAGTTTGTCCGCCAGGACATTGTCCTCGCCCGGGAGGTAGACTGCCCTTAGGAGCATCCCTCAGCATGTAGCATAAGAGCAGAGGACTACTGCCTCCTGACAGAGGGGGTAATGACCCCGTTCTCCCCTGTTTGTTCACATAGAACATCGCGACATGATTGTCGGTCTGGAACAGCACGGCGTGGTGCTGTAGCTGGTGACTGAAGGCTTTGAAGGCCAGGAACATGGCCCTGATTTCCAGAAGATTGATCTGCATTTCAGATTCCCTTTGGGACCAATAGTCTTGTGTCTGGAGGCTCTCGCAGTGTGCTCCCCAGCCCATTAGAGAAGTGTCCGTGGTGAAGACTTTCTAGGGAGTGGGTGCTTGGAAGGGCATCCTGGCCTGAAGGTGACCTGGATTCTGCCACCATCCGAGGGAGTCTGCCAGCTGGCGAGTCACATGCACTCTGTCCCGGAGCCTGCCAGTAGCTTGGTTCAACTGAGAGCGGAGGCACCACTGTGCTGCTCTCATGTGTAGGCGGGCATCTGGAGTCATGTGGACCATGGAAGACCTGTGTCTGAGTAGGCGGAGGAGAAGCCGGGCAGGCATTGTCCTGCGACGTAGCACCTCTGCAGCTAGTTCCCTGAGGCATACTGACCTCTCCTGAGGGAGAAAGGCTTTTGCTCGAAGGGTGTCCAGCTGAACCCCTATGAACTCTAGGCTCTGAGCAGGAGTGAGGTGGGACTTGGAGTAGTTTATGACAAACCCCAAGTGCTGCAGGGCATTTATGCTGCGTCCGGTGGCAGCTGTCTCCCTTTATGAGCCAGTCGTTCAGGTAGGGGAAGACGAAAGCCCTTTGAAGCCTGAGGTGGGCTGCAACCACCGCGAGGCACTTTGTAAAGACCCTGGGAGACAAGGCTAGCCCAAAGGGCAGTACCCTGTGCTGGTAGTGTTGTTTCCCCACCACGAACCGGAGGTATTTTCTGTGGCTGGAGTGGATTAGGATGTGAGTGTAAGCATCCTTTAGGTCTAAGGAGCACAGCCAATCTCCCTACTGGAGGTATGGCAGCAGTGTTCCAAGGGAGAGCATCTTGAACTTCTCCCTGACCAGAAACCTGTTGAGCTCTCACAGGTCCAGAATGGGCCTCCGGCCCCCAGCCCTCTTAGGGACGAAGAAGTACCTGGATAAAAGCTGGGGCCCCAGAGGTGTTTTGGGACTGGCTCCACCGCTTTGTCCTTGAGTAGTCCTGCTAGCTTAATGAGGAACAGGGTCTAGTGAAGGAGAGGCCTGGTGGGCTCTCCTGGGAAGAACGGGGGTGGTGTCTGATGCAGGTGGAGGAGGTAGCCCTCCTTGACCACCTGTAACACCCAGTCATCAGTGGTGATGGCTGTCCACCTATGGGCAACAGGGCTAGGCGCCTTCCTGTGGGCAGCAAAGGACCCCTTGGTGGTGTGGGGGTCATGCCCAGGCAGTCAAAGGCCTCCCCTGAACTTATCCTGAGTCGGTGCCTAGGGCTTTGGGGCTTTATGCTTTCTGGGACCATGTCCCTGGCCTATCTGTTGCTGGGCCTGCTGAGGGCCCGAGAAGGCTTGGAAGTGTGGAGTAGAACTGAAGCCCCCTTTCTTCCACAGGAAGAAGGGCTTTTTCCCTGGGCCTTTCTTTCAGGTAAGCAATGAGGTCTTTCTTTGAGAGCCTGGTTCTTGTCACATACTCAGTCTCTATGTCCGCTGCTTTGTCTGCCATGGGTTTCCTGAACAGATTTTCACCTGTGCAGGGAACATCGATCAGTTTGTCCTGTACCCATTGTTCCTGGTCAGACGACTGCAGCCATATCTGGCATCGTGCCCCGATGCCTGCGGTGGCCACCCTAGCCAATGCTCGGGACAGAAACTTTGAACATTCCTTTACTACTGAGTTAGGGTTTTGAACCTCTGTAGAGGTTCTCCATCGAGGCCTGATGAGAATCTCCCAAACTCCCTCGACAGTTTCTTCAGGTACATGCCAATATAGAACTGGTACGTGGATTTAGCACATTAGCATTGAGCCCTGGAAGCCTTTTCGCCAAGGGCATCGAGGGTTCAGGCCTCCCTGCTGGGTGGTACCGACGAGTGCATCTTTTGGCTCTTAAGCTGGCACATGGCCGACTCCACGACCATTGAGTTGTGGAGGAGCTGGGTCTTTTGGAACCCAAGGCTCTAGCGTACCCGATACATGGCGTTGAGGCGCCTGCTGACAATTGGTAATGACACCGGTGTTTCCCACATCTGAAGGAAGAAAAAGTCAAGGATCGGGGGCACCGGGACAGTTAGGGTTTCCTTCGGGGGTGCCTCGTATTGGAGTATCTCCAATTCCTCAGTTCGCGGGTCCTCCTCAGCCTTGGTCTCGATCGCGAGAGCCTTGGCCATATCCCTCACAAAATCAAGGAATGCAGCGTCCTCAGGTGGGAAGCAGCATTGGGTCACCAGGGGAGATGGGTCCGAGGGCACATCACGGTGTCGCCTCATGTCCGGGGACTCCTCATCCTCTGTCTCTCATTTCAACTCAAAGTAGGAGTACTCCACATGATCACCTTGATCGAGGGCCACATTCTGTGGTGCAGGGGCCCCAGTGGGTCATCAGTCCAAACCGTGGGCACTCACCGGGGAGAACCAGTGTCCCGATGGCGCTTGAGGACCAGCTTGACATCTGGGGAAGCCCTTGATGTCGAGGGTCCCGTTGTCAGGAGGGATGAACTGGAGGAACCGGACATAAACGCCCACTGCATGGCTACTACTCTCTATACTGCTCTCTAAGGCTACCGTTCTGGTCTCCATGTCAGTTGGCTCTGCAGCTTTCAACATGACACCGAGGACTTTGGGCCCGGCATTGGTACTGTCAAGGGAGAATCCTTGATGAGGATGGCCTCAGGGGCCCAAGGCCAGTCAGTGAAAGCTGACGACTCTTTGTGGGGCAACTTGGAGGGCCGCTCCTGCCCTGACTTCTCTGACTTATACCTGGGGCTGCAGGACCTAGGGTAGGATTTCACCTTCCTCCCTGATCCATCCTCCAAGTTGGTTTTCGAGTATTTCTTCTTCATATGCTCCACCTCTGCGGACTTCCGCTTGGAAGAATCGCGGCCGCGAGATTCCAAGAGGCCCCTAGCTTCATGAGGCACCAAGGTCTTGGAGGGGGCCCTGGAGTGCAGTGTTACCAGAGACCCCGAGTCGGACCTATGAAAAAAACTTTTCTGCTGCTGATGGCGATTCTTTAGGACCTTTGGGGTCATTGTTCTGCACAGTTCCCAATCAGAGTTGTTGTGCTCCGGGCCAAGGCATCGGAGACAGCAGTCATGTGGATCGATAAGTGACATAACTTTGCCACACCAGTCATACTTTTTGAAGCCACTCAAGACCATTGGAAAAAGAGCTGAAAAACTTGGAAATTTGGAACCGGCCACCCAAGTTTTTCTTTCAAATGGGTTTTTGTCATAAGCAACCCTCCCTCAAAGAATTCAGAGAGACATACCAGACCGACACCCTGTGGCTTTCCCCAAAAATTACTACCCATCTGTCTAAGAAAGCCGTGTGCTGTCAAAGGCATGAAGGGTGTATAAAAGGGCTTAGTACCCGCTATCTGAGACAGCTGAAACCAATAGTTCCACAGAGCTCGCAAAAAAGGGTGGGCATTGCTCTTCGAAGTAATCAATAAGCTGGAGTCATATAAACAAGCACCTAGGGGTATAGGCTTCATCCAAACTATTTCCAGTGACACCAAAGCTGGCCAATATCTAGGATGAGTCCAATAGCGGACTGCCCTCAAGCAAACACTGTAATAATAAATCATAATGTCAAAATATCCCCCACCCCTCCTATCTTTAAAGGTAAATAACCCATCCAGAGCTATCCTAGGCTTTTTCTCTTGCCAGACATAGTCTGCCAGGATCTTCCTCCCCCCTCCCCCCCTTGAAAAGGACCAGGGCAACAAAATAGGAAGGTTTGTAACAAGGAAGACAAGTCTGGACAACACCAGCATCGTAACAGCGTTCATCCTCCCCAACCAGGAGACTGCTTGATCCCGCCACTACTGCAGGTCTACTTAAATGGTGTTCAGAAGTCTCTCATAATTCAAACTACATAACTGCAAAGGGTCGTTAGCAACTGTAATACCCAGATACCAAAACGTCAGCAACACTTAAAAAAGATACAGATTTGCCAGGGGCGAGCTCCGTGGCCGATACAACCCACAAAGTAGCAGAGCCCACTTAAGAACATAAGAACATAAGATATGCCATACTGGGTCAGACCAAGGTCCATCAAGCCCAGTATCCTGTTTCCAACAGTAGCCAATCTAGGTCATACGTACCTAGCAGTTTCCCCAAAGGTTTCCCCAAAAGGTCATACCTAGCAGTTTCCCCAAAAGACACAGGTTTCACAATGCTTGTATTGGGTCAAGCAGTGATATCCTGGGTCCCTTTTTAATAATGGTTTATGGACCTTTCCTCCAGGAACTTGTCCAAACCTTTTTTAAACCCAGCTACACTAACAGCTTTTACTACATCCTCCGGTAACAAATTCCAGAGTTTAATTACACGTTGAGTGAAAAAATATTTTCTCTTATTTGTCTTAAATAGTTTACCCTGTAGCTTCATTGCATATCCCCTAGTCTTTCTATATTCTGATGACATCAACAATCGATCTACGTTTACCCGTTCCACTCCTTTCATTAATTTATAGACTTCTATCATATCTCCCCTCAGTCGTCTCTTTTCCAGGTTAAAGAGCCCTAACCTTTTTAGCCTTTCTTCATAGGGGTATCCTTCCATCCCCTATTACCATTTTGGTGGCCCTTCTCTGAACCTTTTCTAATAATGCTATATCCTTTTTAAGATATGGCGACCAGAATTGCACACAATATTCAAGGCGCAGTCGCACCATGGAACGATACAGAGGCATTATAATATCCTTTGTTTTATTTTCAATTCCTTTCCTTATGATACCTAGCAATCTATTTGCTTTCTTGGCCGCCACTGCACACTGGGTGGAGGGTTTTAACATGTTATCCACAATGACGCCTAAATCTTTTTCCTGGGTGGTGGTTCCTAATGTGGAACCTTGCATCATGTAACCATAGTTTGGGTTGTTCTTCCCTAGGTGCATAACTTTGCACTTGTCCACATTAAATTTCATTTGCCATTTTGATGCCCAGTCTTCCAATTTATCAAGATCCTCTTGCAATTTTTCACAATCCTCATGGGTTTTAACAACTTTAAATAGTTTTGTGTCATCTGCAAATGTGATAACCTCACTCGTTATTCCCTTTTCCAGGTCATTTATGAATATGTCAAAAAACAGCGGATCCTGCACAGATCCCTGGGATACATCACTATTCACCTTTCTCCATTGGGAAAATTGGCCATTTAGCCCAACCCACTGCTTTCTATCTTTTAACCAGTTCCTGATCCACAATAGTACACTGCCTCCTATCCCATGACTCTTTAGTTTTGCCAAAAGTCTCTGATGAGGGACCTTGTCAAAGGCGTTCTGAAAGTCCAAATACACTATATCAACCAATTCACCTTTGTCTATCTGTTTATTCACACCGTCAAAAAACATAACAGATTAGTAAGACAAGATCTTCCTTGTCTAAAGCCATGTTGGCTATCTCCCATTAAGCCATGACTATCTACATGTTCAGCGATTTTGTTCTTTATGATGGTTTCTACCATTTTTCCGGGTACTGACGTCAGGCTCACTGGTCTGTAGTTTCCCGGATCACCCCTGGAACCCTATTTAAAAATTGGAATTATGTTGGCCATCCTCCAATCTTCAAGTATTACAGATGATTTTATTGATAGTTCATGGATTACTAATAGCAGGTCTGCAATCTCATATTTCAGTTCTTTCAACACCCTTGGATGTATACCATCCAGTCCACGTGATTTGCTACTCTTCAGTTTATCAAATAGTTGTAATACATCTTCCCGATGTATCGATATTTCCTTCAATTCTTCTGCACCTTTAAATACTACTTCAGTCATGGGTAACATCCCTACATCTTCCTCAGTAAAGACTGAAGCAAAAAATTCATTCAGTCTCTCTGCTATCGCCTTGTCGCCTCTTAGTGCCCCTTTAACCCCTCTATCATCTAATGGGCCAACTGACTCTCTCACAGGTTTTTTGCTACAAGTGTACTTGAAAAAGTCTTTATTATGCGTTTTCGCTTCTGCAGTAAGCTTTTTCTCAAATTTTCCCTTTGCCTGCCTTATCAATGCCTTGCATTTAACTTGCCAGTGCTTGTGCTATTTCCAGTTTTTGTCATTTGGCTCTTTTTTCCATTTTCTGAAAGATATTTTTTTGGCAACAACAGCCTCTCTGACCTCACCTTTAAACCATGCTGGCAGTTTTTTTGACTTCCTTCCACTTTTCTTAAAGCATGGAATACAGCTGGTCTGGGCTTCCGAGATAGTATTTTTAAACAACACCCAAGCTTGATGTAAGTCTTTAACCTTTGCAACTGCTCCTTTTAGTTTTTTCTTAACTATTTTCCTCATTTTATCATAGTGTCCCTTTCGAAAGTTAAATGGTAGTCCTGTGGATTTCCTTACCATCCCTCTTCCACTAATTAAATCAAACGCGATCATGCTATGATCACTATTGCCAGGTAGCCCTAACTCCCTTATCTCTTGCACCAGATCTGGTGTTACACTAAGGACTAGGTCCAATATGGCTTCCCCTCTGGTCAGTTCATGAACCAGCTACTCCAAGAAGCAGTCATTTATTTCCTATAGGAACTTTATCTCCCTAGCATGTCCTGCCATGACACTGATCCAGTCGATAATGGGGTAATTGAAATCAAAAATAACAAGAAAAGCCCTTAAATACAAGATTTACTCCTAAGCAAAATTACCTAAATACTTTAATAAACACCTTCAGACCTCACATAGGCAATAATTGACCTCAGGATGGCTAGAGCCCTACATTTAGTGATAAAATCACTATAGGGAACAGCTGACGCTCACATCACAGGTCATGTAGCCACTTATATTCAACCCGTACTCAATCACCACTAATGTACCCTAAAACCACAAAATGTACTTCTGGGAAATAAATATTACACCTAAGCACACTCACTTCTAATCACACTCATACTACATACACAACATCTATAAACACACGAATAGCGTCATAATTATCACAGCGTTGGGATGAGCAACACAGGAACAGACCGTGATTCCCTAAAAAAAGGAGAATAAAGATAAGTAACTATAAATACAGCCCACCAATGGAGTCAACAATTACTTATCTTTAAAGACGCTTCAAGCCAATCGCTCCGTTCAGCGCTCAACCGCTACGCTGAGAACATCCCAAACAGACATCACAAAGCAGAGAGACTCCCAAATTAATTCGGATCAAATTTCCTTCACGAAACAGCCCTACGAAAGCTCTCGTTTCGCCACAGACAGGCTTCATCAGGGGAAAGAATAACAAGTTAAAGAGTCCATGTAAACTCTCACAAAACTTTCCGCTCCTAAAAATCACAGCGTCTGACGTCACACTTATAAGACCCCATACCCAATTACAATTGAAATCCCCCATTATTATTAGTGTGCTGTAACTTTTATTAGCTTCCTTCATTTCTTTGAGCATTTCATCATCCATTTGTTCATTCTGGCCAGGCGGTCGATAGTACAACCCCACTGCCATCGCCTTTCCCTTTTTACATGGAATTTCAATCCATAGAGATTCTACAGCAAATTTAGTTTCCTGCAAAGCTTTAATCCTTTCTGACTCAATGCCCTCTCTAACATAGAGCGCAACCCCTCAACCAATTTGATCAGCTCTATCATTACGATATAGTTTGTACCCAGGTATCACAGTGTCCCACTGGTTGTCCTCCTTCCGCCATGTCTCCGAGATTCCAATCATATCTAACCTCTCATTTACTGCTCTAACTCTCCCATCTTATTTTTTAGACTTCTAGCATTTGCAACAAGCATTTTAGAGACTGTGTTTTATTCATATTAATCTGGTTATTGGTAGGCATGGGTAATTTGGCATCTTTAAGCTCTGTCTGCTCCATACTGAAGGGCATTTGGGCTACTTTACTCTTTTTTGGAACCTCTCTGCTTTTGGTAGTATCCTTCAAGGATACATTGTTCGAACCATGCGCTCTTGGGCGACTGTCGGCTTTCCCCTATTATCTAGTTTAAAAGCTGCTCTATCTCCTTTTTAAAGGTTAATGCCAGCAGCCTCTTTCCATCCCGGTTAAGGTGAAGCCCATCCCTATGGAAGAGCCCCTCCTTTCCCCAGAATGTTCCCCAGTTCATAACAAATCCAAAACCCTCATCCTTGCACCATCGTCTCATCCACACATTGAGAATCCAGAGCTCTGCCTGCCTTTTGGGTCCTGCGTGTGGAACGGGAAGCATTTCAGAGAAAGCTACCCTGGAAGTTCTGGATTTCAACTTCCTACCTAAAAGCCTAAATTTAGCCTCCAGAACCTCCCTACCACATTTTCCTATGTCATTGGTACCAACATGTACCAAGACAGCAGACTTCTCCCCAGCACTAAGACCTTATCTAGGTGGCGCGTGAGGTCCGCTACCTTCGCACCAGGCAGGCATGTTACCAGCACTGTTCCCTCTAAGCTGTGCGTGCATGCGCGCACACACACCTTGCTGAGCGAGCGCACATACTTTACAACAGAGCGCTCAAAAATTACGGTTCTGATTCTGATAGAAAATAACACAGATGTCTTAAAATTTAAAAGTTGTGATTGTAATTACTAAAAATGTTCTGCTTCATTTAGTAATCATCTATTTTCATTTAATTTGATTAAAATCAATGTGGTGTACATACTGTATTCTGACATGTAGTCAAATTTTAAAGTAAATATATATAACTTCGAGTGTCGTTATGTGGCGCACAAAAATTTAACCTTCCTTCAAAATCTGCACAGCTGTTATTTTATGCGCACACAGACTACAGAAAATTAGAGGGAACATTGGTTACCAGGCGATCCTCACGTCCACCAGCCACCCAGCTATCTACAGTACATGCCTAATGATCGAATCACCAATTATAACGGCTGTCCTAAACCTTCCCTCATGGGCACATGGCCCTGGAGAAACTTCCTCGGTGCGAGAGGGTTTTACATCATCTGGAGGGCAGGTCCTAGTTACAGGATCACTTCCTGCCACACCAGGGTGACGCTCTCCTGTCACGTGACCTCTCTCTTCCATGGCAACAGGGATGCTGCCAGACTGGAGGTAGGACTTCAGGACTATATCCCTTGTGATGAGGAAGTTCCATTCTCTACCTTAAAAACACAGGATTCACTGAATTCTAGTCCTGAAACTGACAGGCAGGCAGGCCATGTGAGCAGCTGTTGTCAGGGACGACAAAAACAAACTCAGCCACGAGGTTTGAAAACACGCTCAGCTGAGAAACATTCCCCAGTTCCTAATAGCTTGCACCTGGAAAGGGGAAGAGCTTATAGCCACTATAAGAGCTGTGCAGGAAATACAGAGTTAGAACTGAGAGAACTGACTGAACTAGGAGAACAGGCTGTCTTACCTGAATCAGCTGACCTAGAGGAAGAAGGAGGAGTTTCAGACTCTGACCCCGGACGTGAGTCAGAGTCAGAACCAGGAAGAGTTCACCACAGAAACTACCCAGAGTCCTACAGGAGGAAACAGCTAGTGAGGGCAGAGAACAGGTGTGAATGTTCTGCTGATAGCAAACCCTTTGGAGCTCAGAGGCAACGTTCCAACCGGAGTGATTGGAAGCCTAAAGACAAACAGTATGTATCTGAGAGCTGTAGCCTGAAGAATGATTCTGGTGGGAAGCTAAAGTTTGTTGATAAGAGAAATACCTACAGGGTTAATGCTGAGAAGCCTCGTGTAGGAAATCCTAGGTGGGGGCAGGGCTTTAACACCCAGCCGAGGGATTTAGGCACAGAGCTGAAGAGAGAGCAGTTAACACCTCCAGAGAGAGAAAGGTATTTCCCTGAAGATGTGTGCATGTCTGAGGAAGATATCCTAGAAGTTCCTAAGCCTCAAAGAAAACCCCGCAGGCTGAAACCTGGTGTTAGGAGGGGAGAAGAATATTATCTATCAAAGCCTGAGGATAGAACCAGTAAGCTTTCCAGGGGTAGAACCTCCTACAAGAAGTGGGACTATAAAAACCCCAAATGGTGGCTTCCCTCTCTCCCAGACACAGAGGAATACGGTAGCTGTTATTCCAGCCATAGAGGGAGTGGTGCAGAGAGACACTGTAACGGCACGTTACAGGGGAACTTGCAAAGGTATTCTGATAAAGAGAACTCAGATAATTCTGAATGCATGCAGGAGCCTATGGTCATTGATACACTCAGTGAATGTTCATTCAATGGTGACCCAAAGGACTGCACATTGATTTTATCTGATAAAGTGACGTCTCTTTGTTAGTCACTGGCTGTATAGTGTATAAGGAAAACACTATAACTGAAGATTGCTGGTTTGCACATAGTGAAACTATGTGCTGAGTTTGAATGTTTAACTTTGACCATTTACTTTAAGAAGCAAGAAGAAGCTGTTCTACTTTCTGAAGAGCTTACTTGACTCTCCCAGTAGGACATGAACTATTATACTGACGCAACGTTGAAATCTGTAGATGAGTCACGGCACCAACTGAAGAGCTTACTTGACTCTCCCCTCACCAGTAACCTCACTGGGCTCTTGAAGCTACAAAGAACTACATTCACAGACAATGGGAAGGTTATCAAATACTCAATAAATACACACAGTTCTATAGAAAAATACACCAAAGCTTTGCGGAGAGAAACTGGGAGACACACGTTCTCCATGTTTACTCTAACTTCTCAGCCATGGTTCACTTTATTTATAAGGCTTTTGTAGATGATACAGCATAATTTCACTTTATCATTATACGTCATGTATGTTTATCATATTGTAGGTCAACTTATTCGGTGTGGGTCAATGTGGAGCCATAAATGAAGTCCAAGACATAATTGTTTACTGTTACATGGCCATTATAAGGAGACATACAGGAATCCAAGATATAGAATGACCTAATTGACATAATTGTTTACTGCTAATACCTCTTGATATCTACTAATTACTAACCCTGAAAGTATTTTAGTTAATAACTCTGAGACTGCTATCTGGTATCCCTGAGTCAGAGAGGCTGGGGTACAACCTGCCCTTTCTTTATTTATGTAAACCTTCACCTAGTAAGCTAATATGAAGTTTTATTTCTAAGCAAGGTTCTGAACAAAATTAACTCTTTCTCAGATTTATTCAGTCTAATAGTATATGGTACCCCATACTAATATATATGCTTTCACTTTCCTTTATGTTTTGCCAGAAAGCATGGCTTATTTATTTTGAGTATTGTGTTATGTTATCTGAATGATCCGACCCCGGGAGGGGAAATAAATCCTTTTACCTTCAACCACTCGTGTGCACAACTACTTAATTGCCATCAGACACAGACCTGCTACCCCTAGGCGGCAGCCTGCCCACCTGGTGGTGACACCCTGTAGGTCTCGTCTATGTACCTCTCTGTCTTTCTTATGTCTTCCAAATCTGCTACTCTAGCCTCTAGAGAACGGACTCGTTCCCTGAGAGCAAAGAGTTCCTTGCACCTAGTGCACACATAAGACCTCTCACCAACTGGGAGAAAATCATACATGTGACACTCATTGCAAAAGACTGGAAAGCCCCCATCTCACTGCTGGACTGCTGTCTGCATCTTAGTTTTAAGCTTGTGTTTAGATCTTTAAGTTCTTTTCTTACTAAGGGTTGCTGTGGATACTTATACTAATAAAAGTGTAACTAATATATTTAATATACCTTGTTCACCTGAAACATAATTAATCACAGGTCCTTAATGTATGACTGATTTGGATAAAGAGCTGCACCTGAGAGCAGCTCCTCTCCTTTAAGATGTGTAAGTACCTATAAAGCTACGATTATCCCAGGGGTGGGTGGGGGTTGGGGAGGGAGGGAGGGAAATGAGACTTATTAAAAGAGGGCTGCTACACAGTACCCTGTCCTGTGCTTCTAAGGCAAGCTATGACCAACTTCCTGGGTGATTAACAGTCCTTGCTTGGATAGACAGAGTCTTTCAAAATGGCCTTTTGACCTGCCACCTGGCTTTAACACCTATTTAAAAAGTATCACAGGTCTCTTGCCCCCTAGGTAGAAGGCCTCTATGTAAAGGTCTCTAGAAGAATTTATTTAGTGCTCAAAGAATACTGACCCTGTTTTGTTTTTTATGCTAAGTTATATTCTGATTTGATTTAAATTAAAGCTCTTTGCTGCTGCTAGGCTCTGACTTAGTATGAAATTTAAACTAGAAACTCTCTGCTGGGTTCTAAATTTAACCAGAAAGCTCTCTTCTGTGTTTTAAATTTAAACTAAAAGCACTTTGCTGCTATTAGGCCCTGAGTGAGTATTAAATTTAAACTACAAGCTCTCTGCTGGGTTCTAAATTTAACCAGAAAGCTCTCTTCTGTGTTACAAACTTAAACTGCTGCTACTAGGCCCTGACTGAGTTAACAGATACACTGGGTTCACAGATTAATCAGCTATAAGCCAAAGAATTCCCTTCAGAAAGAGTTCCAGAAGTATATACTCACTATTGCAGATCTCTCTCCAGACGTAGCAGTCCCCTTTTGTAGTCCTTCTGGAAGTTTAATGTGTAACAGGAAAGATCTCCAAAAATCCTAATCTCTCACAGCAGTACTAGCAGAGAGGACCCAGGTTGTTTAACATAAATGAGGGTGTCGTCTGCATATTGGGAAACCACATGACTCTGACCTCCCACCTGTATCCCAATATCAGCAGCCATCTCACAGAGTTGACAAGCAAAAGGCTCAATAGCCAGGGCCAATAACAGCAGTGACATGGGACAGCCTTGCCTGGTACCTCTTCCCAAGGTAAAAGTAGGCGAAAGATGGCCATTATCCAATATTGCAACCGCGTGTGAGCTATAAATGATTTGTATCCAATTGTAGAAATTAACCCAGAAGCCAAAACTTTCCAAAACAGAAAACAAATAAGGCCATTCAATTTTATCAAAAGCTTTTTCAGCATCCAGAGAAACAATGGCATAACTGCCTTCAATCCCCTGCAGAGCCTGAATGATATTCACCAAATGGGGAACATTATCTGCATCGTACCGCCCTTTAATTAAACTACTACTACTACTATTAATCCAGACTGGTTCGGATGTACCAAGACATGTATCACACATTCTAGCTGGAAATTAAGAACTTTTGCAAAATCTTATAATCAATGTTTAATAGTGAGATGGGCCGATATCTATTGCAGAGGAGAGGGTCCTTCTCTTCTTTGTGAATAACTGTAATAGTGGCTTCATTAAAGGATTTAGGTAAAGCTTGCTGTGCTAAGATGTCATGAAATAGCTCTACTAAAACAGGAGTAAACTGCTCCTGAAAGCTCTTACAGTGGTGTGCAAAAGTCTGGAATCACTTGTAAATTTGACGTTTTTTCAACTTCGTGATCTTATATCAATTTCTTTTTCCTCCCAGTGGCTTTTTCTGTGTATCTCATGATAAGTGATAGATTTGGCTATTAGGGCCAACTTTTAATATTGGTTTGGCCCTTATTTTATGAGTTTGTTCCCCATAGTTGTCCTGTTGATATATTTTCTGTGAAATTGCGTAATGTACATTGTTGGCTAATGATATATTATTGTAAGTATGCTTTAAAATATTATGGACGCACGCCAGGTTTCCTTCAAATTAATGTATGTGGCCTTGAAAAAGGCTGTTTTTATGTGTCAGTGATGGCTCAGTATTTGATGGGCCACCCTTTGTTCTTGATCATCTGACTGCACCTTGTCGGCATTGAATGAACCAGTCTGACAAGGTGATCGTTGGTGACAACGCAGTTCCAAGCTGCAATGAGTGACTCAATCAGCTCACGCCTTGATGTCGGATGCCTCTTGGATATTTCCAAGGCCACCTTGTGCCACAGGTTCTCGAATGGATTCAGA
Organism: Ichthyophis bannanicus; assembly: GCA_033557465.1. NCBI lineage: Eukaryota > Metazoa > Chordata > Amphibia > Gymnophiona > Ichthyophiidae > Ichthyophis > Ichthyophis bannanicus. Next base: position 627,925,348 of record CM066031.1, read on the forward strand.
TCTGGAGACTGGGCAGGCCAGTCCATTGACTTGATGTTGTTCCGCTGCTTCCAGCTGATCATCTGTCTGGAGCAATGGCAGGGTGCATTGTCATCTTGGAACAGGAACTGGCCAGGAAACAGCTGTTGTGCTGATGGCACCATGCACTTTTGCAGTATGGTGATGTACTTGGCCCCGTTGACCATTTCATCGACAATGTGAAGATGTCCAACGCCACTGGCAGCCATGGAGCCCCAGACCATGACTTTCAAAGGATGCTTCACAGTGAGGTTGAGAGACTCAGGCTTGAATTCCTATCCAGGAAATCTCCTCACATAGGTGTGGGCCTGGTTACCAAACAGGCAGAAGGTGCTTTCATCGCTGAATAGCACCCTTTTCCCACATTTCAGTCGACCAGGTTGAGTGCTTTCTCATCCACACGATCCGGTTGCGCCTTTGTATGTCAGTCATCAGTGGCTTATTCTGTGCTTTGCAGTCCCGGAGACCAAACTGCAGGCACCGGCGACGAACTGTTGATGAGCTGACACTGACCTCACTCTTGTCTGACCACTCTCGAATTAGCTGAGGAGAGGTCAATTTGTGATTAGTCAGTGAAATGCGTCATAGTGTGCGGTCCTGGCGTGATGTTGATGCACGTGGACGACCTGAACGAGGCTTGTCCACCACTGAACCCATTTCTTTCTTCTTCTGTACAATCTTAACAGCAGCGCTCTGACTGCAGCCAACTTTCCTGGCTATCTGATGGCTTGAAAATCCTTCCTCGCTCATAAAGGAGACACGAACACGCTCCTCCATTGTCAGGGTCCGAGTCATCTTCATGGTCGATCCAGAAAGCGTATGAAATTCAAAAATTCTGCACGTTTTAATAGCTGCACTGTTGGCTAGATATCTGCAATGTGATTGGTTAGTGAAACCAGCCTCCTGATTGGTCAGAAATAATGTGTGCATATTGGATAATCTCGATCCAGTTTTGATGCAGGATCCACAAAAATCGCAGTAGCTATCTCCCAGTGTCTGTAAAGTATTTAAATTGGAAGCAAGGAATGCAAAAAAGTAAACTCTAATAGCCAAATGTATCCCTTTTAACGTGGTAGAAAGATGAATATGCTGGGCTAACGCAAAATTAAAAATAAAACGTTAGAAAATACGAAAAACGCAAAACTCACAAGTGATTCCAGACTTTTGCACACCACTGTATATAGTTCAGCCGGAAGGTGGTCTGGACCAGTTGCCTTATTGTTTTTAAGAGTTACTATTGCTACCTTTCAGCTTCAGATGCTCATCGACCATAAGATGGGTTTCTTGCAGGAAGGTGAGCTCCACCCTGAACCTCTGTAATTGCATTAAAAACCTTTTTCTCTTAATAAGCAAAGCCAAGCCCCTGACATTCCACAATACCAACTTGGCCATACTCCCACCAAATGATCTCGTTCACCATAGAAAGCCCAATACAATAATCTATACTCCCTTCAACCCAGATATCCGCAACAGACCACATCTCCGCTCCCACAATCTCCTGACCCCCGTCCCCAAAGTAAGTAAAACACCCCCATCACAGGTGCACTCCTTATCTTCCCCCCCCCCACTCTTGCGCTCACTAACATTCCGAAGGGATTACTTTACCCCCAAAACCAAGAAAAAAAGTAGATATGCAATTAACAGGGAAACATAGAGTATATACTGCCAAACCCAACCAGGAGACACCCCAAAGGGAGACTTGAATAAAGACATGAAAGAAAAGGTACCATAGAGCAATAAAGAAACAAAGTGAAACAGTTTACCACCAACCACTTCAAGGCAATCTGGTTGTATCCATCTCTTTATTTTCCCCTGGAGCTCAATCAGACCAGAACTGTCATCTACAGGTAGGTGTCTGCCATCTCTTGGGTGTAGATTCCTTCCATTCCAAACTTCGTCAAGGACTACTACGTGCTGACCGAGCGGAGCCAGAGATCTCATCCACCATATCCAGACAATCGTCCAGTTCTGAGATACGATAGGATTTATTACCTCATTCAAAAAAAATGGCAACAGCAGTGCAAGGGGCCAGAAACAACTTTGTCGTTCTAGCGTGAAGGTCGACAGATCATGAAATATCCGAATGGACTGCTTATGAAACTCAATGGAGCGCTTGCCATGGACCACTTGCACGAGAGTCTCGTTGTCCTCATAGTAATGGAAGTAGACCACTATTAATCTCGGGAGGTCTCTTTTACCAGCGTGCCCTCCCAAGCCTCTGTGTGCTCTGTCCAGGCGGATTCTGGTTTTGTTGCCTGGAACACAGAAGGAGGAGAGGTTCTGCACAACTTTAGCCACATCCTCCTTCCCATTAGGGGGTTCAGGCCAACCCAAGATGTGGATACTGCACCTCCGCTGGTGATTATCCAGGTCATCCTGGCGCTCTCGTGTCTCCTTGATGAGAGATTCTAGCTTAAGCAGCTTAGATTGCAACATTGCAGTTGCATCAATTGGTTCACTGATGTTTATTTCATTCTAAGTGCTTTGGGTTCCTGTTTGATCTCTCCCACTGCCTTGGAGACTTCTCCGTGAAACAATTTTAATTCTCTGACATTTTCAAAAAGTCTGCTTGGTGACAGTGCCGTCCAGTACTGGAATGCCATCTTGTATTGATGCTGTCCCATTGCTGTCTGTCCCAGCGCAAGGTTCCACCAATCCTTCTTTCGGGTTCTGGCCAAACTTCACTAAGACCTCCATGTAGCTAGCCTTAGCCTTAGCTACCGTGTTCATTAAATTAAAGCAGGGCTGCTAAAGTATAACAATCTTGGAGAGAGGAGAGGTGGGGATGTTAAGCAAGGGCCTGTTTGCACGGCCACACTGCTCCTTGGACGGATGCTCCCTCCCTCTCGGCTATGCACCTTTAGAAGACACAAGAGTCCCACTATCTCCTCAATTGATGCTCCAGATCTAAACAAAGGCACCCGAGGTGATCCCAGCAATGATGGGTGGTACTTGTAATAAGAAAGAATCCAATATTTTCCTCATCAACTGTCAGGAGCACAGTCAAGGGATGAGTGCTACCACAACACTGATTCTCCTCAAGCACAGCAAACAATCGCACCGCAAACAGTCCTCTCCAAACAGCTTCATAGAATGATATTGTATTTGTACTCCAGCCAGGCTAGCAGAGAGAGGGAACACTTTGCGCTATCCATCAGGAAGAGTGCATAATTGTCTGCTTATGGTACCTTTTTTACTCTTCCGTAGTTGGTCTGCTGTATACCGGGAGGTTAAGCCGCCCTCTGCACGTATGCACTGCAGATCTCGGTCATGCCGGCCTTAGCACCACCACCAGCCCTATTCACATCTGCCTCAACTGATAGGGCTGAGCACACTACAAGCTACATTCCAGGAGCCAGAGCAGTATCGGAATCATAGGAGCTGCGCCCAGTTGTATTCACTCCGTTCAGAGTTCCACAGCCATGACAGTCTTATGGGGACAGCACGGCTCAGGCCACTGACTATCAGGGTTCTCAGCGATGCCCGGAATTGACACTTTGTTTGCAAATGGCCCCGTAAGCACGACCCAGGCTGCTTCCTAAGCAGAAAGCCCTACTTATCAGGTGACTTATGCAGCATTGGCAGGGTATTTTTGGCAAGTTATAGGGTAGAAGTGAGAGCTTTAGGATCAGGCGGCTATTTTGTTTGGGCTTCACAGCGCTCCCCCAACCCCGATCCTTTCTAAATATTTAAAAATCTTCCATTTGTCTTTGTTAGAAAAGCATTCCACAAAATAGATTCTGTGAATAGAAAGCTCTCTCTCTAACCCCAAACAAATGAAATTCACCCAAGAAAGGGAACCTACAAAATGTTACCCAGCTGGAACACAATGCTCTTCTAGGAACATACCACTTTTGATGCGAACATACCACTTTTGATGAAAAGTATTTGAAATCTGTTCCTATTAGGGCTCTAAAAATTAAGGGAAGGAGGTCAAACTTAATCTGATAAATTATTGGGAGCCTGTGTCTTTTGGGGAAACTGCTAGGTACGTATAACCTAGATTGGCCACTGTTGGAAACAGGATACTGGACTTGATGGACCTTGGTCTGACCCCAGTATGGCATATCTTATGTTCTTAATGTAGTTCCATCAAGAGCTATGAAGCACCATCTCTATGGGCTTTCCTTCATATGGTCCACACAGCTGTGTTTTGGACCACCTGAAATCTATAAATGACATTTTTGGGAAACCCATAAATATTAAATTACAAACACTACAGCGGTGGTCATCAGTGCATGCACTGAAGTTTTAAAATGTTTTAAGTTAAAAAAAATTAAAAAAACAACTGTTGTCTACTAAATGCAACATCAAAAAAGCCCCTTGTACATTTTCCATGACATGACTGGGGCTGTTTTTTGACTTGCCATTTAATATAACTAAATTCCTAGCTTGAGGTTTTTTGGAGGGCAAAAGGCACAATTCATAGGAAAAAAAGGGTATGGCATGCTGGCAAAGACCTGCCCTCAGTCCTTAAAATCTCTTTGCAGTCATTCAGCATGCTAGATATAGTTATAGATAAAGGGCCCGATATTCGAAAGGCATTTACCTGGTTTACAGCCCAGTAAACCACGTAAATGCCTTAGATGGGGATATTCAATGGCACTTACACGGTTAGTGCCATAGAATATCCCCATCTAAGTCCCCTACGTACCCCGATGCTATCTGGTTAACATCGAGGCATATCGGGGGCGTTCTGGGGGGAGTGGAGGCAGAAACTGCTACTAACCGGGCAACAGCAATATCGGATGCCGTCCGGTTAGCGATCTGCACCTTAAAGGTAGGCGAGGAAAACCCTCACCTATTTTTAAGGCGCCGATCGCTAACCAGGCAGCATCCGATATCGCTGCTGCCCGGTTAGCTTCGGCAGCTTCTGGCTTTGGCGGCGATCACTGAATATTTAATGCTGTCGTCGCGGCATTGAATACCCAGTTTAGAGGTCACGGAGTAGGAAATGCGCCCATCAGTGCACAGCCCTTTGAAGATGTGAACAGGTGAATATCGGGCCCATAGATATTTAGTGGGGGGATAGTCAAAGGCATTTACATGATTCACAGACCTGCCACCGTGTAAATTCTGCTCAGTAGGATATTCAACAGCACGAACATAGCTAGTACCACTGAAAAGCGGTGGGGTGCTGCCGCTGCAAAGGTTAGCATCGGGGAGTGCCAGGGGTGTTCTGGGATGGCATCTGTCGATAACTGGGCTGCAGTGATATTCAGCCACTGTCTGGTTACCAATACGTGGCAAAAGTCAAGTGCAGTAAAGGCTGGCCCAACTTTCGTAGAAGAAGCTAACTGAAGCAGCTGAAGATCGCCACTGCCCGGTTAGCTTCCTGGCGATCTGGCCAACCCAGATTTCCAATGCCAGGCCCGGATATGGCCTTAGCATTGAATATCCGCATTTACTTAAGTACTAAATGACTTATACATTAACATCCTCATTGAAAGGTAACCATCTTTCTAGCCAAGTCATTCATTTCTGTAGTCTTCAACAACTCCCCGTTAGATATCTCTTCCCTATATCATTAGTTCCATACACACTTTTTTAAGCATCGTCATTTCTTCAATACTTGTACTAGCCCACAAAACATTTGTGATAGACTGCATATCTCTACCCAGCATTCTTTGCACTGTGAACCTCTTGTGTCCTGGTAACGTTGATCTGGCATTCTGTGCTTGGGTCTGTCCCTAGTTCCGGCTTTGTACCTTGTTCTGGTGTTGTGATTTTTGCCAGCATTGTGCAGTGGGTTGCCATTTCTACACATGCATCAGAATCTATCCTCAACAGCTGAAATGCACCCCCTGGTGGCCACAGAAAGCAAAGCACAGAAAACCAGCCTTCAAGGCTATTATCTGTATTTATATATCTATCCGCCTGACTGAAGACCGAACACAATTTAGGATAGCTATCCAGAGGGTCGCCATGAGTCGACTCCGACTCGACGGCACTTAACAACAACAACATGGACCACTGTATATAGCCCACTCTGTACATAGCTCATACCAATCTAGCACACAACACAACACACACTCAATTTCCCCCCCACTGCATGTATAACACACTCACTTGACCTGATTGTTTGCTGTGATACCACCTTGATTATTAAGATAAGGCGGTTTAGAAATACTGTTAAATAAATAAATAAACATTGCCTCAGTACATTGTATATTGCCTCAGTACTGTAGGTGGAGAGCTAAGAAATATGGTGCACACATAATTGCTACACTAAAGAAAAGAAATACGTCTCTGACCACAATATCTAGTAATCCATTGCATAAATCCATTTTAGGTCAATATTTAAACCCTGTAGTCAATATTTTTTGGACATATTTTACTTAGGCTAGAGCCTATGGTTGAGGGTTCAGACAGCTGGACAAATGTTGTCTGTCCATATGCATGTTTGTTTGTGTGTGTGCATGTGTGTGTATCATATTATTAAGAAGGGACCCAGGATATCAATGCTTGACCCAGTACAAGCATTGCGGAACCTGTGTCTTTTGGGGAAACTGCTAGGTACGTACGACCTAGATTGGCCACTGTTGGAAACAGGATACTGGGCTTGATGGACCTTGGTCTGACCCAGTATGGCATATCTTATGTTGTTATGTTATGTTCTTATAGGGAGTGAAACTCGATCGTCCCAAACTTCCTCCACCATGTGGCTCAACTGTGCACACAGCTGATCATGATGAGGGAAGTATAGAATGCCGCATTTCAGGAGCTGCAGACAGGCAGAAGAATTGGTGAGTGAGAAACAACTGGATGAGGGGGGTATGAGAGGGGGAGACAGAGGTTGGAAAGAAGAGAAGGGGCAGAACATCCAGGTAAGAGGTAGGGCTAGAGAGGAGTGAAGTGTCCAGAGTTTGATGGAAGGGGTGGGGCTAAAGAGGAGGAGAGGCAGAGGTGAAGGACAGAAAGGGGTGGTGCGGGCTTGGAGGGGAAACCGAAGAAAAGGTGGCAGGGAAGACATGAAAGGTACGGAAGAGAAAGAGATAGTAAAGTTAGGTGGGAGGGGGAGAGTGCATTCTTGATGGAAGGGAAGGAGGGAGGATATGGAAGGGGAAGGAGGGGTAACAGTGCAAAGGAGAGAGGAACCTACATGCCACAACCACACACATGTGCATGCATATATGCGGCCTGACACACATATATGTGCACACACACAGCTCCCCCCCCCCCCCCATCCTGTCAGTCTCCCTGGCAAATAAACCGCAATACAGACAACCACCCCTACCACCACCAATACATACACCCAATGACAGCTCGAGAACTTCTGGCACCCTAGGCAGACCCTCCATGCCACTGCCCCCTCCCACCCCCTACTGAAGTGATGGCAGCTGAATTGCTGCTTCAGCCCTGTGTCAGGCCTTAAAGTGCCCATGTGCATGTGCACTCATGGCCTGCCACTCCTGCCCATCTGACGCAACTTCCTTGGAGGGGGCAGGAGCAGTAGGCTGGAACAGCGCAAACGCATGTGGATACTTTAAAGCTCACCACGGCACTGAAGCTACCATTCAGCTGCGCTTCCTGGAGATGTTAGCAATGTCGCCCAAAAGGATCTGTTGCCATAGAAAACCGCCTAGTGGATGGGCTGGCCCTACATACAGCTCCACTTCCTGAACACACATGCACACATAAAAACCATAAGATATGCCATACTGGGTCAGATCAAAGGTCCATCAAACCCAGCATCCTGTTTCCAACAGTGGCCAATTCAGGTCACAAGCACCTGTCAAGTTCGAAAAAAAGTACATAGGTTCCATGCTGCTAATCCCAGGGTAAGCAGTGGATTTCCCTGGTCCACTTTAATAATGGTTAATGGATTTTTCCTCCAAGAATTCAACCAAAAAACTCTTTTAAACACAGCTACACTAACAGCTTTTACTACATCCTCCAGTAATGAATTCCAGAGTTTGATTGCCTGTTGAGTGAAAAAAAATTTTCTCTGAACAGTCTTAAATGTGCTTCATTGTAGCTTCATTGCAGCCCCCAGTCCTCCTACTTTTTGAAAGATAAACAACCAAATTATGTTTACTCGTTGCATTCATTCATTATTTTGTAGACCTCACCATATCACCCCTCAGTTGTCTCTTTTCCAAACGAAGAGCCCTAACCTTTCAAGCCTTTACTTGTAAGGGTATCCTTCAATCCTTTATAATTCTGGTAGCAGTTCTCTGTATCTTTTCTAATTCCACTATATCCTATTTAAGATATGGCAACCAGAATTGCATGCAATATTTGAGATGTGGTCGCACCATGGAATGAAACAGAGGCATTATAGTATCCTTAGTTTTATTCTCCATTCCCTATCTTATGATTCCTAGCGTTCCATTTGCTTTCTTGGCCGCCACTGCACACTGGACAGAGGCTTTCAATGTATTATCCACGATAATGCCTAGATTCTTTTCCTGGTTGGTGAATCCTAATATGGAACCTTGCATCATGTTAGCGTAGTTTGGGCGGGCAGTGGGCGACATCATGACCCCAGATGTACAGGGCTGATTCCAAGGTCGGCCCTGTACATCCGGGGTCGGCCATGTAAACTTATTCCTCAGAGGTGGAATAGGTCCTCCTGGACATCAGGGGATGCTGGAACCAGGGTGCCAAAGGCAGGTGAGAGGTGCAGAGGATCCCCATGGCACAACCCTGGCCATGGAAGGCCCGATTGGGGGTCAGGCTGCGGGGAAGGGAGATTTGGGGTTCAGCTGGCAATTGCTTCTCCTGCATGGAGCTGTGGTGCATGGCAACAGGATGCCATGCCACCGCCACTCCATGCAGGAACCAGGCTGAGCTAGCCGGGTAAGGGTTGGGACGTCCAGGGAGCCTAAATCGGGGCACGTCCTGGATGTCCTGGCCTTATGCCACGATTCTGCTCCTGTGGGGATGTCTAGCCCATGCAGGAGCAAACTCGGGTGCATCCCCAGGCCGTCCGGATGCCTGGACATCTGGATGGCCCAGGGATGCACAGCACTGAATAGGCTTCCATGTGCATAAAGTTGCACATGTCCACATTAAATTTCATCTACCATTTGGATGCCCAGTCTCCGAATTTATCAAAGTCTTCTTGCAATTTTTCACAATCCACTTGTGTTTTAACAACTTTGAACAATTTTGTCTCATTTGCAAATTTGATCAACTCACTTGTTAGTCTCATTTCCAGGTTATTTTGAATGTGTTAAAAAGCAATGGGTCCAGCCTATGGTACTCCACTATTAACCTTTCTCTGTTGAAAAAATTGGCCATTTAGCCCTACTCTCTGCTTTCTATCTTTTAACTAGTTCCACAATAGTACACTGCCTCCTATCCCATGACTTTTTAATTTTGCCAAGAGTCTCTCATAAGGAACGTTGTCAAAGGCTTTCTGAAAATCCAGATATACTATATCAACCGGCTCACCTTTGTCTACCTGTTATTCACACCTTCAAAAAGGCAGAGTCAGTGAAGTTTCTCAAATTTACTGCCAGTGCTCAGCGAAGTACTTGCATCATGCCAAAGAGAGCCTTCTTCTGGAGTTCGTAAAATGTAACATGTATAGAAACATAGAGACATGATGGCAGAAAAAGACCACATGACCTATCAAGTCTGCCCTTCCATAAAAGTAACCCAGATGCCTTTAAGTACAGAGCAGAAAGATTCCAAATTACCCCTATCAACTGATAATCAGAATTTTTTTTAAAGTGCCATCAAGTCAATGCTTACTCCTGGAGACCCAGCAGCCCCTGGGTTTTCTTGGCAAGGTATGACTAGAAGTAGATTGGCGGGCCTTTTCTTCCAAAGCAATGGAGGATTAAGTGACTTGCCCAAGGTCACAAAGAGTGCCAGTGGGAATCAAACGCTGGCCTTTTGGTTCCCAAGCCAGTGTTCTGACCATTAGGCTACTCATCCACTGGGTAGGTAATTTATCAAGATATGCTTAGAAATTCCTCTTGCCTGTGGCTCCCAACATGATGGGAAATATCTTGGTATCTTTCCGACACATTTTCTTGGTGTTTGATTGCATTTCTTGGTGCTTGAAGATCTTCTCCCTCGCAACGTGATTCACAGAATAGTCGCTTGGGACTGATGCCCCTATAATCAATGCTGTTCTGGCGTTCTTCTCCTTTACCATGCCCGACTTCCCTGCATCCAGCTTTTTATTGGTCGAAAAATGTTGGCTATGTTGTGGACCAAATCATTTTACTACTACTCCTTCTTATCATTTGCATAGCACTACAAGGTGTACGCAGCGCTGTACAGAGACATGTAAGAGACTGTCCCTGCTCTTAGAGCTTACAATCTAGTCAAGACAGACAACACAACAACCAGGGACAAGGATATTTTGCAAGGGTGTGCCTATTGAGCAGGAGGCAGAACTGAGCAAGTAAGCTGTATAAGCTGGAAGAGATATCAGAGTCAGGAGATACAGACTTATTAAATACTGAACAAAAATGTTTTGTAAATCTCAAAACTGAATAATACGGTACAACCTTGTCAGCTAGACTCTGGGGCAACGTGTAACATCATGTGCCTGAAAGACAAGCGAGTTTAGCACTCAGGAAACCCTTTCAGCCGAATGGCACCAAAGTATATTCAGGGGAGCTCATGCCATCCTTGGGACTTTTTTGACACACAATGCAGCATACATGAACATCTTCCTAAGTTTAAAATCCAGATAGTGAAAGCCACACACACAAACATTCTTCCATACTCTGACATCCCAACCTCACGTCTTCAAAGATAAACAGCTAAACTCTCTCCATGGATAGATATGCACATCCCATTGATTCACACAGCCATACACACTTCGTGTACACCACCAATCATAATGCCCATGCAGCTGCACATGCCCAGCTGTCCTAACTCACACTTTCCCATGACTCTTTCAACCAAAGCTTCCACACAAATATGCCCAGGGATGCAAATGGAGGAAAGGGAAAAGCCACCATTTTGTCCCACTCTGGGGGTTATTTTAGAAGCCCTATTCATGCTTTGCATGTCTGAAAATGGGCATAGAGACATCTCCAGAGGCATTTTAGAAGCCAAGTCTGTAGATGGACAAGTCTGAATGGGGGCGTGGAGGCGTGGCTGGGGCGTTCCCAAGAACCTGGATGTCACTGCCTGATGTCAAAAACTTTCTGGATGGCCAGTCACGTCTAAGGTTATACCTGCTCCAGGCACAAATAAGTATCAAGAAAGTGCTTGTTTTAGCCATAAAACATCCAGAAGGTTTAGAGAAAATGATACTCCGTCATCCCCAATACTCTGCACAGTCACAATGAAAGCAACAGTGGGATTTGAATCCTGGCTTCCTTGGTCCTAGCCCACTACTCTAGCCATTAGGCTATTCTTAGACGTCCATGTTCTGGAATACTATTCTGGGGACATCTATGTAGACACCCCTGCAGACATTCATATGGGGATGTCCATGTTTGTGAATGCTGCCTGAACTTGGACATGCTTACTTTGTTTTCCCAGACATTCTGGCTTGGACGTCCCAGAACGCACTTGGACATCATTTGCAAAACACTACTGCACATGTGTGCTCTTTTCAACTTGTTAAATTCTGGTTCCTGTTTTTGCTTCCACTACCTCTTTCTGTGAAAAAGTATTTCCTGATGCTGCTTTTACATTTACTTCCGTGCAACTTTGTTTTATGTCCTTTAGTTCTATGGTTTCCCCATCTTTGAAAAGGTTTTGCTGTTTTTACAGTGGTAGGATTTGAAGATTTACTTGTTTCTTATATCTACAGTACCTCAAAGGTGATGAGGTGTGTGTGTTTTATACATTATTTTAATGGGGTATCCTTAATCTATGAGATGAATTCATAAGCTTTTGGGATTTGCTACTGTTTTATTTATTAAAGAACACTTCCAGCCCACCAGTCCCCAAATTAACTCCAGATGGGTAACAAAAAAACAATACAATGTAACATAAAACACAGAAGACAAAACAACCACAGAGATAAATAAAACCTACAACCTTATTATTTTGTAATCTGTTCTTATTTACACTTTCTGCTCTATAGAGATTTCTTTTTATCATAGGAGGAAAGGGGTCTTCCCAGTCATTGTTATTTATCTTTATTATTTATGAGTGCTTACATGTATTAGGCATTTATATTTTTGCTTCTCTGTTAGTTGTAATCCAACTTGATTAATTGATTCATAAAGGTAGCATTAAAAACTATGAAATTAAATTATATATGTGCACATACCTGGAAAACGACACACACACACACACACACACACCAATGATGGTGAGGCATTCAGTGGACTATATATTTTTCCATCTCTATGTTAAATAAGTTTTGTTGATATATGGTCTTGAAATGTAATTATTTAATGTTCTCTTTCTACCTTATAGTAGCATCATTCACAAAAATGACCTAATGCCACTTTGGTGTCTACTTGAAAAAGGAATGTGGCAGATCTCTCTGCCCTGTGCAGACATTTCCTCAATACTTAATTTACAGTCTTCCGTGACAACCTAATAATTCTTAAAATTGCTGCTATTTTAAAGAAGATGGTAAGACAGCTGGCTTCCCATGACCTTTACACCAGAGCAATGCTGTTCAATGCTTGTCACTCAGATGTACTTTATCAATGGATCAACTTTCAAGGAACCTTTAGTATTTTTTCCCTGACGTTTTATTGTACTCACTGTTCTATAAAGACAAGGGAATTAACTTTGTTTAGAAGAAAGGCCAGTGAGTTACGTATGCTGTAAGGAGCTTGTAGGGGTTCGCATGTTCCCCTTGCTCCAGAGAGCTGCAGTTTCTCCCAGCCCCACAGCTGCAGGCAGAAAGCACTTACCCTGCTCTCTCCTTCTGTGGACCACTGTGGCTGCTATAAGCCAGGGGAGGAGTCAAAAGAGATAGTAACCGCGTATGAAAAAAGTGCTTCCTGCCTGTCCACTCCCACGGCCATTAGCATAAAACCACATTATTTTCAGAACTACCACAAGGAAAAGAGAGAAGAATGATTGAGAGTGCAGTTGGGGAAAGAAAGGAGAAAGCTTGATTGCTTACCTATAAGTGGTGTTCCCCGCTGAGAGGAATGCAATGAAGCACATAGATGGGCCATATAACTGTCTCATGCTTATTCTGCAGCATTCTTCTCAAGCTTTCCGCGAAACACGTCTGGCCATATGCAGGGATCCTTAGGTACCCCAAGACATGCTACTTCTCAGGTTTACTCACTGGCTAAGCTACTACTACTAGTACTACTACTATTTATCATTTATATAGCACTTTTAGGAATACGTAGCACTGTACACATACATGTAAGAAACACTCCCTGCTTCACAGAGCTTACAATCTATTCAAGACAGACAAACATAACAAACGGGAGACTGAGGTCATTCTTTAAGAGAAATGATTAAAAAAATAAACACACACACACACACGTGCACATATTAAACAGGAGAATAAGCAGCCTCAAAGAGGTGAGGTTTTAGCCTGGATTTGAATAGGACCAGAGGGAGGGAGATTTCCAGAGTAAGAAGCTGGAATTTTGCAAACATAAAACAAGCAGAAAACAACAGGATAACCCAGAAGCTAAAAAAAAAAAAAAGGTCCAAAGGAAGAAGGAATTGGATACTGCTCCACACAAGAGGCCTTGGAAGACGGACAGAGGAGTCTAGAGGGAGGTCACATCTAGCCAATAGTACATATGGACTGGATTCCATGTTGCAGCTTTGTACATTTCTTCAAAGGAGGCAGATTTTGGAGGAACCAAGGCGCTGGATATTTGGCTATTCTGGATGAGTTCTCCAATCCAGGTTGGCTGCCTCTGTGGTACTTTGCAGGAAGAGACTTTAGCAGTCTGAAAAGATTATCACCCACCGAAATTAAGGTCTTAAGCTCCTGATCTAGTGGGACCTCTGCACATTTGTGGTGCAGGTTTTTCATATAGTGTCAGGGAATGAAGAGCATTGTGGGGATAATGGGTACAGTATATGGCCAGATACAGAGAGGGGGAAAGGAAAACAGACAGGGGAAGGGGCTTATTGTTCTGGTATCTCAAGTTAATAAAGTTTCAGCTGTCATTAGTAGGATTTTGATGGAATGCTTGAGAGTTGATATTATACATAGGGGTCAATTTTCAAACTGTCTGCACTGGGACAAAGTCAATTTGAACATTTTATCCATGTGCTTTGCATCAATTCTCAAAGCAAAAGTACACGCATACTTTCAGTTTGAAAGATATTGTAAGTTACGAAGTATGCCTGGTCACTAGCACCTTCTTTATACGCAAGTAAACTTTTTCTGGAACAGTACATGCCGATTTAAAAATGCAATCTCTGTGTAACCCCTTCTTAAAGTAGGCCACAGATTGCAGCACTTACCTCAAGGGTTTACAAAATATTTATTTTCCTCGCTCCTCTCCCCACCTTCACTCAATGCATGCATTCTTGCCTTCAAGAGGTAGATTCTCTGCAAGGGGAAGGGATTTCCCTTCAAGGTTCTGGTGTAGTATTTCACGCTTCACTACAAAGAATCAGGCACTCTTACGGGATGCTCCAACCATCGACTCCACAGCATACAACAGGCAAAACAGACTGCTTTGAGGTACAGTAGTCCTTCTTTTCAGAGGTTGTACAGTTTTGATTAAACACTGTTGCAGTGCAGTGATAAACCATGCAGGTCCTTCATCTCTTTACACTCTCCCGAGTCTTTTGGTTTAGTGGTTTCCCAAGTACTGGGTAAACCTAGTCCCTTTGATTAAGCTTTGTAAGGGCTTTTCACTCCACTATGGGATCCTCTTTCACACAGACTCTCCCCATATAGGAATTTCCCACTCACTATCATCTCTCCTGTAGTCAAACTCTAGTTTGGTGCTTTCTTCCCTCTCCTTTGGTTTGTAGTCCATGCTACTGAGTCACCCTTCGTTTTGCAGTCAGGCAGGCTGGGGAGTGGCTAAACCCTTTGATTTCTTACAGGCACTTCATAGAGGAGATTAACTCAAAACTCAAGGGAGGCTTCTCACAAGGCAAAAGCAAATAAGGCCTAAAGACACAGCACAAAAGAAATGTATCTTGCCTGTAGCATATTCCATATTACCACCTAGGCTGCTCTGCCTTATATTTTTAATTATTTATATTCTCTTATATACTACGCTATTCTGCATCAGTGCAGTTTACATTGAACAAACTGAAATTACATTGAACAGGGCATTATAACTTGGAGATAACTATTTTACAGGGAACATGGGCTATGGAGGGTTAAGTGGCTTGCCCAAGACCACAAGGAGCACCTGTGGGACTAGAAACCCCAATCCTTCTGGCCCAAGGTTGCTGTCCTCTAGTGGGATTTGAACCCCCGACCTTCCGGCCTGAAGTACCTTGTCCCAACCACTAGGCCACTCCTCCACTCCATATAGCTTTAGACAGAGCACTGCAGCCATTCTAGCCAAATGGTTTATACCTCCTTGCCACACTAAGCTAGTATGCTCCTGCTACCAGCAGCTTACTGGGCTCCCAAACCCCTGACTTCAACATGCCCCCAGGAACGCTTCCTCTTTACTAACATGTGCTAAGCACGCTGCGGTAACCTTTGCCATGCGCTATAAATGCAGCCATAGCAAAATCCCCACGCTAAGCACTTAGCATGGGATGGAGCAGTTTGCGAGTGGAGCGTGCATACTGTGGTTAGTAGAGGCATCCTTGGCGCATGCCAGCGGCAATGCTGCAATCATGAAAGGCGTACTTATTGTCATCTCAATGGGTGGCGTTAAGGGCACCCACGTTAATCGCAGCAAAGGTCTTAGCGCAGGGTGACTGCATGCCTCCAATCATTAGCGTGAGTGCGGTCAACTACTGCATTTTTGTAAACATGCCCCATAGTGCAGCTGGAAGTACGTGTTTTGTGGAACACCGTTTGGCCTCATTTAGGGCTGGCAGTTTTCAGGCAATCAATTAATGCAGGTAAAGCACAGTGACTTACCTGTAACAGGTGATCTCTTGGAACAGCAGGAATGAGTCTTAACATATGGGGACTCCCAAGCTCAGATGCCCAGAGGGAGTCCTAGCAAGTTGCAAGTCTAGAACGAGCCATGCTATTGCTTAAGACCTCAGGCATCCTAGGGATGGAGGGTAGGAGTTGAAAACAGAAGAGGAGCTGTGGAACAGCTGGTTAGAACAGGGTTTCTAGAGAGAAAGACCCTGTATAGAGGGTATTTTGTAGTAAAATATTGTAATCTGGGCCTCCCTTGTTGACCTTGCACAAGTCCACTGAGGTACATATGGATCTGATAGAAGAGCCAGTGAATGTGCTGCAGGGGTACCTCACTGAGAAGTAGAGGTAGTAAAAGTAGAGAAAAACAGTGGAGGTCAGAACCCTTCAGGGTGAGAAATAGCCCCAGGGGAAAGACTGGGGTAGTATAAGAGGTAGAGCTTCAGCGGAGACGCAGAAGGTAGCATTAGAGAAAGCTTAAGCGGATCAGGTCCAAAAACAGTATAAATTTAGGACCAAAAGAAAAAGGGAGTCTGACCTAACTGGACTGGGAATGGAATCAGTCCATGTAGGGAGGAAAGAGTATGGAGACCCTTGTATCTGATAAGAAAGTAAGGACAGACTCAGGAGCGCTAAGCTCTAGATTGACTGAAGCTCCACAATGTCTTTCCTAAATGGGGTCAATTAGGAAAGAAGAAAGGTACATGGAGAGCTTCAGGAGTACCTAACCTATATGGTAGGAAACATTTGCTAATTACCACAGGAAGTGGTTATAAGTGTAGCCCCCTAAGTATGCTGGCATAGCATTGATAGGGGTAGTGCCCATCTGTCAGGATCATAGAGGACTGTAAGGACATTTGAACCTAACAGAACAGATAGATGAGTATATGGATACATATCTATCTAAAAATATCTCTCAGTAGATCTATAACTATATCTATGTATATATACATATCTATATTGAATATATACACATATAGGGTATATATACATACATATATCTACAGGAGATATGTATGGGCAGAAGACACACAGATAGATATAGATGAATATATATATACATACGTATATATCTATATATATCTATATCTATCTATCTATATCTATATCTATATCTATCTATATATCTATATATCTATCTATATATATATATATATATGAATATGTAGACCTATAGACACATATCTCCAGGTATGTGGAAGGAGAGAGGTCTATAGAAGCTGATCTCCCCTAGGAGGAAGATTCATCTAACAGCAAGAAGGTTAATACCTGCTTGAATAGATATACAGAGAATTCTCTTTTCCTGGTTATGATTGGCAGAGTCAGAGGAGAGGTCTCCCTGACAAGAAGAAGTCTGGATTCTTTTTTGAATGTGAGCTTTTGAATAACCAGGATGGCCTACGTGAAAAAGGCAGAGGATAACTTCAGTCTGTAGGCAGGAAGTCCAGATTTCCCCAGAATTGCCATATGGAGAATGGATAGAGGACGCCACTGGGGGAAGATACCCTAGTGACTTTCCTATGAGGGCAAGAGGGGTATTGGGTGTTCTCTAACTGCCAGTGAAGAAAATTATCTCTGACGAGAAGGCCAAAGGAGATATGGGCCAAGCCAGGGAATTGGCCCTTCTTTAGGTTTTCACGTAATGAAAGGCCTGAGACTGATGTCTCAAAAGAGATTTAAGATGAGATGGTAAGGGTAGGAAATACCTACCAGACATGGAAACATGACTGGGGGAGCCCTATTAACCATCTGGGGTTATCTGTTAGGCAAGATACTAATGCTCTCTAGCAAGGGCCCATAGTGCAAAGCTACTCTGTAGGGTTGCAGAGAGCATGCTGCAGGTTGGTTAGAAGAAAAAGTGGCTGTGGGAAGCCAGCAGGTAACCAACTATTCTGCCAAGGACAAGGGGGCGAAGAACAGAAATTAACCAACCACGCTGTGATAAGAGGGTTTCCCAAACGAGGTTGATAACCTGTTTGGGACCTAGCACTGAGGCTAGAAGGATTGCTAGTGGAGGAGAATCCCTGGTTGTGTGGTAAACAGAACCAGTGGCTTAACCACTAGGAATTGCTGTATCTGCAGCAACGTACCAGGGCAGCGGAGAACATTTCTTTTTCCTCTCCCTCTTTTAGATTGGGAAAAAGAAACAACAGACCTGGTAGGATTTCCTATTGTCTGATGGGCTGCTCTAAGGTAACAAGGGGGGAGACAACTCCAGAAGGGAGAATCCCCCGGTAGAACAGGTAGAGGACCATAGGAGCTTACCAGTGTAAAAGGGTCCCTCTTACAAACCAAATGTTATAGTAAGAGGGAGGTAAGACAGAGTTAAAAGAGAATGACTATGGAGGAAGTCTCTGACTGGTGAGATGATACTTGCCAGTACAGGGAAAACAACTGTCTATTAATAGTTGTTAGTTCTCTTTCCTCCAAGAGGAAGAGGAAAACCCTGTTAAGTATGGGCATGATCATCATAAAGACTCTTAAAGTTGAAGAAAAGATGTCTCATGAAGAGATAACTAGGAAGGTTAGAATAAATTTAGTGCAGATATTGCAAATGAAAAGAAGCAGACTGCTACTCTAACCACCAACCAAGAGGGGCAAAGATGATCTATTTGAAACCCTGCGACTGCTGGGTTTGTTGACCCTGCTGAGGTTGTGGATTCTTCAGACCAGGGTGATGTTTCCCCTGTTTGGGAACATCTGTATGATGGGAAGAAGATGGATAAAATCTTCTTCCCCTAGGGGAAGAAATTTTGGCAGGACCTTTCCTACTAACTGGGAAAGGAGAAGGCGTAGAACAGCCTCTGGAAACAGGACAGTCAGTTGTTAACTGAGCAACCTGGAATAAAGACTCCTTGTTAAAGAGATTTTCTCCAGTGCAAGGAGTATTTCCCAGTCTAACTTGTGCCCATTTGTCCAAGTCTGAAGCTTGGAGCCAGGCTTTACGTTGTGCTCCTATAGCTATAGCAGAAGTCCTGCTAACAGACTCAAAGGAGTCTAGGGAAGCACGAGTAAGAAACCTAGAGATATTCTGAGCATGACTAACCAGTGAGGAATAGTCTGCACTCTTGGGCTCTTGAAGAAAATGAGTCAAAAGATGTAATTTCTTTGTGACCTCCTCAAGAGATAAACCCATATAAAAAATATATGAGAGAATTCTTGCTGAAAGCATGGATGCCTGGAAAGTTTGACGTCCAAAGGCATCTAAAGTCTTAGACTCATGACCTGGCGGATAAGAAGAGTGCTTTTTAGTACTCTTCACCCGCCTCATTGCTGATTCTACAACAATGGAATGATGAGGAAGTTGAGTCTTTTGAAATCCTGGAGAAGGGGGCACCTGATATAGAAGATCAGTTGCTCTGGAAAGTGGGGGTACCTTTAAAGGAGCTTCCCACATTCATAGAAGGAGGTCCTGCAAGGAGTGAAGCAAAGGTAGCATGATGTTTTCCTTTGCTCTCTCAGGAATATAGAGGGATCCTGTATTGCCTTGTGTAGGACCTTGTCCAGGAATAGAAATGGCAAGGGATTTTGCCATATCTAGGATGAAAACCTGAAAAGAAGGATCCACAGAGGGAACTTCCCTTGGATAGGCTAGATCTGATGAAGAACTAGCATTGGCACTGAGGGATCTATCCAAGCTTATAGGAATAGAAGATCCTGGATGGTGCAGCATGGAATCCTTATAGGATGGTCGCTGGTACCGTGGGATGACGGGACCAGCGCCAGTCGGTAGCACATCGACCATGCTAGGGATCGATTCCAAACTCGGTATCGAGGGAAGCGAACCTGACGAGAGAAGCATGGAAGGCACCGACAGCAATGGTAATGTGGATATCGGTACTGACTTCGGTACCGTATCTGATACCGGTGGATGAAGGCCAGCCGGTGGCAACTCTAACGGTATCGAAGGAACCAAGAGTTGCGGATCTGAATTATCGGAACCGAGCCTTCAGTACTGACAGGTTCGGTAACAAGGCGAGTTGATACCCAGTCCTCCAGACTGGAGATCAATTCCAGACTCGGCATCGAAGGAAGCGAGTCTATCAATGCACGTCTGGAGGGTACCGATGTCAGTACTAGTATTGGTGCCGGTACCAATACTGGAAGGTCTGTCTGGAGCGTATCCACCGGCCCCGTAGGTACTGAGGACGCCAGATGACGATCCTTGGTGAGGAATGTTTCTTCCAACACCATTGCCGATGCCGGGGTATCGGTACCGCTCAAAGCGGATGTCACCACCGGGCATGGCTCAGGTATGTTCTGTGAGGGGTGAACCTCAGGAACAACTTGAAACCCCACACAGGCTTTGGAGGCCGAAGACTCCCACCGGGGTTTTGACGCCAGTGGATTCTCGAGGGCAAGGCCGTAGGCATCTCTATGCTGTGCATGAGAACTGCCGCTCGAGGACTGGCTAGTCTTAACAGACTGTTTTTGGGTTACCTGATCCTGTGTAGAAGAAGATATGGTCGGTGCCCTGAAGTTGGATGGGGACCGCGTGTCAAGGGGAACTCGATGTTGAACACTTCTTCCCACAATACTATTGCTGGAGGGCTCCGGAGGAAAATGGTCAGGACCCAAGCAGGTTAGACACCAATTGTGAGTGTCTAAAAATAAGGTTGTACCGCCACAGTTTGTACATTTCTTGGGGAGAGTGGCTGGTGGTTCCATGATGGAAAATGGAGAGGCCTAACAGGCCTGAGAAACCGTGAGACACTAAGGAGGAAAAATATTCCTTAAAAAGGAAAACTTTTACAAGAAAAGAAAAAAGAAACACCGGCGGTACCGGTGGCATCGGGGAAGGCAGCCGCGACCACAAGAAAACTAAAAAATAAAAGAAGAATTTTCTGCGGTGACAGGAGGACGTCCTGCCGGCTCCGCGGAAAAACGAAAACTGAGGAGAGACAGTTGGGAAGGCGGGAAGGCAGCACGCAGGCGTGGTGGGATGCTTCCAAAGGCTTTGTGATTGGACGCTGGGAAGCGTTCCCGCGCAGACTCCGTCGGTACCGACGTACCCATATGTGAAGACTCATTCCTGCTTGTTCCTGGAGATAATGCTTATATCCATATAAAGTACTTGGAAAACTGACCTCATATAGTTTATATATGTATGTATGTATTTATTTACATAAACACGCACCCTGACCACTAGAAGAAACATGATATAGTAATCAAGAAATAATGTCCTTATGACAATCAAAAGAGGAGGCAACAGCATATACATGATAATTTTAAAAAAATCACCATGTAGGTGCTAGTGTGCTTCTCTTTTCAGGTATTTATTTCAAAGCATTTGTAACCAGGCAATCCACAATCCTCAGCAGCATCCAGTAAAACATACACAAACAGATTAAAACATCAAGAAAACAAATTAAAAACACTCAGAAATTAGAGAAAATGCAACAACATAAATCATAAAACAAACTAATTAAAATAAACATTCAATACAATACTTCTTACTCATACAAAAATACAACATAGATAGACAATACAAACATCAACTAAAACCAGAACCCAATAAAAACTGAAGGTTCAACAGCAGCTTATAGCAATGAAATTAATTGCATCCACAAACAAGAATGCCTTCAGTTGTTTTCTGTAATCAAACATTTCTACTAAAATATAAAGACTTCCAAAGCTTAGGTCTAGAAAACAAAACAGCATAATTACAAATACCCACATTACATGGACCTTTTAGGGATGGTGACACCAAAAGGCATGATTTTGAGAACTGTTAAAGCAAACTTCAACTTCAAATGAAGAGGAACTTCCAAACAAATAGCTTTAAACACCATCCACATTGCTTTCAACTTCACTCAGCTCTCAATTGGTAAGCAATGTAGCAAAGACAAGATAAGATTACATAATCTAACACCAGTCAGAAGGCAAGCTATCCTATTCTACATAATGAGGCATATTTAATAAAGTGAGCTAATGGTTAGCTTGGGGTTTACAATGCACTAAGTGTTCAGTGATAGCTTACCGTGCATTAAAACAGCTGGCATGGGAAAAAATCCCACTTTATCCACTTAATGCGCAATGGGGTGAAAACGGGGTGAGTTAGGGGTGGACAGTGGACATTGACTGCACACTGCAGTTAGCACAGAGCTCATTAGTGCATGCTAATCATCAATGCTGCAGCATCTCAATGGGTGGCTGTAAGTGCACTCGTGTTAAATGCAGCTGATGGATTAACGCAGTCAGGTGCTTCTTACCACAGTAACTGCACCGCATGGGGAGATGCCAGGCATGCTCCCATCAGTTAGCTAAGATCCAATGTGCTTTCAGTGCTAATTTTTGGCACTTAACACACACACTCCCTTAGTGCTCTTTAGTAAATGTGCCTCAAAATGAAGTGCCTTTAATGAGGAGGTGGGTAGACCTACATACAAGATGCTGCAACACCATACGTAAACCATCCGCATGCAAACAAGTTCTTGATCGCCTCAGCAGCCTTAATTTGCAAAATGCATTATTAACAATCAATTTAATCTGAGCTTTAGATGACAGTGCAGAATTCACAACAGCTCCCAAATACTGGATTACTCTTCAGATAACAATCCGGTGAACAGCTAGGTCAACATAGTCACATCCTGGCCTCTAGAAATGACCAGTAACTCACTCTTATCCAGATTTAGGTTTAAACTGTTTGCAGAAAAGCCATGACAACACCCCTATTACAACAAGATAAGAAGAAGCAGACAGGAGACTCATGACGTTGGTGGCATGAATACATACTGACATCTACAAGGTGATTTCTGGCACTATCATGTGCAGAAAGGTATTTGATTTTTACTTAATCCCTTCTCTTAGGTACCACAATGTCTATCTGGGTTGAGGCACCTATCACCTTGCCTTGATGTAATTTTCTCCATGTGTAAATGTGAGTAGTACCATAATTATGCCTTAAATTCCTGTTTTACCATTAGCCTTTATAATGATAGCAAATGTGGTGTTAATGCAATGCTCTGTCAAATACCATTGCACAATATTGTATGCCGTATTCCCAGCACCAGCTAACGTCAGAAAGATGAATGGGGAGCATAGAAACTCAGGTGGCTCTCTTCTTTGCCCAGGAATAGACTGAAGGTTTGGCAGATTTTTTTCCCTCCTCTTTCTTGTCTCTTCTCGGAGCAAATTACAGTGAGGAATAAGAAAGTGCTAGACTTTGGACCCAAAAGAACTCGGGGAAATCCCTGTGTAACCAGCCTCATAGGAGGACAAGGGTGACCCTGGAGGTCCTGCACCCAAAAGAAATGTATAAGAGGAGGCTGGGACTTAGATAAAGATAGAAATTGGAAATGGCCAACTAGTGTACCAAAACAATGTAGAGGGTTCTGCTTGACAGGGGGAGGCAAACAAAGTTCAAGGCCTAAGGATGAGCAAAAATAAAAAGACAAAAATTCAAACAGACTTGTGGGCACCAGCAGGTATGTTAAATAAGAATACCTTTATTGATGATCCTCACAAAAAAGTATGTCTGATCCATTGAATGCAGGTCAAATGGAATGCAGAAAACAAAGGTCACAGTCCTTGAACTGAAATACTCTTCTGCCCTCTTTTTGCCTCTTTTCCTGGGTGGTTCCTAGAGGGGACCCTCTCTTCTCTCCATGCTTGTCAATGCTGTTGCTCTTTCTGTAGGAGACTGTACATAGCCTGCTAGCTGAATTAGGCATCTTCAGTGACCCATGCTCTGGGCAATAAAATACCAGTTTCCTTCTCATCTAATATACAGAAGGCATACCTCTTAGATGGAGATATAAACACCTTGCTCTCCTCCACAACAGTGAAACGCATATCCTTTGACTGGGAGATGAGGGATGCATCTAGGAGACAGGTCCTTTCTGCCTCCGTGCTGGCTTCTCTCGGAGGTGAAGTACGGATGCATTTGGGCCACAGATCTCACTCACAGTTCCGAGCCGCTTTCTCCTTCCTTTCTTCCAGGCAATTGGACCCTTGGTCACTTCTCCCATTGGCACCAGTAATGGATGCAGCAGGCTGGATTCACAGCCTAGATTCCCTTAGATATTGTTCTCCTTGATTTTAGCTACATGTTTGTTCAAGCCCTGCTGGCTTGGGGGTTAACTGCAAATCTTTTAGCAGGTGGCCTAGCTGACATCTAAGTTGCAGCCCAGGCTGTGCTGATCCCCATATGGGTTATGTCAACCTCTCCTACTTGCCCTGGATTTAAAAACAATAAATCAAAGGCTGCAGCTTTAGTGAAAAGGGACTTAATAAAAAAAACCTTTAGAACAGATATTTGCCATATTTAGTAAGCTGCTGCAGCAGCTGTTAAACATTTTAATGTGCCTTCTATATTTCTGACATTTCTGTGTATTTTAATGATGGTTTCCATTAATTTACATATACTGCTGCAGAAAAAGGTTCAACTGATTTTCCTGTGTGTTTCATTACATTGGCCCATAATGAAGGTTAAAGAGAAGCTGACCAAAGAGAGTTCCACTGTTGTAATGGGATTAAAGGTAGTTCTGAAGAAAACTTTTCCAGGATACTGTGGAGGGGACTGGGGCTCAGAGGGCCACCGTCCATCCCATTTACAAACTTGAACCCCACTCGCTAGCCCTACTTCTCTGGGTGGTGAAAAAACTTCTTCGGACAGCAAACACCTCGCCCTTGGCAACAGGATACCCTTACTTACCCGAGGAGGGCACTACATATATACCAGAAATCAGACACACACATTCTGCTCCCCCTCTCACCTGATTTTTATCACCTTCTTCTATGCCCCTTCCTTCCCTCCTTTTCTTTTCCCTACATCGACTCGCTTTCCTCTTTATAATAATATTCCTGGCTCCTCTTTCGTCATCCCCTGGGAAGGCCTCTGACTTCTCATCCCAGCAGCAGTTCTCTTGCCTTCCTTTTATTCTGCCATATCTCATAGTTTTTTGTTCTTTCTCTGTCTTCTTTGTTGTTGCTTTTATCCCCCTTTGCTCTCTTCTCACCATCGCCAAGCAGCAGAGGACGACCCAGGCCACCGCAGCAGCAGCTGCAAACTCCACATAAATGTGTTTTCTCATGGGGAAATGTTTTCGACTTGCAAATACTTTTGTACTTGGAAGGTAAACAATTCAGTCCTGTGAGTATACATTCCTGCTTTACAAAATGTTTGCGATTAAGATGACATTACTAGTGAAGATGCTGAGAAAATGGCATGGCACTGTTGTACTGAAAAATAGTATTTGAAGAAGGAACTGTAACAATCAGAAGCACTACAAAAAATCTCTCCTGTAGTTGCAAAAATGGCCATTTTATGGAACGTGCAGAATCCTCTGTTACATGCTTAGTGCAGGGTTAGATAACGCCTTCCCTGATCCCAAAGTAGAGAGAATATACAGTAAGTGTGGGATTGGGGATTCCCTCCCCAAGCTCCAGCAGGAGAAAGACAATGAGTGTGGGATGAGGAAGATCCTTTTCCTGGGCTGACCCCCAGAATCCAGAAAGAGAAACAGGGAGAAAAGAGTTAGGCAGTATTTTCCCTGGGCACACCGAGGTGCCAAGAGCACACAAAGGTAATGCGCGTAGGCTGCAGAAAAAGAGTGAGTTGAACCATGAGAAACCTCCCTGGGTCTCCAAAGTAGAAAGACAGTGAGAGCAAAGCTTGAGATCCCCCTGTCCAGTCACGCAGAAAAAAGGAAAGTTCTGATGATGGTTGGTATAAGCCAGCCACGGCTAACCTTCTGAGTTGGACTCCCCAGAGCATTGTCAGATAATATTAGGATTTGTGAGATTTGTGGTTTCTGGATGTCTTACCGGCAGTAATATCGGAGATGCTGACAATCTTCAAGAAACTGCGGAACTGGGGCAGCCCAGGGGTGGCCAATGTCAACAGCTGTAATTCAGGCAGGATTTTATTGGGGGGGACCTCAAGCACTTCTAAGAGTGGACTTTCAACTGGATCAATACTTTACATCAATAGCAGCAGGTTTATACTAACTAAAACCTAAAGCTATTAACTTAGAATCAACCTGGAAGATGACAACTGCATTATCAGGCCAGATACAGTACGAGGTATGTCAACTTTCTAAACAAATGCAAGAATCTACAGAAAATTCTAACATATATACTAGATATTACACTGTACAAAAAACGACTGCAGATGGGGATGCTACGGAGACAGTGTTCACAGACCCTAAGGGAGAGGGGCCATGGTCATCAATAAGAGCCAGATTTTAAAATGATCATTTATAAACCACTAGTCCTCTATGGCCTCAGGACCTTTGCTGAAGTGACCAGGCTAGGAACAGTGGGAGGGTAAGTCTATTAAAATAAGGGAAACCTCCCAGGATAGTTGTAAATAAAAGCACACAGTCCAGGACCCGTCCCTATATTTGACTGAGCTGAAAGAAAAGGGAAAAAGGAGAAACAGTTGGTCCAAGCACATTTTTAAAAAGGATGAGACACAGTCAAAGTAAATTGAGCATAGTTTAGAAAACAATTTAAATTTCTGAGAAATTATTGCATCAATGTTTATATGCGATTTTGTAGCATGTAGGGTTTTTAATATGCACTCTGCACGCATGAGAGAAATTGTTTGTTTCTTTTTTTTTCTTCTTCACAGGCTTTATTAACACATTAAACATACATTACACTTCAAGCGATTGGCTATCACAATCAGTGTTGCATGATATAGCATCCCAATCCAAAAGATCAGCCACATCTTTATAATTCCCTATAAACCTACCTCCCCCTCCCCCCACAACCCCCTTACGAGACACCTCACACTTCACAACGCCAAGTTCAAACATAGTATCTCACGTACTCCGTATGCTTTCATAAATGGTTCCCAGATGCGTTCAAAATGCACCTTACCCATCTTCCTGGTAACAACCGCCTGTTCCATACTATAAACATCCCACATAGGCACCAACCAATGGCTCAAGGCTGTGGGGTGCCAACGGTTTCTAGGCTGAAGCCAAATTCAGTTTAGCCACGTTCATACAATGCTACCAATACCAATTGTGAGGTCTTCACTCCGGGTAATGATCTGTTAAACAGGAAAATTCTTGGGTCCCAGGGCATGTCCCTACTCACCAGTCACTTCACTCTGTATTGAATACCCTTCCAATAACCCAGAAATCTGTGGAACTCCATCACACATGTGTCAATGTCCCGCTCATACCACATCTGCACCAGATTAACCCGGACATGCCCGGATAGGCCCTGGTGAGATGCGTGGGGGTCATATACCACCCGTAGAGAATTTTATAATTGTCCTCTTGGGCACTGACTGTCAGAGAGCTCTTCCACAATTGGCCCTCAATCTGTTCCCACTGCTTATCAGTGTACCTCAGCTGCAACTCCTCGGCCCAATATGTTCTATGCTTCCCGGCTTTAAAAACCAAGTTTTGTGGACATAAGTAGAGAGCTGAAATAAACCCAGTGGTGGAGGTTCGGTCATCACAGATAGTGCTACCAGGTTCTTAATCTCTTTTTCCCCCACCCAGTGGAGTGCCTGAGTAAAATAATGCAACAGTAAAGGGTCAATATCAGAGTGAAAAATGTACCCTGTTTATGTGCATTTGGCTGTGTTTTCCTGAGAGTGGAAGAGATAAGTGCACCTTGGTTTTGTTATTATATGAGTTTTATGACCGATGCTTCAGTGAAGAACAAATATGTGTATAAATGTGTGCATTGCTTGAGGAGTTTGTTTAGACCACTGAAGTTTCTGCTGGTGGAGCTGAGGGCAGTTTTTGCCTACTGTGTTTGCTCCTTGTTACAGCAGTTTTGAGGCCTTTTTCTCCTCTTTGCTTATTTTTGTATATAGCACATGTGGAATAATGCATAAGTAGAGTGATTTTTTTCATATTGAGCTGAGTATCATAATAGGCATGATTTTGAGGCAAGTGAAATTCCTCTTGTAGGTCTTTAAAGGAGAGCAAGCAGCTATCCTCAAACAACTGGCCTACCTTACTTAGCCCCGCATCTCTCCATTGTCAAAAAAAGTTTCAATTTGGTACCTCCCCCAAAGGCCCCATTATTGATAGGAGATAATAAACATAAACAGGGGGGAAAGCGAGGCCCCCTTCGGCCAAAAATACCCATCCTAACACTTAATAGTATGGTCCACATAGGGATTCCCCCACTTTGTAAGCATGTAACCGCGCTTGCAGTCACAGCTTCCCTCCCAATCTAAAGCACCCAGCAAGTCTCCCTCAAGCTGAACCCATCTTTTAGTGCTTGCTGGATTCATCCAGCAAAATTGTTTCTGACTATCCTAGGGTACAACTGCATGGTACAAGTCCTTCCCACAGTTTGTAATGAAATCATTGGAGGAAGAACAGCTCCTTTTGTAAAAGAGAGGAAGTGGAAACTTGCATTTTATTTATTCATTTATTGCTTTTCACTGCCACCATTGTATGCAGATCTCTTGCATGCATATTCACTGCAGCATCCTGAAAACCTGACAGGCTAGGTGCGTCCCAGGGCTAGGTTGAGAACCCCTGATCTATAGAATGCTTTTGATAAAGGTTTAAAAATACAGCGACCTCAAAAATTCTGAAAATAGCTATTCCATAAGCTGAAAACAAAACAAGCCAAAGGGATCCTTAGATGAGGAGCAATAAAGGCGAAACCAGGAATCAAGTAGTTTCTGCATTACTGCAACAGAAAAGGATAATGGGCAGACTAATTGTGCCATAGGGTCATCTATAAATTGGCGTGGCCCTTAGGCATAGGGCCGTGGCGTCTGTGGCTGTGGGTTGATCTGAAGTCATGGACTGGGTCTATTTTGTGGTAACTCGCTGTTCCTTGCTCCTCTCCTTTTCTTTTCTGTCTGACTGTCTCTGTCCTCTATTCTGTCCTATCATATAAATGGCGTTCTTTTCCTATTTTCCGTAAATGATATTGTATTGTAAACCGCTCTAATGCCTCTGGCCTGAGCGGTATATCAAATTCTAAATAAACATAAACATCTATATAAGCAGGCTCCCCAATAGTACAATATTTTGTGATTTCTTGGGCAAGTCACCTCACCCTGCATTGCTTCAGGTACAAATTTAGATGATAAGCTTTCTGGGGACAGGGAAATACCCACTGTACCTAAATATAACTTGCAGTGAGCTACCAACGAAAAGGTGTGAACTAAGTTATCCACGTATATAAATTCTTTCCATCGACATACTACTTTACTGGTAATAACATCAAGAGTTAAGAACGTTTACTT
Organism: Ichthyophis bannanicus; assembly: GCA_033557465.1. Taxonomy (NCBI): domain Eukaryota; kingdom Metazoa; phylum Chordata; class Amphibia; order Gymnophiona; family Ichthyophiidae; genus Ichthyophis; species Ichthyophis bannanicus. Next base: position 627,954,480 of record CM066031.1, read on the forward strand.
ACAATTCTTCATTTCTTGCCTTCTTATCTAGAACCAAATAGACTGTCCCAAAACTCCCACTGCCAAGTTTCTGCTGAGTCAGGTATCTTCCTGCAACCACAGTCGCAGAGCAAACAGAAGCAGGCAGACTACCACCACCACTGCTCTTGAGAAGCTCTTGGAAGTTCGGCATTGCTTGAAATCGCAGGTGTGTTTATATATGTGTTTCTGCTCTTATGAGCCAAGGACCCGCATGGACAACCATATTAACTCCAATGGTGTTCAGACAAACCCACTTTAAACAAGAACAAAGAGAACAGATCAGATAGACGCTATGTTAAAACTCTAATACTGTTTTACTGCATAGAATTATTTCATCTCAATGTGTAAATACTTGGAAAAAAAATGTTTTCAGAACTCCAGTACAATTTTAAAAAATGGTGATTTCTTAGTCATAGTTATGGTCACTATTTATTTGATATACTGTACTTCTCATGAAAAGGGGGAAACAAAATATCAACAACGGAGTAATGATCCAACAAAACAAATGAGACTGATACAAGTCTGAGTCAGCAGACTAAACAAACTGGACAGGAACACGAGGGGATAAAAGCTGCAAATTTCTTTTTAGAATAGGAAAGAAAAAGTACTTTGTTTAGTTTGCTGAAATCTGTAAGACTAGTCATACTGATGGTTGTGACTGGCAAGGTAGTTCCTTACTGCACGGCCAGCCCCCGAGTCGGTACAAGGCGTTGGTGCTCTAGTCAAACCTTAAGACTTATGTCCCCCTGGCTGTCAAAATCTATTGTTTACCTTTGAATGCCCTGATCTTTGCTGCCACTGCCCTTCACTCCCCCCATCCCAAAACTGTCGCCTTAGGAGAATGCCTAGTTTCCCTAACGGTTGCCCTACTGTGATTAATCCAAAATCGTAATATACAATATTCATTAACAAAAGCTTAAATGGTCATTTTAAACATATGACTATTCAGCAGTAAACTGAGTGAGATGTTTGTATCACAGTACCCATATCTCATCACTTTTTGCACTGTTATTTCATTACAAAGTTTTTCCTATGACATTCTCATACAATTATTAGAAAAATGGCTTACATTTTTCCTCCATTGGGAAACAGAAGACAAGCCAACAGTGTAGGAATTTTACCTAATAAATACTCATAACAAACTGATCATGTTATTAAGAGCCCAATTTTAGATAGAAAATATTTTTGAGAAAAGAGACATCTAGGTGTGAATGTGGAGGCAGGGGGCAGTATTTTACAAAAAAAGGCAGATCCTTCTCTAAAATACATATAAGAACGTGCAGGACTATTCATAGATTTGCCACCATGCACTGTGGGAGGGACCATGTTACAAATCTCCACGTGGGAAACCAAGCATCATGTACATGGTAGCTTCAATGTAGAAATGCCAGCACTTTGGCAGTGGCAATTTTTCAATGCCCACTTGCAAGGGCGATCGCCTCCACATGTAGCCAGGCCGTTTAAAAAACATATACATATAAGTGCTGCCAATTAAATACTGAGATTTCAAAAATTTTTTTACTTTTATTTTGGAGGAGAAAATAAACAATAGGGGATTAAGGAGAATAATTCCTTTAATCCCTAGTGTGGAGCCTTGGACTAAATAAGCACTTTTTAAAAAATCTACAGTATGCATGCATCAGAGGTGACACAAAACCCAAATCTGTAATTTTTTGGCATATATACGGATTCTCTTTGCTAAAGGGGGAAGAGATGCATGATTTTTGGCCCACCCAAGCTACGACTCTCCCATGCCTCCTAGAAATTTCTGCATGTTGTTGATCTCAACATATCAATAGTGGTGTTTACATGGGAACCCAACAGATACTTGAGACCTGGATTGGCCGCTGTTGGAAACAGAATACTGGGCTTGATGGACCCTTGGTCTAACCACGTATGGCATATCTTACGTTCTTATGCAATTTTGAAAAGCCATTATTTACAAATAGAGATGCTTCTAAAATGTGTTGCTGTTGTTAAGTGCCGTCGAGTCGGTGTCGACTCATGGCGAGCCTCTGGATAGTTGTCCTAAATTGTGTTCGGTCTTCAGTCAGGCGGATCATTGTTGACAGACTGGCACCCATAGCTGCTGTTATTGTATTGATCCATCTCATTGCTGGCCTTCCTCTTTTGCGTTGACCTTCTATCCTGCCAAACATGATGTCTTTTTCTAATGATCTCTCTCTTTGCATGATGTGCCCAAAGTATGAAAGTCAAAGTCTTGTCATCTGAGCTTCTAAAGAAAGCTTAGGTTTGATTTCCTCTAGTACTGATTGGTTTGTTCTTCGGGCAGTCCATGGTATACGCAGTATTCACCGCCAGCACCATAATTCAAAGGCATCAATTTTCTTCCTGTCTATCTTTTTCACTGTCCAGCTTTCACATCCATATGATGTTATTGAAAATACCATGTCTTGAACGAGTCTAATCTTTGTATGGAGAGAGACATCTCTGCTCTTGAGATTCTTGTCTAGGTCTTTCATAGCCATTCTGCCAAGAGCAATGCGTCGTCAGATTTCTTGACTGCTTGTTGCTTCTTTATTGATAGTTGATCCAAGTAGGTTAAAGTTGTCCACAATTTCAATTTCTTCTCCTTCAACGATGAACTTGTTGATTTTGCCAGCTGTCATGATCTTTGTCTTCTTTACATTAAGGTGCAGGCCTATTTTAAGACTATGTTCTTTGATCGTGAGAAGCAAATGTTTCAGATCATCTTCACTTTCAGCCAGAAATGTGGTATCATCAGCATAGCGAAGGTTGTTGATGTGTTTTCGACCAATCTTCACACCTCTGTTGTCTTCATACAATCCTGCTTCATACTTCAAGTATGTAAATTGGAAAAACTGGGATATATTATTCAGGACCAGTTTCTGTGGTGTACTCTCTCATCCGCACCTAAGTCAGGCGCCTAGTTCTGAAAAAATTAGGTTGTTGATTCCTAATAAAAAGCATATTTTCCACTAATGATGCAAATTTCTAGGGCCTTTATTTATTTAACAGTTTTTATATACCGCACTATTCATCATCAGCGCGATTTACATTTTAACAACCTTGTACTTAAGCATAAAACATATGTCAAGTTTACAAATAACAGGGAGAGAAACAGGGATAATGGGGTTAAAAGATAAGATAAGATAATAACAAATATTCACAACTATTTACAGCAAAGTAACATAAGTATTGAGCTTCATAGGTTAGGAATGCAAGAGATCTTAATCTGGAGCGAGCAATGGAGTTTAGGGAACTTACTTGACTAACCATAGTCATTGGTTTGGGTTGGAAGGGGAGGAGGTGGGGAGCTAATGCCTTGGGAGAAGTGTTGAAGGAAGAGGTGTGTTTTTAGAGATTTTCTGAATTGGGACAGGTCTTTTTGTGATCTGATGTTAGGAGGCAGCATGTTCCAGCATCTGGGGGCGAAGGATGAGAATGCTCTCATGATAGTCGTCTGTGTGAGTTTTGCTAGGTCTTTTGGGACCATTAGTGTATTTTCTGTTACAGATCTTCTAGATCTGGTGTTTTGAGAGTGGTGAAGGATGTCAGAAAGCGAGGATGGTGAGATTTGGTGGAACGCTTTGAAGGTCAAAAGAAGGGTTTTGTATAAGATCCTACATGTTATTGGGAGCCAATGAAGTTCAAACAGGATGGGAGTAATATGTTGACTCCTTGAAGCCCCATATAGAACTCTGGCTGCTGTATTCATGGCCAACTGTAGTGGGTTCAGTGTGCTCTTGGGAAGGCCATGTAGCACAATGTTTGCGTAATCGAAGTGCGGGGTGACTAATGCTTGGAAGGTTGTGCGGAAGTCCTTTGGTTCGAGCATGGGTCTGAGAAGTCGTAGAGTCCTGATCTTGTGACAGATGGCTTTTACTGTACTTTTTATGCGTTCTTTGAATTCCAGCCGCTGGTCCAGTATGACACCTAGGTAACGTATCGTGGTTTTGACTGGTAAATCGGCATCTCTTGTTCTTAACGTTGGTGGAGGGGAGAAGTCTTTATTCCTTGTGACAATCAAGACTTCTGGTTTTTTTTTAAATTGATTCTGAGAGTTTGTGTGAGCAGCCAATCTGAGATTGCATTGAAGCAGGTGGTTAAAGGTGTGTAGTCGAGTTTTATCACATTAACTGGTGTGAATAGAAGCACATCGTCAGCATAGATGAGACATGAAATTCCGAATGAACGGGTGATGTTGCAGATTGGCTGCATGTAGATATTGAATAGCAAGGCCGAGAGGGAGGAACCCTGCGGTACTCCTTGCTTCTGTCGGAAAGGCTGGGACGTGATGTTACCGATCCGGACCTGTTGCCAGCGGTCCTCCAAATAAGATTTGCACCAGTTCCAAGCCGTTCCTTGTATCCCTTTTTCGTGGAGCCGGGCTAGCAGTTGATCATGGTCAATGGAGTCAAAAGCTGCTGCTATGTCTAGGAAGACCATTGCAACTCCATTTCTAATATTGTCTATTGTATTAATGAGCATGTTCATTAAAGAAACCAGAAGAGTTTCGACTCCGTGTGCTTCTCTGAACCCATGCTGGTTTGGGTCTAGTGGTGCTTCGGAATCATTGTGGTCAATCAATTCATCCTGAATATCCAATTATGGGTCCATAGCTGCAAGTGTGATTTCATATGCTCCTTGTTTGTTTGTTGACCAAGCCAGTGTGAAAGGATGACAACTGTATCCATGTCATAAACTTTGATCATCTATTTCATTGCTAACATGTATTTTTTGTCTCTTTCTTCCATGTTGTGGTAGTGGCAAGCTTTAATTGTTTTGTGTATGTTTTGGTGTCTTGGGAACATGTCTACTAAACTACACTAGCTGTTAATGCGAGCTTGAGTGTACTAATGGCCCATGATAGGAGTTAGCAGCATGGGGTTAATTCCATGCTATGTGCTTAGCGTGCGACAGAGAGAAATGAACAGGATAGGGGCGAAGCATGGGCATGTTTACACATTGCAGTTATTACGGACATTTACAGCACATATTCACCGTCAATGTTGCAGGTAGCATGGGTGCATTTAACGCAACCTCAATGGATGTTGCTACATGCTTCTGCATTGCCACTGGTGCACATTAGGGTCCGTGTCAGAGTGGTATCTGCTGGGGCCACGCTGTGCATGTCCCAACAGGTAGCACAGGACTTTTGCACGTATATGTATGCATTGATATCTATCCTAAACACAGGATACCTGAAAAATCCTAGCGCACTTTTATAAACATATCCCATATTGTGGGTATTGTGCACTTACACTTTTTCTCCGTGCTTTCCTTTCCCTCTTTGCTACACATCAGATGTCACTGCAATCTTGTTATTTTAAGATCTCTTCTGATTTGTCAATTATGTTCTTTTCTCTGTTACAGCTTCTAGCCTCAGCTACTCATTTCTTCTGTCTGCTTACTCTCCTTCTCTGTTAAAATGTCCTGTATTTTTTAATGGTTAGGTGCCTGATGTTTCTCTTTTTTTTTTTGTAACCCCAGGCATAACATGCCAATAGAGCAACAGGTACAGGAGGACAAATAGGTTCCTCACCCCAACCTTACAAAAAGCTATGGACTGAATCTTAGGATGAACCCATAAACATACCCTGGTGACATCTGACAACACAACCCCGGGTTTTCTTGGCAAAGTATGATCAGAAGTAGATTGCCAGGCCTTTCTTCCACACAGTAAGTCTACAGCACTCAGTATTCTAGGGTGGTCTCCCATTCAAGTACTAGCCAGGTCTGACCCTGCTTAGCTTCTGAAATCAGCCAAGATCAGGCAAAGCTGTAGTGAAAATACCACCCTAGGAGCCTGAAATAGAGCCTACAGTTAAACAGCCAAGATTCTGGATTTAAAATTTAAGGTGCTTATGTTTATTGAGACTTTCTATACTGCTCTCTTACAAGTTGCATCAGAATGGTTTACATAGTTTATAAAAAAGTAGCATCAAGGAAAAGAATGCCATATATTTGAAAAAAAAGCGAGAGAAGTTTGTGAATAAACATTTTGGGAGTATTTTATAAGAAACAGCCATGAACAATGTATGTAAATTCCAGTATTTCAGTCCTTTACGTGTGTGCATAAGTGGTGACTTGTGTGCATAATGATCTCTTATAAAATACTGAATAGCATGAAAGTACGCAAGTAGTATGCATCGTGCTTACTTTCACTGTTGTATGCACATGAACAGAGTTTCGGCAAAGTGTAAGTGGTACAAGCAATTATGCACATAATTGCAAAAGTAGACACAGTCTTTTGCATCAGCTTTAGGACACCATGGTGTAAGTCACTGCACCTTAACATATGCGCATACTTTCCCTCTTACATTTATTTTATAAAGTCAAGTATGCAGGTACTTGATAGGCATAAAGTACGCACATGAAAACATATGCTAAGTAGGCACCAGTTTACAAAGTGTCACCAACAGGGGGTGCTCTTCAGTCCAGGTGCTCTGGAAACTCTACTCCGAGCAATGTTGACAAGCTGGCCACCATCCCTACTAGCCGTTCCAGCCTTAGAAGTTCCACAGCAGTTCAGTTCAATGATTAGTTCAAAAGAAAACTACTTATATTTGAGACTGGCACAACAGAGGCTAAGTCCTCATTGCTGAATAACACTGGCAATAGCAGCATCTCACACTTCGGATAACCTCCTGATAGCAGCTTCAAAAGGCACAATTCATACATTCACTCTCATGTATTCCTGCTCTCAAGGCAGCCCTTAAACTATACAACTTTATCTTTATCTCGTCACTTGATATACCGCTCAAGCGTGTGCGTCAGAGCGGTGTACAATAAAAACAAATTGAGACTGGAAAAGAAAGGAACACCAATGGTCGGATAGGAAAGAAAGTGGACAGAAAGAGACAGAATAGAGATAGTAAAAAAAAACAGTAAAGGAGAGGGAGGGATGGTGGGAGGGAGGCTAGCGAGAAGGGTGGGCATCAGGGGTCTGGAAGGTCGAATGCCTGCTGAAAGAGGTGCGTTTTGAGTAAACCCTTAAAGCGGTGGTAGGACACTTCAGTGCGGAGAGTAGGAGGGAGGGAGTTCCAGAGGGCAGAGGCCAAGAAGTAGAATGTCTTTTCCTGACAAAAGCCAGCAGCAGTTTCAGTTCCCATCTAACAAAAGGAGATACAGTTCCATGCACATACTCCCTTTTCCAGGCTCATAACGAATTGGCTGCCTTCACCCCACTTCACAGCTTCCAAGCAGCTTCCACAAATTCCAGCCATTACCCTTTATTACCTTTGTAGTCACCCTGCTCCTGCACCGGGAGAAACAGCTCCCCCTCATCCTTTCCTCTGGGGTTTATTTAGACACAGCAGGGCAGCTATCAACAAGATAACTTCAGCAATGGTCACTAGCCTACTTCCTCAGAACAGTCCCTGTACTTTATCCCCAAACAGTCTTCAAATGCACTTAAAGGAGCAGTCTATAAGCTCCTTACCTTGGGAAATATTCCCGGTCTAGCTGTTCTCTACTCAGTCAGCTGCTTTCCATCCACTCCTGGGTTTCTTCCCCTGCTAGCCCAGGGGAAAGCAACTATGAGTTCCCTGCTCTGGGAAACTCCACCCAGCTCCACCCTCTCCCAGCTGTTCTCCCCTACTATGTACCACTTGGGGTTTTTATCTGTGGCAGGGGCCTTCCTAACCCTATCCTAAGGGATTCCGGGACATCTAGTGTGTTCTGTATACCTGACCCTGCCATGTATCCCACCCTTTATGTTTATATCTACAAAAGAAGAAACAAAAAAGGAAAATAAGGTGATACCTTTGAAATTGGACTAACAATACATTCTTGAACTAGCTTTTGAAGGTTAAAAAGCTATCTTCAGGTCAGGATTATCTAACTACTATTAAAGTGGACTACTGTAATCATACTACTTTAAAGAGAACTTAGTAATCTGGCCCGTAAAACTTCTTTGTGAAGCAAAGTTGGAGTACCCTTTGTGATTATGAACATTGAGAATTATATTACGCCAGTAGAAAAAACATGTAGATGTTATATATTTTTGAAGGTGTGAATAAATAGGTAGAAAAAGGTGTCGTTTGATATAGAGTATCTGGATTTTCAGAAAGCCTTTGACAAGGTCTGTAGGGTGGTGCCTGGGGCCTTCTCAGAAACTAAAGCCTGAACCATGCAACATGGCTTCCTGTTACAAGATGGGGCCTGTTCTGAACCAAACAAGTTAGATTTCTTCTGCTATGTTTTCAGCATTAAACTTGCAGATAAGCAATTTTGCAAAGTCATGTACTTTACAGCAGAGTTATTGTTTCCAGCCATGACTATGTGCAAGAGATCTCCAGGCTGAGGCCAAAGACTGTACTGCCGGTTCTAGCATTTGCAACAATGTTTGAACCTGCATACCAGCATTTTTCTTGCACCATGGACCTTTGTTTGGAGAAGGACCACCTGTCAACTGTTACATGATTCACTGAAGATAACATTCAGTATCTGAGACCAGTCAATCACCGTGCTGTGATGAGGAAGTCAGGACAAAGAATTATATGCTGACACGGAGAGATACTGGACACTTGTGGACCACTTTTAGACTTGCAGAACTTTTGAATACTTTGTGGGAACTAACTTAACTCCCTGACATTGGCAGTTTGCTCTCTGCAGTCTCTAGTCCTGCTGTCTGTCTCTTTCTAAAAGACAGTGTGTAAGGACAAAGACTAACCTCAGAAAAGAATGAATCTCTCCCACAGACCTGAAGCTCAGTGCAATCACATAGCTTGCTGGGACTGCCTGCAGCCTGCGTTGGACCACTGTCATTCTTTGGACTTTGTGGCATTCCAGAGACAGACAACTTCTCGGACCCAGTCACAATCGTTCTTCTGGCAAAAGCTAAGGTACTGGTCTGAATTCAGGAGTTGGGTCTAGCCTAGACAGACAGATATGTCTGAGTGCAGAGCGAATCAATGACATTGGTTGTTAGAACAGTGATTTAGGATCTTAGTAATTGTAATCATAGGCTACATAACTTGCTACCTCAGAAAACAAATTTATTCTATATCTGCATTATTTTTCTATCAGCAATAAAGTCTAATTTATATATAAACAAAGGATCAGTTCTTTTATATCAGGTGGTTCATTTGCCAGAAGGACCTATAGAACTTTGGGAAAAATGGGAAGTAGCAATTACCCGTGGACATTATGAGTATTTATATATATTTATTTGCTACTGACAATAATCCTCATAGAATTGTGGGTATCCTCCAGGATGAATAACTCTGCATGAGTCACACCCCTACAGGTCCCTCATGAGAGACTCTTGGCGAAATTAAAAAGTCACAGGATAGGAGGCAGGTACTTTTGTGGGACCGGTTAAAAGATACAAAGGAGAGATTAGGACTCAATGGAGAAAGGTGAATAGTGGATACCATAGGGATCTGTGCTGGGCCCACAGCTTTTTAACATATTCATAAATGACCTGGAAATCGGAATAACGAGTGAGGTAATCAAATTTCCAGATGACACAAAATTATTCAAAGTTGTTAAAACACAAGAGAATTGTGAAAAATTCCATAAGAACATAAAAACATAAGAAATGCCATACTGGGTCAGACCGAGGTCCATCAAGCCCAGTATCCTGTTTCCAACAGTGGCCAATCTAGGTCATACGTACCTAGCAGTTTCCCCAAAAGACACAGGTTCTGCAGTGCTTGTACTAGGCCAAGCATTGATATCCTGGGTCCCTTTTTAATAGTGGTTTATGGACCTTTCCTCCAGGAACTTGTCCAAACCTTTTTTAAACCCAGCTATACTAACAGCCCTTACTACATCCTCCGGTAACAGATTCCAGAGTTTGATTACACGTTGAGAGAAGAAATATTTTCTCCTATTTGTCTTAAATAGTTTACCCTGTAGCTTCATTACATGCCCCCTAGTCCTTCTATATTCTGATAGCGTAAACAATTTATCCACGTTTATCCGTTCCACTCCATTCATTAATTTATACACCTCTATCATATCTCCCCTCAGCCGCCTCTTTTCTAGGTTAAAGAGCCCTAACCTTTTTAGCCTCTCTTCATAGGAGTAGCCTTCCATCCCCTTCACCAATTTGGTGGCTCTTCTCTGTACTTTTTCTAATAACTCTATGTCCTTTTTAAGATACGGTGACCAGAATTGCACACAATATTCAAGGTGCGGTCGTACCATGGAGCGATACAGAGGCATTATAATATCCTTTGTTTTATTCTCCATCCCTTTCCTTATGATACCTAGCATTCTATTTGCTTTCTTGGCCGCCGCTGCACACTGGGCGGAGGGTTTTAACATGTTATCCACGATGACTCCTAAATCTTTTTCCTGGGTGGTGGTTTCTAATGTGGAGCCTTGCATCTTGTAACTATAGTGTGGGTTGTTCTTTCCTAGGTGCATAACTTTGCACTTGTCCACATTAAATTTCATCTGCCATTTGGATGCCCAGTCTTCCAATTTATCCAGATCCTCCTGCAGTTTTCCACAATCCTCTTGGGTTTTAACAACTTTAAACAGTTTTGTGTCATCTGCAAATTTGATTACCTCACTAGTTATTCCCTTTTCCAGGTCATTTATGAATATGTCAAAAAGTAGCGGACCCAGTACAGATCCCTGGGGTACTCCACTATTCACCTTTTTCCATTGGGAATATTGGCCATTTAGCCCTACCCTCTGCTTTCTATCTTTTAACCAGTTCCCGATCCACAATAGTACACTGCCTCCTATCCCATGACTTTTTAGCTTCGCCAAAAGTCTCTGATGGGGGACCTTGTCAAAAGCTTTCTGAAAGTCCAGATACACTATATCAACCGACTCACCTTTGTCTACCTGTTTATGCACACCTTCAAAAATACAGATCAGATTAGTAAGACAAGATCTTCCTTGTCGAAAGCCATGTTGGCTGTCTCCCATTAGGCCATGACTATCTACATGCTGTGTAATTTTGTTCTTTATGATGGCTTCTACCATTTTCCCTGGTACTGACGTCAGGCTCACCGGTCTGTAATTTCCCGGGTCACCCCTGGAACCCTTTTTAAAAATTGGTGTTACATTGGCGACCCTCCAATCTTCAGGTATTACAGATGATTTTAATGAAAGTTCACAGATTACCAATAACAGGTCTGCAATCTCATATTTCAGTTCTTTCAACACTCTGGGATGTATACCATCCGGTCCAGGTGATTTGCTACTATTCAGTTTATCAAATAGTTGTAATATATCTTCCCGGTGTAGCGATATTTCTCTCAATTCCTCTGCAGTATCACCTTTAAATACCACTTCAGTCTTGGGTAACACCCCTACATCTTCCTCAGTAAAGACCGAAGCAAAGAATTCATTCAGTCTCTCTGCTATAGCCTTGTCTCCTCTTACTGCCCCTTTTACCCCTCTATCATCTAATGGTCCAATTGACTCTCTCACAGGCCTTTTGCTACGAATGTACTTGAAAAAGTCTTTATTTCGTGTTTTTGCTTCCGTAGCAAGTTTCTTCTCAAATTCCCGCTTTGCCTGCCTTATCAATGCTTTGCATTTAACTTGCCAGTGCTTGTGCTGTTTCCAGTTTTCATCATTTGGCTCTTTTTTCCATTTTCTGAAGGTTGCTCTTTTGGCAGCAACAGCCTCTCTGACCTCACCTTTAAACCATGCTGGCAGTTTTTTGGACTTTCTTCCACTTTTCTTAATGCGTGGAATACAGCTGGTCTGGGCTTCGAGGATAGTATTTTTAAATAACACCCAAGCTTGCTGTAAGTCTTTAACCTTTGGAACCGCTCCTTTTAGTTTTTTCCGAACTATATTCCTCATTCTATCATAGTCACCCTTTTGAAAGTTAAAAGGTAGTACTGTGGATTCCTTTACTATCTGTCCTCCACTGATTAAATCAAACATGATCATACTATGATCACTATTGCCAAGTGGTACCAACACCCTTATTTCTTGCACCAGATCTGGCGTTCCACTAAGGACTAGGTCCAGTATGGCTTCCCCTCTGGTCGGTTCATGAACCAGCTGCTCCAAGAAGCAGTCATTTATTTCATCTAGAAACTTTATCTCTTTAGCTTGTCCTGCTGTGACACTGTCCCAGTCGATACCGGGGTAATTGAAATCACCCATTATTACTACTCTGTTGTGGCTTTTGTTAGCTTCCTTGATTTCTTTGAGCATTTCATCATCCATTTGTTCATTCTGGCCAGGTGGTCGATAGTATACTCCCACTGCCATCACCTTCCCCTTCATAAATGGAATTTCAATCCATAGAGATTCTACAGCATATTTTGTTCCCTGCAAAACTTTAATCCTTTCTGACTCAATGCCCTCTCTAACATAGAGCGCAACCCCTCCACCAATTTGTTCAGCTCTATCATTACGATATAGTTTGTATCCAGGTATCACAGTGTCCCACTGGTTATCCTCCTTCCACCATGTCTCTGAGAGTGCAATCATATCTAACCTCTCATTTAATGCTATATATTCTAATTCTCCCATCTTATTGTTTAGACTTCTAGCATTGGCATACAAGCATTTTAGAGACTGTATTTTATTAATATTAATCTGGCTATTGGTAGGCATGAAGACCTTGATAAATTGGAAGATTGGGTATCCAAATGGCAAATCAAATTTAATGTGGATAAGTGCAGAAGTATGCACCTAGGAAAGAACAACCCAAACTATGGTTACACGATGCAGGGTTCCACATTGGGAACCAACACTCAGGAAAATGATTTAGGCATCATCGTAGATAATACGTTGAAACCCTCCGCCCAGTATGCAGTGGTGGCCAAGAAAGAATGCTAGGAATCATAAGAAAAGGAATGGAGAATAAAACCAAGGATATTATAATGCCTCTTTATCGTTCCATGGTATGATCACACCTTGAATATTGTGTGCAAGTTTGGTCATCATATCTTAGAAAGGATATAGTAGAATTAGAAAAGGTACAGAGAAGAGCCACCAAAATGATAAAAAAGTTGGAGTGATACCCCTATGAGGAAAGGCTTAAAAGCTTAGGGTTATTCAACTTGGAAGAAAGACAGCTGAGGGGAGATATGATAGAGGTCTGTAAATTAATGAGTGAAGTAAAACGAGTAAACACAGATCGGTTGTTTATGCCATCAAAAAGTAGAAAGATTAGGGGACATGCAATGAAGCTACAAGGTAACCCATTTAAGAGTAATGAGAGAAAATATGTTTTCACTCAACGTGTAATCAAACTCTAGAATTTGTTACTGGAGGATGTTGTAAAAGCTGTTAGTGTAGCTGGGTTTAAAAAAGTTTTGGACAAGTTCCTGGAGGAAAGGTTGTCAGACGGCTGCCTAGGGTGAGAACTTACACAATCTTGATGATGCATATATTCATATGATTCTTGCAAGGTATTGTGGGTAATGTAGTTCTTTCACTCCAAACACAGCTGAAGACAATAATTGAGTTGTGAAACCAGTGATAAGGCCAATAATATACTTCTTTTATTGATGGGGTTTAATTCACCCAGCACAAGTATGCTTGTTAGCAATATAAATGAGGTTACTTGCTTGCAGTGTTTAAATGGATAACATAAACGCTCCTTATCTTCTGTTGCAACTCAGATAAATGATTTTTCTAAGGACTCAGTAGCTAAAATGTCCCAACATGATCTTCAGATTAATGCTTTAGATAGTAAATGTCAGAAATTAGATGTGCAATATTCTTTGTTACAGTCTTCTAATTTGTCTTTTATGAAGGATAGTTTGATATTGCATACTCAGCAAGAATTACTGGAGAATAGTCTGCGAGCGGTAAATATTAGATGTTTAAATTTTCCTTGTACTAGATTATTATCACCTCAGATATTATTTGATAAGTATTTAATTGAAATATTGGGGTATCAGGCAGATACCAAGCCTTTAATTACAAAAATGTATTATTTACCCCAGACGGTTCCATTGGTTTCTGGTGAATGTCAAGCTGCAGTTTTTACTGCAGCTTTAGATTCCCTTGATGTTACTAATTTCATAGAATCTTCTCAAGATTTAATTGAGACTAGATCTACGCTTCTGGTGTCCTTTTCTTCAGAAAATGATAAAAATACTGTTATGCGACTTTATTTTCGTAATAAGAATGCTGATTTCTGTGGGGGGAAAGTTACTATGTTTCCAGATGTGTCCAGGCAAACTCAGGCTAGGCGAAGGGCCTTTTTGACTCTTAAGTCTCGGGTACTCGCTGCTGGCGCAACGTTTTTCCTAAAGTTTCCGTGTAAATGCCTGGTCACATCTGGAGGTACTAAGTATATCTTTACTGATGTTGGGTCTTTAGAAATTTTCCTAAAGGAATTAGTTCCTCAGGAATTAACAGATGTGTAAGTATGTAATGTAATATTATGTCTTTATGTAATATTATGTTTCTTTTCTTTTTTTTTTTCTTTTAGCAATGTAAGTAATAATTAGAGTTTTTTTTCAATTGGTTGTCAGCTCGGACACCTCCTATCACTCCCCGTAATGTGGACTAATTTGGATTGCTTGTTTTTCTTGTGATGATTATATTACTTATGTATAATTTTGTATAATCTCAATAAATATAAAGTTTAAATGGATAACATAAAGTCACAAAGCAAATCAGAAAACAACCTTCAGCTTGTCAGGCAATTAGCTAATGTTTTCTTAGCAAATAATTACCAAATAAAAAGGCACAAAGAAATAAATAAACTTTGCTGGTTAGGTTAACTTCTGCTTAATTTCCACACAGATCCTGCAGTGATTCTCTCTTGCTCACACACACAATCAGGTGCAGCTTTAATTACTATCAATTGACCAGCTGAAACCCTTTAGCTGGCTGGCTGCTACTGTGTGAACCCAAATCCTGCTTTAAGAGAGCTGTTTTGCAGTTGAAATAAGAACAAAGTTAGGTTTCTTTGTGATGGCTGATGTGTTTGCTCACAGAAAGCTAGCAATAGCACTTGGATAAAGAACAGTCCATGTAATCAATAGTTTCATCTGCTGTATCTCCCCCTTCATCAATCAGCATAGGGTCACTATCATACATTGGCACAGACGAGTCTTTCCATAAGGCACTATCATGAGAATGCTTATTCCCTTGCTGCCATTCACTATTATAGATAGGGTCTGGATCAGTGTTCATACCTGAGCCTCTCCTGCTATCATAATACCTCTCTGTATAGCCTGGCCAGTATGTAATCCAGTTATGATGTCCAGCCTTCCAATCTTGATCCCTGGACACTGGATCTTTCCTCACATACCTTCTGGCATAGGTCTGAAAGTCCTTTCCACGTGCAGTCTTCTCTCTTCCAGGTAGCCACTGGTGATTCCTATTTCTGCCATTCCATTCCTCTGGCTGACTCTAGTCCAATGGACTCTGCTGGCATTTGGAATACCTCCCAGTATAGGTACTGCCTTGGAATCTCCCAGACCTTCCAATGGCCTTTCTTCTCTTCCTTCCAGAGAGTTTCCTTCTCTCTCTATCCGCTTGGCTTGGCTTCTGCTTCTCCAGGTGATACTGGTGCTTGAGCTTGAAGCTGTTGCTGTCTCCTTTCCTGAAGCTGTTATCTGTAGAATAAGCTCTATTCTTATTCTGTCCTAATGTGTGCTCCTCCCTAACACAGTGCAGCTGTGTTGAATCAGGTCCTGCCCTTTGAGATGAGTGCTTAGGGATTACCTCATAGCTCTCTTGATTGCACACACGTTTTCTCACTTCAGCCCCTCTCATGGCTGCTGGAAACCTGGTGCATTCTGGGACTGGTAGTCTTTTATGTGAAAACTCTGTTTTCTTACTTCTACCAGAACTGACAGGTTGCTTGTTCAGAGTCACATCATCTTTTCTATAGCTCCTACCTGAGCTATGATAAGCTTCCTTATCACAAGGTCCATAAATCATTATTAAAGAGGACCCAGGAAATCCACTGCTTACCCCAGGATGAGCATTGTGGAATCTGTGTACCTTTTTGGGAACCTGCCAAGTACTTGTGACCTAGATTGGCCACTGTTGAAAACAGGATACTGGGCTTGATGGACCTTGGCCTGGCCCAGTATGGCATTTCTTATGTTCTTAGGTTATGCACATTAACATAAGTTAACAAATCCTTGTGTAGCAGCACTTACAATTTGCCACTGTGCCCTTTGCCTTATCTGACAAAGAAACTACTCATTAACTGCCTGGGAAGTATTACTTCTTCTTGACTTCTGTGAAACATTACACCGTAAAGTAATAATGTAGTTACACTTCTATTACATTTTAAGTAGTGATGTGACATTTTAATTTATAGTCTGTTTTAACAGAATGGTAAAATGGTGACACTTCTTACTCAACTTCATGAGAAGTAATTAAGAAAATAACATTGTTCCAGCTGGAATGAACCTAGGGCACTATATCAAACACTCTCTTTCTAAGTAATAAAGGGGAGAAGCTATTCCTCAATAACACAGAGCCTTATTCACCCATATGTTTGAAATTCTGAACTGAAAATATTGTCAGCTGATTTCAAAGGAGCGTCAAGATGTTCTCGCTTTAGAGACATTCCAAACCAGTATCTCAAGATCTTCTCAGTACTTTTTCTTAGATGAAATGTGAGTCATGGGTGCCCATCTTGTATTCAGCTCCTGCATCTTTGCCTATCCCCAAGAAATCTCTTTTTTACTGCACTCACCCAATCTGAAAAACCCAGAATCAAATGTCAAACAAATGCAATAATCCAATGGCATCCAGAAGCCAGTAAATTAAATTACGTTGGTTTACCTGTAATGGGTGTACTCTAACAACAAAAGAATATAAGATATGCCATGTTGGGTCAGACCAAAGGCAAGCCTAGCATTCTGTTTCTGACAGTGGCCAATCCAGGTCTATTGAAAATTATATCTTATGTGATTTTTTTGATTACACACAACTTTATTTTTTAACTTGAAAAGGCAGGGTTTTGTTTTAGATAAACCAACACACAAGCTGTAGAAAAACCTAGAAGACTACTTGATCTGTGTAGAACTTTCACTGCTTTGGCAAATAAAAGTCAACTTCATAATGGAAGGCGGTTAAGAACATGTAGCAGGTTATTTTGCTGTCCACAGACAGTCCATGGACAAGCAAAATAAATCAGTCATTCAACTGGGAATAGATAGTTAAGGGTTGCCTTCCAATATAAAAGGGGAAAATAATAGACATGGATGGAAGCATCAACAATATTTTTAAGAGCTAAGTCCCTTTTCCACCTTTTTTAAAATTTTATTTATGAAATTACAACAAATAACAAGCATAAACACTTGCAAGGAAAACAGTGAGCAAAACTGAAAACAATTCAGTTGACTATATCACATATAACATTATAATTTATATAGCTCCCCACTGACAAGCCCAAACACTATGGAGGGGGGAGACAGAAAAATATAAGTACTACATGTAGCAAAGGAAAAATGGATCTCTGATGCAGCATATAACATTCATATTGGACTAGTTACCGTAACCTGTGCATCCATGGGGTGATGCGAGTTGATAAACAAAAGAAGTGGAGAAGGGTCATAAAAAATATAACTATTAGACCAATATTTTATCAAACATTTACAAGGAAATTTAAAAAATATAGGCCGCCCATCTGAACTACAGCTGGTCTAAGCAATAGAAACTCTACAGCACCACTGCGACTCTCTTCACAAGTTCAGATTTATACGGACATTAAGGCCCTTAAAGGCTACATTCCTTTTTTTAAAATACATCCGAAGCGTCCACTCCCTGTCAGGGGCCAACACAAAAGTCACCAATATAGTACATGCTAACACTTGCTGTAGATCAGAGCCCTCTAAGATTGCTGAGACGTCCAATACATCCATAGATCGACCTGGCAAACCTTGCAGAGCTCCGACAGACCCTTTCCCAGTTGACAAGTAGTAGATTTGTGTCAAAGGGGGGTGAAACTCTGCAGGCACCCCCAAAATTTCACTATGGTATAATTTAAACATATCTCTGGGGGAAGTCAATGGGTCCTTAGGGAAATTCAGCAATCTCAAATTCAAGGCACAAGATACATTCTCTAATAGTTGCAACTTAAATTTAACCCCAGTTAAATCCTGTGAAAGTTCCTTTCAAACAGGGTAACATTACTCCCCACACTTTTCTCCAAAGTATCACACTTTGCCCTAACAGTATCCAATCTCTCAGTATTTCTAGAAACAGCAACAATGTTACCTTGCACTTGCTATTGCAGATCTTTAACTTGTGGGACTAGAGCTGGCCCCAGACAGGAGAGCACCAAAACAAAAACCCCAAAAAAGATTGGCAGGTCAAACAATAGAAACTATTCACAATAAAGACCTCCAAAAAGGACAGGAAGATTCATATGTATGTGTGTCTCATAAATGCTGGAGAGACCATTAAGGGTGCGAAGGTTCACCCTCTCAAAAGAGGTGTCTCCTTTTTTAATCATTTTTATTGCTCCAACATTTTTTTGTACATATCTTAATAAAAAGCATTTCAGGACAAAAGATGATAAGAGAATCTCCTCACGACATGCCACATTTCGGGCCAAATCAATGCGGGCCATAATACCTGCTTCAGGTATTATGAAGATTCCCAAGTTCGACCAACAGCAAACAGTGCTTGTGAAAAGTAAGACAACCCCATCCAAAGTTTAAAAGGACTGCCTCCAATGTCAACATGACATAGATCACAGAATGCTCCTGTTTAACCTCCCAGCACTCAGCAAGCCGGCCGGCTGCAAGTTAACAGTCACGAGAGTGAAGGAAAACGCCACTCTTCACTCCCACGGTTGTGCAGAGGTGAGCCGGGATGGCAGGTTTCGGGCCTCCCCGGCTCCCTCTGAAGCTGGTCAGGCAGGCACAGGGCCTCCCAAGGCGTGGGGACATGTGCGGGCAACATTTCTGCACAATGGTCAGGCCAGCCCTGAAAAGGATATAAGTAGGATGGGGTCAGTGCAGAGGGTGGCTACCAAAATGGTCAGAGGTCTTCATTATAAACCATATCCAGACAGACTTAAAGATCTCAATATGTATACTTCAGAGGAAAGGCGGGAGAGAGAACAGATGATAGAGACATTTAAGTACTGCTGTGACATAAACCCACAAGAAGATAGACTCATTCAATTGAAAGAAAGCTCTGCAAAGAGGGGACATAGGATGAGGGTGAAAAGGGACAGACTCAGGGGTAATATGTGGAAATACTGTATTTCTTTACAGAAAGAGCGGTAGATGCATAGAATAGTCTCTCAGTGGAGGTAGTAGAGAAGAGGACAGTATCTGAATTCAAGAAAGCATGGGACAAACACAGAAGATCTCTAAAGGAAAAAAGGGACTAAATAAAGTAGTTGATATGGAAGGACAGACTAAATAGGCCATACGGTCTTTTTCTGCCATCATGTTTCTATGAGTTGACTATTAAAAGTCCTTGTCAAATTACTTCACCAAAGACATGATATCTATGAGACATGTTGCCCAGGCAGTAGTTTGAGGTGAAAGTATGGCCTAAGGAACAGGTGGTGGCTTTGCATATATCCTCCACTGGAACTGATTGTAGGTGAGCGACTGATGATGTCATGGCCCTCTTCTGGAAAGCATTCACCATATCCTAGAGCTGAAGGCTAGCTAAGTGGTGCAATATATAATTTGACAGAATACAGTTGAACACTGCCAATCCTAGTCTGTTTGCATTAAAGTAAATGAATACCAATGGACTGGCAAAGTGACTGTGTTCTTTTCAGAAAGTAAGAGCTTGCTTGCAGTCTAGGGCATGCAATGCTTGTTGCCCTTTGCAAGTATGAGGCCACTGACTGTATTGATCTGGGGGGGGGGGGGGGGCGGCTACAAATATTGCTCTCAGCTGCAGGAGATGTATTTGGCACAAACTTAGTCCTTGACCGCTTTCCATGCATATGGAAAGAGGATATGGTTGTTGCATTCTATTTTTGAGATATACATAGTTAGGACTAACTGGTGTAGCAAGTAGTTGAAAGGAAATTCTTGATTGAGAACTGTGGAGTCTCTCCATCACTACAGAGTTCTGACCATCCAGTTAATAATAGAGAAAGGGCTGGGAAAAGGTTGATCCCACTGGAAAGCACAGTTACTTACCTGTAACAGGTGATCTCTGGGAACAGCAGGAATAAGTCTTCACATATGGGTATTGTCGGTACCGACGGAGCCTGCGCGGGAACGCTCCCCAGCGTCCAAAAGGAAAGCTTTTGGGAGCATCCCACAGCGCCTGCGCGCTGCCTTCCCACCTTTCCCAACCGCCTCTCTCCAGTTCGAGTTTTAAGCTGAGACAAAGAGAGAGAGAGAAAGGAAAGGAAAGATAGATAGATAGAGAGATACAACTCCTAGGGGAGGTGGGTGGGTTGTGAAGACTTATTCGTGCTGTTCCCAGAGATCACCTGTTACAGGTAAGTAACTGTGCTATCTCCAGGAACAAGCAGGAATGAGCCTTCACATATAGGGACTCCCCAGCTAGAGATGCCAGGGAGATCCCAAAGGTTGTGAGTCCCTGATAAGGGCTCCACCTCACCCCCATGGATCTCGGGCATCTAACCAGGGATGGGGGGTAGGAGTTGATTAGGTATGGAACAGGTGTTTGAGAACAGCCTGACCAAACAAGGCATCCCGGCGGGAGTCCTTGTCCAAGCAGTAATGGGCTGTAAAAGTATGAACTGAGGCCCAGGTGGCCGCTCGACAGATTTGGTCGATGGACATAGAGTTTAGATGAGCCATAGAGGCTGCCATGGCCCTCACATTGTGAGCTGTGACATGGCCTTCCAGAGAAAGGTTCTTACTCTGGTAGGCGAAGGAAATACACTGAGCAATCCAATTGGACAGAGTTCTCTTAGAGACTGGAAGTCCTAAATGAGAGGGATCAAAAGCAACAAATAGTTGAGAGGACTTTCTATGTTGCTGTGTCCTTTGTAAGTAAAAAGCAAGTGCTCTCTTACAATCCAGGGTATGAAGATTCCTCTCTACAGTTGATGCATGAGGTCCCGGAAAAAAGACAGGTAAATACACCTCCTGGTTCAGATGAAAAGGTGAGACCACTTTAGGCATAAAGTGTGGATTAGTCCTAAGGACTATCTTGTCATGATGGAACCTTGTATAAGGAGGATTAGCCACCAAGGCTTGCAGCTCACTGATACGGCAAGCTGAGGTGACTGCAATGAGAAAAATAACCTTCCAGGAAAGGAATTTCAAGGAGGTAGTGGCTAAGGGTTCAAAGGGTGGCTTTATAAGCTGGCCAAGAACCAAATTCAAATCCCATGCCACTGGAGGTGGTCTAATGGGAGGTTTAGTTAAAAGAAGGCCTCTCATGAATCTTGCAATAAGAGGATGAGAGGAAATAGGCTGTCCATTGAGAGGCTTAAGGGATGCTGCAATAGCACTCAAATGGACTCTTACTGAATTTGTTTTAAGGCCTGCATGGGATAAATGCAGCAAATACTCTAGTAAAGAATTCAGAGGTATTGCAAGAGGGTTAAGACCCTTCTCTGCACACCAAATGGTAAATCTTTTCCATTTAAAAGCATAGGAACGTCTAGTGGAAGGCTTTCTGGAAGCATGAAGGATATCCTTCACTTGCTGAGAAAGATGCAAATCTTGAAGGTCTAGGCCTTCAGCAACCAGGCTCTGAGGTGAAGAGACTGGGGATTTGGGTGCCACAACGTTCCCTCCTCCTGGGACAGGAGGTCTGGAGCAGATCCCAAGTCCAGGGAGGGAGCTTGAGAGAGATGCAGAAGTAGAGGGTACCACACTTGGCGTGGCCAATGTGCTGCTATGAGGATCATAGACCCCTTGTCTCTCTGAAGTTTCAAGAAGTCTTGCCCCCAATGAAGGAGGAAGGCATCCCTGACCTGAACTCCCTGACACGGAATCCTGGAACAGAACTGGGGAAGTTTGGCATTCCACGGACTTGCAAAGAGGTCTATGTCTGGGGTTCCCCAAATTCGGAAGATCCTGGCTATCTGGTCCCCATGGAGGGACCATTCGTTTGGAAGCAGAACTCGACTGAGTCTGTCTGCCCAAGAGTTTTGAACCCCTGGAAGATACACAGCCATGAGATGAATTTGATGCTCTCTGGCGAAGGCCCACAATCTCAGAGCTTTGTTGCAAAGTGACAGAGAGCCAGTCCCACCCTGCTTGTTCACGTAGAACATGGCTACTTGGTTGTCCGTGTGGATGAGGACTGTCTTGTAGCTGAGCAGGGTGTGGAAGACTCTGAGAGCTAGAAAAATTGCTCTGAGCTCTAAGAGGTTGATATGTAGAGATGTCTCTTGTAAAGACCAGATGCCTTGAGTGGAGAGATCTTGAAGATGAGCTCCCCAACCTCTTGGAGGGGCATCTGTTGTAAGGGTTGCTTGGGGTAACACCTGTTGAAAGAGGGACCCCAGCAACAGATTTTGAGTGAACTTCCACCACTGGAGGGACCAAAAGAGGCGACTGGAGGTTGCTATTTTGTCTGACAGGCAACCTGATGCCTGGGTCCATTGGGTGGACAGAGTCCACTGAGCTGCCCTCATGTGAAGGTGAGCGTAAGGAACCACATGCACAGTGGATGCCATGTGGCCTAACAGTTGTAACATCTCTCGAGCAGTTAAATGGGATTTTAACTGAATTTGTGAGGCTAACTGCACCAAGCGTAGGCAACGGGCCTGGGGAAGATAGGCCCTTGCAGTTGTGGTATCCAGCAAGGCCCCTATGAACTCTAGAGACTGAGTAGGAGTGAGATGGGATTTTGGAAAGTTTATTACAAGTCCCAGATACTGAAGGATACGCCTTGTGCAGGTTAGAGAAGTCTGGGCCTCTGACTGGGATGGAGCTCGGATGAGCCAGTCGTCCAGATATGGGAATACGAATATCCCTAGAGTGCGTAGAAATGCAGCTACTACGGCCATGCATTTTGTGAACATCCTTGGTGCAGAGGCCAGACCGAAAGGAAGCAATCTGTATTGGTAGTGCTTCCCTTGATAAAGGAACCGAAGGAACCTTCTGTGTGTTGGATGGATGAGGACATGGGTGTACGCATCCTTGAGGTCTAGAGAGCAAAGCCAATCCTGACTCTGAAGGTATGGAAGGAGAGTACCGAGAGAAATCATCTTGAATTTCTCCTCGCATAGAAACTTGTTCAATTCTCTGAGATCTAATATGGGTCTGTAGCCCCCTGTTTTCTTTGGGATAAGAAAGTAGGGGGAGTAGAACCCTGAGCCCTGTTGAAGAAGGGGTACTTCTTCTATTGCCCCTTGGGCAAGAAGGCTAGCAATCTCCTGACCCAGAAGGTCGAGGAGAGATGTCTGAGAATTGAACTGTCTCACCATGGTGTGAGGAGGAAGGTTTAAGAAATGAAGCTTGTACCCCTCCCTTATGATGGAGAGGGTCCATTGCTCTGCTGTGATTTGTTCCCACCTGGGAGCAAAGTAAGCCAACCTTCCTGGAATGGTGAGAGGCTCTGGAGGTTCTAGAGCCAGAAAGGCTAAGCTCTCTAGTTGTAAGTCAAAGGCCCTGAGGAGGCTGAGGCTGTTGGGCTGTAGCAGTCCTAGCAGCCTTAGGCTTGGCCTGTTTCAGTTGTTGCTGTCTCTTTGTAGCAAAACGACCTGCAGAAGACGACTGCTGACCATAAGCAGAATAATATTTCCCTTTTTTGGGAAAAAAACCCTTTTTGAACAACCTTTTCTTAAAAGGAGCAGAAGTAGACTTTGAAAGTCTATCTAAAGCAGAATTTTCAGCATCCATTTGGGTGGCCTTTGCTTGCCAATCTTTGCCAAAAAGGTTTTCACCTGTACAAGGAAGGTTTCCTAGTCCATCTTGAACCCAGGGTTCCAAATCAGAAGCTTGTAACCAAGCAACTCTGCGTGCACCTATGGCAATGGCCGAGGCTCTGCTGGCACCTTCAAAAGAGTCAAAGGCTGCACGGTTGGAAAACTTGGAAATATCCTGGGCATGTTTGAGCCAGGTGAGGAACTCTTCCCTTTTATCTTCTGAAATAAAAGGAGATAAAGTTTGCAGGTGATCTGTATCTTCTTTTAGAAACATCCCCATATAGAGACTATAGGAGTTGATTCTGGCAACAAGCATACTGGCCTGGAAAATTCTCCTGCCAAAAGCATCTAAGGTTCTGCATTCTCTTCCTGGAGGAGCAGAAGAGTGCCTTTTTGTAGTCTTTATCTTCTTCATAGCAGACTCCATCACAATGGAGTGGTGACGAAGCTGAGTCTTATGGAAGCCAGGACAAGGAGGAACACGATACATGGTGTCCAACCTGCGAGAATGAGGGGAAGTGGTGAGAGGAGTCTCCCATATGCCCAACATATGATCATAAAGAATCTCATGTATTGGTAAAATGGCTGCCTCTTTAGGAGCCTTAGGATATTGTAAAATATCTAATTTTTTGGCTCTAGGCTCTGTCTCAGGGGCCACTGAGATGGAAAGGCCCCTGGCCACTTCCCTAATGAAGTCTTGAAAAGACAAGTCTTCTGGAGGAGACATTCTCCTTTTTGGAGAAGAGGGCTCCTGAGGATGGATCACCGATGCTTCGACAGAGACCTCTGTTTCATCAGAGTCTTCAGAGGGATCGAAGTATCGCCTGTCTGGATGCTCCTGCAGAGCCCGATACGCGTACTGGGTGGTATCGACATCGGGAGTGATCGGTACCGATGGGCATCACAGAACAGTGTACCGCTGCAGTCGACACCGAAGTGGATGTCAATGCAATCGGTACCGGCACCGGAACCAGTGTCGGTACCGGCAACGGAGTTTGTTGCGGTACCGAAGGCATAGCAGCTTGTATGAATGCCGTGATGGCACGCTGCACGGTCAGGATATTCTGATCCATCGACGCAACCAATGTCTGGATGTCGGTACCAGTGGGAACCACCGGTACCCCAGAACATGGCAACAGGTGATCGGTCGAGGCCGAGCCATCGATGTCAACCTGTGACCCCATAGATAAAGCTTTGGAAGCCGGAGCCTCCCGCCGGGGTAATTTTGCCGGTGCGGATACCTCGAGGGCAAGCCCGGAGGCATCTCGATACTTAGAGGGAGATTTACCCTTCGAGGACCGGCTGGATTTAAGTTTGGTTACCTGATATCCATGTGAGGAAGAAGAAGCCCTGGAAGACGTTGATGCAACCGAAGCTGCATCCGAGGGAAACAGGGTACTGAGCTTAGCTGCTCGATTCTGTAGACCTCTTTTAGACATCATGGAGCAGGACTCACAATCCGCAATGGAGTGGTCAGGACCTAAACATTTTAGACACCATTCATGGGTGTCGGTGACAGAAATAGTGCTGCTGCACTTCGTGCATTTTTTAAACCCAGAGGCGGGCTTTTCCATGAGGAAAAATTTCCTAGGCCTAAGGCCAAAGAAGAAAATGCACTGAAGTGAGAAAAACAGTAGGTTTTTTGGGGTTTTTTTAGAATAAAGAAAGAAAAGACCGGCGGTACCGGTCCAGCGTCGAGAAGGCAGACGCACGACCAAAGAAATAAAATAAAATAAAGAAATTCTTCAGCGGTGACAGGAACATGACCTGCTGGCTCTGCGGAAAAGAACTGGAGAGAGGCGGTTGGGAAAGGCGGGAAGGCAGCACACAGGCGCTGTGGGATGCTCCCAAAAGCTTTCCTTTTGGACGCTGGGGAGCGTTCCCGCGCAGGCGCCGTCGGTACCGACGATACCCATATGTGAAGACTCATTCCTACTTGTTCCTGGAGATCTTGAGATACTAATGGATTCTGTGCATGTGAAAGAGGGCAAAAACAGAGAAACATAATGACTGCTGGTATAAAGGGGGATGAATCCCACTTCATGCCATGTCCCAAAGCATTCCTTGTATATAACTGTATAAAGACAGAGTGACCTGAAGCAGTCCTGTAGCAGAAGGATAGGGCCATATATGGTATGGAGCAACGTATATGCTGACCGCTGGTGGAAAGTTACCAGGGGCAAATAGGAATGAGGAAGCTGACATTGTCAAACATTTCTGAGATACCAACAGAAAAGAAGGGAGGGTGTGGATGGGAGATAGAAACAAGCCAGAAGGGAACTGATAACAAGTAACATCTATAATTTGCAGAAGTCTGTAGCTGTTTGCACAGGAAAGAGAGCTAAAACTAACAAGTCACAAGCAAGATGTTCCAACCACAACTGAAAACATAAGGAAATGTGTATGTGACAATGTATATAAGCTGCAAAGAAGCTAACATCAGAGGAGGAGAAACAAACAAAATTCTAAACAGTTTGCTGTGGTCTGTGAGTGGCCCAGCAGCCAATTTTCCTTTGTTTCTCAGCCCCATAGGAAATTAAGTTACTGACGTGTGTATGCTGCCTTATTTAGCTGAGGGATTTATGGAACTAAATAAAGCACTTGTTTGCTTCTAACCAAGTGTCTGAGTCTGTTTGGATCAGAGCAAGGTCTCTAATCTATCTTTGGGGTACAACACAGCAGCCTTAGACCACCAAAATCCTCAAGATGACAGACAAGGTCCATACAGCCCATTCATACCAATTACAGTACTAAACTCTGCAATCTCACCCTTTTTCTTTAGACATCCTCTGTGCTAGTTCCATGCTTTCTTGAATTCAGATACAATATTTGCCACCTCTGCTGAAAAGCTATTCCATTTATCCACCATTCTTTTTGTAAAGGAATACTTCCTCAGATTACTCCCGAGTCTATTCCCATTTACCTACATTCTATGACCCCCTCGTTCCAAAACTTTCTTTCAATTGAAAGAGGATCTCCTCCTGTGCATTTATGCCATGGAGATATTTAAACATCTATCATATTTCCCCTCTCCTGCCTTTCTGCCAAAGTATACATATTTAGAACATTAAATCTGTCCCTATATGCTTTATTATGAAGACTACGGACCATTTTAGTAGCTATCCTCTGCGCTGATTTCATCCTGTTTATATCCTTTTGAATGTGTAGTCTTCAGAATTGCACAAACTACTCCAGATGAGGTTTCACCAAAGACATACAGAGACACTATCGCCTCCTTCTTCCTGTTGGCTATTCCTCTCCCTATGTACCCAAGCATCCTTCTGGCTTTCACTGTCACTTTCTGTACCTGTTTGGCCACCTTAGGATCATCATATATGATCATCCCCAGGTCCCACTCTTCTTTTGTAGACAGGGGCACTTCACTCCCTACTGTACTGCTCCCTTGGATTTTTAAAGTCTAAATTCATGATCCTGCAGATTTTAGCCTTAAATCTCAGCTGCCAAATTCTTGACCATTCTTCAAACTTTGCTAGATCCTTCATCATGTTATCTACCCCTTCCTGGATATCTACCCTATTGCAGATTTTGATATCATCTGCAAAGAGGATGTGAACTGTCACCACCATGTAGCCTAGCAGGACCAGAACGTATATGCCAATAAATGCTTCCTAAGCATTAGACAATTTGCCAACCTTCTGGATCATCAGTGCTCTCCGCTGAGAAAGGATAGTTTTCCTAATCTGGTATCTCTTTGTGTCCCTGTGAATAAAGATTATTCAAGATAGGGCCATGTTGGATTTTTCAAAATTGACTATAAAATGCAGAGACTGTAAGAGACTAACTACTTTTCCAAGGGCTTTCACTACTCCTGCAAGTGACAGATGCTTCACCAGCCAGTTATCAGAATAGGGGAACACAAAAATCCCTTGTTTCCTGACTTGAGCTGCAACCCTTGACCAGAAAGCCTCTGTTGGTGGCTCAGACCCCCAATTTCCCTCCCATCCATCTCTAAATTAGGAGGTAGGAGCAATGCCCACTCACTCCTGACTCCAGTGTAACCAACTTCCAAAATGACAACTCCTGATCTCTAGCAGCGTTTATTTGGGAAGTATTGTCCTATTTTCCAGACTGGCCCCTCATAGATGATGGCACCAGAGGCAGGAGCAAATGGGCATCACTCCTGTCTCCCAGCTTTTAGAGGTGGGGAGGTCCAGGGGCCCATGAGCCTCCAGGGACATTTTTTATTGGTCATGTCATGGGGAAGGAGTGGGGGTCCGGGGTCCATTTGGGCTTGTATTTGTTCATAGAACTCATCAACGTCTTCCTCTTCTGCAGCTGTTGTTCGGGCATATACCTGAATTATAGTTGTGTTGATGGGCTTTCCTCCTAGACGAATAGAAATTAAGCGTTCACCGACTGCAATGTATTTAATGTGGGGAGGGAGGGAAGTTACACCTTTAGCTCCCAAAGTGGAAGCTAAGTAACAAAACATTTTCAGAAACAAAATAAAAATCACAAAATGTCGAGAAAGGGGGGCACAGACTAGAAAAGCGCCGGGATCAAGGTGATAACTCCACGCTGACGTACATCACACCTCACCGACTGTCCCCGCCCCCTCGGAACAGGATCGAGAACTGAGCGGAGGCCCCCTGGGTTAAACAGGCGCAGTTCGTTACCTGGCCGCTGAGGGTCCGCTCCCCCACCCTGTTGCTCTTAATGGGAACCAGCAGCTCCATTCACCGGCACGCTGACGCCTTCCCACCGTCGCGTGCTCTCTGTGTTTAGCAGGCGGTAGCTAGGAGACCAGGTGACGTACCCTTGGGTGGGGAACGAACCGTCAGAGGGCTGCGAGTGATTTTGGTGCTGAGCATGGTGAATTTTTCAACCCGAGATTTTGAAAACGCGAAAGAGAGATTATCTTTGTTTTTATAATACATTTAATAACAAATCTGTTGAGATAGTCACTATTCTGAAAAGTTCCCTTGTGTTTTCGATTAACTACGACTGGCTGGAAGTAGAAATCTAGTTTTCAGCAGAGACTTGGGGATCCTGATGACGTGTACGTTCTCATCGACCAATTCTGAGAGAGAAAGGCCTAGAGCGCCACATGATTGCACGGGGCTTAGCCAATGGTAGATATTGGGGGCGGGAAGAACTAGAAGGAACGCTACGAAGGGAGGGGTGTCCGGCTACTAGATGCTGTGATTGGGTCCGGTGAGGCTCTGGCCGGAGAGGTTTAAGGATGGCCATCGGCGAGATCAAGAAGTTTTCTTGACCATGACGGTGCTAACCAGCTGTACGCTTGCGGAGTAAGCAGTTGCAGAAGTATGTGACTGTATGAAAGAGAGTAAGTGTTGTGAGAGCCGCCACCAATTGGGCCCCGATTCTTTCTCTCGCTTGGGTCCGAACTCTAGTGGGGAAAAATAGACAGAAAATACCAATCTGCAAGGCAATAGCGAATTTATTTTTTGCTGCGGCAAAAGGCCACAAGTATTGGAACCGCAAGTGACCCCCTCACTGGCAAAGTACAGACTATTTTTTATACCTTTTCTGATAAACGAAAAGTAGGTGGGCTATAATGCATCTTGGAACTTTTCCCATGGACAAAGAAAATTATTTTATAGGCTGTTTTCTTTAGAAACAAAGGCATGTTGAAGCGAGGTAAGAAAACAGAAGAAGGAGGGATTAAAGCAGGGGTGGGGAACCCTGGTCCTGGAGAGCCGCAGACCAGTCAGGTTTTCGGGATATCCCTAATGAATATGCATGAGATATATATGCATTAGAGATATCCTGCCAACCTGACTGGTTTGTGGCCCTCCAGGGCTGGATTTGGAGACCCCTGCCTTACACCTCTGTCATTTAAGATTGTGAGTGGGCAAGGTGCAGATGTCCTAGACATCGAAAGGGTATTTAGAATGTGTCACATTCCTCCTTGATTCTCACCACCACCAAAAAGTTGTCTAATAGACAATATTTTGGTGGTGGTGGTGAGAAGTGAGGAAGAATGTGTCACATTCCATCTAACCTTTTTGATGTCTTGGACATCTGCACCTTGCCCACTCACAATCTTAAATGACAGAGGTGTAAGGCAGGGGTCTCCAAATCCAGCCCTGGAGGGCCACAAACCAGTCAGGTTGGCAGGATATCTCTAATGCATATATATCTCATGCATATTCATTAGGGATATCCTGAAAACCTGACTGGTCTGCGGCTCTCCAGGACCAGGGTTCCCCACCCCTGGATTAAAGTATCACTTTGGCCTAAGGGTCCCAATAAACCCTTCAGGAAAATGCATGACATCTAGGGTTTTGGACTTGAGTTCTGACGCCCGCACACACAAGATCAGGATGCCACCCCCTAGTTCTCACCTCCTTAACATAATTGCAATTACTTCTAACTTGCTTTTACAGTAAGGGGGATCTGTGCTAAGAGAGACTGTCTGCCCTTGACTAGTTTCCCACTGTGAGTTGCCTACTGCTTCACAGCATGCAGTTGTGTCCTTATCAAGAAGAACAAAGGAATTTCTTCTAGTTTTACTGTAGCTTCCTTTTCAGGTCAGCCAGGAGAAAATGAAATAGCATGTTCGAGGAATAAGAAACAGACAGGCCATGATTACAAAAATGTCTCAAACTAGTGGCTAAGTTAGTGTGTTAATAAAATAAAAGCATATATAATAGTTCTTAGTGGCAGCTTAGAAGGACCTGTTTATATCCCATGTCAGTGAGTATGTGTGCAGAGGCAGATTTCCCAATAGGCAGAGTAGGCAACTACTCATGGGCAATCTCTCCACTCATATGATTTATTTTATTCATTTATTTATTATTTGTTTTACATTGCTCATGGCACCATGCTGGCTCTTCTTCCTTGTCAAGAGAAAAAGGAACAGCTAGCTGTTCACATGTCTGAGATGGATATTAAACTTACCATCGAGAGTGTTTGAGCTTGACTGTGTGACAGAAGTGTGTTGGCCTATTGGGTCTGGTCGGGTTGCTTTGCCTTTCCACAGCTGCCTGACTGATGGGGTAGATCATATGTCATGCAGCCTTTGAGAGATGAGACAATGCAACCCTAGCAGGTTCAGTAGGAAGGCAGAGCTGGCCCAGATTTGATGCTATAGAGGCACACCTTATGCCCCCCCCCCCCCCATGAGACTCTATTGTTTAGCTTTGAATGCTCTGCTGTTTGGTGCCACCCCAAGCAACCCAGGGGTTGATGCCCTTTGCACCAAGATAACGCAACTTGTGCTTATAAGTTCCAGCAGGCCAAGTGCAAGAAAGAGACTGACGTGTGCATGAACAGCTAAGGAAAAGCAAGTGCACACAATAACGCAAAGCATATTTAAATTATAATTACATGAGCTGTGCATATTAAAATGACATGTTAATATTGTCTGCGCTTGATGCAGAGAAACGCATAGAGTATTTTGTAACCAGCCAAAGCACCATGGCTGGGTCTGAGGTGGCTTAAACATGATGTTCGTGTCCCCCAACAATATTTTGATGGCATAAAGGGCTTTCCCTGATGCCTGGATTATCTCAGGTGATGTGTCAAACTTTCCCTCAGATGTTCCAGGCATCGGGGAAAGCCCCCAAAGCCATCAAAATAGTGTCATGGTTTATATGCAAATTAGCCATGTGGTGTCCCTGTTTCTCTGGGAGAGCATGCCAAACTTGCACCGACTTCTGTGCTCATGTGTTTGGCTTGCTCTCCCAGTATAACGCTGCCATTTGTGCCTCAGTTTAATGTGTGGCTAATTTTGCATATGCGCACCTTTCTGCTTGCCAGCACTGAAGTTGCACGGTATCGGTATGTTGCATAGAAGCTTAAAGTTGATAGCGCATGACTTCAGTGCCGGCTTTCTGCTTCAGCTCCCCTAGTTTGCCTAGTGATTAGTCTGGCCTTACAGAAAGGTAAGCTAGGTTTTGCACAGAGTTTAGCTCGGATTTAGTGCAGCACTCCATTAGAGCACAGGTGGTTTCATGGGCGGAATCTACCTTGATATCTCTGGAGGAACTCTGTAAGGTGGCTTACTTGGTTGTCCCTTGGTTGTGGTTGACTACAGACTGTAGGTCGGTGTCAGGAAGGATATTCCTTTGACAGAATGGTCCTGGCTGGGGCATATTTCTTTTTTTCTCATTCAGTGTAACTGAATGCTTAGGTATGTCCCACTGATCTGAACTGGTCTTAACAGAATGCTAAGGAAGGAGAACTGTTTCCATACCTGTTAATTTCCTTTCCTTGTTTCCTGCTGGACCAGTCCAGGACCCTTCCTAAAGGCTGGAGTGTTCTGTTGTCATTCTCAGTATTGGCATCTTTTGCAAACATAAAAATTGGTAAGAGAGTTGACTTTCTATTGGAAAGTGGCTTGTTTTAATGCCTTTTAATCTGGGTTTTGCAGGCATTCCTTTCTGCTTGGGAAGTGTCATACTGGTAACTCTCAGTACTGCACCACCACTTATACAGACAATGATCATCTGGACTGATCTAGCAAGAATCAAGGCAAACAAATTAACAGGTATAGAAAAATTTTCCATAGCATGATACCCTGCAGAGAGAGCCAAAGGAGGGGTGATTGCAAACTATGCCCTACAGTATATGTGGTAGCACATACTTGACAGCCAAAACGTAACCTTTGAGGAGGGACAGCTATAACACACTTCTAAGTTTCTGACACAGTTCTAAACATGTTATGATTTATTAAACATTTTCTGTTTCCTAATACATATATCTGGTTGTAGGAGATCTTGGTATCGGCGCACTGCTTCATGAGAATTCTGAAACCTGATGAATATCTCGACTTTGCTCCACTGCCTTAACATTTGGAATCCTTCTGAAACAGATTATTTTAAGAAGAACGAAGCTTTTGCTATTATATGGCAGTTTGAACATAGTATATGTTTAAATACATATTTTCAGCATTATTTTAATAGTGGATTTCCCTTGACCATTCATGATGGGTATCCATGGGCTAATGAGCTATATAAAGTCAAATAACCAGTTCTTCAATGATTTGAAACTAAGAAATACCAAACTAATTATTGATGGCAACAACCTATACCACTGCCTCTATTTTGACTCTAGTCTGGATGTCCAGCATGGTGGAGATTATGATTCTTTCAGCGATATCGTGCACAAGTTCTTTGAGACTTTATCCGTATGTAATATCTACCCCTACGTTGTTTTAGATGGTGGATGTGATGTGTCTGGCAAGAAGCTTGAGACCCAGAAGCAGCGTGCCAGGGATAAGATTCAGCAGGCACAGTCCATTTCCAGGGGTGGGGGTGGAAATGTACTGCCCCTGCTCATCAGAGAAGTCTTCAAACAGATCCTGAGCAAACTGCAAGTACCCTTTGTCCAGTGCTTTTCAGAAGCAGACCGAGATATCATGACATTAGCCAATCAATGGAACTGTCTTGTGCTGACCTTGGACAGTGACTTCTGCATTTTTGACTTGACAGCTGGTTTTTGTCCTCTTACCTACTTTCAGTGGAAGAATATTTGCACGTGTAAAGACACAAAGCAATGCTACATCCCAGCTAGGTGCTTCTCCATAGAGAAATTCTGCAATCACTTCAGTCATATGAATAAGGGCTTGCTTCCTCTCTTTGCTGTGCTGAACGGCAATGATTATATAAATCTCCCAGCACTGGAAACCTTCTTCAGCAAAGTACGTTTACCTGTTGGGATCTCTAGTTCTAGTGGCAGGAAGCACCTCCGCATTCAGGGCCTTTTAAACTGGTTGTCTCGTTTCAGTGACCCCAGAGAGGCCATTGAGAGTGTAATAAATTATCTGAAGAAAGGCGAGAAGGACAAAGTAAGGGAACTGCTTTGTTCTTCCATGGAAGATTACTTGCAATCAAATGTGAACCTTGAAGACTTTTTTCAGAATGGAGTTTATCTATCTCCTGATGCCGTGGCACTGAACTTGCCAAGCTGGGTGCTGGAGGCTTTGGCAAAGGGCCTGCTGTCTCCATTCCTGAGCGATGCTCTTGTTCTAAGAAGAACATTTCTTCACGTTCAGGTGGAAAATATGCGGCGACCTAGCGCCCACGTGATTTCACAGCCAATTCGTAAAGCTTTTTACAGACTGCTACTGACGTTTTCCCACAATTTGATAAGGGACTCTCAAACTAAAGTAGCTAACAAATGGGTGGTTAATGAATATGACAGGATAAATACAACCCTTAAAAAATCGAGCGTCGAAGCAGAAGTTGTATACAAGGATTCCTCTCAAGATGGGTTCATTTTGGACAAACTAACAGAGGTAAATATTTCTGAAAAATACATGAGTTATTCTCACTGTCAAATGGGTAGTATGAGAAGCACAATATAACGGCCAGCATTAGTCATCATTTGACTAAGTGTGTTATGGAAAGCAGAACATACATTTTATAAGTGAATTCAGAAATTGGAGAATATTTAGAAAACTTGAGTGCAACCAAAATTTCTAGGAACCATGGAAAGCATGACTTGTGTGTTCTTCCTTTCTCTGTATTTGTTGTGTTTCCTTATTTTGTTTTCTCATTGTATTAGAATAGAAGTGTACTGTTATGTCTTTGAGGGTTCTCTTGCTCGTTTCCTCCTCCTAGCTTTCATATCTTCTCTTCTGTCCATCTCCCTTTCTATATTCTACCCAGGGATTGTAAGGAAAGGGGTAGGATGACTCTCCTTTTCTTGGGCTCTTCAGTATCTCTTGTTTCATCCATCTTTCACACCATTTTCTCTCACTTTTTTTCTTCACCTCTTTGTTCTGTAGGGCCCAGAGAAAAATGAGACTACAACTGTGGGAATTGCCCTTCCACAGCACTTAACAGTTAGATTCCTCTTTGTTGTCAGGAATTTATTCTGAGATAGAACAAAAGCCAGTTAGTATAGATTATGAATTGTTACAATGGATAAGGCGCTAGAGAGACTATATGATGGATTTAGGTAAAAAGCTACCTAACCACCTTTGCACTTTAAATGAACTAAATTGCTAAATAACCCCAAAATGTATTTTATGAATCAATCTTGCTCATGTTCCAAGACTATGGAGTCCATAAGCATCTGTCTTGGAGACTCCTCGTCATCTTCTTTCTTTGGCCATATTCTGTTTTCCTCCTCCTGTTGCAGCTACTTCTGATTTGCTGACTTCCGGGACGCCCGTTTTATGTGATGAAGGCATTTTCCAGTCGGATCTCAAGCTTTTCTCCAAATGTTGCATTTATGGGGAGGGGGTTTAGCCCAGTGGGCTCTGGCAGGGTCATTCCTTTTTATTCTTTCCAACTTAACGAAAGTTGGAAATAATTATATAAAAGGAGATGAGACTGTCTGTTTAGGGGCAAAATAACCCTCTGAAAACCTAATGGAATGGGATGAAATTTGGCATTTGGGGAAAAACTGGTAAAAATACATTGAATTTGAAAATAAGCCAAATGGGACTGGGGGTTCCAGAGAAATGCACACACACGATAACTGTTCAAAACTGGCAAACACATACACACAGACACATGCTTAGGAATTGCATATAATTTTCTAGCTGTGATATACTGCATTTTTATTTATTTACATGTACATTCCATTTTCTCTGCTGTTATTTCTGCTGTGTAAGCTACTGACTGAATTGTACTGCTTTCTT
The DNA here is from genome assembly GCA_033557465.1 of Ichthyophis bannanicus. NCBI lineage: Eukaryota > Metazoa > Chordata > Amphibia > Gymnophiona > Ichthyophiidae > Ichthyophis > Ichthyophis bannanicus. The sequence goes on from CM066031.1 coordinate 627,989,756, forward strand.
ATTAGGTGCTGTCCGTACTGTCAACTAGTTTCTGTTGCTGTTGCTATGTGTGGGGTTAGATAAGGGAATTGATAAGCTAGGGACATACCTAAAGTCAAAGTTGGGGGAGGGAGGGGGTCAAATGCCAGTCCTAACCCCCTGAGTGCTGAGGATAGCTATCTGGCATTTTTTCATGAATCTACTGATTTTTACATTAATGTTTGGAAGTTAGAAGGAAGGCTAACATATCTAGACATGGTTCATAGTTTAAAACCTCTATCTGTAGTTCTCTAATCCTCCCCTCTGTGTGAGTGAGTCTGCCCTGCTTGCTTCCAGGGTAACTAGCAGCAGAGACTGGGGGTAGGATCCTGCCAATGGAAAGGTCATGGGGCAGGACCCTGGAATGTTGCTCAAGTCACAGAACTTGAGGAAGTTCTTTGCTGTCCAAGTTTAGTTTGAGTGTAGTGAGAGAGAAGAGAAATTTCCCCCCCCCCCCAAAAAAAAGCCTCAACACTTCAGTGAATTTCTCTAGGAAAAACATTTCCAACAGCTCCAACATACTAACACTGATTCACAATAGCATAGCAATTATGCAATTTTATCTGTCAAACAGTCCTCATCCTCTTATGTTCTCTCCCAGTCATAGACATACAGAGAACAAACATACAAGCATTCACACACATGTAAGAATATTGGAGTGACAAACACATGCATGTTCATACAAATAAGCACAGACATAGCAACCCACAAAGATACACATGTACACACACAAAAAGCTCATGTACACACATTCACACTCACATTTATATAGACTCCACATTCACAAGGCGCATGCACACAGGCAGTGCATATACAGACAGATGAATGTGTGCATGTGCACACACACAAAGGGTTTGGAAAGAATTCCATTTATTTTATTTTTGTTTTATTTATTTAACATTTTTTATATACCGCGCTATTTCACATCAGTGCGGTTTACAATGAACAGAATATTTGGACAAATCGTCAACGTTTACATAAAACAGGATTTTTAAACTTGAGTTAACTGGGTAAAACTATATACAAACTATATACATACATATAACAAATTTTACCGTTGGGATTAGACTATAACATTTTGTATTTAACATGGTGATGAGGCATTAATGCATTGTGTTAGTTATTAATCATTAATCAGGTTGCAACTGAGTAAAGCATGTGTTATCGAGTGATACAACTGGGTGAGTGTGTGGGTATGGAGGTGGATCATGATGCTGTGTATAGTACTTGAGGAACAAGTAGTGTTTAATGGCTTTTCTAAATTTCTTGATTTCTCTGATTGCTCTTATGTTGGTAGGGAGATTGTTCCAGCACCTTGGTGCATAGCTTGAAAATGCTCTATTAATGGTTGCTTGTTTAAATTTTATGGATTCCCTTGGTATTACTAGAGTGTTTTCTGTAAACGTTCTTCTAGTCCTGTTTTTGGGGGTGTGCGTGATTAGATCAACAATAGATGAAGGTGCTGTCTTATTGAATGCTTTGAATGTAATGATGAATATCTTATATAGGATTCTACATCCTATCGGTAACCAGTGGAGATCCTTTAGTATGGGCGTAATGTGATCATTCTTAGATGCTCCATACAGGACACAAGCAGCTGCATTCATGGCCAACTGTAATGGGTTTATGGTGTTTTTTGGGAGGCCGTGTAGTATTACATTGGCATAGTCTAAATGTGGAGTTACTAAGGTTTGGAAGACAGTTCTAAAGTCGTCAGCTTCCATCATGGGTTTCAGATGACGGAGGGTTTTGATTTTGAAGTATATAGATTTTACTGTACGTTTGATGTGATCTTTGAAATCCAAATGTTGATCCAATATTACACCTAAGTAGCGTATATTGGGTTTTACCGGAAGTTCTGCATCCCTGACTTTTAGTGTTGATGGTGGGGAGAAGTCGTTGTTCCGAGTGATAATTAGAACTTCAGGTTTTTTAAAATTTATCCGTAGATTCATAGTGAGGAGCCAATCTGTTATTGCATCGAAGCATTTGATTAAGATTGAGATTGGGTTCCAAGATGGCGGATGAGTAGATGCTGGTTGTTTGAGTGCGGAGAGGCTGCGAGTTGGTTGCTGCTCCAATGGGGAAGAAGAGGAAGCAAACTACAGCGAAGCCCCCGGTAACCTCGACACCCTCGGGTGGCTCGGCGCAACCCTCGATAGTACCCTTTGGCACCCCGCGACCGGCTGACATGGCTACAGCGGCTCTTCTGGGTGGTTTGGAGGAGCTGAGCAGCGATGGAGTGGATCTCAGTCCAGTCCAGCTGTGGCCGCCGCAACCCTGTGGAGGTCGGGAGGAGGGAGCAGACGCGGGAATACCTCCGGGTCAGGAGGTTGAGGCCGTGCTTGGGGGCTCCTCCTCTCCGATGGCGTCGCGCTCTGGTGATGTTAACGCTGGAGTGGTGGAGAAGGGGTACTCCAACGCGGAAGTTTCGGGAGGTGCCCGACGGAAAATCCCTTTACCAGGAGCGAGTGAGACGCGGGTGGTTTGCGGATTGAAGAAACCAGCGAAGGTGACTTTGGACTGCTTATGGGAGGCGATTTCATCTCTCCATGCAACCTTTGCTCCTGTGGTGGGTGTTCTATCACAAGAATTTTCGTTGGTTAAAGGACGCTGTGCTGCTGTGGAAGCAAAGTGCGCAGAGCAGGCGGAAAAGTTGGCAGTTCTGGAGACTAAAGTGGAACAATTGTGTTCTGTGGGTGAGACAGTTTCCAAGGAACGTCTAATTGCATTAAGGAGGTTAGAATATATGGACAATTCAATACGGAGGAATAATTTGCGCTTTTTAAATTTTCCTAGGTCACCGTTGCTGGAACCCCTGGTTCTTATTCGTAAATACCTCACTGAGGTTCTCCTAATGCCATCAGATAATTTGCCGCCTATTGTTAGGGTTCAGTATGTTGCTGTTGTTTCTGATACTGTGGCTGAAGGGGGCCCAGGGGGGAGGGACGGACAGGGACAGTTGGAATTGTCTGAATTTTTAGAGTCTTCTTTGGAAGTTGTGACCTCCAGGGCAACTTTGCTGGTCAGCTTTGCTTTTGAATCCGACCGCAATACGGTCCTTAGGCTTTATTTCCGCAGATTATCTTTTTCCTCGTTTATGGGTTCAAAAATTTTAGTATTTCCTGACTTGTCGAGGGACACCCAGAAGAGACGGAAAGAATTTCTGGCTTTACGCCAGAGAGTCACTGCCCTGGGTGCCCAATTTAAATTGAGGTATCCATGTAAGTGCGCTTTGTTATATCAAACTAAACATTTTCTGTTTTTTGAACCTGTGCAACTGTTGAAATTTCTTCAGGCAAAGGAAGTGGGGGGTGAGGGTTAACTCCCGTATTGGCTGCCATGTATATTATTCTTTGCTCATAAGATGATTCAGGTTATCCTGTTTGTTTTAGTTTATATTTCTTTGTTGGAACCTTATTGAGGTTGTCCTATGGGGGACTAGATGTTTAATAGGGGATATGGTTTTGTAAATGTTTGAGATTTTTTTTCTCTTTTCTCTATTTCCTTCTTTGATCATGTTTGGATTTCTTGCCATTTCCCCTGTTATGTATTTGCATGGAATTGCATATATTTGCTTTGTGAATATTATGTAAATGGTATAAAATTTAAATTTAAAAAAAAAATAAAAAAGAAAATTGAGAAATCCGGGCAAGTGACTGATATAGGGGTGAATAGCAGAACGTCATCAGCATACATGAGGCAGGATATGCCGAATGAGCGAGTTAAGTGACATATTGGTTGCATATAAATGTTAAAAAGTAGTGCCGATAATGATGATCCTTGTGGCACTCCCTGTCTTTGTTGGAAAGGTTCTGATGTCTTGTTGCTAACCCGTACTTGTTGCCATCTGTCTTGGAGGTATGATTTGCACCAGTCCCATGCACGATCTTGGATTCCTTTTGCATGGAGTCTCATCAGGAGTAGTTCATGGTCAACTAAATCAAAAGCTGCAGCGATGTCAAAGATCATTGCAAAGCCTTTTTTGATGTCAGCAATCCCGTTGTTGAGTGTGTTCATTAATGAAGTGAGTAGGGTTTCTACACCGTGTTCTTCTCTGAAACCGTGTTGGCATGGGTCTAATGGTGAGGCTGTGTCTATATGCTGTTGGATTTGTCTTTGAGTTAACTTCTCTAAAATTTTAGCTAGGTATGGAATACTTGAAATTGGTCTGTAGGATTCGTCCTTTTTCGGATCAAGCTGGTTATTTTTTAGAAGAGGACGGATGGATGTCTTCTTTAGTTCATCTGGGAAGATTCCCGTTGTAAATGATTGTTTTGCGATGTCAGCTATGAATGGACTTAATTCTGAATGCATTGATTTGATCCAGTGTGCTGGGCATGGGTCGTTTGGCGCCGTTGTGGTGTTGATAGTGGCAATAGTTTCCTCTATTGTTTTTATTGATGGGGGAAAAAGATTAGTTAGAGGTGAAAGTATTTGGGGGTTCTGGAAAGCTTCTTGAGTTGTAGCAGTATTTGCTTTTATTGCTTTGGATTGGATGTAGTTGGCATATGACTGAGGATGTATACCTTCTTGTTGTGGTTGTGTGGTCAGCGATTTTACTAATTCAAATAGGTCGCGCGGTTTGTTTAGTGATTTGTTGAGGAGCTTGGCATGGAATTCTTTTCTTTCTTTCCATGTTGAGTCTCTGTGTTTTTTTAGGTGTTCCAGGTATATTACTTGGTCTGTTGTACTGCGGGTCCGTCTCCATTTTCTCTCAAGTTTTCTCAGTTGAAGCAAAGAAGATCGTAAATTGGAGGAGAACCATGGAGCTCTGTGCTTTTTGATGGAGTGATTATTAATTGTAGGTTTCTCATCATTTTGTGGGTGCTGGGCATATTGGGAGAGAGTGTTATTCCAGTTGTTGATGAGTTCGTTTAAGTTGTTTGATGGTTTAGTCAAGTTGTTTGAAACGAGTTGTCTTTCCTGGTTCACATGTGATTAATTGATGGTTTGTTTGTGATACTGGAATCCAAAATGTTATTAAGTTATGATCGGACCAGGGGACAGGAGTGACAGATAAATTAATTTGGTTTAATTTGCTGGTATCTGTTGATGGAACGAAGACTAGGTCCAGGAGGTTGCCTTGTTGATGTGTTGGGTCGTTTACGACTTGTTCATATCCTAGGTTGGATAGTGCTTCTAGGAATGTGTTCGATAATTCGTGGTTAGTGGAGGCAAGATTAAAATCTCCCATAAGCCAGTTTGCTTTAGAAGGGTCTTGCAGGTTACATGCTAGATCGATAATATCGGAGAATTCATCTGCGGCGGCGGTGTTGGGTGCCCTGTAGACGAGGTTTAGAGTGTTAAGTTTATTAGTAACTGATAATATGTTCAGGTGTTGTGTGCTTTTGCTGAAGATTATTCTATATTGTAATGAAGTTTTTGCTAAGATGAGAACACCCCCTCCTCTTTTGCTTTCTCTGTTGCATGTGAAGATTGAGAAGTTGGGTGGAGTAATTTGATTTAGAATAGCATTATCAGTTTCTGATAGCCATGTTTCAGTGATCATTAGGATATCTAAGCTGTATTTTGATAGTAGGTCAGTGATAGCTGGCCATTTGTTGCGTGCAGAGCGTGCATTGATGAGAGCGCACTTGAGAGTTTGTTGGCTTTGTTTTTCCTTTAGATTAGATGTTGTTGGTTGAAGAGAGATATAGAGTAAATGAGATTGCCGTTTGTGGTATGTATTTGGGGGTGGTTGGTATTGGTTATAGTTATATTTCCTACTCGTGTTAATAAGCAATGGTATAGGGTTGTAGCCTTGTGTGAGAGCAGTAGCTTCATAAAATGTACTGGTCAGTGTGTAAAGTAAAGTAAGGGTAAGCAATGAAATAGCCATGTTTGTTAAGGTGTTAATTAGACAAGGTAGTTTGTTATGAGATCTGATCAGTATGCTTGCTTAAATAGATCCTATTGCAAGGGTAGCAGGATTAGGTATCAGTTTCTATAGAGAGGTTACAATAGTTGCCATAGCTATGAATAGTTACAATGGTTGTAATAATTACAAAGGGTGTCAACTTTGTATCTGTATTGGTTAATACATTTAGTTCTAGCAGATGAGAATTATATATAGTGTTTGCAGTTATACAATGCTATAGTAAATACATATTCATATTAGCACGTATGTGTTGAGTAGTTAGGTATATATAAATTGTAGTCTCTTACAGATTAGTAGGATGTTGAAGGTTAGGATGGCTTCTTAAAGTTGTGTTGAGAGGGAGTGGTTGTTCTCATTCTTCATGTGTTGTGATCTTGAGGAACTTTCCTTATGAGGCTGGGATGGGAGGAGATTGCTTCAAGATTCCAGATTAGTTGTTTGATGAGGGTTGCTGGCTGTGGACTTCTTTCTTGATCTTTACTATCGGGCCCGTGCCTAAGGGCCTAGCCAAAGGGCCCTCTGGCGAGGCCCTCAGGCGCGGGCACGCCCGATCGGCATTGCTTTAAATCTTTTCCAGACTGCCCCGATTGGGCAGATTCGTGCATGGGGGTGGTCTCCTGGTCTCAGTCTCTGGCCCGCTGTATCCCTTGAGGGAGAGCACTTGCTGAGGGCCGGAGCGGTGTTCCATGAGCCATGCTCTGCATGTTTTTCCCACTTGTTTTTATAACAAACTAAATAAACCAAGAATGATAATATATTTTACTTAACAGTTAGATTTTTACTGCCAAGAGATTTCAAAGGATTGATATTACTGGTTGGCCAGTGTGTCTCTTCCGATGCTACCAGGTATTGCTGTGCTGCTCCACCATTAGTTAGCAGTATGCATAGCAACCTCTAGCAGACTACTCAATTGAATCGCTGCTTATTGCCTTGCATAGTAACACTAGGTTTCATAGTAAGCTTTACAGCAAAAATTGACATACGCATCTGAATCACCAGGAGCTAACCCAGAAGAAATAAGGGTGTGTTAGCAGTTGGAGGAAAGCATAGTGAGCATGCCTCATGGAAATATTCCATCTTCTTCCATTTTGTGTGTGTGTGTGTGTGTGTCCTTTTTGTTTTTGTATGTGTATTGGCTCTCTGTGCATTTGTGTGACCAGGAAAATAGATAGGAGGGGACAGGTAGTTTGAAAGGAGCAGTTTCTTAACTGCTGTATTTTAGCATATCTGTGTTTCTAAGTAGAAGCTGGAACTTCTTCTCCCATAGAAATGCATTGGGCCCTTTTTTTAGGAGAAGCTCATTTCTCTGGGATCCCTGGTCCAATCTGGCCTTTAGTTGTTTTTATTTACCTATATAACATTTATATACCGCCTTCCTGAAAACATACAAAACAGTTCACAATAGTAATAGGAACAATACAAATAACATCTATAAAACAATAATGGAGAAATGTCGGCGCCCCTACTCACAGAACCAAGTTCCCAGATTGTTCAACCATCTACTAGTTTACAGTCAAAAGCTGCACTTCGTCAACAAGAGTCTTCAACTTTTTCTAAGAGATACAGTTGGAGCAAGGGTTGCTATCTCATTAGCCATAGAGTTCCATAATCTTGGAACTACTGTGGAAAACACCCTCTATGCATTTTTTCACCAGATTTTCCCCCATACCAAATTTGGTCCCATTTGTTTTTGTGCCCACAAGTATCCACACATTCTCATCCTCCTATGTGTAGTTTCTATCCAAAGGTTCATTTGGGTTGGAAAGAATAAAATTCTCTGTGCTGTTCTCCACTGTCAAGATAAATAGAGAAAGTAAGAACTTTGTATATGATGGTTATATTAAGAACATTACCTCAGAAAAATTCTAAAGAACCAGTTACCACTAAGAAAATAAAACATTCCTCAGATGTGGCCAGAAATGAATGGTGAAGCGTTATTTTCTGTTGTCTTAAACACATAAGGGGTAATTTTTATAAAGCATTTTCTGTCTATAAAGCATATTTTGTACATAGAAAATGTATACCTGCTCTTTGGGAGGTGCAACCCGGTGTGTATACTTTATGCATGTATGTGCATATTTTTATAAAAAATGTATTCATGTACCTGCAGGTGAACAGCATAAAAGTATGTGTTCTGTTTTCAGGACGTGCGCTTGTACACATATTCACTCTCACAATTTTGCTATATTGTGTGAGAGCATTTGTGCACTACTGGGGATAGTTCTAGGAGCCTATTTTATAAAGGTACATAACCTATGTGGCTTCATTTAAAAGGAAATAAGTTAAGCTTTTGTTTAAATCTGTATGTGATAGTACACATAGTCTGACATTTTTTCTAGTTTCTGCTGAGTCTCCTGACTGCTCCTAGTGAGAGACGTCGCAGTACAACAATAAGAATAGCTTTACTTGAATTCTGAAATTCTTATTGTACCAGTCCGCAAAGTTGAATTTCCAAATCATCCTGCTAGACCAGTCCAGACAAGCGGGTTTAGCTCCCCTACCAGCAGATGTTGGAGACAGAGAGCAAAAACACCAGATGCCTGATTGGCCGAGCCCTGGTAGACATATAGCTGTACCCCAGGGGTTGCCCCCAGTATTTTCTCTGTCTCCAGCAGATGATGGTGTCTATCCCCTTTTTTCCTTCAGGGATTTATTTTTTTTTGTTGACTTTGCTGGATGCATCCAGGGCGCACATGGGTTGCCCCTCTGGATTTCCCAGCCGCAGTTAGTGCTGTGCTTGGGTTGAGCTCTTGGTCAGGAGGACCATGTGAGCTCCCCGCAGCGAGGGGGAAGCCAGCTTCAGGTCAAAAGGATCTGCGGTGCTGGTAGTAGGGGAGCTCTCAGATCTTGGCAGCAGCCTTCTCCAGGATCTTCGATAATTCTGCAGCCTGTCTCGACGTTTGCCCTGGCTCCCCTGCTCTGATACTGCCTCGGAGATCCAGCTCAGTGAGTTTATGCCAAACCACCCCCCTTGCCACATGTTGCTTTCCATCGCAGCAGAACAAACCAGCTCTTGGGACAGCCTTGCTTGTGGAAGCGTCTGCCCTGGTCAGCAGTAGTGTTTGTTGGGGCAAGGGACCTGAGAGGTTTTTTCCCTCCGGCGCTCCCTTCAGCGGCAGTATTCACTGCGGTGGCCATCTTATTTTTGCTGCTCTCAGCCTCGCGGTCTCAGTTGCAGTGGATATTTTAGGGGGAAACTTGGTTTTGAAGTTCCCACGTACCGGTGCTCCCAGCCACGCGGTCTCTGCCACAACGGACATTTTGGTGGTGAAACTCACTGCTGCGACCTCTAAGGGGTAGATCTGTGCAGGGCTCTGGCCTTCTTACCACCCCATGTCAGTTTTTTCGTCATCGGGATGCCTTGTTGCAGAGGTGCATTGTGTGCAGCAGAAAGCACAAGGATTTAAGGGATAGGATTTGCGCTGCATGCTCATCTCACCTGGGGGAGACCTCTAACACAATGCCTTTCAGCCTGGCCTGTGCTCCACGAACCTTTTTCCAAGATCATGGTGGTGGTGGCAGTGGCCCTGCGCAAACGGGGAATTCAGGTACACCCTTACCTGGACAATTGACTGATTTTGAGCAGATTCCCTTTTGGAAGCTTGTCAGACAGTGTCCCACATGGTCTCCTTCATAGAGAGTCTCGGTTGGGTGGTCAACCACTCCAAAAGTCATCTTCAGCCATCCCAGCAACTAGAGTTCCTGGGAGTGCGATTCAACACCAGACTGAGCAAAGTCTTCCTAACGCATGATTGGTTCCGCAGGTTCTCATCCCAACTCAAGGAGTTTCTACTACAGAGCATTCCACGGGTCTGGGACTACCTCCAGGTTCTCGGCTCCATGGCAGCCACTATCAAGGTCGTACCGTGGGCCAGAGCCCACGTGAGCAACCTGCAGCAGTCTCTGCTCTCTCGCTGGTCGCCGGTGTCGGAAATTTATGACTGCCGGGTATCACTTCTCCCATCAATATGATGCAGCCTCCACTGGTGGCTGTCGGCTCCTCATCTCCTCAAAGGCATTCCTCTGGAGGACCCTCGGTGATTCTCTTGACAACCGACGTGAGTCTCTTTGGGTGGGGAGCTCATTGCCAGAATCGTTCAATGCAGGGAACCTGGTCACCTTTCAAAACGTGCTGGGCCATCAACCGCCTGGAGGCCCGGACAGTTCGCCTGGCCTTATTGCGCTTCCTACCTCTCCTCCGGGTCCAGGCAGTCTGCATTCTCTCTGACAACTCAGCGACGGTGGCCTATATCAATCACCAGGGAGGCATGTCCAGGTGTAGCCAGGGAAATGCCCATCCTTTTTCCCTGGGCGGAGTCGCACCTGCAGGCCCTGTTGGCCCAATATATCGCAGTGGCAGACAACATACAGGCAGATTTCCTAAGCTGTCATGTTCTCAATCCCAGAGAGTGGGAGCTCGCTCACTGGGCATTTCAACAGATTGTACAGGCGTGGGGTCAGCTGACAATGGACCTCATCGCATCAGCAGGAAACGCCAAGGTGCCAGTCTTCTTCAGTCGCAGGAAGGAGCGTGGGTCTCGCGGCTTGGATGCCCTGGTTCAACTGTGGCCGAGGGGAGTTCTGCTATACATTTTTCGCCTATGGGTTCTGATTGGCAAAGTCCTCGGCAGGTCCAGGCACACCAGGGAGAAGTGATTCTAGTGGCCCCAGACTGGTCTCAGAGGCCATGGTATGAGGACCTCGTCTGGTTGGCACTGGCCCCTCCACTAAACCTAGGAGCTTGCAGGGGCCTTCTGCAACAAGGTCCAATCACAATGGACAACCCGGCTCCCTACTGTCTTACAGCCTGGCTCTTGAATGCCGCTGTCTAAGCCACAAGGGGTATTCGTGTTGGGTAGTAGCGACTCTGCTTAAGGCATGTCGCCCATTGACGTTGCTGGCGTATATCCGAGTGTGGCGGGTCTTTGAGTCCTGATACATGCAGCGCCACCTCTCCCCATGGCTAACACAAATCCTGGAGATTCTCACCTTCCTTCAGGAGGGCCTGGACAAAGGTCTGGCTCTCGGGTCTCTTCGAGTTCATGTGGCGGCGTTGACTTGCTTTCGCGGGCCAGTGGGGGGGGGGGGGTCGCTTCATCGCCTCTCACGCTGATGTGGCCAGATTTCTCAGGACGGCCATGGTGGTCCGTCCGCCGCTGCTGTCCTGGGATCTCTCCCTTCTCCTGAAGGCCTTGATGGGAGAGCCCTTAGAACCACTCAAATGGATCTCCTGGAAAGATCTGACTCTCAAGGTGGCATTCCTCATGGCGATAACCTCGGCTCGGAGGGTCTCAGAGTTGCAAGCTCTTTTGTGCCAGGATCCCTATCTCTCCCTCTCGGAGGAGGGGGTATCCCTACGAGCGGTTCCTTCCTTTCTCCCAAAGGTGCTTACGCCTTTTCATCTGAATCAGTCGATTTCTCTACCGGCCTTCTCTAATGCTCAATGTACAGGTCCAAACAAGGGGCTTCAAGTGCTGGATCTCAGCAGGATCCTCCGCAGGTATCTGAAGGTTACAAATCCCTTTCGTAGGTCTGATCACCTCTTTGTTCTGTTTGCTGGCCCTCATAAGGGTCATGTGGCTTCCAAACTCACCATCTCTCGGTGGTTGCAGCAGGCCATTGAATCAACGTATATCCTCCGGGGGAAGCCTGTCCCTTTGGGTCTTCGAGCGCACTCTATGCGAGCTCAGGCAGCGTTGTGGGCAGAGCGCTCTCAGTTTGATCCCCTAGACATCTGTAGGGTGGCCACGTGGTTCTCCCTGTCCACTTTTGTACGCCAATATCTGCTCGATCTCCAGGCATGAGGAGAGGCACAGTTTGGAGCAAAGGTTTTCTCGACGGCTGTATCTTCCCACCCACAGGGCAGTTAGCTTGGGTACTTCCCGCTTGTCTGGACTGGTCTAGCAGGATGATCTGGAAGGAGAAATTTTCACTTACCATTAATTTCTTTCCTGGAATCCTGCTAGACCAGTCCAGGGCCCACCCATTCTGTATATGGTCGAGAGGTGGCCTTACGGGGGAGACAAGGCACATGTTGCGGGGCTCTGACTCTGTCACCTCCTTGTACATAGTTACATGGTTCCTGGTTATCCATTGGTGGTTGCTTTTTCAGAGAATACTGGGGGCGACCCCTAGGAGTACAGCTATATGTCTACCAGAGCTCAGCCAATCAGGCATGTGGTGGGGTTTTTTGTTTTTTTTTATCTCTGTCTCCAACATCTACTGGTAGGGGAGCTAAACCCACTTGTCTGGACTGGTCTAGCAGTATTCCAGGAAAGGAAATTTAACAGTAAGTGAAAATTTCTCCTTATTGTTGAATTTATTTTCCACTTTAGATAAACATCTCGCCATTAATTTTTTATACATAAAAATGTACAACTTTAAAATTACAAATAAACAGTAACATACCAGTAGTCCAGTTAGCCTTTTAGATGGATTAAGAAAATAACCAAAGGAATAAGATAATACTTCATAGAAGACACATTTTCCGTCGACATGCAGGATGGAGTCAAGAACACAAGTGAGTGACATCATCAAAGTTATTGGGACACAACAGCTGCCCCAGAGCTTAGAACTAGTGTAAAGTTCTGGGCATATGTAGCCCTTATGATGCACAATGGTTTTCTCAGTCCACAGTTTTGTTTATTTTGCTCTGCCAAATGGATGCATAACTAAGCTCGCTTGTAGTTAAGAGGTTTTTCACTTCTGTTCTGACAATATTTTTCTTAGCTTTTAAAAAAAATTGCTTTGGTTTCTTTTCTTTACCTTTGTCCTCATGTCTTAGCTGAAGTTAGGGATCTGTCCTTGTACACAGTGTGTAAGAAAAATTTAGACATTCATTACTCACTTAAAATGCCTAATTTTGTCGTGACAGATCATTATCAGTCTGATTGCAAAGATTGTAGGAGGATGTCTCCATGACCCCAGAAAGACCATCTGATCTGACTTTGCAATTATTATGAAATGGAGATGAGACTCCTGCTTGCTCAGGAGAAGGAGAGGAAAGCATCATCCACACAGAGATTAGCTGATTCTGCATGCTCTAGCAGGTCCTCTTCAGTAGGAGTTGCTTCCATTTCCCTGTGAAATGGCCTCAAGAGTTGGTTGCAAAGGGGTGGTGCCAGACCTCATTCAAATCAGCATTAAACTCCTTTGGAGATTTCTAGGCCCAAAGTTTAGCCATTTTCCAAATGTTCACCCAGGCCTAACAAGAAGGCATCAACAGTTTCCTTCCAAAGTGCTGGAAAAGCACAGACATCTTAATAGAAGCATTTCTCAGGCCACAGCCTAAGTACAAACCTGAACAGCCCTATCCTGTGCTATTGAAATGATTCTCTTTGGATAGTAGTACTGACTAGTCTTTTTTTTTACATTTGTCGGCACAGTATTTGTGACACCCATCCATCGCAGTTTGTGAGCAGGCAAACTCAGCATAAAATATGTTTCACACCAACAGTGCAGGTCCAATGCAGAGGTCATCTTGCTTACTATCTGAAGCACAGTTAGCCCTTAAAAATGGTCATTTATATAGTTGTAGATGGCATCTACTCCAATACTAGTCAGAGTAGCCAAGAGTCTTTCCCCATGTTTCGATGCCTCTTTTGAAACATCCTCATTTGTTCATGCAAAAGCCCTTCCAATGAATTTAAGGGTGTTACTCCTGCGCAGAGAGATGCTCGTCCATCTCAAGATCCAGTAGTCTCTTTACTCTCTTCCTCTCAGACACGAGGGAGACATTCTTTAAGCCCCTCCTTTCAATGATCAGAGATCTCCGAGTGCTCTTGAAGACTACTCAGACATGGAATCTTTTCCTCTGTAATCCTTCTTGGAAGCAGAGGAATATTCTACAGGAGAGGTTCACCATCATTTTGATTGTGTGGACCCCATATTAATCTCCAGAAAATTCAAGGACCCCTCCCTTCTGTGCCATGTCTGTCCCCACTAATCCATTTTGTCTCCCATCCCTTTTCTGTCTCCAGTAGTCTGTGTATTCTCTCTCTCTCTGCAACCAGTTCCCTCCAATTTTTTCTTAACTCAGCCAGTCCCCATCACTTTTTTTTCTCCTCTTCTGTGTCCTAAGGAGCCCCCATTAATGGTCGCATGGATCACCAAGAGATCCATAGACCAAAGGTAGGGAACCACAAGGCCAAGAGCAGGACCACAGAAAACACCCACAAATAGGATCAGAAGTGATGGGGATCTTGAACGATTTTCAGAAGAATGTGTTCGTGAGGAACTAGCTAAGCTAAAAGTAGACAAAGTGTTGGAGATGGATGGGATACATCCCAGAGTATTGAAGGGAGTTGGAAAAGTTCTAGCAGTTCCACTGTCTGACCTTTTCAGTGCTTCTTTAGAGTTGAGTGGTTCCTGAGGACTGGAGAAAGGCACATGTGGTCCCTTTACACAAAGGCTGAAGTAAGGATGAGGTTGAGAACTACAGGCTAGCTAGTCTGACCTCTGTGATGAGTAAATTAATGGAAATGCTACTAAAACGGAGGATAGTGAGGTTTCTGATGTCCAATGGATTGCAGGATCTGAAGCAGAACGGTTTTACTGGGACAGGTCTTGTCAGACCGATCTAATTAATTGCTTTAACTGGGCGACCAGAGACTTGGACCAAGGGAGAGCCCTAGATGTGGTGTACCTAGATTTCAGTAAAGGCTTTGACACTGTTCCATACAAACGACTTATAAATTTAGTTGAGCATTTTAGGAATAGTTCCTAAAGTGACAGACTGGGTTAGGAATTGGTTGCGTGGGAGGTAACAAAGGGTACAGGTAAATGGAGCTTATTCTGCAGAGAAGGAGGTTACCAGTGGTGTGCCGCAAGGATCTGTTCTTGATCCTATTCTTTTTAACATTTTTGTTAGTGATATTGCGGAAGAGCTGTCAGGTAAGGTTTGCCTCTTTGAGGATGATACCAATATCTGCAATAGAGTAGACACCAGGAAGGAGTAGATAAGAACATAAGAACATAAGATATGCCATACTGGGTCAGACCAAGGTCCATCAAGCCCAGTATTCTGTTTCCAACAGTGGCCAATCTAGGTTATATGTACCTAGCAGTTTCCCCAAGAGACACAAGTTCTACAATGAGATAACATGAGGAAGGAACTAGCTAAGCTTGAAGAATGGTTGAGAATTTGGCAGCTGAGATTTAATGCTCAGAAATGCAGAATCATGCATTTGGGCTGCAAAAATCCAAGGGAGCAGTAAAGTATAAGGGGTGAAGTACTTCTGTCCACAAAAGAAGAGCGGGACCTGGGCGTGATTGTTTCTAATGATCTTAAGCTAGCCAAACAGTTAGAAAAGGTGACAGCAAGCCAGAAAGATGCTTGGGTGCATAGGGAAAGGAATGGCCAGCAGGAGGTGATTAGTGTCTCTGTATATGTTTTTGGTGAAACCTCATTTGGCGTATTGTGTGTAATTCTGGAGATCACACCTTCAAAAGAATATAAACATGGTGGAGTCTATGCAGAGGGAGGCTACCAAAATGGGCAGTGAACTTTGTCATAAGGCATATGGGGACAGGCTTAAAGAGATCTCATTATGTATACTTTAGAGGAAAGGCGGGAGAGAGGAGATATGATAAAGGCACTTAAATACCTCCATGGCATAAATGCACAGGAGGAGAGTCTCTTTCAATTGAAAGAAAGCACTGCAATGAGAGGGCATAGGATGAAGGTGAAAGGGAATAGATTTAGGAGTAATATATGGAAATATTTCTTTACGGAAAGAGTGGTAGATGCATTGAACAGCCTCCCAGTGTAGGTAGTAGAGACTAGGACAGTATCTGAATTCAAGAAAGCATGGTACCAACACAGAAGATTTCTAAAGGGGGAAAAAAAGAGACTATAGTAGTTGATATGGAAGGGCGGACTGGATAGGCCATATAGTCTTTTTCTGCCATCATATTTCTCTTCTACAAGAATTCCCTCTAACCCATCTCCTGCATGAAATGAATCTCCTTATGAAGACATCTGTTTTTTGAGCTCTTTAAATACATAGAAGCCCCAAAACCCATGGTATTTATAGTTTAGTTTATTTCATTACGTTTTTTGCTAGACTGCCATTCAGCCAGGGCCATTAAGGTGATTTACGATCCGCTTTACATGTCACTGCTCATTTACTATTCAGGAAGAACCATAATCTCTTTAGCCTTTCCTCATAGGAGAGTTGTTCCATCCCTTTTATTGTTTTAGTCACTCTTCTCCGTACCTTTTTTTTTTTCTTCAATGTTGCTATTTTTTATTTATTTATTTTTTGTTTTTGCGATGTGAAGACCAGAATTGGACACAATACTCATGGCATGATTGCACCATGGAGCCATACAGGGGCATTATGATATTCTTTATTTTCTATTCCTTTCCTAATGATTCCTAACATTCTGTGTACTTTTTATGGCTACCACTGCACATTGAACAGAAGATTTCACTGTCTAGTCTACAATCGCACCCAGATTATTTTCTTGGGTGGCATCTCCTAATGTGGAACGTAGCATTGTGAATCCATAGTTTGGATTATTCTTCCCTTCATGCATCACTTTGCACTTGTCCACGTTACATTTTATCTGCCAATTGGATGCCCAGTGTCCAACTCTCACAAGGTCCTCCCTCCTGCAGTTTCTCACGATCCATATACGATTTAATAAACAGAATAATTTGGTGTCATCTGCAAATTTGCTGCTGGTTCCCAATTCCAGGTCATTTATGAATATGTTAAAAAGCACTGGCCCCAATACAGATCCCTGTGGTACTCCACTATTCACTTCCCTCCATTGAGAAAATTGACCATTTATCCCTACTCTTTGTTTTCTATCTTACAACCAGTTTCCAATCCACAATAGTATATTGCTCTCTATGCCATGATTTTTTTTTTTAACTTCCTCAGGAGTCTGATATGGGACTTTGTCAAATGCTTTCTAAAAATCTTAAGTACGCTATGGAGTCATTTTATAAGTCCTATATGCAATTTGGACATCTGAAACTGGGCATACAGACATCCCAATCATGGCGACATTCTTGCAACCATTTTACAACACGGGCGTGGAAATGTCTCTGGTACAGTCATGTCCATGTAGAATAGAGGGGTGTGTATCAAAGACATGTCCAGGGCATTCCTTTGAACTTGTACATGCTTGCTTGATTTTGGAAATGTCAGACATATCTCTATCCTTGTCCCAATATAAATCTGCTTCAGGGTATGACCAGGCATCAGGAAAGTGCTCTTTCTGCTAGCAAAACATCTGGAGGGTGTACAGGAAATGGACTGCTCAGATTCCCAGCACTATCCACAGCTGTAAAGAGAACTGCTAGTGATTAGGAACACTTAAGGGACTTGTCCCTGGTGTACAGTACCATTGTTAGGATGTTTTATGTAGACATCCCCAACGACATCCATATTGGGGACATCCATGTTTCTGAAATTGTGCCCAAACATGAGCGTGACAGGCATTTTCACACTCTTTTTGGTCTGAATGTCCCTGAGTGCACCTGGGTGTCCTTTATAAAATGTGTCTTCACATCAACTGGTTCAGCTTTTGTATACCATGTTTATTCAGACCTTCAAAGAAATGGAGCATATTGATGAAGCAAGACTTCCCTTGGCCAAATCCACGTTGATTGACTTTGTCACATTAAGTCGTGTCTATCAAAGTGTGCAGTAATTTTGTTCTTAATAATGGTCTCCACCATTTTACCTGGCATCATTGTT
This sequence comes from Ichthyophis bannanicus, assembly GCA_033557465.1. NCBI lineage: Eukaryota > Metazoa > Chordata > Amphibia > Gymnophiona > Ichthyophiidae > Ichthyophis > Ichthyophis bannanicus. The sequence continues at coordinate 628,007,366 of CM066031.1, forward strand.
AGGCTCACTGGCTTATAGTTTCCTGGTTCACCCCGCAGCCCTTTTTAAAAATAGGTGTTCCTGATCGTATCCCCAGTCTAGTCCCGGACCTCTGAGTTGTCCACCTCATTCAGCAGCTTGGAGACTGAGGAACTTCCCACTTTTGTGATGTCATCAGTATATCTCTCAGGGATCCGCCTGCCTCCATCAGTTACCTCAGTCTCCAAGCAGCTGAATAGGTGGTGAGCCTGGAGCTCCGGGCTCACTGGAGGAACAATTAAGGATAGTTAGTTAAAGTAGTGGGGCTTAGTTTAAAAAAAGAAAAAGGGGTTTCAATTAAAGAGGGTGTATTTACCTTTAATTCTCAAGGGCTGTTGCTTTAGGGTGCGACGGACTTTCCTCCATTCTGCTTGTGTCCCGGCTTCGGGGGGTCTTTAAGCAGTGTGTACTGATAGCACCGGGTTCGCTCTCTGTCAGCAGCGGGAGAGCTGAACCGGGGGAGGAGGAAGCGTACAGCCTGACGCACGGCAGAGGAATTGCCTGCAAGAGCATCTCTGGCTGGCCGCGGAGGTCCCCAGCACGGACCTCCGCGTGGAGCACCGGACGTGGCCTGAGTCCGATTTCGTCTCCGGAGAGAGGAGACAGCGGAGGCCCGCTCTTTCCGGGTTGCAGACTCGGCAGAGGTAAGAGGGCGGGCGGGCGAACGTCAGTCAGGCAGCGTGAGCAGCGCACTCTGCAGAGCAGGCCCGGCCACGTGGCGTCAGAGCGGGAAGCTCAGGCGAGCGGTTGGGCTTCCCGGCTGGGCAGAGCAGTGGTTTTCAGGGCGCTGGAGCGCAAAGCCTGTGGGATAATTTTTTGTTTGTTTAGAGCGCAGCTGAAGTTGTGAGGTGAGTGTTAAAAAAAAAAAAAAAAAAGGAAAAAGAAATAGAAGTTAGAGTGCAAGCGTGTAGGTGAGAAGGTGGACAGGAAGGGGTCTGCTCGAGGGGGTTATGCTGTCAAGACCTCAGTGTTTCATTTGTGGGGCCAAGAAAAGTTATGTTTCGGTTTCAGGCGTCTGTAAGGCCTGTGCTAAAGAGGCAGCTGCCATGGAGCTGCCCGAAAGGAATACGGAGCAACGGCAAGAGGCAGAGGCAGGTCCAGCGGGTGCCTCCAGAGCCAGTTTAGCTCTGGGGGAACCGGTAGCGGGTCCTTCCACTGCACCGGTTGCCCCGGACCCGCAAATGGCCTGGTCCAAGGGGCTGGAGTCCATATTCTTGGCTGACTTCGTTGCTCTCCTACAGCGGTCTGCGGGGGGCTTACCGCCTAGCCAGGCAAAGGAAGGCCTGGAAGGGGTAGGAGCAAGAAGGTCGGGGCAAGGCCCCACCGCGGAGACCCAGCTCTGAGCCAAGAGCCCGCTAGTGGATGCGGAGTTTGGGGCTCACTCGATTCTCTCGGAGGGGCAGCTCTCAGATGAGGACGGTGGGAGTCTGGCCATGGAAGAGGAACTTGAGGAAGGAGAGATTGAGGACAAAGAGGAACAAGCTAGAGTGGTGCGGGTTTTCCGAAGGGATGAGCTTCCGGCTCTTATCGCGGAGACGCTGAGAACCCTGAACATGCCGGCCCAGGCACCGGCGGAAGATGAGACTCTGGAGGATCCGCTGTTGCAAGTCTTTCGTAAGTCTCAGAGAGCGTTCCCGGTTCACCAGGTGTTCCAGGAGTTGATTCAGGAAGAGTGGAACGTACCGGAGGCGACGCTCAAGGGGTCCAGAGTGATGAGCAGGCTATACCCGCTGGTGGAGCAAGATAGGGAGGTTTTCAAGCCTCCCAAGGTTGATGCGGCCGTGGCTGGAGTAATAAAGAAGACTACCATTCCGGTGGAGGGCAGCGCGGCCCTCAAGGATGTGCAAGATCGGAAACTGGATGCCTTATTGAGGCAGGTTTTTGATATCAATGCTCTATCACTTCAGGCGGCGATTTGCGGGGCCTGGGTAGCCAGGGCGTGCTTGCGATGGTCCCAGCAGGCCCAAGCAGAGCAGGAAGGCGACATGTCCGGGGAGGTCGCTCGCCTAGAGTCCGGGGCGGCCTATTTGTCCGACATCCACTACGATCTGATGCGGAGCTTGTCAAAGAGCATGGCATCGGCGGTGGCAGCGAGGCATTATCTGTGGCTCCGTAATTGGTCGGCTGATAACTCATCTAAAGCGAGGTTGAGCAAGCTGCCTTTTAAAGGCCGGCTCTTGTTTGGAGAGGACCTGGAGAAATTGGTCAAAGAGCTGAGCGAATCGAAGGGCGGCAAATTGCCTTAGGATAAAACCAAGCAGGGATGAATAAGTACGGCTGGCAGGGGCCAACAGTGAGACTTCCGTAGATTTCGTTCCTCTACGTTCGGTACGGGTCAGAGAGGCAGATTTCCCTGCAGGAGTCAGGGCTTTTGTGGTTTCCGGGGAATGGGGAGAGGTTTTGGAGTGCCCTCCTCCGTCTCCTCTCCTTCCTCAGGCCTCAGGAAATCACAATGAGATCAGGCGGACCCAGGGGCCCCTAGTCTCCGTGGGAGGGAGGTTTATATAACTTAGTTTTTCGTGGGGCTTGGCTTGAGTTGGTAAGTGCCACCTTACGGTGTGGGAGTGAGGTTGAGACTTACTTGTTTTCTCTGGTGAGTCTGCTTTGTCAATAGGGAACTGATGGAGGCAGGTGGATCCCTGAGAGATATACTGATGACATCACAAAAGTGGGAAGTTCCTCAGTCTCCAAGCTGCTGAATGAGGTGGACAACTCAGAGGTCCGGGACTAGACTGGGTCTACTCCAAGAACAATAATTAGCAGGTAAGTCTAATTTCACCTTACGTTGGCTAGTCTCCAGTCTTCTAATACCATAGACGATTTTAATGATAGGTTAAAAATCACTAATAGTAGCTCTGCAATTTCATGTTTGAGCTCTCTCAGCACTCTTGGGTGTATACCATCTGATCCAGGTGATTTGCTGCTCTTAATCCAATTTGTTCTACTACATCTTTCAGGTTCATTGAAAGTTCATTCAGCTCTTCTGACTCATCAGAGTTTAAATACCCTTTCTGCTGTCTTCCTCAGTAAAGACTGAAGCAAAGAATAAAGTTAGTCTTTCAACTATAGCCTTGTCCTCCTTAAATGCCCCTTTTACCTGCTGCCAAACCAGTGGTCCAACTGACTCCTTCCCTGGATTTTTGCTTCGCATGAACCTGTGAAAGTTTTCTTATTGTGAAAATTGTCTGTTTGGCAAGCTTCTTTTCTAATTCTTTTTGCCTTGCATTTATTTGCCAGTGCTTATTCTATTTCCTATTTTCTTCATTTGGTTCCTTTTTTCCATTTTTAAAAGATGGGGGTTTTTTGTCTTTCATCTCCCCTTTTAACTAAGCTGGCTGTCGTTTGACCTTCCCTTTGCCTTTATTAATGTGTGGGATGCATCTGGTCTGCGCTTCCAAGATTATATTTTTAAACAACGTCCATGCCTGAAGTAAACTCTTGACTTTTTCATTTGCTCATTTTATTTTCTAACAATTTTCCTCGTTTATTGTAGTCTCCCCTTTTGAAAATTTAAATGCTGACACAATAGGTTTCCTTTGCTTACTCTCGCCGGTTAAGTCAATTGTGATCGTATTATTATCACTAATGATGAGTGGTCCCAACACAGTTAGTTCTTGTTCTAAATTTCTGTGTTCCACAAAGGACTAAGTCTAAAATAGATTTTTTTTCTAGTTGGTTCCCAAACCAGACATCACATGAAGTAGCCATTTTTTTCATCTAGGAACTTTACCTCCCTAGCATGCCCTGACGTGATGTTTATTCAGTCAGTATTGGGGTAATTGAAATCGCCCATTATTTATTGTGTTGCCAGCATTTCTAACTTCCCTAATTTCTGATAACATTTCATCATCTGTCTGCTTATTCTGTCCAGCAGATAGTAGTAAACCCCTTCCAATATTCTCTTCCCTTTCACACATGGAATTTCTATTTATAAGGATTCAGTGGCACATTTAGTTTCCTACAGAACTTTTATTCTTTTTGACTCAATGTTCTTTAACATATAGCGCCACCTGTCCACCAATTTGATTCATTCTATTATTGCAATGTAATTTATACCATGGTATCAGTGTCCCACTGGTCATCCTCTTCCTTCCTGATCTCTGAGATGCTGCTTGTATGTTTTTTCATTTAGTGCCATATATTCTAATTCACCTATCTTACTTTTTCCTGATCAGCCCTCCAGTCTAGTCCTGAACCTTTGGGGTTTTGCACCTCCTCCCGCAGACTGAGCACATCACTCTTTTGGTGACCCCTGGTATAAATAGGCTAGGATCCGCCTACCTTCTCCAGTAAGCTCAGTCTCCAAGGCAGCTTTAGGAGTATTAAACCTAGGAGGTTAAGGACTCACTGGAGAAATGGTTAAGGAGCTTCTGGAGGGTAGTCAATTAAATAGTTAATTAAGTTTGCTTGGATTACTGGATAAAATAAATAAATAAGGAAGAAGTAGGAATAAAGATAGACATCTTGGACCTAGGCTGCAGGGGCTATTACCTGCTCTCTCCCTCTTCCCTGGGTACTTGGAGGTGTTAGAGCACTGGAGGTAGGCTGAACGGAGCCTCGGACTCCCGAACCCACCGCGTCGGTGAGGAGTCGCATAGCCGTGAGTCAGGCCTGCAAGTTCTGCAGGGAAGCAGAGGATCGCGTTGGCGGTCTTAGAGACACTCACTCCGGCGGGAGCGTAGGACTCTCTGTTCCTCCCGACGCGGAAGCCGATGATAGGCTGAGCGCGAATGAGGCGTCTCTCACACTGGCCGGGAGCGCCAAAGGAGAGAGCGGAAGCCTGGGTGAGTAAAAGCCGGTGACAGGGGCCGCATGGCAGCTGGGAGCAGCGGGGAGAGCGGTAGGACGCGCGCATGAGTTTTTTTGTCAGGGTAGGCCTGGGCCGCGTGTAGAAAAAGCGCAGGAAAAGCGGCATCAGTCTCGTGGCTCTCTGGAACACCGGCGGTAAGCTAGTAGGGGAGAAATTGCTAGCGGGGGAAGGAGTTCTTCTGCAGGAGGATCCCCTGTAAAGAAGAGAAGAAGAGGTTTTGGTTTCAGCATGCCCTCTAAGCCCGTGTGCCTCCTCTGTGGGTCTAAGAAGAGCTCACTCTCTGAGACCGGAGTTTGCAGAGCATGCCTTCAGGAAGCTGCCGCTGCAGAGCTGGACAAGGAGAAGGGGGGGAGGGGCATTCTCCAAGCTTGCCGGACCCTCTATCCCCCGCGGTTGTGCTGATGGAGCCGGTGGCAGGGCTGTCTTCGGCCACGGATGCTCCAGCCTTGGTACAGGGGAGCTTGGAAGCAATATTCTCGCCAGGATTTGTATCCCTGCTTCAGCAAGCCTTAGGGGTGGTCAGGACGAAGGACCGGGAGAAACATCCCGGATCTCAGATGGAGTCCGGGAGGGTTAGTGTCCCGGTGAAAAAGCCGAGGCTCCTGCTGGACAAGGATCAGTTGCTAGATCCAGAGGAGCAGTCGGAGACGGTGGAAGATCTGGAGGAAGTAGAGGATTTAGAGGAAGGAGAGATCGCAGAGCAAGAGGATAGTCGTCTACACCCTAGAATACTGAGGGAACTTGGGGACGTTTTAGCAACTCCACTGACTGACCTTTTCAATGCCTCGTTGGAGTTGGGAGTGGTGCCAAAGGACTGGAGAGAGGCTCATGTGGTGCCTTTACACAAAAGCGGTAGTAAGGATGTGGTTGAAAACTACAGGCCGGTTAGTTTAACTTCGGTGGTGAGTAAATTATTGGAAACGCTGCTGAAAGAGAAAATAGTGAGGTTTCTGGAGTCCAGCGGATTACAGGATCCGAGGCAGCATGGATTCACCAGAGGCAGGTCTTGTCAGACAAATCTGATTGATTTCTTTGACTGGGTGACCAGGGAGTTGGACCGAGGGACAGCTCTAGATGTGGTGTATTTAGATTTCAGTAAAGCCTTTGACACTGTTCCTCACAGGCGACTTATAAACAAACTGAGCACCCTAGGGATGGACCCTAAAGTTACTGCTTGGGTTAGAAATTGGTTGGGTGGGAGGCGACAAAGTGTACAAGTAAATGGAGCTCACTCTGAGGAGAAGGGATGTTACCAGTGGTGTGCCCCAGGGATCTGTCCTTGGTCCGATTCTTTTTAAGATCTTTGTTAGTGATATAGTGGAAGGGCTGTCGGGTAAGGTTTGCCTCTTTGCGGATGATACCAAAATCTGCAATAGAGTAGACACCCAGGAAGGTGTAGATAACATGAGGAGGTATCTAGCTAAGCTTGAGGAATGGTCTAGAATTTGGCAGCTGGGATTTAATGTTGAAAAATGTAAGGTCATGCATTTGGGCTGCAGCAATCCAAGGGAGCAATACAGTATAGGAGGTGAAGTACTTTTGTCCACTAAAGAAGAGCGGGACTTAGGCATGGTTGTGTCTGATGATCTTAAAGTAGCTAAACAGGTAGAAAAGGCGACGGCAAAAGCTAGAAGGATGCTTGGGTGCATACGGAGAGGAATGGCTAGCAGAAAAAAGGAGGTGATAATGCCTCTGTATAAGTCTTTGGTGCGACCTCATTTGGAGTATGGTGTGCAATTCTGGAGACCGCACCTTCAAAAGGATGTGAACAGGATGGAGTCGGTGCAGAGGGTTGCTACTAAAATGATTAATGGGCTTCATTATAAAGCATATGAGGACAGACGTAAGGATCTTAATATGTACACCTTAGAGGAAAGGCGGGATAGAGGTAATATGATTGAGATGTTTAAATACCTCCGTGGCATAAATGTTCAGGGAGAGAGCCTCTTTCAATTGAAAGCAAGTTCTGCTACGAGGGGACATGGGATGAGGGTGAAGGGAGATATATTTCCGCATATCACTCCTGAATCTTTCTTTAAAGAAAGAGTAGTGGATCCATGGAATAATCTCCCTGTGGAGGTGGTAGAGATGAGGACAGTAACTGAATTCAAAAAAGCATGGGACCAACACAGAGGATCTCTAAAGGTAAAAAGTGGACTGTTGTAGTTGTTGTTATGGAAGGACAGACTAGATAGGCCATGTGGTCTTTTTCTGTCATCATGTTTCTATGTTTCTATGTTTCTATTGTTGAAGCAAGTCTTTGATGTCAATGCCCTCGCCATGCAGGCGTCTATTTGTGGAGCATGGGTGGCCAGGGCCTGTATGCGATGGTCACAACGGCTTAGAGGGACTCCGCTGAACGATATGGTAGAGGAAGTGGCCCGGTTGGAAACGGGAGCGGCCTATTTAGTGGACGTCCAGTATGATTTTATTCGCAGTCTGGCCAGAAGTATGGCGTTGGTGGTGGCGGCGCAAAGGTGTTTATGGCTTCGGAATTGGGCGGCGGACGGTTCCTCTAAGGCTAGGTTGAGTAAGCTTCCCTTCCGGGGCAAACTGTTTGGTGAAGATTTGGAGAAGTTGGTTAAGGATCTGGGAGACTCTAAGGGCAGAAGGTTGCTGGAGGATAAGCAGAAGCCAGGGCGTGCCCTAAGGGGCGACGAAGAATCAGCAGAAAGATTTTTGGCACTTTAGGCCGCAGAGGTTTGGGCAATTTCAAAGTGGTCGAGCGGCTTACCGTTCCCACAGTTTTCGAGGTTTCAGGGGAGCAGGCTGGGGGTTTGGAGCTTCCGCGGCCTTTAAGAAATCTCAATGAAGTGAGGGGGATCCGGGCGGAATTGATTCCCGTTGGCGGTCGATTAAGGAAGTTCTATTCTGCCTGGGTCCGAGTTACCTCAGATTAGTGGGTGCTGGAGGTCATCCAGAAAGGATATGCTCTGGAGTTCCAGCGTCCGGTGGTCGATGCCTTCATTCTCTCCCCGTGCAGGGCCCGTTCGAAGCGGGTAGCGGTACAAGAGACATTGGACAGGCTGCTGGCTCTCAGAGCAGTGGTGCCGGTACTGGAGAACGAGTGCGGCGACGGTCGATGCTCCATATACTTTGTAGTCCCAAAGAAGGAAGGCGCCTTCCAACCGATTCTGGACCTAAAAAGGGTGAATCGGTGCCTGCGGGTATCACATTTTCGGATGGAGACCCTGCGGTCGGTGATAGTAGTGGTAAGGCAAGGAGAGTTTCTCACGTCATTGGACCTGACGGAAGCCTATTTGCACATTCCAATCTGCGAAGAGCATCAGCGCTTCCTCCGTTTCGCTGTTCCGATGGGCCACTTTCAGTTCCAGGCATTACCGTTTGGGTTGGCAACGGTGCCGAGGACTTTCACCAAGGTAATGGTAGTGGTGGCAGCGTTGAGAAAGGAGGGAGTGTTGGTTCATCTGTACCTGGACGATTGGTTGATCCGGGCGAAGTCGAAGGAAGAGAGCGAGACTGCCACCCTTCGGGTGGTGCAGTTCCTACAGTCGCTGGGCTGGGTAGTCAATGCAGAAAAGAGCAGGCACGAGCCCTCGCAGGTTCTGGAGTATTTGGGGGCCTGGTTCGACACGGGGGTAGGAAGAGTGTTTGTTTCTACCAGACAGCAGAGTGCTAGGGCTAAGGGAGCTCGTTCGTACCTTTTCTGGAAAGGCTGGAGCCGACGGCGTGGCATTATCTGCAGCTGTTAGGGAAGATGGCGGCCACGCTAGAGGTCGTGCCCTGGGCCAGAGCCCACATGAGGCCATTACAGAGGGCCTTACTCCGGAGGTGGTCAAATCAGGTCGACCCATTGTCCCACAAGTTGCCCTGTCCGCGGGAGACAAGGCAGGCTCTACAGTGGTGGTTATAACCCGGGCGTCTCGAGAAGGGCATGCCCTTGGAGGCCCTGGGTTGGTGACTTCTCACGATGGATGCCAGTCTGTTCGGGTGGGAGGCACATTTCGAGGGCAGTTTTGCCCAGGGTCGGTGGACGGAAGAGGAAAAGCAGTGGTCCATGAACAGGTTGGAACTCAGAGCGGTAAGATTGGCTCTAAGGGCCTTTCAGCACAGGCTACTAGGAAGAACGATTCGAGTGCTCTCGAATAATGCCACGGCGGTGGCATATGTCAACCGTCATGGCGGCACCGGCAGCATAGCTCTAGAGGAAGAGACAGAAGAGCTTTTAGACTGGGCCGTGGAACATCTGGAAGCGTTGGCGGCGGCGCATGTAGCAGGGGTAGACAATGTGACGGCTGTTTTGCTTTTTTTTGTTTTGTTTTTTTTGAGTCGAGTCAAGGTGGATCCTGGGGAGTGGGTTCTCCAGCAGGAGGTGTTCGACTTGGTAGTAGAGCACTGGGGGCTTCCGGTGATGGATCTCATAGCGACCTTAGAGTCGGCAAAGGCCACACGGTTCTACAGTAGGCGGCGAGAGAAAATGTCGGAAGGCCTGGACACTCTGATGCAGGCCTGGCTGGAGGAGCGGCTTCTTTACGTCTTTCCGCCCTGGGTGTTGATAGGGCAGGTGCTGCAGCGGATCAAGCGTCACAGAGGTCAGGTGATCCTGATTGCTCCAGATTGGCCTCAAAGACCATGGTATGCGGACCTCGTACGACTCTTGGTGGACCGGCCGTGGCGGCTGCTGCGGCGAAAGGATCTACTAACGCAGGAGCCGTTGAGTATGCCTCGGATCGATTCTCGCTTACGGCCTGGCTCTTGAAAGGGCGAGGTTGACAACAAAGGAATATTCGCCGCAGGTCATTTTGACTTTGAGGTAGTATAGTCCCTTTTTTCCTTTAGAGATCAATGTTTGTCCCATGCTTTCTTGAATTCAGATACTGTTCTCATCTCTATTACCTCCACTGGGAGACTATTCCACACTTCTACTACTCTTTCCATAAATAAATATATTTGCACATCTTACTCCTCAGTCTCCCTCACTTGGTTTGCAGCTTGTCATGCTGTAAGGGCTTGTGTGCATCAGTGATGCTGAGAGCTAAACTATCGGTAGTTTAACTACTGGCAGGGTCTCCCAAGATGGACAGGTCTCAGCTGAGGTGCCAGACCAAGACAAACCACCCATCTGGGCAGCAGTAGAATGGGATACTGTTGATGGCGGAGGATCACATTTCTGTGACAATGGCAACAACACCAAACTTAAACTGCGCGGAGGAAAGGCCTGGCAATCTACTTCTGCCATGAAAACGCAATGTAGAGTTACAACAAAACAAATTGTGCTATAGTGCTGGAAGATGAGACCCCCAGGTCGGAAGGCACTCAACTAGCTATTGGGGAAGAGCTGAAGACTTTTCAGAGTAAAGCCAGCATTTATGATGTGGTTGTATCAAAGCCCTTGGGACGTCTGACTGCTGATGTAGCTGTGCATGAAATGAGAGTTAGAAGCTGTAAAGATGTCTTGCACATTGGAACATGGAACGTACGAAGCATGAACCAAGGGAAGTTGGAGGTGGTCAAGAATGAAATAGAACGTGTACAACTTGATCTGTTGGGTGTCAGCGAACTGAAATGGACTGGCATCGGGCACTTTGCATCAGATGATCACATGGTCTACTATGCTGGAAATGAAAGACAAAGAAGAAATGGTGTTGCATTTATAATAAAGAAGAAACGTGCAAAAACTGTAATGAAATACAATGCAGTCAGCAAACGCTTAATCTCTATTCGTCTACGAGGAATGCCTATCAACACTACTATAATTCAAGTATATGCCCCAACAACAGCTGCAGAAGAGAATGAAATTGAAGAGTTCTATGAACGAGTACAAGCTGAAATTGACAGAACATGCAAACAGGATATCCTTATGGGTGACTGGAACGCAAAGGTTGGCAACAAAGAAGAAGGCAAAATAGTTGGAAAATATGGACTTGGCATCAGAAATGAAGCTGGAGAAAGACTGATAGAATTCTGCAAGACCAACAATCTATTCATCTCAAACACCTTCTTCCAGCAACACAAGCGGCGACTGTACACATGGACTTCACACAATGGATTGTATAAAAATCAAATTGACTACATCTGTGGAAGTCAACGATGGAAAAGCTTTGTAACATTAACAAAGACAAAACCTGGAGCTGACGGTGGTACAGATCATCAACTACTAGTATGCAAACTCAAGCTAAAGTTGAAAAATAGCAAACCACTCATGAATGCAGCAAAATATGACCTTGAGAATATATCACTGGAATTTAAAGACTGCCTGCAAAATCGATTTGCTGCTTTAGATACAAATGACAGAGCTCCGGATGAGTTATGGAATGATATCAAGAAGGTTGTGTTGGAAGAAAGCGAGAAGTCTCTACAAAAGTTGAAAAAGCAAAAACGGCCAAAATGGATGACGGAAGAAACTCTGAAAATTGCCCAGAAACACAGAGCAGTTAAAGCCAGAGGAGAAAGGAAAGAAAGACAATCGCAGAACTCAACAGAGATTTCCAACGTGCAGCAAGACAGGACAAGGAAAAGTACTACAATGACGCATGCAAGGAAATAGAAGCAGAAACTATTAGAGGAAGAACAAGATCGGCTTTCCTAAAGCTACGAGAGTTAAAGAAAAAGTTCCAGCCTCGAATTGGAATGTTACAAGATGCTCAAGGTTCTATGTTGAATGATGCTGAGAAGATCAAGAAAAGGTGGCAGGAATATACAGAGTTTTTATATGATAAAGATCAAGTGGACCAACAGCTGTTTCAGACTGTACCTTATGATCGGGAACTATTGGTGATGAAAGAAGAAGTTGAAGCAGCATTGAAAGCCTTATCAAAGAACAATCAGCTCTATATCAAAACAATCATTCACGTGTGAAATAGGCAAAAATATTTTATCCAATCTTCTTAAAAAGTAATCTCATATAATTAAAGAGGTCTCAGACTTAATCGGTTCTGCCACCGGGACTGACGTCCGTTATCACAGCAGAAACCTTATTCGCATCAATGACCTCTGGAGCTAGTTGAACAACGCTATTATAATGTAAAAAGTCCAATCAATAAAGAAAGGGAAGCTGTAAACAATCCTTATCTGCGTCTTCAACACCACCCCATGGATTGGGTTGAGCTCGGATCCCGACGCCTCACTCAGGTACCAGTCATGCGTTTCACGACTTTAGCTTTCTTCAGGGGATCAATACGGCTCTCCCAGCCAACCGACAATTACCTAACAAACATATCACCAAACATACTAAACATTAACAACGAACCCTATTTAGCATGGACAAATCATTTTAAGCTCTCCACTGCCTAAGGAGACAAACTACCAAAGAAGAGAAAAAGAGAGAAAAAAGAGAAAAACTTTCTTACCATGTCATTCAAGAAAGCTGCCCGCGTTTACACGTTACTTCTCTTCAATTCTCAATCTTAATACAAAACGCCGCGCATGTGGACAGAAGGAACACTCCCTCTATTTATCCGGAATCCCTCCCTCTTTTTCACTCTGGTCACATGTTCTCCACTCCACCATTCATGACTTCAGCAAAGACCTCTCATGAAACAACACCGTACTTTCATTCATATAACCTCCTCTACAGATGGACCGCCCATTCACTACTTAAACCCAATCTTAAGATTAATCAACTACGTCAAACTGTCTTCATATAGTAATCTACAAAGGACCAATCTAACACAAGGACAGTATTATAACTAAACTGTCCCTATATCACCAGTGCCTGTAAAGCCGATCTTAACCATTTAAAACTCCACACACACGCTCTGGACTTCAGTAACATACTCGCTGACCTGCTACGTTCCACGGTTGTTAAATCCCATAGCCCTAATGCTATTTAACTCCCACTCAATGTCTATAGACAGCGTCCCCATTCAATACACATGTTCAGCCCCTTTGGGACAACAGTAGCAAAGGTATAAATCCACCATTGTTCCCGCTGGATTAGCAACTGGTCAACTGACCGGCCCCTTTTACCCTGTAATACTTGATCTAGACACATAAAGCGAAGTTGCTCAAAATGATGACCCTGCGCTATGCAATGCTGGACTATAGGGGCTTCAAGCACTACACATTTTAAACGACTCCTGTGCTCCGGGCTCGAACCCGAAATGGCCGCGTGGTCTTGCCTATGTATGCCAGACCACATGGGCAGATAATTACGTAAACAACATTATACGAGCCACAAGTTGTTAAAAATTGCAAAGCCCTATGGTGCCCATTGTAACTAAAAGAAGCCGCCTCAAGAGACACTGCACAAATATCACAATTGCCACAGCGACGGTGGCCCACTTCTAAGGTGGCGACAGCTGATTGACTGGGAGCGCAGCACAGAAGGGCATACTAGTTCTTTTAAATTCTGATGCCGGGTCCACACACCACCGTCTGAGCTGTTAAACGGGTACCGCAGCCAAAATATTAGAGTGTTTTTTAATAATACGCTGTAACCCCATACTCAAAGGGGAATATTTTGTAACTAAATTTACATGGTCTGACTGGTTACTTGAACAGACTGCGGCCGGGACTCTAAAAGCAAGGCACGATGGTTAAACCGTGCCCGTGTATATGCCCTTTTGACTACTGAAAAAGGATACCCCCTCGCCAAAAAATCGGCAAATAATACTTTAGCCCGACGTTTAAAGTCTGCTAAATCCGAACAGTTCCTTCGGAACCGAAGGAACTGGGAATAGGGTAAACTTTCTTTTGATGCGAATAAGGTTTCTGCTGTGATAACGGACGTCAGTCCCGGTGGCAGAACCGATTAAGTCTGAGACCTCTTTAATTATATGAGATTACTTTTTAAGAAGATTGGATAAAATATTTTTGCCTATTTCACACGTGAACGATTGTTTTGATATAGAGCTGATTGTGCATTGTTCAGTAACTGACCAGCTATTAGTGTAACTTATCAAAGAACAAAGCACCAGGCATTGATTGCTGTAATACTTCTGTAGGAATGCTATCTGATGCAGCTGTTACGTACTTAAAAGGCTCTGCCAAGAAATATGGAAGACAACATCATGGCCAACTGACTGGAAAAGATCTGTGTTTATACCAATACTAAAGAAAGGTGATCCAACTGCCTGTGGAAATTATCGCACAATCGCTCTGATACCACATGCCAGCAAGATTCTACTGAAGATTATTCAAAAGAGACTACAACCATACTTGGAACAAGAACTACCTGAAGTGCAAGCAGGGTTCAGGAAAGGGTGAGGAACGAGAGACATCATTGCGGATGTGAGATGGATCCTTGAAAAGACGAAAGAATACCAAAAGGATATCTATTTGTGCTTTATCGACTATAGCAAGGCTTTTGACTGTGTAAACCATGAGAAACTCTGGGACACATTAAGAAGCATGGGTATACCAGAACACCTGATCGTTCTCTTGCACAATCTGTACATTGATCAAGAAGCAACAGTTCAAACGGAACAAGGAGAAACAGAATGGTTTAAAATAAGCAAAGGTGTAAGCCAAGGCTGCATACTTTCCCCCTACTTGTTTAATTTATATGCAGAACAAATCATCAGAGAAGCAGGATTGTATGAAGACAACAGAGGTGTGAAGATTGGTGGAAGATTCATCAACAACCTTCGCTATGCTGATGATACCACATTACTGGCTGAAAGTGAAGATGATCTGAAGCATTTGCTTCTCACAATCAATGAACATAGTCTCAAAATTGGCTTGCACCTTAATGTAAAGAAGACAAAGATCATGACAACTGGCATAATCAACAGGTTCATCGTTGAAGGAGAAGAAATTGAAATCGTGAACAACTTTAACCTACTTGGATCAACTATCAATAAAGAAGCAACAAGCAGTCAAGAAATCAAACGACGCATTGCTCTTGGCAGAATGGCTATGAAAGACCTAGATAAGATTCTCAAGAGCAGAAATCTCCATGCAAAGATTCAACTTGTTCAAGCCATGGTATTTTCAATAACAACATCATATGGATGTGAAAGCTGGACAGTAAAAAAGATAGACAGGAAGAAAATTGATGCCTTTGAATTATGGTGCTGGCGGCAAATACTGTGTATACCATGGACTGCCCGAAGAACAAACCAGTCGGTAGTAGAGGAGATCAAACTTAAGCTTTCTTTAGAAGCTCAGATGACAAGACTTCGACTTTCATACTTTGGACACATCATGCGAAGAGAGAGATCATTAGAGAAAGACATCATGCTTGGCAAGATAGAAGGTCAATGCAAAAGAGGAAGGCCAGCAATGAAATGGATCGATACAATAACAGCAGCTACGGGTACCAGTCTGTAAACAATGAGCCGCCTGACTGAAGACCGAACACAATTTAGGAAAGCTATCCAGAGGGTCACCATGAGTCGACTCCGACTCGATGGCACTTAACAACAACAACAACAACAACAACAACAACAACTCAGTCTATGCCCTTTCACTTTCATTCTATGTCCCCTTGTTGCAGAGCTTACTTTCAGTTGAAAGAGGCTCTCTTCCTGTGCATTTATCATTTCTCCTCTGTCTACTCTTTCCTCTATACATTTTGAGATCTTTTAATCTATCCCTATATGGTTTATAATGAAGACCACTGACCATTTTGGTATCCACCCTCTGCACCCTCCATCCTATTTATATCCTTTTTAAGGATGTAATCTCTGACTTAAAACGGAGGCACTATCACCTCCCTTTTACCTGCTGTTCCTGTTATGCACCCAAGCATTCTTCTGGCTTTTGCCATTGCCTTTTCTACCTGTTTAGCCACCTTGTTTCCGATGATCTTAATCATGCCCAGGTCCCGCTCTTCTTTCATGGACAGAAGTACTTCACCCCTTTATATTGGACTTTTTGCAGTCCAAATACATGACCCTGCATTTTGTAGCATTAAATCTCAACTGCCAAATTCTCGGCCATTCCTCAAGCTTAGTTAAATCCCTCGTCATATTATCTATTCCTTCCTGGGTGTTTATTGCAGATTTCGGTATCATCTGCAAAGAGGCAAATCTTACCCGACAGTCCTCCTGCAATATCACTAACAAAGATGTTAAAAAGAATCGGACCAAGGACAGATCCCTGCGGCATGCCACTGGTAACATCTTTCTCCTCAGAGAGAGCTCTGTTTACCTGTGACCTTTGTCGCCTCCCACTCAAACGATTTCTAACCCAGTAAATCACTTTAAATTGAGCATCCTAGGGATAGACCTTATTTATAAGTCAACTATGTAGAATGGTGTCAAAGGCTTTACTGAAATCTAGGTACACCACATCTAGGGCTCTCCCTTGGTCCAATTCTTTATCTTTATTTCCACACTTAAATATACTGCCTTTAGCTAAACGCTCCAAAGTGGCTTACAAAAAGCAAGGTAATAACAAAAATACAAAAAACAAACAAGCAAACACAATGCAGGATTCAACAGCTGATCAGGAACCCCTGCCCTATGCACCACCATAGGCCTGTTTATAAAAATACGTCTTAAGATTTTTCTTAAAAGACTTAAAAGAAATATCCTGGCGAATATAAGGCGAAAGTGCATGCCACAAACTAGGAGCCAAAAACTAAAAAGCCACACTTTGAGTAGACTCAAGTTGAGCAAAACTAGGAGATGGAACTACCAAACAATTCTGCGATTGAGACCCCAATGTTCTAGACGATACATATGAGATAAGAGTATCTGCTAGATTAAGAGGAAGGCAAAATAAAATGCTTTAAATGCCAACAAAAGAATTTTAAACTTAATCCAATACAAAAGAAGGAACTAATGATTAGGCTCTCAACAACAAGAGTAATTTGATCGGAAGACCGGGAATTAGTAACAATTTTAACAGCCACATTCTGAATTTTCTGTAAACGTTTAATAGCAATGAGAGAGAGGCCATTATATAGTGAGTTACTGTAGTTCAGTCTACTAATTACTAGAGAAATTAAAGTAGCATATGCAGACCGCTCTAAATAGAGCTGAAGGTCCCTGATGGTATGAAGAGAGTAGAAACAGGACTTTACTGTAGCGGAGATTTGAGAAGAGAAAGTAAGCTGACTATATCAAAAATTAAACTTAAGGGCCTGATATTGATTTGCGACGACTATGCGTCTCTAAGGTGTGTAGCCATCGCTGCCGAATTTTAACCCTGGATATTCAGTCTGGGGACAAATCCAGCCACTGCACATGGCATAGAAGCTAACCGTACAATGATGATACTCAGCCGCTGCCCGGTTAGCTTTGGTGGCAAAAGTTAGGTCAGCTTTTGCTGCACCTACCTTTTGCAGCTGAGGGACAACCAGACAGCGGCTGAATATCGTCACTGCAAGTTATCCCTGGGTATCGCCCCTAACACACCCCGATGTTTTTTTTAAATTTATAGTTGTATTGATTTTTCAAAAAAAAATACAAGTTAACACACTTGCATAGAAAGAGGGGACATTCCGGAAAAATACAAACAGAAATTAAAAAAAAAAAAGGAAATCAATGATAATAAACAGAAATGAACCCCTGATATAGCCCACTATAAAGAGGATCCAAAAAAACAGAAAAAGAAAACAACCAAATTAACAAATATACAAGGTAAAAGTTGCGTGCGAAACAGCCCATACCAAACATCTACAAGAACCCTCTTACTCACCCCCTAAGAGCCATGGGAATTTAAGAAGGAAATTAATTGAGAGGGATACAAAAAGATATAGGAATTTCCCTGGAGTTTTACCAGATATTTACAAGGGTATTTCAGAAAAAATAGACCCCCAAGCTGGAGGACCCGCGGTCGCAGGATTAAAAACTCACTCCTGCGTCGCCTAGTCTCCCTAGCTAGGTCAGGAAATATACAGACAAGACACCCTTAAATAATACATTCCTTTTCTTAAAGAAAATCCTTAATAACTAATCTCGGTCAGAAACTAATGCAAAGGTAACAATACAGGTCGCAGGTTTCACCAAAACAGAATCCGAAGTTTCCAACAACTCAGAAACATTTAATGCATCAAATCCCAAACCCGCAGTCTCCGAAGAAGCTGAGATCTTCTGGGTAGTGGGAAGGTAATATGCTTTAACGAGTGGGGGACATGAATCAACAGGAACCCCCAAATTCTCAACCAAATAGGTTTTAAACATTTCCTTAGGAGAAACATTAGGCAAACTAGGAAAATTTAATGACTCGTAAATTAGCTTAACTTAGAAAAATTCTCAAATTGTTCCATCTTGATTTTAGTCTGATTAGAATCTTTTATAAAAGATTCAGATAAAGTCTCCAGCTGATTACTTTTAACTGAAACTTCATCCACCACTAGTTTTAATGAAGACAGATCCTGCTCCAGTTTTGAAATACTTGTAGAGTTGGATACGACCTGTTCTTGAGTTCCCTTGAGCTGTAATGCAAATGCATTAATCGCCATCCAAATTGATTCTAAGGTGAAGTGTTCCGGACGTGGCAAGGAAAATGAAGAAACAAAGCCTCGCTGAGTGTCTGGCAGAACACCACAAGGCCGTAGGGCTCCAGAAGGGGGGGATCCGGCACCTCCAACCGACTCCACAGCAGGGCTCAAAAACAGCATCGGGGCATATAGTGGCATTACTCTGGGATATTCAGCGTCAGTAACCGTGTTAGTGCCACTGAATATCTTGCTTAGGGGCATTTATACAATTTATCTGTAAATCATGTAAATGCCTTTGAATATCGGGTCCTAAGATCTTAAGCTGAGAGACCATGGGCAAAGGATGACCATCTAAAACATGTGGAGCAATCACTGGAAGCGGCTTCTTAGTAACCCACTTGGCTCTACATTTTTCTAGGTTGAGCTTCAGCTGATGAGCTTGAAGCCACCAAGAGATAGAGGCCAGATAGCTATTTAGAGAGTGCAAACATGGATCAAGAGGGTCCAGATAGGTAATAAGCACGCACAGACTCCCCACCCGCAGCGGAGGGAGAAGACCCCGAAGGTGCTATCCACCCTCCAGCCCAAGCCGAGTATGGGGTTTTAATGGGTTCCTCAAGAGCAAGCCAGCTGAGAGATCCCCACAGATTCGGGGGGGGGGGGGGACTCATCCAATTTGCCCACCAGTGGCCCCTTGTCACCTTGGACACCTGGGTGCTGCAGAGTCCAAAGCAGATATTGACGGCATTTCATCCAGCTGCCGCCTCCGTATGACCCCACAGAGTACCCCGCGCACCAGAGCTTACTGCTGACCGAGGTTGAGGCCCTGCTGTCCGATCTTGCCATTGAGCCAGTTCCCCTGGCTCAGATCAGGCAGGGCTTCTACTCCAGGTACTTCCTGGTTCCCAAAAGGCCAGCGGGTTCTATCCAATTCTGGATCTACGAAACCTCAACCGGTTCCTGGTGTGTGAAAATTTCAAAATTGTCTTGTTAGGGCCGCTGCTCCCATACCTCATACAGGGAAATTGACTATGCTGCTTGGATCTGAAAGATGTGTATATGCATATTTCTATCTACCTGGATCACAGGCAATATCTTTGATTCGTGCTGGGCTGCTGGCATTACCAGTACTGTGTGTTTCCCTTTGGGCTGGCTGCAACCTCCTGGATCTTCACAAAGTGTCTGGCGATTTGTGGCTGCCTTCCTCTGGATCGGGGGAGGGGGGATGTCTTTGTCATCCTGTATCTGGACCACTGGCTGATCAAGGCTATCATGTCTGCCAGCGTTTGGCAGTCTGCTGTGCTCACAATTCAGATGCTCGATGGTCTTGCCTTCGTGGTCTACTACCTGAAATCCCACCTAGTTCATCGGGGCCTTCCTTAATATCACTCACGCATGGGACTTTTTGTCGGTAGACCACCTGTATTGCCTCATCGAGGTGGTGGGCACATTGCAGCGCCAGCACAACACCATGGCCCACGGGCTTTTGAGAGCCCTCAGACAGATGGCAACTATGGTTTATGTAACTCCTCAGGCCCGCCTCTCCATGTGGCAGGCCTAGTGGACTCTGTTCAGGCAATAGAGGCAGGCATTGGGCTGTCTGTGGGACGGGGTAATGGTCACCATACCACTGGCGCAGTCCCTGGCATGATGGCTTGATTTGGACAACCTGCTGCAGGGCCTGCCGTCTCAGTGAGCAGTCCCTCACAGGATGTTCACAACGGACGCATCCATGCTCAACTGGGGTGTATACCTGGATGGTCTCAGCACCCAGGGGCTGTGGTCCAAGTAGGAGAGTTTCCATCAAATCAACTTCCTCATGTTTCAGGCCATAGTGAATACCCTCCACATCTTTTGTGTGCACCTGGCGATTCAGCTGGTCCTGACTCAAACAGGCAACCAGGTAGCGTTGCTCTGTGTGAACAAGCAGGGGGCATGGTATCGTACCTACTGTGCTGGGAGGCTGTTCGCCTCTGGAAGTTTGCCTTGCTCCATGGCATGGATCTTGGGGTGACTTATCTGCCCGGCGAGCTTAACGGCCTGGCAGATCACCTCAGCTAAGTGCTTTAGCCTCAAGAGGAAGATGGTGGACTGGATCTTCAGGGAGTGGGGTGCCCAGGTGGCTCGGTTCTGCTCTCGCTGGCTGGCCAGCGGTTGCCTGCCCTCTGATGCCTTCCTTCTCCACTGGGGGGAGGGCTTGCTGTATGCCTACCTCACGATACTACTTGTGATGAAAACTATCCTGAATCTCTAGGCTGAGAGGGGCTCCATGATTCTCCTGGAACAAGCAAGAAGTCAGCCCGCACATATGAGTGACGACGATGCTGATGGAGCCCTGCGCAGAAGCTTCTCCTTGGCTTTCAAAGAAAGCCTTTGGGAGATGCACCACGCATGCGTGGTCCCCTTCCTGCCCAAGGGTGCCATCTTGCCTCGGTCTCCTTTTTTCCGCAGAGCCCATTGGATGTGTCTGTTTCCCCCGAAAAAGTGTTTGTTTTATCTTGGAATTTTGTTTTTCCCCGGTCGCTTTCCCTGGTTCCTTTTCCTGCTCCCGAGCTCGCTTGCCTCGGCATCGCGTCTCTGGTTAATTTTTTCTTGGTTTTAACCGGCACGGTTTCGTGCCTTTTTTCACTGGCAGAGCCCCGGGTCTTCGACCTCGCTGGAGCCCTTTTTCTCCCCTAGCCTCTGCCAGAGGCTTAAAAAGTGTGATCTGTGTTCGCGGACCATGTCCTTCACCAACACACATGACTGTTGCCTCCATTGCCTCGGGCTGGACTATGATCCCTTAGATTGTGACTTCTGTAAGAGGATGTCTTCCAAGGCCATTAAGAGTTCTCAGCAGCAGCATGAGAAGATATTCCAAAAGTCAGATTCTGCCCTGGAATCTCCAGCGACGGTGTGCTCCAAGGCCCCATCTGGGATCCTGGAGTCTCGGGGTTACCCTGCCACATCTGACCAATGCTGTGAGTCCTCTGAGCAAAGCACCCCGGAGGTGAAATACAAGAAGAAGAAATCCTCAAGGGCAGCGTCAGTGGACGAGTCGGGGAAGGTGGGTAAGTCGTGTACCAGGTCCCCGCAGTCTATGCCACAAGTGGGATGGAGCGGGAGCAGCTGACCAAGGTCTACCGCAAAAAGATCATCGACCTCTGGTGATCGGCTTCAGACCTCCGAAGTCATCCTAGTCAAGTACTCCCTCTTGTGGGAACCTGTGCCGGGCCCAAGATCCTTGGTGCCTGCACTGAAAGCTGTGGAGCCATCTGGACTGGAGGTCAGAATGGTGGCCTTGGAGTGCAGCTTGTCTGCCTTCATGTCCCAGCAGGGGGCCTTGATGCCCGGTTCTGCTGGGTCATCTGTCCAGACCACCGGACCCTCAATCTCGAGGCTATCCCCAGACATCGAGCCAATCCTCGAGTGCCATTGGCCTCAAGATGATCCTCGACATTGGTCTCTATCCCAGTCCCGATCCTCGGGACTGAGATCCTCCCTGATGAGTGGCCCCAGCTCTGCCCACAGAACCTTCAAGGGGCATGGACTGTTGAGTTCAGGGCCTGACCCCAAAACCCGGCTCGCCCTCGACTCCTCCACCGACTACAAGTCAAACTGGGAGACCGGTGACGAGGAATCTCCAGAAACCTGTCGCCACTGCGACGTGCGATCAGACCCATTCTACTCAGAGACCCAGCCTTCTTCGACTTTGTGCAGGACATGTCAAAGGTGTTGGCATTTGACACAGAGTCAGAGGAGGACCCTCGTACGGAGGAGCTCGAGGGCCCCCCTCCCCAAGGAGGCATTTACAGTGCTTGTTTCCCTGATCCTGGAACGGTTGCTCCTTTGCATGTGGGAATCACTGGCATCGGTGCCCATCGTGAGCAGTCAGCTGGACTCGATGTATCTGGTCTGCCGGAGCCCGGGCTTCCAGAAATTACAATTGCCACACAAAACTCCATGGTGGTGGATTCAACCATCTGTCAGCTCAAGAGCCAGAAGACATACTCCTCGGTACCGCTGGGTAGAGAGACTTGCATCTTGGACACCCTGGGCAGAAAGTGCTACCAGGGCTTGATGCTCATTGGCTGCATCCAGGCATACCAGCTGTACATGGGCATGTACTTGAGGGACCTGACGAAGGAACTCCATTGGGTTCTCGGATAGTCTCTCCGAGGAACCCCTCCAGCGGTTCCAGAGCCTGTCTTCTGTGGTCAGAGTGCTCCAAATTCATGGCTCGAGCAGCCTATGACTGTTTCAAGTTAGTGGCTAGTGTAGCTATGGTGAACATTAGTGCCCGACACCAGGCTTGGCTGCAGTCTTCCGACCTGGAGCAATGGATATTACTGTATATACCATTAAGTTAATCTGTACATAGTTCCCCCGGTTGTCCTATTGTTGAAGTTCCCTGTTCAATGTAAAACTCAATGTTACTTGTATGCATTGTAGTATGTTCTTGTTCTATGTACACCGCACTGATTATAATAGCGCGGTATAAAAGAATTGTTAAATAAATAAATAAATAAATAAATTCAGGACAAATTGGTTGATGTCCCTTAACAAGGAGAAACCTCTTTGGTAAACTCATGACAGATTAGGCTGCAGAGTTGGAGTCCGAGTTCCTGATGAGGACTAGGCTCTCCAAGAATACCTCTACCATTCCCCGATGGAAGGCCTCAAGTAAAAAACCCCTTTACTCGAGGAAGGGAAGGGCTTACGGAAACTACCCTCAGTACCAGGCCTCATCAGCAGGACAAGGGCATAGCCATCATAAGTTGAAGACTCCCTAAACCCAGGCATTAGCTCTGGCATAGCCTAGGGGGAGCTTTGGACTCCTTGGGCATAGCCTCTCCACCCCCAGAAGGCCCACCCCAGCAGCCTACAGGGGGACATCTAATTCTGTTTGTCCACCGGTGGCTAGCCATCACCACCGACAACCTGGGCACTCCAGGTGGTCAAGATGGGCTTCCTTCTCCACTTGGAGCAGATTCCCTAGGTAGAAACCTTGACCACACCACCCCCACCAAGCCACATCGCTGCCGGCCCCCCCCCCCCCCAGCTGCCACCGCTGCTGATTCCATCTTGGGGAAGGGGCAGCGGCAGCATCAGTATTTCAAAAGGCGGCAGCTTTTTGCTGCTGCTTTTTTTCCCACAGTGGCAAAAAGCCACCACTTTTTTGAAATTCTGCTATTGCCCTCCCCCCCCCCATGACAGAATCAGCAGCAGCTGGGAGAGGGGCATTGCCGGTCATGTGTGCCACCCCCCATCACCCACCCAGACCAGCCGCCTAGCTCACCTAGTGGACAGGCCGGTCCTAGATGGTACAGCTAGTTGGTACACTAAAGAGCAGCAGATCAGCTGGACTGGATGGCATATATCACAGGGTGCTGAAAGAACTGAAATTTAAGATTGTAGAACTACTATTAGTAATCTGTGATCTATCAATAAATGAATCTGTAGTATCTGAAGATTGGAGCGTGGCCATTTATTTATTTATTTAACTGTATTTATATACCGCTTTTCACCGGGTCAAAGCGGTGTAACATATAACAAGGGGGGAGGGGGGGTCATTGTAATGCTAATTTTTAAAAAGGGTTCCAGGGGTGGTCTGGGAAATTACAGACCGGTGAGCCTGACATCAGTACCGGGGAAAATGGTAGAAACCATTATAAAGAAACAAAATTACTGAACATGTTTAATGGTAGAAAGCCAACATGGATTTAGGCAAGGAAAGTCTCTTGTCTCACCAATCTCTATTTTTTGGAATGAGTGAACCAGTTGATACACTATATCTCAATTTTCAGAAAGTCTGACAAAATCCCTCATGAGAGACTCTTGGGGAAATGAAAAAGCCTTGGGATAGCAGGCAATGTACTATTGTGGATTAGGAACTAGTTGAAAGATAAAAAGCTAGTCCCGCTGCTTTTTAACATATATTTATAAATGACCTGGAAATGGGAATAATGAGCAAGGTGATCAAATTGCAGATGACACAAAATTATTCAAAGTTGTTAAATTATAAGAGGATTGTAAAAAATTGCAAGAGGACTTTGATAAATTGGGAGACTGGGTGTCCAAGTGGCAGATGAAATTTAATGTGGGCGTGCAGAGTTACGCATTTAGGAAAGAACAACCCAAACTACAGTTATGCAATGCAAGGTTCCACTTTAGGAATCAGCACTCAGAAAAAAGGATCTCGGTAACATTATGGATTGTACATTGAAACCCTCTGCCCAATGTGCAGCTGCAGCCAAGAAAACAAATAGAATACTAGGAATAATAAGGAAAGGATATTATAATGCCTCTGTATCACTCCATGCTGTGACTGCACCTTGAATATTGTGTGCAGTTCTAGTCGCCATATCTTAAAAAGGATATAGCAGAACTGGAAAAGGTATAGAGAAGGGTGACCAAAATGGTAACGCCGATGGAAGGATATCCCTATGAGGAAAGGCTTAAAAGGTTAGGGTTCTTCAACTTGGAAAAGAGATGGCTGAGGGGAGATATGATAGAGGTCTATAAAATAATGAATGGAGTGAACATAAGATTTGCCATACTGGGTCATACCAAGGTACATCAAGCCCATAGGAGTATTCCCTGATGACATGCATAGGTGCAGAGTATCATTGCTTCGCGGCAGAGAACATAACATAAGATATGCAATACTGGGCTAGACCAAGGTCTATCAAACCCAGTATCCCGTTTCCAAAAGTGGCCAATCTAGGTCATAAGTACCTAGCAGTCTCCCCAAAAGACACAGGTTCCTCAATGCTTGTATTGGGTCAAGCAGTGATATCCTGGTCCCTTTTAATAATGGTTTATGGATCTTTCCTCCAGGAACTTGTCCAAACCTTTTTTAAACCCAGCTACACTAACAGCTTTTACTACATCCTCTGGTAACAGATTCCAGAGTTTGATTACACGTTGAGAGAAAAAATGTTTTCTCGTATTAGTCTTAAATAGGTTACCTCTAGCTTTATTGCATGCCCCCCACCCTAGTCTTTCTAGGGGGGCATGCTGGCGGCTCTTGAGGGCCTCTGAAGACTTTTTTTTTTTTAAGAGACCGCAGGCTGCGGGATCAGGGTCCAGCCCTAGACAGCGTAGGCTCAGTTGTATGTATTGGTGAGGGACGTGATTTTTGTACACCAATCACACTTTTTGAAGCCACTGGTAGCCATAAGGGGAAAACAGTACCCCAGCAAGGTCGAAGATCTGCGGTGCTGCCAGTTGGAAAAAGGGCACGAAGGTGCCAAGAAGGAATAAAATAGTGTACGGATCCGAGACTAGATGCATAACTGGAGGAGAGTATGAAACTCAGGTACAAGATGGCACCCTTGGGCAGGAAGGGCACCATGCATGGGTGGTGGCATCTCCCAAAGGCTTTCTTTGAAAGCTGGAGAGATGCCAACGTCACCCATATGTGAGGACTGACTTCTTGCTTGTTCCCAGAGAAAAAATATTTTCTCTGATTAGTCTTAAATGTGCCACATTGTAGCCTCATTGTGTGTCTCCAAGTCTTTCTATTTCTTGAAGGAGTAAACAGTTGATTTATTTTTACTCATTCCACTATTCTGGATCAGGAACTGATTAAAAGATAGAAAACAGAGGGTATGGCTAAATAGCCAACTTTCCCAATGGAGAAAGGTGAATAGTGGAGTACACCAGGGATCTTTGCTGGATCCGCTGCTTTTTAACATATGTATAAATGACCTGAAAATGGGAATAATGAGTGAGGTAATCAAATTTGCAGATGGCACAAAATTATTTAAAGTTGTTATTATGAGGATTGTGAACAATTGCAAGAGGAGCTTGATAAATTGGAAGACGGCATCAAAATGGCAGATGAAATTTAATGTGGACAAGTGCAAAGTTATGCACCAAGGAAAGAACAACCCAAACTATGGTTACACGATGCAAGGTTCCACATTAGGAACCACCACCCAGGAAAAAGATTTAGGCATCGTGGATAACATGTTGAAACCCTCCACCCAGTGTGCAGTGGCGTCCAAGAGAACAAATAGAATGCTAGGTATCATAAGGAAAGGAATGGAGAATAAAACAAAGGATATTATAATGCCACTGTATCGTTCCATGGTGTGACCGCACCTTGAATATTGTGTGCAGTTCTGATCGCTGTATCTTAAAAATGATATAGCGTTATTAGAAAAGGTACAGAGAAGAGCCACCAAAATGGTAAAGGGGATGGAAGGATATCCCTATGAAGAGAGGTTAAAAAGGTTTCAATCTGGAAAAGAGACGGCTTAAGGGAGATATGATAGAGGTCTATAAATTAATGACATAGATCGATTGTTTACGCCATCAAAATATAGAAAGACTAGGGGACATGCAATGAAGTTACAGAGTAACCTATTTAAGACTAATAAGAGAAAATATTTTTTCACTCAATGTGTAATCAAACTCTGGAATTCATTACCGGAGGCTATAGTAAAAGCTGTTAGTGTAGTTGGGTTTAAAAAAGGTTTGGACAAGTTCCTGGAGGAAAGGTCCATAAACCATTATTAAAGGGGATCTGGGATATCCACTGCTTGCCCCAATACAAGCATTGTGGAACCTGTGTCTTTTGGGGAAACGTCTAGATACTTGTGACCTAGATTGGCCGCTGTTGGAAATGGGATACTGGGCTTGATGGACCTTGGTCTAACCCAGAATGGCATATCTTATGTTATGTTCTCTGCTGCGAAGTGATGACTCTGCACCTACGCATGTCGTCAGGGAATACTCCATCAAAGTGGTGAGTGTGTCACAGCACCAGCGCCACACCACAGCTTATGGTGCATGTTACTTCCCAGGCCCGCCTCTGAATGTGGCAAGCTCAGTGGACTCTGCAAATGCAATGGCAGTAATTCTCAGGCCAACTGTGGGACAGAGTGGTCATCACTGTGCTTCTCACACAGTCCCTGAAGTGGTGATTTGTACCCAAGAACCTATGTCGGTGCCTCCCATTTCAACCAGCAGCACTCTGCCAGCTGCTGACGACAGATACCTCCCCAAACTGGAATGGGGTGCACACCTGGATGGTCTCTGCACCCCGGGCATGTGGTCTGAGAGCGAAAGTCTCCATCAGATCAACTTCCTCGAGTTGCAGGACATTGCAAATGCTCTCAGTGCCTGCTGAGCACACCTGGCAAATCAGATCTTGATCCAGATGGACAACCAAGTGCCTTTGTTCTATGTGAGAAGCAGGGGGGCTCAGGCTCGTACCTCCTGTGTTGGAAGGCTGTTCGCCTCTGGAAGTTTGCCCTGCTCCAAGGCATGGACTTCCCAGGTGATGTTTCTGCCCGGCGAGAGCAACGGCCTAGCGGATCGCCTCAGCTAGGTGATTCAACCACACAAGTGGACCTTCAAGTGAGAAGTGGTGAATTGGATCTTCCGAGTGGGGTACTCCTGAGATGGACCTCTTTGCTACAGTGCAGAATGCTCAGGTAGCTTGGTTCTGCTCTCGGAGGCTGGCTAGCGACCACCTGGCCCCAGATGCCTTCCTGTTAGACTGGAGGGTTGGCTATTTCTATGCCTACCCCCTGATATGGCTCATTGCGAAGACGCTCCTGAAGCGCCAGGCTAAGGGGCGTTCCATGATTCTTATTGCTCCCTACTGGCCCCATCAACCTTGGTTTCCATTACTGCTACATCTCTCGCAGAGGGAGCCTCTCTGCCTGGGCTCTGACCTAGATCTGATTTCTCAGGAGAGCAGCTTCTTCTTACATCCCAACTTCAGCCGTGAGCACCATGGATCGGATGGAACAGGTAACCCTTGTGGAGCTCGCTCTTCCCAAGGGGATAACCGAGATCTTCCTGGTGTCCCGCAAGGAGTTGACGTGTAAGGTCTACGCATTCAAGTGGCAGCATTTTGCTGTCTTGTGTGCTGGTCAGTGCTAGACCCCTTCGCCTGCCCCGTGGACCAGCTGTTGGAGTATCTTCTGCATCTCTCCGATTCTGGGCTCAAGTCCAACTCTGCGTATTTGCCTCAGTGCGATAGGAGCATTTCATCGTGGCTCTGGGGGAAGCACATGTGTACTCGCCTCTGGTGGGCTGTTTCATGCAGGGCTTACTTCTTTCGAAGTCTCCAGTCAAGCCTCTTCTGGCTGCTTGGGACCTGAATGTAGTCCTCAGCCAACTTATGTGGGCTGCTTTTGAGCCGCTGGACTCGTGCCTTCTGAATTTATTAACCTGGAAGGTCCTCTTCCTGGTGGCCATCACATCGGCCCAGCATGTTAGTGAGTTCCAGGCACTGGCAAGCATGCTTTGGAGTTCTACTTGGAGCACATAAAGGCGCATCGTCAATCCTCCCAGCTGTTCGTCTCCTATGACCCCCAGTAGACTGAGGGTTGTTATCTCTCTGGCTTGCAGATTGCATCGCCCATGTGTACTCCCTGGCTGGTTTGAGCTTGGAGGGTCATGTCACGGCTCAGTGTCTGTGTGATGGCAACATCGGTAGCCAACCTACGCTCTGTTTCCGCAGAGGAAATCTGTCAGGTTGCAACATGGTCTTCAGTCTACACCTTTGCAGTCCATTGCTGTCTAGATGGGATGCCTGACGGGACAGCACTTTTAATTTAACAATTTTAAATTCAAATGTTTTGCCTGATTCTCAAACTGCTCCACCTTCCAATGGATAAGAAATTTATCTTTAATCGAAACATCAATATTAGACTTAGAGTCCCAAATGTCCTTATCCAAAACAGAAACCTTTTGGTGAAGCTCTTTAAAAGAGGCATTATATGTTGAATTAACTTGAGAAACAGTTTGCACTAAAGAATTAATTTCTTGGGAAGTCTTCTGGATGATGTTATCCAATTTCACGAGCATAGCCCAAATAAACTGTAAAGTTATCTCTGATGTACTCAGGGAAGGAGCCAAATTTTCAGCCAAGACTTCCATCACACATATCATTTCAGGAGCCCCAGCCTCCACCTTCCCACCACCATCGACCTTCCTGTTCCAAGGGAAAAAGTAAAGTTCTGCGAGGCCTCAGTTGTGGTAAGACTCGTCTTACCTAACGCTGTCTTTTAGATCATTCACGGCAGGCTGACACACGCCATGGGGTGAAGCCGCAGTTTAGAAGTTACCACACCCCCAGTCGATGTGGGCCCTTCACTGGTCTCACGTATAGCAGTTGTCTTGCTTTCAGCAGGTAGTTTAGCTTCAGAGGGCTTAACTAGATGTGTATCCAACAAAGATTGCTTTGGGGCTGGGGCAGCAACTATAACTTTAGATAGCTTTGCTGGTGGCGTCTCCTTTTTTTTTTTTTTTTTTTAAATGGCAATATTACACATGAAGAAAAGGACAAAGGTAAGAAAAATTAAGTAGCTCTGTCAGCGTTCTCTAGAAATGTGTTTCCATCTTGGCTCCTTCCCCCATACCCAGTTTAAAACTTACTATCAAGCAGCTCAATTGAAGGTGATTTTATAATGGAATACCATAAAAACTAAACAATGGGTAAAGATGTAGCAATCCCTGGCGAGTAACCCCCCCCCCTTTTTATGTTTTTTTGCCATGGCTTACACCCAATATAAGCAAACAACTTAAGTTACATAATCCATTCACAAGGCCTGCTATTAAACTGTGGCAAGGGATCAAGAACCGCTTGCTCCCATGGGTGATTTATTTTAGGACTACTCCTCTTAACTATACGAGGGCCTTGAAAAGAAACAGAAAGCTAGAAAACGAAACTGCAGAGAGATCATTCGGACCATTGGAACTGAAGTGTGCCCGTAGCTTTCTATTTCGTTACAAGGCCAGAGACTTCAGCCCCCCTCGTATTAGAGAGTTCTGTGCTCCGGGTCGGGACCTGATGTATGCTCTAGAAGAGCGGGCAGATTTAAAAGCCCTGGGACAATTTTTAGATATAAAAAGAATAGTGGGGTTTGAGGAGCTGATTGAAGCTTTCAGATTGATCCTTATAGATAAATTCCAATTTGTGCAAGAGTGACATTTTTAAAAACACAGGCTCTAGGGATTTATGGTTGGAAAAGGCCTTTACCTCTGGTCGCACGATGGACATAACTTTTGGGGGTGGGTAGTTCATCTCACCACCTGGGAGTCTGGGAGAAGGATTTAAATTTAATTCTGGATGATGAGCTACAAAAGCAAACTTATGAGGGATTGTTAAAAGGGTCGCTGGCTTGCAATATGCTTAGGAATGGTTACAAGATGCTGTACAGGGTAGTATTACACTCCTATGCCCTTGAGCAAAATGTATAGTGGAGGGCAGCCCTTTTGCTGGTATTATTATGGTCAAAGGGGCACATTTGATGATATATGGTGGACTTGTCCTAAAGCCCAACAGTATTGGGGTGTGGTACGCACCCTGCTGCAGGAGATCTTGGGTGTTACATTAGATAAAGCTAGGAAAGTCATGTTACTTAATCAGCCTATTCCTGGTGTGAATGGTTCTGCAGTATGATTGATTAGATATGTGTGTACTGCATCAAGAATGGCTCTAGTGAAAGCACGAAAGCATGTGGAAGTGCCACTATGAGGGCATTTAGTTAAGACTTAACTATGTATATGCTATGGCTGGCCTAACTGCATTATGAATTGGCTGCATTTTCTGTTGTGTGGGCATCTTTTGAGAAACAGATGGGGGAAAAAGATTTCTGTTTGAATTTTTTCAAGACCTATTGGTGTATATGTCCTCAATAGCACTTACTGATGCTTGCTATAATATCTTATTCCTAGGGTATGCTCTTGGGGGGGGGGGGGGGAGATTTATAGGCTTCATATTATGGATAAGTATAAACCCATGTGATAGTGATGTACTGGCCTTTGTTACTTGGAATTATGTTGCGTTGCCTAAGTTGATTTTTTATTTAAATAATAAATGAGAGGAAACGCCAAAAAATAATTTCAGTATTTTGTCATGGTCTGAAGCCAACATGAAAGAGATGACAAGACTAACCCTAGTAAATGTCTTTTCCAGTGACGTCTCCAATTAAGATTTCCCTCTCTCTCTCCCATCCTCCTTATTGAGCCCAGAATATAATAGGCTTTAGAGATGGCCAGAGAGAGTAGATCCAAAGACAAAATGTCCAAGAAATTCTTTTAATATTTCAAATGTTGAAATAAATTTAAAACAAGGAAAGTTGTTTGCTTGTTTTTTTTTTAGAAAATGCAAAGTGTTATAACAAATCAGATTATCCAGTTGTTCAACTTTCTTTTCCAGGAACATATTCCCTTTAATAATCACTTGGTTGATGACCTGCTGGTACTCTAAATGTTCGTCTTGATTTGGAACTTGGCAGAAATTCTCCCTACCATCTCCTCTTCTACTGCCAACATTTTTAGAGGCAGTTTCACATGAAAATTTGCAAAGCAGAGTCAGACAATCAGTCAATGTAGCCTCCATTCTTGGTATTAACCTCTAGATCTCCAGCTCTTGATTTAGGAAAATAAACTAAATATTGGAGGTGCTCAAGCACTCACAGAGCTGGTGCCTGTGGAACTAACGGACCTTTCCTTATCTTCCCTCCAGTCCAGTCCCAACTTGTGAGTCTTCAACCCCCACCAGCATATCAAATTTAATGACATCACGATACATAGGCAGCTGGCATAACTCATCAGCCTTCAGTATCTCAGTCTCCAAGCAGCTGGAGAGGGTGAATCCCATAGGTCTTGGGCTCACTGAAGGGACAACTGAAGAGTCGGTTATCTGCTGTGCCATAGCCTTTAAATGGTAGCTACACTTTGGTTATAGAGCCTGTGATAGGCTCAGTGGATAATTTGGTCATTAAAGTTTTGACAAAAAAAAAAGGTTAGTGAAGGAACCTTAAGCAGGCAGCATCCCCCTCTGTGGCGTTGGGAGAGTGGCTTACTGTGTACCAGTGAGTGTGTCCGCAGCAGCTCCCGATCCCGGTCAAGGGAGAGGAACCGCGAATGCAGCCGAGGTCAATCCAGCAGAGTCTCTTCCTCAGAGCCCCAATGCCACGGAAGCCATGGGAGAAAGGCTGAGCATGCAGGTGGGTAACTGCATATCGGAGCTTCCGTGGGGAAAAACGAAGAGTGGGGGCTGCTTTTTCTTTGTGGGGCTTCACTGCGAGCAAGTGTCTTTAAGCCAGTGAATGAATGCTGCTACTGCCAGAGAAACTGCGTGTCAGGGGTCTTTTAACCGTGATGAAGGATAAAGCCTGGGAATTGGATGCTGGTGGTTGAATACTCACATTTTGGATCCCAGAGAGTGGACACTCAATGCAGCGGTGTTTATACAGCTGGAAAGATGGGACTCCCCCCATTATGGATCTGATGGCAACATGCAAGATGGTGAAGGCCACTTGCTTCTACAGCAGGAGAAGAGAGCAGATGTCAGAGGGTATAGAGACACTGGTGCAGCCCTGGCCCGAGGACAGCTTGCTCTACGTCTCTGCCATGGGTGCTCATAGGGTGCATAGTGCAACAAATCGAAGCCCATCTGGGGTTAGTAGTCCCGATTGCTCTAGACTGGCCTCGAAAACCATGGTATGCCAATCTGGTAAGGCTTATAGTAGCGGCTCCATGGCGCCTGCTGGTGTGTTCTGACCTGCTGACACAAGGCCCGATACGGATGCCTCAGGTGGATCGCTGCTCGCTTAAGGCTTGGCTCTTAGGCCTCAGTTGAGAAAGCGAGGCTATTCAGCCGAGGTCATTGCTACCTTATTAAAGGCACATAAATAATCCACTTCCCTGTCCTATGTCCATATGTGGAGAGTCTTCGAAGCCTGGTGTGCAGAGAATACGTGTCTGGCTCTATCCGCAGTGGTACCGGATATTTTGGTGTTTCTGCAGGCAGGTTTGGAGAAGGGGCTTGCCTGCAGTTTGCTTTGGGTGTAGATAGCCGCAATCACCTGTTACCGTGGTTGGGTCTAAGGGCTGTTCCTGTGGGCCTATCTGGATGTTGTGCGTTTTTTGCAAACGGTGAAGCATGTTAGGCCCCCTGGTGAGGTCAGTGGTTCCGCCCGGGGACCTTAATTTGGTACTGCTAGTGCTGACGGAGGCACCATTCGAACCCTTACGGGCATGCAATCTAAAGGACTTGACATTGAAGACAGTCTCTTTGGTGGCGATTTGTTCAGCGAGAAGAATTTTGGAACTTCAGGTGTTGTCATATCGGGAGCCTTTTCTCTCTATCACAAAGGAGAAGATGATACTGCGCCCTGTGCCCTCCTTCTTGCCTAAGGTATTCTAGGGGCTTCACTTAAATCAGCCGGTTACTCTGGCTGTTTTTTCGGGGGCAGACAAATGACCCCCTTCTGCATCTCCTGGATGAGTGTAGAGTACTGCGGCGTTATCTGATGGCTTCAGAGCTGGTTTGTAAGTCTGATCATTTGTTTGTTTATTCTGTTTGGAGGCCTCCGGAAGGCAGCTTCCAAAAGCGTCCATTTTCCAATGGGTACGAGAGGCTATCTCCTTGGCCTGTTTGCTGCGACGGAGATCGGTGCCCTGAGAGCGTATTCGACCAGAGCGCAAGTGGCCTCATGGGCAGAGGCTAACTTAATTTCACAAGTGAAAATCTGTAAAGCAGCTACCTGGTCCTCATTGCATACCTTTGTGAAGTATTATCACGCATCTCCCGCTGCTTGCACATCTAATTTGGTTTGCTGGTGCTGCAGGCTGGGCTCGCAGGTCCCTACCATTGGTAGAGCTGCTATGGTACATCCCATGAATCAGGAGTGGGCTGGAGGGACAATAAGGAAGGTAAAATTAGGTCTTACCTGCTAATTGACTTTCCTTGAGTCCCTCCAGTCCAGTTCTGGACCCTCCCTGGAGTCGAAAGAAGCAGTGCACATTGGCGATCCCAAGCCCGAAGAACATTTTTGAGTGGGTGTCCAAGGTTCGGAGTAAACGTTTATGGTCAACGTAGCTCCCAGAAGGGATTCCGGATGTTTTTTTTCCTTGTTCAGTAGGTGCAGAGTGAAGGAAACAGCATGAGAATACGTTTGCGGCAGGAGGAGAGGAAAGTTTTGGCCTGAAGCGGTTGTTATGTGGATTGAGAGGTTTGTAGTAAGCACCTTTCGATGAAATGTATAGATGTTGGGTATGTCAGTCTGCGTTTTTTAGTTTGGTTCCTGTTTAAGAGCTCTCTAATATAGTTCTTAAGTAGCATTAATCTTATTTGTTGCTCCTGTGAGTCTGCTCTGTCAATAGGATACTGAAGGCTGGTGGATGGTGCCAGCTGCCTATGTATCGTGATGTCATTAAATTTGACATGCTTAGTCTCCAAGCCTCTGGTGTGAGTTGAAGACCCACAAATCCAGGAATGGACTGGAGGTACTCAAAGAAAGCCAATTAGCAGGTAAGGCCTAATTTTACCACTTTACTAAACCAAATTAATGGCTTTTAATCCAAAATTGGGTGCAATGCATGGTAAAATAATGAGCTACATCACATGCAACATCACTTATCACGGTTTGTTTCTTAAAAGGATTAATGCAGCTTGTATTAACCCTTTTATTATTGGTTGGGGTTGGAAAGATAACTATACCTTGAAGGTATAAAAAAATTAAGGGATCAGTTTTTAAAAGGTTTAGGCTCCTAAATTGGCCTATTTGAAAATTTTCTACGGCTGAGGTATCTTAATTTATGCTCAATTTCATTAAACTCCTAAATTTAAGATCCAAAAAAATATGTGTGAACGGGACAGATTTAGAGTAGGGAAGAATTAAGAACGTAGCACTAATTTTCAGCACCAAGCACTTAAATTAGGCTTAAAAGTCTAGGCAAATGAGTGGGGCAGGCCTTCATTTAGGAGCATAACTTTTTAAGCACCTAAATTTAGATGAATTTTCAGCTCAAAACAGGGGTCAGATTTAGATACCCAAATTTAGGAGTGCAGCTTTCTTTGAATATCAGATTCTGACTTCTCTCAGGAGCATCAGCTCCTTAACATGGGAGCTGATACGTCCAGGGACTTTCTTTGCTTTTAGATGATGGCCTGTTTAGTCTCTATTGGAAGCACAGTGAGAGAGAGGTCCAGCTTAATGCAAAACTCCTGGTGGGCCAAGACCCCTCCCTCTTCCTTGTGAAAGGGTCCCTCATAAATCCCCAGTGGGCTACTGATACAGCACAGAACCCCTCCAACACCAACCTGAGGCAACAGTAGAGAGGCTAAGCCCCTCTAGGAGTATGGCCAGCCGGCCGGCCTGCCTAGCCTACCTCTCGTACTTTTTTTATTTATTTTTTTTTTTTATTTGGTGAACTGATTCCTAGAAGTATGTTCTGCTGTACCGCTAGGGGTAAGGCACTACCGTGTTGAAAAATGGCGCCATCTAGGGCAAGAGGGAATGAGGATTTCTCCTGCCTCCCTTGGGGGGGAGGGATGCAGATTATCTACATTTTGTGGTGGGCCTTGGGAGAGAGTTGGGGGATTGGGAGGGAAGCAGCTTTTATGACTTAGGGTAGGGTTAAGTACATGAGGCAGCAGCAGGTGGAGGTCTCAATTTTTCTATTGTTGCCCGAAGCTGGATGGTTGTATGCCTGAGCCAGTATCCCCCCCAAGGATTTCAGGGCCCTCCTTCTGGGGGACCTTTTCTTGAAGAAGGGGGAGATGGGCCACTGGCCTATCAGAGAGCTTTTTAAACTTTAGTATCTACTGAGGGCATGGAGGGGTGGATCTTGCTTTTAGAAACTGGCCTTTTTAATGGATGACTGGCCTAGGATGGGAGCCTGCCCTCATGTGTTCTTGTATTCAAGAACACTTGGTATTTCCAGCAACAATAGTGATGATAAAATTACCACAGATTATACTAACCTGTTGTACAGAGCCACAAGGAGGGTCAGTGGGATCTGAACCTTAATTTCCCTGCTTCTCCTCTTACTGCATTAACCACATTATGCTCCACAGATTAGTATGCCCTTGGAGTATAGCACGTTGGTAAATCCCTTGAAATCCCACAGTGAGGTTTCGCATGCTAAAGCTATGCTATTTTAGTGCACGTCAATAAATATACTTTTAAATAAATTTAATAAATACACAGACATCTGAGATGCCAGGCCATTTCATCCCTTATGCAGCTTGAGAAACAGATGTTTCAGCATTCATTTTGTGCAGTATAAGTGATTGACCAACAAGCAGAACATTTCCTGGTAAATGAAGCATGTTAAATGGATAATTTTATATTTTAAAAGAAGAGAGAAAGGGAACCACCAAGGAATGCTTCTAAAGTGTGTGTGTTGGGAGGGGGGGGGGGGTGGTTGGAGGTTACCACATCTCCTTATGACAGGTCTGTTTACAGCTCCTGAACTAGAAATATTTGCTTGGAGGAGGAGGAGCTGGATGTTGTATGGGGTGTCATTAAGAGGACCTCTTCTACAGTTTTGCATTTGACTGACCACCATTGGTGAAAGGAGGTTATAATCTTTTCCAAGGAGAAATGGTACACAAATGAAGGGTCAGACTGGTCAGGATCAGAGCCTTCCCTCCTGTCACGATATTGATATGAATCAAAATTATAAGCAGCCACTCTTGCTGATCCTTATCAGATGGCAGAGCATTTGGTAATAGATATATACACACATCTTAAGGGAATCATGAATCACTTCAGCACCTGAAAAATAACAGCGTTTTATAGACTTGAGTAGTATTCCACTTATAAAAATATTGAAACATTTTTTAACATTTCTATTAACAGCTTGTTTTGGTAGTTTAAAAAGTTGAGTAATTATATTAAGTATCGTATTAAATGTAGCAGTAATTATTCCTAAAATTTAAGCACAAACCTCCTTGCTCACAAAATTACATAATGTCTTTAGAAACTTACTATGAAAGGAGGATTTAAGAGTCATATTACAAAATGCAGTTTAGGGCGTTTCCCTTCACAGAATATTTATAAGTAGCTCATGGCTTTTCATTGATAGTTCAAGGTGACTTACGTGCAAGTATAGCAGGTATCTCCCTGCCCCTAGAAAGTAGATTTACTAACCACATTAGCAAGTGCTAATGCCATTAACATGTGTTATTAGTAAATACATCCCACTGCATAAAATGAACCTGCGATATCGATGCAGTTACCTTGCATTAGAGCCATGTGCTAAAGCTCAACGTATGTTTTTCTAACACTGAAAATTAGCTTCCCAGTGCTGCAATCAGAAGCATGCAAATAGGCTGTATGCAAAAAATGTTCGCTAACCCAGGAGAGCATGCACAGACCCATGTGTGCTTGCCAGACACATGCATACATAGAGCTGCGCTAGCAGCAGCTCTCTTGGCACTATATAGCATATAGCAATTTTGCAATGTTCCTTATCGTTCCTCCAGCTTAGTCCTCGACGTATGGGTAGTGCACCTCCTCCTGCAGCATGAAGACTGGACCAATCAGATTTCAGCTCCTCTGGAACCATCATACCAGGCATCTCTGGAACTCCAGTGTGTCCAGTCTTCATGCAGCAAGGAGGACGTTAGTGAGTCCCACTGGGCTCACTAGTTGTTAGTTACTTGTCTTTTTTCTCCCTAGCTAACCTTTTGGGTCTTTATTTTTTGTCCTATTAGGGCTTTCTTTTCATTTACTTAATGTGAGGTTCCTGTCCCCTTTAAATTTTGCATTTCTCTTCACAGCCTCCGTGGGGGGGCCTGAGGAAGGTACCTCTCCTGCCCAGCCTTTGCCGCTTCTATTTTAAGTCTATTTCTTTGGGTAATTGGATCTCTGCCCCAGGAATCTTCGGGGCAGAGCTCTTGCGGCGGCGGTACTGCAGCTCTTCTCCAGAGGCTTGGTAAGTCGGCTGCGCTGGTACCGCGGAGTGCTGACGGCTGTGAGAGATCGGGACTGCTGCTGAGCCGAGTCCTGTGCTCTCTTCGGCCGTTCGGGGATCCCCTCAGTGCGGGAGCAATTTGTTCGGGGGGCTCCCGGGGTCGCGGTAACCCGGGGGGGCGCGATCTATGCGGCGGCAGTGTGGCGTTTCCCTCGCGCTGTTTTTCTCGGCGGGGAGAAAAGCGCGCCAAGATTGCCTGGCTGCCGCGGCCATTTTTGTTTCCCTGACTCGCGGTTTTTTTTTTCCGCGTGTGTCCCGCGGTGAATTTCTTTATTTCTTTGCTTTCTTTTCGTTCTTTTAGCTGGTTTGCTTATTTCCTTTAATTCCTTTCAGTTTCTGCATTATTTTCGTTTCGGCCCTTTTGCCTCGGGCTGCAGCCGTCCCGCGGTTAAAGGGGGGGAGGGGACTCAGCGTGTTCTTTCCCCTTCCTTAGCGGGGCGGTTGTGGTCTTCGCGGCTGGGTGAGCAATTTAAAAAAAAAAAAAAAAAAAAAAAAAAAAAGAGAGAAAGCAAGGGGCTAGAGTTAAGTAACCACAGCTGCTTTTGCTGGGCAAAGGGGTGACGTCCCCTCTCCCTTCACCGGTTCTCTGTTGCTAGCTACTGCCCAGTTCCCGCCTGGTTCTTCTGGGTCAGTGAGCCTGTGCTGCCCTCTCAGTATTGAGCACTGACAGCTAACTCCCTTCAGAGCAAGAGGCCCCATGCCAGGGGGATCTCTTTGCCTCATTTGTGGTTCTCGGCGGGGCGCCGACGCGGAGACCGGTGTGTGCTCACGCTGTGCATCGCTGTCTCGCAGCATGGAGCAGCGCCTGGAAAGTTCTTTGGCTACGACGGAGCAGTCCGGAGCTGCGCAGGGGACCTGGTGTCGCCGCTGGAGGGACCTTCGGGTCTTCCTTCTACCAGTTGCTTGGCGTCTGGGGGACAGGCGGACCTCGGAGGGCCTTGCCCTTGGAGGAGTTTTCTCCCGATTTTGTTTTTGCTCCTGCACCAGGCGTTCTGCCGTAGGCGCCAGTTCTGGGAGCTGCGCCTCTTCCAGCGCAGGGAGTCTCGGCTCACTCCTATTCGGGGGAGCCTCCGTTTGTCCGGCAGCACGCCTCCTAAGCGGCCACGGATGCCCGACCCCTTTTCCTTCGAGACGGAGTGGCCTGAAGGTGATGACCCTGAGTTCGACCAGGAGGTGGATGCAGCGGCTTGGAAGAAGGCGAGCTTCCAGAGCAGGAGGATCAGGCTAAGATTATTCGCGTTTTCCGACGTGAAGAGCTGAGGCTCTGGTTTCGGAAGCGCTTCAGACTCTGGGATTGGCCCCTACTGCTATGGTGGAGGAGGCGGACGGACTGATCCCATTATTCAGGCGTACGACAATCTAAGGTGGTTTTTCCCATTCACAAGGTTATTGACCAGATGATTCAGGCAGAGTGGGACACCCCTGAGTCGGGTCTCAAGGGGGTTAAGATCATGCGTCGGCTTTATCCTTTATTGGACACAGATCTAGAGCGTTTCCGATCTCCCAAAGTCGACGCAGCCGTCTCGGCGGTGACTAAGAAGACCACAATCCCGGTGGAAGGGAGTGCGGCTTTACGTGACCCGCAGGACCGGAAAATGGACGGGCTATTAAGACAAGCCTTTGAGGCGGACGCGATAGCATTACAAGCTTCCGTTTGCGGAGCTTGGGTTGCCCGGGCCTGTTTACGCTGGGTTCAACGTTTTCAACAGACTCCTTCTCTGGAGCCAGACAGATCCACCGATTGGAATCTTGTGCGGCGTATTTGGCGGATGTCCAGTATGATCTCATCAGAGCTCTCTCCAATAGCATGGCATCCGTGGTAGCGTCACGCAGAGCCCTTTGGTTAAAAAATTGGGCGGCCGATGGGTCTTCCAAGTCGCGGTTGGGCAAATTGCCTTTTAAAGGTAGACTGCTCTTTGGTGAGGATTTGGATAAGTTGGTCAAGGATCTGGGAGACTCCAAAGGAGGTCCGCCTGCCGGAGGATAGACCCAAACGGGGTAGGTCGCTTCCGGTCGCCCGGGGGCAGTTTCGGGACTTTTCGTAGGTTCCGGTCGCCCCGTTATGGGGGCCTCCAGCGTGGCAGATATAGCTCCCGGGCGTCGAGCTTTCGCGGCTTTCGAGGAGCCAGCAGAGGATTCTCGGCGGCTGGTTCTCCGGCCGCTCGCAAGCCCCAATGAAGGGCAGCGGGTCCAGGTGGAGCTGCCTGTGATCGGAGGACGTCTTCGCTTTTCTCTCCGCTTGGACCCCAAATTACTTCCGATCAGTGGGTTTTGGACATCATAACGAGACGGGTATGTTCTCGACTTAGCCCGTCCCGTGCTCGATTCCTTTGTAGCGTCCCCCTGCCGGGGTGTCCGAAAGACCCTTCAAGTCAGACAAACGCTCGATCGTCTTCTCCAGCTGGGGGCAGTCATTCCCGTGCCGCCAGGGGAATATGGTCGGGGAAGGTACTCCATCTATTTCGTGGTGCCAAAGAAGGGTGGCGATCTTCGCCCCATCTTGGATCTCAAAGGTGTGAATCGTTGTCTGCGGATTCCCCACTTTCGGATGGAAACCCTCTGGTCCGTACTAGTCGCCGTCCGCCGGGGCGAGTTTCTCACGTCTCTCGACCTCACGGAGGCTTATCTCCATATCCCTATTCGAGAAGACCAGCAGAAGTATCTTCGCTTCGCGCTGCTGTGGGTCATTTCCAGTTTCAGGCTTTGCCCTTCGGTCTTGCGACCGCGCCGCTAGTCTTCACCAAAGTCATGGTGGTTGTAGCGGCAGCCTTGCGCAAAGAGGGGTACTATTTCATCCCTATCTGGACGATTGGTTGATTCGCGGGAAGTCTCGCGCAGAAAGCTTGACGGCGACGGCGAAAGTCGTGGCGCTCTTGCAGTCTCTCGGCTGGGTGGTCAACCCCCGCAAGAGCCATCTGGTTCCGACGCAGTTTCTCGAATATTTGGGGGTGCAGTTCAAAACGTGCGTGGGATTGGTGTCTCTTCCCGAACGCAGGATATTGGCCCTTCAGTCTCTGGTGCGGCGGTTTCCGAAAGACGCCGGCTCCGTCGGCCTGGCACTACCTGCAGTTGCTGGGGACGATGGCGGCCTCCCTGGAGGTGGTACCTTGGGCACGCTTTCACATGCGTTCGCTCCAGCGAGCCTTGCTCCGTCGCTGGTCCAACCAGTCCGATTCCCTGACCAAACGTCTCCCTTGCCCGCTGGCCGTTCGGAGAGATCTACGTTGGTGGTTGAGTCCCCACCTCGCTTCGAGTGGGGATGCCATTGGAGCAGCCGGCCTGGTTCCGCTCTTAACGGATGCCTGCCTGACGGGCTGGGGCGCACATTTCGAAGGCCATTTCGCTCAGGGTCTCTGGTCTCCGGAGGAGACCGTTTGGTCGATCAATCGTTTGGAACTTCGGGCCGTTCGATTGGCCTTACAACACTTCGAGACCCGGATCTCGTCTCGGGCGGTTCGGGTTCTCTCCGACAATGCGGCAACTGTGGCCTACATCAACCGGCAGGGCGGAACCGGAAGCGTTGGTCTGGAAGCGGAGACTCGGACGTTGTTCAAGTGGGTAGAACCCCGGCTGCCAGCCATCTCGGCGGCGCACATTGCCGGAAAAGACAACGTGACCGCGGACTTTCTCAGCAGAGTTCAGGTGGATCCCGGCGAATGGGAACTCCATCCGAGAGTGTTCGCGCAGCTGGTTCGGCGTTGGGGCCAGCCGGTCATGGACTTGATGGCCACGTTCCGCTCGGCAAAGGCAGCTCGGTTCTACAGTCGTCGGAGAGAGCCGATGTCCGAAGGTCTGGATGCTCTTTTGCAGAATTGGCCCCTCTGTGGGTCTTCTCTACGTTGTTTCCTCCGTGGCCCCTGCTGGGGCGTGTGATTCAGCGTATCGAGGCGCACCGGGGTCGGGTGCTGTTGATAGCGCCGGATTGGCCTCGTCGTCCTTGGTATGCCGATCTCATGAGGCTGGTGGACGATCCCCCGTGGCGGCTTCCTTTGGTTCCGGATCTGTTGTGTCAGGGTCCTCTTCGCATGCCTCAAGTGGGGAGATTCTCTCTTACGGCCTGGCTATTGAAAGGGCTCGGCTGAGAAACGGGGTTATTCCCGTGCGGTCGTGGCGACATTGTTACAAGCGCGCAAACGTTCCACCTCGCTGGCCTATGTACGGGTTTGGCGTATTTTTGAGGACTGGTGCTCTCGGCATCAGATTCGAGCGGCTACAGCCTCTATTCCGATGATACTGGATTTTTTACAAGACGGTTTTTGCTAAAGGTCTGGCCGCCAGTTCTTTGCGGGTTCAATTGGCGGCACTGTCATGTTATCGCGGAAAGGTTCAGGGCGTCTCTTTAGGTGCTCATGCTGATGTCGTTCGTTTCTTGCGGGCTGTTTCTAGATTGCGTCCGGCCCGCAGAGTCTCGGTACCACCTTGGGATCTTAATTTGGTGTTGCGGGCTCTCAGTGCAGCCCCTTTTGAGCCTCTTTCTCGTAGTTCGGTAAAGGATTTGACTCTCAAGACGGTGTTTTTAGTGGCGATTTGTTCGGCACGCCGTATTTCCGAGCTCCAGGCTCTTTCTTGTAGGGAGCCTTTCCTGTCTTTCTCGGCTCAAAAAGTGGTTTTGCAGCCTGTGCCTTCCTTTTTACCTAAGGTGACTTCTCCTTTCCACTTAAACCAGGTAGTGTCCCTTCCGGTATTTTCCGAGTCGGAAGGGCGTGCTTCTGATCGCGATCTAAGTCGGTTGGATCTCAAGAGTTTTGCGACGCTATTTAAAGGTTACCAGCGATTTTCGTAAATCGGACCACTTGTTTGTGCTGTTTGGCGGTCCCCGCAAAGGAGAAGCGGCGGCGAAGGCTTCTATTGCTCGGTGGATTAAAGAGGCGATTGGCTCGGCTATCTGTTAAGCGGTCGGGGTTCCGCCTGTTGGGTTGCGCGCTCATTCTACGAGAGCGCAAGCAACGTCCTGGGCGGAGTTCAGTTTGGTTTCGCCGGTGGATATCTGTAAGGCGGCCACGTGGTCTTCGTTGCACACTTTCAGTAAACATTATCGTCTTGGTGTCTTGGCTGCTAGCGATGCCAGTTTTGGTTCCGCGGTTCTGCGTGCCGGCTGGCAAAATCCCGCCCGTTAGGCTGCTTTGATACATCCCATACGTCGAGGACTAAGCTGGAGGAACGATAAGGAAATAGTAATTATACTTACCTGGTAATTGTAGTTCCTTGAGAGACGACAGCTTAGTCCTCCTGCCTCTCCCTGTCTCATTTCTTTTAGCACGGCACGCCTTGGGTTCAGAGGTCTGTATTCCCAGGTGAGTGTGTTCCCTTGTTTTTCAATCTTTTCGCTCCAATGTTTCTTTGTCTTTTCTTCTCACTCTGCATATGCTGTGGCAGGGGCGGGACATTCCGTCCCTGTTACTTGTGGCCTTTGGCTGCAGTATAAAAAAACAAAAAAACAAATTAGCATAACATACAAGTGGGGCCCTATTAAAGGTTAGCTATGTGTTAAGTTTGCTTTGACAATAGTTCACTGGAGTTCCAGAGATGCCTGGTATGATGGTTCCAGAGGAGCTGAAATCTGATTGGTCCAGTCTTCATGCTGCAGGAGGAGGTGCACTACCCATACGTCGAGGACTAAGCTGTCGTCTCTCAAGGAACTACAATTACCAGGTAAGTGTAATTACTATTTTGCGCAGAATAGCATTCCATCATGTGTGCATGCAACCCAGAAATACCATTCACAGTTCAGCACTTCAGCAGTACTTGTATGATAGACTGTTGTTCTGCAATATTATTTGTGCAGAATTGCTATACGCAGAATAGGATCCCATCATCATCTTTTAACATCTTTGTTAGTGATATAGCGGAAGGGCTGTCGGGTAAGGTTTGCCTCTTTGCGGATGATACCAAAATCTGCAATAGAGTAGACACCCAGGAAGGGGTAGATAACATGAGGAGGGATCTAGCTAAGCTTGAAGAATGGTCTAGAATTTGGCAGCTGGGATTTAATGTTAAAAAATGTAAGGTCATGCATTTGGGCTGCAGCAATCCAAGGGAGCAATACAGTATAGGAGGTGAAGTACTTTTGTCCACTAAAGAAGAGCGGGACCTAGGCGTGGTTGTGTCTGATGATCTTAAAGTAGCTAAACAGGTAGAAAAGGCGACGGCAAAAGCTAGAGGATGCTTGGGTGCATACGGAGAGGAATGGCTAGCAGAAAAAGGAGGTGATAATGCCTCTGTATAAGTCTTTGGTGCGACCTCATTTGGAGTATGGTGTGCAATTCTGGAGACCGCACCTTCAAAAGGATGTGAACAGGATGGAGTCGGTGCAGAGGGTTGCTACCAAAATGATTAATGGGCTTCAT
Organism: Ichthyophis bannanicus; assembly: GCA_033557465.1. Lineage (NCBI taxonomy): Eukaryota > Metazoa > Chordata > Amphibia > Gymnophiona > Ichthyophiidae > Ichthyophis > Ichthyophis bannanicus. The sequence goes on from CM066031.1 coordinate 628,051,554, forward strand.
TATAAAGCATATGAGGACAGACTTAAGGATCTTAATATGTACACTTTAGAGGAAAGGCGGGATAGAGTGATATGATTGAGATGTTTAAATACCTCCGTGGCATAAATGTTCAGGGAGAGAGCCTCTTTCAATTGAAAGCAAGTTCTGCTACGAGGGGACATGGGATGAGGGTGAAGGGAGATAGATTCAGGAGTGATATGCGGAAATATTTCTTTACGGAAAGAGTAGTGGATCCGTGGAATAGTCTCCCAGTGGGGGTGGTGGAGTTGAGGACAGTAACTGAATTCAAGAAAGCATGGGACCAACACAGAGGATCTCTAAAGGTAAAAAGTGGACTGTTGTAGTTGTTGTTATGGAAGGACAGACTAGATAGGCCATGTGGTCTTTTTCGTCGTCATATTTCTATGTTTCTATCATATATGTACTGAAGAAACGGGCATTAACCTCTCACTGGTGCTGACCGCAGAACAACGAGCTCCCCTTTATGCCTCCTCAAACCTTGTGTTAAAACACCAGCGTTGCACTAAGCCTTCTGGTCTTCTGCACACTTTTCTACATCTGCGCTGCATAGCTAATTGCTTTATTGCCATTCATTTAAATGGATTTAAATGTGCTGTTGTTTGCTTGAGGCTTTGCGCACAGAATTTGTTCTTGTATTGGTAGTGCATATAATTGTGCCAAAACTGAGCTAACGTGTATGCAAAGCCTAGCACACTTTTCTGTATTGGCCAGTTTATTTGTACCTGTTGCAATTGAAGGTAAAGTGACTTGGCCAGAGCCACAAGGAGGGTCAGTAGGGTCTGAACCTTAATTTCCCTGCTTCTCCTCTTACTGCATTAACCACATTATGCTCCACAGATTAGTATGTCCTTGGGAACCACCAATAAATAAAATAAAATAGAAAGCCTGAGCAACTTGCCTGTTCATGTCATTTTTCCAGTGCTAGTTATCAATGATGAGTTGGTGTGATACTTCAGAAGCTTATGTAAGAGAGGACCCTTGGCTTTCAGTAGAGCCTTTGACGCCACACACTTACCAAATGGTTGCAAAACAGAGTAAATACAAGATGCATATGGAATCGAGTAGCAAAACTTTCTTGTATTAGGCATTGGCTTTCCTTGATTCCTGTGCCAAGAGAAACTATTTCAAGGGAAAACTTTGGTTGTGTGTGTTGGTAGTTACATTTGACCATTCAGATTTTCCTTATTCATAGATGTATGTGCAAGACAGTGATGAGTCAAAATTTAGATCTGAGTGGTGTGCACTTAGTTAGGGATTAATTTCAGCCAAACAGAACATGCTGTCAGTCCTACCATTTTGTACAGGCTTGAAAACTCTGCCAAAATTATCCCGTATACCTTAATGACTGTTTCCTTTTCGTCCCTCTAGTCCAGTCCCGGAACATCTTTCTGTACTTCCTCCAGCAGCTTTGGAGACTGAAACACGTCATCGCTTTGACACCGGTATAAGTAGGCAAGGACTGCCTCTCCCCGCCAGTAGTTTCAGTCTTCATAGCAGCTGGAGAAGGTGCTGAGCCTAGGGTCTGGGCTCAGGCAGTGGCAAATAAGCAGAGTGGTTTTAAATTGGGGCAGTTTTTCTGGTTGAGAGGCAGCAGGAGCCAGACGTTGCAGTGTAGAGCAGGGCTGCACAGGTTAGATTGCCTCCTCTGTCTCTCTCTCTTCTCTGTCCTCCTGCTTCCGCCCCCCCCTCCACACACGAAAGTGAGCACCGCAATGAGGATCCGGCCTGAAGAGCCTCCCTGCTCCCGATCCCGCGTGAAAGGGTGAGGAGCAGGTGGCAGGCGCAGCCGGCAGCATGTCTGTGGCTGGAGGAGGATCGCGGCAGTGTGTCTCTCCACCCGGAGCCGAAGCCGCCGATTCGGCTGAGCTCTGGTGGTGGATTGAGGCCCCCAGAGTGCAGGAGAACCGCAGTAAGCGTGTGATTTTCAGTTCTGGGGGGGTGGCCACGTGCGAGGAGGCCGGGGAACACGAATCGCAGCGTCTGCTGTGCGATCGGGTTCGGCAGACCTAACTGCGTGGCGTTCGTGCGGGAAGTGCGAGAGCGGACATTTTGTTTATTTTTCTTGTTAGCAGGCTCACAGAAACCATGGGGGAAGAGGCAGGGTCTTCCAGGGGGGGTTGTGGGTCTGGGGTCTCTGGAGGTTTAGGTTAGAGGCCTAATAATAATAATAGAAAAGTGTCTTTTTTTTTTTTTCTTTATTTTCAACCCCCTGAGGGGAAGGAGTGTTTGACAACCGAGGGGTGTCTGGAGGCTCCTGGTGACTGATTTCCGTGGGCATCGGGCTCAGAAATAGCATGCCGGCTAGGCCTCGATGCTTAGTGTGTGGCACGAGGCGAAGCTCGGTCCTAGAGTCGGGGGTTTGTGGAGGCTACGCCCAGGAAGCGGCATTGATGGAGCAGGCACTAGAGGGAGGACAGGGGGGCAGGGAGTTCTGTCCCAGAGTCAGGATGATGTTCTGCCTCCATCCCTGGTCCCCTCAGAGCCCGTGGCCAGGCCGTCTACGGCAGGGGGACAGTCTCTTCCGCCGGGACAGGGTCCAGCGGGGGGGCAGCCCATTGTCCCTCCGGATTTCTCTTTACTAATGCAACAGGCGTTCTCTTCTGCAGCCCAGTATGGCCACGCTGCCTGCCAGTGTACAGGGGGAGAAACGCCTGGGGAGCCCGCTGGGGCCGGAGTCTACTGGCACCTCTGCTAAGAGAAGTAAGGGTGCAGGAGGAGAGATGTTAGCGGCTACTCCCTCAGAGGATCTGGAGGGGGATCTTGAGGAGGATTCGGTAGAGGAGTTAGAAGAGGGCGAGCTGCCTGATGCGGAACAGCAGGCTAGAGTAGTCAGGGTGTTTAGGCGAGAAGAGTTGCCAGCGCTGATTACCGAGACCCTCAAAGCGCTTAATATGCCGGCCGCGGTTCCAGCAACGGATGAGGCATTAGAGGATCCGCTGTTACAGGCCGTACGTACGACACAGCGGGTATTTCCTATTCATAGATCGATGCGGCAGTGTCGGCGGTTACAAAGAAGACGATAAGGGAGTTGTTGCTGGAGTGTGAAGGAGGTGTGCTTGCCCTGTCGAGGGCTGCTGGATCATCGAGACTGTGCTGCTGATGCTACGGTCCCATTGCAGGCACTCCCGGGGCAGGTTGCTCCTGGAGGGGCCCTTGGTGGACTTTAAATCTTTCCCCGAGCAACCCCTGCGCGGAGTTGTTGCTGGAGTGTGAAGGAGGTGTTCTTGCCCTGTTGAGGGCTGTGGATCATCGAGACTGTGCTGCCGACGCTGCGGTCCCATTGCAGGTACTCCCGGGGCAGCCTGCTCTTCGAGGGGCCTTTCTTCCTTTTAATTTGTCTCTTTTTCTCTGCGACCGCGGGGTGTGTTCTGAAGGGGCATATCTAAAGGGGCAGGTTCTGCCCCTTAGACGCCCCTTTGACGTCACTGCGGCATCACTGCAGCGTTTGTACGTTTAAGGTCCCTGGAGGTTCGGAGCAGAGTAGTTGCTGCAAGTATTGGTATTTCTTCTGCCTTTATTATTGTTTGATAAGGTTTCCTGTTCTCTGCTTGTTGTTAATTATGGGTAAGAGGAAAGCTAAGCTGCAGAATAAATTCCAGATGGCTGATGCCGGTAGTTTTAAACCGGTTGGCCCTCTGGATAAACATTTTGCTTTGGTTCCTTTAGTGCAGTCTTCCCCTGAGGGGGCATCTTTAAGCCCAGAGGGAGATCCCCTCCTCCCTGTCCTGTTCTTGTTACACTTTCAGTATCTGGAGTGACCTCTGAGTCTGTAAAGAAGGAGAAAATTGTGATTACTTTGCCTACTCTGGTTCAGATGACAGCTTTGGAGGGTTCTCCGGAGCTTCCAGCTCTTTCTCCGGAAGCAGAGGTTACCTTAAAGGATTTGTGGGGGGCCTTGAAATGTATCGATACCAAGATTTCCTTTGCTGTTGGTTCCCTTAGTACTTTCTCTCATGAAACTGCGGTAGCCTTACAACAGTTTGATGAGAAGGTTGCTATGTTGGATAAAGCGGTGGTTAAATTGGAATCTCAGGTGCTTCCTCTTCAGTCTATCAATGTGATGGGAATAAAAGATTCTCTAATCTTGCATTCTAAAATGGAAGCGCTAGAAAATTCCATGCGGGTTTGTAATTTACGCTTTCTGAATTTCCCTCAATCTTCTCTTTTGTCTCCTAAAATTCTTCTTGATAAGTACTTAAGAGATCCTTGCCATATCCGATGATGATGAAGGTTTACAGATTTATTATATCCCCTCCAGTTCCAAAATGATAAATTCTGCGGATGGGGAGCTGGATATAATTGTTCTTTCTATGGCTAATCTTACTGCATTCTTGGAGGATTCCTCGGATACTATAAATGTTCGTTCCACTTGTTGGTTACCTTTTCATCTGTTTTGGTGAAGCAGCGAATTTTGAAAGCTTTCTTTAAGGTTAAGTCAGCTTTATTTTGTGGACAATCGGTCAATATTTTCCCGGATGTCTCCCGTAGCACCCAATTGCGACGTATGCAATTTTTATCTTTTAAGTCACGTGTTTTGGCCTTGGGTGCTACCTTTTATTTACATTTCCCTTGCAAATGCATCATTAATTTTTATGGTGCTTCTTATGTTTTTCTTGAAGTGACCCATCTGGAAAAATATTTGACTGACAGGGAGGGTCTAGTAGGGATAGGTAGTGATGATCAAAATACCTCTTAAATTGTGGTCAAATTTATGACCTTGATTTCTTTTTTTAAATTGTATTTTTGTTCTGATGTTGTGCAATTAACTCTCATGATGTGGACTATATTCTCCAATATTTCTTATATTCTGTTTTGATCACTTCGGTGTATATATTTCCTGTTTGACCGGAGTTGTTTCCTTTATTGTCTGGTTATTGTATATGACTAAAATTTCAAAAAGCTACGGTAGAAAGGCCGGCTTCCCTTAAGGATGGTTAGGATAGGAAGTTAGATACTTTTGTTGAAGCAAGTGTTTGACATAAGCGCTCTGTCCTTGCAGGCCTCGATCGCGGGGGCGTTAAGTCTCACAGGCTGGGGAGCGCATTTCGAAGGACGACTTGCGCAGGGGCAGTGGTCGGTGCTGGAGAAGGGGTGGTAGATCAACAGGCTGAAGATGAGGGCGGTGTATTTGGCCTTGTTAGAGTTCCAGTCATGCCTGGGTCGATTGGCGGTTTGGGGTGCACCACGACAATGCGACCACGACAATGCGACCACAGTAGCCTACATCAACCGGCAAGGCGGCACGGGGAGTGCGGCGTTGGAGGCAGAAGCAAGTTAGCTGTTAGCATGGGCCAAACTAAATCTGTTGGCCATCTCCACTCAGCATGTAGCAGGGGTGGACAATGTAGAGGCAGATTATTTGAGTCATCGCAAGGTGGATCCAGGGGAATGGGCGCTCCACCCGGACGCGTTTGCACTAATAACTCAGCGCTGGGGAACACCGATTATGGATATGATGGCGACCTTCGAGTCGGCGAAGACAGCTCGGTTTTACAGCAGACGATGAGAGAATTCGGAGGGTCTCGACGCATTGATGCAGAGGTGGCCTGTCGAGGGTCTCCTCTACGTTTTTCCGCCTTGGGTGCTCATTGGACGGGTGGTGCAGCACATAGAGCGTCACTGGGGTCTAGTGATTCTGGTGGTGCTGGACTGACCAAGAAGGCCGTGGTATGCGGATCTGGTTCGTCTACTTGTAGACAATCCGTGGCGGCTCCCGTAGCGGAAGGATCTGTTGCTTCAGGGGTCGCTTCGCATGCTGCAGGTGAATCAATTCTCACTTACGGCTTGGCTCTTGAAAGGGTGAGGATGAAAACCAAAGGTTATTCGGCGGCAGTCATTTCTACTTTGCTGAAGGCGAGGCGCAATTCTACCTCCTTAGCTTATGTGCGGGTCTGGCGCATTTTTGAGGCCTGGTGTGCGGACAGGCGGGTACAACCCTCAGCGGCGTCTATTTTGCAGATCCTTTCGTTTTTGCAGGATGGCTTCAAAAAAGGACTGGCGGCCAGTTCTTTGCGGGTGCAGTTAGTGGCGATCTCATGCTACCGAGGTAAGGTTCAAGGAGAGGTGTTTGGGTGCGCACGCGGATGTGAAGAGCTTTTTTTACGGGCCATGCTGCTCCTGAGGCCTCCTCACCGGTGCTCGGTTCCTCCATGGGACCTGAATCCAGTTTTGGCTCCTTTTGAGCCGTTAGGTAAGGAATCCCTGAAGGATTTGACATTAAAGACTATTGGTGGCCATCTGTTCAGCTCGCAGGATTTCGGAATTGCAAGCTTTGTCGTGTAAGGAACTGTTCCTGTCGTTTTCGGATCAGAAGGTGGTGCTGAGGATGGTTCCCGCGTTCTTACCCAAGGTAGTTTCAGTTTTTCATGTTAATCAGACGGTGTCGTTACCAGTGTTCTCTGGAGAGGACGCCGACTCATTGGAAGGTAGATTACGTCTTTTGGATGTTCGGCGGTCTCTGAAGCGGTACCTTGGCAGGTCAGCAACCTTCCATAAGTCTGATCGTATATTTGTGGTGTTCGGAGGTCCGCAGAAAGGGGAGGCTGCGACTAAAGCATCAATTTCCAGATGGTTGAAGGAAACCATTGCAGCGGCATATATTTTGAAGAGTAAGGTGTATCTCTAGGAACAAGCAGGAATGAGTCTTCACATATGGGTATGTCGGTACTGACGGAGCCTGCGCGGGAACGCTCCCCAGCATCCAATCATAAAGCTTTTGGGAGCATCCCTCAGTGCCTGTGTGCTGCCTTCCCGCCTTTCCAACTGTCTCTCCTCAGTTTTCATTTTTCCGCAGAGCCGGCAGGACGTCCTCCTGTCACCGCAGAAAATTTGTTTTTTCTTCTTTGTTTTCTTGTGGTCGCGGCTGTCTCCCCGACTCCACCGGTATCGCCGGTGTTTTTTCTTTTCTTTTTATTTAATCCAGAGAATTTTTTCCCCTCCGTTTCAGTTTTAAACTTTTGGGCCTTAAAGGCCTCTCCATTATGGAGCTGCCACCTTCTTTTCCTAAGAAGTGCCTTAACTGTGGCAGTACAGTATTTATTTTAGACTCCAGGTTCTGGTGTCTAACCTGTTTGGGTCCTGACCATTTTCCTCCGGAGCCATTAGACTACAATATTGTGAGAAGAGATTTTCCATTTCGAGTTTCCCTCGATACCGAGTTCCCTTCCAGTGGCAGGGCACCAACCATTTCTTCTTCTCTACAGGATCAGGTAACCCACAAACAGTCTGTTAAGACTAGCCAATCCTTGAGTGGTAGGTCTCATGCACAGCATGATGACGGCTCCGGCCTTGCCCTCAAGGGTCCATTGGCTTCAAAACCCCGGCGGGAGTCTTTGGTCTCCAAAGCCTCTCAGGGGTTTCAGGTTGTTCCTGGGGCTCACCCCTCACAGAACATACCTGAGCCATGCTCGGTGGTGGCATCCGCTTCGAGCGGTACCGATACCCCGGCATCGGCACTGGTGTTGAGAGATCCACTCCTCACCAGGGATTGTCATCTGGTTTTCTCAGTACCTTCGAGACCGGTCGATACATCCCAGATTGACTTTCCAGTATCGGCATCACCGCCGATACTACCACCGACGTCGGTACCTTCTAGACATGCATCGATAGACTCGCTTCCTTCGATGCCGAGTCTGGAATCGATTTCCAGTCTCGAAGACTGGGTACCGACACGTCTCAGATCCGACGCTTACCGGTTCCGGATGCTCGGTACCGAGGGTAATTACCAAAGGCCTTCGGTTTCCTCGGTACCACTTGAGCAGCCTCCGATGACTGCTTCGATGTCGGTATCGCCTTCGATTCCGGCACAGCTACAGGTATCGGTATCTGTGCCGGTACCTGCAGTAACATCGGGGCCAGCTCCTTCCATGCTTCTTTCACCAGGGTCGCTCCTTTCTATACCTAGTTTGGAGTCGATACCTGGCATGGACGATGCAGTACTGACTGTCTCACGTCATGACCTCCAGTACCAGCATCCATCCCTTAGGGATCCTTTTCTGCACCGGGCAGGATCTTCTATTCCTACATTCTCAAGTACCTACTCCGGTGCTCAGGCTAGTTCTTCAGATCTAGCCTGTCCAGGGACGGTTCCCATTGGAGATCCTTCTTTTCAGAATTTTCTCCTGGATATAGCAGCATCCCTTGCTATTCCTACCCCTGGCTATGATCCTGCACAAGGCTCTCTTTTTTTTCTGGAGAAAAGGAAAATATAATACTTCCTTTACATCTCTCCTTGCAGGATCTTCTAAGAATGTGGGAAGCACCTTTAAGGGTTTCCCCACCTTCTAGAGCAACTGATCTTCTGTATCAGGTGCCCCCCTCTCCAGGGTTTCAAAAGACTCAACTTCCCCATCATTCCATTGTGGTGGAATCAGCAATGAGGAAAGTGAAAAGTAAGAAGAAGCACTCTTCTTACCCACCAGGTCGTGAGTCTAGAACACTGGATGCCTTTGGACGTCAAACCTTCCAAACATCTATGCTGTCAACAAGGATTCTCTCATATATTTTTTATATGAGTCTATCCCTTCAGGAGGTCACAAAGAAATTATATCTTTTAACTCCTTTTCTATCAGAGCCCAAGACTGCAGACTATTCCTTACTACTTAGTCATAGTCAAAATATCTCTTGGTTTCTTACTCGTGCTTCCCTAGACTCCTTTGAGTCTGTTAGCAGAACCTCTGCTATAGCCATAGGAGCACGACGTAGAGCCTGGCTCCAAGCTTCAGACTTGAACAAATGGGCACAACAAAGACTGGGTAATACTCCTTGCACTGGAGAAAATCTCTTCAATAAGGAGTCTTTACATCAGGTTGCTCAGTGCTCCACTGACTTCCCTGTTTCTGAAGGCTATCCTAAGCCTTCTCCTTCCCCAGTAGGTAGGAAATGCCCTACCAAACCTTCTTTCCCTAGGAGGAAGAGGTTTTACTCTTCTCCTGCCCATCATACAGATGTTCCCAAGCAGGGGAAACCTCGCCCTGGTCTGAAGAGTCCAAACTCTAGCCAGGCTGAATAAACCCAGCAACCATAGGGTTCTGATTAATCTCTTTATAACCTACAGTTGACTTATTTTCAGCAGATGTTTTTCACTGTTTTTCATTCAAAACTCTACACATGGATTCCTATTCTCAGGACATCCATTTGCTCTTCGATATGCTGAGCTGTCAGGATGTTCATGTTTATGGGTCACAGGTTTTTCCTCCTCTTCCTGACAAGAAGAGAGGTTTAACATCTATCACATGGTAGTTTTTCTGTACCAACATGAATTTCTTCCTTCCAGGGACTTACCATATGGTAAGTCATTCTTCAGCTCTTGTATCTCTACCCTCTTTTCCAGGTTTTCCCCTGTAAGAGTGGTACCATACCACTGAAAGACTTTCTTAGCCTTCTTGTCTTTCTTTCCACTGTGGAGTTTTTTCTCTCGAGTAAACTCCCTTCTTTTGTCTGGGCAGCTCATCAGACAGGGACAGGATTTTCTCTCCTGTTTCAGTCTGTTCTCTTTGTTTGACACAGAAAGATTCTCTCTGCTGTCCTATTCAATAGCTGCCCATGCAGGAGTTCCAGTGATTTGACTACTGGTACTTTTTTCCACAAGTTCCAGTCTTGTCTTCCACTACTTTCTGTCTGGCCTTAGTAGTGATTCCAAGACAGTACTTACATCTTTCTTGGATAGTCCTTATCACTACAGGCTTATCACACTATCTTCTATTCTTGCCATCTCCAATCCTTTGGGTTTGGCAGCATAGTTGACGTGGCTGCTGTTTTTTTCCAACAGCCAGTTCTATCTCCCAATTCTCCTGCATAATGCTCTCTGCAATCCTACAGAGAAGCTTTCCACTATGGGCCCTTGCTAGAGAGCATGGTTTTTTTTCTCTAATGACTATCCATCATGGTTGAAAAAGGCTTCCTCTGTCATGCCCCATGACTGTGAGGGTTCTTCACACCCTACTATCTCCTTTTAAAACAAAGGACATAAGCCTTCTCTACGTGAAAGTCTAAAGAGTTCTCCAATTCCTACATGGAATATGCTCTTTTTTTACTTGTAGCTTGTCCTCATGGTATCCTAATCCTTCATGGACAGCACATATTAAACTAAAGCATGATACCCCTTTTTGTCCCTCAAGTGGGTCATCCGGGTATCTCATTCTATGCGTTTCTGTCCATTTACCATGCTAGAGTTCTGCAGCACTCAGGACTTGCTATTTACAGACTGATATTATCCTCTGTTTTTTCACGTAACCATCTGGGTTATTTCACTGGATAGCATTCCTGCACCATTATAACCCTGGGGAATAGATTCTCTTTATATCTTCTCAAGTAGGTTCCACCTTCTTGTTCTTAGATGAATCTTTCCTCTTCACATCTTCCATGTGAATGTCCTAATATGCATAGCTCTGTCTGCTTATCTGCAGGCATCTATCTATATATCTATCTATCTATATCTCTATATCTCTATATCTATATATGTCTGTCAGCTGCGTGTGCATATGTTATGCCCTTCTAGATCTCAGTATGTATGTGTGTGTGTGTGTGTGTGTGTGTGTGTATCTGTCGAGATACTTTATTATAGGTAGATATGTATTTACACACTTATCTCCCTAACTGTCTATGCTCATAAAGGTGTTCCCTTCCTATATGTTCCAGACCGTGGACTTTGCCCATGTTCATGCTGTTTCACAGTATTTTTGGGGTATTATGCACACAACCACTGCAGTGGTACTGACAGCTCCTACTATAACCCTAGGTTTAAGTATCCCTGAAGCTGCATGCTCCAATATCTTCCTACCTCTCACCAGTTAGGAAAGACATGGTGGATCTTCAGTAGATCTGAGGTTTCAGCTCCTCAGACACCAGTCCTTTCTTTGGGAATACGGGGTTTTTTTTCCCATATCCTTCTTCCCTCAAGGACAAGGCCAGTTTTGTCCAAATCGGTCAGTCTTCCTCTTTTGCTCCTCACTGTGAATAACTCTGTAGCCAAAAGAGTTTTCAGCTTTTTCCATAAATCTTCCCACTAAAGACCTACCATTTTTGTACTACCCCAGTTAAATCCTGGGGTCACCTGTCACTTCCAGATTTTGACCTTCACCTTCACTTCTGTGAGGTCACCTTGAAGATTCCTCTACTGGATCCCCAGTAGACTCCATCAGCCTCTCTACTTCCTGCAATCCAGTAGGTGAGGTTTATATTGCAATTGTTAATTTCAATATATTTCATGATAATTGTCATACATACAAGGACTCCTTGCCTGTAGTCCTATCTTACGTTAGCTGTTTTCTACAGCTCCTCTCTTTTTCAACTCCTACCCTCCATCCTCAGGATGCCTGGCCATATGAGGTATAGCATGTTTCAATCTCCAACATGCTAGGGCTCCAGGCATCTTAGCTTGGGAGTCCCCCCCATATGTGAAGACTCATTCCTGCTTGTTCCTGGAGATAGCACAGTTACTTACCTGTAACAGGTGATCTCTGGGAACAGCAGGAATAAGTCTTCACAACCCACCCACCTCCCCTAGGAGTTGTATCTCTCTATCTATCTTTCCTTTCCTCTTTCTCTCTCTCTTTGTCTCAGCTATAAAACTCAACTGAGGAGAGACAGTTGGAAAGGCGGGAAGGCAGCACGCAGGCGCTGAGGGATGCTCCCAAAAGCTTTGATTGGACGCTGGGGAGCGTTCCTGCGCAGGCTCCGTCGGTACCGACGAACCCATATGTGAAGACTTATTCCTGCTGTTCCCAGAGATCACCTGTTACAGGTAAGTAACTGTGCTTTACGGAGGGTCTCAGAGCTCATTCGACTAGAGCGCAGGCGGCTTCCTGGGTGGAATTTAGCTTGGTGCCGGCTGTGGAGATTTGTAAGGCGGCAACCTGGTCATCCTTAAATTCGTTTGTCAAGCATTATAGGCTGGATGTGCAAGCGGCAAGTAATGTGCTGTTTGGGTCAGTAGTTTTTCAGGCTGCTCTTGCAGGGCCCTCCCGTTGATATTTACTGCTCTGTTACATCCTCAGATGTTCTGGGACTGGACTAGAGGGATGAAAAGGAAGGTGAAATTAGACTTACCTGCTAATTGTTGTTCCTTGAGGAACTCTAGTCCAGTCCTGGATCTCACCCAGGGTGGTGGTCCAGGTTTTGAGTCAGCCTGAAGTCCTTGCAGAGCACAAGGGACATAAGAAGGAGTTTCAGGAAGGCATCGTTTTTTCAGTTCACATGGGGGGCTCTCTCTCTTTAAGATTTCTATTCTTGGGCAGAGAGATGGCAACTTCCTATGCAGTAATTCGTTTTTTCGCGGAAGGTCCTCTTGCAGGGGAGCTTCTCTTAGGTGTAAGAATGTTAGCGAAGGCGTTGAGGTTTCACAGTTATGTTTAAAAAAAATTAGAAGAAACAAGAGGGCAAGAAAGATTAAATTTAACTAATTTGTTGCTCTGCTGAGTCTGCTTTGTCAACTGGCGGGGAGAGGCGGTCCTTGCCTACTTATACCGGTGTCAAAGCGATGACGTGTGTCAGTCTCCAAAGCTGCTGGAGGAGGTACAGAACTCAGATGTTCCGGGACTGGACTAGAGTTCCTCGAGGAACAACAATTAGCAGGTAAGTCTAATTTCACCTTTCTAATAGCAAACTAAATTATAAAAATTGGTTCTTATACTTCTGGTTGCAGAGAGATAGACTGTGCACTTATCCCTTCTGACTGTTGAACCCTTTCTCTCAGGGCCTGCCCTCCTTCAATGAACCTGGATTCTTTTAGTTAATTATCTGAAACCTTCTAACAGGAAGGAAAAGAACAAGAGACACAATTATTTATTTTATTATTCCAGAGCTCTGTAAGGAAGGATCAGGGTGCCAAAAGCAGGCCTTTCCATCTGAGTTCCTTCAAAGATATCAGCAGATTCTATTTCAGAATTGTACTTTTGTAATATGAATATCACCAGATGTTAATTAAAAATTAACTGTGTTAGCTGATACTTCTCAATAAAAGCTGGAACTCTGACTGAAAAAATCGTTGAAGGAACTCAGATGGAAAGGCCTGCTATTGGCGCCCTGATCCTTCCTTACAGAGCTCTGGAATAATTAAATAAATAATTGTGTCTGTTGTTGTTTTTCCTTCCTGTTAGAAGGTTTCAGATAATTAACTAAAAGAATCCAGGTTCATTGAAGGAGGGCAGGCCCTGAGAGAAAGGGTTCAACAGTTTTGCCGTGACTCGGATTATCTGTCCTTCAAGCAGGAACGAAAAAGAAGAAAGGACACGGGCATTTTTGTCATGAGTATTGATTGGCAGGTGTCTGTCGTGTGTTGTAATTACAATGGGCAATAAGGCAGTAAAATTAAACAGAAAACTCAGATAAGTGGGGCGATAAAGCTCGTGAGATGGGGCTGAAAAAAGAAAGCCCTAATTATGAAATGAGGCGCAGGTTTGGGGATAGCGCCTTAGATTATGTGACCCGATGGCATTCAGTGACTGCCAGTAACCCTAATTTGCAGTTCCCGCTTGGTGGAACGTTCCAGGAGGACAAATTGAGGTGGTTACAGTATGAGATGGCCTTTGAGGATTTAGGGCAACCTCATACCAGTCATGAATGGGTCGTATATGGTTGGTGGCAAGCCAAGGCTACAGAACAAGCCCAAAAAGAAGCCACTTCTGTGTTTGAAAAATTTAAAGATCAAGTATTTAGAATAGAGGAACAAATATGTGTTTTGACTAAACAGATAGAAGCTGACAGTAAGACTGGTAGTTCTGACAGTGAAAAATTAAAAAGCTGTGTTCCTAGTACTGTTGCTACGGCTCCTCCGGCTTATGAGGAGGAGTTCACTGCATTGGCTGTATCACTAACTAGGAATAGTGCTGCAGCATCGGCATCCCACCAAGATCAGGAGGTGTGTCTCATCCAATTGGATGATAACGCTAATATTGCAGTTTAGCTTGTGAATTCCCATAAGCATATGTTTCACCTATAGCTAGCTAACTTTACAGTCCTGTTTCATGATTTTCTGTAGATTCACTACTAGTACCTATGTCCATTATTCCATATGTAGATTCACTGTCATTGTCCACGTCTAAATCCAAATTGCCATAGACAGGGTGATCCATAGTTGTATAGGTTATTTTATTATATGATAACTCATCAATTTCTTTTATATTTATTTATTTATTTATTTACATTCTCTTATATACCGCGCTATTCTGCATCAGTGCGGTTTACATTGAAAAAAACTGAAATTACATTGAACAGGGCATTATAACTTGGAGATAACTATTTTACAGGGAACATGGGCTATGGAGGGTTAAGTGGCTTGCCCAAGACCACAAGGAGCACCTGTGGGACTAGAAACCCCAGACCTTCCGGCCCAAGGTTGCTGTCCTCTAGTGGGATTTGAACCCCCGACCTTCCGGCCTGAAGTACCTTGCCCCAACCACTAGGCCACTCCTCCACTCCAGTTTAGTTTTAGAGCCTGGGTTGAGTTGCCCTTTTCCACACTGACAATTCCTAATATGTCCCAGAGCAATTTGTGTTTGAAGAGAGAATGTTTTCACTCTTCCCCATGCCTCCATGGTAGAATGACACTTAGAGGATGCAGTTTGTACTCAAAGGAGAAAGCAGATTGAAAAAACAGTCTACCCAGACAGAGGTCTAAAATGTATACAATTTCAGGAAATCAAATATTAAACTGTAATGAGGGTAAAACTCCTGGATCTGCAAATCACCATCAAAAAAGAAATTCATGAAACACTAATCCATGATCTTTGCAATCCAACATGCTGAGAGAAGACGACAAACTTTTTAAAAAGTGATCTGTCTTGCATACTGAACTAAACTTAAATAAAATTGCTGGCTTTTAATAACTGAGTAGCTGAAAGGGCCCATTGGAAATAACTAGCAAGAAAAGCAGAGATGCACCTAGACTCGCTGCCCCAACTTCCTCACATTTTCTCTTCTAGATCATCATGCACACTTAGGGGCTTGTTTACAAAGCCGCGGTAGCGATTCGCGATCGTTATCGGAGCTGCGGCCCCATTGAAACGATCGCGAATCGCTACCGCGGCTTTGTAAACAAGCCCCTTAGTCTCCGAGTGTCTCTCTGTATATGGTTAATATGCGCTACCTTCCTTTAGTGCTGTTTGTTGACTAGGCCCATGGGAAATACATTAATCTGTCAAATCTCCATATCTCCATCAATATCCGATTGGAAAACTGTGAGATCAGCCAAAGGAGACAGAATCCATTGCATGGCCCCTGAAAAATAGCATGACTGATGAAGACCAGCACACAATCATTGGCTAATTGTATGTAGAAGATGGCAAGGAAAACCTCTTCATGAAAGAATCTTGTTGATTTCCTTCTAGGTCTCTCTTGCAGAACGTTTACAGCTACTGCTGGAAACGTTTCAAGTGGAAGCCATTGTCCTAGAAGCCATCCCTGTCCCGCTGCAGCTCCCTGTTGTTGTGGTATGTTACTGGGTCCGTCACTGTGAACCAAAAGTTAAACTTCATCACTTCCAAGCATTGCTGATGGGATTTGTATGTGGGGAGTTACACCGGCTAACATTCAGCCCAGGTAAGCATCTTAAGACCATTTAAACAAGAAGCGAATAGTTTTTTTGGCAGACTGAATCAGTGCAATTTGTCCCAACCTCTTTGGGAGGGTTCAGATGCCACCATTTTTCAAGATGGCAACACGGAGGCAGGAGTGAAGTGAGCATTATTCCTGCTTCTCAACTTAGAGGTGCATGGGTGATGAGGTCATGGGGTAAGGGAAGGAGGCCCACAGGCCACCAGGGACTTCTGTAGGGTTGGGGCACCAGTGTTATGTGGGGTTGGGCGGTGGGGACTCCAGGGGGGCCCACTTGGGCCACTTTGGTGATCTGAGGTGAAGTGCAGGTTTTTTTTACATTGGAAGTGTGCTACAGAAGAAGTTTATTATGTGTCAGTTTGCATGTATTTTGCATGCCATCTATACTACCCTTTGGAGTAAGATTAGCAAGGAAACATCAAGAGTAAACCACTGGGCTAACTGAGTAGTGCAGCTACTTCATTAGCCCCTTAGATTATAAGCATTCAGAGACACACAAATATTTTACTGTACCTGAAAATAAGTCACCTTGAACTACTACTAAAAAAGGTGTAAGCTAAATCTAAACACACACAGGCAGTTTAATATTTTAAAGTGTGATGCCCAATTTTGTGATTTTTAGAAGATTGTTCTGGGCGGGAATGGTGTTTGGGTGATCATAATTGTTGAGTTTAGTTATAAAAATCTCAGGGTAGAGGCCAGTGGGCCTGCAAGTTAATGAGGGGGGGGGGGGGGTTGCAAGGCTGAGGATGCCCAATACCCTTGTATCGTTCTTGATCTTAAAGCAGTTGTCTTCATGAAACTTCCAGGCTACTTTTCCCTTTCTATTTCAGGGTATACTTTGAAGCCTGAAGGGTTGATGACCTTTATCCAGCTTCTGACATTTTTCTTTATAGTGGCCCTTAATTTCTGGCAGTACTACTTGTGGTGGTGCTGCTGCTGTCTGGTCTTATCATGGACAGGTTTAGATCTTCCAAAGGACACTCCTTTTAAAACACCATTTCTTTGAAAGGGAGTCCACTTAGGGCTTCAAGGGCCTCACTAGGGGGCGCCACACTCCGGGAAGTATGCCACAGTTATTCTCCTTGAACAAGCAGGAAGTCAGTTCTCACATATGGGTGACGTTAGCGCTGATGGAGCCCACATGGAGCATTTCCCCAACTTTCAAAGAAAGTCTTTGGGACATGCTACCACGCATGCGTGGTCCTCTTCCCACCCAAGGGTGCCATCTTGCTCAGTCGTCTTTTTTCCATGGAACCCAATGGACGTCTGTCCTGTTTCCCCAGAAAAATCCTTGCTGATTATCCTTAAAAGTTAGCTTTCCCAGTTTACTTACCGGTTCCTCTTCCCACCTCGAGTTGGTGCCAATCTCTCTGCTATTCTTGGCCCCCTTCTCCTTCTTTTGATCGAGACTTGCCTCAACCGGCATTCATGCCATTTTTCACCCAGGGGTCGTCAACCCCATTTGGGTGCTCCCCACCATGTCCCCTGTTGGATTCAAAAACTATGTGCTGCCTGGGACCGGACCATGACATCACCTCCTGTGACCTGTGCCAGGCTATGATGCCTAAGACCAACAAAAAGAGTTCGGAGTTGCAGGAAAAACTGTTCCCCAGGTCCGACTCGGTTCCGCCCTCCCTGACGTCATGCTTCAAGTCTAGCACTTCCGTGAGGTCCGAGCATCCTCTGAGTCCCGTGGCAGTGGTTCAGCCGAGAAGACCTTGGACCCAGAGAAAAAGAAGGAAAGGTCCTTGAAGTCCGCCGAGGTTGCAGCAGAGAAACCTGGTAAAACCGCCCGGAGGGACTCAAATGGCTCAGAGAAGCACCCTACCAAGGTCCTCAAGAAGGATTCCTTGGCTGCAGGAGACTGTAAAAGGTCATAGTCCTTGTCGAGGACACACTCGCAAGAGCGCTGGTGCTGGGCCCAAGATCCTTGGTGCCTGTGCCGAAAGCTGCGGAGCTGTCTGACTTGGAAACCAGAATGGCAGCCCTGGAGCAGAACATTACTACTATCCTGGCCCTGTAGCAGGCAATGATGGCTGATTTGTCCGCATCATCTGCCCCGACGACTGGGCCCCCGACTGCGGAGGAGTCCCTGGTCGTTGAGCTGAGCTCCAAGCGCCACCTGCCTTGGGTAAGCCCTCGGCACCAGTCGAGGTCCCAGTCCCGTTTCCGTTCCCATTGCACGGGTTTTCGATCCTCCCCGGCTAGTTTCCGTGATTTGGATCCCAGGTCCCCTGGAGGCTACTGACCTCCTCGGTGCCGGCCTCAAGACAATGAGTTGCAGGGCCTCGGACTCGTCACCACTCAACTCTGAGTGGGAGACCGACGACAAGGCATCCCTGGAAACTAAATGGCACTGAGATATTCCCTTGGACCTGGTGCCCCGGCATCGTGCTTCTCCGAAGGATGTGGCCTTCCATGACTTTGTCAAGGACATGGTCAGAGCCCTCTCGGTGCAGACCGAGGCAGAGGAAGACCTGTGCACTGAGGAGCTGGCGATCTTCCGATCCACCCAAGGAAACCCTCACGGTGCCTGGGCAGCCAATCCTCGAGTGGCTACTACTCAGAATGTGGAGACCCTGGCGTCTGTACCGGTGGTGAGCTGGTGTCTTGACACCATGTACCGCGTCCAGAAAGGGCCGGGGTTCCATAAACCCTAACTCCCACATATCTCCATGGTGGTCAAGTCGACCATGCAAAAACGTAAGAGTCAAAAAATCCACTCCTCTGTTCTCCCCCTCCCCCCCCCCCCCCGGCAGCGAGACCAGAGCCCATGACGCCCTTGGGCGCAAGTGTTACCAGGGCTCTATGCTGGGGTGCCGAATCCAAGCCTCTGAATTCTACATAGGTATTGTGATAAGGAAGCTTATCATAGCTCAGGTAGGAGCTATAGAAAAGATGATGTGACTCTGAACAAGCAACCTGTCAGTTCTGGTAGAAGTGAGAAAACAGAGTTTTCACATAAAAGACTACCAGTCCCAGAATGCACCAGGTTTCCAGCAGCCATGAGAGGGGCTGAAGTGAGAGAATGTGTGTGCAATCAAGAGAGCTATGAGGTAATCCCTAAGCACTCATCTCAAAGGGCAGGGCCTGATTCAACACAGCTGCGCTGTGTTAGGGAGCAGCACACATTAGGACAGAATAAGAATAGAGCTTATTCTTCAGATAAGTTACTACAAGCTCCAGCCCAGCTTCAGGGAGAGCTTCAGCTACAGAGGGAGGAAGAGATACAGAGACAGCAACGGCTACGAGCTCAAGCACCAGTATCACCTGGAGAAACAGAAGCCAAGCCAAGCAGATAGAGAGAGAAGGAAACTCTCTGGAAGGAAGAGAAGAAAGGCCATTGGAAGGTCTGGGAGATTCCAAGGCAGTACTCATACTGGGAGGTATTCCAAAAGCCAGCAGAGTCCATTGGACTGGATTCAGCCAGAGGAATGGAGTGGCAGAGATAGGAATCACCAGTGGCTACCTGGAAGAGAGAAGACTGTATGTGGAAGGGACTTTCAGACCAAGGCCAGAAGGTATGTGAGAGGAGATCCAGTGTCCAGGGATCAAGATTGGAAGGCTGGACATCAGAATTGGGTTACATATTGGCCAGGCTATACAGAGAGGAATAATGATAGCAGGAGAGGCTCAGGTATGAACACTGATCCAGACCCTATCTAT
Organism: Ichthyophis bannanicus; assembly: GCA_033557465.1. Classification (NCBI taxonomy): domain Eukaryota; kingdom Metazoa; phylum Chordata; class Amphibia; order Gymnophiona; family Ichthyophiidae; genus Ichthyophis; species Ichthyophis bannanicus. The sequence continues at coordinate 628,070,796 of CM066031.1, forward strand.
AATAGAGAATGGCAGCAAGGGAATAAGCATTCTCATGATAGTGCCTTAATGAAAGACTCGTCTGTGCCAATGTATGATAGTGACCCTATGATAATTGATACAGCAGATGAAAGTACAGTTTACATGGACTGTTCTCTATCTAAATGCCATTGCTAGCTTTCTATGAGCAAACACATCAGCCATCACAAAGAAACCTAACTTTGTTCTTTATTTCCAATGCAAACAGCTCTTAAAGCAGGATTTGGGTTCACACAGTAGCAGCCAGCCAGCTAAAGGCTTACAGCTGGTCAATTGATAGTAATTAAAGCTGCACCTGATTGTGTGTGTGAGCAGGGGAGAATCACTGCTGAGATCTGCGTGGAAAATAAGCAGAGGTTAACCTAACCAGCAAAGTTTATTCTTTTCTTTGTGCCTTTGTAATTGGTAATTATTTGCTAAGAAAACATTAGCTAATTGCCTGACAAGCTGAAGGTTGTTTTCTGGTTTACTTTGTGACTTTTTGTTATCCATTTTAAACACTGCAAGCAAGTAACCTCATTTATAGTGCTATCAAGCATACATGTGCTGGGTGAATTAAACCCCATCAATAAAAGAAGTATTTTATTGATCTTACCACTTGGTTTCACAACTCAAATTATTGTCATCAGCTGTGTTTGGGAGTGAATGAACTACAATACCCACAATACCTTGCAAGCATCATATGAATATATGCATCGTCAAGATTGTGTAAGTTCTCACCCTAGGCAGCCGTCTGACAGTATGTACCTGAAGGCTCTAACCCAGGAGCAGTGGGGGTTTTGGCTGGTCTTGTCAGGGAACCCCTCTAACAGTTCCAGTCCCTGACCTCAGGGATCAAGGATTATTCCAAGTTTCTCTCGTGAGCAGCCTATGATGGCTTTGAGTCAGCGGCTCGAGTCGTGGCAGCCAGCATCGGCGCAAGACCCCAAGCCTGGCTACAGTCTTATGACCTCGAGCAATGGGTCCAAGACAAGCTGCTCGATGTCCCCTGCATCAGGGAGAACCTATTTGGCAAACCCATGTCTGACAAGGCGGCAGGGATAGAGGCCGATATAGTGACCAGCCAGTGGCTCTCTAAAAAAGACCTCATCCCTTCCTCACAGGAAACTACCAGGGAAAAGACCCCTGTTCACAAGGAAAAAGGGTCCTTTCCCACAGGGTCACCACTACTAGCCTTTCTCTGGCTAGCAACAAGGATCTCATCCTAAGAGGCAAGGCCATGGGGCTCAGAAGGTGAAAGCACTGAAGCCTCAGGCCCCAGCTCCCACCCAACCCGGGGGAGCATTTGACTCCCAGGGCAGGCCTCCCCTCCCCCAGGAGACCTTCACCAGCCCACAAGGGGGTGCATGGTGCTCTTTGCCCACAGATGGGCCAGCATCACCTCGGACCAGTGGGTACTGCAAGTGGTAAGGGAAGGGTACCACCCAGGTTCTTCCCAGGAGAGCCGGTGCGACCCCTCCTTCACCAGACCCTTCTGCTCACAGAACTCGCAGGTCTGATCAGGGACAACCCAATAGTACCTGTACCTAAACTCCTATGGGGAAAGGGCTTCTACTCCAGGTACTTCCTTGTCCCAAAGAGAACTGGGGGCCTCAGGTCCATACTAGACCTGCAAAACTTAAACAAGTTTCTGGTGAGGGAGAAGTTCAAGATGCTCTCCCTTAGAATACTGCTGCCTTACCTCCACCAGGGAGATTGGCTGTGCTCTTTGGATCTAAAGGATGCATACACACACATCCTAATCCATCCCTCCCACAAGCAGTACCTAAGGTTTGTGGTAGGAGGAGGGCACTACCAGTACAGGGTATTACCCTTTGGCCTGGCCTCCTCGCCAAGGATCTTTATCAAATGCCTGGTGGTGGTAGCCAACTACCTGCACCTACCAGGAGCTTTTGTATTCCCCTACCTGAATGACTGGCTCTTAAGAGGCAGTATGGCCTCAGAGATCAGTCAGGCTGCAGAACATGCAACCCTTCTGTTGCGTCACCTGGAGTTCGTGATCAACTACCTCAAATCCCTTCTCTCTCCAGCCCAAAGTCTGGAGTTCATAGGTGCCCATTTGAGCACGTTGCAATTCAAGGCTGTCCTTCCAAGAGAAAGGGCAGAACACCTCAGGCAACTGGCAGGAGAGATACAACGTTGCCGGTCAGTGCTGGCGTGTCTCTTCCTCCACCTACTGGGTCATATGGCCTCGATGGTCCACATCACCCCCTCAGCCCACTTACACATGCAGACAGCCCAGTGGTGCCTCCACTCGCAGTGGACAGGCTACGGGACAGGGTCAGGATTACCAGTCAACTGGCAGAATCCCACAACTGGTGGCAAAATCTGCGCCACCTCCAGGCATGAATGCCCTTCCAGGCACCCAGGCTGCAGAGGACCCTGTCCACAGATGCCTCCCTCCTGGGTTGGGGGGCACATTGTGGAGACCGCCGCACACAGGGCAGCTGGTCTCAGGAGGAGTCGCCCTTACAGATTAATCTCCTGGAGCTCAGGCAATCTTCTTGGCCCTTCAAGCGTTCCGCCACTGCCTACGGCATCTGCCTGTACTGATCCAGACTGACAACCAGGTCGCCATGTTGTATATCAACAAGCAGGGGGGCACGGGTTCGTACTCCCTCTGCCAGGAGGAAATGACCCTCCTGTCCTTCACAGCATGCAACAGCATGCTTCTGCGGGCAGTATACCTCCCATGCCAGGACAACTGCCTAGCGGACAGGCTGAGCAGAGTCCTTCGCCCACACGAGTGGTGCTTAAACCGCAGAGTGACGTAGCAGACACCTCTGGGGCAGACCCATGATGGACCTATTCGCCTCTCTGGACAACAAGCAGCTACCCTGCTTCTGCTCCCATCAGCTGCACCTGGAGAGAGTGGCGGCAGAGCCTTCCTGATCTCGTGGTCCAAGAGCATACTCTATGCATTCCCACTGACCCCTCCCCCCCCTCCAGTTACCAGGATCCTGTTCAAGGTTCAGAGCGAAAGGGCCTCAGTTATACTGATTGCCCCCGGGTTACCCAGGTAACCTTGGTTTCCTATGCTGCTTTCCACATCAGTGGCACTCACAGTCCCTCTAGGCTGAGCCCCAGACCTCCTGTCCCAAGAGGAGGGCTTTCTCCTGCACCCCAATCTGGGGTTGCAACGCTAACAGAATGGCTGCTGAAAGGGTAGCGTTGGCCCCTTTCAGTCTACCAGGAGAAGTCGAGATCCTACTGGCCTCCCGAAAACCCTCCACCAGACAGGCTTATGCCTTTAAGTGGAGAAGGTTTTCTGCCTGGTGTGCAGAAAAGCAAGAGAATCCCTTCTCCTTCCAGGTGCAACTAGTACTGCAGTACCTACTGCACCTGTCACACACTGGGCTGAGATCTAACTCGGTGAGGGTACATCTGAGCGCCATAGCTGCTCACCACCATGCTGTCGAGGGAAAATCCCTCTCAAGCCAGCCCCTGGTCTCCAGGTTCCTCCAGGGCCTCCTGTTATCCAATCCCCCTCTCTGCCCTCCAGCGGCGGAGTGAGACCTCAGCCTGTTGCTCTCTCAACTCACCAAACCACTGTTCGAGCCCCTGGCCACTTGCCACCTGCGGCACGTGTCATGGAAAGTGGCTTTCCTTGTGGCCCTCACATCCACTTGAAGGGTGAGCGAACTCCAGGCTCTGGTGGCAGATCCACCATATACAAGGTTCTATAAGAACAGGGTAGTGCTCTGTACACACCCTAAATTCCTCCCGAAGGTGGTGTCGTCTTTCCACCTCAATCAGGAGGTGGTCCTCCCCCCACCTTCTTCCTGCGACCTCACGAAGTCAGGGAGGAACTAGTGCTCTATACACTAGATTGCAAATGGGCCCTGTCTTTCTATTTTCAGCGCACTCAGACCCATCAAAAAGCTCCTCAGCTTTTCTTGTCTTATGACCCAGCAGACTGGGGCTCCCCATGACCAAGCGAACTCTGTCCACTTGTGTGGTGGATTGTATTGCCCTCGCCTATGAGTGAGCTGACCTCTCCCTTGAGCATTGGCTCATAGCTCATTGCGTGAGGGCGATGGCCACATTGATGGCCAGCCTCCGCTCAATGCCAGTGACGGAGATCTGCAAGGCTGCCACATGGTCTTCAGTTCATATGTTTGCAGCTCACTACTGCCTGGAGAGCGAGTCCACAGGGACAGCACTTTTGGCAAGGCAGTACTTTGTAATATTCTCGGGGTATAGGCAACTCCTGCCCTCCGACCCTTCTTTGTCAGGCTACCGGAGTGATAATGTCGCTGGACACTAGAGTTGTGTAGAGTCTCTCAGTGGGGACTCACCTTCTGCAATTCATGGCTAACTGATTGGTCACTGTTGGTGCTGTTGTGATTTGATCCTCGGCAGTCTGGAGCTAGGGAGTCCCATATGTGAGGACTGACTTCCTGCTTGTTCCTGGAGAAAGCATAATTCTCTAGGAACAAGCAGAAAGTCTGTCCTCATATATGGGTGATGTCAACGCCAACGGAACCCTTGTGGAAACATCCCCCCCAGCTTTCAAAGAAAGCCTTTGGGATATGCCACCACGCGTGCATGGTTCCCTTCGCACCCAAGGGTGCCATCTTGATCAGTCTCCTTTTTTTCTGTGGAGCCCTTCAGACGTCTATCTGCTCTTTCCCCAGAAAAAGTTGATTTTCTCGACCTGAGTTTCATATTCTCCTCCAGTAGTACACCAGTCCTCTTCCTGCCACCAGAGCCCGCTGCCCCGACATCAAGTCTCGGGTTTGTAGTCTTATTTCCCTTTTTGGTGCCTTTGCATCCTTTTTTCCCAACTGGTGGAACCGTGGGTTTTCGACCTCGTTGGGATACTTTTTTCTCCTAGGGTTACCAGTGGTTGTAAAAAAAAGTGTGATCGGTGTGTCAAAATGTCCCTAACCGACACACGATGGCTGCCTGGAACCGGACCACGACCCCATGGCATGTGGCCTCTGTAAGAAGATGTCCATCAAGACGCTCAAGAGCCGATAAGGTTTGGTTTGGGGTTTTTTTTCCCCCCCAGATTCCCCGGTACCTCTGAAGGCCCAGGCCTCCTCCAAAACCATGGAATTCCAGGGTAGCTTTACGGACCCCAACCTACACCATGGTTACTCGGAAAGGTGATCTCCCTCGAGGGAACCAAGAAGAAGAAGGCCTCGAAGGCGGCATCCCTGGACTGCTCAGATGGGCCGGGTAAGTCCCGAGCCAGGTCCTGCAGTCCTAGACACTCATCCGAGGGATCGGAGAAGGAGTGACCTGTGAAGGTCCCTTGGAAGGACTCCACCTCGGGCTCGCCTTAGTCACCTGACACCATCTTCGTCGAGGACTCCCCCTCGGGGGAAACCGGCGGCGGGCCTGATTCCCTCTGTGCTTGTGCCGATGGCTGCAGATCCTTCTGGCCTGGAGTCCAGAATAGTGGCCCTGGAGCACAGCTTGTCTGCCTTCATAGACCAGCAGCAGGCACTGGGTACCACCAGTTCCTCTGCCCAGACCACTGGGCCCTCGACATTGAAGATGTCCCCGGAGGCCAAGCCGAGCCAATCCTCAAGATCCTTCAGCCTTCAGTCGATCCTGCTCCCATTCCATGGGGCTGAGATCTTCCCCAGCCAGTGTGCTCGGCTCCAGCCATGGGGCCTCTGAGGGCCGCAGGTGGGGATCAGCCCCAGAGCCTGCGAACCATCCTTCCCTTGAGTCCTCGATGGACTGCACTGATTGGGAAACGGAGGACGAGGAGTCGCCGGATACCCGTCACCACCATGACATCCCCTCAGACTTCCCTCTCTCGGAGGCTGGCATCGGTTCCCACCCGATGACATGGCATTCCTCGACTTCATCAGGGACATGTCCAAGGCCCTAGCATTCCTGACAGAATCAGAGGAGGACCCTCGCATGGAGGAGCTAGAAATCCTCCAATACGAGGCCCCTCCGAGGGAATCGCTTACGGTGCCTATCCCTCCCATCCTGGAACGACTAATGCTCCGTATGTGGGAGACACTGGCATCGGTGCCGGTGGTGAGCAAGCGGCTTGACTCGATGTATCAAGTCCGCCGGAGCCCGGGCTTCCAGAAATCACAACTACTGCACAACTCCATGGTGGTGAAGTTGGCCATGTATCACCTGAAGAGTCAGAAGACGCACTCCTTGGTGCCCCCGGCAGTGAGGCATGAATCCTGGATGCCATCATCTGAAACTGCTACCAGGGCTCGATGCTCATCGGCTGGATCCAGGTCTACCAGCTGTATATGGGCATGTACCTGAGAGACCTTGTGAAGGAACTCGTCTGCCTTCATGGGCCAGTAGCATGCGCTAGGTACCACCAGTTCCTCTGCCCAGACCACTGGGCCCTCGACATCAAGATGTCCCCGGGGGCCGAGCCAAGCCAAGCCGATCCTGATTATAAGCTCTGATGAGCAGGGACTGTCTCTTACATGTTTCTGTACAGCGCTGCATACGACTGGTAGCGCTATATAAATGCTCAGTAGTAGTATTAGTAGTAGTTCTCAGCTGGCCTCTCCTAGGAACCCCTGCAACAGTTTATGAACCTGGCCAAAGCCGTCCGTGAGTGCTCCAAGTTTGTCTCGGGCAGCCTATGACGTCTTTGAGTTGGCGACTCGAGTAGCAGCAGCAGGCATCGGTGCCTAATGCCAGGTTTGGCTACAGTCATCCGACCTCAAACAATGGGTTCAGGACAAGTTGGTCCACATCCCATGCCAAGGAGAGAACCTCTTTGGCAAACCCATGATCGACAAGGCTGCCAAGCTGGAGACCGAGTTCATGAGGAGGACCAGGCTCTCTAAAAAGACCGCTGCCCTTCCCCGATGGAAGGGCTCGGTTAAAAAGTCCTTCTACCCGAGGAAAGGGGCTGCTTACAGAATCTACCCACCTTTTCAGGCCCCTCCAGCTCACTAGCAGGGTCATCAGGCTAAGGGACATAGGGATGGCCCTCGTAAGCAGAAGGCTCCCAGGTGTCAGCTTTTGACTCCTTGGCATAGCCTCTCCACCCCAAGGAGATCAACAACCCACAGGGGGAAGTCTAATTCACTATGCCCAAAAGTGGCTAGCCATCGCCATTGATTCTTGGGCACTCCAAGTAGACAAGGAGGGCTACCTCCTCCATCTGGCACAGACTCCTCCCCCTTTCTTTCTGGGAGAGCATTCTGGGTCTCCCCTTCACTGGGACCTTCTACTGAAGGAACTGGCAGGTCTTCTCGAGGACAAAGCAGTAGAACCACTTCCCCACCATCTCAGAGGCAAGGAGTTCTACTCCAGGTACTTCCTCATACCAAAAGGAACAGGGGGCCTGAGGACCATCCTTGACCTGTGCAGTCTGGTGAGGGAGAAGTTCAAAATGCTCTCCCTTGGAACATTGCTGCCTTACCTCCAGCAGGGAGATTGGCTATGCTCCTTGGATCTGAAGGATGCCTTCACACACATCCTCATTCACCCCAACCACAGGCAGTACCTGAGATTCATGATGGAGGGTCAGCCATTACCATTACAGGGTTCTGCCTTTCGGCTTGGCCTCCGCCCCAAGGGTTTTCACCAAGTGCCTGGCAGTCATGGCCACCTTCCTCTGCCTTCTGGGGGTGTTTGTCTTCACCTACCTGGACGATTGGCTCATAAAGGGAGCCACGGCCTCAGAGGTGCAACAGGCATCCGCACGTATCATCCAGGTCCTGCAAAATCTAGGGTTTGTAATAAACTACCCCAAGTCTCACCTCCTCCCGACACAGTCTCTGGAGTTCATAAGGGCAAGACTAGACACCCTTCAGGCAAAGGGTTTCCTTCCAGGAGACACCGAGCTGCCCGGCTCAGGGCTCTGGTCCTGTATATACAACGCCGTCCCTCAGTGTCCACTCAGCTCCTGCTGCGCCTACTTGGACACATGGCCTCCATGGTCCATGTCATCCCAATTTGGGGTCCCTGTCAGTGATAGCGTAGCTGCTGAAAGGGTGACCCTAGCCCCTCTCAACCTCTTAGAGGAAGCGGAGGAGATCCTGCTGGCTTCCCGTAAGTCCTCCACCAGGAAAGCATATGCCTTCAAATGGCACAGAATTTCAGTCTGGTGCGCAGAGTACGGGATTAGCCTGTTCTCCTGTCCGGTGCAGCTTGTCCTGCAGTACGTTTTCCATCTCTCACTCTCAGGACTCAAATCGAACTCCGTCAGAGTGCACCTCAGTGCCCTGGTGGCACATCATCATCCGGTGGATGGCAAACTCCTCTCAGCCCAGCCATTGGTGATCCACTTTATGAGGGGACTCTGTTTATTGAAACCCCCAGTATGCCCTCCGGCGATCGAGTGGGATCTCAGTGTCGTACTGGCGCAGCTTACTCGCCTGCCTTTTGAGCCCCTGGCTACCTGCCACCTGCGATACCCTTCGTGGAAGGTGGTGTTCCTGGTTGCACTCACCTCTGCTCACAGGGTCAGGGAGCTTCAAGCCTTGGTGGCGGAGGCGCCTTACACCAGGTTCTACAAGAACAGGGTTGTGCTCCGCATACACCCCAAATTCCTTTCAAAGGTGGTATTCCCTTTTCACCTCAACCAGGAGGTGGTGCTCCCCACTTTCTTCCCTAGGCCTCACGCCAGTAGGGCAGAGACTGTCCTCCACGCCTTGGATTGTAAGAGGGCCCTGTCCTTCTAAATTCAACATACCCAGGGCCACCGTAATGATTCTCAGCTTTTTGTCTCGTATGACTCCAGTAGGCTGGAGGAAGCGGTGACCAAGCCTATGCTATCTACCTGGGTGGCGAACTGTATCAACCTTGCCTATGAGCAGGTGGGGCTGTTGCTGGACAGGTGGGTCACGGCGCAACGAGTCAGGGCCATGGCGGCCTTCGTAGCAAACATGTGCTCTGTCCCAATGATGAACATCTGCCTGGCCGCCATCTGGTCTTCCGTCCATACCTTTGCGGCTCATTGCTGCCTGGATAGGGAGTCCTGATGGGACAGTGCCTTCGGCTAGGCCTTGCTCCGTAATCTTTTCGGGGTCTAGGCAACTCCTAGCCCTTCTCTGTTCAGGCTATTGGAGTGCTGGTTTCCATCGGACATACGGGTCCTACTGCAGTCTGTATCTGCAGACTCAATTGCTCCTGCTCATGGCTTCCCCCTTGAGGGTGACAATGTTTTTTTTCCTACGGGCTTGCAGTAGCCTGTAGCTAGGGAGTCCTGTATGTGAGAACTGACTTCCTGCTTGTTCCCGGAGAAAGCGTAGTTACTCACCTGTAACAGGTCTCCGGGGACAGCAGAAATCAGTCCTCACAACCCTCCCTCCTCTCCTTGGAGTTGCCTCTTTACCATATTTTACTTTTTGCTGTCTTTTAGCTATGTTACCTGACTGAGCAAGATGGCACCCTTGGGTGGGAAGGGGACCTCACGTGTGGTGGCATATCCCAGAGGCTTTCTTTGAAAACTGGGGAAATGCTCTGTGCGGGCTCTGTCAGTGCCGATGTCACCCATATGTGAGGACTGATTCCTTTTGTCCCTGGAGAACACCTGTTACAGGTGAGTAACTATGCTTTCAGCTTTACTTTTATTTGGCCAGATTACCACAGTCAAGCCGGCCTGACATGTGTGCCGTCCTCTCGAAGTTGGTAAAAAAGCTAGCGGGCTCCTGCCCTGGAGTGATTTTCAGCTGCGGGCGGGGGGGGGGGGAGAAGAATATATATACTGCCGTTTAAAGATGTTCTTTTTGTGCATTCTGTTAGGCCTTTCATCCCTACGTGACCATCTGCAGCTGCTGTTATCTTTCAGTCAGGGTCTGGAATAAGTGCTCCCATTTCTGCTCAGTATCTCTCACATTCTTTTCTATCCAAGGGGTATAATGTTGCATCGCTGTTTTATCAGCAGCCAGTGCACCTTATGGACCATGATTCTACCTCTTCCACTGTTTAATAAGGTCTGTTGCCCCCCCCCCAACCCCCACGTCTGGAAATTACTGATGGATGAGACTGGGATATCTCCTGCAGTAGGGGTTTATTTAACCATACAGCAGCTCATCAGAAAACAAATAAACAGAAGGGTCTTGCTGAATGGGCCCACTTACCTGCAGCAAAGTCACTGGCAACCTTTCAGCCACTATTCCTTAATCTCCAGTCTGCTCGCTGGGTGCCAAGGCTTCTGTGTCTTGCACAGTCTTCTAGTTACTCTTCTGGCTCCTGCTCTTACTAGCTGCTCTCTTAGAGCTGCTTCTTCCTGGATTTTTCTTCTGTCCTCGGACTGCTCCTTAAAGGAAGCTGCTGGGGTTAACCTGGTATGGTGTCTTAGGTTAGACTGGCCCCCTTGGGATGTACACCCCATTAGGTTATAAAGGGGTGTATTCTCTCTCCCTATATGTCGGGTTTGCTTTTAAGAAATATAATGGAAGTTGCTAGAGAACAATAAAGAATTGATATGCAGGTGGATAATCCATGACTATAAGGAAAGCTTCAATAATACTGCTGTTTACTTTCTTTCATGATCTAGATCTGGGGGAGATGGATGATAACGTTAAGTTTGTTTATGATCAGTTTCTAAAACTGAAAGCCAGGAAGCTGCACAATAAAGGACTGGATCTCGATACCAGCCACATTTTCTGCCAGTGGCAGTGCTGCCTCCAGATGGCCCTGTACTTCAACCAGCTACTCTGCTACCCCCTCCCAGAACCAGACCTCACTCGGTAAGAAGTATATACTTGTCACAGGGTATACTGCCAGGTATTTCAGGCACACATCGTAATCGGGCCGGCTGAAATCCACTCTCCAGTACATATACAGGGTTGTTTTCTATTTTTGTCTAGTATAAAATAGGACAATCATGTCAAAGTGTTTACGGTTTAGTCCTTTTTTAGCTAGTCATGACAGGATCATTTAAAAAATGTTATCCACTCAAAGCATAGATTGCTTCAGCAAAATTTGTTAAGGTTGTGTTTTGTTTTGTTTTTAAATTAAAGCAGGAAAAGTAAAATCATTCATAGAAGTAGGAAGGGAAGGGCCAGCAGCAGTGACTCGGCAACAGTGCTTTGTACTGCCATGAGTTCACTTCTTGAGCCAGCTAGGAGCAGAGTGGAGCCATGGCAAATCATAGAAGAAACCGCTATCTGTGACTCCTGGCCAATAACAGTTGCTGCATTATCTGGGCTCGACTGGGGCAGGAATGCTATAAAATGCTGATGGTGGGACCCTAGCTAGCTGCAAATGATGGTTCATAACACCCCAGCCCAGTAGAGGCTGGTTCTTGGGCTGAAAGCTCATAGAGAGCAATAGGTACTTCCATATTGTCCTGCTATACCAGCCCAGACAAATGGGTTGTGTTCCCCTACCAGCAGATTGGTGGAGACAAAGAACCAGTGAAATCCCCAGATTTCAATGACATCACTCCTATGCCTCTATTCACCTCAGCCACCAGAAGTCCCTTCAGTATTTCTTTGTCTCCAGCAGATGGATGGATTTTCTCCTCTTTGAAGGAAAAAATAATCTGAAGTTTGAGAGGAACGACAGCCTGCATGTTGATCTCTCACTAGAGCGTAACGTGGGAGGCTGCACTAGACTGCAGTCTTTTCAATAGCCATAGGAGGAAGGAAAATTGTTTCAGGATAAGAGCCTGATGAGCAGTCAGAAAACCAGAAGGATCTGGGATGTTGGAAGAATTCAGCAGCCTCACATAACCTCAATTCCCCCTCCCTCCTCCTCTATACCCCCTGCTCTCTTGTAAAGATTGCAAAAGTCTGTTGGAGGAATCTGCCTGCCTGCCAGCCATCTTAAACGCAGTGCTGCCAAGCCAGAGAAACGGGTTCAGGGGAGTAGAGCTGAGCCCGGCACGAATCCTCTACTTGGGGCTCTCAGAAGGTGAGTACCAAGGCTTGACCTTGTCATTATCCTTGTTGGGGGTCCCCGAATCTGTCTTCCTGAGATGCAATTTGGGGTGGATCGCTAATGACTGTTAGCACAGTGGGGGGGCTTCCTGCCATTTTCCACACTTGTTAGCATTTTTACGTATTGTGCGCTGTCGGATGCCCCCTTATGGCCAGGCAGTTGCCTAGTGGTACGGGAGAGCGGTCCGATTGTCCTTTGTATGAATTAGCCCAGTTAGCGTGTAGTTGTGTCCCCGAAAGGATTAGAGACAAGTGCCAAAGGTCACAGGAATATTTCTTTATTTGAGAAATAAGGATTTCCAAACCGGATTCAGTTCTTTGGCAAGAATTTATTGAAGCTTACAAATTAAAGATCAGGATACTTCTCCATATAACACAAGCCTATTAAACAGTCCTTGGCTTGGTACAGTTAAACCTTGGTTCCACATAAAACTCTATTTACATCAGCACTCTGTTCCTGGTCTCCAGGAGGCACTATAAAACCCCTGTTACTCTCACAGCAGGTATAGCCAGGCTTCCTGGTCCACCCAGAGACTATTCAATGCAGTAGTATTCTCTTCAAGTTATAGTATAAGCTTTTAGCTTCTTCCAGCTTTCTTTCCCAAGCAGCTTTATCAGTCAAGCTACTTTTAAAAGCACAGCTAAAAGTTATGGGCTTTCTTAAAATGTCCTTGTAAAAGAACTTCTGGGTTTTTCCAGGTAACAAACCCCATTCAGTTCTTTCACTCCAGCACAAGGTAACACATTTAGTAACTAGGAACAGCTGGGTTTCCTTCAGCTCTTTAAACCCTACTTGGTTCCTTTACTCTTCCTTAGCACAAACAGCACAGTCTATCTCCATGTCTGAAACACTGCTTGCTTCCACACTGTCCCCCAAGTCCATCTCCTCCACACTAGATTCTCTCAGGTAACTGCTTTCTCTGGTATCTTCCTGAGAAGCCTTTCTATCTTGTAAAGCCTTCAAGAGTTTCTCCCAGGTACCCTTAGCAGAACGTGAGCTTGTGGGGGAAGGGCAGGAAAAGCTTTCCCTGTTCAGCAACTCCTTTAAGGTTTGTAAAGGGCTCACCTTGCTTGCAGTGCTTTTCTTCCCTGTAGGCTCCTTATTGAGAGAAGAGTTAAGCCATGAACCTCTGAAGAATATTTCCTCCTCTAAGGACTCCTCCCCTGAGCTCTCCACTGGCCTTGTCAGCTCTCTGCTCCTACTTCCAAACTGCTTCTGTGCAAGCTGCTTCCGTGTCTCCTTCCAATTCTGTTTCTCTGCCCGTGACTGTTTCTCTCTTGTGCTTCCTTCCTTGTTCTGCCGTGTCTGATACTCTGCCCGAGTCTCCTGATCCTGTGTCTTTTGATACTGCCGATTCTGATTCTGAGTGCAACTTCCCTGCCTAAATGTTTGGGGCTGTCCTATGGCTCTTGACCCCGCCTCCAAACCACTCCCTTCTCCTCCCTCTATCTCCATGGGAACAGGGCGTGTTCCTAGGTCTGCACTCCTCTGCAGGGAATCCCTATCTTTAGTTTGGGAGTTAACCCTTCCTTTGCCTGCAGTTTCTTTGTGGGAAGAAAGAAAAAACAGCCTTTTCTTTCTCTCTCTGCTTTCTGAGCCTGCTTCTCCACCACAGCGCTTGGCGGCTACAAGGTCCTAGTGTGCATTACACCCAAGCAACCCCAACGCATGCTCCTTCCCTAACACCTGTAACATGCGTTGCAATAAAAGCAGCCTTAGCGCACGCTGTTGTGATACTTGCCTTAACTCTGTCTTCTTCCAGGAAACATGTTTAGCCTGTGACAGCGAGGTGCCTCATCTCTGCATTCTGGACTGCAGCTTCTGAGTCATCCCTGGAGAACCTGCTTCCCCTCTCCCAGCCAGGGGATACAGTTAGTCTGGCCTTATCTGCCTTAGGGCAGGAGATAATAGATGGTGCTATGGGTAAGAATATCCAGCCACCAGAGGATCCAGCAACTGTGCTGTGAGCCGCTCGTCGTCCTCTAGGGGGTCTATGATGACTGTGCCCCTTGGTATTGGGGAGTCATTTCCAAGAGGATAGCTTCCGGACTCAGGATTGTCCTCCCTAGAATCCTCTCTTTTGGCAGCAGGCCTGGTCCCTTTGGTGTGGAAATTCAGACCCTTCAGCCTCTGGGTACCCCTGGGTGCAGTCTTGTGTGGGGCAGGCTGAGAGTGGAAATGTTGTTTAATTACCCTTGGCTAAGCATCCCCACCAAGATGGGAAACAGCTGGGAGCCTTCCTAGATTTTGACTATGGCTGATGCATATGGCTCGGCATGGGCTCTGACTTGGATGAAGAAAATTGTGAAGAGGCTGGAATGATCCATCTATTCTGGATGGAGAAAATGGTGGCATTGATGGCCATGATCTCATCCGCCTTTGAACTTCATGGATGCTTCCAGCATGGGGCAGAAGCCAGGTGCACCCGCTCTTTCAAGGGGTGCGGAAATCCACTACTGTTCTCCCATTCTCAGATGCGATCAAGGATATGAGACAGTCGGCGTGGGACTCTCCCAACTCTCTGCCTAAGGGACTAAGGGGTGTAAGTATGTCTACGCTCTCCCAGAGAAGGAGTATGGTGTTTGGCATTCCAAGGTGGATGCGCAGGTCATGGCAGTTACCAGGCAGAACACCATTCCTGTGGAAGGCAGATCAGCCTTGAGATTTTTTTGACTGCCTGGAGAATTTGTTGTTGTGGAGCCAGTTTGCCGTGGTGATGGCTATTCTGCAACTGGCAATATGTACCAGCCTGACATCTCAAACCTTGTTTCAGTGGATTCTGCCGCTTCCACTGGATGATACTAACCCTCTTTTGGAGTCTGCTGCGGCTTTCCTTTCTGATGCCATGTATGACCTGGTTCGCTTGGCAAAGAGTATAGGGAGCAAGGTGGTAATTCACACTGTGGGAGTGCAGTACAAGCCTTTATTGAGTGTCAGTAGGTCCCACCCTACACCACTGTATTTTGGCAAAGAGCCTTCATCAAGAGCATAGGATCTCAAAACAACAGTATTAAACACAAAAATGACAAAGTAAAAAACAATCTAGAAGATGGTGAAAGGACATGGAATAAGGAGGAGAAATAAAAACATGCAAAAAACTGTGCAAAGAAACTAACATAGTAAAAATGATATTACAGTAAAAAAACGTATAATGTCATAAATATAAATGAGCAAATGTGGGGTCATGAAGGAAACCCCCATAGTTTTTAAAATAAAAAGCTATCTTTTAAAAAAAAGTATAAATATCAAGAGTATCATAAGGAATACGAAAAACCATAAGATACATAAAAAAGGAGTTTAAATAGGCCATTAGCGACAACCGGCGAAAGAAGAACATTGCAGCAACCCACGCAACGACAAAAAACACTAAGACCTGCAACAGCAGCAACGATACAACAAAAGCAACCAAAGACCTCACCACTCCAGGAAACTTCACCGGAACCAGCTTGGTCCCCAAACACCAGGTACTCACACAAACTATGCCACCTTTCTTAGCCCCCATCTACCTCCTTACCCCCCGCCGGACCCACGGGGGCCCCCCCCCCCTCCAAGCACACTCAATCACCTGCCTTGGCCAGTTTTCCCAGCAGCACAACCACACACACCTTCAAACCAAAACAAAACCACTCCCACATACAGCACACACAAACCCATGTCCCCAACCCCCCGACCCATTACCACATTACCATTTCACTTATCAATGCCCGCTCTGTTAGAAACAAATACCACATGCTCCGAGACCTCATCACAAATGAGCAGATAGACCTTCTTTGTGTGACAGAAACCTGACTGACAGATACCAACACGGTGCTAATGAACCAACTAACTCCAGAAGGTTATACCCTCCATCACTGCTCACGGGCACACACCAAAGGAGGAGGTGTCGCCGTCATCGCGAAAACTGACCTCCACCTCAGGATCCTTTCTTCAGAATCCACGAATGAAGCTGACCTCCTCACCCTCACCAATAAACACCTCTCAGTATGCTTAATCTACCGGGCACCTACCAAGACAACTAACCTACCAAGGATACTGCAGTTCATATCAGAGAGCACCTGTTCAGCAAAGGAACAAATCATCCTAGGAGACTTCAACCTCCCATCACTGCAAGAAGAACAAGCAGCAACCTTCCACAATGCCATGACTGCGATGAATCTGATACAGATCATACAGGAACCCACCCATGAAAAAGGCAACACTCTAGACCTCGTATTCCTAAGCTCCACAACCGCCGCCTCAGGAAAGAACCCACAAATCTCGCCAGTACCCTGGTCTGACCACCACCTCATCACCATATCCTACACTCACCAGCATAAGACCAACAAGGAAGATGGAAACCACATAAGAAGATTTAAAACATTTAACAAAGAGGACTTCTTAGCACAAACTCTACCCAATCTACAAACAAACTCCAGTAACATCAATGATCTAGTACACAACTGGAATACCACGATCTCCGCAGCAGCCGAAGCACCAATAAACAAAACCATCACCAGACCTCATTCCACAAAAGCCAGATGGTTTACTTCCCAGTCTCCGAAAACTAAAAACAAAACTCAGAAGAACCGAAAGAAAATGGAGAAAAACCAGAGACGAAAATGACAAAACAAAATACTTAAATGAACTCAATGCATATCACTACGAGACTGACAAAGCAAAGAAAATCTACCACATGAAAATCATAAATACCTCTATAAACAAACCTCGTGAACTCTTTCAGATTGTCAAACAACTGACAAAAGCTCCCCAGAACTCAGACCAACTACCGAAGATCCCACCAGAGCTACTGGCCCATCAATACAAACAACTACAACGTCCGCAGAACTCTCAGCTAAACATAGTAACAACTACATCAGACCTCCACCCTAACCTACACAGTGACTGGACCACATTCAAAGAAACTTCACCAGGTGAAATATCAACCACCATTTCCTGCCTCAACACTACCACCTCCCCGCTAGACCCCTGCCCCACTGACTGGATAAAGAAATCCAAGAATGAACTGAGCACGCCATTAGCCCATATCGTCAAGGAATCCTTCTCCCAAGGACACATGCCAGATGCCCTCAAAACTACAATCATCCGACCATCATTAAAAAAGCAAAACCTAGACCCCCTAGACCCGGCATCCTACAGACCCATAGCAAGCCTACCCTTCACTGCCAAGATAATCGAGAAGATCATCCAGCAGCAACTGCAAGAACACCTTGATCTCAACAACATACTTGACCCACAACAGCACGGCTTCCGCCCTCTACATGGAGTTGAGACCCTCATGACCACACTGATGAACACTCTCCTCATAGGAACGCAAGAAAAACACTCCGGATATGCCATGATCTTCCTTGACATATCCGCAGCTTTCGACACCATCTCCCACAACATCCTCATACACAGACTACGGACAATCGGAATCAAAGACACTGTACTAAAGTGGTTCCAATCATACCTAACTAACAGAGAGCAATTAATCCGCACCAGCACCTTGACATTCCCCCCATTCCTGCAACACCAAGGAGTTCCCCAAGGATCCACACTGTCAGCCATGCTCTTCAACATTTACCTTCAACCACTCTGCTCAGTCATACACACTCACAACATCAGCTTCCACATATATGCTGATGATATCATGCTCTATGCTCCCATCACAACCACGAACCCAACAAACACCCATCTATCTTCATGCTTCACCGAGGTGTCCAACTGGCTACAAGCAAACAACCTATCCATCAACATAAAGAAAACAGAGGCCCTCATAGTCACAAAAGACACGGACTTCACACCACCTACACACCTCAACATAGGTACCACAAACATCCAAATACAACCACAAATAAGATACCTGGGCATTATTATTGACCAAGCCCTCACACTAAAGCAGCAAATTACCAAAACCTCCGGAACTATATTCCACAAGGCAAGAACAGTGCAACGTCTCAGACCCCTTCTAGAACATCAAGACTTCCGAACTGTGATGCAAGCCATGACGCTCCCCCATCTGGACTACTGTAACATAATATACCATGGCCTTCCAGCCACGCAGACCAACCCCCTCCGAACATCTCTGAACACCACAGCGAGAATCATCCAGAGAGCAAAGAAATCCGACCACATCACCCCAATTCTGAAAGACCTACACATACTCCCCCTCAAAGCAAGGACTAAATACAAAGCCATCCTACTCACCCACAAAGCCATCCATCAAACACAGAACTCCCAACTTCACACCCTACTGTCTCGACCAGCCCACGGCAGAACCACCAGACAAGCCTCCAGCAATTCTCTCACCGTCCCTCACAAAAGAACCAAATGCTCACAACGGATCTGCAACCGAGCCTTTGAACTCTATGCTCCATCCTTATGGAACTCTCTACCGAGTTATCTCCGAAATAATGCCAATCTACTATCTTTCAGAAAACAGCTGAAAACTATCCTGTTCCAGGAATACCTTAACACGACCCCCACCAAAAAAGCGCACTAACCTTTGATCTCACCCATCATGACCCCCCAACGCAAACCTGTACTAACCTGTCCATGTCACTCTGTCCCATGTCCAAAGTCTATCCTATGTTGACATCATCAATGTCGTCTCCCCGGTGATTAAACCAAAATACCCAACCTCAAAACAATGACTTACTAAATTCAGTATTTATTGTCGGAGCTAGCCGTAGGAAGGTCGAAAGGGGAAACGACCTACACCAAGCGGGTAGCTACTTTTTATTTATTAAGGTTCTTCACCAAGAGTAAAAGTTCAAAAATCCATTATATGAAAACGCAAAAAACTTATCTTAGTCCAAAGACGCTGGTTTAGGTGATTCCAACGCGTTGGAATCACCTAAACCAGCGTCTTTGGACTAAGATAAGTTTTTTGCATTTTCATATAATGGAGTTTTGAACTTTTACTCTTGGTGAAGAACCTTAATAAATAAAAAGTAGCTACCCGCTTGGTGTAGGTCATTTCCCCTTTCGACCTTCCTACGGCTAGCTCCGACAATAAATACTGAATTTAGTAGGTCAATGTTTTGAGGTTGGGTATTTTGGTTTAATTGTTGATTAGCCCCTACCCATAGGTTTTTTTGGTATTGTGTCTCCCCGGTGATGGCCCCACCCTAAACTTAAATTCCCCCCACCCTTTTATATGTACGCCGCTTTGACCCGGTGAAAAGCGGGATATAAATGCAGCTAAATAATAATAATAAATAATATATCAGAATAAACAGAGGTCATCTTTCGAACACAATGTGGCAAAGAATTGACTTGTACAATAGTGGATGACACTCTGTAGCTGATACAATATGTCGGTAAAGAGGACTTGCAGATTGCCACTAAAAACAAGTAACAATGGACATGGTTGCAAATGCAATTGCTGACTCCTGGCAGCATATCAAGGAAACAGTAATGGCAAGCTATACAGCAGCGGTTCTCAACCTGTGGGTCGCGGCCCCACAGGGGTCGCCACAGGATTTAGTGGGGGTTGCCTCGCCTTGCCTCACCTCACCTCACTCCGCCGTTAAAAAAAATAAAAAAATAAAAAAGCACCCAAGTTGCTGCCGCTGCCGAGTCCACTTCTCGGCAGCGGCAAACTCACCGCTTCCCAGTCCCTTCTAATGCAGCCGCGACTCCCTGCCTCTTAGGGAACTGCGGCTGTGCCAGTAAAACCGTTGCAGAGCCTTCCTGTCTCTTGATGGGCTCCGTGTAGCATTGTCCCGCCTCTAAAGGAAGTTGTTTACCGCAACTTGGGTGCTTTTTTTTTTTAACGGTGGAGTGAGGTGAGGTGAGGCAACCCCTGCTAAATCCTGTGGCGACCTCCATGGGGGTCGCGACCCACAGGTTGAGAACCGCTGCTGTATAGCTTGCCATTATTGTTTCCTTGATATGCCGCCAGTAGTCAGCAATTGCATTTGCAACCATGTCCATTGTTACTTGTTTTTAGTGGCAATCTGCAAGTCCTCTTTACAGACATATTGTATCAGCTACAGAGTGTCATCCACTATTGTACAAGTCAATTATTTGCCACATTGTGTTCGAAAGATGACCTCTCTTTATTCTGATATATACAGCCTAATGGCCTATTTAAACTCCTTTTTTATGTATCTTATGGTTTTTCGTATTCCTTATGATACTCTTGATATTTATACTTTTTACGGTTTTACTGGTATAGCCGCGGTTCCCTAAGAGACAGGGAGTCACGGCTGTAGAAGAACAGCAGGGCAGCAGCAGGCAGACAGGGAGAGGGGAGGAGGGGGCAGGGAACCTACAACGGGGCTGACATGGAGGGATGGATGGATGGAGGGAGGGGTCTGACATGGACAGGGGGGCTGACATGGAGAGAGGGGAGGCTGACATGAATGGAAGGAGGGAGGGAGGGAGAGAGGGGGCTGACATGGATGGAGGGAAGGAGGGAGGGGAGGGCTGACATGGAGAGAGGGAGGGAGGGGGGCTGACATGGACAAAGGGAAGAGACAGGGGGACATACTGTACAGATGGGCAGTAAATGCTGGACAGAGGGGAGAGACAGTGCGGGTTAGGATTATAATGAGCAGATGTGGGGGGCTAGGACTGGTAATGGGTTGATTAGGGAAGGCTAGGACTGGGAATTTGACTGATCAGGGGGGTTGGGACTGGTAATGTGCTGATAGGGGGGTAAGACTGGTAATGCTAGCACTGGAAATGAGCTGATCGGGGAGGTTAGGACTGGAAATGGGCTGATGGGGGGGGGTAGGACTGGTAATGGGCTGATTAGGGGAGCCTAGCACTGGTAATTGGGTTGAGGAGGGACTAGCTCTGGAAATGAGCTGATTGGGGGAGGCTAGGACTGGTAATGAACTGATGGGGGGGTAGGACTGGTATTGGGCTGATTAGGGGAGGCTAGCACTGGTAATGGGGTTGAGGGGGGACTAGCACTGGAAGCGAGCTGATTGGGGGGCTTTGACTGGGAATGGGATGATTGTGGGGAGGGGCGGATAGAGCTGCTGGCCCTGGAAGAAAACTGAGGGCTAAGGCTACAAATGGGCTGATATGAGGGGATGGGAGAATGGAACTGGAAGAGAGTGGATCTGAGAGGGGCTGCCATGGTATTTGTACTAGAAGGGACTGCTCAGTGGGGAAGGAGGGGGACTGGAAGGGAATGGACACCAGTGGCAGTCATGGGAATGCAAGTTGACATTGGAAGGTACTGAGAGTGAGGACTGGAAAGGGGCTGATACTGGGGATGGTTACTGGGACTGGAAATAGGCTGATGGAAAGAAGTGAAGAAAACGAAAGAAGAGATAAGAAATGGCAGATGGACCATAGACCACAGAAAGAGAGCTAAGAGAAGACAGGAAAGCAGAAGCCTCAGATCGGGACCAGCATGATCAGAGAATAAATTGGTCAGACGACAAAGGTAGAAAAAATTATTTTATTTCATATTAGTGATTTGACTACAAAATCATCATAATTTTGAAATCAAATATTGTTACTTGTGATTAATTGTGGTTTAAATAAGTAAATTTTATAAATAAAAACATATTACAAAGGCCTATAATATATTAATAATTCAACAAATGATTACAGTGACAATGTGTTAACGGTAAAGGAAGAGAGACGCATTTGATTTTATCATTGGGGTCACCACAAGTTGACCGATGGTGTCACAACGCCGCCCTGGTGGTTAATGGTGGTCAAGACAGGTCGGACATAAATAAAAGTAAAGTTGGGTTTGGTATGTTTTTCTTTCTAGGGCCCAAGGTTGTATAGCCTTGGTAGCGTCCTGTATTACCAAAAATACCCAGAGAACAAAAGGTCTTCGAGTGTAGGGAAAAATAAGGCTTTATTTCCCCTAGTTTGCACAAAGGTTCAAAGGATCGGCTTCAAACACCAACAGAAATGTCCTTACATCAGGTCAGAAAAACACAACTCAGGTTCAAAACAAAAACTGTTCTTTTCACAAAAAGGTTACAAAAACAAGCATTTCTATTTACACCGGTTTTAGTGCTCACTGGTTATACAAGCATTCCACGCTTCCCGTGGTGCAATAGCTGCAATCCATTTCTTCCTCTGAAAAGGATTCTACCTCTTCCACTTGCATCGGTTCCTCCTGCAAAGTATCTGAGATATAGTCAACAATTCCCGGCAAGCTATAGTTAGGTTTCTCACCCAAATGCTGTATGACCTCCCAGTGTCTGGAGTTTAGCGTGGGGCGTCGGCCATGAGCATTTTTACAGTGTGAATGTTTTTCTCCCAGGGGTTTACACACACTACCTGCAAACCTGGCTTACTTAAAAGTTTCTTATTCAATAAAAACTTTTCATACCTTTTCTTTTGAGCAGTGGGACATGTACAGGGAGCTTCTGTCTCTTGCCCTTTCCATAGGCTGTTTCCAATACAATATGGGTTACCTTGTAACTCTTGCTTCTTCCCTGGGGACGAGGCTTGTGGCCTACTCTTAGGGAGATTCTGCCTTGCTCCAGCAATATGGCTTGGGTTCTGCCCACAGCAATCACAATGCAGCTTTTGCGTACCTGAATCTCCTGGACCCTTCTGTATCCTCTGTCCTTTCAGGTTCCTTTGGCCTGTACCTCTTTCCTGGACTCCAGCAGTGTCTGTAGCTTCTGCGGTTTCTCCAGCTTCTGCAGTTTCTGCCACTCCTCCAGCTTCTGAAGGCTCTGCAAGTTCTCTGCTGCCTTCTCTGCGGCTCCTGGCTTTACCGCTACTTCTGCCTTTCCAGTCACTTCTGCTCGTCCAGGCACTTCTTCCAGAGCTCTCACTGCTCTTACTTCTCCTCCTGTACTCCTTGTCCTCATTGTTCCACCTGCTCTTCCTGTTCTCCCTCCAGTCTTCCTGACTTCCTTTAAAAGGAGTTCCTGTCTTCTTGGATTGGAGGCTGGCTGGTTTTAGGTTACACCCTGTAGGGCGTGGATCCTCATTCTTCCAGAGGTCCCTCTTGCTCCCCCTATCAGGCTCCTGCAAATACTGCAGCTTGTGCACATCTTTTTTCACATTTAAAACATTTTCTTCTATGCCCTGCTGGTCTGCTGCATCACAATGGTAAAAGGGGTCACGATACAAAAAAGGTTGAGAACCACTGCTATACAGTGAGCTTGTGTATATCAGCCCATACCTCTAAGATAGAATGTGAGTGAGAATGCAAGACATCGCTTAAAGAAGGGGAAAAATCACAGTATAAAAGATAATGGCAAACACAAGTATCAGGATATTTGCTTTTCTTTTTTTTCCTCATATCTCAGGTGCAGTGCAAAAAACGAAATATACAGTTGATAAAATTCTCCTGTAGGTAAAATAAACCATGATAAAAAAAACTGGATAGTGAAAGTCTGAACAGCCATATAGCCGGTCGGCAAATGGGTGCTGCCCAGTACGTGGAAAGGGGAAAAGACACTTGGGTGATCATTATTAAACACTAATGGCGTACTAATAAAGGATAAGGGCCATTACCTTGATTCAAACAGTAACAAACCTCAGTGTTGCAGTGGCGCGACAAGGCAAAGCTCAAAGCCTAATCACTGCTAATCAAACAGACCCAGAAACTGCAGCCATTTTTAATCTGTAGATTCCTGGCAAAGTTCTGTTGAACCATAGCCATGGTAACCTGTGGGTAGCTGTATATGGTAGCCCTCACAATGAACTAATCAAGCGGCTTGCAAAGGAATATAATTGTATCTTGGGTAAGACGAGTGATCTGCTATAGGTGAAACTGGGAGATACTATATCTAAATACTATTGATAAAGCCATGCTAGAAAAACTTAAGATGGTGGGCAAGACGGAGGCTCAAAATTCAAGACAATTGGAAGAAAGGGGCAGAATCCCAAATAAAAATATGCAGAAAGATATAAATGTAAAAAACTTCTACAAACATGAGTCTACCCTCCTTCTAAATGGTGATTCAAATTATAAAAATTATTATAAAAAGGGGGATGGCCAAAAAACTCAAAATTAAATAAGGAAGGTAAGCCCAAAATTAAAACCAAAGCAAAAACAATCCATAAGGGCCTGAAGGGGGGAGGGCGAGAGGGAAGGGGGGAAGGAAGGGTTGGAGAGAGAGGGGGGGGATGAAGGACAAGGTTATAATTATGCATAAAATAACTTAAGATGTTCATATTGTATAAAAAAGGTGTGTTTTTTTTTTAAACAGATGAAAACAAATAAATAAGATTTGGGCGCCCTTGACCATAAAAACACAATAAGAATGAACATAAAAAAATATGTTTAAAAATAATAAAAACACTATAAAGAATTAGAGAAGTCGATATCCTGGTTATGCCCCATAGGGTGAACATAAGAAATGCCATAATGGGTCAGACCAAGGTCCATCAAGCCCAATATCCTGTTTCCAGCAGTGGCCAATCCAGGTCACAAGTATCTGGCAGGTTCCCAAAAAGTCACACAGGTTCCACAGTGTTCGTCCCAGGGTAAGCAGTGGATTTCCCAGTTCCTCTTAAACCTCTTTACTGGGGAAGCAGAGTTAACTCGCCCTCCCATTGCCATTTAGCAAATGGGGAAACCAAGTTAACTCGCCTTCTCGTTCCACCCACCTGCAAGTGAAGACTTTGTCTACAGCTATTGCCTACTACCTACAGGAGCTTCCCTGATCCCTGCAACGATTACTGAGTGCCTCCAGCTGCCCCCCCCCCCCTACCCCCGTTGGCTCACTGAAGACTTACAGTACAAAGTATTAATCCCCTCTGTTTTTGTCCTGTTTTGTTGCATTACAACCTGGAATGAAAATGGAGGTTCATTTGGATGTTAGGTTGTAGCAGCAGAGCGCAGACAAACCAATGATACCAGGAGTCTGTTCAGAAGGTCCAAATCCATTTATTTGTGCACAAGTCTCAAGCAGAATCAAATTCAAAATGGCTGAGCAATGGTTTCTAGTAAAACAACAACTTTTATAGACTTCTTCTCCATTCTAGACATAGGAAAACATTTCATTGGTCCCGGTAACCTCCCGTACACCTTCTATTGGTCCCGGTACTGATATGGCCATCCAATGATGTCCTTTGACTGGGCTAAGCACCTGCTTACCCCCCCTCTAGTCCCAATTACAATGGTCAGTTCACCAACTTAGATACTTTTCTCTTCCAAGGCCATTTAACTAGTTAGCACATGTGGGAAAGCAGAGCACTGTAACCTTTCTTTCAGCAGATTTAATTAATTTCATAGCAGCTGTATGTTCTTATCAGTAGCAATTTAAACTTGTTTTTCTACATATTTTTCTGAGTTCTGATTCTGCTCATCTAAGCTGATTTATGCTTTGCTAAGTTCTAGTTCTACAATAGCAGCATATTGGGGGATGTGCAATTCATATGGGCCTCTCCACAGGCTTCATTTACAGGTCAAGCTATTTAGGCCTGTCTGCTTATTTCAGACACTATGGATCACAGGCCTTCACCTACCACATTCCCCCCTTTGATTAATCTCACCCTATTACTCAATAAGGTGTGAGAGTTAAATCACTCAATCTGATTATACTAGGGTTGGAGGGTTCCGACTATACACAGGAGGACTAGGATGCCATAAGGCCATAATCTTAGTTGCGGTTTTCCGCTCTACTGTATTTTCAATAACACTGTTAATAGAATGCATAAAACAGGGGATTATACATGGTAATAGTAGGAACACAGCTATAATTATTAATACTAACATAAGGAAAGTCGTAAGTCCTCCTAAACCTGAGAAAATAGAGGCGAACCAGTTAGGAATCTTAAGACCATGCCAAGTCTGTACTGGCACGTAAGCTTGTTTTCGCATATTTTCAGCAATTTCTTCAACTACTTGACCTTTATCATCTATCTTCAAACAACAATTGGTTAAATTCAATTTACCACATACTCCTCCTTCAGCTGCCAACAAATAGTCTAGTGCTAAGCGATTCTGATATATGGCAGTGCGCATTTGTGTGCTCTGTCTAGCTAAAAGTGTGAGTGCTTGGCTAGTCTCATTGGTTATTAATTCAACTACTGCTTGTAAGCGGATAATACGATTAATCATATATACAGGGGTCCGATAGCCCCACATGCCATCTTCGTTCCAAGTGGCAGGTCCATAATAAGCAATTATTCTCTCTGGTGGCCAATCATTGCCATCCCATTTCTGCCACTTGCCTATCTGTAAGGGTGCTCTCTTCTGTCTTTTAGTGTACACTGGATATCCTAATTGTTCTCCATGTTCTGTGGGTAAGAGAAAGAAAGAAGGTCTAATGGTCCCTAAGACACACGCCCCTCCCCAGTGTATAGGGAGTCGGGCATACGCTCGGGTCCCACAGATCCAATACAGGCCAGGTGGGGCTTGCCAGGCATGGGGCTTGGCAAGATTAGTCCATAAATCGGCAAGCTCAGGGAATTTTGCTAATGGATTTGGGGGGTCAGATGCATTAACCCCGGACCACCAGGACGTCCTTTTGGTGGTGTCATTATAGAACGTTTGGCTGAGACAGACCAGCTGTCCCACCTGCAGATTGAACTGAGGTCCAGTTCTGGCATAGCAGAGACGTCCAACTATTGGGTGTGCTAATACCCATTCACTTGTAGTCTTATGTAATTCAGTATGATTTTAAGTCATGGAATAATTCAATTCTTGGGCTTCCCATGGCCACTGGTCACCCATCCGTGTCCCACCACAAAAATAACAATCTGAGATGTGGAGGCTAGATACTACTGCTCCAGCTAATTCTAAGAATAAGTTCTGGGAGGGATGGGGAATATCAAACTTATTCACATGCATGGTTTCATAGAAAGTGTTATGGATATGGTACCTGGATGATCGATGGGCTTGGGTATTTAATCTTATATATACTATGGTTCCTGGATCTGATCCAGATCCTGCAATTCGTAAGCCAAATTTATATCCTTGTTTCCATGCACTAGGATTGCGTATAAACAACTCTAATGGGTTACAGGCACCTTTCTTACATTTTGCTATATCCTTGACATATGGCTTAGTTAAAGAAGCCATCCGATTGTCTCTGGTATTTTCTATCATACCTGTTTTCCATGTAGCATAGAAAACACATTCCCATTTCGGGCAATAGTAATCTGCAACTGGGGCTGTACTATATACATTGGCTAAAACTCTTTTACCTGTACATTCTCCCCATCCAGTGGTCCCCTCTGGACACATATATTTGTCATTGTGTGAGTAAGTTTTCTCCCAATTACCACATTTGGAATGACTATCTCTATTTATGGCATCACAAGCATCAAAATACAAAAAAGCATACTTTGTAGGATCAGTGAGTGGGGGTGTGGCATTGAGCAAAGGTCCATCTGCATCATTCCATCGTATCTCCAAAGTATAATAGGATGGATTCTGATGCGGGTTAAAGCATACTTTAGTATTACCTTTGGTACAAACGTTCAGTTCAGTGGTGTTATAAATACACCGAGTTACTTTACCAGTACAGGTATAGTAAGAATGATAAAGCAAAGTCTGCGTTACTTTCATTCCAGTCCGAGTGGAAGTAATGCAAGCAATACATGGAGGCAAGGCACAAGTCAGTTCAAGGCCTCCGAAACAGGCAACCAGGGCAAAGTAAAAATAAAGATGCATGTTGATTGGAGTTCTTCTGAATCCTCACTTGAAAATCTTGACCTCGACGTTCTCTTCTTGGCACAACGCCGTCCCGTTTGCTAATGAAGCAATTCAACGGGTGTTGAATGTTGATTGAAGATCCTCAAAATGTCCGTCGGAGGCCAACTTAGTAATCACAGTTGGCTTTGAATATTGTTAATCAATATAGTATCAAGCAGTGTGCAAAACCGCACACATGAGGTTTGTTTGAGCAAAATCTTGCTGTATTGGAAACAGCAATCCTCTTCGAAAGACTTGGCTACTGCAAGGCACTGTGGTTGTTGGGATGGTCCCAAAAAGAGTCTAGGTCGCTGGTTGCCGTCTCAAGGTGAGTCGCAAGGGTACATCAGGATGCTGTACTGCTGTCCACTGCTCGGATTCTGGAACGGCTGCGGGCTTGACTCTGCTGTGGTGGATCCAGGAATCGATTTCTGCTACCTTTACTGCAGTTGGGTAGACAGGATGACGGTGTATGGTCCCTTCCAATGAGGTTCCAACGGTGTCTTTTTCCAATCTTTGATCCACACCGAGGTACCAGGCTGGTAGGGATGGCAGGGGTTCCATCAAGTTGATAGGCAACTGGTCCTGTATCCACGTATGGAGAGTCTGTAGAACAAAACTAAGAGCTAGAAGTTCTTGTCTGGTTATTTCTGAACCAATTTGTGTTAAACTACCTTTAATTCCCTGCACTATTGGTGGGGGTTTACCATACAGAACCTCAAAAGGGGAAAATCCTGTTGACTTCACAGGAGCTGAGCGTATTCTGAGTAAAGCTATTGGGAGCACTTGGGGCCACTTCAGGCAGGTCTCCTGACAAAGCTTGGACATTTGGGCTTTCAAGGTACGATTCATTCGCTCAACTTTCCCTGAACTCTGAGGTCTATATGCAGTGTGAAGCTTCCATTGTATCTGTAGGGCATTTGCTAACTGCTGAGTAATCTGGGACACAAATGAGGGCCCATTGTCTGACCCTATTACTGCTGGAATTCCAAATCTGGGGATAATCTCTCTCAGCAAAACTTTAGTTACTTCTCGGGCTTTTTCAGTTCTGGTGGGGAAAGCTTTCACCCACCCAGAGAAGGTACAAACTAACACTAACAAGTAACGGTATCCATTTGCTTTTGGCATTTCAGTAAAGTCAATTTGCAGGTGGTGCATGGGGGTTACACCTCCTGACTGAACTCGGGGTGGTGGTGTTGGGACCCTGTTTGGCATTGTTCTTGGCACAAATTAGACACTGGCGTGCTACTGAAGCTGATAGGGCTGCCAACATAGTAATGCAAAAATGTGGTCTGAGTGCTTTTTCCATAGCACTTTTTCCATAATGTGTGGCTTGATGGAAAGCCTTGACAAAGGCTGGTCCCAACAATTCAGGGATTACTATTCGTCCTGGGGGTTGACTGCCCTCTGCTGGTGGCAGCTCAATCCACCCATCCTTCAGCACTCCCTCTTCCTTATTACAGTAGTAATCCAATTCTTTGGTGGTATATCGTGGTGTCCATAAATTAAGGGGTACTGGAAACAATGCTGCCTGCATTGGCATAGCTTGCGATGAAATTTGTCCTGTTATGGCTGCTTGTCGTGCTGAGGCATCAGCGAATCTATTTCCTTGGGCAGCATCTCCTTTACCTGCTTGATGTCCTCGGCAATGCATGACAGCTACACGAGTCGGGGCCCATACTGCATCAAGTAGCATCAATATCTCCGGGCCATATTTGATTGATTTTCCTCCTGACGTGATGAGCTCTCGTTCTTTGTAAAGAGCTCCATGGGCATGCAAAGTGGTGAAGGCATATTTAGAGTCCGTGTATACATTTAACAAGAGTTTTGCACCTAACACTAATGCTCGAGTAAGTGCGATCAATTCTGCTTTCTGGGCTGATGTGCCTGATGCCAGGGCTGATGATTCAATGACTTCATCCCGGGTGACCACTGCATACCCGGCACAACGTCGTCCATCGATGATGAGACTGCTTCCATCCACAAAATAAGTTTGATCAGGATTCTCTAGGGGCACATCTGTCAGATCAGGTCGACTTGAGAATACAGTCTCCATGACTTTTATACAGTCATGCTCCGGGAGTTCTTCGCTGACAGGTATCAATGTGGCTGGGTTCAAGGCATGGCTCACTTCCAATTGTATCTGTGGGTTTTCACATAACATACTCTGATATTTCAGCATCCGGGAATTGGTGAGCCAGTGATTCGCTTTCTGCTCCATGAGGGCAAGTACTGCATGTGGCACAGTGACTCGTAGATTTTGTCCTAATGTTAGCTTGTCTGCTTCACTTACTAACAATGCTGTAGCTGCAACTGCTCTCAAGCAAGGTGGCAATCCTTTGGCCACAGTGTCCAATTGTTTTGATAAATATGCTACAGGTCGCTCCCAATTTCCCAATTTCTGAGTCAACATGCTTAAGGCGTTCCCTTGCACCTCATGCACGAATAAATGAAAAGGCTTGTGAACATCTGGTAGTCCAAGTGCTGGTGATGACATCAATTCTTCCTTTAACGTCTTGAAGGCTACATCCTGCTCAGGTCCTCACTCTAGTGGCGACTTTTCTTCTCCTTTGGTGGCTTCATACAGTGGTTTGGCAATTTGAGCAAAGTTGGGAATCCAGATTCGGCAGTATCCTGCTGCTCCCAGAAAGGCTCTGACTTGCTTTCTGGTAGTTGGGGTTGGGATTGGGATTCTGCACACCGCTTCTTTTCTCTCTTCCTAATTTTCGGCTTCCTTTGGTTAAATGAAAGCCCAAGTATTTCACTTCTTTTTGGCATAGCTGTGCTTTTGCTCTGGAGACTTTGTATCCAGCTTCATCCAGTAGCTGCAAGAGGTCTTTGGTGGCTTGTATACATTCACTTTCTGATACAGCAGCTATCAGCAGATCGTCCACATATTGGAGAAGTACTCTCTTCCCCGGGGCCACTGGATAGCTTGAAAGATCTTGATTTAGTGCAGCACTGAAGATGGTAGGTGAATTCTTGAATCCTTGGGGTAATCGTGTCCAAGTAAGTTGGCCCCGTCTTCCAGAGACAGGGTCCTGCCATTCAAAGGCAAACAGCAACTGACTAATGGGGGCTAGTCTTATGCAAAAGAACGCATCTTTTAAGTCCAAAACAGTAAAGTGGGTAGCTTCAGCAGGAATCAGTCCTAAAAGTGTGTAAGGATTTGGCACAACTGGATGTATGGTCTCGACTGCTTCATTCACTCTCCTTAAGTCCTGCACTGGACGGTAGTCATCTGTTCCAGGCTTCTTTACTGGCAGGAGTGGAGTGTTCCATGGTGAATGACATACTTTTAGTAGGCCATACTCTAGTAATCTTAACAAGTGGCGGTGAATGCCTTCAATTGCTGCTCTTGGGAGGGGGTATTGCTTGACATGTATTGGTGTAGCACTGGGTTTGAGATTCACAATTATTGGATCTATATGCTTGGCTAAGCCTGGGGAATTGCCTTCTGCCCATACTCCAGGCGGGGCATCAATGCTTTTCAGAATTTGTTCAAAATAGGGGTCCTGGGCAGATTCACTACTATAATATCTCCATTCTTCCTCTCGAGGAACAGTAAGCAGCATTATTCCTGCAGGTTTAGTCTGGGAATTCACTGTCATTTGCATCTCTCCTTTCTCAGTAAAGGATATTTGGGCCTGTAATTTGGCTAACATATCTCGTCCCAGTAATGGTACTGGACATTCGGGCATATAGAGGAATTGATGGGTTATTTGCTGTCCTCCCAGACTGCATATACGGTTCTGAAGAAAAGGTTTTGTGGCTTTGGCACCAGTTGCTCCCACAATGGTGACTGCTCTTGCGGAAAATGGGGCAATCTGTTTGTCTACTACAGAATGTTCTGCTCCAGTATCAACCATAAAGTCCATAACTTGGTCTCCTATTTGTATGCTGACCATAGGCTCCTGGAGACCTAAAGCGAATTCGGAGCCCGGTCTGTCCTAAGCGGCTTCATCTTCGTCATTGGTCGTTGCGGCCAATGCTTGTATGGCCTCTCCTCTTTCTCGCTGAAACTGTTCTCGATTGGCCCCTCCGCGGTTCCGGGTTCGGCCCCCTTCCTCTTTCTCTCCATTGAGCATTATTTTCGTCATCCTGATGGGCGTCTTCGAGTTGCGGGCATGTATCTCTCCAATGTCCTTCCTCTTTGCAATAAGCGCATTGGTTCACGCCTAGTTGGGGCCGGCTATCTCCTCGGCCCCTCCCTCTTCCTCTGCTCCTTCGACTAGGGAAACCTCCCCTTTTCTGTTCAACTATGGCCGCAGCCAAAAAATCAGCTTTCTTCTTCATCTTTCGATCACATTCTTTCTGCCTTTCATTATCACGATTCACATACACTTTGAGTGACTTCCAGTAACTGAGTTGCATTCATGCCCGCAAACCCATCTAGTTTCTGTAGCTTACGTCTAATGTCTGGTTGAGACTGGTTTACAAAAGCAGAATTCACCATGCATAAACTTCCTGGTGCATCTGGATCATAGGGAGTATACATTCTATACGCTTCAGTCAATCTTTCATAAAACACTGCTGGGCTTTCATCTATACCTTGGTTAACTTCGGTCACTTTAGAAAGGTTCATAGCTTTCTGGCCCCCCCTTTTCAGACCTTGCATAAGGCCTTGGCGAAATCGTGATAGAGCTCTGGATCCTCTATCTGTATTTGGATCCCACCGTGGGTCTTCATTTGGGAATTCTCTTTGGGCTGCTTCTCGATTATCTATCCTTCCCCCTTCCCCCGGTGCTACAGGGTTATCTGCCAGCCAGTCAACGGCCGCTCGCTTTATTCGTGTCCGCTCCTCCGTAGTGAATAAGGTGGACAGGAGCTGATGGCAATCTGCCCAAGTGGGTTGGTGGGTTTCCATAATAGTATGCATTAACTCTGTTAGTTCCTGGGGCTTGTTGGTATAGGAAGCGTAATGTGACTTCCAATTTAACAAATCAGTAGTGGAGAAGGGCACATACACTAAACTTAGGGGTCCCGCCACCACATGATTATCTTCATCTCTTACGGGCACTCCCGGGACTTGCCGTAAAGGCATCATCTTTGCAGTAGATGTCTTTTGGGATCTGAGGGAGATTTTCGAAACTTTCCTAACAGGGGCTTTCTTCTTGTCAGTGCGCTTCGTTTGGGACGCTTTACTTTTAACT
Source organism: Ichthyophis bannanicus (assembly GCA_033557465.1). Lineage (NCBI taxonomy): Eukaryota > Metazoa > Chordata > Amphibia > Gymnophiona > Ichthyophiidae > Ichthyophis > Ichthyophis bannanicus. The sequence goes on from CM066031.1 coordinate 628,103,376, forward strand.
GATGAGCTCACACTGACAGTCGTCTTTACACTGTCAGTGTCACTCTGGGAAGATTCTTCTTCCCCTTGCTCTTCTGCCTCTGACTCAACTTTCTCCTCAGTCTCAGTTGAGTCATCCTCCTCATCTGAAGGGAGCTTATCTGCCTGCTCTTCAGATGATCGTTCTGGGGTTGGGTCCCATTCCCGCTGTCTCTGGGGCTCTGGGGCGGGACGCGGCGTCACCCTTACTGGACGCTGGGCTTGGGGCTGTCGAGTTATCACTTCTGGGGATTCAGGATCTGCCAGGACGGGTTTCCGTCTGGATTTCTCACCTGTCCCTGTCTTTTTGGTCTGTCCTACTTTCTGCATTTGATCTGTTCGTGCTAACATTATTCTGCACTGCTCTTCATAACAGCGCTTCGCCCAAGGGGGCGGGCTCTCACAAATACTCAACCAGGAATCTATATATGGGTACTGATCGGGGTGCGCTACCCGCACTTTCTGGTGAACTGACTGAATAATTCCAATAGTAAAGGTTCCCTCTCGGGGCCATGTAGGGTCTAAGTCGGGCCACTCCCTAGTACACAAAATCTGTAATCGTGTTGCAGTCATTTTAATTCCATAATCTCCTGAATATCCTTCCTTAAAATGTGTGATCATACATTCTAATGGAGTGCTCCTAGTAGACCCCGCTCCTCCCATTTCGATGTGTGCGCGCAACAACAAACAGAAGGGAAAAGGAGGGCGGACCGTGGATAACGGGTCCTCACGGCCCTAGAAACATATAAGGGAAACAAATAACAAGACAAGACGACGGTCGCTTCCTCCTTTTTACGACCTGGACACGGTCGCCCGGCCAGGAAATGCGTTACTCAGGAGTCCGCCTTCGCTTGGTCCGTGCTGCCAGACCTCTCATTCACACTTCAGTCACACAATCATTCTAGCAACGTATCCCAAGATAGCCCAATCCTGTCTCTTCTGACTAGGCTATGTTCAAATTCCAAAATACAAGAAGACGGGAGTTTCGCCCTGCGAATACTCATGCAGGGGTAGTCGGACCGTCTTGGAGAGGTGATCAAGCTCTCTTACCAAGTTCCAAGTTCAAAATTCAAGATTCAAATGGCAGTACTGCTCTGTCTCATCTGTCTAGACATACCAAATCAAAACTCTACTCACCGGATCCGGTCCTCAAAGTTCCCAAGCAAGCGCATGAGTTGGACCTCGGACTCCCCTCACTCGGGTTCGAGGTGTTGGTTCCAGCCGGGCCCGGCACCCGCCGAGGTCCGGCCAACTCCCTCCGATGCAAGGGACCGGTGGCGCCAGGGAGCGAGCCCCATCGGAAGGGCGCAATCCCGGCAGGACCAAACCTGTAGAGGCGGAAAGTCGTGGTGTATTGCCCAATATACCCTCTGTTACCACACCTTCCCGGCCAATGCACCAAGAATATGTAGCAGCAGAGCGCAGACAAACCAATGATACCAGGAGTCTGTTCAGAAGGTCCAAATCATTTATTTGTGCACAAGTCTCAAGCAGAATCAAATTCAAAATGGCTGAGCAATGGTTTCTAGTAAAACAACAACTTTTATAGACTTCTTCTCCATTCTAGACATAGGAAAACATTTCATTGGTCCCGGTAACCTCCCGTACACCTTCTATTGGTCCCGGTACTGATATGGCCATCCAATGATGTCCTTTGACTGGGCTAAGCACCTGCTTACCCCCCCCTCTAGTCCCAATTACAATGGTCAGTTCACCAACTTAGATACTTTTCTCTTCCAAGGCCATTTAACTAGTTAGCACATGTGGGAAAGCAGGGCACTGTAACCTTTCTTTCAGCAGATTTAATTAATTTCATAGCAGCTGTATGTTCTTATCAGTAGCAAGTTAAACTTGTTTTTCTACATAGTTTTCTGAGTTCTGATTCTGCTCATCTAAGCTGATTTATGCTTTGCTAAGTTCTAGTTCTACAATAGCAGCATATTGGGGGATGTGCAATTCCTATGGGCCTCTCCACAGGCTTCATTTACAGGTCAAGCTATTTAGGCCTGTCTGCTTATTTCAGACACTATGGATCACAGGCCTTCGCCTACCACAAGGTAATGTATCAAACGCATCCTAAATGTTTAAATCGCCTTTTATGTGTAGCGTATAGTAGAGAGAGAAATTTTTAGGGATACATTGTGCTCAGCGGTTCCTTGGTCATCTTGCATACAGGAAGGTTTTGAAATGTGGACATTGTATATTTTGCCCATTAATGGCAGAAGAAAAATTTTTCCAGCATCAGAATATTAATTATTCATTGAAAAGTACCATAACATGTGCTGCTTCTTTGTGGTTTACACCTTACGCTGTCCATGTATGAAAATATATGTGGGCAAAACTACTCGTCCATTGAAAGTGAGACTGGCAGAGCATAAGTATAGTATTAAAAAGATAAATGCTGATACTGCATTCATAGCGCATTGTTCTGAGTTGTCACATACTTTTGGAGATCTATGCTGCAGTGTATTGGAACATATACAGTGGAACCTCGGTTTTCGTGATTAATCCGTTCGAAAAAGTCTGACTAAAACCGAATGTATGAAAACTGAAGCAATATTTCCCATAAGAAATAATGTAAATCCAATTAATCTGTTCCAGACACCCAAAAATATTAACAAAAAATACATTTTATAGATAACTATATTTTTACATACAGAAAACAATGAGAAATAAATATAAATGACTAGTGAAATAGATAAATGAACATTTAACATCACTTTTACCTTTATTGAAGACTCTTGGCATATGGAACAGTCAATCATCAAGAGAATCAAAATAAAGAAAATCCCACTTCTGGCCACAAGATGGTACTCCATTTTCAACTGTACGAAAACCGAGACAAGGTACAAAAACTGGGACAAAATCTCAACGAAAAAAGTCATCGAAAACTGAATCGTACGAAAACTAGGGCATACGAAAACAGAGGTTTGACTGTACCTATGAATATCAGAGGAGATGACAGAGGACGTTTGTTACTACAGAGAGAACAATGCTGGATTTATAAACTTAATGCTCTGGTGTCTTGTGGTTTAAATAATAAGATTGAATGGACACTTTTTTACTGAGATCTGTTTGATTTTTTACTGTCAAGTGTACTGTGAAACTCTAAAAGCATGCTGTGTTAGTATTGTTAGTGTTTGGGTCAGTGGAATGCTGAGGGGAGTGGCTTAGCACCATTCCTCCACTGATTGGTTGGCTTAAGGTCTGTTTTTATAGGCTTATGGTTTCTTTATAGTCTGTGATGTCAGATGCCATTTTTCAGCAACTTCGAACTTGGGCTGAGTTAAGCTTTTACTGTTTGGAAACCTCTGAAAAGCTTTTACTGTAATAGATCACCTTGCCGAGAAAGGACACCTGAGGCCTTCGTGAAAGCAAACAGCAGTTTATTAGCCGGCGTGAACTCAGTGGAATAATTTCCAAAGACTGAGCCTCCATACAAAGGTTTCAGTTCCATTTATAAACTTCTTAGCCCTATGCAAACTAACATTTTGTTATCTCTATTTAGGTAGAACATGATTGGTACATAATAAGTTCCCCCTTAACCGGTCCCCCATAAGTACCGGCTGGGGGTGTTTCGTAAGGTGAGAAGCTGCTAAAGATATGCATTTGTTACTGCGTAACTACTACTACTAGACAGGCTGTGGAAATACTAAAAGACAAAGACATTTTGGATAGGCCACAGGCCTATCATTCCAAGGTGTATATACTTATGACACTACTACTTTACTACTGATTTTGTTCTGAAACCCCTGAAGAAGCCTTTGGTGAAACAGATCTTTGTCTGGTGTTGGGTGTGTGCAATAGAGTGCAGTAGAGTGAGAAGCTGAACGGCTTTGCCAGCACATGTTTCTACAAAGAAGGGAGCTGTGAGCTGCATGGAGCTTGGACAGCTGCGATGAAGCAGATAAGTTATTGGATGCTATTGTTAGACGTTGTTTAAATGCTGTTCTAATTTGTGGCTCTTCTTGCTTATACAGTAGATGCTGATGTGTGCTGTCTGGTGCTTCCTGTTTAGCTTATGAAAATACAGAAAATTATATTGGAGTTTAACAGCTGTTGCTGTATGTTTAATGACCGCTTTAAAAGAAATTTGTTTTAAAGTGTATTAAGAGAAGCTGATGAGTGCGTAAAGGGGAATAGTTAATAGTGGGTTTTAAGTGGGTTATAGAAATACTGACAAGTACTTATCAGGATTACAATGTATTTGAACATTAGCAATAATATTTAAGGTAGTTTAAGGTGGGGAGGTTGGAAATCCATGATGTAAGCATCTGCTAGTCCCTATGGTGAAATTTTCGCCAGATGTAGGGCATATAGCTATACTGAGATCTCCTTGTCATTTGTGTAATTATGGCTAATAGATAGTTAGAATTGAGTGAAACCCTAGTTGGTATGGTATTTTGTTTACTAAGAGATTGTTTTATTAGGCTCTTAGATAGTCTGGTGGTGTGTTAGGTAATGGATCTAACCATATCACTATTGCAGATTTCACCTTTACCATAAAAAAACAGGTGAAGTATCTTGGCATCATCCTCGATCAGAACCTCTCCTTCACTAACCAAATAAAGAAAACCACTAATACAATATATGCTAAGCTATGTACCCTCCGGAATCTTAAACCCCTCTTAGGCCCCACTTCCTTTCGATCCGTCTGTCAAGCCCTCACAACCCCCTCTCTTGATTACTGCAACCTAATCTATCATGGCCTTCCTAAGCATACTTTACAACCACTCCAACTTGCCCAGAACACGATCGCGAGGCTCATAACCAGCACTCCCAAGCGTTCACATATCACACCAGTTCTATATGACCTTCACTGGCTCCCCATCTACTGCAGGATTAAATTCAAAGTGCTTACTCTTATACATAAAATCATCTCCAACGAATCAGCCCCATGCCTTTCCCCTCTCATTTCCCTCTCATCTAGTTCTAGAACCCGCCGTACTATCACCAAAAACCTCATCTCTATCCCAGCAACCATAAGACATAGTAAACAATTTACCTGTAACAGTGCCTTTTCCCTCTATGCCCCTACCCTATGGAACTCCCTCCCTCATGAGCTGCGGAATTCTAGAACTCACCTTGAGTTCCGAAAGAACTTAACCTTCCTTTTTCAGGAACATTTTTCCCTTCCTCCTTAGTCTCTCACTTCATCTACCTCCCCCTAGTCCTTACTACCTCTAAACCTACTTAACGGCCTCTGATACCTTGGTAATTTACCTTGTAAATAGTTCTATCATTATGTTTAGTTATTTATAGACATGTTATATACATTTTTACTTGGTTCTATGTTCTATGTAAACAGTGGAAACACTCTATCTTAAATGTTCTATGTAAACCGTCTTGATTTGTAGAAAGACGGTATATAAATTCGGTTAAATAAATAAATAAATATAGTCCAAATTGGTGAAGTGGAATGACAATAAAATACTTTTTATGTATAAAAAACAAGTAAAAACTGATGAGTGTATATGTATTCATCCCTTTTGCTGTGAAACCCCTAAATAGGATCTGGTCCAACCAATTAACCTCTGAATTCACGTATTTAGCAGATGAGGGTCCACCTGTCTGCAACCAGTGTCACATGATGCCTGTATACTTGTTCTGAAAGGCCCCTGACTCTGCAACACCACTAAGCAAGCAACATGAAGACCAAGGGGGACACCAAGCAGGTCAGAGACAAAGTTGTGGAGAAATACAGATCAGGGTTGCATTAAAAAATATCCCAAATTCTGAATATCCCACGGAGCACCATTACATCCATTATAACAAAATAGAATATGGCACCATTACAAACCTGACAAGAGAAGGCCGCCCCCCGTAACTCACAGACTGGGCAAGGAGGGCATTAATCAAAGATACTACAAAGACACTAAGGATAACACTGAAGGAGCTGCAAAGATCCACAGCGGAGATGGGAGTATCTGTCCATAGGACAGTTTTAAGCCATACACTCCACAGAGCGGGGCTTTATGGAAGAGTGGCCAGAAAAAAGCCATTGCTTAAAGACAGAAATAAGAAAACACGTTTGGAGTTCGCACTGCAGCATGCGGTGGACCCTCCAAACAAATGGAAGAAAGTTCTCTGGTCAGATGAGATGAAAAGTGAACTTTTTGACCATTGGGGAAAATGCCATGTGTGGCACAAACCCAACACTTCCCATCACCCTGAGAACACTATTCCCACAGTGAAACATGGTGGTGGCAGCATCATGCTGTGAGGATGCTGTTCATCTGCAGGGACAGGAAAGGTCAGAATTCAAGGAAAGATAGATGCACTAAAGACGGGACAATTCTTGAGGAAAATCTGTTTCTGTCTGCCAGAGATTTAGACTGGGACCAAGGTTCACCTTCAAGCAGGACATTGACCCTCAGCATACCACTAAAGCTACACTGGAGTGGTTTAAAGGGAAACATTTAAATGTTTTAGAATAGCCTAGTCAAAGTCCAAACCTCAATCCAATTGAGAATCTGTGGCATGACTTGAAGATTTCTGTACACCATCTAACTTGAAGGAGTTGGAGCAGTTTTGCCTTGAGGAATGGGTGAAAATCCCAGTGGCTAGATGTGCTCAGCTAATAGAGACATACCCCAAAGACTTGCAATTGTACTGTAATTGCAGCAAAAGATGGCTATACAATGTATTGACTTTGGGGGGTGGGGGAATACCTATGCACACTCCTGATTTCTGTTTTTTGTCTTAATTATAGTTTGTGTCATAATAAAGGATATTTTGCACCTTCAGAGTGGTAAGCATGATGTATAAATCACATGGTGCTGACCCCCAAATTTCAATTTTAATTTTAGGTTGTAATGTGACAAAACAGGACAAACACCGAGGGGATGAATACTTTCACAAGGCATTGTACAGACACAATGAGTCTGGAAAACAGCGGCAAACTCTTCCACCAACACAAGAGCAGCTCAGCCGAGGAATATGAAGAGCATATAAATATGAATAAAGAACTGAGGTGCTCCAGTTTTGACAGAAGGGTTTGTTGCTATTTTCTGGATTCACTCTGTCTGTAAATCTTCAGTCAGCGATCTGGGGAGCAGCTGGAGGTGCTTGGTGAAAGCTGCAGGGATCGGGGGAGTAGCCAGAGGTGATCGGTGATCACTGCAGGGGCAGTACATTTCCCCAGGCAGCAGTTGCCTGGGTGCTCTGTATTTTTCTCAGTTAAGAGGTTGTTAATGGTTTATGGATCTTTCCTCCAAACCTTTTTTAAACCCAGTTACACTAACAGCTTTTACTACATCCTTTGGTAACGAATTCCAGAGTTTGACGACACGTTGAGTGAAAAAATATTTCCTTATCGGTCCTCCAGTTTAGTCCTCCACGTATGGGTTGTGCACCTTCTCCTACAGCTTGGAGACTGGGCATATCAAAATTGTGACATCACTGGATGTAGTCTGCTGGCATCTCCCATCAGCCCCAGTGTGTCCAGTCTCCATGCATCAGGAAGACGTAGTGAGCCTAGGTGCTGGGCTCACTTGAGTAGCATATAAGGAGCGGTTAGGGCAGTTTAGGACAGTTGTTTGGTTAATTTCTTAAATTGGGAGATTTTATTTTGCCAATTTTAAACTTTAAGTCTCTGCTCTAAATCTTTTGGTTTGAGTTGCTGTCTCTTTAAGAAAAAAAAAAAAAGCCTCTTTTTCTTGGGCCGGTTTTCTGCTCCTCCTTCTATCGCCTTGGCCGTTCGGAGGTTTCTTGCAGGCAGATCTCTCCTCCTGGGCTGAACGGAGGAAAGAGCTGTGGCTGCCGACAGTTTTCTCTGCCTGAGCTGACTGCCATGATTTCAGGCGGGCTGACGGCGCAGAGGCGGGAAGCTCGCCAGGCTGCTCCCCGCTCGCTGAAGAATTGGGCGGGAGCAAGCCAGCTGGAGCACCGCGACGGCAAAGGTCGCCGGGAGAAGTTCCTCAACGCTGCAGGTATTTCAGCAGGTGGGGAAGGTAGCGCGGGGTTACCGGGTGCAGGCTCTTTGCTCCATTTGCTTCTTTCGTGCCTTTCTGCTTGTCCGGCAGCCATTTTGCGAGCGTGTGCACCGCATGTTGCTCGCTTCACAGTTCTTTCCCCTTCGTTAAACCGCGCTTCAGGGAGACAGCCTACTGCCAGCATTTTCTTTTTCGGATCTTATTGTATCGGTCGGGAGCTTTGTTTTCTCGAGCGTTTTTTTCTTTTTTTTGGTCAATCTGGTGCTTAATTTCAGTTGTTTAATGCCTTTACCTTATTTTAATTTAATTTATTTTAATCTATAAAGCCCCTTGCCCTTGCTCCAGTGCGTTCTCGGGTACTCAAGCAGGGGGCTATTGTTCTTACCTGTTATTCAGGTCTATAAAAAAAAGAGCAGCCTCTACGCTTGAGACCTGAGCGGGCGCTATCTGTTTATGGCAGCACTTCCTCGGTGCCTCGTCTGCGGTACACGCAGAGGTCAGATAGCAGATTTAGGAGTGTGTAGGGGCTGTGTGGTAGTGTCTTCTGCAGTGGAACAACAGATGGAGATGAAGACAATCCCTGAGCCTCCAGAAGCGACGACTGGGGCTGAGGAGGACCTTCTGATGCCTGCTGCTCCAGGGGGCAGTCAGGAAGCCCTTGCGGGTCCATCTTCAATGATGGTAGCCGCGGGGGCAGGGTCTCAAATCGAGGATTTCTGTCCGGATTTCATCTTGCTCATGCATCAAGCCTTTTGCTTACGGCGTCAGGGGAAATTGCCAGATGCTTTGGCAACGACGAGGTCCGCTAACCAATCCGTATTGATGGTGAGAGGGGGTGTTACTCCTAAACTGCCAAAGTGGGTGCGGCCTCCGGAGTCATCGCAGTCTGACATGGAGTGGCAAGAATCAGAGGAGGCTGAGCTAGATGTCGAGGCTCAACTGGAGGATTTGGAAGAAGGCGAGATCCTGGAACCAGAGGATCAGGCAAAGATTATTCGGGTGTTCCGTAAGGAGGAGCTGACCACGCTTATTACAGAATCCCTACAGACATTGAAGCTGGCCACGATGCCACTGAGTGAGGAAGAGAATGAGGAGGATACCATAATCCAAGCGGTGCGACAGACGCAGGTAGTGTTTCCTGTGCACTGAGTGGTTGACCAGATGATTCAAGATGAGTGGGATCAACCTGAGGCTGGTCTGCGCGGGGTCAGAACTATGAATAGGCTCTATCCTTTGGCAGATAAAGACAAGGAACGGTTTTGCTCGCCGCGCATTGATGCTGCGGTATCAGCAGTTGCAAAAAAGACCACTATTCCGGTGGAAGGTAGCGCGGCATTAAAAGATGCGCAAGATAGGAAAGTTGATGGTTTGTTAAAGCAGTCTTTTGAGGCAGATTCGTTATTGCTGCAGGCTTCCATTTGTGGGGCTTGGGTTGCTAGGGCTTGTCTGAGATGATCCCAGAGTTTGCGAAATAGTGCACAATTAGAACAGGAGAGTGTTCAGGAGCTGGATCATTTGGAGTCCGGAGCCGCGTATTTAGCGGATGTGCATTATGACCTGATTAGAGCACTCGCTAACATTATGGCTTCGCTAGTGGCCGCCCGCAGATCCATTTGGTTGCGGAATTGGGCGGGCGATGGCTCCTCCAAGTCGTGTCTCAGTAAGCTTCCCTTTAATGGGAAGTTGTTGTTTGGCGAAGATCTCGACAAGTTGGTTAAGGACTCGGGAGAGTTCAAAGACGGGAGGCTCCTAGAAGATAAGCCTAGGCCCGAGCTAGTAACAAAGGGGATGCCTCGGGAACAGCCAGAGTGGATACCCCTGTTGACAGATGCGAGTCTCTCGGGATGGGAGGCCCACTGCGGAGAGCTGTTCGCACAAGGTGTGTGGTCGGTCGCCAAAAGCACTTGGTCGATCAACCGACTGGAGCTGAGAGCGGTTTACTTAGCTCTCCTATCATTCGAAACCACGATCACAGGTCAGGCGGTGAGAGTGCTTTCAGACAATTCTGCGACGATGGCCTGCATAAATCGTCAGGGCGGAACGAAAAGTATGGCCATGGAAGAGGAAGCAGAGATGCTGTTTACCTGGGTGGAAAGTCGGCTACCGGCAATCTCGGTGGCGCACATTGCCAGGAGGGACAATGTGACGGCAGACTTCCTCACCAGGGGTCCAGGTGGATGCGGGAGAGTGGGAGTTGCATCCGGACATCTTTGCGCTTCTAGTTCGCAGGTGGGGACAGCCAATCATGGATCTCATGGCGACCTTTCATTCGGCGAAGGCAACTCGGTTCTACAGCAGACAGCGGGAAAGAATGTTGGAAGGGATCGAGACTCTAATGCAACGTTGGCCATCGGCAGGTCTGCTTTATGTGTTCCCACCGTGGGCCCTGATAGGCAGGGTAGTCCAGTGGATCGAAGCTCATCCCGGAAAGGTGCTACTGGTGGCTCCCGATTGGCCAAGAAGACTGTGGTATGCCGATCTAATTCGGTTGCTGGACGGGGAGCCATGGAGGTTGCCGGAGTTGGAGGATCTCCGGATTCAAGGGCTGCTGCGAATGCCTCAAGTGAATCGATTCTCGCTTATGGTTTGGCCATTGAAAGGGCGAGGTTAAGGAAAAGAGGATACTCGAGAGCGGTGATCACAACGTTGATTCGAGCAAGGAAGCCTTCTTCATCACTAGCTTACGTCCGTATTTGGCGTATATTTGAAGATTGGTGCTCTCGACGTCAGATTCGAGCGGCTATGGTGTCGATGCCCGTTTTAAGCTTTTTCCAAGATGGCTTTGATAGAGGTTTAGCAGCCAGCTCTTTGAAGGTGCAGCTAGCAGCCCTGGCGTGTTATAGGGGTAAAGTTCAGGGCATATCTCTGGGGGAGCATGCAGATGTCTTACGCTTTCTTAAAGCAGTGACTAGATTGCGACTGGCCCGTAGAGTCGTCGTACCTCCATGGGATCTTAATTTGGTATTAAGAGCCTTGGTTGAAGCACCCTTTGAGCCTCTTCATCAAGCCTCAGTAAAGGATCTGACCTTGAAAATGGTGTTTTTAGTGACCATTTGTTTGGCAAGACGAATTTCAGAATTGCAGGCGTTGTCCTGTTGAGAGCCTTTTCTGTCTTTTTCTAGAGAAAAGGTGGTGCCTTCCTTCCTTCCAAAGATGGTTTCTCCGTTCCATTTGAATCAGGCGCTCTTGCTACCAGCTCTTCGGACCGTAGTTTGAACAAGTTGGATATAAGAGAGTGTTGAGATGGTATTTGAAGGTGTTGGAAACCTTCCGCAAATCGGACCGTCTATTCGTGTTCGGAGGGTCCCATAAAGGGGAGGCGGTGGCAAAGGCATCCATTTCTAGATGGATCAGAGAGGCGATTGCGTCTGCTTATATAGTGCAAGGTCGTTCAGTGCCCATGGGGTTGCGAGCTCATTCGACCAGGGCACAAGCGACATCCTGGGCAGAGTACAGCCTGGTTCCGCCAGGAGAAATCTGTAGAGCAGCCACATGGTCGTCTCTTCATACATTCAGTAAGTATTACCGTCTTGATGTCCTAGCGGCGGAGGATGCCTGCTTCGGATCGGCGGTGTTGTAGGCCAGAGGCAAAGGTCCCTCCCCATGATGGTTGGCTCTATTACATCCCATACGTGGAGGACTAAACTGGAGGACCGATAAGGAAATAGTAATTACACTTATCTGGTAATTGTAGTTCCTGGAGGGACTCCAGTTTAGTCCTCATTCCCACCCGGTGTGTTTTTATGCTCAGTGACAGTTCAGTTGGCGAAAGTGCAAGTTACAGGTAGGTCGGTTGTAAACGGCTTTTTATTTCATTATATCCTGTCGACATTTCTCTGTTTCCTTTTTTCTTTTTCCATCTGTTGCTGTTTCAGGTGGATGGAAATGGTGCAAGAAAATGTTCTTTTTTTCTAAAGGGAATGTTGGTGGTTATGTGGTTTTTAGAAAGTTGATGTTTATGTTTTAGCTATTTATCTGTTGCTCCTTTGAGTATGCTTTGTCAATAGTTCACTGGGGCTGATGGGAGATGCCAGCAGACTACATCCAGTGATGTCACAATTTTGACATGCCCAGTCGCCAAGCTGCAGGAGGAGGTGCACAACCCATACGTGGAGGACTAAACTGGAGTCCCTCCAGGAATTACAATTACCAGGTAAGTGTAATTACTATTTTCTCTTATTAGCCTTAAATAGGTTACATTGTTGCTTCATTGCGTGTCCTCTAGTTTTCTACTTTTTGATGGTGTAAAAAACTGATTTTCGTTTACCCGTTCCACTCCATTCATTAATTTATAGACCACTCAGCTGTCTCTTTTCCAAGTTGTTGAGCCCCAACCTTTTAAGCCTCTCCTCATAGAGGTATCCTTCCATTCCCTTTACCATTTTTGTCGCTCTTCTCCGTACCTTTTCTAATTCCACTATATCCTTTTTAAGATAAGGTGACCAGAATTGCGCACAATATTCAAGATGCGGTTGCACCATGAAATGATATAGAGACATTATAATATCCTTTGTTTTATTTTCCATTCCTTTCCTTATGATTTCTAGCATACTACTTGCTTTCTTGGCCGCCTCTGGACATTGGGCGGAGGGTTTCAACATATTATCCACGATGACGCCTAAATCTTTTTCCTGGGTCGTGGTTTCTAAGGTGGTACCATGCATTATATAACCATAATTCGGAATGTTCTTTCTTGGGTACTTGTCCACATTAAATTTCATCTGCCATATGGACGTCTAGTCTTCTAATTTATCAAAACCCTCTTGCAATTTTTCACAATCCTCTTGCGTTTTAACAACTTTGAATAATTTTGTATCATCTGCAAATTTGATCATCTCACTCATTATTCCTATTTCCAGGTCATTTATGAATATGTTAAAAAGCAGCAAGGCCAGCACAGATCCCTGGGGTACTCCACTAGTCACCTTTTTTCCATTGAGAAAATTGGCCATTTAGTCCTACTCTTTGCTTTTCTATCTTTTAACCAGTTACTGATCCACAATACTTCACTGCCTCCAATCCCATCACTTTTGAATTTCGCCAAGAGTCTTTCATGAGGGACCTTGTCAAAGGCTTTCTGAAAATTCAGATATACTATATCAACTGGCTCACCTTTGTCTACCTGTTTGTTCACACCTTCAAAATAAACATAACAGATTAGTAAAATGAGACTTTCATTGGCTAAATCCATGTTGGATTTCTCCCATTAAACCATGACTGTCTACATGTTCAGTAATTTTATTCTTTATAATGGTTTCTACCATTTTGACCAGTACCGACTTCTGTCTCACTGATCTGTAGTTCCCTGGATCACCCCTGGAACTCTTTTTAAAAACTGGCGTTACATTGGCAATTCTCCAATCCCCCGGTACTACAGATGATTTTAATGATAGTAGGTCTGCAATCTCATATTTCAGTTCTTTCAACACCCTTGGATGTATACTTTCTCTGGGAACAAGCAGGAAGTCACCCCTCACATATGGGTGACATCTGCACTGACGGAGCCTTCGTGGAAGCATCCCCCCAGCTTTAAAAGAAAGCCTTTGGGAGATGTCACCTCGCATGTGTGGTCCCCTTCCTGCCCAAGGGTGCCATCTTGCTCAGTCTTCTCTTTTTCTGTGGAACCCTTCGGACATTTGTCTGGCTTGTCCCCGGAAAAAGTCAATTTTTTTTTTCTCTCTGAGTTTCATACTCTCCTCTGGTATCGCACCAGTATTCTTTCCGCCACCCGACTTTGCTGCCTGGGTGTCGAGTTCGGGTCTATTTTTGTATTTTTTTTTTTTCGTTCTTTAATTTTTCTAGCATCTTTGTGCCTTTTTTCCCAACTGGCAGCCTGGCGGGTCTTTGACCTCACAGGGGTACTTTTTTCCCCCATGGCTACCAGTGGCTTTAAGAAGTGTGGTTTGTATTCAAAAATTGTCTTTGACCGACACACACGACTGCTGTCTCCGCTGCCTTGGGCTGGGCCAGACCACGACCCAGCAGCTTGTGGTCTTTGCAAGAGGATGTCCAGCAAGGCCCTCAAGAGCCACCAGCAGCAGCACGATAAGTTTTTCCCTGAACCCCCGGTGCCTCCGAAGCCCAGGGCCTCGTCTGAAGCCTCAACACCTGAAAGGTGGTCTCCCTCGAGGGGAACCCAGGAAGAAGAAGAAACCCTCGAAGGCGGCATCCTTGGACGGATCCGACCGGCTGGGTGCTCCCTAGGCCAGGTCCCACAGTCTGAGACGCTCGTCTGAGGCATCGGAGAAGGAGTGGCCTGCAAAGGTCCCCTGGAAGGATTTGATTTCGGACCGGCTTCGGTCCCCAGACACCATCCTCATCAAGAATTTCCCTTCGGGGGGAGCCGGCGCTGGGCCCACAGAGACAGCCCTCCTACAAGTTCTCCATGGACTATTCCGAGTGGGAGACGGAGGATGAGTAGTCCCCCGACGCCCGTCGTCACCGCAATGTACCATCAGACTCTCCCGTCTCGGAGCCTTGACAGCGGTCCCCACCGGAGGATATGAACTTCCTTGATTTTGTCAAGGATATGTCGAAGGCCCTGGTGTTCCCTACGGAGTCTGAGGAGGACCCTCGGGCAGATGAGTTGAAAATCCTCCAATACGAGGCTCCTCCGAGGAATTCACTCATGGTTTCCATCCCTCCCATCCTGGAATGGCTGATGCTCTGGATGTAAGAGACACCAGTGTCAGTGCCGGTGGTGAGCAAACGGCTCGACTCGATGTATCGAGTCTGCTGGAGCCTGGGCTTCCAGAAATCACAGCTGCCGCATAACTCCATGATGGTGGAGTCGGCAGTGCGTTGGCTGAAAAGCTAGAAGATGCACTCCTCTGTTCCCCCCAGCAGGGAGGCCCACACCCTGGATGCCCTCAGCAGAAAGTATTATCAGGGCTCGAAGCTCATTGGCTGCATCCAGGCCTACCAGCTGTACATAGGCATGTAACTGAGAGACCTGATGAAGGAATTCGCCGGGTTCTCAGCTGGTCTATCTGAGGAACCCCTGCAGTCCGCGAGTGCTCCAAGTTCATGTTCGGCCTATGATGGGTTTGAGTCGTGGCTCGAGTAGCGGCAGCGGGCATCTGTACATGGCGCCAAGCTTGGCTATAGTTATCTGACCTCAAGCAGTGGGTTCAGGACAAATTGGTCAATGTCCCATTCCAAGGAGAGAACCTCTTTGGCAAACCCATGACCGACAAGGCTGCTGAGCTGAAGACTAGTTCATGATGAGGACCAGGCTCTCAAAAAAGACTGCTGCTCCTCCCCGACAGAAGGGCTTGGGTAAAAAGTCCTTCTACCCGACAAAAGGGGCTGCTTACAGAAACTACCCATCTTTTCATGCCTCCCCAGCTCCCCAACAGGATCAGCAGGCCAAGGGACATGGGCATGGCCCTCATAAGCAGAAGGCTCCAAAACCCCAGGCACCAGCTCCGACCTAGCCAAGGGGGACTTTTTGACTCCTTGAGCATAGCCTATCTGTCCCAAGGAGATCAGCAGCCCACTATGCCCAGAGGTGGTTGACCATCATCACCGACTCCTGGGCACTTCGGGTCGTCAGGGAGATTACCTCCGCCACCTGACTCAGACACCTCTCCCTTATTTTCTGGGAGAGCACCTCAGGTGTCCCCTTCACCGGGACTTTCTACTGAAGGCAGTTCTTCTCAAGGACAAAGCAGTGGAACCGGTGCCCCACCATCTCAAGGGCAAGGGGTTCTATTCCAGGTACTCCTCGTGCCAAAAAGAACAGGAGGCCTAAGGCCCATCCTTGACCTGCGCAACCTCAAATTCCTGGTGAGGGAGAAGTTCAAGATGCTCTCCCTTGGAACATTGCTGCCCTACTCCAGCAGGGAGATTGGCTATTCTCCTTAGACCTCAAGGATGCCTATACCCACATCCTCATTCACCCCAACCACAGGCAGTACCTGAAGTTCATAGTGGAGGGTAGGCACTATCGGTACAGGGTGCTCCCTTTCGGCTTGGCTTCTGCCTCCAAAGGTTTTCACAAAATGTCTGGCAGTCATGGCCACCCTCCTGCATCTCCAGGGGGTCTTTGTCTTCCCCTACCTAGATGACTGGCTCATAAAGCAATGGAGGGTTAAATGACTTGCCTAAGGCCACTAGGACTCCTTGTGGCCTTGGGCAAATCACTTAACTTGGATTTTTCTGAGCAATGGAGGGTTATCAATGTCCCTGTTTAAAGTATGTTTACCAAGTTTGTTACAATGTAAACCGTTTTGATTGAAATGATAAAGCGGTATAAAAAATTTGTTAAATAAATAAATGAAGGGAGGCACAGCCTCAGTAGTGCAGCTGGCCAGTGCACGCAACATCTAGGTTCTGCAGCACTTTGATTTTGTTATAAACTACCCCAAGTCTGACCTCCTCCCAACACAATAACTGGAGTTCATCAGGGCAAAGCTGGACACTCTCCATTTAAAGGCCTTCTTACCCAGGGACCGAGCCAACCATCTCACGACTCTGGCACGGGACATACAGTACCGTCCCTCTGTGCCTGCTCTGCTTCTTCTGCGCCTTCTTGAGCACATGGCCTCCACAGTCCACATCACCCCAGATGCTTGCCTCCATATGAGGGAGATACAGTGGTGTCTAAGGGACTAATGGACTCAAGTCACAGGCGCCTCTGAGACAGAGTCTCTGTAACCCACCAACTGGCAGACTCTCTGGTCTGGTGGCAGTCTCTCCAGCATCTCGAGGCAGGCATGTCTTTTCAGGCCCCGAGCCCCTCAAGGATTCTCACCATGGACGCCTCCCTGCTTGGCTGGGGAACTCACTGTGGGGAGCTCTGCACCCAGGGCAGCTGGTCATCAGGCGAGAGCACCTAGCAGATCAATCTCCTGGAGCTGCGAGTGATATACTTAGCCCTACGAGCGTTTTGCCACCACCTATGTCACCAGCCAGTGCTGGTCCAGACAGACAAACAGGTGGCGATATTCTAAGTGAAAAAACAGGGGGGCAGAGGGTCTCCTGACCTCTGTCAGGAGGCAGTGGTCCGCTGCTTGTATACAATCCAACAGGGTAATCTCCAGGAACAAGCAGGAATGAGTCTTCACATATGGGTACGTCGGTACCGACGGAGCCTGCGCGGGAACGCTCCCCAGCTTCCCAAAAAGGAAAGCTTTCGGGAGCATCCCACAGCGCCTGAGCGCTGCCTTCCCGCCTTTCCTAACCAACTCTCCTCAGTTCTTCTTTGCCGCGGAGCCAGCAGGTCGAACCCTGTCACCGCTGAAGAAGTTCTTTATTTTATTTTATTTCTTTGGTCGCGTGTCTGCCTTCCCTGACTCCGGACCGGTACCGCCGGTCTTTTCTTTCTTTCTTTAAAAAAAAAAAAAAAATCGATATTTCTCCTCACTTGGTGTATTTTTCTTCTTAAGGCCTCAGGGCCCATAAGCAAATTCCCTCATGGAAAAACCAACCTCTGGGTTCAAAAAATGCACTAAGTGTAGCGGTACTATTTCTGTTACAGATACCCATGAATGGTGTCTTAAATGTTTAGGTCCTGAACACTCCATTCCGGATTGTCCGTCCTGCTCCCTAATGTCTAAACGGGGGTTACAGAACCGAGCAGCAAAGCTCCATGTGCTGTTTTCCACTGAGGCACCGGCAGTAGCATAGACATCTTCCAGGTCTTCTTCTCCTGAAGGATCTCAGGTAACCAAACATAAACCTAGCAGGTCCTCGAAGGGTAGATCTCCCTCTAAGCATCGAGATGCCTCCGGGCTTGCCCTCGAGGATCCTGCACCAGCCAAACAACCCCGGCGGGAAGCTCCGGCTTCCAAAGCTCCTCCTATGGGGTTACAGGTTGACATCGATGGCACGGCCTCGACCGATCACCTGTTAGATTGCTCTGGGGTACCGGCACCTTCTCCCGGTACCGACTTCCAGGCTTTCATGGCATCGATGGATCAGAATGTTCTGTCCATGCAGCAGGCTATACAGTCCTTCATTCAAGCTGCGACGCCGATGATACCGCAACGAGCTCCGTTGTCGGTATCGGCTCCAGTACCGGCACCAGCTCCGATGCCGGTACCGACTGCATCGACATCAACCAGGATACCAACTGCTGCGGTTCCTTGTCCAGGGCCACTTCTCGGTACCGATCCGGTACCGGGGACGCCCGATGTCGATACCGCTCGATACGTGTATCGAGCGTTAGAAGAGCACCCTGACAGGCAATACTTCGATTCCTCTGATGATTCAGATACATCAGATGAATCTCCTGAAGTATCCATAGCCCTTCCTGAGGAGCCTTGTTCTCCAAAACGAAGAATGTCTCCTCCAGTCAAGACTTCATAAGAGAAGTAGCTAAAGGACTCTCTATTTCAGTAACCTCTGAATCAGAGCCTAGAGCAAAAAAATTAGATATTTTGGGATACTCTAGGGCTCCTAAAGAGGCAGTCACCTTACCAATTCATGAGATTCTTCATGAACACATGATTGATTTATGGGAGACTCCTCTCACACTCTCTCCTCATTCTCGCAGGTTGGACACTATGTATCGTGTCCCTCCTTGTCCTGGGTTCCAGAAAACTCAGCTTCCTCACCATTCCATTGTGGTGCAGTCAGCTATGAAGAGGATAAAGAGTACAAAGAGACACTCTTCTGCTCCTCCAGGAAGAGAATGCAGGACCTTGGATGCTTTTGGTAGGAAAATCTTCCAGGCCAGTATGCTTATTGCCAGAATCAACTCATATAGCCTTTATATGGGTATGTTTCTGAAAGAAGTGGCAGAAAAGCTGCACACTTTCCTCCCTTTTATTCCAGAAGATAAAAGGGAAGAATTCCGCATGTGGCTTAAGCATACTCAAGACATCTCCAAGTTTTCAAACAGGGCAGCCTTTGACTCCTTTGAAGGTGCCAGTAGAGCCTCAGGCATTTCCATAGCTGCTCGCAGAATTGCTTGGCTCCAGGCTTCTGATTTAGAACCCTGGGTTCAAGATGGCTTAGGGAATCTGCCCTGTACAGGTGAAAATCTGTTTGGCAAAGAGTGGCAAATTAAAGCCACTCAAATGGATGCAGAGAATTCTGCTCTGGATAGACTTTCAAGGTCTACCTCCATTCCTGCCAAGAAAGACTTTTAAAAAGTCTTTTTTCAAAAAGGGCAGGTTTCCTTCCACTTCTGGCCAGCAATCTTCTACAGGTCGCTTTACCGCTAAGCGTCAGCAACCTAAACAGGCCAGGCCTAAGTCTACAGGGGCTGCTGTAACCCAGCAGTCCCAACCCCCTCAGGGTTTTTGACTTGATGCTAGAGAACTTAGTCTTTCTGGCTTTAACACAGCCATAACCTCTCACCATTCCAGGAAGGTTAGCTCATTTTGCTCCCAGATGGACCCTCTCCATCATAAGAGAGGGCTACAAACTTCATTTCTCAGACCTTCCTCC
This sequence comes from Ichthyophis bannanicus, assembly GCA_033557465.1. Lineage (NCBI taxonomy): Eukaryota > Metazoa > Chordata > Amphibia > Gymnophiona > Ichthyophiidae > Ichthyophis > Ichthyophis bannanicus. The sequence continues at coordinate 628,122,724 of CM066031.1, forward strand.
CCACACCATGGTGAGACACTTCAATTCTCCCACATCTCTTCTCGACCTTTTAAGTCAGGAGATAACTACCCTTCTTGCCCCCAAGGGGCAATAGAAGAAGTTCCTCTTCCTCAACAAGGGTCAGGGTTCTACTCCCCCTATTTTCTCATTCCAAAGAAGACAGGGGGATACAGACCCATTCTAGATCTCAGAGAATTGAACAAATTTCTATGCAAGGAGAACTTCAAGATGCTTTCTTTGGGCATTCTCCTTCCATACCTTCAAAGTCAGGATTGGCTTTGTTCTCTAGATCTCAAGGATGCGTACACACATGTTCTCATCCATCCATCTCACAGAAGATTCCTGCGTTTTCTTTTCCAAGGAAAACATTTCCAATACAGAGTGCTTCCTTTCAGTCTAGCCTCTGCCCCAAGAGTGTTCACCAAATGCATGGCAGTAGTTGCTGCATTTCTACGCACTCTGGGAATATTTGTCTTCCCGTACCTGGACGACTGGCTGATCCGAGCTCCATCTCAGTCAGAGGCCCAGACTTATCTGGACCGCACAAGGCGCATTCTGCAGTATCTGGGACTGGTGGTAAACCTCCCAAAGTCCCAGTTCATCCCTACTCAGTCCCTGGAATTCATAGGGGCCTGGTTGGATACCACCACTGCAAGGGCCTAACTTCCTCAAGCCCGTTGCCAACGTCTAGTGCAGCTAGCCTCTCAGATTCAGTCAAAGAGCCACTTAACTGCCAGGGAGATGCTACAACTGCTGGGCCACATGGCTTCCACAGTACATGTGGTACCCTATGCTCGCCTACACATGAGAGCAGCTCAATGGACTTTGTCCACCCAGTGGACTCAAGCTTCAGGAGCTCTCTCAGACCAAATAGCAACCTCCAAACGTCTCTTTTGGTGCCTCCAATGGTGGATGTCCACTCGAAATCTGTTGCTGGGGTCCCCCTTCGAACAGTTGTTACCCCAAGCAACCCTCGCAACAGATGCCTCCCAGACAGGTTGGGGAGCTCATCTACAGGACCTCTCCACTCAGGGCACTTGGTCCCCTCAGGAGACCTCTCTTCATATCAACCATTTGGAGCTTCGAGCAGTTTTTCTAGCTCTCAAGGTCTTCCATACCCTCCTCAGCTACAAGACAGTCCTCATCCACACAGACAATCAAGTAGCTATGTTTTATATAAACAAACAAGGAGGAACTGGCTCTCTGTCGCTTTGCAACGAAGCTCTAAGATTGTGGGCCTTCGCCAGAGAGCATCAAATCCATCTCCTGGCAGTATATCTCCCAGGAATCCAAAACTCTTGGGCAGACAGACTCAGTCGAGTTCTGCTTCCACACGAATGGTCCCTGCACATGGATTAGGTACTCAGAATCTTTCAAGAATGGGGAACCCCGGACATAGACCTCTTTGCAAGTCCGTGGAATGCCAAATTTCCCCAGTTCTGTTCGAGAATTCCGTGTCAGGGGGTTCAGGCCAAGGATGCCTTCCTCCTTCATTGGAGTCAGGGCTTCCTGTATGCCTTTCCACCCATTCCCTTGATTCCCAAGACTCTGTTCAAACCCCAGAGGGATCAAGGATCTATGATCCTCATAGCTCCAAGCTGGCCACGCCAAGTGTGGTACCCTCTGCTTCTGCATCTCTCCCAAGCCCCCTCCCTGGACTTGTGAGCTGCTCCAGACCTTCTATCTCAGGAGGAAGGGACTTTGTGGCACCCAAACCCCAAATCCCTTCACCTCAGAGCTTGGTTACTGAAGGCCTAGACCTTCAAGACTTGAATCTTTCTCAGCAGGTGAAGAATATCCTCCATGCCTCCAGGAAACCTTCCACCAGGCGTTCCTATGCTTTCAAGTGGAAAAGATTTTCCATTTGGTGTGCTGAAAAGGGTCTTGACCCTCTAGCACTACCTTTAACTTCTTTGTTAGACTATCTCCTGCATCTCTCCAATGCAGGACTTAAGACAAATTCAATAAGAGTCCATTTGAGTGCTATTCCAGCATCCCTTAAGCCCATCAATGGACAACCTATCTCCTCTCATCCTCTTATTTCAAGATTCATGAGAGGCCTAACTTTAACTAAACCTCCCATTAGACCTCCTCCGGTGGCATGGGACTTAAATTTGGTTCTTGGTCAGCTTATGAAGCCACCTTTTGAACCCTTAGCCACTACCTCCTTGAAATTCCTTTCCTGGAAGGTTATTTTCCTCATTGCAGTCACTTCTGCTTGCCGCATCAGTGAACTGCAGGCCTTCGAGGCTAATCCACCTTATACAAGGTTCCATCATGACAAGGTAGTCCTTAGGACAAATCCACACTTTATGCCTAAAGTGGTCTCACCTTTTCATCTTAATCAAGAGGTATATTTACCTGTCTTTTTTCCAGCTCCTCATGCATCCAGTGCAGAGAGGAATCTTCATACTCTGGATTGTAAAAGAGCTCTTGCTTTTTACATAAGAACATAAGATATGCCATACTGGGTCAGACCAAGGTCCATCAAGCCCAGTATTCTGTTTCCAACAGTGGCCAATCTAGGTCATATGTACCTAGCAGTTTCCCCAAGAGACACAAGTTCCACAATGCTTGTACTGGGTCAAGCATTGATATCTTCGGTCACTTCTTAATAATGGTTTATGGACCTTTCCTCCAGGAACTTGTCCAAACCTTTTTTAAACCCAGCTACACTAACAGCCTTTACTACATCCTCCGGTAACAAATTCCAGAGTTTGATTACACGTTGAGTGAAAAAATAATTTCTTTTATTAGTCTTAAATAGTTTACCCTGTAGCTTCATTGCATGTCCCCTAGTCTTTCTATATTCTGATAAGGTAAACAATCGATCTACGTTTACCCGTTCCACTCCGTTCATTAATTTATAGACTTCTATCATATCTCCTCTCAGCCGTCTCTTTTCCAGGTTAAAGAGCCCTAACCTTTTTAGCCTTTCTTCATAGGAGTATCCTTCCATCCCCTTTACCATTTTGGTGGCTCTTCTCTGTACCTTTTCTAAAATCGCTATATCCTTTTTAAGATACGGCGACCAGAACTGCACACAATATTCAAGGTGCGGTCTCACCATGGAACGATATAGAGGCATTATAATATCTCTTGTTTTATTTTCCATTCCTTTCCTTATCATACCTAGCATTCTATTTGCTCTCTTGGCTGCCGCTGCACACTGGGCCGAGGGTTTTAACATGGTATCCACAATGACGCCTAAATCTCTTTCCTGGGTGGTGGTTCCTAAAGTGGAACCTTGCATCGTGTAACCATAGTTTGGGTTGTTCTTCCCTAGGTGCATAACCTTGCACTTGTCCACATTAAATTTCATCTGCCATTTTGATGCCCAGTCTTCCAATTTATCAAGATCATCTTGCAATTTTTCACAATCCTCTTGGGTTTTAACAACTTTAAATAGTTTTGTGTCATCTGCAAATTTTGATAACCTCACTCGTTATTCCACTTTCCAGGTCATTTATGAATATGTCAAAAAGCAGCGGACCCAGCACAGATCCCTGGGGTACACCACTATTCACCTTTCTCCATTGGGAAAATTGGCCATTTAGCCCTACCCTCTGCTTTCTATCTTTTAACCATTTCCTGATCCACAATAGTACACTGCCTCCTATCCCATGACTCTTTAGTTTTGCCAAAAGTCTCTGATGAGGGACCTTGTCAAAGGCTTTCTGAAAGTCCAGATACACAATATCAACCGACTCACCTTTGTCCACCTGTTTATTCACTCCTTCAAAAAAACATAACAGATTAGTAAGACAAGATCTTCCTTGTCTAAAGCCATGTTGGCTGTCTCCCATTAGGTTGTGACTATCTACATGCTGCGTAATTTTATTCTTTATGATGGTTTCTACCATTTTTCCGGTACTGACGTCAGGCTCACCAGTCTGTAGTTTCCCGGATCACCCCTGGAACCCTTTTTAAAAATTGGTGTTACATTGGCGATCCTCCAATCTTCAGGTATTAGAGATGATTTTAATGATAGTTCACAGATTACTGATAGCAGTTCTGCAATCTCATATTTCAGTTCTTTCAATACCCTTGGATGTATGCCATCCGGCCCAGATGATTTGCTACTCTTCAGTTTATCTAATAGTTGTAAGACATCTTCCCGATGTATCGATATATCTCCAGGAACAAGCAGGAATAAGTCATCACATATGGGTACGTCGGTACCGACGGAGGCTGCGCGGGAAAGCTCCCCAGTTTTCAGATGAAAAGCTTTTGGGGCCTCCCACTGCACATGCGCGCTGCCTTCCCGCCTTCCTGACCAGCTCTCCTCAGTTCTTCTTTTTCCGCGGAGCCAGCAGGTCGTGTTCCTGTCACCGCTGAAGAATTTGTTACTTTTGTTTGTTTCTTTAGACCGCGTACCTGCCTTCCCCATACCGAAACCGGTATCGCCGGTCTTTCTTTCTTTCTATATATATAAAAAAAAAAAAAAAAAGACTTTTTTATTTTCTTCAGCACAGCTTGGTACCCCTTGTTAGGCCTTAAGGCCTACACAAATTCTCCTCATGGAGAAGCCAGTCCCTGGTTTTAAAATATGTACCAAATGCAGTGCTGTCATTTCTGTTAGACACCCATGAATGGTGTCACAAATGTTTGGGACCTGAACACTCCATACCGGACTGCCCATCCTGCACCCAGATGTCTAAACGCGGTTTGCAGAACCGGGCTAACAAGCTCCATGTGCTGTTTCCTTCAGAAGCATCACAGTCATCCAGGTCTTCCTCTCCGGATGGATCTCAGGTAACCAAAACTTCTGTGGGCAAATCCTCTAAAAGCAAATCTCTTTCTAAAGATCGAGAGGCTCTCAATTCTGAGTTCGAGGATTCTGCCCAGGCCAAAAACCCCGGCGGGAGGTTCCGGCCTCCAAAGCAATCATGGGGTCACAGGTTGACATCGATGGCACGGCCTCGACAGATCACCTGTTGGACTGCTCTGGGGTACCGGCCCATACCGGTACCGACATCCAGGCAGTAGTGGCATCTATGGGCAGTACTGTCCAGACCATGCAGCAAGCCGTTCTGGCATTCATTAAGGCTGCGACGCCCTCGGTACCGATTTCATCGGTAGCGACCCAGTTTCCGGTATCTACACCGGAACCGAGACCATCGACTTCTAAACGTCGATCGGTTCCGCATGCCGGATTCCGGCTTTCGCCCGGTACCGATCCCATGCCCGATACGCCCGATGTCGATACCGATCGGTATGCGTATCGTACATTGGCAGTACAGAGGGAAGACTCAGATTCTTCTGATGATTCTGCTGAGCTTACTCTTCCTGAGGAGCCCTCTTCTCCCAAGAGGAGGATGTCTCCTCCAGAGGATTTATCCTTTCAGGATTTCATTGTTGATGTAGCTAAAGCACTTTCTATTGCTACATCTTCTGAAAGAGAACCCAGATCAAAAAAATTGGACATTTTAGGATACTCAAAAGCTCCTAAAGAGGCAGTCACTCTGCCTGTCCATGAAATCCTTCAAGAACACTTGATGGATTTGTGGGAGACTCCTTTAACACTGTCTCCCCATTCCCGCAGGTTGGACACCATGTATCGGGTCCCTCCTTCGCCTGGGTTCCAGAAAACTCAGCTGCCTCACCACTCCATTGTGGTGAAGTCTGCCATGAAGAAAATAAAGAGTCCTAAAAGGCATTCTTCTACCCCTCCAGGGCGAGAATGTAAGAACCTAGACTCTTTTGGAAGAAAGATGTTCCAGGCTAGTATGCTTATAGCCAGGATCAACTCTTATAGCCTTTATATGGGCATGTATCTTGGGCAACTTGCCCTAAAAATACAGAATTTTGCCCCCTTTATCCCTGATGATCAAAGGGTGGACTTCTTTTCTATGGTGACACAACTTTCAGAGGTCTCCAAGTTCTCCAACAGGGCAGCCTTTGATTCCTTTGAAGTTGCAGGCAGAGCTTCGGGAATTGCTATTGCAGCCCGACGTCTCGCTTGGCTCCAGGCTTCTAACCTAGAACCCTGGGTTGTAGATGGCCTCAGGAATTTGCCCTGTACCGATGAGAACTTATTTGGGGAAGACTGGCAGATTAAAGCTGCTCAAATGGATGCAGAAAATGCCACTCTAGATAGACTTTCCAAGTCTACTTCTACCCCTACCAAAAAGAAGCCTTTTAAAAGGCCTTACTATAAAAAGACCAGATTTCCCACAAATACTGGCCAGCAATCTGCTCAGCCTCGCCTTGCGGCTAAGCGTCAACAATCTAAGCAGGTAAAGTCAAAGCCTGCAGTGTCTGCTACACCCCAGCAGGCTCAACCCCCTCAGGGGTTTTGACTTCCCTCTAGAGAACTTGCCGTTTCTGGATCTAGAACACCCAGAGCCACTCACCATTCCTGGAAGGCTAGCTCATTTTGCTCCCAGATGGGAACAAATCACATCAGAGCAATGGACCCTCTCTATTATCCGAGAGGGCTACAAACTTCATTTCTCCAGCCTTCCTCCCCATACCATGGTGAGACAATTCAGTTCTCCCCCATCTCTTCTGACCCTGTTGGGTCAGGAAGTCTCTTCTCTTCTTGCCCAAGGGGCAATAGAGGAGGTTCCTCCTCCACAACAGGGGTTAGGTTTCTACTCCCCTTACTTTCTCATAACAAAGAAGACAGGGGGCTTCAGACCTATCCTAGATCTGAGAGAATTGAACAGGTTTCTATTCAAGGAGAAAATCAAAAATGCTCTCTCTGGGCCTTCTCCTTCCATACCTTCAGAGTCAGGATTGGCTTTGTTCTCTAGATCTAAAGGATGCGTACACTCATATACTCATCCATCCATCCCACAGAAAATATCTAAGATTTCTGTTCCAGGGAAAACATTTCCAGTACAGAGTACTACCCTTCGGTCTGGCCTCTGCTCCAAGAGTCTTCACAAAATGCATGGCAGTCGTAGCCGCATTTCTCAGAGGCATGGGAATCTTTGTCTTCCCATATCTGGACGACTGGCTCATCCGAGCTCCATCTCAATCAGAAGCCCAGATTTCTCTGGACCGCACAAGGCGTATTCTTCAATATCTGGGACTTGTGGTAAACATTCCCAAGTCCCAACTCATCCCTACTCAGTCCCTGGAATTCATAGGGGCCCAATTGGACTCCACCACTGCAAGGGCCTACCTCCCTCTGGTCCGAGGCCAAAGGCTAATAAGCTTGGCCTCCCAGGCTCAGTCCAGAAGTCAATTGTCAGCCAGAGAATGCTGCAACGTCTGGGCCACATGGCCTCCACGGTTCATGTGGTGCCCTATGCTCGTCTCCATATGAGAGCAGCTCAATGGACATTGGCCACCCAGTGGTCTCAAGCATCGGGACTGCTGTCAGACCAGGTACTCACCTCAAAACGTCTGTTTTGGTCTCTCCAGTGGTGGACATCCTCCAAAAATCTGTTGTTGGGGACCCCCTTCCAACCTTCGTTGCCCCAAGCAACCCTCACAACAGATGCCTCCCAAACAGGGTGGGGAGCTCATCTTCAACATCTCTCCACTCAGGGAATCTGGTCTCCCCAAGAGACCACCCTTCATATCAACCTTCTGGAACTGCGAGCAATCTTCCTTGCCCTCACAGTCTTCCATACCCTCCTTGCCAACCTGACTGTCCTAGTTCAGACAGACAATCAGGTGGCCATGTTTTATGTCAACAAACAAGGAGGGACGGGCTCTCTGTCGCTTTGCAACGAAGCTCTCAGATTATGGGCCTTCGCCAGAGAGCACCAAATTCATCTTCTGGCAGTATATCTTCCAGGAGTTCAAAACTCTCGGGCAGACAGACTCAGTCGAGTTCTGCTCCCACACGAATGGTCCCTACACATGGACCAGATACGCAGAATCTTTCAGGAATGGGGGACCCCGGACATAGACCTCTTTGCAAGTCCGTGGAATGCCAAACTTCCCGGTTCTGTTCCAGGACTCCGTGTCAGGGAGCTCAGGCCAACGATGCCTTCCTCCTGCATTGGGGTCAGGAATTCCTGTACGCTTTTCCACCCATTCCTTTGATTCCCAAGACTCTGTTCAAACTTCAGAGGGATCACGGATCCATGATCCTCATTGCTCCATGCTGGCCACGCCAAGTGTGGTTCCCTCTCCTTCTACAGCTCTCCCAGGGCTCCTCCCTGGACCTCGGAGCTGCACCAGACCTTCTGTCTCAGGAGCAGGGGACTTTGTGGCATCCAAACCCCAAGTCCCTACATCTCCAAGCTTGGTTACTGAAGGCTTAAGCCTTCAAGAGTTTAATCTTTCTCAACCAGTGAAAGATATCCTTTATGCCTCTAGGAAACCCTCTACCAGGCGTTCCTATGCTTTCAAATGGAACGGTTTTTCCATTTGGTGTGCTCAACAGGGTCTTGACCCTCTGGCACTTCCTTTGAATTCTCTACTAGACTATCTCCTGCATCTTTCCAATGCAGGCCTCAAGACGAATTCAGTACGAGTCCATTTAAGTGCTATTACAGCATCCTTAAAACCTATAAATGGACAATCTGTTTCCTCTCATCCTCTTATTGCAAGATTCATGAGAGGCCTAACCCTCACTAAACCTCCCATCCGGCCTCCTCCGGTAGCATGGGACTTGAATTTAGTTCTGGGTCAACTTATGAAGCCACCTTTTGAACCGTTGGTATCTACCTCCCTGAAATTTCTTTCCTGGAAGGTCCTTTTCCTTATTGCAGTCACTTCGGCTTGCCGCATCAGTGAACTGCAGGCTTTGGTGGCAAATCCACCTTATACCAGATTTCATCATGATAAGGTGGTCCTTAGGACGAATCCCCACTTTATGCCTAAAGTGGTCTCGCCTTTTCATCTTAATCAAGAGGTATATTTACCTGTCTTTTTTCCGGCTCCTCATGCATCCAGTGCAGAGAGGAACCTTCATACTCTTGACTGTAAAAGGGCTCTCGCCTTTTACCTCAATAGAACTCAGCCACATCGAAAGTCTTCTCAGCTTTTCGTGGCTTTTGATCCTTCTCATTTGGGACTTCCAGTCACCAAACGCACACTTTCCAACTGGATTACTCAGTGTATTTCCTTTGCTTACAGAGTAAGAACATTTCTCTGGAAGGCCATGTCACAGCTCACAATGTGAGAGCCACTTCTATGGCTCATCTTCACTCTTTATCCATAGATCAGATCTGTCGAGCAGCCACTTGGGCCTCGGTTCATACCTTCACAGCCCATTACTGCTTGGACAAGGACTCCCGCCGGGATGCCTTGTTTGGTCAGGCTGTCCTCAAACACCTGTTCCATACTTAAACAACTCCTGCCCACCTTCCCAGAATGGATGCCTGAGATCCATACGAAGATGGTTACCCTTGGAGGGGGATCTCCCAGGCATCTCAGCTAGGGAGTCCCCATATGTGATGACTTATTCCTGCTTGTTCCTGGAGATAGCACAGTTTACTTACCTGTAACAGGTGATCTCTGGGAACAGCAGGAATTAGTCATCACAACCCACCCACCTCCCCTAGGAGTTGTCTCTCTATTCCTCTATCTTCCTGTCCTCTCTCTCTATTGTCTCAGCTTTAAACTCGAACTGAGGAGAGCTGGTCAGGAAGGCGGGAAGGCAGCGCGCATGTGCAGTGGGAGGCCCCAAAAGCTTTTCATCTGAAAAGCTGGGGAGCTTTCCTGCGCAGGCTCCGTCGGTACCGACGTACCCATATGTGATGACTAATTCCTGCTGTTCCCAGAGATCACCTGTTACAGGTAAGTAACTGTGCTTTCCTTCAATTCTTCCGCACCTTTAAATACCACTTCAGTCATGGGTAACATCCCTACATCTTCCTCAGTAAAGACCGAAGCAAAGAATTCATTCAGTCTCTCCGCTATCGCCTTATCGCCTCTTAGTGCTCCTTTAACCCCTTTATCATCTAATGGACCAACTGACTCTCTCATAGGTTTTTTGCTACGAATGTACTTGAAAAGGTCTTTCGCGTTTTTGCTTCCGCAGCAAGCTTCTTCTCAAATTCTCTCTTTGCCTGTCTTATCAATGCCTTGCATTTGACTTGCCAGTGCTTGTGCTGTTTCCAGGTTTCGTCGTTTGGCTCTTTTTTTCCATTTCCTGAAAGATGCTTTTTTGGCAACAACAGCCTCTCTGACATCACCTTTAAACCATGCTGGCAGTTTTTTGGACTTACTTCCACTTTTCTTAAAGCGTGGAATACAGCTGGTCTGGGCTTCCAAGATAGTATTTTTCAACAACACCCAAGCTTGATGTATGTCTTTAACCTTCGCAACTGCTCCTTTTAGTTTTTTCTTAACTGTTTTCCTCATTTTATCATAGTCTCCCTTTCGAAAGTTAAAAGGTAGTACTGTGGATTTCCTTACTATCCCTCCTCCACTAATTAAATCAAAGGCGATCATGCTATGATCACTATTGCCAAGTGGCCCCAACACCCTTATCTCTTGCGCTAGATCTGGTGTTCCACTAAGGACTAGGTCTAATATGGCTTCCCCTCTGGTCGGTTCATGAACCAGCTGCTCCAAGAAGCAGTCATTTATTTCATCTAGGAACTTTATCTCCCTAGCATGTCCTGACGTGACACTGACCCAGTCGATACCGGGGTAATTGAAATCACCCATTATTATTACTGTGCTGTAACTTTAGTTAGCTTCCTTGATTTCTTTGAGCATTTCATCATCCATTTGGTCATTCTGGCCAGGCGCTCGATAGTACACCCCCACTGCCATTACCTTCCCCCTTTTATATGGAATTTCAATCCATATAGATTCTACAGCAGATTTTGTTTCCTGCAAAACTTTAATCCTTTCTGAGTCAATGCCCTCTCTAACATAGAGCGCAACCCCTCCACCAATTTGATCAGCTCTATCATTACGATATAGTTTGTACCCAGGTATCACAGTGTCCCACTGGTTGTCCTCCTTCCACCATGTCTCTGATATTCCAATCATATGTAACCTTTCATTTAGTGCTTTATATTCTAACTCTCCCATCTTATTCTTTAGACTTCTAGCATTTGCATACAAGCATTTTAGAGAATGTATTTTATTCATGTTAATTTGGCTATTGTTAGACATGGGTAAATTGGGATCTTTAAGCTCTGTCTGCTCCATACTTGAGGGCATTTGGGCTACTTTACTCTTTTGTGGAACCTCTGCTTTTGGTAGTATCCTTCAAGGATACATTCTTCCGAACCATCCGCTCTTGGGCGACTGTCGTCTTTCCCCTAATATCTAGTTTAAAAGCTGCTCTATCTCCTTTTTAAAGGTTAATGCAAGCAGCCTGGTTCCATCCCGGTTAAGTTGAAGCCCATCCCTTCGGAAGAGCCCCTCCTTTCCCCAGAATGTTTCCCAGTTCCTAACAAATCCAAAACCCTCATCTCTGCACCATTGTCTCATCCACGCATTGAGACTCCGGAGCTCTGCCTGCCTTTTGGGTCCTGCGCGTGGAACAGGAAGCATTTCAGAGAATGCTACCCTGGAAGTTCTGGATTTCAACTTCCTACCTAAAAGCCTAAATTTTGCCTCCAGAACCTCCCTACCACATTTTCCTATGTCATTGGTACCGACATGTACCAAGACAGCAGACTCCTCCCCAGCACTATCTAAGACCTTATCTAGGTGGCGCGTGAGGTCCGCTACCTTCGCACCAGGCAGGCATGTTACCAGGCGATCCTCACGTCCACCAGCCACCCAGCTATCTACATGCCTAATGATCGAATCACCAACTATAACGGCTGTCCTAACCCTTCCCTCATGGGCACATGGCCCTGGAGAAACTTCCTCAGTGCGAGAGGGTTTTACATCACCTGGAGGACAGGTCCTAGTTACAGGATCACTTCCTGCCACACCAGGGTGATGCTCTCCTGTCACGTGACCTCTCTCCTCCATGGCAACAGGGGTGCTGCCAGACTGGAGGTGGGACTTCAGGACTATGTCCCTGTAGGTCTCGTCTATGTACCTCTCTGTCTGTCTTATGTTTTCCAAGTCTGCTACTTTAGCCTCTAGAGAACGGACTTGTTCCCTGAGAGAAAAGAGCTCCTTGCACCTAGTGCACACATAAGACCTCTCACCAACTGGGAGAAAATCATACATGTGACACTCAATGCAAAAGACTGGAAAGCCCCCATCCCGCTGCTGGACTGCTGTCTGCATCTTAGTTTTAAGTTTGTGTCTAGATCTTTAAGTTCTTACTTACTAGGGGTTGCTATGGGTATTTATAGCAATAAAACTGTACCTAATACGTTTAATATACCTTGTTCACCTGAAGCTTAATTAATCTCAGGTCCTTAGTGTATGACTGATTTGGGTAATGAGCTTCACCTGAAAGCACCTCCTGTCTTTTAAGATGTGTAAGTACCTATAAAGCTATGATTATCCCAGGTGGGTGTGGAGAGGGAGGGAGGGAAATAACACTTATTAAAAGATGGCTGCTACAGAGTACCCTGTCTTGTGCTGCTGAGGTAAGCTAAATTCTGATTTGATTTAAATTATAGCTCTTAGCTGCTGCTAGGCTCTAACGTCTTATGAAATTTAAACTACAAGCTCTCTGCTGGGTACTAAATTTAACCAAAACGCTCTCTTCTGTGTGTTAAATTTAAACTAAAAGTACTTTGCTGTTACTTGGCCCTGAGTGACTATTAAATTTAAACTACAAGCTCTCTGCTGAGTATGAAATGTAACCAGAAAGCTCTCCTCTGTGTTTTAAATTCAAACTTTAATTGCTGCTACTAGGCCCTAACTGATCCAACAAAAAACAGTGGGTTCACAGATTAAGTAGCTTTAATACAAAGAATTCTTTTTAGAAAATTACCAGAAGTATATACTCACAGTTGCAGATTTCTCTCCAGAAGTAACAGTCCCCCTTTCTAGTCCCCCTTACATAGGACATAGCAACATAGAAAGTCTTCCCAGCTTTTTGTTGCTTTTGATCTTCTCACTTGGGACTTCCAGTCTCTAAGAGAACACTCCCCCTTTCTAGTCCCCCTTACATAGGACATAGCAACATAGAAAGTCTTCCCAGCTTTTTGTTGCTTTTGATCTTCTCACTTGGGACTTCCAGTCTCTAAGAGAACACTGTCCAATTGGATTGCTCAGTGTATTTCTTTCGCCTACCAGAGTAAGAACCTTTCTCTGGAGAGCCATGTCACAGCTCATAATGTGAGGGCCATGGCCACCTCTATGACTCATCTAAATTCTGTGTCCATCGACCAGATCTGTCGAGCAGCCACCTTGGGCCTCTGTTCATACCTTCACAGCCCATTACTGCTTGGACAAGGATTCCCGCTGGGATGCCTTGTTTGGTCAGGCTGTCCTCAGACACCTGTTCCATTCTTAAACAACTCCTGCCCTCCTTCCCTGGATGGATGCCCGAGATCCATAGGAGGACGCAGACCCCTTTCAGGGTCTCATATCCTTGGGGATCTCCCAGGCATCTCAGCTAGGGAGTCCCCATATGTGAAGACTCATTCCTGCTTGTTCCTGGAGATAGCACAGTTACTTACCTGTAACAGGTGATCTCTGGGAACAGCAGGAATAAGTCTTCACAACCCACCCACCTCCCCTAGGAGTTGTATCTCTTTTCTATCTTTCCTTTCCTCTCTCTCTCTATTGTCTCAGCTTTAAACTCGAACTGAGGAGAGTTGGTTAGGAAAGGCGGGAAGGCAGCGCGCAGGCGCTGTGGGATGCTCCCAAAAGCTTTCCTTTTTGGGAAGCTGGGGAGCGTTCCCGCGCAGGCTCCGTCGGTACCAACGTACCCATATGTGAAGACTTATTCCTGCTGTTCCCAGAGATCACCTGTTACAGGTAAGTAACTGTGCTTTCTCCTGGGGGCCGTATACCTACCAGGCCACAACCACCTGCTGGCTGACAGGCTGAGCAGAGTCCTCCAGCCGCACGAGTGGCAGCTGGACCCCAGGGTGGCTGACCGGCTCTTCCATATCTGGGGGAAACCATGTTGGACCTGTTCGCCAGCCTGGACAACTTCCAGTTGCCATGCTTCTGTTTCCAGCAGGCCCACCCCTCCAAAGTGGTAGCAGACACGTTCCTTGTCTCATGGTCAGAGGGCCTCATGTATGCCTTCCCTCCCACGCTGCTGATTGCCAAAACCTTATTCAGGACCCTCCGACAGAACCTCGCTCATCCTGATAGCCCCTCAGTGGCCCAGGCAACCATGATTCCTGCTGCTCCTCCGATTAATGGTGGAGATCTCCATCCCATTGGGAACCTCTCCAGATTGCTGTCTCAGGAAGGGGGCTCTCTTCTGCACCCCAACTTGGGGTCCCTGTTTCTGACAGCATGGCTAATGAAAGGGTGCCTTAGCCCCTTTCAACCTCTTGGTTGAGGTAGAGGAGATCCTGCTGGCCTTTTGCAAGGCCTCTCTAGAAGAGCTTATGCCCTCAAATGGTGCAGATTTTCTGCCTGGTGTGCCGAGTACGGGGCTGACCCGTTCTCCTGACCAGTGAGTTGGATGTTACAGTACCTCCTCCACCTCTCACAATCCGGGCTCAAGTCTAACTCCGTCCGGGTGCATTTTAGTGCTCTGGCAGCGTAGCACCACCTGGTGGAGGGCAAGCCCCTCTCGGTCCAGCCATTGGTGATCCACTTTCTTAGGGGTCTGCTCTTATCGAAGCCCCTGGTTTGCCTTCCGGCAACTGAATAGGACCTCAATGTGGTGTTGGGACAGCTCACTCATCCACTCTTTGAGTCTCTGGCTACTTGCCACCTATGCTATCTCTCTTGGAAGGTGGTGTTCCTGGTTGCACTTACCTCCGCTCGCAGTTAGCAAGCTTCAGGCCTTAGTGGCGGAGGCGCCTTATACCAGGTTCTACAAGAACAGAGTGATGCTCTGCATGCACCCTAAATTCCTTCCGAAGGTAGTCTCGTCCTTCCATCTCAACCAGGAAGTAGTACTCCCTACCTTCTTTCCGAGACCTCACTCCAGTCAGGCGGAGACAGTCCTTCACACCTTGGACTGTAAAAGGGCTCTGTCCTTCTATATCCAACACACTCAGGGGTACTGCAAACACAGCTTTTCGTCTCCTACGACCCCAGTAAGCTGAGGGAGCTGGTGACCAAGCGTATGCTGTCCACCTGGGTGGTGACCAAGCGTAGGCTGTCCACCTGTATCGACCATGCCTATGAGTAGGCGGGGCTCCCACTGGAAGGCTCTGTCATGGCTCACCGTGTCAGGGCCATGGCGGCCTCGGTGAAAAATTTGTGCTCTGTCCCAATGGTGGACATCTGCCAGGCTGCCACCTGGTCTTCAGCCCATGCCTTCACAGTCCATTACTACCTGGAGAGAGTCACGACGGGACAGTGTCTTTGGTCAGGCTGTGCTCCGTTATCTTTTTGGGGTTTAGGCAACTCCTACCCTCTGACCCTTCTGTGTTCAGGCTACCGGAGTGCTGGTTTTCATCGGACATAGGGGTCCTACTGCGGTCTGTGGTTACGGACTTAATTGCTGCTGCTTATGGCTCCCCATGAGGAAGTCCATGCTTTTTGCTATGGGCTTTCGGTAGCCTGTAGCTGGGGAGTCCCATATGTGAGGATTGACTACCTGCTTGTTTCTGGAGAAAGCGTAGTTACTCACCTGTAACAGGTGTTCTCCATGGACAGCAGGAATCAGTCCTCACAACCCTCCCTCCTCTCCTTGGAGTTGCTCCTTTACCATCTTTTATTTTTGCTGTCTTTTAGCTATGTCATCTAACTGAGCAAGATGGCACCCTTGGGTGGGAAGGGGGACCATGCATGCATGATGGCATCTCCCAAGAGCTTTCTTTGAAATCTGGGGGGAAACTTACGCTAGGACTCTGTCAGTGCCAACGTCGCCCATATGTGAGGACTGATTCCTGCTGTCCCCAGAGAACACTTGTTACAGGTGAGTAACTATGCTTTCCCATCAAGGTGATTTGCTACTCTTCAGTTTATCAAATAGTTATCAATAAAACGAGAAGATGTATTAACATTTCTTTCAGTTCTTCTGATACCCATACCTGAAATGGTATATAAAGGTGATGTAACTTCCCTGCATCTTCTTCAGTAAAGTCCGAAGCAAAGAATTCATTCAGTCTCTCTGTTATCGCCTTATCTTCCTTTAATGCCCCTTTTACCCCTCTATCATCTAATGGTCCATCTGACACTCGCACAGGTTTTTTTCTATGAATGTACTTGAAAAAGTTTTTGTTATGCTTTTTCGCTTCCATAGCAAGCTTTTTTTTTCAAATTCTGTCTTTGCCTGCCTTATCAATGCCTTGTATCTAACTTGTCAGTACTTATGTTTCCAGTTTTCGACATATGGCTCCTTTTTCCATTTCCTGAAAGGTGCTTTTTTGACTACAACAGCCTCTCTGACTTCATACCATGCTGGCAGTTTTTTTGGACTTTTTCCACCTTTCTTAAAGCATGGAATACAGCTGGTCTGGGCTTCCAAGATAGTATTTTTAAACAACGCCCATACTTGATGTAAATCTTTAACCTTTGCAGCTGCTTCTTTTAGTCTTTTCTTAACTATTTTCCTCATTTTATCTTAGTCTCCCTTTTGAAAGTTAAATACTATGGATTTCCTTGCCATCCTCCTTCCATTTTATTAAATCAGACACAATCATGATATGATCACTATTGCCAAGTGGCTCCAACACCTTATCTCTTGCACCAGATCCTGTGTTTCATTAGGTCCAAAATAGCTTCCCTCTTGTCAGTTCATGAACCAGCTGCTCCAAGAAGCAGTCATTTATTTCATCTAGAAACTTTCTCTAGCATGTCCTGCTGCGACATTGACCCAATCGATACCAGAGTAATTGAAATCACCCATTATTACTGTGTTGTAGCTTTTGTTAGCTTCCCTGGTTTCTTTCAGAATTTCATCATCCATCTGTTCATTCTGGCCAGGTGGTCGGTAGCATACCCACTGTCATTGCCTTCCCTTATTTACATGGAATTTCTATCCATAGAGAGTCTACAATGTATTTTGTTTCCTGCAAAACTTTAATCCTATGTGACTCAGTGCCCACTATAACATGGAATGCAATCCCTCCACCAATTTGATCTACCCTATCATTGTGATATAGTTGGTACTGTCACACCCCAGCCCCCGGTCACATGCCTAAAGAGCTAGGGTGGACATTATGTCCTTCATAAACGGGTTGAAAACTATCTTCAGCACTGAAGCATGTTGGGAGTTGTAGTTTCCCTTTTTAAAGTATAGCCGTGACAAACCAGTATGAAGGTAAATGATAAAGATTTTATTTCCCCAATGTCACAAGGTTCAACATAAAGCATCAGGATATTCTCTCCAGTTAGTATTTCCAAAGATATTTACAAAACTCAGGTTGAAGGTGTTTCACAGTCACTACTTCTGTTCAGGGGTTTTAATCCAAAACATAGCAGATAAAACAAAACACAAGCTTCTTCATTCAGCTTAGTAAAAAATGTTCTCTCTTATCCTTTCCTTCTTTAGTAACACCAAGCACAGGTGCTAGGCAATATTCCTTTGGTTAAACAAGCTCTTACCTTCAACAAGGTCAGACTTTACTCTGTTACCCAAAAGCGCACATCCTGAAAGCTATTCTTCAGTTAAGGACTCCATGCTTCCAGCCAAACATAATGTGCAATCCATGGGAAACTCAGGCAGTAAGGAATCCTGTTCGCTAGGATCTATCTGCATTTCTTCCTGCTCTGAAGAAACATCAACTTGCTCTGAGCTTTCCCCGTATCTCCCAGGATATACTTTCTCGGGGGATCTCTGTAATTCCCTCCAGCAGTGGTCTACCTGGTATGGAAGACAGGTATCTGGGGTTTGAGCTATCTCTTTCTGGCTAGGTTCAGAAACCTCTCTCCAGCTGCGGGTAAACAGTTCCTGGCCTCCTTGCTTAAGTTCCTCTCTGGTGTTAATCGATGGCTCCCTGTTCCAGGCTGGGTTCTTTTGCCTCCTAGCTTGAGCCCTGGGCACCCACCTCTGAACACCTTGAGACTTCCAGTCCGGCATAGACGTGGGAAGACCTTTATGCTCTCTCTCCCTGAGCTGTGTCTTCCTGGTACCTCTCCTGATGGCTTCTCCTTGGAGCTCTCCACCTGGGAACTGCTGGCCTCTTTGGAACTTTCTCTTATCCTGCAACAACAGCCCCTCCGGCTGCCTTTCTTGGTGTTACTTCGTCGCCTTCTCCCTCTTCTTCTTCTTCCCCTTCTCTCCTTCTAAGCAAGGCTTATAAAACTGCTTCTCTGTCAGGGACTCTCTCACTCCCCACAGGTGTGTGTGTGATCATCCCCTAAGTTTGTAACTACCTCAGGATAGCCTGGGTGTGGCAACCTAACTTCAGACTCTCTGTGCTTACTCCCTCTAGCTGCACTCTGCAGTGTGTGTATTGCAGACCTGTCATGTTCTTTAAAGGTACATTCACTAGTTTTTCCTATCTCCTTCTTCATCACAGTACCCAAGTATAAAAGTGTCCCATTGGTTGTCATCCTCCTACCAGGTTTCTGCGATACCAATCATATTTATTTTATTTTATTTACATTCTCTTATATACCGCGCTATTCTGCATCAGTGCGGTTTGCATTGAAATTACATTGAACAGGGCATTATAACTTGGAGATAACTATTTTACAGGGAACATGGGCTATCTAACATTTCATTTAGTGCTATATATTCTAGCTCTTCTATCTTATTTTTTAGACTTATAGCTTTTGCATACAACTATTTTAGGTTATATTTTATTCATATTAATCTGGCTAGCAGTTGATAGGAGTAATTTGGAATCTTTCAGCCTGCACATAAGGGCATCTCGGTTACTTATATCTTTATTGGAACCTCTCTGTCGGAGTGCCCTAACTTCCCTCTTTTGCTAGTATCCTTCAAGGATACATCTTTCTGAACCATGCGCTCCTGGGCGACTGTTGTCTTTCGCCTATTATCTAGTTTAAAATTTCTCTATCTTCTTTTCAGAAGTTAATGCCAGCAGCCTGGTTCCATCCTGGTTAAGGTGGAGCCCATCCTTTTGGAAAAGCTCCAGGACCCTTCCCTAGAATGTTGCCCAGTTCCTATCAAACCTAAAAAAAACCCTTGTTAAATAAATAAATAAATCCAAAACCCTCTAATTTGCACCATCATCTCATCCATGCATTGAGACTCCGGAGCTCTGCCTGCCTTTTGGGTTCTGCATGTGGAGTATAGGGGGTGAAGTACTTTTGTTCACTAAAGAAGAGCGGGACCTAAGCGTGGTTGTGTCTGATGATCTTAAAGTACCTAACAGGTAGAAAAGGCGATGGCAAAAGCTAGAAGGATGCTTGGGTGCATACGGAGAGGAATGGCTAGCAGAAAAAAGGAGGTGATAATGCCTCTGTATAAGTCTTTGGTGTGACCTCATTTGGAGTATAGTGTGCAATTCTGGAGACCGCACCTTCAAAAGGATGTGTACAGGATGGAGTCTGTGCAGAGGGTGGCTACTAAAATGATTAGTGGTCTTCATTATAAAGCATATGAGGACAGACTGAAGGATCTTAATATGTGCACCTTAGAGGAAAGGCGGGATAGAGGTGATATGATTGAGATGTTTAAATACCTCTGTGGCATAAATGTTCAGAGAGAGAGCCTCTTTCAATTGAAAGCAAGTTCTGCTACGAGGGGACATGGGATGAGGGTGAAGGGAGATAGATTCAGGAGTGATATGCGGAAATATTTCTTTACGGAAAGAGTAGTGGATCCGTGGAATAGTCTCCCAGTGGAGGTGGTAGAGATGAGGACAGTAACTGAATTCAAAAAAGCATGGGACAAACACAGAGGATCTCTAAAGGTAAAAAGGGGACTGTTGTAGTTGTTATGGAAGGACAGACTAGATAGGCCATGTGGTCTTTTTCTGTCATCATATTTCTATGTTTCTAGGAAGCATTTCAGAGAATGCTATCCTGGAAGTTCTGGATTTCAACTTCCTAGCTAAAAACTTAATTTGTAAGACTTCATCTAAAAAAAATACTTTGCTCTAACCAGAGTAGAGTATTGTCTATATCCACAGCTGTCCAGGTGTGCTGGACAATCTTCAGGAACAAAAATTTCAAATCCATCTGGACCTCAAGCACTGTTCCTCTAAGCTGTGCACGTGTGCGTGCGCACACACCTCGCCGAGCGAGCGCACATACTTTACAACAGAATGCACAAAAATTACGGTTCTGCTTCTGATAGAAAACAACACAGACATCTTAAAATTTAAAAGTTGTTTATTTACGGTTTTCACAAGTTCTACAATATTTTCTAGTGCAATCAATGTGGTGTACATACTGTATTCTGACGTGTTGTCAAATTTTAAAGTATATAACTCTGAGTATCGTTATGTGGCGCACAAAAATGTAACCTTCCTTCAAAAGCTGCACAGCTGATATTTTATGCGTACACAGCCTACAGAAAATTAGAGGGAACATTGACCTCAAGGGGGTCCATGAGCACTTACGTGTGCTGCGCTTCTGACTGGAAACCTTGCGCTCTGTGATTCAAGCAATTTGCTGAGGGGAGTTCTTGTCTTCTCTGGATCTAGCTGAGGCATATTTTCATAGTCCGATCTGGGCTGTTCAGCAGCAGTATCTGCATTTTCCAGTGCTTGGCTCTCACTTTGTTCATAACCTTCCCTTTCTGGCTATCCATTGCCACAAGGACATTCTCCAGGAACAAGCAGGAAGTCGGTCCTCACTTATGAGTGACCTCGGCACCAACAGAGCCCACATTGTAATCACTTCCCAGCATTCAAAGAAAGCCTTTGGGAGTTACACCATGCTTGCTTGATCACCTTCCCTCCCAAGGGTGCCATCTTATTTCAGTCTTTTTTTTTCTGCGGAGCACAGCATATGTCCTGTCTATTAACTTAGTAAAAAGTTGATTTTTTTTTTCTTGGCATTTTTTCGTTCCTCTTCTACCAGTTTGCATTCCGATCACCCGAGTAACTGCACTTTCTCCAGGGTCATGGGGGTAGTAGCCATGGCACTATGGTGCCAAGGGATCTGTGTCCATTAATATCTGGATGACTGGCTTATCCAGGTCCATTTCTTTCAGAGGCATCTCGAGTGGTGTCCCGAGTGGTGTCCCTTTAGGACATTCTCAGCTGGATGATCAACTAGGAAAAGAGCCAGCTGTTGCCTTCCCAGTCCCCAGAGTTTCTGGAGCATGTTTTGACACTTGGGTGGGCAGAGCTTTCCTGTCATAGGAGAAAGTCAAAAGATTGGCTTGCCTAGCACTGTTGTCCAACTCCTCTGATTGATGCTCATGTGCAGCTGCTCCATCACTCCTTGCTGACTTGGTGGTTCTCGAGTTCTCAGGAGTTCGAGTGCAGGCTCCTGCTCCTGTTGATGGTGAGGTCCAGCCTGCAGTGGTGGCAGCAGCCTGGTCATCTGAGAACATAAGAATATAAGATTTGCCATACTGGGTCAGACCAAGGTCTATTAAGCCCAGTATCCTGTTTCCAACAGTGACCAATTGAGGCAGTTTCCCCAAAAGACACAGGTTTCACAATGCTTGTATTGGGTCAAGCAGTAGATATTCTGGGACCCCTTTAATAATGGTTTATGGACCTTTCCTCCAGGAACTTGTAGAAACCTTTTTTAAACCCAGCTACACTAACATCTTTTACTACATAGTAACATAGTTTATGATGGCAGATAAAGACCAGTATGGTCCATCTAGTCTGCCCAGCCAGGCAATAAGAGTAGGTGCCCCTGCTGCTCCGTGCAGGTCACCCTTCACCATGCCTTGGTTTAGGGGTGTACTCACCGCTCCGTGTAGATCACCCCTATGTGTTGAGATATAAGAGAGTTATGATTATTTTAATTTTATCCTGTTGCTATAAAGGGATCCACTGTGTCTGTCCCAAAACACTTTGAATTCCGTCACTGTATTTGCTCCCACCACTTCCATCTACATCCTCTGGTAGCAAATTCCAGAATTTGATTACATGTTGAGTGAAAAAATATTTTCTCTTATTAGTTTTAAATAGGTTACCCTGTAGCTTCATTGCATGCCCCATAGTCTTTCTATATTTTGATGGCGTAAACAATTGATCTACGTTTACCCATTCCACTCCATTCATTAATTTATACACCTCTATCATATCTCCCCTCAGCCGTCTCTTTTCCAGGTTGAAGAGCCCTAACCTTTTTAGCCTCTCTTCATAGGGGTATCCTTCCATCCCCTTTACCATTTTGGTGGCTCTTCTCTGTACCTTTTCTAAAATTGCTATATCCTTTTTAAGATACGGCGACCAGAATTGCACACAATATTCAAGGTGCGGTCTCACCATGGAATGATACAGAGGCATTATAATATCGTTTGTTTTATTCTCCATTCCTTTCCTTATGATACCTAGCATTCTATTTGCTCTCTTGGCCACCACTGCACACTGGGCAGAGGGTTTTAACATGTTATCCACAATGACGCCTAAATCTTTTTTCCTGGGTTGTGGTTCCTAATGTGGAACCTTGCATCGTGTAACCATATTTTGGGTTTCTCTTTCTTAGGTGCATAATTTTGCACTTGTCCACATTAAATTTCATCTGCCATTGGGTTCCCAGTCTTCCAATTTATCAAGATCCTCTTGCAATTTTCCACAATCCTCATGGGTTTTAACAACTTTGAATAGTTTTGTGTCATCTGCAAACTTGATAACCTCACTCATTCCCATTTTCAGGTCATTTATATATATATTTTAAAAAGTAGCAGACCCAGCACAGATCTCTGGGGTACTCCATTATTCACCTTTCTCCATTGGGAAAATTGGCCATTTAGCCCTACCCTCTTTTAACCAGTTCCTGATCCACAATAGTATGCCTCCTATCCCGTGACTTTTCGATTTTGTCAAAAGTCTCTGATGAGGGACCTTGTCCAATGCTTTTTTGAAAGTCCAGATACACTATATCAACCGACTCAATTTTGGTCTCTCTGTTTATTCACGCCTTTAAAAAAACATAACAGATTAGTAAGACAAGACCTTCCTTGGCTAAAGCCATGTTGACTGTCTCCCATTAAGCCATGACTATCTACATGTTCAGTAATTTTGTTCTTTATGATGGTTTCTACCATTTTTCCCAGTAATGATGTCAGGCTCACCGATCTGTAGTTTCCCTGATCATCCCTGGAACCATTTTTAAAAATTGGCATTACACTGGCCATCCTCCAATCTTCAGATATTACAGATGATTTTAATGATAGTTCACAGATTACTAATAGCAGGTCTGCAGTCTCATATTTCAGTTCTTTCAGCACCTTCGTATGTATGCCATCCAGTCCAGATGATTTGCTACTCTTCAGTTTATCAAATAGTTGTAATACATTTTCCCAGTGAATTGATATTTCTTTCAATTCTTTGGCAGCATCTCCTTTAAATACCAGTTCAGTCATGGGTAATATTCCTACATCTTCCTCAGTAAAGTCCAAAGCAAAGAATTAATTCAGTGTCTCTGATATGGCCTTGTCCCCTCTTAGTGCCCCTTTTACCCCTTTATCATCTAATGATCCAACTGACTCTTGCAGGTATTTTGCCACGAATGTACTTGAAAAAGTCTTTATTATGCAATTTACTTCCACAGCAAGCTTCTCAAATTCTCTCTTTGCCTGCCTTATCAATGCCTTGTATCTAACTTGTCAGTGCTTGTGGTGTTTCCAGTTTTCGTCATTTGGCTCCTTTTTCCATTTCCTGAAAGATGCTGCTTCAGTCGCCACATGGAGTCGGGGTTCAAGGGTGTCATTGCTCTGACCGAGCCTTGGCCAAGTCAGCACCTGCTGTACACATTTCTTCCGTGGCCCCTAATGTAGTGTGTTCTTCGGCGTATAGAACACTTCCTGGGCAGGATTGTTCTGGTGGTGCCAGATTGGATGAGGAGAGGTTGGTTCGGAGACCTGATGTGGCTCCTGCAGTGCCTCCTCTTCGGTTGCCTCTGTCTCAGAGCCTATTGCGGCAGGGACTGATTGTTCTGGAGAATCCAGCTCTCTTCTTGCTTACGGCTTGGCTCTTGAAAGGAGATGGCTAGTGCATAAGAACTAGGGGGCTAGAAGGGCCTTTCCCTTAGCTCCCTGAAAGTTCAGGTGACAGTTTTGTCCTGTTTCCGAGTTCTGGTGGCTGGTAAGTCTCTGGCATTCCACCCAGACATCTCGTGCTTTCTCCAGGGGGTTCGGTGTCTGCATCCTCCCCTTCAGTATGTGATCTCTACCTGAGATCTGTGTCTGGTGCTCAAGGCCCTGATGTTGGTGCGCTTTGACCCATTGAAGTGTGCTATTGTGAAGGATTTAATGCTCAAGACTGTCTTCTTGGTTGTGATTTGTTCTGCAAGGTGGATTTTCGAGCTGCAGGCTCTGTCTTGCTGAGATCCTTATCTGTCTTTTTTAGAGGAGGCTTTTTCCATTTGGCCTGTGCCTTCCTTTTGCCTAAGGTGCTTTCTCCTTTTCACGTGAACCAGGTGGTCTGCCTGCCTTCCCTCTCAAAGGAACAGTGTTGGGAGAAGAATAAACTGTAGTAAAAGCTGTTAGTGTAGCTGGGTTTAAAAATGGTTTGGACAAGTTCCTGGAGGAAAGGTCCATAAATCATTATTAAAGAGGACCCAGGAAATCCACTGCTTACCCCAGGACAAGCATTGTAGAACTTGTATACCTCGATTGGTCACTCTTAGAAACAGGATACTGGCTTTCTGGACCTTGGTCTGACCCAGTATGGCATTTCTTATGTTCTTATCTGTGCTTTGTGGATGTCCAGAAGGTGTTTCTTCAGTACTTAGAGGTTACGAATTCCTTTCGTAAGTCTGACCATCTTTTTGTGCTGTTTGCTGGCCTGGGTGACGAGGTGGCCAAGTTGACATTGGGGCACTGGATTAAAGAGGCCATTGCTTCAGCGTTATCTGTTGTGGAGCCGGCTGGTTCCGGAGGGTTTGCACGTCCGTCCTACACAAGCACAAGCTTCCTTGTGGGCAGGGCAGTGTGGAGTTCGGTAGCCCCTGTAGACATTTGTCAGCAACGTGGGCATCACTTTCCACTTTTGTCTAGCATTACTGCTTGGCTGTCTATGTGTGAGTGGACATGACCTTTGGCTCAAGGGCTTTGCGAGCTGCTGTGTCTTCTTCCTGTCTAGTGGAGTTGTAGCTTTGGTACATCCCACTTGTCTGGACTGGTCTAAAAGAACAATACGGAAGGTGACATTTTACTTACCAGTTAATGTCCTTTCCTTGAGTCCTGCTAGACCAGTCTGGGGCCCATCCCTAAAAACTGTTTTTGCTCTGTTCTGCTGCGGTACCCTTGGGTCTGCTATGATTTTTTTTTTCACTTGGTTCTGCAGGTTTGTCTTCTAACAACCTTCTGTTTTTATTTTCCTGTATGTAGCTGTTTACTGTTGATTACTCATTGTTGGCCACAAGTGAGATTGTGTGAGGCTTGCCATGTTTCTCCCATATGCCTTGGGGCAAATACTGAAGGGACCTCTGGTGGCTGAGGTGAATAGAGGCATAGGAGTCATGTCATTGAAACCTGGAATTTTTCATTGGTTCTTTGTCTCTACCAATCTGCTGGTTGGGGGAAAACAACCACTAGTCTGGACTTGGTCTATCAGAACTCAAGGAAAGGACATTAACTGGTAAGTAAAATGTTACCTTAATGCCTCCCCCCCCCCAAGAAAATAGAGCAAACACATTTGGTATTAAAAAATATTGCAGGTACAATACAAATACAAATTAATCAAAGAAGATCTGTTAAACGGCAAAGCTTATTCTAATAAATAGTAAAGTTATATGCCAGACTGCTGTAGGTTTTGCATTGGAAGTAACACTCAAGGCCAGAGCCAGGGTTCTAGTTTTGCAAATACATTTTTTTTGCCAGCTGCATTCTAGTGTTGCAGTTTGCAAGCCTAATAATAACCTTATTGGTAATTTGACTGAAAGTGAGAACTTGCTCAGAGCTGGTTATTTCACAGACAAGCACGTTTTGATTTATTTGGGACTGCCCTTGGGCTGGCTTTTAACTCCACAAATAATTGCCACATTAATTCGGTTATTTTTCCCTTTTGTAGACTTTACAGTGGGACTCTGATTCATCAATTGTGCCAACAGCTTAAAAGTGGACCCTCTTCAGACCATCTGCTTCTTCAGTGTCCATCAGCATTGCAGCTTTACCATGACCTAGTAGGTGCTGTTAAATTGGGCATACCTCCGGATTCATTTCTGGACAAAAGCAATTCCAGATCTAGAAAACCAAAGAAAAGAAATCTAGAAGCCAGGGAGACAGACCGTCCTGAAAGACACAGCATGCTGGAAGCAGAACCCGTGTGCCAGATCAACAACAGGTTTGCATCTTTACTTATGGAGGACTAAACACAGGGCAAAGCTTAAAAGCACTACAACCATTCTCAAGTGGGTCAGAATTAACTCTGAGGAAACAATCTGTACACTAGCAGCACAGCTCCCTGCCACTTTGAGGCTCCTCACTGCTTCCATGGTATGGTTTATGCATTGCAGATTCACTGGACTGGGCAGAACTTCCAAAAACATGGGCGCAGCCACCACTGGAACAAATGATTATGCTTCTAGATTTTGAGTATGAAGCATGACAACATGCCAAACAGAAGAAATGCAATGTTACTGTTTAGTTACAGTTGAGTGACTTGAAGCAATAGTAGATAAAAAGTGGCTTAGCCAAGGTTTATAGAAAGAAAGAATCCTGTGCCTTCAGCTTCTCAGTCTCTCTTACTTATTACTCAAGTCATGTCTCCTCATGGCATTTATACATTATATGCAAAATGTACTTATAGTAGATGATTAAGTTCCAGGAAACTTCCCCACTTGCTTTTAAATTTGTTTTCTGGTGAATGTAGTTGTCATGAAAGGTTGCCAGTGTATCTCCAGTTTGCAGTGGAATGATAGCCTCTTTGTGTATGAGGGTAATTGTCTTTCATGCCTATACAATCTTTAACTGCACTGTAGAGAATGTCAGCAGCTATATTAGACTGAGATGTGGTTTTTAGTGATGTAGCAATCTGCTCAATAGCACCTCCATACTCCTTTTAGAAGATAATGACCGATTCCTTATCGGTCCTCCAGTTCAGTCCTCCACCTCTAGGTAGTGTACCTCCTCCTGCAGCATGGAGACTGGGCATGTCAAAACTGTGACATCACTGGATGTAGCCTGCTGGTCTCTCCCATCATCTCCAGTATGTCCAGTCTCCATGCAGCAGGAGGACGTAGTGGGCCTAGGTGCTGGGCTCACTTGAGGGACAGTTAAGGAGCATTGATTAGATAGTGGATTAGGATATTTACTTTGAGGATTTTCATTTCTTCCCTTTAATTTAATTTAGTTAAATTTTTACTGTTGCTTTAAAAAAAAAAAAGTTTCCTTTGCTGCGTTCGATCCAGCTTAAGTTACTGCCTCTCACCTCCCAGGCTCTCTTTTTATGGTTGGGCTGCTCTCCCCTCCTGGTTTGCACGGAGGGGAGTTGTTCAGTGACGCCGGCAAGTTTCTTGGCAGCTCCGGGGATCGGAGCATCGGTTCCGGTGCTTGTCTGCACGTCTGGAGCCAGTCAGCTCTCTCCATGATGGCTGCTCACCTTACCATGTGAGCAGCATCACGGATAGCAGGGCGGCCATTCATGTTAGAGAGGAGAGAACTGCTGTTGTACGGTAATTTCGGGCCCGACATGCAGGTGAGTGCCCCGAGTGAGGTGCGATTCGGCGGGAAGTGTGTTAGAGCCGCGGTGGGGCTTCGCGGTAACAAGCAGGCCCTTCTTGGTCTTTGCAGGCTTTTTCCTCCTGCGTTTTTTTTCTGCCACACGGCTGAGGCAGTTCATTTCCACGAGCGTAGCTCCTGTGGGGAATAGATTAATTAGCTTGGAATAAGGTAGATTAGACTAGTTCTACTCGTTTTTGTTTGATCTTTGTTAAATTTGGTTTCTTTTCGTTTAATTTTGATTGAAAGCCAAAAAAACAAAACAAAAACAGGACAAAAAAAAGGGACTAAGTTAAAGGTTGAGCCTTAGTTCTAGGGAATATTTAATTGTAATCATTTTATTTTAATTTAATTTCTTGGTTTTTAGCTCATGCTGTCCCGCCCACAGTGCCTGGTGTGTGGCATGTGCAGGTGCCTGCAGGGGCTGCGCACTGGCATCGAGTATGATGGAGCAGAAGATTCAAGATAAGTCCGGGAGAGCCCATCGGCTATGGGAGAAGGTGAGTCTCTGCCGAAAGCTCCGTCCGTACCCCTTCTTGAAAGCCAGCGAGTTTGGCCAGTGCCGTGGCGACGACAGGGTCTGAAGTGGCTCTTGGAGGTTTTTCTCCAGATTTTGTATTGGTAATACATAAAGCCTATTGCTGGCATCAGCAGGGTATGAGAACTGAGCCTGTGTCCCTTGGAGCGATAGTCCAGCCTTCAGGCTTAGAAAAGGCCGGCACTAGTCTGGTAAGGCCTCTGAAAAGGGCACGTTCGCCCGAGGAACAGCCCTTGGGTTCAGATTGGCCTGAAACGGATGAAGTGGAGTTGGAACAGGAATCCGCACTGGAAGAGCTTGAGGAAGGAGAGATTCCAGACCCGGAGGATCAGGTGAGAATCATAAGAATATTCCATAGGGAGGAGCTTACGGCGCTCATTACCGAGTCCCTTCAGGCGCTCAGCCTCGCGTCGGTCCATCCTACGGAGGAGGAGGATCTGGAGGCTCCTCTCATTCAGGCGGTGTGGCAGACTCGGGCGGTATTTCCCATTCTCCGAGTGGTCGACTGCATGATGCAAGACAAATGGGACGTGCCCGAAGCAGGATTGCAAGGGGTGAGAGCTAGGAATAGGCTTTACCCTTTAGCAGACAAGGAAAAGGAGAGGTTTCGGTCACCGTGTATAGATGCAGCGGTGTCAGCGGTCATGAAAAAGGACGACTATCCCGGTAGAAGGTAGTGCGGCTTTGAAAGATGCGCAGAATAGACGGACTATTAAGACAGGCTTTTGAGGTTAATGCTCTTTCCATACAAGCGTCCATTTGTGGGGCTTAGGTGGCGAGAGCTTGCCTCAGGTGGTCACAACGCTTGCAGCAGCCGTCTCAGCAGACACAGGAACGATTAACACTAGAAGCCCCAAAGTGTGTCAGTTGACGCAAATGCATCTTCAAAGTTGTATACCAGTGCCACTGCTAGAACCATGTCAGTCTGTTCCATGACTTTGTTAGCAAGGTCAAGATGTTCAAATATGTGCATCGAAAATTAATGACATATGCACCATCTAGCAGGAAAATGAATTTATACCTAGAAGCCCCAAAGTACGTCAATTGACGCACTCAATTGTCTTGGATGCGTCAATTGACGTACTTTGGGGCTTCTAGGTATAAATTCATGTTCCCACTAGGTGGCGCATCTCAATCACTGTTTACAGTTTTACTCCGACATTACAAACAATAAACACACGATGGCGTCATGTAATGATGTCACATACTCCACTTATTTAACAAATAAGTAACTTCACATTAATTCACATCTGCATTTCATGCTAAACGCAGTCATCATGATAATGTGTCAATTGACGCACTTTGGGGTTTCTAGGCAAAATTCCTTTTGGGGCTTCTAGTGTTAATGGATGTGACACAGCTGGAATCAGGTGCGGCATATTTGGCTGATGTCCATTATGATTTGATTAGGGCATTGGCGAATAGTATGTCGTCTTTGGTAGCCGCGCACCGTTATCTGTGGTTGAGAAATTGGATGGCGGATGTGTCGTCTTAGTCACGTCTCAGTAAGCTTCCATTCAAGGGAAAGTTGTTGTTTGGTGAGGACCTGGACAAGTTGGTTAAGGATTTGGGTGAATCCAAAGGCGGAATGTTGCTGGAGGATAAGCCTAAGCAGAGTAGATCCCTGCCTTATTCGCGTGGTCAGTTCAGAGACTTCAGACGGTTTCGTACCTCTTGATTAGGAGGTTTTCAAAAAGGAAGATTTACTTCTAGAGCGCAGGGGTTTCATGGTTTTCTAGGAGCAGGTAGGGGATTCGCTGCCCCCTCAGCTGTATGGTGCCGACTCAGTTTCTAGAATACTTGGGGGTGCGGTTCGACACACGGTTGGGAGCAGTGTTTCTGCCGGATTGTCAAGCTCAGGCCCTTCGGCAACTGTTGCGCAAGTTTGTATTGACTCTGGCTCTGCTGGCTGGGGCCTATCTGCTAGGGACAATGGCGGTGACCCTGGAGGTAGGGCCACGGGCCAGAGCTCACATGCACACATTGCAGAGATTGTTCCTTCGCCGCTGCTCGCACCAGAACAATTCACAGAACAAATGACTTCCTTGCCCGTGGCGTGTCAGACAGTCCCCTTCACTGGTGGCTTTGTCCAGGAAATCTGGCAGCAGGCATGCCACTGGAGCAGCCACAGTGGCTTCCCATATTGACAGATGCGAGTCCCGCAGGTTGGGGAGCTCATTGCGGGGAGCTGCTCATTCAAGGAACTTGGAGCAATCAGGAGGCCCAGTGGTCAATCAACTGTCTAGAGCTAAGAGCAGTAGGCTTAGCACTTCAGGCGTTCGAAACAGGGGTGAAGGGTCGAGCGGTACAAATGCTGCCGGACAATTCCGTTACAGTGGCTTACCTCAATCGTCAGGGAGGCACGGGAAGTGTGGCCATGGAAGAGGAAGCAAAGGCTCTGTTCGACTGGGTGGATCCCCGTCTACAGGCGATTTCAGCGGCACCCATAGCGGAAATAGACAATGTGATCGCAGATTTTCTCAGCAGAGTCCAGGTGGATGCCGGAGAATGGGAGCTTCATCCGGAGGTGTTTGCCCAGATAGTCTTCAGGTGGAGTCCTCTGATCATGGACCTCATGGCAACTTTCCGGTCGGCCAAGGCGAGTCACTTCTACAGCAGAAGACGAGAGAGGATATCGGCGGGTATCGATGCCCTGATGCAGCAATGGCCATCACCCGGTCTACTCTGTGTTTCCCCTGTGGGCGCTAGTGGTGCAGCAAATCGAAGCTTATCGGGGGAGAGTGATTTTCGTGGCTCCAGATTGGCCGAGAAGGCCATGGTATGCCGATCTAGTTTGTTTGCTCGACGGGGATCCATGGAGACTGCCGGCAATGGCGGATCTTTTGATAAAGGGACCTCTTCGAATGCCTCAGGTGGATCGGTTCTCGCTTACGGCTGGGCCATTGAAAGGGCAAGGTTAAGGAAAAAAGGCTATTCTGGAGCAGTGATTGCGCCCTTGCTTCGTGCCAGGCAGAGGTCCTCTTCCCTGGCGTATGTGCGTATATGGCGTATATTGGAGGATTGGTGCTCTCAGGGCAAGTCCATGCTGCCACTGTGCCTGTACCCATGGTATTAAGGTTTTTTTTGTTTTTTTTTTATAGGACGGTTTTGATAAGGGCCTGGCAGCCAGCTCCTTCAGGGTCCAGCTGGCAGCTCTTGCTTGCTATAGAGGTAAGGTTCAGGGGGTGGTTCTAGGCTCCCACATCAACGTGATTTGGTTTCTAAAAGCAGTATTTCGGCTGCGGCCCTCTCGCAGAATCATGGTTCCCCTGTGGTATCGCAACTTGGTTTTGGGGGCGTTGACTAGAGAACCTTTCGAACCTTTGCATCAAGCTTCGATCAAGGATTTAACTTTAAAAACTGTGTGTTTAGTGGCCATTTGTTCGGCACATCGACTGTCGCAATTGCGGGCTTTGTCCTGTCGGGGAAACCTTCTTGGCTTTTTCCAAAGAAAAGGTGGTCTTGTGGCCTGTGCTGTCTTTTTTGCCCAAGGTGGTTTCCCCTTTCCATCTGAATCAATCGGGCCAGTATTAGGGCCTACGGAAGAAAACGTTTTGGACCATAGTCTTCATCGGTTGGACATAAAAAGAGTTCTGCGTCAATACTTAAAAGTCTCGGAACCCTTTCATAAGTCTGATCGCCTCTTCGTTCTTTTTGGGGGTCCGCGTAAAGGAAAAGCGGCAGCCAAAGCTTCGATTTCCAGATAGGTCTGGGAAGCAATTGCTTCAGCATATATCTTGCAGGGTCGTCAGGTGCCTGTGGGGTTACTGGCTCACTCTACTAGAGCGCAAGCGACATCTTGGGCGGAGCATAGTTTGGTTCCGCCAGTGGAGATTTGCAGAGTGGCCACCTGGTCGTCTCTCTATACTTTCAGTAAGCACTATCGCCTGGATGTTCAGGTGGCGAGCGATGCCTATTTTGGGTCGGCGGTGTTGCGATCCGGGTGGACAGGTCCCTCCCAATGATTACTGCTCTGTTACATCCCAGAGATGGAGGACTGAACTGGAGGACCGCTAAGGAAAGAGAAATTAGACTTACCTGCTAATTGTTGTTCCTTGAGGAACTCCAGTTCAGTCCTGATTCTCGCCCGGGGATGGTTAGTTCGAATGTCGAATCAGCCTGAAAGGATATTAGTCACATCAGGTGTAAACCCTCTTAAGGTTTTGGTTTTACTGTGGTTCTTTTTCTCTAGCTTCTCTGCCCTATTTAGCTCAATGAGGGAGGAGAACAGGAGAGCTGAAGTTTGTCCTCTTAATTAGGGGGATTTAGTTTAATGGTTAAAGTTAAAATTTAATAATATAGTTACTTATTTGTTGCTCCTTTTGAGTCTGCTTTGTCAATAGTTCACTGGAGATGATAGGAGAGGCCAGCAGGCTACATCCAGTGATGTCACAGTTTTGATATGCCCAGTCTCCATGCTGCAGGAGGAGGTACACTACCCAGAGGTGGAAGACTGAACTGTAGTTCCTCAAGGAACAACAATTAGCAGGTAAGTCTAATTTCTCTCTTTCGGCCATCACAGAACTGAGCTAGTATTATACTAGATAGTGTCTAGCTTTGCGTGAACTCTTAAAATACAATCCTGTAGATTTAGTCTACAGAGGTGAGATCAGCATGCGTGCTTTTACCTACCTTGGTCTGTCTGTTGCTCTCAGCATATCCTTCTCATGTGTTTAATATCAAAAGGCTATATAACAGAGGAGATAAATGAAGTCTTGAGATTTCCAGATATCATCACATGACCATGGACCAAACTGCTTCAATTCACTGCTAACACAGCCAGATGCAGTATTTATTTGGTTTTATATACCACGCTATTTTAAATTGGCGCGCTTTACAGCATAACTCAATACATAGAACACGTTTACATAGAACAAGTGAACAGAGCTTAACAATTAGGACAATAACAGTAGTCTTCCATAGAAGGTGATCATAGACTATAATAGCAGCAACTATTTACAATCAGGAGGATTATGAAGTCCATAAGGTAACTGGCAAGGTAAGGAGGTGAACCAACAAGAAAAACAGCAGCAGCCACACTCAGCAGGAACAGAACCAAAAAACAAAAGAGTGGCAGGTTCACACACAACACCTTTATTATACAATCAGTAGGTGGCCTAAACCCAACACAGGACAGTGTTTCGTGTTGTACTTCATCAGGGGTTGTCAGGGTACACTAAAAAAACATTTAAAAACGTAATAATATAAATAAGCGTAATAAATAAATACAATTAAAATAACTGTGTAAAAAGGCTAAGACATAATAATACATTATAACACTAACAGGTTAAAAATTAACACATTAGTAAATGTATCATCACACTATACCATGAACATAATTGATCCGAGAAAAACATAAATTAAATAAATATGTTTAGAAAGTTTTAAAAGGAATACAAACACACAAAATCAAAATATGCAACATACAATAATTAAAAGGTACATCTAAAAGAAACCAAGAGAATGAGAAGGACAAATTGTCAAATTGTACACCATAAAAGTGCATATAAAAGAGGCCAAAGGAATGAGGAGGACAAATAGAGAGCAGGAGTGAGTGCAAATTAGAGAGGTGGACATTACCTGATCGGTGTGTGGTGGCAAAGGACTTCACAACACACATAAAAATGTGATTGAAGCCACTAATACAAAGGATAATAACACTTCTGAAAAAGAGAATGTAGATTTAGAAAAACACGTTCAGGATCAGACAAAATATCCATTGTAGTAAAGAAGTGCAATACTACAATCAGTAAGCACTTCAATTAAAAGCCTTCCTTGTGACAACCATTTAAATAAAACATCCGCTGGAGGCATAATATCCTATAGATGAGCCTGGCAATACTTATTGCACAGAGGAAAAAAAGAGACTTGTGCTCAAAAGCCCAAAAACTGGCTATAAAACAATATTGCTAAAAATACAGTCTAAGCCCATTGGCAAAAATCGGGCAGAGACCGGTTAAGACACACTTACAACAATTTTTCATACAGTCAAAGACGCCCAGACAACATGATTAAAAAAATGAGCCCATATATAAAACATCTTAAAACATAAGATATGCCATACTGGGTCAGACCAAGGTCCATCAAGCCCAGTATTCTGTTTCCAACAGTGGCCAATCTAGGTCATACGTACCTAGCAGTTTCCCCAAGGGACACAGGTTCCACAATGCTTGTATTGGTTCAAGCATTGATATCCTGGGTCCCTTCTTAATAATGGTTTATGGACCTTTCCTCCAGGAACTTGTCCAAACCTTTTTTAAACCCAGCTACACTAACAGCCTTTACCACATCCTCCGGTAACAAATTCCAGAGTTTGATTACACGTTGAGTGAAAAAATATTTTCTTTTATTAGTCTTAAATAGTTTACCCTGTAGCTTCATTGCATGTCCCTAGTCTTTCTATATTCTGATAAGGTAAACAATCGATCTACGTTTACCCGTTCCACTCCGTTCATTAATTTATAGACTTCTATCATATCTCCCCTCAGCCGTCTCTTTTCCAGGTTAAAGAGCCCCAACCTTTATAGCCTTTCTTCATAGGAGTAGCCTTCCATCCCCTTTACCATTTTGGTGGCTCTTCTCTGAACCTTTTCTAAAATCGCTATATCCTTTTTAAGATACGGCGACCAGAATTGCACACAATATTCAAGGTGCGGTCTCACCATGGAACGATATAGAGGCATTATAATATCTTTTGTTTTATTTTCCATTCCTTTCCTTATCACACCTAGTATTCTATTTGCTCTCTTGGCCGCCGCGGCACACTGGGCCGAGGGTTTTAACATGGTATCCACAATGACGCCTAAATCTTTTTCCTGGGTGGTGGTTCCTAATGTGGAACCTTGCAACGTGTAACCATAGTTTGGGTTGTTCTTCCCTAGGTGCATAACCTTGCACTTCTCCACATTAAATTTCATCTGCCATTTTGATGCCCAGTCTTCCAATTTATCAAGATCCTCTTGCAATTTTCCACAATCCTCCTGGGTTTTAACAACTTTAAATAGTTTTGTGTCATCTGCAAATTTGATAACCTCACTCGTTATTCCACTTTCCAGGTCATTTATGAATATGTCAAAAAGCAGCGGACCCAGCACAGATCCCTGGGGTACACCACTATTCACCTTTCTCCATTGGGAAAATTGGCCATTTAGCCCTACCCTCTGCTTTCTATCTTTTAACCAGTTCCTGATCCACAATAGTACACTGCCTCCTATCCCATGACTCTTTAGTTTTGCCAAAAGTCTCTCATGAGGGACCTTGTCAAAGGCTTTCTGAAAGTCCAGATACACAATATCAACCGACTCACCTTTGTCCATCACTCCTTCAAAAAAACATAACAGATTAGTAAGACAAGATCTTCCTTGTCTAAAGCCATGTTGGCTGTCTCCCATTAGGTCGTGACTATCTACATGCTGAGTAATTTTATTCTTTATGATGGTTTCTACCATTTTTCCCGGTACTGATGTCAGGCTCACCGGTCTGTAGTTTCCCGGATCACCCCTGGAACCCTTTTTAAAAATTGGTGTTACATTGGCGATCCTCCAATCCTCAGGTATTAGAGATGATTTTAATGATAGTTCACAGATTACTGATAGCAGGTCTGCAATCTCAAATTTCAGTTCTTTCAACACCCTTGGATGTATACCATCCGGCCCAGGTGATTTGCTACTCTTCAGTTTATCTAATAGTTGTAAGACATCTTCCCGATGTATCGATATTTCCTTCAATTCTTCCACACCTTTAAATACCACTTCAGTCATGGGTAACATCCCTACATCTTCCTCAGTAAAGACCGAAGCAAAGAATTCATTCAGTCTCTCCGCTATCGCCTTTGTCGCCTCTTTTTCAGGATCTTCCAAGAGGGATCCTGAAAAAACTGTGTATATGAATCGCAAGACCATGCGATCGAAACCGGCTTGAGAACACAAAATTATGGTCAACGGCAATGAGCCGAAAACATCTAAAAAAATTAAATACTATTTTGAAATACGAATTATATGTAAATTCCAAAAATAACTGGCGAAATTTGTAGACTATAACCAGAAGAAATTGAAAAACAACCATACCTTGACTATAAAAACCGCCAAAGGCACAGCTCCAAAAGCAAATTGCACATCCGAGCTACAGAGACTCAAAGAAACGCCAGCGCGTGCGTATTTAAGAAAATGATAAACCCGGAAGTGTGTTAACCGTGGGGATATTTAAAAAATAACCAAAGTATATAAGAACTGAATAAACTAAATCGAAATAAAAATATCATATCAGTTAAAAGTTTTCTAATTCTACAACAAGGGCTCAGTATTTGCAACAAAGTCTGTGCTGAAAGACCTTAACCAACGAGAAAATGGGCTTTGTAAAACATAAATTATATGTGAATTCCAAAGTATACATAAGAAATCTGCTAAAAGAGATTTTTATTTGTCTGAAGCCTAAACAAAAAGGAATTAAATAATGATAATACTTGAATTGTAAAAACCGCCAAAGGCACAGCACCAGAGACGTACTACACCTCTAAGCTGCCACGACTGAAAGGAGGGGCATTTGCGCATGTGTGCTTAAGCTAACAACGATCACTGAACTATACAAACTATGGAGAAGTGAACAAGATAAATAAAGTGTAAATGAACTTAAAAGAACTAAATTTGGATAAAAATATTTTATCAAATAGATCATTTACATTCTACATAAAGGTACAATGTTTAAAGCAAAATATTGGCTAAATTGCCTTGAACAATAAATAGACTTATACAAAAGAAAACATATGCTTAACAATACAAATCAATTGGCAACGACTACACACGAAAAGAAATTTAACTAGGTTAGAAAAAATCATAAAAGAAATAACACCATGCCGTGCTGGAATGTCTGCACAAACAGAGAAAAGGTTGTAAAAGACATTCTAACCAAACGTCAATTATAATTAAAAACGTGTTGCAACATTGAATCCATAGGCTATCTTCTCCCATGTCCATAAAAAATATGTAAAAAAAAGGGGAGGAGAGTCTGGATAATAGGAACTGACCACCCAAAACAAGTAAAACATAAAAACCATGAACGCCACTAGAGCAACCAAACGAACCATAAAATGAGGGAAAGAAAAAACAACACAAAAAAAATGGACATGGAAAGGGAACCTAAAGGAAAACAGACAGGTCCCTCTCCAAATTCAATCCATTGGGAGATAAAGTATTCATCAAAAAAATATACTTCTGTTCCAGTCGTAACATTGTCTTGTCGTTATCTCCACCTCTCCAATTGGGTATCACTTTTTTGATTACAAAAAACTGTAAATCTGATATTTTATGATCCTTATCCAGCCAATGTTGGACTAATGGTTTGTCTTCCAATCTTCTCCTAATGCAACTTTTGTGCTCCACTATTCTAACGTGTATGCTACGGATAGTCTTACCAATATATAACTTCTTACATGGACACACAATAATGTAAATAACATTTGCAGTCTCACAATTGGAGAAATCCTGAATGTAAAACTTTTTATTTGTACTAGGATGTGTGAAAAACTTTCGAACCGGCAGCACGTGTGTACATATCGAACAATGTCCGCATTGATACTGACCCTTATGAACAGAAAGAGGTTTCTTCTCTGTAAAGGCTGAACTGACCAAAAGATCACGAAGATTAACGTTCCTCTTATGTGCAATCATCAATCCTATCTCTTCAAACCCTGGGATGGCCTGAATCAAATGCCATTCTTTTCTTAGGATGTCTATAATTCTCTGAGATTCCAAAGAATATCTCAATGGACAAACCATCTTGTTCTGAACATTCTTCTTGCCCTGTGGCTTCAGCAGATCGGCTCGTGAGGAATCACGTGCCCTATTGTAAGCTTTGTTAATGGCACTAGACGGATATTGACGCGCATAAAATCTCTTTTTGAGGATAGTGGCTTGGGTTTCAAATTCTTCATCTGAGGTACATATCCTTCTGGCGCGAAGAAACTGACCCACCGGTAAATTATTTTTAAAGGAAGGATTGTGGAAACTCGAATGATGTAATAAAGTATTTCGGTCAGTAGGTTTTCTGTACAAAGTGGTATTAAATTCTGACCCTACTTTTTTTATGAGCAAATCCAAATAAGAAATCTGTGTGTTGTCATAAGTAATTTGGAAACGTAGATTGACATCCAAACTATTAATCCATGCGTTGAACTCTGATAATAGTTCTATTGAACCATCCCATATTATCAAAATATCATTGATATAGCGTATCCATAAGCGGATATTCTCTTTATAAGAATGATCTTTCAAAAAACTTTCCTCGAACCTATGCATGTACAGATTTGCGATATCTGGTGCGAATGAAGACCCCCATCGCCACACCCTTGATCTGTTGATAGAATAGATCTCTAAAACAGAAAACATTCTTGCAAAGAGCAATTTCTGCAAGAGCAAATAAAAAGGCAGTGGAAATACGCTTATGGGTTTGTCTAACCAAAAAGCACTGTTCGACAATACGTAGAGCCTCCTGCTGTGGTACATTAGTGTAAAGGGACTCGACATCCAAGGTAACCATAATGGTATTAGCATGTAAGTCTTTGAATGATGACAGAATCTCTATCACATGGGCCGAGTCCCCAACATAAGACCACATCTGAAGTACAAAAGGTCTGAGAATAACATCAAGAAATTTAGATACCGGTTCCAATAAAGACCCTATGGCCGACACAATAGGTCTCCCAGGTGGGTTATCTAGGGATTTGTGAATTTTTGGTATCACATAGATAGTAGGCATGACAGGATTTTTAACTATAAGGAAATCCTTCTCCTTCTTTGTTAAATGGCCGGTTTCATAGGCAATAAAAACTAGATCATCAATATTGCTTTTAAGAGCATTAGTAGGATCTTCATCTAGTCTTAAATAAAATTCTTTGTTATGCAACTGTCTAGTGACTTCCTCAATGTATTCAACCTTGTCTAAAACAACAACTGCGCCACCCTTATCTGCAGGTTTGATGATAATATTAGAATTGGTTTGTAGAGATTTAATTGCAACTTTCTCCCCATAGGTCAAATTGTGAAAGGGTAAACGGGGATCCAACTTTATGTCGTGCACTTGTTTTAAAACAAGTTTCTCAAATGATTCTATAAGAGGGTCCGTTTGAGGGGGAGGGATCCATGTAGAAACTTTACTGACAATGGATATGGTGTCTGAAGGAGTCACATGTTCTTTAAAAAAATATTGTACATGAATCCTACGGAAAAACTTATACAAATCAATCTCTGTCTCAAATGGATCAAAACTGTGAATAGGAATGAAAGACAGTCCTTTGCCAAGAACTGAGATCTCATCAGACGTAAGAACATGATTTGAAATATTGATTACATTGCTTAAATTCAATGCCTCCTCTCGTATGAGCCGTCCCTCCCCCACCCACCCCTTCCTCGTCCCCGACCCCGTCCCTTTTGTGGAAAATTTCTGTATTGGGCTTGATTGTTCTCCGTTCTTTGATTCCGTGGTTTGTCTAAAAAGGGGGGAGGGTGGGATGGGCGGGACCTGGAGGAACTCCGCCCTCCACCCTTCCAAAGACTGTCCATATTTAAAAAATTCTTCTTTTTATTGCCCTGTTTAGGAGGGTCTATATTGTCCTTTTGTGTTAGAAATATTGGGGCCGAGCCTTCATTATGTTCAATCGACTCACTCCTGCTTCTCTTCTTTTTTTGTTCAATGTTTGAAAGGTTAATTACTGGTTCTCCTGAATTACTTTCGCGTCGGTCAAAGAAGGCAGACCTTCTCTTGACCCACAATCTATCATTATCCATTTTCTTGGACCAGTGATAAACATAACCTACTCTATAGTCCTCCTCATCCCTTATAAACTTCTCTCTTTTCTTATCCTTAACCTCCTTCCTATACTGTATCATATTGCTATTGTATTCCACATGTATTTTATCAAAATCCTTATCACATTTTTTAAGATCCTTCAATTTCTCATCCAATTCTACCTTATGTAATTCTGATTTTTTTATGTGCTTTTTCAGAAGTGTTATTATCCTTTGTATTAGTGGCTTCAATCACATTTTTATGTGTGTTGTGAAGTCCTTTGCCACCACACACCGATCAGGTAATGTCCACCTCTCTAATTTGCACTCACTCCTGCTCTCTATTTGTCCTCCTCATTCCTTTGGCCTCTTTTATATGCACTTTTATGGTGTACAA
Source organism: Ichthyophis bannanicus (assembly GCA_033557465.1). Lineage (NCBI taxonomy): Eukaryota > Metazoa > Chordata > Amphibia > Gymnophiona > Ichthyophiidae > Ichthyophis > Ichthyophis bannanicus. The sequence goes on from CM066031.1 coordinate 628,163,070, forward strand.
TTTGACAATTTGTCCTTCTCATTCTCTTGGTTTCTTTTAGATGTACCTTTTAATTATTGTATGTTGCATATTTTGATTTTATGTGTTTGTATTCCTTTTAAAACTTTCTAAACACATATTTATTGAATTTGTTTTTCTCGGATCAATTATGTTCATGGTATAGTGTGATGGTACATTTACTAATGTGTTAATTTTTAACCTGTTAGTGTTATAATGTATTATTATGTCTTAGCCTTTTTACACAGTTATTTTAATTGTATTTATATTATTACGTTTTTAAATTTTTTTTAGTGTGCCCTGACACCCCCTGATGAAGTACAACACGAAACACGGTCCTGTGTTGGGTTTAGGCCACCTACTGATTGTATAATAAAGGTGTTGTGTGTGAACCTGCCACTCTTTTGTTTCAAGGTAAGGAGGTGAGGCAGTAGAGGGCTATATTACATGGTCAAAGTATAGCTGGAAGAGGTGTATCTTTATTGCCTTTCGAAAGGTGGATAGGTCAGTGATAAGACGGATAGGAGCAGGGAGGGAGTTCCAGAGCAGAGGGGCAAAAAGGGTGAAGGTTCTATGCCTGGTAAATTGGGAACTTTTATTAGCTAGGGTGGGAATGGCAAGATTATTTGTCATGTTTGTTCTCTGGACTTTGCTGTCAGGTGTCCAATGTAATAAAAGGATGGGTTTTATCTTCATACTACTGAAGGAGCAAATGCCAATAAATTTTAGTAGTATTATTGGGCAGCCTAGACGACTGTGTGCTAAGAGGCAAAAGGTTGTGATTGAGTGTTCTTAGGAACAAGACTTTAGGCCGAGCAGCTGCTATGGATAATGGAGTGAAGATGGAGCTTGCAAAAGTGGTTAAGATGAAATTAGTCTTACCTGCTAATTGTCTTTCCTTGAGCTCTCTCCGGGCCAGTCCAGGGAAAGGTAGGGTTGTCAATCCCCCATAGTAACTGAGGACTGAAGGCTCCAAGCTTTTACTGTGAGGTGAAGCCACTCCCCCTTCAGGCAATCTGTCAGTCTCCTTCTGGCAAAGCAACTAAAGAGAAAGAAAATCTACAAACACAGATTAACCCTTGAAAAACTGATAACATTCCATAGTCTTTAAACAGTAATAACAAGACAAAGATGTCTCTATTTTTTTTTTTTTTTTTTTTTTTTTTTTAACATTAGTTAACTAGCAAGATTACTAAGCAGGTTGAAAATGTGAACTAAAAGCCCCAGATATCTCCTGCGAGCTTATATGATGGAATACTGTGGACGTTCACCAAGATCAAGCCAAGGAACAGAACGGATAGGGAGGGTCCCTGGACTGGCCCGGAGAGAGCTCAAGGAAAGACAATTAGCAGGTAAGACTAATTTCATCTTCCTTTTCGCTTCTCCGGACCAGTCCAGGGAAAGGTAGGGCAGTACCAAAGCAGTACCTAAGAATGGGAGGGACCCGCCAAACCCGCGATAAGAGCCGAAGCTCCCACTCTGGCATCATCCCTGGCTTGAACATCTAAACGATAATGCTTAGTGAAAGAATGCAAGGAAGACCACGTCGCCGCCCTGCATATATCTACTGGAGGAACAAAGGCTAATTCCGCCCAGGAAGTCGCCATGGATCGTGTGGAATGAGCTTTAAGACCTGTAGGTGGTGAAAGCCCCCGGGCAGAGTAAGCTACTGTAATAGCGGAGCGCACCCAACGAGCAATCGTCGCTTTAGATGCCGCTTGGCCCTTACGTGGACCGGCCCATTGAATAAACAATCTGTCAGTCTTACGAATCGGTTGAGAGAGTTTAAGGTATGTCTTCAACACCCAACCAAGATCTAAGTGCTTTAGCGCCTTGTCCATAGGGGAATCGTCGCGTTGAGAAAAGACTGGTAACACCACTGACTGGTTAACATGAAAGACAGACACTACTTTGGGTAAAAAAGAAGGAACCGTGCGTAGCAAGACTCTTTCGGGCATAAGGTTCTCTGCAAGACAACGCCTGCAAATCCGCAATTCGTCTTGCCGAACAAATGGCTACGAGAAAAGCTGTTTTCCAAGAACACTCTCGAATCTGTTTAGCACAGAGAGCCGATAAGGGCGATCGCGACAACGCCTCCAAAACCACATTCAAATCCCAAGGAGGTACAAGCGGGCGACGTGGAGGATGAATAAGTTTGGTTGCCCGTAGAAAACGCTGCACATCTGGATGTGCCGCCAAACGGCGTCGGCCAATTAACCCTCTAAAACAGGATAACGCCGCAACATGCACTTTAAGGGTATTTAGAGCTAAACCTTTATCTAAACCCTGTTGTAGAAAATTGAGCAGATGAGGAATAGTAGCAGACATTGGAGACACCTGTCTCCGAGAACACCAAGATTCAAAGAGCCTCCAGACTCTAACATATATCAAAGAAGTTCCTGGCCTCTTAGACCGCAGCAAAGTGTCCACTACGGAATCTGCATAACCCTTGCTTATCAAGCGAGACCTTTCAAGAGCCATGCCGTAAGCAAGAAGCGATCCACTCGTGGCATGAGAATTGGACCCTGATGTAGTTGATTCACTCTGAGGGGAAGAGGCCATGGCGGAGCCACTAGAAGACGGACGAGATCGGCATACCAAGGACGACGAGGCCAATCGGGAGCAATGAGAATCACCTGGCCGCGGTGTTGCGCAATGCGCTGTATAACTCGACTTAACATCGGCCAAGGGGGAAAGACATAAAGCAGACTGTCGAGGGGCCATGGTTGTACCAGAGCATCGAGGCCCTCTGACATGTGTTCTCTGCGCCTGCTGAAGAAGCGGCTGGCTTTGGTATTGCTGAAGGTGGCCATGAGATCCATCACTGGCTGACCCCAACGCAATGTCAACTGGTGAAAGAAGGCCGCATTCAATTCCCATTCCCCGGGATCGAGAAGATGTCTGCTGAGATAATCGGCTTGAACATTGTCCTTGCCTGCTACATGCGCCGCCGATAGAGCCAAGAGATTGCGTTCCGCCCATTCCATCAACTGCTGACATTCGGAAAGAAGAGAAGGAATCCTCGTTCCGCCCTGCCGATTGATATACGAGACTATCACAGCATTGTCGGAGAAAATCTTGACCGCTGTTCCTTTGAGTAATGAAGCGAAGTGAAGCAGAGCCAAACGAGCCGCTCGAAGTTCGAGTCTGTTGATCGACCAAGAGCGTTCTGTCTGGGACCAAGTTCCCTGAGTAATCCGAGACAGACAATGAGCTCCCCAGCCTGAGAGACTTGCATCCGTGGTGACTAAAACCCACGGCGGATCTTGCAAGGGAATCCCCGCGGTGAGATGATCGCGACTCAACCACCATTGTAGACTGAGACGTATCCCCTCTGGGTAGGACAGTCTCTGAGAAAGTGGATGAAGTTGCGGAGACCAGCGGGAGAGCAACGCCTGTTGTAAGGGACGCATGTGAGCCTTGGCCCACGGGACTAGATCCAGCGCCGCCGCCATGGAACCCAAGAGTTGTAAATATGTCCACGCCGACGGCGCCGTTAAATTCAGAAAGGCCTGGACTTGATGCATTAGCTTTTCTACGCGAACTTCGGTCAAAAAGACCTTTCCTTGTGCGGTGTCGAACAGCGCTCCGAGATAGGTTAACTGCTGCATCGGTCGTAAGTGACTCTTGTCCTGATTTAGCACCCAACCCAGTTGTTCCAGAAGCTGAACAACTCGAGCTGTCGCTTGAACCGATTCCTCTTTCGAATCGGCCCTGATCAACCAATCGTCGAGATAAGGATGAACTCTGATACCCTCCTTCCGAAGCGCAGCCGCCACCACTACCATTAGCTTTGTGAACGTACGCGGAGCTGTAGCAAGGCCGAATGGCATCGCCCGAAATTGGAAATGACCGACAGGAAGGGCAAAACGTAAAAAACACTGATGCGCGGGACGGATAGAAATATGTAGATAAGCTTCCGTTAGATCGATGGAAGTGAGAAACTCTCCCGGATGAACCGCCCGAATAACCGTTCGCAAAGTTTCCATTCGAAAGTGGGGAACCCGCAGAGTACGGTTGACACCTTTGAGATCCAAAACGGGACGAAAAGAATCGTCCTTTTTGGGAACCACAAAATAAATCGAGTATCGACCGCAACCGTATTGGTCTAGAGGTACTGGTACTATAGCTCTCAGCTGCAAGAGACGATGGAGAGTTACCAAAATAGCCTGCTGCTTTCTCCCGGGAGCACAGGGAGACATCATAAAAGCGGGTAACAATGGACTGGCGAAATCCAGCGCGTACCCTTCCCGAATGATTTCTAATACCCATTTGTCGGAAGTAATGTTGGTCCAGGCCGCTAGAAATTGCTGAAGGCGACCTCCCACAGGCAGAAGCGACTGGACCGGCAAACCTTCATTGTGGCTTTTTTCCCTGCGGGCTGAGAGGTTGCGAAATAAGATCTATTAAAACCTCTGGCTCCCCGAAAGGAATGATTTCAAAAGGTGGCACGTCCTCTGGAATAAGGAGCAAAACGTGCCCCACGAAACCTACGTGAGTCCCGGCCAGAACCACGAAAACTGGGAGTCGAACGAGTAGGCTTGGGTTTATCCTCAGGCAAACGACCGCCTTTAGAATCTCCCAAATCCTTCACAATCTTTTCCAAGGCCTCGCCGAACAGCAAAGTTCCTTGATACGGCAACTTGCTGAGACGTAACTTCGAGGAAACATCCGCTGACCAATTCCGTAACCACAAAAATCGTCTAGCCGCTACTAGTGAAGCCATGATTTTAGCTGCCATGCGCAGCAAGTCATAAAAAGCATCTGCCGTATAAGCCGCGGCAGATTCTAATTTGGCGACATCTGGTACCGCAGATGAAGTCTCTGAGGAAGTATCTCCCTGTAACCAACGAATGGAAGCGCGAGATACATAAGCTCCACAAATAGCCGACTGCAGCGCTAAAGCACTAGAATCAAAGGCTTGCTTTAGCAGTATCTCCAATTTCCTATCCTGTAAATCTTTAAGGGCTGCTGCACCTTCTACAGGGATGGTAGTCTTTTGGTTACCGCGGAGATAAGCGCATCCACTTTTGGCATGCGAAATAAATCCTTTGCTTCTTGAGGTAGGGGGTATAAGCGAGATAAAGCTCTGCTGCCACGCAGTGAAGCCTCCGGACACTGCCACTCCGAATCAATCATTTGTTTGATCACTCGGTGCAAAGGAAAACACCTCTGCTCTGACTTAAAAACCCTGCAGCAAGGGATCCTCCAAAGGCTCCTGAGAGGGTGTTGGCAGAGGCAAGTGCAGCGCTGACAAAGAATGGGAAATGAGAGCAGAGAGTTCCTCTTTGCGGAAAACTCTAAAAATATTAGGATCCTGACCAGAGGCTATCTCCCCATCCTCTAAATCTTCAGCTTCAAAATCCATAGCTGAGTCTGACAGAAATTCAGGATCTCCCTGCTGCACTGCCTGTGATAACAAAGGATCAGTAGCTAAACCCTGAGAATGAGAAGTGCCTTCTCCTGGATCTTCAACACTTGGAGAAGTGAGAGAAACTGGGACTGAAACAGGAACAGCAGGTAACTCTGAAGGCTGAGTAGAATGCACAAGAAAAGCCTTATGCATTGCCAGAATAAATTCAGGTGAAAAAAATGAAAGCATCTGTTCCTGAGGCACAGTGGAAGAAATAGAAGGCTTATCTGAAGTAATTGTGTCTTTAGAAGACTTTGTTTTCCGTTTGTGAGGCTTCTGATGCTCTGCTAGAGCACTGCCCGGTGCAGCCAAGATGGCCGCCGTTCCGCCTTTTCGGCGATTAAACTAGCCTCAGGTAAATTAATATGAGCCTTCTCAGACATTATAACAGCAAATTTTAACGTCTAAAATCCAGCCCAGTCACCTGAAACAACTTTGAAGAACCCAGAAACAATAGAAAAAATCGCCAAAATCGCCAGGGAACCCGCGGTTTTACAGGAGAGTAAAAAAGGTAAATTAGCCTGGAAACACTCACCGAGACTGAACAAAGGCACCGGAGCACTGGTAGAACTGAATAACCGATCTCCGAAGGAGGTAAGAGCTGTAGAGCTAGAGGAGAAAGCTGGGGCCCCCAGTATCACTCTGCCATTTGAATCGGGACAGTGAGAGAGGCAGGCTCTACCTCACACTGTTGAAGGAATGCCCGTTCAATATTCAGTCTGCTCTTAAAGGCATAGTAGCCTGTTCAAGTAAGTAAAAAACAAGACTATGGAAAGGATCAGCCCTGCTAGAGCCAATCAATAAAATAAAAGAACAATACAAGTAATGATGAGGGAGAAGATAAAATCGATCCTCTATAGTTACTGAGGACTGAAAGACTGACAGATTGCCTGAAGGGGGAGTGGCTTCACCTCACAGTAAAAGCTTGGAGCCTTCAGTCCTCAGTTACTATGGGGGATTGACAACCCTACCTTTCCCTGGACTGGCCCGGAGAAGCGAAAAGGAAGGAGAAATTTTACTTACCGTTAATTTCCTTTCCTGGATTCCTGCTAGACCAGTCCAGACAAGTGGGTTATTTATGTATTTGGTTTTATATACCGCACTATTTTAAATCAGCGCAGTTTACAGCGAACAACTCATTACATAGGACAGGTTTTCATAGAACTTGTCTTAACAGGAATTACAGTGAACAGAAGCCTTTTATAACAGTGAACATTAAACCTTTAATATTACAACAGGGGAGTCAACTTGGGTAGAACCTGGGTGAACTATTTATTTATTTGAGTGATTTTTATACCACCATTTCGGGTAATCATAGTGGTTTACATACAGAACAACTGACATACATTGAACATTTTAACAATATAACAGGTGCATGTGTACAGACAAGATGATCGGAGGACTATGATGTGTAGGTGGGTCTGGACTATGGTGGGTCAAAAGTGGGCTATGCTGAATGTTCATAGTATAGTCGGAAGAGATGTCTTTATTGCCTTTCTAAAGGTAGACAGGTCAGAGATGGCAAGGATCGGGGCAGGGAGAGAGTTCCAGAGTGATGGTGCGTATAGGGTGAAGGCTCGGTCCTGGCAGCTTGGAATCTTTTTCTTGCTGAAGCAGGGATGGCGAGTGTGTTTCCCATACTTGTACTCCTAACTCTGTCCAGTGTACGAGTTCTTCTCCAGGAACAAGCAGGAAGTCAGTCCTCACATATGGGTGACGTCAGCGCCGATGGAGCCCTCGTGCGGAGCAATTCCCCAGCTTTCAAAAAAAGCCTTTGGGATTGCCTGCACCTGCGCAGTCCCCTTCCTGCCCAAGGGTGCCATCTTGCTCAGTCTCCCTTTTTCCGCGGAGCCCAACGGACGTTGTTTCACTGTCCTCGGGGGGAAAAAGTGTGTCAAAACTTTTGAAGAATCATTTCTTCGACCCAGTTCGACACCGGTTCCCCTTCCCGCCTTTGGCTCGGTACACCGGTATCGAGTCCGGATACATTTTTCGTTTTTGTCCTTAGTGACTAGCGTTCGCACTTTTTTTTTTTTTCTTCATTTTCACTGGCAGCCCAGTCATTTGACCTTGCAGGGGCCCTTTTTTCCCCGATAGCTGCCAGCGGGTTCAAGAAGTGTGATCGGTATAAGAAGTTGATGTCTCTTACCGACACACATGACTGCTGCCTCCGATGCCTCGGGCTCAACCATGACCATGACCCAGTGGTCTGTGGCCCGTGTGGCAAGATGTCTTCCAAGGCACTGAGGAACAGGCAGTATCAACGTGAAAGACTTTTCTCAGAGTCTGCAACTGTCCGAGCCCAGAGCTCATCAGAGGCCTCGACGTCTCGGCAGTTGTCCGACACCGAGCGTTGTGGGTCCTCTGAACGGGGCTCTCCTTCCAGGGAACACCGGAGGAAGAAGAAGCTTGTGAGGGTGACATCATTGGAGGCCTCTGATCGGCCTGGGCCCTCGGGTTCCAGGACATGGAGCCCCGATCGTCGCCCCGGGTCCTCGGAGTCAGAGCAACCGGCCAAACTACCTCATAAGGAGCCAGAGATGCTGAGTCAGGTAACATCTGTTGTCCTCGTGGACTCTCCTCCGGGAGAGCCGGTGTTGGGCCCAACAATATCGGAGCCCGAGCCGGAGGCTGCGGAGCCTTCTGAGCTCGGTCTCAGGATGGCGGCCCTGGAGAGCAGCATGGCTGCCTTTATGGAGCAGCAGCGGACGCTGATAGCCAGTCTCACCGGTCCATCCACCCCGACCACCGGGACCTCGACATCCAAGTCGACCCCGGAGGCAGAGCCGATCCTCGAGTCAATCAGGGCTCGAGTCGATCCTCGGCCAAGGTCTCCCTCGACCTCCCGTTCGGGGCCGAGGTCATTGACACCGGTGCCCTCAGCGTCAGGGCGGTCGGGCTCGAAGCCCTCATGGCCGGAGCCACTTGATTCCTCCTCTGAGGAATCGGCGTGGGAGACAGAAATAAGGAGTCTCCAGACATCCACCGTACCCGGTGTATCCCATCAGACTCACTGGGTTCGAAGCCTCGGAGAAGGCCCCCCCCCAGAGGACACCAGGTTCTCAGACTTCGTTAGGGACATGGCCAAGGCTTTGGCATTCCCTGCGGAGTCCGAGGAGGAGCTCGAGGTCCTCCAGTATGACTTTCCCCCGAGGGAAGCCTTTACTGTGCCGGTGCCTCCGATGCTGGAACGGCTAATGCTCTGCATGTGGGAGTCCTCGGCCTTGATTCCGGTTCTCAGCAAGCGGGTCAATTCCATTTATCGAGTCCGCAAGAGCCCCGGGTTCCAGAAAGCACAGCTGTCGCACAACTCCATGGTGGTGGAATCGGCCATGCAAAGGCTCAAGAGCCAAAAGACGCACTTCTTGGTGCCTCCCGGCTGGGAGGCCCGGAACCTGGATGCCCTCGGCAGAAAGTGCTTCCAGGGCTTGATGCTGTCGTGCCGTGTCCAGGCCTACCAGCTGTACATGGGCATGTACTTATGGGACCTGGCAAAGGAGATTGCTGGGTTCTCGTTTGGCCTCTCCGAGGAACCCTTGCAGTGCTTCAAGGCCTTGTCAACTGGGATTCGAGAGTGTTCGAAATTTATGTCTCGAGCAGCCTACGACGGCTTTGAGATTTTGGCCCGAGTAGCCGCGGCCGGCATCGGTGCACGCCGTCAGGCCTGGCTAATGTTGTTGTACCTGGAGTTATGTGTTCAGGACAAGTTGGTCGATGTCCCTTGCCAAGGGGACAACCTATTTGGAAAACCAATGACTGAAAAGACTGCGGAGATAGAGTCTGAGTACTTAACCCGGACAAGGCTCTCCAAGAAGACTTCTGCCCCTTCTCACAAAAAAGTAGGGCTCAGGTAAAAAGCCCTTTTTCCCAAGGAAGGGTAATGCCTACCACAACTACCCCACTTACCAGGCCATCCCAGCTCTCCAACAGGGGCAGCAAGCCAAGGGACAGGGGCACGGCCCACGTAGGCAAAAAAACCCCAAGCCTCCAGCTCCTACCCAGCCGGGAGGGTTTTTTTTGACTCCCACAGTATGGCTTCTCTCCCATCTTTGGTATGGCCCTGCACAGGAAGAAGGCTGACCCTGTCGCCCACAGGTGGCCAGCTGTTACCACCGATACCTGGGTCCTGCAAATAGTGCAGAAGGGGTATCTACTCCATTTCAACCAGGTACCACCCTCCTTTTTTCCAGGAGAAGCCTCTAAGGCCCCCTCTTCACAGGATCCTCCCTCTACAGGAGTTGGCAGATCTTTTGAAGGACCAGGCGGGTGGAACCGGTGCCCCACCACCTGGAAGGGCAAGGCTTCTACTCCAGGTATTTTCTCATACCAAAGAGAACAGGAGGCCTCAGGCCCATCCTCGACTTGCGGAATCTGAACAAGTTCCTGGTAAGGGAAAAGTTAAAGATGCTCTCTTGGAATATTGCTGCCATACTTCCAGCAGGGAGACTGGCTATGCTCCTTAGACCTAAAGGATGCTTATACACACATCCTCATACATCCAGACCACAGACAATATCTCAGATTTGTGGTGGGAGGAAACCATTTCCAGTACAGGGTACTTCTCTTTGGCCTAGCATCCGCTCCCAGGGTATTCACCAAATGCCTGGCTGTGATAGCGACCTTCCTCAGGAACCAAGGGATTTTTGTTTTCCCATATCTGGACGACTGGCTGATCAGAGGCCAGTCGATCCAGGAGGCCCACAGGCCACTTCTTGTACAGTAAACCTGCTACAGCATCTGGGTTTTGGGGTTTTGTTATAAATCACGCAAAGTCCACTTTGCTCCCCACTCACAACTTGGAGTTCATAGGGGCAAGACTAGACACCCTCGGGCAAGGGCCTACTTGCCGGAGGACAGGGCAAACCGGCTGCTAGCGATAGTTCGCCAGGTCGGTCAGCATTCTCAGATTTCTGCGAGAAACTTCCTCCGCCTACTAGGCCATATGGCCTCCACGGTGCATGTAACATCGAATGCTCGTCTGCACATGAGAAGAGCTCAATGGTGCCTCAGAGACCAGTGGGCACAGTCCACAGGCCACCTTGGAGACAGAATAGCGGTGTCCAAGCGACTCCTGAAGTCATTGCAGTGGTGGCTTCAGCCATCCAACCTGCTCGGGGGAGTGCCTTTTCAGCCTCCCTCGCACACAAGAGTTCTAATGACAGATGCGTCCTTGCTGGGCTGGGGAGTCCATTGCCAGGGTTCCTGCACTCAGGGGCTGTGGTCTCCTCAGGAGGCCACGCACCAAATCAACCTCTTAGAGCTACGAGCGATTCACTTGGCTCTTCAAACCTTCTGTCAGGTTCTCTCAGGTCAGTCTGTCTTAGTGCAGACAGACAACCAGGTAGCAATGTTCTATGTGAAAAAACAGGAGGGCACAGGGTGTCGCCTCCTATGCCAGGAGACTCTAGACCTCTGCTCATTTGCAATCAGGCAGGGTATGTCGCTCAAAGCAATTTCCTCCCACGCCTCTGGTGGCCCGAACATTGTTCAAGATCCTTCAGGACAGGGCCTCGGTCATCCTGGTAGCCCCCAGATGACCAAGACAGCCTTGGTTTCCGTTCCTCCTACAGTTGGCAGTGGAGACCCCACTCCCTCTGGGGACGCAGCCTGACCTGCTGTCTCAGGAGCAGGGTTTCTCTCTTGCACCCCAACCTCAGGTCCCTCAACCTGATGGCATGGCTGCTGAAAAGGTAATGCTGGCCCCTCTACTCCTTCCTAAAAATGTGGAAGAAGTGTTACTGGCCTCCAGGAGGCAATCCACTAGGAAGTCCTATGCCTTCAAGTCGCGTACGTTTGCAGAGTGGTGTACGCAACGCAAGGAAAACCCTTTTTCCTGCCTTGTACCGGTGGTGTTACAGTACTTGCTTCATCTCTCAGAATTAGGTCTTAAGTCTAACTGTCAGGGTCCACCTGAGTGCTTTGTCAGCAAACCACTATCCAGTGGAAGGGCAACTTCTGTCGGCTCACCCCTTGGTGTCCAGATTCCTCAGAGGTCTGCTTCTTCTAAAGCCCCCCGTTCGTCCTCCTGTAACTGAGTGGGACTTGAATGTGGTCTTGCAGCAGCTTACTCGTCCACCTTTTGAGCCGATGTCTACTTGTCATCTGCGCTTTCTGTCCTGGAAAGTGCTCTTCCTGGTGGCACTCACATCTGCTAGGCGTGTGAGTGAGCTGCAAGCTCTGGTATCTGATAGACCGTAAACACGGTTTTATGGAATCAGGGTGGTCCTTCACTCTCACCCCAAGTTCCTTCCGAAAGTGGTCTCCTCATTCCACCTCAACCAGGAGGTGGTGCTTCCAACCTTCTTTCCCAGGCCGCATGCCAGCCGGGCAGAGGCGGTACTGCATACCCTGGACTGTAAGAGGGCACTCGCTTTCTACCTGGAGCGTATGCGGGGACATAGGAGGGCTTCTCAGCTCGTCCTTTCTTATGACCCCAGTAGGCTGGGTCTACCTGTCTCCAAGCGCATGTTATCCACTTGGCTGGCAGACTGCGTCGCCTGGTTGTTTAGGGAAGCTAACTTCCAGTTGCAGGGTCCAGTCACGGCCCACCGCGTCAGGGCTAAGGCCGCGTTAATGGCTAACACCACTCTGTTCCATTGGCAGACATCTGCCGGGCCACAACTTGGTCTTCAAGCCAGACTTTTGCAGCCCATTACTGCCTGGAGAAAGAGTCCCCGGCAGACAGTGTTTTCGGCCAAGCGGTACTCCATAACCTATTTGAGGTTTAGGCAACTCCTACCCTCCGACTCTTTGGTGTCAGGCTACCGTAGGGGTTGCATTCTCGGAGAAAATCCTTTTACAGCTGCTGCGGCTCTTCTAGATGAAACCATTTTTCAGCTAAGGTTCTCGGTAGCCTATAGCTGGGGAGTCCCATATGTGAGGACTGACTTCCTGCTTGTTCCTGGAGAAAGCATGGTTACTCACCTGTAACAGGTGTTCTCCAGGGATAGCAGGAATCAGTCCTCACATAAGGGTGACGTCGGTGCCGACGGAGCCCTCGTGCGGAGCAATTCCCCAGCTTTCAAAGAAAGCCTTTGGGATTGCCGGCGCATGCGCAGTCCCCTTCCCACCCAAGGGTGCCATCTTGCTCAGTCAGTCAGATGACATAGAATTTTTCTCTTTTTTGCCGTCTTTTTAGCTGGGGAATTGCTCCGCACGAGGGCTCCGTCGGCGCCGACATCACCCATATTCTGATTCCTGCTGTCCCTGGAGAACACCTGTTACAGGTGAGTAACTACGCTTTCCATGGAGATTGCAGAGAGGTGGTGCAGGATTTTAAACGTCATAAGAAGAGCTTTGTATTTGAGGTGGCTAGCTATAAGGAGCCAATGAAGTTGTTTTAGGACAGGTGTCACATGCTCATCTGGCAGCTCCATATAGGGTTCGAGCTGCAGTGCTCAGGGCCATTTTTAGGGGATGGAGTACATAGTCTGGTAGGCTGTGTAGAATGATGTTTGCGTAGTTGAAGTGAGGGGTGATAAAAGCCTGGAATACAGTGCGGAAGTCGGCGACTTCCAGCAAGAGCCATAGGTGATGGAGGGTCCGTATTTTGAAGTATACTGCCTTAGTGATATTGTTGATATGTGATTCCATACTCTGGTGCTGGTCCAAAGTAATCCCTAGATATCGCACCTCTTGTTTAGTCTTCAGCTCTGCATCTTTTACCTGTAAGGCAGATGGTGCTACGAAGGTTAGATCCTTTGTGATGAATAAAACTTCAGTCTTCTTGCAGTTCACTCTCAGATTGTAAGTTCCCAACCAGTCCGAGACTACATTAAAGCAGTCTGTAATTCTGGTGTAATTGGGACTGTCTGTAGAGAATGGGGAATAGAGCAGTACATCGTTAGCATAGATGTGGTAGCGTGTGCTATAGGATTGGATTATTGCGCAAATTGGTTGGATGTATATGTTGAAAAGCAAAGAAGGAAGAACCCTGCGGTTCTCCTTGGGTTTGTTGGTACTCGGATGATGTTTGAGCACCTATGCATAACAATTGTTGGTGTGCTAAATATGATCTAAACCATTCTAAGGTTAAGTTCTGTATGCCTTTCAGTTGTTGAGTAAGTAGGAGGCTGTGACAGACTGTATTGAAGGCCGATGCGTATCTAGGAAGATTAGAATGAAACCCTGTTTCATTTCGTTCGTGCCCCTAACTAGATTGTCTGTCTATAAGGGAGTTCAACAGGGTTTTGTCACTGTGGTGTTGATGGTCCAAAGGGGCGTAGGCATCAATGTGGTCTTGGACCTGCTGCTGGACTATCTTCTCAGTTAAGGAAAAGGAAGGTTAGATGTGGGCCTATAGGAGTTTAAGTCGTGTGGGTCCATCTTGGGATCCTTTAATAGGGGTCTGATGGTGGCAGTTTTTAGTGCTGTGAAGGAGAGGTTTATGATTTTCGAGATATGAGAACTTAATTCAGAGCAAGCTGACTTGATCCAGTGAGAGGGGCATGGATCAGCTGGTGAGATGGTGGAGTTGAGCCCTCTTATTATGTCCTCAATTTGCTCAGCGGAGTACGGGTGAAAGGAGTTTAGCATAGGGATGTTGTGCTTTCACTATGAGGATTGTCTTGCGCCAGAATCTCTTATTTTATGGAGAATCACATTGGTTATATTATGAAAGTGGGTAGTGAAGTCCTGTGGATGGGGTGTGCCCTCGCTATGTTGCTTTGTTGTGTCCTTTATGAGGGACTGAATGATTCCAAAAAGCTTACAGGGCTTAAGGGAGTGCATAAGGATGTTGGTGTGGTATTCCTTTCTTCTCTGGTTAATTGCATTGCGGTGTTCTTGAAGGGTCTTCATATAAATAATGCAATCTTGGGGGAGTCTAGAGTGGCGCCATTTCTGTTCAAGTTTCCTGAGGTGCAGCAGGGACTTATATAGGTCTGCTATGAACCAAAGGGTTGTATGAATTCTTTTATTGAATTCCATGGGCTATGGTAGGAGTGCAGCTTTGCTTAGAGTGGAATTCTATTTGTGTATAAGTTCAACTAGCTTGAAGGTGTCAGAGTTAAGGTTGGGTAGGATTTCTTCAAGGAATGCATCTTTATTGAATGGTCTAAAGCGATGAACTGGTGGTGGTGTAGTAGTGGAAGAGGTACTAGGCTCAAACGCAAATGATGGAATGTGGAAGAAAATGGCCTTGTGGTCTTACCAAGGTACTGGTATGACTTGTGGTTGGTCAGGGTTGCTGGTTCCAAACATGGAAGAGGGTGCGAAAATGAGGTCCGTTTCCTTTGGTTTGGGTAGGGGCTTGTATTTGTTGCTAAAAGCTTAGTGAAGACATCATATAAAGAAAGGCCGTGGAGTTCTTCTTTGATAGCGCAGGGAGGTTGAAATCACCTAGCAGCCAAAGTGATCTACCCTTTGACGGGTTGCATGCTAGGTCAAGGACTATGGAGAGGTAGTCAGCGCATGTGGATGGGACTCGATAGCATAGAGCTGTTACTAGGTGCTTATTTGCGATCATGATGGCATTCAGGCTATTAATGTTGTGTGAGGTGAGGCATTGGAACTGAAGATCAGATCTGACCATGATACTCCATCTCTTCTGCTAGTTCTTGGGCAATTAAAGAGGTCGTAGTTTGAGAGTTTTAGTTGATTTGTGAGTACTGCATCCGTATCGGTGAGCCATAATTCTATAATAAAAAGCATGTCTAACTTCAGACTTTCAACATAGTCACCAATAATTGGCCATTTGTTCCGGATAGAATATGCATTTATGAGCATACAGGATAATAAAATTTTGTCTGAGGCTCTTTGCTGGGGGCTAGCATACAATATGAATGAGATGTTGATGTCTTGTCAGGCATGATGGTATCGAAGTGAAGAATATATCTTCCTGTCCTCTCCGGCCATAGCCATATATCGTGGAAATCAGGCCTTGTTGATGCGAGAAGGTTTCAGCAAATATGAAGGATTGGACCAGGCAATATAGAAACAACATGAGGGATCAGGTCTGGCATTGTGATAGGGATGGCTGAACACCAGTAGCAGGGTAAGCCGACTAATGGATTGCAAGTGTGGTGACTAGTTAAGGGTGCACTACTGAACGCTACTCTATTCTAGTTGGTGATCTGTAATGAGAGTGCAGCCTGAGTTAACAGCATTGCCAGCATGGAAAACCTGATAACAGACCTTATTAAGCCTAAAGGTTAGGTATTCAAGGACAGGTTGTGATCAAACAGATAGTAGTCAAAATATCAGGCACATTCTATAAGAGATACAGCTAGAGGGCTGAATACTGTACAAGAATGTAGCTACAAATCTCATAAATAGATTTGAAGAGTTACTGCATTGTATCACATGCTATATTATGATTGGGTAGAAATAATTGCGGCAGGAAGAAGTTACAACGTTAGCAGAGAAGAGAAAGCTTACAACATGCAGGTCACTGTAGAACTTCGGTGTTTTCAAACAGAGAATGAGATGACTTTGGCTCACTTCAGGTCCCTGCCAAAGGGCCCTCTGGCAAGGCCCTCAGGCACGGGCCTGCCTGGAGGCGTTCCTACTTTTAAATTTAAAGTTTTTGCTCCTCTTTGGTCTGATTGGCCTTGGCAGTGGGGAGCAGGGAGGAGCTTGCCTTCCTGCTCCCTTCCCCGATGCCTATTGGAGCTGAACAAGGCTGCTGGATGTTCCTATGCCCAATGGCGCTCCTACTTTTAAATTTAAAGTTCTTGCTCCCCCTGTCAGCAGATGAGACGGAGAAAAATTCTAGAAACTTAGTGACATCACCCTTGATAGATAACCTTGTACCCCTAGGTATCAGCTTCAGTATATCCATAGCAAGCAGTTTGGCTGAAAGTAGCCTGAATAAATCAGCTAAGAAGAAACCCAATAAGAAATGAGAATACAAGCATGTCAAAGGCACTCCATAAATAACCTATATAACAGCTTAAAGTCAAGAAATATGTACAAGAAAGAGACTAGCCGGAGCTGTCCGGCACGCTGATGAGATGACTTCTTTAGGCACCGACATGGCCTAGTCAGAGACAGCACAGCAGGGAGGGTCCTGGACTGGTCTAGAAGGAATCCGGGAAAGGAAATAAATAGTAAGTAAAATTTCTCCTCCCAGTTCCTCCTGATAGACCAGTCCAGACAAGTGGGGAGTACCAAAGCTAAGTCCTCTCTGGAAAGGAAGAAACAGTGATAGCCAAGACGGTGGCCCCAAACCGAGCTGCTTCTCAAGCATGGAGGTCCAAGCGATAATGCCGGGAAAAGATAGAGAGAAAAGACCAGATAGCCACTCTGCAAATATCTAGTGGGGCGACTCGCGCCCTCTTTGCCCAAGTGGTGGCTTGAGCTTTAGTGGAATGAGCTCAGAGCCCAGCGCAGGCACATGTTTATTCTGAAGGATGTAGGCAGATTCAATAGCCTGTTCGATCCAGCGCACAATGGTAGCTTTAGAGGCAGCTGACCCCTTACGCCGACCGCAGATCAGAGCAAAGAGGCTATCGGAGAGGTGAAAGGTTTTGGTGACCTTGAGATAGCAGCGTAACACCCTGCTAATGTTGAGAGAATGGAGAACATGAGCTCCCTCAGACCACTGTTCCTTTGGGAAGTGAGGGAGGACTACAGACTAATTTACATGGAAATCTGAAAGTACCTTAGGCAAAAAGGAGGGAACTGAGTGAACTGTGATGCCTTCGAGGAAAAAAGACAGCGCAAGAAAACGACTGAAGCTCTGAAAGGCACCGAGCCAAGGGGACTGCCACAAGAAGTAGATGTGTGGCACAGGGGCTCGAAAGGGGATCTGGTGAATACATGTGGACCAAGGATAAGTCCCAGGATGGGACAACTGGTCAAAGGGGTGGTCACAGTTTATGAACCGCCCACAAGAAGTGAACCAGATCTGGATACAAGGTGAGGGAGCGCCTCGGAAAGAGGTGAGCGCAGCAATCTGAACCTTCAAGGAATTGATGGTGAGGCCGTGATCAAAGCCATCCTGAAAGAAAGAAAAGATGTCAGGAATGTGCGCCCTCTCTGGGGACAGTGTGCGATGAGAGCACCACGAGGTAAAACGATGCCAAATCCTGGTATATGCCCGATAGGTAGAGGGACGTCGTGCCCTCAAAAGGTTAGCTACAACCTACGGCGAATAACCTTTCCATGCTAGGTGGGACCGCTCAAGAGAATCAGTCCTTGCCGTAGAAGCCCCCTGTGCGTGCCTAGGGGCAGAGGTGCTGCCAGTAAAAAGTGAATGTGATCAGCATACCACGGATGACGTGGTCAGTCTGGAGCTATTAGGATATTCTGGCCAGAAAGGCAGACTTCAGATGGATCGAGACCCAATCTGCGGCCAAGGAGGAAAGGCATAAAGGAGCTGATCCAGAGGCCAAGGTTGGACCAGGGCATCAGGACCGCAAGAGGATTGTCTCCCTCCATCGACTGAAAAAGAGAGGGCATTGGAGGCAATGGATATCAGGACCACGGATGTCCAGTCCCAGTGGTTCACAATGGTCTGACATGCCCATGGAGTGAGTTCCCACTCACTGGGATCCAGAAGATAATGACTGAGGAAATCCACGTGAATATTCTCCACCCCCGCAATGAGTTGTGTTGAGAGGGCCTGCAGATTGTCTTCTACCCAGAAGAACAAGAGGGCCATCTCCTGGGCTACTCCAGGGCATTTGGTGCCCCCCTTGCTGATTCAGGTAAGCCATTATTTAAAGCTTTGGCACACCTCCACTAGGAGGGGCAAATGTATCTGGTAATCTTGGGAACCGAGAGACCATCATGAACTATCATTAAAATCATCTGTAATACCTGAAGATTGGAGGATTGCCAATATAACACCAATTTTTAAAAATGGTTCCAGGGGTGATCTGGGAAACTACAGACCGGTGAGCCTGACATCAGTACCGGGAAAAATGGTAGAAACCATCATAAAGAACAAAATTACTCAACATGTAGAGATAGTCATGTCTTAAAGGGAGACTGCCAACATGGCTTTAGACAACGAAGATCTTGTTTTACTAATCTGTTATGTTTTTTTGAAGGTGTGAATAAGCAGGTAGACAAAGGTGAGTCGGTTGATATAGTGTATCTGGACTTTCAGAAAGCCTTTGACGAGGACCCTCATCAGAGACATTTGGCAAAACTAAAGGTTAATGGGATAGGAGGCAGTGTACTATTGTGGATCAGGAACTGGTTAAAAGATAGAAAGCAGAAGGTAGGGCTAAATGGCCAATTTTCCAAATGGAAAAAGGTGAATAATGGAGTACCCCAGGGATCTGTGCTGGGTCCGCTGCTTTTTGACATATTCATAAATGACCTGGAAAAGGGAATAACGAGTGAGGTTATCAAATTTGCAGATGACGCAAAACTATTTAAAGTTGTTAAAACCCATGAGGATTGTGGAAAATTGCAAGAGGATCTTGATAAATTGGAAGACTGGGCACCCAAATGGCAGATGAAATTTAATGTAGACAAGTGCAAAGTTATGCAACTAGGAAAGAACAACCCAAACTATGGTTCCACGATGCAAGGTTCCACATTGGGGAAAAAGATTAAGGCGTCATCGTGAATAACATGTTAAAACCCAGTGTGCAGGGGCTGCCAAGAGAGCTAATAGAATGCTAGGTATCATAAGGAAAGGAATAACATAAGAACAGAAGATATGCCATACTGGGTCAGACCAAGGTCCATCAAGCCCAGTATCCTGTTTCCAACAGTGGCCAATCTAGGTCATACGTACCTAGCAGTTTCCCCCAAAAGACACAGGTTCCACAATGCTTGTATTGGGTCAAGCATTGATATCTTGGGTCCCCTTCTTAATAATGATTTATGGACCTTTCCTCCAGGAACTTGTCCAGACCTTTTTTAAACCCAGCTACACTAACAGCCTTTACTACATCCTCCGGTAACAAATTCCAGACTTTGATTACACGTTGAGTGAAAAAATATTTTCTTTTATTAGTCATAAATAGTTTACCCTGTATCTTCATTGCATGTCCCCTAGTCTTTCTATATTCTGATAACGTAAACAATCGATCTACGTTTACCCATTCCACTCCGTTCATTAATTTATAGACTTCTATCATATCTCCCCTCAGCCATCTCTTTTCCAGGTTAAAGAGCCCTAACCTTTTTAGCCTTTCTTCATAGGGGTATCCTTCCATCCCCTTTGCCATTTTGGTGGCTCTGCTCTGAACCTTTTCTAATAACGCTATATCCTTTTTAAGATACAGCGACCATAATTGCACACAATTTCAAGGTGCGGTCTCACCATGGAACGATATAGAGGCATTATAATATGCTTTGTTTTATTTTCCATTCTTTTCCTTATGATACCTAACATTCTATTTGCTCTCTTGGCCGCCACTGCACACTGGGCCGAGGGTTTTAACATGGTATCCACAATGGCGCCTAAATCTTTTTCCTGGGTGGTGGTTCCTAATGTGGATCCTTGCATTGTGTAACCATAGTTTGGGTTGTTCTTCCCTAGGTGCATAACTTTGCACTTGTCCACATTAAATTTCATCTGCCATTTTGATGCCCAGTCTTCCAATTTATCAAGATCCTCTTGCAATTTTCCACAATCCTCTTGGGTTTTAACAACTTTAACTAGTTTTGTGTCACCTGCAAATTTGATAACCTCACTCGTTATTCCCTTTTCCAGGTCATTTATGACTATGTCAAAAAGCAGCAGACCCAGCACAGATCCCTGGGGTACACCACTATTCACCTTTCTCCATTGGGAAAATTGGCCATTTAGCCCTACCCTCTGCTTTCTATCTTTTAGCCTGTTCCTGATCCACAATAGTACACTGCCTCCTATCCCATGACTCTTTAGTTTTGCCAAAAGTCTCTGATGAGGGACCTTGTCAAAGGCTTTCTGAAAATCCAAATACACTATATCAACCGACTCGCCTTTGTCTACCTGTTTATTCACACCTTCAAAAAAACATAACAGATTAGTAAGACAAGAGCTTCCTTGTCTAAAGCTATGTTGACTGTCTCCCATTAAGCTATGACTATCTACATGTTCAGCAATTTTGTTCTTTATGATGGTTTCTATCATTTTTCCCCGATACTGATGTCAGGCTCACCGGTCTGTAGTTTCCCGGATCACCCCTGGAACCCTTTTTAAAAATTGGTGTTACGTTCGCCATCCACCAATTTTCAGGTATTAGATGACTGGAAAATAAAACAAAGGATATTGTAATGCCTCTGTATCGTCCCATGGTGCGACCGCACCTTGAAGATTATGTGCAATTCTGGTCGCCGTATCTTAAAAGGATATAGCGTTATTAGAAAAGATACAGAGAACAGCCACCAAAATGGTAAAGGGGATGGAAGGATACTCCTTTGAAGAGAGGCTAAAAAGGTTAGGGCTCTTCATCCTGGAAAAGAGATGGCTGAGGGGAGATATGATAGAGGTCTATAAATTGAT
Organism: Ichthyophis bannanicus; assembly: GCA_033557465.1. NCBI lineage: Eukaryota > Metazoa > Chordata > Amphibia > Gymnophiona > Ichthyophiidae > Ichthyophis > Ichthyophis bannanicus. The sequence goes on from CM066031.1 coordinate 628,183,871, forward strand.
GAATGGAATGGAACGGTTAAACGTAGATCGATTTGTTTACATCATCAGAATATAAAAAGAGTAGGGGATATGCAATGAAGCTACAGGGTAACCTATTTAAGATTAATAAGAGAAAATATTTTTTCACTCAACGTGTAATCAAACTCTGGAATTTGTTACCAGAGGATGTAGTAAAAGCTGTTAGTGTAGCTGGGTTTAAAAAAGGTTTGGACAAGTTCCTGGAGGAAAGGTCCATAAACCATTATTAAAAGGGACCTAGGATATCACTGCTTGACCCAATACAAGAAATGAGGAACCTGTGTCTTTTGGGGAGACTGCTAGGTACTTATGACCTAGATTGGCCACTGTTGGAAACAGGATACTGGGCTTGATGGACCTTGGTCTGACCCTGTATGGCATTTCTTATGTTCTTAAGAGGGCCCGCTGAAGCATATGCATGTGGGTTCGAGTCCAAAGAACTATGTCTAGGGTGGTCACGATGGTGCCAAGCACTTGCAGGTAATCCCAGGCTGAGGGAACATGACAACAACTAAACTTCCGTAGCTGCATGGAAAGCTTTTTGTTAAGGAAGACATGACCCACCCGTGTGTCGAATAGAGTCCCAAGAAATTCCAAAGATTGAGAAGGCTGTAAGGAACTCTTGGTGTGATTGACAACCCAACTGAGGTGACTCAGAAAGTTGACCACCTGAGCCACTGCTGCAACCACTTTGTCGCGAGACTTCGCTCTAATGAGCCAGTCATCCAAGTAAGGATGAACCCTGATGCCTTGGCAATGAAAGGCAGCCGCTGTTACCACCATGACCTTGGAGAAGGTGCGGGACGCCGTAGCCAGGTCAAATGGTAAGGCCTTGAATTGATAATGCTGCCCCAGGATCGTGAAGCGCAGGTATTGCTGATGAGCTTGGTGAATGGGGATGTGAAAGTAAGCTTCGGCGAGGTCGAGACACACCAGGAACTCTCCGGGCCTGACTGCCTGAATCACCGATCTGAACGTCTCCATCCAAAAATGTGGGATATTTGTCGACACCTTTCAAGTGCAGAATAGGCCTGAAGAAGCCATCCTTTCTGGGAACAACAAAATAGATGGAATAGTGGCCAGAGCCTGTTTCTTCGGGAAGGACTAGGCATATCGCCTGGAGCTGTAGAAGGTACTGTAGAGCCATCTTCACGGCCAGGAGTTTGTCTGGTGCCTTGCATGGGGAGATGAGGTAAGAATGTGGGACAGGCTTCGCAAGCTCTAGAGCATGCTCCTGAGCAGTCGCTTTGAGGACCCACTTGTCTGATGTGATCCGGGCCCATTCGCGGGAGTAAAGTTGTATTCAGCCACCCACAGATGGCACCCGAGCCCATCGGTGGGAGGATCTAGCTGCACCTGCAAACTTGTTGGTAGAAGAGAAGTTGTCTCGGCGATGGATTCCACGAAAGGACTGATAATAAGAGTTAGAACTGTAGGAGGAGGGAGCAGGCATAGATATGGGATGGCAAGAACCCGATTTGGGCTTGTCCTCTGGCAACCTTTGGGGCTTGACCTTACCCAAATCTTTGACCAGCTTGTCCAGATCTTCCCCAAACAAAAGCTTGCCCTTAAAGGGAAGCTTGGCAAGATGGGCCTTGGAGGTGGCATCTGCATTCTAATGGTGGAGCCAGAGCCATCGTTGAGCAATTGTGGCCGCTGCCACCAAACGAGCAGAGGCAGTAGATCATAGAATGCATCCACTACAAACGCCGTGACTGATTCTAAATGGGCAAGAGCAGGATCCTCCAAGTGACTGAAGCCAGTGCAGTAGAACATGTGCAGCCAAGCCACCACACACACAGGCTTGAAGAGATAGGGAGGTTGAGGAAAAACATGTCTTCAAGCGGCCCTCAACCTTACGATCAGTCTGGTCCTGGAGAGTGGTGCCGTCCTTGACAGGAATGGTTGTATGCTTAGTAACAGCCATCACTAAAGCGTCGACCTTTGGAAAACGCAGCCAGTGGTCCAGGTCCTCAGGGGCCCATAGATAATGATGGCCCAGGTGACGAGTGGAATGTAGGGAGACATCTGGAGAATCCCACACCAGGGAAACCATTTGCTGTAATTCAGGAGGGAAAGGAAAAGCCTTGGATGGTTTCTTAATACCCACAATAATGGGGTCCATTTGCAGCTTAGATGGAACCTGAGTTTGCTGTGCTGGCAGAACAGAAAGGTGAAGGGCCTCAGTAATTTGCACAATGAGGGCAGGAAGCTTCTCTCCACGAAACAGGCAGATGTCCTGCGTCCTCGCTCTCCTCCAGCTCTTCATCAGGTGGTGAGAGCTCTCCCTCCTCTCAGTCTGATTCTGAATTGAGTGAACGGTCTTCAGAGAGGCATTTCCCATCCTCCCCAGCAGGGTAGCAGTCCCCTGAGGGTGCAGGAGTAACTTTAGGCATAGCTAAAGTCTTGGAATGTTTCTTAGGCAGAGGAGCTGGGCCAACTGGGCTTGCAGAGGCTCCCAAGCGCCAAAAATTCCAGGCTTGCCTGAAAAAAATCCATAAATTGCCCATCAGGAGTGGCTGAAAGAACTTATAAGAACATAAGATATGCCATACTGGGTCAGATCAAGGTCCATCAAGCCCAGTATCCTGTTTCCAACAGTGGCCAATTTAGGTCACAAGTACCTACCAGTTTCTCCAAAAGACACAGGCTCCACAATGTTTGTATTGGGACAAGCAGTGGATTTCTTGGGTCCCCTTTAATAATGGTTTATGGACCTTTCCTCCAGGAACTTGTCCAAACCTTTTTTAAACCTGGCTAAACTTGAGGCTGTGGCTGCTGAAGGCTGGACCCTTGAGTCTGAAGAGACTTCTAGGGTCCAGGAAATTGTGGTTCTGGGAGGAGCATCAGAGGAGGGAACTGCTGTGGTAGTGGGAAAGCAGGAGGACCCGAGGATGGAGGGGCAGATAATAATTAATGGTGTCTCGGGAGGTGCAACAGTGCCAGAAGAAGTGTCTCCGTGATCTGCCGAGCGGCATTTCTTCCCACACCCGAGTCAGCATTGTAATGAGGAGGGCATACTTGCTATGGCACCTACCACAAAGTGTTTGGGCGGGAAGGTGAGAAAATGCAATGAACCTGTGCAGGCGAATCAGGTAGAAGTGGCAGCCTTATGAGGTGATCGCACATAGAAAACGGCCCCTGAAGTGAAAGATCTGCCCCGCTGTCGAGCAGGAAGGTGGGAACGGAGAGAAAGAAGTCCCCTGCACAAAGTGAAACACTCACTGCCCAAAGGTCTGCTGAGAATGCAAGTACTGCTGGTAAGGCCAGATAGCTACAGCCAGTGTGAGTTCCTTGCAATTCCTTGATGTGATTTTCTTTTTTTTAAAACTTTAATGAAAATAAGAGAGGCTGAAGCTGAACCGGTAATGTAGAGGAGGGCTACACTGCTCCTCCTGAGCAGGAGTCTGTCCCTTCAGCGGTGCTCCTTGATCCTCCTGATCAGGAACACCTCTGGAATAATTGTGGGAATTTGTCAACAGTGATATTAAAGAGCACCGCAACCTGCTAATAGGAATTCCCTAAAATAGAGTACACTGGCATAGAAAAGAACCCAAAGGAGGGAGCCAGGCGACAAAGACAAGTCCACCATCTGCGGAGACTACCTGAACCACCAGCGACCTCTAGGGGGTACAAGGTTATCTATCAAGGGTGATGTCACTAAGCTTTCTATAATTTTTCTCTGTCTCATCGTCTGCTGACAGGGGGACACAACCCATTTGTCTGGACTGGTCTAGCAAGATAAACTGGAAGTGGCTTTAACCATTGGGAAAGAACTGAAAAAGCAGGTAAGGAAGATGAAATCATTGTGAATATAGCATCAAAGGCATAATGCCAAATTTATGACTCGTAGCCACAGGCCTGCTACATTCTTCTGGGGACATATCTCTCAGCAGTGGAAATCCAGTTACGTTTCTATCAATATCAGTTGAAGTAACCACAAACTTCCACCATCTGAAAATAACAGTTCAGAGCTAGAGAAGTACATGTCTAATGCTGTGATTATGCATTAATACAAAAATTGGGTAGATTCCAAAATTGCATCACACCAAAAGGATACAAAGAATTCAGGAGAGGTTAATCCCATTCCCCCTGCTGTTGGCTAAATTAATCTATCCAGAAAATAAAAATGACTCTGATCCTTATGCAATGCAGCAATTGTAAAGAAAGGACTCTACTTATTGCTTAGAAATTTGATTTATTGCTTTCACAATGACTAGAATAACTGAAGAGATTTTTAAATTCCCTCTCTGTCACCACAGGTGTGCTACTAAATACCTCATGCTGATTGCGTTTGGGGTAAATTTCTAATAGGCTCTGTGTTGTGAAGTGGTGGTGCTAACAGTTATACTGTAATACCCTCTCAATGCTATGAAGGGATGGTGCTGACAGAGGGATATGCTCCTTTGGTCAGAGACAATTTTCAGTGGGCTGCAAAAACCAGGAGACAAAAGATGGATGTGTCTGCCACCCACACATCCTGTGCTCTGAGAAGTCAATGTTCTTTTAATAGCCCAAGCCACAGTCTGCAACATCTTTGATTTTTGGCCCTCTAAAAGATCTTAGAACCTGCTAAGACTCTAGTTTTTTTCTCAGGATCAAGAAGACTGCCTGGTTTCCACACTGGATGATTACAAGTCCAGACATAGGAAAATTGATACTCTGAAGAATCTGGTAATGCTGTTTTAATGTTTGATTTAGCATACCTAGTGTACTTATTTTAAAGAATTGCCAACTGAGGAATTATAGTAAATCTGGCTGACATTCATTGCAAATAGTTTCCTTAGAAATGTAGTCTCCCTTGTTCTTATTTCTGTCATTGCATGACATCTACAGGGTATATTTTTGTGTGAATCTAATCATCACCTCTTACTGCTTGTACTGAGACACACATAAAGCTGTTTTTATGCTTTCCTACTCTACAGTGTACTGTGGAGTGGGTTTCTACATAGAGCAACATTCACACAAGCAAAAAAAGAATCCCACATTTTGTACAGGTTTTAGTAAGAAAGTAAATGTATTCGCATCGAAGACAAAGCAACAACCTACCATTCTTCCTGGATTTTGGTTTCGTCAGGACTATTTACCACTTTGTCTTAAAGGATGTGAATTGTTTTTTTCCAAAAATGTGCATGCCTGTGAGTGTGTTTAGCGCATATTATTTTGGGGGAGAGGGAAAATTCAGCTGTTCTTGATAGCTGTATTCTTTCAGATTTGTAAAGAAAATTGCCAGTTAAAGTACTTTTTATAAAGCTTTTTCTGCATATAAAGATTTCTTTTACATGCAACCCTCCTTTTAAGGGATCTGTTCATAGGCGTTCCTGCACGCAACAGTTTAGGCAAAGCAGAGGCAGAGTTACGACATACACACATTGTACTTGCCTAGGGGCATGTTTACTAAGCAGCACTGTTATTGTGGGCTTGAGCGCAAGCTATTCAGCACGTGCTGACCTGCACTAAATTAGTGCTAGCGCTAAACAGACAGCATGGACTTTTTTCCATGTTATTTGCTTAGCATGCCATGGCAAAAAATCTGAGCAGAGTGGGTGTGTCAGTCCGTAGCAGTAGGCTATTGCCACACAACTGCTGATAGCATGGCTGCATCTAATGCCATCTCAAGAGGTGGCATTTAGTTTAGCTGCAATACAGGTAGCCCAATAGTGCGGCCACTGCCCATAGAAAACCCATGGCTTTGCTGCATCAGCATCCCCACTCCCCCCCCCCCCCCAAGACTCAAACTCCCTTGCTGATCAGTGCCCCTGCCAATCCAATACCCTATACATCTCCTCCTGAGCAGACCCCTTCAACGCCACCCTTTTACTGGACAGCACTCAACAAAATGGGCTGCTAATCTCAAGACTTTGCCAATCCTTCTACCCCAATCAAGCCATTCTCTGCCAGGCTCCCACTCGCACCCTCAACCCCTTCTGCATCCAACCCAGGGGCTCGCTGGTGGTCCAGGTAGTGAATGGGGCAGAGCAGTCCCCTTCCATTCCTGTCCTGGCATCTTTCAAAATGGCGTCGGTCTTGCAGTATTGATCCCTAGGGGTACTATAAAACCATCACTAGGGGTCAGTACTGCAAGACTGGCACTGTTTTGAAAAATGCCAGAGTATGAGCAGAGCTGGACTATCAGGGAGCCCCAGGTAGGACCCGAGAGGAGGGGAAAGGGCCGAGTGGGTTTATGGAAGATGAGGGTCTGATCGGGGGGGTCTTTTGGTTGGTGGCCATTTTGGGGAATGCTTTCTTGTGGGAGGGTGAGCTGGATTGGGGACTTGGACTAATCTTTGGAGGGGGAAAAATTGTGACTGTAGTCACTTTTCCAGTGCTGTCTTTACGGGCCCACGTTCCTGTCTTGGCAGGGAGCGCGGTGCCCCTGTGCTACCTATTGAGGCAGGGAATGCAGGCCTGTCGTAAGTATCTGTCCTGTGTATTAAATACAGGGCAGATGCCTCCTGCATTTACCACACAGGGTTTGCACCTATCACATTGGCTGAAAACACTTATAGCTTAGTAAACATGTCCCATAGAGTACATGCACAAATTTACATGGCATCACTAGGTGCAGTTTTGTGCACTACTGGGGCTTGGTAGGTACCTTTCTTTTATAAACTTTGATGGCTGTATGGTAAGGCTATCCTTTATGGAAGGCTCATGAAAAGTCTTTTCTATGGACTCTTACTCTAGCAGAATAATGGTTCTTTAGTCTTATATTAGTCTCATTCTTTATTTGATACATTCAAATACTGTCATTTAATATGTGTTTGTTATATAATCTGTAAAGAACCGAAGGTGTGGTTTAAGTTATTTTGTGAACTTAATGTACCTAAATTTGATCTTCAGGCCTAAGACATAGTCATTGCAGTAACTATAAAAATAAAACGAACATTTGAATACATTCACAAAATGACTTAATTTACATGGCAAACAGTAAACTATAACTGTATCTAAAGAAAATAATTGCATTTTTAAATTTGCAAAACTAATTTATTTTCTTAAATGCCTCTACAAAATTTCATGGTTTTTTATACAGTACTTTTTTAAAAACTTTATATTAATTCTTGTACAGTGTTGTAAAAATTCTATCTTGTTTAATAACTATCCAGACCAGTACAAGAAAAGAAAGTCAATCACTATAATAAATTATGAACTTTGTGCAAGAATGATGGAAGGAACAAAGATAGCTGAAAATGAAAACTGATGGGTGTGGCCTCCTTGTTGGCCTACAAGTTTCCATTTTTTATGTTTCTTGCTTCTCCGTTCATGTGATGTAAACACAAAGGAAAGCAGGTGAAGGGTGGTTCTGCCTTGGTCATGGTGTGAGGGCCAATGGAGTCTTTTGCTTGACTCGATGCAGGGAAAATGTATCTGGAGCGTTCACTGGGACAGATTGGAAGGAGGCAATTTAACATTCCCTGACCATGAAGTCAGCCTTGCAATGCAATGTGTGCCTTTGAGTCAGTCCTGACTCCTGGCGACCCGGAAGTAGATTGCCAGGCCTTTCTTCCGAGGCAATGGAGGGTTAAGTGACTTGCCCAAGGCCACAAGGAGTACTAGTGGGAATCAAACCCTGGTTGCTTGATTACCAAGCCAGTGTTCTAACCACTAGGCTACTCCTCCACTCCGAAGTCAGCCTTAGCCCAGATAATTAGACCCCTCCCTCCCCCGAGAACAGGATTTGGTGGGGCAGTGCAGCAAGTGAGGACACTGGAATTGTGTATTGGCACCTTAGCTGAGTCTACTCTGTCTGATAAACTGGATGCTGCAATAAACATCTCCAAGGTGGCAGCAACAGAGGTGCAGATTCTTTCTTTGAAGGCTGCAAGATTTGAAAAACCTCCACAGGCTGCAAGTAGGCGGCCCACTCCTGAGAAGATGTTGGTGAGACCTAACATTTTGAACTTTGAAACATTATGGGAGGGCCTAGCTGCACTGGAATCATCTCTCTCCACTTACATGTTTGCACACTAGGGTGGTCCACAAACCAATGCAAAAAGTTAATATTTGTAGAATCATTTCTCCACAAGGCTTATTTTGTCCATTAGAGAGCGCTTTTTTTACCTGTGAAATTTCAGCCGAATTGCAAAACATTCAGAAGTCACCCCATTCTGAACATTTTATGGATGGGTAAAGGCATTTATGTATTGAAAATATTCCTTTTTAAGACTCATTCAGGATGACTGCACGTCAGTCCAAGAATATCACAGATTTGGTTCTCTTTGTCAGTATTGTTTGTCAGACACTGGAATGAGGCACTATTTGCAATCCGAGCTCCTCTCAATGCATTTTCAAGGCTCTTCTGTCATAGGACATTTGTTGAACACTCAAATTCAGGTTACTCAGGCTGTTTCTCAGAAAAAATACTGACGATTTTTCCAGACTACAGGCTTCAGTGGCTTCTCTTGTTACTCGTACTGATCAGTCAGAAAAGCCATGGTGAAAGATTCTATTTATTTAAAGATTAGACTTAAACACTTAGAAAATGTTGCTATGCTGGGGAACCTGCGTTTGTTTAATTTCCCCAATTCACAGCATATTTCCTCTAAAGAAATGTTGGAGTTATTCAGTAGAGGTTTTGGGGTTCCCCCTGAAACTCATCCACTGGTTGCAAAAAATGTATTATCTCCCTTCTGGGGAAAAAGGGTCTTCAGAGGCCTCCAAAACCGGCTTTACCACATGCATGATGTGTTCAGTGTATCTAAGATTTTAGAGAGTTTGGTTTGTGGATCTTGTGTTCCAGCTATTTGTTTAGTACAGTTTGCACTACTTTCTGACCATGATTGGTTTGTGAGGATGCTTTTCCATAAAAGGAGCATTCGGTTTAAGGGCTATCTCCAGGAACAAGAAGGAATGAGTCTTCACATATGGGTACGTCGGTACCGACGGAGCCTGCGCGGGAACGCTCCCCAGCTTCCCAAAAAGGAAAGCTTTTGGGAGCATCCCACAGTGCCTGCGCGCTGCCTTCCCGCCTTTCCTAACCGCCTCTCCCCAGTTCTTCTTTTCCGCGGAGCCAGCAGGTCGTGTTCCTGTCACTGCTGAAGAAGTTCTTTGTTTTATTTTATTTCTTTGGTCGCGCGTCTGCCTTCTCCGACGTCGGACAGGTACCGCCGGTCGGTCTTTCTTTCTTTTCTTAAAAACAAAAAACATATTTTTCCCTCACTTAGGGGTCTGTTTACTAAAAACCGCCAATGTGCGCAGCCGCACAATAGCACACTAAAAGCGCGCTTAAGCGCCCCGCACATGTGTGATGAAGCCACGCACCCGTGCGCGTCACACTAATGGGTGCTGCACAAGTACGGGCCCGCAAATGTCCGATAGAGGCGGGGAACGGCTAACGGAGGGCAGAGGAAGTCCCCCGAGGGGCGGAGAGACGGGCAGAATGGGCGGGGAAGGGGAGGGGAGAGGCGCCCCGCACATTATCGGGGCTGAATTTCAAAGGAAAAATAGCGTGAGTGAATCACTCGCGGTAGAATGCATTTAAAGGGAAGAGAAACCATTTCCGTCAGCAATGTACAGCAAAACTGGGGAAACCTGCAAAACGTGAGCAGTGTGATACATGTGCACAGCCCAAAAGTGGAATTAAAAATAGAAAAGGACCACAACAAAAATTGTAAAAATAGTAATTCAGCTGGGGAACAGTTATAGTAATGGGCAAAACTAAAGAACACACCCAGGAAAGCTCCAGCAAAAAGAAATGAGTTTTGGAAAGGTGTACGGAGCGGAGACTCTTCCAAAAAACATTTCCTTTTTGTTGGAGCTTTCCTGGGAGTGTTTTCTATGGTTGCCCATTAATATCACTGTTGCCCAGCGTGGTGATATTGTGTCCCCCATTTTCCGTGGTCATTTCCGGGGTTTATGTGCACGTTTGTCACCAGACAGGGTGCATGTGCCCACAGTAAAAATGCGTAGAGCAGGGTTTGTGACTCCATCCTGCCAGGTTTACTACCTCCAGGGGCTGCACTGTCTCTGTGGCCATAGTGTGGTGCAGCGGACAGAGCCAGTACCTCTAGGACCAGAGGGTCAGAGATTCAAATCCCAGCTGGGGCACTTGCCAGCCCTGTCTCTATATTTTACCCACCACTAAACAAAGATAGCGCAGACACCCCTGTATTGCAGGGAACATAAGCATCGGGAAAACACCCATATTTTACCCAACACCGCACACACACCACAACAATGGGCATTACCTACAGCCAAGTCCCCCAAATGCAGTCCCGTACTGCCACATTGCAATCAGGTCATCTGCTTTTTCTGAGAAAAGCTCATGCCAGCATGTTGGCGGACGAGTACATGTGGTGCAGGGGGCAGTGGCTGCTAGCCACAGAAGACAGAGGCCTAGCCATGTGCAGGCTGGCAGTCCACTGCAACAGACAGGCCCTGCCGGATCCACAGTCATGGACGTTCCAGGGAATCCAGCCAATCTGTGGCTACACAGTGGTGCAGTGCACACAGACTGCATGCAAGAACAGAAGGTCACAGGTTCAAAGCCCAGCTGGGGCTACCGCCAATCCTGCCCACATATTTTTCCCACAACTAAACAGTGATAGTAAGGACACACCTTTCATGGCGAGGACATATGCAATGGTACTACGTCTATCTTTTACCCCACTGAGCACAGACACCATGAACAGGGGCAGTACCTAGAGCAGAATCTCCCAAATGCAGTCCTGGTGGGCCACACACCAGTCAGGTTCCATGCTGCCACTCATACAAATGCCTGTGCTGTATATCTATGCACCACCCCCATGGCATGTAGATGTAGCTCATGCATATTCATGAGGGACAGCAGGAAAACCCGAACAGTGTGATGCAAACCTGGACTGGAGTTGGGAATCTCTGCCGTTAAGCAGCAGCCAACAGGGGCAGACACACCCACACCCACACCCACAGGCCCCATTGGCCAATGTCTCCTGGAGAGGCAGAACATTGGACCCTGCGTGCATCTCCCAATACTAGCACCTGCATACCTTAGCAATGTCACCCTACACCTGAGGTATACGGTACACAGCTCTGAGAAGTTTGCTAGGAGTACTGGCAGATAGATACCCATACGTTACGCACATACTGCTAGTTGACCCCATCCGAACAATCTGTTAGGTGTTTGCGGTGCGTGCTCCAGGCCTGGCCTCTGACGGTGTTTACCACCCTGGGGAGTGACCCCCAGCAGTACTGCGTACCATATCTATGCCTTGCCGTGCCCAGGACTGGTTTGGTGGGCAAGGCTAATTACCTCCTCAATAGTAGCACCATGATGGCATAGGTGTGGAAGTGTGTGTCTGTCTATACAGTGGGTGTTGGCTGCAAGCCCCTTCCACAGCCCACACTGTTGCCAGTATTGGCCTGCCAATGTGCATAATGAGTAGCAAGGGACCATGGGTATATCTCAGACAGGGTGGGCTGACCAGGATGCAGCTGCACTGGCAGGGACATGGTAGTGCCCGGCCACCACCTACACAGACAGGGTGACCTCTGTATGTGCTGCTGGGGGATCACTCTCACCCTGAGTGTGCAGTGATGGCACCATGGCTAGGCACCCCCATAGTGCTGTATTGTGTTTCTCTCATGTGATATATATGGGTTTCCTTTTGGGGCCTCTTCACTGACTTATCTGCTTGTGTGTGCTGCCACCCCAGTTGTGGGTGCATGCATTTCCATCAGGACCAACCAGCAGACTGTGCACAGCTGGTATGTGTCTTGATGGAGCGCCTTGCAGGGTGCAGTGGCTGATGGCTTGCTGCAGGAGAATATCAGATAGTGGTGGGGTGCATCTGTGTATATCCAGACCTAATGTCTGTCTGATATTGTGTTATGGATGTGTGTGGAGCTGCTTGGACTGCCCTGTAGGGTGTCTGTTCCCCAGCAGGACCGGGGTTGATGGTCCACTCTACTGCCATCAGTGCAGGGGGGGTAGGATGGGGATCTGTTGGTGGGAAACCCTGTTTTATCCACCTAGGGGTCCATGGGGGGGGGGGGGGTTCCGCTAACTGAGACAGACAGAGCTTTCCAAGATGTTTATGCAGCACCTACCTATCTCACAGGTTATTGCTGCTTTGGAGCTCTGGCATGGCCGCATTCAGCCATGGAAGGTGTTGTGGACCTGGTCCTGGGCGCAACATCACACACTCAGGGTGAGCACAGTAACCGCACAATGTGATGGTGTTTAGCTACTCTTTGCCGTTTGTCCACCCACTCAGGACACCCTACCAGGCCAAGGTGCTGTGTGGGTGCACACGGACACGTCCCCCTACCAGGCCGGGGAGCTTTAGGGGTGCATTTCCCATCTTGTGTGCATCTGTGGACAGCTGATTTGCATGTGCAGTGCATCATGGGTACGGGTGGCCTAACCCTATCCTGTTTACAACAGCAGACTGTCTGTGAGGTGACATGCAGGCTATCTGCAGCCAGCCAGGGGCTTGCTTACAGCTATAGAGCTGTAGCCCAATGGTTACATCACTGCCTGTGCAGCCAGAGGTCATGGGTTCAAACCCACAGTGGGGTTCTGTGATAGGGTTGTCCAAAGCAATTTTTAATTTACTGTACATATGTTGATGCCAGCAATAACACCCTCAGCGTACTGTACCCATAAGGTGCCTCTGAGGGTGCTTTATGGGGCGCCCTATAGGGCACTTTATGGTTGCCATCCATATAGGGTGCACTATACATTATCCTGTGTCGCAACATACATGCTGCCCTATAGGGGACATTCTAGGGTGCCTTGGCAGACGGTGCACTGTAACATGTGCCTTATGGGCCCCCTTATGTTAACATGCTGTGAGAGTGCATTTGCTAGTAGTTATCACAAAATAAAATTAAACAGCCTCCTACAGCACTCCACAACATAAAACATACTGCCTCAGCTAGCCTTTTTCACTGGGCATTGTGAGGGATTGAACCCCTGGTCCCTGCACCATTGGTCAGTGTCTTAACCATTGTGCTGTGGCTGTGTTCCTTTGCTTTAGCATCAGCGCGCCGTTTTGTGCCGGCCAAAATTAACAGCGCACCGCCTTAACGTACACTGCTTCCTAGAGCAATAATGCCCATAACAGGTCATATTTCATCAAGCCATGTTCATTGGGCACAGCGGGGGATTGAACCCATGATCCCTGCACGGGTGGCCGGTGTCTTAACCATTGTGCTATGGCTCTGTTCCTGTTCTTGCACATCAGCACACCACTTCCGCTGCCCACTGTTAAAATGCCTCCTCACACATCAGCACGCAGCCTTATGCCCATCAGCGCGCCGCCTCCTGCTGCCCACAATTAACAGTGCGCCGCCTTGTGCCACCCAAAAAGAACAGTGCGCCGCCTTGTGCCGCCCAACAAGAGCAGTGCGCCGCCTTATGCCGTACAAAATGAACAGTGCGCCGCCTTATGCCGTCCAAAATTACTTTGCCTCCTGAAACACTTTTCCACATTGAAGGTGGTGCCTCAGCTGGCCTTTTTCATTGCACTCAATGGGGGATTGAACCCGTGGCCTCTGCACCATTGGTTAGTGTGTTCACCGTTGTGCTACAGCTCTGTTCCTATATGTGCCCAGCAGCACCCCACTTAGCCTTCCCACGCGCTAATGTGGGCCCCGCACATTAGCGCGACGCACACACGTACGGTCGGGTTTTTTTCTTTTTTCTGCCTGAACCGCCCACTCCTTATATGGCACACGCACACTAACGGGGACCCGCACATTTTTGGAGTTTAGTAAACATTCCCCTTAGTGTGTTTTTCCTCTTTTGGGCCTTAGGCCTCCCAAAAACTTTCCTCATGGAAAAACCAGCCTCCGGGTTTAAAAATATGCACTAAGTGCAGCGCTACTATTTCTGTTACCGACACCCATGAATGGTGTCTCAAATGTTTGGGTCCTGACCACTCCATTTTGGATTGTTCGTCCTGCTCCTTGATGTCTAAATGAGGTTTACAGAACCGAGCAGCCAAGCTCCATGTTCTGTTTCCCTCTGATGCAGCTTCAGTGGCATCGACGTCTTCCAGGGCTGCTTCTTCCTCCCATGGATCTCAGGTAACCAAACATAAAACCAACCGGTCCTCGAAGGGTAGATCTCCTTCCAAGCATCGAGATGCCTCCGGGCTTGCTCTCGAGGATCCTGCACCGGCAAAACTATCCCGGCGGGAAGCTCCGGCTTCCAAAGCTCCATCTATGGAGTTACAGGTTGACATCGATGGCATGGCCTCGACCGATCACCTGTTAGAATGCTCTGGGGTACCGGCACAACCTTCCGGTACCGAATTCCAGGCATTCATGGCGTCGATGGATCAGAATGTTCTATCCATACAGCAGGCTATCACGGCCTTCATTCAAGCTGCGACGCCGCTGATACCACAACAAACTCCGTTGTCGGTATCGGCCCAGGTACCGGCTCCAATGCCGGTACCGGTACCGACTGCATCGACTTCGGCCATGGTGTCGTCTGCAGCAGTTCCCTGCCTAGGGATGCCCATCGGTAATGAACCGGTACCGATAACGCCCGATGTCGATATGGCTCGGTACGCGTATCGAGCTTTGAAAGAGCACCCTGACAGTCGATACTTTGATTCCTCCGAAGATTCTGATGCATCGGAGGCGTCTGCTGAAGTATCCATAGCCCTTCCTGAAGAGCCTTCTTCTCCAAAAAGAAGAATGTCTCCTCCAGAAGATTTGTCCTTTCAAGACTTCATAAGAGAAGTAGCTAAAGGGTTTTCTATTTCAGTAACCTCTGAATCAGAGCCTAGAGCTAAAAAATTAGATATTTTAAGCTATTCCAAGGCTCCTAAGGAGGCAGTCACCTTGCCAATTCATGAGATTCTTTATGATCACATGATTGACTTATGGGAGACTCCTCTCACTATCTCTCCTCATTCTCGTAGGTTGGACACCATGTACCGTGTCCCTCCTTGTCCTGGTTTTCATAAAACACAGCTTCCTCACCATTCTATTGTGGTGGAGTCAGCTATGAAAAAGATAAAGAGTGCAAAAAGACACTCCTCTGCTCCTCCAGGAAGAGAGTGCAAGACCTTGGTTACTTTTGGTAGGAAAATCTTCCAAGCCAGTATGCTCATTGCCAGAATCAACTCCTATAGTCTTTATATGGGAATGTTTCTGAAAGAAGTTGCAGACAAGCTGCACACTTTCCTCCCTTTTCTTCCAGAGGATAAAAGGGAAGAATTTCTTATTTGGCTTAAGCATACTCAAGATATTTCAAAGTTTTCCAACCCTGCAGCTTTTGACTCCTTTGAGGGTGCCAGCAGAGCTTCGGCCATTGCCATAGCTGCACGCAGAATTGCTTGGCTCCAAGCTTCTGATCTAGAATCTTGGGTCCAGGATGGCTTGGGAAATCTTCCCTGTACAGGAGAAAACCTGTTTGACAAAGATTGGCAAATAAAAGCCACTCAAATGGATGCAGAAAATTCTGCTTTGGATAGACTTTCAAAGTCAACCTCCATTCCTGCCAAGAAAAAAAACTTTCAAGAAGTCTTTTTTCCTCAAGAAAGGCAGATTCCATCCTGCTTCTGGCCAACAATCATCTACAGGTCGTTTTGCTGCTAAGCGTCAGCAACCTAAACAAGCCAGGCCTAAGCCTACAGGGGCTGCTGCAACTCAGCAGACCCAGCCTCCTCAGGGCTTTTGACTTGATGCTAGAGAACTTAGCCTTTCTGGCTCTGAAACAGCCAGAGCCTCTCACCATTCCAGGAAGGTTAGCTCATTTTGCTCCCAGATGGGAGCAAATTACAACAGAGCAGTGGACCCTCTCCATCATAAGGGAGGGGTACAAACTTCATTTCTCAAACCTTCCTCCTCACACCATGGTGAGGCATTTCAATTCTCCAACATCTCTCCTCGACCTTCTAGGTCAGGAGGTGACTGCCCTTCTTGCCCAAGGGGCAATAGAAGAAGTACCTCTTCTTCAGCAAGGGTCAGGGTTTTACTCCCCCTACTTTCTGATCCCAAAGAAAACAGGGGGCTACAGACCCATATTAGATCTCAGAGAATTGAACAAATTTCTATGCAAAGTGAAATTCAAGATGCTTTCTCTGGGCACTCTCCTTCCATACCTTCAGAGTCAGGATTGGCTTTGTTCTCTAGATCTCAAGGATGCGTACACCCATGTCCTCATCCATCCATCTCACAGAAGGTTCCTCCGTTTCCTTTTCCAAGGAAAGCATTACCAATACAGGGTGCTTCCTTTCGGTCTGGTCTCTGCTCCAAGAGTGTTCACCAAATGCATGGCAGTAGTAGCTGCATTTCTACGCACTCTGGGAATATTTGTATTCCCATACCTGGACGACTGGCTCATCCGAGCTCCATCTCAGTCAGAGGCCCAGACTTCCCTGGACTGCACAAGGCGCATTCTGCAGTATCTGGGACTTGTGGTAAACCTCCCAAAGTCCCAGCTCACCCCTACTCAGTCCCTAGAGTTCATAGGGGCCTGGCTAGATACTACCACTGCAAGGGTCTATCTTCCTCAGGCCCGTTGCCTACGCCTAGTGCAGTTAGCCTCCCAGATTCAGTCAAAGAGCCATTTAACTGCCTGGGAGATGCTACAACTGCTAGGCCACATGGCATCCACAGTGCATGTGGTCCCCTATGCTCGCCTTCACATGAGAGCAGCTCAATGGACTTTGTCCACCCAGTGGACTCAAGCATCAGGGGGTCTGTCAGACAAAATAGCAACCTCCTTGCGCCTCTTTTGGTCTCTCCAGTGGTGGAAGTCCACCCAAAATCTGTTGCTGGGGTCCCCCTTCCAACAGTTGTTGCCCCAAGCAACCCTCACAACAGATGCCTCCCCAACAGGTTGGGGAGCTCATCTACAAGACCTCTCCACTCAGGGCACTTGGTCTCCACAGGAGATCTCTCTACATATCAAGCACTTGGAGCTCCGAGAGGTTTTTCTAGCTCTCAAGGTCCTCCATACCCTGCTCAGCTACAAGACAGTCCTCATTCATACGGACAATCAGGTAGCCATGTTTTACATAAACAAGCAAGGAGGAACTGGCTCTTGTCGCTTTGCAACAAAGCTTTAAGATTGTGGGCCTTTGCCAGAGAGCATCAAATCCATCTCCTGGCAGTATACCTTCCAGGAATCCAAAACTCTTGGGCAGACAGACTCAGTCAAGTTCTGCTTCCACACGAATGGTCCCTGCACATGGACCAGGTACTCAGAATCTTTCAAGAGTGGGGAACCCCGGACATAGACCTCTTTGCAAGTCCGTGGAATGCCACACTTCCCCGGTTCTGCTCCAGAATTCTGTGTCAGGGAGTTCAGGCCAAGGATGCCTTCCTCCTTCACTGGGGTCAAGACTTCCTGTATGCCTTTCCACCCATTCCCTTAATTCCCAAGACTCTGTTCAAGCTCCAGAGGGATCAAGGATCTATGATCCTCATAGCTCCACGCTGGCCACGCCAAGTGTGGTACCCTCTACTTCTGCATCTCTCCCAAGCTCCCTCCCTGGACTTGGGAGCTGCTCCAGACCTCCTGTCCCAGGAGGAGGGAACTTTGTGGCTCCCAAACCCCAAGTCCCTTCACCTCAGGGCTTGGTTGCTGAAGGCTTAGACCTTCAAGGTTGGAATCTTTCTCAGCAGGTGAAGGATATCCTCCATGCTTCCAGAAAACCTTCTACTGGACGTTCCTATGCTTTTAAATGGAAAAGGTTTTCCATTTGGTGTGCTGAGAAGGGTCTTGACCCTCTAGCACTACCTTTGAATTTTCTATTGGAATATTTCCTGCATCTCTCCAATGCAGGCCTTAAGACGAATTCAGTAAGAGTCCATTTGAGTGCTATTGCAGCATCCCTTAAGCCTCTCAATGGACAGCCTATTTCCTCTCATCCTCTTATTGCAAGATTCATGAGAAGCCTAACTTTAACTAAACCTCCCATTAGGCCTCCTCCGGTGGCATGGGACTTAAATCTGGTTCTTGGTCAGCTTATGAAGCCACCTTTTGAACCCTTAGCCACCACCTCCTTGAAATTTCTTTCCTGGAAGGTTATTTTCCTCACTGCAGTCACATCAGCTCGCCGCATCAGTGAGCTACAGGCCTTGGTGGCTAATCCACCTTATACAAGGTTTCATCATGATAAGGTAGTCCTCAGGACCAATCCACACTTTATGCCTAAAGTGGTCTCACCTTTTCATCTGAACCAAGAGGTATATTTACCTGTCTTCTTTCCAGGTCCTCATGCATCAAGTGCAGAAAGGAATCTTCATACCCTGGATTGTAAAAGGGCTCTTGCCTTTTACTTACAAAGGACACAGCAACATAGAAAGTCTTCCCAACTCTTTGTTGCTTTTGATCCCTCTCATTTGGGTCTTCCAGTCTCTAAGAGGACACTGTCAAATTGGATTACTCAGTGTATTTCTTTCGCCTACCAGAGTAAGAACCTTTCTCTGGAGGGCCATGTCACAGCTCATAATGTGAGAGCCATGGCCACCTCTATGGCTCATCTAAATTCTGTGTCCATCGAACAGATCTGTCGAGCGGCCACCTGGGCCTCGGTTCATACCTTCACAGCCCATTACTGTTTGGACAAGGACTCCCGCCGGGATGCCTTGTTTGGTCAGGCTGTTCTCAAACACCTGTTCCATGCTTAATCAACTCCTACCCTCCTTCCCTGGTTGGATGCCTGAGATCCATAGGAGGAGGTAGAGCCCTTCTCAGGGTCTCACAACCTTGGGGATCTCCCAGACATCTCTAGCTAGGGAGTCCCCATATGTGAAGACTCATTCCTGCTTGTTCCTGGAGATAGCACAGTTACTTACCTGTAACAGGTGATTTCTGGGAACAGCAGGAATAAGTCTTCACAACCCACTCACCTTCCCTAGGAGTTGTGTATCTCTATCTTTCCTTTCCTCTCTCTCTTTGTCTCAGCTTTAAAACTCGAACTGGGGAGAGGCGGTTAGGAAAGGCGGGAAGGCAGCGCGCAGGCGCTGTGGGATGCTCCCAAAAGCTTTCCTTTTTGGGAAGCTGGGGAGCATTCCCGAGCAGGCTCCGTCGGTACCGACGTACCCATATGTGAAGACGTATTCCTGCTGTTCCCAGAGATCACCTGTTACAGGTAAGTAACTGTGCTTTCTGGTTAGGGCTTTCCCTGACCTCACTTGGGAAAGCCAATGACGCCAGAAGGGAATTTCTCCTCCGCCCCAGGGTTTCCCAGCTTGGTGCATTATTTTTCCTCAAATACCCCTGTAAATGTTTTGTTAAATTTCAATCTACTTCATATGTGTTTTTATAACCCTCCCAGTTGTTAGAAACATAGAAATATGACGACAGAAAAAGACCACATGGCCTATCTAATCTGTCCTTCAATGTCAACAACTACAACAGTCCCCTTTTTTCCTTTAGAGATCCTCTGTGTTTGTCCCACGCTTTTTTGAATTCAGATACTGTCCTCATCTCTACCACCTCCACTGGGAGACTACTCCATGGATCCACCACTCTTTCCGTAAAGAAATATTTCCGCATATCACTCCTGAATCTATCCCCCTTCACCCTCATCCCATGTCCCCTCATAGCAGAACTTACTTTCAATTGAAAGAGGCTCTCCCCCTGTACATTTATGTCACAGAGTTATTTAAACATCTCAATCATATCACCTCTATCCCGCCTTTCCTCTAAGGTGTACATATTAAGATCCTTAAGTCTGTCCTCATATGCTTTATAATGAAGACCCCTAACCATTTTAGTAGCCACCCTCTGTACTGACTCCATCCTGTTTATATCCTTTTGAAGGTGCGGTCTCTAGAATTGCACACTATACTCCAAATGAGGTCGCACCAAAGACTTAGAGGCACTATCACCTTCTTTTTTCTGCTAGCCATTCCTCTCCGTATGCACCCTAGTATCCCTCTAGTTTTGCTGTCACCTTTTCTACCTGTTTAGCTACTTTAAGATCATCAGACACAACCACGCCCAGGTTCCGCTCTTCTTTAGTGGACAAAAGTACTTCACCCCCTATACTGTATTGCTCCCTTGGATTGCTGCAGCCCAATGCATGACCTTACATTTTTTAACATTAAATCCCAGCTGCCAGATTCTAGATCATTCTTCAAGCTTAGCTAGATCCCTCCTCATGTTATTTACACCTTCCTGGGTGTCTACTCTATTGCAGATTTTGGTATCATCCGCAAAAAGGCAAACCTTACCCGACAGCCCTTCTGCTATATCACTAACAAAGATGTTAAAAAGAATCGGACCAAGGACAGATCCCTGGGACACAACACTGGTAACATCCTTCTCCTCAGAGTGAGCCCCATTTACTTGTACTCTTTGTCGCCTCCCACCCAACCAATTTCTAACCCAAGCAGTAACTTTAGGGTCCATCCCTAGGGTGCTCGGTTTGTTTATAAGTCGCCTGTGAGGTACAGTGTCAAAGGCTTTACTGAAATCTAAATACACCACATCTAGGGCTCTCCCTCGGTCCAACTCCCTGGTCACCCAGTCAAAGAAATCAATCAGATTTGTCTGACAAGGCCTGCCTCTGGCGAATCCATGCTGCCTTGGATCCTGTAATCCACTGGACTCCAGAAACCTCACTGTTTTCTCTTTCAGCAGTATTTCAAATAATTTACTCAAATTGTTGTCCTTTTTTGCATGCTCGTCAGCTACCTGACTCAGTTTCTGCAGATCTGCAGCCGTCATAATTTAGTTTTGGGTTGACTGTGCTGAATCTTGTTTTCATTGGTGCGATAGTTCTTTTGTATTTCCTTTGTTTGTTTATGTACTGTGGACTAGAGAAGGAGATGGGAATATGTATTTCCTGTAATGTGCCTATGGGCTTTGTGTTTCCTTAACATGTATTATGTTTCTTCCAGCTGCCCTTATTTCTTTAGAAGTCGCATTTGTGGCTTGTATTTTGACATTCATAAATACATATATAAAAAAAAGTTCAATCACATGATTCTGCTGTGATGAAAGATGCTCTGGCCGTGCAATGGAGGTATCTGCCACTATTGCACTAAAAGTTCCCTCAGAGTATTTACCTCCTGTCATTAGAACTTTTTAATTACCTAGGGCCAAGGGGAAGGACTTTGATGCTAAATTGTCTCTTGATAGGTTTGAATTCAGAGTTCTTGGAAAAATCTGATTGGGACTGCAGTGTTGTTGATCATTTGCACTTGAGCCAGATCGGGATTGGCTGATGATGTTCTTCAGGATGAAGGATGTCATAGTTACATATTGTATCTTTCCTGATGCAGCAAAGGAAGCAGGTCCTCCTTTTGAGGTCAAAAGTGTTTCAACTTAGAGCACACCCCCCCCCTCCTCCTCCTTTTCCTTCAATTTCCCTGTAAGCGGTTGATAGATCGCAGGATGTGAGAGATCTTTTTTGAACCACAGCCACTTTCTGCTTTTCGTTGTAGCAAAAAAGTTGAGACTTTTGTTGCTGATAATGTCTGTGGCCTCCTAAGAATTGTAGTAGAGTAGCAGGTCTGTGTTTATTCTCAGATTCCTTACATATCTAAGTGTTCCTTTTCCTACTGTATTTGAAAAATGTGTCGTCTTGCTTTGCGCTTGTGTTCTCCAATTATTGTGGACTTATTTTGGGATTTCCTTGTTCTACTGCTTTTTTTGAAGTTTGTTTATCCTATTTGTAGCAAGATTTGATTGCTTGTGATGTAATAATTTTGGAAATTGAATAAACAAAGTGAATAAAAAAATTATGAACTTGTGCTAAACTGTTTAAGACCCTAATCTATGATGATTTTATTCTCTGTGTACCTGGGTGCTTACATAAATGTATCTAATTAGTGAAATTAGTTGGTCAGCTGTTCATTCCTATAGCTTTAACAATCATGTCCAATTTATTTTATTTAGATTCTCATTTTTAGTGATAGGATTCTTTTAGATTTTAAACTATTAAAAAATATGTGAGCTTTCCCAAGGAAATACTGACTGAAAACCCTACTTTGTTTTTAAATAACTTTCTTAAAAGACTCTCTTTTTTTAAATAAATACGTTCAGTGAGGGATAAAAATAAGCAAGAATGAATAGATTTGGCATCAAGGATCCATGTCATTAAAACATAAGACTTGGAAGAGAAACACGATGGTGTTGAAATCTAAGTTGTCAGCAGTAGTCCACTAGCTAAGTATGACATTTGCGAAGGCTGTGTACAGTGAAGATATTTTGGCTCACTGGATTTTTTTTTTTTTGCCTTTTTCCATTTTTTGTGCATTGTGAATGGTGAAGTTTTTAACATTAATGTGTGAAACAAACAGACCTTGTTCACAAAATTTTTTAAGGTATGTTAATGGATGCGCATCTCTACTAGGTACATGTAGCAGCTATTCTGTAGGCGCTGGACTTGAGATTTCAGCTTTTATTAATATGACATTCTGTGACACTCTCTCCTACCACTGTACACCCTGGCTTGCGTATGTACACCCAGAGGTGGTATTAGCATGCCTCCCTCTTCCAACCTTGTTTTTGCTGTTGCTGTCAGCATACCAGACCCATGCATGCCACATTTTACCTCAAGATTCAGTAGTTCATTTGCTAACAACCCCTAGCCTTCAGCACTTTTATCAGCGGACTGTATAATTCAGTTTTAGCAACCCTCTCCAAATATACCATTACATTGTATGTTTTGTTTTGTTTTTTTAAATCTTCTCATCCAGTTGCCTTCCTCTCTGTTTCTCTACCATTTTGAGTATGTGAACACTTATAATCAAATACTGAAACCAACACCAGCCACTTGCCATCCTGCCCCCATATATTTTATCTAACCTCTCAACCCCTTTCCTATCATTACCGTCTATACCTGGCCCAAACATGCTTAACTTCCATTATTGTGCTGGCTACTGCCGTCTGTTGGTAGGCCTTTTCAGCTCCTTTTTTCAGTGTATTGTGGTGTAAGTTAACATCACAAATTGACAGTAAAACCATACTTTCTTTATCGTTCCCCAAGTCCAGTCCCAGAACTCTGGGGTTGTGATCCTCCTCCAGCAGCTTAGAGACTGAGAAACGTCACTCTTGTGATGTCACTGGCATATATAACCACAGTATCCGCCTCCTTGCACCAGTTATCTGTCTCCAAGCAGCTGGAGGAGTGTGAGCCTGGAGGTTCGGGGCTCACTTGAGGAACAATGAAGGAGAGTTAAAGTAGGGTTGAATTGGATTTGAGTTAGTAGGATTTGTTATTACTAACTTTAATCATTTAAGAAAAAACAATATCTCTTTAAATTTCTGTGCTGAAGTACTCCTCCCCCCCCCTCCCCTGCTCCTCTGATTCTGTGTAGTGGGACCTGTGCTGCCTAGAAAGCAGGCAAAGACAGGTTGGGAGAGCCGGTTGCTGAGCCCGCGGAGGTTCAGGGAGCTCGGTAGCTGCTGCCCCAACTAATGCAGAAGTTTGCCTGCTAGAGTTGGAGGCGGTGGCGGCGGCAGGAGGAGGAGAGCTGCCAGATCGCCAGCGGTTTCGGCCGCGGGAGTCTCTTTGCCAGTGCGGATGTGATCGCACAGCAAGGAAGCAGCAGACTGTCTTTCTTTGAACACGGAGGTAAGGAAGGGGCCGGTTTGGTGGCAATCGTGAAAGTGGGTCACGGTGGAGTCGGCAACGCGGTAGTCGGCTGCGCTGTGTGGCTATAATGCGGGAACCGCCATTTTGTGCAGGCCATTTTCCAGAGCCACGGCTCACTTCGTTTGGGGTTTTGGTCACTCAGGATTAGCTGGGCAGTAGGTTAACTGCAGAGTATACGTCAAAAAAAAAAAATCGCCACGTTGAACGGTTGTGCTAGCACTAGTTCAGTCACAGTTTTGTTTTAGGGCTGTCTGGTATTGGGCTCAGGAGTCTGCGTGGCTGTTATTTAGAAGGTCTTTGGCCGGAATGCCTTCTAGGCCGCATTGTTTAGTTTGCAGGGCTAGAAGGGGGGCAGTTTCAGAGACGAGCGTGTGTAAAGGCAGCACTCAGGAAGCAGCTTCAATGGAGAAAGCCTTGGAGGCAGCTGGTGAGGGACACTCTAGTGGTCCTGGGCTGCTGGCGGAGCAAATTTCTTTGGAAATGCCTCTCCCGGAGCCGGTAGCAGGAACTTTGTCCTCTGCGGATCTCCAGGTTTCTCAGCCAGGGTGCCTGGCGGCAATTTTTTCCTCTGAATTTGTTGCGTTGATTCAGCAGGCCTTCGGGGGACCTCAGGGAAAGCCCACAGTTACG
Organism: Ichthyophis bannanicus; assembly: GCA_033557465.1. Lineage (NCBI taxonomy): Eukaryota > Metazoa > Chordata > Amphibia > Gymnophiona > Ichthyophiidae > Ichthyophis > Ichthyophis bannanicus. The sequence continues at coordinate 628,208,017 of CM066031.1, forward strand.
GCCCCTGCGCTGGTTCCCGGCGAGAAGAGGCTAGGCACGCCCCTGGGCACGGCTGAGTCAGGAATTCTTCCAAAGAGACTCAGAGAAGATAAAGATCAGTCGGAGCCTTCTGTGGCTTCAGAGGGTGTTCGCTCCGAAGGGGGAGAGCCTGATTTGGAGTTGGATGATGATTTGGAGGAAGAAGAAATAACAGAACAAGAGGATCAGGCTAGAGTGGTGCACGTGTTTCGTAGAGACGAGTTACCAGTGCTCATTTCAGAGACCCTCAAGGCGCTGAATATGCCAGCGATGGAGCCATTGGAGGATTCGACCCTGGAAGACCCGGTTCTTCAAGCATTTCGGAAGACTAAAAGAGCCTTCCAGTCCACAGGGTGGTGCGAGAGATGAGTCAGGAAGAATGGGACATGCCCGAGGCGGCCCTTAAAGGAGCAAGGGTGATGTCTCATCTGTATCCTCTGGTGGACCAGGATCAAAAGTTATTTAAAGCTCCGAAGGTCGATGCAGCTGTCTCGGCGGTTACTAAAAAGACTACCATTTCTGTAGAGAGGAGTGCGGCCCTCAAGGACAGGAAACTCAGGGTCTTATTGAAGCAGGTGTTTGAAGTGAATGCGCTGTCATTACAGGGTTCTATTTGTGGAGCTTGGGTGGCGAGAGCCTGTCTTCGGTGGTTGCAGAGGATGCAAGGCGAGACGGTAGAAGGAGCGACCGGGGAAGCGTCCAGATTGGAGACTGGATCAGCTTATTTGGCTGACATCCACTATGATCTCATACGAGGTTTGGCGAAAAGTATGGCTTTGGTGATTGCGACTAGGCGTTATCTTTGGCTGCGTAATTGGGCGGCAGATGGATCATCAAAGGTCAGGTTGAGTAAGCTCCCATTTAGAGGTAAGCTGCTCTTTGCAGAAGACTCAGACAAGCTGGTAAAGGACTTGGGGGAGTCAAAAGGCAGTAGGTTGCCGGAGGATAAGCAGAAGCAGGGACGGCCCAATCCGCCGTCGAAAGGACAACAGAGGGAGTTTCGTTGTTTTCGGTCCCCGAGGTTCGGTCAAGGCCAGAGAGGTCGGTCACTTTCCCTATAGGTCCCGAGGGTTTCAAGGAGAAAGTAGAGGATTTGCAGCCTCTTCCTCCTCGAATTTCTGGAAGTCACAATGAAGTCAGGGGGACCCAGGGGGGGGATCGTGCCCATAGGGGGTCGGCTACGGGATTTTTATCCTGCCTGGGTCCAGATTGCGTCAGATCAGTGGATGTTGGAGGGCATTCGAGAAGGTTATATGTTGGAGCTGCACCGACCGGTGATGGAGTCTTTCGTGCAGTCGCTGTGCAGGGCACGTCTCAAGTGTGCTGCGGTTCGGCAGACGATGCTGAGGCTGCTGGCTCTTAAGGCCATAATACCGGTACCAGCAGACCAATGCAGCTGCGGTCGGTACTCCATATACTTTGTGATTCCAAAAAAGGACAGGGCCTATCAACCAATTTTGGATCTAAAAAGAGTAAATCGCTGTCTTCGAGTATCTCACTTTCGTATGGAGACTCTAAGGTTCGTCATAGTGGCGGTACAGGTAGGAGAGTTTCTCAAGTCGCTAGACCTCTCAGAAGCATATCTGCACATTCCAATCTGGCAAGATCATCAGAAATACCTCCAGGTTTGCGGTTCCGATGGGACATTTCCAGTTTCGGGCCTTACCGTTTGGTCTGGCAACAGCGCCTTGGACATTCACCAAGGTGATGGTGGTAGTAGCGGCGTCGTTGTGGAAAGAAGGGGTTCTAGTACATCCTTATCTGGACGATTGGTTAATCAGAGCAAAGTCCAGGGCAGAGAGCGAGACAGCTACAGCCAAAGTGGTGGCGTGTCTGCAGAATCTTGGTTGGGTAGTCAATCGGGAAAAGAGCAGGTTGGTTCCGTCACAGAGTCTGGAATATCTGGGGGCAAACTTCAGTACCAAGGTAGGGTGAATCTTTCTACCTCAGCATCGAGCACAAGCATTGAGGAATTTAGTCAGGGAATTTCTCAACAACCCGAATCCGATGGCGTGCCATTATCTTCAGTTACTCGGTACCATGGCCGCAACTCTCGAGCTGGTTCCATGGGCTCGGGCGCATATGAGACCGTTGCAATGGGCCTTACTCAGACAGTGGTCGCACCAGAGGGATCAGTTATCACAGAAGCTGCCCTGTCTGCCAGAGACGCGGCAGGCGTTGCGGTGGTGGCTGCGTCCGGAGTGCCTAGAAAAAGGAATGCCCTTGGAAGCCCCTGCGTGGATTCTCCTGACAACGGATGCCAGTCTTTTAGGCTGGGGAGCTATTAACGTCTGTTCGCTCAGGGGCAGTGGACCGCACTGGAACGGAGTTGGTCGATCAACAGATTGGAATTACGCACAGTAATGTTGGTACTGCGAGAGTTTCAGCCGTATCTACGAGGAAAGGCCATTCGGGTGTTTTCCGACAATGCCACAGCAGTAGCTTACCTCAGTCGTCAAGGAGGTACCAGCAGTGCCTCGCTGGAGGAGGAAGCCGAGGGGCTACTCGAGTGGGCCAAGGCGCATCTGGTAGCGCATGTGGCAGGAGTGGACAATGTGGAGGCTGATTTTTTTTTGAGTCGGGTAAGAGTGGATCACGAAGTGTTCGAGATGCTGGTGCAGCATTGGGGCATGACTGTAATGGATCTCATGGCCACGTTCCAGTACGCAAAGGTCGAACATTTCTTCAGCAAAAGACTGGAGAGAATGTCGGAAGGTCTGGATGCCCTGATACAACCTTGGCAGGAACACCAACTCCTATACGTGTTTCCACCGTGGGTGTTCATAGGTCGGGTGTTGCAATGCATAGTGTGTCACACAGGTCTGGTGCTGTTGATCGCCCCGCACTGGTTAAGAAGGCCTTGGTATGTGGATCTAATGAGGCTGTTAGTAGCGGAGCCATAGCGCCTGCCCTGTCGCAGAGATCTGTTAACTCAGGGACCATTACTCATGCCACAGGTGGATTGATTTTCTCTTACGGCTTGGCTCTTGAGAGGGCAAGACTGATAAGAAAGGGTTATTCCGCGGCGGTCATTGGGACTTTGTTGAAGGCGCTGCGGAAATCAACTTCGTTGGCATATATCCGTATATGGCGGATTTTCGAGGATTGGTGTGTGGACAGGGAGATGGAGGTGTTCTGAGTGTCTGTGCCTCAGGTTTTGGCATTCTTGCAGGATGGCTTTCAGAAAGGTCTGGCGGCTGCGTCCCTACGGGTACATTTAGCTGCATTGTCGTGTTACAGAGGTAAGGTTAAAGGAGAGACGCTGTGAAGTCATCCAGATATAAAGCGTTTCTTGAGGGCGGTGGTTGAGACCATCATGTAGACAGATAGTTCCAACTTGGGGTCTTCAGATAGTATTAGAGGCTTTGGTGCGACAGCCTTTTGAGCCGTTATCTCAAGCGACTATGAAGGATCTCACTCTCAAAGTGGTGTTCTTGGTGGCTATCTGTTCGGCACGGAGAATTTCCGAGTTGCAGGCCTTGTCTTGTAGGAAACCTTTTCTGTCTTTTTATGACTCAAAGGTAGTAGTTTCGGCTTTCCATGTGAATCAAGTTGTTTCCTTGCCGGTTTTCAGGGACGAGATGGCTGTGTCTTCGGCAGGAAGTTTACGTTTCTTAGATGTCCATCGGGCCTTAAAGAACTATTTAAGTAGGACGGCGAGTTTCCGAAAATCAGATAGACTATTTGTTCTCTTTGGAGGATTGTGAAGAGGAGAAATGGCGTTGAAGGCTTCCATAGCGCAGTGGCTCAAGGAAGCGATAGCATTGGCATATCTGTTAAAAGGCAAGTCAGTTCCTGAAGGTCTTAAGGCTCATTCAACTAGGGCACAAGCGGCATCTTGGGCAGAGCATAGTTTAGTACCGGTTGCGGAGATTTGTAGGGCAGCAACCTGGTCATCTATAAATTCTTTTGACAAGCATTACCGGTTAGATGTTCAGGCGGAAAGGGATGCCTGTTTTGGCTCAGCAGTGCTTCAGGCGGGTTTGGCAGGTCCCTCCCATTGACCTTTTTGGTACTGCTCTGTTACATCCCCAGAGGTCCGGGACTGGACTTGAGGGACGATAAGGAAGGTTAAATTAGACTTACCTGCTAATTGTCGTTCCTTGAGGAAATCAAGTCCAGTCCCGTATCCCGCACGTTATTCTTGAACCATGGCCTGAAGCAGGAGATCTGTCACAGGTAAGAAGCATTATTTTCCTAGGGGTCAGGTTCATGGGGGCGGATGATCTGTAGGGGAATCCTAGTGGGGGTCAGTTTCTTCCATGGCAGAGGAGGAAGGACCTCAGCATTTATAAGGTTTTCTTAGGTTAATAGGGGAAAACACAAAAAGAATGTTAATTGTTTTCCTGTAGTTAACTATAGGTTCAGTTGATTTATAGTTTTTGGTAGTGTTACTACTTAATTGTTGCTCTGGTGAGTCTGCTTTGTCAATAGGTTACTGGAGCGAGGAGGCGGATCCTATCGTTATATATGCCAGTGACATCACAAGAGTGACGTTTCTCAGTCTCCAAGCTGCTGGAGGAGGATCACAACCCCAGAGGTCTGGGACTGGACTTGAGTTCCTCAAGGAACAACAATTAGCAGGTAAGTCTAATTTAACCTTTTTTTATGTCATCTCTCTGAATAACCCCTGCTGTCTAAGCATCTTTGCACTAAAAACAGTAGTTCTACTAGCTAGCAGGGGAAGAACAGAGGCAAGTTTACAGGAGCAGCACTGAGGGCTACAAGAATGGAAGACAACAGACATTCAGACTCACTAGCAACAATTGGGGGAGGAAGTTTGCGGGTTATGGCATAATAAAGGCATGTGCATGCTAATTAGTGCTTCTAGTAGGAAGTAGTTACTTAACTTAATAAAATCATTAACAGTCTTCTTCTTTTTTTTTTTTAATCATTCCTACCATAACACAAGGGGCATGTTTAATAAAGCGTGCTAAAGGTTCGTGTACAGTTTAGTGCACCCCAAGCATGCTGTGGTAATCTTTATTGCTTGCCAAAAACGCAGCCATGCTAAAAAGCCAACAGTAATGCTTTAGCACAGGTTAGGGAAGAGTGTTCACACTGGGGTTAGCACGGTTCTCTCTAACTCACACTAACTGGTAATGTTGTACTTAGCACAGGCACAGTTACTGCCACCTAGTGAAGTGGTGGTAAGTGCACCTATGTCAATCACAGCAAACTGCTTAGCACAAGGGTGGCAAAGAATTCACACTAGCTATATTAGTAACATAGTATATGACAGCAGATAGACCAGTATGGTCCATCTAATCTGCCCTGCAAGGCGGCAAGAGTAATTGCACCTGCCGTAAGAAATAGCCTACTGACCCTTTTCACCCTGGAACTGCAGAATTAGCAGCTTGAGGTATGGAATGAGCTAACATCCTGAAATCATAGAGTTGACACAATGAGAGGTGCTGATCTTAATGACTCTGAAAACTACACAGCTATTGAAACTACCACCTGGGCCCCTTGAATGAACAAAAAAAGAAGAACTTGACCAACATCAGTATCTGGAGTTAATCTGCAGGAAACAGGGCTAGCAAAGGTGAAAAGAACTGCTATGAGGAGACAGGATGCCACAAGGGAAAGCAGAGGGCAAAAGATTAAGGAGCAGATTTGCTTGAGAAAAAAATAGAAGGAAAGGAAATCTGCTTATCAGCAGATTTGTTTCACAAGCCTAAAATTAAGTATAAATATAGGAGAGAAACTCGGATGGACAGACACTAGCTGACCTCCACTGGAGTGACTCTGTCTCAGGATCCTTTACACTTAAGTCAGGTGCTTTGCTTGCTATAGATGTATTGATGCTATGTATTGTTATTGAAATTTGTACCTCATCACAGAGTAACATAAGTCTTCCAGCTCCTGCAAGAATATGGCTGGAGATTATAGGCTGCATGCACTTCATCTGGTTATCTTGCTCCCTTCCTTTGGGACAAACTTCCTGATGAGTTCAGATTCGAGTCATCTTTTCCAAAACTCAAAATAGGGTTGAAGATCGGATATACTATTCAAGCTTTTAGACACCACTGGTAGACTGTTTCAATGCGGTCTCAGAGTGGCTGCAATCACAAAACCTCCGCATTCAACATAAGAAAACGGAGGTGCTTTTCATTGCCAGAGACCCCAACTTTATTCCTCCATCCCATGTCAGTGTCAAGGAAGCTGACTTACAAACTAAAGAAACAATAAGATACCTTGGAGTCACTTTGGACCAACATCTGGATATGAAACACCACATAAGCAACATAGTCAAAGCTGTATACTTCAAAATCCGCATGCTCAGGCATCTGCGCTCCCTGTTGGACCCAGACGATTTCCGGACCATATACCAAGCACTAATCCTGCCACACTTCCACTTTGCAAATGGCATCTTACAAGGTCTCCCTCAATCCACACTGAGCCCATTACAGCTGGCCATGAATGCTGCAGCAAGGGTCCTCTACGGAGCCTCCAGAAGTGACCACGTGACTCCCATTCTCAAACAGCTTCACTGGCTCCCCATCCATGGGAGGATTATCTTTAAAACCCTACTCCTCTTATTCAAGGCAATCAAAGGTATTTCATCCTCCTCACTCACAGAACTTATTCACACGGTGCCCCCCAACAGATCCAGAAGAGCAACAGCTGTAAACCTGCTAATAAGCCCAAAGGCATTGACAAAATGCAACATAACAACTGCAAACAGGGCGTTCAGTTTCTACGTCCCCAAATGCTGGAATGCTCTACCATCCGACATTCGGGCCATTGTTGACCTATCTCAATTCAGGAAGGCACTCAAATACCACCTTTTCCTCCAATACTACTCAATCAGCAACAGAACCTAGGTATCCCCACTTAAGAAATGACCCTTACGTTCATTATGTTAAGGTTACCCCAATCATGTTATTGTTACCCAATCTTGTTCCGTGTAAATATCTCATGTATATAGTTCTCCCCTGTTATCCAAGTTTGTACTCCTGTTCTATGTAAAACCAAACAGCTTGTTGTTATGGTCATTGTGTTATAATGTAAACCACGCTGATACCGAATAGTGCGGTATATAAGAAATTGTAATAAATAATAAATAATAGTATGATACTTTTACTCACATAACTGAGTTTTCCCAGGCTGGTGGTGTCCTCACGCTTAGGGCATGATATTCAAAAGACATTTACAGACCAGTAAACTGTGTAAATGCCTTAGATGGGGATATTCAATGGCACATACATGGTTAGTGCTACTGAATACCCCCATCTAAGTCCCCTATGGGCCCCTATCCTATCTGGTTAGCATTGGGGTGTGTTAGGGGCATTTTGGGGCACAGCAGAAGCAGAGAATGGCGCTGAGCAGCAATGATATTAGCTGCTGCCCGGTTAGCTATCAGCAGCTTGGGTTAGGGTTTTCCTCCCCTATCTGTAAGGTGCCGATTGCTACTGCATAGTTGGCTTCCAGCTTTGGCAGCAATCACTGTATATTTAATGCTTTTGCTGCAGCATTGCATATCGAGTTTGGAGGTTGATGGGTGCATAGCCCTTCAAAGATCCAGGCAGATGAATATCGGGCCCTTATAGTCCAGATCCTCTCCCCAGTATTGTTTATATGTTAATGTTCATTTATTTCTCTGGAATAATTGTACACTGGATAGTGTTATGAAAGCACAGTTACTTACCTGTAACAGGTGATCTCTGGGAACAGCAGGAATAGTCCTCACAAATGGGTATGTCGGTACCGACGGAGCCTGCACGGGAAAGCTCCCCAGCTTCCCAGAAGGAAAGCTTTTGGGGCTTCCCACAGCGCATGCGTGCTGCCTTCCCGCCTTCCTGACCAACTCTCCTCAGTTCGAGTTTAAAGCTGAGACAATAGAGAGAGGAAAGGAAAGAGAAAGAGATACAACTCCTAGGGGAGGTGGGTGGGTTGTGAGGACTATTCCTGCTGTTCCCAGAGATCACCTGTTACAGGTAAGTAACTGTGCTATCTCCAGGAACAAGCAGGAATGAGTCCTCACATATGGGGACTCCCTAGCTGAGATGCCTGGGAGATCCCCCTCCAAGGGCTCTTCATCTTCCTATGGATCTCAGGCATCCATTGAGGGAAGGTGGGCAGGAGTTGCTTAAGAATGGAACAGGTGTTTGAGGACAGCCTGACCAAATAAGGCATCCCGGCGGGAGTCCTTATCCAAGCAGTAATGGGCTGTGAAGGTATGAACCGAGGCCCATGTGGCTGCTCGACAGATTTGATCGATGGAGACAGAGTGAAGATGAGCCATAGAGGCAGCCATGGCTCTCACAATATGAGCTGTGACATGGCCCTCCAGAGAAATGTTTTTACTCTGGTAAGCAAAAGAAATACACTGAGCAATCCAATTGGAAAGTGTTCTTTTTGAGACTGGAAGTCCCAAATGAGAAGGATCGAAAGCTACAAAAAGTTGGGAAGACTTTCGATGTGGCTGAGTTCGGTGAAGGTAAAAGGCAAGAGCTCTTTTACAATCTAGAGTATGAAGGTTCCGCTCCGCACTGGATGCGTGAGGAGCTGGAAAAAAGACAGGTAGATATACCTCTTGATTAAGATGAAAAGGGGAAACCACCTTAGGCATAAAGTGTGGATTTGTCCTAAGGACTACCTTATCATGATGAAACCTTGTATAAGGTGGATTAGCCACTAATGCTTGCAGTTCACTGATGCGGCGAGCTGAAGTGACTGCAATGAGAAAAATAACCTTCCAGGAAAGAAATTTCAAGGAGGTAGAGACTAAAGGTTCAAAGGGTGGCTTCATAAGCTGACCAAGAACCAAATTTAAGTCCCATGCCACCGGAGGAGGCCTAATGGGAGGTTTAGTTAAAGTTAGGCCTCTCATGAATCTAGCAATAAGAGGATGAGAGGAAATAGGTTGTCCATTGAGAGGTTTGAGGGATGCTGCAATAGCACTCAAATGGACTCTTACTGAATTCGTTTTAAGGCCTGCATTGGAGAGATGCAGGAGATATTCCAATAGGGAATTCACAGGAAGAGCAAAAGGGTCTAGACCCTTCTGAGCACACCAAATGGAAAATCTTTTCCATTTAAAAGCATAAGAACGTCTTGTAGAAGGTTTCCTGGAAGCATGGAGGATATCCTTCACTTGTTGCGAGACATTTAAGTCTTGAAGGTCTAGGCCTTCAGTAACCATGCTCTGAGGTGGAGGGACTTGGGGTTTGGGTGCCACAAAGTCCCTTCCTCCTGAGACAGAAGGTCTGGAGCAGCTCCCAGGTCCAGGGAGGGGCCCTGGGAGAGATGCAGAAGTAGAGGGAACCACACTTGGCATGGCCAGCATGGAGCTATAAGGATCATAGATCCGTGATCCCTCTGCAGTTTGAACAGAGTCTTGGGAATCAAAGGAATGGGTGGAAAGGCATATAGGAGGCCCTGACCCCAATGAAGGAGGAAGGCATCCCTGGCCTGAACCCCCTGACACGGAGTTCTGGAACAGAACTGGGGAAGTTTGGCATTCCACGGACTTGCAAAGAGGTCTATGTCCGGGGTTCCCCATTTCTGAAAGATTCTGAGTACCTGATCCATGTGCAGGGACCACTCGTGTGGAAGCAGAACTCGTCTGAGTCTGTCTGCCCAAGAGTTTTGAATTCCTGGGAGATATACTGCCAGAAGATGGATTTGATGCTCTCTGGCGAAGGCCCACAGTCTGAGAGCTTCGTTGCAAAGCGACAGAGAGCCAGTCCCTCCTTGTTTGTTTATGTAGAACATGGCTACTTGATTGTCGGTATGAACAAGAACTGTCATGTTGGATAGGAGGGTATGAAAGACCTTGAGAGCAAGAAAAATTGCTCGAAGTTCCAGAAGGTTGATATGAAGGGCGGTCTCTTGTGGAGACCAAAGGCCTTGAGTCGACAGGTCTTGAAGATGAGCTCCCCATCCTGTTTGGGAGGCATCTGTGGTGAGGGTTGCTTGGGGTAGTAAAGGTTGGAAGGGGGACCCCAGCAACAGATTTTGAGTGGATATCCACCACCGGAGAGACCAAAAGAGACGTTTGGAGGTTTCTATTTAGTCTGAGAGAGCTCCTGATGCTTGGGTCCACTGGGTGGACAGAGTCCATTGAGCTGCTCTCATATGCAGATGAGCATAGGGCACCACATGGACTGTGGATGCCATATGGCCCAGCAGTTGTAACATCTCTCTGGCAGTCAAGTGGCTTCTGGACTGAATCTGAGAGGCTAAGTGCACTAGGCGGTGGCAACGTGCCTGGGGAAGATAGGCCCTTGCTGTGGTGGTATCTAGCCAGGCCCCTATGAATTCTAGGGATTGAGTAGGGGTGAGCTGAGACTTTGGCAGATTGATGACAAGTCCCAGATACTGCAAAATGCAGATGGTGTGATCCAGGGAAGTCTGAGCCTGAGACTGAGATGGAGCTCGGATGAGCCAGTCGTCTAGGTATGGGAAGACAAAGATTCCCTGAGTGCGTAGAAATGCAGCCACTACTGACATGCATTTTGTGAACACTCTTGGAGCAGAGGCTAGACCGAAGGGGAGTACTCTGTACTGGAAATGTTTTCCCTGGAACAGAAATCGAAGGAATTTTCTGTGGGATGGATGGATGGATGGATGAGTATATGTGTGTACGCATCCTTTAGGTCTAGAGAACAAAGCCAGTCCTGACTCTGTAGGTATGGAAGGAGAGTTCCCAGAGAGATCATTTTGAATTTCTCCTTGCATAGAAATTTGTTTAATTCTCTCAGATCTAGGATGGGTCTGTGTCCTCCTGTTTTCTTTGGTATAAGAAAATAGGGGGAGTAGAACCCTGAGCCCTGTTGGAGGAGAGGAACCTGTTCTATTGCCCCTTGGGCAAGCAGGGTATTCACTTCCTGATTCAACAGGTGTAGGAGAGATGGGGGAGAGATGAAATGTCTCACCCTGGGATAGAGAGGAAGGCTGGAAAAATGCAGTTTGTAGCCCTCTCTGATGATAGAGAGGGTCCACTGTTCTGATGTGATTTGTTCCCATCTGGGAGCAAAATGAGCTAACCTTCCTGGAATGGAGAGAGGCTCTGGTTGCTGCAGAGCCAGAAAGGGTATGTTCTCTAGAAGTAAGTCAAAAACCCTGAGGGGGTTGGGACTGTTGAAGTGTAGCAGCCCCTACAGGTTTTGTTCTGGCCTGTTTAGCTTGCTGACGTTTAGGAGCAAAGCGAACTTGAGAAGATGACTGGCCAGCATTGGTACCAAATCTAGTCTTTTTATAGAAAGATTTCTTAAAAGACTTCTTTTTGGCAGGGAGAGAAGTAGACTTGGAGAGTCTATCCAAAGCAGCATTCTCTGCATCCATTTGAATGGCTTTGACTTGCCACTCTTTGCCAAACAGATTTTCACCTGTACAAGGCAAATTGCCTAGGCCATCTTGCACCCAGGATTCCAGGTCAGAGGACTGGAGCCAAGCAATTCGACGAGCAGCTATAGCTATGCCAGATGCTCTGCTAGCACCTTCAAAGGAGTCAAAGGCAGCCCTATTGGAGAACTTTGACACATCTTGGATATGCTTTAAAAGAAGCAGGAACTCCTCTTTTCTATCCTCTTGAATAAAGGGGAGAAAATCTTGTACTTTAAGAGCAAGCTCCTTTAGAAACATGCCCATATAGAGGCTGTATGAGTTGATTCTGGCAATAAGCATACTAGCCTGAAAGATTTTCCTGCCAAAAGCATCCAAAGTCCTACATTCTCTTCCTGGAGGGGTAGAAGAGTGCCTTTTGGTACTCTTTATCTTTTTCAGAGCAGACTTCACCACGATGGAATGGTGAGGAAGCTGAGTTTTTTGAAAACCAGGAGAAGGAGGGACCCGATACATGGTGTCCAACCGACGAGAATGTGGAGATAGGGTAAGAGGAGCCTCCCATAAATCCATCATGTGTTCTTGGAGAATATTATGAATGGGTAAGGTGACTGCCTCTTTGGGGACCTTAGAGTATCTTAAAATGTCTAATTTTTGTGCTCTAGGTTCTTTTTCAGAGGATACTGTAATAGAGTGTCCTTTGGCAACTTCAAGAATGAAGTCCTGAAAGGACAAGTCCTCTGGAGGAGACATTCTTCTCTTTGGGGAAGAGGGCTCCTCAGGAAGAATAAGGGATGCTTCATCAGAATCATCTGAGGTATCGGCATCCTCAGAAGACTCGAAGTATCGCCTATTTGCTTCCAGAGACCGATACGGGTACCGACCGGTATCGACATCGGGCGTACCGGGAACCGGGTCGGTATCGAGAAAATCTCCGGAACCGGCTTTCTACTAGAAGTAGATGCTCTGGGTACCGGTATTGGTCGTGGTACCGGAACCGGGGTCGGAACCAACGGTTGCGGTACCGAGGGCGTTGCAACATTAATGAAAGCCATTATGGCCTGCTGCATGGATTGTACAGTAGTACCCATAGACGCCACAACTGCCTGGATGTCGGTACCGGTCTGAGCCGGTACCCCAGAGCAGTCTAACAGGTGATCGGTCGAGGCCGTGCCATCGATGTCAACCTGTAACCCCATAGGAGGAGCTTTGGAAGCCGGAGCTTCCCGCCGGGCTTGTTTGGCTGGGGCAGGTCCTCAGGGTCGAACCCAAGGGCCTCTCGCTGCTTAGAGGGAGATTTGCCCTTTGAGGACCTGCCTGAAGTATGTTTGGTTACCTGAGATCCATCCGGAGAGGAAGACCTGGAGGATGCTGATGCTGGATTATCTGTAGAAAACAGCACATGAAATTTAGCTGCTCGGTTCTGTAAGCCACGTTTGGACATCAGAGAGCAGGAAGGACAATCTGATATAGAGTGGTCAGGTCCCAAACATTTAAGACACCATTCATGGGTGTCTGTGACTGAAATAGTACCAGAACACTTGGTGCATTTTTTAAAACCAGAGGTTGGCTTCTCCATGAGGGAGAATTTGTGAAGGCCTGTAGGCCCCACAAACAAACACACCAAGTGAAGAGAAAATAAAATAATAATATATATATTTTTTTAAAATAAAAGAAAAAAGACCGGCGGTACCGGTTCGGAACACGACCTGCTGGCTCCGCGGAAAAAGAGAAACTGAGGAGAGTTGGTCAGGAAGGCGGGAAGGCAGCGCGCATGCACTGTGGGAAGCCCCAAAAGCTTTCCTTCTGGGAAGCTGGGGAGCTTTCCCGCGCAGGCTCCGTCGGTACCGAAGTACCCATATGTGAGGACTCATTCCTGCTTGTTCCTGGAGATAAGTGGTTACTCAACAAATAAACAAGCATTAAAAAACATGGGAGAGCACATGATTATGAGCAACTAGGAGATTCCCTCCTGCAAGGGGCCTTTTAAATAAAATATACTGAATTAGGTTGTTGTCGCAGGGCCTGAATTGGTTAACACTGGTGGAGCACTCCAGAGGCCAGTATTTATTGAAGGAGGCAGCAGGAAGTGCAATATGCTCCTAAAACCATCCCATCGTAAGGGGACGCAAGAGGCCTGTTGAAACAAAGATGGTCTATACCAGGGGTCTCAAACTCAAATTGCTTTGAGGGCCAAATGAGGACTTGTAAAATAACCCGGGGGCCGCATGAGACGTGGGACCTCATTTGCATAAGGGACCTCATTTGCATAAATATTTGCATAAATATTTGCATAATGCTACCATACCCCAGAGGTACTCAAATTCAGTCCTGGAGGGCCGCAAACCAGTCAGGTTTTTGGGATATCCCTAATGAATATGCATGAGATAGATTCAAATACAATGGAGGCAGTGCATGCAAATATATCTCATGCATATTCATTAGGGATATCCCGAAAACCTGACTGGTTTGCGGCCCTCCAGGACTGGATTTGAGTACCTCTGCCATACCCTAACTTTTAGTAAACATGCCTCTTAATGAGTGCATGAATAAAGAAAGACTAAAAGATTTCTACATTACTATAATCCAGTGCCAACCGCCAGGCACATTAGGAACTACTACAAACAAACACTGCCCATTTAGAACCCATAGCAAACCCGCCATATCCTAACAGCACTACCAGGACTCACAAAGCACCAGACCCTACCTATCAAAAGGCAACACTGCAAATATTAAATCAATACATTTCAGAGAATAACAATACATGACCTACTGGGACAGAGAACAAGTAGCAATGTCAAATAGGAATTACATAAACAGAATACCTCAGCTCAGTTACACATGCAGAATACACCATCACCAAACAAGGAATCAAAATTTAAAAACAAGACAATTAAACTGGGACCCCCAAAAGCCAAACTTGGAATGTACAACAACACTGTAGAAATAAAACTATAAATTAATTTCCTCTTGTACTAAACAAAGCGCAGACGTTATTGATGCACATTTCCCAGAACTGACATATTCCAGTTAATAAATTCAAAATAAAGATATTTTTCTACCTTTTGTGCATTTTTTTTCAGTTGCAATTGTTCCAGCCACTTTCTTCTGGTTTCTTCGTGCCTTCTGCTAACTCTCCATCGTCTGCTGTCCATTTGTCCTTTCTTCTCTCTTCTAGCTTTTTCCATTCTCCCTCTACATCTGCTTTAACATATTAATCTTTCTCCTTTTGCTCTTTCCTCATTCCTATTTCATCCACTCAAATTTTACCCCTCCATCCTCAATCCCCACTTACTCTCCCAATACCTGGCCAATTGTAGATTTGTCTTCCCTCCCACACAAAATATTTTCCCCTCTCCATTTCACTCTCCCAGCTCCATCCCATTCTAATCCTCCCCCAACATCAGCTCCCTTCTAGTTCCAGTCCCACACAGCACCCCCTCCCTTCTAGTCACTGCATCAGCCCATTTTCAGTCCTAGCCCCCCATCAGCCCATTTCCAATCGTAGCTCCCCCCCATCAGCCCATTTCCAGTGCTAGCTCCCTCCCCTTACAGCCCATTTCCATTCCAAGCCCCCCTCCCCATCAGCCATTTGCAGTTCAAGCCCCCTTCCACTCAGCCCATTTCCAGTCCTAGCAGAGCCCCCAGCCCATTATCAGTCCTAGTCCCCCCCATAGCCCATTACCAGTCCTAACCCCCCATAGCCCACTTCCAGTCTTACCCCTCATAGCCCATTACCAGTCCTATCCCCGCCCCATCACCTCATTTTCAGTGTTACCCCCTCATAGGCCATTACCAGTCCTAAACACCCCCATCACCCCATTTTCAGTGTTACCCCCATAACCCCATTTTCAGTGTTACCCCCTCATAGGCCATTACCAGTCCTAAACCCCCCATCACCCCATTTTCAGTGTTACCCCCATCACCCCATTTTCAGTTACCCCCTCATAGGCCATTACCAGTCCTAACCCCCCCATCACCCCATTTTCAGTGTTACCCCCATCACCCCTTTTTCAGTTACCCCCATCATAAGCAATTACCTGTCCTAGCCCCCCCCCATAGCCCATTACCAGTCCTAACCCCCCTCCCACCATCAGCCAAGGTAGATTTTAAAAAAATGTATATTTGCTGCTGCTGCCGCAGTATTAAGCATCCCGCGGGCCCCTCTGCCTGACAGAGTCCTCTCCTCCCTGCAGCATCAGCTCCAAAAGCGACGGCTTTCAGAGCCGCGAAGAGAGAGAGTTTCTCTCGCGCGGTTCTGAAGACTCTCTCGCTGCTCTTCAGAACCACGCGAGAGAAACTCTCTCTCTTCGTGGCTCTGAAAGCCGCCGCTTTTGGAGCTGATACTGCAGGGAGGAGAGGACTCTGCCAGGCAGAGGGGCCCGCGGGACGCTTAATACTGCGGCGGCGGCGGCAAGTTTGGAATTTTTTTTTTTTTTACACACCGGTAAGTGCTTCGCGGGCCGCACAAGATGCTCTCGCGGGCCGTGTGTTTGAGACCCCTGGTCTATACTAATCTCAAAACCCTTCACTCTAATCTATAAAGTATTCCCCACTCATTGAGTGAATCTTCGAGTGACTGACACCTTTAACAATTACTATTTTTTTGTTGGAAGTTTTTGCCTTGAGAGATTGCTCCCTCCTGAAGCGTAACTTCCCTTTTAATCAATTATGTGGTAACCTAACCACCGTGTAAAATATTGTGAAATAACCGCATTTAAACATTAATGCCATATCACAATAACCCATATGATCTGCAGATTTGGGTTATTGTGATATGGCATTAATGTTTAAATGCGGTTATTTCACAATATTTTACACGGTGGTTAGGTTACCACATAATTGATTAAAAGGGAAGTTACGCTTCAGGAGGGAGCAATCTCTCAAGGCAAAAACTTCCGACAAAAAAATAGTTATTGTTAAAGATGTCAGTCACTTTATTTATTTATTATTTATTTATTTTATTTATTTAACACTCATTTTTATACCGCATCTTCCAGAGATCAGTTGCGGTGTACAAATAACAACAATTAACAAAGCGAAGTTTGTTTTACATAGAACATCTTAAAATAACATAGAACATGGAACATCTTAAAATATGATAAATTAATCAAAGTTAAGTCAAGGAAACTAAACAGTGAATTTAAACTGGAACCATGTTAAAACAATTAACTAACAAAATGTAGTGTGTATATACATAAGATAGTACATAACAGATGTAACTATATACATGAGGGGGTATTAGGGCGTAAGAGATTGGATCGTCATTTTGTTTGAGTTATGTGTGTTGTCCATTTAGGTGGGAAGTTTGTGCTTGAAGATTCACTCAATGAGTGGCGAAACAAAGATGGTGGCAGGCAAGAATGAGCCAGCCTCAGTATGACAGAGGAGGCAATTGCAGATATTTCACATATGAAAACAGACAGATGTGCCATTAATCCAGAACAAGGGACCACAAATTAGGAAAAAACTTGAAATGGAAATATCCCAAAAAGCTACACTCCATGAGCAGTATAATACTGGAAAAAAACCCCACAAATGAATTTGCTCCCATGCTGTGCAACAATAGAAGAGATGCAGATTTGCCAAGCTGCCACATTCCAGTCATTATTTAAATTTTTTTCGAAACTTTGTTCTGTGGGTATTTTATTTTTCTACTTTTATCAGTCTCAGTCTCTTTCCACTGATGTTGATCTGCTAACTTCTCCCTTTTTTATTTTTCTGGTCTGTCTTCAGTACCCCTCCCCAGCAGTGTAGTCTACAGGGAAAAGAAAAAGCAGCACCGAGTGGTTATATTGCACTGCTGGGGGACAGTTTCAAAAAGGGAGGAGGGGGTGTTTAAATTTCTGTCATGGTCCCAAGAAACTAGGCTGGTTTTGGCTGCAGGAGACAATTTGGTGCTGGGGGACTGGGAGGATCCTTTAGTCTCATCTTTTACTATTTATGCTGGGAAGCAAGATTTGCAGTGTTTGTGGCAATCACCATGTTAGTTTTTTTTTTTACCAGTTCATGCTGCCCTGCCTGTAATGGGAATCAGGCAGAGTTGTCAGACCTCACTTGGGGGGAAAGACTGTGAATCTGAAGTGGTCAGCACATGGGGGGGTCCTTGATGAACACATTCATGTTGGTGGGAACATCAGCCATATTGAAAGTGAGCCACATGCTTCCAAACAGATATGAGGGACAAGTAAGTATTCCCAACACTCAAAGGAGCCAGGATGTACAGCTTCCTTCTAATTTGATGTCTGGTCTCGGGGGGGGGGGGGGGGGACAGTTTTTTTCAAAGAGTTCTCTGACTGTTTGCAAAAAGCTCTGTCTGACTTGCTGCCTTCCCAAGACTCAAGCTTTGGGGCTGAGGGTGCAGCCGCCTCACCTGAAAGAACGCATAGGAGCACCAAGCACCCCAAATCCAAGGGGGAACTAGTGTGGGACAGCAAGGGTTTTAGCTTGCCCTCCTATGATGATTGGTAACTGGAGAATGAAGGCGGCTGAATTATGCAGGTAGTATTGCTGAGGGAGGGGGATAATTAGCTTGGGGTTTTATAGAGAGAGGAACTCGCTTCCATCTAATTAGGTAACTTCTGACCTGAGACTGTGGTGGAAGATGTGGGGCTGGGGGAATCTATTTTGAAGGGTCTCTGTGAGCCCTTCTAAACCCTTTCACTTCCATCTAGCACGATGGTGCTGTCTGAGTGGGACACTCTTGAATTGGTGTTAAGGGGTAGCCTGCTTCTAGCCAAGCTCTATCCCCTCTGGCAAAGGGAGTTGGAGCAGTTGTTCTGTTTATCAAGAGTGGATGCCCTACTGACTACCTCCAATGAGAGAAGTAGTTTAGCCTTAAAGGATGTGCAGGATCGGAAGGTGGAGCTCCTGAAGAAGACAGGCTTCCTTTCTTTGACCCTGAATGTTCAGTCAGCCATTTGTGGAAACTATGTGGTATGTAGCCTTCTCTACTGGATTCAACAGCTTCTAGAGTCCCCACAGGTTATGAGGTTGCAGTTGACCCAGTTTTGCTTCCAACCAGCCCCAAGGATGTAGAACTACCTATAGCTGTTGGAAACAATGGCAGCAGCTCTAGATCTTAGTCCCTGGGTGAGAGCAGATATGTGCTCTCTACAGAAGACACTTCTGTCAAGGTGGCTGCCGCCCACGACCACCACCACCCCCCCCCCAACTTGGCAGAATTACAAGCTTCAACTTCCTCTGATGGCCAGGGTCAAGAAAGAGTTGAACACCATGATGGAGTCATTGCCACCACTGATACAACTCTGTCAGAGCAGCTGGCTCATGGCTATAAGCATCCCGGAAGTTCAAACAATCCAGTTCAATTCCGTTTCCAGAGCCTACTTCAGGGGAGAGCTATTTGCATGATGTTCAACAGATGTTACATCAGTGGTCAAGGTGAACAGACGGGCACAACAGTTGCAAAAGACATGGTGCTGCTTTGAAAATGGGTGGAATCTCATCTTCTGGCTTTGTCACAGTGGAGATTACCAATGTGGCAAGCATTCAAACAGATTTTTTTAGGCCATCAGGAGAGTGGTTTTTAAGTTGTCAGGTATTTTGATTGCTGGCGAGCAATGGGATCCGCCAATTTTCAATCTCTTAGCAACCCAGAAGACCCAGGGAGCATTTTTGCAACAGAAGGAAGGAGCCTGCAGCAGCAGGCATTGATGTCCTTGTTCTGCCTTGGCCAGAAGGGTCTACTGTAAGATTTCCTCCTTGATTGCTTGAAGAACAAATTATCTCCAGGAACAAGCAGGAATGCAGTCGTCACATATGGGTGACATCCCCCAACAGAGCCCGCACAGGAACACTCCCCAGCATCCAATAAGAAGCATTTGGGAGTATCCCTCAGCACAAGTGTGCATGCCTTTCCAGTGATTCTCCTCAGTCTTAGGGGCTTGTTTACAAAGCCGCAGTAGTGGTTTCCGATCATTATTGGAGCCGCGGCCCCATTGATTTCAATTTGTGTTTCAATGGGGCCACGGCTCCAATAACGATCAGAAACCGCTACCACGGC
The DNA here is from genome assembly GCA_033557465.1 of Ichthyophis bannanicus. Taxonomy (NCBI): domain Eukaryota; kingdom Metazoa; phylum Chordata; class Amphibia; order Gymnophiona; family Ichthyophiidae; genus Ichthyophis; species Ichthyophis bannanicus. The sequence goes on from CM066031.1 coordinate 628,227,350, forward strand.
ATTGTAAACAAGCCCCTTAACTTTTTTGTAGAGCCCTAGAGATGCTTGTCTTGTCACTGCAGTTAAAACATTTTTTTTCTTTTTTACCTTCCCATCGATGCCAGTGCCCTTTCTGGCACTTCCACTAACTTTTATTTTCTCTTTTTACCTAGGGGTTGCTGCAGGGCTTTTTAATTGGTAAAGCCGCCATCGAGTCTTTTGATTTGGCAAAAGCTGTCTTGCCTGACATGGAAAAGCCAGCCAGCGGTTTCAAAAAATGTACTAATTGCAACTGCACTAGTTCAGCCACCAACAAGCACAATCAGTGCTCACAGTGCTTGGGGCCTGACCATAACCTGGACTCTTGTACTTTGTGTCGTTAAATGACAAGGAAAGGGTTAAAAAAAAAACAGGAAAAGCAACGCAAGAGTCTTTTTGGATCTGACTCAGCTCTCTCTTTGACACCCTTTTGGGGCTCCTGTACGTCGCACAGTTCCCACACTCCCTCAAAACCAAGAGGCTGTGGTAAGAAACAGTCAACCACTGACACCGCATTGACATTTCAGCCTTCGACATTGAGGATCAATGTCGATTCCTGGGATCACTCCATTGGATATCAACCCTGGATCTCCCCTCAGCAGGACTCAGATCCTGAGAACCGAGGACAGCCAACTAAACAGCCCCAGAAGGAGGAGTCCACCTCCAAAGCAAAAGAGGGGCTCCAGAGTGCTATTAAGGCTTCAACTGGAGAGCCTTCAATTCCATGGTCTGGGATGGTGGTCTAGAGTTCTGCACTGGAATTCACCCAGACATCCTCCATCTCCCTCAGGCAGTACATACTGACCACCGAGAAGAGTTTGGCTGCACTCCTGGCGGCATCCATGCCAGTGGCATCAAGGCTCTAGGGAGGCGGGTATTTAAAAGCCTTTGGCAGCCCAGGTCTCGATGCCAAGCCTGGAACCGCTGTCATCAGGACCCTTGGAGTCCAGACTGAGCCTGGAACTGCCAGTCTCATCGGCTTCAGAAGGAACAGACATCGACCTTCTACGGTTCCGATGCCTCAGGGGATTGGCATCAAGACCGTCCATCAACAGAAGATCAGCAGCAGAGACACAATGGTGATCACGATTTTGACTTCCTTTCCAATTCCGATGCCTGGGAATCGGAGGCAGAGTCCCCTGCCTCACAGATGCACCATGATGTGTTGCCGATCCCCACCAGAGGACATGTCCTTCCAGGACTTTATCTGGGACATAGCCAAGGCTCTCTTGATCTCAGTGGGCACTGAGGCAGGACCGAGAACTGGAGATATTACAGTATCCCTCAACCCCTAAGAAGGCTGCCACTCTTCCAATCTGTTGTATTTTACAGAACCTCATGTTTTGGATGGGGGAGACCCCTCTCTTGGTTCTCTCGGTCAGTAAAAGGCTGGACACTATGCACAGGGTTCTGATTCCCCGTGCTTCCAGAAACCTCAACTCCCTCACCATTCTATGGTTTTCGAGTCAGCCAAGTGCTGGCTCAAGAGTACTAAGAACCACTCTTTGGTCCCCCCAGGGAGGGAATCACGACCCTTGATGTCTTTGGCCACCAATGCTTCCAGGCATCAATGTTGGCTTCCCATATTAATTCTTATATGCTTTATATGGGCATATTCATCAGAGAAATTGTAAAGGATCTTGATGAGTTCTCTGATGTAATTCCTTTAAAAAAGCAGGATGCCTACCGGGTCTTGGTCAAGAGTGCAAAGGAGGAGCGTGACTCTTGCAGGTGTAGAGGGGAACAAACGAAGCAAGAGGAAAGAGCAGGTTTGGAACAGACTGCTTTATGGAAGATGGTCCCTACGCGTTTCGGCTTGCGCCTTCTTCGGGGGACATACAGCTACCATAGGGTTGAATAAATAATGTTAAAATCAAAAAAATGGGTATACAACGTGTAAAATAAATAATTGTACTACATTTAAAAACAGATAAAGGAATCTAATATGTAAATTATGACGAATATAAGTAAAAAACATGTATCTAAACTGATAATATATATATAGAATTGCATATAAATCAAAAAAGACTATCCAGAGGACAAAACAAACAATTGATCATATTGATAAAATTATTGATAAAATTATAGTTAAAATCAAAAAATGAAAATAATAAGATTAAGTATAACTGTACAAACAAGGGCCGAGACAAAGACAAACAATTTTTATAGCTATTATATAGTGCTACAACCTGTTTGCTCTTTGGTGACAAGCTCATCAGATACGGCACTACCAACACATAGTGTTTTCACCAAACTGTCTTTATGAGACACTCCATTGTATACAACATTGGTAGGTTTCTTTCTCAATTTACACCTTTTTATGATCTTTTGGATTTGTTTTATTCTTATTTATTATGAATATATTCATAGCTGTACAGTCTTTTAGGTTATTGAATTATGTTTTTGGAATCAATCTGTTTACTAATTATTAATATTTTAATTCATATTTTAATTTTTTAATTGTTTGTCTTTGTCTCGGCCCTTGTTTGTACAGTTATACTTAATCTTATTATTTTCATTTTTTGATTTTAACTATAATTTTATCAATAATTTTATCAATATGATCAATTGTTTGTTTTGTCCTCTGGATAGTCTTTTTTGATTTATATGCAATTCTATATATATATTATCAGTTTAGATACATGTTTTTTACTTATATTCGTCATAATTTACATATTATTAGATTCCTTTATCTGTTTTTAAATGTAGTACAATTATTTATTTTACACGTTGTATACCCATTTTTTTGATTTTAACATTATTTATTCAACCCTATGGTAGCTGTATGTCCCCCGAAGAAGGCGCAAGCCGAAACGCGTAGGGACCATCTTCAATAAAGCAGTCTGTTCCAAACCTGCTCTTTCCTCTTACCGGGTCTTGGTCAAGCATGGTCAGAACTGTTCTAAATTCATCACCAGAGCAGCTTTTAACTCTTTTGAGTCTACCAGCAGAGCTGCAGCAGTGGGCATTGGAGCCAGAAGACTAGCTTGCTTGCAGTCTTCAGAGCTTGAACAGTGGGTCCAAGACAAGCTAGCAGACTTCCCCATCGAGGTAAAAAACTCTTTGGTAAGGGCTGGAGGGAGAAGGCTGGTGAAATCAAGACAGATAACCTTACCATGAAGCGTCTCTCTCATATAATAGCCAATCCTTCCAGGAAGAAGGCCTCCATAAAAAAAAAATCCCTTCTATCCTAGAAAGAAGAAATATTACTCCTCTTATCTGGCTTATCCGTCCTACCATGCTCACCAAGGTCAGCAGAAGTATCAGGCTCCTCACCGACCCAAGAGGCCTAAACTTCCTAAGCCACAACCAGCTCTGCAGCCCCAATCGGGGCCTAGCTTCCTGACTGCTTCCTGGAGAAAATTGCCACTCTTCCTCTGAAGGACCCCCAGCCTTCTCACATTGCAGGCAGGCTGGTCCATTTCGCCCACAGGTGGCCCCTCATAACATCAGAACCCTGGGCTCTATAGGTCATCCTCAAAAGTTACCTGCTCCCTTCTTTCCAGGGCAGTATACTCTAGAACCTCTTTATCAGGCTCTGTTACAGCAGGAAATTACCATCCTTCCATAAGATGCAATAGAACTTGTTCCCTATGCACAGGAAAGGTTAGGGTATTACTCCTGGCATTTCCTTATTCCCAAGAAATCAGGGGGGTTCCATCCCATCCTAGACCTCCGGAACCTCAACAAGTTTCTAGTATGAGAAAAGTTCAAGATGGTTTCTCTAGGAAGCCTGCTGCCCTACCTTCAGAGGGACGATTGGCTCTGTCTGTGAATCTAAAAGATGCATACATGCACATCTTCATTCACCCATCTCACAGGCAGTACCTTTGCTTCATGTTAGACAGCAGGCACAACCAATACAGAGTCCTGCCCTTCACCCTAAGGGTCTTCACGAAATGTCTAGTGGTAGTCAACGGCCTATCTCTGCACCCTAGGCATCTTTGTCTTCCCCTGCTTAGACGACGGGCTCATCAGGAGTGAGTTTCCACAGATGGTGCATCTGTTTGTTTAATGCACAGTCACAGTTCTCGAACATCTCAGATTTGTCAAACTTCCCAAAGTTGCACTTTCTCCCACTCAGAAACTGGAATTTGTAGGTGCTGTTCTCGACACGACTCAGTCTCGAGCTTTGCTGCCCAAGGACCTCCTCAAATGCCTAATAGAAATGGCTGGCATCATTCAGTGCAGTCGTCACACTACAGCATGAGGCATACTTCATCTCCTTGGTCACATGGCCTCCACAGTTCATATTGTCCCCTACGCTCATCTTCCTTTGGCCCAAGTGCAGTGGAGCCTCTCCTTCCAATGGAAACAAGCGAAGGGCCATCTGCGAAACAGAGTGGTAGTCACTTCTCTTCTGACGGACTCCTTTCAGTTGTGGCTCTCTCCTCAAAACCTTGTAGGGTTACCTTTTTGGATGCCTCCACCTTAATGGACCATCAGCACTGATGTGTCCAAACAGGGCTAGGTAGCTCATCTGGATGGCCTGGGCACACAGGGCCTATGGTCTCCAGGAAGCCTCCCATCAGATCAACTTCCTGAAATTGAGAGTGATAGCCAATGCCCTTCGGGTGTTTCGCCATCAGTTATCACATCAATCAATCCTGGTTCAGACAGACAACCAGGTTGCTATGTTTTATGTCAACAAGCAAGGAGGCATGGGCTCTCAACTCCGCTGCAAGAAAGCGGTCCGCCTTTGGACCTTTGCCCTGGCTCATGGAATGGTTCTCAGAGCCTTTTACGTGCCAGGCGAGCAGAATGTTCTCGCAGACAGTCTGTTAGGTCCTCCGACTTCACAAGTGGACGCTTCATCAAAGAACAGTCTATCGCATCTTTCGTCTCTGGGGAATCCCGCAGATTGACCTGTTTGCCATCCCGCTCAACGCACAGGTCCCTTGCCTCTGCTTCAGAGTGCCGTCTCCACAACATCAAGCTACAGATGTTTTCCTCCTTCAACGGGGAATAGGTCTATTATACACTTACCCACCCATTCCGCTAATAGCCAAGGCGCAATTCAAGTTGCAGGCCAACAGAGGCACCATGATCCTGGTAGCCTCATTCTGGTCCTGACAGCCATGGTTTCCACTACTTCTTCATCTAGCTCAGCATCAGCCTCTGTTTGAGATGTACACCAGACCTGATCTCGCAGGATCAGGGGATGCTGCTCCATCCCAATATCCGTACGCGCCACCTGACGGCTTGGCTGCTGAGAGGGTAGTCCTTTCCAACCTCATTTTTATGGACAGCATAATGGCCATCCTTCTGGCATTCCAGGACTCCACGCGACACACGTATGCTTTTAAGTGGCACCGATTTGCGGTTTGGTGCACTCAGCACATCCTCAACCCCTTCAATTGTACGGTGGAGTCTCTCCTGCTGTACCTGCTCCACCTTTCTTCTCCAGGTCTCAAGACTAATTCCATTGGTGTCCACCTCCACCAGCGGAAGATTGATGGAAAACCCGTTTTCACACATCCATTAGTAGCCCGCTTCATGCGCAGTTTCCTCCTGACTAAGCCACTGATCCAGCCCCCTGGGACTCAATGTGGTTCTTTCCCAGCTGCTCAAGCCTCCCTGTGAGCCTTTGGGCACTACCTCCTTCAAGTTTTTTTTTACTTGGATAGCTTCCTTCCTAGTTGTGCTCACCTCGGCTTGCTGGGACAGCAAACTGCACATGCGCCTTATACATGTTTTCATCTTGACTAGTCCTATGAATGCATCTGTGTTTTATTCCAAAGGCTGTATCTCCTTTCCATCTCAAACAGTTGGTAATTCTTCCAACCTTTTTTTTTCCAAGCCACATGCATCTCAAGCTAAGGCAGCACTTCTTATCCTAGACTGTAAATGGGCTTTAGCATATTACCTTGACAGAACAAAGGCATATCGAAAATCCTCACAGTTATTCATCTCTTTTGACCCTAGTCACCTTGGTCTCCCCATGACCAAACACACTCTCTCTCTTTGGATAGCAGACTACATTTCCTTTACATATGCTCAGGTGGGTCTGACATTGGAGAGTCATGTAACTGCTCACAATGTTCAGGCCATGGCCACATCTGTAGACAACTTATGCTGTCTCCATAGTGGAGATCTGCCATGCTGCCACATGATCCTTGATTCATACCTTTGCAGCCCATTACTGTCTGGACATGGACTCTTGTAAGGACAGTGACTTTGGCCAAGCTGTACTTCTTTGGGACTTAGCTACACCTCCTTCCCTCTGTCCATCCAGGCTACCGTCAATGCCATCTTGAGGAGGGAGGGGGTGTGCTGGGGACTGTAGAGTCTACTAGATCCCCCAGACTCCCCATGTTCAATGTTTTCTTCCTGTTTGTAATAGGCCCTGCTCCTTGCCATTTCCAGATAGCCTGGACCTAGTGAGTCCCATATGTGAAGACTGCATTCCTGTTTGTTTCTAGAGATAGTGTAGTTCTTGTAACAGGTGATCTCTAGGAACAGCAGGAATAAGTCTTCACAACCTGTCCTCTTCCCCAAGGAATTGTAGTTTTTTTTTTTTTCCCTTTTTCTCAGCTATCCTCACTGGGAAGGCGGGAATGCTTGCATGCATTTGCAGAGGGATGCTCCCAAACACTTCTTAATGGATAGTAGGAATTCTTACGCATGGGCTCCATCAGGGGACATCACCCATATATGAAGAATGATTCCTGCTGTTCCCATAGATCACCTGTTACAGGTGAGGAACTACGTTTTGTGTAGGATTATGACCCATCTGTGGTAGGTGCTGCCGACGACTCTGGATTGGCCCAGACCTTGGTATGTGGATTTGATGGATTTTTGATAGGCAGCTTCTGAAGTTTCAGCTCCAACAGGGCCCACTCATGATGGAAAATCTGGTTCCCTTCTTATTTATGGCCTGGCCCTTGAAAGGCAAGGGTTAATGTATAAGAGATATTCTTCCACTGTGATTGACATTCTTTTGAAAGTCCGTGGCACCTCTACTTCCCTTGTTTATATTCAAGAATGATGTGTGTGTTTGTTTGGTTTTTTTTTTTTTTAATTTATGGCTTTACAAGCATGCTTACAAAAGTAAATACAAAGAAAAAGAAAAAGAAAAAATAAAGGCATATTAATCAAAAATAAGAAAACCTACAAATCAATTTTATCCCACATCACGGTGAGCATAGGAAAACATAGAACTGGGGAACACTCCCACAAAAAGGAAATAAGGAAAACAATTCCAAACTTGCTGCTCTAATACATTAATCCTACTATCCATATACTAATCCCCTGAACCAACCCTGCTCACCTTACTCAGCAGAAAAGTCTCCAACTGTCCAAAATTCAGAAAAACATATAAAGTACCCTGAAACATAATTAACCCTTTCACATCCAAATAATTGTTTTGTAACTGAAATTTTTTTTGTTTTTTTTATTAAGATTTGAGCTAAATGATGAGAATATAAAGTATTTTTGAAAAAAGTGTATTTCTAAGAAACAATATTTACTGTTGCCATATGGCAACTACAGTCCTGAATGGCTGAAAATTAAAAACAGTCTTGGAATCAGTTTCATTTACTGCTGGGTGTGATAGTTTAACAGTTTTTCTTTTTCAGATGTCAAGCACAGATACACATCATATTTCACACACAGTGTGTGGATTTTTTAGAAATATAGAATCTGGGGGAAAATTTGAAGGTTGCCATATGGAAACAACAGCCATGAAAGGGTTAAACGCTCAGGAATAACACAGAAAAAAGGAAGCTCCCAGAGCCACAACCCTGCGTTTCAGAGCTAGAAAGGCTCTTCTTAGCTGTGTGGCTCTGGAAACAGTTGAACTTTAGCACCACAAAACATTTTTTCTTAATATTTAAAAATCACTTTAAAAATAAATATTTTATCGTGATCACTCAAGTAGCTCTGGTGGAAATACTGTCCTGTGTGTCCTTAAGAAACTTAGTTAAACTGAGATCAGGCTGAGATTATAACGCATTAGCATCTGCTATTGAATCACTATTAGACAAAAGCAAAATTTCCTTAGAGTATTTGCATAATAACACATCCACTGAAAGCAACCTATGACAGGGAAGATTTAACAAGCGAACATTTTTTGCCCTCATGTTCTCAAAGGATTCTAACTTATAATGCATCACAATACTGTCCTTAACAGTGGAGATATTTACTGCCTGTAACTGTAAGGCAAAGTATTGGGTCTCACACCTAACTGAACTAGCTAAAGAATCCATATGTTCCTCCATGGCCCCCAGCCTACCCACAGTCTCCTGTGAGAATTGGCAAAGCTGTGGGACAGTAGACATAGGAGACTTCTCTATCCACGTTACTGCTCTCCAAACATCGGCCAAGGAAACCTGAGACTTCCCCTTTCCCCCTCCTTCGACAACAGGAGGAGACAAAGTAACTGGCTTACAGATGAACCATACCAACTGCAGAGTGCTCTGCTCTAATGGTGCCTCACTATATAGTGACTCTACCCGTGTCCACCTAATCAGGGCGCAGAGGTGGGGTACGGGTCCAGTGAGCTTAAAGAAGCTCCCGTAAGAGATGGAGCCTGTGCAACAGTACCTGGTAAAAACACGATTATCTCTTTAGGTTGAAGATGTTTATCCATCGGGCCTTGCACTGTTCCAGCAGCTGGAAACTTCTTCTTACGTTTCCCCATAAATGGGGCTGAATATAATGGGACACTTGCACCTTAGCACTCAACGTGCTCCCAAGGGGCATTACGTGCCCCTTTGGGCGCACCTTACCAGGGACCTGAATTTAAATGGTCTGCAGCTGATGTTCACAGACGTCCATTGTTGTATCTGTTCCTCTCAACATGCAGGCAGGTAGGGAAAGCTCTCACAGAGCACTCTGTAACAGACCTGGTTTTAAATGGTCTGCAGCTGAGACACGTGACATAGTAGGCTAGAGAAGACACGATCTCTCTGGCTCCAGGGTCTTCCTTCCCTCTAACGCATATTGTCAAAATCTGGTGAGACACAGACTGCCTGGAGAATACAAGAGATGACGGAGACCACCATGAAGCAGCTGAGGACGTTCAAGTAGTAGCTGTAGTATGGCTGCAAAAGCCCCACACAGGGAGGTCTGCCTAATGGAAGCAAAGATGGCAGATGGACAATCCATGAGCCCATTGATCAATGGTAGAAGAAGTGACCTGGGCTGTAGTGCATGCCCTAGAGGAGAGACTAAGTGGGCTGGCATCGAAAATGACAACAGTGGTGCAGTCAACGTCCGAATTCATCGGTTGACTAGAGCAGGCAGTACAGTAAGTCGGAGCCTTGGAAGATGAGCGGGATAAAGTACAGGACCACCCTAAATGCCTGGAGGACCAGATGCAACACCAAGCCGATAAAATAGATGATATGCGAAATCGGCAGTGCCGAAAGAACTTAAGGTTCAATGGAATAGATGAAAAGGTTATGGAAAAAACTCCAGGGATACCTGGAAACGTGGATACCACTGAATCTGCAACTGGAAATAACCATTGAGCAAGTACACCGCTTGGGTCAGCGGTGCCCCTCAGATAACAGGCCACAGGCAGTCATTGCACAGTTTTCTAATTATCATCAAGAAGACTGTGTCTTAAGGGCAGCATGGCTGCAGCAAAGGGAGAAACACGGCACCATTGCCCTGCTCATTTTTCAGGATTATTCTGCAGGGGTTTCGGCATGCTGCCGGGAGTATCGAGAGGTCTACAGCATTTTGGCAAATCACAGAGTACATTTTGTTCTGGCCTACTCGGCACACCTCCACCTACAGCATGGGGGGAAAACAGGTGGTTTCCCACCCCAGAGGAGGCCATGGTATTTCGCCAAAGGCATTGGCCAGCGACGGACTCAATAGCACAATGACTGTGTTAAGCAGACTATATATTCTATCCAATCTGTTGGAAATCATGCAGGGCTGAAAGCAGAGGGGTTTGCCTGGACTTGACAACATCAGATATTACTGATGTTCAGGGAGGTCTTCACTTACATTTATACTTTATTTCAGTTTATCTCATTTACTTTCTGTTAAATAATTCATCTCATTCATTTAAGTCACTTATTGAGTTCATTTAATTATGGTTTCATTTAGCTCATCTCTTGCACTTATTTTGCTTATTTCATTCATTTAGCGTAGTTACTCACCTTGTCAGACGGCTGCCTGGGTGAGAATCTTCACACTCTTGGCAAGTGCATATTTCTATATGATTTGCAAGGTATTGTGGGCAATGTAGTTCATTCACACCAGACACAGCTGCTGACAATAATTTAGTTGTGCTCTTGGGTAAAGCCAATAAGATATTTATTTATGGGGTTATTTGTCCCAACACAGATATGCTTGGTAGCACATAAATTAGGTAACTTGCTTTCAGTGTTAACTTGGAAAAACAAAGTCAAAATCAGGAAAACAACAAATGAAAAGCCACAAAGCAAGAAACAAACTGTTCTTTTTAGATTAACTTCTGATTACTTCCCACACCGATTCAGAAATGATTCTCTCCTAGCTCACAAGCAATTAGGTAAGGCTTAATTGCTAGCAGTCACCAGCTGAAACCCCTTAGCTGGCTTGCCTTCCACTGTGTGGGTCAAATCCTGCTTCAGGAGCTTTTCTGAGTAGATTAAAGAACAAATTTGTATTTCTTTGTGATGGTTGCTGCACTTTATAACAGAAAGTTACCAACGGAGTTTAGATAGAGAGCAGTCCATATAAACAGGATCCTCATCTGCTATTATTCCCCCTTGTTCAACAAGCATGGGTTCAATATCATGGATTGGCACAGATGAATCTCTCAATGGAGCAGTTTCAGGAGAATACTTGTTTCCCTGCTTTCAAGGTTATAGCTAGGGCATAGATCAGTGTTCATACCTGAGCTTCCATTGCTGCTAGAGTTCCTCTCTATATAGCCTGGCCAGTATGTAGTCCAGTTCTTATGTCCAGCCTTCCAATCCAGATCCCTGGATACTGGATCTCTCTTCACATACCTTCTGGCACAGGTCTTAGGGTCCCTTTCACGTGCAGCCGTCTCCCTCACAGGTAGCCTCTGGTGATTCCTAGCTCTGCAGCACCATTCCTCTGGCTTTCCCCAGTCCAATGGTGTTTGCTGGCCCTTGGAATACCTCCCAGTATACGTACTGCTTTGGACTCTTCTAGACCTCTCAAAGGCTTTTCTCTTCCTTCTTCCAAAGGCTCTCTTTCCCTCTCTGTCCGTCTGGTTTGGCTTCTGCTTCTGATGATCCTTCAGATGAAACTGATGATCAAACTCAAGCTGATTCTCAGGATACTGAGGACAATTCTCTGGATATCCAAGGTGATCATGAAGATGGTCATCTGTAGAATAAACTCTACTCTTATTCTGCTTAGATGAGTGCTCCTCCCTAACACAGCGCAGCTGTGCTGAATCAGGCCCTGCCCTTTGAGATGAGTGCTTAGGGATTACCTCATAGCCCTCCTGATTGAACACACGTTTCCCCACTTCAGCTCCTCTAATGGCTGTTGGAAACCTGGTGCATTCTGGGACTGGTAGTCTTTTATGGGAAAATTCTGTTTTCTTATTTCTACCAGAACTGACAGGTTGCTTGTTCAGAGTCACTTCACCTTTTCTATAGCTCCTTCCTGAGCTATGATAAGCTTCCTTATCACAACCTGTAACATGTGTTCTCCGGGGACAGTAGGAATCAGTCCTCACATATGGGTGACGTGGATGCAGACGCAGCCCACGTAGAGCAAAGCTTTTGGGAGTTGCTACCACGCATGCATGGTCCCCTTCCTGCCCAAAGGAGCCATCTTGCTCAGTCAAATGACATAGCTAAAGACGGCAAAAAACAAACAAACACTGAAGACTGCAATTACAAGGGGAGGAGGGAGGGTTGTGAGGACTGATTCCTGCTGGCCCCGGAGAACACCTGTTACAGGTGAGTAACTATGCTTTCTCCAGGAACAAGCAGGAAGTCGGTCCTCGCATACGGGACTCCCCAGCTACAGGCTATCATTAACCTATAGCCCAAAAAAGGCTCCCTCATCGAGAGCCACAATCAAATCCTCTGCATCCAAAGGAATTAGCACTCTGGTAGCCTGAACACAGAAGGGTCAGAGGGCTTGAGTTGCCTAGACCTCAAAAAGGTTACGGAGTACAGCCTGGCCAAAGGCACTGTCCTGTCGGGACTCCCTATCCAGGCAGTAATGGGCTATGAAGGTATGAATTAAAGACCAGGTGGTAGCCCAGCAGATGTCTGCAAGAGGAACAGTGCACTGCCATGGCCCTGACCTTGTGAGCCATGACACGGCCCTCCAACGGAAGCTTTGCTTCCTCATAGGTCCGGGTAATACAGTCTGCCACCCACGTGGACAGTGTACGCTTTGTCACCGCCTCCTCCAGCTTACTGGGGTCATAGGAAACCAAAAGCTGAGAGGTTTCTGGTGGCCTTGAGTACATTGAATGTAGAAGGATAAGGCCCTCTTACAGTCCAGGGTATGGAGGATCGCCTCAGCCCAACCGGCGTGCGGTCTGAGAAAGAAGGTAGGGAGGACCACCTCCTAGTTGAGGTGGAACGAGGACACCACCCTCAGAAGGAACTTGGGGTGTGTGCAAAGCACCACCCTATTCTTGTAGAACCTGATATAAGGCCTCTCCGCCACAAGGGCCTGAAGCCCACTCACCCTTTGGGCGTGAGTGCGACCAGGAAAACCACCTTCCAGGAGAGATAGTGGAGATGACACGTAGCCATCGGTTAGAAAGGCAGCAGGGTGAGCCGCCCCAAAACTACACTGAGATCCCATTTGGTCGCAGGGGGGGTGGACCAGGGGCTTAGACAGGAGTAAGCCCTTAAGGAACCGGGACACCGTTGGGTGAGCCGAGAGGGGCTTCCCAGCCACCTAATGGTGGTTCGCTGCTAGGGCACTGAGATGCACCCTGACAGAGTTGGATTTGAGCCCCGTTCTGGAGAGGTGGAGAAGATATTGCAACACTGTAACCACCGGGCAAGAAAAGAAGTTGACCCCCCGTGCCACACACCAAAGCGCAAACCTGCACCACTTAAAGGCGTAAGCCCATCTGGCAGACATTCTGTGTGAGGCCAGCAGAACGTCCTCCACGTCCTTTGGAAGTTAGAGCAGAGCTAGTGACACCCTCTCAGCAGCCATGCCATCAGCAAAAGGCAGCTGAGGTTGGGGTGCAGGAGAGAGCACCCCCTCCTGGGAAAGGAGCTGCGGAGCTGTCCCCAAGGGGATGAAGGTCTCCACCGCTAGCTGCAGGAGGAGTGGGAACAATGGTTGCCGAGGCCACCGTGGGGCTATCAGAATGACTGAATCTCTGTCATGAAGAATCTTGAACAGGGTCTTGGCGATCAGAGGTGTCGGGGAAACGCATACAGAAGACCCACCAACCATGAAATTAGAAAAGCATCGGCGGCTACCCTGGCAGGGTGTGGTTGCCTGGAGCAGAAGCGGGGTAACTGGTGATTGTCCGGACTGGCAAACAGGTCCATCACCTGTTCCTCCCAGATCTGGAAAATCCCGCAGACCACTTCTGGGTCCAGCTGCCACTCGTGTGGCTGGAGAAGCCTGCTGAATCTGTTGGGCAGCCAGTTGTCCTGGCTCGGCAGGTACACTGCCCTGAGAATGCCCTGTTGGACTGCGAACGAGCACAAGTCCAGGGCTTTCCGACAGAGGGCGCAGGACCCCGTGCCCCCTTGTTTTTTTCACACAGAACATGGCGACCTGGTTGTCCGTCTGGACCAGGACGGACCTGTGGCTCAGGGACCGCCGGAACACCTTTAGGTTGAGATGGATTGCATGCAGTTCGAACAGGTTGATCTGTTGAGCATTCTTGTCTGGGGACCAAATGCCCTGAGTGCGGTACCCTGGCAATGGGCTCCCCAGCCCAGCAGGGAAGCATCTGTGGTGAGGACTCTTGAGTGGTGAGGGGCCTGAAAAGGCATCCCTGCTTCCAAGTGACGGGGTGAGAGCCACCAGGTCAGAGACTGCGCCAGGTGCCTGGTCACTTTGACTCTGTCCTGGAGATGCCCCGTGGCATGGGACCACTGGTCCCTGAGGCACCACTGCGCAATTCACATGTGGAGGCGGGCATCTGGTGTGACATGGACCATGGAGGCCATGTGCCCGAGGAGGCGCAACAGGTGTTTTGCTGGCACCAAGAGACGGCGCTGTATGTTTTTGGCCAGGACCATGAGCCTCCCTACCCTGTCTGCAGGTAGGAAGGCCTTTGAATGAAGGATATTGATACTTACCCCAATAAATTCAAGCTCCTGAGTTGGGCGAAGGCTGGACTTGGGACAGTTGACACCTAAACCCAAGTGCTGAAGGACCTGGATAGTGCTTGCCATGGCCTGCTACACCTCAGGGGCCGTGGTGCCCCTGATGAGCCAGTCGTTGAGATAGGGGAAGACAAAGATCCCCTGAAGCCTGAGAAAGATGGCGACCACTGCTAGGCACTTTGTGAATACCATGGGGGCCGAGATGAGGCCGAAGGGAAGCACCCTGTATTGAAAATGATGGCCCCCCACTGCAAAGTGTAGGTATTGCCTGTGGTTCAGGTGGATTAGGATGTATATATAAGCATCTTTTAAATCTAAGGAGTATAGCCAGTCTCCCTGGCGGAGATAAGGCAGCAATATTCCAAGGGAGAGCATCTTGAACTTCTCCCTCACCAGGAATCTGTTGAGGTTGCGCAGGTCGAGGATGGGCCTTAGGCCCCCTTGCTCTTTGGCATGAGGAAGTACCTGGAGTAGAACCCCTTGCCCTTGAGATGGTGGGGCACTGGTTCCACCGCTCAAACCTTGAGAAAACCTGACAACTCCTTCAAAAGAAGGTCCCGGTGAAAGGGTGACCGGAAGGGTTCTCTGGGGAAATAATGTGGAGGCACTTCGGCTTGGTGGAGGAGGTAACCCTCCTTGATCACCTGTAATGCCATGCATCGGTGGTGATAGCTCTCCACCTGTGGGCGTACAGGGTGAGCTGACCTCCTGTGGGCTGCCAAGCTCTGATTGGGAGAGGGGCCATGCTGCAGGAGTCAAAAGCTCCCTCCAGGTTGAGCCGGAGCCGGAGCCTGGGGATTGGAAGCCTTCTGCTTACACGGCCATGCCCCTGTCCCTTGGCTCGCTGCCCCTGCTGGGGAGGCCTGGTAAGGGGGGTAGTTTTGGTAAGCAGTGGACTTCCTCGGGTAAAAGGGCTTTTTACCCGAGCCCTTCTTTCAGGAAGGGGCAGAGGTCTTCTTAGAGAGCCTAGTCCTTGTCATGAACTCAAGACTCCAGTTTGGCGGCCTTGTCGGTCATGGGTTTGCTGAAGAGGTTCTCCCCCCGGCATGGGACATTGACCAACATATCTTGCACCCATTGTTCGAGGTCCGACGACTGTAGCCAAGCTTGGCGGCGTGCACCGATGCCCGCCGTGGCCACCCTGGCCGCCCGAGACATGAACTTGGAACATTCACCGATGGCTTTGGATAGATCCTGAAGCGCAAAGGCTCCTCAGAGAGACCATCTGAGAACCTGGTGATCTCCTTAGCCAGTTCTCTCAGGTACATGCCCTTGTACAGCTGGTAGGCCAGGATCCGACAATTCAGCATTGCACCCTGGTAACATTTCTTGCCGAGGGCATCCAAGATGCTGGCTTCCCTGCCGGGTGGCACCAAGGAATGCGCCTTCAGACTTTTCAGTCGATGAATGGCCAACTCCACCACCATGAAGTTGCGCAGCAGTTGTGACTTCTGAAACCCAGGGCTCCAGCGAACCTGATACATCGAGTCTAGCCACTTGCTGATCACTGGTGTTGACACCGGCGTCTCCCGCATGCAGAGCATAAGGCATTCCAGGATAGGAGGAATGGGCACCGTGAGAGTCTCCCGAGGGGGAGTCTCGACTGGAGGATCTTGAGTTCGTCTGCTCGAGCGTCCTCCTCAGACTCAGTAGGGAAAGCCAAAGCCTTGGCCATATCTCGAAGTCCTGAAATGCCATGACCTCCGGTGGGGACCTTCTCAGAGACTCTGATACCAGGGAATCGGATGGGACATCTTGGTGACGGCAGGTGTCTGGTGACTCCTCGTCTTCGGACTCCCAAGCAAAGGCCTTCGAGGAAAACTGGTGGCACTCCTCGGGCCCCGGCACCTTCCGCCCTGGTGCTCACTGGCTTGCTGGCGATGACCTCGGTCCCGATGAACAGGAGGCCAAGCGTAACCTCGGCCAAGGATCTACTCGGGCCCACAGGGCTTCGAGGATTGGCTCGGCCACCGGGGTCGACTTCAACGTCAACCACCCGATGGTGGGGCAGAGGAACCGGACGTGCCGGATACCAACGCCCGCTGCTGCTTCAGGAAGGCAGTGATCCTGCGCTCCAAGGACGCCATCCTGGACATCAGTTCTGGAGGCTCCGCAGCCTTCGGTTCGGGCACCAACCCGCTCGGGCCCAAAGCTGGTTTCCCCCAGAGGAGAGTCCTCAACTAGGATAGGATGAACTTGCCAGGGCCGGGCCGCGACCAGGTTATATCGGGAAACCTTGGCTAGGTGCTCCTTCTCCGACGCCACAGGCCAGCACTCGGGGCTCTGCAACCGGCCCTGCGAGGGACCTGGCCATTCTGAACCATCCAGAAACGCCGCTGTCGAATTTCTTCCTTCTTTTTGGTTCCCTCGAGGGAAAACTCCTCTCCGCGGCCCCTCGACGACGCTCGGGTTCGGAGTGCTCATAGCAAGGCGTGGAGGCCTCAGACGAGATCCTGGCTCTCGGAGGCATATGGGAAATCAGGAAATTATTTTTCATGCTGCTGCTGGCAGCTTCTCAAGGCCTTTGAGGACATCTTTTTGTAGAGGCCACAGACCGCCGGATCGTGGTCTGGGCCGAGGCACTGGAGGCAGCAGTCATGCGTATCAGTAAGGGACATAATCTTCCTGCACCGATTGCACTTTTTGAACCCACTGGTAGCCATGGGGGGAAAAAGGGCCCTAGCAAGGTCAAAGACCCTTCAGGCTGCCAGTGAGGAAATAAGAGCGGAGACACCCAAAAGAGAAAAATCGAAAAAAGAAAAGGGGGCCGGCCGGCCCAATGCCGAGATACTGGGGTTGGACGGGAAAGGTACCGGTGCGAGACCGGAAAAAACAGCAAAAAGGCAAAGAAGAAAAGGAAAGAAAATTCAACTTTTTCCGGGACAGGGACATACTACGTCTGATGGGCTCCATGGAAAAAGGAGACTGAGCAAGATGGCTCCTTTGGGTGGGAAGGGGACCACGCATGCATGATAGAAATGCCCAAAAGCTTTCTTTGAAAGCTGGAGATTTGCTCCGCGTGGGTTCAGTCGACGTCAATGTCACCCATGTGAGGACAGACTTCCTGCTTGTTCCCGGAGAAACTTTAGTTATACCATATGTTTATACTCTTTATTTACTTGTCTTTATTTATGGTACTTTATTTTATCTTTCTCAGGATTATTTCTGTAAGTGGGTTTCATGGTATGCAAAATGACCTGTGATATGTAACTTTTACCCACATGTCTTTCAATTTGTTAAGCTCACTTCAGTTATAGTAGGGGTTATGATGGTCCTTCATTATTCCCCCCCCCCCCCTCATAATTTACCCCTGCTTCTCAGATACTCTACAGGGCTGAAAGCAATGAGGCCTAATTTGTTTGTGCTAATTTTAATCTGTGTTGACTAATCTCATTTGATACTTAGCATGCTTTGTGTAACTTATTCGATGGGACTTTATGTGATCCTAAATGATATGTGTGCATCTATCGGAGTTATATGAACTTGGCGGAGCTGGTGACCCACTAGAGAGACTGGAGTCAAATGACTGCATCCCTATGGGGGCATAAAGGAGCTGGTTGGGCAGGGCAAGGCAAGGCAGGGCAGGTGGGGACAGAGGGGGATACATAGGGGAGGGGCATATTGATACTAGATCTGACTTGGTGTGAATGGGAGTAAGGGTGATTGAGGAAGATTGGACAAGACGAGAGGGATGACTAATCAACAGGTGAATAAGGGGGGGAGGGGGTTCTACAACTCACAGACTCACAAGTGGGAGTCTACGTGGGGAGGGTCAAGGAACTGAAGGAGGGGGGTTAAGGGGAGATAGAGATTGTTTGACCACAAGGAGGGGTTGCCAACAAACTCATTTTAGGGATAATCTGCAAATTAATAATGCAGATAAGATACTGTTGGGGAGGGAGACAAAGGGTAGGGGAATGGGTTAAGAAAGGTGGGGGAAGGATCTATGGAGACTAGGTTGTGTGATTGGAGTGAAGGTATGCATGATGGGAGTTTGTTACGAGTGACTGAAGGCTGGGGGGGGGGGGCATACACCTGAATTGCAAATTTAAGAGATTAAAAAGTCACACATATGTTTAGGATAATGGGTAAAGGCTTAAAGTTGGCCTCATGGAATGTGAGTGGGAGGGGGTCCCGCATCAAATGTTATAAGTTGCTGCTGCAGCAGCTCCGAGTTAGTCATGTTGATGTTGCCTGCTCCAGGAAACAAACCAGTTGGTGGAGGAACATGCTAAGCTACATCGTGGGTGGGTTAGAGAAGTGTATGGTGCGCCCGCAGTTGGAAAAAAGGGAGGTGTGGCAATATTGATAGCCAAGAGCTTGGGATGGGAGAAAAAGAAAGTGGAAGCTGACCCCAATGGAAGATATGTGTTTGCTCAGGGCACGGTCTGTGAGCGATCGGTGGTGTTTGGAGCTATTTATGCTTCAAATGTCTACAATGCAGGTTTTTACCGGGGCCTAACTCACTGCATTGCAGGGTTCACAGACTGCCCAGTGATACTGGGGGGTGACTATAATTGTATACTTGAGGTTGCAGTAGACAGGTCGCAAGGGGGTGGCACCCATGATCGTTGTAGCATGGGTATATGTGACAGATATGGTCTATTGGCTATATGGCAAACTCTGCATCCTGAAGAACATGGCTATACCCATTTGTCGAGGGCACATGGTCAAGAGTTTATTATTTTCTTATATCGGCAGGGCTGTTTGACCAAGTGGTTAGGGCAGATATAGGTCCGGTTGTGGTATCAGATCATGCAGTGGTTACATTCGAGCTACACTGAATGGAACAAATGGGACATCGACCTGGCGGTTTCCACTGGAAGTGGTGGGGGATGTCAGATCTGCAACCTTTATCAGGGCCAAATGGGCTGAATATGAACACCACAATCAGCAACACAAGGACAACCCAACCTTCTTCTGGGAAGCCGGTAAAGTGGTGATGTAAGGGAAAATAATCAGCTATGTGCTGCTAAAACAGCGGTGTTTGAACAAAAGGTTTTGCAATTGGAGTGTGAACTAGGGGTGGCCCAAAGGCAACATGCATCCAACCCAAGCATGGTGGCTAAGACTCAGGTTGCTGCCCTACAGGCAGAGTTGAACATGCTTTTTCATCAGTGTGCTAAAAAGTCCATATTATACTATCGATATAAGCTGTACCGTTATGGCACTAGAGCAGGTAAGTTATTGCCTTCATTGATTAGAGTGGGGGGAGGCCCGAGTCATGTGGGGACCCTCCAAGATGATGAAAAACTGCAGTCGACAGCGGCAGGAGTGGAAAAAGTCTTTTGTGATTTTTATAAATGGCTCTACCAGGCAGACCAGACAATAATGATACAGGTATTGAGTATTTTCAGGCTTGTAATCTTCCAAAATTGACGGTGGCCCAGTTGGCACCTCAAATGACTCCATATCCCCGCAGGAGGTTCAAAGATGTATCAAAGAACTTAAAGGGGGTTACATGCCAGGATCTGATGGACTTCGGGGAAAATTCTACAAATTAATGGGAGACAAGGTAGCGATACCTATGCCGGAGTACTATGCAGATTTAGTCAGTCGTTCATTTCCCTATGAATCAAATAAAGCATTAATAACAGTTCTACTCAAGCCAGGGAAGGATCCCTCACTATCGGGCTCCTACCGACCAATTTCATTGCTGAACGTTGACATAAAACTCATAACAAAAATGCTAGCGGATTGTTTGGCACCCTACTTACCAGAGCTGGTGCATCCGAACCAGTTAGGGTTCGTGAGAGGCCAGAGTGTAGCATATAGTATGTGTTGGGTCTTTGCATCGATGTGTGCCAGCACAGGAGAAGCACGGTTGTCCATGCTGATAAGTTTTGATGCCAAAAAGGCCTTCAACCAGGTGAGATGGAATTTTATGTACAAGGTCTTGGAGATGATGGGCTTTCAAGGCTCCTTTGTTGAAAATATCTGGCTGTTATACTCAAACCCAAGGGGCACGATCATGATAAAGGGGAGTATGACATCAGACTTCCCACTATGTAGAGGTACAAGACAGGATTGTCCTCTTTTCCCCCCCTACTCTTTGTATTAACCCTTGAACCCCTTTCTGTGCTGCATTTGGTCAGCAAGGGACTTGCAAGGGATTAAAGTGAGGACAGAAGAGTTCTGGTAGCTGCCTTCGCCGATGACATGTTCAAACGCCTGGACGATCCTACCCAGGGGCTCCCAGTGCTCTTAGCCATTTTTGAAGAATATGGGAATTGTCTGAGCTGAAATTAAACCTTGATAAATCCGAGACGTTCCCACTTGATCTGACTATCCCCCAAACCTGGGTGTTTTCCCATTGCAGTGGTCAGTAGGAAAATGTAAATACCTAGGGATCCAGCTCCCAGCCTGCTTATCTGATTTATATAGGCTCAGTGTATCTAGTTTTCTGGTGGTTCTTGGGCGACGGGAGCAACAATGGGGGAACCTCCCTTTGGGGCTAGGTGGGAAAATAGCATTATTTAAAATGGTTCTCTATCCGAGGCAGTTGTACCTTTTGCAGACGTTGTCATTGGTGCTACAGCAGTGGGACAGCCGCACATTTGAAAAACACACCGATATTCATTTATGGAGAGGGCATAGACCCCGGGTGCAACTTGCAACTCTACAGTGTCCCCATGACCAAGGGGGAACAAGTTTCCCAGATGTGGGTAGATACAATATGGCGTGCTGTTGAGACATGTTCAAGACTGGCTATGGGACATGGAAGACTATACACCGGTGAGATGGGAAAAAGCCCTGGCAGGTCCTCTACATTTGCGCTATATCCTCTATGTGGAATCGATCCACAAGATCTTACCCACTGTTCAGACTGTCCTTTTTGCCCTGATCAGACATACATCACGCTACCTATGTAAGCTACTGGGATGGACTGCGCTCAGTTCCTCATTTCTTCCGCCTGAGTCTGCTGTAAGTAGAAGGACAGGGCCCGCTTGCAATCTAGTGTATGGAGCAGTAGTTCCTCTTTGCATGAGAGAGGCCGTGGAAAGAAGGTGGGGAGGACCACCTCTTGGTAGAGGTGGAAAGGAGACAACACCTTCCGGAGGAATTTAGGGTGCGTGCGGAGCATTACCCTGTTCTTGTAGAACCTTGTATATGGTGGATCTGCCACCAGAGCCTGGAGTTTGTTCACCCTTCAAGCGGATGTAAGGGACACCAGAAAAGCCACCTTCAAAGAGAGGTACCGCAAGTGGCAGGGGCTTGAATGGCAATTTGGTGAGCTGGAAGAGTACAACATTGAGATCCCACTCTGCCGCCAGAGGGCAGAGAGGGGGCTTGGATAGTAGAAGGCCCTGGAGGAACCTGGAGACCAGGGGTTGGCTTGAGAAGGGTTTCCCCTCGATTGGGTAGTGGTGAGCAGCTATAGTGCTCAGGTGTACCATCACAGAGTTAGATTTCAGCCCGGTGTGTGACAGGTGCAGGAGGTACTGGAGTACTAGCTGCACATGGCAGGAGAAGGGATTCTCCTTCCTTTCCGCACACCAGGCGGAGAACCTTCTCCATTTGAAGGCATAAGCCCTTCTGGAGAAGGGTTTACAGGAAGCCAGGAGGAATCCTCCATTTCCCCTGGGAGATTGAGAGGGGCCAAAGCTACCCTTTCAGCAGCCATGCTGTTAGTGTCAGGGACCATAGATTTGGGTGCAGGAGCGAGCCCTCCTCTTGAAACAGAAGGTCTGGGGCTCAGCCCGAGGAACTGGGCATGCCACCAACAGGGAAAGTAGCAGGGGGAACCAAGACTGCCTGGGCCACCTGGGGGCAATCATTATGACCGACGCCTTCTTGTTCTGGATCTTGAAGAGGGTCCTGGTGACCATGGGAGTCTGTGGAAATGCATAGAGTAGGCCTTTGGACCATGAGATCAGAAAGGCATCTGTCGCCATTCTCTACGGGTGTGGCTGACATGAGCAGAAATGGGGTAACTGCGTGTTGTCCGGAGAGGCAAATAGGTCCATCACGGGCCTGCCCCAAAGGCAGAAGAGCTGCTTCTTTACTCTGGGGTTTAGGCGCCATTCGTGTGGACGCAAGACCCTGTTCAGTCTGTCAGCTAGGCAGTTGTCCTGGCCCGGGAGGTATACCGCTGGCAGAAGCATGGTGTTATTATTTATTTATTATTTTTATTTATTTACAGTCTCTTATATACCGCACTATTCAGCATCAGCGCGGTTCACATGGAACAAATGCTCATTACAGTTAACATGTATGAGTTTACATATAACAGGGGACAGAAACTTGGCTAACAGGGGTAACTATTTACAGACTTATTACATGGAGTCATAATCAAAGCAGTTGCATAGAAAACACAGTTCACTTTATAGGTTTGAGTATCCACATGGTGAGTTGCTTGTGGTACTGTAAATTTGACTGAGAATGGTATCGGTGATGTCCTGAGGTTCTAGGGGGTGCAGTCATGGTCTATCAGGTACTTGTTGAAGAGGTGAGTTTTGAGGGCTTTCCTAAACTGTGGTAGGTTCTTAATAGCCCGGATGTCATGGGGTAATGCATTCCAGAATCTTGGTGCACTGAGACTGAAGGCCCTGTTGGCTGTTGATTTGGTGCAGGCAGTAAGTGCCTTTGGGACTTTTAGGGAGTTTATAGCCGTGGTTCTTCTTATTCTATTTGGGGATGTGGAATGGATGAGGGCAGTTACGGATGCAGGTGAGAGATTGTGAACAGCTTTAAAAGTGATTATCAAGGTCTTGAAGATAGTTCTTGCACGAATTGGTAGCCAATGTAGCTGTATCAGCAGAGGTGTCACGTGGTCGCTCCTGGAAGCTCCATGGAGGACTCTTGCTGCCGCATTCATAGCTAGCTGCAGCGGGTTTAACGTAGATTGGGGAAGACCTTGTAATATTGCATTGGCATAGTCAAAATGAGGTATGACCAATGCCTGGAAAATCGTCCGAAAATCAGTTGGTTCGAGGATGGAACGTAGATACCTTAGTGAGCGGATCTTGTGGTAGACTGATTTGACTATGTTCCCTATGTGGGCCTTCATATCCAGGCGTTGATCTAAGGTGACTCCCAGGTATCGTATTGAGGATTTAGATTGCAGCTCAGCTTCTTTTACTTTAAGATATTGCGGTGGGGTAAAGTTGGGGTTCCTCGTAATGAAGAGTACCTTCCGTTTTCTTATGTTGTATTCTGAGGTTTTGAGAGAGAAGCCAGTCAGATATTGCATTGAAACAACTCGTCAGTGGGGAGAGGTCCAGATGCTCGGTAGAGAAGGGTATGTAGAGCAGGACATCGTCTGCGTATAACATACAGTCGACATTGAAGGACCGGATAATATTACAGATTGGCTGCATGTAAATGTTGAACAAGAGCGCCGAGAGGGAGGATCCTTGTGGGACTCCTTGACTTTGGTGGAAAGGTTCAGAATTTATCCCTCCAGAACGAACATGTTGCCATCTTTCAGACAGGTAGGATCTGCACCATTCGAGCGCTAGTCCATTAATGCCTTTGTCAAACAGTCGTCCTAATAGAAGCTCATGATTTACTGAGTCAAAGGCTGCAGCTATGTCCAGAAAGATGAGAGCAAATCCTTGCCGGATGTCATCAATGCCAGTGAGTATTTTGCAAAATAGAGTGGTAAGGAGGGTTTCAACGCCATGGCCTTCCCTAAAACCATGTTGGCATGTGTCTAACGGTGCAGCGACGTCGATGTGCTCCTGCAGTTGACGTTGAGCTTCCTTTTCGATGATCTTCGCAAGTAATGGAATGCTGGATATGGGTCTGTAGGATTCTACCTGTTGGGGATCGAGCTTGCAGTTTTTTAGCAGAGGTCTAATAGAGGTGTGTTTCAGGACTGAAGGGAAAGAGCCGGAGGAGAAGGAGAGGTTAATTATTTTGGACAGTATTGGGCTGAAGTGACTGCGAAGCTCCTTGATCCAGAAGGCTGGGCATGGATCGGACTGGGCAGTAGTGGTATTAATGGCCGCAATAGTGTCTTCCAGACCTCTCTTGGTGGGGGTGGAAAACATGGTTAGTGTTGTTTGGCAGACTTGCTCTGTTGCGGAGGTTGTATTAGAGGTTCTGTTGGTCTGGCATATCTTGGATTGGAGATAGGTTGCAAAATCTTGTGGGTGTATCTCGAATGGGGGTCCAGAAGATGGTTCCTTTGATAAGGTCTTAACCATGTCGAAAAGGTCATGTGGCTTATTAAGCGATCTCTTTAAGGTATCGGAGTAGTACTGCTTCATCGAGTTGGTGATTGTGTTGCGATGCGCAGCCAGATGACGGTTGTATGTTATCTGGTCATTTAAAGAATGAGATCGGCGCCAGCGTTTCTCAAGTTTCCGTAATTGGTTAAGCGATGCTTTAAGATCGGCTGAGTACCAGGGGGCACTCCTCTTTCTACCTGAGGGCCTGTTGGTTGGTGTACGTTGGGTTATTGAGCTGAGGCAATTGTTCCAGTGAGAAATTAGGCCATCAAGGTTCTGGTGGTCATCAAGGTTCTGGGTGGTTTCAGAGAAGAGTTGTTGTGTTTCAGCGAGGATAAGATCTCTGTTATAAGGCTTGAAACATCGAGAGGGCGGTCTTGTGGAGATGCTTTGTATTTTATTGATTTTTGTGTAGGCTTTGTACAAAGGAATCTGGATGGTGATCAGTTTGTGATCCGACCAAGGAACAGGAGTTATGGAGGTTATAGGATCCAGGTCTGGGTTAAGAGAGGTTTGCGGGGCAAATACTAGATCTAGGGTATTACCCTTAATATGTGTAGGATCATTAATTAATTGCTTGAAACCCAGATTGTTGAGGGCGTCGAGGAAGGCTGAAGCTTGATTATCTTGTAATGTAGGCAAGTTAAAGTCACCAAGGATCCAAGTTGGGATGCTTGGGTTCTGAGTGTTAGCTGCAAGATAGATGATAGCCGAAAGGTCGTCTGGAGAAGCTGAAGGTGCTCTATAAAGCAGGTTGATTGAGCAGTGTTTATTAGAGATGGTGACGGTCTCCATATGGTTTGTACTGGTGGCGTCTACTGTTCGAAAATGGAGGTCTGATCTTGTGAGGATGAGCACGCCACCTCCTCTTTTGTCTTGTCTATGACTTGAATGTGCGGTGAAATTCTGGGGGAGGAGCTGGTTGAGTATGACGTTGTCTTCAGCGGATAACCACGTCTCAGTGACCATGAGTATATCAAGACTATGGCTGGTGATGATGTCGATGACGGCTGGCCACTTCTTTCTGATCGAACGGGCGTTGATGAGGGCACATTTTAGGCTAGGAGGGTTGGGGTTCCAAAGTTTTTGGGTTTCGTACTATGTTGAAGTGCAATGTGTAACAGATGGGGATGGTGTGGGCGGGTGTCCCAGGTTATGTTGTCGTGGAATGCACTGGACCACCTTCTCCCATGGTTCCGTAAAATAGGAATCTGGTTGGATGCTGGAGTTAAGGCGAGAGAGTTGGAGAACCAACTTGACATGATTATATAGCATCCTATTATGGCAGTAATGGGGGAGCCCATCTTGGAAGAGCGCTATGTAATTGGAGGTGGGACAGTCAATTTAGAATACCATGCTGCAAAGGAGAGGAGGGCCACCGCCTCCTGGCAGAGGGAGTACAAGCCCGTGCCCCCCCCCCCCAGCTTGTTGATATAAAACATGGTTGCCTGTCTGGATCAACACAGACTGGTGGCACAGGCAGTGGCGGAATGTTTGTAGGGCCAGGAAAACTATCCTGAGCTCCAGGAGATTGATCTGTAAGAGTGACTTCTCTTGAGCCCAGTTGCCCTGTGTGCGCTGGTCTCCGCAATGTGCTCCCCAACCCAGAAGGGAGGCATCTGTGGTCAGGGTCCTTTGTGGTGTGGGTGCCTAGAAGGACATTCCTGCCAGGTGGCGGCGCAGGTTTTGCCACCAATTTAGGGATTCTGCCAGCTGGCGGGTAATCCTGACACTGTCCCGCAGTCTGCCTGTGGCTTATGTCCATTGTGAGTGGAGGCATCACTGGGCTGTCCGCATGTGCGAGCAGGCTGAGGGCATACCATGGACCATTGAGGCCATATGGTCCAGTAGGCGGAGGCGGCGGCACACCGGTACTGACTGACAGTGCTGTACCTCTTTTGCCAGCTTTCTGACGTGGTCTGCCCTATCTCTTGGGTGACGGCTTTGGCTTGTAATGGGTCTAGCTGAGCCCTTATGAACTCAAGTTTTGGGCCGGCGAGAGGTGGGATTTGGGGTAGTTGATGATGAACCCCAGGTACTGCAGGAGGAGGACTGCATGCTCTGCGGCCTGACTGACCTCTGCGGCCATACTGTCTCTGATGAGCCAGTCATCCAGGTAGGGGAAGACGAAAGCCCCTTGTAGGCACAGGTAGGCAGCTACCACCACCAGGCATTTTGTAAAGACCCTGGGTGAGGAGGCCAGGCCAAAGGGGAGTACCTTGTATTGATAGTGCCCTCCTCTTACCACGAACCGCAGATGCTGCCTGTGGGAGGGGTGGGTCAGGATGTGGGTGTACGCATCCTTTAGATCCAAGGAGAACAGCCAATCTCCCTGATGGAGGCTGGGCAGCAGTGTCCCAAAGGAGAGCATCTTGAACTTTTCCCTCACCAGAAACTTGTTTAAGTTTCTCAGGTCTAGAATGGGCCAGAAACCCCCAGTTCTCTTTGGGACAAGGAAGTATATCTGGAGTAGAATCCTTGTCCCCCATAGGTGTTTGGGTACTGGCTCTACTGCATTGTCTCTGAGTAGACCCGAGAGCTCTGAGAGCAGTAGGGTCTGGTGAAGGAGAGGTCAAACTGGTTCTCCTGGGAAGAACCTTGGAGGTACCTGCAGTAGGTGGAGGAGGAATCCTTTCCTTACCACCTGTAGTACCCACTTGTCTGAGGTGACCCTAGCCCACCTGTGGGCAAAAAGTGCCAGGCCAGCCCCCTGTGGGTTGGTGAGAGTCTCCTGAGGGAGGCCCTGCCCTAGGAGTCAAAACATTTGCCCGGGTGGGTGGAAGTTGGGGTCTGGGGCTTCTGAGCCTTTGGCTTCCTGGCTCCATGGCTCTGCCTTTTGGGTGAGAAGCCTGCTGCTGGCCCGAGAGGGGCTGGTAGTCATGTTTCTGATAAAAGGGCCCTTTCTTCCTCGGGAAAGGGGGCCTCTTCCCCAATGTTTTTTTGCAGGGAAGGGATGAGGTCTTTTTTGAGAGCCTCTTCCGAGTCACCACGTCTGCCTCTATCTCGGCCGCCTTATTGGCCATGGGTTTGCCGAACAGGTTCTCCCCAGTGCAGGGGACATCGAGCAGCTTTTCCTGGACCCATTGCTCGAGGTCCGAGGTCTGCAGCCAGGCCTGGCATCAGGCACCGATGCCTGCCGCAGCCACTCGAGCCACTAACTCTAAATCATCATAGGCCGCCCAGGAAAGGAACTTAGAGCACTCCCAGACCCCGGAGGTCAGAGACTGGAATCACTGGAGAGGTTCCTAGGCAAGCCCTGCTGAAAACCCGGACAACTCCTGGCTTAGGGCCTTAAGGGAAACAAAACAAGCGAGGGACGAGTGAGGTCGTAGGTGCTTATTTATTGGTAAAGTCTTTACTGCTTTTTTTGATGGTGATATCTAGGTATGGAATGTGGCTTGTGCTGTAGGTGACCCCGAATTGTAGATTGTCATCTAGAGCATTTAGCCATTCAAAAAATTCAAATAGAAGGGCTTCTGTGCCATCCCAGATCATAAGAACGTCATCAATATAACGCTTCCAGAGTTTGATCTGTGTTGCAAAAGGGTGATGTGTCAGAAACTTCTTTTCAAAATTGGCAACATATAAATTGGCCACATCTGAAGACATAGAGGAGCCCATAGCCACCCCTTTGATCTGTTTGTAGAAAATGTCTCTAAAACAGAAAATGTTTTTGGTCATAGCAAGGCTTGCCATTTGGATCAAGAAAAAGGAGGGAATGCGTACAGACCGCTCCCTACGGAAAAGAGCGTCACCAATTATGTCTAATGCAGCTTTTTAAAGATTACCTTTCCCACAATGTGCCCTTTGTAAGTACGTTCCCGTATCATCCTCATCTCCTTATCTATCAGCACTATCACTATTCTCTTTTAAATATAATTGTTTTTAATGCTTCAGATGTCTATGTCTGTTCACCATATGTTTCTCATGTTCTTACATGTTTTGATATATCCTTTTATTATTTAATAAATATTTTTATTTATTTACTTTCTTACTCATACACTTCTAATGTATGCATTATATGATTTAGTTTTATGATTGATTTATTAATTTTAATATTACATATTTTATCCATTATTTCTTTATTGTATACATTATTTTATATTTGTTCTGTTCTATGTTTTAAGATGCGCACCCCATGAAGGCGGCTTGGTGCTGAAACATGTAGTTTTTTTTTTCAATAAATAAGCACCTGTGACCTCACTCGTGCCTCGCTTGCTGTGTTTTCTTGCTTGCTGTTGCGAGGGCCCTGCTCCCTCTGTGTTCCCTTTAGGGCCTTAAGGTACATGCCTATGTATAACTCATAGGCCTGTATCCAGCACCCCAGCATCGATCCCTGGTAGGGGGAACCGAAGAATAGTTCTTCTGGCTCTTATGTTTTTGCATGGTTGACTCAATAATCAAGGAGTTATGTGGAAGTTGGGGTTTGTGGAACCCCGGCCCCTTCTGGACATGGTACATGGCATTGAAGTGTCGACTGACCACCAGCACCAATGCTGGGGTCTCCCACATTTGAAGTAGCAGCTGCTCGAGGTTCAACTGCACCGGCACCACGTGAATCTCCTTGGGCGGGGACTCATACTGGAGGATCTCCGGATCTTCGGTGCGTGGGTATTCCTCCGACTCAGTCTGCACCGAGGGGGCCCTGGCCATGTCCCTGACAAAGTCGCGGAAGGTCACGTCCTCTGGAGGTGGATGGTGCCGAGACAGACTGCTCCGAGGGAATGTCCCAGTGCCGACTAGTTTCTGGAGAGGCCTCATCGTCAGTCTCCCACTCGGAGTCAAGGGATGACGATGACTCAAGAGACTCTGTGACCCCGTGCCTCATGGCCTGCCCCGAGGGGCCAGGGGCCTCCGTAAGACCTGGGATCCGAGTCTCGGAAACTGACCGGAGAGGATAAGATGCTCGAGAACCGGGACAGACACCTTGACCAGTGCCGAGGGCTTACCCAAGCCCGATGGTGCTTGGAGCTCAGCTTGACACCCACAGAATCCCCCGTAGTCGGGGACCGGTTGTCAGGGCCGATGATGCAGACGAACCAGCCATCATTGCCTGCTGCAGGGCCAGGATAGCAGAGACATTCTGCTCCTTGTCCACCATTCTGGTTTCTAGGCCAGAAGGCTCCGCAGCTTTCGGCAGGGCATCGAGGAACTTGGGCCCGGTGTCGGCACTCTCACAAGTGTGTCCTTGACAAGGACTATGGCCTCGAGGAACCTCACATGGTTTCCGCCAATCAAGGAATCCTTCTTGAGGACCTTGGTAGGGCGCTGCTTGCAGCCACCTGAATCCCTCAGAGAGATTTTACCGGTAGGACCTCAATGGACTTCGAGGATTTTTTCTTCTTTCTCTCGGGGTCTGGGGTCTTTTTGGAGGAGGAGCCGCTGCCGCAAGACTCGGAGAACGCCCGGCCCTCACGGGAAATGCTGGGCTTGGAGCTTGGTGTCGGGAAGGCCGGTGCTGAGACGGCCTTTGGGAACAGCTTCTTCTGCAACTCTGACCTTTTCTTGTTAGTTTTCGGAGTCATGGCCTGGCATAGGTCACAGGAGATGCTACCGTGGTCCAGTCCCAGTCATGGATGTCGGTCACTGACATGGTTTGACTGCAGCGATCACATTTTTTTGGACCCACCGGGGACATGGAGGGAAACAGCCAGCCAGAGTCAACGACCCCAGGTGAAAAATGGCATGAATGCTGGTCAAGGGAAGCCTCGATGAAAAATAGGGAAAGGAGCCAAGAACAGCACTGGGATCGGCGCCAGCTCGAGGCAGGAAGAGGAATTAGTATGTAACTGGGAAAAACAATTTTTTTAAGGATTTTTACAAAGATTTTTTCTGGGGAAACAGGACAGATGTCCGTTGGGCTCCGCAGAAAAAAGACTGAGCAAGATGGCACCCTTGGGCGGGAAGGGGACCATGCATGCTTGGTAGCATGTCCCAAAGGCTTTCTTTGAAAGCTGGTGAAATTCTCTGCGTGGGCTCCATCAGTGCCAACCTCACCCATATGTGAGGACTGACTTCCTGTTTGTTTCTAGAAAAGCAGAGTTAGAGCTATGAGAACGCAACAAGAAATGGAGGAACCAAGCTGAAGAGAAACTGGGGGGAGGGGAGGAGTGCAAGGGCAGTAGAAGGGTAGGGAGGGGGACTTTAAGACAGTGCAGGAGTAGAGGGGTGCATCCAAGAGGAAAGAGATCCAGTATGCCCATAGCTCGAAAAACACTCCTGACACATACACTCTCCATCTCCCTCACCTATTCCAAAGCTAAATTCACCCCACTGTGATTAAATATACACACAATACCATGCATATGCACAAATTCATACTCCCCCTCTCCACCTACAACATCCCCACTACCCTTAACAAACACACTTTACCATGGCTGTTCTAAGCAATTTTCCCACACAAACATACGTTAAGTCTGTGTAGATAGAAAAAGGAAAATATGTTATTGGGTCACACTGTAAATATGCACTTTTCAACGTGTTTTATCTATTCCCAGTGAAATTTGAACCTCATTTAAAAACAAAAAAACTTTTTCCTTTAATAAATCAAAAATCCCCATAGTCAGGACTGTCACCACACCAAACAGTGCCCTGAGCAGAAGGTGGGGGTGGGGGGCTCTGATGTCATGTTCAACATTGGTTGCCCTCTTTCCTTTCCCTCCCCCCATGAGCTCAGCCACGCTAGATCTTGGTTGCCAACAGCCCTTGCTCTCTTCCCACTATCCTGAACTTTATGCCTATTTGCTCTTTTTGCTGCAACACTTCTGTTCTTGCTGCAGCCACACAGTTCACTGCTTTGCTTTCTGAACCATACAGTGCTCCATATTTTAGGGATTCAAACAGTGCAATCAGCCAAGGGAATGGGATGCTATGCTTCTCTCTCAGCACCCACTTGGGCTTACCCATATCATGTGATAGTCTGGCCCATGTTTCTTCTTCTTTATTTCTATAAGGGTGCTATCATTCCATAAATGCTGGCGTTAAGCACAGCTACTCTGTTCAGCTTATAACACAATAATGAACTTAAATATTTTCAGGAACAGAAAGAGGCAAAGGAAAATGAAACAAGCAACTGCGTACTCAGTGGCAGACAGGGGATACATTATACAATAATTGGGGCATAAGCAAGGGGAATGGGTTGGGCCATGGTCTCACCAATATTTTGCCCTGCATCAGCATCTAGAGGAGTTTGGGAGTGGGGCTGGAGACTGGTTTGTTTGGCCCTTCCAATCAAAACGATATTCTGCTGCCTCTGAATGGGGGAGGGGGGGGGAGGAGGAGGAGGTGATATTTGGCAACAATGCTAAACTTTAAACCTTGGATATTCAAAGCCAGGGCTATATCCAGCCACTGGCATTGAATATCCAGGTTGATGAGATAGTACTGCAGCTATCTGAGCCGGGAGATATTCAGCTGCTGCCTGGTTAGCTACATTGGCAAAAGTTAGGGTAGCCTTTAAAGTGCTTAACTTTTACTAGCATGGGATAAACAGCTAGTGGTTGAATATTGTTGTCAGCCATTATCGCTGGGTGCTGCCTCCGCTCCACCCCTGAATGCCCCGATGCTAGCATCGATGTGTTTAGCAGCAGCACCCACAGCTATTCAGCGGCAATATCTTCCTTAGTGCCATTTAGATGGTTTTCGAGTCTGTAAGCCACCTAAATGGCTTAAGAAATGCTCCCCCATTGTGTAGAAAATCAGTACTGTGAGTACAACAGGCAGCATTCTGCGGGAAGGTTTGGTGGCATTTCCCGAATATGATTACAGAAAGTTTATTAGTACTCCTGACAACAAAACCATCAGTGGCTTCAAGTTTGCAGAAACGTTCTCTTCTCTTTTTTAAAATTATTATTATTATTATTAAACATCTCAAATGCTAATGCTACAAGCAGTTTCAGTAGATGACATAAGGCAGCCCTCAGTTTCATGCTAAATATTTTCTTCTCCTGATTTAACTAATCATTAGAGATCATTTTGTACCTGCATTCAGTTTACCTACATGGCACAGACTCAGTCATAAATGAAAACAAAAAACTCAAAATATAGGCAAGAATGTATATCCAAACACACTAACACCATAACATCATGGCACATAAAACATCATCTCAGAGAGTTAAAAAAAGACCTCAGTATCCCTCAGGGCCCAAAACAAGATCCAAACATAACAGAGGGTGAGCTACACCAGACTAACATATAAGACTAGAACTGGAGAAAGCTTTATACAAAGGTCCGAAAAAAACCTCTCTCAACCAGATATACTAACAGACTATGAGACTATGAACAATCCTCCAGGCACTCATATGCACTCTGAATGGGACAAAACTAGTCCGTGGTATTCATGTACACTCTGAATGGAGCAAAACTCAGTCCATGGTATACAAAACAGTGCACAATGTTCAATCCAATACATCCATTGTAAAAAAACGACCTGCATGGTTCTACAGTTGTGCTCTCAAAATTTGAAACTTGAAACAGAAAAAACACTGCAACTCACTCCACAGGCAAAACAGCCTATGGATAGCCGGTCATAGTCTCATATTCATGTCAACACTGTCATGAAAACAAAATCACCGTGCAGTATACAGCATAAGTCTTCTGCAGTTACTTAGGCAAATCCAGAATGCCTGCTGGGCCCCTCAAACAGAACAGATGGGGTATACAGTTGGAATAAATCCCATCAGATCCCTGGCACTCCCCATCCTTGGCTTCCTCAGGGAGTTCAATGAAACAGGAAACTGCAAAAGACAAGAACTATACACAATATCCTGCAAAAATGGTGCCATTGTGTCCACAAAATAGATACAAACCCTAGAACATACCAACACACCTCCGGGACAATACAAACCCTAGAACATACCAACACATCTCCGAAACAATGTCATCAATCCAAACGAGGCTGCCATCTTATTAAAACAAATGTGAGACGGACAGCAAAAACCCAAACTAATAAATAAATTGAAAGCAATATTCCCTACCCACAATTAGACACCAAGCATTCACCACAGCAACATAACCAAAACACAGTAGTAATAATAATGGAAATAATAAAGGTAATAATGATGATAATCTAACCCATGCCATTCCTCCCAGACCATATATAAAAAACAGGCCTTCTATTCAATCTATTTAAACCATGAGATTCTAGAGTGTTAAAACAAATATGCTGCTATGGTGAGGAGGAAAAACAGAGCAGTTCTTTCACTGGCCACACATTGGACCAGTGCGTTGAGACCTTCCAACATTCGCTCTCTTCATCTGCTGAAAACCGTGCCGCTTTTGCCGTTTCGTACTTGGCCATCAGGTCCATATTGACCCACTATCTGATCGGTTGAGCAAACGCTGCCCCCAGCATCCATTCCCCCAGGTTGATATTTACCCAGCTGAGATAATCAGCTGCCACATTGACTTTCCTGCCACATGCGCCACCAAGGAAACTTGCAGATTCTCCTCTGCCCAGGCTAACAACAGGGCTGCTTCTTCCTCTAAGTTCACACTGTTACGTACTGTTGTGGCATTGTTCGCGAATACTCACACTGCTTTGCCTAGAACTTGAGAGTGGAAATGCTGCAATGGCAAGAAGACCGCTTTCAACTCGAAACAGTTGATTGACCAGGATGACCCCTGAGCTGACCAATGTCCCTGTGCAATGTATCCCATACAATGAGCTCCCCAGCCCATAAGACAGGCATCTGTCATTAGTGGAATCCAGTTGGGACGATCCAGAGACATGCCCACCTGAAGTGGTCGCCCATTAGCCACCACTGGAGTGATCTGCGAGTGCTCGCCGGAAAGTGTAGGGGAAGTGACAGCAGTTGACGCTGAGCGGACTATCTGCGCAACAAGCCCCTTTGCAACGGGCGCATGTGCACCCGCGCCCATGGTACTAGCTTGATGGTCGCCGCCATGGACCCTTATACCTTCAGGAAGTGCCACACTGTTGGTGCCTTCATGTTGCGAAAACTTCGGATCTGTCCTTGTAGCTTTCGTACTCTGCCTTCTGGCAAGGACATGCGCCCTTGTCACTGTTTGAAACTGGGTCCCCTAGTCAAACCAGGTCCTGTGAGGGCTGCAGCTCTTTATGAAATTTATTACCCTACATAGACTCTGCAAGTGTGCGATGACTCTCGCCGTGACCTGCTCGCTTTCTTCCTTTGATTTTGCCAGGGTGAGCCAATCATCCAGGTAAGGATGTATGAGAATCCCTTCCTGCCGTAGACCGGCTGCGACCACCACCATTACCTTTGTGAATGTGTGTGGTGCTGTTGCTAGTCCGAATGGGAGTGCCTGAAACTGGAAGTAGCCCATGGGCACTGTGAACCTTAGGAACTGCTGATGTTCCATCCAAATCGGAATGTGCAAATAGACTTCTGTCAGATCGAGGGAAGTCAAGAATTTGTCCTCCCTGACTGCCACAATAACCAACTGAAGTGACTCCATGTGGAATCAAAGCACTCTGAGACACCATTTAATAAATCGAATATCGACCATAACCGCAGTGGTTGTCCGGCACCCATCTGACTTTGCAGGTCCAGGAGCCCCGTTAATGTGTCCCGCACAGCCTCTCGCTTGCGAGGAGCCTTGCATAGAGAGAGGTCAAAGGCATCCTTGAGAGGGCTCTTGAACTCCAATGCATAGCCCTCCCTTACAACCTCTAAGACCCATTAGTCAGATGTAATCTGCGCCCACAATGGATAAAAATCCCATTGCTGACCCCCTATGGGCAGTACCCCTGTGTGGGCGAGCCTCCTTTTATTGGGACTCTTAGGAGCTGTAGGAGAGGAAGAGAAGAATCCTCTCTCTGCCTGTCCTCTGAAGCCCAAAAGGACTGTTCCTTGGTGAGGAACCTGCCCCTCTGATATGGCGCAAAGCATACTGCTCTAAACTGTCGATAGTTCAATGATTGTCCCCTGCTGCGGCAGGGTGGACCTAATTGGCTTTTGCCTGACCTCCGGAAGCCAGCCCCCTTTTGATTCTCCTAAGTCATTCAATTTCTTGAAGTCCTTTCTGAATAAGAGTTTCCCATGGAAGGGTAACTTGCTCAAGTGTGACTTGGATGAGACATCTGCCGACTATTTTCTGAGCCACAAGTAACGACGTGTCACTACTGATGCCACCATACTTTTAGACAAACCTCTTATCAAATCATAAAATGAATCTGTCAAATAATCTGCACCGGATTCCAATTTGGCTGCCTCCACTGGTAGTGGATGAGCACTTCCCATGGTCTCAATAATGCTCTGTGCCCATCGCAAGCACGCCCTCACTACAAAGGCACCACAGATTGATGCCTGCAAAGATAAGGCAATGATATCAAATGCTTGTTTGAGCAATGTCTTAACCTTCCTATCCTGTACAATCCTTACTTGCTGAACTACTTTCCACCAGAATGGTAGTTTCCTTAGTCACTGCCGAGACTGCTTTGTCCACCTTCGGGGACCACAGGAAGTCCCTGTCCTTTTCTGGAAGCGGGTATAGCCGTGCCATCATACACGTTCCCCTTAGCGGTGCTTCCGATACATCCCATTTGTCCTGGATCATCTGCCTGATCTTGCGGTGCATAGGGAACATCATCTGCGTCTTCCTGATGGCTTGAAAAAGAGGACCCTCCAGAGGCTCCTCCTCTAGAGGAACCTATGTCCATATTGAGGACTTTAAGGAGCGAGTAATCAGCGCCTCCAGTTCTTCTCTCCAAAAGATGTGCACAATCCGTGACTCCTCTGCTTGTGGAATCTCTCCTTCCTCAAGATTCATCTCCTCCTCCACTTCCTGTTCAACTTCTAAGTCTTCTTCCTCCTTGGACTGGAGAGAATTCCCCCCCCCCCCCCGAGTCCTTCTCCAACCATCTTCTACTAGGTCCAGGTTCACCCTGTGCCGACTTCTGAGAGCGACCCCAGCTAGGCCCGTTTTGACCCCTTACTTGCAAGCTGCTTGGCTCCTCTCCTCGCTGCCTTAAGCAAAAAGCCTTATGCACGAGGAGAACAAACTCTGACGAAAAGGCATTCGGTAAGTCCCCAGGCTGTTCCTTACCCGGAGAGCGTTTTGAGGGCTTAGCTGACTTCTCAGATTCCTGCGTCGTGGGAGTTGTGGTTTCTGAGCACTGCTCCCCTGCCCCGGCTTGTGCCCCCAAGACTGGAGTCTTGCGAGCTTCTATGGTCAGAGAAGATTCTCCTTTCTCTCCTGAGGGGTCCGGCATCCTTTCCTCCCTTCTCTCGAGGAGTCCAGCTCTGCTGACCGGACTTCTGCTTCACAAGTCCTGCAGAACCCAGCGCTGGAGATTGTGCCCCTGTGTGAGCCATATGCCAGACCTGTGTTCTTAAGGAGCATGCCCTGCTTACTGGCACGTTCCTACTTAAGGATCTTTTTTTCTGATTACTTTTGTTTGTTTTTTTTA
The DNA here is from genome assembly GCA_033557465.1 of Ichthyophis bannanicus. Lineage (NCBI taxonomy): Eukaryota > Metazoa > Chordata > Amphibia > Gymnophiona > Ichthyophiidae > Ichthyophis > Ichthyophis bannanicus. The sequence goes on from CM066031.1 coordinate 628,264,177, forward strand.
ACAAAAAATCATCAATAAACCTTAAGTTAGGGCCTTAATACCGTCTCTTCCCTTTGTCTTAGTTTTTTTTTTTTTTTTAAACGCACCCAAGACAAAGGAAAATAAAAAAAACACAAATTCAGCTGCCCCAGAGTCTGCTCCTTTCCTCCACAACAGCATCCAGCCAACCCTGGCATTAAACTGCAAAAGAAACTAACAGAAATGAAAATAATGTGGTCCACAAAATGGCGGTCATTTCTACGCTGAGCGGGAACGTGCCGTCCAGAATCACTGCCTGCTTTTATGGCCCCGAAGTTGCTCAATGAACTGTGACTCACCTCTTCACAACGTGAAGCTCTCTGCTGCCTGCACTCCTGACCCGATGCTCAGCTACCGGCAGAGCTTCAGTATCATGAGTGCACAGATGACGCCTACTGCCAGCTGCCACCCGAATCTCCGCTGGCTCAGCAGTTTAGCGGTGTGTTTTCTGCCCGTTTGCACTCAGAGGCCGGGGGATTCCCCCAGGCCTTAATCCCGCAGTCTCTTCACTGTTCTCTTTTTTTTGTGGGATATCTTTATCCATCAATCAGTCTTACCCCAGCCAAGGCAAATGCAAGCCTTATACAATCTTCTTTTTTTTTTTTTAAACCTTATCGTTCCCTTAGTGAGTCCTACCCTATGGAATCACCTCACCCCAGCTGCTTGGAGACTAAGATACTGGCTGTGGTGGGAGGTGCCACTGGTATGTATGTCCTGATGTCATAAATCATGACATGCTCTGTCTTTCCAAGCTGCTGGTGAGGTGACACTACCCACAGGTGCGGGACTGAACTGGAGGAACGATAAGGAACTTGCTTTTATGTTGTGGGGGGGCAAGGTTTTAATTTTGCTGGATTTTTTTAAAAATACATTTTGCAGAACATCTGTCTTTTCGCATTGTCATTCTTACTTTCTGCAAATCCAACTTCTGCAATAAGTAGGAGATGCTACTGCTTTAGAAACTGTTATTTATTCGTATTTAGCTCAGGCCTTTCCAGCAGTTGTTCAAGGTGAATTACAGTTGGGTATGGTATTTCTCTGTCTCCGGAGGGCTTACAATCTAAGTTTGTACCTGAAGCAATGGAGGGTTAAGTGATCTTCCCAAGACCACAAAGAGTATTAGTGGGATCTTACTAGTTACAAGAAAAAATTAACTGTAAATCAGACATGCCCTCAGATGTACTTAAGAATTTGAACACAAAATATTTGTAACAAGTAAAACTAGTTAGGGGGTAATGTTCAAATATCTGCAGCAGTGGTGTAAGCTCAAATGAGGGGCCTCCCAAGTAAATTGTGCTTAGGGCCCCTCATGACAAGGGCTGTGGCTACAAATGGAGGGGGGGGGGAACACTTTTCCCTCCCATTCCCTCCTCAACCACAAAAAACGTAGAAAAAACACAAGGGGCAGCAGCAAACATCACACTTATTTTCAAAGACATTTGCTGTGTAACACCATGCCTGCTGCTTTTTTATCTATGTAAAGCGCTACTCCTGGGCAGCTGGATGCCTGAGAAAAGCATTTCCAAATGAGGGGCCAAAATCTCAAATTTTGCAAGATTTCAGCATCTCAATGGGAAATACTCTCCTGGGCCTCCGGTTGCCATGGAGCACTGCTTTACAGAGAAAAAAGCAGTAGAGTCAGCATGGCACAGCAAACCTCTTTGAAAATAAACCTCTTTGAAAATAAGTGTCACTTCCAACCCTACAACTTCTTTGCCACTGCCGTGTTGGGATCGCTGGGCCCTCTTCCAGCCTGGGCCCCACTCCCCACATTGCAGGGGTTGCTTTGGCAGTATTTATGCCACCGATTTGCAGGTACTCATGAAATCAGAAATACTTTTCCCTTTGGAAATTGCTTAAAGATGCTATTTTATGCGTACTTTTTCCTTTCAAAACAATGGGGCGATATTCAGTGGTGGTGGATAAAGCTATTAAACCGGCTAGCCATCACTACTTTAAACTGAACCTGAATATTCAATGCCGGGGTCATCTGCTGCCAGCAACATTGAAAATTTGGGTTGGCTGGATAGCTTGTTAGCTAACTGGTCAGCGGCGATGTTCAGCTGTTGGCCAGTTAGTTAATGTGGCTAAAGTTAGACCAGCCTTTCATGTGCCTAACTTTAGCCAGTTTATGATAACTGGCCGGTGGCTGAGTATCACTGCTTTATGGTTATTGTCTGTGTCACCCTCAGAATGCCCCAATACTACATAGTTAGCATCAGGACATCTACAGTAGTGGCATTAGAAGGGGATATTCAGCAGCACAATTGGCTATGTGCACTAAATATGCACTCAACATCATTAATGTTGTTAGCAGGTTTGCTAATCGTGTTAATTGCTTTGAATCTGCCCTTAATGTGTGTAAGTCTTGAAAATGCAAAACACCTGTCTGTTGTTGCATTCCCTGCCCTATTTCTCCCCCCCCTTCACTCCCTGAACGCCTCACCCAATGCATGGGAAAGCCGGAAAAAGTACCCTCCTAAATTTTTCAAATTATTTCCAGGAATCATGGCCTTAAAATATGAAGAATTGTACCAAAAGTAGAGCATATGTAAAGTAGCTATATGGCATACTCAAAGTAAATTCTGTTAAACAGCCTTGTGATTTCAGGCAAATTGGTATACTTAAGAGAATACATAAGGGCTTACCTGTAAGATAAAGCTACATTCGTACAGATCATAAGTGAAAGGAAAAGATTCTATAACTACAGGTGCCAAACTGACAAATTACTTTTAGAAAACCCTTACCTTAAGAATGAACCCTAGGGACACAGCCTCTATGCAATGGCTAACCGTTACGGATTTTATTTAGACAAGATTTGCAAGGTATGTTGTTTTAAAATATGTTCCGTTTATTCTCAGTGCAGCTGTTGACATTGTTTTGATTTTTCTGCAACTGGCAGATGCTCCTGCGGTGTTACTGGCTGTTGTGAAAAGCCTTCAACTGATGCCATCCACAGCTGATTGGTGGAGAACAATCTGTAGCATCGCAGCATATTTGGTTCCAGAGTCGTGCTTAAACTTGTAAAACCATACAGACATTCACATGGTGCTTCCTGGAAGTTTAATGGTTACTCAAATTCAAGTTCTTAAAGCTTTTACTGAGCTCACATACTGGTTATAAGAAAGATCTAACTGATGTTTTAAATAACTGAAAAATTAAAAGAAAAAAGGTTTTGATTTGAGAAAAGCAGTTTGGAGCATAAAAACAGTGTGGAGTCAAGACCTTGAATTTGAATAGAACTGATGAATGAACATCAGCACAGCACATTAATCTTTCATTCAAAGATCCCTTAAACTGCTTTAGTACCAGATAGATTGAACAGTACAGCAGTCTTTTGGTGACAATACTATATTATAATGTTCCCCATGAGTTAAAAGAAACCGATTTTCTCAGCAAACCTGATGAAGTTGAACTGTGTTGAGCTCACTCAAAGAGCACACTGATTTGTTTTTTTCAAAAAACAAACATTAATGACATCACAGCACAGGCCTCTCAATGACAAGGGGGAAAGGAAAATCCGTGATGATAGTGGCTACAATCCTGTACAGAAAAAAAGCAGGTTACAAAACAGTAGCACAATGGGATCAGAGCTGTCTTTATATTACAGTGAAGAAAGCAAATACAGTAGTTGTAGTATGGTACCCTCTTGCGACGTGCATCCTGAATTCAAATGGAATGCCTTCAGAAACATGTAAAACATACTCCTGCATTAGTCACAATAACCCACCACCAAACAGGAAAGGAATAAAAAAATTGTTTTTTTAAATAAAAAACTAAAATATTTATATTTAAGATACTGATAGTTACACATTTTGTATCATATGTAGAAGGTGCAAATCAGCTTCAACATAATTTCTAACATCTTGAGAAAGGAGCTTTGGCCAGACCCTTTCATGCCCACCCAACTGCCCATTCCCTCCCACAACCTGCCCCCCATTTGCTTTGCAGAGTTCTATTCCAGCTGAAAAAAACATTTTGCTCCCCACAGTCACATCCTATTTATCTGCAAGTTCAAGCCCTCGCCAGTTGAAATCTTGACAGTCTTGCAATAAAAACATTCATCTTTACAAAGTGTAAGGAAATAATATGAAGGCTTCTCACAAGCCCTCAAAAATGTTTCCTTATTCCCTGGATTCTTCAGATTTTGTTTGAAGCTTGTACTTTTTAGTTTATTTTAACTTCTCCAGGATCAGTTCCTAATTTCTGAACAAAAGAATGCAATATGCATTATACGTCCAGAAACATGGAAGAGCTGCTGTGTCTCTGAATCCCTTCTCTGCTCCTCTCGACCTTCTTTATCACTTCGGAGACTATGCACACAGAGGAGGTGAGGCTCACTAGGAACAGCAAATCTGAAGAGAAGCAACAAAGCAGAATTAAACACTATCAGCAACAGTGCTTGCAAAGTTTTCTTTAGTAATTCTATTAAAACAAAATACTTAAGGACAAGTGTACTATTGTGTGTGTTAATTGCATTAATACACATTAGTAAATAGCTTTCACTGCATAAAAACGGAATCTGTGATAAGTTGAGTTAGTGTTAGTGTGTGGTAATGCCCTATAGAAAAATCAAGCCCTAAGCTTCTGGTCTCTCATTTCTAAGTTTTATTCTCGAGGGGATATTAATGTATCACCCCCAGTTGACCAAAGTTCCTTCCTTTCACCTCTATTCATGATTGATGATTTTATTCTAAACTGCTTTTAATTATCCTCTAAGACAGAAAAACGGTATATCAAGCACTCAAATAAATTAAACTAGGTGTATACTCGGGGAGATCCAAGATGGCTGCTGTCTATGCCAGCTGAGTAGACTGCTTTCTGTGGTGCCGAAGCGTAAGGGGAAGCTGCAGGGGATTCCCCTCAACCAAAGCAGTTCCTTTTGCCTCTTACTTTAGGGCTGATGAATTCTTTTCCACAGTTGCGCCCGGAACACTTGGAAGAAACCGGAGGGAGAAGCCTGGCTGTGTCATTGCCAGGACTGCGTAGTCCGGCGTCTTCTTCAGGATGTGAACTTACTCCAGATCTACACCTCCCGCCTGTTATACCCACTGACTTTTTGAGCTTGAGCCTGCTCAAGGCTGCAGATCCCAATATGGAAAAGGCTGTGCCCTCGATGGAAGGGAGCGGGCTGGAAGTGTTGCCAATGGGGGTTTCTGGCCCTGGGATTGCTTCTGTGGCCACAGACATGGAAGAGAGCAGGACCTTGTGACTCCCTTGGAAGCAAGTTGGCGTTGGGGAACTGAGTGCCTTGGTGAGCTCTGTTGTGGCTCTGATCGATCAAGCTGGTATGGCTCCCTTCTCTTTGGTAAAACCAGACACTACCTTGGACTCGATTTGGACAGCCCTTACAAAACTTGGTGAGTGCTTGGTTGTTCAAACGAACATTACCTTGCAGTTTATTTGTGCAAATGTGGGGGCTGTGCAGAATTGTATGGACTCTCTGGCTGAGATTAATACTCAAGCTACTATCTTGGAAAAAAGGTTTCACAAATGGAAGAGTGGTGTTCTTCGGTTATTAAAGATCTGTCTGGCTATACATTTCAAACAAAGGTAAGAATTTGTGTTTTTTTTAAATTGCTAGCTCTCTGACTAGGAGCTCTTAAAAGGGTTTTGGCACATTTTTAAAACAGCTACATTCTTTTTGGTGCTTTAGTTTAAAAGGAGAAATATTTTCTTTAGTGGGGTAGGTTTAAAACTCTGCTTTAGTACGTTCTCAGTTCTTTGGAACTACTGACACCTAATCAGACGTTAGTTCCCTCCCTACCCAGGGCACCTCCCCAATTAACAAAATACAGGAACTTGGAATATCACATTTTGAATATAATTAAAGAGATTTAACTGCTTTTTCTCTGAAAGGACAGCTGGGAAACCGGCTGGTACTTTGGCAGATCTCTCTCTTTTGCTTTAACAGATACCTAAGCTCCGCGAACTGAACAATGGCTGGGAATAATCATATCGCCAAAGCTGCTGCCCCCGTTACAGCTTCTGCCTCTGTCCAGACAGAGGTCCCAATGCCAGTTGAAGGACTGGTTCCATGTGCAGGATGCCTGCATGCTGAAGCTCTCAGGAAACAAGTGGAGGAACTCAGAAAGGAGGTGGCGAGGTTGAGGAGCATTCAACACAGTGAGAAGTACATTGATGAGATGCTTCTTGCAACAACCAAGCTCTCCAGCAGAGGAGAAGACGGGTGCCTACAGAATGACAAAGGTTGGACACAAGTCACCAAGGCCTGCAGAATCACCAATCCTACTTCTCCAGCCCTTGAACTGAAGAACCATTATGCAGCCCTGGAAGTAGAGGAGGTGAAAGCAGCCCTGGAAAGGGAAGAACCAGAGCTCAAGTACCCCAAAGTTGCAGAATCAGTGACCACAAGGAAGCGAAGGGTAGTGGTGGTTGGTGACTCTCTTCTGAGGGGTACTGAGGAGTCCATCTGCAGACCAGACTGATGTCCAGAGCAGTATGCTGTCTGCCAGGTGCCAAAATCCAAGATGTTACGGAGAGTTTGCCGAGATCATCAAGCCCACTGACTATTACCCAATGTTGCTAATCCATGTCGGAACAAATGATACTGCCAGGTATCCCTCTGAGCGTATCAAAAGTGACTTCGTGGCTCTGGGACAGAGGGTGAACCAGACAGGTGCACAGGTGGTGTTCTCTTCAATCCTCCCTGTTGAGGGTAAAGGCCAAGGCAGAGAGGCTCCTATCCTGGAGATGAATGCATGGCTGCATGGATGGTGTCATCGAGAGCGTTTTGGTTTTCTGGACCATGGGATGCTGTTCCAAGGGTTGCAGAGCAGAGATGGCGTCCATCTGTCCAAGAAAGGTCGACACCTCTTCAGTAGATTAGCCAGTCTACTACTGAAGATATCTTTAAACTAAATTCGTTGGGGATGGGTGAAGAAAGCCCCCAGGTAAATGAAAGCCTCCAGGTAAGTGGAACATTAAATACCTTTATGGAAATGGGTAAAAGGGTAGCATATGGAAAGCAGTGTGTATAAATGCCCGTAGCATGGGAAATAAGATCCCTGATGTTGAAGCTTTGGTGGGAGTGGCTGACTTGGATTTGTTGCAGTTACAGAAACATGGTTCACAGAAAACCATGACTGGGATGTAACTATACCAGGCTATACTTTATTCAGAAAGGACAGGGTAGGAAGAAGGGGAGGAGTGGCACTATATGTAAAAAATAATATTAAAGCTTTGGAATTACAGAGCTTAAAAGGGAGAGAGGAGGCACTGTGGGTTAAACTAGAAAGAGAGACAGAGAAATCTATATACATTGGCATGATTAAGTGAAGACACATGCAGCATTGCTAGGAATGGGGAATGGGGATAGGAGATTTCAATATGCCAGATGTTGATTGGCACATTCCTGCTGCAGTATCATCTGGAAGTAAGGAGATCCTGGATTCTCTACAGGGAGAACTATTCAGGCAATTGGTAACAGACCCCACACGTGAAGGGGCCATACTGGGCTTGGTGCTTACCAATGGTGAAAGTGTTTCTGATGTTATAGTGGGAGATCATTTTGCATCCAGTGATCACCAGATGAGGTGGTTCAGTATTAGGACTAGGGCTGTTAGAATCCATTCAAAAGTGAGGGTCTTAGACTTTAGGAAAACTAACTTTGCCAAGATGGGCCAATACCTCAGGGAGTTGTTAGCAGGATTGGAACAGCTGGGGGATATAGAAAAACAGTGGGCAAAATTCAAAGGGGATATTTTAAGGGCAACCAACCTTTTTGTTAAAATGGTAAATAATAGTAAAAGGAAAAGGAGACCGCTATAGCTTTCGAAAGAAGTAGCTGAAAAGGTGAAGAAAAAGAGGGAGGCCTTCATGAAATACAAGAGATCATAGAGAGAAGACGACAGGCATCTATATTTGGAAAAACTTAGAGAAGCTAGTAAAATAGTCTGGAAAGCAAAGATTCAAAAAGAGGAGGAAATAACCAATGCAATAAAATGGGGGGATAACACATTTTTCAGATATCTTAGTGAGACGAGGAAGGGCAAAAGTGGTATTGTCAGACTCAAGGGTCAAGGGGAGGAATATGTGGAAGCTGATGAAGATAAAGCGGAATTGCTTAACAAATATTTCTGTTCTGTGTTCACAGATGAAGAACCAGGAACAGGACCTCAGAAAACACCCACAAACAGGAACAGAAGCGAGGGGCATCTTGAACAATTTTCAGAAGACTGTGTTCATGAAAAACTAGCTAAACCTAAAGTAGACAAAACGATGGGACCGGATGGTATACACCCTAGAATACTGAGGGAACTTGGGGACATTCTAGCAGCTCCACTGACTGACCTTTTCAATGCCTCGTTGGAGTCGGGAGTGATGCCAAAGGACTGGAGAGAGGCTCATGTGGTCTCTTTACACAAAAGTGGAAGTAAGGATGTGGTTGAAAACTACAGGCTGGTAAGTTTAACTTCGGTGGTGAGTAAATTATTGGAAACATTGCTGAAAGAGAAAATAGTGAGGTTTCTGGAGTCCAGCGGATTACAGGACCCGAGCCAGCATGGATTCACCAGAGGCAGGTCTTGTCAGACAAATCTGCTTGATTTCTTTGACTGGATGACCAGGGAGTTGGACTGAGGGAGAGCCCTAGATATGATGTATTTAGATTTCAGTAAAGCCTTTGACACCGTTCCTCACAGGTAACTTACTGTGTTTTCCATGCCTTATTATTTGTATCTTTTTGTTTTGAGAGCTGTATATTTGTGTTTTGCAAGGTCTCCACTGTATTCTCTGTTGCCAGGTTCCACCCCCCCCCCCCCCCGGAAGTGAAGCGGTCGCATTCACACCACCGCGTTTTACAAGGTAGATTGAACATCAGATATTTAAGCGCAGTGCAAGCGGCGCTTGTCGACGTGCTCCTTAGGTGCGCTTCTTGGGTCGGTTCTGGTGGCGGAGGCATCTCTGCAGGCCCGAAGTTCTCCATTAGGACTCCTTGGTCTCTACTCTGGTCCATCGTCTTCTTTCACCTTTGCCTTTACTCCTCATTATCTCCAGTAGGTGTGCTTCGTTCTCCTATTTCTCCTAATACGCCTGTTTCACCCTCTGATACTGCTCTCGCTGTCTACTTCATGGCCCCTATTCCTGTGTTATGGGGCAATCGCCCCTCCCGTCCAGCCCCCTCCTTCAAACCCGATCATTCTTTTGTTGTTCCTCTAATCTTCTTCCTTGCTTGCCCTCTCCCTTTCATCCTATCACTACCTCCCTGACAGCCTGAAAAGCCTCATTCCCCTTCTCCTCCCCAATAAGGTGTGGGCTCCTTAACTGCCGCTCTTTGAGATCTAAGATCCTTTTAATACAGGACCTTGTTCTCCGAGAATCACTTGACCTACTATTTCTAACCAAACCTGGCTTAAGGACGGTGAGGAGCTCTTCTTGCCCATTGTCTCCCCCTGGCTTCACTGCTGTCTCCGTCGCTCGCACTGGGCGTTCGGGTGGTGGAGTAGCAACTATCTTCCGCTCCTCTCTTCCCCTTACACAACTCCAACCCCCTATATGTTGCACTACCCAAAAGCCCTTCTTCTTCGTCTCCAGACCTCTCTAACACTGCATATTTTAGTAATTTACTCTCCCCCTGCTATTCGCTCCGAACTCTGGGGCTCGCTTTTGCTGACCATCTCTGACCTTACTCTGCAGTTTCCTCACTTGGTGGTCATAGCGGACTTTAACTTGCACCTTGACTCACCCTCTTCTTCCAAGAACCACACTTCCCTTTCTTTTCTTCAAGATCTTGAAGGACTAGAAAGGGGGACTGTTACTTCTGGAGAGAAATCTGCAACTGTGAGTATATATTTCTGGTAATTTCCTAAAAATAATTCTTTGTATTAAAGCTACTTAATCTGTGAACCCACTGTTTTTTGTTGGATCAGTTAGGGCCTAGTAGCAGGAATTAAAGTTTGAATTTAAAACACAGAGGAGAGCTTTCTGGTTACATTTCATACTCAGCAGAGAGCTTGTAGTTTAAATTTAATAGTCACTCAGGGCCAAGTAACAGCAAAGTACTTTTAGTTTAAATTTAACACACAGAAGAGAGCTTTCTGGTTAAATTTTAGTACCCAGCAGAGAGCTTGTAGTTTAAATTTCATAAGAAGTTAGAGCCTAGCAGCAGCTAAGAGCTATAATTTAAATCAAATCATAGCTTTATAGGTACTTACACATCTTAAAAGACAGGAGGTGCTTTCAGGTGAAGCTCATTACCCAAATCAGTCATACACTAAGGACCTGAGATTAATTAAGCTTCAGGTGAACAAGGTATATTAAACGTATTAGGTACAGTTTTATTGGTATAAATACCCATAGCAACCCCTAGTAAGTAAGAACTTAAAGATCTAGACACAAACTCAAAACTAAGATGCAGACAGCAGTCCAGCAGCGGGATGGGGGCTTTCCAGTCTTTTGCATTGAGTGTCACATGTATGATTTTCTCCCAGTTGGTGAGAGGTCTTACGTGTGCACTAGGTGCAAGGAGCTCTTTTCTCTCAGGGAACAAGTCCGTTCTCTAGAGGCTAAAGTAGCAGACTTGGAAAACATAAGACAGACAGAGAGGTACATAGACGAGACCTACAGGGATATAGTCCTGAAGTCCCACCTCCAGTCTGGCAGCACCCCTGTTGCCATGGAGGAGAGAGGTCACGTGACAGGAGAGCATCACCCTGGTGTGGCAGGAAGTGATCCTGTAACTAGGACCTGTCCTCCAGGTGATGTAAAACCCTCTCGCACCGAGGAAGTTTCTCCAGGGCCATGTGCCCATGAGGGAAGGGTTAGGACAGCCGTTATAGTTGGTGATTCGATCATTAGGCATGTAGATAGCTGGGTGGCGGGTGGACGTGAGGATCGCCTGGTAACATGCCTGCCTGGTGCGAAGGTAGCGGACCTCACGCGCCACCTAGATAAGGTCTTAGATAGTGCTGGGGAGGAGTCTGCTGTCTTGGTACATGTCGGTACCAATGATATAGGAAAATGTGGTAGGGAGGTTCTGGAGGCAAACTTTAGGCTTTTAGGTAGGAAGTTGAAATCCAGAACTTCTAGACTAGCATTCTCCGAAATGCTTCCTGTTCCAAGCGCAGGACCCAAAAGGCAGGCAGAGCTCCGGAGTCTCAATGCGTGGATGAGACAATGGTGCAGAGATGAGGGTTTTGGATTTGTTAGGAACTGGGGAACATTCTGGGGAATGGAAGGGCTCTTCCAAAGGGATGGGCTTCACCTTAACCGGGATGGAACCAGGCTGCTGGCATTAACCTTTAAAAAGGAGATAGAGCAGCTTTTAAACTAGATATTAGGGGAAAGCCGACAGTCGCCAAGAGCGGATGGTTCGGAAGAATGTATCCTTGAAGGATACTACCAAAAGCAGAGAGGTTCCACAAAAGAGTAAAGTAGCCCAAATGCCCTCAAGTATGGAGCAGACAGAGCTTAAAGATCCCAATTTGCCCATGTCTAACAATAGCCAAATTAACATGAATAAAATACATTCTCTAAAATGCTTGTATGCAAATGCTAGAAGTCTAAAGAATAAGATGGGAGAGTTAGAATATATAGCACTAAATGAAAGGTTAGATATGATTGGAATATCAGAGACATGGTGGAAGGAGGACAACCAGTGGGACACTGTGATACCTGGGTACAAACTATATCGTAATGATAGAGCTGATCAAATTGGTGGAGGGGTTGCGCTCTATGTTAGAGAGGGCATTGACCCAGAAAGGATTAAAGTTTTGCAGGAAAGAAAATCTGCTGTAGAATCTATATGGATTGAAATTCCATATAAAAGGGGGAAGGCGATGGCAGTGAGGGTGTACTATCGAGCACCTGGCCAGAATGACCAAATGGATGATGAAATGCTCAAAGAAATCAAGGAAGCTAACAAAAGTTACAGTGCAGTAATAATAATGGGTGATTTCAATTACCCCGGTATCGACTGGGTCAGTGTCACGTCAGGACATGCTAGGGAGATAAAGTTCCTAGATGAAATAAATGACTGCTTCTTGGAGCAGCTGGTTCATGAACCGACCAGAGGGGAAGCCATATTAGACCTAGTCCTTAGTGGAACACCAGATCTAGTGCAAGAGATAAGGGTGTTGGGGCCACTTGGCAATAGTGATCATAGCATGATCACCTTTGATTTAATTAGTGGAGGAGGGATAGTAAGGAAATCCACAGTACTACCTTTTAACTTTCGAAAGGGAGACTATGATAAAATGAGGAAAACAGTTAAGAAAAAACTAAAAGGAGCAGTGGCGAAGGTTAAAGACGTACATCAAGCTTAGGTGTTGTTGAAAAATACTATCTTGGAAGCCCAGACCAGCTGTATTCCACGCTTTAAGAAAAGTGGAAGGAAGTCCAAAAACTGCCAGCATGGTTTAAAGGTGAGGTCAGAGAGGCTGCTGTTGCCAAAAAAGCATCTTTCAGGAAATGGAAAAAAGAGCCAAACGACGAAACCTGGAAACAGCACAAACACTGGCAAGTCAAATGCAAGGCATTGATAAGGCAGGCAAAGAGAGAATTTGAGAAGAAGCTTGCTGCGGAAGCAAAAACGCGAAATAAAGACCTTTTCAAGTACATTCGTAGCAAAAAACCTGTGAGAGAGTCAGTTGGTCCATTAGATGATAAAGGAGTTAAAGGAGCACGAAGAGGCGACAAGGCGATAGCGGAGAGACTGAATGAATTCTTTGCTTCGGTCTTTACTGAGGAAGATGTAGGGATGTTACCCATGACTGAAGTGGTATTTAAAGGTGCGGAAGAATTGAAGGAAATATCAATACATCGGGAAGATGTCTTACAACTATTAGATAAACTGAAGAGTAGCAAATCACCTGGGCCGGATGGTATACATCCAAGGATGTTGAAAGAACTGAAATATGAGATTGCAGAACTGCTATCAGTACTCTGTGAACTATAATTAAAATCATCTCTAATACCTGAAGATTGGAGGATCGCCAATATAACACCAATTTTTAAAAAGGGTTCCAGGGGTGATCCGGGAAACTACAGACCGGTGAGCCTGACGTCAGTACCAGGAAAAATGGTAGAAAACATCATAAAGAATAAAATTACTCAGCATGTAGATAGTCACAACCTAATGGGAGACAGCCAACATGGCTTTAGACAAGGAAGATCTTGTCTTACTAATCTGTTATGTTTTTTGAAGGAGTGAATAAACAGGTGGACAAAGGTGAGTCGGTTGATATTGTGTATCTGGACTTTCAGAAAGCCTTTGACAAGGTCCCTCATCAGAAACTTTTGGCAAAACTAAAGAGTCATGGGATAGGAGGCAGTGTACTATTGTGGATCAGGAACTGGTTAAAAGATAGAAAGCAGAGGGTAGGGCTAAATGGCCAATTTTCCCAATGGAGAAAGGTGAATAGTGGTGTACCCCAGGGATCTGTGCTGGGTCCGCTGCTTTTTGACATATTCATAAATGACCTGGAAAGTGGAATAACGAGTGAGGTTATCAAATTTGCAGATGAGACAAAACTATTTAAAGTTGTTAAAACCCAAGAGGATTGTGAAAAATTGCAAGAGGATCTTGATAAATTGGAAGACTGGGCATCAAAATGGCAGATGAAATTTAATGTGGACAAGTGCAAGGTTATGCACCTAGGGAAGAACAACCCAAACTATGGTTACACAATGCAAGGTTCCACATTAGGAACCACCACCCAGGAAAAAGATTTAGGCGTCATTGTGGATACCATGTTAAAACCCTCGGCCCAGTGTGCAGCGGCGGCCAAGAGATCAAATAGAATGCTAGGTATGATAAGGAAAGGAATGGAAAATAAAACAAAAGATATTATAATGCCTCTATATCGTTCCATGGTGAGACCGCACCTTGAATATTGTGTGCAATTCTGGTCGCCGTATCTTAAAAAGGATATAGCGATTTTAGAAAAGGTACAGAGAAGAGCCACCAAAATGGTAAAGGGGATGGAAGGATACTCCTATGAAGAAAGGCTAAAACGAAAAGGGCATACAAGGTCTAGCATGGAACTGGTGTAAGTCATACCTCGAAGATCGCTGGCAACATGTTCGCATCGACTCCAAAACATCAGAACCATTCCTCCAAACGCAAGGGGTTCCACAAGGCTCCTCTCTATCGGCGCTCCTCTTCAAGATATATGCAGCCAATTTGCCAAATCACCAAATCATTTAATGTTTCCTGCCTCATTTATGCTGACGACGTGCTTATTTTCACCCCGATTGATATAACGAGTCCAAATTACACCAACTTAACCAACTGTTTCAATGCAATAGCAGATTGGCTTTTAGATCAAAACATGCGAATCAACTTCAAGAAGACTGAAGTTTTAATTGTCACAAGAAACAAGCTATTCTCCCCCCCTTCATTCCTCAAGGTACGGGACGCTGAGCTCCCAATCAAGAATACAATCCGTTATCTAGGTGTGATCCTTGATCAACGACTTGATTTTACCCCTCACATAAAAAGCACGGTAAAAACTATTTACTTCAAGATAAAAACATTACGCCACCTAAGACCCATGCTAGAATACAACGACTTCCGCTCAATATTCCAAGCAATATTCACTCCACACTTTGACTATGCGAATATTGTATTACATGGTCTTCCAAAGAACACCATTAACCCCCTACAACTAGCAATGAATGCTGCGGCCCGTATCCTAGTTGGAGCATCAAAGAGAGACCATATCACGCCAATCCTTAGGGACCTTCACTGGCTCCCTATAGAATGTAGAATTAGTTACAAAGCTCTCCTCATCACATTCAAGGCCTTAAATAATCTAGCACCAGCAACGACTTCAGACGTCATCAGTCGACCACTCGCTGAAAATACCCGTGTTATTCCCAGTGAATCCACAAATTGGTCCCAATCAACAATCAACAGAGCATTTAAATCTTATGCGCCTAGATGCTGGAATAAACTTCATCCAGATATCAGAGCAATACGAGACATGAAGCAGTTCAGGAAGGCTATCAAGCACTACCTATTCACTGAGTACTTCCAGCCACCGTAATGCTATTATAATATGTCATAAGACAGATTCATATGCATAACCATTCCATAAGACATACCTTCTAGAACTAAAAATTTTGATTTAATTACTCTGTTCACTAAAATCTCGCTGCTAGTTCAATTTATGTAAATAGTTCAATCGTTATTGTAGATAGTTACCCTTGTTACCCAAGTTTATTGCCCTGTTATCTGTAACTCATACGTGTTTTCAAATGTACTGAGATTGTTTTGTTCTATGTAAACCGCGCTGATGCTAAAGAGCGCGGTATATAAGAAACTTTAAATAAAATAAATAAATAAAAAGGTTAGGGCTCTTTACCCTGGAAAAGAGACGGCTGAGGGGAGATATGATAGAAGTCTATAAATTAATGAACGGAGTGGAACGGGTAAACGTAGATCGATTGTTTACCTTATCAGAATATAGAAAGACTAGGGGACATGCAATGAAGCTACATGCAGGGTAAACTATTTAAGACTAATAAAAGAAAATATTTTTTCACTCAACGTGTAATCAAACTCTGGAATTTGTTACCGGAGGATGTAGTAAAGGTTTGGACAAGGTTTAAAAAAGGTTTGGACAAGTTCCTGGAGGAAAGGTCCATAAACCATTATTAAGAAGTGACCGAAGATATCAATGCTTGACCCAGTACAAGCATTGTGGAACTTGTGTCTCTTGGGGAAACTGCTAGGTACATATGACCTAGATTGGCCACTGTTGGAAACAGAATACTGGGCTTGATGGACCTTGGTCTGACCCAGTATGGCATATCTTATGTTCTTATCTATCTCTTTCTCAACATGTCACTATTCTTACTCACCATGCCGGACACACTCTTGATCTGGTTATCTCTTCAACTACTTCCTGATTACTTTTACAACACTACGCCCTTACTTTGGACAGACCACTATTGTCTCTTTTTCCAAGGTTCTGTTGCTTCATCTCCCCCCTCCTCCTCTGCCCTTTTAGCTGACCCTTCTCCACCAGTTCCTGTGAGATACACCCGTCGGCTTACCCCTCTTACACTTAGTCGCTTCCCACCTGCTGGTGATCTTCTATCAACAGATTTCCTCTCACTTTCTCCTGACTTGCAGGCCTCCCAGTGGTCCTCTCGCCTTTCCAATACACTGGATCTCCTGGCACCACTAGAGCCCCGCACTTCCCGCCGTAGTCTGTCACAGCCCTGGTTTCATTCCAGCCTCCATCTCCTCCATTCCCAACTTCGTAGGGCAGAACAGCTTTGGAGAAAGATATGCTCCCCATCCTCCCTATTGTCCTTCAAGACTCACCACACCCACTACCGCTCTCAGGTGCATCTGGCTAAACGAACATTTTATTCTGTGTCTATTTCCTCTGCCCCAAATCAAACCCACCATCTCTACTGAGTTCTCAGGTCCCTCACTACACTCCAACCAGATCCTACCTCTGCTTCTACCCACCTGACACCATTCCCTTCCGCTTCACAACTGGCTTCCTTCTTCTCAGCAATAGTTCTCGATCTTAGGGCATCGCTTCCTCACTGTCCCCCTTCTATCCCCTCTTCCCTTCCCTTCCCTCCCCCCCCCATCTCCCCTCTCTCACATGTCCGGGTCTCCTTCCATCCCGTTACAAGCTCTGAGCTTATCAAATCTATTTCTTCCACCAACAAGACTTGTTCACTTGATCCCATTTCCTCCTCGTGGCTTCTCACACCCTCACTTGCTCTCGTTCCCGCAGTTCTTACTATGATCAACAATAGTCTCTCTGTTGGTGCTTTTCCCCATCCTTGGAAACATGCTTTATTCGCCCTCTCCTTAAGAAACCTTCCCTGGACCTTCTTGTCCATGCTAACTACCGTCCTGTCTCTAACCTCCCCTTTCTTGCCAAAATACTTGAGAAGGTAGTTTTCACACAATTATCCCACCACCTGGACACCACCCACTTTCTCCATCCCTGTCAATCTGGATTTCGGCCGGGTCACAGTGTTGACACAGTTCTTCTTGCTTACCTCAATGAAACTCACGTTGTGGACGACCGTGGTGATTTTTCAGTGGCGGTATCCCTTGATCTCTCTGCAGCTTTTGATCAGGTGGATCATTCCCTTCTTCTGTCTCGCCAGTCTTGGTGGGACTGTTTATAGATGGTTCCACTCCTATCTCTTTGCTCGGTCCTGTGCTCCTGCTCTCCCCTGGATGCTCCTTCAGACCCCTTTCCCTTACACTGTGGCATCCCCCAGGGTTCAGTATTAGCTCCCCTCCTATTCAATATCTTTATGGCACCTCTTACACTACTGATCCAACAATCCGGAATTTCTGCCTTCTACTATGCTGATGACATCATCCTTCTGTACCACACTTCTTCACTTCACCCAGACCTTTCCCCTCTTAACTCTTGTCTTTCCACTGTAGCTGACTGGTTGGTCACTAACTGTCTGCACTTGAAAATATCTAAGACACTTGCTATCTAGTTCACACATGGGAGTCCCTCCCCTATGGTGCCCCATCTTTCTCTGGCTCACCCATCCCGTTGGTGTCCTGTTTTCGTTAGCTAGGTGTTCTTCTTGACTCTGATCTTTCTTTCCGGGATCACGTCTCTCATGTAACTAGGTCCTCCTTCTTTTTCCAACAAATAAGCGCTATTCGTCTCTTTTTAAGACCTCAGGCCCTCACCACCCTTATGTTGTCCCTGGTGATTTCACGTCTCAATTTCTGTAACTCTGTCCTCGCCGGTATTCCCCAATCCCAATTGCAAAGACTACAGCGTATACAGAACACGGCTGCACGTATCATCTCTCACTCTACACGTTGGGACCACGTAACCCCTTTCCTTATAAATCTTCACTGGCGCCCCATGGTCTTTTGCATTCATTACAAGCTTCTCACAATGGTCCACCAGGTCATATATACTCACACCCCACAGTATTTGTCAGATCTCATACAATCTCCTACTCCCAGTCGATCTCTCCAGTCCATGCATATCAATCGCCTTCATCTTCCTTCCCCTGCCCGTGCCCATCTACAATCCACTTGTAACTCTGCTTTCTTTTTTGCTGGTCCTGCACTCTGAAACTCCTTACTGACCACCCTTAGACTAGAACAGAATTATAGCACATTTAAAGCCCATCTGAAATCCCACCTCTATTTCACCATGTTTGACCTTCCCCCTACCAATGTTTAGTCCTGTGTCCCCATCTCTCTCAGTATTGTCTTCATCTGTACTGTCTAGTATGCTTGATTGTCCCTTTTGTTGTCCTGTCCAGTACTGTAACCTCCCCTGCTAACGCTTAGTCTTGTGTCCCCCTCTTTCTTAGTATTGTCTTCATCTGTATGGTCTAGTATGACTGATTTTACCTCTTGCTAAATATTGTAACTTCCTTTCCTTTTAAAGGCCACTTGCCCTCTTTTATATTTGTGAAATTATTAACCGCCTTGATTTGTTTTTTGAAAAGGGGGTATATCAAATGAAATAAACATAAACAAACTGAGTACCCTAGGGATAGACCCTAAAGTTACTGCTTGGGTTAGAAATTGGTTGAGTGGGAGGGGACAAAGAATACAGGTAAATGGAGCTCACTCTGAGGAGAAGTAAGTTATCAGTGGTGTGCCCCAGGAATCTGTCCTTGGTCTGATTCTTTTTAATCTCTTTGTTAGTAATATAGCGGAAGGGCTGTCGGGTAAGGTTTGCGTCTTTGCGGATGATACCAAAATCTGCAATGGAGTAGATACCCAGGAAGGTGTAGATAACATGAGGATGGATCTAGCTAAGCTTGAAGAATGGTCTAGAATTTGGCAGCTGAGATTTAATGTTAAAAACTGCAAGGTCATGCATTTGGGCTGCAGCAATCCAAGGGAGCAATATAGTATAGGGTGTGAAGTACTTTTGTCCACTAAAGAAGAGCGGGACATAGGCGTGGTTGTGTCTGATAATCTTAAAGTAGCTAAACAGGTAGAAAAGGCAACGGCAAAAGCTAGAAGGATGCTTGGGTGCATAGGCTAGCAGAAAAAAAGAGGTGATAGTGCCTCTGTGATGATATGGTGATGAGGTCTTTGGTGCGACCTCATTTGGAGTATTGTGTGCAATTCTGGAAACCGCACCTTCAAAAGGATATAAACAGGATGGAATCAGTACAGAGGGTGGCTACTAAAATGGTTAGTGGTCTAAATTATAAAACATATGAGGACAGACTTAAGGATCTTAATATGTACATCTTAGAGGAAAGGCGGGATAGAGGTGATATGATTGAGGCGTTTAAATACCTCTGTGGCATAAATGCACAGGGGAAGAGCCTCTTTTGATTGAAAGCAAGTTCTGCTATGAGGGGACATAGGATGAGGGTGAAAGGGGATAGATTCAGGAGTGACATGTGGAAATATTTCTTTATGGAAAGAGTGGTGGATCTGTGGAATAGTCTCCCAGTGGAGGTGGTAGAGATGAGGACAGTATCTGAATTCAAAAAAGCATGGGACAAACACAGAGGATCTCTAAACGAAAAAAGGGGACTGTTGTAGTTGTTGATATGGAAGGACAGACTAGATGGGCCATGTGGTCTTTTTCTATCATCATTTTTCTATGTTTCTATATGTTGGAAAACCAATTTAGATTTATTAAATCTGACATTGATAAACCTCTCTCGCTCATCTCTGGTTACAGCTTGAGATATGTTTAAAACGTATCTTTTAGAAGCACTTGGGGTTCCTTTGGAATCTCATCCACCGCTCTCCAAAGTCTACTATATTCCCACTGGGAAGAAAGATGGTAAACCGAATATGAAAGCTCCTTCAGAGTCTGGTCCCATAGACACATTGAATGCATCAGATCTACTGGACACTTCAGTATCTGACTCTGTTGTCCCAGCTACTTTGCTGATATCATTGACATTAGTTTCTGATCGAGAATGGCTGTTGAAAATTTTAAGAAAAGATCTGTTTTGTTTAAAGGTCTGTCCATTTGTATGTTTCCTGATTTGTGTCGGGATACCCAGAAAAGGAGAAGGGAGTTTTTGGTTCTTAGGCCTGGGGTGATTCAGTTGGGGGGATTATTTTTCCTTGTAAATTTTTGGTTAAGTTGAATTCTATTTTCTATATTTTTTATGACCCCTCCAATTTGGCCACCTTTATTAGTTCCTGCCTTCCTGCTGTTCTTTGGGGGGATGATGTTAATCCTGCTTATCTGTAGATATTGTATGATCCAGTGTTAGGCATAGTTCACTTTCTTATGTATTCTTTTTCCCTTCCCCCCCCCATCTGTTTTGGATCTCTCTAGTATGAGGGACTTGTGGGTAATGGGCATATTCATGTTACCTTATTGCTTTTTCTTTTAGGCATGATTTGTGGTTTTCCTGCCTTATTCCTTTTTTCTCTCAAGTTTGTATTTACTTGCTATGTATATGTTAAGCTTGCATAAATAAAAAATGAAAACTAAACTAAATTACTATGAACACCAGTAAACTGGGGAGCTGCTATAATGATATTTATGAGATAGGACCATACCAAGCTAGAAATGTGCCCTGTGCAACAAATGAATATGGTGCTCCCCTCCATCCAGCCATGTGCAATAACTCATGCTTTTTTAGCTTCCTCAAAGCCCAGTGATGATATCAGAGCCCCCTTCTGTGCTTGCGCCCTGTATATGCATAAGTTCCGACACACCAAATGCAGAAGAGAGATTGACGTGTACGTAAACAGCAAAGGAAAAGTATGTGCACACAGTAATGCCAAGTGTATTTAAACTGTATGAAAACGAGCTGCATATATTAAAATGACATGATAATATTGTCTGCGCCCAATGCAGAGAAATGCATAGAGGATTATGTAACCAGCCAAAGCGTCAATATCTCTACGCCTGGTCTGAGGTGAGAAACGGTTTGCGCGTGTAAGGAAAAAGTCCCTGGTGGCCCAGTGATCTCGATCGCCCCACCCACCCACCCACCCACTCACTCACTAAAAAAAATCCCAGGTGGCCCAGCAGTCCCGATCCCCCACCCACCCACCCATCCAATAAAAAAAAAGGCCCGGTGGCCCCCATACCCCCCCTCCTCCCTCCCAGTACCTTTAAGCTGGAGCATTGCTCACATGCTCCCACCCCTGCGCCGCCATCTTGAAAAATAGTAGTACCTGGCCCCATGTGGTACAAAACCCAAGGGAACAGTACAGTACAGGGAATGAAGTACTTCAATGCACAAAAGAAGAGTGGGACCTGGAGGTGATCATATTGGATGATCTTTAAGGTGGCAGAACATTTTTATTTTTATTTATTTATTTAACAGGCTATTTTATACCGCTTTATCATTTCAGTCAAAGAGGTTTACATTGTAACAAGCTTGGTAATGTACATTAAACAGGGACATTGATAACTTGGATTTTTCTGAGGCAATGGTGATGGCAAAATCCAGAAGGATGCTTGGTGTATAGGGAGATGAATGGCCAGCAGGAAAAAGGAGATAATAGTTTCTTTGTAAAAGTCTCTAGTGAGACCTCATTTGGCGTACTGTGTACAGTTTTGGAAACTGTACCTTCAAAGGATATTAACAGGATGGAGTTGGTCCAGAGGGTGGCTACAAAAATGGTTATGGTCTTCACCATAAAGCATATGGGGACAGGCTTAAAAATCTTAATATGTATACATTAAAGGAAAGGTGGGAAGAGGGGTGATATGACAGACATTTACATACCTCCGTGGAATAAATGCAAAAGAAATGGCCCTCTTTCAGTTGAAAAGAAGCTCTGGAATGAGGGGTCAAAAGATGAAAGTGAAAGGGGACAGACGTAGGCGTAATCTGAGGAAATATTTCTTGACGGAAAAGATGGTAAATGTGTGAAACAGCTTACCAGAGGGGGTGATGCAAACAAGAAATCGTATCTGAACTCAAAAAAAGCATGGAACAAATACAGAGGATCTCTGAAGGAGAGGAAGAGCTTGTAGAACTTAACAGTTCATACAGCCTGTCCATTCTGCCCATCCATAAAGTCTTTATTGCACTATTTTCTATGTTTCTAAGCTCAAGGAGGACAGCTAGTCATGGAATCAAAAGACTAGGGATGAACCTGACTTAAGCTGATCCTCTTGCAAGAAGCTGATGCAGAGAGACTTGTAAGCCTAGGGTAGACAGCAAGAACTGCCTGGGACCTCACTATGCCAACTAGGGTCATCTAACACTGGAATAGCAGTAGACCTGATGCTAGGTTTTAGTGTGGTAGTATGTCTGCAAAAAGAAGCAAGAGCAAGCAAGAACCCAAAGCGAAAGCCAGCATAGCCACCTGAGAAAATATGGCACTATGGATAGTTGGAATGGACAGCCAGAACTTCTAGCCAGAAAGAATCAGGGAAAAGGAAAACTGTAGCAAACCAGATCCTGGACCTTCCCCGGTCCACTCCCCCATGCAGAAAGCTGCCCTAGGGCTTTCCCTTCATGGGTCAACTTCCCCTTCTCACTATGTCCAACCTAGGATATGGCTTCACGGAGGTTCTAGACTCACTGGTCCTCAAAAGACTTAATTCTAGGTATGGACCCAGTGCAAGGCACCATGGAGAATGGACCAAGCATGGTTTCTGTTCAGTGACTCTGGTGCAGATGCTTTAGACAAAAGGTTTTCTGGTCTATGAGGCCTCCCTATAATAGATGGTATCCTGTAGAGTTCCAGAGCATGCTCAGTCAGTTGGTCTCAGCAGTTCGGATGCTGTGGAAGTGCCTTTTTTTTGTTTGTTTTTATCCTTTTCTGTACTCATTTAACATGTCTCCCTGTCAGGCTCATATGACCAGAACAGATGAGGAACAACCCCGACAACCACTCATGCTAAGGCCACAAGCCTCCAATGAGTAAGCATAATAGACATAAAAACGCTCTAACCCACTATGGGCTAAACGGCTGGCAACTATTATTTTATTTATTTAACAAGCTTTTTACACCACTTTATCATTTAGTCAAAGCGGTTTACATTGTAACAAACTTGGCAATGTACATTAAACAGGGACATTGATAACTTGGATTTTTCTGAGGCAATACCACTATAGCCACAGCTCTTCCTTCTGCCCAGCACAAAAGGACAACAGCTGGTTTTGCACCCTCTTGAGAGCAGCATCTGAAGTGGACCACTTTATTATAAGCAGAATCCAAGTGCTCCAAGCAAGTCCAAGTAGGAGCTCTACTCAGCAATACTACCAGTGTTATAACAGTTCAAATACAACATTGACAAGGCACGGGCATTCCCTCAGTAAAAGGGATCTGCCTAACAACTGGAGCCTAGCTGATAACCTGAAGACTAATAAGAGAAAATATTTTTTTCACTCAACGCATAATCAAACTCTGAAATTTGTTACCAGAAGATGTAGATGTAAAGCACAGTTACTTACCTGTAACAGGTGATCTCTGGGAACAGCAGGAATAAGTTTTCACATATGGGTACATCGGTACCGACGGAGCCTGCGCGGGAACGCTCCCCAGCGTCCAATCAGAAAGCTTTTGGGAGCATCCCACAGCGCCTGCGTGCTGCCTTCCCGCCTTTCCAACTGTCTCTCCTCAGTTGAGTTTCATAGCTGAGACAAAGAGAGAGAGAAAGAGGAAAGGAAGATAGATAGAGAGATACAACTCCTAGGGGAGGTGGGTGGGTTGTGAAGACTTATTCCTGCTGTTCCCAGAGATCACCTGTTACAGGTAAGTAACTGTGCTATCTCCAGGAACAAGCAGGAATGAGCCTTCACATATGGGGACTCCCTAGCTATAGATGCCAGGGGGAGATCCCATAAAATGCGTGTCCGTAGAACAGGACTGCACTTCCCACACATGGATCTCTGGCATCCCATGAGAGATGGTGGGTAGGAGTTGAAAAGAGAGAAGCTGTAGGAAAAACAGCTAACCTAAGGACTACAGGAGAGGAGTCCTTGGTATATATGATAATTACTATTAAAAATACTGAAAGAGCAATCACAATATGGATCTTACCTACTGGATTGCAGGAAGTAGAGAGGCTGATGGAGTCTACTGGAGATTCAGTAGAGAAATCCTCATGGTGACCTCACGGCAGTGAAGGTGAAGGTCCAAATCTGGACTTCGCAGGTGACCCAATTGTCAACTGGGGTAGTATAAGAACGGCAGGTCTTCAGTGGAAAGCTTTATGGGAAAAAGCTGAAAACTCTTTTTAGCTACAGAGTCATTAACATTTAGGAGTAAAAGAGGAAGACTGACCGATTTGGACAACTAGCCCAGTCCCGGAGGGAAGAAGGTGTATGGAAAAAAGCCCGTATTCCCAAGGAGGACAGATGTGTGAAGGGCTGAAACCTCAGAACTACTGAAGATCTACACTGTCTTTCCTAGCTGGTGAGAGATAGGAAAGATATTGAAGCATGATGCTTCAGGGATAGCGAGACCTAGAGTAAAGTGGAAGCTGTCAGTACCACAGTAGTGGTTGTGTGCATAACACCCCCAACATACTGAGGGACAGTATGAACATATGCAAGCCCACTGTCTGGAACCTCTACGAAGGTAAAAACCTTTATAGCATAGACAGGGAGATAGTATGTAAATACATATCTACTTATAAGAAGCATCTCGACAGATATATATATATATATATATATCTTAGGGTGGTCCATAAAAATGAATTCCTGAATTCCTTTGCTCCCTGGCCTGATTCTGGTTCCATTTAGGTAGAAAACACCGTGTACAAAGTTTGAACCCAATCAAATAATATTTAGGGGTGGCTCAACAAGTCTTGAGATTTCCCCCTGGGAGCAGATGACGAAATGTTGCATCATCTTGTATCATCCACTCAGTTCCACGCTGATTACATTTGATTGCGTCATATTTGAACTAATCTCGTCTCTGAGAGGTGGCAAAGACATTGTACTATTATCTTTGTATCTTTATTCTTTTCAGATGGTGAAAAAACGTGGTTTTTATCTCATTGAAGAAATGTCCACCACAATTCTGGGGGCCAAGCTCCCCAGCAAGGAGCAACTGTTAGGTGTATTTTTACATCACCATATGACATTAAACAAAGGCGTTAGTGAAAGTGCATCTATTGTGACAAGTGAAGTAGAAGCTTACTGGGAAAAGGCCAGGCTTCCTGTTCAAAATGACAAAATTCAAGAAAAAGTAAAGAAATTGTTCAATCAGTGGAAACTTTTGAAGAAAAACAAAGGGAGAGGAGGGAAACAAGAGACAAATGAAAAAGAATTCCAGGTTGCAATGAAAAAACTATTTGATGTAGTGCATGCCAATGCAATGTCTTTAATTCATATTCAAGAAGACAAAGAATTCTTAATAGCGCAACGAGAACCAGGGCGCCGCGGCTCAATGTGCGCGATGGACAAGAAACTGGCCAACACGGAAGCAAGATCGCAACAGCGAGAAGAACTGAAAAGGCGCAGACAAAAACATGTTGCCGAAGCCGAGGCAACTACAAGCCAAGTTCAGCTGGAAGGATCTTCTTCCTCAGCAGAGTCAGGTGAAGACTCGTCGACATCTGCGGATTCAGATAACGGACAGAAAAAAGCAACTCCACAAATGAAGCAGTTTCGACCTAACAATGTCTGGACCCCAGAGCTTACAGCAGCCCTGGATCGGACAGGGACAACGGATCGCAATGCTCTGTTTGTGGTAGCTGAAACCGCCAGAAGTCTGGGACATTATCCTGGGGAGCTCAATATCAGCCGCTCCAGCGTCAAGCGCCATAGAGAAAAGCACCGTCAGCAACAATGGACGGACCTGCACAACGCATTCAAAGCCGAAGGCAAAACATGCATTGTGCATTGGGATAGCAAGTTATTGCCATCTCTCCTCTGTTCAACCACATCCGTTGACCGCCTTCCAGTTTTGATAACGGCTGTCTCCACTGGAGAAACACAACTTCTTGGTGTACCAAAACTGACATCAGGAACGGGCGAGAATCAAGCTGCAGCAGTTTATGAACTGTTACAGGAATGATGTTTGGATGAAAAGGCTGCAGGCTTCTGCTTTGATACAACTGCATCGAACACGGGACGTCGATCAGGAGCGTGCATTCTTCTAGAACAGAGACTCCGTCGCACAGTCCTTCATTTGGCATGCCGCCATCACATTTACTAAATAATTCTTGGTGCAGTATTCTCTACATGCTCTGGAGCTTCATCGGGTCCCGATGTCCAACTCTTTCGCTGGTTCCAAAAGAATTGGGGCTCCCTTGACAAGTCCAACTATCAAACTGGAAAAGACTTGGAGGTGCTGCAACCTGACAGGGATCGCATCATGAAGTTTGCGGAATCCAAGTTGGCACAGGGCAATCACCGAGATGATTACCTGGAATTCTTGGAGTTAACGATTGTCTGCCTTTGAGGGAATCTTCCTAGTTTCAATTTCAAGAAACCCGGAGCTTTCCATCATGCCAGATGGATGGCAAAAGTCTTGTACTGTCTCAAGATTTGGATGTTCCGAGGACAACTCAAAGATCTTACCCAACGGGAGGAGTCCTGTGTTCGTGATGTGAGCATTTTCTCCATCCTGATTCATGTGGAAGCCTGGTTTTCTGCCCCTGATGCCGCAGTTGCTCCTCGAACAGATTTGGAGATGCTGAAGAAACTACACTCTTACCACAATGACCGTGTTGGAAGAGCGGCCAGAGACAAACTGCAACAGCATCTGTGGTATGTGTCAGAGGAGCTTGTGGCACTGTCACTGTTCGATGAAGCTGTTTCAGCACCAACAAAGCGGGCCATAGTGTCGGCCATGATCCCGGCAGAATCAGATGAAAGCGATGAGGATGATGATGATGACGAAGACGAAGATCCCCCAAAGCGGGTCGAATTGAAAAGTTCCATGATTCCACCACTTGAATCTTTTGCAACTCGCAAGTCAATCCGTTTCCTGAAACACCTCGACATCAACAGTGATTTTCTTAATGCAGACCCAGAAGACTGGGAAGAGAATGCATCATTCAAAGACGGTCTGAAGAAAGTAAAAAAATCTTCCAGTGATCAACGATGTGGCTGAGCGAGGGGTCAAACTCATTGAGGAGTTCAACGGCCGACACACCACAAAAGAAGAGCAACTCCAGTTCCTTCTGGGTGTTGTCTCGCAACACCGTAAGATGTTCCCCATATTGTCAAAGTCCTTACTAGCATCTGGACCACATTGAGTGCTTGGCAAGCATGATACCCCCGTCTATAAGCGGATAATACCCAGTGGTCTGATGAATCCTGGGGGGGATCCAGGGGCCTGATAGATAGGTACCTTGAGCCACCCCTAAATATTATTTGATTGGCTTCACACTTTGCACACATCGTTTTCTACATAAATGGAACCAGAATCAGGCCAGGGAGCAAAGAAATTCCTACTTTTATTTTTTCCCCTATGGCAGTGGACCACATATATATGTGTGTGTGTGTGTGTGTATATATATATATATATATATATATATATGTGTGTGTGTGTGTATATATATATATATATATATATGTGTGTGTGTGTGTATATATATATATATATATGTGTGTGTGTGTGTGTATATATATATATATATATATATATATGTGTGTGTGTATATATATATATATATATATGTGTGTGTGTGTGTGTGTGTATATAGGGGCATAACCTATGCACACACAGCTTACAGACATATGTATCTATAGAAATATATAGAGATATATACATACATGAATATGTATGTCTGAAGATACATGTCTGCAACTAAGCCCCAAAAGAACATTCACACGAGAGATGTGAAGGAGAAAGATTCATCTAATAACAAGAAGGTGGAACCTACTTGAGAAGATATATAGAGAATCTATTCCTCCAGGCTAAGAAGGTGCAGGAATGCTATCCAGTGAAATAACCAGGATAGTTGCGTGAAAAAAAAAAGAGGATAATATCAGTCTGTAAACAGCAAGTCCTGAGTTTTGTAGAACTCTGACATGGTAAACGGACAGAAAACGCATAGAAAGAGATACCAGGATGACCCACTGGAGGGGCACAGGGGTATCATGCGTTACTAGTAGAATATGTGCTATCCATAAAGGAGTAGGATAGCATGAGGACAAGCTGTAAGGAAAAAAGAGCATATTCCTGCAGGATTGGAAAACTCTTCGGACATTCACGCAGAAAAGGCTTATATCCTGTATTATTACAGGAGACAACAGGGTGTGGAGAACCCTTAGAGTCATGGAAAATGACTGATAAGCCTTTTCCACCATATAGAATAGCCATCAGAGACAAAGTCCAATCCTCTCTAGCAAGGGCCCATAGTAGAAAGCTTCTCTGAAGATTGCAGAGAGCATTATGCAGGAGAATTAGGAGATAAAACTGACTGTAGGTCAGCTGTGCTGCCAAATCCAAGAAAATGGAGATGGCAAGAAAAGAAGATAATGTGAGAAGCCTGAAGTGATTAGGATTATCCAAGATAGATGAAGCACTATCCTGGAATCACTACTAAGGCTAGACAGAAAGTAGTGGAAGACAGACTGGAAACTTGTGGAAAAGTACCAGTAGTTCAATCACTGGAAATCCTGCATGAGCAGCAGCTGAAAGAGACAGCAGAGAGAATCTTCCTGTGTAAAACAGAGAGAACAGACAAAGGGAGAGGAAAAATTCTTGTCCCTGTCTGATAAGCTGTCCAGAGAATTTAGTCAAGGAAAAAACTCTACACTGGAATGAAAGGCTAGAGAAGCTCTGCAGTATGGTACCACTCATTCAGGGGAAACCCTGGATGAGAGGGTAGAGAAACAGGAGCTGAAGGGTGACTTACCATATGGTAAGTGTGCTGAAGGAAAAAATGTTCATGTTGGGACAGAAAACTATCATGGGATAGTTGTTAACTTCTCTTCTTGGTAGGAAGACGAGGAGAAATCTGTAACCCATAGACATGAATATCCTGACAGCTCAGCATATCTAGGAGGGAAAAAGATGTCCTGAAGAAAGAAAACCATGTGTAGAGCTTTAAAGAAAAAACAGTGAACAAACGTCTGCTAAGAAGAAGTTAACTGTAGGTTGCAACCTTCAGGAACCTATGGTTGCTGGGTTTGCTGAGTCTGGCTAGAGTTTGAATTCTTCAGAGCAGGACGAGGTGTCTCCTGTTTGGGTACATCTGGATGATGGGCAGGAGAAGAGTGAAACCTTCTTTTCTTAGGGAAAGAAGGTTTGGTAGGACATTTCCTACCTCCTGGGGAAGAAGGCTTAGGGTGGCCCCCAGAACCAGGGAAGTCAGTGGAGCAATGAGCAACCTGACGTAAAGCCTCCCTATTGAAGAGATTTTCTCCAGTACAAGGAGAATTACCCAGTGTGTGTTGTGCCCATCTGCTCAAGTCTGAAGCCTGGAGCCAGGCTCTACGTCGTGCTCCTATGGCTATAGCAGAGGTTCTGCTAACACACTCAAAAGAGTCTAGAGAAGCACGAGAAAGAAACCAAGAGAGACTCTGGCTATGACTAAGAAGTAAGGAATAGTCTGCAGCCTTGGGCTCTGATAGAAAAGGAGTCAAAAGAGATAATTTCTTTGTGACCTCCTGGAGAGATAGACTCATATAGAAAATATAAGAGATAATCCTTGTTGCCAGCATAGATGTTTGGAAGGTTTGACGTCCAAAGGCATCAAGTGCTCTAGATGCACGACCTGGCGGATAAGAAGAATGCTTTTTCTTGCTTTTCACCTTCCTCAGTGCTGATTCCACTACAATGGAATGATGGAGAAGTTGAGTCTTTTGAAACCCTGGAGAGGGGGGCACCTGATACAGAACATCAGTTGCTGTAGAAGGTGAAGAAACCCTTAAAGGTGTTTCCCATATTCTCAGAAGAAGATCCTGCAAAGAATGATGTAAAGGAAGCATTATATTTTCCTTTTCTGCAGGAGAGCCTCGAGTAGGATCACAGCCAGGGATAGGAATAGCAAGGAATGTTGCCATGTCAAGGAGAAATTTCTGAAAAGAAGGATCTCCAATGGGAACCATCCCTGGATAGGCTAAAGTTGAAGCAGCAGCCTGGGCACCAGAGGATGTACTGGTCTGGTGCAGAAAAAGAGCCCCACTAGATGGATACTGGTACTGGCAGTCACGATTTGAGACAGTCAGTACTGCATCGTCTATGCCAGGTATCGACTCCAAACTAGGCATAGAAAGGAGCGATGGAGAAAAAAGCATGGAAGGGGCTGGTTCCGATGTAACTGCAGGAACCGACATCGATACCGGTAGCTGTGCCGGAATCGGAGGTGATAACGCCATCGAAGCAGTCATCTGAGGCTGTTCAAGCGGTACCGAGGCAACCAGAAACCCTTGGTGAATATCCTCGGTACTGCGTACCGAGACGCGTCGGTACCCAGTCTTCTAGACTAGATATCGATTCCAGACTCGGCATCGAAGGGAGCGAGTCTATCGATGCATGTCTAGAGGGTACCGACGTCGGTGGTGGTATCGGCGATGCTGTCGATACTGGAAAGGCAATCTGGGACGTATCGATCGGTCCCGAAGGTACCGAGGACGCCAGATGACGATCCCTGGCGAAGAGTGAATCACTCAACACCGGTGCCGATGCTGGGGTATCGGTACCGCTTGAAGCGGATGCCACCACCGAGCATGGCTCAGGTATGTCCTGTGAAGGGTGAGCCCCAGGAACAACCTGAAACCCCTGAAATGCTTTGGAGACCGAAGACTCCCGCCGGGGTTTTGAAGCCAATAGGGTCTTGAGGGCAAGGCCGGAGCAGTCATCATGCTTGGCATGAGACCCACCACTCAAGGATTGGCTAGTCTTAACAGACTGTTTGTGGGTTACCTGATCCTGTAGAGAAGAAATGGTCGGTGCCCTGACACTGGAAGGGAACTCGGTATCGAGGGAAACTCGAAATGGAAAATCTCTTCTCATAAAATTATAGCCTAATGGCTCCGGAGGGAAAGGGTCAGGACCCAAACAGGTTAGACACCAGTTATTGGAGTCTAAAAAGAAAACTGTAGTTCCACAGTTAAGGCACTTCTTAAGAAGGCGGCTCCATGATGGAGAGGCCTTACAGGCCCAAAAATTTAAGACAGAAACTGAGGGAAAACACTCCCTGAGTTTAAGAAAAGAAAAAACCCACCGGCGGTACCGGTGGAGGCGGGAAAAGCAGCCGCGACCACAAGAAAACAAAGAATTAAAGAATTAAAAAAGAAATTTTCTGCGGTGACAGGAGTACGTCCTGCCGGCTCCGCGGAAAAAACGAAAACTGAGGAGACACAGTTGGAAAGGCGGGAAGGTAGCACGCAGGCACTGTGGGATGCTCCCAAAAGCTTTCTGATTGGACGCTGGGGAGCGTTCCCGCGCAGGCTCCGTCGGTACCGACGTACCCATATGTGAAGACTCATTCCTGCTTGTTCCTGGAGATAAGCAGTTAGTGTAGCTGGGTTTAAAAAGGTTTTGGACAAGATCCTGAGGAAAGGTCCATAAACCATTATTAAAAAGGCCCAGGAAATCCACTTCTTACCCTGGGACAAACACTGTGGAATCTATGTACCTTTTTGGGAACCTGCTAGGTACTTATGACCTGGATTGGCCACTGTTGGAAAATAGAGGGCATACAATGAAGCTGCAAGGTGGTAAACTTAAAGGCAACATCAGGAAATACTTTTTCACTGAAAGGGTGATGGATGCTTGGAATGCCCTCCCGATGAAGGTGTTGGGGGCAAATACAGTGACGGAATTCAAAATAGCATGGGACAGACACAGTGGATCCCTTCATAGGAAGAGGATAAAATCAAAGCAAACTTAAGTATTTTTTATACTCAATAAATAGAGGGGGGGGGGGCTGACATGCACCGAGCAGCAGGTACAACCCTAAACAAATAAAGGGAGAAGACCTGCACAAAGCTACAGTTACAACCACTCTAGCCACCTTACTGGGCAGACTAGACGGACCATACTGGTCTTTATCTGCCATTATATATTATGCTAGGATACTGAATTTGATGGACCTTGGTTTGACCCAGTAAGGCATTTTTTATGTTCTTATGCCCTACAAGCAGGGGCAAGACTAACCAGGTAGATCTGTGAGCTGGCAGACCAGGGACTGGAGATTTGTAGTCAAGCCACTGAGGCCACCTGAATTTTCTCTGCACTAGAAATAGCTGACACATTCCAAAGGGGCTTCGATTAGGACCCTTCCTAGCAAGCACTACCAGGCAGAGGCCTTAAGAGTGCACAAACTGCACTTTCACCGATCCAAACTGCACAGATCCAAACTGCTAAAGAAACATAGCCTTAAACAGCAGAAATGCTAGCTTGAACTCCAAACTTCTACATGGCTCTCATGCAGTCTCCATCAGATTGTCAGGCAATCAAGAGGGACCATGAACAATGAAGTCAACCCAGACTCCTCAGTCATGGCATCTACCACATAGTCAACTGTGCACCAGGCCCTCTGACTGGGGGGCAATCCCCAGCCGTGAATACCAAAACTCCACTGCTTGATACTGCAGAAAAGAGAGGCACATCATCATCCTGGCTGATACAAAAAACCCTACCCACTAGCAATTCAAGCCAACCCGATAACCTGCAAAAGACTAAGACCACCTCCTCTTCAGCTCCTGCTGAAGCTCGCCAGGGAGCAAAGCAGACGCATGCATCAAACAGAACAAAGCCTACAATGGCGGCTGTTCCAGCACTGCCACAGCACCCAAAGCTCTCCAAACAAAAAAACAACTGGGCAACAACCAAAGGGACTATCCTATGAGATAAACCATTCTTGCAGAAGATGCCCAGACAATCAGATGATATACAAGTGACCTGAATCAGAATTACTGTGGCAAGAACTACAACAAACTGAGAAGAAAGAACAGTTTGATATGGCAACTACCTGAAGCATGCCTAGCTGGCTCTATCCTTCATGCAAGGGTATATACCAACTAGACAAAAGACAGCCTCCATACACCCACTGCTAAAAATTCTGAAGCTAGACCCAGCCGATCCAAATTCATACAGACCTATTTCAAGTTTACCTTTCCTCATGAAAATAATGGAGAAAGTGGTACAACTTCAATTGCAAAGTTATATCAGCCTAAATTCCTCACTCGACCCACATCAGCATGGCTTTCATTCCAACCATGGAGTGGAAACGTTGTTAATATCACTCATCGACCCTCTAATCAAGGGACTAGAGAAACCAGGACAAGCCTTCAACCTCATTTTCCTCGATATATCTGCGGCATTTGACATTGTATGTTACGAGATTCTGCAACAGAGACTACATTGGATGGGCAACACCAACAACGCACTTAAATGGATCCAATCTTATTTATCTGATCACCTACAAATCGTAAAAACAGATAATAAAAGCTCAGACCCTTTTCTGCAAAACTGAGATGTACCCCAGGGTTCATCCTTGTCATCATTATTATTATTCAACATTTACATCCGGCCAATCTGCCAGATCCTCCAGTCACATAATATGTTATTCAACCTATATGCAGATGACAGCATCACAAACAAGACTGCTGCTCAACAATCATCACTGGTACTACAATCACGGTGTACCTCACTGCTTCCAAAGCAGTTCATTCCATTCCCAGAGCTGTAAACAGGCTTGCTACTACAACAAACATCACCGGCACTGCAAACAAGTCCGCTGCTGTAATAACTATCACCAGTGCTGTGAACAGGGAAAGCAGGCTGTGCCCTGCTACAGCAGTTCACGCTGGCACCTCGCCTGATTCTTCTGACTCCTGCACACCTTTCTAAATTCAGGCACAGTACTGCTCTCCAAATAGCAGTGGCCCAGTCTCTCAATGATGGTCCCTCTCAGCCCCAGGTCCAACTTCTCTCAAACAACTGGTCCCCACACAGGTTTTTATTTTAAAGAATAGGAAAGGGGAGATGGGACCTCACTGGAGGAACATAAACAGGGAGAGAGAGGGGAAAGGTCCCTGGACACCTTCCAGGTATTCTTCAGGGCTCACTGTGGACTTAAAATAGAGGTTTTCTGACTCAGCTGGGTGACTAATGTTCCCACTGGGCCCAGGAGTATCGTCCACCAGCCTCCACAACAATGCTGTACATAGCCTGCCCATCTACTATGTGCTGGAGACAGAGAAATGCTGAGGAGCATGTGGCTAAATGGTGCCCTATATAGGGCAGAGCTCACAAGCTTTTATTCTGTTTCCATTTGTTGGCTGAAATGCATTTGTCTGGATTGGTCTGATGACAAAGAATGCTTTTTCTTCTATCTAATCTAGGTGGAGGGCAAAATAAATCTGGTTCTGGAGGGCCTACTGAAGGACCTCTTCAGATCATCTCTGGAGCGATTCTGGAGAAGGATGGACATGGTTGCTCTTCATACACGTATAACAAAGAGGAGATTGGAGATCACAGGTCAGCTGGTCTTACTTCAATGTTGGAAAAATTAAAAGAATGATGGACCATTTCGATCTTCATCTGCTGTCATTTACTACTGGTGCTGAACCCCGATGTAGGCTTTGCCCACCATGTGTGAGAAATAACATCTAACTGAATAAACTGAATTGCTATCAGTGGCGTCTTCTACTACTATCTGCATTTCCTTTTTGCCATAAACTGTGTTACTGTCTACTGATACTTACGGTTTCTCTTTTTTATGAGCTGATAGGCTGATGTTTTCTGCTATGGGCCCTGAAACCAGACATGGTCTATGCTCATCATGTATAAGAGTGATGTCCAACTAACTGAATAAACTGAACTACTGTCAGTGATGTCACATGGCGGGTCTGCATTGGAGTGTGCTCAAGGAGCGAGATGCAGTCCTTGGGGCACTTCATTACATTTCAGTATTCTGATCTTCCAGTATCCTTAAAATGATTGTGCACCAAGCTGTAAGATATGTTCTGTAGTACTTATTGGTGTCCTCAATCATGACCTTTATCCATTCCTGTGATGTGCGGCAGGAGGCCCTTTAAGTTTAGACAATATTATAGCTGGAACCACTCCAATGAATGTATTGCCTGTAAGTTTTCTCCCAGCCCTCATAGGCACTACAGAAGTCCTGATACTCCTCCCTCTGTGCCACTTCACCTTGTATTTTGTATTTTAGTCCATGCCCTTCCAGTAGTAGTTCAAGACGATTACATTCAGGTACAGCAGGAATTTCCCTGTCACCAGAGAGCTTAAAATCTAAGTTTGTACCCGAGGCAATAGAGGGTTAAGATACTTGCACAAGGCCACAAGGAGTATCAGTGGGATTTGAACCTGGCTTCCCCAATTCCCAGCCACTGCTCTAACCATTAGGCTGCTCCCTCTCACTTAACTTTGGCTTTCTAAACACTAGATCAGTTAGACACAAAGGTCCCTTCATTCATGATTTATTATATCATCAGAGCTGCCTTGCATTGGTTGAGACATGGCTTAGAGATGGCAAAAAGTGTTGCCCTCCAGGCTTTTCTTATGTCTTTAAGAACCAGCAAAAAAGGCTTAAGGAGAGATATAATTTCTGTATATGACAAGGTTATTTCAGTAACTCTTGTGTCTTCTGATCTAGCCTACCCAGCCAGAAGCTTTATTAATATGGCTGAATTTTACCATAACAATACACATCTTACTATTCTACTGCTCCATTTCTCTTGGCTACAGCATGGACATACTGTTCTTATTATGCAGTGGGGGATTTCAATATACACTTTGATGGCCCCACACATTTGAAAGAGAATGTCTAAAATCATGTCTAACCAGGACCTTAGACAACTTGTATATGTACCCATTCTGCTGGCCATAATTTAGACTTAACCTTCTCTTTTGAACCTTTTAATCATCGTGCAGCTAATTTTTCTTTGGACTGACCGTGTACTGTTATCCTTCCTCATCTCCATTACTCTTACTAGCAGAGCTACCCATGAAGAGACTCTTAAAACTAGGTATTTAAAACAAGCGGATCTGGAAGCACTGGCTTCCAGTCACCACCAACGATTCAGAAACTTTGTGCAGCTATCTTTGACTGATCAGAAACAAGTATGGGATTCATTACGAATAGCATTCAACAAAGTAGTTCCCCACAAAATTGTACCTCGTAAGGGGAACCAAACACCCCTTGGATCCACTCTAGGTTGTGTCTACTAAACGGTCAGGCAAGAAAAGCTGAATGCATTTGGAGAAAAACCAAAGGACCCAAATGCACTGTTAGTGAAAAGAAAGATTAACTTACTAGCAGCAATCTGTTAAAGCACCCATGAAGGAATATCATTCTCATCTTATCACCACTTGTGAGTGTTCAGCTAAAGAACTCTTCCAACTCTTCAATTTGACAGTTGACCCCACTGCAAAATAAGGGGCTCTCTGCAAATATTCCCTCAGCTATAGATCTTGCAGATCATTCCTTTTTGTAAGGTCACAGACCTAAAAAAACAATTTTCCTGTCATCCCCATCACTGACGATCTTACTGATTTTCTGAATACCCAGACACGTACTCCTCAACATGGTCTAATTTTTACCCTGTAACAAACGTCATCCTTAGTCATGAGCCCTATAGACTTCACAATCTAAAACTTATATCCCATTCCATCTAAGTTAATAAAGAATCCAATATTAAATTTATCCACTCCCCTAACAGTGCCGGGGATGCCCCCAAATCTTGGAAAAGTGCAGTAATTAGGCTGATATTCGAAAACATCTCACTTGACCCAGCAGCATCCCCGAGCTATAGGACTATTTCCAACCTACTTTTGATCACAAAGCTAGTTAAGAGCTGTCTTCTGGCAACTAAGTTTTCTTACCTCTATAAGGAAAGGCTTAAAAGATTAGGGCTTTTCAACATGGAAAAGAGATGGCTGAGGGGAGATATAGCGTATCAGGTGTTCTCCAGGGATAACAGGAATCAGTCTTCACATATGGGTGACGTCGGCACCGACGGAGCCCTTGCGTAAGCATCTCCCCAGCTTTCAAAGAAAATCTTTGGGAGATGCCACCACGCATGCATGGTTCCCTTCCCACCCAAAGGTGCCATCTTGGTTAATTGGGTGCCATAGCTAGAGCCCAACCAAGAAGATGGACAAAAATAAACAACAACTCCAAGGGAAAGAGGAACGGTTGTGAGGACTGATTCCTGTTGTCCCCAGAGAACCTCTGTTATGGGTGAATAACTATGCTTTCTCCAGGAACAAGCAGGAAGTCAGTCCTGACATATGGGACTCCCTAGCTCCAGACTACCAAGGACCGGTAGAAAAAGCATGGCCCAGCCATGAGCAGCCACAAGCGAATCTGAGGACAGACTCTGAGGACCCTAGTGTCCAGAGAGAACCATGGCTCTGGTAGCTTGAACAAGGGTCGGAGGGCAATAGTTGCCTAAACCCTGAAGAGGTTATGGAGTACGTCCTGGCCGAAGGCGCTGTCCCGTCGGGACTTCCTCTACAAGCAGTAATGGGCTGCAAAAGTGTAAAATGACCACCAGGTGGCAGCCTGGCAGATGTCTGCCATAGGTACCGACCACAGGCTCGCGACCGAGGTTGCCATTGCCCTGACATTGTGCGCCGTGACTCGGGTGCTCCATGGGAACTTTGGCTCAGCTGTGTGCAAAGGCGATGCAATCCGCCACCTAGACTGCTATGGTCCGCTTAATGACAGCCTGCTAGGTGACTGGGGTCAAAGGAGACAAAAAGCTGCGAGGCTTTGCGGGGCCCGGTGTCTGCTGTAGGTAGGAGGACAGGGTTCGTTTGCAATCCAAGGTATGGCGAACAGTCAACGCCGTGTCGGCATGAGGCTGCAGGAAGAAGGTAGGGAGAACCACCTCCTGGTTGAGGTGGAAGTCAGAGACTACCTTCGGGAGAAATTTGGGATGAGTGCAGAGCACCTCCCTGTTCCTGTAGAACCTAGCGTAGGTGGAGCTCAGCCACCAGTGACTGGAGCTCACTGACTCTGCGAGCAGAAGTGAGTGCCACAAGGAAGGCAACCTTCCAGGACAGGTGGCGCAGGGAGCAGGTAGCCAAGGGCTCGAATGATGGCTTGGTGAGCTCTGCTAGAATCACATTGAGATACCATGCCGCTGGAGGCGGCCAAATAGGAGATCTGGAGAGTAATAGGCCCCGCATAAACTTGGTGATGAGGAACTGCATGGAGAGGGGTTTGCCTTCAATAGGGTGATGATTTGCTGAGAGAGCACTCAGATGCACCCAATAGAGTTATTTATTTATTTATTTTATTTTATTTAGACAGTTTTGTATACCACCTTATCTTTCAATCAAAGCGGTCACAACACAATTGGGGGATACATTTAACACGCGGGGATATGAGACACATACACTAATACTTACAGGGAACATGGGCTATGGAGGGTTAAGTGGCTTGCCCAAGACCACAAGGAGCACCTGTGGGACTAGAAACCCCAGTCCTTCCGGCCCAAGGTTGCTTGAGTTAGACTTAAGCCCAGCATGAGACAGATGGAGGAGGTATTGAAGGACCGAATGCACCGGGCAGGAGAACGGGTCGATCCAGTACTCCGTGCACCACACAGCAAACCGCTTCCAACTTGAAGGCATAAGCCCATTTCATGGAATCCTTGTGAGAGGCCAGGATGATTTTTTCCACCTCCCTGAAGAGGTTCAGTGGGGCTAGGGTGACCCGCTCAGCCGCCATGTTGTGAGGGCTAGGGATCCCAGATTGAGATGGAGGATCGAGCCCTCCTCCTGAGTCAGGAGTCCTGGAGAGCTCCCGAGGGGGAACCGGGGGCTCCACCGAGAAGCAGAGCAGCAGGGGAAACCAAGACTACCTGGACCACCGTGGGGCTACAAAGATCACCAATGCTTTGTCGTACTGGACCTTGAACAGGGTCTGAGCAATTAGCAGCATGGGGAGGGGGAGGCATACAGGAGGCCCCCCCACCATGAGAGAAGGAATGCATCAGCCACCACCTGGGAGGGGTGGGGCTGAGGGCCACAGAATTGAGGCAGCTGAGTGTTGGTCGGGCTGACGAAGAGGTCCAGGCTGGAGGGTTCCCCATAGCTGGAAGAGCCTGAGCTCCATCTCTGGGTCCAGATGCCACTCGTGCGGTTGAAGGACCCTGCTGAGGGAGGAGTGGCCTAGTGGTTGGGGCAAGTTACCTCAGGCCGGAAGGTCGGGGGTTCAAATCTCACTAGAGGACAGCAACCTTGGGCCGGAAGGACTGGGGTTTCTAGTCCCACAGGTGCTCCTTGTTGTCTTGGGCAAGCCACTTAACTATTTTACAGGGAACATGGGCAATGGAGGGTTATCTCCAAGTTATAATGCCCTGTTCAATGTAATTTCAGTTTGTTCAATGTACACCGCCTTGATATCATGAAAGGCGGTATATAAGAAATGTAAAAAAAAAAATAAATAAATAAATTGTCCTGACCCCGGAGGTAAACCGCTCAGAGGAGCATCCTCTGGCTGGTTGCAAAGGAGCAGAGGGCCATGGTCTCCTGGCAGAGAGGGTAGGAGCCCATGCCGCCCTGCTTGTCCTCGTAGAATGTCGTGATCTGATTGTCCATCTGGACGAGCACAGACTGGTGCTGTAGGCAGTGCCTGAAGACCTTCAGAGCGAGGAAGACTGTTCTGAGCTCAAGAAGATTGATCTGCAGCTGGCTCTCCTTGAAGGACCAACCCCTTTGGGTGCATAGCTCCTCACAATGGGCACCCTAGCCCATCAGGGAAGCATCCATCATGAGAACCCTTTGGAGGTTCAAGAGCTGAAAGGGCATGCCCGCCTGCAGGTGCTGGGTCACCAGGTGAGGAACTCTGCAAGCTGACGAGAGACCATGATTCGGTCCCGAAACCGGTCCGTGGCCTGGGCTCACTGGGACACTCGCATGCGGAGGTGTGCATTGAGGACCACATGGACCATGGAGGCCATGTGGTCCAAGAGGCAGAGTAGAGCTCGAGCTGACACAGTGCAGCGGTGTTGAACCTTGGCCGCGAGGGCCATGAGGCAGTACACCCTGTCGAGGGGAAGGAAAGCCCTGGCCTGGGCAGAGTCCAGGCGTGCCCCGATGAACTCCAGAGCCTGCGTCGGAGCGAGGTTGGGCTTTGGCTGATTTATCATGAAGCCTGGGTGTCATAAGACCTGAATTGTGCAGCCTGTGGATTGTCTGCATTCTGAGGCTGTATCCCCCTTGACGAGCCAGTCTTCAAGGTAGGAGAAGACGAAGGTTCAGTGGAGGCAGAGATAGGCCACCACCACTGCGAAGCACTTGGTGAAGACTCAGAGCAGAGGCAAGGCTGAATGGGAGCATCCTGTACTGGTAGTGGTCGCCTCTGACCATGAACCTGAAGTACTGTCTGTGACTTGGGTGGATAAAGATATGGGTATAGGCATCCTTTAGGTCCAAGAAGCATAGCCAATCTCCCTGCTGGAGGTAGGGAAGCAGTGTTCCAAGGGAAAGCATCTTGAACTTCTCCCACACTAGAAACTCATTAAGATTTCTCATGTCCAGGATGGGCCTTAGGCCCCTGTCCTTTTTGGAACCAGGAAGTACCCCGGAGTAAAACCCTTTGCCTCTTGAGTGATGGGGTACGGGCTCCACAACCCGGTCCTTGAGGAGGGCTGTGAGTTCTTGCCTCAGCAAGGCCTGGTGCAGGGGAGACTGAGCGGGCTCCCGGGGGAAAGAAGGATGGAGGGGCCTGTTCAAGGTTGAGGAGGTAGCCCTCCTTGACTACCTGAAGAGCCCAATAGTCAGTGGTGATGGAGGCCCACCGATGGGCGAAGTGGACCAGGTGCCTCCTGTTGGAAGCTTGTCCTCCAGCAGAAGAGAGGCTATGCTGATGGTGTCAAAACCCCGATCCCGGTTGGCCTGGGGCAGGCAGCTAGGGTTTTGGACCTTTGGATTTGCATGGGGCATGCCCTGGGGACCCTGCTGAGGGGGTCTGGGTGGCAGGGTATGGGGAATAGCCTCGGTAGGGCTGGTCCTTCTGAAGGAAAGGGGGAAAGTCACTGGTGAGGCCTCACTTGGAATATTGTGTTCAGTTTTGGAGACCATATCTCAGAAAGGATATAAAAAGATTGGAAGCGGTTCAGAGGAAGGCAACCAAAATGATTTGGAGCCTGCGTCAGAAGACTTATGAGAAGAGACTTGAAGATCTAAATATGTACACTCTGGAGGAGAGGAAGGACAGGGGAGATATGATTCAGACCCTTAAATACTTAAGAGTATTAATGGACAAACAAACCTCTTCCAAAGACGGGGAAGCTGTAAAACTAGAGGGCATAACATGAAGCTGCAAGGGGGTAAACTGAAAGGCAATGTCAGGAAATACTTTTTCATTAAAAGGGCGATGGATGCTTGGAATGCCCTCCCGATGGAAGTGGTGGGGGCAAACACAGTGAGAATTCAAAATGGCATGGGACAGACATAGTGGATCCTTTATAGAAACAGGATAAAATCAAAATAAGCATAACTATCTCTTATATCTGAACAAATAGGGGTGACCTACACAGAGTGGTGGGTATACCCCTAAACAAAGGCATGGGGAGAGGTGACCTGCACAGAGCAGTAAGTGCACCTAATCTTTCTGCCTTGCTGGGCAGATTAGATGGACCATACTGGTCTTTATCTGCCGTCATAAACTATGTTACTATGTTGCTGCCCTGCGGCTTCTTCTGAGGAAGGGTGGACGTTTTCTTCGAGTGCCAGGTACAGGTAATGTCCTCTGTTTCGATTTCAGCCACCTTGTCCTCCATTGGTTTGCTGAAGGGCTGTTCTCTGAGGCATGGGACATCAAGAAGTTTTTCTTGCACCCCCTGCTCCAGATCTGGCAATTGGAGCCAGGCCTCATGTCAAATGCCAATGCCCACAGCTTCCACCCTCGCACAGGATTTGAAGCTGTCGTACACAGTTTGGGACAAGTACTTGGAGCACTCTGAGATACACTTTGAAAGAGTCTGGAAATGCCAGAGGTGGTCCCCATCCAGACCAGCCGAAAAGCCCCGAGCTCTTTGGCCAGGTCCCAGAGGAAAATGCCAATCTAAAGTTGGTAAGTTTGGATATGTTTATGCTTATGTTTATGGCATGTCAGCATCAAGCCCTGGTAGCATTTCCATCCGAGGGTGAGGTACTCCCTGCCCGGGGGCACCGAAGAGTGCGACTTTGGATTCTTTGCTGGCGCATGGCCGACTCAACCACCATAGAGATGTGGGGGAGTTGCACCTTATGGAAACCCAGGCCACACTGGACCCGGTACATCGTATCCAGCTGACGGCGGGCACCGAGGCAGGTCTCTCCCACATTCGGATGAGCCAAGTCAAGATGGAGGGAATGGGGACTGTTAAGGTCTCCTTCAGTGGTGCCTCATACTGGAGATTGTCAAGCTCCTCCATATGATGGTCCTCCTCTGACTCTGTCGTGAGGGACAGCACTCAAGCCAAGTCTCTGACGAACTCAAGGAAGAAGGTGTCTTCGGGGAGGGGGGGGGATCAGTGCCTGGAGGAGACGGGTCGGAGGAGACGGGTCGGAGGGGAGGCCTCGGTGAGCTCAAGTCTCCAGGGATGTCTCCATGTCGGATTCCTAGTCGGAGTAATCTGAGGACTCAAGACCTGCCAGTTGCATGAGGGCTGGCAGCTCCAGTCTTGGGTGCTTCGAGGCCAGGGCATGGCTAGAGCCAGAGGTGCTCACCTGCGAAGACCTCGCTCTCGAGGAATGGTAGTGAGAGCGAGACCCTTGCCGAGGATCTGTCTGAGGCATCTGGCTCTCAGCGATCGTTTTGGCGACCCGGGGAGTTCGAGGTCCCTGCGGTCTCTGTGGGGCTGGGTGGCACCTGCTGGGAGGCGATGAACACAAACGCTGTGCTCCAGGGCCAACAAGCAGGCTTCCCACTCGGGGGTAACAGCCATTGACACCGACGCCGGGGTGACTGGGTTAGGTGTCGAGGAGAAGAGGGGGTCCTGGACGGGATGGCTCTTGGTAAACAGAGGTCTGTCGCTGGAGGTCATGACATCTGTTCTCAGCACCTTTCAGGGACCCGCTCCGACTCCTCGGG
The DNA here is from genome assembly GCA_033557465.1 of Ichthyophis bannanicus. Taxonomy (NCBI): domain Eukaryota; kingdom Metazoa; phylum Chordata; class Amphibia; order Gymnophiona; family Ichthyophiidae; genus Ichthyophis; species Ichthyophis bannanicus. Next base: position 628,307,046 of record CM066031.1, read on the forward strand.
TTCTCGCCGGGGACTGAGGGACTGGGTACATGACTTCCCATGCTTGTCTGCTTCTCCGGAAGAGGCCCTCAAGGTCGTCTTCTTCCAACGTTCTCGCTCCGGGGAACCTTGTTCAGAGTGCCTGTGGGCCGTGACTCTGTGCGGGGCCTTCGAGCATGAGGCTACTGGAGATACCGGGGTAGAGTTTGCCTTGTGGAAGATGTCATCCTGCTTAAGCCGACGGCTCTGGATGGCCTTTGCGGACATTTTCTTGCACAAGGGGCATTCCTCCAGGTCATGGTCTGTGCAGCCAGACACTGAAGGCAACAATCTTGAGTGTCAGTAAGGGACATGTTTTTTGAGCATCGATCACATTTTTTAAAACCGATGGCCATCGGAGCAAAAAGGATCCCAGCGAGGTCGAAGACCCTCAACGCGGTCAGTGGTTGAAAAGGGCGTGAAAGCGCTGAAAATAAAATTACACAAAAGAAAAATGTTTTGGAGGCCCAACGCCACAGTAGTGAGTCCCAAGGTGGGAAAGAGCCAGTGCAAGCCAGAAAAGTACACGATTGTATAGGTTAAATCAACTTTTTTCCGGGGGAACAAGACGAACGTCTGTAGGGATCTGCAGAAAAAGGGAGACTGACCAAGATGGCACCCTTGAGCGGGAATGGGACCACGTATGCATGGTGGCATCTCCCAAAGGCTTTCTTTGAAAGCTGGGGAGATGCTTCCACGAGGGCTCTGTTGGGGCTGACATCACCCATATGTGAGGACTAAATTCCTGCTTGTTCCTGGAGAAGATAGAGGTCTACTAATTAATGAATGGAATAGGTAAACGTAGATCAGTTGTTTACTCCCCATCAAAAAGTAGAAAGACTAGGGGACAAGCAATGAAGCTACAACAAAACCCATTTAAGACTAATAAGAGAAAATATCTTCTCACTCAACGCATAATCAAACTCTGGAATTCGTTACCAGAGGATGTAGTAAAAGCCCATTATATGCAAATCTATCTTATGCATATTCACAATGGGCGTTCTGAAAACATGATTGATTAGGTGTGTCCCCAGGAGAAGGTTGAGAAGCACAGCCTTAAACAGGAGGAAGAATCTTGACATTAAAGTTAGCGAAGGCAAAATCACCAACAGAACACAAGAAAGCCTGGAATGAACACTAAGCAACTTTAGTGCAAAGGAAGAAGTATAGAGCTGAATAACAAGATTGCAATTTATTACTACAGGAAGGAGAATTGGCCAGACAAGATGAATATAATCTAAATGTAAATAATGAGAGATTCAGCCACAGAACATTTTTACCATAAACATAAGAACTTTATAAAATAGTATTTGTCAGGCAATAAGAGCTCAAATATAGCTTTTAAATAAATACATAAATAAGCTAAAGATGAAGTAGTATTTACTTACCTGTTATACTCAGGCTCTCTGTTTGAAAAACTTTCTGAAGTGGAGGAAAGTAAATGACTAATAACTGTCCCATTATGGATCCGAGGACCGCATAGCAAAACATCTTGTTACTGCAGAGTCCAATCTCAAACACAGATTTAGTCTGTAAAATAAACAGATTATTGCTCTTATAATACCTGCCAGGCATCATGACTAGATTGTAAACTCTGATGAATAGGGATTGTCTCTTATATGTCTGTGCAGCGCTGCATATGACTGGTAGCGCTATACAAATGCTCAGTAGTAGTAATTTCTTTGCAATGACATATCTAAATTTTCCCCTATTGTCTTGCTAGACCACGGAGGCTCATACATGAATCTAGGCTCAAAGCCTGGTGATTAAAACACATGGTGTCAAATTTCAAAACTAGGAGAATAATACAGGGAAATGCAAAGCCTTGGGGAGAGTAAGTATGCATTCTGGGCTTTCAAATCATGCTGGATGACAAGACCAAGTGGCATCTGCCCTTCTACCAGTATTCCTGTAAAAGAATGGATATGTTAAAGTTTTTAATTTGCCCAATCCAGCCCTCTATTTCCACTCTGATGCTAAGGCCAGTGACAAGACTGAGTGATGGTTTAGTATGCATGGAAAGCCATGGGGATATGTAGGGTTGGAGGCACTACAGCTGAACAGAAACAAAGACCACTTGAGTACAACACTTATCTTCCCAAAAATGATCATTAATGGCTCCAGAATGACACACAGCATGGTCTGCAAATATTTCTGACCATGTGTCACCTTAAGAAACACCGTTTAGAAATCTGTGTTCTTTTGGTTGTGCTATTTTTTTATGCCGCTAATTTTAGCATGAATTTTTTGTATTGCTATCAATTAAGAATACTGGATTGGCAGGTTATAAATGCCTTAAAGAAACAGCCTGTACATGTTATGCTAGCACCGTTTAAGCTGATAAAAGAAAATGTTCAGAGACCTAAGTTTTGGGTTTGTCCGTTTCCTTGAAAATATAGTGCTACAATTTGTGCACATGACCATCTACCATTACATTCCTTATTTGGTTCAAAAAGAAACTAAACACTGGTCGATTTGTATCTGTTAATTAATAGTCTTGCAAAGTTCTGTAACAGTTTGTATTAGTTTCATGGCATTTCCTACAGTGTCTGAACATGCGTCTTTTTTCCTATAGAGTCCAGCAAGCACCTTGCTCTACAGAATTATTTTATGTGACCATCCCATCCATGTATGGCAAACCAAACACACAGACAGAAAAATACTATAAACAATGTGAAAACCCAAAAACCCATATATCTGAAATAGTGTTCTGAAAAAGTGAATGGATGAACATTACTATATTAATGCTAACCCAACGACTTCTCACCTGTGACCTTGAACTCAGAGCATTGAACATATCAAAAAACACAAAACAGGTAAAGGTCATTGTTGTGTCTCTGGGTGTGATGAGATTGTCTCGAAGCTGCCAAACAAAAAGAAGAATTTTATTCTGGTTAGCTTTCTAAAAAAAAATTCACTCAAGTTGCCTATGCACATGTCTTTCAGTTCACACCAAAAGCAGGACAGCTTCTCTCGGACAATGAATTGCATAAAACACCATCAAAAAAAGAAACAGAGCTTAGATTAAAAATAGTCTCTTGCTGTAGCTGTCAAGGAAGCAGCCTGGTTCTATTTCACTGCCAACTTAGAACTCATAAGCAAGATGCAGAGCGTTATCTATTAAAGATTTTCCATGATACTATGCTTATGGGAGAAAAAAAACCAGGATAAATCAATTGCTTTATGTTTAGACGTATGTACACCAGATTCAGATGTGCAGACAAATTTTTTCAAGGATTATTAGAAGAAAGTTGTACCCTCTCTATCCTGGGCATTATTTATATTCAATATATTTATTGCATTGTATCAAATACAATACTACAAAGGAACAGAAAAGCCATCATATCAACCATACAATTTCAAAAAAGGAAAAAGAAACTATTTAAATAAAACATCAAAGAAAGAAAAGCATCTAAAGACATAATAAAGAAACATGATGGCCAAGCCCACATCAAGGGGCTGTGCTGGAGAATAATTCAAAAAGGCAAATTTACAAGAAAATTAGGCATTAATATATGCTCACATTGGGGAGAGAATGCATTTGAACCTATAACCACAGCTACCTCACTTCTGCCTATCCACTAAAAATCTTTCTAATTGAGAAACGTCAACAAAAGAAAGTTTATCCGTGCAAGGTAAGAAGACACTTGCAGGGAAACCTCAAGAAAAAAGTAGCTCCCAAAACTAGCAGTGGAGGAGTAGCCTAGTGGTTGGGGCAAGGTACTTCAGGCCGGAAGGTCGGTGGTTCAAATCCCACTAGAGGACAGGAACCTTGGGCCGGAAGGACTGGGGTTTCTAGTCCCATAGGTGCTCCTTGTGGTCTTGGGCAAGCCACTTAACCCTCCATAGCCCATGTTCCCTGTAAAAAAATAGTTATCTCCAAGTTATAATGCCCTGTTCAATGTAATTTCAGTTTGTTCAATGTAAACCGCACTGATGCAGAATAGCGCGGTATATAAGAGAATGTAAATAAAATAAATAAATAAAAAATTCTGTGTTTCAACTGAAGAAACTGCTTCCTGAGAGTCTGAGTGGCTCGGCTAACAGGAAACATCTTCAAGGGTTGACCACAAAATGACATGGCCTTGTTTTTGAAGAAAATTTTTATTTTAACAGATTCAGTAACAAAAAGATCACAATCAATGTATTCCATCTAGTAATATTATCTGTAGAATCTTCCAGGAAATCAGTTAAATTCTGACTAACAGTTGGACCGAGGGAGTCAAATCCACCCTCCCCCGAAGGGGGCAACCGAACCTTAGCTGGAACATAGTAAGCCTGCACAATTTCAATTAAATCTGTCAATTTCAAAACCTCTTTAAAATATTTCTGTAACAAAATTTCCTCGGACAATAAATGTGTAAAAGGAAAACTTAACAAACAAATTCCTTGCTCTCAAAGCATTCTCCAATGCCTCTCTTTTAGCATGCAAAATTGTAAAATCTTTAACATAACTAGCATTCATAGCAAAGCAAGAGGACATTTGGGTGTTCAAATAAGACACAGACTTAACTGATACCAAAACTCTAGTTTCCAAATCGACCAGCTTCTCGCTGCTCCCTGCATAAAATTACACAGAGAAGTAACCATACTGGACAACTTGGAATCAGTACTCTTAATCGCTCCCCAAATATCCTTCAGGGTAATCTCCCCCTCTTTGCCCCCCTCCGTTAGCAGAGTACTCCCCTTCTGATGCAAAAACAGTAACTGGCTTTGGAACGGGCATCAGAGAAACACATTCATTTACCTGAGGCGAATTCTCTGACAAAATAATGGATGACATACTGATGTGGTGGCGGAGTTCTGCCCCCGGAGCTAACAGATGCTTGGTCAGGGGAAACACATGTTTATCCATAGGTCCAATCAAAGTTCCTACTGGGGAGACAACGGGACCCTCCTTCGAGGAGACCCTCATTTGAAGGGTCTTTGTTCTTCCTCTTCCCCATGATATTCACAGTCAATGAATAAATACACGCTTCCGCTTTCTCTGTCACCTCTGGTGCACAAAAGAAGCGTGTCCAGCCCCTTTGGCCGCATCCCTTTGGATCGCGACCTGCAGTTCACGACATATGGCCACATGCAACAGCTGCTAGTCTTTATCGCCAAAAGGACCTCCATCGAGGGCAGGCTGTCCACACAGCTGCCTACTAACCGCAGGCAGCAACAGGATTGCACGGCAAGCCAGACATTGGGGCAGTTGGTAAGCCTGTGGCAGGCTATGGCCTATAATAGTCTGCAAATATGAAAGGCCTGTAAGTTAGGAAAAACACAGCTAGGAGCAGGGCTCTTGCAGCACCATCCAGGATACACAAAAGAGCAAGAGACGAGGTGAGTGTGGATGATCAGCAAACGTTTATTCATAAAGGACCCCAACGCGTTTCAGCACTGTCGCCTTCTTCAGGGGGAATATAACTGAGTGTATAAGCTCGACTTTGACTGCCGTTCACGTACGCGTTTCAAATGTGAATTCTGCGGAACTTGAGGACTTCAAATTGTACTATCGTCAATGTGCAATAAACAGATAAAAGCCGCTGCTAAAAAAACTTTAGAAACGAGGAGAAACTTGTCAGTAGTGCCGTATCAAGAATGCATAGGAGCATTCTTGATACGGCACTACTGACAAGATTCTCCTCGTTTCATTATTCTCTTGTGTGCTGAAGATGAAAATGTTTCAACACTTGCATTCCTAGAGCTAGAGACGACCTTGCAGTAGAGAAGTATCAAAACCTAGAAACTGAACCACTGTTAGAACAGTCCTAAGGGAGGGAGCCGGGTGCTAGGCCCAGGAGGGATCTCTGATTGGACAAATGCAGGGGGTGTTGGAACCACTAGAAAGTTTGCATGTATCAAGCTGAAGAAAAAGGTATAAATGAATATGTTTCTGTAAAAACTTTGCTCAGTCCTTTTTGAAGCTCTGACTAACTGGGCCTTGTGCACAATAAATTGATTTGTACCCTGTAAATTGACTCCTGGATTTATTCATTGTTTGCACGTCGCTGCAGCATATTCTTGGTGCATTGGCCGGGAAGTGCGAGTAGTGAATGGTATTCAAATGAATAATCCACGCAATTCGCCTCCAGGTTTGGCCCGGTTGGAACCGTGTCTGTCCGATCGCAGGGGAACCTCAGGCACAGCCGGTCCTACTGTATCGGAGAGGGTTCCACCTTGCCTCGGCGGGCCACTGGGTCCGGCCGGCCAACACCTCCGAACCCGAGGGGAGTCCAGGATCCAACCCAAGAACGGGTGTGGTATCGGGAACCGGATCCGGTGAGTAGACATTTTTGTGATTTGATAGTCAGTACAGCCTGGGAAAAAGTCTTGCATGAGTATGCGTGAGACTGATTTGGTATAGACTAACTGAGAAATCTTGCATGGGTATACGCGAGACAAGAGAGCCTGATCACCTCTCATACGGGCGGTCCTAGTACGCTCCGCATAAGAGAAAGCGGAAGCCGAAGCCATCAACCCTTCGTGTTGGGAATAGTCAGTTAGTCAGAAAACCTGGGCACTTGAAAAATGATTTTTGTGTTAATATGATTGCCTGTGTGATTGAGAGGTCTTGAAACACAGACCGAGCGAGAGCAGACTCCTGAGTAGCGCAGTTCCTGGCTGGGCGACCGCGCCCAGGTCGCGAAAAGGAGGAAGCGTGTGGTGTTTGTTCCCCTCAGTGTTCTGTGAGCTGTACGGACCCCTTACCTACAGCCATACTACCTATCCTTACTGTTCATTGTCTCATACGTCATTACGTGTATGTCATTATGATTAGATTATGGGAGGGAGGGGCGGAGTCCACGCAAACTCCATTGGAATGTATGATCAAGAATTTCAGGATTTTCAGGAGACTACGGTATAAGAATGTCTCCGTCTAGATTAAGAATGCTATGTGATAGGGAGTGGCCTGTACTAGCTACTTCATGGCCCCGTGGGGGCACCTTTGATGTAGAAATAGTTTTCCGTGTTCATCAGCTTATACAAAAAGCGCATCCTGACCAGTTCCCCTATATAGATTCCTGGTTAAAAGCTTGCGAAAGGCAGCCTTTATGGATGAAGCGCTGCTATGAGGAGCAATGTAGAATATTGGTAGCCACCACTAGGGGGACCCGGAAGGTTGAGGAGGAGAAGCCACCTGTGTATTCCGCCCCAGTCTCCCCAGAAATCCTGGCCCGTTTACCCCAGTACCCACATAGGTTAGTTCCCCCAGCTCCGCTACCTGAAGCGGAACCTGATGAGGAACCCCAGCAATTACCGCTGCAGCAGCCCAAGAAGCCCCCTCCCCCGAGTGATAGCCCCGAGTCAGGCCCAAGTACGTCGGGGGGGGGGGGGGGGAGGCCCGAGTCCTCCGACGATACTGAAAGCGGAGGCTCTCCTGCCAGTTCAGGGTCAGCCGCCAAGGAAGTTTGTACCCGGGAGCCTTATGATTTAAGGAGTACAACTCCAAAGAAGAAGGAGAAAGCAGGGCGCCTAATGCCCTTACATCAAGTGCCTGGTGTACCTATCTTAAATATCCAGGGCCAGATGGCACCAGGACCGACCAGTCTAGTCTACGTGCCTTTTTCCACTACTGATTTATTAAACTGGAAAACGCATTATGCATCCTATACAGCAAAGCCCCAGGAATTAACAGAATTAATTTTATTTATTTATTTATTTAAAGTTTCTTTTATACCGCGCTATTCGACATCAGCGCGGTTTACAGTGAACAGAAATTACACTTCACAAAATTGATCAGTGCTTACAATGAACAGGGCAATACATTAAACAGGTTTACATTAAACAGGTTTCTTAAACAGAGAACATAATAAACTATGTACAAAAGGCAACTATATACAAAGCCGCTAAGTGCAGCTATATGATTCCTGATGAGAGCGGAAGCAAGGTGAGATTGCCGCTCTTCGTGTTAAGACTATAGAGCGCATGGGTTTAACGTGTTGACCTGGGATGTAGAGGTGGGTTGGTGTGAGACGGTGTCGGAAACATTGTAGTGAAGCAAGAACAGGTGGTGCTTCAGTGCCTTCCTGAACTGAGAAAGGTCACTGATGGTTCTGATGTCTGTTGGTAGGGCATTCCAACATAATGGTGCGAAGTAAGAGAAGGCTCTGGATCTAGTGGCTTGAGAGCACTTCGTGATTGCCTTAGGTAATACAAGGGAGTTAGAGGCAGTTGATCTCCTTGCACGATTAGGGGGTGTAATTGATATCAGGTCGGTGATAGAAGATGCGGAGTTGTTATTAATCGCTTTGTGAGTCAAGGTTAGTATCTTGAAAGAGATCCTGGATTGCATCGGAAGCCAATGTAGCTGTTTCAGTATTGGAGTGATGTGGGTTCTCTTGGAGGCTCCATAAAGGATTCTTGCAGCCGAGTTCATGGCCAATTGTAAGGGGTTAATCGTGCTCTTTGGTAGGCCATGGAGGATAGCATTGGCGTAGTCCAAGTGGGGCATTATTAAGGCTTGAAAGACTGAACGAAAGTCATCAGGTTCGAGCAACTGACGCAAATGACGGAGGGTCCGGATTTTATGATAGATAGATTTCATTACGTTGCTGATGTGAGCCTTCATGTTGAGCTGTTGATCGAGAGTAACCCCTAGGTATCTAACTGTGGTCTTGCAGATGAGCTCAGCGTCACGCACCTTGATGGACCTTGGTGGAGTGAATGCAGGGTTTCTGTTCACAAAGAGGACTTCAGTCTTTTTAAAATTTATCTTAAGCATTTGTGATTTTAACCAGTCTGTAACCGCATCGAAGAACTCGATTAGTGGGGAGAGGTCAAGGAGATCTGTTGAGAATGGCATATACATAAGGACATCATCGGCGTAGACCAGGCAGTTGATGTTAAAAGAGTGGATGAGGTCACAGATAGGCTGCATATAAACGTTGAAAAGTAAGGCGGAAAGGGAGGAGCCTTGTGGCACACCTTTGGTTTGCTGGAAGGGGTCAGAGGTTGAAGATCCAGAACGAACATGTTGCCAATGGTCTCTGAGATATGAGGAACACCAGGAGAGGGTGGATCCATGAACTCCCTTCTCTCTAAGACGTGACAGGAGAACTTCATGATCAACAGTGTCGAACGCCGCGGCAATGTCCATGAAGATTAAAGCAAAACCTTGTCTGATATTGTTTAGGCCTATAGTTAGAGTATTGAACAGGGAAGTCAGTAGGGTTTCGACACCGTGTGACTCACGAAATCCGTGCTGACATGGGTGCAAGGGTGAATTGGAGTCAAGATGATCTTGTAGTTGACGTTGGGTAATCTTTTCGATGACTTTCGAAAGGAGAGGAATGCTGGAGATGGGTCTATACGTTTCCATCAAGGAGGGGTCCAACCTGCTGTTTTTTAAGAGAGGTCTGATGGAGGTCTGTTTCAGAGCGTGGGGGAAAGTCCCTGTAGCGAACGATACATCCATTATTTTAGCTAGAAATGGGCTAAGATCAGCCCGTAGTGCCTTTATCCAGGAAGCTGGACAGGGGTCGGAGGGTGATGTTGTAGGGTTTATTTTTAAGATGGTATCTTGAATGACTCTGTCATTTGGGGTGGAAAAGGATGAGATAGTGTGTTGGGTCTCGCCTGAGAACTGGCTAGGTGCGGGTGTAGGGACAGTGTAGGGGGTATTGGCTGAAGTGGGGGGTATAGAGGTTGAATCAAGCTGATTACTTTTGCTTCGTAAGTAGTTGGCGTATTCCTGGGGGTCTAGGTGTGGTGGAGCACCCTGAGAGGGTTCCTTTGATAAGGTTTTCACAATGTGGAAGAGCTCGTGAGGTTTGTTGAGGGAGCGCTGTAGTCTGCCTGCGTAATATTTTTTCATACTGGAGGATACGGATGAGCGATGCCTTGATAATTGTGTTTTGAATGCATCGTGGTTCTCAGTTGTTCTTGAACGTCGCCATCGTCTTTCTAGTTGTCTGAGGAGGAGGAGTGATTTTCTTAACTCTGGAGAGTACCATGGTGCATTCTTTTTCTTATGGGGTGTTTTGATTGAGGTAGGAGAGTGGATCACAGCATCTAGGCAGGAGTTCCAAGAGTCGACCATGTCATCAAGGCTTTTTTCAGGAGAGCAAATTAGGTTCTGGGTCTTCTTTAGGATGTCTTCTTGGTTAAAAGGGTGAAAGCGTCTGAAGTGCTCTGAGGAGAGTGCATCTGCTGGGAGTGTCTTGGAAGATCTAGGACAGATAGGCATCTGAAACAGGATTAGGAGATGATCGGACCATGGTACTGTAATTGAATTTAGGTAGGACTGGTGCCAATGGGTAAGAGCTGATTGTGGTGCGAAGATAAGGTCCAGTGTATTACCTTTAATGTCCAGTATTATGAAAACCCATCAACCTACCTAGGCCGATTGTCACCAGCTCCTGTCCACTCTCTTTACTACTGAGGAACGAGGGCGAATTGTGCAGGCAGCTCTCCGTTGGTTAGAAGAGAGACCCCGTAGAAGGAGGAGGAATAAATCTCCCACAAGCTGCCGCCGCAGCTTTCCCAAATGAAGATCCTAGGTGGGACCCAAATGATGAAAGGGGGGCGGCGGCCCTAACAAGATTTCGCCAGGCCTTGCTGCAGGGCCTAAGGAAGAGGGACCAGAGGGCCATGAATATCGGGAAGGTATCTGAAGTTATCCAGGGTCCAGATGAGAGCCCAGCGGTCTTTTATGAGCGGTTGTCAGAAGCCTATAGACTAGAACATAAGAACATAAGATATGCCATACTGGGTCAGACCAAGGTCCATCAAGCCCAGTATCCTGTTTCCAACAGTGGCCAATCTAGGTCATAAGTACCTAGCAGTTTCCCCAAAAGACACAGGTTCCACAATGCTTGTACTGGGTCAAGCATTGATATCCTGGGTCCCTTCTTAATAATGGTTTATGGACCTTTCTTCCAGGAACTTGTCCAAACCTTTTTTAAACCCAGCTACACTAACAGCCTTTACTACTTCCTCCGGTAACAAATTCCAGAGTTTGATTACATGTTGAGTGAAAAAATATTTTTTTATTAGTCTTAAATAGTTTACCCTGTAGCTTCATTGCATGCCCCCCAGTCTTTCTATATTCTGATAACGTAAACAATCGATCTACGTTTACCCGTTCCACTCCATTCATTAATTTATAGACTTCTATCATATCTCCCCTCAGCCGTCTCTTTTCCAGGTTAAAGAGCCCTAACCTAACTATATACCCCATATGATCCCGCCACTCAGGAGAATTTGCGCATGGTAAATGCAGCATTTGTCAGTCAGTCCCAGAGAGACATAAAACGAAAATTGCAGAAACTGGATGGATTTGCGGGCATGAATACAGCACAGTTAATGGAAGTCGCTCAGAAAGTATTTGTGAATCGTGAAAATGAACGTGACAGAGAAAGTGAACGTAAAATGAAGAAGAAAGCAGATCTTCTTGCTGCCGCTTTAGTTGAACGACGTGGAGGAGGTTTTCCTAATCAAAGGACCAGAGAACGTGGAAGAGGCCGTGGAAGTTGCAGGCCTCCAATGGGCGCAAATCAGTGCGCCTATTGCAGAGAAGAAGGACATTGGAGAAATGAATGCCCGCATCTGGACTCCGCCCCCATGAGGGGAGGAGGGAGTCCCTGGAGAACAGGAGGCCGATTTCGGAGTCGGGGAGGAATGAATCGAGCACAGTTCCGGCAAGAGAGAGAAGAAGCCATTGAGGGAGTGGCAGTAGCAACGGGCTATGACATGGATGAAGTGGATGAAGGGCTCCAAGTTTACCCTGGGTCCCCAGGAGCTTATGGTCAGTTTAAAGATAGGGGACCAATATATGGACTTCATGGTAGATACAGGAGCAGAACATTCAGTGGTGGCAAAGCCAGTGGCTCTTCTTTCCTCTCAATCTGTCACCATTGTTGGAGCCACTGGGAACAAGGCCACGAAGCCATTCCTGCAGAACCGTATGTGTGAGCTAGGGGGGACAGAAAATAACGCACCAGTTCTTGTATATGCCTGAGTGCCCTGTTCCACTTCTGGGCCGAGATATGCTTGCCAAGCTTCAGGCACAAATATCCTTTCCTGAAGGGGGAGAAATGAAAATGACTGTGAACCCAAAGCCTGCTGGATTGATGGTGCTAACTGTTCCCCGAGAAGAAGAGTGGCAGTTCTATAGTGCACCTCCAATTAAGTCAATCAGCTCCTGTATACCTACCAACCTTATAGCCCCACCTGAAGTATGGGCAGAAGATAATCCACCTGACCTAGCGAAGAACATAGCCCCTGTCATTGTCACCCTCAAGCCAGGAGCGGAACCAATGCATGTGAAGCAGTATCCTCTTCCCCGACCAGCCATTGAAGGTATCTACTGCCATTTAATGAAACTGCTGAAGTATGGACTTCTCAAGGAGTGCCAGTCACCTTGGAACACCCCCCCCCCCTTCTCCCAGTCAAGAAACCTGGGACAGGGGATTACCGCCAAGTGCAAGATCTGAGGCGGGTAAATGATGCAGTTGAAACTATACACCCAGTGGTGCCAAATCCTTATACTGTCTTCGGACTGATCCCCGTTGAGGCTACTCATTTCACCGTCCTGGACTTGAAAGATGCCTTTTTCTGCGTACGCCTAGCCCCCACCAGTCAACTTTTGTTCGCTTTTGAATGGCAAGACCCCACAACAGGAAGGCGGGGCCAACTTACCTGGACCAGATTACCTCAAGGATTCAAGAATTCACCTACCCTTTTCAGTGCTGCCCTGAATCAAGATCTTTCGAGTTACTCAGTGAACCCAGGACAAAGGGTTCTCCTTCAGTATGTAGATGATCTACTTACAGCCACCAACTCAGAAAGTGAATGTCTACAAGCCACCAGTGAACTCCTGTACCTTCTGAATGAGGCTGGATACAAAGTCTCAAGAGCCAAGGCGCAACTATGTCAAACTGAAGTTAAATATCTAGGGTTCCAGTTGTCCAGTGGAATTCGACGCTTGGGACCTGAACGCAAAGAAGCTGTATGCAGTATCCCTACTCCAACCACTAGGAGGCAAGTAAGAGCCTTCCTGGGGGCCGCAGGATACGGTCACATATGGATCCCCAATTTTGCGCTGTTAGCAAAACCATTGTATCAAGTTACCAAAGGAATGGAAAAGTCTCCTCTGGAGTGGGGACCTGAACAGGATGCAGCATTCCAATCTCTGAAAAGTGCTCTGATGTCATCACCAGCCTTAGGTCTCCCAAATGTCCAGAAACCTTTCCATCTCTACGTCCATGAGTCATAAGGAAATGCGTTGGGGGTACTGACTCAATCTCTCGGATCTTGGCAACGGCCAGTAGCCTACTTGTCAAAACAATTGGATGTGGAAGCAAGAGGTTGGCCCCCTTGTTTGAGAGCTGTTACAGCAACAGCCCTCCTGGTAAGCGAAGCAGATAAGCTCACTCTGGGACAGAATCTCCAAGTCACTGTGCCACACTCTGTCCTGACTCTCATGGAACACAAAGGAAACTTCTGGCTAACAAATTCACGAATGTTGAAATATCAGAGCATGCTGTGTGAAACCCCCAGATACAGTTAAAGGTCAATCAAGCCCTGAATCCTGCTACGTTATTCCCAATTGGTCCTGGGCCCCCTGATCATGACTGTTTGGAAACTATGGACACTGTATTTTCAAGTCGCCCTGATTTGACTGATGTCCCTCTAGAGGACCCTGAACGGACTTTCTTTGTAGATGGAAGCAGTCTTGTCATCAATGGACATCGTTGTGCTGGATATGCAGTGGTTACCCTTGATCTGGTAGTTGAGTCCTCAGCCCTGGCCCCACGAACTTCAGCACAGAAAGCTGAACTGATAGCCCTCACTAGAGCATTGACATTAGGAGAAGGACTCCACTTAAATGTGTACACAGATTCCAAGTATGCCTTCACAACTTTGCACGCATATGGAGCCTTGTATAAAGAACGAGGGTTGATCACCTCAGGGGGCAAGTCCATTAGGTATGGGCCCGAGAGACTGACATTGTTAGATGTTGTGTGGGCCCCCAAGCAAGTTGCAGTCATGCACTGTCAAAGTCATCAGGTAGGAGCAGGAGAGGTTACCCGGGGGAACAGATTTGCTGATATCACAGCCCGAAAAGCAGCCACAACTGGACGAGTTGTGACCCAGGATACCCCACTGCAAGCAGCCTTATTCCCTGTGCCCCTTAGTTCCTGGGCACCCCGATACGCTGCAAGAGAGTTAGATTATTTCTGTGAAAAGGAGGGAGGGGTCCTGACAGAAAAAGGTTGGATAGTGCTGCCCCCTCCAGAAGGTAGCTCACCTCCAGGTCCCACAGTCATTCCTGAAGCATTAGGGCCAGCCTTTGTCCAAGCCTTTCATCAAGCCACGCATTATGGGAAGACGGCCATGGAAAAAGCCCTAAGGCCCCATTTCTGCATTTCACTACTAGGACCCTTGTCCGCTTCAATGGCACAGCGATGTTTGACATGTGCCAAAAATAATGCTAAGCAAGGTCCCATTCCACCCCCCAGAGTTCAGTCAGTAGGGGTGGCCCCAATGAGTGATATTCAGGTGGATTTTGCTGAAATGCCACGAGCAAACGGATATCACTATCTGTTAGTTCTAGTTTGCACATTTTCCGGGTGGGTAGAAGCCTGCCCCACCCGAACTGAGAAAGCTCGAGAAGTCACTAGAGTGCTGCTCCATGAGATTATTCCTCGATTTGGAATACCGTTGACTATAGGATCAGATAATGGACCCTCATTTGTATCCCAAGTGACCGAACCTCTGCATCCCTTCAAGCCAGGAGCGTCAGTGTGGATCAAAGAGTGGAGAAAGACCCCGCTGGCGCCGCATTGGAAGGGACCCTATGTTGTCATCCTGTCCACCCCAACTGCAGTAAAAGTTGCAGAATTCGAACCCTGGATCCATCACAGTCGAGTGAAGCCGGCAGCTGCTCCTGAGCCTGGTCAATGGACTTCAGTAAATGACCCTGAGACTCCGTTGCGACTCACATTACGGAGACAACCGGCGATGTAAGAATCTTCAGAATCTACAATCCTACTCCTGTTACGCAGGAGTGACCATTGAAGCAGGAGAGAAGAAGAAGACCCTACAAGTTCATCGTACCCAATATTCCAGTTGACCACCAAAGACTGTAATCACAATGTTCTTCCACTATTGCCTTGTGGGAGTGGTGGTCCTGGGATTCTTGGAAAAGACTTTTGCCTTACCCCCTTGTGCAGCTTGCATAACTACCACCCGAACTGGACAGAGGTTTACTCAGACTTTACTTTATCATTCTTACTATACTTGCACTGGTATAGTCAGCCAGTGTGTGTACAATGGTACTGAGCTAAATATCTGCACAAAATGGAAAAGTAAGACTTGTTATAACCCCTGGCAGAATCCTTCCTATTATGTACTCGAGATACGCTGGAATGATGAGGATGGAGCCCTCATAAATGCTACACGACAGCTCCCTGATCCCACGAAGCATGTTGACTTGAGTTTTGGCGCTTGTGAAGTGATAAACAGAAATGCCTATCACAAGTGTGGATATTGGGAGCACGCCTACTACTATGATGATAAATATATGTGTCCTGAAGGAGCATACGGCTGGGTAAAGTGTACTGGGAAATCTTCCCCAACTGTCAACAGTACATCATCCAAAGATGCTTACTATTGTCCCAAGTGGGAATGCGTGTATTATGCTACTTGGGCAGATGCGCCTATGGGACAAGATGGAGATCAGCGCGTGGCCGTCTTGGAAAAATTGTCATTGCCAGAACCTAAGAAGTGTAAGAAAGGTGCCTGTAATCCAGTGCGGCTCATCATATTTAACCCCAGTCAGTGGAAGCAGGGGTATAAATTTGGGCTACGAATTGCAGGAGGAGGAGTAGATCCTGGAACTTTTATATACATACAGCTGAATACTAAGACTCATGTATCTGCACCTTATCGAATACATCACTCATTTTATGAGGCCATGAAAGCAGAGTTTGAGATTCCTCATGCCTCCCACAACTTGTTCCTTGAGCTGGCGGGAGCAGTAGCATCTAGTCTCCACATTTCCGACTGTTTCTTCTGTGGAGGAACTAAGATGGGAGACCAATGGCCCTGGGAGGCACAAGAAGTGAACTATTCTATTCCTTACAACCAGACTGACTTACATAATACTACTAGTGAGTGGGTACTGGCCCACCCCATTGTTGGTAATTTGTGCTTTGCTCGCTCTGGACCACAGTTTAACATGATGGTTGGACAGCCGGTCTGTCTCAATCAGAAGTTTTACAACAGTACCACGAAGAAGACGACCTGGTGGTCAGGAATCAACGCTTCAGAGCTCTCCAACACTTTAGTTCGTTTCCCCAAACTTGCCAGCATCTGGACTAATTTAGCATCTTATAACTCCTGGCAAGCACCACCTGGACTGTACTGGATCTGTGGAACCCGAGCATGTGCTAGGCTTCCTCACCATTGGGGAGGAGCATGTGCATTGGGAACCATACGTCCTTCCTTTTTCCTTTTGCCTACATCCCATGGAGAGCAACTGGGTTATCCTGTGTACAGAAGTCGACAGAAGCGAGAGGCCTTGAAAATAGGCCAATGGGACAAATGGAAGGAGGAGGAGTGGCCACCTGAGAGAATCATCTCATACTATGGACCTGCTACTTGGGAGCAAGATGGGACATGGGGATATCGTACCCCTGTTTATATGATAAATCGTATAATACGCTTACAAGCTGTTGTTGAAATAACCAATGAAACTAGTAAAGCGCTAACTCTTTTGGCTAAGCAGAGTACACAAATGCGCACAGCTATTTATCAGAATCATTTAGCTCTAGATTATTTGTTAGCAGCTGAAGGTGGAGTGTGTGGAAAATTGAATTTAACCAACTGTTGTTTGCAAATTGATAATAATGGGCATGTTGTTGAAGATATAGCTATTCAGATGAGAAAGCAAACATTTGTGCCTGTTCAGACTTGGCATAGTCTAAAGCTGAATGGGTGGTTTGGGTCAGCGTTTTCATGGTTAGGTGGTCTAAAGACCCTCGCGTTTATTGTGTTATTCACATTACCTATGTGCTTATTGCTCCCATGTCTCCTACCCCTTTGCTTACGCATGGTAACCTCAGTGATCGATAGTACTGTAGAACGGAAGGCAGCTACAAAGATATTAGCTATGTGGCAATATTATCCTATACCCCAAGGTGATGCTGTTACACCAGTATAATGTGTGATTTAATTCTCACCCTTTCCCACTTATGGGTGAGAATAATCAAAGGGGGGAATGTAGCAGGCTATGGCCTATAATAGTCTGCAAATATGAAGTTAGGCCCTGATTCCAACCCCCATCATAGCTAGAAAAGAACCAAAAATCTGTGAAAAATGAGAAAACTGTTTTAAACTGCTTAATAAGAAGTTTTACATGAATTCATAAGTCTTTCATTATTCTCTTGTGTGCTGAAGATGAAAATGTTTCAACACTTGCATTCCTAGAGCTAGAGACGACCTTGCAGTAAAGAAGAATCAAAACCTAGAAACTGAACCATTGTTAGAACAGTCCTAAGGGAGGGAGCTGGGTGCTAGGCCCAGGAGGGATCTCCGATTGGACAAATGCAGGGGGCGTTGGAACCAATAGAAAGTTTGCATGTATCAAGCTGAAGAAAAAGGTATAAATGAATATGTTTCTGTAAAAACTTTGCTCAGTCCTTTTTGAAGCTCTGACTAACTGGGCCTTGTTCACAATAAATTGGTTTGGACCTTGTAAATTGACTCCTGGATTTATTCATTGTTTGCACTTCGCTGGGACAGACAGCCGCTGGACTTTATCACCAGAAGGATCTCCAGCAAGGGCATACTGTCCACACAGCTGCCTGCTAACACCACAGGCAGCGACAGGATCACACAGCAAGCCAGATGTTGGGGCAGTTGGTAAGCACAGTGCAGCACAATTTTTTCTTTTTTTCTTGTGCCATCAAGTCAGTGTTGACTCCTGGTGACCCACTGCCTCTGGGTTTTCTTGGCAATATATCACCGGAAGTAGATTGACAGCCCTTTTCCTCCAAGGCAATGAAGGGGAAAGTGACTTGCCCAAGGTCACAAGGAGTACCAGTGGGAATCAAACCCAAAATCTCCTGGTTGCTAGGTTATTGCTCTAACCACTAGGCTACTCCTTCACTCTACCTGTGCATTATTTAAGGTGCACATTCAAAGTCCTTGAGGACCTTCCCCATGTTTACTCTGATTTAAGGAAATTACTGTGCTGGCAAACAAGACACAAAATCATCTAATACTCACTGAATGTGATTGGCCATATCAGCTATATCACAAATGACATCACAATACTGTGTTAGCCAATCAGATTCTCCATGTGAAAATCTAATGACTGTGAGCAAACCTATTTCAATAGTTTAAGGAGAACATCTCAATTTAAAATATTATGGTTTAGTAGTAATGTTATGATTGATAGGGAGGGCAAACTTCAAAGCCATTTTTGCAGGGAAAACAGAGCTTTACTAACTTTTTTTTTTTTTTTATTAGAATGCCCACCCTACAAGCAGGTAAAATGGAGAAATTTCACTTATCGTTAATTTCCTTTCCTGGAATACTGCTAGACCAGTCCAGACTAGCGGGTTATGTTCCCCTGCTAGCAGATGTTGGAGACAGAGAAAGCGTAGTTACTCACCTGTAACAGGTGTTCTCCAGGAGCAGCAGGAATCAGTCCTCACATATGGGTGACGTCGGCACCGACAGAGCCCCCATGGGGAGCATTTCCCCAGCTTTCAAAGAAAGCCTTTGGGAATGCAGCGCGCATGCGCGGTCCCCTCCCCGCCCAAGGGTGCCATCCTGCTCAGTCTGATGACATAGCTAAAAGACAGCAAAAAACACAAAATAAACTATATGACTGCAACTCCGAGGGGAGGAGGGAGGGTTGTGAGGACTGATTCCTGCTGCTCCTGGAGAACACCTGTTACAGGTGAGTAACTACGCTTTCTCCAGGACAAGCAGGAAGTCAGTCCTCAGATATGGGACTACCCAGCTTAAGGCTACCGGGGACCCAAAGCTGAAAAAATGAGCTCCCTCTAGAGCCTCAGCATGTGTGAAAAGAATCTTCTCTGAGAACGCCCCCGAACGGTAGCCCAACACCAGGGCCGGAGGGTAGGAGTTGCCTATACCTCAAAGAGATAACGGAGTACCGTCTGTCCGAAAGCACTGTCCCTGCGGGACTCCCTCTCGAGACAATAGTGGGCCGCAAAAGTCTGGCTTGAAGACCAGGTAGCGGCCTGGCAGATGTCTGCCAACAGAACAGAGCAGAGATGAGCCACTGACGCAGCCTTCGCCCTGACACGGTGAGCCGTGACTCGACCCTGCAAGGAGAGGCTGACTGCCCTGTATGCCCAGGCGATACAGTCTGCTACCCAAATGGACAGGGTACGCTTGGAGACAGGTAACCCCAACTTATTAGGGTCAAAAGAGACGAAGAGCTGAACAGCCCTTCGGTGTCCCTGCCTACGGTCAAGCTAGAAGGACAACGCTCTCCTACAGTCCAGGGTATGCAAGACCATCTCAGCCCGGCCGGCATGCCGCCTGGGAAAGAAAGTTGGAAGAACCACCTCCTGATTGAGGTGGAAGGAGGAGACAACCTTTGGGAGGAACTTAGGGTGAATCCGTAAGACTACTCTGTTCCTATAGAACCTAGTGTATGGTGCCTCTGACACCAGGGCTTCAAGTTCACTTACTCGCCTTGCTGAGGTAGGAGCTACCAAAAACAACACTTTCCAGGAAAGAAAGTGCAAAAGACAAGTAGCCATAGGCTCAAATGATGGGCAAGTAAGTTGTTGCAAGACCACATTCAAATCCCACTCGTGGGCAGGTGGACGAACTGGAGGCTTAAGCAAAAGCAGGCCTCTGAGGAAGCGAGCTACCAAAGGGTGGCTTGAGAGAGACTGACCCTCCACCGGGGAGTGGTGCACTGATAGAGCACTGAGGTGGACCCTAACAGAGTTGGATTTAAGGCCTAGATTGGACAGGTGCAGCAAATACTGCAGCACCACTGGTACCAGGCATGAGAAAGGATCCTCCTTGAGCTGGGCACACCAGGTGGAGAACCTACGCCACTTAAGAGCATATGACCTCCGAATGGACTGCCTCCTAGAGGCCAAGACCACGTCCTCCACCTCCCTAGGCAGCAGTAAGGGTGCTAGAACTACCCTTTCAGCAGCCAGGCCATCAGATTGAGGGACTGGAGATTGGGGTGTAAGAGAGATCCCTGCTCCTGAGACAGGAGATCGGGTTGCATCCCCAGAGGAAGAGGAGCGTCCACCGCTAGCTGTAAAAGAAGTGGGAACCACGGTTGCCTTGGACATCTGGGGGCCACCAGGATCACCGAGGCCTTGTCCCGGATCACTTTGAACAGTGTTTTGGGCACTAGAGGCATGGGAGGAAACGCATATAGGAGGCCTGTAGACCATGGTATGAGAAATGCATCCGCTGCTACCTTGAGAGGATGCGGTTGTCTGGAGCAGAACCTGGGCAGTTGACGGTTCAGTGGACTGGCAAACAGATCCATGGTGGGAAGACCCCATCTTAGGAAGATCTGTTGAACTAACAGAGGATTCAACTGCCATTTGTGTGGCTGTAGGATCCTGCTCAACTTGTCTGCTATGTAATTCTCCTGTCCAAGGAGATAGACCGCCTTGAGAAGAATGCCATGCTTGACTGCCCAGGAGCACAGGTCCTGTGCTTCCTGACAAAGAGGTCGGGACCCTGTGCCTCCTTGCTTGTTTACATAGAACATAGCAACTTGATTGTCCGTCTGAACTAAGACAGACTGCTGAGAGAGGACATGAGAGAAAGTCCGCAGGGCTAAGCGGATTGCTCTGAGCTCTAGGAAATTGATTTGCTGTGTGGCTTCCCAAGGAGACCACAGGCCTTGAGTGCATGCTCCTTGGCAATGTGCACCCCAACCTTGAAGAGAAGCATCGGTTGTCAGCACTTGAGAGTGTGGAGGGGCTTGAAAAGGCACTCCTTGCAGTAGATTTGGAAGATGAAGCCACCACTGCAGAGAATCTGCCAGTAGATTGGACACCCTCACTTTGTCCGTCAGATTGCCTGTGGCCTGCAGCCACTGAATCCTTAAGCTCCACTGAGCGGGCCTCATGTGCAGACGGGCATTTGGAGTTACATAGACCGTGGATGCCATGTGGCCTAAGAGCCTTAGGAATTGTCTGGTGGAGACTAGAGAATTGCTGTGGAACTGTCTGGCCAGATCCATCAGTCTGTTGGCCCTGCCCACGGGTAAAAAGGCCTTTGCTTGAAGGGTGTCTAGTCTTGCTCCTATGAACTCCATGTTTTGTGAGGGGCGCAAAGCAGACTTTGCGAAGTTTATGGCAAATCCCAGATGCTGGAGAAGAGACACAGTACGGAGGGTGGCTTGATTGGTCTCCTGTGGAGACTGACCCCTGATGAGCCAGTCGTCCAGGTATGGAAAGACAAAGAGTCCTTGAACTCTGAGATAGGCCGCCACCACCGCCAGGCACTTGGTGAAAACCCTGGGGGCGGAGGCTAGGCCAAAAGGGAGTACCCTGTACTGGTAATGGTTTCCTCCCACTACAAATCGGAGATATTGTCTGTGGTCTGGATGAATAAGGATGTGAGTATACGCATCCTTTAGATCTAAGGAGCATAGCCAATCTCCCTGCTGGAGGTAGGGCAGCAGTATTCCAAGGGTAAGCATCTTGAACTTTTCCCTCTCCGGAAACTTGTTGAGATTGCGCAAGTCTAGGATGGGCCTGAGGCCTCCTGTCCTTTTTGGTACCAGAAAGTACCTGGAATAGAAGCCTTGACCTCCGAGGTGGTGGGGCACCGGTTCCACCGCCTGCTCCTTTAGAAGACCTGCCAACTCCTGTAGGAGTAAGTCCCTGTGCAGAGGGAGTCTTGGAGGCTTCCCTGGAAAGTAGGAGGGAGGTACCTGGTGGAAGTGGAGGAGATAGCCTCTCTGGACTATGCTTAGCACCCAGGTATCCCTCGTTACGGCTGACCACCTGTGGGCATACAGGGTCAGCCAGCCTCCTGTGCTGAGAGGGGCCAGCTGAGGAGGAGAGGCTATGCCACTGGAGTCAAAACCCCGCTCCCTGCTGTGCAGGAGCCGGAGCTGGTGGCTTTGGGGTTTTCTGCCTACGGGGCCCATGTCCCTGCCCCTTGGCCTGCTGACCCTGTTGGGGGAGCTACAGAGGCCTGAAAGTGAGGGTATGATTTGTAGGCAGATGATTTCCTCAGGTTAAAGGTCTTTTTTCCCCGAGCCCTTCTTCTTCTGAGAAGGGGCAGAGGTTTTCCTGGACAGCTTAGTCCGGCTGAGAGTCTCGGGACTCGAGTTCCGCAGCCTTTTCAGCCATGGGCTTACCAAAGAGGTTTTCACCTCGGCAGGGGACATCGACCAACTTGTCCTGTACCCATGGCTCGAGGTCCGATGACTGTAACCAGGCCTGACAGCGTGCACCGATGCCGGCCACGGCTACTTGGGCCGAAGCCTCAAAGCCATCATAGGCTGCTCGAGAGATAAACTTCGAGCACTCCCGGATCCCCAAAGACAGGGCCTTGAACCTCTGCAAAGGTTCCTCGGAGAGACCAGCAGAGAACCCGGCAATCTCCTTTGCCAGGTCTCAAAGGTACATGCCCATGTACAGTTGGTAGGTCTGGACACGGCAAGCAAGCATTTAGCCCTGGAAGCACTTTCTACCGAGGGCATCCAGGTTCCGGGCCTCCCAGCCGGGAGGCACAGAGGAGTGCATCTTCTGACTTTTCAGCCGATGCATGGCCGATTCCACAACCATGGAGTGGTGCGGTAGCTGTGCCTTTTGGAACCCGGGGCTCTTGCGGACTCGATAGATGGAATCGACCCGCTTGCTCAGAACAGGCGTCAAGGCTGGCGCCTCCCACATGCGGAAGAGCAACAGTTCCAGCATCGGAGGAACCGGTACAGTAAAGGCTTCCTTGGGGGAAGAGTCATACTGCAGGGCCTCGAGCTCCTCGGCTCGAGGCTCCTCCTCGGGATCCGCAGGGAAGGCCAAGGCAGTCTGAGAACAGGGTGCCCTCCAGGGGGGGACCGTCTCCGAGGCTTGGACTCCGATGAGTCCGAAGGGACGCACCGGGTCCGAAAGGTGTCCAGGGACTCCTCATCCTCTGTTTCCCAGCCCGACCCCTCGGAGGAGGAATCGAGCGGCTCCGGTCGAGCAGGCAGTGATGCCCTCCGCCCTGACGCTGAGGGTACCGGTGTCGACGACCTCGGTCCCGAATGGGAGGCCGAGGGAGACCTTGGCCGAGGATAGACTCGAGCGCATGGACTCGAGGATCGGCTCGGCCTCCGCGGTCCACTTGGACGTCGATGTCCCGGTGGTCGGGGCAGATGCACCGGTGAGACCGGCGATCAGTGCCAGCTGCTGTTCCATGAAGGCAGCCAAGCTGCTCTCCAAGGCCGTCAACCTGAGTCCGAGCTCAGGAGACTCAGCAGCCCCCGACGTCAGCTCCCCCAGAGGAGAGTCCACGAGGACTACAGTACTCACGTGACCCGGGGACTCCGTCTCTACACGAGGTTGTTTAGCAGGCCACTCCGACTCCAAAGACCGGGACGGGGCTCGGGGCTATGCGACCTGGCCCTGGAGGAACCAAATGCGTTCACTGACGCCGCCCTCGCGGGTTTCTTCTTCCTGCGATGCTCCCACGAGGGAGACCCCCTCTCAGAGGAACCCCGAAGATGCTCGGGATCGGAGTCCCAAGACTTCGAGGCCTCTGACGAAGTCCGGGCCTGTCCGGACGCGGAGTCAGAGAAGATTCTTTCTTTTTGGTGCTACTGGTCCTCAATGCCTTCAAGGACATTTTCCCACACAGGCCACAGATCATCGGGTCATGATCGGGCCCGAGGCAGCAGTCATGTGTGTCGGTGAGAGACATAAGTTTCTTACACCGATCACACTTTTTAAACCCGCTGGCAGCCATGGGGGAAAAAGGGCCCCTGCGAGGTCAAACGACAGTGCTGCCAGTGAAAGACAGAAAAAAGGCGCGTACGCTAGTCGCTAAGGACAAAAACCGAAAAAAGAAGACCGGGCTCGATACCGGCGTACCGGGCCCAGGCAGGAAAGGGAAACCGGCATCGAACCTAAGAAAACACGGGTCCAAGCTGAAAAATCAAATTTTTCCTCGGGTTAAAACGAAACACGTCCGTCGGGCTCCGCAGAAAAAAAGAAGACTGAGCAAGATGGCACCCTTGGGCGGGAAGGGGACCGCACATGCGCGCTGCATTCCCAAAGGCTTTCTTTGAAAGCTGGGGGATGGCACCCTTGGGCGGGAAGGGGACCGCACATGCGTGCTGCATTCCCAAAGGCTTTCTTTGAAAGCTGGGGAAATGCTCCGCATGGGGGCTCCGTCTGCGCCGACGTCACCCCTATGTGAAGGCTGACTTCCTGCTTGGTCCTGGAAAATAAACACTCCAGAGCTGTGATTGGTTGGGCTCTTGGTGACATAGGAATGCCCCTAGAAGACCTAGTCAGTATTCTTTTGATAAGCACCAACATAAGGAGAAAACTTGACTAACCAACTCAATTATGTACAGGTAACAACTAATTCAATTAAAACCCTCAACTCGAACCAGGAAGGGTGGAGAAGGATCAAACATCATTCCTTGGAGAAAAACTCTGAATCCACTGTTGTGGACTTTCTCCGGAATATGTAATTGCTTGTGTCTAAAGTAAGAAGAACGTCGGCTCCTCTGCACCAGCAGTCGTGACACTGACAATGGGGTGGGTTCTGGACTGGTATAGCAGTATTCCAGGAAAGGAAATTAATGATAAGTGAAATTTCTCCTTCCAATTCATACTGCTAGACCAGTCCAGACAAGCGGGAAGTATCCAAGCTAATGAACCCCAGGGTGGGCAGAGAGAGCCGCTGACAGCACACTAGCCCCAAAACGACTGTCCTCACATGCTTGAAAGTCCAGGTGATAATGCTGGACAAAAGTAGACAAGGAAGACCAGGTTGCCGCTCGACAAATATCAAGAGGGACTACGTGTGATCGCTCGGCCCAAGACGTAGCTTGAGCTTGAGTCGAGTGTGCACGAAGACCGGCAGGCATTGGCTTGCCTTGCAGAATATAGGCTGATTCAATGGTACGGCGCATCCATCTGGCGATAGCAGATTTTGAAGCTTCCATACCACGGCGCGGTCCCGCAAAAAGCACAAAAAGATGGTCGGTCTTGCGAAAAGAATTGGTGACTTTGAGATAGCAAAGGAGAATCCTTTTGAGATCAACCGCCCGGAGATTCTTGGAACGAACAGAACATTGTTCCTTAGAAAAGGCAGGCAACAAAAGAGGCTGATTGACATGAAAAAGAGTAATCACCTTAGGCAAGAATGCGGGAATAGTGTGAAGGGATACTCCCTCTGCGGAGAAATGACAAATACGGATCCCTGCAAGAGAGGGCCTGCAGTTCCGAAATGCGTCAAGCCGAAGTTATAGCCACTAAGAAAACTGTCTTAAGTGTCAAATCCATTAAGGTAACTTCCTTTAGAGGTTCGAAGGGTGGAGACATCAAAGCCCGTAGTACCCAGACAAGGTCCCAAGCAGGGACAATTGGACAGATCGGAGGATGTAGAAGCTTGACTCCTTTAAGAAAACGCGACACATCGGAGTAGGACGCAAAATAACGACCACAAATTGGTCCCCTATAACACGTCAGCGCTGAAATGTGTACCCGTAGAGTGCCAAGAGCTAAGCCTTTGTCGAGGCCCTCTTGAAGAAAGGCAAGAATGTCTGGAATTTCTGTACTCCAAGGAGAAAGAAGATGTTGAGTACACCAGGACTCAAACACTCGTCACATCCTAGCATATGCTAATGACGTTGAGGAGTTGAGGAGTCGACACTACCTTGGAAGAGTAACCCTTACGGACTAATCTACGGCGCTCAAGAGCCAAGCCATAAGCAACTAGGGAGTTGAATCTTCCGTCGAGATAGGTCCATGTCTGAGAAGTCCGAAGGGAGCTTGAAGTCGCAGAGGAGGGACTCGAGATAGTTTTATGAGACTGGCATGCCATGGTCTTCTGGGTCAGCCCAGGGTCACTAAGATTACTGGGTCCTGGTGTTCCCTGATCCGTTGCAGGACTCTTTCGATCATTGGCCAAGGTGGGAATACATAGAGCAACTGGTGTTTCGGCCATGGCTGTGCCAAGGCATCTATGCCTTGAGATCTGTGTTCTCTCCAGCGACTGAAGATCGGAACCTTCGCATTCGTGGCTGACGCCATGAGATCTACTTTCGGCTGCCCCCACTTCTGAACTATAGTCTGGAACGCTTGTGGGGCCAGTTTCTATTTGCCGAGATCGAGAGTGTGTTGGCTTAGAAAATCTGCCTTCACGTTTCTGGTCCCCCCTATATGCTGTGCTGAGAGCCTGAAGGTTCCTTACTGCCCAAGGGAAGAGAACAGACATCTCCTTCGATACCCCCTGTGCACTTGGTGCCGCCCTGGCGTTTGAGGTAGGACACTGCAGTGGCACCGACACATAGGATCCAAAGCGCTTGTCCCTGTAGGAACCAGTGAAACTTCAGTAAGGCGAATAGAGCTACTCTCGCCTCGAGCCTGTTGATCGTCCATTGCGCCTCACGCGTCGTCCAAGTTCCTTGCTCTGAGTGAGTGGGACAGTGCGCTCCCCATCCGGACAGACTGGCGTCGGTTGTCAACAAGATCCAGCATGAGTTTTCCAACGATACGCCCCTGAGGAGATTTTGAGATGCAAGCCACCACTGTAGACTGCACCAGACCTGCAGCTGTAACGGGAGACTGGTCTGGAAGTCTTCTGTCACTGGGGACCACATCTGGAAAGCAGAGCAGCTTGTAGACCGCGCATTGCCCAAGGCATGAACTCGATGGTGGCGGTCATGGATCCAAGGACTTGGAGGTAATCCCATGTCCGGGGGGCTCTTTGGGCCAAAAAACTTTGGAGCTGAGAAGTCAGCTTTAGGAAATGGGCTTGAGTCAGGAATACACATCCTTGAGAGGTATCGAAGCGTGCTGCGAGAAATTTGATCTCTTGAGACGGATGGAGGCAAGTATTGGTGCGGTTGATCACCCAACCGAGCTGCTGTAGGAAGGCCACTACTGTGGAAACAGTTTTGCGAGCCTCTGGAAGGGAGTCCACACGAATGAGCCAATCATCCAAGTACGGGTGAACTCTGATTCCCTGCTTGCGTAAGGCTGCCGCCACAACCACCATCACCTCTGAGAAGGTTTGAGGTGCAGAGGCTAGGCCAAAGGGGATTGCCTGAAACTGCAAAGGCTGGCCGAGGACTGAAAAACGCAGGAAGCGCTGGTGGTCTTCTCGAATGGGAATATGAAAATATGCTTCCGCTAGATCCAAGGATGCTAGAAACTCTCCCCGGCGTACTGAGGAAAGGACTGACCGTAGGGTCTCCATCCGGAAGTGTGGTACTCGAAGGCTGCGATTTATGCCTTTGAGGTCCAAAATTGGACAAAAAGAGCCATCTTTCTTGGGCACCACGAAATAGATGGAATAACGGCCTAGCCCTCTTTCTAACAGAGGGACTGGACAAATGGCTTTTAAGAAGAGGAGCTTCTGAATGGTAGTTTGAATGGCCACTCATTTTTCCGCATCGTGAATGGGTCGGCAACATTCGAGAGAATAGCTGTGAGAAACTATGTCGAGGACCCATTGATCTGAAGTTATGCGTGCCCACTGCCGAGAAAAAGGAGCCAACCGCCCCCCCGACAGGCGGCAGCATCTCGAGTGGGTGTCTCGTCCCGTCAGCGGGAAGGATGGGAGGTTCCCGTAAACTTCGCTGGGCCTGAATAGGAGTCAGTTCCTTTGCGGGCTCCCCGAAAGGATTGCGATCTTTGTCCGAAGCGATTGGTAGGAGTGGATAAAGTACTTGGCTTAAAGGATCTGCATCTCCGAGAGTCACGAGTTCTAGAAAATCGTCGAAAGCCTTGGGACCGAGACCCGTGACGGGAGAATGCCTTTGGCTTGTCCTCCAGCAAGTGTTGCAGTTTCACCTCCCCCATATCTTTTACCAGTTTATCGAGATCTTCGCTAAGAGGAGTCTCCCTTTAAAAGGAAGCTTTGACAGCCACGTCTTAGAAGCAACATCCGCTGCCCATTGACATAGCCAGAGCCATCTCTGAGCCACTGTCACCGCTGCTACGGAGCGAGCTGACAGCCACAAGAGATCATAGAAGGCATCTGCCAGGAATGCAGCGACGGATTCTAAACGAGCCAACTCGGGATAGTCTGGAAGCTGCTGAATTCATCGAAGGGAGGCCCGTGCCGCTAAACCTCCGCACACTGCTGCTTGAAGAGAAAGAGCGGATGACGAAAAACCCGTCTTTAGCAGACTCTCGACTTTTTCAGTCTTGCTGGTCGCGGAGTGCCGCTCCGCCCTCAACTGGAATTGTGGTATGCTTGGTGACCCCAGTCACTAATGCATCAACTTTCGGGTATGTCAGCTAACGGTCCAAGTCAGAGGGAGACCAAGGGTATAACTGACCAATATGGCGTGCCGTACGTAGAGACGACTCTGGAGAGTCCCACTCTCGAGATACCATTTGCTGTAACTCGGCTGGAAAGGAAAAAACGTTGGAAGGCTTATGAATGCCCTGTAAAATGGGATCCGGATGCAAAAGGATTTGAGAACTCTAAGGATCAGGCGTCTGATATCTTGAGAGTCCTCTTGAACTGTCAGCGAAGAATCAGAAGGAGAATATTTCCCATCTTCTTTCTCCGATGAATCAGGGCTCAACTCCGAAGCTTTAAAGTCTTCTTGACTATCCGTAGTGTCCCGCAAGCCACATGCAACGTTCCTGGGAGGACGTACTGCTTTAAGGTCTGAGGTCTTTTGGGACCGCTTGCGAGACCCCGCCATATCCTTGTCTGCTACCGGGCGGGTGCTGGAGGTATACCAAAAGACTCCGAACACTACAGGTGCCATGCCTGGCGGAAGAGCATCAAGAACTCACTGTCGGCCGAAGCTGCTGTGGCTTCCAGCAGCTGTGGAAGTAAAATGGGAGCTGAGTCCTTTCTGCAGGTAGACCAGGCTGCAGGGGCTCTAAGGAGGGAGGAGTTAAGGCGGTGATGTCCCCAGCTGGCAGCGCAGTGGGTATAGAGGAAGAAGATTCTCCTGGATGCAGCATACAGGTGGAACACAAGCGATATATTAACTCCTTCTTCTTATTACATATAATACACCTGTGCAGAGAAACAGGCATTGCAGAGGCTTAAACCTTTTTTTTTGTTTTTTTAAACAAAAATCAAGGTAGGCTTAGGGAAACAGAAGACTCTTCAAAGAAAAGGAATTTACATAGTGTATAATCCTTATTACCCCATCCCTCGCAATTAACTTTTTCTGAACTGTCTATGGTTCCGTGTTGTCTTGACTAGATTGTAAGCTATGACGAGCAGGGACTGGCTTTTTGCTTATATTTCTGTACAGCGCTGTGCACATAAACATTATGGTAGTCTAACCAGAGGTATCAGAGGAGCCTGTAGAATATGATGCTAGCTTATCGGTCCTTGACCAGCTGTCTTCACTCCTCTAAGCAGTCCCCCCTTCCACCCCCCTCCTTTCTGCCTCCTTTAGTTCAGTAGGTCAAGGAGTACATAGCTCCTGGGCAACTGAGATAAGGGAGGTTACGAGACTGAGGTCTAACAACTATCTTGCTTTCTCTTAAAAACTGACAACTGATCTTAACACCCCTCATTCTTCACTCATTCTCTGAAAAACAGCTCCCCCCCTTCCTCTAACTCACCCGATCCCTGTAAAGCAAGCTGGCAAAGCCAAACAGTGTATAGGAAATTATACCATAGAAGAAAATATAGATGTTAAGCACAAGCATAGGAATAAATGCAGATTTGCATATGGGAATATTTAATGTTTGTCCAGCTTTCTCTAACTTAAAACGGGGTTTTTATTTTTTTTTTAATTGGAAGATTTCTTTAATGTGTTCTGTCTGCTGCCAGTAGAAAAACCCCAAAAGTTCACTTAGTAGCTAAATCATTCTTAGATAATAAAGCTAGTTTTATTAGTGCCTGATTTTAAATATGCTTTTCTAAGATTTTGTAGTAAATATTAACAGTAAAGCTCTGTTCTAATCTGCTTTAACTTCCGTTTTCAGTCTTGTACTGTAGTGTGTGTCTGAAATAGAAGTTATCAGCGGCTACTGATTTTGGGTTGAAATGGTGATGTGTATAAACAGCATATAAATGTTTACATGAATCATTTTAGGTTTTTTTAGGTTACATATATAGTCAGACTACTTGCAGGGTGTGTGTGTATATATATATATATATATATATATACCTTATGATCGGGAACCATTGGTGATGAAAGAAGAAGTTGAAGCAGCATTGAAAGCCTTATCAAAGAACAAAGCACCAGGCATTGATAACATTCCCATAGAAGTACTGCAGCAATCTGATGCAGCTGTTACCGTACTTACGAGGCTCTGCCAAGAAATATGGAAGACAACATCATGGCCAACTGACTGGAAAAGATATGTGTTTATACCAATACTAAAGAAAGGTGATCCAACTGACTGTGGAAATTATTGCACAATCGCTCTGATCCCATATGCCAGCAAGGTTCTATTGAAGATTATTCAAAAGAGACTACAACCATACCTGGAACAAGAACTACCTGAAGTGCAAGCAGGGTTCAGGAAAGGGCGAGGAACGAGAGACATCATTGCGGATGTGAGATGGATCTTTGAAAAGACTAAAGAATACCAAAAGGATATCTATTTGTGCTTTATCGACTATAGCAAGGATTTGACTGTGTAAACCATGAGAAACTCTGGACCACATTAAGAAGCATGGGTATACCAGAACACCTGATCGTTCTCTTGCGCAATCCGTACATCGATCAAGAAGCAACAGTTCGAATGGAACAAGGATAAACAGAATGGTTTAAAATAAGCAAAGGTGTAAGACAAGCCTGCATACTTTCCCCCTACCTGTTTAATTTATATGCAGAAGAAATCATCAGAGAAGCAGGATTGTATGAAGACAACAGAGGTGTGAAGATTGGTGGAAGACTCATCAACAACCTTCGCTATGCTGATGATACCACATTAGTGGCTGAAAGTGAAGATGATCTGAAACATTTGCTTCTCACAATCAAAGAACATAGTCTCAAAATGGGCCTGCACCTTAATGTAAAGACGACAAAGATCATGACAACTGGCATAATCAACAGGTTCATCGTTGAAGGAGAAGAAACTTGAAATCGTGAACAACTTTAACCTACTTGGATCCAATAAACAAGCAACAAACAGTCAAGAAATCAGACGACGCATTGCTCTTGGCAGAATGGCTATGAAAGACCTAGATAAGATTCTCAACAGCAGAGATGTCTCTCTCCATACAAAGATTTGACTTGTTCAAGCCATGGTATTTTCAATAACATCATATGGATGTGAAAGCTGGACAGTGAAAAAGACAGACAGGAAGAAAATGGAGTGGAGTGGAGGAGTGGTTTAGTGGTTGGGGCAAGATACTTCAGGCCGGAAGGTCGGGGGTTCAAATCCCACTGGAGGACAGCAACCTTGGGCCGGAAGGACTGGGGTTTCTAGACCCACAGGTGCTCCTTGTGGTCTTGGGTAAGCCACTTAACCCTCCATAGCCCATGTTCCCTGTAAAATAGTTATCTCCAAGTTATAATGCCCTGTTCAATGTAATTTCAGTTTGTTCAATGTAAACCGCACTGATACAGAATAGCGCAGTATATAAGAGAATTTAAATAAATAAATAAAATTGATGCCTTTGAATTATGGTGCTGGCAGCGAATACTGTGTATACCATGGACTGCCCGAACAAACCAGTCGGTACTAGAGGAGAGCAAACCTAAGCTTTCTTTAGAAGCTCAGATGACAAGACTTCGACTTTCATACTTTGGACACATCATGTGAAGAGAGAGATCATTAGAGAAAGACATCATGCTTGGCAAGATAGAAGGTCAACGCAAAAGAGGAGGGCCAGCAATGAGATGGATCGATACAATAACAGCAGCTATGGGTACCAGTCTGTCAACAATGAGCTGCCTGACTGAAGACCGAACACAATTTAGGATAGCTATCCAGAGGGTCGCCATGAGTCGACTCCGATTCCACGGCACTTAACAACAACAACAAATATATATATATATAAAGGTGTAAAATTAAAAAGAAGCTAAAAACTGCATTGTAAGAAGTTCTAAAACTTCCTTGGCTGCCCCCCCCCCTAGGAGGGGGCAGAGCTAGCGGTTCTAAAGAAAAGCAAGATAACCCATATAGAATAGTTACTCACCTGTAACAGGTGTTCTCCAGGAGCAGCAGGAATCAGTCCTCACATATGGGTGTCATCGGCGCCGATGAAGCCCCAGCGGAGCATTTCCCCAGCTTTCCATGAAAGCCTTTGGGAATGCTGGCACGCATGCGTGGTTTCCTTCCCGCCTAAAGGTGCCATCTTACCTCAGTCAAATGACATAGCTAAGAACAGCACACAAAAATGACAAATAAACTATGTACAACTGCAACTCCACGGGGAGGAGGGAGGGTTGTGAGGACTGATTCCTGCTGCTCCTGGAGAACACCTGTTACAGGTGAGTAACTACTCTTTCTCCAGGACCAAGCAGGAAGTCAGTCCTCACATATGGGTGACTCCCTAGCTCTGGGCTACCAGGAACCCAGGCTGAACAAGACAACTCCCTCTAGTCACAGTATCAGAGAAAAGCTTTTCAAGGACACAACCTCCACCGGTAGCCCAACAGAGGGCAGGAGGGCAGGAGTTGACTAAATCTCAAAGAGATTCCGGAGTACTGCTTGGCCAAAAGCACTGTCCCTACGGGACTCCCTCTCCAGACAGTAATGGGCTGCAAAAGTCTGGCTTGAAGACCAAGTTGCAGCCCTGCAGATGTCTACCAAGGGGACAAAGCGGAGATGAGCCACTGAGGCAGCCATTGCCCTGACACGATGGGCCGTGACCCTACCCTGCAAAGGAAGGTCAGCCGCCTTGTAAGCCCAGGTGATACAGTCAGCCACCCAGATGAACAAGGTACACTTGGACACAGCCAACCCCAACTTGTTGGGGTCAAAGGAGACGAAGAGCTAAGTAGCCCTTCTATGCCCCTGCGTACGGTCAAGGTAGAAGGATAAGGCCCTCCTACAGTCCAGGGTATGCAGGACTACTTCAGCCTGGCTTGCATGAGGCCTAGGGAAGAATGTTGGAAGAACCACCTCCTGGTTGAGGTGGAAAGAGGAGACAACCTTGGGGAGGAACTTTGGATGAGTCCTAAGGACTACCCTGTTCCTATAAATCCTAGTGTAAGGCCTGTCACAGACCAGGGCCTGAAGCTCACTCACCCGCCTAGCCGAGGTGAGGGCTATCAGGAAAAGAGTCTTCCAGGAAAGGAAGCGTAGAGGGCAAGTAGCCATCGACTCAAAGGGTGGGCGAGTCAGTTGCTGCAAGACCACATTCAGCTCCCACTCAGGAGCAGGAGGATGGATGGGGGGCTTAAGCAAAAACAAGCCTCTGAGAAAGCGGGACACCAAGGGGTGACCTGATAGAGAATGCCCCTCCACCAGTGAGTGGTGAGCTGCTAGAGCTGAGAGGTGGACCCGAACAGAACTGGATTTAAGTCCCTGATTTGATAAGTGCAGTAAGTACTGAAGCACCACTGGCACAGTACAGGAGAAAGGATCCTCTGTACGTAGCTGACACCACACAGAAAACCTCTTCCATTTGAGGGCATAGGTTTTCCTAGTGGACTGTTTCCTAGAGGCTAGGACAACCTCCTCAACTTCCTGAGGTAGGCCCCAGGG
Organism: Ichthyophis bannanicus; assembly: GCA_033557465.1. Lineage (NCBI taxonomy): Eukaryota > Metazoa > Chordata > Amphibia > Gymnophiona > Ichthyophiidae > Ichthyophis > Ichthyophis bannanicus. The sequence continues at coordinate 628,340,843 of CM066031.1, forward strand.
AGCCAAAACTACCCTTGCAGCCTCCAGGCCATCAAATTGAGAGCTTTGAGATTGGGGTGCAGAAGGGAACCCTGCTCCTGTGAGAGAAGGTCGGGCTGCAACCCCAGAGGCAGTGGGGAATCCACAGCCAGCTGAAGCAGAAGTGGAAACCAAGGCTGTCTCGGCCACCTGGGAGCTACCAGCAGGACCGAGGCCTTGTCCTGAAGAGTCTTGAAAAGAGTTCGGGCCACCAAGGGCGTGGGAGGAAACGCATACAGGAGGCCCTGAGACCAGGACATCAGAAAAGCATCTGGTGCTATCCTCAAAGGATGCAGTTGTCTGGAGCAGAACCTGGGCAGTTGCTTGTTCAGCGGACTGGCAAAGAGAGCTATCCAAAGGAGACCCCACTTCAGGAAGATCTTCTGAATGACCAAGGGATGCAGCTGCCACTCGTGGGGCTGCAGAATTCTGCTCAACCGGTCGGCCAGGCAGTTCTCCTGGCCTGGAAGGTACATCGCCTTGAGAAGCATGTTGTGCTTTAGGGCAAAGGAACAAAGGTCTTGAGTCTCCAGACAAAGGAGCTTTGACCCAGTGCCGCCCTGTTTGTTCACATAAAACATGGCTACCTGATTGTCTGTTTGAATCAAGACTGAGCGGTGAGCTAGGGACGGAGAAAAAGCCTTGAGAGCTAAGCGGATAGCTCGAAGTTCTAGGAGATTGATCTGTTGGGCTGCCTCCCAGGGAGACCAGAGGCCTTGAGTGCACTTGTCCAGACAATGAGCACCCCAACCCTGCAGAGAGGCGTCGGTGGTGAGGACCACCGAGTATACTGGCATCTGGAAGGGCATCCCCTTCAGCAGATTGGGTGGATGTAGCCACCAGCTGAGGGAGGCCAAAAGGGGTCTGGACACCCTTATCCTGTCTCTGAGGCGGCCTGTGGCCTGAGACCACTGATTCCGAAGGCACCACTGTGCAGGCCTCATATGGAGTCTGGCATTGGGAGTCACATGCACTGTCGAAGCCATGTGGCCCAGAAGCCTGAGGCAGAGTCTGGCGAAGACCAGGGACCTGTTTAGAAACTGTTTGGCGACGTCCATCAGTCTTTCAGCCCTGTCTTCTGGCAAGAATGCCTTTGCCAGTTGAGAATCCAACCTTGCCCTATGAACTCCAAGTTCTGGGAGGGGAGCAAAGTGGACTTTGCGAAGTTTATGACAAAGCCCACGCTTTGAAGCAGAGCAATGGTTCTGAGGGTGGCTTGTCTGGCCTCCAGGGACGTCTGACCCCTGATGAGCCAGTCATCCAGATAGGGAAAGACAAAGATGCCCTGATTTCTCAGGTAGGCTGCAACCACTGCCAGGCACTTGGTAAAGACTCTGGGAGTGGAGGTCAGGCCAAAAGGTAGTTCTCTGTACTGATAATGGTTTCCTCCCATAATGAACCTGAGGTACTTTCTGTGGTCTGGATGAATGAGGATGTGAGTGTACGCATCCTTTAGATCTAAAGAGCATAGCCAATCTCCCTGCTGGAGGTAGGGCAGAAGTGTTCCAAGAGTAAGCATCTTGAACTTTTCTTTCTCTAGGAACCTGTTGAGGTTCCTGAGGTCCAGAATGGGTCGAAGGCCACCGGTCCTTTTGGGTACCAGGAAATACCTGGAGTAGAATCCGTGACCTTGCAAGTGGGAAGGCACAGGCTCCACCGCCCTGTCCACCAACAGACCTTGGAGCTCTCGAAGGAGAAGGTCTGTGTGCAGGGGAGGCCTCAAGGGTTCCCCTGGAAAGTAAGGAGGCGGCAGTTGATGAAAATGCAGGGCATAGCCCTTTTGGACTATGTCCAGCACCCAACTGTCGGTGGTAATTAGAGGCCACTGGTGGGCAAAGAGTACAAGGCAACCGCCTGTGCAGGGCTGGGAAAGCAGGGACGGAGTGGCTACGCTCAAGGAGTCAAAAACCCCCACCCTGCTGAGTGGAAGCAGGGGCAGAAGACTTGGGGGTCCTCTGCCTACGGGGCCCATTACCCTGGCCCTTGGCTTGCTGACCCTGGGGTGCAGCTTGGGCAGCCTGATACTGAGGGTTCTGTTTGTAGGCAGTGCCCTTCCTCGGGTAAAAGGACTTTTTACCCGAGCCCTTCTTTTTATGTAGAGGGGTAGAGGTCTTCCTCGACAGCCTTGTCCGGGTAAGGTGCTCGGTCTCGAGCTGAGCGGCCTTCTCGGTCACGGGTTTGCCAAAAAGGTTCTCACCTCAGCAGGGGACATCGAACAACTTGTCCTGAACCCATGGCTCGAGGTCCGATGACTGCAGCCACGCCTGGCGTTGAGCCGCGATGCCGGCAGCCGTAACTTGGGCCAAAGTCTCTAAGCCATCGTAGGCAGCACAGGAAATGAACTTTGAGCATTCCCGAATTCCCGAGGACAAGGTCTTAAATCTCTGCAAGGGTTCCCCGGAGAGACCAGCAGAGAATCCGGCCAATTCCTTGGCCAGGTCTCGCAAGTACATGCCCATGTACAGCTGGTAAGACTGGACACGGCAAGCAAGCATAGACCCCTGGAAGCACTTTCTACCGATGCCATCGAGGTTGCGGGCCTCCCTGCCAGGGGGCACCGCGGAGTGCATCTTCTGGCTCTTCAGACGATGCATGGCCGATTCCACAACCATGGAATGGTGTGGTAGCTGTGCTTTCTGGAAACCAGGGCTTTTGCGGAGTCGATAGATGGAATCGACTCGCTTGCTCAAAACCGGCGCCGAGGCCGGTGCTTCCCACATCCGGAAGAGGAGCCGTTCCAGCATCGGAGGAACCGGGACAGTAAAGGCCTCCTTCGGAGGCTCTTCCTCGGGATCGGCAGGGATAGCCAAGGCAGCGGCCATATCCCAGACGAACTCCGAGAACCTAGTGTCCTCTGGAGGGGATCTACTCCGGGGCTCAGACTGCGGTGAGTCCGACGGGACGCACCGAGTCTTAAAAGTATTGGGAGACTCCTCGTCCTCCGTCTCCCAGGCGGACTCATCCGAGGAGGAGTCAGGGTCCAACCCCGCGGGGCCCCGAGGCACCCGCCCCCGACGCCGGGGGCACCGGCGTCGACACCCTCGGTCCCGAATGGGAGGTCGAGGGAGACCTCGACCGAGGACGACTTCGAGCCACGAGGGTCTCGAGTATCGGCTCGGTCTCCGGGGTTGACTTCGAAGTTGATGTCCCGGTGGTCGGGGCAGATGCACCAGACAGGCTGGCCATCAGTGCCCGCTGTTGCTCCATGAAGGCAGACAATCTGCACTCCAAGGCTGTCATCCTGAGACTCAGCTCGGGAGACGCAGCAGCCACCGACTCGGGCCCCGGTGGCGCCAAGCCCGACGTCGGCTCTCTGGGAGGAGAGTCCACGAGGACTACGGGGCTTACGTGTCCAGCAGACTCCGGCTCCATGCGAGGAACTTTGGCAGGCTTCTCTTGGTCCACGGGCCCGGGACGGCGGTCGGGGGTCTTAGACCTGGACCTCGAGGGACCAGGGAGCTCCTCCGACGCCTCCCTCGCGAGCCGTTTCTTCCTCTTGCGTTCCCGGTCAGGGGACCCCCTGTCCGAGGAGGTTCGACGGCGCTCGGGATTGGAATCCCGAGATGTCGAGGCCTCAGACGAGGTCCGGGCCCGGCCGGAGGCAGAGTCCGAGAAAAACCTCTCCTTCTGATGCTGTCGACTTTTGAGTGCCTTGGAAGACATCTTCCCACATGGCACACACGACTTGGGGTCGTGGTCAGGGCCGAGGCACCGAAGGCAGCAGTCGTGTGTGTCAGTGAGAGACATAAGTTTCTTACACCGATCACACTTTTTAAAACCACTGGAAGCCATCGGGGAAAAAAGAGCCCCTGCGAGGTCTAAAGACCGGCCTTCCAGGGAAAAATGAAAAAAGGGGCGCGAACGCCAGCCACGAAGAGCAAAAACCGAAAAAGAAATAAGCGGGCTCGATACCGGTGTACCGAACCCGGCGGGAGGGGAACCGGCGTCGAATCGGAGAAAAATAGCGAAAAATAGCCGAAGAAAAAAAATCACTTTTATCCGGGAGAACAGGACACACGTCCAGTGGGCCTCTCGGAAAAAAAGAGACTGAGGTAAGATGGCACCTTTAGGCGGGAAGGGAACCGCGCATGCATGCCAGCATTCCCAAAAGCTTTCATGGAAAGCTGGGGAAATGCTCCGCTGGGGCTTCATCGATGCCGACACCCATATGTGAGGACTGACTTCCTGCTTGGTCCTGGAGAAAAGGGGTACACCAGGGGAAGAGACAGGAAAGGGATATGTTCACAGCAAAAGGATAAAAGTAAGGTAGCCCGAGCAAGGGGCGTACCTCACTTAATACTGGTGGGCATGATGCTGTGAAGGTACCCACTGTATAGACAACAAAACTGCGCAATAAATCTGTTTCACAACAATTTCTCTCTGAGTCTCATTGGTTATATTGGCCAAAGGGAAATTGGCTACAGGTAAAGGTAAAACTATTTCTAACAGCTTGGGGGCTCGTTCCGCGATCCCACCACAGGAGGGGGACTCCTGCTGGGAAGGGACGGGAAGACGCGTCCTGTTGAGTTCAACAGTCTCACTTCCCTCCCTGCTGAGAGATTCCCCTGCTGGCTGGTAATGATCCCGGAGCTAAACAGAGTGAACCAGAGTGTGAGAAGTGATAAATTAAAAGGACTGCAGAAGCAACCAAGAAGATTCTGAGCACAGACCAAGGTAAGAAAAAGTGGGACTTTTTGTAATTACCTTGGTGGTTGGGCCATTCTATCGGGTACTGAGACTGCTTGTGTGTGAGTGAGATGTACAATTGCATACAAAGCGAGTGTGGAGTCCTGATCCGCGGTTCTATACTCCCGCGAGGGGGACAGCTGGAGACGGACGAAGCGAAGAGGCAGAGCAAGTGCAATAAGTCTCAGTGGGATAATAAATAGATAGAATGGGGGGACGCCTAAGTTTTAAAAAGGGGCAGGGAGAGGGAGCTAGGAAAATGAAGCTAGCTGATATTCCCTCAAACGGTCCCATGGGTAGGATGCTGAAGCATTGGAAAGAGAATAAGCTAACCAGGGATAAGGATAGGCAAAAGATAATTGTATATTGCTTGATCTGGACCCAAGAGAGTATCCGTCCTACTGCTGTATTTTGGCCCAAGTATGGGGCAGAGGAGGACTGGATCTGTCAAGCTTTAAATATATATGTAAAAAGTAAACCAGGGGTGGGAAATGAGGAAGTCCAGTATGCAGAATGTTGGTGTGGGGTGGGTTTAGAGCAGATGTTCCCCTTGAGAACTAAGCCTAGGGGAAGTAAGGGAAAAAATGAGAATTGGGGTAAGACATGGGACCCGTTAGAATACTTACCCCCTCCTTATCCCACTGCCCCTCCAGTCCACAACCTCCCTGGTCCTCTGGCTCTGCCGAACTTACCCCAAGGTGAGCACGGAAGGCAAGAAGTAAGGGAAAAGGAGGATCAGGGTGATTCCTCACTCCCCACCAGAGCAGATGGGCTGGGTTCCAGGTTGAAGGACGAGGAGAGTATCTGAATGGACTCTGACTCTGGGTCCGGTTCTGAAGACCTGGAAGAGGAAAGGACGGAAACTAATGAAGTTCAGGTGAAAAATGAAAGGAAAAACACATCCAGAGAGGAGGGAGGAAAGCTACTATGGACCAAGACCAGTTCCCACCTTAGCAGCAGAAAGACCGAGATAAAAAAGAATGAAGAAGGCAAAGAAGGATGGTTAGTGGATCTGTCTGAAAGTATACTAGAAAAACCACACATGTACCCCTTACAGGAGGTGCCCATAGATCAGAACAATGTGGGTTATGTAAATTCTCCCCTGACCAGTCTGGAAGTTAGGGATTTTAAGAAAGAAATGAAGTCCCTGATTGAAGATCCCCTAGCTTTAGCGGAACAGATGGACTAGTTCTTGGGTCCTAACAGTTATACTTGGGGGAAGTTAATGTCACTATTGAGTAGTCTCTTCACTAGTGAGGAGCGAGGAATGATACGGGGAGCAGCCATGAGAATTTGGGACCGGGAGAACCCTGGGGCAGGAACCACTGAGGACATTCCTTCCTCAGAACAAAAATATCCTCTTCAGGACCCTGGGTGGAATCATCTGAGAGATGACCATAGACGCAATATGAGGGACCTCCGAAATTTAATAATCATGGGTATGAGGGAGGCAATCCCGCGATCCCAAAATCTGACAAAAGCCTTTGAGACCCTCCAGGAAAAGGAGGAAACCCCCTCCGTTTTCCTGGAGAGACTGAGGGATCACATACGAAAATATTCAGGCTTAGACCCTGATGACCCTATGGGCCAGACCTTGCTCAGAGTAAATTTTGTGACCAAATCTTGGCCAGATATAAGGATGAAATTTGAGAAGTTAGAGCACTGGGAGAGAAGGTCATTAGAAGACCTAATAAGGGAGGTCCAGAAGGCATTTGTAAAAAGAGAAGATGAGAAGCAAAAACAGAAGACCTGACTCATGGTAACCACGGTCCAGGAGGTGTTAAAGAAGGGTGGACTGGACCAAGGAAAGAATATGAGAGGCGGGCAGAGGGGAAGAGGGTCAGGAAGAGGTATGGGTAGAGGCAGAGGGGTCGGAAGGGAGAGGGGTCTCCAATGAGAGGGTCCTCGGGCTGGATGTTACCACTGTGGAGAACAAGGACATTTCAAAAGGGAATGTCCTAGATTGAGAGATGAGGAAGAAGCAGCTATGATGGCTTATGGACAAGAATAGGGAGGTCAGGGGTCTTCTAAATCGCGGTCCTACCGGGAGCCCTTGATAAATTTGAAGGTAGGACCATGGAGGGAGGAAGTGACGTTCCTTATAAATACGGAGAACAACACTGACAAAAGATCAGTTGGTGGTCTCGGGGGTGAAGGGGGAGGACTTTGCTGTCTCCGTCTTCGAGAAAATGACCATAGAATGTGACCAGGAGCAGGTCCAAGGGGATCTGTTGTTTATACCTGGAATTGGTAGCAACCTTCTAGGGAGGGACCTCATAGTGAAATTAGAATTGAGGTTGGAGATGGCCGACCACCAAATAATGCCCGTTATAGGAACCCTGACTGAGGAAAGTGAGAAGGAAATTGACCCGCAAGTATGGGTGCGGGAGGGAAATAGAGGGGGGCTACAGATACCCCCATTGAAAATAACATTGAAAAAGGAAGGAGAAGTAGTGAGGCAAAGGCAGTACCCAATCCCTTCAGAAGGATGGAAGGGACTGACCCCAGTAATAAAGGGCCTAGTAAGAGATGGGTTACTAGAGCCCTGCATGTTTCCCTACAACACCCCCATCCTGCCCGTAAGGAAGCCATACGGAACATACTGGCTGGTGCAGGATTTAAGGAGCCTGAATCAGACTGTCCAGGCCCGGCATCTTGTGGTTCCCAATCCCTACACCTTACTGAGCAAAATTCAACATGAACATAAGTGGTTCAGTGTGGTGGATTTGAAGGATGCTTTTTGGACATGCCCCCTCTCCGTTGAAAGCAGAGATTTGTTCACTTTCGAGTGGGAAGACCCAGACACAAGCAGGAAACAGCAGTATAGGTGGACTGTACTCCCTCAGGGGTACAAGGAATCCCCAAATCTATTCGCCCAGGTATTGCAACAGGTCCTAGAGGCCTTTGCGATACCTGAGGAGGTGAAGCTTCTCCAGTATGTAGATGATCTTTTGATCGCTGGAATTAAAGAAAAGATAGTGTCAGCAGCCACTAATGACTTATTAAACTTCTGGGAAAACAAGGGTTAAGGGTGTCCAAAAATAAGCTGCAGTATGTTCAGAGGGAGGTTCAATACCTGGGCCACTTAATTAGTGAGGGAAAGAGAAAGTTGAACCCTGAACGGGTAAAAGGTATAACGGAATTACCCTTACCAATGACTAAGAAAGAGCTTAGAAAGTTCTTAGGACTAACCGGATATTGCCGGGTGTGGATAGATTCCAATGCACAGAAAACCAAAGGCCTATACCTGAAACTATTAGAAAAAGAACCTAATAGATTGATCTGTAAGGGGGAGGAAGAGGAACTGATCAGGCAATTGAAACAGAGTCTGGTAGAAGCCCCAGTTTTGGCCTTACCCTCATTAGCCAAACAGTTCTATCTCTTTGTCACTGTGGATAAAGGGACTGCATTAGGAGTCCTCACCCAAAAGTGGGTGGGAAAAAGACAACCAGTAGCATACGTCCAAAATCTTAGACCCAGTATCCCGGGGATGGCCAGAATGTGTCCAGGCAGTAGCTGCGACAGCTCTACTGGTGAACGAGAGTAGGAAATTGACTTTTGGGGGATCCCTGGTAGTGAGAACCCCACATCAGGTGAGAACCATTCTGAGCCAACGGGCTGGGAGGTGGCTCACTGATTCCCGAATCCTGAAATATGAGGAAATGCTCATGGAAAAGGATGATCTCATACTAACTACAGAGCAGTGTCTGAACCCAGCCTCCTTTCTCTGGAAAGGAGAAGGGGAGGCTGTGGAACCTGAGCATGACTGTTTGGATGTGATAGAGTACCAGTATGTCCAGACCTGAGTGATATTCCCCTTCATGCAGGGGAGCGATTATTCATTGATGGGTCTTCCAGGGTTATAGGGGGGGAGAGGCATAATGGGTATGCAGTGGTTAGTGGAATTGGGGGAACCCTTTTGGAATCAGGAAGGTTACCCAATAAGTGGTCAGCGCAAACCTGTGAACTCTATGCTCTTAATCAGGCACTCCTCTTACTAGCCCAGAAAGCAGGTACTGTGTACACAGATTCCAGGTATGCCTTTGGAGTGGTACAAACGTTTGTAAAAATCTGGCAGGAAAGAGGTTTAATAAATAGCAGAGGGAAGGAACTAATTCATGAAGAGTTAGTAAGACATGTCTTAGAAAATTTAATGCTACCAGACGAGGTGGCAGTAGTGCATGTGCAAGGACATCAGAAAGCAGCCACTGCTGAAGCAAGTGGAAACATGCTAGCAGATGAGGCAGCAAAGGAAGCTGCTTTGTCCAGATCCCATCACAATACATGTACTGACCCCATCAGTCCCTCCCCACAGTGCCCATCCCAAAGTTCTCTGAAAAGGAAGAGCAAGACTTAGGGGAACTAGGGGCTATAAAAACCGAGGAAGGAAGGTGGATATTGCCAGATGGGAGGGAGGTAATAAATAAGCAGATTGCGAGGGAGATCATGAGCATTTTGCACCAGGGAAGCCACTGGGAAGTACAAGCGATGTGTAACTTAATCCTACGAAAGTATGGATGTGTGGGGATCTATACTGTGGCTAAACAGGTGTGTGAGCGGTGTATGATATGTAAAAAAATCAATAAGAAAGTCCTGAAAAGGCGAATTCCGGGAGGGCGAAAGCCTGGCCTGAGACCTTTTCAGAGTATACAAATTGATTTCACAGAACTCCCTAGAGTCGGGAGACTCAAGTATGTCCTAGTCATGGTGGACCACTTGACCGGATGGGTTGAGGCATACCCTATGGCTACGGCAACAGCCGAGGGAGTGTCTAAGGTGTTACTAGAACAAGTGATCCCCCGATATGGAATTATAAAAAGGGTAGATTCCGACAGGGGGAGTCACTTTACCTCCCAGGTGTTACAGGGGGTAATGAAGCAATTGGGTACAATCTGGGATTTACATACCGCATGGCACCCTCCATCCTCGGGAAGGGTGGAGCGTATTAATCAGACCATGAAAAAGCAGGTGGCCAAGCTGATCTTGGAGACCAAATTACCCTGGACTAAATGTCTGCCCCTTGCATTACTTCGTATTAGAACAGCACCCAGGAAAGATTTGGGGCTGTCTCCATACGAAATGCTGTTCGGGCTCCCTTATTTTGGGGGGCAGGGGGAGATCCCTGTAATTGAGGCCAATGATATATTTATCCAAAAATATGTGCTGGCACTGTCCTGTTACTTGTCTATCCTCAGGAAACGAGGGCTTCTTGCCCAGACTGCACCCCTTGAGTTTGCTGCCCATTCGAGTCGGCCTGGGGAGTGGGTCCTGATTAAATCATGGAAAGAAACAAAGTTACAGCCTGAATGGGAGGGGCCATACTAAGTCCTGCTCACCACAGAAACAGCAGTACGAAGAGCTGAGCGGTGTTGGACCCACCACACCCGAGACAAGGGACCTGTCGCAACTCCAGCTCCAACCCAGACCCCAGAAGCCTGGAGGGTACAGCCAACTGATTATAAGACTAAAAGAGTAGTTACTCACCTGTAACAGGGTGTTCTCCAGGAGCAGCAGGAATCAGTCCTCACATATGGGTGTCATCGATGACACCCATATGTGAGGACTGACTTCCTGCTTGGTCCTGGAGAAAAGACAATAACTTTCCGTCCAGCAGAAAGGAGACGGTTCCTGGGACTTAAGGAGTCAGTGAAACGGTGAATTGTGTCCAGATCGTTTTGCAGCGTGAGCTATGATTATTGAAGAAGAGTGGATTGTTTTAGAGATATTGCTTTTAGCCAAATTGTGCATAAGCAGCATAAATGTGATATATTTCTTTTATATGCTTTTGAAAATAATACTATGTTATTGTGGGAGGAGATATCTGTCATTGAAATAGGAATCCTAGTAACAGGCTGTATATTGGGAATTATTATAATTTGTATTTTTAAGAAATCAAAATTGTGTGGGAGGAAAAGGAAGAGCCAGAATGGAGCCAGTGAGGGCACAGAGGAAATATTTCCTGGTAATATTAATAGCCCTGATAAATTTTCCAGAAGTCTCTGTGAAATTTAGGCCCCCCCCCAGAAGAAGCCCCCTTGGTCACAGATAGAGATTTACAGGAGGATGACCAATGGAGAGGAGGGGGGGGGGGGTACCCAGTAAAAATATGGGTTAATATTACCGAGGGAAATATACCCCAGGTCATACGACTGGATGCTTGCCAAGTATTCCCCTGTGGGAACTTAAAGAGACAAAGGGAATTAAGTCATGAAATAAAATATCTATGTCCAGAGGAGAAAAGGCGATTAAGTATGGCATCTCCCTGCTCCGGGTGGTCAAATGTATGGTGGACCACAGGAGGAAGGGGTGGACCCCAACAGGTGGAAAGGGACAGCCCCTTAAGACACAAATAGTATTCCGTAAAGATCCCATAAGTAATCACTGTCAGCACTTGTAATGCAACCCCCTAACACTCACAGTCCTCAGAGCAGACGCTGAAGTGCATAGAACCTATGGCTTGGGGGCCTGGGTCTCAGGAACGGACCCCCAAGGAAGGTTTAGGATAGTAGTAAGGAAACCCCCTCCCCCACTTTCCCCACTCCCTAGCGCTCCCAAGATAGAACAGTGGAAGCCTCCCAATGACCCCAAGGTAATAAAGATAATAGAAGTTAAGAATTTACAGTGGACCTTTGAGGTGGAAACAGGATACCAAGAACTAAATGCCTGGATGGAGTGGGTCAAATATACTGTGAAAAGTTTTAACAAAAGCAATTGTTATGCATGTGCCTCAGGGAGACCTCTTGCACAAGTAGTACCATTTCAACTCAACCGGAGATCAGACCCAGACGGTATGTACTGTATGCTAGCCCTGTTCCAGAGTGAGACGGCCTGGGGCCAGGAGAGCTGTAGTTCCTTGGCAGGGATGTTTCCAGCACTGAAAGAAAAGGACATAGGCATTCCAACAAGATTTTTTGCAGCAGGAGGAAATCACTCTGCCTGTCTCACCAGGAAGGGGGCGAATTTCACCAAGGCTGTGGGAGTGCTGTCCTCATGTACTATGACATTGAACATTACACAGGCTGGAGATGGCCAAGGGAACTACTCCAAGATGCAGGTGGCTAGAGCTGATGTCTGGTGGTACTGTGGAGGGAAGATGTTGAGACCAGTACTACCTCAGCGATGGTCAGGTATGTGCGTGATTGTGCAATTAGCTATTCCCTTCACCCTGGCATTTAGAAAGGAAGGAGAAAGAAAAGGGAAGAGAGGAAGGAGGGACATTTATGGGACCTCCTTTGATGATCAAATATATATAGATCCGATAGGAGTGCTTTGGGGAGCACCTGATGAATTCAAGGCCCGGAACCAGATAGCGTCAGGGTTTGAATGAGCTTTATTCTGGTGGTCCACAATAAACAAAAACATGGACTGGATAAATTATATTTTTTATAATCAACAAAGGTTCATAAACTATACCAGGCATACAGTAAAAGGGATAGCAGAACAGCTGGATGCCACTAGTCGAATGAACTGGGAGAATAGGTTAGCTTTAGACATGTTATTGGCAGAAAAGGGCGGAGCCTGTGTAGTCCTGGAGGGCGGACAATGCTGTACTTACATCCCGAACAATACAGCCCCAGATGGGACCATCTGAAAGGCCTCACCACCTTGGCAGAGGAGTTTGCAGAGAACTCCGGGGTAGATACGTCCCCAATTGGGTGGTTGGAGTAATGGTTTAGTAAATGGAAGGGGGTGGTAGTATCCATCCTAACATCATTATCCATAGTCCTAGGAGTCTTAACTGCAATAGGATGCTGCATAATCCCATGTGTCAGGGGATTAGTGCAGCGACTAATTGAGGCAGCTATCACCAAGAAAATGACTATGGGGCCCTCTGAGAATGAAATGATGATCTTAGATTCCTGGGGAAAAACCAATGGAGACAATCCAGAGCCAGAATATGAAATTATGCTGGGGAAAGTGGAATTTCAAGTGGAAATGTAAAAAGCAACATGGGATAATAAGAGAAAAGGAAGGAATTGATGAAAGCATGGAGAACTGTTGTTTTTACAAATGTCTTACATAGCGTATAATCCCTATTACCCCATCCCTTGCAATTAACTTTTTCTGAACTGTCTATGGTTCCATGTTGTCTTGACTAGATTGTAAGCTCTGACGAGCAGGGACTGTCTTTTTGCTTATATTTCTGTACAGCGCTGTGTGCATAGCATTATAGTAGTCTAACCAGAGGTATCAGAGGAGCCTGTAGAATATGATGCTAGCTTATCAGTCCTTGACCAGCTGTCTTCACTCCTCTAAGCAGTCCCCCTTCCCCTTCCCTCCTTTTTGCCTTCTTTAGTTCAGTAGGTCAAGGGGTACATAGCTCCTGGGCAACTGCGATAAGGGAGGTTACGAGACTGAGGTCTACCACTTACAACTATTTTGCTTTATCTCGCTTTCTCTTAAAAACTGACAACTGCTCTTAACACCCCTTGAAATATACATCGCCACTCATTCTCTGAAAAACAGCTCCCCCCCCCTTCCTCTAACTCACCCGATCCCTGTAAAGCAAGCTGGCAAAGCCAAATAGTGCATAGGAAATTATATGGTAGAAGAAAATATAGAAGTTAAGCACAAGCATAGGAATAAATGCAGATTTGCATATGGGAATATTTAATGTTTGTCCAGCTTTCTCTAACTTAAAATAGGGTTTTTATTTTTTTTAACTGGAAGATTTCTTTAATGTGTTCTGTCTGCTGCCAGTAAAAAAACCCCCAATAGTTCACTTAGTAGCTAAATCATGCTTAGATAATGAAGCTATAGTTTTATTAGTGCCTGGTTTTAAATATGCTTTTCTAAGATTTTGTAGTAAATATTCACAGTAAAGCTCTGTTCTAATCTGCTTTAACTTCCGTTTTCAGTCTTGTACTGTGTGTCAGAAATAGAAGTTATCAGCGGCTATTGATTTTGGGTTGAATTGGTGATGTGTATAAACAGCATATAAATGTTTTACATGAATCATTTTAGTTCTTTTTAGGTTACATACATAGTCAGACTACTTGCAGGGTATATATATATATATATATATATATATATATATATAAAGGTGTAAAATTAAAAAGAAGCTAAAAACTGCGTTGTAAGAAGTTCTAAAACTTCCTCGGCTGCCCCCCCCCCCAGGAGGAAGCAGAGCTAGCGATTCTAAAGAAAAGCAAGATAATCCATATAAGGGGTATATCAGGGGAAGAGACAGGAAAGGGGTATGTTCAGAGCAAAAGGATAAAAGTAAGGTAGCCCGAGAAAGGGGCGGACCTCACTTAATGCTGGTGGGCATGATGCTGTGAAGGTACCCGCTGTCTAGACAACGAAATTGCACAATAAATCTGTTTCACAACAATTTCTCTCCGAGTCTCATTGGTCATATTGGCCATAAGGAAATTGGCTACAGGTAAAAGGTAAAAGTATTTGTAACAAATGGCTGCCCAGAGCTGCTCCCTCCAAAAAAACACTGAAGAGAAATCTCTCCCGATTTTCAAAATGCATCACCTTTATGAACCATTTCAGTCATGGGTAACTTCCCTACATCTTCTTCAGTAAAGACCGAAGCAAAGACTTTATTCATTCTCTCTGCTATGGCCTTGTCCCCTCTCGGTGCTTCTTTTACCCCTCTATCATCTAATGGTCCAACTGACTCTCTCATGGGTTTTTTGCTATGAATGTACTTGAAAAAGTTTTTATTATGCATTTTTGCTTCCACAGCAAGCTTTTTTTCAAATTCTCTTTGCCTGCCTTATCAATGCCTTGCATCTAACTTGCCAGTGCTTGTGTTGTTTCCAGTTTTCATCATTTGGCTCCTCTTCCAGTCTAGATCCATCCTCAGAGCTGGAGTAGTCTGTACCAGGGTCGCCAGATCCCTCTCGCTGATACACTGCCTTTTGCAGGTGAAGCTATGACCATGCTTTGACCCAAGGATGGCGAACTCCAGTCCTGGAGTGTGACAATCCAGCCTGGTTTTCAGGATGTCTCTAATGAATATTCATATTTGCATACAATGGGAGGCAGTGGACGCAAATATCTCTCATGAAAATTCATTAGGGACATCCCGAAAACCAGGCTGGAAAGTCACACTCCAGGACTGGAGTCTGCCATCCCTGTTCTGACCCCTCTTTACCAGGAGTCCCCTCAGCCAGCTGCTTGGAAGAAATCCAAAGTCCCGGGAGTTATCCTAGTCCAGATGGTCTCTCCAGAAAGACCATGACTGCTGGAGAAAAAGCGCAGTTACTCACCTGTAATAGGTGTTCTCTGGGGACAGCAGAAATCAGTCCTCACATATGGGTGACGTCGGAATCGACGGAGCCTTCGTGGAAGCATCTCCCCAACTTTCAAAGAAAGCCTTTGGGAGATGCCACCATGCACGCATTGTCCCCTTCCCGCCCAAGGGTACCATCTTGCTCAGTCAGATGACATAGCTAAAGACGGCAAAAATAAGAGATGGTAAAAAAGCAACTCCCAAGGGGAGGGTTGTGAGAACTGATACCTGATGTCCACGGAGAACACTTGTTACGGGTGAGTAACTACACTTTTTCCGGGAACAAGCAAGAAGTCAGTCCTCACATATGGGACTCCCCAGCTACAGGCTACCGAAAACCCATAGCAAAATAGGGGCTCCCTCATGGGGAGCCGCAAGCAGCAGCAATTTAGTCCATGTACACAGACTACAGTAGGACCCCTGTGTCCACTGAAACCAGCACTCTGGTAGCCTGAACACTGAAGGGTCGGAGGGTAGAAGTTGCCTAAACCCTGAAAAGGCTACGGAGCAGAGCCTGGCCGAAGGCACTGTCCCGCCAGACCACTGTCCAGGCAGTAATGGGCTGTGAAGGTATGGGCTGAAGATCAAGTGGTGGCCAGGCAGATGTCCACCATCGGAACAGAGTGCAAGTTCGCCACCGAAGCCGTCATGGCTCTGACACAGTGCGCCATGATGCAGCCTTCCAGTGGGAGCCTCGCCTGCTCATAAGCGAGGGCAATACAGTCCGCCACCCATGTGGACAGCGTACGCTTGGTCACTGCCTCCTCCAGCCTATTGGGGTTGTAGGAGATGAAAAGCTGAGAAGCCTTGCGGTGGCCCTGAGTGCACTGGATATAGAAGGACAAAGCCCTCTTACAATCCAAGGTGTGAAGGACCGTCTCCACCTGAGTGGAGTGAGGTCTTGGAAAAAAGGTAGGGAGCATCACTTCCTGGTTGAGATAGAAGGGCAATATTATCTTTGGCAGGAATTTGGGGTGCGTGTGAAGCACCACTCTGTTCTTGTAGAACCTAATATAGGGCACCTCCGCCACAAGGGCCTGATGCTCGCTAACTTTCTGAGTGGAGGTAAGCGCGACCAGGAAAACCACCTTCCAAGAGAGGTAGTGAAGGTGGCAGGTAGCCAGAGGCTCGAAGGGTGGGCGAGTGAGCTGCCCCAACACTACATTGAGGTCCCATTCGGTTGCCAGAGGGCAAACAGGGGGCTTCGAAGAAAACGGGTCACCAAAGGTTGAACCGAGAGGGGCTTGCCATTCAGCGGATGGTGGTGCGCTGTCAGGGCACTAAGGTGCACTCAGACGGAGTTAGACTTGAGCGTGGATTCAGAAAGATGGAGAAGGTACTGTAACACCAGTGTCACCGTGCAGGAGAAAGGGTCAGCCCCATGTTCGGCGCACCAAACCCTGCACCATTTGAGGGTGTAAGCCTGTCTAATAGAGGCCTTGCAAGAGGCCAGCAGAATGTCTTCCACCTCAACTGGGAGGTTGAAGAGGGCCAGAGTCACCCTCTCAGCAGCCATGCTGTCAGCAACAGGGACCCCAGGTTGGGGTGCAGGAGAGAGCCCCCCTCCTGAGACAGAAGCCCCGGGGCGGACCCCAAGGGGATGGGTGTCTCCACCGTCAACTGTAGAAGCAGCGGGAACCACCATTGCCTGGGCCACCAAGGAGCTATTAGGATGAGTGAGGCCCTGTCGCAGAAGGTCCTGAACAAAGTCTTGGCGATCAGCGGCGTAGGAAGTAAGGCATACATGATGGCTTCCGACCATTAAACCAGGACTGCGTCCACTGGAGGGGTGGGCCTGCCAAGGAGCAGAAGCAGGGTAAATGAAAGTTGTCCGGGCTGGCAAACAGATCCATCACGGGTTCCTCCCAGAGCCAGAAAAGCCAACTGGCTACCCTGGGGTCCAACTGCCACTCGTGCGGCTGGAGAACTCGGCTGAGCCTGTCAGCCAGCAGGTTGTCCTGGCCTGGCAGGTATACTGCCCGCAGGAGGATACCCTGTTGTATTGCATACAAGCAGAGGACCAGTGCCTCCTGACAAAGGGTACAAGACCCTGTGCTCCCCTGTTTGTTCTCATAGAACATTGCCACCTGGTTGTCCGTCTGGACCAGAACTGGCTGGTGATGCAGGTGGTGACAGAAGACTCTAAGGGCTAGGTGTATGGCTCGGAGCTCCAGGAGGTTGACCTGCTGGGTGCTCTCGTCTGGTGACCAGTTGCCCTGAGTGCAGAGATATCTGCAGTCGACTCCCCACGGAGCAGGGAGGCATCCATGGTGAGAATTCTTGAGGGGCTTGGGGCCTGAAAAGGCATGTCCGCCTCGAGATGCTGGGGAGACTGCCACCAGACCAGAGAATCTGCCAATTGACAGGTTACAGAAACTCTGTCTCGGAGGCAACCTGTGGCCTGAGACCACTGGTCCCGGAGACACCACTGCACCACCCTCATATGAAGGTGAGTGCTGGGGGTGACGTGGACCGTGGAGGCCATGTGCCCGAGGAGATACAGGAGAAGCCGAGCGAGCACCGAGGAACGGTACTGTATGTCCCGAGCCAGTGTCCTGAGACGGCTCAGTCCCTGGGCAAGAATGCCTTCGACTGGAGAGTGTCGATCTTTGCCCCAATGAACTCCAGACAGTGTGTCATGAGGAGGTGAGACGGGGTAGTTTATGACAAACCCCAAGTGTTGCAGAATCTGGATGGTGCGTGGGGTGGCCTGCTGCACCTCTGAGGCCGTGCCGCCCTTTATGAGCCAGTCCAGGTAGGGAAAGACGAAGACTCCCTGAAGCCCGAGGAAGGCGGCCATGACTGCCAGGTATTTTGTGAAAACTCTTGGGGCAGAGGCCAGGCTGAAGGGGAGCACCCTGTACTGAAAATGCCTCCCCCCCCCCCCCACACACTACGAACAACAGGTACTGCCTGTATTTGGGATGGATGAGGATGTGGGTATAAGCATCCTTCAGATCTAAGAAGCATAGCCAATCTCCCTGCTGGGGGTAGGGCAGCAATGTTCCAAGGGAGAGCATCTTGAATTTCTCTCTCACCAGGAATTTGTTGGTTAGAAACATAGAAACATAGAAATATGATGACAGAAAAAGACCACATGGCATATCTAGTCTGTCCTTCCATAACAACTACAACAGTCCCCTTGTTACCTTTAGAGATCCTCTGTTTGTCCCATGCTTTTTTGAATTCAGTTACTGTCCTCATCTCTACCACCTCCACTGGGAGACTATTCCATGGATCCACTACTCTTTCCGTAAAGAAATATTTCCGCATATCACTCCTGAATCTATCTCCCTTCACCCTCATCCCATGTCCCCTCGTAGCAGAACTTGCTTTCAATTGAAAGAGGCTCTCTCCCTGAACATTTATGCCATGGAGGTATTTAAACATCTAAATCATATCACCTCTATCCCGCCTTTCCTCTAAGGTGTACATATTAAGATCCTTCAGTCTGTCCTCATATGCTTTATAATGATGACCACTAATCATTTTAGTAGCCACCCTCTGCACCGACTCCATCCTGTTCACATCCTTTTGAAGGTGCGGTCTCCAGAATTGCACACTATACTCCAAATGAGGTCGCACCAAAGACTTATACAAAGGCATTATCACCTCCTTTTTTCTGCTAGCCTCTCCGTATGCACCCAAGCATCCTTCTAGCTTTTGCCATCGCCTTTTCTACCTGTTTAGCTACTTTAAGATCATCAGACCCAACCACGCCTAGGTCCCGCTCTTCTTTAGTGGACAAAAGTACTTCACCCCCTATACTATATTGCTCCCTTGGATTGCTGCAGTCCAAATGCATGACCTTACATTTTTTAACATTAAATCCCAGCTGCCAAATTCTAGACCATTCTTCAAGCTTATCTAGATCCCTCCTCATGTTATCTACACCTTCCTGGGTGTCTACTCTATTGCAGATTTTGGTATCATCCGCAAAGAGGCAAACCTTGCCTGAAAGCCCTTCCGCTATATCACTAACAAAGATGTTAAAAAGAATGGGAGCAAGGACAGATCCCTGGGGCACACCACTGATAACATCCTTCTCCTCAGAGTGAGCTCCATTTACTTGTACTCTTTGTCGCCTCCCACCCAACCAATTTCTAACCCAAACAGTAACTTTAGGGTCCATCCCTAGGGTGCTCAGTTTGTTTATAAGTCGCATGTGAGGAACAGTGTCAAAGGCTTTACTGAAATCTAAATACACCACATCTAGGGCTCTCCCTCGGTCCAACTCCCTGGTCACCCAGTCAAAGAAATCAATCAGATTTGTCTGACAAGACCTGCCTCTGGTGAATCCATGCTGCCTCGGATCCTGTAATCCGCTGGACTCCAGAAACCTCACTATTTTCTCTTTCAGCAGCGTTTCCAATAATTTACTCACCACCGAAGTTAAACTAACTGGCCTGTAGTTTTCAACCACATCCTTACTTCCGCTTTTGTGTAAAGGCACCACATGAGCCTCTCTCCAGTCCTTTGGCACCACTCCCGACTCCAATGAGGCATTAAAAAGGTCAGTCAGTGGAGCTGCTAGAACGTCCCCAAGTTCCCTCAGTATTCTCGGGTGTATCCCATCCGGTCCCATCGCTTTGTCTACTTTAAGTTGAGCTAGTTTCTCACGAACACAGTCTTTTGAAAAATTGTTCAAGATGTCCTTTGCTTCTGTTCCTATTTGTGGGTGTTTTCCGAGGTCCTGCTCCTGGATCTTCATCTGTGAATACAGAACAAAAGTATTTGTTAAGCAATTCCGCTTTATCCTTATCAGCTTCTACATATTCCTCCCCTGCACCCTTGAGTCTGACAATACCACTCTTGCCCTTCCTCTTCTAATATATCTGAAAAATGTCTTATCCCCCCATTTTATTGCATTGGCTATTTCCTTCTCCTTTTGAATTTTTGCCTTCTTGACTACTTTGCTAGTTTCTCTAAGTTTTTCCAAATACAGTGGCTGTCTTCCTCTCTCTGTGATCTCTTGTATTTCATGAAGGCCTCCCTCTTTTTCTTCACTTTTTCAGCTACTTCTTTTGAAAACCATAGCGGTCTCCTTTTCCTTTTCTTTACCATTTTAACAAAAAGGTTGGTTGCCCTTAAAATATCCCCTTTCAGTTTTTCCACTGTTTTTCTACATCCCTCAGCTGTTCCCATCCAACTAACGACTCCCTGAGGTATTGGCCCATCTTCGCAAAGTTAGTCTTCCTAAAGTCTAAGATCCTCACCTTTGAATGGATTCTAACAGCCCTAGTCCTAATACTGAACCACACCATCTGGTGATCACTGGATGCAAAATGATCTCCCACTGCAACATCAGAAACACTTTCACCATTGGAAAGCACCAAGTCCAGTATGGCCCCTTCACATGTGGGGTCTGTTACCAATTGCCTGAATAGTTCTCCCTGTAGAGAATCCAGGATCTCCTTACTTCTAGATGATACTGCAGCAGGAATGTGCCAATCAACATCTGACATATTGAAATCTCCTATCAGTAGCACTTCCCCTTTCTTAGCAATGCTGCACATGTCTTCAATTAACTCTGTCCACCTCTTCCTCTTCCACTGGTTTCACCACTTTGTCCTTGAGAAGACCTGCCAACTCCTTCAGAAGGTGGTCCCGGGCATAAGGGGGGGGAGGGGTCTGAGTCAGGTGGAGGACGTAACCCTCCCTGACTACTTGAAGTGCCCAGGAATTGGTGGTGATGGTCACCCACCTCTGGGCATAGAGGACCAGACTTTCCCTTGTGGGCTGCTGATCTCCTTGGAGTAGATGGGCAATGCTCAAGGAGTCAAAAATTCCTCCCAGGCTGGGCCAGAGCCAGTGCCTGGAGTTTTGGAACCTTCTGCTTACGAGGGCCATGCCCATGTTCCTTGGCCCGCTGACACTGCTGGGGAGGCCTGATAAGGTGGGTAGTTTCTGTAAGCAGCTCCCTTCCTCAGGTAAAATAACTTTTTACCCCAGCCCTTCCGGCAGGGAGAGGCAGTGGTCTTTTTGGAGAGCCTGGTCCTCGTCATGAACTCGGTCTCCAGCTTGGCAGCCTTGTCAGTCATGGGTTTTCCAAAGAGTTCTCTTCTTGGCAGGGGACATCGACCAATTTGTCCTGAACCCACTGCTTGAGGTTGGACGACTGTAGCCAAGCTTGGCAGCATGCATCGATGCCAGCCACTACTATTCAAGTCTCCGATTCGAACCAGTCATGGGCCGCTCGAGACATGAATTTGAAGCATTCATGGACTGCCTTGGCCAGGTTCTTGGATCACTACAAGGGGCTCCTTAGCGAGACCAGCTGAGAAGCCGGAGAGTTCCTTCGCCAGGTCTCTCAGGTACATGCCCATGTACAGCTGGTAGGCCTGGATGCAGCTGATGAGCATTGAGCCCTGGTAGCATTTTCTGCCGAGGGTGTCCACGGTGCGGGCCTCCCTGCCGGGGGGGGGGGGGGGGAGAGAACCGAGGCATGCATCTTCTGGATTTTCAGCTGATGATGGCCGACTCCACCACCATGGAGTTATGTGGCAGCTGTGACTTTTGGAAGCCCGGGCTCCAGCAGACTTGATACATCGAGTCGAGCCATTTGCTCACCATAAGAACGTAAGATATGCCATACTGGGTCATACCAAGGTCCATCAAGCCCAGTATCCTGTTTCTAACAGTGGCCAATCTCAGTCACAAGTGCCTAGCAGTTTCCCCAAAAGACACAGGTTCCACAATGTTTGTATTGGGTCAAGCAGTGATATCCTGGGTCCCTTTTAATAATAGTTTATGGACCTTTCCTCCAAGAACTTGTCCAAATCTTTTTTAAACCCAGCTACACTAACAGCTGTTACTACATCCTCTGGTAACAAATTCCAGAGTTTGATTACACGTTGAGTGAAAAAATATTTTCTCTTATTAGTCTTAAATAGTTTACCCTGTAGCTTCATTGCATGTCCCCTAGTCTTTTTATATTCTAATGACGTAAACAATCGATCTACGTTTACCCGTTCCACTCTGTTCATTAATTTATAGACCTCTATCATATCTCCCCTCAGCCGTCTCTTTTCCAGGTTGAAGAGCCCTAACCTTTTTAGCCTCTCTTCATAGGGGTAACCTTCCATCCCCTTTACCATTTTGGTGGCTCTTCTCTGTACCTTTTCTAATACCGGTACCAAAGCCGGTGTCTCCCACATTCGAAGCATGAGCTGTTCAAGGATGGGAGGGATGGGCACGGTGTGCGATTCCCGCGGAGGGGCCTCATACTGGAGGATTTCCAACTCATCCGCCCAAGGGTCCTCCTCTGACTCGGTTGGGAACGCCAGGGCCTTAGACATGTCCTTGACAAAATCAAGGAAGCCCATAATCTCAGGTGGGGACCGCCGTAGAGGCTTCTAAATGGGAGAGTCAGATGGGACATCGCAGTAGCAACGGGTATCGGGGGACTCCTCATCCTCTGTCTCCCACTTGGAGTAGTCCATCGAGGACTCGTAGGAAGGCTGATAGCCATGGGGGAAAAAAGTACCCCTGTGAGGTTGAAGACTCTCCGGGCTGCCAGTGGGAGAAAAAAGGGTGCAAAGATGCCAGGAAAAGAAAATAATGAAAACTACAAAAATAGACCGAACTCGGCACAATGAGGTTGGTAGGTGGGAAGAGTACCTGTGCGATACCGGAGGTAAGTATGAAACTCGGAGAGAAAAATCAACTTTTTCCATGGACAAGCCAGACAAATGTCTGAAGGGCTCCGTGGAAAAAAGGAGTCTGAGCAAGATGGCACCCTTGGGCTTGAAGGGGACCACACATGTGTGGTGGCATCTCCCAAAGGCTTTCTTTGAAAGCTGGAGGGATGCTTCAGCGAAGACTCCGTCAGGTGCCGACATCACCCATATGTGAGGACTGACTTCCTGCTTGTTCCCGGAGAAGAGAAGAATTCTGCTGAATACAGACTGGAATTATAGAACCCTTTGTCACTTCTTTCTGCTCCATTCATAGAGAGCGTCTTCTCAACCATACTGCCCGTCTGTGGTAGTGAGAGAAGGGAGTGGCCAAGAATGTGAGCAGAGACATCAGATATCATGGAGGCCACCTTTTGAGCTTCCCATTCTGCAATCATCAGAGATCCTTTTCCAGCGGGGCCCAAGGGTTTTCCCCCAACAGCCCCACTAAATCCCTTCATACTGCCTGAACAGGGATTCCATCAGGCTAATGTGATGCTTGCCACAATCCAAACAGTGTTGCTTAGGAGCTGACATGGGTGCTCCAATGCTGTAAGGAGGCAAAGTGTGTATCTATCTGTGCCACTCACCCATATGGCAGGATTTATCCAATTGTGCTGCATACATATGTGGCTATCATGCAGCTAACCCACATAGCCTGCATGCAAAAATAACCCACACAGCTTTGGCACACAAGAAACTGCCATGCTGCTTTGGTGCGTACCAGATGTGCACACAACAGCATGGTTCAGTCCACCCACGTAGATAGCAGATACATACAATGGCAGGAAGAAGTAATGGTAGAAAATAACCAGCGTACCCAGCAGACCTGACAGTTAACCTGTGCCTTGGACAATGTCAGGCTGCCTTCATGGCAGAAACTGAAGCAATAGCCCAAGACAATCTTAGTAGTCTGGGCTCCATGCCACCACTTGCTATCAAAAG
The DNA here is from genome assembly GCA_033557465.1 of Ichthyophis bannanicus. Taxonomy (NCBI): domain Eukaryota; kingdom Metazoa; phylum Chordata; class Amphibia; order Gymnophiona; family Ichthyophiidae; genus Ichthyophis; species Ichthyophis bannanicus. Next base: position 628,364,414 of record CM066031.1, read on the forward strand.
GAACTATCCCAATCAGTGAAACCAACAATAGCGATGGTGCAACAATAGCACCCTCGATTGCTACACTTTACATGGCGGAGATGGAAACTACTCAGATAGAATGTTCAGCGGCTTTTTCCAATATTTTGATTTGGAAACGATTCCTCGATGACATTTTTTTCGTCTGGACTTCGGATTTATCGTCTCTTCAACAATTTATCACCTGGCTTAATTCCTTACGCACGAATATTCAATTTACAGAACATATTGATATGAGGACTATTGATTTCCTTGATATTCAGATCGAACTACATGATGGTCATTTATTTACCACATTATTCCGAAAATCAGTGCAACGTAATAGTTTGCTTCACTATAATAGTTTTCATCCGGGCCCCTTACGAAAAGGTTTACCTTTTGGTCAATTTTTACGGTTGCGAAGATTGTGTCACACTAAAGTAGAATTTCGTCGACAGGCATTGGATTTGTTTCAACGTCTACTTGCTAGAGGATATCCTTTTACTGTTGTTAATAAGGCCTACCGACGTGCCTCCTCAGTACATAGGGAATGGCTATTGGATCCCTAATATTCACAAGATGTACCTGATCATGCTGTTTCTATTACAGGGGTGCTCCCCTATACAGAACGCAGCTCTGAAATTCTGCGAATTTTGCGCTCTCGATGGTCGGTGTTACAACTGTTGGAATGTTTTAGGAGACCATTACAGATTGCTTTCTCTCAGGGTTGTAATTTGGGTGATAGGTTAGTAAAAACATCGTTAGAAATTGATCGTTTACAACCATTTTCAGTGACTACAGGGCATTCCGCATGTAATTCCTGCAAGTATTGCCTTAATACCATTACTGGTTTGGATTGGTGTTATCCACTAACTTCCAAAACCTATAAACGTAAATGGGATATTTCTTGCTTGTCTGAATATGTAGTATATTATTTGCGATGTCCCTGCTTGATGTTTTACATTGGGCGAACGATTCGTCCGATAAAAACTCGGCTTTCAGAGCATGCTTCGCGCCTGCACCATCGGATAGATACAGCCCCGATTGTAGCTCACTGCATTCTTTACAATCACAGTTTTGAAGATCTGAAATGGTCTGTTATTGATCATGTCCCTTTGGACCCCTGGGGCGGTAATCGGCTGAAGAAGTTGCAAATATTAGAGCAAAGGTGGATATATAATCTGAATACAGTCAAACCTACTGGCCTCAATCGGGAAATTGAATGGCAAGAAGTTCTGTGACGTTGCATGCTGTCATATCTTAATTCACCAATGGTGACTTGGATTCCCCTCTCTATGGGGCATACCCTGTCCTCATTGGTTGGTTCCTCTTTAAATGCAATAGGATTCTGTGTTGGCCTAATGATGAACGTAACCTTGGCCGCAATGACGGCGTTTTTTGAGGTTGTTGCCATTTCATATCGTGGCGGAAGAGCACTTGATACAGGGCGTCAGCCCGAAACGTGCACATCGTGCTGAATTGTTCTTATGGGAGCAACGACATTGATTGAATTAATGGAAGATTTTTTGTTTATTTGAATATCGAATTTGTTTTGATGGGGAGCCACAACTAAAAAAGAATAAAAGAAGCCTGCCGTCTGGTGTGGGACGGGTCTCCATGCCTTCCCTCCTTCGGCTTGCTCCGACAAAAAGATAAGTTCAGTAGGTTTTTTTACAGTGATTTTTATATTATTGATTGACCACTTGCTATCAAGCATTGTGGCACAAAACTCTCTTCAGTCAAACTATCCAGGGGACTGGGGGAGGCTGTGTGAAGACAAAGGCCTTGATCCAATCGAATTCTGAATACGCAACTGCTCTACAATCATGACTGGGAACAGATCCTTTTTCACCCCCCCCCCCTCTATGCAGGAAATGCCAGCAGGTGTCCAAAGCACTCCCTGGAGATATCCACTGTCGAACTCTGCTGGGAAAGAGCTTTTAATTGAGCTGTCCAGAGCAAACACAATTTGAAACCATAGTGCATCAGAAACAGCATCTACTATCTGCTGGAGAGGCAGAAATACTGAAACGTGCCCCTAGCTGAATCAGCATTAGTAGCAGTGATGATGTCACTGAAAGCTTCTAGTTCTTTTTTTGTCTCCACATCTGCAGATAGGGGAACACAACATACTTGTCTGGACTGGTCTAGTAGGACAATCTGGAAAGCAGTTACTCACCTGTAGCAAGTGTTCTCCGGGAACAGCAGGAATCAGTCCTTAATATGGGTGACAAAACCAATGGAGCACGCATGGGAAACACTCCCCAGATTTCAGAGAAAGCCTTAGAGAGGCCGACCACACATTCATGCCTGTCTTCCCGCCCAAAGGAACTATCTTACCTCAGTATGATGACATAGCTAAACAAAGCTCAAAAAAGAAAACAACTCCATGGGGAGGAGGGAGGGTATTGAGGACAGATTCCTGCTGTTCCCAGAGACCACCTACTACAATTTCTCCAGGACCAAACAGTAAGTCATTATGGGACTCCCAAGATACAGGCTACCGATAAAACCTGTTAACAGCCCAATAGCGACATGACTTAACACCAGATAGCAAATTTCCTCCATTTGGAATCATGACTTTCTAGTGGATTCCTTACTCCTGGGAGACTGCTTTGCAAAATTTTGAAAATTTTGCAAACAGCTTTTCAAAACAGAAAAATTCTGCATCCTTTATTTGCATTTTCTTCTGTGGCATTCCCCCCTTATCAAGGCTTAGGTCCTTTCTGCCCTAGGGTCTGACACCCCCCCCCCCCCCATCTTTCTCCCTTTTCAGGCTCAGTCTCCCTTCCCAGCAGTCTCACTTCCACATATAGCTCAAAACTACCCCACTTTGGCTTGATCTCCCTCCATTAACCCCGCCCCCCCCCTTCCCGGCAAGTTCAACCCCCAGCTTTCTCTGCCCCTCCTCTAGATAGGACGCCCACCACTTTCTTTTTCCATCCCTTCCTTCAAACATTATCCCCCCCTGAACACACACACACACATTGCTCTCTCTCTCTCTACCCCTGGGCTGTAGCATACACACCCATTGTTCTCTCTCCATCCCCTTCTTTAGTGCACACCCATTGCTCTCTCCCGACTTTTAACCCCTCCTTTGGCACACCCACCCCCACCCATTTTTCCCTCCCCAACCATTCCCCGTCCTTTGGCACATACATCCATTGCTCTCTCTCCAACCACTTCCTCCTTTGGCACACACATCCACTGCTCCCTCTCCTACCCCTCTCCTCCTTTGGCACACATATCCATTGCTCTCTCTCTAGCTCTCTTTTCCTTTGGCACACATACCCATTGCTCCCTCTCCACACCCTCCTTTGGCACACACATCCACTGCTCTCTCACAATCCCCCTCCTTTAGCACACACATCCATTGTTCTCTTCCCACCCCTCTCCTCCTTTGGCACACACATCCACTGCTCTCTCCCCACTTCTCTTCCTCCTTTGACACACACATCCAATGCTCTCTCTCCATCCCCTCCTCTTTTGGCACACACATCCACTGCTCTCTCTCTATCCCCCTCCTTTGGCACACACATCCACTACCCTCTCTCCTACCCCTCTCCTCCTTTGGCACACACATCCATTGCTCTCTCTCTATCCGCTTTCTCCTTTGGCACACATACCCATTGCTCACTCTCCACCCCCCTCCTTTGGCACACACATCCACTGCTCTCTTCATCCCCCACCTTTTGCCTCACACATCCAATGTTCTCTCTCCATCCCCCTCCTCTTTTGGCACACACATCCATTGCTCTTCCTCTATCCCCCTCCTTTGGAACACACATCCATTGCTCACTCTCCATCCCCCTCTTCTAGCACACACATCCACTGTTCTCTCTCTCTCTATCCCCCTTCTCCTTTGGTGCACACATCCATTGCTCTCTCTCACCATCCCCCTCTTCCTTTGGCATACACATCCATTGCTCTCTCCCCACCCCCTCCTCCTTTGGCATACACATCCATTGCTCTCTTTCTGCCCCCTCCTTTGGCGCACACACATCCATCACTCGCTCTCAACCCCACATCTCTCAGCATGCACATCCATAGTTCTCTCTCAACCCTTCCCCTACACATACATCTTTCTGTCCCCCACTCTCCAAATCACAAACCCCACACTTGCCCTCTTCTGGTCCCTTGCCAATCAGCACAGGAGCAGCAGGATGAGGAGAGACACTTAACAAAAGCCATATTTCATTTTCAATGTCTAAGCTCTTAAGGTGAGATACTGAAGATTGAAATGAGGCAATATTTCATGGTTCTGCAATATAAAATTTGGAACAAGTACTAATACACTGTAAGATATCCAGAGATTCTATGTAAAACTGTATTTTAGTTCTAAACATGTTCAATGTATATAGTTCTCAACTATCAACCTGTTTCTGATAGTTTGAACCCATTATTGTTATTATAGAAATTGATTTTATTGTTAACACCGTTATATGTAAAAACAGCATGATGCTTATTACTGTTCCTTGTAAAACAGCCTTGCTTGTTAATTGTTGTTCATTGTAAACCGCAACTGATCTATGGAAGTGGCGGTATATAAAACCTGCTAATTAAAATTAAATTAAATTAAACTTGATAGGTTTCATAATGGGAAAATCCTCAAAGATAGGACATTAAATCTGTTTTTAGCCAAGAGGGCGCAATATGAAGCACATACCCCATTTCTTTCTGAGTTTATTAAGACTTTTTCCAGTAGAAATAGAGGATATACAAAGAGAAGATCCTCCTTGCAATGGAGGCAGAAAGCATCTTTTCCAAGTCTGATTTCAGACATCCTTTAAGTGCTGAAAGCTGGTGCCTTTTTGTTCTGAGCTGTTGTGAACAGATCTATTTCAGGAATTCCCCAATAGGAGAAAGAGAAATTAGACTCATCTGCTAATTGTTGTTCCTTGAGGAACTCCAGTCCAGTCCCGCACCTCTGGGTAGTGTACCTCTTCCAGCGGCTTAGAGACTGAGCATGTCATCTTTATAATGACACCAGTGTACTTATGCAGCTGGCACCGCCTACCAGCCCCAGTACCTATTGACAAAGCAGACTCACAGGAGCAACAAATAAGTATTTAAACATACAACAAACACTCCTACACCTAAATAAACGAGTACCCCCCTCAATTCCCTGGGAAGGATACCCCATCCCCCCTCCAGGATGAGGAGGCATACCTGTTGAGAGCCCAAGCAACTCCAACCAGTGGAGAGCAAGCGACCGACAGCTCTTCCGGTCCGCCTTCCCCAAACGCCAATTGCATTCCACTCCTCGGCTTCTCCTGGCTACTTCCTACACCAAGGGAACCTGCTTCAGGACCAGGGTGTGCACAGGTTATCATAGAAAGCAGTCAGGGAGGGTTCCAGGACTGGACTGGAGTTCCTCAAGGAACAACAATTAGCAGGTAAGTCTAATTTCTCTTTACTTATCATCCCTCCAGTCCAATCCCGCACCTCTGGGATGTATCAGAGCAGTTAACCTAATGGGAGGAACTCGCACAACCGATCCAAAACAAGTCCCTTGCTGCCTGGACATCCAAGCAATAATGCTTAAAGAAAGTATACAGTGATGACCACGTTGCCGCCCTACAGATCTCCACTGGTGGAACTAAACTATAGACTGCCATGAGGCTGCCTGAGCCCTCATGGAATGTGCCAGCAACCTCGCCGGCACTGCTTTACCCTTCAAGATGTACACCGACGCAATTGCCTCCCTGATCCCTCTGGAAATAGAGGCTTAGCTGCCCCCTCACCTCTGCGGTACCAGCCAAACAGAACATACAGACAGTCCAATCTCTGAAAGGACGATGCCCTTTTCACATACCTTCGCAGAGCTCTTAACATCTAGGTGACGCAGCTGCAGAGTGGCAGAGCCCACCCTCACGCTCGCCAGAGCCAGTAAGGAATTGGCCTGATTTACATGAAATGCTGACACAACCTTGGGCATAAATGAAGGTGCCAGGCGCAGGACCACTTTCTCCTTGGAGAAGGAATGGCTCCAGGCATGACAAGGGCCTGAAGCTCTGAAATCCTGCGTGTTAAGCAAATCGCCACCAGGAATACAGTTTTCAGAGTCAAATCCTTCAGGGAAGCTCGACTCAATGGCTCAAAGGGTTCCCCAGACAGCACAGTCAGCACCAGAATGAGATCTCAACACGGTACCACCGCCCTCATCGGCAGATGGAGGGAGGTGGACCACCGCCCTTGGAAATCTCAGCATGTCTGGGTGTGTACTCAATGGCACCCCGTGAACTTTCTTGTGATAACAGGAAATCTCCACAAGTGCACTCTCAAGGAACTGGCAGCTAGGCCCTTATCAAAACCGGATTGCAAGAACGCCAAGATGTCTGATGAGGCGGCAGTGGAAAGGCACACCTGCCTTTCTCTGCACCATAATCCAAAGATGCACCACACGTGGATGTATGCCAGGTTCGCAGACCTTTCTGGGCTTATAGCAAGGTCGCTATCAGCGAGTCCAAATATCCTTTTCCTCTTCAACCTTGCCCTTTCCAGAGCCATGTTGTAAGCAAGAATGGATCCACCTGGGGCACGCAAAGCGGCCCACGCTGCGTCAAGAGGTCCTTCCAAACCGGAAGCCACCACGGTAAATCCACCAGTATCTGAATCAGGTCAGCATACCACGGGTGCCTCAGCCAGTCCGGTGCCACCAGAATTACTAATCCCCGGTACGCCTCTATCCGTTGCACTACCTGGCCTATCAGCGCCCACAAGGGAAAAACAGGGAAGACCCTCTTCGGGCCACTGCTGAATTAGAGCATCCAGGTCCACAGACATCCTTTCTCAACTTCTGCTGAAAAACTGGCAGGCCTTGGCCGACTCTAACGTTGCCATTAGGTCTATGACAGGTGTGCCCTATCGACGAACCACTTGCCTGAACACCCCCTGGTTGAGCTGCCATTCTCTGAGGTCCACAAGCACTCGGCTGAGGTAGTCTGCCATCACACTGTCGACTCCCAGTGCCGCCGGTAACGCCTGGAGACAAGTCTCTGCCCATCCGAACAGCCTTTCGGCCTCCTCCTCCAGGACTGCACTGCCCATGCCTCCTTGCCGGTTGATGTAAGCTGCCGTGGTTGCATTGTCGGTGAGGACTCTGACCACCTTCCCCTACAACCATGGCTCCTCAGGGCCTTCTACGGACTCCACTATCCCTGAACAAAGCATCCTTCACAAAGGGTTCCCCAACCTGACAGAAAGGCATCGGTCATCAGCGGAACCCACACCAGGGACTCAAGTGGCATGCGCCCTTTCCAGGCTTCCCGGATACAGCCACCATGTGAGGGCTCTCATGGTGCTCCACGGGCAAGGGAGTACTTGGGACAGGGCTCGACTCTGAGGGGACCACCACCCGCACTGTTGCTCTTTTGCTGTTGTCCTTGGACTTCACCCAGATCAGCCAATCATCTAGGTACAGGTGGACAAAAACCCCTTACTTGCAGAGAGCTGCTGCCACCCCCACCATGACCTTGGTGAAGGTATGGGGGCCGGTCGCCAGACCAAAGGGCAACACTCAAAACTGGAAATGGCCCCTTGGCACTGCAAAGCGGAGAAACTGCTGATGTTCTGGATGGATGGGAATATGCAGATATGCCTCCGTGAGGTCGAGAGTCGTCAAGAACTCTTTACCACCACTATTACTGATCTCAGTGTTCCATGTGGAAGTGCAGTGCCTGGCGACAGCGGTTCATGCCCTTGAGGTCAGGAATCAGGCAAAAGAAACCTTTCTTTTTGGGCACCATGAAATAAATGGCGTTATCGAACATCGTCATACTGGTCTTGCAGAACTGGTTCCATGGATCTTAGATGCAGGAAACAAGTCAAGGTCTCCTCTATTGCCGCCAACATCACTGTGTCCACTTTGGGCGATCGAAGCAGCTCTCGTTTTTGCTCCAGTAGTGGGTATAGGTGCATCATGGCTTGCACCCTTTTAAGGCTGGCCTCCAGCAGATCACACTCATCTCGGATCATCTGTCATGTACTGGGAAAACCTTCCGCGATTTCCATACTGCCTGGAGTGGAGGATCCTCCAGTGCCCCTTTCTCTGCCGGGAGCTTAGCGAGCATATTCAGAGCCTTGAGGAACTCCAAAATGAGCGCCTGCAGCTCCTTCAGGCAGAACACCCGAACAATCCGAGTATGATCCTCCTGTTCTGGGATTTCTCCTTCTTCCAGCTCCTCCTGGCAGAACTAGCTCTGTGCTGAGGTCATCCCCATCCAGCCCCTCTGACAATGGCGATTGCTGCCATTCCTCTGAGCCTCTAGCCTGCTTAGTTGCCACTGCCACTGACTCGTGCTCTTAGCCCCGCGTTCTGGGGCTGAGGAGCCGCTTGCCAAGCCCCACTGAGGTAACAAAATGCCTTATGCAAAAGTAAGACACTCCAGTGAGACCTCCCCCCAGGAGTCCTAATGCTCCCTGGGCTTGAGGGGTGGATGGTCTGGCCATCATGCAGGAACCGTGGCCCGGATCTATTTAAGGTAACATGGCGCCCCCTGCCTCCAGGATCTCTTGCAACTGGGAGGGACTCTCTTGCCTTGTCTCATCCTGCAGGCCATGCTCCAATGACCTAGCCTCTTGCGTGCAGTCTATGCAGACACCTGTCTCCGAGGCCGCTCCACATCATGTCCCACATATCTTGAGGATTTTTAAATTGCACTGCTGTGTTGTACCGCAATGCTATGAAATGGACCACTTACTGATCCAATCAGACTGACACTTTCTCCGAGTAAAGGTTTACGTTTTTATTATAAGTAATACCAGTGGCTGTAAGGATTACAGCTTCCCTTACAAACAATATCACAAATTTAGTAGCTGCACAGTCTGGGCTAAGAGACAAAAGCTGATCATGGCAGGTTACTCACTGACCATAGACAGATGGAAGGATTTCATTTGTTTCCTATCCACTGTCTGTCTGTCTAGTTATATACATTTCTTGTATACTGGTGCTTCCTGTTTCACAGTAGCTACACAAGCTACTCAGCACTTTTTCCTGCTTATCTTTCATTTATTTCTGTATGACTTTTTTGCCTGATCCTTTCTCAGGAAAAAGTTACAATGTCTCAACAAACTGTCACGTAAATCTGCCCAGCAACAAGATCATGGCACATTTACTTAGACTTTTGCCACAGGTCTGCATCAGGTCACTGTGCACCGAATAAGTTTTGAGCTGTATAACACCAGGAATGCTTAAGGATGTGGTATGAAGTATGGGTTCACCCCCCTTGATACCATCACATACTAGGCACTGCGATCTGGACGGCATGATGGAAGAGCTGCGGGTACTCCCCAGGAATGCCCTCAATCTGTACCTAGGTAGGCAGAAGGATCCCTAGCACAGTGTACCTCCATGGGTTCAGACACAGAGCACTAGAATACCTGAACTAAACTAAACTAAAACCAATTTACCGAAATCTAATTAACAGAAACCGAAAGTTAAAGGAAACTGCCAGTGGCCCCCTAGGAAGAAGCTGCGCTGTCCTCCTTTATTCTCTGGTGGCTGCCTCTCCCAGGTGCCCAGAACACAGCGGGGGGTTAAAACGCACGCGGGCCTGAAGAAGAAGAAATCACGCCTAAACACAGTGGGGGGAGTTTCCCTCGCCACTGCAGGCTCTCAAACACACAGCTGCAGGCCGCTGTCTCATGTTCCGACAGTAGCTAGGGGTTCCTGCTGTCCTCCCTCCCCACTGCTCTTACCTTGGAGCTTCTTTGCCATGTGGCTTTTCTACCCCTTGCGCTCAGCTTCCTTCTTGGCTTCAGTGCTGAGGGGCGACTCGGGGCTGCCGGCTTTCACTCCCGTCAATCCACTGCTGCCCCTGCGGCGGCTCCTCACTTGATAACGGGTTCGGGAGCCACCAGAGGTCAGGCCTCCATAGAACTTGCCCCTGAAATCCTGGGGGGGTGGGGGAGAGAAGTAATATCCTCCCCTGAGCCCGGTTGTCCCCCAGGTTCTTTCTGATCTATCCCTTGGGGGGGGGGTCATTTCTTTTCTGCCTTTAAAAATCAAGAAACCTGCACCTTAACAGGGGAAATAAAAAGGAACTCTAACTAAACCTATCTCCTTAGTTTTCCCTTCAGTGAGTCCAGTACCCTGGCTCACTACCTCCTCTAGCTGCTTGGAGACTGAGCATACTGGGGTTGGTAGGCGGTGCCAGCTGCATAAGTACACTGGTGTCATCAAAAAGATGACATGCTCAGTCTCCAAACTGCTGGAAGAGGTACACTACCTAGAGGTGCAGGACTGGACTGGAGGGACGATAAGGAAGATGCTGTTCACTGATCTAGGGACTACATTCGTGATCTAGTTGGCCACTCGCAGCTCAATGCAAGACAGTGCTCTGTCTTTAGCGCAGGTTCTGTGCAGGGCTTATGCAGAATTTTCTGTGCTAGTGTGGGTGAGAATGCAGGAAAGGCTTAATGCAAGCATAAACACTGCACAAATGCCTGTGCTAAAGGCAACACATTGAGCATTTTAATCCATTTAAATGGATTGTAATGAAGCAATTAGCTACGTAGTGCAGATTCAGAGAAGTATGCAGAAAACCAGAAGGCTGAGCTCAATGTGAGATTTTAATGCATGGTTTGAGGTGGCGTTAAGGGTTAACTCAGATCTATGGTTGAGGAATTTATGCATGCTTCTTCAGTGTACAGCACCTACAACTTTTTTTCAGATTTTGTTGAAGAGAGTGCTGGAAATAAACAGCTGGGAAAGTGTGCAGGAATAATATGAGCATATTCTGGAAGGAAATCTAGCACATAAATAGCAATACTACTCTGAAGAGAACTTCTGCAATCCAGCAGAAATGCCAATTTTTTTTTTTTTTTTTTTTTTTGAGGATACAGGTGCTATTAATGCAGACCTCTGAGCACATGTGCCTGGCTTGCTCTCCTTGTTTCATGCCGACTTTGAGCACAGGTCATTCGGATGCCGTTTTCTTACAGCAAACCCTCTGCACTAAACTTATTTAGGAAACCTTGTGCTAGAGCTTTAGCACGGGGTTACTGCATCAAGCTGTTAGTATTGTCTGCTAGAATATTTTCCATGTCTGGCAAGTGGGTGGCTCTAGAGTCCCTTGAGAGACAGCTCAGCTCAACAGAGTGGCAGTTTCCCAATACAAAGGGAGAGAGATCCTATTCCTTATTCAAGTATAACAGTTACCTGATTGTTTGGATCAAGACAATTTGAATATACTGCTAACAGACGTTTGTGAACCTCAAGTACAATAATAAGAATTACAATTTCTTACTAACATTGCTTTTTCTGTCAACAAGCAGGATTGAGTCAAGCACACAAATGAGCGATGCCCTAGCTAAAACACAGTTACTTACCTGTAACAGGTGATCTCTGGGAACAGCAGAAATAAGTCTTCACATATGGGTACGTCGGTACTGACGGAGCCTGCGCGGGAACGCTCCCCAGCGTCCAATCAGAAAGCTTTTGGGAGCATCCCTCAGCGCCTGCGTGCTGCCTTCCCGCCTTTCCAACTGTCTCTCCTCAGTTGAGTTTTATAGCTGAGACAAAGAGAGAGAGAGAAAAGATAGATAGAGAGATACAACTCCTAGGGGAGGTGGGTGGGTTGTGAAGACTTATTCCTGCTGTTCCCAGAGATCACCTGTTACAGGTAAGTAACTGTGCTATCTCCAGGAACAAGCAGGAATGAGTCTTCACATATGGGGACTCCGAAGCTAAGATGTCTGGAGCCTTAGCATGTTGGAGATTGAAACATGCTACACCTCATATGCCCAGGCATCCCGAGGATGGAGGGTAGGAGTTGAAAAAGAGGAGCTGTAGGAGACAGCTGACCTAAGATAGGACTACAGACAAGGAGCCCCTGTATATATGATAATCATCATGAAATATATTGAAATGAACAATTACAATATGGACCTCACCTACTGGATTGCAGGAAGTAGAGAGGCTGATGGAATCTACTGGGGATCCAGTAGAGGAATCTTTAAGGTGACCTCACTGAAGTGAAGTTGAAGGTCAAAATCTGGAACTGACAGGTGACCCCAGAATTCCACTGGGGTAGTACAAAAACGGTAGGTCTTTAGTGGGAAGCTTTATGGAAAAAGCTGAAAACTCTTTTGGCTACAGAGTTAATTATAGTTAGGAGCAAAAGAGGAAGACTGACCGATTTGGGCAAATTGGTCTAGACCTTGAGGGAAGAAGGGGTATGGGAAAAAACCACGTATTCCCAAGAAAGGACAGATGTCTGAGGAGTTGAACCTCAGATCTACTGAAGATCCACCATGTCTTTCCTAACTGAAGAGAGGTAGGAAGATATTGGAGTATGGAGCTTCAGGGATACCTGAACCTAGGGTTATGGTAAGAGCTGTCAGTACCACAGCAGTGGTTGTGTGCATAATAGCCTAAACATACTGTGGAATAGTATGAACATGTGCAAGCCCACTGTCTGGAACATACAGGAAGGAAAAAACCTTTATGAGCACAGACAGTTAGAGAGATAAGTATGGAAATACATATCTACCTATAAGGAAGAATTTCGACAGATACACACATATATTTAAGTATATACATATATGTGAGATATATATATATATAAGGGTATATATATATGTTTATGGCGAGATCCAGAGGGGCATGAGATATGCACACGCAGCTGAGACATATGTATCTATAGAAATGTATATAGATATATGTGCATATATGAATGTATAGGTCTAAAGATAATTGTCTGTAGTTAAGCAGACAGAGATATGTCTATAAGAACATTCACATGGGAGATGTGAAGAGGAACGATTCATCTAACTGAGGAGATATAGAGAATCTGTTCCCTCTGGTTAAGATGGAGCAGAAATGCTATCCAGTGAAATAACCAGGATGGTTGCGTGGAAAAACAGAGGATAATATCAGTCTTTAACAGCAAGTTTGGAGTCCGGTGGAACTCCAACATGGTGAATGGACAGAAAACGCAGAGGATAAGATACCAGATTGACCCACTTGAGGGACAAGGGGGAATCTTGCGTTGCTTAGTTAAATATGTGCTGTCCATGAAGGATTAGGATACCATGAGGACAAGCTGCAAGGAAAAAGGCATATTTCCTGAGGGAATTAGGTGACTCTTTAGACTGTCACGTAGAAAAAGCCTATGTCCTTTATAAAAGGAAATAGAAGGGTGTAAGAACCCTCACGGTCATGAGGAATGACTGAAGAAGCCTTTTTCAACCATATAGGATAGTAGTTAGAGAAAAAATCCCCATGCTCTCTAGCAAGAGCCCATAGTGGAAAGCTTCTCAGTAGGATTGCAGAGAGCATTATGCAGGAGAATTGGGAAATAAAACTGGCTGTTGGAGAAAAACCAGCTGCCACTTCAACTGTGCTGCCAACTCCAGGGATTTGGAGATGGCAGAGAAGAAGTGGTAAGGATTATCTAAGATAGATGAGCACTATCTTGGAAGCACTACTAAGGCTAGACAAAAAGTAGTGGAAGACAAGACTGGAACTTGTAGAAAAGTACCAGTAGTCCAAACATTGGAACTCCTGCATGGGCAGCTGCTGAACAGAACAGCAGAGGGAATCTTTCTGTTCTTAACAGAGAGAACAGACAGAACAAGAGGAAAAAATCCTGATCATGTCTGATGAGCTGCCCCAATGAAAGAAGGGAGGTTACTCCAGAGAAAAAACGCTACATTGCAAAGGAAAGGGAACTGGAAAGGCTAAGGAAACCTTTCAGTGGTATAGTACCACTCTTACAGGGGAACCCTGGAAAAGAAGGTAAAGAAAAAATAGGAGCTGAAGGGAGACTTGCCATATGGTAAGTCTGTAGAAGGAAAAATTCATGGTGGTACAGAAAAACTATCATGAGATAGTTAGCAAACCTCTCTTCAAGGAAGGAAGAGGAGGAAAACCCTGTGACCCATAGACATGAATATCCTGACAGCTCAGCATACCTAAGAGCAAATGGATGTCCTGGAAACAGGAATCCATGTGTAGAGGTTGAATGAAAAAACAGTGAAAAAATTTCTACTGAGAAGAAGTGAACTGTAGGTTATAAAGAGATTAATTAGAACCCTATTGAGGGTTAATTTTCCTGGCTTGAGTTTGGATTCTTCAGACCAGGGCGAGGTTTCCCCTGTTTGGGAACATCTGCATGATGGGCAGGAGAAGAATAAAACCTTCTTCTTTTAGGAAAAGGAGGTTTGGTAGGGCATTTCTTACCTGCTGGGGAAGGAGAAGGTTTAGGATGGCCCTCAGAAACAGGGAAGTCAGTGGAGCAATGAGCAACCTGACGTAAAGACTCCTTTATTGAAGAGATTTTCTCCAGTACAAGGAGTATTACCCAGTCTTTGTTGTGCCCATCTGTTCAAGTCTGAAGCTTGGAGCCAGGCTCTACGTCATGCTCCTATGGCTATAGCAGAGGTTCTGCTAACAGACTCAAAAGAGTCTAGGGAAGCACGAGAAAGAAACCTAGAGATATTCTGGCTATGACTAAGAAGCAAGGAATAGTCTGCAGCCTTGGGCTCTGAAAGAAAAGGAGTCAAAAGAGATAATTTCTCTGTGACCTCCTGAAGGGATAGACTCATATAAAAAATATATGAGAGAATCCTTGTTGCCAGCATAGATGTTTGGAAGGTTTGACGTCCAAAGGCATCCAGTGTTCTAGATGCACGACCTGGCGGGAAAGAAGAATGCTTCTTCTTGCTTTTTACCTTCCTCATTGCTGATTTCACTACAATGGAATGATGGGGAAGTTGAGTCTTTTGAAACCCTGGAGAGGGGGGCACCTGATACAGAAGAGCAGTTGCTGGAGAAGGTGAGCAAGCCCTTAAAGGTGTTTCCCATATTTTCAGAAGAAGATCCTGTAAAGAATGATGTAAAGGAAGCATTATATTTTCCTTTTCCCCAGAAGAGCCTTGTGTAGGATCATAGCCAGGGATAGGAATAGCAAGGAATGTTGCCATGTCAAGGAGAAATTTCTGAAAAGAAGGATCTCCAATGGGAACAATCCCTGGACAGGCTAAACTTGAAGAACTAGCCTGGGCACCGGAGGATATACTTGTCCGGTGCAGAACAGGATCTCTAATGGATGGATACTGGTACTGGCGGTTATGATCTGAGACAGTCAGTACTGCATCATCCATGCCAGGTATCGACTCCAAACTAGGTATAGAAAGGAGCGATCCTGGTGAAAAAAGCATGGATGGAGCTGGTCCTGATGTTACTGCAGGTACCGGCATCGACACCGATACCGGTAGCTGAGCCGGAATCGAAGGCGATACCGACATCGAAACAGTCATCGGAGGCTGCTCAAGCAGTACCGAGGTAACCAGAAACCCTTGGTGATTATCCTCGGTACCGCGCATCCGGAATCGGTAAGTGTCGGTTCTGAGACGCGTCGGTACCCAGTCTTCCAGACTAGATATCGATTCTAGACTCGGCATCGAAGGAAGCGAGTCTATCGATGCATGTCTAGAGGGTACCGACGTCAGTGGTCGTATCGGCGGAGCTGCCGATACTGGAAAGTCAATCTGGGACGTATCGATCGGTCCCGAGGTACCGAGTATGCCAGATGACGATCCCTGGTGAGGAGTGGATCGCTCAACACCAGTGCCAATGCCGGGGTATCGGTACCGCTCGAAGCGGATGCCACCACCGAGCATGGCTCAGGTATGTTCTGTGAGGGGTGAGCCCCAGGAACAACCTGAAACCCCCGAGAGGCTTTGGAGACCGAGGACTCCTGCCGGGGTTTTGAAGCCAATAGGGTCTTGAGGGCAAGGCCGAAGCCGTCATCATGCTTGGCATGAGACCTACCACTCAAGGATTGGCTAGTCTTAACAGACTGTTTGTGGGTTACCTGATCCTGTAGAGAAGAAATGGTCGGTGCCCTGACACTGGAAGGGAAAACGGTATCGAGGGAAACTCGAAATGGAGAATTCCTTCTCATAATATTGTAGCCTGATGGCTCCGGAGGAAAAGGGTCAGGACCCAAACAGGTTAGACACCAGTTATTGGAGTCTAAAAAGAAAACTGTATTTCTACAGTTAAGGCACTTCTTAGGGGAAGAAGGCTCCATTATGGAGAGGCCTACAGGCCCGAAAAATTTAAAAGCAGAAACTGAGGGAAAAAAGTTCCCTGAGTTTAGGAAAAAAAGAAGAGAAAGCCACCGGCGGTACCAGTGGAGTCGAGGGAACAGCCGCGACCACAAGAAAACAAAAAGTTAAAGAAATAAAGAAAATATTTTCTGCGGTGACAGGAAGACGTCCTGCCGGCTCCGCGGAAAAACGAAAACTGAGGAGAGACAGTTGGAAAGGCGGGAAGGCAGCACGCAGGCGCTAAGGGATGCTCCCAAAAGCTTTCTGATTGGACGCTGGGGAGCGTTCCCGCGCAGGCTCCGTCGGTACCGACGTACCCATATGTGAAGACTCATTCCTGCTTGTTCCTGGAGATAGGCTGCTATATTTTTTTAATGTGGTATTAGGAACAGCCACAAGAAACAACCATTTCACCTGCAGTGATACAAGACCCAAAACAGAGCAGGACAACTGTGTTGTGGAAAAAAATGGAGAGCTTTATTGGTGTATCCTGAGGTCACCCTGCACATGCTTCGACTGGAACCTTTTTCAGGGGTACAGACCTCTATTTCCTTTCAAAAGACCCCACTATGCCACTTGAAACTCTGTTGTGAAAGGATACACCAATAAAGTTCTCAGTTCTTTCCACGACGCAGCTGTCCTACTCTGTTTTGTGCGGTGTTATGAGCAGCCTACACACAAATATAGAACATAAAACGGCAATGGCATATTACTTGCAAAGGACTGAATCTGTTCAGTCCTTTGCAAGTAATACGAAACTACTCAATTTATCTCCATTCATCCTAACAAACTGGGCAAGGCAATTGCTAAGAGGACTTACCGAATTGGCATGCCTCATATATATATACAATTCTGCTTTGAACAAACGATGTGCCTTTGAGCTCTAAAGTCAAGCTTCAGTAGCAGGGGCGGCCCAAGGGGGGTGCGGGGCCATGTACGTCGACTCGGCGCGGGGCCTCTTTTGCATAAGGGGCCTCATTTGCATAAATATTTGCATAATGTTATCATACACTAACTTTTAGTAAACATGCCTCTTATTGAGCATATGGATAAAGAAAGACTAAACGATTTCTACATTACTATAATCCAGTGCCAACCGCCAGGCACATTAGGAACTAATACAAACACTGCCCATTTAGAACCCATAGCAAACCCGCCGTATTGTAACAGCACTACCAGGACTCACAAAGCACCATATTCTACCTATCAAAAGGCAACACTGCAAATATTAAACCAATACATTTCAGAGAATAACAATACATGACCTACTGGGGAAAGAGAACAAGTGGCAATGTCAAATAGGAATTACATAAACAGAATACCTCAGCTCAGTTACACCTGCAGAACATAGACTATCACCAAACAAGGAATCACAATTTACAAACAGGAAGACAATAATTAAACTGGGAACCCCAAAAGCCAAACTTAGAATGTACAACAACACTGGAGAAATAAAACGATAAATTAATTTCCTCTTGTACTAAACAAAGCGCAGACGTCAATGATGCACATTTCCCAGAGCTGACATATTCCAGTTAATAAATTCAAAATAAAGAGATATTTTTCTACCTTTTGTGCATTTCTTTTTTAGTTGCAATTGCTCCAGCCACTTTCTTCTGGTTTTTTTGTGTCTGCTAACTCTCCATCGTCTGCTGTCCATTTGTCCGTTCTTCTCTCCTAGTTTTTTTCCACTCTCTCTCTACATCTGCTTTAACATACTAATCTTTCTCCTTTTGCTGTTTCCTCATTCCTTTTTCATCCACTCAAATTTTACCCCTTCATCCTCAATCCCCACTTACTCTCCCAATACCCGGCCAATTGTAGATTTTTCTTCCCTCCCACACAAAATATTTTTCCCCTCTCCATTTCACTCTCCCAGCTCCATCCCATTCTAATCCTCCCCAACATCAGCTCTCTTCTAGTTCCAGCCCCCCCCAGCATCCACTTCCTTCTAGTCCCCGCATCAGCCCATTTCCAGTCCTAACCCCCCCCATCAGCCTATTTCCAATCCTATCCTATCCCCACCATCAGCCCATTTCCAGCCCTAGCTCCCCCATCCATTTCGTCCTATCCGAGTCCCTCCATCAGCTCATTTACAAGCCCAGCCCCCCATCAGCCCATTTCTAGTCCTTTCCCAGCCCCATCATCAATCAGCCCATGTCAAATCCTAGCTCCTCTCCACTCAGCCCATTTCCAATCCAAGCCCCCCATGAGCCTACTTCCAGTTGTAGTCCCTCCATGAGTCCATTTCAATCCAAGCCTCCATCACAGCCCATTTCCAATCTTAGCACACCCCATCAGCCCATTTCCTGTCCTAGCTCTCCCCCACCACTCAGCCCATTTCCAGTCCTAGCTCCTTCCTCTCACAGCCCATTTCCATTCGAAGCCCCCCTCACCTTCAGCTATTTATAGTTCAAGCCCCCCTTCCACTCAGCCCATTTCCATTCGAAGCCCCCCCTCCCCATCAGCTATTTGCAGTTCAAGCCCCCATCCCCATAAGCTATTTGAAGTTCAAGCCCCTCCTTCCACTCAGCCCATTTCCAGTACTAGCAACTTCCCCAGCCCATTACCAGTCCTAGGCCCCCATTAGCCCACCTCCAACCCTAACTCCCCATCAGCCCATTACCAGTCTTAGCCCCCCATCACCCTATTTCCAGTCCTAACCCCCATCACCCTATTTCTAGTTCTAGCCCCTCCTCATAGCCCATTACCAGTCTAGTCCTAACCCCCCGTCACCCTATTTCCAGTCCTAACCTCCCCATAGCCAATTACCAGTCCTAAACCCCCCCCCCCATCAGCGTAGGGAAACCTTAAAAGAAAAAAGAAACTTCCTGCTGCCACTGCCGCCATGGCAGCAGCAGAATGAAGTGTCTCCCGCGGGGCTCCCCCCACCTCCGGCTGCCCGGCAGAGCCCGCCTCAATCACTCTACTCGGCGCAGCTTTCAGAGCTGCAAAGGGAGATCCCTTTGCAGCTCTGAAAGCTGCGCCGAGGAGAGTGACTGAGGTGGGCTCTGCTGGGCAGCCGGTGGTGGGGGGGGGGGCCCCGCGGGAGACATTTGATCGTGGGAGACACTTCATTCTGCCGCTGCCACAGCGGCAAGTTTCTTTTTTCTTTTAAAGTGACTGATGGGCAGAATGTTGTTTCCGCGGGGCCCCCTGAAATGCGGGGCCCTGTGCAAACAACATTCTTGCTCAATGGACGGGCCGGCCCTGTTCAGTAGATTAGGACTACTGCATTAGCAGTGGCTCTCCTAAAATCTGCCTCAATAGGTCTCATATGTAAAGCAGCTGTTTGGCAACGATAAGTAGTAATATTGTCTTCATACCTTCATTCTCACTACTGTTTCGATCAAGAATCAAAGTACAGATAGCAGAGAATTGTAACTTCATATAGCCTGATTAAAAATGAAAAAGAAATGGGGCAAAATAGGATAAATATTACAGACCTGAAGAAGTCTAAGAGTGACCAGACTTTGTGACTATTTAGGAGAAAAACTGAAGACGTTCCTCATATCTTTATTATTTTTTACAACTGAAAGTCAAAACAATGGATAGAGCAGTGATGGCTAACCTTTTTGAGCCCGAGTGCCCAAACTGCCGCACAAAACCAAAGAATTTCCTCAAAGTGCCAGCACGTCAATTAAACTTTAACAACAAGATTTTAGTATCTAAAACCTCTTTATAAAGTTGCCTGAACTATGTAACATCATTTGTAAAGGTTGGAATCTTTGTATTGTCAGAGAATCAATTTGATTCACAATCCTTTGGTTTTCATTTCAATTTATTGGCAATTTATAATGTTTTAATGATTTCATTCAATTTAGAAACAGGAAGGCAATAATTAAACTGGGAACCCCAAAAGCCAAACTTGGAATGTACAACAACACTGTAGAAATAAAACTATAAATTAATTTCCTCTTGTACCAAACAAAGCACAGACGTTAATGATGCACATTTCCCAGAGGTTTCATATTCCAGTTAATAAATTCAAAATAAAGAGATATTTCTACCTTTTGTGCATTTTTTTTCAGTTGCAATTGCTCCAGCCACTTTCTTCTGGTTTCTTCATGTTTTCTGCTAACTGTCCATCGTCTGCTGTCCATTTGTTCTTTCTTCTCTCTTCTAGTTTTTTTTTCCATTCTCTCTCTCTACATCTGCTTTAACATACTAATCTTTCTCCTTTTGCTCTTTCCTCATTCCTATTTCATCCACACAAATTTTACCCCTCCATCCTCAATCCCCACTTACTCTCCCAATACCAGGCCAATTGTAGATTTTTCATCCCTCCCACACAAAATATTTTTCCCCTCTCCATTTTACTCTCCCAGCCCCATCCCATTCTAATCCTCCCCCAACATCAGCTCCCTTCTAGTTCCAGTCTCACCCAGCATCCATTCCCTTCTAGTCCCTGCATCAGCCCATTTCCCGTCCTAGCCCACCATCAACCCATTTCCAGTCCTAGTTCCCCCATCCATTTTCAGTCTGAGTCCCTTCATCAGCTCATTTCCAATCCTAGCCCCCCATAAGCCCACTTCTAGTCATTTCCTAGCCCCATCATCAGCCCATGTCAAATCATAGCTCCCCTCCACTCAGTCCAATTCCAGTCCAAGCCCCCCCCCATGAGCCTACTTTCAGTTCTAGCCCCTCCATGAGTCCATTTCAATTCAAGCCCCCACCACAGCCCATTTCCAATCTTAGCTCCCCCCAACAGCCCATTTCCAGTCCTATCCTAGATGCTCCATCAGCCCATTTTCAGTCCTAGCTCCCTTCCCTCACAGCCCATTTCCATTCCAAGCTCCCTCCCCATCAGCTATTTGCAATTCAAGCCTCCCCTTCCACTCAGCCCATTACCAGTCCTAGCCCCCCATCAACCCCACTTCCAGTCCTAACCCCCCATCACCCCATTTTCAGTATAAGCCCCCCCCTATAACCCATTACCAGTCCTAACCCCCCCATCAGCCCACTACCAGTCTTAACCCCATCAGCCCACTACCAGTCTTAACCCCATCAGCCCATTGCCAGTCCTAACCCCCCCCCATCAGCCCACAGTCCATTACCAGTCCTAACCACATCAGCCCACCTCAAGTCCTAACCCCTCCCCATAAGCCCATTTCCTGTCCTAGCCCCCCCATAGCCCATTATCAGTCCTAACCACCCCCCCATAGCCCATTAGCAGTTCTAACACCCCCATCACCCCATTTCCAGACAGCCCCCATCAGTCCACAGCCCATTAGCAGTCCTAACCCCCCCCCGCCCATTAGCAGTCCTAACCCACCCCCCCAGCCCATTAGCAGTCCTAACAGCCCCCCCCGCCCATTAGCAGTCCTAACCCCCCCCCACCCATTAGCAGTCCTAACAGCCCCCCCAGCCCCAGCCCCAGGCCATTAGCAGTCCTAACAGCCCCCCAGCCCCAGCCCATTAGCAGTCCAAAAAAAAAAGCTGGCTCTCTGGCTGCTGCCGCTGCGGCAAAATGCAGTGTCCCGCGGGGCCCCCTCTGCGCCGGCTGAGCCCTCTGCCCGGCTTTCAGATTCGCGAAGGGAGAGTGTCTCTCCCTCGCGTCTCTGTTAAGCCCGCAGGGGCTAATGGGAAATTTCCCATCAACCCCTCGCGTCTAAAGGGGCTGATGGGAAATTTCCCATTACCCCCTGCGGGCTTAACAGAGACGCGAGGGAGAGACACTCTCCCTTCGCGAATCTGAAAGCCGGGCAGAGGGCTCAGCCGGCGCAGAGGGGGCCCCGCGGGACACTGCATTCTGCCGCGGCGACAGCGGCAGCAGCCAGAGAGCCAGCTTTTTTTTAAATGTAATTTTGAGGAAAGCACACTCACCTCCCGCCGCGCCACATATTTTAATTGCGGACCTTCCCGCGTGCCAGCTGCAAGGCCTTCGCGTGCCACAGCTGGCACGCGTGCCATAGGTTCGCCATCGCTGGGATAGAGTATTTATTATCCCTTTTGCTGTTACTCTGCAAAATACTCTTTTAGAAGTGTAATAAAAAAAAAAGGTCAACGATAAACCAGAAAGGAACCAATCTTTTCTCGTTCCTATTTATGGGAAGCCATCGTGGCTCTCAAGAAACTGCAGACACTTTCTGTGTCCACTGCACTATACCTGCACAAGTGTTCAATATAAGGTAGAGTGAGCGTAGTTACTCACCTGTAACAGGTGTTCTCCAGGGACAGCAGGAATCAGTCCTCACATATGGGTGACGTCGGCGCCGACGGAGCCCTCGTGCGGAGCAAACCCCCAGCTTTCAAAGAAAGCCTTTGGGATTGCATCGCACATGTGCAGTCCCTTTCCTGCCCAAGGGTGCCATCTTGCTCAGCCAGATGACATAGCTAAAAAGACAGCAAAATGAATAAAAATCAATAACAGTAACTGCAACTCCAGGGGAGGAGGGAGGGTCGTGAGGACTGATTCCTGCTGTCTCTGGAGAACACCTGTTACAGGTGAGTAACTACGCTTTCTCCAGGAACAAGCAGGAAGTCAGCCCTCACATATGGGACTCCCTAGCTACAGGCTACCGAGAACCGATAGCCGAAAAAAGGCTCCCTCTAGGCGAGCCGCAACAGCAGCGAGAGAACTTTCTCCGAGAATACAGCCCCCACGGTAGCCTCACACCAGAGGGCCGGAGGGTAGGAGTTGCCTAAATCTCAAATAGATTCCGGAGTACCACCTGACCGAAAACGCTGTCCCATTGGGACTCTCTCTACAGGCAGTAATGGGCTGCAAAAGTCTGGCTTGAAGACCAAGTTGTGGCCCGGCAGATGTCTGCCAACGGAACAGAGCGGTGATTAGCCACTGACGCGGCCTTAGCCCTGACAGAGTGGGCCGTGATTCAGCCCTGCAGCTGGAGGTCAGCTGCCCTGTACTCCCAGGCAAAGCAGTCTGCCACCCAGGTGGATAATGTGCGCTTGGAGACAGGTAGACCCAGTTTACTAGGGTCATAAGATACGAAGAGCTGGGAAGCTCTCCGATGTCCCCGCGTACGTTCCAGGTAGAAGGCGAGCGCCCTCTTACAGTCCAGGGTACTACTACTACTATTCAGCACTTATAAAGCGCCATGCACGCAGCACTGCACAGCTAACCTACAAGAGGTAGCCAACATACAAGAGACAGTCCCTGCCCGTCAGAGTCATGCTCATCGGAGCTTACAATCTAGTTAGAACAGTACATTAGTTAGAACAGAACAGAGCATTAGTCAGTTCTACACAAGATACGGTGTGGTACAGTTTGGTCTGTATAAGAGCATAAGATACCAAGGTCCATCAAGCCCAGTATCCTGTTTCCAACAGTGGCCAATCTAGATCATACGTACCTCCAGGAACTTGTGCAAACCTTTTTTAAACCCAGCTACACTAACTAACAGCTCTTACTACATCCTCCGGTAACAAATTCCAGAGTTTGATTACACGTTGAGTGAAAAAATATTTTCTCTTATTTGTCTTAAATAGTTTACCCTGTAGCTTCATTACATGTCCCCTAGTCTTTCTATATTCTGATAGCGTAAACAATCGATCTACGTTTACCCGTTCCACTCCATTCATTAATTTATAGACCTCTATCATATCTCCCCTCAGCCGTCTCTTCCAGGTTGAAGAGCACTAACCTTTGTAGCCTCTCTTCATAGGAGTAGCCTTCCATCCCCTTTACCATTTTGGTGGCTCTTGTCTGCACCTTTTCTAATAAAGCTATATCCTTTTTAAGATACGGCGACCAGAATTGCACACAATATTCAAGGTGCGTCGTACCATGGAACGATACAGAGGCATTATAATATCCTTTGTTTTATTTTCCATTCCTTTCCTTATGATACCTAGCATTCTATTTGCTTTCTTTGCCGCTGCTGCACACTGGGCGGAGGGCTTTAACATGTTATCCACGATGACTCCTAAATCCTTTTCCTGGGTGGTGGTTCCCAATGTGGAACCTTGCATTGTGTAACCATAGTATGGGTTGTTCTTTCCTAGGTGCATAACTTTGCACTTGTCCACATTAAATTTCATCTGCCATTTGGATGCCCAGTCTTCCAATTTATCCAGATCCTCCTGCAGTTTTCCACAGTCCTCTTGGGTTTTAACAACTTTAAACAGTTTTGTGTCTGCAAATTTGATAACCTCACTAGTTATTCCCTTTTCCAGGTCATTTATGAATATGTCAAAAAGTAGCAGACCCAGTACAGATCCCTGGGGTACTCCACTATTCACCTTTTTCCATTGGGAAAATTGGCCATTTAGCCCTACCCTCTGCTTTCTATCTTTTAACCAGTTCCCGATCCACAACAGTACACTGCCTCCTATCCCATGACTTTTTAGTTTTGCCAAAAGTCTCTGATGAGGGACCTTGTCAAAGGCTTTCTGAAAGTCCAGATACACTATATCAACCGACTCACCTTTGTCTACCTGTTTATTCACACCTTCAAAAAAACATATCAGATTAGTAAGACAACATCTTCCTTGTCTAAAGCCATGTTGGTTGTCTCCCATTAGGCCACGACTATCTACTGTCATGAGGTGGATCAAATAGTACCTATGGAAATAGGAAAAACTGAGCAGAGCAGTTCTAATAGTGACAGGTTAGAGCAGCATATGGACCAGGGTTGCTATGGGCAACGAACACAAACTGAAGTACCAGGTGTAAAAGCATGCCCAGGCAGTAGATTACCTCATAACCCATTAGGTAATGAGGGACAGCTGGGGAGAGGCGAGGCTCAGAGAAACACCAAGAGTGACGCAGTTAAAAATCACTCACCAGAGGTCAGAGTTAGAGTCAACAGGGGAGCTCATTGGGAAGCTGACCAGAGAGCTGGACACGAGGTCAGAGCTTCACACGGAGACTCACGCAGAATTCTACAGGAAGAAGCCCAGGAGAGAATACCAGGTATTTGTTTCAGGGAGCAGTGCAGGACTGAACAAAAGCCCAGTGGTCTGAGCCACGGAGGTATTTCTGAAGGCAAGCTGAGAAAAGCTGTGGGAAAGAATCTTCCTAAGACCAGGTACCAGGAGGGCAAAAGTTTTTATCTGGAGGATACTTTTGTGCCCAAGGAGAAATGGAAAGAGAAAGGCAGTGAGAGGCTTTCATTTGAGAAAAGCTCCGTTAAGTTTCCTGTGCCTAGAAGCTCCGTGAAAACCAAGCCACAAGGTAGGCTTATTCCTCATAATAGAAGGGAAGCTGAAAGACAGAGCTTTTCCTACACTTACCCAAAAGTGTGTGGCTCTCAGGAAGGAAACTGCAGTGTGTGGTAACCTCCCATTTTACTCCGGTAGAGAGGAGGAGGGGAGCCCTCTTAACAGAGAAGAGGGATTGTTTAAAAGTAGCCTGAGTTACAATCCTATAGAAGATAGCTCCAGGGAAGCATGTGAGGATATGCAATGTGATTTTTGTGATGAAACACCTGCTGAATCCTACATGGATTGTACACTAATAATTTCAGATGATATTTCTTCACTGTGCTGAACTGACCAGAGAGAGAATCTGTTTAAGGAAACAGAAGTGAAGAAACGTGCTTGTTTTAAGAATAAGGACTGTTTTGCATTACCTTTGTTTTGTCAGGCTGAAGATACAAGCATTCATTTTTTGTTATAGTAGTTTGCCTTTATTTCATACCAGAAGTATGGTTTTTGTCCTTTGTTCATATGTGCTAAAATTCACCCGGGACGGGTAAATAAAAAGACCTCTTTTGAAGCCTGGCTACTCGACTGCAACTACACTCTTAGATTAGCTTGTGGGACTACCAATCCCAGGGGGCATTTCAACACCTGCTTGAGACACCCTCGCTGTTTAAGAAGAGGCCCCACTGTAGCTCCCATGCTTTATGCCTCTGGGAACCTATAGGTGGGTGACACTACATGCTGTGTAATTTTGTTCTTTATGATGGTTTCTACCATTTTCCCCAGTACTGATGTCAGGCTCACCGGTCTATAGTTTCCCGGATCACCCCTGGAACCCTTTGTAAAACTTGGTGTTACGTTGGCGATCCTCCAATCTTCAGGTAATACAGATGATTTTAATGAAAGTTCACAGATTACTAATAGCAGGTCTGCAATCTCATATTTCAGTTCTTTCAACACTCTTGGATGTATACCATCCGGTCCAGGTGATTTGCTACTATTCAGTTTATCAAATAGTTGTAATACATCTTCCCGGTGTAGCGATATTTCTCTCAATTCCTCTGCAGTATCACCTTTAAATACCACTTCAGTCTTGGGTAAAATCCCTACATCTTCCTCAGTAAAGACTGAAGCAAAGAATTCATTCCGTCTCTCCGCTATAGCCTTGTCTCCTCTTACTGCCCCTTTTACCCCTCTATCATCTAATGGTCCAATTGACTCTCTCACAGGCCTTTTGCTATGAATGTACTTGACAAAGTCTTTATTTCGTGTTTTTGCTTCCGTAGCAAGTTCCTTCTCAAATTCTCGCTTTGCCTGCCTTATCAATGGTTTGCATTTAACTTGCCAGTGCTTGTGCTGTTTCCAGTTTGGTCATAATCGTTGACAGGTGTTAGGGTAAGATGAGGAAGGAGTCACGATCTGAATGCAATGGTGAAGAGGTAGGTCTTCAACCTGGATTTGAAGAGGGCCAGGGAGGATGCCTGGCGCACAGACACAGGTAGGCTGTTCCAGGCGTAAGGTGCAGCAAGGTGAAAGGAGCGCAGTCGGGAGTTCGCGGTGCGGGTGAAAGGCATTGATAGAAGTAATTTGTTAGTGGAGCGCAAATTTTGAGAGGGGATGTAGGGAGAGATAAGAGGTACTGAGGGGCCACAGAGTGAATGCATTTATAGGTCAGCAGGAGAAGCTTGAATTGGATGTGGAACTGGACAGGGAGCCAGTGAAGCAACTTGAGAAGAAGAGTAATATGGGCATGGCGATGCGAGGCTGGCAGAAGATTAGTCGAGCAGCGTGATTTTGTATAGATTGAAGGGGAAGGAGGTGGCTCACAGGAAGACCAGCAAGGAGTAGGTTGCAGTAATCAAGGCGAGAGGAGATTAAGGAGTGGATAAGCGTTTTGGTAGTGTGTTCAGAGAGGAAGGGGCGGATTCTGCTGATGTTGTAGAGAAAGAAGCGGCAGGTCTTAGCTACAAGCTGAATATGAGCGGAGAAGGAGAGAGAGGTGTCAAAGAGTGGAGGAGTAGCCTAGTGGTTGGGGCAAGGTACTTCAGGCCGGAAGGTCGGGGGTTCAAATCCCACTAGAGGACAACAACCTTGGGCCGGAAGGACTGGGGTTTCTAGTCCCACAGGTACTCCTTGTGGTCTTGGGCAAGCCACTTAACCCTCCATTGCCCATGTTCCCTGTAAAATAGTTATCTCCAAGTTATAATACCCTGTTCAATGTAATTTCAGTTCGTTCAATGTAAACCGCACTGATGCAGAATGGCGCGGTATATAAGAGAATGTAAATAAATAAATAAAATAAATAAATAAATAAAGATAACCCCTAGATTACGGGCCGAGGGAACAGGAAGGATAGTAGATCCATCCACATGGATTGAGAGAGGGGGAAGTGGGGGGGGGGAGTTAGGTGGAAAGACAAGGAGTTCAGTCTTGGCCATGTTCAATTTCAATCGTCGATGAGACATCCAGGCAGCGATGTCCGAAAGACAGGCAGAGATCTTGGGCTGGGTTGCCGGAGAAATATTAGGTGTAGAGAGGTAGATTTGGGAGTCATCGGCATAGAGATGGTACTGAAAGCCATGGGAGGAGATAAGCATGCCAAGGCCTTGGGTATAGAGAGAGAAGAGGAGGGGGCCCAAGACAGATCCCTGGGGTACACTTACATGGAGTGGGGTAGGGGAGGAGGAGGAGCCACCAGAGCATACACTGAATGAGCGATGGGAGAGGTAGGAGGAGAACCAGGATAGTACAGAGTCCTTGAAGCCAAGCGAGGAGAGGCTGATGAGGAGAAGGTTGTGGGCAACGGTGTCAAAGGCAGCAGAAAGGTCAAGAAGGATGAGGATAGAATAGAGGCCCTTGAATTTAGCCAGGAACAGGTCATTTGTGACTTTTGTGAGTGCCGTTTCAGTGGAGTGTAGGGGATGGAAGCCGGATTGAAGTGGGTCCAGGAGGGCCTGGGAGGTGAGGAAGTTGAGGCAGTGACGGTGGACTGCTCGTTCTAATAGTTTGGATGTGAAGGGTAGGAGGGATATGGGTCGATAGTTAGAAGGTCATGTGGGATCAAGTGAGGGTTTCTTGAGGAGGGGTGTGACAACAGCATGTTTGAAGTCAGTGGGGATGGTTGCAGTGGAGAGAGAAAGGTTGAGGATATGAGTGATGGAGGGGACAATGGTGGGGGAGATGGAACGTAGGAGATGGGTGGGGATAGGGTATGATGAACAGGTGGTGGGTTTGGAGGAGGACAGAAGGAGTGCGGTTTCTTCCTCAGAGTTTGGAGGGAAGGAGGAGAGGGTGGCAGAGGGAGTATGGGTGGGGGGGGGGAGAATTGGGGAGGAGGAGAGGTAGATGGGAGGGTAGGGAATTGGAGGGTAATCTTGTGGATTTTGGAGGCTTCAAGAGGAGGCCTCTGAGGAATTGGCATACCAAAGGGTGAGCTTAAAGGGGTTGCCCATCCACTGGAGAGTGGTGAGCTGATAGCGCACTCAGGTGGACCCTGACAGAGTTAGACTTGAGGCCCAAGTCCGAGAGGTGGAGCAAGTACTGCAATACCTGAGGTACTTGACAAGTGAACGGGTCCTCTTTATTCTGGGTACACCACCCTTAAAACCTACGCCACTTGAACGTGTAGGATTTTCTAGTGGATTGCCTCCTAGAGGCCAGCAACACCTCCTCAACCTCCTTGGGAAGGAGTAGAGGAGCAAGTACTACCCTCTCAGCAGTCAGGCCATTAAGTTGAGGGATCTGAGATTGGGGTGTAGCAAGGAACCTTGTTCCTGGGTCAAGAGGTCGGGCTGCACCCCCAGAGGGAGTGGAGTCTCGACCGCGAGTTGAAGGAGAAGAGGGAAACAAGTTTGTCCAGGCCACCTGGGTACTACCAGGATGACCGAGGCCTTGTCCCGAAGAATCTTGAACAAAGTGCGTGCCACCAAGAGCGTGCGTGGGAACGCATAGAGAAGGCCCTGTGCCCACGAGATCAGGAAAGCATCCGCCGCCATGCTCAGCAGATGCGGCTGCCTCGAGCAATGGTTGAAGATCCGCTGGGCTACATCCCTCGTGAGGCTGAAGAATCCTGCTCAACTTGTCGGCCAGGAGGTTCTCCTGACCGGGCAGATAAACTGCCCTTAGGGACATGTGATATGCCATTGCAAAAGAGCAGAGATCCAGGGTTTCCTGGTATCGGATGCGAGATCCTGTGCCCCCCTGTTTGTTGATGTAGAACATGCTACCTGATTGTCTGTCTGTATCAGCACTGACTGATGTGCAAGAAGATGACAGAAGGCTTGAAGAGCTATGCGAATGGCTCGAAGCTCTAGAAGATTGATCTGAAGTGCGGCCTCTCACGAGGACCACAGACCCTGAGTGCATGAACCCTGGCAATGGGCACCCCAGCCCATCAAGGAGGCATCTGTTGTCAGCACTCTGGTGTGAGAGGGAGGTTGGAATGGTACTCCTTGAAGCAAGTTGGGAGGGTGAAGCCACCATTGCAAGGCTGTCACCAGTAGCTTGGAAATCGCTACTCTGTCTCTGAGGCGGCCAGTGGCTTGCGTCCACTGGTCACTGAGGCTCCATTGAGCTGTGCGCATGTGGAATCGAGCATATGGAGTCACATGCACTGTGGAGGCCACGTGGCCCAGGAGGCGGAGGAAGACCCTTGCGAAGACTTGAGGGCTGTGCTGGACCTGCTGTACCAAGTCCAGCAACCGCCTTGCTCTGTCCAGCGGTAGGTAAGCCCTTGCCTGAAGTGTGTCCAGTCTTGCCCCTATGAACTCCAAGTACTGAGTGGGGAGCAAAGTGGACTTTTCGCGATTTATCACAAACCCTAGGTGCTGGAGCAGGGTGACTGTGCGAGCAGTGGCCTGCTGCGCCTCCTGTGCCGATTGGCCCCTGATGAGCCAGTCGCCCAGGTATGGGAAGACGAAGGCCGCCATCACCGCTAGGCATTTGGTAAATATTCTGGGAGTGGAAGCTAGGCATTTGGTAAATACTCTGGGAGCGGAAGCTAGGCCAAAGGGAAGCACCTTGTACTGGAAGTGGTTTCCTCCAACCACAAAGCTGAGGTATTGTCTGTGGTCTGGGTGTATGAGGATGTGAGTATAAGCATCCTTTAAATCTAAGGAGCATAGCCAGTCTCCCTGGTGGAGGTAAGGCAGTAGGATACCAAGGGAAAGCATCTTGAACTTTTCTCTCACCAAGAACTTGTTTAGATTTCGCAAGCCCAGGATAGGGCGAAGGCCTTCTTTTCTTTTTGGTATGAGGAAATACCTGGAGTAGAAGCCTTGCCCCTGCAGGTGGTGGGGCACCAGTTCCACCGCCTGATCCTTTAGAAGACCTGCCAACTCCTGTGGAGAGGGGGCCTGAGAGGCTCTCCTGGGAAAAAGGAGGTGGGCACCTGGTGGAAGTGAAGTAAGTAGCCCTGCTGGACCTACTTGCCGAGCCCAGGCGTCGGTAGTAATGGCTGGCCACCTGTGGGCGTACAGGGACAGCCGACCTCCTGTGCAGGGCCAAACCACTGGTGGGAGAGGAGCTATGCACTGGGAGTCAAAAACCCCCTCCCTGCTGGGCAGGAGCAGGAGCTGGAGACTTGGTGGTTTAAGGCTTACGAGGGCCATTCCCCCGTCCCCTGGCCTGCTGCCCCTGCTGGGGAGCTGGGGAGGCCTGGTAAGTGGGGTAGTTTCTGTAAGCCTGTCCCTTCCTTGGGTAAAAGGGCTTTTTCCCCCGAGGTCTTCTTCCTGTGAGAAGGAGCAGATGTCTTCTTCGACAGCCTTGTCCGAATCAGGTACTCGGACTAGAGTTCAGCAGCCTTTTCAGTCATGGGTTTGCTGAAGAGGTTATCGCCTCGGCAGGGGACATCGACCACCTTGACCTGTACCCCCATGGCTTGAGGTCAGACGACAGGAGCCAAGCCTGGCGCCTTGCACCGATGCCGGCTGTGGCTACCAGGGCCGAAGCCTCAAAGCCGTCATAGGCTGCACGAGACAAACTTCGAGCACTCTCTGATCCCGGTGGACAGGGCCTTGAAGCGCTGCAAGGGTTCCTTGGAGAGGCCAGCAGAGAATCCGGCAATCTCTTTTGCCAGGTCTCTTAAGTACATGCCCATATACAGCTGGTATGTCTGGACACGGCATGACAGCATAAAGCCCTGGAAGCATTTTCTGTCGAGGGCGTCAGGTTCTGGGCCTCCTGGCCGGGAGGCACCGAGGAGTGCGTCTTCTGGCTCTTGAGCCTTTGCATGGCCGATTCCACAACCATGGAGTTGTGCGGCAGCTGTGCCTTTTGAAACCCGGGGCTCTTACGGACTCGATAAATGGAATCAAACAGTTTGCTGAGGACCGGCGCCGAGGCCAGGGACTCCCACATGCGGAGCATCAACCGTTCCAGCATCGGAGGCACCGGTACAGTAAGGGCCTCCTTTGGAGGAGAGTCATACTGGAGGGCGTTGAGCTCCTCGGCTCGAGGCTCCTCCTCGGCATCTGTAGGGAAAGCCAAAGCTCTGACCATATCCCTAAGAAAGTCTGAGAACCTGGTGTCCTCCGGGGGCGACCGTCTCAGAGGTTCCGAACTCAGTGAGTCCGATGGGACATACCGGGTCTGTCTCCCAAGCCAACCTCGAGGGCTTCGAGGGCATCCGTCCTGACGCCGATGGCCCCGGCGACGACGACCTCAGCCCCGAACGGGAGGTCAAGGGAGACCTTGGCTGAGGATTGACTCGAGCCCACATGGACTCGAGGATCGGCTCTGCCTCCGGGGTCGACTTAGACATCAAGGTCCCGGTGGTTGGGGCGGATGCACGGGCAAGACCAGCTATCAGCGCCCGCTGCTGGTCCATGAAGGCAGACACGCTGCTCTCCAAGGCCGCCAACCTGAGAACCAGCTCAGAAGGCTCCGCAGCCACTGGCTCGGTTCCCGATGCCAGGACCAATGCCGGTTCTCCTGGAAGAGAGTCCACGAGGACAACAGGCATTACCTTGTACGATGCCTTCGGCTCCGTATGAGGTATTTTGGCAGGCCTCTCCGACTCGGCGAACCCAGGGCAGCGTTTGGTGCTCCTCGACCTGGTACCCGAGGGCCCCGGCCGATCTGAGCCTTCCAGAGATGCAGCCCTCGTGGGTTTCTTCTTCTTACGGTGCTTCCGGGTGGGAGACCCCCGCTCAGAAGATCCCCGATGGTGCTCGGGTTCAGAGTTCCGAGACGTCGAGGCTTCTGACGAGGTCCTGGCCCGGATGGATCCAGACTCGGAGAAAATAGTCTCGCGCTGGTGCTGCCTGCTCCTCAATGACTTGGAGGACATCTTGCCACATGGACCGCAGACCACCGGGTCATGGTCGAGTCTGAGGCAGCGGAGGCAGCAGTCATGCGTGTTGGTGAGGGACATAGGTTTTTTGCGCCGATCACACTTTTTAAACCCGCTGGCAGCCATCGGGGGAAAAAGGGCCCATGCAAGGTTAAAAGACCGGACTGCCAGTTAAAAGAAAAAGAGCGCGAATGCTAGTCACTAAGGACAAATTAACTAAAATATTAGCCGGACTCGATACTAGTGTATCGAGCTGAGGCGGGAAGGGGAACCGGTGTTGAACCGGTATCAAAAACGGTAGAATGTTCAAAAAACAATCAACTTTTTCCGAGGAAAATAGGACGTCGTCTGTCGGGCTCTGCGGAAAAAAGAAGACTGAGCAAGATGGCACCCTTGGGCGGGAAGGGGACCGCGCATGCGCGATGTAATCCCAAAGGCTTTCTTTGAAAGCTGGGGATTTTCTCCACACAAGGGCTCCGTCGGCGCCGTCACCCATATGTGAGGACTGACTTCCTGCTTGTTCCTGGAGAATTATCATTCCTCCAAGGTACCTAAGGGTGCTCAGCTACATAAGTAGGCTGTATTACTAAGCACTGCTGAACAGCTGTTGAAGCAGACTCTAAAGCCTCTGGTACAGCACAATATACGCAAGAGTGGCTCTTAGAAAACTCTGCACGGGCCTTGCAACAAAAAATAATGAGGTGCTCTATGTAGAGACCTCTAGTCAGATGAAGACTGTACTGACTGTGCCAAGGATAGATCTTGTGAAGAATTTATCGCCATAGGTTCTTGTGCAGCCACCGACACCCCCCCCCCCCGAAGCACTAGTTGGGGGTCTCTCTGGTGTTTAATGGGAAGACAGGAGCAATCCCCAGTTTCTCCTAGCCCATCAGGCACTCAGGTTCAAAATGCTGCTGTTCAGCCCCTCATGGCTGTCCTGTGGTACTACCTCTAGAAGTCAAGTTAACAAATACGGGGGGGGGGGGGGACTGAGGGGTGACTAGATGTAGGAAAAGGGGTGAATTTCAGGCATCAGCTCTCTAAAAATCAGAAAGTACAACTGCTAGCTGTATCATATTTTGGCAATACTCTTACCTCCCTCCAGAAGACAAATAAGGTGCCACACACAATAATGATAGAAGAAATCAGGATTTTAACAATCAAACTTTTTGTCAAAATGCTATCCGTCAGGTTTCTTGGAGGCTTCCGAATCACATCTTTGTCAACAGGTTCAACGCCGAGGCTTAAAAAGAGTATAAAGAAAAAACTAAATTTTCAATCACCACATTTCTTCACACACCATGCTAACTTACAATGCCAATCCCCATAGCTTTAGTCAGTGTTTTACGCCTTAGCAACAATGGAATGCCACTGCTAGATACATATGTGACGAATTAGTCCCTTCAAAGGTTTAAACCTAGTCTGAAAACATCTTTTTTTTCTCAGGCCTTTGGTACTTAGGTCTCTTACTGGAGTGATACATGGTAACTGACATGTTCTTTACTTCTCATCTTGTGTGTTTTATTGTATAATTTGTAATGTTAGTTTTATTTTGTATATGATTTGTATTGTTTTTGCTATACTGTTATGATTTCATCTTGCTTTATTATACTGTTATGGGATTTTATGATAGTTTAATGTCTAATATTTTGTTTGTACCGTGTATAATTATAATTATTATTGTAATCTTGGTTGATATTATATGAAGCACAGTATATCAAATATACAATAAACTAAAACAAACTATCTTGGTGGGTTACATGTGGGTTTATGACAGGGCAGAATATATATATTTTTCTGTGATTGTTACTGCAGCGCTGACTTAATTTATTGTAATATGTTTTGTTCTATTTGTTAAATATTGTTTATAATATTTTTAAAGATTTTATTTATTTAATTAATACAATTTCTATACTGCGATTTCCAAAAGATCAATTGCGGTGTAGAAATAACAACAATTTGAGTAGTATAAAACAGATACAAACTCCGTTACATGAAACAATGTAAACTATGTACAGTAGTATAAGAATCATTTAACTATATACATGAACATATTAGAAAGACAGAGGGTGGGGGAGAATTGAAAGGAAACTATAACAGCTCTGTGTGTGGTGGAGTAGAATGCACTGGGTTAGGTTTGGGAAGATGGTGGTGTAGTGTCAGGTATATTGTGTTGGTCTTGAGTGCCAAAGTGGAGGGTAAATAGATGAGTTTTAAGGTTCTTTCTAAATGTTTGGAGGTCGTTTAATTCCCTGAGGATGTCTGGGAGTGCGTTCCAGAGGTTAGGGGCAGTGTGAGAGAATGCTTTGCTATTTGTTATCTTCTTGGATTTCCTGAAATCTATTGGTATAGCAAGTTTATTTTTGTTACGGTTGGGTTGAGTACGATTGTTGTTTTCCTTTGAGATGAGCGTGGATAAGTATGAAGGGGCAATATAATTGATTAGTTTGAAAGTTGATACAAGAATTTTGTAATTTATACAGCTTTGTATGGGTAGCCAATGGAGAGCATACAATGTTGGTGTGATGTGTTCCATTGAGTTTATTTCATAGTTATTCTTGCCGTCACATTTTGGGCTAGTTGCAGACGTCTTAAATCCTGTTTTGTGATACCTTGTGTCACCAGTGGCCTACCCTGGGTCCTAGGGCATGCAGAGAGGGTCAGGCTGGTGAATATCCTGAGCCAGGAAGTGGGGGTTGTGCAGGCGTAGTAGTACACACCCTCTGGGTAATGAAGTCCCAAACACTCCCCAAGCAGAGGAATAGATGTAACCAAAAGTAGTAAGGTCAAAATGAGGTTTTATTTCCCAGTCCCGGGGTTTGGTAAGCACAAAGAACTTAGGACAAAATAACCATGCTTCTGGTACAAAGAAAAGTAAATTAGGAACTGCAGAAAAATAACTCCTTTTTCTTCCAGCTTTCACTATACAGTCCTTTAACACAGGAGTCAATAAACGTTTCTTTTCAAAGGCAGCAGTGCTCACTTTGCTTCTCAATGTTGTTCCTACAGCTTTATACATCCAACTCAACAAAGTGATTCCACATTATCTGCTATAGTCAGCGTACAATCCATAGGCTCATCATTTATACATTCATCTATGGATTCAACTTGCATATCCTCCAGCCCTTCCCCCGCTGGATACATGGGAACACATTCACACAGGGATTTAAAACAATTCTCTTTACCTTTAAGAGAGTCCCGGAGAACTTTACTATCCCAGAGAAAACTGGTATTCTTTGTTTTCTCCCTGTTCCTTTTACAGAGACCGCTGTTCAGCTTTTGCCTGTAAGGTTTACTCGGCAGTGCTTCTTCAATATCAGCAGAGTCCAGAGATTTGTACCTTCCTCTCACCAAAGCTTCTGGGCACTCCCAAACTGACTTTCTGCATGGCTTTTCTCTCCAGTTACCTTCAACACAAGGCTGTAACTGAGAGTAGCTTTCCTGTAGTCTTTGGGTTTGAGTTCTCTGTACCTTTTCAGCTGAAGCTTTCCCTGGCCGGTTCTCAGGGCTGCTTAAATCACTCTCGGTCTCTCTGCTATCAGTCCTTCTAACTGCTCTCCTTGTTCCTCTGTCTGTTCCCAAGTTTGTTCCCAATCTAGTTCTGCTGCTGGAGCTCACAGCTGCTCCACCAGAACTCCTCTCAGATCCAAATACAGATCTCCTTCCAGAACTAGTCCTCCTTCCAGAGCTCGTTCTCCTTCCAGAACTCTCACTGCTTTCTAATGAGTGCTTTTTATCTTCCTTAGGGCTTAGCTTCGTTCCTCCCCCACCCAGGTGATTCCTATTACACTCAGGGCACGGGGATTGTTTGCAACTTGTGCGGGGCTGCTGCACTCGTGGCTGGGTTTGTTTATATCTCCCCTGGCAACCTGCAGCCATGTGCTTTGCTTGGCTGTCAGAATCTGACGTACTTTCCTCAGTTTCCTCTGACTGCATAGCAAGGGACAGATCTTCCCCATTACACTTGTAGAACAGTATTGGCAAAGTTAAAGTGCGGGGTAAACATAGCGTGGATGACTGATTTGAGGTCGTGGAGGTGGAGAAAAGGACGGAGTTGCTTTAGCAGTTTGAGTTTATAAAATGTCTTTTTGGTTGTTTGCATTATATGAGATGTTATGCTGAGTGTGCGGTCAATGATTACACCTAAGTATTTCACTTAATTTTTAACTGAAATGTTAATATCATTGATCTTAATTGATGAAGGGGGCGCGAAGCTCTGGTTTCTAGTTACGTACATGGCTTCTGTTTTTGTAAAGTCAATGTTGAGGTTATGGGTCTCTAGCCATTTCATAATTTCTAAGAAATAATCAGCAAGAAGTTGAGTTGACGGGTTTGAGATGTCAAATGGAAGATATATCATTATATCATCCATGTAGATATGATAATTTACGCGGAATCTTTTAAAGATGGAACAAATGGATTGAAGATAAATATTAAAGTGTAGGGCGGAAAGAGCGGAGCCTTGGGGGAGACCTTGCTCTTGTTTGTAAGAATCTGAGATTTGTTGTTCAATTCTTACTTCCTGTGTTCTGTCTGCTAAATATGAGAACCATTTCAGTACAGTATTATTGAGCCCTATCTGCTGTAGTCTGGTTTGCATCACTTGATGGTTAACGCTATCAAATGCTGCAGTAATGTCCAGAAAAATAAGGAGAAATGCTTGTCTCGTGTTGTCAATGCCTCTTGCAAGAGTATCCATTAGCACTGTGTTTTTGAAAATATGTATGTTATAATGCATCCCACTAGAATTTTAGATAGTGTGGCCATAAATGTTTTAAATACATACTGCATATGAGGGAGATGTTGTCTAAAAATTGAAGAACAGTGGCTGGTGTCACTTATATGCAAGACTATCACACCACTTACATTTAGCAAGATGAATGCTTTTAACACAAGCATGTGACAGTACCATGCTTATATGGGGTGTAGCAGAACAATAGATTCTTATGTGGGTAAAAAAAAATAATGTTTACCTGTATAAAAATGTAGTATGAATACGGTTTCCCACCCTATCCTCACAGTGCACAAAAGAGGTAGAGAGTTAGATCAGGGAAAGAAAGCATGTACAGTAATTTCATTTTCAAATCAACACACGTATTTTCAAAGGGAAACTGCATGGAGATTCTCCCTTAGAAAATAGGTTTGCAGGCTCATAGGCTTTGATTTGCTCTCACTGTGACTAAACAAGTAATGTGATCACAGCATGTAGTCTATGTACATGCCCACCTGCACACACTGGATTCTATATCCTGACCTTAATATGTAAATGAACATACAAGAAGATGGCTTCAATATTTCCCATGTTTCAGCACATCACACTAAACCTGGTTCATCCATATGTAATTTTAGACTATTCAGAGAGCATGGAATTGGCCTGTCAAAAGTTCTTTAACGACTATAGGGTCAATTTTGAGCTGATGCAGTGATCGTATTAAATTAAACACTAGCTGAAGCATTTAATTTAATCCATATCTTCAGTGTTGATTCAGGCATTTAAAGATTAAGCCAAAACTAAACACAAATTCCATTCACATCTGAATGC
Organism: Ichthyophis bannanicus; assembly: GCA_033557465.1. Lineage (NCBI taxonomy): Eukaryota > Metazoa > Chordata > Amphibia > Gymnophiona > Ichthyophiidae > Ichthyophis > Ichthyophis bannanicus. The sequence continues at coordinate 628,402,411 of CM066031.1, forward strand.
CGTTGTTAAATGGATAATTTTTAAGCCTGTCCTTGCCCCATCATAAACCCAGCCCACAAATACAAGAGAGTATTGGGCCATTTAGTGATTTTAAAAACAGTTGATTATCATCTGTATATATATTTTTTTGAAATACATGAATAAGGTCATACACATCCCTTTGAATACAGTGTACAATATTGCAACAACTTCATTGATTTTTAAATTCGCAGCAGTATTTAAAATTCCATTGTAAAACTGCAGTTTTTATATAATTAGATATATAGCTTATTGAAAATATATTTTAAAATTTTACTTTAAATTATATTTCTCAGATTATCTGAGTCTTTTTTCCTTTTCCAATTTAATTTTGACTTTTATTATTTCTCTCAGTATAGTTTTTCTCTCTTTTTCTAGGATGATTATTTTTCTCACAGTGGCTTCTATTCCTTTTAACCCGTCTCTCCCCTAGTCTCCTTTTAAACACTCCCTTAAGTACTTCAACCCAAGCTTCTCTCACTTATTCTTACCGACTCCTTACTTTCAGCTGAGTTTTCTTTCCATTCTCCTCCCTTCTATATGTACTCTTCAATCACCCCTTTCCAATTTCCACTCTTTCCTCTTCCTCAAATAAAGCCTCCCTCACCACTGCAGTGGCTGTTGAGGGCTCTGTCTATACAAATCCCTTTCCCCACCACCTTCAGAAACACAAATCCTTAACACATTTCGGAGGTAAATTTAGGCATGTTAGGTGCCATTTACACATGTAAAAAGCTGATTTTCCACAGGTAAATCACTATGCACCATGCATCTCTTCAAAACTGATAGGAAATGGCTCTGGGTCTACCCAAGTTATGGAATAGTGTCAACAGAACTAGGCCAGATGGGGATGAGCTTCGGAAACTAGTATTCTTAAACATAATATAAAGATATATTGTAGGTCTGTTATATGATTACTCCATTTTATTTTAATTATAATGTTTGTGTACATGTTATATGTTAATCATTTTCTTTTGAATATATTGTATTAAATTTTGTAAGTTTTATGAAGAAAGAAGACAAACAACTTTGGAGACTGTCAAGAAACTAAACAGGTCTGGTCATAAATTGTGAGGGACAATGATGAAGGTGGAAAATCAATTCATGAAGGGAAAAACCCCTTAAATTCTCATTTAATCATAATCCCAATGATGGCCAGAGCAAAATTTAAAACAGTCCTGATCACCTTTAAAATCATTCACCATCTCTCGGCAGATGCACTCCAAGATATCATAACAAGGGATATCAGCAATAGACCAAGAAGGACCAATAATGACAACATGATCGGCACACCTGCAGGATATCACAAAACTAAACAAACAACTTCAAAAAGAGTCCTTCACTATTGGCCTCCACACTTTGGAACTCCCTCCCAACGAGCCTGAGGGCATTAAATAACATCATAGATTTCCGCAAGGCCCTTATAACCTTGCTCTTTACAGAAGCCTATGAGCAAACAGTCTCCACCCGAATGGTAAAGCATAGTTACTCACCTGTAACAGGTGATCTCCGGGAACAGCAGGAATTTAGTCTTCACATATGGGTATTGTTGGTACCGACGGAGCCTGCGCGGGAACGCTCCCCAGCGCCCAATTAGGAAGCTTTTGGGAGCATCCCACAGCGCCTGCGTGCTGCCTTCCCGCCTTTCACAACTGCCTCTCTCCAGTTGAGTTTAAAGCTGAGACAAAGAGAGAGAGAGGGAAAGAGAAAGAGACAGATAGAGAGATACAACTCCTAGGGGAGGTGGGTGGGTTGTGAAGACTAAATTCCTGCTGTTCCCGGAGATCACCTGTTACAGGTGAGTAACTATGCTATCTCCAGGAACAAGCAGGAATGTAGTCTTCACATATGGGGACTCCCTAGCTTTAGATGCCAGGGAGAGACCTCAGAAGTTGTGTGTCCCTGTGAAAGGGTTCCACTTCCTCCCATGGATCTCTGGCATCCAACCAGGGATGGTGGGTAGGAGTTGATTAGGTATGGAACAGGTGTTGGAGTACAGCCTGACCAAACAAGGCATCCCTGCGGGAGTCCTTGTCCAAGCAGTAATGGGCTGTGAAGGTATGAACCGAGGCCCAAGTGGCTGCTCGACAGATGTTATCAATAGACACAGAGTGCAGATGAGTCATTGAAGCTGCCATGGCTCTCACATTGTGAGCTGTGACATGGCCCTCCAGAGGAAGGTTCTTACTCTGATAGGCAAACGAAATACACTGTGCAATCCAGTTGGACAGTGTTCTCTTGGAGACTGGAAGTCCCAAATGAGAAGGATCAAAAGCAACAAAGAGTTGAGAGGACTTTCTATGTTGCTGTGTTCTTTGCAAGTAAAAGGCTAAAGCTCTTTTACAGTCCAAAGTATGAAGATTCCTTTTTGCATTAGATGCATGAGGCCTTGGAAAAAACACAGGCAGGTAGACCGCCTGGTTTAGATGAAAAGGCGAGACCACCTTTGGTATAAAGTGTGGATGAGTCCTAAGTACTACCTTGTCATGATGGAATCTTGTATAAGGTGGATCAGCTACTAATGCCTGCAACTCACTGATGCGGCGTGCTGATGTGATTGCAATGAGAAAGATAACCTTCCAAGAAAGGAATTTCAATGAGGTAGTAGCTAAGGATTCGAAAGGTGGCTTCATGAGCTGACCAAGAACCAGGTTTAAGTCCCATGCCACCAGTGGTGGCCTAATGGGAGGCTTAGTCAGAAGAAGGCCTCTCATAAATCTTGCTATAAGAGGAAGGGAGGAAATAGGTTGTCCATTTAGAGGCTTGAAGGAAGCTGCAATAGCACTCAAATGGACTCTTACTGAGTTAGTTTTAAGTCCTGCATTGGATAAATGAAGGAGATACTCTAGTAATGATTCCAGAGGTATCGCAAGGGGGTTAAGACCCTTCTGCGAACACCATATGGTAAACCTTTTCCACTTGAAAGCATAAGAGCATCTTGTGGAAGGCTTCCTGGAAGCATAAAGGATATCCTTTACTTGCTGAGGGAGGTTAAGATCATGAAGATCTAGGCCTTCAGCAACCAAGCCCTGAGATACAGAGACTGGGGATTGGGATGTCATAACATTCCATTCTCCTGAGACAGGAGATCTGGAGCAGACCCTAACTCCAGGGAGGGAGCTTGAGAGAGATGTAGAAGCAGAGGGTACCACACTTGCCGTGGCCAATGTGGAGCTATGAGAATCATAAGGCCTCTGTCTCTCTGAAGCTTGAACAGGGTTTTGGGAATTAGGGGAATGGGTGGAAAGGCATACAGGAAATCTTGACCCCAGTAAAGGAGGAAAGCATCCCTGGCCTGAGAGCCCTGAACCGGAATTCTGGAACAGAACCGGGGAAGTTTGGCATTCCACGGACTTGCAAAGAGGTCTATGTCCGGGGTTCCCCAAATTTGAAAAATCTTGGCCACCTGGTCTGCATGCAGAGACCACTCGTGTGGAAGCAGAACTCGACTGAGTCTGTCTGCCCAAGAGTTTTGTATGCCTGGAAGATACACTGCCAGGAGATGAATCTGATGCTCTCTGGCGAGGGCCCATAGTCGCAAAGCTTCGTTGGAGTGGAGGAGTGGCCTAGTAGTTGGGGCAAGGTACTTCAGGCCGGAGGTTCAGGGGTTCAAATCCCACTAGAGGACAGCAACCTTGGGCCGGAAGGACTGGAGTTTCTAGTTCCACAGGTGCTCCTTGTGGTCTTGGGCAAGCCACTTAACCCCTCCATAGCCCATGTTCCCTGTAAAATAGTTATCTCAAAGTTATAATGCCTTGTTCAATGTAATTTCAGTTTGTTCAATGTAAACCACCTTGATATCATGAAAGGCGGTATATAAGAAATGTTAAATAAAATAAAAAAATAAAAGTGGAGTTGTCAGCATCTAATTCATTGGCTTTTTCTTGCCAATTTTTGCCGAACAGATTCTCACCTGTACAAGGGATATTGCCCAGTTTGTCCTGCACCCAGAGCTCCAAATCGGATGCCTGGAGCCAGGCAATTCTACGTGCACCTATGGCAATGGCAGAGGTTCTGCTTATGCACTCAAAACAGTCAAAAGCTGCACGGTTGACAAACTTAGAAACATCCTAGGCATGTTTGACCAGTGTGAGAAAATCCTGCCTTCTATCCACAGGGAGAAGAGGGCTCAAAACCTCTAAATCACCTGTGACTTCTTTAAGGAACATTCCCATATATAAAATATAGGAACTGATCCTGGCAGAAAGCATGGAAGCCTGGAAAGTACGACGTCGAAAGGCATCCAAGGTTCTACACTCACATCCTGGAGGATTAGAGGCATGCCTCTTTGCACTCCTGATCCTTCTCATAGCTGATTCCACTACAATAGAGTGGTGAGGAAGCTGAGTTTTCTGGAATCCAGGACAAGGAGGGACTCGATACATGGTATCCAGTCTGCGAGAGTGAGGAGAGGTGGTGAGAGGTGTCTCCCACATTCTCAACATGAGATCATGTAAAATCTCATGGACAGGCAAGGTAGCTGCCTCCTAAGGAGCTTTGGGATATTGTAAAATCTCCAACTCCTTAGCTCTGGGCTCTGTTTCAGGAGTCACAGTAATAGACAAACCACGAGCCACCTCCCTGATAAAGTCCTGAAAGGAGATATCTTCTGGAAGAGACATCCTAAGTTTAGGAGAGGAAGGTTCCTCCGGGAGAAGTATTCCGGTACCGAGAGAGCTGTCAGAATCCTCAGAGTCCTCTGAGGATTTGAAATACCTTCTGTCCGGATGCTCTTGAAGAGCCCGATACCCGTACCGACTGAAGTCGGTACCGGGGGGAATCGGTACCAGAGTATCGGTACCAGAAGGCATCGCGTGACTGGGTTCCGAGGGCGTCGATGCCACAAGGAGAGCCGCCAGACTGCGTTCAATAGCCAAGAACCTCTGGTCTACTGACGCTGTCATGCCTGGGTATTGGTACCAGAAGCAGCCAGTACCCCCAGAACATGGCACCAGTAGTTCTGCCGAGGTCGAGGCCTCGAGAACGTCCTGGAGCCCCGATAATGCTTTGAAAGCCAAAGCCTCCCGCCGGGGCAATTTTGCCAGTACAGACCCCTCAAAGGCAACGCCAGAGGCATCTTGATGCTTAGAAGGAGATCTACCCTTTGAGGACCGGCTGGACTTATGTTTAGTTACCTGAGATCCATGGGAGGAAGACGAAGCCCTGGAAGACGTCGATGCCACCGAAGCTGCATCGGAGGAAAAAAGGGCACTGAGCTTGGCAGCTCGGTTTTGTCAACCCCTCTTGGACATCATGGCACAAGCCATACACTCGGAGATGGAGTGGTCAGGACCTAAACATTTAAGACACCACTCGTGGGTGTCAGTGACGGAGATGGTACTGCCACACTTGGTGCACTTTTTAAAACTCGAGGCGGGTTTCTCCATGATGGAGGAAATTTTGGGCCTAAGGCCCAAAATGGCACGTGCACCTGGAACAGAAAAGTTTGGAAAAAAAGATTATTATTTATTTATTTTATTTTTTTTAAAGAAAGAATGAAGAACCGGCGGTACCGATAAAGCGTCAAGGAAGGCAGACACGACCACATAAAGAAGAATAAGGAAAGAAATTTTCTGCGGTGACAGGAACACGACCTGCTGGCTCCGCGGAAAACGAAGAACTGGAGAGAGGCAGTTGGGAAAGGCGGGAAGGCAGCAGGCGCTGTGGGATGCTCCCAAAAGCTTCCTAATTGGACGCTGGGGAGCATTCCCGCGCAGGCTCCGTCGGTACCGATAATACCCATATGTGAAGACTACCTTCCTGCTTGTTCCTGGAGATTGCAACTACCTCTGCCAACTCGATACCCACTCATTCCAACTAGGCATACGAGTTCATTGTATAATGTTGTTAAGTACCCTCATGTTAAATGTAACCCTCCAATTGTGGTTTGACCACTTTGATTGTAGGATAAGGTGATATACAAATCTGTCTAAATAAATAAATTAAAAACAAATTTAGTATCAAAAATTATAAAGCATGCAAAGTTTGATGAAGTTACAAAATTAAAACCAGTAGTTAAATAAACAAAAAAGGAAAATAAGTTGATACCTTTTTATTGGACTAACTTAATAACATATTTGGATTAGCTTTCAAAGGTTAAAACCATCTTCTTCAGGTCAGTATAATTATATAAGTGAATCACAAAAGCATTCCACTGACAATATCAGGGGAAGGGTGGGGGGGGGGGGGTGGAAGCAGGAGTGATGAATGGACGATCAGGTGGTGACCGGGCTGTAAATATTTGTAGTTTATAATGTGATAGAAAGCCCATGTTTTTATTAAACCCTGTCTGATCAGAAAGTCAGAAATGGCGATGTTTCGGTAAAAGCTAGCATCAGGAATTTTAAATATTGCGATGGCAAAAGGCTCTTGAATACATTAAGGCAAAATTAGACCTTACTTGCTAGATGGCTTTCCTTGAGGAACTCTGGCCCAGTCCCGACCTCTGGGCAGTCAACCCCCACCAGCAGCTTGGAGACTGAGCATGTCATCTTTTGATGACATCAGAGAGTACTTAGGCAACTGGCACCACCTATCATCTCCAGTAAGCTCAGACTCCAAGCAGCTGGAGTGGTTGATTCCAAGGTCTGGACTCACTTTAGGGACAACTAAGAGGCCTATTTCTTTCTTGCTTTTCGCTACATTTGGCATATACAGGAAGCTTAGCTAGAGCTCTTCCATGTGGGAATGTGGAGACTCTAAGCTGCAGGCTAATATAGCTGGATAAATAAAAAAAAAAAGAAGCAGGGGAGGGTCAACTACCAGTGATTTACAGAGTCCCTCTCTGCTGGAAAGAAACAGGCTCCCGATCGCTTAGGACATCTGCAATGGCTCCTGAACCCTTCAGCAGGTAAGGAGCCACGATGGGAGACAAGTGCAGACAACATGCAACTCCCTGTTAGGCTCCCGCCTTCATGCCAAAGCCAGTAAGTGAGGACTGCGCAAGAAGCAGGAGGAGGAAGAAGAACAGATAGCGTAAGGGGCCATGGGGAGCAGTGCTAAATCTGTTTGTCGGGTGAAAGCTGAGCCGGCAAGCTCCCTCTTCACGGTGGCGGCTTGCCAGCTCTGTCATGAACTGCGTGGTGTAAGTGCATTTTGCAGTCTTGAAGTCGGAAAGCACGCCACTATCTTCTCAGTGAGTAAGCTGGCTAGGAGGGATTATCTAGCAAGGGGGGAGGCCTGCTTGGATGCAGGAACAACTCCTTCACAATTTTTTGTTTTTACTTTCATTTTTACTTTCATTTACACGGCTCAGAAAGTTGTATTAAGAGGGAACAGTTGAGTAACCCCTCACTGGGCACAGAAGGGCTTAAGGGCCTGCTTAAGATTTCTCCTCTGCTAGGGGACACAGCAGAGTCACCGATCCTCCCTCAAGCAGGGTCATGCCACCAAGGGACACCTGTCTCGCCTGCGGGGCTGGCCGGGGCACAGTCTCAGCCTCAGGAATATGTAGAGGGTGTGAGATGGATGCACACGTGGCAGAGGAGACATTTGAGATAGCACAGCCAATTCTAATCGTCCAGGGCCTCAGAGACCTTGGAGGGTGCAGGATGAGTTACGGGGGAGGGGGGGAGGGGGGGAGCAGGTTTTGCATCCCGTAGGGGCAGTGACAGCAGATCAGCTTGAAGGAAGCGCGGTTTCCACTCCACCTGTTTTAGAGCATTATGTGATGGACTGCTCCTCTCCCCGACCCTCCACATTACAAGAACGATTTGAGGAAGGGGCTCAGGGGGCTTTTTCCCCTGAGTTTGTTCTTCTTTAGCATAAGGTGTTCTGCCTGAAGCAGGAAAGTAGGGGCGCCCCTTTGGCAGGGTCAGAACGAGGAAAGAAGCGAGCATCTGCTGCTGGTGGAGGTTGACTAACCAGAGGTCAGGACTGGAGGGCCGAGAAGGAAGCCTACTCAGCTATTTGTTCCACTATATAATCTTTAAAAATACCCTTCTTCAAATGCTTCTAATACGTCAGTTCTGCACTTGAATCCTAATTGTGCAGAAACGCCACATAAAACTTACAAAAAGATACTTTATGCTGCGGTACACACACACTGCTCTGCCTAAATAGGATTAATGTATACAAGAGTCTTCTGCCATTGCAGTAAGACCACTGATGCAGGATTTTACTGAAACATGGCCATGTTGGGTTTCAATTTGTAATTTCATCGAACTTTGTGTGTCTTATAATTTTTTATATTAAATCTGATTTACATGAAAATGTTAGTTTTTTCTTCATTGATTGGTTGCCTTCTTCATTATTGTCCCTGGTCTAGTACATTATGGCACTTCTGTTTGTGTGGACTTGTACATCTCTACTGTTGCTACCATAAACTGCAAGAGCCTGAGACTGTTGGTCGATGGAGGGGGGCTGTCATGAAAATATCTAGTACCCAAAGACACCATTGAATTTGCCAATTTGGATGCCAGAGCCCTGGATAAGGCAAATACAATGTGTGGCATCAAGTCAATGCTGACTTCTGGTGATCCACCTAGCAAGGACACATATATCAACTTTTGGTTAATGGTGTAAGAAGAATAAAACAAAGTTCCAAAGAAAAGACAGGGCGTCGTCTGTCAGAAGACCAGCTGAACACTCTGCTCTGCATGCATGCCTGGCTGTTACTGGACTTAAACTTTCTACTGTCAGTAAAGTCCTTTTTCTCTCTTGAACTGACTTATTGGGACCTCACAGCTGGAAATGCCATAACTTATTCCAGGTCTTGATAAATTTTCTTGGAATCTAGGAGCCAGCCTAAAAATCTAGAGCCATCCACTGAAACCTAGGTCACAGTGCATACCCTGTCCACCCGAAAAGGTATATCGTGGTTACTTTTTTAGATTTCAAGACCTGATGTACTAAGACTGTTTTTCCACCTTTTACGGGAAAAAGCTTAATAAATCAGGTCCCATTCTTCCTCCTCTCTCTCCCGCCACCCCCAACGATCCTTTGTGTGTGCATGTGTGATGCATCGATACATCAGGAAGATGTATTACAACTATTTGATAAACTGAAGAGTACGAAATCACCTGGACCGGATGGTATACATCCAAGGGTGTTGAAAGAACTGAAATATGAGATTGCAGACCTGCTATTAGTAATCTGTGAACTATCATTAAAATCATCTGTAATACCTGAAGCTTGGAGGATGGCCAACGTAACGCCAATTTTTAAAAAGGGTTCCAAGGGTGATCCGGGAAACTACAGACCGGTGAGCCTGACGTCAGTACCGGGAAAATGGTAGAAACCATCATAAAGAACAAAATTACTGAACATGTAGATAGTCATGGTTTAATGGGAGACAGCCAAAATGGCTTTAGACAAGGAAGATCTTGTCTTACTAATCTGTTATGTTTTTTTGAAGGTGTGAATAAAAAGGTAGACAAAGGTGAGTCGGTTGATATAGTGTATTTGGACTTTCAGAAAGCCTTTGACAAGGTCCCTCATCAGAGACTTTTGACAAAACTAAGGTGTCATGGGATAGGAAGCAGTGTACTATTGTGGATCAGGTACTGGTTAAAAGATAGAAAGCAGAGGGTAGGGCTAAATGGCCAATTTTCCCAATGGAGAAAGGTGAATAATGGTGTACCCCAGGGATCTGTGCTGGGTCCGCTGCTTTTTGACATATTCATAAATGACCTGGAAAAGGGAATAACGAGTGAGGTTATCTAATTTGCAGATGACACAAAACTATTTAAAGTTGTTAAAAACCCATGAAGATTGTGGAAAATTGCAAGAGAATCTTGATAAATTGGAAGACTGGGCATCAAAATGGCAGATGAAATTTAATGTGGACAAGTGCAAAGTTATGCACCTAGAGAAGAACAACCCAAACTATGGTTACATGATACAAGGTTCCAGATTAGGAACCACCACCAAGGAAAAAGATTTAGGCGTCATTGTGGATAACATGTTAAAACCCTCGGCCCAATGTGCAGCGGCGGCCAAGAGAGCAAATAGAATGCTAGGTATCATAAGGAAAGGAATGGAAAATAAAACAAAGGATATTATAATGCCTCTGTATTGTTCCATGGTGCGACCGCACCTTGAATATTGTGTGCAATTCTGGTCGCCGTATCTTAAAAAGGATATAGCATTATTAGAAAAGGTTCAGAGAAGAGCCACCAAAATGGTAAAGGGGATGGAAGGCTACCCCTGTGAAGAAAGGCTAAAAAGGTTAGGGCTCTTTAACCTGGAAGAAAGACGGCTGAGGGGAGATATGATAGAAGTCTATAAATGAATGAATGGATTGGAATGGGTAAATGCAGATCGATTGTTTACGTCATCAGAATATAGAAAGACTAGGGGACATGCAATGAAGCTACAGGGTAAACTATTCAAAACAAATAAGAGAAAATATTTTTTCACTCCACGTGTAATCAAACTCTGGAATTTGTTACAGGATGTAGTAAAAGCTGTTAGTGTAGCTGGGTTTAAAAAAGGTTTGGAGAAGTTCCTGGAGGAAAGTTCCATAAACCATTATTAAAAGGGACCCAGGATATCACTGTTTGACCCAATACAAGCATTGTGGAACCTGTGTCTTTTGGGAAAATTGCTAGGTACGTATGACCTAGATTGGCCACTGTTAGAAACAAGATACTGGGCTTGACGGACCTTGGTCTGACCCAGTATGGCATACCTTATGTTCTTATGCCTCTGTGTGTGTGCGCGCGCGCATGCATGCATGCATGCATGGTGCAAAGTGTGTGTGTGTGTGGTGCTTTACTTTCCATCCACTTGCACTCTTCCCTTCCCCCCAGCACTCCAATTCTTCTCCTGCGTCCCTCTCCCCCATCATTTCCCTTCCCAGACTCTCTCCCCTTCTTCCCTACACTCACTCTCCCCTACCTTCCATCTCTTCCCGATTCTTTCTTAAATAAAACTTGCTGCCCCTTTAAAACTTCTCCATCCTCTGCATGCTTCTTTTGTGCAGGTTCTGGGGGTGGTTGCAGTACTTCTGCCCGTGGGGATTCTATCTCCTGCAGGCAGATGATCATGCATCATTTCTGCTTGTGCGAGATGGAATTCATGTTGGCAAAAGTGCTGCAAAAGGCCACGATCATGGCCGAAACTGGTGCTTCTGCCTGCAGGGAACCCATCTCCCACAGGCAGATAATGCTAATCTCAGCATTGCTCTCCACAGGGATTCCATCTCCACCTGTGGGCGAAAGTGCTAGAAAAGGCCATGATCACAGCAGAAGCTGGTGGGAGATGAGATCTCGGTAAGCATATAGCTCCGGTCTCGACTGCGATAATGGCCTTTCCAGCCCTTCTCTCCACATGTGCTCTATGCCCCAGATACCAGGTCCAATTTTTCAGTCATCATGGTGACCTAGCACTTGGGGTTTGTCGAGCCTGACTTATTCTCTATATGCATTCCTGAAATGAGGGTGTATGTAACAGAAGCAGAAGTGAGGACTTCACGCTGCTTGCTACTCTTCAGAAACACCAGCTAACAGACATATGAAATTGCTTTTATTTCACTCACAAAATGGAAAAGTTAGTTAAAATGCAGATTTGCTTCATACAGCTAGAGGGAACTAGGGGCAATGGTAATAATCTTTAGTGCCTACCTAGGAAACCTCTTATAACCAACTAATTGTTAGCTTGTAGTTTAATGCACTCTATTCATTGTATATATCAGTGCTTCTCAACTTTATTTTTTAAATCTCAAGGCACACTTAAGTTTGCTTGATCCTCATGTCACACCAAACCAATTTTCACAAGATCATTGTATTTTCTAGTCATTGACCGACTGCAAGCCACCTGACTATGAAATACCAGAAAAAAAGTACTTTTAGGTAAAAGGGACAGTTTTAAAAATCTTAAAACATATTTAAGACAGGTTTAGAGATATATGTATGAAGCCTATGGGGTTCATGACAGGATCTGTAGTAATGAACAGTGAATGGGAAAAAAATCATCTTTCCCAACTGGATAGGAAAAAATAGCTAATGTTTTACTTTGAAAAACACTCATTACATTTGGTCTATAAAGGAAAGTATGCATTTTTGTTTTTTTAACCTATTACATCTCTCTGTAATATGTCATCAGAAATCTTAGGGCCATCAAAATGATTAATTTAACTCTTCCCAGCAAAAATGAATAGAAACAAAATGTTCAAACTTTCAGGGATGAAAGTAATTTTTATAACAAGATATGTTGAAGACTAGCTCAACCTCTTGCATTTACTACTACTTCTCATCATAAGTGTAGTTTGAGGGGGGGTATGAGGTGTGGTAGCCCCCTAAATGTTGCAGGTGCTAATGGTGAGCTTGTACCCCTGCTTCTACTGTCACTGCCGTGACCATGTTCGGGCAGTCTGCTGATTTTGAGAAGTGATGTGACATGTTATTGATGCATATGTTTAAAACATGTTTGCATATCCATCTATATACCAACATATCCCCTGAAGAAGCGGTCGTGAAATGCTCAGCCGGTTTGCTGTGAGATGTTGGGGTGCTTTGATTTTCAGCAGCAACTTGGGGAATTTGGATCTTCAGTGGCATTCGAGGAAGGAGCCTGAAGACGGTGGTGTTTTGGAAAGTTAAGTGTTCTTTTTTTGTGACTGTCGCAATTTTATGCTATGTGAGTTTGCAGGGAACAGTTATTAATGCAAATTGATTTGGAATTGTATTAAACAAATTGATTGTGAGGAGGTCTTTTTGAGCCGTTGATGTTAAGAGGATTTGGCTTGTTTTAAATGTTTATCTACCTTTGTCCTCACCTCCTTGGATTCTGAGGCTCTTTTCTCCTTCCATTTTTTGTTTTTTCTCCTGAGGCAATTTGTGATGAATAGTGAAGTGATGTTTTTCGTTTTAGATCTACTGTCAGTATGACTGCCGTACCCTTTGCCCTCCCAAAGTAAGGTGGAAAACCACACCGATGCTTTTCATTTCAGTAACTGTATGATACTCAAGAGAGTCGCCTTCTGGAATTCAGAACTAAGGTGTTATTTATTAAAGGCAACATATCAAGGTGTGCTTGACGATTTAATCATGCCAGTGGCGCCCAATACATTTGGAATAACCTCTGTATCCTTGCGTCACATTTTCTTGGCATTCAATTGCTTTGCTGTCACTTGAGGATCGTCCCTTTCTCCACAGTTAGTACAGAATAACCAGCATGCCCCTTTCTCCACTGCCTGCCCATCCACCAACATGGCCAGCAAACTCCTGCCTCTGGCTCCTGCCCACCCATGCACACAGCTAAAATGCCCCCATCTCTAGCAACTCCCCATGCCCACCCTATGCACACAGCCAGCATGCTTCTATCTTTGGCACCACACCCCCATCCACATGCATACAGCCAGTATGCCCCTGTCTCTGCCCCCTACCCCATGCACATAAGCTGGGCTGTCCCTTTCTGTGCTCCTCCCCCCCTCCACTGTACATAAAAGCCAGCATATCCCTTTTTCTTCCCCTCTTCTCCAAGCAGTACTTTATACTTTTCCATTCCCCTCCTTCCAACTAGCCAGAATTTCTCTCGTCATACCCCACAGGCAACATATTTTTCAGCCTTCCACCATTTTTACTTGAGCCTCTGATCTTTGTGGCAGAAGAAGGGGGAAGGAGAGCCCCAGCTGCACAGTTTTTTCCTTGGAAAAGTGTAAGATAAACGACAGTGGCAGCAGCAGGGGAACTCTTCTTGCAAAGCTTTTCCTGTCTTTGGAAAGGCAGTTAAGTTAGCCATGAAGGAGGAGGGCTCCTGCACAGATCTAGTATCAGTGGAGGGAGGAAATAAGCCATGGTAGCTGGTGCTCCACCAAAGCAGCTTTGTTTTCTTGGGGAAGATAGTTCATAAAAAGTGTAGTTACTCATCTGTAACAGGTTTTCTCTAGGGACAGCAGGAATCAGTCCTCACATATGGGTGATGTCGGCGCTGACGGAGTCCCCACAGAAGAATCTCCCCAGCTTTCAAATAAAGCCTTTGGGAGATGCCACCACGCTTGCGTGGTCCCTTTCGCACCCAAAGGTGCCATCTTAGTCAGATGACATAGATAGAGCCGACAAAAGAAGTTGGCAAAATATTGTACAGCAACTCCAAGGGGAGGAGGGTGGGTTATGAGGACTGATTCCTGTTGTCCCCGCAGAACACCTGTTACAGGTGAGTAACTATGCTTTCTCCAGGAACAAGCAGGAAGTCAGCCCTCACATATGGGACTCCCTAGCTACAGGCTCCCGAGAAACTGTAGAAAACACGGCTCAGCCATGAGCAGCCACAAGCGAGTCTGAGGAGAGACTCTAAGGACCCCATTGTCCAGGGATAACCATCACTCCAGTAGCCTGAACAAGAAGGGTTGGAGGGTAGGAGTTTCCTAGACCCAGAAGAGATTAGAGTACAGTTTGGCCGAAGGCGCTGTTTTGTCATGACTCCCTCTCCAGGCAGTAGTGAGTTACAAAGGCATGGACTGAGGACCAGGTGGTGGCCTGGCAAATGTCTGCCATCGGGACAAGCACAAGCTTGCAACAGAGGTTGCCATAGCCCTGACGTTGTGTGCCATAAACCAGCGTTCCAACGAGAGCCCAGCCTGATCTTGGGCAAAGGTAATGTAGTCCACCACCCAGGTGGACAAGGTCCGCTTGGTGACAGCCTCCTCCAGGCAATTGGGGTCTTAGGAAATGAAAAGCTGTGAAGCTTTGCAGTGGGCCCTGGGTACACTGCAGGTAGAAGGACAGGGCCCTCTTACAATCCAGAGTATAGAGAACAGCCACAGCCTTGTCGGCGTGGGGCCGTGAAAAGAAGGTGGGCGCAGGAATTTAGAGTGGGTGCGAAGCACGACCCTGTTCTTGTAGAACCTGGTGTAGAGTGGCTCGACCACCAAGATTTGAAGTTCACTGACTGTGCAGGCAGAGGTAAGCGCCACCAGGAAGATAACCTTCCAGGAGAGGTAACGCAAATGGCAGGTAGCCAGGAGTTCAAAAGGTGGCTTGGTGAGCTGCATCAAAACCACACCGAGGTCCCATTCTGCCTGGGGTGGGTGGACGGGAGGCTTAGAGAGCAGAAGGCCCCGCATAAATTGAATAATGAGGAGCTGAACAGAAAGAGGTTTGCCCTCTATCTGATGGAGTTTGACTTGAGTCCGGTTTGTGAGAGGTGAAGCAAGTACTGCAGCACCGTGTACACCTGGCAAGAGAATGGGTCAACCCATTGCTCTACACACCACACTGAGAATCTGTGCCACTTGAAGGCATAGTTCCATTTCATGGAGTTCTTACGAGAGGCCAGGAGGACTTCCTCCACTTCCCTTGGGAGATTGAAGGGAGCTAAGGCTACCCATTCAGCAGTCATGCTGTGAACATCAGGAAACACAGAGCTGAGGTGGAGAAGGGAGCCCTCCTCCTGGGTCAATAGCCCCAGGGCATTCCCCAGAGGGACCAGGAGCTCCTTCGAGAGGCAGAGCAACAGGGGAAACCAAGGCTGCCTGGGCCACCAGGATCATGGAAGCCTTGTCCCGCAGGACCTTGAAGAGGGTTCGGATGATTAGTAATGTGGGAGGGAAGGCGTACAGAAGGCTCTCTGATCACGAGATGAGGAAGGTGTCTGCTGCTACCTGGGATGGATGCAGCTGGGGACAGCAAAAATGGGGCAGTTGAGCATTGGTCAGGCAGGTGAAGAGGTCCAGACTTGGGACACCCCAGAGTTGGAAGAGCTGCTGTGCCATCCTGGGGTCTAGTCACCATTCATGCAGCTGGAGGACCCTACTCAGTCTGTCTGCTAGGGCACTGTCCTGGCCCGGGAGGTATACCGCCCTGAGGAGCATTCCCTGGCCAATTGCATACAAGCAGAGGGCCACTGCCTCCTGACAGAGGCGGTGAGACCCCGTGCCTCCCTGCTTGTTCAGGTAGAACATCGCGATCTGGTTGTCCATTTGGACTAGCACCGACTGGTTCTGCAGGTGGTGGTGGAAGGCCTTGATTACTAGAAAAATGGCTCTGAGCTCCAGCAAGTTAATCTGCTGCTGGCTCTCTGCCAGGGATCAGTTGCCTTGCGTGTGGAGTTCCTCACAATGGGCACCCCAGCCCAGTAAGAAGGTGCCCGTGGAGAGGACCTTCTGGGGACTAGAAGGGCATGCCCTCCTGCAGGTGCTGTGTGGCCTGCCATTAGTCAAGTGACTCTGTTAGCTGGCGGGACACTAAGACCTTGTCCTGGAGACTGCCTGTGGCTTGCGTCCACTGGGAGCGGAGACACCATTGTGCCGCCTGCATGTGAAGGCAGGCGTTAGGAACCACACAGACTGTGGACACAATGTAGCCTAGTAGGCAGCGCATGGACGATGTCAACACTGTATGATGGCATTGCACCTCGATGGCTAGAGTCCTGCCCTGTCCAAGGGAAGAAAGGCCCTGGCCTGAAGAGTGTCCAGTCGGTCTCCTATGTACTCCAAGTCCTGTGTTGGAGTGAGGTGACACAAACCTCAGATGTTGTAGGACATTGATGGTACAGGCCATGGTCTGCTGCACCTCGGTGGTTGTGTCCCCCTTTACGAGCCAATCGTCCAAGTATGGGAAGAGGAAGGCTCCTTGGAGACGGAGGTAGGCGGCCACCACTGCCAGGCATTTGGTGAAAACTCTTGGCATGGAGATGAAACCAAAGGGTAGTACCCTGTACTGGTAGTGGTTGTCCCCGAACATGAACCTTAGGTACTGCCTGTGACTGGGATGAATGAGGATGTGGGTGTAAGCATCCTTTAGGTCCAAGGAGTATAACCGATCTCCCTGCTGGAGGGAGGGCAGCAATATTCCAAGGGAGACCATCTTGAACTTCTCCCACACCAGGAACTTGTTCAGTTTCGCAAGTCCAGAATGGGTCTTAGGTCCCCTATTCTTTTTGGGACCAGAAAGTATCAGAAATAGAACCTCTTGCTCCTGAGATGGTGGGGTACTGGCTCCATGGCTCTGTCCGTGAGGAGCCTGAGAATTCCTACAGTGGCAGGGCCTGGTGTAGGGGAGTCCAAGGGGGCTCTCCTGGAAAGAAAGTAGGAGGCGTCTGGTCCAAGTGAAGGAGGTAACCTTCTCAGACTACTTGGAGTACCCAGGAATCGGTGGTGATGGCAGGCCTGTGATGGGCGAAATGAATCAGATGCCCCCCCGTTAGTAGCTGCTCTCCTACGGGAGGAGAGGCTATGCTCAGAGAGTCAAAACCCTGACTCAGTCTGGGCAGGAGCCAGGGTCTGGGACTTGGAGCCTTTAGACTTGCGTGGGCCTTGGCCCGCTCCCTTGCCCTGGTGACCCTGTTGTGGGATCTGGGGGGGCCTCGTATTGGGGGTAGTCTTGATAAGGCTGGCCCTTTCTTTGAAAAGGTGGCCCTCTTCCCCAATGGTTTCTTCTTAGGAAGGGTGGAAGTTTTTCTGGAGAGCAGAGTCCTCGTGAGGAACTCTGTCTCGATCTCCGCCACCTTCTCCTTCATCAGTTTGCTAAAGAGGTTTTCCCCGAGGCAGGGGACATCAAGAAGTTTCTCATGGACCCACTGCTGGAGATCTGATACCTGGAGCCAGGCCTGGCATTCAGCGCCGATGCCTGCGGCAACCACCCTCGCGTTTGACTCAAAGCAATGTAGGCGGCCTGGGACATGTACTTCGAGCACTTCCCGATGCCCTTCGTGAGGGTTTGGAATCATTGGAGGTTATCCCTACTGAGACTACCCAAGAACCTTTGCCAGGTCTCAGAGATACATGCTAATATACAGCTCATAGGCTTGAATTCTGCAACCCAGCATTGAGCCTTAGTAGCATTTGCATCAGAGGGCGCGAGACTCTGCCCGGGGGTACAGAGAAGTGAGTCTTCTGGCTCTTCTGCCAGTGCATGGTCGACTACCACCATAGAGGTGTGTGGGAGTTGCGGCTTCCAGAAGCCGGGGCCCTGCTGGACCTGGTACATGGTGTCAAGGCGTTGGCTAACTATTGGTACTGATGCCAGTGTCTCCCACATTCGAAGGAGGAGCCGCCAGAGGATGGCGGGGCCAAAGACCATCAGGGCCTCCTTGGATGGAGCCTCATATTGGAGGATTTCAAGCTCCTCCATGCGAGGGTCCTCCTCTGACTCCATGGTGAGGGGCAAGGCTTTCACCATATCTCAAACGAACTTGAGGAACGATGTATCCTCGGGTGGGGATTGGCACCATGATGCCGGGAGAGATGGGTCCAATGGCAAATCGCAGTGTTTATGTGTCTCTGAGGATACCTCATCCTCAAACTCGAGGATCGACAGTGCCTGGGATGCAGGGCCTGGGTTGGGGCTTCAGCAGCCCAGGTCGGGGCTTTAGTGGCCCAAGGCAGTGGCTTGGCCAGAGCCACATGTGCTCGCCAGGGAGGATCTTGCTCCCAAGGACCGGGAGTGGGATTGAGAACTATGCTGAGGATCGGCTCAAGGCTCTGGGCTCTCGAGGATCGTTTCGGTGGCCTGGGGAATCATCGAGGTCCCTGTGGTCTCGGCACGAGCACCGGCAGGGCTGGGTGTCAACGCCTTTTGTGAGGCAAGGAAGGCAGTGACACTGCACTCCAACGCCATCACCCTGGCTTCTCTCTCAGGAGTTGCGGCCTTTGATGTGGACACTGAAGTTACCGGGTCCAGTGTCAGTGAGGAGAGGGAGTCCTCGATGGGATAGGTCTCGGGGGTCTGGGACCCGTTGCCAGAGGCCTCGACGTCTATTCAGGGAACCTTCGCTGGCTGCTCCCGCTCCGACTCCTTGGGTACTCTCCGTGGACAGTGGGACCTGGCACGGGACTTGCCCTGTGTGTTCGAGTCCCAGGATGAAGTGTGTGGATTATTTCTTATTCTTCTTGCGCTCTCGCTCTGGGGAACCAATGTCAGAGTGTCCACAGACCCAATCGGGGTCACGGGGCTTTACGCAACTGCAAGGATTTGTGCAGGGCCACAGGGCATGAGGCTACCGGGGCAGAATACCTAGCTGACTTATTCCGCTTTCATCATCTCATCAACTTCTCCATTCTGTTCACACCCATCACCTAGCCCTCCCTGCAGTTTCTCAGGCACACCTTGAGCACACATGAGGTGCTGCATTCTTTTTCTTGGGTCCTGCTTTGTGGAACTCTCTTCCCTTGTCCCTCCGCTCTGAGTCCTCCCCCAGGTTTAAGGCTGAATTAAAAACCCATATTTTCCACCTTGCATTTGATATACCCCACAACCCCTCCTAAGTGACCAGTCTGGTATGATTGATTTCCTGGTTTGTTTTCTATGCCTAGTGTGTCTGTTTTCTTTCCTATAGCCTTTTCTCCTCCTATCCTTTTTTGTGTCTCTTTTCTGTCCTGTCTAAAAGTTTGGCGTTTTGCTCTTTTTCCTTCTGTTGGCAGCCTATTATTTTTTTGTAAACCACTTTTATGCGGCCCTAGCTGTATATACAAAGTCAAATAACTAACTAAATGCTGTCTTGCTGACGATGCTGGATGGCTTTCGTGGACATCTTTTTGAACAGGGTGCAGACCTCTGGGTCATGGTCGGTACCTAGACACCGGAGGCACCAGTCGTCTGTATCGGTGAGGGACATGTTTTTTGTGCACCGATCACACTTTTTGAACCCACTAGCCATTGGGGCTAAAAGGACCCCTGTGAGGTCAAAGACCCTCGACGTGGCCAGCTGATAGAAAAGGGCGCAAAACCGTGCTGGAAAAGAAAACGAAAAACAGGTCTGAGACTCTATGACGGGGCAACCGGGCTCAGAGGCAGGAAAGGGACCAGCTGCTAACCGAAGAAAATAAAAGACAGTTTAATGCACAAAAGATCAAATTTTTTCTAGGGAAGAAAGATGGATGTCTCTTAGTCTCCTTTTTTTCCATGGAGCCAGAGTAAGATGGCACCCTTGGGTGGGAAGGGGACCATGTATGTGTAGTGGCATCTCCCAAAGTCTTTCTTTGAAAGCTGGGGAGATGCTTCCACGGAGGATCCGTCACCCATATGTGAGGACTGACTTCCTACTTGTTCCTGGAGAATCAGCCACACTAGCATAGGCAACGGGGTTACAGAGATTTGGGGATTTTTTTTGCTAGGAAGGCAAATCGGATCATTAGGTAGCTTTTCCCTGGGAATACTCTTTAATAGCCTGGGGGGGAGAGGCTCTCTTGTAGAGGCTGTTTTATAACACAAGGATGACATTTTTAGGCACGTGTTTTCCACTTAAAATCAGGAGGCAGTACTGCACCTGCATTGGGGTTGAATTGTGGAGGCAGACAGAGGCTCACGCGGCACACCAAGGAATTACCAGCGGCACGCCAGTTGAGAAGCCCAGGTATATGCTAATATTATAAGTTGTAGTAACCCATAATAAAATTTACTGAAGAACCAGGAGAAAATTGTGCTGTTTTTGTCTAAGTATCAACATAATATTCAGATTGGGAATTTGGAGAGATAGTGCTAGTCCCTGTGACACCACAATTGTCCCTATACTACCACTTGACTTCATCTGTTGTGCATGCCACTAAATACGGCTTTGATCCATGGTGCTACATGAATTTTATAAAAGGTTCAACATTCAGCAAGTCTTTTACAAAATACTATGGGAATTCTGCCCTCATGTAAATAAATGCTGGTTTTCTGATCTGGCTGTTTTGTACAAAATTAGCCTTTTTTTCTCTTGGCTTCCCCGTGGACCTCCTCCTATGCAGCTCGGTTGTAAACCTTTGCCCATTCTTGTTCTATTTTTCCAGTCCCCTTATTCTCTATGTTTAGCTTTCATTTCTAACATCAGTAATACTTTTGGCAGAGTTTTCTTTCCTTGGTTTTCCATTATGCACTTTCAGTTTTCTATTTCAGTGCTCTCTGCCTCCCATATTTCATACAAACATGCTCTATACTGCCTGTCTCCATGCTAAACTTTACCTCTGAGCAGGAGGGCCATCCATGATGATATTGATCCACAAGATCTGCATGGCATTGAGAGGATTAGGAAAATTCATTAATGTAGCCAGAGATATTAAAGTCAATGCAGCTATACTCCTGTTGAAAGAAAGTTTAGGAAACAGTCAGCAAGGTATATATCTACTATTTATATCTGATATTCTTTTTTGTGGCTATTGTAGCCAGATCAGTTAACATCTGCTATAGAGACCACTTTCCTGAATGTTACTTTTGACAAATTGTATTTTCAGTGGTGTTGTATGCTGCCAAAATACCTTCAATCCATTTTTCAGCCTATTTTCTGAAAGATCACAACTGATTTGCCACTTTACCTACAGTGTTGGAGGGTACAAATACATGCACTGGCATTTAATATGATTTCATTTGCTGCACTCCACCATGGTCAGCAAAGTGACAAATCAATGGTGATCCTTCAGAAATACATGCTCACCCTAGTGTGAGAAGGTGGAGCTTTTACTCTCTCCTCTAAGCTTTAGCACCACCTTTGGGGATTTAAATAGAAATTACACTTACCTGGTAATTGTAGTTCCTGTAGGGTCCAGTTTAGTCCTCCACATCTGGGTAGTGCACCTCCTCCTGCAGCAAGGAGACTGGACCAATCAGAGTCTTTTCCATGCCTGGATGCATGCTGCTGGAACTCCCATCAGCCCCCCAGTGATCTATTAACAAAGCAGACTCAAAGAAGCAACACATGAGAGAAATACCTATCTATAACAGTCCCGAAAAACAAAGACCCCCTCCCTCAAACAGTCGACCCCCTCCCCAAATGAGGGAGCCGGAAACCCGCACATTGCCTCTGCCTCCACAAAAGACCGAAGGAAGAGACACAGTCGCGGCTACAAGAACAAACAGACAAAGGAGAGCGGAAGACCCCCAAACCTGAGGACCACAGACATACTCTTAGCCCACTCTCGCAAACTGCGCAGAAGCGCGCCGCGTCGAAAAAAAAGGCAGTCTATCGGGAGGGAAGGAGGACTAAACTGGACCCTACAGGAACTACAATTACCAGGTAAGTGTAATTTCTATTTCCTGAACTGTCCTCCAGTTTAGTCGTCCACATCTGGGAAGTACCAGAGCAGTACTCAACGGGAGGGACCCTGCCAACCGGCGCGCAAAACGGCCGAACCAAAACAAGAATCCTTAGATGCCATCACATCCAGCCGGTAATGCTTACTGAAAGCATGGAGCGACGACCAAGTAGCCGCTCTGCAAATCTCTACAGACGGAACCAAACTGTGCTCTGCCCACGACGACGCCTGCGCTCTGGTAGAATGGGCCCGTAGACCCAAGGGAACCGTCCGGCCCTGCAGAATATACGCTGATGCAATAGCTTCCTTAAGCCACCTGGCAATAGAAGTTTTCGCCGCTGCTTCCCCCTTCCGCTTACCACCAAAAAGGACGAACAGACGAACCGTCTCAGAAACCTTCAAGTATCGCCGAAGCACCCGCCGAACATCGAGACGATGTAATCCACTGTCAGTCGCGTCTGTCTCGTCAGAATTAAAAACGGGAAGAAAAACAGACTGATTCAAATGAAAGGGAGACACAACCTCGGGAAGGAAGGAGGGAACAGGCCTCAAAACTACTCTATCTTTAGAGAAGGACAAGAAAGGTTCCCTACACGAGAGCGCCTGCAACTCAGAAATCCGCCTAGCTGAGCAGATGGCCACCAAAAACACTGTCTTCAGCGTCAAATCCTTAAGGGACGCCAGGTGAAGCGGCTCAAATGGCTTCCGAACCAAACCTCGTAACACTAGATTCAAATCCCACGGAGGAATCGTCGCCCTGCGAACAGGCCGCAGCCGGAACACAGCCCTCAGAGAGCGTTGCACATCCGAGTGCGCCCCCAGGGGGACCCCCGGGACCTTACCCCGGAAGCACGCGAGAGCTGCTAATTGCACCTTCAGGGAACTGGCCGCTAGACCTTTGTCGAAACCGTCCTGCAAGAAACTGAGGATGGCCGACACGGACGCCTTCGCCGCTCGAATATCGTGTCTCTAACACCAATCCTCAAAAATGCGCCATAACCGCACATACGTGAGCGAAGTAGAGGATTTTCTTGCCCGAAGGAGCGTGGCAATGACCGAAGCCGAATAGCTTTTCCTCTTTAACCGAGCCCTCTCAATGGCCATACCGTAAGCGAGAATCGATCCACCTGCGGGATCCGTAGCGGCCCCTGGAGCAAGAGATTCAGCAATAAAGGGAGCTGCCACGCTACTGCGTCCAGAAGTCGAACCAAATCTGCATACCAAGGACGTCGGGGCCAATCGGGCGCCACCAGCAGGACCTTCCCCCGGTGCGCTTCGATGCGTTGAATCACCTGACCGATCAACGCCCACGGAGGGAAGACGTAAAGGAGACCGGAGAGCGGCCAAGGCCGAATGAGTGCGTCGATGCCTTCGGACATCCGTTCTTGCCATCTGCTGAAGAAGCGACTTGTTTTTGCGGACTGATAGGTCGCCATGAGGCCCATGACTGGAGCCCCCCACCGGCGCACTATTTGAGCTCAGATCTGCGGGTGAAGTTCCCACTCCCCTGCATCCACCTGCACTCTGCTGAGGAAATCCGCCATCATGTTGTCCTTTCCCGCAATATGCGCTGCCGAAAGAGCTAGGAGCCAGGACTCCACCCACTGAAACAGAAGGTCGGATTCCTCTTCCATGGCTCTGCTTCCCGTGCCGCCCTGCCGGTTGAGGTAGGCCACCGCTGCCGAATTGTCCGAGAGAACTCTCACTGCGCAACCCGTCACCGCAGATTCGAAAGCTTGCAGTGCCCGCATCACCCCTCGCAGCTCGAGATGGTTGATTGACCAAGAGGCTTCCAGGGCTGACCAAATCCCCTGCGCGAAGTGATCCGCGCAGTGAGCCCCCCAGCCCTCCAGGCTGGCATCCATCAGCACAGGCAACCAGACCGGCTGTTCCAGAGACACCCCCATCCGCAGCGACTCCGCGCTCAGCCACCATCGCAACGAAAGGCGGACGTGTCTCGGGCAAGGCAGACGCTTGTTGAGCGAATCCGTTTGATTCGACCAACGACGCAAGAGGGCTCTCTGAAGCGGGCGCATATGGAACCTGGCCCAGGGAACCACCTCCAGCATCACCGCCATCGTCCCTAAGATGCGCAGGTACCACCAATCCGACAGCGCTGGGAATCTTAAGAACTGGCGAATCAGAGAACGCAGGCCTCGTGCTCGGCGATCGGGCAGCAACACCAGTCCTTCCGCCGTGTCGAAGCGGACCCCGAGGTATTCGAGGGATTGAGTCGGTACTAAGTGACTTTTCTTCTCGTTAACCACCCAACCGAGGCTCCGAAGAAGCTCTATCACCCGGTTTGTGGCTTGCAGACTCTCGCTCTCGGACTTTGCTCGAATCAACCAATCGTCGAGGTAAGGATGAACCAGAATGCCTTCCTTCCGCAACGCTGCCGTCACCACGACCATGACCTTGGTGAAGACGTGGGGCGCTGTGGCCAGTCCGAACGGCAGCGCCCGAAACTGATAATGTCCCCAAGGGAACGCGAACCTCAGAAACCTTTGATGAGCTGCCCTGATCGGACTATGTAAGTAGGCCTCCGAAAGATCCAAGGACGTTAAGAACTCTCCCTTGCGCACCGCCACTATGACGGATCGCAGAGTCTCCATGCAGAAATGAGGCACACGCAGACAACGATTTACTCCTTTGAGATCTAAAATAGGACGAAGGGACCCGTCCTTCTTTGGCACTACGAAATAAATGGAATACCGACCTACTCCGAGTTCGGACTCTGGGACCGGCACTACCGCCCCCAAGGCAACCAGGCGGTCCAACGCTAAACGTATTGCTAGATCTTTCCGTGGACCCTTGCATGGAGACAGAACAAAGGAATCCTGGAGAGGACAGGCAAACTCCAAAGCGTAGCCCTCCCGCACTATCTCGAGCACTCACTGGTCCGAGGTTATCTGGACCCAGGAGGGAAGAAAGTGTCGAAGACGAGCTCCGATCACCTGACTTTCCTCCGGGGCCCACCTCGCTTCATTGCGGCTTGTGACTAAAGGAAGAGGAGGCAGAAGCGGAGGCCGCCGAGAACCCTCTCCCTGCTCCTCGAAAGCCTCGAAAACCCGGGGACCTAGTAGCCGATCTGCCACGCTGGAAACCCCCCAGATGGGAAGAACGGAACCTGCGAAAGTCCCGAAACTGCCCTCGAGTGGACGACACACTCCTACTCTGTCTGGGCTTATCCTCCGGAAGCCGACCACCTTTTGACTCCCCAAGGTCCTTAACTAACTTATCCAGGTCATCCCCGAACAACAGCTTGCCTTTAAAGGGGAGCTTGCTAAGGCGCGACTTAGAAGACCCGTCGGCCGCCCAATTACGTAGCCAAATAGTCCTGCGTGCCGCCACTAGGGAAGCCATACTGTTTGCTAAAG
Source organism: Ichthyophis bannanicus (assembly GCA_033557465.1). Classification (NCBI taxonomy): domain Eukaryota; kingdom Metazoa; phylum Chordata; class Amphibia; order Gymnophiona; family Ichthyophiidae; genus Ichthyophis; species Ichthyophis bannanicus. The sequence goes on from CM066031.1 coordinate 628,427,698, forward strand.
TTCTGATCAAATCATAGTGAACATCCGCCAAATAAGCTGAACCAGATTCCAATCGGGTCACCTCCAACAACCCCTACTGGTCCAGACGAGAGTCCTGCCGCAAGTGTTGAGCCCATCTCAAACAGGCTCTGGATACCCAGGCTCCACAAATAGACGCCTGCAACGATAAGGCATTAGCCTCAAAGGCCTGCTTCAGCAAGCCGTCCACCTTTTGATCCTGAGTGTCTTTTAAGGCAGCACCGCCCTCAACGAGAATTGTGGTCTTCTTGGTCACCGCCGACACCGCAGCGTCGACCCAGGGCGAGCGAAACCTTTCTTTGTCTTTGTCCGCCAAAGGATAGAGACGATTCATTCTCCTAATACCCTTCAAGCCGGACTCAGGCTGGTCCCATTCAGCTTGAATCATCTGATCCACTACTCTATGTACCGGAAACACTACCTGGGAATCCCGCACCGCTTGAATCAGAGGATCCTCTAAACCTTCCTCATCCACGGGACGCGCCGCAGCCAAATTAAGCGCTTGGAGGGATTCCGTAACTAAGGGAACCAATTCTTCCCTGCGAAACACGCGGATGATCCGGGCCTGGTCCTCTGGCTCGGGAATCTCCCCCTCCTCTAATTCTGCAACCCCATCCTCGGGTTCCATGTCCGACCACTCCGTCTCCTGCCAGTCCACGTCATCCAAGGGACGGAGCCGCTTGGCTGCTTTTGGAGCGTCCCCTCGCGCCCCCTCTCCTTTGAGAGACGGCGGAGCAGGCGGCAGCGAACAAACCTCTGGCAACTTCCCCAAATGTCCTTTCTGGAAAGCCTGATGCATCAGAAGCACAAAGTCCGGGGAGAAGTTCCCCAAAAAGGACTCGACTACCCCCCTGCTGGCGCACCCCCTTGCGCAGAAGGAGGAGAAGGAGAAGAGGGCCCGATAAGTCCCGGAGAAGGCTCTTCCCCAGCCGATACTGGAGGGCCTACGGACTCCAAAGGCACTCTGGCTTCCATTTGAGGTTCCAGGACTGAAGAGCCAAGAGCGCAGCCCTTGCAAACCCCGGCGTCAGACACCGGACCCTTGCGTGATCCGCAGATTACGCACTGCGGCCGCCCCGACATGAAGGAAAACCACCAAGCAAAAATTAAAAGCGCTGAGAGCGAGAAAGAGAGAGAGAGAGAGAGAGGGCCACTGCCTGGAACCGGAAAGCAAGGATCAGAAATTCCCCCAATCCTGCTTGAGCTCTCTGGGGAGTTGGGGCTGGGTTGGTGTAATGGTTTTTTAATGTATTAAGATTAGGCTTTGCCAAAAACGGGCTCACAGCACGCCCCCCAGGCAAATCACCCCCTTTAGGAAGCCTTGCCAGCCCCAGAAATGCCACAGCACGGACCGCTGAAAAGAAGCAGGAGAAAAATGAAACCAAAATGGCCGCCACTCCCGCGGCTGGAAAAAAGGCGCGAGGCAGCAAAATTAAACCAACTAGACAAGAAAAACCAAGGAAAAACAAAAGAAACGAAAAGAAAACTATCCCCGCCAAACCGAGATCAACGGGTCGCACAGGAAGGAAGGAAAAAAGCAAACTCGCCCTGGCGGCAAGAAAACGGACCCCGCTTACCAAAAAAAAACAAGGATCGTGAGCCGTGCTGACAGGGCTGCAGGTCTGGAAGAGTAACACAGAGTCCTTCACCGACAAGAGCCGGTGCCGAGAACTGCTAAATCTCTCCCCCGTGCAGTTCTAGGAGGAGAGATTGCATGCAGAGACTGAGCCCGAAGTGCCTCCACCAAGCAGGAAGCAGAAGGGCAGTGCAAGCTCGGCTCCCCCGTGTTACACGTCTTCTGTTTGTTTTGTTTTGTTTTTTAAAGCGACAGGCCCCCTGAGTAAGTAAAATAAAATAGAAAGCAGAAAGAACAGGAAAACAACCCAAAACCTAAACTAGTGTTGCCTAGAACGATCCTAAAGTGAGCCCAAGGACAGGCTCATACGTCCACCTGCTGCAAGGAGACTGGACACACTGGGGGGGCTGATGGGAGTTCCAGCAGCATGCATCCAGACATGGAAAAGACTCTGATTGGTCCAGTCTCCTTGCTGCGGGAGGAAGTGCACTACCCAGATGTGGAGGACTAAACTGGAGGACCGTTCAGGAAAGGGATTAGAGGTAGGATTTGGTAGAGTTATATTGTGATAGTGTGATAGGGGATGGGGAGATATAAAAGGGGTACTACATTGTCATAGCAACAATTTTTATTCCTGGATGGCAGGAGGGGATTGATTGTTGCTAGGCCCCTTGATTTTTTTTCTTGTGAGCGGGAAGGAGAGGGGGATTGGGGAGCCCTTGGCTCACTTTTTTTTTTTTTTGCTTTTAATGCACTATTAAAAAGGCTGGTGAATGGAGAAGTTATAACTTTATCCAGGTAACTTCAACAGAGTATAATCAATGGTGCTTTTATCCGGATAAGTGCCCCTAAATAATCAGCTAAAGTTATCCAGATGACCTTGTCCTGACAATCTTGCTCCTCACCAGTTTTCTGAAACAGATTTAAATGTTGATACCTCTATTTCAAACTATCTTATTAGTTGACAGCAACTGAAATAAAGCAGTCAAGCAGTTCTGCCTTTAGATGGTTGTATTATTTTGGACAGGTAAGAGAGCTTGCCCCACCACAATAATTAATTGTAAAATAAATATTTTCCCCCTACTTGAGGATGGCTAAGAGAAGGATTTAAAAAAAGGCAAGCAGCACGGTAGTGAGAAAGCCTACACGGTTTGCACTACTGGCCACCTTGTAAGCAATAGCCATCATCAACCTGCTATGTAGTTGCTGCTGTGGACAGCTGCTAGCATGTATCTTCAAGTTAGTGAACAAATTCCCTAGTGATGCAGAACAACAATGCCATGTGGACTGCAAACTTACGTGCTCAGTTGGAATCTAACGAAGTTTTTTATGTTGTTATAAATTCCTTTGCCCTCTTCAATTGCAGACCTGTAATAAAACACACAGAAAAAGTCACACAGGCCTCAATCTCAGTGAAAAACATACTGAAAAATAGATTCTACAAGCACTGCACAGCTACTTCTCATAAAAATATTTTAAGGAACTTAAATACACTACAATCAACATTTCCACTCCAGCTTAAACATAAATCCAGCTGACATGTAAAACCAAAAGCATGTTTTCATTTTACTCAGCAGAATTAGTCCTGCAACATTACTCTCAAATCACTGAGAACCCGATTTCTCTCTTTCTGAGGAAGAGGCCTCCACAGGCTAAGCAACTGTACTAAGGTTCAACTAACAAAAATGCTTTTTTTTTTAAAACATTAAATACTAATGGTGGAGCAAGGGCAGTGAATTAACGGAAGATGGATGCCACAGAGGATTTATTAAACTTTGCTCAATTTTACTTCATACAAAGTTGTTCAAAATTTATAAGCAATAGTCTGCTAAGGTTTTCAATGTGGCAAATGCAGGGACACATTTAGAGGAATTTACTTTTCACTGCAGAGTTGCTAGAGTTGAAACAATCTCTAAGAATTCATATAAAAGTCTAATTCAAGAAAAAAGAGAAGGCAGTGACCTGATATACCAGAACCATCTTTAAGCTGGTGCATACGGGAAAATCGTGCCAGGTCCTTTGCGTCTTGCAGAGATCTCTTGTGGGCGTTCTAGACCTGCCAGACAAAAGAACTAGGAGGCCCATAACGAGGAGCTCCCAAGGCCTGCCAGACAAATTAGAAGCAGAACGGAGTTGCTGGATTCCGTCAAATAAGTGGAAGTGAGGCTGGGTAGGTTTCAAAAGTCCAGTAGTTAAATGAGAAGAGGGAGGAGACTGCCAAGATTCCCAAATAGAGCGTCCACCTTATCCCAGGTCAGCCAACAAGCTGGTACAGTGATGGTTCTGCTGCTCTGCATACAGTGATTTCTAGTTTTAATTTTCTTAGGGAAAGCAATGGGGAAAATCAGGACTGGGGCAGCTTGTTTGGTTGAGCAGGGGGGAAGTGGAAACCCTATTTCTAGGACTCTCTAAGATGAGGACCAGCAGAGCAGCGGGGCTCACAGAGCTCTCCAGGTTATGCCAATCAGATTGAGAGGAACAGTGCTATTAGGATTGTGAAGCTCTGAGGCCCAGGAAGAATAGCCTCCCACAGCCTTCAGGTGATCAACAGCTTGCTAGTAAGTTCATGGCAAGAAGGAGCACAGGTAGAGGAAACGCAAAGGAAAGAGGAATGTGGAAAAGTAGGTGTGGTGAGAGAAAATATGGAAAGAGGCGAGAACGGGGAGGAAGTAGCATCATGTCACTAGATGGCTGCCTGAAAACAGTTCTGCTAGCAGAATCAGAAAAAAGTCTTCTATCAAGCCCCAACATACTGGAAAACAGAAATTATTAATGCCAACCCCATACTGCCTCCACCACCTTCAGTTACAGATGTCAACAAGGCACAAAACAGATCTGAAGGGCTTTGCATACCAAGGCAGCAAAGCAGACATGCAAGAAGGAAGCATGATGACAGAGTGATACACGTGAGAGTGTGGTAGGGGAAGTGGTAGCCAAGGAGGCTGCGGGCAACATAAATAAGAAACACAAATGTGATCGCAAGAACTGAGAGAATGGTTTATGAATTTCAAGGAGACAGTAGAAGTGAAAAATGAAATCAAACAATTAGTAAACAAATTGAAAGCAGAAGTAGCCAAATTGGGCCTACAGATGAACGATTGAGGAGAGTTAAGGAGATGATGGCATTAAAAACTGAAGATACAGAAAATTGGATGAGGTGCAATAACCTCTGGATAAGAGGCATGACTGAGGAGCCCAAGTACGGCAATATAAAGAAAGTGACTGCTGAGATAGGCAAGACCTTATTGCAGCATGAGAGCATGGAGAATGTGGACATTGATGTAAAAAGACCAAGTGCATCGGTCACTATGTCCTTTAGTGAACCACAGACCTAGGGATATTCTCTGTTCACATGATTAGCCATTAGGTTTCAGTGTATGGGGACTTGTCCCCAGCAACTGGACAGCAGAGAAGGAAGTTCTGCCTGATTGCCCAGTGACTACAATAAGGAAAAATCCGATAAAGGTGGATGTATCCAGTTGGCTTGGTGTTCACAATTAATGGTGTTACCAGGAAAGCAAATTCCCCGTTGGAAGCGGTGCAAGACCTGCGAGAAGCTGGTATAGATGGAGTGGAATTACTGAGAGAGGAGCAGGAGGAGGCACTCCCCAAATGGGTAAAATTGGACTTGGAGCTATTGTCTTCGATGTTTTGACCTTTTCTTTCTTTCTCTATCTATATATCTTCTACGGGATGAGTGAAGAATTGTGTGGAGGTAGAAATGGTGAGAGTGAGTGAAGGGTGAGGGCTGGTGAGGATGTTGGAGAGAGGTTGGAGTGGGTGAATGGCTTGTCAGCCTGCAAACTTGGGGTAGTCTGACTCCTCCCTCTCCTTCTCCACACACATCCAACTGATAGCTAAAACCTGTTTCTCTCTCTATAACCTCAGCAAAATTCGCCCACTCCTTTCTGAACATACTACTAAGACACTTATCCACTCTTCAGTCACCTCCAATCTAGACTATTGCAACCTACTCCTTGCTGGTCTCTCTCGGAATCATCTCTCTCCCCTTCAAAATTCAGCTGCGCAGTTAATCTTCTGCCAGCCCCGCTATGCTCATATAACCTCCTCTTCTCTAGCCACTTCATTGGCTCCCTTTCAGTTTCCATATCCAGCTCAAACTTCTTCTTCTGACCTATAAATGCATTCATTCTGCTGCTCCTCACTACCTTTCCTCCCTCATCTCTCCCTACACTCCCTCCTTGTGAACTCTGCTCTTTTAGTGGATTGCTTCTCTCTATGCCCTTTTCTTCCACTGCCAACTCCAGACTTTGATCCTTTCACTTTGCTGCTCCTTATGCCTAGAAGAAATTACCTGAGTCTGTACATCAGGCTTCATCTCTGTCCCTTTTCAAATCCATGCTAAAATGCTTATCTTTTTAAGGTTGCTTTTGAATCCTGATCCACTGAATCTCCTATGTGTCTCCTTACCCTTCCCTAGTTGTATCCTTGTTCTCAGCTGTTGTAATGTCTGTCTTGACTAGATTATAAGCTCTAATGAGGAGGGACCATCTTTTTACATGTGTCTGTACAGCACTGTGTACGTCTTGTAGCACTCATATAAATGATCAATAATAGTAGTAGTAATAGTGAGGAATGATAGTGTGTGAGATAAAAGATAGCATAAAGAGTAAAGGGGTGAGTGATGTGTTATGAGTGAATGAAGGGGAGAGGGAGAAGATGGTCGGAGGGGGGGAGGGCGAAAATAAAGGAATGGAGATGGGGAGGGAGGCAGTGCGAGGATTTGGAGACGAGTATGAAATGGGGTAGGGGACCCAACTTAAATTTTAAAAAGTTTAAAATAAAGAGTAGTGATCTGGGGTGGGGGAGGTCACTACTCCATGCAGGGGAGCAGATTGGAATCAGTGATGATACCATGGTGGTGGGGAAGGGAAGGTAAAAGGGAAAGAGTCCCTGGGCAAAAGGGTTATGTATCAGTTTATTGTGCAGGGTGTAAAAGGAAGATAAAGGGGATAATGGGCTAATGTGAGAGAAGGTCAACGGTGCCAGTTTGTGTCCTGCAATGTTAAACGACTGAATTCATGGAGAAAGCACAGCGGATTATGGAGGGAAGTTGGAAGGTTAAAAGCTGATGTCTTGTACATTCAAGGAACGCATATGAAAATGGATCAAGCACTTATTGAAATGTAAAAAAATTCCAAATGCATTTCTTGCCTCAAATGGGAAGGAGTATAAGAAAAGCAGGGTGAGAATACTATTGTTGATGATCATGTATTAGAGGTCAAAAAGCTGGTGCAGCATCAAAATGGTAGATTTTTATTATTGAGGGGAGATATAGCACAGTTACTTACCTGTAACAGGTGATCTCTGGGAACAGCAGGAATAAGTCTTCACATATGGGTATCGTCGGTACCGACGGAGCCTGCGCGGGAACGCTCCCCAGCGTCCAAAAAGAAAGCTTTTGGGAGCATCCCACAGCGCCTGCGCGCTGCCTTCCCGCCTTTCCTAACCGCCTCTCTCCAGTTCGAGTTTTAAAGCTGAAACAAAGAGAGAGTGAGGAAAGGAAAGAAAGATAGAGAGATACAACTCCTAGGGGAGGTGGGTGGGTTGTGAAGACTTATTCCTGCTCTTCCCAGAGATCACCTGTTACAGGTAAGTAACTGTGCTATCTCCACGAACAAGCAGGAATGAGTCTTCACATATGGGGACTCCCCAGCTAGAGATGCCAAGGAGATCACCCAGGTTGTGAGTCCCTGGGAAGGGCTCTACCTCCACCCATGAATCTCTGGCATCCAGGCAGGGATGGAGGGTAGGAGTTAGTTAGGTATGGAACAGGTGTTTGAGAACAGCCTGACCAAACAAGGCATCCCGGCGGGAGTCCTTGTCCAAGCAGTAATGGGCTATGAAGGTATGAACCGAGGCCCAGGTGGCCGCTCGACAGATCTGGTCGATGGACACAGAATTTAGATGAGCCATAGAGGCTGCCATGGCCCTCACATTGTGAGCTGTGACATGGCCCTCCAGAGAAAGGTTCTTACTCTGGTAGGCGAAAGAAATACACTGAGCAATCCAACTGGACAGAGTTCTCTTAGAGACTGGAAGTCCTAAATGCGAAAGATCAAAAGCAAAAAAGAGTTGAGAGGACTTTCTATGTTGCTGTGTCCTTTGTAAATAAAAAGCAAGAGCTCTTTTACAATCCAGGGTATGAAGATTCCTCTCTGCACTTGAAGCATGAGGTCCTGGAAAAAAAGACAGGTAAATAAACCTCCTGGTTCAGATGAAAAGGTGAGACCACTTTAGGCATAAAGTGTGGATTAGTCCTAAGGACTACCTTGTCATGATGGAACCTTGTATAAGGAGGATTAGCCACCAAGGCTTGCAGCTCACTGATGCGGCGAGCTGAGGTGACTGCAATGAGAAAAATAACCTTCCAGGAAAGAAATTTCAAGGAGGTAGTGGCTAAGGGTTCAAAAGGTGGCTGCATAAGCTGGCCAAGAACCAGATTCAAGTCCCATGCCACTCTGGAGGTGGTCTGATGGGAGGTTTAGTCATAAGAAGGCCTCTCATGAATCTTGCTATAAGAGGATGAGAGGAAATAGGTTGTCTATTGAGAGGTTTAAGGGATGCTGCAATTGCACTCAAATGGACTCTTACTGAATTCGTTTTAAGGCCTGCATGGGATAAATGCAGCAAATACTCTAGTAAAGAATTCAGAGGTATTGCAAGAGGGTTAAGTCCCTTCTCTGCACAACAAATGGTAAACCTTTTCCATTTAAAAGCATAGGAACGTCTAGTGGAAGGCTTTCTGGAAGCATGAAGGATATCCTTCACTTGCTGAGAAAGATGCAAATCTTGAAGGTCTAGGCCTTCAGCAACCAGGCTCTGAGGTGAAGAGACTGGGGATTTGGGTGCCACAACGTTCCCTCCTCCTGGGACAGGAGGTCTGGAGCAGATCCCAAGTCCAGGGAGGGAGCTTGGGAGAGATGCAGAAGTAGAGGGTACCACACTTGGCGTGGCCAATGTGGTGCTATGAGGATCATAGACCCCTTGTCTCTCTGAAGATTGAAGAGTGTCTTGGGAATTAGGGGAATGGGTGGAAAGGCATAGAGGAAGTCTTGCCCCCAATGAAGGAGGAAGGCATCTCTGGCCTGAACTCCCTGACACGGAATCCTGGAACAGAACCGGGGAAGTTTGGCATTCCACGGACTTGCAAAGAGGTCTATGTCCAGGGTTCCCCAAATTCGGAAGATCCTGGCTATCTGGTCCCCATGGAGGGACCATTCGTGTGGAAGCAGAACTCGACTGAGTCTGTCTGCCCAAGAGTTTTGAACTCCTGGAAGATACACTGCCATGAGATGAATTTGATGCTCTCTGGCGAAGGCCCACAATCTCAGAGCTTCGTTGCAAAGCGACAGAGAGCCAGTCCCGCCCTGCTTGTTCACATAGAACATGGCTACTTGGTTGTCCGTGTGGATGAGGACTGTCTTGTAGCTGAGCAGGGTGTGGAAGACTCTGAGAGCTAGAAAAATTGCTCTGAGCTCTAAGAGGTTGATATGTAGAGATGTCTCCTCTAGAGACCAGATGCCTTGAGTGGAGAGATCTTGAAGATGAGCTCCCCAACCTCTTGGAGAGGCATCTGTTGTAAGGGTTGTTTGGGGTAACACCTGTTGAAAGGGGGACCCCAACAACAGATTTTGAGTGGACTTCCACCAGTGGAGGGACCAAAAGAGACGACTGGAGGTTGCTATTTTGTCTGACAGGCAACCTGATGCCTGGGTCCATTGGGTGGATAGAGTCCACTGAGCTGCCCTCATGTGAAGGCGAGCGTAAGGAACCACATGCACAGTGGATGCCATGTGGCCTAACAGTTGTAACATCTCTCAAGCAGTTAAATGGGATTTTAACTGAATTTGTGAGGCTAACTACACCAAGCGTAGGCAACGGGCCTGGGGAAGATAGGCCCTTGCAGTTGTGGTATCCAGCAAGGCCCCTATGAACTCTAGAGACTGAGTAGGGGGGTGAGTTGGGATTTTGGAAAGTTTATTACAAGTCCCAGATACTGAAGGATACGGCTTGTGCAGGTTAGAGAAGTCTGGGCCTCTGACTGGGATGGAGCTCGGATGAGCCAGTCGTCCAGATATGGGAATATGAATATCCCTAGAGTGCGTAGAAATGCAGCTACTACTGCCATGCATTTTGTGAACACCCTTGGTGCAGAGGCCAGACTGAAGGGAAGCACTCTGTATTGATAGTGCTTCCCTTGATAAAGGAACCGAAGGAACCTTCTGTGTGTTGGATGGATGAGGACATGGGTGTACGCATCCTTGAGGTCTAGAGAGCAAAGCCAATCCTGACTCTGAAGGTATGGAAGGAGAATACCGAGAGAAATCATCTTGAATTTCTCCTTGCATAGAAACTTGTTCAATTCTCTGAGATCTAATATGGGTCTGTAGCCCCCTGTTTTCTTTGGGATAAGAAAATAGGGGGAGTAGAACCCTGAACCCTGTTGAAGAAGGGGTACTTCTTCTATTGCCCCTTGGGCAAGAAGGGTAGCAATCTCCTGACCCAGAAGGTCGAGGAGAGATGTCTGAGAATTGAACTGTCTCACCATGGTGTGAGGAGGAAGGTTTAAGAAATGAAGCTTGTACCCCTCCCTTATGATGGAGAGGGTCCATTGCTCTGCTGTGATTTGTTCCCATCTGGGAGCAAAGTAAGCCAACCTTCCTGGAATGGTGAGAGGCTCTGGATGTTCTAGAGCCAGAAAGGCTAAGCTCTCTAGTTGTAAGTCAAAGGCCCTGAGGAGGCTGAGGCTGTTGGGCCGTAGCAGTCCTAGCAGCCTTAGGCTTGGCCTGTTTCGGTTGTTGCTGTCTCTTTGTAGCAAAACGACCTGCAAAAGATGACTGCTGACCATAAGCAGAATAATATTTCCCTTTTTTGGGAAAAAATCCCTTTCTGAACAACCTTTTCTTAAAGGGAGCAGAAGTAGACTTTGAAAATCTATCTAAAGCAGAATTTTCAGCATCCATTTGGGTGGCCTTTGCTTGCCAATCTTTGCCAAAAAGGTTTTCACCTGTACAAGGAAGATTTCCTAGTCCATCTTGAACCCAAGGTTCCAAATCAGAAGCTTGTAACCAAGCAACTCTGCGTGCACCTATGGCAATGGCCGAGGCTCTGCTGGCACCTTCAAAAGAGTCAAAGGCTGCACGGTTGGAGAACTTGGAAATATCCTGGGCATGTTTGAACCAGGTGAGGAATTCTTCCCTTTTATCTTCTGAAATAAAAGGAGATAAAGTTTGCAGGTGATCTGTATCTTCTTTTAGAAACATCCCCATACAGAGACTATAGGAGTTGATTCTGGCAACAAGCATACTAGCCTGGAAAATTCTCCTGCCAAAGGCATCTAAGGTTCTGCATTCTCTTCCCGGAGGAGCAGAAGAGTGCCTTTTTGTACTCTTTATCTTCTTCATAGCAGACTCTACCACAATGGAGTAGTGAGGAAGCTGAGTCTTATGGAAGCCAGGACAAGGAGGAACACGATACATGGTGTCCAACCTGCGAGAATGAGGGGAAGTGGTGAGAGGAGTCTCCCATATGCCCAACATGTGATCATAAAGAATCTCATGTATTGGTAAAGTGGCTGCCTCTTTAGGAGCCTTAGGATATTGTAAAATATCTAATTTTTTGGCTCTAGGCTCTGTCTCAGGGGCCACTGAGATGGAAAGGCCCTTGGCCACTTCCCTACTGAAGTCTTGAAAAGACAAGTCTTCTGGAGGAGACATTCTCGTTTTTGGAGAGGAGGGCTCCTGAGGATGAATCACTGATGCTTCGACAGAGACCTCTGATTCATCAGAGTCTTCAGAGGAATCGAAGTATCGTCTGTCTGGATGCTCCTGCAGAGCCCGATACGCGTACCGGGTGGTATCGACATCGGGAGTGATCGGTACCGGTTCGGTACCGATGGGCATCACAGAACAGTGTACCGCTGAAGTCGACACCGAAGCGGATGTCGATGCAATCAGTACCGGCACCGGAACCGATGTCGGTACCGGTGCTGGAGTCGGTACCAGCAACGGAGTTTGTTGCGGTACCAAAGGCATCGCAGCTTGTATGAATGCCGTGATGGCACGCTGCATGGTCAGGATATTCTGATCCATTGACGCAACCAATGTCTGGATGTCGGTACCAGTGGGAACCACCGGTACCCCAGAACATGGCAACAGGTGATCGGTCGAGGCCGAGCCATCGATGTCAACCTGTGACCCCATAGATAAAGCTTTGGAAGCCGGAGCCTCGCGCCGGGGTAATTTTGCCAGTGCGGATTCCTCGAGGGCAAGCCCGGAGGCATCTCGATACTTAGAGGGAGATCTACCCTTCAAGGACCGGCTGGATTTAAGTTTGGTTACCTGAGATCCATGTGAGGAAGAAGAAGCACTGGAAGACGTTGATGCAACCAAAGCTGCATCGGAGGGAAACAGGGTACTGAGCTTAGCTGCTCGATTCTGTAGACCTCTCTTAGACATCATGGAGCAGGACTCACAATCCGCAATGGAGTGGTCAGGACCTAAACATTTTAGACACCATTCATGGGTGTCAGTGACAGAAATAGTGCTGCTGCACTTCGTGCATTTTTTAAACCCAGAGGCGGTCTTTTCCATGAGGAAAAATGTCCTAGGCCTAAGGCCAAGAAGAAAACGCACTGAAGTGAGAAGAAACAGTAGTTTGTTTGTTTGGTTTTTTTTTAGAATAAAGAAAGAAAAGACTGGCGGTACCGGTCCAGCGTCGAGAAAGCAGACGCGCGACCAAAGAAAAATAAAATAAAATAAAGAAATTCTTCAGCGGTGACAGGAACATGACCCTGCTGGCTCCGCGGAAAAGAAGAACTGGAGAGAGGCGGTTAGGAAAGGCGGGAAGGCAGCGCGCAGGCACTGTGGGATGCTCCCAAAAGCTTTCCTTTTGGACGCTGGGGAGCGTTCCCGCGTAGGCTCCGTCGGTACCGACGATACCCATATGTGAAGACTCATCCCTGCTTGTTCCTGGAGATAATAGAGGTCTATAAAATAATGAATGGAGTGTAACAGGTAAATGTAGAACGGTTATTTACTCCTTCAAAAAGTAGAAAGACTAGGGGACATGCAACAAAGCTACAATGTAACACAATTTAAGACTAATCAATTTAAGACCACTCCTCGCTCCAGAACACTTCCGTACAGTCTGTCAAGCACTGATAACCCCAATACTGGACTTCTGCAATCCGATATACCTCGGACTACCAAAACAAGCTCTCAAACCACTACAGCTGGCACAAAACACTGCAGCTCGAATCATATCCGGAGCCGCAAGGCAGGAGCACATCACACCTACACTAAAGGACTTACACTGGCTCCCAATCATTGCTCGCATCAGATACAAGACTATCATAAACCTATTTAAGATAAAAGAACACACATCAGCCAACAGCCTCCACCTGCTCATACAACCGGAAACCAGCGCACGTCCCAGAAGAAGTCAAACACGCAACCGAGTCAGCACCCCAAATGAGTACAAGCACACACGCAAGGACACAACAGACAGAGCTCTCCCATGGCTGCTCCAACAATATGGAACAATCTACCGGACGATCTAAGGGCAACTCCAGACCTCAAAGACTTCAGAAACAACTGAAAACCATGCTGTTCATAGAGCACTATGGTCACATCACATAACCTAAGAGAATGGATAACAGCACTCCAATCCTCCCAAACAACTGAAATATATAAAATATGATTCTAGCACCACTGTAAATAGCCCACCCTGTATATAGCTCAAACAAATCAAGCACCCAAACACATCCCTCACACAACTAAGTTTTATCCTCACTGCATGTACAACACACACACTTTACCTGATTGCTTGCTGTGATACCACCTTGATTATTAAGATAAGGCGGTTTAGAAATACTGTTAAATAAAATAAATAAAATAATCAGAGAAAAGATTTTTTTTACTCAATGCGTAATCAAACTCTGGAATTCATTACTGAAGAATGTAGTAAAAGCTGTTAGTATAGCTGGGTTTAAAAAAGAAGTTTGGACATGTTCCTGGAGGAAAAGTCCATGAGCCTTTATTAAAGAGGACTAGGGAAATCCATTGCTTACTCCTGGGATAAGCAGCATGGAATCTGTATACGTTTTTGGGAACCTGCCAGGTATTTGTGACCTGGATTGGCTGTTGTTGGAAACAGAATACTGGGTTTGATGGGTCCTTGGTCTGACCCAGTATGGGATAACTTAAAAACATAAGAAATGCCATACTGGGTCAGACCAAGGTCCATCAAGCCCAGTATCCTCTTTCCAACAATGGCCAATCCAGGTCACAAATACCTGGCAGGTTCCCAAAAAGGTACATAGGTTCCACAATGCTTGTCCTGGGGTAAGCAGTGGATTTCTGGTAACCAAATAGACCCAGGGTTCGATTTCCACTAGCACTCCTTGTGACCTTGGGTAAGACACTAAACCCTCAATTACCTTGGAAGAAAGGCCTGGCAATCTACTTTCTGTCATGCTGCCAAGAAAGCCCAGGAGCTGCTGGGTTGCCAGGAGTTGGCACAGACTTGAAGGCACACTTTGGTTTATGGACCCTTCCTCCAGGAATGTGTCCAAACCTTTTTAAACTCAGTTACATTAACAGCTTTTACTACATCCTCTGGTAACGAATTCTGGAGTTTAATTGGATTGAGCAAAAAAATATTTTCTCTTATTACTCTTAAAAGGGTTACATTGTAGCTTCACTGTGTGTCCCTTAGTCTTTCTGCTTTTTATGTTTTTATGTTAACCATTGACAGAGAGGGCAGAGCAAGAGTTGATATTAAGGGAATAAGTACTGGAGGACGAATGCAGAAAATTGGGCATTGTATTTTCTCAGAAATTCAAGGCAAGTTACAATCTAATGCAGTTGGTATTTTTCTGTCCCCATAATGTTTACAATCTAAAGCAAGTGGAGGGTTAAGTGACTTGCCCAAGATCACAAAGAGCAGTAGTGTGATTCAAACCTGGCTTTCCTGGTTCTCAACCTGCTGTTTTAACCATTAGGCTACTCCTTCACTCCTACTTCCCTGGTCTTCAGCTTGCAGCTTATTTGCAGATGACACAACCATTAACTTTGCTACCAATACTTTTAAAAGAAATTAAAGCGTACAGTAGGTTTTCAGGGTATAAAACAAATATTAAAGAGACTGAGATATTGAAAGTTTTTCTAGAAAGCTCATTGGGGAATAGATAGAGGAAAGAAATTCCTTTTTAAATGGGCAAGGAAAACTATCAGATATCGAGGACTACAAATTAGTAGTAAACAGGAGGATTTATACAAATTTAACTATGATCCATTGTTGAAGGCTATAAAGTTAGACTTTGAGAAGTGGGATGAAACGTTTTTATCTTGAGTGGAAAGAACTGCAGCAATGAAGATGAATATTCTAACATGTCCCTGGCCAGTGGCAGTTCTGGAAAAGATACTGAAGACATGTCAAAAACACATTTTTGACTTTATCAGGAAGAGTAGATCACCAAGAGTGGTGTATTCAGAGCTTTTCCAAGCAGCCCAAATAAGAGTGATAATAGAATTGGCAAAGACGGATAAAAGGAAAGCAATGGGTCCACATCAAACAAGCATGGTGGGCTCCATTAGGAAAAGGGTTATGGTTGAAAGATATTAAGGAAAGGGGGGGGGGGAGTCTGGAAGGCTCCACTTGCTGAGTTTACTTTAAAGTTTTGCAAATTAAGGAAGTATATTGGCATACTCCTATCAAGTTTAATGTAGAATTTCCACCAGGAATGAGGTATGGGGTGCTTAGGGAATGGCAAGGGAAGGGACTGGAGTGCTATAGACCAAATGGTGGCGCGGCCGGGGAGGGGGGAAGAGGTAACAGTTTAAGATTTAAGGAGATATCAGTTAAACCAGGAACATGTTTTTCATTATTGTCAGATGAGGAATGTTCCTGTTCAAAGCAATCTCCTAGTCATACAGCAAGAGCCCGGCCCACTCATGTATCAGTGGCTGCGAAGAGCACTCTGTATACACCTGCACCTATGAAATATGTAACTGTCTAAAGAGTCTTTTACAGCCAAGATTTGGGCCTACTTTCTGTAGCAACTGTTTTGATTATTTTCCCAAAAATGTATCAACAAAACAAGTAAAACTTACATTATTGTCTGAAAATCATCTTCCACTAAAATCATATCAGCCGCTTCCTTGCATACGTCTGTTCCCGCCTGTCCCATTGCTACTCCAATGTCTGCAGCCTTCAGAGCTACAGCATCGTTAACACCATCTCCTGTCATAGCTACCACAGCACCAATATTCTGCAGAGACTGAATTTAAAAAAATAAAAATAACAGAAAACTACATTTTTAAAAACCTGGTATTAATATTTAAAAGGGCATGATTCAAAATGTGAAGGAAAATTGCAAATACTATGAAATATAAGATGAAATTAGACTTACCTGCTAATTGTAGTTCCTGGAGTGGACACAGTCTAGTCCCGAAACCTCCGGGTTCCCCATCTCACACAGCAGCTTGGAGACTGAGAAACTCCTCTTTTGTGACCTCACTGGTATATCCATCCCGGATCCGCCTCCTGTCACCAGTTACCTATTGACAAAGCAGACTCACCGGAGCAACAAGTAAGAATAAGTAAAATACATTAGAAGAAACTAGTACTAAACTGGAAGCATCCCCCAAAAGGGAACGCAACATGCAACTTTGAAGCTGAGCAGACCCCATTACGTCCGGAGGAAATCAAAAAAACAGATGGAGAGAGAAATAGCAAGTAAGGTGAGCCCCCCAACCTCTGCACCTGGAGCTCGACTCTCTCCAAGAACCCCCGGACTTACCTGTACATCACCCCAAACGCTTCAGGCCCTTCAGATAATGCACACACTCGGGCGGGATACGGGACTAGACTGTGTCCACTCCAGGAACTACAATTAGCAGGTAAGTCTAATTTCATCTTCCTGATCGTGTCCACAGTCTAGTCCCGAAACCTCTGGGTAAGTACCAGAGCAGTGAACACATCAAACACGGTAGGGACCCTGAAGCCCCGCCTGAAGCACCGCCGTTCCAAAACAGGCGTCCTTGGCCCGTAAAACATCCAAATGGTAATGTCGCACAAAGGGATTCAAGGACGACCAGGTCGCCGCCTTACAAATCTCGTCTGGAGACACCAACCGCTGCTCCGCCCATGAAGCAGCCTGTGCCCTGGTGGAATGAGCCCGTAGCCCTTCCGGCACCAATTTGCCTTTCAAAATATAGGCGGCAGCAATCGTTTCTTTGATCCACCTAGCAATGGACGCCTTAGATGCAGCCTCCCCTTTCTTGGGACCTGCAAAAAGCACAAAGAGCCGATCCGACCTCCGAAAAGGCGCCGTCCGCTTGAGGTATTTCCGCAAAGCTCTACCAACGTCCAAAAGGTGCAGGCTCCTGGCCGAGTCACCACGGGACTCGCGAGGAAACACCAGTAAAGACACGTCCTGACTCACATGAAACATCGAAACCACCTTGGGCAGAAAAGCCGGCACCGTACGCAATACCACCTTAGAAGCAAAGAAGGAGAGATAGGGCTTCTTACAGGAAAACGCTTGCAACTCCGAGACTCTACGAGCCGAGCAGATCGCCACAAGAAAAACCACCTTCAGCGTGAGATCCTTGAGCGTAGCCCGGGAGAGGGGCTCGAAAGGCGCGCGCTCAAGTGCGTCCAAAACGAACGGGAGATGCCACTTAGGAACTATCTGTCTGCACGGAGGGCGCAGAAGAGACACCGCCCTCAAAAAACGCTTGATATCGCGCTGAGCCCTGATGGATTGACCGCCTATTCTACCCCTATAGCATGCCACCGCCGCCACCTGCACCCGCAGCGAGGCGGGCGCCAACCCTTTGTCAAAACCATCCTGCAGAAAGTCCAATATCTGAGGAATGGAGGCCCTCAAAGCCGAGAACCGCCGATCTGTGCACCACACCTCAAAAATCCTCCAGACGCGAATATAAGCCAGGGAGGTGGACCTCTTCCTGGCCCCCAACAGTGTAGAAACGACCGCAGCCGAGTAACCACGAGACGTCAGCCGCGCCCGCTCAAGAGCCAGGCCGTAAGCGAGAATCGACCCACATGGGGCATGAGAAGGGGTCCCTGAGACAACAGATCTGCTCGCACCGGAAGCCGCCAGGGCTTCGCCACCAACAGCCTCACGAGATCGCCGTACCAGGGGCGACGCGGCCAATTGGGAGCAATCAGGATTACCTGCCCCCGAAACCGTTCTATCCGCTGAAGCACCCTGCCGATCAGAACCCACGGAGGGAACACATATAGGAGGTGGTCCGCCGGCCACTCCTGAACAAGCGCATCTAAACCCTCCGACATTCTTTCCCTTCTTCTGCTGAAAAAACGACTGGCCTTTGCCGAGCTGTACGTTGCCATGAGGTCCATGACCGGCGTGCCCCATCTGCGGACGACCATCTGGAACACCTCGGGATGCAGAACCCATTCCCCCGGATCCACCCTCACCCGACTGAGGAAATCGGCCTGCACGTTGTCGACTCCTGCCACGTGCGCCGCTGACAGATCCAGGAGATTCGCTTCTGCCCAACTGCACAACACACCTGCCTCCGCCTCTAGAGCGACGCTGGTGGTGCCTCCTTGCTTGTTGACGTAGGCCACCGCTGTCGCGTTGTCGGAAAAGATGCGGACCGCCTTCCCGTGGAGAACCGGGCGGAAGCCCTGTAAGGCCAGAGTCACTGCCCGCAACTCCAACAGGTTGATCGGCCACAACTGTTCCTGAGGAGACCATCGCCCCTGAATGAACTGGCCCTGACAGTGCGCCCCCCAACCCAGCAGGGAGGCGTCTGTCATCAGGGGTACCCAGCTGGGAGACTCCAGCGACTTTCCCCGCTCCAGCGAGCTGGGGACCAGCCACCACTCTAGAGACCTCCGGACTACCTCCAAGCAGGGCAGTCTGTGGTTCAGCGAGTCTTCCTGGTGCGACCATCGACGAAGGAGCGCTCCCTGCAATGCCCGCATGTGCGCCCGTGCCCAGGGAACCGTTTCTATGGTGGCTGCCATTGTGCCCAGCAACTGAAGGTAAAGCCACGCCGAGGGCGCTTTGAACTGGAGAAAGCCTCGGACAAGGTGTCGCAGTCTCTGCGCCCGGAGGTCCGTCAGGAAGATTCGCCCTACACACGTCTCGAAACGGGCCCCTAGGTATTCCAGATTTTGAGATGGGACCAAACGGCTCTTGGATGCATTGACTATCCACCCGAGACTTTCCAGAAACGCCACTACACGAGTCGTAGCGGAAACGCTTTCTGCCCGAGACTTCGCCCTGATCAACCAATCGTCCAAATAAGGATGCACCAGGATGCCCTCCTTCCGAAGGGCAGCCGCCACCAGCACCATGACCTTTGTGAAGACCCTCGGGGCCATCGCCAGCCCGAAGGGCAACGCCCTAAACTGAAAATGTCCGAAGGGAACTGCGAAGCAGAGAAACCGGTGATGATCCGGACGAATGGGAATGTGCAGGTAAGCTTCCGAGAGATCTAGGGAGGTAAGGAACTCCCCTTTCTGGACCGCCACCACCACAGAGCGCAGAGTTTCCATGTGAAAATGAGACACCCGAAGGCAACGATTTACGCCCTTGAGATCGAGGATCGGGCGGACCCCGCCGTCTTTTTTGGGAACGACGAAGTAGATGGAGTACAGACCGCTGCCGCATTGGTCCGGAGGAACCGGTGCCACCGCCCTGAGGTCCAGCAGCCTTTGTACGGTCTCCCGGAGGGCCCTGCGCTTGCCGACCAACCTGCCTGGGGACTGCACAAAGGAGTCCCAGACGGGACGGAGAAATTCCAATGCATAGCCCTCCCGGATGACTTCCAGCACCCACTGATCGGAGGTGATCTGGGCCCAGGCAGAATAAAACATCTGCAAGCGCCCCCCCCCCCACGGGAATAGGGGCGCCTGGGCCCCCCTCATCTCATTGTGGCTTTTTGGGGGTGAAAGCGGACGCGGAAGAGGCTCCAAAACCTCTACCCGCCCCACAAAACCCACGGAAACTGGGAGACTTGCTGGGAAAACGTCCCCGTTGGAAGGAAGCAAATCTTGGAGACCGAAACCTGCGAAAATCCCGCTGTTGCCCCTTGCCTGTCGGAATCGTACGCCCTGCCTTCGGCCTGTCCTCCGGCAACCTACCGCCTTTGGATTCGCCCAGATCCTTAACGAGCTTCTCCAGATCTTCCCCAAAGAGCAGACGCCCTTTAAAGGGAAGCTTGCTCAACCTAGCTTTGGAGGAAGAATCCGCTGCCCAGTTGTGCAGCCACAAGTAGCGTCGTGCTGCAACCACAGACGCCATGCTGTTGGACAACCCCCGCATCAGATCATAATGAATATCAGCGAGGTAGGCCGCCCCAGACTCCAACCTGGCAGCCTCGTCCGCCCCTTCACTATCCTGCCCCGTGCGCACCCTCTGCGACCAACGGAGACAGGCTCTGGCCACCCAGGCTCCGCAAATAGCGGCCTGGAGCGAAAGGGCATTAACATCGAACACTTGTCTTAACAACATATCCAGTTTCTTGTCTTGGGAGTCCTTAAGCGCTGCACTACCCTCCACCGGTATGGTAGTTCTTTTAGTGACTGCCGATACGGCGGCGTCTACTTTGGGAGGGCGGAACACCTCCTTGTCCGAGTCCGACAAAGGATATAGGCGACTCATAACGCGCGCCACTCGCAGCGGGGCCTCCGGGGTATTCCATTCTTCCTGTATCATTTCGTGGAAGACTCTGTGGACTGGAAACACTCTTTGACTCTTATGGAAAACCTGTAACAGGGGGTCTTCCAGCGTATCCCCCTCTGCAGACCCTGGAGTAGGCATATTGAGAACCTTCAACGTCTCCGCGATGAGAGCCGGCAACTCTTCCCTTCGGAAGACTCTCACCACTCTAGCTTGGTCCTCCTCCTCAAGAAGCTCGCCTTCCTCCAGCTCCTCCTCGCAATCCACGCTGAGGACTTCCTCATCTGAAAAGGGACCCTCTGAGGCCAAGGATTGCTCCCCTAAGTCCCCCTCCAGACGAGGCCTTTTGGAGGCACGAGAGGGAACTTCCAGCAGCGATTGGGAAGCGGGCCTCTTCAACACGCTCCCACCAGAAAACCCCTTGGGTTGCTGAGCGCCCCCCAGCACAGATTGCTGCAACAAAGAAATAAACTCCTGGGAAAAAATGGAGGATAACTGAGACGACCAAGAGCACGGAGGGGGAGGAGCAGCCGGCGCGGTAGAGGGGCCCTGCCACCGGCTCCTCCTGCGCTGTGCTCGAGGAAGATAAAGTCGAGGCCTCCAAAGCAGGGCCAGAAGCCTCATCGCTAGTCTGCTCCAAAACAGCAGATTCCCTGGAGCAGGCTTTACAGACCCCAGAGTCTGAGGCCTTCTTAGCCCCACAGACCATACACAGGGGCCTGGCAGGCATCGCAATGGAGACCAAGGCAAGAAAAACCTGCCCAAGAAAAACACGAAGGACACCCCCGCAGGACCGGAAATAGCGCGGTCCAGACACGCGGATTAGCCCGGGTCTCCCTCACGCAGTGGAGCCGCTAAAACTGCGTCCCTTCACTGCCCCAAAAATATCTAGGCCTCCCCTGCAGGCTACAACCTCTGCAGTAGGAAGCAAGAGGTCCCCCGAGGCGCGCAGCTCCCAATACGGAGCGTCTCTGCACCCGATCGCACGCTTGTGGGCCTCAAGGCGCGTGCGCGCCAAAACTACACTGCAGGGAAGAAACCGCCGCTTGCGGCCTTACCTCATGCTTTCGGCGGGAAAAAACAGGCACCCGATCTCGGGACAGGCAACGCAGGCAAAGGCGCTACCCGCAGCCCCGCACCACCGGAAAGGTCTGCGCACCCTGCACAGAGAGTTCAGACTTCCAGTGCTCGAGGATCGTAGCGAGTCGACCGGACCGCGCTTGCAGGCAAGGCTTCTGCTTGGCGCCGGTGCGACTCGGGAGGCAGCGTCTGTCTGGCCCTCACACTAGCTGGCTGCACAAGCCCCACGAAATTCCCCGAGAATGCCAGCAGCCAAGGCTCAAGGTAGGCAAAAGTAAGAAACATAAAAGGAAATATAAAGAAATATAAAAAATTAAAGAAACAAAGAAAGAAATCCGGACCAGAGAAAGGGACTGAGGAGCCTTAAAGGTACAGGACTGCAATAAAATAAAAGAATGTTTTAAAGCCTAGCTAACCGCTATTCCTAATTGTTTCTCCAGTGAGCCCGGAGCCCCGGGCTCACCAACTATCCAGCTGCTTGGAGACTGAGGTAACTGGTGACAGGAGGCGGATCCGGGATGGATATACCAGTGAGGTCACAAAAGAGGAGTTTCTCAGTCTCCAAGCTGCTGTATGAGATGGGAAACACGGAGGTTTCGGGACTAGACTGTGGACACGATCAGGAACTATATTATGAAATGTAATTAAAATGAGAATTAAAATGTTTTATTTTAATTAACCATTGTCATTCATAAGGGGCCCAATATTCAGCGTGGGCACCTAGTGCTGCTAATATGGCTAGCTACCGGCGCTGGATATTAAACTAGGATATTCAATGCCAGAGTCATATCTGCCCCCAGCACTAAATATCCAGGGTCATCTCATAGGCCACTGGCTAAATGGGCAGTGGTGATATTGAGCCATTGCCCAGTTAGTAATATGTGGCAAGAAGTCAGGCCACAGTTATCCACACCTGGCTTTTGCCGCATATCGTTAACCAGGCAGCTGCTCAATATCGCCACTGCCGGTTAGCGAGCGGTACCAACTCCGCTCCTCCCCCAACAAGCTCCAATGCTAAGTCGCTAGCATCAGGGCATGCAGAACTGGCAGCCACAGATATCCAGCAGCACTAACTGTATTAGTGCTGCTAAATATCCCGTGTTCACTGCAATTAATGCGGTTAGCAGATTTGCTAGCTGCATAAATCACTTTGAATATCGGGCCCATGATTTATTTACTCGTTATACTGTTTTTAAAGAAATATTGAAGTTTGTTATATTTTAAATTATGGTAAACTGCTATCTTACAAGCACTATTTTTAGGTTTTTCTTGTGCTTTCTACCTTTACTTTCTTCATATTACCAAGGTGGCAGTCCAAACCCTTGGTAGAGTGAATTCTGAAAGAGATTCTTCTTCCAGATCTGAATCCCTCATAGCTCCTCCAGCATCAGGTATGGGATTTCCATATAGTATATTGCCAATGTCATCCCACCCACTTCAAAGGTAAAATGACCTATGCTCTTATCATCTGCATTTGTTTTAACTATCAGAATAGAACAGATGCAGGCTCACAGATTACACAGGTACACTAAAAAATGTTTTTTTAAAACTGCCTCTAATGTTTCGATTGATTTTTACGTTTTTTGGTGCGCTGAATCCAAATCTGGTAACCAATTTGCTCCATCACGTACAGATTTTTTGCTACATTGGGTTAGCAGTTTGAGGTGAACGTTTCAGATTGAGTGCGATCGAGATAAAAGTTTCTTGGATGAATTCTTTATACTAATTGTTTAGTAGTTATTCAAATAAGAATAAAGAAAATTGTAACAAGGCAGCACATAAGAATAGAGTAATGTCAACAAAACACACTGTGATGGTAGCAAAATTGTCTGCACTTAAAACAGCCACATACATGTGCACAAACATTGAGCATATAAGAGCGAGGTTAGACACAAAGCAAAGCAAAGAAATGTGCAAAAAATGTTGTACAGGTATGTATGTAAGAATAGAAAACGCAAACCGCACCATTGCAATACATGAAGACAAACAGCCGATGGTGTGAAAATAAAATTCTAATAAATGAGATCCGACACTGTGGTAATAACTAGCAAATTTTTATTTCAAAGTTTAGTAAAAACACGATATTTGTCAACACAGTTTAGATTTTAAAGTCATTCTTGTGTCAATCAATCTCCTGGTGGGCCCGTTTCTTCTTCCCCCGAATGCTTCTCTTGGTGCGCTGCTTGGCGTATTTTTCATCTGGGGTTTCCCGCAGCAGCAACCAGCAGAAATCAGCCATCATAGTGGTGTTCCATCTTCCTTGGTACCTTCTCTCTGCGTCCTTGATGTCCTGGTGAAACCTTTCACCTTGTTCTTCACTGTACGCCCCCAAGTTTTCGGGAAAGTAGTTCACATGGGAGTGCAAGAAATGGACTTTCAGGCTCATGTTACAGCCTTGTTCTTTGAAGGCATTGAGCATCCTGGCAACAATATCCTTATAGTTCTCATCCCGCCTGTTCCCCAAGAATTTGAGAACAACATCCTTGAAGGAATCCCAGGCTTCTTTTTCCTTCTCAGACATCGTTTCAGCGAATGCTCCATCTGAAATGAGTTTCCTTATATCAGGGCCAACAAACACTCCTTCCTTTAGCTTTGCTTCAGAAAGTCGGGGGAACTTTGAGCAAAGGTACCGAAAGCACTCACCATCTTTTGGAAGGGAGTTGATGAATTGCTTAATAAGACCCAACTTAATGTGGAGAGGTGGTAATAGAATTTTATCACGAGGTACCAAGCTCTCATGAAGAACATTTTTCTCACCGGGTCTCAAATACTCCCGAATTGGCCAGTCTTTTTTCCCCCAGTGTAGGTCGCGGGCCCGGCTATCCCACAAGCAAAGGAAGCAGGGATATTTGGTGAAACCGGATTGCTGCCCTAATAGCATGGATAGAATTTTAAAGTCTCCACAAATCATCCACTTATGCTCATCATAACGAATCTTCTGAAGAATCAGGGCCAAATTCTCGTATTTTTCTTGGAGAATAACAGAGTGAGCAATAGGAACTGAAGCGAATGTGTTGCCATTATGAAGAACACCTTTTATGCTGTCTTTTGACGAATCAATGAACAACCGCAATTCAGCAGGATCATACTTGAGTTTAAACTTTTCCATCACTCCGTATATATCGTTGCAAAATACCAAATCTTCCTCTTTGCTGAAATACTTCAAAAATTGTGTCTCGCGGTTGCGGTACCAATAAAAAGTTGTTCCTGGTGACAATAGATTTTTCTGTTTAAGCCGAGAACCTAGCAGTTGGGCAGCATCTTTTGGGAGTCCTAAATCTCGGACTAAATCATTCAATTCAGCTTGAGAGAAAAGTTCAGGTTTCGGATCTGGTTCAGTTTCAAACTCGGAAGTACTGGACTCATCGTAAAAAGCCATCTGATGAGTCTCATCATGATCAGAACCGTCCACACAAATATAATCCAAAGATTTTGGTGGTTCAGGCACAGGTACTTCGTTGCTATGAGGCATAGGCCTAATTGCTGAGGGAAGGTTGGGGTAACTTATTACGTTCTTATTTTTTAAGTTGTATCCCTTCACAATGCAAGAGCAAAAATAGCAGTCACTGCTGTGGTCTCTTTGTTCACGCCACATCATAGGTATTCCGAAACGAAATGCTTGTTTTTTACCTTTCATCCATAAGCGTAGATCTTCCTCACATGTCTTGCACACTTTGTGAGGAGCCCACGGTTTGTCTTGATCGCTTAACTTCAAACCGAAATAGGCGAAATATACTTTTTTAATAAATGCAGAAATTTTCCTCTGCTGCTTTTTCATGGTATATTCCCCACAAATAGCACAGTTACTTACCTGTGATCTCTGGGAACAGCAGGAATTAGTCATCACATATGGGTACGTCGGTACCGACGGAGCCTGCGCGGGAAAGCTCCCCAGCTTTTCAGATGAAAAGCTTTTGGGGCCTCCCACTGCACATGCGCGCTGCCTTCCCGCCTTCCTGACCAGCTCTCCTCAGTTCGAGTTTAAAGCTGAGACAATAGAGAGAGAGGACAGGAAGATAGAGGAATAGAGAGACAACTCCTAGGGGAGGTGGGTGGGTTGTGATGACTAATTCCTGCTGTTCCCAGAGATCACCTGTTACAGGTAAGTAACTGTGCTATCTCTAGGAACAAGCAGGAATAAGTCATCACATATGGGGACTCCCTAGCTGAGATGCCTGGGAGATCCCCCTCCAAGGGTAACCATCTTCGGATGGATCTCAGGCATCCATTCTGGGAAGGTGGGCAGGAGTTGTTTAAGTATGGAACAGGTGTTTGAGGACAGCCTGACCAAACAAGGCATCCCGGCGGGAGTCCTTGTCCAAGCAGTAATGGGCTGTGAAGGTATGCACCGAGGCCCAAGTGGCTGCTCGACAGATCTGATCTATGGATACAGAGTGAAGATGAGCCATAGAAGTGGCCATGGCTCTCACATTGTGAGCTGTGACATGGCCTTCCAGAGAAATGTTCTTACTCTGGTAAGCAAAGGAAATACACTGAGCAATCCAGTTGGAAAGTGTGCGTTTGGCGACTGGAAGTCCCAAATGAGAAGGATCAAAAGCCACGAAAAGCTGAGAAGACTTTCGATGTGGCTGAGTTCTATTGAGGTAAAAGGCGAGAGCTCTTTTACAGTCAAGAGTATGAAGGTTCCTCTCTGCACTGGATGCATGAGGAGCCGGAAAAAAGACAGGTAGATATACCTCTTGATTAAGATGAAAAGGCGAGACCACTTTAGGCATAAAGTGGGGATTCGTCCTAAGGACCACCTTATCATGATGAAATCTGGTATAAGGTGGATTTGCCACCAAAGCCTGCAGTTCACTGATGCGGCGAGCCGAAGTGACTGCAATAAGGAAAAGGACCTTCCAAGAAAGAAATTTCAGGGAGGTAGATACCAACGGTTCAAAAGGTGGCTTCATAAGTTGACCCAGAACTAAATTCAAGTCCCATGCTACCGGAGGAGGCCGGATGGGAGGCTTAGTGAGGGTTAGGCCTCTCATGAATCTTGCAATAAGAGGATGAGAGGAAACAGATTGTCCATTTATAGGTTTTAAGGATGCTGTAATAGCACTTAAATGGACTCGTACTGAATTCGTCTTGAGGCCTGCATTGGAAAGATGCAGGAGATAGTCTAGTAGAGAATTCAAAGGAAGTGCCAGAGGGTCAAGACCCTGTTGAGCACACCAAATGGAAAAACATTTCCATTTGAAAGCATAGGAACGCCTGGTAGAGGGTTTCCTAGAGGCATAAAGGATATCTTTCACTGGTTGAGAAAGATTAAACTCTTGAAGGCTTAAGCCTTCAGTAACCAAGCTCGGAGATGTAGGGACTTGGGGTTTGGATGCCACAAAGTCCCCTGCTCCTGAGACAGAAGGTCTGGTGCAGCTCCCAGGTCCAGGGAGGAGCCCTGGGAGAGCTGTAGAAGGAGAGGGAACCACACTTGGCGTGGCCAGCGTGGAGCAATGAGGATCATGGATCCGTGATCCCTCTGAAGTTTGAACAGAGTCTTGGGAATCAAAGGAATGGGTGGAAAAGCGTACAGGAATTCCTGACCCCAATGCAGGAGAAAGGCATCGTTGGCCTGAGCTCCCTGACACGGAGTCCTGGAACAGAACCGGGGAAGTTTGGCATTCCACGGACTTGCAAAGAGGTCTATGTCCGGGGTCCCCCATTCCTGAAAGATTCTGCGTATCTGGCCCATATGTAGGGACCATTCGTGTGGGAGCAGAACTCGACTGAGTCTGTCTGCCCGAGAGTTTTGAACTCCTGGAAGATATACTGCCAGAAGATGAATTTGGTGCTCTCTGGCGAAGGCCCATAATCTGAGAGCTTCGTTGCAAAGCGACAGAGAGCCCGTCCCTCCTTGTTTGTTGATATAAAACATGGCCACCTGATTGTCTGTCTGAACTAGGACAGTCAGGTTGGCAAGGAGGGTATGGAAGACTGTGAGGGCAAGGAAGATTGCTCGCAGTTCCAGAAGGTTGATATGAAGGGTGGTCTCTTGGGGAGACCAGATTCCCTGAGTGGAGAGATGTTGAAGATGAGCTCCCCACCCTGTTTGGGAGGCATCTGTTGTGAGGGTTGCTTGGGGCAACGAAGGTTGGAAGGGGGTCCCCAACAACAGATTTTTGGAGGATGTCCACCACTGGAGAGACCAAAACAGACGTTTTGAGGTGAGTACCTGGTCTGACAGCAGTCCCGATGCTTGAGACCACTGGGTGGCCAATGTCCATTGAGCTGCTCTCATATGGAGACGAGCATAGGGTACCACATGAACCGTGGAGGCCATGTGGCCCAGAAGTTGCAGCATTTCTCTGGCTGACAAGTGACTTCTGGACTGAGCCTGGGAGGCCAAGCTTATTAGCCTTTGGCCTCGGACCAGAGGGAGGTAGGCCCTTGCAGTGGTGGAGTCCAATTGGGCCCCTATGAATTCCAGGGACTGAGTAGGGATGAGTTGGGACTTGGGAACGTTTACCACAAGTCCCAGATTTTGAAGAATACGCCTTGTGCGGTCCAGAGAAATCTGGGCTTCTGATTGAGATGGAGCTCGGATGAGCCAGTCGTCCAGATATGGGAAGACAAAGATTCCCATGCCTCTGAGAAATGCGGCAACGACTGCCATGCATTTTGTGAAAACTCTTGGAGCAGAGGCCAGACCGAAGGGTAGTACTCTGTACTGGAAATGTTTTCCCTGGAACAGAAATCTTAGATACTTTCTGTGGGATGGATGGATGAGTATATGAGTGTACGCATCCTTGAGATCTAGAGAACAAAGCCAATCCTGACTCTGAAGGTATGGAAGGAGAAGGCCCAGAGAGAGCATTTTGAATTTCTCCTTGAATAGAAACCTGTTCAATTCTCTCAGATCTAGGATAGGTCTGAAGCCCCCTGTCTTCTTTGTTATGAGAAAGTAAGGGGAGTAGAAACCTAACCCCTGTCGTGGAGGAGGAACCTCCTCTATTGCCCCTTGGGCAAGAAGAGAAGAGACTTCCTGACCCAACAGGGTCAGAAGAGATGGGGGAGAACTGAATTGCCTCACCATGGTATGGGGAGGAAGGCTGGAGAAATGAAGTTTGTAGCCCTCTCGGATAATAGAGAGGGTCCATTGCTCTGATGTTATTTGCTCCCATCTGGGAGCAAAGTGAGCTAGCCTTCCAGGAATGGTGAGGGGCTCTGGATGTGCTAGAGCCAGAAACGGCAAGTTCTCTAGAGGGAAGTCAAAACCCCTGAGGGGGTTGAGCCTGCTGGGATGTAGCAGACACTGCAGGCTTTGACTTTACTTGCTTAGATTGTTGACGCTTAGCCGCAAGGCGAGGCTGAGCAGATTGCTGGCCAGTATTTGTGGGAAATCTGGTCTTTTTATAGTAAGGCCTTTTAAAAGGCTTCTTTTTGGTAGGGGTAGAAGTAGACTTGGAAAGTCTATCTAGAGTGGCATTTTCTGCATCCATTTGAGCAGCTTTAATCTGCCAGTCTTCCCCAAATAAGTTCTCACCGGTACAGGGCAGATTCCTGAGGCCATCTACAACCCAGGGTTCTAGGTTAGAAGCCTGGAGCCAAGCGAGACGTCGGGCTGCAATAGCAATTCCCGAAGCTCTGCCTGCAACTTCAAAGGAATCGAAGGCTGCCCTGTTGGAGAACTTGGAGACCTCGGAAAGTTGTGTCACCATAGAAAAGAAGTCCGCCCTTTGATCATCAGGGATAAAGGGGGCAAAATTCTGTATTTTTAGGGCAAGTTGCCCAAGATACATGCCCATATAAAGGCTATAAGAGTTGATCCTGGCTATAAGCATACTAGCCTGGAACATCTTTCTTCCAAAAGAGTCTAGGTTCTTACATTCTCGCCCTGGAGGGGTAGAAGAATGTCTCTTAGGACTCTTTATTTTCTTCATGGCAGACTTCACCACAATAGAGTGGTGAGGCAGCTGAGTTTTCTGGAACCCAGGCGAAGGAGGGACCCGATACATGGTGTCCAACCTGCGGGAATGGGAAGACAGTGTTAAAGGAGTCTCCCACAAATCCATCAAGTGTTCTTGAAGGATTTCATGGACAGGCAGAGTGACTGCCTCTTTAGGAGCTTTTGAGTATCCTAAAATGTCCAATTTTTTTGATCTGGGTTCTCTTTCAGAAGATGTAGTAATAGAAAGTGCTTTAGCTACATCAACAATGAAATCCTGAAAGGATAAATCCTCTGGAGGAGACATCCTCCTCTTGGGAGAAGAGGGCTCCTCAGGAAGAGTAAGCTCAGCAGAGTCATCAGAGGAATTGAATTCATCAGAAGAATCTGAGTACTCCTTCTGTGCTTCCAATGTACGATACGCATACCGATCGGTATCGACATCGGGCGTATCGGGCATGGGATCGGTACCGGGCGAAAGCCGGAATCCGGCATGCGAAACCGATCGACGTTTAGAAATCGATGGTCTCGGTTCCGGTGTAGATGAAATCGGTACCGAGGGCGTCGCAGCCTTAATGAAGGCCAGTACGGCTTGCTGCATGGTCTGGACAGTACTGCCCATAGACGCCACTACTGCCTGGATGTCGGTACCGGTATGGGCCGGTACCCCAGAGCAGTCCAACAGGTGATCTGTCGAGGCCGTGCCATCGATGTCAACCTGTGACCCCATGATTGCTTTGGAGGCCGGAACCTCCCGCCAGGGTTTTTTGGCCTGGGCAGAATCCTCGAACTCAGAACTGAGAGCCTCTCGATCTTTAGAAAGAGATTTGCTTTTAGAGGATTTGCCCACAGAAGTTTTGGTTACCTGAGATCCATCCGGAGAGGAAGACCTGGATGACTGTGATGCTTCTGAAGGAAACAGCACATGGAGCTTGTTAGCTCGGTTCTGCAAACCGCGTTTAGACATCTGGGTGCAGGATGGGCAGTCCGGTATGGAGTGCTCAGGTCCCAAACATTTGAGACACCATTCATGGGTGTCTGTGACAGAAATGACAGCACTGCATTTGGTACATTTTTTGAAACCAGGGACTGGCTTCTCCATGAGGAGAAATTGTGTAGGCCTTAAGGCCTAACACCGGGTACCAAGCTGTGCTGAAGAAAATAAAAAAGTCTTTTTTTTTTTTTTTTTATGTAGAAAGAAAGAAAGACCGGCGATACCGGTTTCGGTATGGGGAAGGCAGGTACGCGGTCTAAAGAAACAAACAAAAGTAACAAATTCTTCAGCGGTGACAGGAACACGACCTGCTGGCTCCGCGGAAAAAGAAGAACTGAGGAGATCTGGTCAGGAAGGCGGGAAGGCAGCGCGCATGTGCAGTGGGAGGCCCCAAAAGCTTTTCATCTGAAAAGCTGGGGAGCTTTCCCGCGCAGGCTCCGTCGGTACCGACGTACCCATATGTGATGACTTATCCCTGCTTGTTCCTAGAGATAAAACAAAAACTGTCCGGAGAGTTGACGCAACCTCTGGCTCTGTGAGCCATCACAAATACACAGCACTGCAAACTACAACTGTAGTGAACCACTTCGGAATAAAGCTGGATTACGACTGAGCAAACAAAAGGTAATAATGAACTTGCAAGAAACTGAAATTTGACAGGAACGTTCTTGTCGCAACCACCGTGTTTGAGCGAGCGAACGAGGCGAGGCGAACAGGAAAGAACATGCGCCAGCGCGAGTACTGGATTTAGCCCCCCGCCTCCCAATTGTCCTGTTAATGTATAAAATGAATACAAAACACTCTAAAATATCATGAGGGAGTGTTTCTAGTTAGTTAACCATTACAACCTCTATTTTGGGCCAAGAAAATAAACTGCAGTCGGCTAAAAAGAAATTATGTGAACATTCCTTATATGGGTAAGAAATCTAATTTTGCAAGAAAACGTGACGTGATGGAACATTTTGGCTATTTTTCCTGGATTCAGCACCCCAAAATCTATAGGAATCAGTTGCAAAACTGGAGGCAGTTTTTTGGTAGTGTACCTGTGTTATTATTTTCACAGTCTCTGAAAACCCCATATACCTTACTATATGCCATCTTGATATTTTGTAACTGATTTTATTTTCATAAATCAATTATACTTATTTCTCATAAGATTAGAAAAAAATCCTCTGTTACATACTTTGCTCTGTAAAAATAAAGCAGTCTGTACCTTTATGATTTTCAGTTTATGCCTGGGACTGGCTCTGTAGAACACTGAAACCTATGGAGATGAAAAATGAAGACACTGTGTAAAGCACGGGTCTCAAACTCAAATTGCTTTGAGGGCCAAATGAGGACTTGTAGAGTAACCCGGGGGCCGCACAAGACGCAGGCCTCATTTGCATAAGGGCATCATTTGCATAAGGGCATCATTTGCATAAATATTTGCATAAGGTTACCATACACTAAACTTTTAGTAAACATGCCTCTTAATGAGTGTATGGATAAAGAAAGACCTAAAAGATTTCTACATTACTATAACCAGTGCCAACCGTCAGGCACATTAGGAACTACTAGAAAACACTGCTCATTTAGAACCCATAGCAAACCTGCCATGTCCTAACAGCACTACCAGGACTCACAAAGCACCATACCCTAACTATCAAAAGCAACACTGCAAATATTAAATCAACACATTTCAGAGAATAACAATACATGACCTACTCGGGAAAGAGAACAAGTGGCAATGTCAAATAGGAATTACATAAACAGAATACCTCAGCTCAGTTACACATGCAGACATACACCATCACCAAACAAGGAATCACAATTTAGAAACAGGAAGACAATTAAACTGGAACCCCAAAAGCCAAACTTAGAATGTACAACACTGTAGAAATAAAAACTATACATTGATTTTCCTCTTGTATTAAATAAAATGCAGACGTTAAAGATGCACATTTCAACAGCCCCTTCCGGCCTAACCCTTCCATCGCCCCATCTTCATTCTTAGCCCCCCCATAACCCCATTTTCAGTCTTAGCCCCCCAATTAGACCCCCCCCACCGCCAGTCCTAACCCCCATCTGTCCATTACCATCCTAACACCCCATCACCCCATTTTCAGTACTATCCCCCCATCACCCCATTTCCTGTCCTACGCCCCCAGCAGACCCCACATTAAGTCCTACTCCCCACCCCAGCAGCCCACATCAAGTCCTGCCCCCCTCCCCCCCCCCCCCCCCCCCCGGGAAAATTAAACTTTAGAAAAAAGCTGGCTGGCTGGGAAAAGTGTACTGGGGGAAAACCCCAGGGATAAGCAGTATGGAATCTACCTTTGGGATCCTTTCCAGGTACTTGTAACTGGTATTGGCCACCATTGGAAACAGGATACTGGGTTTAATGGACCTTTGGTCTGATCCAGTATGGCAAATCGTTATGTTCTTATGTTGTAGGTTGTGGGTTTTTATTGTTCATATTATTGATGGTAACATGATTCTTATGCTGTAAAACTGCACTGAGTTTTCTTTGAAAAAGGAGTGTTGCACATATTGTCTTCCATTTATATATTGTTGGGTTTTCAATGTATGCAAGTAATCTCCTGCTTATTCATTGTGAATGTTCCTTAGCCTCACCTAGCTGAAGGGTCAGCAGGATAGGGTTGGGAAGTCCTGGTATAAGGCAACAGGCTGAATTTAGGACAATAGTCCTTTCAATTTGGTCTTTGGGGCACCTGTAGCCAATCTGATTTTAAGCAGTTTGGTTTCTGATTCTTTGTACTTTCAATTCAACTGGAACAGGCCCTATATTGAGCTTTCAGTGCCATAAGTGTACCGTACTAGCAGACCTTTCCACCAGCTGAAGGAGAAAGTCCACATGAATGGGAGGTGGAGGTGAGAGAGAGGAAAGGGGAGAGTGTGCTCAGTAGAGCCGCACACCTCTTGCTCCTTGCACATTCTTTCTGTGTATCCCACCCCAGCACACCAACAGAACATATGCAGTGTACCACAGCTGTGAGCCGGGCAACTCATGGGGGTCATGTGGTATGAAAGTCCAGAGATGGCATCACGGTTGTGACGAGGTTTAGTATCATCTGGCTCATTGGGACAATATTGTTTCCACCCCTTTGCAGGCCCCCGCCACAGAACCATGAGCTGTGGTGAATCTGCTGTCAGAGTGTTCTTCCAGCCCATGGCAGGAGGAGCCTGTTTTATTCTTGAGGGAGGTTCATCTGATGGAGATTTCTTTCATGGAGAGTGTTGTGACTGTTGTTATCCCAGAGGTTCAGGTCTCCCTCAGAATCATTCTATTTTCTGCTTCAGTGATTTCACGGAGGCGGAGAAGGTGAAGATTCATTAGTTTATGATCTCCTTTAGGATATTATTGATATCAACTGTGCAGGATCTTTCCAGGCAGTGAAGGTCAGAGAGGACCTGCCTCGAGCCTGAAGATCAGCAAGGAAGGCTGGACACATGGCTTTGGTGAATGGGAAGAATGCCTGAATGAGTTAGCCTGCCGCCAGCCGTCTGCCACATCGGGACACAGTGGGGCAAGGATCTATCAAAATGAGAGTCCCTCAACAGCTCTTGCCCATCATAGGAGCATGCTGGGATCCAATGTTGGAGTTAGAGATCAAACGAGAGGTTGTCACATACAGCCGCCATATTCATGGGAGTAGCAGCAATATCGCAAGTGCCGCGCGCCCCCCCCCCCCCCCCCCCCCGGCAGATCCCTCCCTGCTTTGTCATTCTCCCCCCTTCGGCTTTCAGAGCCGCGAAGGGAGAGCTTCTCCCCCTCGTGACTCTGTAAGCCCGCTGGGGCTTATGGAAAATTTCCCATCTGCCCCGGTGAGCTTAACAGAGTCGTGAGGGAGACGCTCTCCCTTCGCGGCTCTGAAAGCCGAAGGGGAGAAGAACTGACAGGCAAGCAGGGAGGGATCTGCCGGAGGGAGGGAGGGAGGGGAGGGGGGGGGGGGGCCGCGTCACTTGCGATATTGCCGCTATTGGCCGGGCAGATGGGAAGGGGCCGCGGGACAGCAGCAGCAGAAGCCGGGTTTTGTTTTGTTTTTTTCCTATGCATCGCGGGCCGCACAAAGGTCTCTCGCGGGCCGCATGCGGCCCGCGGGCCGCGTGTTTGAGACCCCTGGTGTAAAGCATGCTGAAGAAATAATGAACATACTGTATATCAACTTCTAGGCTGTCTTTAGCTTGAATTAATTGTTCTTTAATTTCTGTCCCACTTTTTTTTTAAAATTGTAGCCAAGACTGAATAAAGACTAGCATGGCTTTAGATTACATAATGGCCTTATAGATAGATACAAAAACTGGCCATTATTTAAAATGTGTGTAAAAAAATGTCACCTTCTCGAAATGCAGCATTGTCATTTATTTTTGACAAATAAATTGCAATACGAATGGAAATGGGCAAGAATCAAATTTGGGAATATTTTGATAGGGGCTTCCATAGTGACTTCCTAAGGGGCATGTTTATTAAAGATTAACATGCACAGAAGTTAACACATGTTAAGTGCCACTGCACCCACAGAAATAAAAGGACTCTAGGCACTTAACGTATATTAATTTCATTAATGCACATTAAATCATTTAGTAAACATGCTCCTCAATGTCAAAAAGCAGACTAAGTTTTTGTTTTTTGTTGGCCATTACTAATTTGTGTAGGAGCATCGGAATATTGTTTATAGGGGCCTAGTTACTAAGTCATATTAATTGTTAACACAGCAGTTAGCTCACACTAACAGTTAATGGGGTGCTTTAACATAGTAACATAGTATATGACGACACAAAGTGTAGTTACTCACCTGTAACAGATGTTCTCCGGGGACAGCAGGAATCAGTCCTTACATATGGGTGACGTCGACGCCGACGGAGCCCGCGCGGAGCAAATCCCCAGCTTTCAAAGAAAGCCTTTGAGAACTGCTACCACGCATGCGTGGTCCCCTTCCCACCCATAGGTGCCATCTTAGAAACATAGAAATATGACAACAGAAAAAGACCACATGGCCTATCTAGTCTGTCCTTCCATAACAACTACAACAGTCCCCTTTTTACCTTTAGAGATCCTCTGTGTTTGTCCCATGCTTTTTTGAATTCAGTACCTGTCCTCATCTCTACCACCTCCACTGGGAGACTATTCCACAGATCCACTACTCTTTCCGTAAAGAAATATTTCCGCATATCACTCCTGAATCTATCTCCCTTCACCCTCATCTCATGTCCCCTTGTAGCAGAACTTGCTTTCAATTGAAAGAGGCTCTCTCCCTGAACATTTATGCCACGGAGGTATTTAAACATCTCAATCATATCACCTCTATCCCGCCTTTCCTCTAAGGTGTACATATTAAGATCCTTCAGTCTGTCCTCATATGCTTTATAATGAAGACCACTAATCATTTTAGTAGCCACCCTCTGCACCGACTCCATCCTGTTCACATCCTTTTGAAGGTGCGGTCTCCAGAATTGCACACTATACTCCAAATGAGGTCGCACCAAAGACTTATACAGAGGCATTATCACCTCCTTTTTTCTGCTAGCCATTCCTCTCCGTATGCACCCAAGCATCCTTCTAGCTTTTGCCATCGCCTTTTCTACCTATTTAGCTACTTTAAGATCATCAGACACAACCACGCCTAGGTCCCGGCTCTTCTTTAGTGGACAAAAGTACTTCACCCCTTATACTATATTGCTCCCTTGGATTGCTGCAGCCCAAATGCATGACCTTACATTTTTTAACATTAAATCCCAGCTGCCAAATTCTAGACCATTCTTCAAGCTTAGCTAGATCCCTCTTCATGTTATCTACCCCTTCCTGGGTGTCTACTCTGTTGCAGATTTTGGTACCATCCGCAAAGAAGCAAACCTTAACTGAAAGCCCTTCCGCTATATCACTAACAAAGATCTTGCTCAGTCAAATGATATAGCTAAAAAGACGGCAAAACAAATGAAAAATAATTAGACTGCAACTACTAAGGGGAGGAGGGAGGGTTGTGAAGACTGATTCCTGCTGTCCTCGGAGAACACCTGTTACAAGTGAGTAGCTACGCTTTCTCCGGGAACAAGCAGGAAGTCAGTCCTCACATATGGGACTCCCCAGCTACAAGCTACCCTGAACCTATAGCCAAAAAAGGCTCCCTCATCGAGAGTCGCAAGCAGCCGCAATAAAAACCCTAACCAGGGAAGTAGCACTCTGGTAGCCTGAACACAGAAGGGTCGGAGGGTAGGAGTTGCCTAGACCCCCAAAAGGTTACAGAGTACAGCCTGGCTGAAGGCACTATCCCGTCGGGACTCCCTATCCGGGCAGTAATGAGCTGCGAAGGTATGAACCGAAGACCAGGTGGCGGCCTGGCAGGTGTCTGCCAGAGGAACAATGCGCAGGTGAGCCACTGATGCCGCCCTGGCCCTGACCCTATGAGCTGTAACTCGGCCCTCCAACGGAAGCCTCGCTTCCGCATAAGCCCGGGCAATACAGTTCACATACGCTTAGCCACCGCCTCCCCCAGCTTACTGGGGTCGTAGGAAACGAAAAGCTGAGAGGCTTTCCGGTGATCCTGAGTACACTGAATGTAGAAGGACAGAGCCCTCTTATAGTCTAGGGTATGGAGGACCACCTCTGCCCTATTGGCATGCAGCCTGGGGAAGAAGGTAGGAAGAACCACCTCCTGATTAAGGTGGAACGAGGAGACCACCTTTGGAAGAAACTTGGGGTGCGTGCGAAGCACCACTCTATTCTTGTAGAACCTGGTATAAGGTCTCTCCACCACGAGGGCTTGGAGCTCACTCACCCTCCAGGCAGCAGTGAGTGCAACCAAGAAAACCACCTTCCAGGAGAGATAACGGAGGTGGCACGGGGACAACGGCACAAAGGGCAGCCGGGTGAGCTGCCCCAACACTACATTGAGATCCCATTTGGTTGCTGGAGGGCAGACCGGGGGCTTCAACAGGAGTAGGCCCTTTAGAAACTGGGACACCATCGGATGAACTGAGAGGGGCTTCCCGTCCACAGGATAGTGGCTCGTCACTAGGGCACTGAGATGCACGAAGTTGGATTTGAGCCCCATCTGGGAGAGGTAGAGAAGATATTGCAACACCATAACTACTGGGCAAGAGAAGGGGTCTACCCCTTGTCCAGCGCACCAAAGCGCAAATCTGCGCCACTTAAAGGCGTACGCCCGTCTGGTGGACATTCTGCGCGAAGCCAGTAAGACCTCCTCTACGTCCTTTGGAAGGAGGAGTGGGGCGAGAGTCACCCTTTCAGCAGCCACGCCAACAGTGAAAAGGAGCTGAGGCTGGGATGCAAAAGAGAACCCCCCTCCTGGAAAAGGAGCCGCGGAGACGATCCCCAAGGAAAGGGGGTCTCCACCGCTAGCTGCAGGAAAAACGGGAACCACAGTTGCCTGGGCACTGTGGGGCTATCAGGATGACTGAGGCTCTGTCTTGAAGGATTTTGACCAGAGTCTTGGCGATCAGAGGCGTCAGGAGAAAAGCATACAGAAGACCCACCGACCATGAGAGTAGAAAAGTGTCGGCTGCCACCCTGGCTGGGTGTGGCTGACTTGAGCAGAAACAGAGCAACTGGTGATTGTCCGGGCTTGCAAATAGGTCCATCACTGGTCTGGAAAAGCCTGCAGGCTACTACCCGGTCCAGCTGCCACTTGTGCGGCTGGAGCATCCTGCTGAGTCTGTCGGCCAGCCAGTTGTCCTGGCCTGGAAGGTATACCGCCTTGAGGAGAATGCCCTGCCGGGCTGCATAAGAGCACAGATCTAGAGCTTCCTGACAGAGGGCACGGGACCCCACGCCCTCCTGTTTGTTCACATAGAACATGGCAACCTGGTTGTCCGTTTGCACCAGGATAGTCCTGTGCCCCAGGCACTGCCTGAAAGCCTTCAGGGAGAGACAGACTGCATACAACTCCAACAGGTTGATCTGTTGGGCATTCTCATCCGGGGACCAAACTCCCGGTATGTGGTACCCCTGGCAATGGGCTCCCCAGCCCAGCAGGGAGGCATCTGTGGTGAGGATCCTCGAATGGTGAGGGATCTGGAAGGGCATCCCCGCCTCCAGGTGATGGGGCGAGAGTCACCAGGTCAGGGACTGTACCAGGTGCCTGGCCATTCTGACCCTGTCCTGGAGATTTATTTATTTATTTATTTAATTTTCTTATATACCGCGCTATTTGTCATCAGTGCGGTTTACATTGAAACAATACAACAATTCGTCAGATATAACAGACCTATTACAAGTAACAGGGAAATTAACATGGAAGTAAACAGGGAAATCATTTATATTTCTAGAAAATACATGTTGGAGATATATAAAATCTATACAGTTAGGGTAGGTATGAGGTTAAAAGGATGGGGGAGGGGAAGGGGTGTTTAGGTGTTTGAAGTGTGCGATGAAAAGGTGGTGTTTAAGGGCTTTTTTGAATTGTTTGATGTCTTTAATTGCTCTGATATTGGGAGGGAGTTTGTTCCAACATCTAGGAGCATAATTCGAAAAAGCCCTATTGATGGATGATTGATTAGCTTTTAAGGAAACTTTTGGTATAAGTAGTGTGTCAACAGCTGGAGATCTCCTGGACCTGTTATTTGTTGTGTGTATGATGAGATCAGAGATGGAATCTGGAGAAATATTATTGAAGGCCCTAAAGGTGGTAAGGATGGCCTTATATTGGATTCTACAGTTTATTGGTAACCAATGAAGCTTCTCTAGAATGGGGGAAATATGCTCACACTTTGATGATCCGCAGAGGACACGAGCAGCTGCGTTCATGGCTAATTGTAGAGGATTAATAGTTATATTTGGTAAGCCATGGAGTATTATGTTAGCATAATCAAAGTGCGGCGTGACTAGAGCTTGAAAGATGGTGCGGAAGTCATCAGACTTCATCATAGGTCTCAGATGACGAAGGGTTTTTATCTTGAAGTAAACGGCCTTTACGGTGCGTTTTATATGGTCCTTGAAGTCTAACCCTTTGATCCAGAATTACTCCTAGATATCGAATATTTGATTTGACTGGGAGATCAGCATCTCTGACTTTTAGAATTGATGGAGGGGAGAAAGATTTATTCCTTGTGATTATTAGAACCTCTGTTTTTTTAAAGTTAATATGGAGGTTTTGAGAGAGAAGTCAATCGGTTATTGAATTAAAACAGTTGATTAGCACTGTATAGTTTGGGTATGATACAGATATTGGTGAGAATAGCAGCACATCATCCGCATACATAAGGCAGGATATACCAAAAGAGCGTGCGATGTCACAGATTGGCTGCATATAGATGTTGAACAGCAGCGCAGACAAGGAGGAGCCTTGTGGTACACCTTGTTTCTGCTGAAAGGGATTTGAAGTAGCATTACCAATACAAACTTGTTGTAATCTACCTTCCAGGTAGGATTTGCACCAGTCCCAAGCACGGTTCTTGATTCCCTTCTCATGAAGTCGCTTTAGTAGTTGTATGTGATCCACAGAATCGAACGCAGCAGCTATATCAAGAAATATTAGAGCAAAGCCATTTTTCAGATTGTCAATGCTGTTGATAAGTGTATTGATTAATGTTGTTAGGAGAGTTTCTACACCGTGGGCTTCCCTGAATCCATGTTGACATGGATCTAAAGGGGAAAATGAGTCTATATGCTGTTGTATCTGCCTGAGAGTTAATTTCTCAAGAATTTTGGCTAGAAATGGGATACTAGAGATTGGACGGTATGAGTCCTCCTTCTTTGGGTCAAGCTGGTTGTTTTTCAGCAGTGGTCGGATGGATGGATGTTTGAGAGCATCTGGAAAGACACCAGATTCAAATGACAGTTTCGCTATGTTAGCTATAAAAGGGCTGAGTTCTGTGCGCATAGATCTTATCCAGTGTGCTGGGCATGGGTCAGATGGTGAAGTAGTCGTGTTGATGGAGGTAATAACTTCATTTATGGTTTTTACAGAGGGTGGTGAGAGGTTGGTGATTGAAAACTGCGGAAGGGAAGTTTGGACAGGTTCATGTAATGATGTAGTATTTGTTTTTATTGATTTGGATTGGATGTAGTTCGCATAGGCTTGGGGCTGAATCCCTTCTTGTTGTGGCAGAGATGGTTGATTGATAAAGGACTAGATTAAATAAGTCTCTTGGTTTATTCAGAGAGCGGCTGAGGATATCAGCATGGTATTCTTTTCTCTTAGCCCAAATTGATTCACAATGTTGTTTAATATGTTCTAAGTAGGTGGTTTGGTCAGAGGAATTACGTGTATTTCTCCATTTTCTCTCAAGCTTTCTGAGGTGGAGGAGAGAGGTACGTAGTTCATGTGAGAACTATGGGGCAGATTGTTTTTTAGTAACTCGGTTGTCAGATGTTGACTTTTTGATCAAGGCTGGGAGTTGCGAGTATGAGGAGAGGGTATTGTTCCAGCTATTTACAATATCATTGAGATTATCTGATAGTTTGGCAAGCTTTGGGACAGCATGTTTTTTGAAGTCATCACTGTCTAGTTGCTTGAATCTTGTAGATCTTTTGCATCCAGTTAAGTTTAGACAGTAGTCTGTGGATTGATATGCTGGTATCTGAAAAGTTATTAGGTTATGGTTAGACCATGGGACAGGGGTAATAGAGAGATCAATTTTGTTCATCATAATCATGTCATGTTGAGGGATAAAGATTAGGTCCAAGAGATTCCCACTTTGATGGGTGGGATTAGCCACTACTTGTTTGTAGTTGAGTCAGACATTGCTTCTAAGAAAGACTTGGCTAGGGTAGGTTGAGTAGAAGCCAGATTAAAGTCGCCTAATAACCAGTTTGGTTTGGAGGGGTCTTCTGAGTTACAGGCTAGGTCAATGATGTCTGAAAGTTCATCAGAGACAGCATTTGGTGCTCTGTAGATAAGGTTAATGGAGTTGGATTTGTTGGTAATAGTGTGTTTAAGTGTTGTGTACTTTTGATTAAATTTATGCGATATTGTAGCACTGTTTTTGCAAGTATTAGGACACCACCGCCTCTTCTGTGTTCTCTGTTGCAGGTGTAGATTGTGAAGTTGGGTGGAGTAAGGTGGTTTAATATTACGTTGTCTGTATTAGAGAGCCAAGTTTCAGTAACCAAAAGTATATCTAAATTGTATTTGGTTATTAGGTCTGTGATTACAGGCCATTTATTGCGTGTAGAGCGTGCATTAACAAGTGCACATTTTAGGTCTGGTTGATGTTTCGCTTTTTTGTTTTTGTCTTTGGTGGAGTTTGTAAGATCAAGAGATACATAAAGAAGATGTGGCCTGGGACCACTGGTCCCTGAGGCACCACTGTGTAGTGTGCATGTAGAGGCAGGCATCCGGAGTGACATGGACCGTGGAGGCCATGTGCCCGAGGACGCGCAGCACATGCCTTGCTGGCACTGAGGGATGGTGCTTTATGTCCTCGGCTAGGGCTATGAGTCTGCTTGCCCTGTCTGCAGGCAGGAAGGCCTTCAACTGAAGGCTGTTGATCCTTGCCCCAATGAATTCCAGCTCTTGAGCCGGGTAAAGGTTGGACTTGGGGTAGTTGATAACAAACTCCAAGTGTTGCAGGATCCGAGTGGTGCGAGTTGTGGCCTGCTGCACATCGGGGGCTGAAGTGCCCCTGATGAGCCAGTCGTCGAGATAAGGGAAGACAAAGATCCCTTGAAGCCTGAGAAAGGCAGCAACCACCGCCAGGCACTTTGTGAATACCCTAAGGGCCGAGGCAATGCCAAAGGGAAGCACTCTGTACTGGTAATGATTGTTCCCTACCACAAAGCGTAGGTACTGCCTGTGGCTTGGGTGGATTAGAATGTGAGTGTAAGCATCCTTTAAGTCCAAGGAGCACAGCCAGTCTCCCTGGCAGAGGTAAGGCAGCAATATTCCAAGGGAAAGCATCTTGAACTTCTCCCTCACCAGGAATTTGTTGAGGTTGAACAGGTCAAGGATGGGCCATAGGCCCCCTGTCCTCTTTGGCATAAGGAAGTACCTGGAGTAGAACCCCTTACCCTTGAGGTGGCGGGGCACCGGTTCCACCGCCTGATCCTCGAGAAGACCTGCAACTCCTTCAGAAGAAGGTCCCGGTGAGGGGAGACCTGATAGGCTCTCCTGGAAAGTAGTGTGGAGGCACTTGGACTAGATGGAGGAGGTATCCCTCCCTGACCACTTGTAATGCCCAAGAATAGGTGGTGATGGCTCCCCACCTGTGGGCATACAAGGCGAACCAAAAAATGGTCTGTTTTTGAACGTTGAATCACTTCACAAAATAACACTATGACGTTCAGTGAAACAGAGGGAATTATTCCCATAAATTAACACTCTTTCTTTTTCCTCATTCAACAGTGTAGCAATTTTCTCAATGTCTACCGGGAGGTCTCAGACTTACAGTGGCACCGATTTCATAGACTTAAACATCTGTATAGAAATTTTTGTGCCGGATCGCATCAATGACCTCCACGATAGCAGACTAAAGCACATAAGTGTAGCAATCGTGATTTAACCCTCTTAGTTCTCCATATCAATATGGCTCAAAACTATAATGATTATTATTAAGCTCATGTAATTCACCATATTAATATATAGTCCATTAACGCTAATACTTATGGCTGTCAATCTTAATGACACTATCGAAAGATCCCAACGCTTTCCCCCAGCGCCTTCGTAGCGTTTCTCCTAGTAGGGTTCCTCAGGGGATCAGTTTTAAATCAGAAATGCTGCCCACGGCTAAGACAGAATATCTCCTCTGTTTGCGTCTTTTGCTTTTGAGAGCTGAAAAGTATTTGTTAGAAAACAGAGGAGATATTCTGTCTTAGACATGGGCAGCATTTCTGATTTAAAACTGATCCCCTGAGGAACCCTACTAGGAGAAACGCTACGAAGGCGCTGGGGGAAAGCGTTGGGATCTTTCGATAGTGTCATTAAGATTGACAGCCATAAGTATTAGCGTTAATGGACTATATATTA
The DNA here is from genome assembly GCA_033557465.1 of Ichthyophis bannanicus. NCBI lineage: Eukaryota > Metazoa > Chordata > Amphibia > Gymnophiona > Ichthyophiidae > Ichthyophis > Ichthyophis bannanicus. Next base: position 628,470,889 of record CM066031.1, read on the forward strand.
ATATGGTGAATTACATGAGCTTAATAATAATCATTATAGTTTTGAGCCATATTGATATGGAGAACTAAGAGGGTTAAATCACAATTGCTACACTTATGTGCTTTAGCCAGCTATCGTGGAGGTCATTGATGTGATCCGGCACAAAAATTTCTATACAGACGTTTAAGTCTATGAAATCGGTGCCACTGTAAGTCTGAGACCTCCCGGTAGACATTGAGAAAATTGCTACACTGTTGAATGAGGAAAAAGAAAGTGTGTTAATTTATGGGAATAAATCCCTCTATGTTTCACTGAACGTCATAGTGTTATTTTGTGAAGTGATACAAGGCGAGCCGACATCCTGTGGGCTGCCCAGCTCCGGCCGGAAGAGGGGCCATGCTGCAGGAGTCAGAAACCCCCACCAGACTGTTCCGGAGCCGGAGCCTGGGGTTTGTGGGCCTTCTGCTTATGCGGACCATGCCCCTATCCCTTGGCCTGCTGCCCCTGTTGGGGAGCTGGGGAAGCCTGGTAAGGGGGGCAGTTTCGGTAAGCAGTGGACGTCCTCGGGCAAAAAGGCTTTTTACCCGAGCCCTTCTTACAAGAAGGGGCAGAGACCTTCTTAGAGAGCTGTGTCCTCATCATGAACTCGGTCTCCAGCTCTGCGGCCTTATCAGTCATGGGCTTTCCGAAGAGGTTTTCCCCTTGGCATGAGACATCGACCAACTTGTCCTGAACTCATTGCTTGATGTCGAATGACAGCAGCCAAGTTTAGCGGCATGCCCAATGCCCACCGTGGCTATCCGTGCCACTGACTTGAACCCGTCATAGGCCGCCCGAGTCATGAACTTGGAGCATTCATGGACAGCTTTAGACAGGCCCTTTAAGCGCTGCAAAGTTTCCTCGGAGAGACCAGCTGAGAACCCGGCGATTTCCTTCCCCAGGTCTCTCAGGTACATGCCCCATGTACAGCTGGTACGCCTGGATCCGACAATTCAGCACTGCGCCCTGGAAACACTTTCTGCCAAGGGCATCCAAGCTGCGGCAATAAGGAATGCACTGGGGGGGGGGCACCAAGGAACGCATCTTCTGACTCTTCAGTTGACACATGGCCTACTCCACAACCATGGAGTTGTGCGGCAGTTGTGATTTTTGGAACCCAGGACACTGGCGGACTTGATATATCGAGTCGAGCCGTTTGCTGATTACCGGCGTCATCGCCGGCGTCTCCCACATGCGGAGCATAAGTCGTTCCAGGACAGGAGGAATGGGCACCATGAGGGCTTCTCGAGGGCGAGCCTCATACTGGAGGATCTCAAACTCGTCGGCTCAAGGATCCTCCTTGGACTCCGTAGGCTAAGCCAAAGCCTTGGACATATACCGTACGAAGTCCAGAAAATCCATATCCTCCGATGGGGACCTTCTCCGAGGTTCAGATACCAGGGAATCAGAGGGAACATCCTGATGACGCCGAGTGTCCGGGAACTCCTCGTCCTCGGTCTCCCAAGCAGAGGCCTCCGAGGAGGACTTGTGGAGCCTCCTTGGGCATCGAGGGTCCCAGCGCCATCTGCCCCAATGCCTGCAGGCTCGGCGGTGACGACTTCGGTCCCAATGAGCGAGAGGCTGAGTGCGATCTCTGCCGAGGATCGGCTTGGCCTCTGGGGTCGACTTCGACACCGAGACCCCAGTGGTCAGGGGGGAGGAACTGGACTTGCCGGACATCAGCGCATGCTGATATTCTATGAAGGCAGTAAAACTGTGCTCCAAGGCCGCCATCCTGGACACCAGTCCCAGAGGCTCCGCAGCCTCCGGCTCGGGTGCCGACACGCTCGGGCCCGCAGCCGGTTCCCTCCAAGGGGAGTCTTTGACTAGGACAGTATGTACTTGCCTAGGCCGATCTGCATCAGAGTCCCTGCGAGGAACCTTGGCTGGGCGCTCCTTCACCGATGCCCCGGGCAGGCGTTCGGGGCTCCGCAACCGGCCCAGAGAGGTGCCAAGCTGTTTGGAACTGTCCAGAGACGCTGCCTTCGAGGGTTTTTTTCCTGCTCTTCTGTTTCCTAGAGGGAGACCTCCCTCTCCGAGGAACCCAGATGACACTCTGGTTCGGAGTGCTCCTCTCGAGTCGTGGAGGCCTCAGACGAGGTCCTGGCTCTTGGAGGCATGGGGGAGTCAGGAAAAATCTTATCATATTGCTGCTGGCGGCTCCACAAGGCCTTCGAGGACATCTTTTTACACAGACCACAGACCGCAGGGTCATGGTCCGGGCCAAGGCACCGGAGGCAGCAGTCATGCATATCGGACATGAGGGACATAATTTTCCCACACCGATCACACTTTTTGAACCCGCTGATAGCCATGGGGGGAAAAAGGACCCCAGCAAGGTCGAAGACCCTTCAGGCTGCCAGCGAGGGAAAAATGGGTGCAAAAATGCCCAAAGAGAGAAAAATCAAAACTAGAAGAACCAACCTGATATCGAGATACCGAAGCCGAAGGCGGGAAGGGTACCAGTGTCGAACCGGCGAAAGTAAAAAAAAAAAAAACACAAAAGAAATCAACTTTTCTCAGGACACTACAGGCAAAGTCTGATGGGCTCCGCGGAAAAAAGGAGACTGAGCAAGATGGCACCCTTGGGCAGGAAGGGGACCACACATGCGTGGTAGCAATTCCCAAAGGCTTTCTTTGAAAGCTGGGGATTTGCTCCACGCAGGCTCCGTCAGCGTCAACGTCACCCATATGTGAGGACTGACTTCCTGTTTGTTTCCGGAGAAAGACCAGTATGGTCCATCTAGTCTGCCCAGCAAGGTGGCTAGAGTGGTTGTAACTGCAGCTCCATACATGTCACCCCCCTCTATGCCTGTGTTTAGGGTTGAACCTGCTGCTCCTTGCAGGACAGCCCCTCTTTGTTAAAAGATATTTAAGTTTATGTTGATGTCATCCTCTTGTTATAAAGGGATCCAGTGTCTGTTCCATGCCATTTTGAATTCTGTCACTGTATTTGCCCTCACCACCTCCACTGGGAGGGCATTCCAAGCATCCACCCGCCCTTTCGGTGAAAAAGAATTTCCTGATGTTGCTTTTAGGCTTACTGCCTTGCAGCTTCATCATATGTCCTCAAGTTTTACAGCTTCTCCTTCTTTGAAAAAGGTTTGTTTGTTCACTGATATCCTTTAAGTATTTAAAGGGCTGTATCATAGCTCTCCTGTCCCTCCTCTCTTCTAGGGTATACATATTTAGGTCTTCAACTCTCTTCTAGTGCAGGCTCCAAATCATTTTGGTTGTCTTCCACTGAACCGTTTCAAGTCTTTTTATATCCTTTGTGAGATACAGTCTCCAAAACTGAACAAAATACTCCAAGCGAGGCCTCACCGACGACTTGTACCCTAGGGGCATTAATACCTCCTCCTTTCTGCTGGTTACTCTTCTCTGTATGCAGCCCAACATCCTTCTGGCTTTGGCCACCACCTTGTCGTGTTGTTCCACCACACTAGCACTTCAAGATCTCTCTCCTGGTCCGTGCACAGCAATCTCTCTCCTCCTAACGCATACGATTTCTTTGGATTTCTGTATCCCAAGTGCATGACTCTGCACTTCTTCACATTAAATTTTAACTGCTAAGCATTAGACCATTCTTCCAGTGGTTTTAGATCTTTCCTCATGTTGTCTACTCCCTCAGAGGTGTCCATTCAGTTGCAAATTTTTGTCTCATCTGCAAAAAGGCAGACTTTTCCATTCAGTCCTTCCGCAATATCACTCACAAATACATTAAACAATATCGGTCCCAGGACCGATCCCTGAGGGCCGTCACTACGCACTTCCCTTTCTTCTGAGTGGGTTCAATTTACCACCACCTTCTGTTATCTGTCTGTCAACCAATTTCTAATCCAGTTCAGCACACCTTGGGACCTATCCCCAGGCTGTCAGTTTATTGATAAGCTTCTTATGAGGAACAGTATCAAAGACTTTGCTGAACAGTATCAAACACTAACTCTCACATATAGAAGGGGGCGAAGAATTCATCTACAGTTACTGTGTGTTCACTGTTAACATCGTAGATAACATGGCACAGTTAATGCCACCTGAATAGGTGCAGCTAACTGCAACACATTAACATTCATTCAGTTAACATGCGATAAAGAACTTTCTCTGCATTAACTGAATAGCACAATGTTGGGAACGCCCAACAGTTACCACGGAGGCTTTGCAGTTACTGCACAAGCACTTACTGTCATTAACTCGTAGTAAATGCAAAAGTTTACAGTATCTCACTTTAGTGAACAGGCCCCATAACATTTCTTCTGCATCCAATCTTTCACTTTTTATAAGATAAACCCAGTACTAGAAATAATAACTAGAAAGGGGCAAACATACTGCCACTAGGCACTTTCTACCTGCAGTCTTTGCAAATATTTTCACAAAGTACCCGTGTACTTTCACTTTGAAAATTGCCATGGTGCCACCCACAGACATTTGCTGCATTAAATTTCCTCCACCAACCTAAGTATCTACTCTACCACAGAACACCACCTCCTAATGTGGCTGAAAGTATATGTCCATACATAACCTTAGCCAGGCTAAGGTGGGCAATTTTCAGACAACTCTTGAATCTAAACATCAGTACTTAGCAGGATGAAACGCTTTTGAAAACTGCCCTCACGATGTATAAGCACAGGTTAGTCTTTCCTAGTCAGAGGTATAAAGGCATTCTGGAGATCACTTAGCAAATGAATATAAAAAGGTGCCTCATTGTCAGGTCAACCATCTTCTGATTAAAATGGCCACTATCACTGCCTCTCTAATCCAAAGACGAAGGCTCTTTGTGACATGCCACAACACTGAAAAATGCAACACACAAGAAATCAGAATTTGGGCCCTCTGTACAATTGCGCTAGCGCAGGACCCATTGTAAATCCCTTTACTCTGTACAGCTACTGCATAATAGCTTTTAATAAAGGAAAGCGTAGTTACTCACCTGTAACAGGTGTTCTCCAGGAGCAGCAGGAATCAGTCCTCACATATGGGTGACGTCGGCGCCGACGGAGCCCTCGCGGAGCAATTTTCCCCAGCTTTCAAAGAAAGCCTTTGGGAATTGCAGCGCGCATGCGCGGTTCCCTTCCCGCCCAAAGGTGCCATCTTGGCCAGTCTGATGACATAGCGAAAAGACGGCAAAAAATTTGCAAAAACTAAAGCATATGACTGCAACACCACGGGGAGGAGGGAGGGTTGTGAGGACTGATTCCTGCTGCTCCTGGAGAACACCTGTTACAGGTGAGTAACTACGCTTTCTCCAAGACCAAGCAGGAAGTCAGTCCTAACATATGGGACTCCCAAGCTTAAGGCTACCGGAGACCCTAAGCACAAAAATGAGCTCCCTCGAGCTCAGCAGCACAGAAGGAGGAATCTTCTCTGAATACGTCTCCAACCGGTAGCCCAACATCCGGGATGGAGGGTAGGAGTTGCTTAAACCTCGAAGAGATTACGGAGGACTGCCTGTCCGAAAGCACTGTCCCTGCGGGACTCCCTCTCGAGGCAGTAATGGGTTGCAAAGTCTGGCTCGAAGACCAAGTAGCGGCCCGGCAGATGTCTGCCAAAGGAACAGAGCGGAGGTAAGCCATTGACGCAGCCTTTGCCCTAACCCGATGAGCGGTGACTCGACTCTTCAACGAGAGGCCTGCCGCCCCATAAGCCCAAGCGATACAGTCAGCTACCCAGATGGACAGAGTACGCTTGGAGACAGGGAGCCCCAATTTATTAGGGTCGTAAGACAGGAAGAGCTGAACAGTCTTACGGTGCTCCCGCGTACGATCAAGGTAGAAGTTCAGCGCCCTTCTACAGTCCAGGGTATGTAAGACCATTTCAGCTCGGCTGGAGTGTGGCCTGGGAAAGAAGGTCGGAAGCACCACCTCCTGATTGATGTGAAAAGGGGAGACCACTTTTGGAAGAAACTTAGGATGAGTCCGCAGGACTACCCTATTCTTGTAGAATCTAGTGTAAGGGGGATCAGACACTAGGGCCTGCAGTTCACTAACGCGTCTAGCGGAAGTGAGGGCTACCAGGAATAAGGTCTTCCAAGAAAGGAAACGGAGAGGACAGGTAGCCATGGGTTCAAAAGGCGGACAGGTGATCCGCTGTAAAACCACGTTCAGGTCCCAGTCAGGGGCTGGGGGGCGCAAAGGTGGTTTAAGGAGAAGGAGACCTCGGGAGAACCGTGCCACGAGAGGGTGGCCGGAAAGAGGCCTGCCTTCCACTGGCACATGATGTGCAGAAATAGCACTGAGGTGAACTTTGACCGAGTTGGACTTGAGTCCAAGATTGGAGAGAGAGAGCAAGTACTGCAACACCACCGACACCGAGCAGGAGAAGGGATCTTGAGACTGTTGAGTACACCAGGTGGAGAAGCGACGCCATTTTAGGGCGTAGGATTTTCGGGTAGAGGGTCGCCTGGAAGCCAGCACGACCTCTTCCACCTCCGGAGGCAGCAGGAGGGGAGCAAGGACTACCCTTTCAGCAGCCAGGCCATCAGATGAAGAGATCTGAGGTTGGGGTGTAGGAGAGACCCCTGATCCTGTGTCAGGAGATCGGGTTGAAACCCCAGAGGCAACGGGGTATCCACCGCCAGCTGCATCAGAAGCGGAAACCACGGTTGCCTGGGCCACCGGGGAGCTATCAGGATCACCGAGGCCTTGTCTTGGAGAACCTTGAAAAGTGTTCGAGACACCAGCGGCATGGGAGGAAAGGCATACAGAAGGCCCGTGGACCATGAGAGCAGAAAAGCATCCGCCGCTACTCGGAGGGGATGCGGTTCTCGAGAGCAGAATCGAGGAAGTTGCCTGTTCAGAGGACTGGCAAAGAGATCCAGCGTGGGGAGGCCCCACTGGAGGAAGATCCCTTGAACCACTAACGGGTCCAATCTCCACTCGTGTGGTTGGAGGATTCTGCTCAGTTTGTCTGCCAGATAATTTTCTTGGCCTGGGAGATAGACAGCCTTGAGGAAGATTCCTCGGCTGACGGCCCAAGCGCAGAGCTTTTGTGCTTCTCGACAGAGAGGGAAGGAGCCCGTGCCCCCCTGCTTGTTCACGTAGAACATGGCCACTTGATTGTCCGTCTGGACGAGGACGGACTGGTGAGAGGTAAGGTGGGAGAAGGCCTGTAGAGCCAGGCGGATCGCTCTGAGCTCCAGGAAGTTGATCTGCTGGGCAGATTCCCACGGGGTCCAGAGACCCTGAGTACATGTCCCCTGGCAATATGCTCCCCAACCCAGGAGAGAAGCGTCGGTCGTCAGTACCTGAACAGGCGGAGGAGACTGAAAAAGCATTCCGAGCACTAGGTTGGGTAGGTGAAGCCACCACCGTAGAGAAGAGACCAGCGGGCTGGAGATTCGTACTGAGTCCGCTAGTCTCCCCGAGGCCTGACGCCATTGAGAGCGAAGGCACCACTGAGCAGGCCGCATGTTCAGGCGGGCATTGGGGGTCACATGGACCGTGAATGCCATATGGCCGAGCAGTTTCAGGAAGAGCTGGGCCGAGACCCGGGAATGGCTGCGAAAACGGCTGGCGAGAGCCATGAGCCGTTGTGCCCTGTCGAGCGGCAGAAAAGCCCGCACCTGAAGCGTGTTTAATCTGGCGCCGATGAACTCGAGATCCTGAGAGGGGAGCAAAGTGGACTTTTCGAAGTTTATGACAAAGCCCAAGTACTGGAGCAGTGTCACAGTACGTTGCGTGGCGTGAGTGGCCTCCGTGGAGGACGGAGCTCTGATGAGCCAGTCGTCTAGGTAAGGGAAGACGAAGAGGCCTTGAAGCCGGAGATAAGCCGCCACCACTGCGAGGCATTTTGTGAAGACTCGTGGTGCGGAGGATAGGCCAAAGGGCAGTACTCTGTACTGGTAATGATTGCCTGCCACCATAAACCTTAGGTATTGGCGGTGGCTGGGGTGGATGAGGATGTGAGTGTAGGCATCCTTTAGATCTAAGGAGCATAGCCAATCTCCCTGCCGGAGGTAGGGCTGCAGGATTCCAAGGGTAAGCATCTTGAACTTTTCCCTTTCCAGGAACTTGTTGAGGTTCCGCAAGTCCAGGATGGGTCTGAGGCCTCCAGTTCGTTTTGGTACCAGGAAGTATCTGGAATAAAAGCCTTGACCTCTCAAGTGGTGGGGCACCGGTTCCACCGCCTGTTCCTGAATAAGACTCGCCAACTCTTGAAGGAGTAAGTCCTGGTGAAGAGGGGGTCGTAGAGGCTCCCCTGGAAAGTAGGGGGGAGGTACCTGGCGGAAGTGTAGAAGATAGCCCTCTCGGACTATGTGGAGCAACCAGGTATCTGACGTGATGTTGGACCACCTGTGGGCAAAGTGGACCAGCCGGCCTCCCGTGCTGAGAGAAACCAGCGGAGGGGGAGAGGCTATGCTGAAAGAGTCAAAACCCCCCACCCTGCGGAGCAGGGGCCGGTGGTGCAGGCTTGGGGGCTTGCTGCCTACGGGACCCGTTACCCCGTCCCTTGGCCTGCTGACCCTGTTGGGGAGCTGCGGAGGCCTGATAATGAGGGTAGTGTTTATAGGCAGCCGTCTTCCTCGGGTAAAAGGGCTTTTTCCCCGAGCCCTTCTTCTTCTGGGAAGGGGCAGAGGTTTTCCTGGAGAGCCGAGTCCTGGTGAGAGTCTCTGTCTCGAGTTGTGCAGCCTTCTCGTCCATAGGTTTGCCAAAGAGGTTTTCACCTCTGCAGGGGACATCGACCAACTTGTCCTGCACCCAGGGCTCGAGGTCGGATGACTGAAGCCAAGCCTGTCGGCGGGCCCCGATGCCAGCTGCGGCTACTCGAGCCGATGCCTCAAAGCCATCATAGGCCGCTCGAGAGATAAACTTTGAGCACTCTCGAATACCAGTGGACAAGGCCAGGAACCTCCGCAAAGGTTCCTCGGAGAGACCAGCGGAGAATCCGGCTATTTCTTTAGCCAGGTCTCTGAGATACATGCCCATGTAGAGCTGGTAAGTCTGGACCCGACAAGCAAGCATAGAGCCCTGGAAACACTTCTTACCGATGCCATCCAGGCTGCGGGCTTCCCTGCCGGGAGGCACCGAGGAGTGCATCTTCTGGCTCTTGAGCCGATGCATGGCCGATTCCACCACCATGGAATGGTGTGGCAGCTGTGCTTTTTGGAAGCCAGGGCTCTTGCGGACTCGATATATGGCATCGACCCACTTGCTTAATACCGGCGACGCCAGACTCTCTCACATGCGGAAGAGAAGTCGTTCCAGCATCGGAGGAACCGGTACAGTAAAATGTTCCTTTGCAGGAGAGTCATACTGGAGGGCATCGAGCTCTTCGGCTCGAGGCTCCTCCTCGGGATCCGCAGGGAAGGCCAAGGCCTTGGCCATATCCCTCACGAAGTCCGAGAACCGGGCATCCTCCGGAGGGGACTGTCTCCGAGGTTCGGACTCGGGGGAGTCCGAAGGGACACACCGAGTCCGAAAAGAATCAGGTGACTCTTCCACCTCAGATTCCCAGGCGGACTCCTCGGAGGAGGAGTCGAGCGGCTCAGGCCGGGCGGGCACAGACGCCGTCCGCCCCGACGCCGAGGGAGTCGGCGTCGACGACCTCGGCCCCGAACGGGAGGCCGAAGGGGACCTCGACCGAGGATCGACTCGAGCCCGCATGGACTCGAGGATCGGCTCGGTCTCCGGGGTCGACTTAGATGTCGATGTCCCGGCGGTCAGGGCAGAAGCGCCAGCGAGGCCAGCGATCAATGCCCGCTGCTGGTCCATGAAGGCAGCAAGGCTGCTCTCCAAGGCCGTCAACCTGAGTCCGAACTCAGGAGACCCAGCAGCCCCCGACTCGGGCCCCGACAGCGTCGGGCCCGACGTCGGACCCCTCGGAGGCGAGTCCACGAAGACAACAGTACTTACGAGAGCAGACGAGTCCATCTCCAGACGAGGCTGTTTGGACGGCCGCTCCAGCTCTAAAGACCCGGGACGGCTATCGGGGCTATGCGACCTGGCCCTCGAGGAGCCAGGAGCGTCCACCGACTCCGCCCTCGCGGGTTTCTTCCTCCGCTGATGTTCCCGGGTAGGAGACCCCCTCTCAGAGGAGCTCCGACGGTGTTCAGAGCCAGATTCTCTGGACGCCAAAGCTTCTGACGAGGTCCGGGTACGACTGGGGTCAGCGAAGATTCTCTCCCGCTGATGCTGCTGACTCCGCAAAGATTTCACGGACATCTTGCTACAGGGCCCACAGATCATTTCTTCATGATCTGGGCCCAGGCAGCGGAGGCAGCAGTCATGTGTGTCAGTAAGAGACATAAGTTTCTTACACTTAACACACTTTTTAAAACCACTGGCGGCCATCGGGGGAAAAAGGGCCCCTGCGAGGTCGAACGAGCGGGCCGCCAGGGAAAAAGTGAAAAAAGCGCGAATTTGTCACGAAGGACAGAAAAACCGAAAAGAAGGGGAGGCCTCGCAATCGGCGTCGCGAGGCCGGACGGAAAAAGGACCGGCGTCGAACCGAAGAAATACTTAAAATAAAGAAAGAAAAATCAACTTTTCAGCGGTGACTTGTAGACAACGTCTGTAGGGCTCCGCGGAAAAAAGAAGACTGGCCAAGATGGCACCGCGCATGCGCGCTGCAATTCCCAAAGGCTTTCTTTGAAAGCTGGGGAAAATTGCTCCGCGAGGGCTCCGTTGGCGCCGACGTCACCCATATGTGAGGACTGACTTCCTGCTTGGTCCTGGAGAACTAGAAGCCACTCTAGCCAACCAATATCTCCAACCAGAGACATACCTTATTTTTTATGGGATACAACATAAAAACCAATTGTGTAATTCCCTCTCAAACAGGTTTGTTATATTGGGATGCTATTAGACTCTTCGGTAACTATAACGCCTCAAATAAGATAGTTGATTATAAGATCATTCTTGAAACAGTCATGTTATGTAGGTTGAAGCCTTTTCTTTCATGGACTAATTTTCAATTAGTGTTGCAGGCTTTTATGTCTCTCTGTTCTTGACTATTATATAATGTAATCATGATCTGCCTGCTTAAATGATTAAGTCATTATAGTTGGTTCAAAATGCTGCAACATGACTGATGATTGGTTGTGCCAACTTCAATCATATTTCTCAAAGCCTGAAAGATTTGCATTGGCTGCTTATTGCTGCCCAAATAAAGTTCAAGATCTTGGTTCTGCCCTTGTTAGGGGTGCTTTTATAAAAGCTTTTATTTCACATGTAAAGCCTGTTTCATAAGCAGAAAAGGGTTTTTACAAAAGTGTGGTTGCACTGAATCTGTGTATAGGTGGTTGCCAGGGAGCCTACTTTGGGCAGGGCAGAAGTGGAGTTGTGATGTATATGAGTATTTTATAAAAAAAACACAGGTACACATGTAGAGTACCCACACACATTTACACCGCCTTTGCAGCAGCTATAAGTTTGTGCATTTATTGGATGCCTATTTTATAAAAGCTACATAAACAACTATATTGCTTATAAAATAAACAGCTTTTTTGATTATAAAATTACTCCCAAGTAGTGGATCCTATTTACAGACTATTTTAAATCCATATGTTTTGTATAGATCTTTGCAATGAGGAAAGCTTGCAGTAGACTCTTAAAAGCCAAGTATAAAGTTAGGGCTTAGGCATTTTCAGTAGCAAGCCGTGTCTTTTGGAACACTTTTCCACTAATACTAAAAACCTGAAAGTGACAAGTTTTGAAAAGGGATAAAATGCTTATTGTTCTCTCAGATTTAATTTTTCAAAATTGGAGATGGTATTTTTTAAATTTGATTTTGTGGTGTTTAACTATGTGTATTTTAATAGTTATGGTTTAATCTTGCTTTGTTATAACCAAATGCAATACAAAAACTCTCTTATTTTCCAGCTTCATCAATTTTTTTTTTTTGTCGTCGTCAAGTGTCAGTGCTGACTCCTGGCGACCCAGCTGCCTCTGGGTTTTCTTAGCAATGTATCACCGGAAGTAGATTGCCAGGCCTTTTCTTCTGAGGCAATGGCAAGTAAACTGACTTGCCCAAGGGCACAAGGAATGCCAGTGGGAGCTGAACCCTTGATCTTCTGGGTGGCTAGGCAGCTGCTGTAACCACTAAGCTACTCCTCCACGCCCATCAATTCCACGCCCATGGCAGTGAAAGTAGAATTGTCAGTGAGGCACAGCAGTTAATTATCATTTTTTGCTGATGGGAGATTCAGTATGTTTAAGTTAATGGGAAATTGAAAAGAATAAGAACTATATTTAATGAAATTCTCAGGACACATTGTATACCAAAAAATTGTTCCATGGCAAGGTCATCTTCAGCATGACGTCGTTAGTCTATAATGTGCTACTACAGATTAACACAGCTACCCCTCTGGGAGTTGATCAGCATAAAATGCAGCTTACAAAGAACATTGCCTACCAAACATTTTCATAGGGATAGCCTTGTTAGTCTATATTACAAAAACAACAAAGCTCATAATACCTTACAAACTAATGATTTATTGAGGCATAAGCTTTCAAGGACAACAGTCTACTCTTTCTAATGCACGAAGTAGACCTTTGTCCTTGGAAGAAAACTTGCAGCCTGAACTTAATTCTTCACATCATTAGGCTAATCACACAGATGTGGACAAAGATCACAATTCAAAGCCCTCATTAGATTATGCTTCCATCAACACCACCTAAAATGTCCTCACTGGTTTCAATGCAATGTCAATAGCATTAGAAAAAACAACAACTAATGACATCAGCAGATTTGCATCACCAGCCAGTCTAATGCCTACACACGTAATCAAAACCCATCCTTCAACCTGCTGCCTTTCATTCATGATATGATGAATGCAAGCTTGCAACAAGGTTTTGTCCCGAGTGAATGGAAAGAGATAATTTGACAGAAATGGCTTATGTCTCACCTGCCCTTTTCGACAAAAATTACTGAAAAGATAGCTTATAGATCAACTTATGGATTTCCTAAATAAGAAAAGCATCCTTTATCCTAAGCAATCAAGTTTCAAACATGGGCAGAGCACAGAGACAGCTCTGGTAGGAATAGTTCGCAAAGCTCATACACATATTGATGCAGGGAGAGTATTCTTTGACCTTGTAAACCATAACCTCTTAATATACAGACTCAAAAACAAAAATCTCAGAAGAGAATAAATACAATAGTATTTCAGGAAGTGTTGGGGGCTTTTTATAGTGTGACTGGGGGTGGGATACAACTGGAGGATTAGTTATGGCGATATTGTTCTGGAATTGTATGTATGTCAAAAATTAAAATAAAATGATTTTTTAAAACACAAATCTCAGTTGCTGTCCTGTGATGGTTCCAGTCTTACCCTTCGAATGGCATTTTGTGTGTGTGTGTAGGGGAGTTTCCATCTCTGAATGGTCAGTTTCTGCAGACTTGATTTGTGGTGTGCCCAGGGATTCATACCTGATCCCACCCTATTTAAGATATTTATGGCTCTCTTGGCATCGATAGTCCAAAGATTTGGGATAAGCATCTATATGCATGCTGACGGACAGCTCGTCTTCCCTCATGATCCTGTAGAGTAGGGGTTCTCAACCCAGTCCTCAGGACACATTTAGCCAGTCAGGTTTTCAGGATAAAAAACAATGCATATTCATGAGAGAGATTTGCATACCCACTATTATCAGAACTTCTGAACATTTTCTTTGTTCAGTTGCACATTCTGTGGTTTCTATAACATACGGTTTTTAGACTAAAGACTCTTCAAGTTCTCATTTAGTGGTTTCAGAATAAATCAATTACATTATAAACTTTCAACTAAAGTAATACCCTAGTAATTTTATCTTGGTTTCTAATCAATTTAATGTTAAGCAACATTACCTACTACTTCCATGACAAAATCCACACAATCACCCTCCAGTTCCCCTCCTCCCCCCCCTATTTCCCATTTCTCCCCTCCCCAAACTTCTGCCACCCTTTCTTCCTTCCCTATGGTCTCTGACGAGGAAACGTCGCTCCTTCTCTCTTCCTCCAAACCTACTACCTGCTCTTCTGACCCCTTCCGCACCCACCTCCTTAGCTCCATCTTTTCATCTCTCGTCCCTTCTATTTCTCATATTCTTAACCTCTCTCTCTCCACTGAAACCTTCCCTTCTGTTTTCAAGCATGCTGTGGTTACACCCCTCCTCAAAAAACCTTCACTTGATCCCACTTGTCCTTCTAACTATCGTCCCATCTCTCTCCTTCCTTTCGTCTCTAAACTACTTGAGCGTGCAGTCTATCACTGTTGTCTTGATTTCCTCTCTTCTCTTACACTCTTGGATCCTTTACAATCCGGCTTCCGTCCCCTACACTCCACTGAAACTGCTCTTACTACGGTCTTGAATGATTTGTTCTTGGCAAAGTTCAAAGGCTTTTACTCTGTCCTCATTCTTCTTGATCTCTCTGCTGCCTTCGACACTGTTGACCATAACCCTCTTTTTATCACCCTATCCTCACTTGGATTCAAAGACTCTGTACTATCTTGGTTCTCTTCCTATTTATCCCATCGCTCTTTCAGTGTGTGCTTCAATGGCTCCTCCTCCTCTTTAACCCCACTACCTGTAGGAGTTCTTCAGGGTTCTGTCTTAGATCAACTCCCCCTCTCTCTCTCGATACCCAATCCCTTGGCACCCTTATCTCTTCCCATGGCTTTCACTATCATCTCTATGCCGACGACTCTCAAATCTATCTTTCTGCACCTGTTATCTCTCCTGATATCCAATCTAAGATCTCACTCTGCCTGACATTGCTGCCTGGATGTCCCACCGCCGCTTAAAACTGAACATGGCCAAAACTGAGCTTCTTATCTTTCCCCCGAATGCTTCCCCTCCTCTTTCCCCTTTCTCTCTCTCTGTTGATAACTCTGTACTCCTCCCTGTTTCTTCAGCACGTAACCTTGGCGTTATCTTCGATTCCTCTCTCTCTTTCTCTTCACATATCCAGCTCATTGCTAAAACTTGTTGTTTCTTTCTATACAATATTTCCAAAATTTGCCACTTCCTCTCTGTTGACACCACTAAATTGATTGTCCACTCCTTAATCACCCCCCCCCCCCCCCGTCTTGATTATTGTAACGTTCTCCTTGCCGGCCTCCCTGCAAGCAACCTCTTTCCTCTTCAGTCAATTCAACACTCCGCTGCTCAACTCATTTTCCGCCAGTCTCATTTTTCCCACATCACTCCTCTCCTCATGTCGCTTCATTGGCTTCCCATCCGTCTCCGTATCCAATTTAAACTTCTCCTCCTAACCTATAAATGTATTCACTCTTCTGCCCCCCAGTACCTTTCATCTCTCCTTGCACCCTCTCTCGGTTGCTTCGCTCTTCTAACAGTCTTCGTTTATCTGTGCCCTATACTCGTACTGCCAATTCCAGACTTCGCTCCTTCCAACTGGCAGCACCCTTTGCTTGGAATAGTCTGTGCGCCAGGCGTCCTCCCTGGCCATTTTCAAGTCCAGACTAAAATCCCACCTCTTCACTACTGCTTTCTGTTCCTGTCTTACACTATCTTGATCTCTCTATCAACATTTGCTTACTTTGTCCTGTAAATTTTTGTTATTTGTATTATGTAACTTATTTTGTTTTCTGTCTTATTAGATTGTGAGCTCTGATGAGCAGGGACTGTCTCTCTTCTATGTTTGTACAGCGTTTTGTATGTTGCGGCGCTTTATAAGTTTTTAATAATAATAATAATAATAATAATAATAAGCGTAGTTACTCACCTGTGACAGATGTTTTCCAGGGACAGCAGGAATGAGTCCTCACATATGGGTGACGGCACTGACGGAGCCCGCATGGAGCATATCCCCAGCTTTCAAAGAAAGCCTTTGGGAATGCCTCCACGCATGCGTGGTCCACTTCCCACCCAAGGGTGCCATCTTGATCAGTCAGTTGACATAGCTCAGGCAAGGATATAAAAAATACCAAGAAGAGTGGGCAACTCCAAGGGGAGGTGGGTGGGTTGTGAGGACTGATTCATGCTAAACCTGGAGAACACCTGCTACAGGTGAGTAACTATGCTTTCTCGAGGAACAAGCAGGAAGTCAGTCCTCACGTATGGGAATCCCCAGCTACAGGCTACCAAGGACCTGTAGAAAAGTGCCACGGTGAGCCGTGAGCAGACACTGGTAACCGAAGACAGCCCAAGGACCCCAAGTCCCTGGAAGACCAACTCCCGGTAGACGCAAGAGAAGGATCAGAGGCCCGGAGTTGCCTAAACCCCAAACAGATTATGGAGTACGACCTGGTCAAAGGCACTGTCTCGATGGGACTCCTTCTCCAGTCAGTAATGCGTTGTGAAGGTGTTAGCAGATGACCAGGTTGCAGCTCGGCAGATGTCTGTCAACGGCATGGAGCGCAGGTGTGCCACTGACACCGCCCTCAAACGAACACCATGCACCATGACTTGGCGGTGCAGCGGCAGCCCAGCCTGATCCTGGGCGAAGGCGATGCAGTCCGCCACGCAGATGGAAAGCGTCCACTTGGTGACCATGAGCCCCAAACAGGCAAGGCTGAAGGAGACGAAGAGCTTCTTGGACCTGCGGTGAGCCTGCATATGCTGCAGGCAGAAGGAGAGAGCCCTCCTACAGTCAAAGGTATGGAGGATCACCGACACCCGGTCGGCATGTGGCTTCGGAAAGAAGGTCGGCAGTACTACCTCCTGGTTGAGATGGAAATCCGACACAATCTTCAGGAGAAACTTGGGGTGCATTTGGAGAACCACCCAGTTCAAATAGAATCTCGTGTAGGGTGCGTCGGCCATCAGGGACTGAAGCTCACTGACCCTCCGGGCTGAAGTGAGGGCCACCAGAAAAAACACCTTCCAGGAAAGGTGCCGAAGAGAGCAGGATGCCATCGGCTCAAAAGGTGGCTGTGTTAGCCGCGTGAGGACGACATTGAGATCCCACTCCACAGGAGGTGGTCGGATGGGGGTCTTGGAAAGAAGCAGCCCACGCATGAAGCAGGAAACCAGCGGCTGACCCGAGAGGGGTCTGCTCCTGACTGGGTGGTGGTTGGCCAAGATCGCACTTGGGTGGACCCTGACCGAGTTGGACTTCAGGCCTGCCTGTGAGAGATGGAGCAGGGACTAAAGCACCAAGTGGGTGGGGCAAGAGAATGGGTCGGCCTGTACCCCGAGCATCACACCAAAAACCAACACCATTTAAAGGCATAAGCCCTCCTTTTCGAGTCCTTGCACGAGGCCAGCAATATGTCCTCAATCTCCACCGGGAGATGAAGAGGGGCTAGAGGACCCACTCAGCCGCCAAGCCGTGAGGGATAAGGATCTCAAGTTCAGGTGAAGTAGCAGACCCTTCTCTTGTGTCAACAAGCCCAGCATTCTGCAGAGGGGAACCGGAGGCTCCGATGCAAGGCGGAGATGCAGTGGGAACAAGGGCTGCCAAGGCCACCGCAGGGCCATGAAAATCACCAAGGCCGTGCATCCATGACATCAGGAAGGCATCGGAGACTTCCCTGTTCAAGTGGGGAAATGGGCCACAGAACTGCGGGAGCTGCGAAATCGCTGGGCTGGCGAAGACGTCCAGGACCGGAGTCCCCCAATGCTGGAACAGCCACTGCGCCATCTGCATGCAGAGGCGCCACTCACGTGACTGGAGGATCCGGGCTCAGCCTGTCTACCAGGACATTGCAAATCGCAAAAGACCACAGGGCTACCGCCTCCAGGCAGAGGCTGTAAGAGCCGATGCCCCCCTGCTTGTTCATATAAAACATTGCCACTTGGTTGTCCATCTGGACAAGCACTGCCTGGTGATGAACGCGGTGCCTGAGCACCCGGAGGGCAAGGAGGACCGACTGGAGTTCAAGAAGGTTGATCGGCTGTTGGGACTCCCCCAGGGACCAAGTCCCCTTCATGTGGAGCTCGCCACAGTGTGCTCCCCAGCCCGTGAGGGAGGCGTCCATAGTCAAGACCACATCATGCTGTGGAGCCTGGAACAGCATGCCTCGAAGCAGATTCTGGGCGTCCCGCCACCAGTTGAGGGACTTGGACAGCGGGGGAGTGATCGAGACGGCATCTCCGAGACAGCCTGTCACCTGAGCCCACTGAGCTTGAAAGCACCACTGTGCTGCCCGCATGTGCAGTCAGGCATAAGGGACGAGGTGGATCATCGAGGTCATATGGCCGAGGAGACAGAGTATCGCTTGGGCCGATACTGTGTCGTGACACTGAACTGCGGACGCCAGAGCGATGAGGGTGTCTGCCCTGTCCTGGGGAGTGTCGAGACACGCACCGATGAACTCCAGGGATTGGACTGGAGCGAGGCCGAAGGGAAGCACCCTGTATTGGTAGTGGTTTCCTTGTACCCCAAAGCGCAGATATTTACTGTGTTTTGGATAGACAAGGATGTGAGCGTACACATCCCGAAGGTCCAAGGAGCATAGCCAGTCACCCTGCTGGAGGAAAGGCAGCAAGGCGCTAACAGAGAGCATTTTGAATTTCTCCCGCACCAGATATTTGTTGAGATTTCTTAAATCTAGGATGGGTTGGAAACCGCCCGTACGCTTTGGCACAATAAAGTAACAGAAGTAGAACCCGTGACCTTTGAGGTGAGGCAGAACCACTTCCACTGCTCGTTCCTCGAGGAGGGTGGCAAGTTTCTGTGCCAAGAAGGCCTGGTGCGGAGGGAGCTGAGGGGGCTCCGCGGGGCAGAAGGATGGAGGAAGCTGGTCCAGGTGAAGGAGGTAACCTTCCCGAACAACCTGGAGAACCCAGGTGTCCGAGGTGACAGACTCCCATTGGGATGCGAAGTGGACCAGGCACCCTCCCAGCGGTAGCTGGATCGAGAGAGGGCGAGCGGCTATGCATCTGGCGTTAAAAACCTGGGGCCGGCTGGGACGGTGCTGGGGTATGGCTCTTGAGCCCCTTAAGCTTACACGGGTCCTGGGGGCCGCTCTTGCTTTGTCCGCCATGGGGTGGAGCTGGCGCCAGAAGGTAAGATGTGTAGCCCCTGTAGGGAAGACCCTTCCCCTGGAAGAAAGGCTTCTTGCACTGTTGCTTCTTCTGTGGGAGGAAGTCTTTCAAGAGAGACAGGTGCGAGTGACATACTCCGTCTCAATCTCTGCTGCTTTGTCCTCCATTGGTTTGCCAAACAATTGCTCGCCCAGGTAAGTTGAGCAGTTTTTCCTGGACCTAATGTTCGAGGTCTGAGGACTGGAGCCAGGCCTGCCACCTGGCCCCAATACCAGCAGCCACTACCCCAGCGGAGGACTCGAAGCTGTCGTATGCAGTGCAAGAAAGGTACTTTGAACAGTCCCCCACTGACTTCAGGAGGGATTGGAAGCAGCAGAGGTAATCGCCGTCGAGGCCCGCCTGGAAATCTCAGAGTTCCTTTGTGAGGTCAAGAAGGAACATGCCTATTTATAGCTGATAAGTCTGGATGTGGCACGCCAGCATGGAGCCTCGGTAGGCCTTACGCCCGAGGGCATTGCACGGTGCTCCTCCTCGGATTGTGTGGAGAGCTCTAGGGCTTGAGCCATGTCCCACACAAACTCCACAAAGGAGATGTCTTCAGGAGGAGACCGCCACTTCCGAACAGGCGGAGAAGGATCCGAGGGGAGGTGCCAATGAGCCCGGAATTCAGGGGACGTTTCCCCGTCGGACTCCCAGTCTGAAATTTCTGAGGAAGACTCTGAACTAGGTTGCTCGAGCAGAGCCTGCGCTGTGCGCTGGATTCGAGGCCGAAGCTCGCCTGGAACTGGAGGTGCTGGCCCGGGAAAATGTCGCACTCAAATACTAGGATAGAGATCAAGACCTCTGCCGAGATCCCTCACGAGGCTCTGGCTCTCGGGGGTTGTCACGGAGGTCTGGGAAGTTATCATAGGCGTCACCCTCTAGGTCTCAGGACGTGTGCCAGCGGGGCCTAGCACCAGCACCTGCTGGGCAGCAAAGGAAGGCAGAAACGCTGCACTCCAGTGCCAGCATTTTGGCCTCCCACTCGGGAGTGGGGCCTTGCGATGCTGATGCCGGAGTGACTGGGTCGGGAGTAGAGGATGAGAGGAGGTCCTTGCTGGGATGACCCTTGGCAGACCGGTCACCATTGCGGGAGGCCTCTGTATCTGTACAAAGTACCTTTCGCGTCCGCTCCTTCTCTGACTCGAGACAGTCCGGGGGGGGGGGGGCTGAGGGACCAAGCTCGAGAACGCTCACGCTTGTCCGGAGCTCCCAACAGGGTCCTCAAGGCCTTCTTCTTCTTCCGCTCCCTTTCGGGGGACCCTTGCTTGGAGTGATGCCGGGGCTGTCGAGCAGCCTTGGGTGACCCCAGAGGCTGAAGGTCGGTGGAGGGGGAAGCTACCAGGAACACTGGGGCCATCTTGCAGAAAATATCATCCAGCTTCTGCTTATGGCGCTGGATATCCTTGGAGGACATCTTTTTACAAAGGGAGCAGAGCTCCGGGTTGTGGTCAGCTCCTAGGCACTTAAGACAACAATCATGGATGTCCACAAGCGACACGTTTTTGGAGCATCTGTCACACTTTTTGAAACCAGAGGCAATGGGAGCAAAAAGAACCACCGCAAGGTGGAAGACCTTCAACTTGGCCAATGGTTGAAAAGGGTACGAAATGCGCTAGAGATGAACTCACGAAGAAAAAAGAAAAAAAAAAGAAAAACAGCAAAGTCCCGGGGCCCACTGCCAAGGAAGGGCACTGGGGACAGCAGGAAGAGGACTGGGAAACCAGAATTAGAGAGACAATTATGAGACTTTTTCCAAGGTACAGGGACATGCGTCTGAACGGCTCCATGGAAAAAGGGAGACTGATCAAGATGGCAGTCTTGAGCAGGAAGGGGACCATGCATGCGTGGTAGCATTCCCAAAGGCTTTCTTTGAAAGCTGGGGAAATGCTCCGCATGGGCTCTGTCGGTGTTGAAATCACCCATATGTGAGGACTGACTTCCTGCTTGTTCCTGGAAAAGAAAATATATTCTTACTTTGCCTCTAGAGTGAATTTAAGGTGCAGACAAAGCATAGTTACTCACCTGTAACAGGTGATCTCCGGGAACAGCAGGAATTTAGTCCTCACATATGGGTATCGTCGGTACCGACGGAGCCTGCGCGGGAACGCTCCCCAGCGTCCAATTAGAAAGCTTTTGGGAGCATCCCACAGCGCCTGCGTGCTGCCTTCCCACCTTTCCCAACTGCCTCTCTCCATTTGAGTTTAAAGCTGAGACAAAAAGAGAGAGAGAGGGAAAGAGAAAGAGATAGATAGAGAGATACAACTCCTAGGGGAGGTGGGTGGGTTGTGAGGACTAAATTCCTGCTGTTCCCGGAGATCACCTGTTAAAGGTGAGTAACTACACTATCTCCAGGAACAAGCAGGAATGTAGTCTTCACATATGGGGACTCCCTAGCTTTAGATGCCAGGGAGAGACCCCAGAAGTTGTGTGTCCCTGTGAAAGGGCTCCACTTCCTCCCATGGATCTCTGGCATCCAACCAGGGATGGTGGGTAGGAGTTGATTAGGTATGGAACAGGTGTTGGAGAACAACCTCACCAAACAAGGCATCCCTGCGGGAGTCCTTGTCCAAGCAGTAATGGGCTGTGAAGGTATGAACTGAGGCCCAGGTGGCTGCTCGACAGATGTCGTCGATAGACACAGAGTGCAGATGAGCCATTGAAGCTGCCATGGCTCTCACATTGTGAGCTGTGACATGGCCCTCCAGAGAAAGATTCTTACTCTGATAGGCAAAGGAAATACACTGAGCAATCCAGTTAGACAGTGTTCTCTTGGAGACTGGTAGTCCCAAATGAGAAGGATCAAAAGCAACAAAGAGTTGAGAGGACTTTCTATGTTGCTGTGTTCTTTGTAAGTAAAAAGCTAAAGCTATGAAGATTTCTTTCTGCATTAGATGCATGAGGCCTTGGAAAAAACACAGGCAGGTAGACTGCCTGGTTTAGATGAAAAGGCGAGACCACCTTTGGCATAAAGTGTGGATGATTCCTAAGGACTACCTTGTCATGATGGAACCTTGTATAAGGTGGATCAGCTACTAGTGCATGCAACTAACTGATGCAACATGCTGATGTGATTGCAATGAGCAAGATAACCTTCCAAGAAAGAAATTTCAATGAGGTAGTAGCTAAGGGTTTGAAAGGTGGCTTCATAAGCTGACCAAGAACCAGGTTTAAGTCCCATGCCACAGGTGGTGGCCTAATGGGAGGCTTAGTTAGAAGAAGGCCTCTCATAAATCTTGCTACAAGAGGATGGGAGGAAATAGGCTGTCCATTTAGAGGCTTGAAAGAAGCTGCAATAGTACTCAAATGGACTCTTACTGAGTTAGTCTTAAGTCCTGCATTGGATAAATGAAGGAGATACTCCAGTAATGATTCCAAAGGTATCGCAAGGGGGTTGAGACCCTTCTGCGAGCCACATATGGTAAACCTTTTCCACCTGAAAGAATAAGAGCGTCTTGTGGAATGCTTCCTGGAAGCATAAAGGATATCCTTTACTTGCTGAGGGAGGTTAAGATCATGAAGATCTAGGCCTTCAGCAACCAAGCCCTGAGATGCAGAGACTGGGGATTGGGATGCCATAACATTCCGTTCTCCTGGGACAGGAGATCTGGAGCAGACCCTAACTCCAGGGAGGGAGCTTGAGAGAGATGTAGAAGCAGAGGATACCACACTTGTCATGGCCAATGTGGAGCTATGAGAATCATACGGCCTGTGTCTCTCTGAAGCCTGAACAGGGTTCTGGGAATCAGGGGAATGGGTGCAAAGGCATACAGGAAGTCTTGACCCCAGTGAAGGAGGAAAGCATCCCTGGCCTGAGAGCCCTGAACCGGAATTCTGGAACAGAACCGGGGAATTTTGGCATTCAACGGACTTGCAAAGAGGTCTATGTCCGGGGTTCCCCAAATTTGAAAAATCTAGGCCACCTGGTCTGCATGTAGAGACCATTCGTGTGGAAGCATTACTCGACTGAGTCTGTCTGCCCAAGAGTTTTGGATGCCTGGAAGATACACTGCCAGGAGATGAATCTGATGCTCTCTGGCGAGGGCCCATAGTCGCAAAGCTTCGTTGCAAAGCGACAGAGAGCCTGTTCCACCCTGCTTGTTCACGTAGAACATGGGTACTTGATTGTCCGTATGAATGAGGACTGTCTTGTAGCTGAGCAGGGTGTGGAACACTCAAAGAGTAAGGAAGATTGCTCTGAGCTCCAAGAGATTGATATGTAGATGAGTCTCCTGTGGAGTCTAGGTGCCTTGGGTGGAGAGGTCTTGCAGATGAGCTCCCCAACCCATTGGTGAAGCATCTGTTGTGAGAGTTGCCGGGGGTAAGGGTTGTTGAAATGGGGACCCCAGCAACAGGTTTTGAGTGGACCGCCACCATTGGAGGGACAAAATAAGGCGATTTGTGTTTGTTATTTTGTCTGACAAGGCACCCTGATGCCTGGGTCCACTGAGTGGATAAAGTCCACTGAGCTGCTCTCATATGGAGACGAGCATAAGGAACCACATGCACGATAGATGCCATGTGGCCTAGTAGTTGTAGCGTTTCTCGGGCAGTGAGATGAGGCTTCAGCACTGCTTGAGAAGCTAACTGCACCATGCGAAGGCAACGGGAGGGGGGAAGATAGGCCCTTGCTTTTCTGGTATCCAGCAAAGCTCCAATGAACTCTAGAGACTGAGTGGGAGTTAGACTGGATTTTGGGATGTTTATGACAGGACCCAAATACTGAAGGACACGCATTGTGCAAGATAGAGAAGTCCTGGCCTCTGACTCTGATGGGGCTCGAATGAGCCAGTCGTCTAAGTAAGGGAAGACGAATATCCCTAGGGTGCGGAGAAATGCTGCTATTACAGCCATGCATTTCGTGAACACTCTTGGTGCTGAGGCCAGGCCAAAAGGAAGCACCCTGTATTGGTAGTGCTTTCCTTGAAAAAGGAACCGAAGGAACTTTCTGTGAGTTGGATGGATGAGAACATGGGTGTACGCATCCTTGAGATCTAGAGAACAAAGCCAATCCTGACTCTGAAGGTATGGCAGCAGAGTTCCTAGAGAAATCATCTTGAATTTCTCTTTGAACAGGAATTTGTTCAATTCTCTGAGGTCTAAAATAGGTCTGTATCCCCCTGTTTTCTTTGGGATAAGGAAATAGGGGGAGTAAAACCCTGTACCATGTTGATGAATGGGCACTTCTTCTATTGCCACTTGGGCAAGAAGCATAGTGACCTCTTGATCTAACAAGTTGGTGAGAGAGGTCTGAGAATTGAACTGTTTTACCACTGTGGGAGAGCGCATGCACAGAAAGTGCAGCTTGTACCCCTCTCTTATAACGGAGAGTGTCCAATGCTCTGCTGTTATCTGCTCCCACCTGGGGGCAAAGTGACATAACCTTCCTGGAATGGTGGAAGGCTCTGGTCCGTTGAGGGTTAGGAAGGCTAAGTTCTCTAGATGAAAGTCAAAGGCCTTGTGGAGGCTGAGACTGCTGAAATGGTTGAGGCTTAGCAGTCTTTGCTTTCCTTTGTTTAGGTGGTTGCTGACCTTTCCGGGTAGGCTGACCTGCAGAACGTCCCTGCTGGGAATAAGAGGAATAAAACCTCTTCTTTTTTGAGAAAAAAGGCTTCTTGAAAGATTTCTTTCTCACAGGATCAGCTGTGGCTTTGGATAGCCTATCCAAAGTGGAGTTATCAGCATCTAATTCATTGGCTTTTTCTTGCCAATTTTTGCCAAACAGATTCTCACCTGTACAAGGGATATTGCTCAGTTTGTCCTGCACCCAGAGTTCCAAATCGGATGCCTGGAGCCAGGCAATTTTACATGCACCTATGGCAATGGCAGAGGTTCTGCTTATGCACTCAAAACAGTCAAAAGCTGCACGGTTGACAAACTTAGAAACATCCTGAGCATGTTTGACCAGTGTGAGAAAGTCCTGCCTTCTATCCTCAGGGAGAAGAGGACGCAAAACCTCTAAATCACCTGTGACTTCTTTAAGGAACATTCCCATATATAAAATATAGGAACTGATCCTGGCAGAAAGCATGGAAGCCTGGAAAGTACGACGTCGAAAGGCATCCAAAGTTTTACACTCACGTCCTGGAGGATTAGAGGCATGTCTCTTTGCACTCCTGATCCTTCTCATAGCTCATTCCACTACAATAGAGTGGTGAGGAAGCTGAGTTTTCTGGAAGCCAGGACAAGGAGGGACTCGATACATGGTATCCAGTCTGCGAGAGTGAGGAGAGGTGGTGAGAGGTGTCTCCCACATTCTCAACATGAGATCATGTAAAATCTCATGGATAGGCAAGGTAGCTGCCTCTTTAGGAGCTTTGGGATATTGTAAAATCTCCAGCTCCTTAGCTCTGGGCTCTGTTTCAGGAGCCACAGTAATGGACAAATCACGAGCCACCTCCCTGATAAAGTCCTGAAAGGAGATGTCCTCTGGAGGAGACATCCTGTGCTTAGGAGAGGAAGGCTTCTCCGGGAGAAGTATTCCGGTACCGACAGAGCTATCAGAATCCTCAGAGTCCTCTGAGGATTCGAAGTATCTTCTGTCCAGATGCTCTTGAAGAGCCCGATACCCGTACCGACCAAAGTCGGTACTGGGGGGAATCGGTACCGTGGAATCGGTACCTGAAGGCATCGCATGACTAGGTACCGGGCAAAGCTGACACCGATTTCGATGTCGATGCTGCCGGTACCGATATCGGTGCCGGTACCGGTTGAACTGTCTGACGCGGTTCCGAGGGCGTCGATGCAGCAATGAGAGCCGCCAGTCTGCGTTCAATAGCCAGGAACCTCTGATCTATCGACGCTGCCGATGCCTGGGTATTGGTACCAGATGCAGCCGATACCCCAGAGCATGGCACCAGTAGTTCTGCCGAGGTCGAGGCCTCGAGAACGTCCTGGAGCCCCAATAATGCTTTGGAAGCCGAAGACTCCCACCGGGGCAATTTTGCCGGTACAGAACCCTCAAGGGCAACGCCAGAGGCATCTCGATGCTTGGAAGGAGATCTACCCTTTGAGGACCGGCTGGACTTATGTTTAGTTACCTGAGATCCATGGGAGGAAGACGAAGCCCTGGAAGACGTCGATGCCACCGAAGCTGCATCGGAGGGAAAAAGGGCGCGGAGCTTGACAGCTCGGTTTTGTCGACCCCTCTTGGACATCATGGCACAAGCCATACACTCGGAGATGGAGTGGTCAGGACCTAAACATTTAAGACACCACTCATGGGTGTCAGTGACGGAGATGGTACCGCCACACTTGGTGCATTTTGTAAAACCCGAGGCGGGTTTCTCCATGATGGAGGAAATTTTGGGCCTAAGGCCTAAAATGGCGCGTGCACCTGAAAAGAAAAGTTTGGAAAAAAAGACTAATATATATATATATATATACACACACACACATATATACACACACACACACACACACACATATATATATATATATAGTATTTTTTTTTTAAAGAAAGAAAGAAGAACCGGCGGTACCGGTAAAGCATTGAGGAAGGCAGACGCGACCACAAAAAGAAGAATAAGGGAAAAACATTTTCTGCGGTGACAGGAACACGACCTGCTGGCTCCGCGGAAAACAAAGAACTGTAGAGGCAGTTGGGAAAGGCGGGAAGGCAGCACCCAGGCGCTGTGGGATGCTCCCAAAAGCTTTCTAATTGGATGCTGGGGAGCGTTCCCACGCAGGCTCCGTCAGTACCGACGATACCCATATGTGAGGACTACATTCCTGCTTGTTCCTGGAGATTACACTTATGCATTTATGGAGAGCATCCAATGCCATTCTGAATTCTTGTCATGATGCCAAGACTTCTATACACCAATATCAATTGATAATGCTATTTCAAGGAAGATCACAATATTCCTTATAGAGAACACATTGTTCAAAGTTTTCAATGTACGGGTGTTTTTTTATAGAAGAAAATCCATGACTGTCATTTACGGACCAAAAAATTGGTCTTCAAAACAAAAATTGTGGTGGCAGTAAATGTGGCTAATTCCATTAAATATGTAGAACTAAGTCTGGCACAGAACAAACATACAGATGGCATCACAATCTAGCTGCTGATGCTGTTAATTCATAATGGGATAAAATTTGACCTGAAAACATTTCTAAAGTACCTTTTTGGCTTCTAATGGTTGAATGAATTGACTACAGTCTAAAGGAGCGGCGAACAAAAGTACTACCTGCTTATCTGAACTGGCTGAACCCTGTCCAATGACTTCAATAGTCATAAATCAATAGTCATAAACCCTGTCCAATGACTTCAATAGTCATAAATCACAGAAAATACATTGAAATGTTACCTAGTTCAAGTGCTTTTGGATGCAAAGACATTTCTCAGAATACAACCATTATATTCATCAACAGCTGCGGTGGAAAACTAAAATATTCATGAAGTCAGCATGTTCCTGGTGTAATGACTGCTGAATGTAGATACAAGTAATGAAGTTGTTTTCTACATACTCTAATGCCACTTTTGCACATGGAGGTTTTATGAACTTGTATGGCGTTTGTTAGAAATAAAATTTAAAAACAGTTTGGAGTTTCTATGGATTGACCTGTTACAGTATACTGCATACATCAATAGAGAATAAGCTTAATGGCACAGTACAGAATCTGCAATATCTAGGCTGAAAGGGCATTATTTACAATGTGAAATAAATCTGTTCTGAAACGCAAAGCTTGATATTTTGATAAAGATCAGAATTATTTCAAGATATCCAATAAATAATAAAATTGTAAAACAAATCGCCGTAGTGTTATCTTTCACAATCCATACCACTTATGACAGATTAAATTTCTATAATTATAAAGGTTAAACTTTACTATCATGAAAAATAAACTGCTGGGTTTATCATTTCTATAGCAGTTACATACTGGGGAAAAATGGCTGACTAATATAAATAGGGACATTACACATTTTAAAGATTATTTTTGAACAGCACTAGGTCTCAATACAACAGGGGGACAACACTATCTTGTTTGTATTTATGTTAATAAATTTTAAAATTGGACAGTAATAGTTGGACATTAATAATTTTTTGTAAAAATAAATTTTAAAAAAGTGATGGAGATTTTGTTAAAGGTGCGTTTAAGGAACTGATGATTGAAAACGGGGAACGAGATTGCAAGGTAATACAACAACCTGCATGACTCCATTTTGATGGTTCCTCACACCTTTTTCACATTTTGTATTTGTTTAATGTTTTCCCCTATGTACATTTTCTTGAGAACATTTTTTCAGTTTAATGGAGAAGGAATTTTTTTGAATGTGTTGTTTTTCTTCTCGGAAAAGTTTTTTTTTTTGTCATTTGAAGTTAATATAAGCAGGGTGGGTAGAGAGAATGGTCCAGAAGTTTCAAGTTTTCCTCTTCTTCCACATATGCTTTTCAAAACATCCTGTCCAGAGTGGAGTACTGCCATCATAACTAGAAGCTAAAATTTATTTTGGAGAGTTTTAAAAGGGTTTTTCATGGTACTTAAAAAGTTTAGTCTGTAAAAAAAAAGGGTTTTCAGAGACCCAAAGCTCAATGATCATGTTAGCTTGTTTACAAGCTAACAGAACTTTCAAATTAACAACCTGCAACAATTTTGTTTAGAGTAGTAGTTTGAGGACGAATGATATTACTGAACAAACAATTCCACACTTAAATAGCAAACCACTGATTCTAACTTCATCTAAGAAAGAAACTACATATAGCATAGCGCCAATGGTCTGCAATGGTTGGTACCAGGCTTACTCTAAATAATTGATTTTTGGGGGGTAACTGAAGCTCTTTTTTCCCAGATAATAGAGGATATGAAGCCAAGCAATCTTCAGATAAAGCAAATGTGTTCACCTTAACAGGTGTTCATTGTAGACAGCAAGATAAAAGTTCGATACATTAGTGGTTGCATCATCAGACAGCACTGAGATAGAGTAGCTCTCTCAAGAGCTCAGAATTATCTTAGAAAAGCTTCTTAGTATACACAACCATCCCCTCACATTGCTACCCTTGTACTTGTACCTCAGTTCATATGTAGTGCACAGTCAACTTTAGGGGAAGTAGGCAGGATTGTGCATCTGATTGATCTTGCTATCAATAGAAAACCCCCATCACAAGCAAACAACTTCACTCCTGTCAACAAGTTGGATAAATTAGACACATACATGAGGACTGGATATGGTGATAGCCAGGAAGGATTGCTTTAAAATCAAACCACAAGTGTACACCTGCACTACAGAGAGTTATCCTGAAAAAGTGATCCTTTGTCATTAGTAGTTTTAAGCAACCTCTTTCTTTTGTTTGGTTGGGGTTTTTTTGCCTTTTTTATTGTGAGAATTGAACTAGTTATGCAAGCAAATTTCTTAACATTATTGATCACATACATTCTCTCTTCTGGATTCATGATCCAGGCAGTAGTGAGATAAAAGAATGCAGGGAAGACCAAGATGCTGGGAAGACCAAGATGCATTTTAACATATCCTGGATAAAAAGGCTGGTCTGGTTACAGCAAAATTGAGTACAATTGTCTATTAACTAGTTCGCTACTGTTCTCTTAGAAATGGCAGCACTCAGATGAATCTAGATGCTGAGTTAATTTTTGGTGTTCATTTGTCCTTTTTAGATAGAAAAAAAACTCTGCTCTTTCGCAATCCAGGCTCTCATTCTTGGGTGAACATGAGGTTTAGAGCAGAAAACTGGCAGAACTACTGAGTGATTGATGTAGACAGCCAAAACTACTTTTGGTAGAAACATTTGATGTGTTCCGAGTAATTTAATATGACAATTCTATTCTGCCTCACCCTTCCAAGTTCAAAGTGGATCACAATAACGCAAGTACAAACTGTACAGTATTAAACAATTTAAAAAATACAATTAATCATAAAAGTACGTAACTATATAATTAAATAACTAAAATTTCAAAATAAAAAAGGTAGTATAACAATACAATACCCACAAACAGAAAACAATAAATGAATAAAAATGTATAAAACAGTCACATTTTTAAACTCCGGCAAAAGAAAAATTAAGTTGAAGCAGCTCTATGTTCTCTTGGAAGATCATTCCAGACCTTAGGAGCTGTGCTACATGTTATCTCAGCATATGTAGCTATCAAGCTAAAAACCCAGGGATAGAGGAAGGACAGAATGTTTTACCATCCGGGCTGTTTGTCTGCTGTCCCTGTGCGCAGGGAGACGTGCCAGCGGAGGTATGCCTGTACAGGCAGTGTGAGAGCAACTTTCTATGCCTGTGATGTTAGGCTGCCGAGGTCATGCCCTTTTGGCGCCCCTTCGGCATACCGACGGTGTTGACGGGAGAGGAATGTCTGATCACTTACAGGTACTTTGTTTCTGGGTTACTTTTGCTTGCTTCAAGGAGATCAGATGGGGAAGCGTAAGGCAAAAGTGGCCTCTAAGGTGACTCCTCCGGTCTAAGGTTCAACGAAGACCGTGGGCCCCTTGGATAAACATTTTGTTATGCATGGGGCTGACTCACTCTGGGCCGATGGGGCGTCACTCAGTCCAGCACAGTGGACCCCTCCCACTGATCCCAGACCCGCCTCTTTCCTCTATTATAATATCAGAAGGTTCTCTTGGTTTGCAGGCTCATTCCTCTTTCAAACCAAGTTCTGTGCTAAAACCTGTTTTTGTGCAAGAGGAGGGGCCGATTATTGCTGAACCTTCGCAGGATATTACTTTAAAAGATAAATGGACTGCCATTTCTAGGATTGACTCTTTTGTCTGGAACTGTCACCTCTTTTTGTGCATTTACTCAGGAGTCATCTTTAAAGTCACAGGAAGTAGATACTAGGCTATCTGGAACAGATTGTGTATTGGTTAAAATTGAAGGTCAGATGCAGGTCTTACAACAGACCAATATCTCTGCTATTAAGGATTCTTTGTCTATTCATAACAAATTAGAGAATATGTCTAGGGCTAACAACCTGCAATTTTAAATTTTCCTATCACATCTTTTGTCTGCAGAGATTCTCTTGGTAAAGTACTTTCAAGAGGTGCTTGCTATTACAAATGTAATTCCTGTTTAAAAATGTTTCTATCTTCCGTCCTGGCAGCGGGCAGAGGATAAATTAGAGGGTGATATAGATGTTTTGTCTCCGAATCTCAGTCAAAACTTGACCGATTTTTTGGAAGACTCTTTAGATATTATAAATAAACAAGCTACATTATTAGTTTCCTTTATTTCTATTGCTGATAAAAATAGGATCTTGAAGATGTTCTTTAAGAATTAAGATGCTATCTTCTGCGGGAAAAAGCTGAATGTATTTCCGGATGTTTCCAGAACTACTCAATGGCACAGAAGACAGTTTCTGTCCCTGAAATCTAAGGTTATCAGTATCGGTGCAACCTTCTTTCTATGATTCCCATACAAATGTGGGATCTCATGGCATGGGAATACATATTCTTTTTTTTATTCCTCTCAATTAGAGAAATATTTGTTAGATAAATCATCTGTGGTTGGGTCCATATAAATAAGTAATGCCTGTTTTTTCAGGGGGGGGGGTGTCTCTCCCTATTGACTACCCCATTATTTTCTTATTATAATGTGTCTAAAACAATAGCTCTTTTCTTCCATGATGTGGGCTGTTTGCTAAATGTGTAGTACTATTTTGGTATTATTTTTTGTTTTGTTTCCTTTCTGATGTGGACTGTTAGCATTTTTCTTCTGACTTTATTTTTGTATTTCTAAGAGAAAATCTATTTTAAAAAAAGGCCAGGGAGTAGGGGAGAAAGGGGTGGGAGACAAATACAACCTAAGTAAACCTGAACACAAAACATGGCTAGGTATGTATATCTCAACAAGATCAGCTAAACATGCTGAAGGGTAGATCCTGCAAGATTTTATAAATAAGAGGTAATTTAAAATTAATTCCATCCTGAAGAGAAAGCCAGTGAAGTTTTATCAAAAATGGAATAGTCTTTTCCCATCTGGATCTGCTCAAAATCAGCTTTGTCACCATATCTTGCAATTATTGTAGGTGGTAAAGGTCTCAAGGAAGAAACTGTTACCTGTGAAGTAACAGACCAACTTCATTTTCTGAATGACATCTTTGTTATCTTTCTGGCACAACTCCATTTTCTTTTTGGTGTTTTTCACATCCACACTGTTAGTCAAGATCAAAACAATTTCTTCTATATCTTCTGGCAAATCATTATTTATTTAGGACTGAAAAAAACAAACAGTCATCTCTCTTATTATATATTTTTAGCACTTTCTTCCATTTCTCTACCTCCTTATCTATAGCAGGGTCTTCAAAGAGCTGTACTCAAAAGTTACTCTTGCATAGTGCTGTGCCATACTCCTGGCAGCTCCACACAGCTTTCACACACTACTTGATTTGAGAAAAATTGTAGATACGGTGCATATGAATGATACCAGCCCTTGAAATTCACTGACAGCTCTAGCTGAAAAATGCTTCTTCCATGAGAGGTGCTCAACAAGGAGAGTTCAAACGGTGGCATCAATTGTGCTAGAATTACATTTTTCATGACTGGACTTGAGGTTAATTTATCAAAAACTCCAACTTTTCCAGGATGTGGATGAAGGTTTGGATAGTTTGAGAATGCTTGTGGCTTGATATTGCCAGCTATCATTGAGGAGGGAGAATTTCTGAATTCTCCACTTTTGAAGATGTGATGTTACCACTGCTAGGCATTTTGTGAAGAGTTGAGGTGCTGCAGAAAGTACAGAGTGCTGCCATTTGGCCTGACAGTTAAGTAGTACCAAGGGTAAAACATAGAGCTTTCTTTGCTTTGGACAAATTGGTATATGCCTATATACATCTTTCAGATGCAGTGAGCATCCCTTTGTTTAATGAGGGAAAAAGAGTTGCTACAGAATGTATTCTGAATTTCTCTTCCAAGAGGAATTTGTTTGGGTCCTTCAGATCCAGAATCAGAATACAGACATATCCTGAGTTTTTGGTATGAAGTATCTCAAATAAAAAGCCTTTATTCATGGAGGAGAGGCTGATAATATCTTGGCACAGACAAAAAAAAGCACCTGTATTTCATAGAATTGGCAGGTTTGCTTCAAAAGGAATAAGTTCTTTATCTTTATTTCAGTCTTTATATACTGCCTTCAAGAAGGCCATCAAAGTGGTTTACAATATAAAACAAATTACTTGTAAAGAAAAGGAACACCATTTGGTGCACAGGATAGAAGATAGAAAGTATAGAGGCAAGAGACGAGGGTTTCAGACTGCTGGTCCTAGCTGAGCTCCCCGAAGGCAAGAAGAACGGATCAGGGCGCAGATGGGCTGCATGTATATGTTAAACATCAGTGCCGATAGCGAGGACCCCTGTGGTAACCCTGTTTTTGTAGGAACGGTTCCGAGGTTGTGGTGCCGGTTCTCACGTGCGGCCATCTGTTAGACAGGTAGGATTTGCACCAGCTTAGAGCTGTGTCCTGTATTCCCTTTTCCTTGAGATGTCCCAGGAGTATCTCGTGGCTTACGGAGTCAAATGCCGCTGCAATATCTATGAAGATAAGGACAAATTCTTGTCGAATGTTGTCAATTCCCGAGATTATGGTATTGAGGAGGATTTCAACGCCGTGTGCCTCCCTGAATCCGTGCTGAGCTGGGTCCAAAGGGGCGTCTGTCTCGATACTGTGTTGAATTTGGTGTTGGACTACCTTTTCAATTATCTTGGCGAGAAGTGGGATGCTTGAAATTGCTCTAAAGGACTCGACTTTTAAGGGGTCCAGTTTGTTGTTTTTCAACAGCGGCCTGATGGAGGTATGCTTCAACCTTTGTGGGAATGATCCCGTTGAGAATGACTGATCCATGATTTTATTCAGGAACTGGCTGAGATCACAATGTAGTTCTCTTATTATCTTATTATGCTTTAAAGCTCCTTTCCCTTACCTCCTCATTCAACCTCCAGCTTTGCTCTACTGCCCCACTCATCAGCACGGCCACTGCCTCGACCTTGTATTCTTCTGTAATTGCTTACCCTCAAACCTCTGTACCTCAGTTCTTCCCTTATCGGATCATCACCTACTAAGCTTCACTCTTCATCACCCGCCACCTCAACCTTGCCCTGCCTCCTCCAACTTCTTTAGAAATCTTTATGCTATTGACCCTTTGGCTCTCTCCACTGTCTTCACCTCTTTCCTCTACTATGTCATCTGAGTCTGTTGATAATGCTGCACTCTCCTCTGCTCTGGATGCTCTTGCTCCACCCATGCCACATCCTGTGAAGTGTACTATACCCCAGCCCTGGCTGTCTTCCATTACCTATCTACATTCCAGTGCCCGTTCAGCTGAGTGTGCTTGGCTCAAATCCCTTGCAGACTTTCTACACTTCAAATTCATGCTTGTCTCTTTTCAGTCAGCCACAACACTCACCAAACAAGACTATTATGTTCATCT
This sequence comes from Ichthyophis bannanicus, assembly GCA_033557465.1. Classification (NCBI taxonomy): domain Eukaryota; kingdom Metazoa; phylum Chordata; class Amphibia; order Gymnophiona; family Ichthyophiidae; genus Ichthyophis; species Ichthyophis bannanicus. The sequence continues at coordinate 628,505,199 of CM066031.1, forward strand.
GACTAACTCTCTTGCTGTCTCTTTACAACTCTCAACTCTCTCCTCAAGGTGCTTCCACCTCCAACCTCTCCTTCCCTTTCTGCCCAAACCCTGACTATTTCAATGACAAAATCCACAAGATCACACTCCAATTCCCCACGAGGGCAGCTACTCCCTCTCCTCCGCCTCTTCACTCCCAACTTTCTCCCCATACCTCTGCTACCCTTTCTTCCTTTTCTATGATCTCTGAGGAGGAAACCACACACCTTCTTTCCTCCTCCAAACTCACTACCTGCTCCTCTGATCCTATTTCCACCCATCTCCTTGGCGCCATCTCCCCTACTGTAGTCCCTTCCATCTCTCATATTCTCAACCTATTGTTCTCCATCGCAACTGTTCCTGCAGCCTTCAACCATATTGTGGTCATATCTCTCCTCAAAAAACCCTCACTAGATCCTAACTGTCCTAACTATCAACCCATCTCCTTCTTCCCTTTTGTTTCTAAACTACTTGAACATGCGATTCACCGCTGTTGCCTCACTTTCTCTCCTCTCAAGCCTTCATGGATCCTTTACAATCTGGCTTTTGCCCTTTCTACTGAAACGGCTCTTGCCAAAGTATTCAATGACCTGTTCCGGGCTAAATCCAAGGGCCTTTACTCAATCCTCATCCTTCTTGACTTTTCTGCTGCTTCTGACATTGTTGACCACAACCTTCTCCTCGATGCCTTGTCCTGGCTTGATTTTAAGGGCTCTGTGCTATCCTGGTTCTCTTCTTATCTTTCTCAATGCTCTTTCAGTGTTTGTTCTGGTGGATCCTCCTCTACTGCTATCTCACTCTCAGTTGGTGTACCCCAAAAATCTGTCTTGGGTCCATTCCTTTTCTCTCTCTACACCCAGTCCCTTGGACACTGATCTTTTCCCATGGCTTGCAGTACCATTTTTACACTGATGACTCCCAATTTTACCTCTCTACACCTGAAATCTCTTCGGCAATCCAGGCCAGGATCTCTGCCTGCCTTTTTGACACTGCTGCTTAGATGTCTCACTGCCACTTGAAATTGAACATGGCCAAAACTGAGCTTCTTATTTTTCCCCCTAAACTCTCCTCTCCCCTTCCTCCTTTCTCACTCTGTGGATAACTCTCTACTCCTTCCTGTTTCCTCAGCTTGCAACCTTGGCGTCATCTTTGACTCCTCTCTCTCCTTCTCCACACACATCCAACTGATTGCTAAAACCTGTTGTTTCTTTCACTATAACATTAACAAAATTTGCCCATTCCTTTCTGAACACACTACTAAGTCACTTATCCACTCCTTAGTCGCCTCCTGTCTAGACTATTGTAACCTACTCCTTGCTGGTCTCCCTCTGAATCATCTGTCTCCCCTTCAATCTGTTCAACACTCTGCTGCCTCATATTACTCCTCTTCCCAAGTCACTTCACTGGCTCCCTATTCTTTTCCGCATCCAGTTCAAACTTCTTCTGCTGATCTATAAGTGCATTCACTCTGTAGCTCCTTATTAACTTTCCCTCTTATCTCTCCCTACACCCCTCCTCAGGAACTCTGCTCTTCTGGCAAATCGCTTCTATCTGTGTCCTTCTCTTCGATTGCTAAGTCCAGACATTGCTCCTTTCATCTGGAACAAACTACCAGAGCCTGTACATCAGGCACCTTCTCGGACCCTTTTCAAATCTGGGCTGAAAACTCACCCCTTCATTGCTGCTTTGGGATCTTGACTCACTTGGTCTCCTTCGTGTTTCCTTACCATTCCCCCTAGATGTATCCTGTGTCTACAGCTCCTGTACTGTTTGTCTTGATTAGATTGTAAGCTCTAATGAGCAGGGACCGTCTCTTACGTCTGTCTGCACAGCACTACATATATCTTGTAGCACTATACAAATGTTCAATAGTAGCAGTAGTAGTAGTACATCATCACTGGCACATATACATGCTCCCCTAAGGGATAGCTTCAGTATGATATTGGCAAAGCAAGAGGACTTCAGAACAGCGCTTAGAAAAAGAGAACCTCCTCAGCAGGATAAACAACATAAACTACTGCACAAGTGTGCAATTATATACAAGGCAGCAGAGCCACCAGATTCAGAAGAAGCAGAACAACCAACCAACAGCCGCGCTAAAGAAAGGATGATTCTGAATGTTAGTAACCCTGGTTCTCAAATAGACAGCGGGTGGGTCCTGGACTAATTTAGCAGGATTCCAGGAAAGGGAATTAACGGTAAGTAAAATTTCATCTTCCAAATTATTCCTGCTAGACCAGTCCAGACTAGTAGGAAGTACCATAGCTACACCACCCGAGGGCTGGAAGAGCCAGCTGCTGCCAAAGCAGTGGCTCCAAAATGGGCCGATTCACAAGCTTGGGGGTGCAAGCAATAATATTGGGCAAAGGTAGACAAGGACAATCAGATCGCTGCCTGGTAAATGGCAATCGGAGTGGCCAGAGAGCATTCTGCCCAAGAAGCTGCCTACGCTCGTGTAGAATGAGCTTTTTTTTTTCTTTTTTTTTAAATTTAGATTTTGATCAATTACAATAACCAAGTAAGGTCAAGGACAATCAATAAGCAAAAAACCACAATACAGAAGTACATATTATAGCAACAAAATATAAATAAAGTCCGCATCAAGAGACCCAGCTAAGACCAATATTAATAATCAGAACTAGAATACAAATAAACAGCAAATAGGGCATAAAAACCCACAATAGGAGGCCAATTTATAACTAATCACCCTTTAACTCCTCCGATGCCCTCTGCTTCTCTGAAATAAAGTTTTCCAGATGAGTAACATCTACAAAAACATAAGATGCACCCGCAAAATTGATGATGCATTTTGTGGTAAGGAGGGTGCAGCACAGCCCTGGGAAACAAAGAAAAAAGAAACTTTTTCTTCCATAAGGGGGATGGGCTCACCTAAGCACATGTTCCAAAATGAAAGCAGTGGAAAAACCCACACTTGCAAAGCTAGGCTGAGGCCACACCCAGACTCCAGGGCAACTATAGGAAGTGATAGGAGACACCTGTGGGTGGGGCCAGGAGAGAGAGCACGCTTGCAAACATTTAAGCACAGGCAAACAGAGAGAGCAGGAAGCGTCAGCAAGACCGGCAGGAGAGAAGCAAGACATAGGAACAGCTTGAAAGACGGCAGTCGGGAAAGAGCCAGAATCCAGGCTAATTGCACTCCTTCCAGGAGAGAGGAAGTGAGAAGGCTAGCTGTGAGGAAGCTGGAGCAGGAGGTCTCAGCACCATCTGAAGAGGAACAAGTCTTCAGGCTTGGAGAGCCTAGAAGGGCTAGAGACAAACACTGCAGTGATCCCCCAGGCAGCTGATTCAGAGGACGCTACTCCTAGGAGATGCCCTTGCTGTAAAAGGTCTACAGTCAAGCTCAGAGGTAGGAGGGGAAAGTTTGAGGGAGTTAATGTGTGTGACTCTGACTCAGAAATAAGTATACCCAATTCTGATGAAGAAGCTGTACCTTATGGGACGCATGCCAGGAAGAATGCTTTTACAGATAAGGTAAAGCAAACAAAGCCTTTAAATTTTTTACTAAAGGGAAAGAAGTCTGAGAACAGGGAGAAGAAGGGAAGTTCAGTGGGAAAGACTGTTCAAGCTTCTAAAGGAAGTAAAACCTGAAATCCCTGAACCTGTCCAAGCCCCACAGTCATGTAATGCAGAGGAAGACATGGAGGAGGAATTCTGTGGAAAGGAACCTGACTCCACCGACTCCCAAATGGAATGTTCTTTGTGCATAATCTCTGACTGAGAAAAGCTAAGGGTTTAATAGGTAGGAAACCCAGGAAACAGTTATCCTGATTATTGTAGCTAAGAAGCTTTAGAGAGAGAAGGAAATCTCATGGTTAAAGCTACAAGAACACTTGTGCTCAGTGAAAGTTTAAACACAGCAGTTTTAGTTTCTGTGCTGACAAGCAGAGAAGTGTTTTAAAGTTAAAACCTGAAGCAGCTAAGGGAAGCTAAAAGGTTTGCTGGACTCTGCTGTTAAATACTAGTTTAATTATGTTTGTTTCTGGAAGAAGAAATTCTTTTGTTAAAGAGCTGGAAAAAACTGCTCATTGATAACACTGCTGAAATACACTTTTTGTAAAGAAAGTTTATTTGGAGAAAACATCCTTTTTCTGTTGTTGTGGTTGGAGCCTTCTACAAAGGTCTGTTTGCAAAGCTGAAATTTAAAACAAAAAATTTAATAAATTTTCCTGTGTTGGCCAAAAATACCACTTGGACTGCTTTTTGCACGCAACTACACATTCAGAGGTCTTAGCCCTGAAGCTTAAGCAACATACAAGATGGCCCACCGCTTTCGCTAGGCAACCGCCTAGTGGGGGCGCCGTCGCCACAATTTACAGGGAAAACACAAAAAGAAAGAAGTAGCTCCCAAGGACATAACCTGAGGCTTTAAAGCCAAAAAGAGCCTCCGCCTGAGCTGGGTGCTACGCGAAACATCTGGAAAAACATTAACAGTATGTCCACAAAAATTGGCAGACTTATATTTTAAAAAAGCACGAAGAATACGTTGCTTTACTTCTCTAGACATAAAAGTCACCAATAAATTGGAGCGCGAATTAATTATGTCCAGGGAGTCTTCCAAAAAGGCAGTCAGGTTCAAGATAGAGGGTTCTATTATATCAAGTTCCCCATCAACGGGATTAACTTTCTTAGAACTAGAGGGAATATAAAAGAGCTGAGAGACTGCTACAGAATCAGAAATCATAAGCACTTCCTTCAGATATTTATCTAGTAAGATCTTAGGAGCAAGAAGAGTAGTATAGAGAAAATTTAAAAAACGAAGATTACAAGAACGTATAGAATTCTCCATAGATTCAAACTTATTATGTAAGATCAAAGAATCCTTAATACTCGCAGTCTGCACTGTGTGTAGAGGTAAAACTTGAGCCTCTAATTTAGAAAGCGCTACATCTAATGATGAAACTTTCCCATCCAGTTGCTGCAGGGAACCTACAGCCTCCTTGGAGAAAGTACACAGAGCATTAAGAGTACCAGACATTTTATCATCAATAGCTTTCAAAGCCCCCCATACATCCTTTAAGGTAATCTCCGTATCCGGAGACAAGGTCGGGAGTTCACCTGAACTAACCAACCTAGCCAAAGAAACCGGTGTAGGAAAACAAACAGGAAAATTAGCACCCCTTACCTTATGAGGAGACTCCCCGGTAGAAGCAGAAGGCATTGCCGGAAGAGGACAGGGTGGGGGAGACCTCCCTCCTGAACTCAAGGAGGCTCCCTCTGGAGACGACTGCGCTATTGGAAGAGGAGTGAAGTGCTCATCGAGGGGGCCAGCCGGTTTTGCAACACCGACTGAACTCCCCCCAGAAGCACCCACACTCTTTGCCTTTCGTTTCCCCATAACATCCAAAAGCAACAAACACCAATTCAACAAATCTGACTAACAGAAACACCGCGGGAGCAGAAACATGGTGACACAACGGTAACACAAATGTATCGCCGCTGTGACGCCGAAGGGGCGCGCCTCGCCCCTTTGAACACGCCCCTTCGAACCACGCAACACACTCCGCAGTTCAACAGAAGACTTTTATACCACAAAAAAAGAAAAAAGAAAAACAATTAGGAATCAGAGGGGTCCTCACAGCATGCGGGCTCACCCCCCAATGCCTGTCCAATGCTCCGGGGAAGCCGAGGGCGTCCAACAGCAACGCTGCACAGTGGCAGCAATCCCAGGGGCTGATGGATTGGTCCCAAATGCCTCCGACGCACCTCCCAGCCAAGTCCAGGTAACAAAAGGAATTGGCAGCTTTTAAATCCCGATCTGGGGTCCTCACAGCAAATGGGCTCTCCCCCCGATGCCTGTCCAATGCTCCGGGGAAGCAGAGGGCATCCAACAGCAACGCTGCACAATGGCAGCAATCCCAGGGGCCGATGGATTGGTCCCAAATGCCTCCGACGCACCTCCCAGCCAAGTCCCGTAGAATGAGCTTTATGATCTGCAGGAACAGGCTTACTCCGTAAGATATAGGTCAACTCAATGGCATGCTTAGAAGCAGCAGCCCCTTTATAGGGTCCAAAAAAGAGGACAAACAAGTGATCCGAGAGCCAAGAGGAATTAGTAAGATAATGGCGCAAGAACTGTGCAACATGCAACAAGCAAAGATCAATGGAGCCTGCAGAAGACTCCCCCCTCCAGAAAGGATGGGAGTGAGATGGACCAATTTATCTGGAGTCAGACAGAACTTTCAGTAAAAAGAAAGGAACCATCCTGAGCGTCATCCCTTCCACAGAGAAGGATAACAAGGGATCCTGGCAGTAAAATGCCTGCAGCTCAGAAACACATTGGGCTAACATAATGGCTATCTAAAAGATAGTCTTTAGGACCAAGTCCTTCAGAATGGCCTCTTCAAGGGCTTGAAATGTGGCTACTTAAGTACCTGGAGAACCAAGAACAAGTCCCAAGAAGGGACAAGCCAATGGAATTGGAGGATGCAAGACGCATACTCCATGCAAAAAATGCCCGATATCCAAATGGGAAGCAAGCGAGCAACCCTCAACAGGGCCATGAAAAAAGGTGGAAGCTGCCAACTGCACCTTCAGACAATTCAAGGTGAGGCCCTTGTCAAAGCGAACCTGCACAAAGTACAGGAGATCAGATATTTGGGCTCGCCACAGTGTAACTGCACGGGCGGAGCACCAGGACTTGAATAAAAGTCAAACTCGAGCATAGAAGGGTGCTGTGCTTTAAGCAAGGTAACCACAACTTGAGCAGAGTATCCTTTATGAGCTAGATGGTGCCTTTCAAGAGCCAAGCTCTAAGTGAGTAGAGAGCAGGATCGTCTAAGAGCCAAGCTTCAGAGGCTCCACCGCTAGGAGGCTAAACAGGTCTGCATACCATGGGTGATGAGGCCAATCTGGCAGTACCAGAATCACCCAACCAAGATATGTCTCTAAACACCAGAGAACCTGGCCGATCAAGACTCAGAGGAAAGATGAGGAGGATCTGCGACCGAGACCAGGGCTGGACTAGCATGTCTAGCCCCTGAGATTGCGGCACCCTCTGACTAAAAAAAGGCAGGGACCTTGGCATTGGCCAAGATGGTAATCAAGTTCAGAGCAGGATGACCTCACCGGTTCATAATGCATTTGAATGCCCACTGTGCGAGTTCCCATTCGGTCGAGTTGAGAAGGTGACGACTGAAAAAATCTGCCTGCACATTGTCTATTCCAATTATGTGCTCTGCCGATAGCGCTTGCAATGACGCTTGGTCCAAGGAAACAGGAGACACATCTCCAAGGTGACCCCTGGGCACTTGGTCCCCCCTTGTCTGTTGAGATAAGCCACTGTTGTGGCATTGTTGGACAGGAATCAAACTGCCTGCACACAAAGAAGAGGCAGAAAATGGCAGAGTGCCAAGCAGACTGACTGCATCTCCAACCGATTGATGGACCAACCAGATTCCCTTTGGGACCACATTCCTTCTGCTGACTGTTGCAGACAATGGGCACCCCAACAGGAAAGACTGGTATCGGTGGTCAGAACTATCCAACTTGGACTCTCTGGGGGCAACCCTCGCATCAAGTGATTGCGACATAGCCACTAGTGAAGACTGCGACAAACAATGGGGGGAGAGGAAGACGGATGTCATAATCCTGCAAGCAAGGGGACCAATGGGACAGTAAGGATAGCTGAATTGGATGTATGTGTGCCTAAGCTTAGGGGAACGCATACAAGATAGCCACCATAGTTCCTAAGATCTGCGGATAATCTCACACCTGAGGAGTCGGGTGAATCTGGAAGAAATGAAGCAGACTGTAGAACTTTTGATACCTGTCCTAAGTTAGAAACACTCGCCCTACTCGAGCATCGAAGAGGATCCTGAGAAACTGAAGGGTCTAAGACGGGCATAAGGAAATCTTGGCATGGTTGATCACCCATCCGAGGCTTTCCAAGAAGGAGAAGGAGACTTTGCTTGGATGAGCCAATCGTCCAGGTAAGGATGGACACCCCTCCTCCCCAACGATGCAAGGCGGCTGCGACCACTACCATGACCTCCGAGAAGGTGCAAGGAGCCATGGCAAGACCAAACAGCAGGAAGTGATGGCCTAATTTCGCAAAGCGCAGGAAACATTGCTGGTCCTCTCAGATGGGAATATGAAAGTAGGCCTCCACAAGGTCCAGAGAAGCTAAGAACTCACCTGTGTGGACCGCTTGAAGCATAGACTTAAAGGTCTCCCTGTGAAAACATAACACACGGAGACAGCAACTGACCCCTCTTTGATCTAGGATGGGTTGGAAGGAACTGTCCTTCTTGGGCACGACGAAGTAAATGGAATAGTGGCCAGATTTGTCCTTGGAGTGGGGAACCAGACAAATTGCCTGAAGCTGCAGAAGCCACTTTAGAGTCTCTCGCACCGCAGCCTCTTGCAAGTTGACTCGCAAGGGGAGATCATAAAGGTATCCCTGATGGGTCTGGTACAGTCAAGAACATAACCCTGGGATATTATATCTAGGACTCATCTGTCCATGGTAACCCAGGAACAATCGCAGAAAAAGTGGAGCAACCACCTGCCGACCTGCAGTACCCCGGAAAAGACCCTGGACTTGTCAGTAGGAGGCAAGTGCGGCCCTGGAGAACTTGTTGGAAAATGAGTAATTATCCAAAGATCAATAGATCGCCCAAAAGGACGGATACCTGCCACTCAATTTGGGCATCGAATAAGATGACTTACTGGGCCGATAGTGACGCGAATCTCAAAAGCGCACTCTGGAGGAAGACAAAGACAATCTCCTGGTACCCGACGTATGGGTTTGTCTTCAGGTAAATGCTGAGGTTTAATCTCACCCAAATCCTTGACAAGCTGTCCCAGATCATCCCCGAACAGGAGCCTGCCCTTGAACAGGAGCTTGGCAAGGCAGGCCTTGGAGCCGCATCAGTATTCCAATGATGAAGCCACAACCAACATTTTGCCACTATAACAGCTGCGACTGACAACGATGCCAACCAAAGGAGGTCATAGAGGGCATCGGCCAAAAAGGCAGCCACAGATTCCAAACAGGCTGAAGAAGAGTCCTGCAGTAAGAGTTGAATCCATCTGAACTGGGCACATGTCACTAAACCCCCGCAGACAGAAGCCTAGAGAGCAAGAGAGAAAAAAGAAAAAGCAGTTCTCAAAAGGTCTTCAACCTTCCTTTCCTGCTGATCCTGGAGCATCGCTCGTCCTTCCACTAGGATGGTGGTGTGCTTAGTAACTACCGCCACTAGGGCATCCACTTTAGGAAACCGGAACCACTTTTCAAGGTCCGCAGGTGACCAGGCATAAAAACGGCCCAGATGCCAGTAAGCAAGCATGAGGAGAGTCGCATTCCAGGGAAGCCATCTGCTGCAGCTCTAAAGGGAAAGGGAAGGCTCTAGATGGTTCACGAATACTTCTAAGAATGGAATCTGCATGAGATTTTGACTGGATGGAATCCTGCTTTTCCAGAGGGTCAGCAATATGGAGGGACTCCACAATTTGTGAAATGAGAGCTGGCAGCTCCTCCTTATGAAAAAGACAAACATCCTGGGAGTCATCCTGAAGATCAGTGTCCTCTTCTGGGGGCGACAACTCCCTATCTTTGCGGTCAAACTCACTGATTGGACTGTCATCCTCAGAAACTGGCTCCTCTGAGGGATTCAACTCTGCAGGAGCTCAGGAAATCTCCTTGGTGGGCCACTCCTTCTGAGAAGGCAAGGTAGAGCTCACTCACTTTCTGAATGACAGATCCTTGTTGCTGACAGACCAGAAGGCCCTGGAGAAGGGGCTTCAGAAGGAATAGCCACAGAGCCAGAACACCAAAGATCCCAGGCCTAACAAAACAAGAACAAACTGGGAAGAATCAGAATCCCCAGGAGACTGCATTTGTTCTGGCAAAAGCACAGGAGGAAGAGAGACATCCCTCAGCGGGGCCGGCGCAAGGAGGGCCGAAGAAGCCATAGCTGAACTCTCTGTGTCTGCCCTGGATCAGAAGTGCAGAAAGAGCAGAGGCTATCAAAACCCGGTGCTTGCAGCCACAGCCAAGGAAGCACTGAAGAGAAGAGGGCATGCATACAGAAAAAACATGATACGCTGCTGTTTCACAGAGAGAAAGCATAGTTACTCACCTGTAACAGGTGTTTTCCGGGGACAGCACGAATCAGTCCTCAAATAAGGGTGACGTTGACGCCAATGGAACCCTGCGCAGAAGCTTCTCCCCAGTTTTCAAAGAAAGCCTTTGGGAGATGCACCATGCATGTGTAGTCCCCTTCCCACCCAAGAATGCCATCTTGCCTCAGTCAAATGACATAGCTAATGGCAGAATGATAAGAAGCAACTCCACGAGGAGGAGGGAGGATTGTGAGGACTGATTCCTGCTGTCCCTGGAGAGCACCCATTACAGTTGAGTAACTACGCTTTCTCTGGGAATGAGCAGGAAGTCAGTCCTCACATATGGGACTCCCCAGCTACAGGCTACTGAAAACTTGTAAAACGCCATGGGTGATCAGAAAAATGTGAGCCGTAAGCAGCAGCAATGGAGTCCTAAGTAACAGACTCTCAAGAGACCCAAGTGTTCAATGAAATCCAGCACTCCAGTAACTTGGATACACAAAAGGGTCAGAGGGTAGGAGCTGCCTACACCCTTAACAGATGATGGAGTATGGCTTGGCCAAAGGTGCTATCACATTGGGATTCCCTCTCCAGACAGTAATGAGTTGCGAAGGTGTGGACTAAAAACCAGGTGACGGCCTGGCAAATGTCCAACAGAGGGACAGAACGTAGGTTGGCCACAGATGCTTCCATAGCCCTGATGCTGTGCCCTGTGACTCGGTGCGCTCCAGCGAGAGCCCAGGCTGCTCATAGGCAAGGGCAATGCAGTCCGCCACCCAAGTGGACAGAGTTCGCTTGGTCACCGCCTCCACAGCCAACTGGAATCATAGGAGACGAATAGCTGGGAGGCTTTGCAGTAGCCCTGGATGCATTGAAGGTAGGACAGGGTCCTCTTACATTCCATGGTATAAAGGACGGTCTCCACCAGGCTGGCATGAGGCTGCGGAAAAAAGGTGGGGAGCACCACCTGTTGATTGAGGTGGAATGGGGACACAACCTTGGGAAGAAACTTGGGGTGTATGCAGAGCACCACCCTATTCTTATAGAACCTTGTGTACGATGGATCAACCACTAACGCCTAAAGCTCACTGACCCTGCAAGCAGACGTGACCTCCACTACGAAGACAACCTTCCATGAGAGGTATCATAGGTGGCAGGTAGTCAGGGGCTCGAATGGCAGCCCGGTGATCTTAGATAGCACTACATTGAGGTCCTACTCCACCGCAGGAGGGCGGATGGGGGGCTTGGATAACAGGAGGCCTCGCAGAAGGTGGGTCACGAGGGACTGGACTGAGAGGGGCTTGCCCTCTATAAGGTGGTAGTGTGCTGCTAGAGCACTCAGGTGCACCCTGACTGAGTTAGACTTCAGGTGGAGTAAATACTGCAGTACAAGCTGCACAGAGCACGAGAAGAGGTTAACTTGCCGTTCTGCACACCACAATGAGAATCTGCACAATTTGAAAGTGTAAGCCTGCCTTGTGGTATGAGAGGCCAAGAGGACCTCCTCTACCTCCCCTGAAAGGATGAATGTGGCTAGAGCTACCCTTTCAGCAGCCAAGCTGTTAGCGACACAGACCCCAAGTTGGGGTGTAAGAGGGAGCCCTCCTCCTGCGACAGTAACCCCGGGGGCATTCTCCAGGGAGACTGGGGTCATTGAGGCCAAGCAGAGGAGCACCAGGAACCACGGCTGCCTGAGGTAAATCAGTATCAGTGACGCCCCATTGTGCTGAGTCTTAAAAATGGTCTTGGCAATCAGCGGCATGGGTGGGATGGCATAGAGAAGGCCCTGCGTCCACGGAATGAGGAACGCATCCGGTGCCACCTCTGAGGGATGCAGTTGGTGGAAGCAGAAGCAAGGTAGCTGAGTGTTAGTCGGGCTCACAAAGAGGTCCATCATTGGAACCCCTCCTCCCCCACCCCCCCAAGTAGGAAGAGCCGAGTGGCCACCCTAGGATCCAGCAGCCACTCATGCGATTGGAGGACCCTGCTCAGCTTGTCCGCTAAGGCATAGAGCTGGCCCGTCAAGATACTCCACCCACAGGAGCATCCCACTGCAGAGCACAAAGGAGCAAAGAGTCACTGCCTCCTGACAGAGCACATAGGACCCTGTGCCCCCCTGCTTGTTCACATAGAACATTGTCATTTGATTGTCTATTTGGACCAGCACTGACTGGTGCTGCAGGCGGTGGCGAAAGGCTCAGAGAGCCAGGAATATGGCCCAAAGCTCCAGCAGGTTGATCTACAGTTGGCTCTCTGACTGCTACCAGCTGCCCTGAGTGCAGAGATCTTTGCAGTGTGTACCCCAACTCAGCAGGAAAGCGTCAGTGGTGAGGATCCTCTGGGAAGCAGGGGCCTGGAAAGGCTTTCCACCTGGAAGTGCTGTGGAGCCTGCCACCAACCAAGGGGTCTGCAAGTTGGCAGGTCACAGTAACCCTGTCCCGCAGCTGTTCGGTGGCCTGGGTCCACTGGGAGCGGAGGCACCATTGGGCCACCCTCATGTGGAGGCAGGCACCCTGTCCCACAGGCATCCAGGGTGACATGGACATAGATATCATATGGCCCAGCAGACGTAGCAGGACGTGAGCAGACATAGTGTCTATGCGTTGTACATCTGTGGCCAGCACCCTAAGGCGGACGGCCCTGTCCCGGGGTAGGAACACACTGGCCTGGAGGGTACACCTAGCCAGGCTCCGATGAACTCCAGAGAATGCATCATGATGAGGTAAGACTTGGTGATAAGAAAATAAGAAATGCCATACTGGGTCAGACCAAGGTCCATCAAGCCCAGTATCCTGTTTCCGAGAGTGGCCAATCTAGGTCATACGTACCTAGCAGTTTCCCCAAAAGACACAGGTTCCACAATGCTTCTATTGGGTCAAGCATTGATATCCTGGGTCCCTTTTTAATAAGGGTTTATGGACCTTTCCTCCAGGAACCTGTCCAAACCTTTTTTAAACCCAGCTACACTAACAGCCTTTACTACATCCTCTGGTAACAAATTCCAGAGTTTGATTACACGTTGAGTGAAAAAATATTTTCTCTTATTTGTCTTAAACAGTTTACCCTGTAGCTTCATTGCATGTCCCCTAGTCTTTCTATATTCTGATAATGTAAACAATCGATCTACGTTTACCCGTTCCGCTCTGTTTATTAATTTATAGACTTCTATCATATCTCCCCTCAGCCGTCTCTTTTCCAGGTTAAAGAGCCCTAACCTTTTTAGCCTTTCTTCATAGGGGTATCCTTCCATCCCCTTTACCGTTTTGGTGGCTCTTCTCTGAACCTTTTCTAATAATGCTATATCCTTTTTAAGATACAGCAACCAGAATTGCAAACCCCAGATGTAGGATGCTGATGGTGCAGGTCATGGCCTGCAGCACCTCAGCAGCCAAGCCCCCTCTGATGAGCCAATCGTCCAGGTAGGGGAAGATGAAAGCTTTTTGGAGATGGAGGTGGGTTGCACCCACCTATAGGCACTTGGTAAAGGCCCTTGGGGCAGAGGCCAGGCCAAAGGGTAGGACCCTGTATTGGTAGTGGGCACCCCCCACCACAAGCTTTAGGTATTGCCTGTGGCTGGGATGGATAAGAATATGTGCATCTGCATCCTTTAAGTCCAAGGAGCATAGCCAGTCTCCCTGCTGGAGGTATGACAGCAGCGTCCCAAAGGAGAGCATCTTGAACTTCTTCCTCACCAGGAACCTGTTCAGGTCCCACAGATCTAGGATTGGCCTTAGGCCCCCTATTCATTTTGGTAAGAGGAAGTACCTGCAGTAGAACCCCCTACTCTAGAGGTGTAGCAGTACAGGTTCCACCACCTTTTCCTCTTATGTTCCACGAGAAGGCCTGAGAACTCCTGCGGTAGCAAGATCTGGTAGGGGTGAGTCCTAGTGGACTCTCCAAGGAAGAATGGAGGGGGGAGTCTGTTCCAAGTGGAGGAGGTAGCCCTCCTTGACCACCTAGAGGTCCCAGGTGTCAGTGGTGATGGTTGGTCACTTGTGGGCAAATAAGATCAGACCTGTGGGCTGCTGGGATGGAGCTCCAGGGGGTGGCGAAACTATGATCAAGGAGTCAAAAACTCCCACTAGGCTGTGTGGAGCCGGTGCCTGGGTTTTGGAAGACTTTTGCTTATAAGGGCTATGCCCTTGTCCCTTGGCCTGCTGACCCTACTGGGGAGGCCTGATACAGAGGGTAGTTTCCGTAAGCTCTTCCCTTCCTCAAGTAAGGGTTTTTTTTTTTACTCTGGACCTTCCGTCAGGGAAGGGTAGCGGTCTTGGAGAGCCTAGTCCTCGTCAGGAACTCAAACTCCAACTCTGCAGCCTTATCCGTCATGGGTTTGTCAAAGAGGTTCTCTCCTTGGCAGGGATGTTGACCAATTTGTCCTGAACCCATTGCTCCAGGTCAGAAGACTGTAATCAAGTCTGGCATCAGGCACCGATGCCCACCATGGCTATTCTAGCTGCCGACTCGAAGCAGTCATAGGCTGCTCGAGTCATAAATTTGGAGCACTCTTTAATGGCAGAGAACAAACTCCAGAACCACCTGAGGGGTTCCTCAGAGAGACCTGCTGAGAACCCAGTGAGTTCCTTCGCCAGGACCCTCAAGTACATACCCACGTACAGCTGGTATGCCTGGATCCAACTGATGAGCATCGAGTCCTGGTAGCACTTCCTGCCCAGGGCATCCAAGGTGTGGACCTCCCTACTCGGGAGCACTGAGAAGTGAGTCTTCTGGCTCTTGCACAAAAGCATGGCTGACTCCACCACCATGGAGTTATGTGGAAGCTGTGCTTTCTGGAAGCCCAGGCTCCGGTGGACCAGATACATCGAGTCCAACCGTTTGCTCATGATGGGTGCCAATGCCAGCATTTCACACATGCGGAGAAGCAGCTGTTCCAGGATAGGGGGGGATGGGCACTTCAAATGCCTCCTTTGGAGGGGCCTTGTACTGGAGGATCTGGAGCTCCTTCAGCGAGGGTCCTCCTCCAACTCTGTATCGAATGATAATGTCTTTGACATGTCCCGCACGAAGTTGAGGAAGGCCATATCCTCTGGTGGGGACTGGCGCCGGGTCTCGGAGGGAGACGGATCAGAGGGCACGTTGCAGTGGCGATGGGTGTCCAGTGATTCCTTATCCTTAGTCTCCCAGGCTGACTCGTAGTTAGTGGAGGAGTCTAGGTCGGGCTGGGTTGTGAGGTCAGGCCCCGAGCACAACCATTCATGCCTCTCAGCGGCTATGCAGCTGGGACCAGGATCGAGACCAATGTTTAGGATCAACTCAAGGCCGATGGTGCTTGAGGATCGGCTCGACGTCCGTGGAGGTCCTTGAGGTCAAAGCCTTGGTGGTCTGGGCAGATGACCTGAC
This sequence comes from Ichthyophis bannanicus, assembly GCA_033557465.1. Classification (NCBI taxonomy): domain Eukaryota; kingdom Metazoa; phylum Chordata; class Amphibia; order Gymnophiona; family Ichthyophiidae; genus Ichthyophis; species Ichthyophis bannanicus. The sequence continues at coordinate 628,520,661 of CM066031.1, forward strand.
GGAACCAGGCATCAAGGCCCGCTGCTGGGCCATGAAAGCAGACAAGCTGCACTCCAAGGCCGCCATTCTGGTCTCCAATCCAGATGGCTCCACAGGCTTTGATGCGGGCACAGAGGGTCTCAGACCCGGTGCCAGCTCTGACGGGGAGTCCTTAACCAGAATAGCCTCGGGGGTCTGAGGCCAGTCAGCGGAGGACAATGCATCTTTTCAGACGACCTTGGTTTGCTGCTTCTACTCCAATCCCTCAGACGTACGGCGTGGACTGCGGGATATGGCGCGGGACTTACCCACCTTCCCAGACTCGTCCACAGACACTGATCTGGAGGATTATTTTTTCTTCTTCTTGTGCTCCACCTCTGGGGTGCTCCGCTCAGAGGACCCACAGCCTCGGTTGGAGGCAGGGGGGTCACTTCGGGGCTCCAGATGGGGGCTTAGAGCATGGCATCGCTGGAGACTCCAGGGCAGAGTCTGACCTTTGGAAGATCTTGTCATGCTGCTGCTGCCGTCTCTTAATGGCCTTGGAGGACATCTTTTTACAGAGGCCACAATTCAAAGGAGGGTGATCTGCTCCAAGGCAGTGGAGGCAGTAGTTTTGTGTGTTGGTAAGGGACATGGTCTTCAAACACCAATCACACTTCTTGAAGCCACTGGAAGAGGCCATGGCGAGGACAAAGGGCCCTAGCGAGTTTGAAGACCTGGGGACTCTGCCAGTGAAAAGAATGCGAAACTGCGCTGGTCAAAAAAGTAAAGCCAATGCCTAAACTAATGTTCAAAAATCCTGTAGATCCCCAAAAAGCCTTATGTAGTCAAACTAACCTGAAATTTAAAAATACCATACATAACTCGCTTCCTGGGGCCTAAAAATAGCCTCCCATCAATTGCTTCCCAGAGAAAGATGGATATAGCATCAGTAGATACAGCAAGGCTATGGGGCCAGGACAGCAAAATTATCACACAAATTCCTTGCTCCTATCAGCTATTTTGGTGAGGCAGCATGTCCATTGATCCTTCACCACATTTGCTTTAGATGATGTCCTACTGCCCAGAAAGTAGAAAGGCCTATGAAACTCATGAAAAACAAATCACGCTATGCAAGTTAGTGGCAGAACTAAAAACATAGAAACTTGACTGCAGATAAAGACCATACAGCCTGTCCAGCCTGCCCTTCCATGCCAACAACTAAGTTCTACAGTCCCTTTTTCTTCTTTAGAGCTCTTCTGTGTATGTGCCATGCTTTCTTAAATTCAGATGTAGTCTGTCTCTACTACCTGCACTGGGAGACTATTCCACACATTACCATCCTTTCTATAAAGTGTAGTTACTCACCTGTAACAGGTGTTCTCCAGGGACAGCAGGAATCAGTCCTCACGCACCATAAATTTCTTCCTAAGGTAGTATCATCCTTCCATCTCAACCAGGTAGTAAGTACTCCCTACCTTCTTTCCGAGACCTCACTCCAGTAGGGCGGAGACAGTGCTTCATACCATGGACTGTAAGAGGACTTTGCACTCAGGGTCACTGCAAAGCTACTCAGCTTTTCGTCTCCTACGACCCCAGTAGGCTGGGGGAGGCAGTGACCAAGTGTACGCTGTCCACCTGGGTGGCAGACTATATCGCCCTCGCCTATGAGCAGGCGGGGGTCCCACTGGAAGGCCATGACATGGTGCACCGTGTCAGGGCCATGGCAGCCTCGGTGGCAAACTTGCACTCTGTTCCGATGGTGGACATCTGCCAGGCCGCCTCTTGGTCTCGAATCCGTATCTTCGCAGTCCATTACTGCCTGGAAAGAGTCCCAATGGGATAGTGCCTTCGGCCAGGCTGTGCTCCATAATCTCTTCGGGGTTTAGGCAACTCCTACCCTCTAACCCTTCTGTGTTCAGGCTACCAGAGTGCTGGTTTTCATCGGACTCAGGGGTCCTACTGTGGTCTGTCACGGACTTAATTGCTGCTGCTTGTGGCTCCCCGTGAGAGAGTCTGTTTTTACTATAGGCTTTCGGTAGCCTGTAGCTAGGGCGTCCCATATGTGAGGACTGACTTCCTGCTTGTTCCCGGAGAAAGCATAGTTGCTCACCTGTAACAGGTGTTCTCCGGGGACAGCAGGAATCAGTCCTCACAACCCTCCCTCCTCCCCTTGGAGTTGCTTCTTTACCAGCTTTATTTTTGCCGTCTTTTAGCTATGTCATCTGACTGGAGGTATATGGAAGAGGGTCTAGTTATAAGTGATATTTGTGTTTTAATTTTAGAATACTGTGGACGGGATCTCCTGATGAAACTGGCTGTGAAACGCCTCAGTGGTGCCCCGGTAGAGCGTTGAGATCTACACAGAGATCTTTACAACTGGTGGAAGCTCCCCATAGCACGACAACTAAGTAGCACGGAATTTCCATTGTGTATGAATATACTGTGATACAATGTTTTCACAGAGTAAGACAGAGTTGAATATATCTTGGAGTTCTGGTAAAAGCTGCTTCTGAATCATCATTCATTTTTTGGAATAAGAGGTCAAGCCAGTCTTTGGTCATTTTTATTGGGAGTGCACCAAATAAATAATACAGCGGTGAAAGTTTTGAAATATATAAGGTCCTTGATGTTCTGAGACACCATAAGAGAAGACGACAGTCTGAGTGGTGGCTAAAGTTCTGAGACCTGTTTTTCGCCAGCTGTGTGCTTGATTATTGGCACTTTTGCTCGGAACCCAATTTTTCCATATTAGGTTTGTGTTGGACGTATCATTTTATTTTGCATCATGTCATCTGACTGAGCAAGATGGCTCCCTTGGGTGGGAAGGGGAACATGCATGTGTGGTGGCATCTCCCAAAGGCTTTCTTTAAAAGCTGGGGAGATGCTTCCGTCGGTGCTGACATCACCCATTTGTGAGAACTAACTTCCTGCTTGTTCCTGGAGAAAGAAATAGTTCCTCACATTATTCCTGTCTCTATCCTCTTTCACCTTCATCCTATGTCCCCTCATTGCAGAGTTTTCTTTCATTTGAAAGAGGGTCTTTCCTCCTATGCATTTATGCAATGGAAATATTTAAATGTCTCTATCATATCTCCCCTCTTCTGTCTTTCTTCTAAGGTATACATATGGAGATTTTTAGATCTGTCCCCATATGCCTTATGATGAAGCCCACTGACCATTTTGGTAGCCATCCTATACACTGACACCATCCTGTTGATATCTTTTTTGAGGTGTGGTCTCCAGAATTGCACACAATACTCTAAGTTAGATCTCACCAAAGACTTATACAGAGGGGCTATCACCTTCTTTCTGCTGGCCATTCCTCTCCCTATGCACCCAAGCATCCTTCTGGCTTTCGCAGTTGACTTTTCTGCTTGTTTAGCCACCCTAAGATCATCAGAAACAATCATCAATAGGTCCAACTCTTCTGTGGGCAGAAGTACTTCACCCCCTATACTGTACTGCTGTCTTGGATTTTTGCAGTCCAAATGTATGACCCTGCATTTTTTTTTTTAGTGTTAAATCTCAGCTGCCAAATTCTCGACCATTCTTCAAGCTTTGCTAGATCCTTCCTAATGCTGTTTACTCCTTCCAGGGCATCTACTCTATTGTGGATTTTGGTACCATCTGCAAAGAGGCAAACCTTATAAGAAAGCCCTTCTGCAATATCACTTACAAAAATGGTAAAAAGAATTGGACCAAACAGATCCCTGCAACACATACCTGGTAACATCTTTCTCCTCAGAGTGAGCCCCATTTACCTATATCTTTTGTCGTCTCCCACTGAACCAGTTTCTAATCCAGTCAATCGCTTTAGGATCCCATCACTAGGGCACTCAATTTATTTATAAGTTGCCTGTGCAGAATAGTGTCAAAGGTTTACGAAATCTAAGTACACCACATCTAAAGCTCTCCCTTGTTCCAACTCTCAGGTCACCCAGCCAAAGAAATTAATGAGATTTGTCTGACAAGACCTGCCTCTAGTAAAACCATGCTGCCTCAGATCCTGTAATCCATTGTATTCCAAAAACCTCACACTCCTCTGTTTTAGCAGCGCTAGCAGCGCTTCCATTAGTTTGCTCACCACAGAGGACAGACTAACTGACCTGTAGTTCCAAAACTCTTCCTTACTTCCAATTTTGTGTAAAGGGACCACATGTGCCCTTCTCCAGTCCCCTGGGACCACTCCAGACTCTAAAGCAGCACTGAAAAGACCAGACAATGGAACCACTAGAACTTCCCTAAGTTCTTTCAGTACTCTCGAATGTATCCCATCTGGCTCCATCGCTCTGTCTACCTTTAGTTTAGCTAGCTACTGGCAAACACATCTGAAAATCATTCAAAATCCGCCTTCCTTCTGTATCTATTTCTCTGTTTTCTGAGGTCCTGCTCCTGACCCTTCATCTGTGAACACAGAACAGAAATATTTGTTAAGCAATTCCGCTTTATCCTCGTCAGCTACTACATATTGCATTCCTCCCCTTCACCCTTCAGTCTGACGAGACCACTTTTGCACTTCCTTCTCTCACTAACATATCAGAAAATATTTTGTCTCTCCATTTTACTGGGTTGGCTATTTTTAATTCCATTTGCATCTTTGCTTAACTGACTACTTTCCTACTTTTCTAGCTGCTTTTAGTTTTTCTGAATATTGATGCTCGTCTTCCTCTTTCTGAGATTTCTTGTATTTTATGAAGGCCACCTTCTTTTTCTTTACCTTTTCAGCTAGTTCCTTCCAGAACCATAGTGGACTCCTTTTCCTTTTACATTTGCTTGCTTTCCTAATAAAAAGGTTTATTGCCCTTAAAATACTAATTTTCAGTTTCACCCACTGCTTTTCTATCTCTCTTAGCTGTTCCCATCCCGCTAATGACTCTACGAGGTATTGTGGTATACAGAGGTCACAAGTGCTTTATTAGATAAAAACCCCTACGTGTTTTGGCAAATGCCTTCTTCAGGGGGTAAACATCCTCAAAGAAGATATAAAAATACAATTAAACACCATAATTCTAAACTTGCACTCAACAAATATAAAAGTCAGCTGAAATACAATAAATAAATATTACAATATTAAAAAGACATGTCAAAAGAAAACCATAAGGCGAGGTACACACCAATAAACAAAGAACATATATAAACCCTAACTTTGGACAAAAGAGAGAGGAGGAGATAAAACATGTGCCATCATAATATGTGGTAAATCAATACTTACAAAGGCACACTGTGAGAACTATATCTTTATAGGGATCCAGTAAACTATGGAATAAACACACACTGCAATAATGAATCATAAAACAAATTACAATACTGTACCAGTACCACAAGGAGTAAATACCATAATGCCTATAAACACTTATGTTAAAAGCGGAAAAGCTATAAAGACAGCATGTATTGACCACAAATGCAAAAACGAAACCAATTGCAATTTTAAATAAATGATAAATAAATGCAACCAATTCGCAAATTTAAAACAAAAAGGGGGACGGGAAAGGCTTAATATATATTATTTAGAATTATGGTGTTTAATTGTGTTTTTACATCTTCTTTGAGGATGTGTACCCCCTGAAGAAGGCGTCTGCTGAAATGGGTAGGGGTTTTTATCTAATAAAGAACCTGTGACCTCTGTACACCACTCGCTTTGTTGTGTTTTTGCTACGTACTGTGAGGTTGTTTGCTCTCCTTTTGGTTTTTTGGCTCCACGAGGTATTGTTACATCTTGGACTATATTAGCTCTAGTCATAAAATTGAACCACATCATCCGACAATCACTGGATGTGACATGATCACCCATTATAACATCAGAAATAGGTCTCCCCATTCGTAAGCACCAGGTCCAGTATGGCCCCCCCTTACATGTGGATTCTGTTACCAGTTGCCAGGACAGTTCTCCCTGTAAAGAATCCAGGATCTCCTTACTTCTAGATGATATTGCAGCAGGGATATGCCAATCAATATCTGGCATATTGAAATCACTTAACAGCATTTCTCCTTTCATACCAATACTGCAAATGTCTTCAATTAAATCTATTCTCCTTTTCTTCTGAACATAAGAACATAAGATATGCCATACTGGGTCAGACCAAGGTCCACCAAGCCCAGTATCCTGTTTCCAACAGTGGCCAATCTAGGTCGTACGTACCTAGCAGTTTCCCCAAAAGACACAGGTTCCGCAATGCTTGTACTGGGTCAAGCATTGATATCCTGGGTCCCTTCTTAATAATGGTTTATGGACCTTTCCTCCAGGAACTTGTCCAAACCTTTTTTAAACCCAGCTACACTAACAGCCTTTACTACATCCTCCGGTAACAAATTCCAGAGTTTGATTACACGTTGAGTGAAAAAATATTTTCTTTTATTAGTCTTAAATAGTTTACCCTGTAGCTTCATTGCATGTCCCCTGGTCTTTCTATATTCTGATAACGTAAACAATCGATCTACGTTTACCCGTTCCACTCCGTTCATTAATTTATAGATTTCTATCATATCTCCCCTCAGCCGTCTCTTTTCCAGGTTAAAGAGCCCTAACCTTTTTAGCCTTTCCTCATAGGAGTATCCTTCCATCCCCTTTACCATTTTGGTGGCTCTTCTCTGAACCTTTTCTAATAACGCTATATCCTTTTTAAGATACGGTGACCAGAATTGCACACAATATTCAAGGTGCGGTCTCACCATGGAACGGTATAGAGGCATTATAATATCTTTTGTTTTATTTTCCATTCCTTTCCTTATGATACCTAGCATTCTATTTGCTCTCCTGGATGCCGCTGCACACTGGGCTGAGGGTTTTAACATGTTATCCACAATGATGCCTAAATCTTCTGCCCATGAAGGTGGTCTATATACAACACCCAATGTAAATGGATACTCCTCCCTCTTTCCAGTTTAACCCACAGTGCCTCCCCCTTCTCTTAAGTCCTACAATTCTGCAGCTTTAATATTTTTTTTAAATATAATGCCACTCCTCTTCCCTTTCTTCCTACCCTGTCCTTCCTGAATAACTTATAGCCTGGTAAAATTACGTCCTGGTCATGATTCCTGTGAACCATGTCTCTATAACCACCACTAAGTCCAAGTCTGTCTGTTCCATTAAAGCATCAACATCCAGAATCTTATTCCCATACAACATTAATATACACCGCTTTCCAGATGTTTCCCTTTTTACCCATGGTAGAGCTATTTAATGTTTAAGGGTTCAATTCCCACCAGCACTCCTTGTGGCCTTGGGCAAGTCATTTAACCCTCCAATGCCTCAGAAAAATCCAAGTTATCAATGTCCCTGTTTAATGTACATTACCAAGTTTAAATTACAATGTTAACCGCTGTGATTGAAATGATAAAGCGATATATAAACCCTGTTAAATAAATAAAATAAATAAATAAATGTTTTACTTACCTGAGGGCTTTCATTTACCTGGGTGCTTTCTTCACCCATCCCTGACAAATCTAGTTTAAAGCACTCTTTAGTAGGTTAGCCAGTTTGCTGCAGAAGACACTTTGACCCTTCTTGGATAGGTGGATGCCATCTCTGCTCAGCAGCCCTTGTAAAATCATCCCATGGTTCAGAAAGCCAAAATGCTCGAGATACCATCCATGCAGTCATGCATTCATCTCTAGGATACAAGCTTCTCTCTGCCACAGCCCTTCACCTCAACAAAAAGGATTAAGGAGAGCACCAACTGTGCACCCGTCTGCTTCACCCTCTATCCCAGAATGATGAAGTCACACTTGATACGTTCGGAAGGATACTTAGCAGTATCATTTGTGCCAACATGTATGAGGAGCATCGGATAATAGTCAATAGACTTGATGAGTTTTGGCAGACTCTCTATAACATTTATGATTCTGGCACCTGGCAGACAGCACACCTCACGGGACATCAAGTATGATCAGCATACACACACCTCAGTACTCCCTCAGAAGAGAGTCAACAACCACCACTTCCATGTGGTCACTGACTTTGCAACTTGGGAGTGCCTGAGCTCTGGTTCTTCCCATTCCTGAGATGTTCTTGCCTCCTCTACTTCCAGGGCTGCATAACAGTTTTTCAATTTGAGGGATGGTGGAGTTGGATTATCAATTCTGCAGGCTCTGGTAGCCCATGTCCAACTCTCTTCCTTCTGAAGCATACCATCTTCACCTCTGTTGGAGAGTTGGATACCGCTAGAAGCATCTCATCAATGTACCTCTTGCTGTAACAGATGCTTCTCAGCCTTGCCATCTCTTCTCTCAGCTCTTCCATTTGTTTTATGAGGGCTTCAAGCTTGCAGGCATCGTGCACACAGAACCAGTCCCTCAACCTGGATCGGGCTGTCAAACTGAACAGAGGCAGAAGCTGCAACATGGGCAACAGCTTTGGAAGCAAGATTTTTCCCAGCCATAGTTCAGTTGTTGGAGCATTGGCACCTGTTGAAAGAAATGAAAAAGACCTACCAAAGTCCCTAACTTTTCCTCAGTAATCCTTTAAGGCAGAAAGCAGCTAGCCTCTTTTATGTGTGATCGAACAGCTCTGTTCTATGTCCCTATGTGTAATCCTGCTTGCATGCTTAACAGTTATCACTTTAAGCTACTAAAATCTGATGTCTGAGGTATATAGTCTAGGTAATTTTACAAAGGGAGAACATTAATCGATGCTCCTCTTAATATACACATTGTTTGCTTTTAGCAGATATTCAAATGTGGAACTGTTAAATTCCTAGATTTTTCCTTCCAACCAATAACAAAATCTGTTATCCTTATCAACAAGCTATTTGGTGAGTTGCCCTATATAGCAAGATTACTCACATGGAGTAGGTGGGAGCTGGGGTGGGAAGGGAGGGATCTAACACCTGAGGATTACAGTGACTTCAAAGAGCTTGCCTCCCCCTCTTTGAACCTGAAGGTTATGGGAGAGAAAAAAACAGCAGCAGAAAAAATCCCCTACTGCGATACAGTTACAAAATAAATCGGTGGGCAGAGCAAAAGAAGATGTCATTAAAAATAAAAATAACTCCCTTTAAGAATTCTCAGGCAGAGAATTGTATCTAGGGCCACAAATTTACTTTGCTTGCAATGGAGACCCTCTAGGACAGAGCATAAATCCACGCCTCTCCTTTATGCCAGCCCAATGAGAAAAGCTATACCAGCAGCAGTACAGAGCACAGCAACAATCTTTTTGCATTCAGAGCTCTGCTGGATCAACTATTACCTACTACCCAGACTAAGGGACTGCTGAAGAATATTTTATGTGCAGTTTTGATTTACAAAAATAGTCTTACCCAATGAACTGATTATTGCCTTCAAGTCTTACATAGACCAAAATAATTCCCTCCCTCAGCTTTTACTAGGTTAGTTAGCATTTTAAACCTTCATACCAACCTTGGGTACTAGGTGGGACAGCTGCTGAATATCGAGTGTGTCTATTTCTTCCCCTGACACAGATTGGGAACCTTTGGCATACAAGCCCAGGCGACTCGCTGGAAAAGAGAAACAAATAGGTCGCTGTATACTACAAGATAGATTAAACAGCATCAAGTCGACTACCCATCATAACTTAACCTACTCAGTGATGCATCACATCACTATGTCCATTATCATTCTTTGCATCTGCAATATAGCCAACTAAAAGCAAACATGTCAAGTATTTGACACAAACATTGCTAGGTAGACCCAATAAACAGATAACAATGACAGTAAAATGTTTTTTCTTCCCTTCCCCTGCCTATGAGTCACTTAACATTTTCAGCTCGCTTTTCCACAAATTTCAGAGCAGTTACAAGACATATACAATAACTTACCAGCATAGTTATAGTCAACAATTGAGTACAATAAATTATTCACATCCCAAACTAAATGAAAATGTCACTCAATGTTGCATTAAGATCAAATTAATCAGTTAAATAAGCCATATGTTGTGTTGATTTTAAATAGCCTGCCAAGCTATAAAAGTTATACAATACTCCAGTAACTTAATGGGTTGTTTTAGAAATACCCCAAGATGTAAATAGAAGCATTTTACAGGTGTAGACAGACATATACAAGTCAATGCTATTTTAGAAGGGGGCTATTTTACATATGGAGATTCTAACTACATCTAATTGCCCAGGGGGTATGGTTAGAACGGGCCTAAAATATAGATTAAAAAAATTTAGATGTCTGCATCTACAGTTGGCCAAGGCACACATAAGTGCTTGCTTGAAAGAGTAGCTGTTAAGGCCGAGGTCTCCTCCCTCAACAGCCGATCCCTCCATCCTGCACCCCAACAGCATAAAGACTCTCACAGCAAACACCACACACTCCCCAAGGACTTCCCTGGCAAACCACCCCCAGTCCCCATCCCCAGCCTTACCACGGTCCCTCGAGGCTAATGGGAGCAGGAGTGATCCCAAGTTGCTCCTGCTCTTATGCCCCAGATTTCAAAATGGCACGTATGACCCCTAACTGTAATTGTAGGGAAAAATAAGTATTTGTAAGGGGAAAAATAAGTTTCTTCTTGTACAGAGGGACCACAATGCCCACAAGGGAAAATGGATATTTTGTGCATACCTAGATGGAAAGGAATGTGTTGTGCTAAGGCAACTTGATTGATCTTCACAGAGACTAGTACCATTTTGTATGGTTGCTGATAAGCAGTGCTGGGCTGCTGGGATGGGTTTATGATGTATGTATATGTTTTTGTTACTGTATAAAAGATAGACTGCACTTCTAACGTACGGAATAAACTTGCACACTTTTCCTCTGTGTGTCGGGTGTGAGTTCATTTCCCTGGATTCCAGACAGCCGGAGCAGCATACCGCAGATGAAGGTTCGGGACTTCCCTGGCCTGGAGTGACCAACAAGGGACAGACCCGTTACAGTAATCTTACGGTACTGTTAGGGTCAATCTCATGAGATTACCCGTTGATATCACAGGCACCATTTGGAACCTGTGATATCAACTGTACCATCTATACCTCCCCAATCCCTATCCACCTCAGGGGATAATACTACATTAAAGTCCCCCCTCATAGTAAGTTTCCCTTGTACTTCCTCCTCTAATAATTTTCGCATACCTTTCGAGAATGCTATCTGATTTCCATTTGGTCCATACACTGACACAATAACAATATCTTCGGTCCCCACCCTCCCTTTTATCCCCACGGCTCTCCCTTCTGAATCCCTAAAGATACCTGTCACCTGAATCCCACTACCCTCCCGCAATAACAAAGCTATTCCCCCTTTCTTTACCCCCTCTTTATTACAGGAGTAAAATTGATCCAGGAACCTTCTATTCCTCATCCTAACCAAATCCGTTCTTCTCAGGTGTACATCTTAAACTAACACCACATCCCATTGATTCTTCTGCGCCTCCCTATATAACAGGCTATGCTTGGTTGGAGAATTCAACCCCTTAACATTTACTGATCCGATCCGCATCATGTCCCTTATGCCTTCCTCCTCCTCCACCTACCCCCCACTGTGACGTGCCTCCCCTCCTCTCTCCCTTCCCCAACCCCTCCTCCCCTCCCACCCTCCACCTCCTACCATCATCCCCCCTCCTCTACTTCCCCTCCCCCTTCCATCCCTCTCCCTCCCTTCTACCTTCCCTGCCTTCCTTCCGAGTGCGTCATGTCCTATCCCATTACCCTTCCCCTTAAAATATTTCCCCTCACCCACAACCAGACACCCCCCACCCCATGTCCCCCACATTACCCCCCTGCCCTCCTCAGCCTCCTTACCCCATCCAACTTCCACCCCCCTAATCATTATCATCCACACCTCCCTCATCCCTCCCCTCTCCTATACAGTTCTATAAGTCCAATGTCCAGAATCCAGTAGTCAAGAGAGCTCTACCACCCTATATCCAGTGGCTATACCCACACTCTCCTTCACCTGCCAGCCCTCTCATGTGTCTTCCTCCGCTTGCGGTGTCTTTTCTTTTGACACCCCTCGAATTCATAAGTTGCTCCGCCGTGCTCTGTCCTCAGTCTCCTCTAATTTCTCCTGCATCTCCTCTTGCTGGGCCTTTATTTTACCCTGCTCCGCCACCATTTCTTGCAGCTCCCCTTCTTGTTGGTCCACGTGGCCTTTCATATCCTCTACACGTTGCCCCAAGCAGCCCATATCTTTCTGTTTGGTCAATAGCGTGTCTTTCAAGTCCTTTCGCATCTCCTTCAGCTCCGCATGTATTTCAGCTTTGAAAACTTTCAGCCATGCTTTCATCTGCAACCCTTCACTCAATTTCTTACTAACATCTGCCTCCTCCTCCCCGGTTCATCGCCATCCTCCGAGCCTCCTGATTCCACCACTGCATTAATCTCCTTTTGCGCATACGCTGATTGAAAACCCGCTAATTTCTTTCTCGCCGACATGGCAAAGGAGGGTGCCCTACTCCCTTCCACCGTATTATTAGGGGATCACTTTAAATAATGCAAATTCTGTGGGAATCGGACGGAGCTAGGCTACACTGCCACCATTAGCTCCTTGACATCACCGGAAGTCCCTTTTTAACATCTTTGTTAGTGATATAGTGGAAGGGCTGTCGGGTAAGGTTTGCCTCTTTGCGGATGATACCACAATCTGCAATAGAGTAGACACCCAGGAAGGTGTAGATAACATGAGGAGGGATCTAGCTAAGCATGAAGAATGGTCTAGAATTTGGCAGCTGGGATTTAATGTTAAAAAAAGCAAGGTCATGCATTTGGGCTGCAGCAATCCAAGGGAGCGATATAGTATAGGGGGTGAAGTACTTTTGTCCACTAAAGAAGAACGGGACCTAGGCGTGGTTGTGTCTGATGATCTTAAAGTAGCTAAACAGGTAGAAAAGGCGACAGCAAAAGCTAGAAGGATGCTTGGGTGCATACGGAGAGGAATGGCTAGCAGAAAAAAGGAAGTGACAGTGCCTCTGTATAAGTCTTTGGTGCGACCTCATTTGGAGTATTGTGTGCAATTCTGGAGACCGCACCTTCAAAAGGATATAAACAGGATGGAGTCAGTACAGAGGGTGGCTACTAAAATGGTTAGTGGTCTTCATTATAAAGCATATGAGGACAGACTTAAGGATCTTAATATGTACACCTTAGAGGAAAGGCGGTATAGAGGTGATATGATTGAGATGTTTAAATACCTCCATGGCATAAATGCCCAGGAGGAGAGCCTCTTTCGATTGAAAGCAAGTTCTGCTATGAGGGGATATGGGATGAGGGTGAAAGCAGATAGATTCAGGAGTGATATGCAGAAATATTTCTTTATGGAAAGAGTGGTGGATCCGTGGAATAGTCTCCCAGTGGAGGTGGTAGAAATGAGGACAGTATCTGAATTCAAAAAAGCATGGGATAAACACAGAGGATCTCTAAAGGAAAAAAGGGGACTATTGTAGTTGTTGATATGGAAGGACAGACTAGATAGGCCATGTGGTCTTTTTCTGTCATCGTTTTTCGATGTTGCTATGTTTCCATGGTATCCAAAGAAGTTTGCTCCTTGACAGGCAGGGATTGCACTTGTGACTTGGATGTCGATCTTTTTGAGTGCAGCTTTTGATACCATAAATTGATGAAATAATTGCTGATTATCATGTCCTGGTGCAGAGAGAACCGTGTAGTTGAGTTCAAGGTGCCTGGAGGTAGGATGAATTGAAGATGAAGTTTTCCAGACGGATGCTTAGGAGGTCATGGATAGAGTGCAAGGATTTCCTTAGGCATACTGCAGGACTTCAATATGGGCTGAAAATGTTTTGTTGGTTGGGGTTTAAGACTCACTAAGAGCAAGTGCTTTTGAGATCTTTTGCAGAACTTTGGGCAGGAATAGAACTCCATGATCTCTTTCTGAAAAATTTTTAACTGAATGGTGAGGACTATCTGGGGGAGTGATGGTCTGGGGATCATCTCAGAGGTAAGCACAAGGTATATTGTGCAGGGGACTAGAATTATCCTCAGAGGGATGGAATGGAGAGATGTCAGAAATCTGTCCATAAAGGAGGGTGATTTGGGTGGTGAAAAGACCTGAGGAAGGTCTGTGAGGGTGTTATGAGGGTACTGAATGGAGAGGGATCCCGGAAAGTATGGCTAAATGCTGTAACAGTGTGTCTGCAATAAATTATTGATTTTTTTTATTTTATTTAACAGTTTTTCTGTATCGCTGTATATCCAAGTCTAAGCGGTTTACATAACAGAATTGGCCAATAGGGCTTTACATGGAACCTTCTAGTAATTGTAACAATAAAAAATATTTATAACGTTAAACAACATTGCAACATTAAACTCATGTAACCATAGGAATGTATTATAGTAAGTGAATTGAGGTTAAGACAGCCTGAAAGTGTGGAAGCTAAGTACTTTTTGATTATTTTTGCCATCTTGCCGCTGTCTTATAGCAAAGTCTGGTATTCCAGCATATTATAAAATACAAAATAGAATAAGAAAAAAAACCAAAAAATGTACATAAGAGGTTTTTAGACCACTGATGTTAGAGTTAACCTCATGTTTGTTTGACTGGTTAACTCCCCTATTTTTGAGTCTTGTTTTGGCTTTGGGCTTACTGATGTCTTTTCCTCTTTAAATAACCGCCATTTTATAGATGTCGATATGTGGTTTTGAATGAGTTTCTGAGATATGCTTAAGTAAGGAGTTTATACGTGTTTACATGATGAAATTTCTGGCCATCTGGGGACCTTGGTTGCTGGAGCAGCATGGGAGGGATCCATTTCAGACTGACTTCATTTGTGGCCTGCAGCGTGTGTAGAGATATGACTTAAGACTTTGTTTTACCTTTTGATAAACTGAAACTGCTCTAACCTCTGTGCTGCCTGAGCCTGTGCAACTGTGTGGGAGAAATGTTTACTTTTCTGCTTACTATCTATGTTTACAGATACCCACCATCTGCATGAGACAGTGGCTTTTGTTTCTGATGGACTATGCTGGGCAGGTAAACACAGCATGTTGTGTGAGGAGGAGAGTGGGGGGTGGGGGGAGGAATGGTCCCCGGGTCTGTGCTCTTTTGTGGGCTGCCGCGAAAGCCTGCTACTGGCTGCACAGCCAATCACTGAGCTGATGCCGCTTTCCCCAAAAGAGCCTTCTCTGGGCCTAGCGGGGTGTGAGTGGAAAACTGTGGTCGATTCTGTCTGCAGATGAATTAGACTGTTGTGGAGGAGCAACTACAAAGATGCAGGAACTCTAACACAAGCTCAGAGAAATCAAAAAGATTTCTCTGCGCAAGGGGAGAACTCCAGCACACTGGCTCCATCGATGACATCACCAAAGAAGTGTGCCTGCATCCCCCTGCTAACTGGGCAGAAAAGGAAGTTGCTTACCTGTAACAGGGTTCTCCAATGACAGCAGCACCATGCAGTCAAACATTATGGTGACATCCTGCAGGAAGCCTGTGTGTTTGGAATCTAAAAACTACTTGTGCTTCCAATCTTGGTCCCACCGTCACCAGCGCACCCTTTTCTCTATAGATTTCCCATAACATGAATGTCATATCAAAGTAGTAGATCAGTTTCTTGTTGTTGATACATACTAGTATATATCTTTTTGTTGTTGTTGTAGGAACGGCAAGAGGGAAAGTGCAGCTGCATGTCACTGCTCTCTATGGAAATGCCTCATTTACAAATAAGCAACTTCCCTTTCTTGGTAGACACACAGCTCCATGCTGCCACGCAAGATGGCAAATCCTGAGTGTCAGGCCATTTTCTGCATTCGTGTTATTGTTTTCCCTTTGTATTCTTTTCTCTCTTTTATTTTTAATGGCCAGAGGTATGTTCGGGTGGTGGCTTTCAATCCAAAAAAAGGAAGAGTATCTAGATAACAAAATGGAAATTACACTAACCTGGTAATTGTAGTTCCTGTAGGATCCAGTTTAGTCCTCCACAATCGGGTACTGCCCCTCTCACTGCAGCCTGTAGACTGGACCAATCAAATCTTCTGTAGTACATATCCAGCAGGAGCTCCCAGAAGCCCCCCAGTGTACTAGTAACAAAGCATACTGAACGAAGCAACACATCAGATTATTATCAGATTAACATTAAACCTTGTACTTCCCCCCCTGGAATAACCAACTCCCTCCCCAAACGAGGAAGTCAGAACACTGCACGGCGCCAGAATCGACGCCCCTAAATTGACACAGAGCTCCCCCCAGGTACTAAGGAGCTTACGGAACCCCAAAAGAAAGGGAAGAGCCATAGCTATAAGCACGACTGCCGCTAAGGTCCGAACGGGACGCAAAACTATCTTAGAATTTCCCGCTCGGGATAGCGCGCCGCAAGATCATGCAGATATTCGGGAGGGAAGGAGGACTAAACTGGATCCTACAGGAACTACAATTACCAGGTTAGTGTAATTTCCATTTCCTGTGCGGATATCCAGTTTAGTCCTCCACAATCGGGATGTAACAGAGCAGTTAAGACCGGGCGGGACCTTGTAGGCCGGCGCGCAAAACCGCCGAACCAAAACAGGAATCCCGAGCCGCTGACACATCCAAGCGATAGTGCCTGCTGAAAGCATGCAGAGACGACCAAGTGGCCGCCCTACAGATCTCCGCTGGTGGAACCAGACCATGCTCCGCCCAAGAGGCCGCCTGAGCCCTAGTAGAATGAGCCCGGAGCCCCTCCGGAACCGGCCGCCGCTGCAACAGATACGCGGAGGCGATCGCTTCTTTAAGCCATCGAGCAATGGAGGCCTTAGCCGCCGCCTCCCCTTTCCGTGCACCCCCAAAGAGCACAAAAAGCCGATCAGTCTTCCGAAATGACTCGGTAGACTGTAAATACCGACGCAGCGTGCGGCCCACATCAAGCCGGTGAAGCCCCTTGTCCCACCGACTCGACCGAGGCCGCCGAAATCACTGGTAGAAATACTGCCTGATTCAGGTGAAAAGGAGACACCACCTTTGGCAGGAAGGAGGGAACCGGACGGAGCACAACCCGCTCCGCAGAAAAAGACAAGAAAGGTTCTCGGCATGACAAGGCCTGTAGATCCGAGATGCGCCGTGCCGAGCAAATGGCTACCAGAAAAACCGTCTTCAACGTGAGATCCTTCAAGGATGCCCTCCGCAAGGGCTCAAAGGGTTCCCGAGCCAGGGCCCGCAGAACTAAATTCAAATCCCACGGAGGAATCACCGCTCTGCGGGCAGGCCGCAAATGAAACACGGCGGTCAAGAAACGCCGCACATCCGCATGAGCGCCAAGAAGGCGGCCCAAGACCTTGCCTCTATAGCAAGAGAGCGCGGCCAACTGGACCTTCAGGGAACTGGCCGCGAGACCCTTCTCGAAGCCATCCTGCAGAAAGCTGAGCACGACGGGCACCGAGACCGTCGCCGCCCGAACTCCACGCCGGGAGCACCAGTCCCCAAAAATTCTCCAAATTCGAACATAAGTAAGAGAAGTGGACGACTTTCTTGCCCGCAGTAAGGTGGAAATCACCGCGGGCGAATAACCCTTCTTTTTCAGCCGAGCCCTCTCAATGGCCAAACCGTAAGCGAGAACCGAGCCACCTGGGGCATCCGCAAGGGGCCCTGAAGAAGAAGATCCGGTAGCGCCGGAAGGCGCCACGGCACGCCGTCTCGAAGCCGAACGAGGTCGGCATACCAGGGCCTCCGGGGCCAATCCGGAGCCACCAGCAGCACCCGGCCCTGATGGCCCTCGATGCGCTGGACGACCCGACCGATCAGGGCCCACGGGGGGAAAACGTACAGCATCCCGGACGTCGGCCACGGCTGAATGAGAGCGTCGAGTCCTTCGGACATCCGCTCCCGCCGTCTGCTGAAGAAGCGACTTGTCTTGGCCGACTGGAAGGTCGCCATGAGATCCATGATGGGCGGACCCCACCGCCGAACTATCTGCGCATATACCTGAGGATTTAACTCCCACTCTCCGGGGTCCACCCGCACTCTGCTGAGAAAGTCGGCCTGGACATTGTCGGCGCCTGCAATGTGCGCCGCCGAGATCGCCGGCAGCCGAGTCTGCACCCAGCTGAACAAGGCCGTCGCTTCTGTTTCCAGGGCCACAACTCCCTGTGCCCCCTTGGCGATTGATGTACGCCACCGTGGTCGCATTGTCCGACCAGACTCGGACCGCCCGGCCCAGGAGCAGAGGTTCCAGGGCCATCAGGGCTAGTCGGACCGCCCGAAGCTCGAGGCGGTTGATCGACCAAGACGCTTCCTGCGAGGACCACACCCCCCGCGTGAAGCGGGTCTCGCAGTGTGCTCCCCCAGCCGGACTAGGCTCGCATCCGTAGTGAGGGGGACCCACAGAGGAGGCTCCAAGGGAATCCCCCGCGTCAGGTTCTCGGAGGAGAGCCACCACCGAAGCGACCGCCGCACTGCCTTCGGGCAGGGCAGTCTCTTGTGCAAGGAATCGCACTGGTTGGACCAGCGACGAAGGAGCGCCCTCTGTAGCGGGCGCATGTGGAACCGCGCCCACGGAACCACCTCTAAGGTCGCCGCCATCGTTCCGAGAAGCCGTAGGTACCACCATGCCGACGGAGCGGGCATCCCCCGAAATAGTCGGACAAGAGCCCGCAACGTCAGGACGCGGCGCTCGGGAAGGCACACCAGCCCCCGAGCAGTGTCGAAGCGCACCCCCAGATACTCCAGGTCCTGCGAGGGCCGCAGACAACTCTTTCTTTCGTTCACCACCCAGCCGAGGGATCGCAGCAGAGCTACCACCCTGCTCGTGACCCGCAGGCACTCTCGACCGGATTTTGCTCGTATCAACCAGTCGTCCAGGTAAGGATGGACCAAAATGCCCTCCTTGCGCAAGGCCGCCGCAACCACCACCATCACCTTTGTGAAAGTGCGCGGGGCCGTAGCCAAGCCGAACGGCATGGCCCGGAACTGAAAGTGGCCCCACGGGAACGCGAAGCGGAGAAACCGCTGATGGGCTGGGTGTATCGGAATGTGCAGATAGGCCTCGGTAAGATCGAGGGACGTCAAAAACTCCCCCTTTCGCACCGCTACAATGACTGACCGCAGGGTTTCCATGCGGAAATGCGGCACTCTGAGCGCGCGATTCACGCCTTTGAGATCCAAAATCGGACGCAGAGAGTCGCCCTTTTTGGGTACCACAAAATAGATGGAGTAGCGACCAGCGCCTCTTTCCAAGGGAGGCACTGGAACCACCGCTCCCAGCGCTAACAATCGAGCCAGGGTCACGCGGATGTCCCTCGTCTTTTGCTCGCCCCTGCTGGGAGACAGAACAAAGGAATCTGGAAGTGGGAACGCAAATTCCAGAGCGTAACCCTCCTCTATAATTTGTAGCACCCAGCGATCCGACGTTATTTGGGCCCAAGAGGAAAGAAAGTCGCGCAAGCGACCGCCGACAAGCGGTCCTCCCTCCAGAGCCTGCCTGGCGTCATTGTGGCTTGCGTCCAAAGGAAGAACCCGAAGAAGAGCCGGCTGCGGAGAAGCCTCTGCCGGCTCCCCTGAAAGCCCGAAATCCTTGGCTACGGGCTCCAAACCGGCCCCGCTGCGAGGACCACTGGCGGGAGGGCCGAAACCTGCGCTGATCCCGAAAGGATCCCCGCGCCGACGAGGTGGACCGGTTGGACCTTGGTTTATCCTCCGGAAGCCGGCCCCCTCTGGACTCACCGAGATCCTTTACCAATTTCTCGAGAGCCTCCCCAAATAATAATCTGCCCTTAAACGGCAGCTTACTGAGGCGGGCCTTAGAAGAACTGTCCGCCGCCCAGCTGCGCAACCAGAGGGACCGGCGCGCTGCTACCGCGGATGCCATTACTGTTAGCCAACGCGCGGATCAAATCATAACACAGATCCGCCAGGTAAGCCGAGCCGGACTCCAGCCGGGTCACCTCCACCAGACCCTGCTGGTCTAGTCCGGGGCTCGAGCGCAGTTGCTGTGACCACCGCAGACACGACCGAGCCACCCAAGCCCCACAGATAGAGGCCTGCAATGACACGGCATCCGTATCGAAGGTTTGCTTGAGCAAGTTATCAACCTTCTTATCCTGCCCGTCCTTGAGGGCCGCCGCCGCCCCCTCAACCGGGATGGTGGTTTTCTTGGTCACTGCGGAGACCGCAGCATCCACCCGGGGGGACCTGAACAAGTCCCTGTCCTTGTCAGCAAGAGGATAAAGCCGATTCATGGTCCGAATCCCCCTTCAAACCGGATTCCGGGTGCTCCCACTCCGCCTGGATCATCTGATCCACCACGCGGTGGATGGGAAAAAACCACCTGGGCATCCCTGACTGCTTGAATCAGAGGATCCTCAAGACCCTCCTCCTCCAGGGGCCGCACCGCCGAAAGGTTTAGCGCCTGAAGGGACTCCGTGACCAGAGGAACCAGCTCGTCCCTACGGAAACACTCGAATGACCCGAGCCTGATCTCCGGCCCAGGGATCTCCCCATCCTCCAAATCCTCCGCTTCAGTCTCAGGATCGCCCTCTGCCTCGGAATCCAGGAGACCCAGGGCGTCCTGCTCTTGTCCCCCCAACCGAAGCCGCTTGCCCCCGGGCGATGAGGGACACTGAGCCGCCCCCAAGGACCCCGAGGGGAGGGAGGGGGGCCAGACAGCCGGCAACTGTCCGGACCTGCTCAGGCGAAATGCCTGATGCATGAGGAGTACAAAATCAGGGGAGAAGTCCATAGCTGAGGCAGCAACAGACGCCTGCTGGAGCGCAGCCACTGAACCGCTGGCCGGAGGAACCGAGCCAGACTGAGGGATGCTTGGAGAAAGAACGCTGTCCCCGGAAGTAGAAGCATCCCCAGGGGTAGCCTGTTCCTGAACATTCACAGATTGCTCTAACTCAGAGGGCACTGCAGCACAGCCCCTGCAGATGCCAGAGTCAGTCCCTGCCGTCCTGCGGGACCCACAAATCACACACTGGGGCTTGGAAGCCATTCCAAGGCCACCTCTGCCCAGGGGAATAGAATAAGACAGCCCAGGAAAGCCCACACCACCTGGGCAATCCTGTGCAAATCAGCCCCGATTTAAAAGTAACTTAACTTTTTTTTTTTTTTTTTTACAAGAAACAAAATATATCCCAGGATCCCTGGGGTGCCCTGAGCAAAATCGCCAGAAAGAGGAACCCCAAAAACGCTAGGGGAACCTGTGCACAGCGATCAAAAATGCCTGGAAAAGCACTTTTAAAATCCAAAATGGCCGCCGCACTTTTTCACCCGCGGTAAAAAACGGCGCGAAAATATAAAAACCACCAAATAATATGGAAAACAAATAAAACGACCCTCTAACACAGGGCACACGAGCAGTTTGAATAAAAACTGCCAAATGGGCTCAGGAGAGCCTACAGAAACGCTGGCATCCCAGACAGAGCATTGCACACAAGAAAGAAAAAAAAATGAAATGCAAACTCCTACCAGCTCAGGAACAGAAGATTCAGCCACAATCTCCCAGTACCAGGCACTGCCTTATAGGTATGGCAATTCCCCGTCCTGTCTAGGGAAGCTCACCCAGGGCTGATAAAATGTGCTAGGCAGGCAACAGCAGCCAGCAGGTCTGACTTTCTCCTAGTCTCCTGTGGCACAGCTCCAGGGAGACAGGCTTCTTTTGTCTTTCTTTTTTAAAGGCACAGCTAGCTACCAAAAACAAAAATAGTAGAGAAATGCCCCAAAACAAACCCTAAAAACAACTAACTAGTGTTGCTCCTGCAAAGGTCACTAAGTGTGCCCAGAGGACACACTTTTACGTCTACACACTGCAACGAGACTGGACACACTGGGGGGCTTCTGGGAGCTCCTGCTGGATATGTACTACAGAAGATTTGATTGGTCCAGTCTACAGGCTGCAGTGAGAGGGGCAGTACCCGATTGTGGAGGACTAAACTGGATATCCGCACAGGAACAGGTTTTTAAGGACTGCCTGCCTGAAAACAGTATCTTGCTGGGATTTTGGTCCAGATAGTAATGATTTGCAAAGGTATGAATGGACTTCCAAGTAGCTGCTTTGCAGATATCTTGCAATCTTGCAAGGGAATGGCTCCTAGTTTTCTGACAAAGTAGAATGGGGCCCTACTGTTCCTGGGGCTGCATATCTGCCTGTAGATAACAGAAATTTATATACTTAGAAACCCAGGTTGATAGAGTTCTTTTAGAGGCTGGCTTGCCTAGACTACTGGGATTTTAGGTGATGAAGAGCTGTGATGTTTTCCTGACATCTGTGGTAGCTTGAAGTAGTAAAGGAGTTCACGTCTGCAATCCAAAGTATAGTATATAATGCAGAATCTGAACTTTCCGAGATTGCTCTTGGAAAAATGATGGTAAGACGATGGACTATTGATATGAAACTCAGACTACTTTGGTGAATAACGTGATTGTGGAAGAACCGAGCATAGGGAAGATAATGTACTAATGCTTGGAGTTCACAAATTTTTCTTGCAGAAGTGATGGTGACTAGGAAAATAGTCTTCCATGTGACATATTGTAAAGAAGGTAGGCCTAAAGAAGGGGTCTCCAAATCCACTCCTGGAGGGCCGCAAATCAGTCAGGTTTATCAGACTGTCCCTAATAAATATGCATGAGATAAATTTGAATATAATGGCGCAGTACATGCAAATATATCTCATGCACATTCATTAGGGTTATCCCGAAAATCTGACTGGTGACTGCTTTGCTGCCCTCCAGGACTGGAGTTGGAGTTCCCTGGTCTAAAGGCTCAAAAGGATTGTACATAAGCTGGGTAAGGAGGATATTTAAGTCCTAAACAGGAGATGGGGGTTTTGTGGGTGGTCTGGTATTCATGAAGCCTTTCATGAATCTGAGACTAAGAGATGGGATGACAGATATTTCCCATCTACTTGTTTGTGATAGGCAGAGATCACCACCAAGTGAATTCATATGGACTTTGTTTTGAGGCCTGAGTTGGAGAGATGAAGTAAGTAAAAGGATTTAATTTGTCGGGCAAGAAAATGGGTTCTGTTTTTGGCAGCCTATTTCACAAATCTTTTTCATTTATTATAACAGGATTTGCATATTGATGGCCTTCTAGAAGTCATTATGATGTTCTTTACATCTGTTGTGACTTGAAGATGATCTTAAAGTTGTTGTTCAATTTCTATACCAACAAGAAAAGGCTGCAAAAATTTGGATGAATGAGAATTTTCTGCTTGTTGAGGAGAGTGGGATTTTATCTTAGGGGTATGGGAGGCACCAAGCATAGGGAGGGAAGTTTGTCGTGGCCATCAAGGAACAACGAGAAAGATCTGAACCTTGTCTGCTCGAATCTTGTGCAATACTCTTTGAATGAGTATAAACAGAGGGAAGGCATACAGAAGATCTGTGTTCCACATGCTTGCAAAGGAATCATGTGCCAATCTGTATGCACTTGGGCAAATGGAACAGAACTTTGCACATTTTGCTCTGTTGTAAATAGGTCTATGCCGGATGTCCCCCATTGCTGAAAAAGAAATTCTGTAACTTTATGACTGAGAGATCACACATGGGGAGCCAGCTGTTGACTTAGTTGGTGTGCTAGTTGTTTTTTTTTTGACTGGAAAGTTAGACTGCTTGAAGGGTCATTTTCAGGTTGCATGCAAGATGCCAAACCTTTGTCACTTTTAGGCATAAGATTATAGATCCTGAACCCCCTTGTTTGTTGAGGTAAAAACACTGCAGCTTGGTTGTCTGTCCTTATCAATACTGTGCTTCTGAAGCCATAGTTTGAAAGCTTGGATGGCCTTATAGAAGGCTCGTAGCTCTAGAAGACCAATGTGTAGGATATATTCATAACTGTTCTGGCGGCCTTGCATGGACATATGCAGATGATGTGCACCCTAATCAACAGTGGAGGTGTCTGTGTGAGGACAGCAGTTGGTGGAGGTGTGTTGAAAGGATGTCTGTGAGAAGGTTGTCCTGCTGCATCCAACAAATTAATACAGTTGTGTTCAACATTATTGACACACTTGCATTTTAGGTATATTGTGTATAATATCTTGAGAAACAATTGGAAATATTCAAACTGTATGTCGTCATAATATTTTAATAGTATGTTCAAAGGTATACAACAACAACAAAAAAGAGGTCTGTGCAACTTAGACATAGTAATTTTTGAGAAAAAACACAAACTATGACCTGAACAGGATTAATGGCACCCTTAACTAATATTTGATTGCACAGCTCTTGGCAGTGATGACAGCCTCCAAACATTTCTTGTAGCCATCTATAGGTTTCATACATCTTTCTGCTGGTAGTTTTTCCTACTCTTTAACTGTGATTTGTTTCTGCTCATGAACGTTTCCAGGATTCCTTTTACCAATGTCAAATTTCAGTTCTTTCCAAAGGTTCTCGATTGGATTGAGATCAGGACTCACTGCTGGCAAGTTTAAAAAACAGTCCATTTGTTCTTTTTTTAACAATTCTTTTGTACTTTTGGATGAATGCTTTGGGTCATTGTCCTGCTGGAGGATCCATGACCTTCGACCCAGATCTAACTTTCTGACTCTAGGTAGCACATTTAGATCCAAAATACTTTGGCAGTCCTCTGACTTCAAGATTCCTTTAATATGTTTCAGGTGTCCAGTTCCTAAGACAGCAAAACAGCCCCACAACACTATGGAAAGCATAGTTACTCACTTGTAACAAGTGATCTCCGGGAACAGCAGGAATCGAGTCTTCACATATGGGTATCGTCGGGCATGGGAACACTCCCCAGTGTCCTATAGGAAAGCTTTTGGGAGCATCCCACTGCGCCTGCGCTGCTGCCTTTCCAACTCTCCCTCTTCAGTTGGGTTTGTAGCTGAGACAAAAGGAGAGAAGGAAGAAAGAGCGAAATAGAGATAAACTCCTAGGGGAGGTGGGTGGGTTGTGAAGACTCAATTCCTGCTGTTCCCAGAGATCACCTGTTATACAGGTGAGTAACTATGCTATCTCCAGGAACAAGCAGGAATGTAGTCTTCACATATGGGGACTCCCAAGCTTAGAGATGCCAGGGAAATGACCCCAGAGAGCAGTGAAACCCAGGCTGAGGTGGGTCATGCTTCCTCCCAAGGATCTCTGGTATCGAAAGCTAGGACGGGGGTGGGGGGGGGGGTAGGAGTTGTTCTAAGTTTGAAAGGGATGCTGGAGAACAGCCTGGCCAAAAGAGGCATCCTGACGGGAGTCCTTGTCTAAGCAGTAATGGGCTGCAAAGGTGTGAACCGAGGACCAAGTGGCTGCTTTGCAGATGTCGTCAATCGACACCGAGCGAAGGTTGGCCATAGAGGCAGCCATTGCTCTAACACTGTGAGCTGTGACATGACCTTCGAGAGAAAGGTCATGTCACAGCTCACAGTATAATAAAGTATAATAAAGTAAAATAAAGAAAACTCACAGTAAGCTCACAGTATAATAAAGTATAATAAAGAAAGCTCACAGTATAATAAAGTATAATAAAGAAAACTACCAATACAATATATACAAAGCTACGTACTCTACGGAACCTAAAACCCCTCCTAAGCCACGACTCTTTTCGTTCTGTCTGTCAGACCCTTACAATCCCTTCTCTTGATTACTGTAATCTCATCTATCATGGCCTTCCCATGAACACCATACAACCACTCCAATTAGCACAGAACACGATTGCACGGCTTATAACCAACAACCCCAGACAAGCTCACATTACACCAGTCCTATATGATCTTCACTGGCTCCCCATTCAATACAGAATCAAATTCAAAGTGCTTACCCTTACACATAAAATTATCTCTAATGAGTCTGCCCCATGCCTCTCCCCACTTCTTCCCTTCCCCATTAACACTAGAACATGCCGCTCTACTACTAAAAACCTCCTGACTATCCCAACAACCAAAAGACATAGCAAACAATCCACCTTTAACAGGGCCTTCTCCCTCTATGCCCCATCCTTATGGAATACCCTTCCTCACGAACTGCGGAACTGTCCTACCCACTCTGAGTTCAGAAAGAAGTTAAAAACTCTTCTTTCCTTGAACATTTTCCCCTACCTCCTTAGTAAATAACCCCTTACCTCCACTTCTTCGCTACTGTCTACCACTCTCTAACCTTAACATGCGATCGTATGATATCCCAGGATATACCATTGTAAATAGTTGTTCACTGAGCATGTAATTGTTCACTTTGTTTTCCTTATATTATTTTTTTTCCTATATTTCTTTGTTACTTGGTTCCATGTAAACAGTTGAAACATACTGCCACATTGTTTTATGTAAACCGTCTTGATATGTAGAAAGACGGTATATAAAATCTGTTAAATAAATAAATAAATAAGTTCCTTACTCTCATAGGTAAAGGATATGCAGTCTGCAATCCACCTGGAGAGTATTCTTTTGGAAACTGGTGGTAGCCCCAGGTGACTGGAATCAAAGGCAACAAAAAGCTGTGAAGCTTTTCTATGCTGCCTAGTCCTCTGAAGGTAAAAGGCTACAGCTCTTTTACAATCTAGAGCATGAAGATTCCTTTCTGCACTAGAGGCATGAGGCCTAGGGAAGACAACAGGAAGGTAAACCAACTGGTTCAAATAAAAAGGCGAAACTACCTTTGGCATAAAGTGAGGATTTATTTATTTATATTCTCTTATATACCGCGCTATTCTGCATCAGTGCGGTTTACATTGAACAAACTGAAATTACATTGAACAGGGCATTATAACTTGGAGATAACTATTTTACAGGGAACATGGGCTATGGAGGGTTAAGTGGCTTACCCAAGACCACAAGGAGCACTTGTGGGACTAGAAACCCCAGTCCTTCCGGCCCAAGGTTGCTGTCCTCTAGTGGGATTTGAACTCCCGACCTTCCGGCCTGAAGTACCTTGCCCAAACCACTAGGACTACTTTATCATGGTGGAACCTTGTGTAAGGAGGATCAGCCACTAAAGCTTGTAGCTCACTGATACGTCTTGCAGAAGTGAGGGCAATTAGTAAGATGACCTTCCAAGAAAGAAACTTTAGGGATGTAGTGGCTAAGGGTTCGAAGGACGGCTTCATAAGCTGTCCAAGGACAAGATTTAAATCCCATGACATGGGTGGTGGCTTAATGGGAGGCTTAGTTAAGAGTAGACCCCTCATAAAGCACAGTTACTTACCTGTAACAGGTGATCTCTGGGAACAGCAGGAATTAGTCTTCACATATGGGTACGTCGGTATCGACGGAGCCTGCACGGGAATGCTGCCCAGCTTTCAATTAGAAAGCTTTTGGCAGCATCCCTCGCGCCTGCGCAGTGACTTCCCGCCTTCTCCACAGCCTCTCTTCAGTTGAGTTTCAGAGCTGAGACAAAGGCGAGGAGAGAAAAGGGAAAAAATAAAAAAGATGCAACTCCTAGGGGAGGTGGGAGGGTTGTGAAGACTAATTCCTGCTGTTCCCAGAGATCACCTGTTACAGGTAAGTAACTGTGCTATCTCCAGGAACAAGCAGGAATGAGTCTTCACATATGGGGACTCCCTAGCTGGAGATGCCAGGGGGAGATCCCATAAAAATGCAAGTGCCCGGGTCAGGGGTGCATTTTGTCTCCAGGAATCCCTGGCATCCAATGTGGGATGGAGGGTAGGAGTTGACAATAAAGGAGCTGTAAGGAAAGAAACAGCATAGCCAAGGACTAGGTGTTCTACAGACTACAGGACTCCTTGGTAGATATGATGAGTAGCATTAAGACACATTTAATGTACACTTAAAATATGCAGCTTACCTACTGTATTGTAGGAAGTAGAAAGCATGATGGAGTCTACTGGATAAGTAGTGGCGGAATCTTCAAGGTGACCTCTCAGTAGTGAGGATGAAGGTCCAGTCTTGGAAGTAGTAGATGATCCAGGTGTCAACTGAGTAGGAGTAGACGTCTGGTCTTCAATGGAAAGCTTTATGGGAAAAGCTGAAAAGTCCTTTAGGCATCATGAACATTGAGGACTAAAGGAAGAAGACTGACGGAGTTGAAGAACTAGCCCAGTCCTGGCAGGAAAGGGGGAATGGAAAACCCCTATTCCTACGGAAAACAGTTGTGTACTCGAAGATAAAGATGTACACTGTTTTTCCTAGCTGGCGAGAGATAGGAAAAATATTGAAGCTGGATGCTTCAAGGACATAACGAAAAAAATGGAAGATGTTAGCACCAAAGTGGTTGTTGGTGCTGAACAGGTTCTGTATCATTATTTGGTATGGGACGTAGGGCAACAATCTGTCTAAAACCTCTAAGAGGTAAATCATATAGTATAGACAGTAAGGGTGATAGTGAATAAGATTGACCAACCCTTAAGAAGCCCCCCATCAAACACATACATATGGGGATATATATATATATGTGGCTGGAATAGATATGTATATATTCATAGATATATATAGATATATAAATATACATATGTCCAGATTTGTATATTAGGATATGGGTGGTGAAATTATATCAAATATAATTTTCCTGTTTCATTTTTATTTATTTATTTATTTAGACAGTTTTTGTATACCGCCTTATCCTTCAATCAAAGCGGTCACAACACAATTGGGGGATACATTTAACATGCGGGGATATGAGACACATACACTAATACTTACAGGGAACATGGGCTATGGAGGGTTAAGTGGCTTGTAAACCTGTTGCTTGCTGTGAGTATTCTTGTTCATTGTAAACCGCGCTGATGAAAAACAGCGCGGTATAGAAAAGCTATAAATATATATATATATATATATATATATATATATTTATATATATATATATATATATATATGATACACCTAGATATATGGAAATTTGTGGGGCATGGTTTAGCACCACCAGAGAAATGATATAAGTATGTAGACATATATGGAGATGCTACATACAAGACAACAGATTGAGATACATGTCTACCACCCAGCCCCATAATTGTACATGGGGAATGTAAATGAAAAAGAATCTGCGTTCTGCAAGAGGGTGAGCCCACTTGGGATATGCATAGAGAATCTATTTTCGTGGGTTGAGGGATGCAGAAAAGCAACCCAGTGAGATAACCGTGATGTTCGCGTGAGAACAGATGAAGATATGAATCTGTAGGGAACAAGGCAGGGAGTGCTACAGAACACTGACATGGTAGATGCCTTGAATTTTCACGCAGAAGAACTGCTATCTCGTGTTAACACCCCAGGTTAGAGGGGGTGTGGAGAACCCTCACAGGCATAGGAAGGATTGAGAAGTTTCTCTCTAATAGAGGAACTTCAGAGACAAGGACAATGCTCTATAGCAAAGCCCTCATAGTAGAAAGCTTCTCTGAAGACTGCAGAGAGCATTGTGCAGGAGAGCTATGAGAGAAACTGACTGAAAATCAGTTATGTTGCCATATCCTAGAAAAGGAGATGGTTAGAATAATGTGAGATAGCCTAACGAGTAGGAGGATCCAAGATAGTTTGGAATCACTACTGAGGCTAGACAAAAAAGTTTTAACAAGGGACTGGAACTTGGAAAAGTCCCAGTAATACAATTACTACAACTCCTGCAGGCAGAGCTGTTGACAGAAACAGCAGAGAGAGTGTCCTGTGCTGAATAAAGAAAAACAGACAAGAAAAGAGAGGGGATATCTCTTCTCACTGTCTGGGGAACGACCAGAGAAGTAGTTCAGTATGGTAGCCCTCAAGTAGTTGGAGGGGATGTACCCATGGGGTAAGTCAACTGAAGGAAAAATGTTCAGTTGGGAAAGAAACTATCAGGTGATAGTTGCAACTGCTCTTCTGGAGAGTAAGAAGAGGAGAAGTGTGTAGTACCTGAACAAAATGATTTTTTTGACAGGCTAGTACACTGAAAAAGAAAAGCACAGTGAATAATCTTTTAATATGTAAGTTACAATTCCCGGCCCCTATGGTTGCTGGGAATGTTGAGACTGGCCAGAACTGGAGGACTTCAGACTAGGCTGAGGCGTCCCTTGTTTAGGTACAGCCGAATGATGGGCAGGAGAGAAATGAAACTTTCTTTTCTTAGGAAAAGAAGGTTTGGTAGGACATTTCCTACTATTTGAAGAAGGAGGTGGCTTAGAATGGTTTCTAGTGGAAGAAGAGTCAGGGGAGCATTGAGCAACCTGACGTAAAACCTCCTTATTAAAAAGACCTTCGCCTGTACAAGGAGAATGAGCTAGTATAGTTTGTGCCCATTTGCTCAAGTCTGAAGCCTCAAGCCAGGCTCTGCGACGTGCTGCAATGGCAATAGCAGAGGATCTGCTAATGGACTCAAAAGAATCTATAGAAGCACGAGACAGAAACCAGGATATATTCCGGCTGTGATTGATGAGCAAGGTATAATCAGTAGCCTTGGGCTCTGGTAAAAAAGGGGTCAAAAGAGACAATTTCTCTGTGACTTCCTGGAGTGTTAGACTCATGTGAAAAATATATGAGAGAACTCTGGAAGCCAGCATAGAGTTTTGGAAGGCTTGACGGCCAAAAGCATCAAGTGTTCTTGAAGAACGACCTGGCGGAAAAGAAGAATGCTTCTTCTTGCTCTTAACCTTCCTCAGTGCTGATTCCACTACCAGGGAACGATGAGAAAGTTGAGGTTTTTGGAACCCTGGAGAGGGTGGCACACGGTACCTAACCTCAACATCATTAGAAACTTGAGGAAGTCGTAAGGGTGATTTCCATACCCTAAGAAGGAGATCCTGCAGAGCAGGATGTAAAGGAAACTGTATATGTTGCATTTGTGCCGGTGAGCCATGTGTAGGATCACAACCAGGGATAGAAATATTAAGAAAGGTTGCCATATCCAGGAGAAAAGTCTGAAAAGACTGATCTCCTATGGGAAGTATTCCTGGTGAGGCTAAAGAAAGAGCCTGAGTATCAGAGGACGTACAAGGTACTGCAACAATGCCAGGTATCGGTTCCAAACTAGGCAGCGGTGCAAGAACAGGCAACAACCTTGCCACTGATAAAGGACTAGCAGGTGAAGTAGTCATCGGGAACTGCTGTCGTGGTACCGAGATCATGAGGGAGTTATGGCTAAGATCTTCGGAACTACCTATGGGGAAACGACCGGAGTCGGTTCCGGGACGCGTCGGGACGCAGTCCTCGAGACTCGATATCGACTCAAGACTCGGCATCGAAGAGAGCGAGACTAGCGATGCATGTCTCGAGAGTTCCGACGCCAGTGGTAGTATCAGCGATGCCGATACCACTAAGGCAGCCTGGGTGACATCGATCGATACCGACGGTACCGAGGTCCATGTCGATGCTGATGCTAGGGTATCGGAACCAATCGACGTCGGTACCGTCCCGGAGCATGGTTGAGATTGAGGGAAGTCAATGCGGTGCGTATCGATCGGTCCTGAAGGTACCGAGGACGCCCGATGACGATCCCTGGTGAAGAGTGGAGTACTCGACACTGGTGCCGATGCCGGAGGCTCGGTACCGCTCGAAGCGGATACCACCCCCGCGCATGGCTCAGGTATGTTCTGTGAGGGGTGAGCCCCAGGAACATCCTGAAACCCCTTTAACGCTTTGGAGCCCGAAGACTCCTGCAGGGGTAATGCCAATGGATTCTTGAGGGTAAGGCCGGAGCCATCACCATGCTGGGCATGGGACATACCACTCAAGCATTGACTAGTCTTAACAGACTGTTTTTGGGTTACCTGATCCTGTGAAGTAGAGAAACCGGGTACCCTCACTGCTGAAGAAAAAACGGTATCGAGGGAAACTCTAAATACTGAAGGTTGTCTCACAAAATTATCTCCTGACAAGTCAGGGGAAAAAGGGTCAGGACCCACACAGTTGAGACACCAACTACTGGTGTCTAAAAAGAAACAGGTGTTTCCACAGCGGATGCACTTCTTAGGAAAAGAAGGCTCCATAATGAAAAAGGCCCCATAATGAAAAAGGCCTAGTAGGCCTAAGAGTTAAGGCAAAAAAAAAACCACTGAAGAAAAGTTTTACAGATTTTAGCCTAAAAACCACCGGCGGTACCGGTGGTAGCGGGAGAAACAGCCGCGACCACAAGAAAACAAAAAAATTAAAGCAATTAAAGAGAAAAGTTTCTGCAGTGACAGGAGGACGTCCTGCCGGCTCCGCGGAAAAACGAAAACTGAAGAGAGGCTGTGGAGAAGGCGGGAAGTCACTGCGCAGGCGCGAGGGATGCTGCCAAAAGCTTTCTAATTGAAAGCTGGGCAGCATTCCCGTGCAGGCTCCGTCGGTACCGACGTACCCATATGTGAAGACTCATTCCTGCTTGTTCCTGGAGATACAGCGGTACCAGCGGCTGAGAGGAGACAGGGTGTCCATCAAAGGGCTTATGGAAAGCCGCAATGGCACCAAGGTGGACTCTTACTGAATTAGTCTTAAGTCCAGAAGATGAAAGGTGGAGAAGATACTCCAGTAACGCCTCTACTGGAACTGAAAAAGGATTAAGTTCCTTCTTTGAACACCAGATAGAGAACCTTTTCCACTTTAAGGCATGCCTTGTGAAAGGTTTCCTGGACGCTAAAAGGACATCTTTAACCTGTTGAGAGAGGTTCACATTCTGGAATTCTAAGCTCTCATCAACCATGCCATCAGGTGTAAAGACTGAGGATTCGGGTGCAAAAGCATCCCGTTTTCCTGGGATAGAAGATCTGGAGCACATCCCAACTTCAGAGGTCTGGCTTGAGAGAGACGTAGAAGCAGTGGATACCATGTCTGTCATGGCCAGCATGAGGCTATGAGGATCATATGGCCCCTGTCTCTCTGAAGTTTGAACAGTCTTGGAAATGAGAGGAATGGGTGGGTAGGCATATAGGAAGTCCTGACCCCAGTGGAGGTGGAAAGCATCCATTGCCTGACTGTTCTGAGCCGGAATTCTGGAACAGAATCGGGGAAGTTTTGCATTCAGAGGACTTGCGAATAGGTCTATATCTGGGGTTCCCCAGATTCGAAAGATTCAAGAAATCTGTTCTGAACGAAGAGACCACTCGTGTGGCAGCAGCACTCGACTGAGTTTGTCTGCCAGAAGATTCTGTGTGCCTGGGAGATACACCGCTAGCAGGCGAATCTGAAGGCCTCTTGCGAAGGACCAGAGGTGTAGAGCTTCGTTGCACAACGCTTGAGAGCCTGTTCCACCCTGCTTGTTCACAAAGAACATGGCTACCTGCTTGTCCGTCTGGACAAGAACTGTCTTGTAGCGCAGATGGTCCTGAAATCCTCAAAGAGCATAGAAAATGGCTCTGAGTTCCAGTAGATTTATGTGAAGACAAGTCTCCTGCTGGGTCCAAAGACCTTGAGTGGAGAGATTGTCTGTATGAGTCCCCCAACCTGACTTGGACGCATCCGTCATCAAGGTAGCTTGGTGCAGTGGCTGCTGAAAAGGTGACCCTATGAAAAGGTTTTCTAGTGTTTGCCACCACTGAAGGGACGAAATGAGGCGTGCAGAGTTTCTGATTTTGTCCCCCAGGTGACCCGACGCCTGTGTCCACTGAGAGGCTAGGGTCCACTGGGCTGCTTGCATGTGTAGGCAAGCATAGGGAACCACATGTACAGTGGATGCCATATGCCCCAGCAACTGAAGCATTTCTCAAGCAGTTAGGAAAGTTTTTATAGCTGCTTGAGAAGCCAGTTGAACTATTTGAGCGCAGCGGAGTTGTGGCAGGAAAGCCTTTGACTGCTGTGTGTCTAAAAGAGCCCCTATGAACACTAGGGATTGAGAAGGGGTGAGATGGGATTTCGGGAGATTTATGACCAATCCCAAATATTGGAGGATTTGCATCGTGCAGAAAAGAGCGGAGCTGGCTTCTGGAGCTGTTGGTGCTCGGATCAGCCAGTCGTCTAAGTAGGTAGGGGAAGACGAATATCTCTAGAGTCCTTAGAAATGCTGCTACTACTGCCATGCATTTTGTAAAGACTCTTGGGGTGGAAGCCAGGTCAAAGGGTAGAACTCTGTTCTGGTAATGTCTTCCCTGGAAGAGGAATTGAAGAAACCTCCTGTATTCTGCATGAATAGTCTTTTAGGTCTAAGGAACATAGCCAATCCTGACTCTGATTGTAAGGGAGAAATGTTCCGAGAGAAATCATTTTTTTTTAAAGCAAGGTTAAATTCCTTTTTGCTGTTTTAGGGGAATCTGTACTTGAGCACAGTAGTATTGCTGAACTCTGTAACCCCCTCAGGTTCAGGAACTGCTAACACCTAATCAGGGGTTAGTGGGCCTGTTTCCTGAGTGCAATTGAAGCCTGCATAAAAAGGCTGCTTGGCCCTGCCCTTTTGAGGCTTTCTTAACCAGGGCTCCACACATCAAACAGTAAGTGAGGTTTTGAGGGTTTCTTTGTTTGGTGTTTTTTGTTACATTGCTAGCTCTCTGACTGGGAGCTCTTAAAAGGGTTTTGTGTATATTTTTTTAAAGCAAGGTTAAATTCCTTTTTGCTGTTTTAGGGGAATCTGTACTTGAGCACAGTAGTATTGCTGAACTCTGTAACCCCCTCAGGTTCAGGAACTGCTAACACCTAATCAGGGGTTAGTGGGCCTGTTTCCTGAGTGCAATTGAAGCCTGCATAAAAAGGCTGCTTGGCCCTGCCCTTTTGAGGCTTTCTTAACCAGGGCTCCACACATCAAACAGTAAGTGAGGTTTTGAGGGTTTCTTTGTTTGGTGTTTTTTGTTACATTGCTAGCTCTCTGACTGGGAGCTCTTAAAAGGGTTTTGTGTATATTTTTTTAAAGCAAGGTTAAATTCATTTTTGCTGTTTTAGGGGAATCTGTACTTGAGCACAGTAGTATTGCTGAACTCTGTAACCCCCTCCAGGTTCAGGAACTGCTAACACCTAATCAGGTGTTAGTTCCCTCCCTACCCACCCCGACTCCCACCCACCCCTAGTGAGCAGTCTTGCTTTATAGGGCACCTCCCCCTTTATCAAATCACAGTGAATTGGACCAGCACATTTTGAATATAATTAAAGAGATTTAACTGCTTTTTCTCTGAAAGGACAGCTGCGAAACCAGCTGGTACTTCGTAGATCTCTCTCTTTTGCTTTAACAGATACCTAAGCTCCACAAACAGAACAATGGCTGGGAAAAATCGTATTGCTAAAGCTGTTGCCCCCGTTACAGCTTCTGCCTCGGTTCAGACAGAGGCCCTATTGCCAGTTTAAGAACCAGTTCCATGTGCAGGGTGCCTGCATGCTGAAGCTCTGAGGAAACAAGTGGAGGAACTCAGAGAGGAGGTGGCGAGGCTGAGGAGCATTCAAGACAGTGAGAAGTACATTGATGAGATGCTGCTTGCAGCAACCAGGCTCTCCAGCACAGGAGAAGATGGGTGTCTACAGAATGTCGATGGTTGGACAAAAGTCACCAGAGCCTGCAAAATCACCAATCCAACTTCTCCAGCCCTTGAATTGAAGAACCATTATGCAGCCCTGGAAGTGGAGGAGGTGAAAGCATCCCTGGAAAGGGAAGAACCAGAGTTCAAGTACCCCATAGTTGCAGAATCAGTGACCAGAAGGAAACGAAGGGTAGTGGTGGTTGGAGACTCTCTTCTGAGGGGTACTGAGGCGTCCATCTGCCGACCAGACTTGATGTCCAGAGAGGTATGCTGTCTGCCTGGTGCCAAGATCCAAAATGTTACGGAGAATTTGCCGAGACTCATCAAGCCCACTGACTATTACCCAATGTTGCTAATCCATGTTGGAACAAATGATACTGCCAGGTATACCTCGGAACGTATCAAAAGTGACTTCATGGCTCTGGGACAGAGGGTGAAGCAGGAAGGTGCACAGGTGGTGTTCTCTTCAATCCTCCCTGTTGAGGGTAAAGGCCAACGCAGAGAGGCTCGCATCCTGGAGATTAATGCATGGCTGCGTGGATGGTGTCTTCGAGAGCGTTTTGGTTTCCTAGACCATGGGATGCTGTTCCAAGGGTTGCAGAGCAGAGATGGCATCCATCTGTCCAAGAAAGGTCAACACATCTTTGGGAGTAGACTGGCTAATCTACTGAAGAGGGCTTTAAAACTAGATTCGTTGGGGATGGGTGAAGAAAGCCCCCAGGTAAGTGAAAGCCCCCAGGTAAGTGATACATTAAATACCTTTATGGAAATGGGTAACAGGGGTAACATATGGAAAGCAGTGTGTATTAATGCCCGTAGCATGGGAAATAAGATCTCTGAAGTTGAAGCTTTGGTGGGAGTGGCTGACTTAGATTTAGTGGCAGTTACGGAAACATGGTTCACAGAGAACCATGACTGGGATGTAACTATACCTGGCTATGCTTTATTCAGAAAGGACAGGGTAGGAAGAAGGGGAGGAGGCGTAGCACTATATGTAAAAACTACTATTAAAGCTTTGGAATTACAGAGCTTAAAAGGGAGAGAGGAGGCATTGTGGGTTAAACAAGAAAGAGGGAAAGAGAAATCTATTTGCATTGGTGTGATATGCAGACCTCCCTCACAAGAGGAAGAGGTGGACAGAGAGTTAATTGAAGACATATGCAGCATTGCTAGGAAAGGGGAAGTGCTACTGCTAGGAGATTTCAATATGCCAGATGTTGATTGGCACTTTCCTGCTGCAGTATCATCTAGGAGTAAGGAGATCCTGGATTCTCTACAGGGAGAACTATTCAGGCAATTGGTAACAGACCCCACACGTGAAGGGGCCATACTGGACTTGGTGCTTACCAATGGTGAAAGTGTTTCTGATGTTGTAGTGGGAGATCATTTTGCATCCAGTGATCACCAGATGGTGTGGTTCAGTATTAGGACTAGGGCTGTTAGAATCCATTCCAAGGTGAAGATCTTAGACTTTAGGAAGACTAACTTTGCGAAGATGGGCCAATACCTCAGGGAGTCGTTAGTGGGATGGGAACAGCTGGGGGATGTAGAACAACAGTGGGCAAAACTGAAAGGGGGTATTTTAAAGGCAACCAACCTTTTTGTTAAAATGGTAAATAAAGGCAAAAGGAACAGGAGACCGCTATGTTTTTCGAAGGAAGTAGCTGAAAAAGTGAAGAAAAAGAGGGAGGCCTTCATGAAATACAAGAGATCACAGAGAAAGGAAGACAGGCATCTGTATTTGGAAAAACTTAGAGAAGCTAGCAAAGTAGTCAAGAAGGCAAAGATTCAAAAGGAGGAGGAAATAGCCAATGCAATAAAATGGGGAGATAAGACCTTTTTCAGCGATATTAGTGAGACGAGGCAGGGCAAAAGTGGTATGGTCAGACTCAAGGGTACAGGGGGGGAATGTGTAGAAGCTGATAAGGATAAAGCAGAATTGCTTAACAAATATTTTTGTTCTGTGTTCACAGATGAAGAACCAGGAGCAGGACCTCAGAAAACACCCACAAATAAGAACAGAAGTGAGGGACATCTTGAACAATTTTCAGAAGACTGTGTTCGTGAGAAACTAGCTCAACTTAAAGTAGACAAAGCGATGGGACCGGATGGGATACACCCTAGAATACTGAGGGAACTTGGGGACGTTCTAGCAACTCCACTGACTGACCTTTTCAATGCCTCGTTGGAGTCGGGAGTGGTGCCAAAGGACTGGAGAGAGGCTCATGTGGTGCCTTTACACAAAAGCGGAAGTAAGGATGTGGTTGAAAACTACAGGCCGGTTAGTTTAACTTCGGTGGTGAGTAAATTAATGGAAACGCTGTTGAAAGAGAAAATAGTGAGGTTTCTGGAGTCCAGCGGATTACAGGATCCGAGGCAGCAAGGATTCACCAGAGGCAGGTCTTGTCAGACAAATCTGATTGATTTCTTTGACTGGGTGACCAGGGAGTTGGACCGAGGGAGAGCTCTAGATGTGGTGTATTTAGATTTCAGTAAAGCCTTTGACACTGTTCCTCACAGGCGACTTATAAACAAACTGAGCACCCTAGGGATGGACCCTAAAGTTACTGCTTGGGTTAGAAATTGGTTGGGTGGGAGGCGACAAAGAGTACAAGTAAATGGAGCTCACTCTGAGGAGAAGGATGTTACCAGTGGTGTGCCCCAGGGATCTGTCCTTGGTCCGATTCTTTTTAACATCTTTGTTAGTGATATAGCGGAAGGGCTGTCTGGTAAGGTTTGCCTCTTTGCGGATGATACCAAAATCTGCAATAAAGTAGACACCCAGGAAGGTGTAGATAACATGAGGAGGGATCTAGCTAAGCTTGAAGAATGGTCTAGAATTTGGCAGCTGGGATTTAATGTTAAAAAATGTAAGGTCATGCATTTGGGCTGCAGCAATCCAAGGGAGCAATACAGCATAGGAGGTGAAGTACTTTTGTCCACTAAAGAAGAGCGGGACCTAGGCGTAGTTGTGTCCGATGATCTTAAAGTAGCTAAACAGGTAGAAAAGGCGACGGCAAAAGCTAGAAGGATGCTTGGGTGCATACGGAGAGGAATGGCTAGCAGAAAAAAGGAGGTGATAATGCCTCTGTATAAGTCTTTGGTGCGACCTCATTTGGAGTATGGTGTGCAATTCTGGAGACCGCACCTTCAAAAGGATGTGAACAGGATGGAGTCGGTGCAGAGGGTTGCTACTAAGATGATTAGTAGTCTTCATTATAAAGCATATGAGGACAGACTTAAGGATCTTAATATGTACACCTTAGAGGAAAGGCGGGATAGAGGTGATATGATTGAGATGTTTAAATACCTCCGTGGCATAAATGTTCAGGGAGAGAGCCTCTTTCAATTGAAAGCAAGTTCTGCGACGAGGGGACATGGGATGAGGGTGAAGGGAGATAGATTCAGGAGTGATATGCGGAAATATTTCTTTACGGAAAGAGTAGTGGATCCGTGGAATAGTCTCCCAGTGGAGGTGGTAGAGATGAGGACAGTAACTGAATTCAAACAAGCATGGGACCAACACAGAGGATCTCTAAAGGTAAAAAGTGGACTGTTGTAGTTGTTGTTATGGAAGGACAGACTAGATGGGCCTTGTGGTCTTTTTCTGTCATCATGTTTCTATGTTTCTATGTTTCTATTTTGAATTTTTCTCGGAAGAGATACTTGTTTAACTCCCTGAGGTCCAGTATGGGCCTGTACCCTCCTGTCTACTTTGGTATAAGGAAGTAGGGGAAGTAAAAGCCCAGGCCTTGTTGAGAAAGATGTACCTCCTCTATCGCTCCCTGAGCAAGGAGTGAGGTGACCTCTTGACACAAGAGAGTGGTGAGGGGGGGCCGAGAACTGAACTCTCTTGGAGTAGAGAAACGGGGCATACTGTGGAAGTGGAGTTTGTACCCCTCTGTCACTATGGAGAGAGTCCAATGCTCTGATGTTATCTGTTACCACCTCTTGGCAAAGTAACACAGTCTGCCTGGAATGTTGAGAGGCTCTGGTATTTCTAGAGGAAGGATGACTAGGTTCTCTAGGAAGGAGTCAAAGACCTTGCGGAGGCTGTGCCTGCTGAGCTGTTTGAGCTCTGGGGACTTGAGCCTTTCTTTGGTTTTTCGGCTGCTGCAGTCCCTTCTGGGGAGCATGGACAGGGCAGTGGACAGTCTGGATGTAAGGAGGATAGAATTTCTTTTTCTTGTTGAAAAAGGGTTTCTTACTGTCTTTTTCTTAGCTAGGTTGGCAGTGATCCTGGATAGTCTATTTAAGGTAGTGTTTTCGGACTCAAGCTTTATCCTGCCAGTCCTTGCCAAAGAGGTTTTCTCCTGTGCAAGGAATATTCCCCAGCTTATCTTGCACCCACTGCTCTAAATCAGATGGCTTGTGACCAAGCAATCTGACGTGCACCGATAGAAATAGCAGAGGTTCTGCTAATGCATTCGAAACAATCAAAGGTCGCCCTGTTCATGAACTTATAAATATTTTGGGCATGCTTAACAAGAGTAAGGAAAATCGGCCCTCTTGTCATCTGGGAGAAAAGGAGCCATGAGTTCCAAATTCTTGGTAACATCACGAAGAAACATACCCATGTAGAGTACGTAAGAACTTATTCTGGCTGACAGCATAGAGGCCTGAAACATCGACGACCAAAGGCATCGAGAGTCCTTGCTTCATGGCTGGGAGGATTAAAGGAATGTATCTTGGCACTTTTGATTTGGCACATCTCCGATTCCACAATCATGGAATGGTGTGGTAATTGCGTTTTTTGGAATCCAGGACACTGTGGTACCCGGCACATTGAATCGAGCCTTCGAGAATGTGGAGACACTGTTAAGGGTATTTCCCACATTCTAAGCATGAGATCATGCAAAATCTGGTGTATGGGAAGGGTTGCAGCCTCCTTAGGGGCTGCCGGATACTGAAGAATTTCAAGTTCTTCAGCTCTCGGTTCCTTCTCAGGGGTCACGGTGATCGAGAGGCCCCGAGCCACATCCCGTATAAAGTATTGAAAAGATATGTCCTCCAGAGGAGACATCCAACATTGCGGCGAAGGAGAGGGATCCTCCGGAAGAACCACTCTGGTACTGATGGAGTCATCAGAATCATTGGAATCGGAAGACTTGAAGTATCGACGGGCCGGGTGCTCTCATACTGCCTGTCGACGGTACCGATCGAAGTCAGCATCAGAATACTGGACCCTCTATGCTGGACACTGATTCTAGGGCCGGCATGGGTGGTAGCATGGAGAGCGGCGCAACGGTTGATGCAGATACATCCAGTACCGGTGTCGGTACCGATGGCTGCGGAACTGATTGTAGCAGCTTTAGCGGTACAGAGGCTAACAAGGCCGCAAGACTGCGCTCAATGGCTAGGATATGTTGATCCTTGGAGCCCGCCGATGTCTGGGTGTCGGTACCGGCGGAGCGAGCCACGACCCCAGAACATGGCACCAAGAGCTCTCCAGAGGTGGACACCTCGGGAACATCTTGGGACACCGTTAATGCTTTGGAGGCAAGGACCTCCCACCGGGGTTGTTTGGCCGGTGTATTCTCCTCAAGGGCAATGCTAGAAGCATCTCGATGCTTAGAAGGAGATCTACCCTTTGAGGACTGACCGGTCTTCGAAGAAGACCTGGGTTTGGTTACCTGAGATCCATGGGAGGAAGATGAAGCCCTGGACGACGTCGATGCAACGGGTATTGCATCCAAGGCTAAAAGGGTGCCGAGTTTTGCAGCTCTATTCTGCAGGCCCCTCTTAGTCATCTTTCTGCAGAGGAGACACTCTGATGAAGAATGGTCTGGGCCCAAACATTTAAGACACCAGTCATGGGTGTCGGTAGCAGAAATAGTACTGCTACATTTTGAACATTTTTTGAAACCACCAGTTGATTTCTCCATTTTGAAAGAAAACAGGGCCTAGTGCCCAAAATGGTGCCGAAGCACCAAGAGGGGACAGACCCTCCGAAAAAGATTCTTTTTTTTTTTTTAAGAAAGAATAAGAAAATAAAGACGACACCGGTGGAACCGGTATAGGCGTCGACAGGAAGGCAGATGCGACCACAAAAAAGAAAATTTTCTGTGGTGACAGGAGTTGCTGCCTGTCAGCTCCACAGAAAACAAAAAACTGAAGAGGGAGAGTTGGAAAGACGGGAAGGCAGCAGCACAGGCGCAGTGGGATGCTCCCAAAAGCTTTCCTATAGGATGCTGAGGAGTGTTCCCGCACGGGCTCCATCGGTGCCGATACCCATATGTGAAGACTACATTCCTGCTTGTTCCTGGAGATCCTCCACCATATTTAATTGTAGGAAGGGTGGGGTTTTTTTCCTTATAAGCTTCATTTCTTCACCTGTAAATGTATCACTGGTCTGCATTGCCAAAGAGCTCAAGTTTGGTTTCATCTGTCCACAAAACATTTTCCCGGAAGGACTGTGGTTTTTCAAGGTGGGTTTGGGCAAAGATCAGGGATGCCTTTTATGTATGTCTTTGAGCAGTGGGGTCCTCCTTGGCCTTTGTCCATGAAGTCCTTCTTTATTTAGTGCATGGCATATGGTGCGGGTTGAAACCACCACTCCAGGTTGCTCCAGGTCAGCCTTAAGCTCTTTGGATGTTGTATGTGGTGTTTTTCCAACAGTTCACACTAACCTTCGAAAACTTCTTGGATTCATTTTCTTCTCCTCACCACGTCTTGGAGGCTGTCATCACTACCATGAGTTGTGCAACCGGTTCCATGAGCAGAAAAATTCTTAACATTGTGAACTGTAGACACAAGAATCCCAAGGTCTTTAGAGATGGCCTTGTACCCCTTTGAAGTTTGGTGATAATGGCTTTTCTGACGGTCTCAGTCAGCTTGCTTGTCTTCACCATTGTGAAAATAGTACAGGAAGTGCATGTAGCCATTTTAAACATTACAGCCATCTTTCATTGACTGATTCAAGTCATGTGGGTACTGACAATAGATCACAAGTGCGTCTAATTTTGCTGCAGTGGGAAAGTGGTTCTTCTGTTCACACTGACTTTTAATTGTTTATAAGGATGGCAATAATCATGCCCTGGCAATGTCCCAATTTTTATACTATTTCCTATTTCCTTTTTTAATTGGTCTTGTTTTATTTGATTCTTTTGTGTGTGAAATATGTAGTCCAAAGCCATTTCACTGTCCCCCTTTTTTTAAGGAGATATCAGACATTAAGGGGTTGAACTGCAAGTGAGCCAATAACATTGACCACAACTATAAGTCTTTGACTGACTGATTTAAAGGGATCTTCTTTTGAGGAGACTGATTGTGCAGATTCCAATGTAGCTGTAGATACTATTACAGCATATGAAGTCTTGTCAGCGGTAACATGTACAGCTGCTGCCATGTGCCCTAGGAGTTTGAGTATAAGTTGAGCCATAACACTGGCTTTTGTTGGAGCTGTGAACTGAGATGCACTAGCCCCCTCTTCCTCCACTATATATACCCCCTTGGAAATAGCTCATGCTGTATATATTACATCTGTTAATTAAACTACCCTTGTAGACACCCACACAAACACTTCTATCAAACCACTGCATGCAGACACCCCTCCCCTTACAGCTTGAATCGTTTGAAGTGAAAGCCGCCTTGATTTTAGGATAAGGCGGTATACAAATACCTTTAAATAAATAAATTATGACTGTTCTTTCTTTGAGAAGGTAGGCCTTTCCTTTCGCTGTGTTGATGTTAGCACCAATAAATGTAATGATTTGCATTGGTTCGAGAGCAGACTTTTCCATGTTGGTCATGAAACCTAAGGTTTCAAATAGGCGAATGGTTACCTGAACAGCAAGGTTTAAAATTTTTGTCTCCGGCTGATATTAGCCAATCATCCAAGCACAGAAACACATAATGGTTAGCCTTGCGTAGATGGGCAGCTTACTGCAAGGCACTTTGTGAAGATTCTAGGAGAAGACAACAGCCCAAAGGGAAGTATCTCATATTGAAAATGTTGATTGCGGAATGTAAAGAAGATATTTTCTGTGACTTCTGTGTATGGGTATATGAGAATAGCATCCCTCAGGTCTAGGGATTCTAGTCAAATCATTGCAATCTATTAGGGGGATGATTGATGCTAGGGAGTTCATTTTGAATTTTTCTCTCTTTGCATGCAAGTTCAAATTGCAAAGATCTAGTATTGGCCTGAAACTGCCAGTCTTCTTGGGGACAAAAAAGAATTGTGAATAGAACCCTGGACATCTTTGACCTGTTAAGTCCATCTCTCTACCTTTCTTACCAACTTTGACTCGTGGCTTTCCTTCTTTCTGGATGCATCTTCCCAAACACTTATTCTTGGGGATTTTAAAATTCATGTTGTTAACTTCTCTGACCCTCATGTCTTAAAGTTCCTTTCCCTTAGCACTTCATTCAGTCTCCAGCTATGCTCTACTGCCCCTACACTCACCAGCTAGGTCACTGCCTTGACCTTTTCTTCTTCTCTAACTGCTTGCCCTCAAATTCTATACCTCAGTTCTTCCATCACCTGCTAAGTTTCCCTCTTCATCACTCCCCACCTCACTTCTGTAGAATCTCCTAAAACATCTTTAGGCATCTTCGCACTATCAATCCATCAGCTCTTTCTATTGCTGTCTCACCACCTCTTTCCTCCACTATGTCATCTAAGTCGGTTGATGAGGCTGTATCTTCCTATAACATTGTACTCTGCTCTGGATGCTCTTGTTCCTCCCATTCAGGGCCGGCCAGTCGACTAGGCAGCCGTCTATGGTGGCAGACTTCTGTGGGCTGCATGGCGCCCATGTGATCCGGA
The DNA here is from genome assembly GCA_033557465.1 of Ichthyophis bannanicus. NCBI lineage: Eukaryota > Metazoa > Chordata > Amphibia > Gymnophiona > Ichthyophiidae > Ichthyophis > Ichthyophis bannanicus. Next base: position 628,564,478 of record CM066031.1, read on the forward strand.
ATCAGCAGCAGTGGGGGACAGCGGCGTGGTGTAGCTCAGCACGGGGGAGGGGGAAGGGGGAGAGCGGCTCGACTCGGCTTGGCTCAGTGCACAGGGGGGTGGCATGCTTGAGCTTCTGCCTGGGGTGGCAGAAACCCTTGGGCCAGCCCTGCTCCCAATTCACATCCTGTGAGGCATACTGTACCTCAGCACTGACTATCCTCTAAAACCCGCTACCTCCGTTCCTATGCCCACTCAGCTCAGCGCCTTTGGCTCAAATGAGTGGAGGAGTGGCCTAGTGGTTGGGGCAAGGTATTTCAGGCCGGAAGGTCGGGGGTTCAAATCCCGCTAGAGGACAGCAACCTTGGGCCGGAAGGACTAGGGTTTCTAGTCCCACAGGTGCTCCTTGTGGTCTTGGGCAAGCCACTTAATCCTCCATAGCCCATGTTCCCTGCAAAATAGTTATCTCCAAGTTATAATGCCCTGTTCAATGTAATTTCAGTTTGTTCAATGTAGAATAGCGCGGTATATAAGAGAATGTAAATAAATAAATATAAAATAAATAAATGATGCATCCTTGCGGACTTCTTACATTTCAAATTCATGCTAGCCTCTTTCCAGTCTGCCATAGTACTCATCAAGCAAGAGTACTATGTCTGTCTAACTCTTCTGCCTATGATCCTCGCCGTCTCTTTACAATTCTCCTCAAACTGCCTCGGCCTCCGACCCCTCCTGTCGTTTCTGCCCACTTCCATGACAAAGTCCACAGATTATTCTTGAGTTCCCCTTGGATCATCTTCATCCCCCTTCCCCCTACCTGTTGCTCTTTACTCCTTTTTTAAGATCACCGAGGAAGAAACCACACATCTTTGCTCCTCCTCTAAAATTTACTTCCTGCTCCTCTGATCCATTCCCCATCCATCTACTAAACTCCATCTCCTCCACTGTTGTCCCTTCCATCTGTCATATTCTCAACCTATCGCTTTCTACGGCAACTGTTCCTGCAGCCTTCAAGCATGCTGTGGTTACACCTCTGCTCAAGAAACCATCCCTTGATCCTACCTGTCCTTCTAATTATTGACCCATCTCTCTCCTCCTCTTTATTTCTAAACTACTTGAACATGCGGTTCACCACCATTGGCTTCAGAATCCACTGCAATCTGGCTTTCGCCCTCTACATTCTACTGACACAGCTCTTGCCAAAATCTCCAACGGCTTGGTTCCTCGCCAAATCCTGTACTCTAACCTCATCCTCCTTGACTTTTCTGCTGCTTTTGGCACTGCTGATCACCACACCTTCTCCACGATACCCCATCCTTGCAGGAATTTAGGGGTTCTGTCCTGTCCTGGTTTTCTTCCTCTCTCATCCGCTGCACTTTTAGTGTATATTCTAGTGGATACTCCTCTACTGCTATCCCGCTTTCAGTCGGTGTACCCCAGGGCTCTGTCTTCGGACCTCTCTATTTCTCTCTACACTCAGTCCCTTGTTGCACTCATCTCCTCCCATGGTTTTCAATATCACCTCTATGCTGATGACTCTCAAATCCACCTCTCTGCACCTGAGATCTCTCCGGGAATCCAGGCCTGGATCTCTGCCTGCTTATCTGACATCAGTGCCCAGATGTCTCACTACCATCTGAAATAGACAATGGCCAAAACTAAGCTCCTTATCTTTCCCCCTAAGCTCACCTACTCCCTTCCTCCTTTCTCTATCTCTATGGCTAACACTCTCTCCTCTGTTTCCTCAGCTTGCAACCTTGGGGTCATCCGACTCCTCCCTCTCCTTCTCCATACACATCCAACAGATAGCTTAAACATGTTTCCTTCTCTATAACATTAGCAAAATTAATCTCTCCCTTTCTGAACACACTAATAAGGCCCTTCCAATCTCTAGTCACCTCCCATCTAGACTATTGCAACTTCCTCTTCACTGGTCTTCCTCTGAATCATCTCTCCGCATTTCAATCTATTTAAAACTCAGCTGCACAGCTAATCTTCTGCCAGTGTCGTTATGGTTATGTTTTATTTCATATACCGCAAAACTGTTATGCTCATGTCATCCCTCCTCTCAAGTCACTTCACTGGCTCCCTATCCATTACCGCATCAAGTTCAAACTTCTACTATTGATCTAGAAGTGCCTTCATTCCGCAATTCCTCACAACCTTTCCTCTCTTATCTCTTCCCTACACCTCTCCCCCCGGAACTCCGCTCTTCTGGCAGATCCAGATGGAGCCCGAGAACCTGAGTTGGAACATCAAGCTCAATCTGTGGCCCTGTTCAAATCCAGGTTAAAACGCACTTCTTTGTGACTGCTTTTGGATCCTGATCTCCCTAGTCTCCTGTTCACTTCCTATGCATTTCCTTCGCATTTTCCTAGATATATTCTAGTCCCCAGTTGTGTTATCTGTCTTGATTAGACTATAGGCTCTTATGAGCAGGGGACCGTCTCTTATCTGTCTTTGTAGTGCTATACAGATAAGTAGGAGGAGGAGGAGGAGGAGGAACCAACTCGACAGCCTTGTTGTAGAGAAGCGTCTGGACCTCCTGTTGTAGGATACTCTTATTTTCCCTGGGAATTTGGTTTATAGCCAGGGGATGTGGCAGGGGTGAGACTGCTTGAAAATGTATTTTGTAACCATGACTGACAATGGAAAGAACCCAGCGATCTGAGGTGATATTTAGCCAATTGTCCCTGAACAGAAGGATTCTGCCACCTACTGGAGGACAGTCAAAATTTAGAATTCAACTTTGCTGCAAAGGACCAGGAGGGGAATGATTGTTGTTTGTGTTATCTTGGGAGCTGATGCTGGGTATATGTTTGAATTGTGAAATGCTGAAGAGGAGTTCTTAAGTAAGGTTGATACCGACTTCTCGGGTAAAATTATTAAAAATATTGATAGTGGTAAGGCCTGTGGTCAGAGAGTTGATTTCTACAGATGGTTGAAGAGTTTTCTGGTATTACAGAAAGCTCTTTCATTGCTGAGCTGTCTGTGATTGGGGAAACTGGTTTTTTTTACCTTTGGTCCAAAGCTGCTGTCTCTTAGACAAGGTGCAGCAGTTGTCTTGTCATGACGATCTTCTCTGTCCTGAAACTTTAAGCCATGCTGTTCTTCTACCTCTATGGCTGAAGCTGCTGCTCTAGATTTACAGGCCGATACAGAAAACCTGGGCTAGAGCCCAGTGTCTAAAGCTCTAGAGCAGGGTTTCATATTACAAGTTTAACGCTGACTCTTTGCACTAGGATGCAATATACAAATTACCCAGTGTGCAAAAAGTCAGGACTAAACTGGGAGAGCAAACCAAACACATGCGCACAAAGGTCACTGCAAGTTTGGCATGCTGTCCTGGAGAAAAAGGGCCATCTGAGGTAAAGTTTGACACTTCACCTCAGATCTAGGCAGCAGGGAAATCCCCCGATGCCATTAGCGCACTGTCAGGGGGCCGGCACCCCCCACCTGGGACACCAACCCCCTGAATCACCCCCACCCACTCAAAAAATCCCTGGTGGCCCCAATTCCCTCACCTACCCAATCAAAAAATCCCTAGTGCCCAGCAGCCCCAAAGCCCCCACTCAAACAAAAAAAATCTTTGGTGAATCAGTTACCCCCGAACCCCTCCACCCCTCTCCCAGCACCTTGTGCTGCCATCTTGAAAAATGGCAGTGCCTGGGCATCATGCAGTGCATCCTGGGATGTGCTGAGCAGGGTCATATTACTATATAAGGCAAAAAGCCTACAAGGGAGGCATCTGTCGTCAGGACCCTCTGAGTGGTCGGTGCCTGGAAAGGAATCCCCACCCTGAAGTGATGCAGGGACTGCCACCAGGTGAGGGAGGCCGCCAGCTGGTGTGTGACCTGTCCCTCAACCTGCCCGTTGCCTAAGTCAACTGGGAATGGAGGCACCTCTGGGCTTCCCTTGAACTGTCGAGGCCATATAGCCTAGCAGGCGGAGGGGTAGGCAAGCTGGCACCGAACTGGAACTCTGCACGTCCCTTCCCAGCTGCATCAGGTGGTGGGCTCTCTCCACGGGGAGGAAGGACCTGACCCGCAGTGTGTCCAGCTGGGCCCCCATGAATTCCAAGTCGGGTCGAGGAGAGGCCGGACTTTGGGTAATTGATTTTGAACCCCAACTGCTGCAGTGTGTGGACAGTGAGCCTTGTGGCCCACCTGGCCTTGAGAGGTGTGCTGCCTCTGATGAGTCAGTCGTCCAGGTAGGGGACAACGTGGGCCCCATGGAGGCGCACATGGGCGGCTATGACCGCCAGGCATTTTGTAAAGACCCGTGGTGAGGAGGCAAGAAAAAACGGCAGCACCCTGAAATGGAAGTGCTGCCCCGCCGCCACAAATCTCAGGTAGTGCCTGTGGGAGGGGTGGAACAGGATGGATGTGGGTTAAGCATCCTTGAGATCCAAGGAGCAGAGCCAGTCTCCCTGGCGGAAGTAGGGCAGAAGTGTCCCAAGAGAGCATCTTGAACTTTTCCCTCACCAGGAACTTGTTCAAGATGCATAGGTCCAGGATGGGCCGGAGACCCCCTGTTTTTTGGGACAAGAAAATACCTTGAGTAGAACTCCTTTCTCCAAAGGTGATGGGGTACCTGAGCAAGCCTGTCCCTTAGCAAGCCTGCGAGTTCTGTGGCGAGCAAGGCCTGATGGAGGAGAGGCTGTGGTGGCTCTCCTAGGAAGAAGTCTGGAGGGTTCTGCTGCAGATGGAGGAAATATCCCTCCTGCACCACCCACAGAACCCACTTTCGCCCACAGATGGGCCTGGCGACGGGTGCCAAAGCCAGCAGTTGCAACCCTGGCCGCAGACTTGAACCTGTTGTAGGCGGCCCGGGAGAGGAATTTGAAACAGTCCCGGATGATTGCTGCTAGGGACTGGAGCCTTTGCAGAGGTTCCCCGGTGAGGACCACCGAGAACCCCAAGAGTTCCTGTATCAGGCACTTAAGGTACATTCCAATGAACAACTCATATGCCTGTATTCGGCATCCGAGCATGGCGCCCTGATAGCACTTGTGCCCCATGGCATCGAGGGCCCGGGCTTCCCTGCCAGGAGAAACTGGAGTATGTCTTCTGACACTTCAGTTTTTGAATGGAGGACTCAACCACCATCAAATTGTGGGGGAGTTGGAGCTTATGGAACCCGGGACCCTTCCGGACATGATAGATGGCGTCCAGGCGCTGACTGACCACCGGCACAGAGGCCGGGGACTCCCACATCTGGAGGAGCTCTCTCTCGAGGATGGATGGAGCCAGCACCATGAGAATCTCCTTGGGAGGGGACTCTTATTGTAGGATCTCGAGCTCCTCGGTGCGCGGGTCCTCCTCCGATTCCATCTGGATCGAAAGAGCCCGGGCCACGTCGCAAACAAAGTCATGAAAAGCCACGTCCTAAGGCAGGGAGTGGCACCAAGGCTCCAGGGGAGATGTCTCGGAGGGAGCGTCCCGGTGTCAGGAAGTCTCCGTTGAGGCCTCGTCCTCAGTCTCCGAGTTGGAGCCTGAGGGCATCGAGGAGTCAGCCCCGAGGGACCGGCCCCCCCAAAGGACCTGGGATTGGCCTCCCGGAAACTCGCCAGAGAGGACCAGAACCCCAAGGAGCCTGATTGAGACCTCAATCGATGCCAAGGACTTACCCGAGGCCGGTGGCACTTGGTGCCCAGGTCGACGACCGGAGACTTCCCCAAGGCCAGGGGGGCCCGGTGTCGGGGCCGATGATGCAGGGGGGCCGACATCAACACCCGCTGCAAAGCCAAGATAGAGGAGAGGCTCTGCTCCATGTCCGCCAAGCGGGACTCGAAGCTGTGCAGCACTCGGTGTAGACACCGAAGGCCTCGGGTCCGATGCTGGCACTCCAGAGTGCGTCCTCAAGGAGGACTATAGATTCACGGACTCTGGTGCGGTCTCCGCCAGCCGAGGACTCTTGTCTCGAGACTTTCTGAGGGCGCTGCTCAGAGTCGCCCGAGTCCCTCGAGGGACCTTGCCAGGTTTGATCAGAGGCACCTCTCCTTCGGGACCACCTTCTTTTTAGGAGAGTCCGGGGCCGCACCGGAGGAGCCACCACTGCGGGACTCCGAGGACGCTCGGACTTCTCGCAAAGGGCCGGCTTCGGGGCTCGGAGATGGGGAAGCCGGGGCAGAGTCAGACCTTGGGAAAAGCTTTCACTGCAACTCAGACCGCCTCCTATTGGTTTTAGGGGTCAAGGTCTGGCATCGGTCACAAGTGGGACTGTCATGGTCCAGGCCCAGGCAGCAGATGCAGCAGTCATGAGTATCAGTGACTGAGATAGTCCGACTTCAGTGGTCACATTTCTTGAACCCACCAGGAGCCATGGTGGGAACACACCCAGCCAGGGTTGAGGACCTCAGGCTAAAAAAGGCACAAAGGCAGGTCAAGGTGGAACCTCGAGGGAACATGGGGAAAAAAAGGGAGCAGAGACCAGCACTAGTGGTGCCGCCTCGAGACAGGAAGGGAACCGGTACGCAGACCAAACAAAGGGAAGGAATTAAAGAACTTTTTCCAGGCGAGTAGAGGACCACGTTGGGCTCTGCAGAAAAAAGGAGACTGAGCAAGATGGCACCCTTGGGCAGGAAGGGGACCATGCATGCATAGTAGCATTCCTAAAGGCTTTCTTTGAAAGCTGTGGAAATGCTCCGTGCGGGCTCCGTTCGTGCCGACGTTACCCATATGTGAGGACTGACTTCCTGCTTGTTCCTGGAGAATGGCTTTTCCAGAATGCTTTCCCCAATCCTTAATTTGATCCAATCTTATGTAAGGGTTATTGGATTTAAATATTTACTTTACCCCTCCATACATTATCTCCAAAGTTGGTTGGTGGATATTATTTGGGCTCAGGGTTTTCTTTTCCCTTCCCTTGTGTGGACCAACCCATTTGAATTAGTCTTGGATATTAATTTGTTGTTCTATCCACCTCCCTTCCATTTGTGTCCAGTGTTGTGTTTTAGGTTGATATTGTTATTTTATTTTTTATTGTCAGACTGCTTATTAATTTTTTGCAAACCACTTTGATGCCTATGTTGTTAGGTTAAAGTTAGTACATTAAATCTCTCCAAATAAGTAATCTAAAGATTAAAAGTCTGCTTTGTGTCCGACTTCAAAATGAGACAAAGTTCCACATCAGAGTTTCAAAACACAGCAGCTCTCTTTTTGTAAATGCAGTACCAACATGGGTGAAACAAAGATTGACTTCGCCAACTCAACAAAAATTTCTAGCTAGACAACCCTGTTTTAAACATGCTGCTGAATATTCTGAACCCAGACCATACAAAGCCTCAAAAGCGAATACTGATACGTTTTGTTTCTCATATGTAAGTGTAGCTCCTTGGCAGACATACCTGATGCCACTGGAAGGACAGCCTTTGGATCAAACTGCCCAGGGGCTGTCTTCCCCAACTTTCCTAACCCCGATGAGCCTCAATGGCTCCAAGACCCGACTGAACCTTGCTCCCCCGTAGGGGAGAACTGAAAGTACAGTATAGTAGTCAGTGAATTGTGCTATGAACCTGGAGACCCCACTTGGATTCCACTTACTGACCTTGATTAATTCACTCAAATTACCTAGGCTCAAAAATGGCCTGCAAGCTCTTTGAGGCAAACAAAGAGTAGTTACTCACCTGTAACAGGTGTTCTCCAGGAGCAGCAGGAATCAGTCCTCACATATGGGTGACGTCGGCGCCGACGGAGCCCCCGTGCGGAGCATTTCCCCAGCTTTCAAAGAAAGCCTTTGGGAATTGCAGCGCGCATGCACGGTCCCCTTCCCGCCCAAGGGTGCCATCTTGCTCAGTCTTCTTTTTTCCGCGGAGCCCGATGGACGTAGTTCGTTTTTCACCAAGGAAAAAGTTGATTTCCCTGTTTTTTGTTCTTCTTCGGTTCGACGCCGGATCCGTTTCCTGCCCGGGCCCGATACGCAGGTATCGAGCCCACTCTATTTTTCGGTTTTTGCCACAGGTGGTCAACCGTCACATCAGATACCTGGGTGCTCCATATAGTCCAAAAGGGCTATCTTCTCCATTTTCACCAGGTACCTCCCTCCTATTTTCCAGGGGAGCCTCCAAGACCCCCTCTGCACAGGGACCTACTCCTTCAGGAGTTAGCAAGTCTGCTAAAGGACCAGGCTGTGGAACCGGTGCCCCACCACCTGAGAGGTCACGGCTTTTATTCCAGGTACTTTCTGGTACCAAAAGGAACAGGAGGCCTCAGACCCATCCTAGACTTGCGAAATCTGAACAAGTTCCTGGAGAGGGAAAAGTTCAAGATGCTTACCCTTGGAATCCTGCTGCCCTACCTCCAGCAGGGAGATTGGCTATGCTCCTTGGATCTAAAGGATGCTTATACTCACATCCTTATTCATCCAGACCACAGACAATATCTCAGATTTGTTATGGGAGGAAACCACTACCAGTACAGAGTACTACCCTTTGGCCTAACCTCCGCCCCCAGGTTGTTCACCAAGTGCCTGGCGGTGGTGGCGGCCTACCTGAGGCTTCAAGGTCTTTTTGTGTTCCCATACCTGGACGACTGGCTCATAAGGGGCCAGTCTTCCCAGGAGACCAGTCAAGCCACCCTTCGCACTGTGGCTCTGCTTCAGCACTTGGGGTTTGTCATAAACTTCGCAAAGTCCACTTTGCTCCCGTCCCAGAACTTGGAATTCATAGGAGCAAGACTGGACACTCTTCAGGCGAAGGCTTTTCTGCCTGTGGACAGAGCCCACAGATTGATGAATCTAGCCAGGCAGTTTCACAGCAATTCCCTGGTCTCTGCCAGGCTATTCCTGAGACTTCTCGGCCATATGGCTTCCACGGTTCATGTAACCCCCAATGCCCGCCTGCATATGCGGCCTGCTCAGTGGAGCCTTCGCACTCAGTGGCATCAGGCCACAGGGAGCCTTGTGGACTCAGTAAGAATATCCACACTGCTTGTCTCCTCTCTACAGTGGTGGCTTCATCTTCCGAATCTGGTGCTCGGAGTGGTTTTTCAATCCCCTCCGCAATCTCAGGTGCTGACGACAGATGCTTCTCTCCAAGGTTGGGGAGCTCATTGCCAAGGGGCATGTACTCAAGGTCTCTGGACCCCTTGGGAGGCTGCTCAGCAGATAAACTTCCTGGAGCTACGGGCGATATGCCTAGCTCTGAGGGCCTTCTCCCATCTCACGTCTCACCAGTCTGTACTGGTCCAGACGGATAATCAAGTTGCCATGTTTTAAGTGAACAAGCAAGGTGGCACAGGCTCCTTCCTTCTATGTCAAGAAGCACAACGGCTGTGCTCCTGGGCCGTCAATCACGGAATCCTTCTCAAGGCAGTCTACCTACCAGGTCAAGAAAATTATCTGGCAGACAGACTGAGCAGGATCCTGCAACCACACGAATGGAGATTGAATCCCTTGGTGGTTCAGCAGATCTTTCTCAGGTGGGGCCTCCCCACTATGGATCTTTTCGCCAGTCCTCTGAACCGGCAACTCCCGAGATTCTGTTCCAGACAACCGCATCCTCTCAGAGTAGCAGCGGATGCGTTTCTGATCCCGTGGTCCAAAGGCCTACTGTATGCGTTTCCTCCCACGCCACTAGTGTCCAGAACACTGTTCAAAGTCCTCAACGATGGGGCCTCAATGATTCTGATAGCCCCCAGGTGGCCGAGGCAACCGTGGTTCCCACTTCTGCTGCGACTGGCGGTGGACACTCCTATTCCTCTGGGGATTCAACACGATCTCCTGTCTCAGGAACAGGGATCTCTCTTGCACCCCAACCTCCAGTCCCTTCATCTGATGGCCTGGCTGCTGAAAGAGTAGTTCTGGCTCCCCTACTACTGCCTAGGGAGGTGGAAGACGTAGTCTTAGCCTCTAGAAGACAATCCACAAGGAAATCCTACGCTCTTAAGTGGCGTAGATTCTCCGCCTGGTGTACTCAGCACAACGAGAATCCCTTCTCGTGCTTGGTAGCGGTAGTCTTGCAATATTTGCTTTACCTCTCCAATTTAGGCCTTAAGTCCAATTCTGTCAGAGTTCACCTCAGTGCTCTCTCAGCGCACCACTCGCCGGTGGACGGGAGGCCTCTTTCCAACCACCCTTTGGTGGCTCGTTTCCTCAGAGGCCTCCTCCTGCTTAAGCCTCCTTTACGTCCACCGGCCCCTGAGTGGGATTTAAATGTGGTCTTGCAGCGGATTACTTGTCCGCCATTCGAACCTATGGCTACCTGTCCTCTCCATTTTCTCTCCTGGAAAACCTTGTTTCTAGTAGCTCTTACCTCTGCTAGGCGAGTAAGTGAACTTCAGGCGCTAGTGTCTGATCCCCCTTACACTAGGTTTTACAAGAATAGGGTAAGTCTTACGGACTCACCCTAAGTTTCTCCCTAAGGTTGTCTCCTCTTTCCACCTCAATCAGGAGGTGGTTCTTCCGACCTTCTTTCCCAGGCCGCATGCCAACCGGGCTGAGATGGTTCTGCATACCCTGGACTGTAGGAGGGCGTTATCCTTCTACCTTGACCGTACGCGGGAGCATCGGAGGGTTGTTCAGCTCTTCGTTTCTTTTGACCCCAATAAGTTGGGGTTACCTGTCTCCAAGCGTACTTTGTCCATATGGGTCGCTGACTGTATCGCCTGGGCTTATGGGGCAGCCGGCCTCTCGTTGGAGGGTCGAGTCACGGCTCATCGTGTCAGGGCGAAGGCTGCGTCAGTGGCTCATCTCCGCTCTGTTCCGTTGGCAGACATCTGCCGGGCCGCTACTTGGTCTTCAAGCCAGACTTTTGCGGCCCATTACTGCCTTGAGAGGGAGTCCTGCAGGGACAGTGCTTTCGGACAGGCAGTACTCCATAATCTCTTTGGGGTCTAGGCAACTCCTTCCCTCCGGCCCTGATGTTGGGCTACCGGTCGGGGGCGTTCTCAGAGAAGATTCCTTCCTTACGTTCTGACGCTCTAGAGGGAGCTCATTTTTTCGGTTTGGGGCCTTTGGTAGCCTTAAGCTGAGGAGTCCCATATGTGAGGACTGACTTCCTGCTTGGTCCTGGAGAAAGAGTAGTTACTCACCTGTAACAGGTGTTCTCCAGGAGCAGCAAGAATCAGTCCTCACAACTCTCCCTCCTCCCCTTGGAGTTGCAATCATATGATTTATTTTTGCTAATTTTTTGCTGTCTTTTAGCTATGTCATCAGACTGAGCAAGATGGCACCCTTGGGTGGGAAGGGGACCGCGCATGAGTGCTGCAATTCCCAAAGGCTTTCTTTGAAAGCTGGGGAAATGCTCCGCACGGGGGCTCAGTCGGCGCCGACGTCACCCATATGTGAGGACTGACTTCCTGCTTGGTCCTGGAGAATGTGCAATTACATGAATTATGTTGTACAATGCTGTATACAAAGAATGGCACTGAAATATGCAATCTATTTTTTAAATGTGTCAATGGCAAAGAAATAAGAGTTGGTCATACATACCAATAGCCACTGCTGTCTCTTGTGAATCTCCAGTGATCATTTTTATTGCTACTCCAGAACCAATAAGAGTTGTGACCGCTTCTTTCACGCCAGTCCTTGGTGGATCAATCATGCCTACCAGCCCAAGAAACATCAACTGCCCTAGTTCAGGGCCAGAAGCCAAGGCAAGTACTTTAGATTAAATGAAAAAAAAAGGCAACGGAGAAAATTAAGATTAAATACTCCCCATTAATCACAACATCAACCTTTTAAGAAGCCAAAGGTTTATAAAGGTTACAGGTTGCAAGTCATTAAGCCATTTTCTTAGTATTAGATCTTCTATTTTCTTGGGTGTCATTTTGTTCTGGCTGTCTTTTCCTATCCCATATATAGGCTTGCATGTGCCTTGCACAGCCTCTAATAACAAAGTAACCAAACAGCAATATCAAAGAGCATTTTTGCTAGGGCGCATCACCATCTAGCAGAGAAGCAAGAACCAAAACACCAGATCAGTTAGGCACCATGAGTGACTGCCTGAAAGAACCTCAGGGCTAATCTAATGTGTAGCGCTGTGGAAATATTTTGCACAGAAAGAATAAGAAAATACCAATTGCCCAATCTATAAAATAGAAAGCAGTACTTCAGTCCCTAAGCATTAGCTTTAAATAGCTTAAAGTGCATGAGAGAAAAATAACAAGGAACCATGCAACTAAGATTGAGGAATACATTTATTGTGTTTTCATGTGAAGTAGTTGTATTACGGAATCACTAACATGAAATTCACTTTACAGGAAAAAAAATAAAGATTTCTTTCCTTCCTTCTTTTTTACTTTGGCAGGGGGTGGGGGGGGGAGGGGGGGAAGCAAGTGACTCCTTTTATCTATTGTCGTTCATAATTTAGGTATCCAATTTGATTCACAATTAAAGTGTGCACAAGTAAAGGATGCAAATTATCGTCTTACAAGTCATAGTTCATGCAAATACAATGTGTGTCTTTGAGTCAACGCTGACTCCTGGCGACCAGCAGCTCCTGGGTTTTCTTGGAAGTGTGACCAGAAGTAAATTGCCAGGCCTTTCTTCCAAGGCAATGGAAAATTAAGTGACTTGCCCAAGGCCACATGGAGTGCTAGTAAGAATCGAAACCGTGTCTCTTGGTTACCTAACCAGTGGTCTGACCATTAGGCTACTCCTCCCCTACATCATCTAAAACCCTTTCTTCTGGCTGATTTTAGAATGATGATTGTTAAAATTATTGCAGATGATGCAAAATATCGCTGTAAGGCTTACTGATGGGACTCGATGCCTTGATGATATTAAGCCAGTTTTCTTTCATCTTTGCTGGCTTGCCATAGTATGGGGTGTGAAGTTTATGATACTTGTCCTGATACTCAAGGCTATGAGAGCTGAGAGTCCTTGCTGCCTAAAATTCAGTAATTTTAACATATGCTCCTACATAGTCTTTGTGCTCTGCTAGTTGAGCTTTATTAACATTTCCATCTGTCAAACATTTCACTGGGCTAGTACCTTTGCACGTGCATTTTCAATAGCCATTCCATCAGTCTGGAGCTCCCTTCCAATTAAATTATATTTGGAAGCAAATATGTTAACATTTAGGAAGAAGCTGAAAAGCTATATACAGTTTTTCCCATTTTTAGGGCTGAAAATGCCAACTTTATTTTGTTTATGTAATTAATTTGTTTTGCTTGTATTGTATTTAATTGTATTTCATCTTATTGGAGCTGATTTTATAAGGCATAAAAATACGTGCCATTTATGTACGTAAGTCCCTATTTTCCAAGGACTAATGTGTACTTTAGGCGGTCCCTATTCTGTAAACATGCACATACATACTTTCAGTGTGGGCATGCATGGAGTGGAGCGCTAATTTATATGCGTAAGTTATTAAATACTATACTCAAACCTCTAGGCATGGGCATTTACATCTGCCATACAGCAGGCCTAACTGCGGTGACTAGTCTGACATGCATTTTACACCACTTACACCTCTGTTTTAGAAAGTAGGGTGCAAACATACTTAACTTTATAAAACAGGCCCCAAATATACATGTGACTACACACATTACCTTTGCAGGAGCTTACAAAATTACCCTCAAAGTGTTTAGTCATACTACTGCTTTATTGTACTTCGCTTAGGCCTAGATAATTAGATGATTGGCAGATTATATGTGATTTTAAATAAATAAAATAAGCTAAATAAATCCTCTTCTTTAGTCCTATCTACTCGATATTATGTATTAAGTGAACTGGAGCACGAATCATTAATTCCAAGCAGATGTAAGAAAAGCAGCTATAGAAAAACACAAAAATGAGACCTATGTTAAAGCTTAAGATAGCATGCAGCAGCCAAAGCACCAAGCAAACAGGTATTTGAGAATCCTTGGTTATATTAATGCCTCAAGGCTTAACTAACTGGATTTAGCTGTATATGTTTTAATCATCTGACAACCAGCACTTCCATATTAGAAAACAAGGTAGACAAAATCATACAATATGCATGGATTTTGTAGTGCGCAACTGTTCATGAAATATGTCCTGGGGAAATTCAATAGGGTACATTTCAGGGCCATAGCTGAATTTCACATGAAGTCTGTACCTAAATCTCTCCACTTTTAGAGAGATGAAACTATTACATAGCTGCTTTTCAGATAGGCTGACAAGCACTTAAAAATTGTAGTGCTACCATCCAAGTGACCAGAATAGTGTAAAAGAATGAAGGGTGTGGAGGGGAGTGGGGAATTTTTGTAGTCCCTTTCCCTTTCTGGCCTCAAGCCATATTCTTTATGTTATTATTTTGATTGTAAATCTCCCTGATGTTACAAAGGGCGGTATATCAAGAACCAATAAACAAACAAACATTTATTTATTTAATTTTGGCATCAACTTTCCACTTAACTCAAAAGGAACGTATAATGAAAATTAAAAATTGTAAATAGAAAAAACAGCATATATATCACATGCCAGGTAATAGCACAACTTGTAACAATACTGCTGGACTCAACTTTGAAGGCTGCAGCTTCAACGGCTAAGAAATCGGTTTTGATTCCCTAGTTGGCCAGAAATGCAGCAGATGTGGTGTTCACAGTCCTGGGGTTTCAGTGACGGGCAATGGAATCCAATTCATCCTGCAATGGCAACACCTTGTGGCCAGATTTAGGATACTTGATTATGAAGTTCCAGAAGGAGCCCTGATGCATGGCCCCTAGCTGAGGGCAGGGCCAGCCCAAGGGTTTCTGCCATCCTAGGCAGGCCCTCTGTGCCTGAGGTGCCACCTGGCCCACTATGCCACCCCCCCCCTGGCATTCATCTACTCACCTGGGGGAGGGGGATGGCATGGCGATCTCCCCTTTGAAGCGACAGCTGAACTGCTTGCTTCAGTGCTGCAGCAGGCACACTCACGGCCTGAAGCTCCTGCCCCCCCCCCCCCCGATGCAACTTCATGCCGGAAGAACAGGAGCAGCAGGCAGTGATTGCATACGTGCGTTCAGCCACCACTTCAAAGGGGAGACTGCCAAGCCACCCACTAGGGCTTGCTGTCATAGGCGACCATCTAGTGGAGGCCCTGACTGAGGGCACTTGCTTTGATGACTAGGATAGGTGAGTTAGAGGATGGAGAGATACAAGATGGGGCAAAGATTCCCTGGGCAGCTGTGGATGAAGGGCTCATGACACCAGATCCCAGCATCGTCCCAAGTGAGCTGGAGGCCCAAAAAAGTAGGAGAAAGCTTCCAGGCCTCCTTTCCCCCAAAAGCTGATGGGATGTATTTTATAGATCAGAGCTTTTTCACCAACAGTTCATAAAATTCTGGGTCTCACTACCTCGAAGTCCTGCAGAACCCATGTAAGTCTTCTCCTGATGATACAGTTCCCTTTGCTGTGGTGTGAGTGGCAAGATCTGCCCTTTGCTATTGTATGTAGTACAATAGCGAATTACTTGCTCATAAGCACCCTTCATAAAGCAAATTTCTGGTTTATCCTAAGGGGGGAAAAAAGAAAATCAGAAATTAGAAGTAACTCTAGGTTACATTTCTTAACCAAAAATTATGATGTATCAATCAATGAATAAAGAAGAGATCAACAATGCAAACAATTTATTTATTTATTTATTTATTTAACAAGTTTTTTATACCGCCTTTTCCTTCAATCAAAGCGGTCACAAGAAATACAAGGTATAAACAAGGGAAACAAACAGTATAGACATGACAACATATGGTAATGTAGGAAAAATAACAAGGGTTAACAAAATAGTGGATTATTTATAAAATATATACAATAGATGATATCTTAGTCATTTGTTGATCCATAGTGCTCAATAAAAAGTAAAGTTTTTAATTGCTTAAAAACTATACATGCTTACTTTTCATACAACATTTAACTCCAAGTATACTCTCATTTCTATTTGCAAACACAGATATGCTAAAAGATTGTATTACCTTTTCTTTTAAGATGTTAACCAGATTAACAAATCAAATACAAACAAGGTCCCTGATTCCCTGTGGAAGCACACAAATAGATACTGCAACATACATTTTCAGATTCCCTCATACATTTCCATGAATAAGTAGAAGTTTCATAAAACAATTTTTTTATAAATGTTTTTAAATAAAATGTTGAAAAATGTAAAGTAATCCACTTTTTTTGTTTTCTGGATAATTTTTCTATTTTAGCTGTTTATTTCAAACCCTTTTTCTATTATGATATTTTCAATACTTTCTTCTTCTTTACCTCTTTCCTCACCCTCTCACTCCAGCTCATCTCCTGCCTGCCTTTCTCCATCTTAAACGTGCATTTGTCTTATAACATATCAACTATTCTCTGTCACGTGATGCCTTCCTTTCCCTTCCATTCTATCTCCCTCCAAGTGACTCCTTTATTCTTCTCCCCATTATGCACTATCATGCCCATCTGCCTCTCAACCACATCTTTCCTCCCTCTTCCAAAAATGGAAATTACACTTACCTGGTAATTGTGGTTCCTTGAGTGACTCCAGTTCAGTCCTCCACCTCTGGGTTGTGCACCTCCTCCTGCAGCTTGGAGACTGGGCATGTCAAAAATCGTGACATCACTAGATATAACCTGCTGGTCTCTCCCATCAGCCCCCAGTGAACTATTGACAAAGCAGACTCAAAGGAGCAACAAATAAGTAGCTATCATAAGAAATTCAACCTTATACTCAACTAAAACTTAACATATAACAGACCCCCCCCCCCTTCCATAAGAAGGGGAACTGAATCCTGCCTTTTCCCCTTCCTCCTCTGAACCGAGTCAGAAACAGGCCAGAGAAAGAGAAAATCAGGTAGAAATAGACAGAGCGATCTGGAGACCATAGCAGAATTTTACTTACTCAGATAATGGCACGACCCCCAAAACAGCACTTAGCTCCTGAAGAAAATCATCCCCGGGTGGGATTGAGGACTGAACTGGAGTCACTCAAGGAACCACAATTACCAGGTAAGTGTAATTTCCATTTCCTTATCGTTCCTCCAGTTCAGTCCTCCACCTCTGGGATGTAACAGAGCAGTAAACATGGGGAGGGACCTTTCCACCCGGATCGCAACACCGCTGACCTGAAACAAGCATCGTTTGATGCCAGAACGTCCAAGTGGTAGTGTTTACTGAAAGTATGCAGAGATGACCAGGTAGCCGCCCTGCAAAATTCCATTGGCGGAACCAAATTGTGCTCCGCCCATGAAGCCACCTGTGCCCCAGTAGAGTGAGCCCGCAAACCCACTGGCATAGGTCGACCTTGCAACATACATGCTGACTCAATTGCTTCTTGAATCCATCTGGAAATGGACGCTTTCGCCACCACTTCGCCCTTACGGGGCCCTCCGAACAGCACGAATATCGCCGTAACACCCTCTTTATGTCCAGGCGGCGCAAACTACAATCGGAGGCGTCCTCCTCTGTTGCCCCTAACACTGGTAAGGACACCGATTGATTCAGGTGAAACGGAGAAACTACCTTTGGCAAAAAGGACGGAACTGGTCGTAGTACCACCTTTTCCCTGGAAAAAGACAAAAATGGCTCTCTACAGGACAGGGCCTGCAAGTCTGAGATTCGTCTCGCCGAACAGATGGCCACCAGAAACACTGTTTTTAAAGTTAAATCCTTAACTGACGCCTGGTGTAATGGTTCAAAGAGCTCCTGAACTAAGGCCACTAAAACCAAGTTGAGATCCCATGACGGCACCAGTATTCTACGTGCAGGCCGAAGCCTAGACACCGCTCTAAGAAAACGTAACACATCTACGTGAGTTCCTAAGGCCACTCCCTGGACCTTACATCTATAGCAAGACAGCGCTGCCAATTGAACCATTAACGAACTGGCAGCCAGTCCTTTATCAAATCTATCTTGAAGGAAACTTAACACTACAGGAATGGAGGCCGTGGCTGCTCGCACCTGACGCCGAGAAAACCAGTCCTCGAAAATACGCCATATGTGCACATATGCCAGTGATGTGGATGTCTTTTGGGCTTATTTATTTATTTAACAGTTTTTATATACCGTCTTTCTACAATTCAAGACGGTTTACATGTAACATAACTGACAGTATTATACAACTGTTTACAAAGAACATAGAACAAGGTAACAGGTTACATAGAACGAGAATAAGTGGCTATATAAGTAACATAAGAACTAGGGAACTAATAAACTAATAACTATGCACAAAATATTATTTACAATAATAAATGCTTGAAGCAACGTCGCAATGACTGCCCACGAATAACCTTTTCTCCTTAACCTCGCCCTTTCAATGGCTAAACCGTAAGCAAGAACCGATCCACCTGAGGCATTCGAAGCGGACCCTGAAGCAACAGGTCCTCCGACACTGGCAGCCTCCAAGGCTCCCCGTCGATCAAGCGAACTACATCGCATACCACGGACGCCTTGGCCAGTCCGGAGCTACCAATAACACCTTTCCGCGATGAGCATCGATGCGCTAAACCACTCGCCCTATGAGTGCCCACGGGGGAAACACAAAGAAGTCCGGACGACGGCCAATGCTGTATCAGAGTGTCGATCCCTTCCGACATCCTTCTCGCCGCCTGCTGAAGAAGCGACTGGCTTTCGCTGACTGAAAGGTTGTCATGAGATTCATAATCGGCTGTCCCCATTTGCGGACAATCTGAACAAACACTTCCGGATGCAACTCCCATTCCCCGGCATCCACCCGGACCCTGCTGAGAAAATCCGTCATGACATTGTCTTTTCCTGCAATGTGCATTGCTGAGATCGCTTGCAGGCGCGGTTCCACCCAAGAGAACAACGTCTCGGCTTCCTCTTCCATGGCCACATTTCCCATTCTGCCTTGCCGGTTGATGTAGGCCACCGTCGCTGAGTTGTCCGACAGCACGCACACCGCCCGGTTCGTCACCGTGGCTTCAAACGACTGTAGCGCTAGAAACACCGCACGGAGTTCAAGCCAATTGATCGACCAGAGGCCTTCCTGGTCGGTCCAAGTCCCTTGCACGAAGAGATCTCAGCAATGCGCTCCCCATCCTGCGAGACTTGCGTCCGTCAGTAACGGGAGCCACTGCAGCTGCTCCAGAGGAATACCCGCCTCCAGAGATCCTGGGCGAAGCCAACACTGAAGGGACTCCCTGACTCGGAGGGGACAGGGAAGACGTTTGTTTAGCAAATCGGTCTGGTGGGACCACCAGCGCAGGAGCGCCCTTTGCAGTGGACGCATATGTATTCTGGCCCACGGGACCACCTCCAAAGCCGCTGCCATCGTTCCTAGAACCCGAAGATAACTCCACGCCAATGGTGCCGGAGATGCTCTGAAGCTGCGTACCGTTGCCGTAACTTTTGCGCCCATCTCTCTGGAAAAAACATGGCACTCTTGAGTGTCGAAATGTATCCCCAGATAGTCGAGCACCTGGGACGGGACCAACCGGCTCTTGACAGGATTGACTACCCATCCGAGACTCTGCAGAAATTTCACCACTTTGTCCGCAGCCTGCAGACCCTCAGCCTTGGATTTTGCTCGAATCAACCAATTGTCGAGATAAGGATGAACTAGAACGCCTTGCTTTCTCAACGCCACCGCTACCACCACCATAATCTTGGTGAATGCGCGTGGCGCCGTCGCCGGTCCAAATGGCAACGCTTGAAACTGATAACTATCCCCAGGGAAGGGCGCATCTGAGAAATGTTTGATGAGCCGCTCTGATTGGAATATGTAAATACGCTTCCGTGAGGTCGAGGGATGTCAAGAACACTCCTTTGCGGACCGCCACAATGACCGATCGCAATGTTCCAATCCGGAAATGTGGTACTCGCAGACAATGATTCACCCCTTTGAGATCTAGAATGGGCCGGAGTGATCAGTCTTTCTTTGGCACCACAAAATCAATGGAGAAACGACCGACGCCATAATCTGCTGACGGCACCGGCACCACTGCCTCCAGTTGCAGAAGACAGTCCAACGTTTGACGTACCGCTAACGTCTTCAGCCGCCCCCTGCATGGCGAGAGTACAAAGGAGTCCCGGACTGGACGAGCCAGCTCAGGGGCGTAACCGTCTCAGATTATTTCTAACACCCACTGGTCGGACGTTATCTGGGCCCAGGCAGGAAGAAACTCCCAAAGACGCCCCCCCAATCGGTTGGCTTCCCACCGAGGCCCGCCTTGCTTCATTGCGACTTCCAACCTGTCCCTGCGGAAGCCACTCCAAAATCTCTTCCTGCTCCACGAAACCCACGAAACCCCTGGGCTCACGAAGCAAATCTGCCTCTCTGGAATCCTCCTAATCGAGACGTACGGAACCTCCTGAAATCTCTAAACTGACCTTGAAATGCCGGCATAGACTTCCCCTGCTTAGCCTTATCTTCCGGAGGTCTGTCCCATTTGGACTCACCCAAATCCTTGACCAACTTGTCCAGATCTTCCCCAAAAAAGAGCTTACCCTTGAAGGGGAGCTTGCTAAGTCGTGACTTGGACGAACCATCAACCACCCAATTCCTTAACCACAGGTACCGCCTGGTGGCTACCAACGACAACATACTATTTGCTAAAGCCCTAATCAAATCGTAGTGCACATCAGCGAGATATGCTGAGCCCGATTCCAGATGAGACACCTTGCACAGCGTCCGAGAAGATTGCTGTAGCCGTTGAGACCACCGAAGACACACTCTTGCCACTCAAACTCCGCAAATAGATGCTTGTAAGGAAAGAGCATTTGCCTCAAAGGCCTGCTTTAGCAAACCATCTATCTTCCGGTCCTGTGCATCCTTTAAAGCAGCACTGCCTTCTACGGGAATAGTCATCTTCTTCATGACCGCCGATACTGCCGCATCAATGTGTGGGGAGCGAAACCTCTCTTTGTCCTTATCCGCCAAAGGATAGAGCCTATTCATGGTCCTGACTCCCTTCAGACCTGCTTCTGGTAGATCCAACTCATTCTGTATCATCCGATCAACTACCGGGTGCACGGGAAACACCACCTGAGTCTCCCGCACCGCTTGAATGAGAGGGTCTTCTAATCCCTCTTCTTCTACAGATTGCACCACGGCTAGATTGAGTGCCTGAAGGGACTCTGTGATAAGTGCCGTAAGTTTGTCCTCCCTGAAGACCCGAAGGATTCTTGCCTGATCCTCAGGTTCCAGAATTTCTCCTTCCTCAAGCTCCCCCATTCCGGATTCAATCTCGGCCTCCTCCGCCCACCCTGAGGCTGCGGGCGGGTGATCCATCGGCCGAGCCCTCTTGGCCAGCTTCGTCTCCTTGTCGATGTTCTCCTATGCCCCTGCCTGCTTCCCCGGTGCTGGAAGGGGCATCGACTCAGGCACTTTGCCCTGCTGTCGTAAGCAATAGGTTTCATGCATGATTAAGACGAAACCCGGTGAAAAATCACCCAGCAGAGGTCCTACGACCGTAGATGGCCGAGTCAGCCCACTGGGCCCTGCGGTCTCCTCCGGTGCCACCAACAGCGGAACTTCCTCCATTAACTCACCTTCGGCCGTTGCCGCATGATTCCTGCATCTGATCCACGATCTGTTGCTCTATAGAGGTGGAAGCTGCCGCGCACCTCTGGCAGATTCCCGCCTCCGACACTGTGCCTCTGCGAGTGCCACACACCAGGCACTGAGGGTGTGACGTCATTCGCAAAATGCACCAGCACGCCACAGAAATAAGGTTCACCTACCCTAACCTTAGATCTGCTAGTAAACGCGGTATCTCCGATTTCCTGAAATACTTTTTTTTTTTTTTTTTTTTAAGTAAACGTAAAATAACAAATTCGAACTGCAAATAACCAAGTTACACCGCTGGGGACATCAGGTGTCCTAAGCTCTGTTGCAAGCCGAGATGCGGGGATCCGCCACGTGGTTAAGCATGTTGAATCAAAACAGCCGCCGTCTCAGAACAAGAAACCCGATTTGGTGCCAAAACCCCGCTCCCCTAAAAGAAATTCCCCTGCCAAGGCCTCCGACCTGCCACCCGATCAAGGCACGGGCCCCCCCAGCTTCAAGTTCGCGCTCTCCAATGCAACTCCCGGCTTACCTTGTTGGTCTGCTCCTGCCCGCGTGGCCCTGCTCAGCACGAGCAGTCAGCCGCAATCAGGCTTGTCTCCCCCCCTGCAGCGTGCTCTGTGGCAGAATGGCAGTTCGGAACTGGCAGGGGAGCGCGCTGTGGCCTGCAGGGCTCCACTCCGTTCAAGCAAGGAGTGGAGATCTGCAAAGAAAGCTGGTAAGTAGCCAGAGGACAAGAAAACGAAGGAGGCAGGCAGTGGTCGATTCAAGCCCCGACACAAGCTTTCTCCTCTTTTTTTTTTTTTTTTTAAAGCTACAGTCACTAAAATATATTGAAAGGTAAATTTAAGGATAACCCAAAGAATCAAACCAATACTGAACCTAACTCTAAAGGGTACCCTAACTGCTCCTTATCTGTTCTTCAAGTGAGCCCAGCACCTAGGCTCACTACGTCCTCCTGCTACATGGAGACTGGACACACTGGGGGCTGATGGGAGAGACCAGCAGGCTATATCCAGTGATGTCACGATTTTGACATGCCCAGTCTCCAAGCTGCAGGAGGAGGTGCACAACCCAGAGGTGGAGGACTGAACTGGAAGGATAAGGAAGGTCTTATTACCCCACCTCCTCCTCTCTTCCAATGAGGCCTATGCCCTTTTTCCTCCCTCACCCCTCTCAACCACCATGTGCCTTCTTTTCACCTGCCTAGTAGCCATTTAAATCTAGGCACTGCTGCAGCCAAGGAAGCAATCGTTCCCACAGCTGGATCACACAAATAACTCAGCACCCTGTGGCATGAGACATTTCTGGGAGCATGGAGGTATCACTGAGTTCTGAATGACAATCAAGTTCCACAGATGTACAGAGGATTACTGGCAGCTACAGAAATACTAGGAAACGGGATAGCAAGAAAGCCAGTGAAGGATATAATGGGCAAAGAAAGAGAGGGCAAGAAGTATGGGGGGTAGTATTAGAAAGATGCTAATGAGCAACAAATATCAAGGCAGGAGGGGGAGAGGGGAGTAACGAGGTGGTAATGAGGGGAGGGAGAATTCAGTAAGAGCCAGTTTGCCTAATTCTAAGGCAGAAATCAAAATCTATCAAAATCAGGGGTCTTGAGTTTAACATTTGATCTACAACACAGATTTTGAACAAGGGTTCAACCAAATGCAGTAATTACTCCCTCCCTTGTCTTTCTCCCTCTTTTGCCTTTCCTGTCTCTTCCTGTCCTGTCTTACTAATGGCGTTCCTTTTCTCTTCTTGCTCTTTTTTTTTGATTGATTGTATTGTACACCGCCCTGATGCACCTGCCTGGGCGGTCTATCAAATAGAAATTACACTTACCTGGTAATTGTAGTTCCTGGAGGGTCCAGTTTAGTCCTCCACATCCGGGTAGTGCACCTCCTCCTGCAGCCTGGAGACTGGACCAATCAAAATCTTCCTCTGGTTGTAGGTATTCTGACGGAGCTCCCATCAGCCCCCAGTGAACTAGTAACAAAGCAGACTCAGAGAAGCAACACATGAGAATATCATAAATACATAAGAGAAAGATAAAATACCCCTTTTTTGAAATCAGCGACCCCCTCCCCAAACGAGGAAGCCAGAACTCTGCCCACGCCCCGCTCGAAAGGCGAAGCAAAAATGCAAAAATGTCTGAATCCGATCCCGAAGAAGACAAGAATTCCCGAGCCGGAAAACAGAAGAACGGAGAAAACGGTGTAGAAAGACGGAACGCGAATAAAAAAGTCACTGATGCACTTCCGTACCATTCGGAGAGCGCGCGCCGTATCAAACAACAAGGAATCCTGACACCTGGGCGGGAAGGAGGACTAAACTGGACCCTCCAGGAACTACAATTACCAGGTAAGTGTAATTTCTATTTCCTGAGCGGTCCTCCAGTTTAGTCCTCCACATCCGGGATGTAACAGAGCAGTCAACACCGGGCGGGCATCTTCGAACTGGCGCGCAGTACTGCCGAACCAAAGCAAGAATCCTGAGCGGCCAGCACATCCAACCGATAATGCTTACTGAAGGTATGCAGAGACGACCAGGTAGCCGCTTTAAAAATTTCGACGGGCGGAACAAGGCTATGCTCCGCCCAAGAGGTTGCCTGAGCCCTTGTAGAGTGCGCCCGTAGGCCCACCGGTACCGGTCGACCCTGGAGAATATAAGCCGAAGCAATCGCTTCCTTAATCCAGCGAGCGACGGAAGCCTTCGCTGCCGCCTCACCCTGCCGAGCTCCACCAAAAAGTACGAACAGCCGGTCGGACTTGCGAAACGATTCAGACACCTTGAGGTAGCGAAGGACTCGCCGGACATCCAGGAAATGTAGGTCAGCGTCCGAGGTACCTGCCGATCCTGAAGAAAGAACCGGCAAAAAAACGGCCTGATTCAGGTGAAAAGGCGAAACCACCTTAGGCAAAAAGGATGGAACCGGTCGAAGAACCACGCGATCTCGAGAAATAGATAAGAACGGTTCTCTACACGAGAGCGCCTGCAATTCCGAAATGCGCCTCGCCGAACAGATGGCCACCAGAAAAACCGTCTTCAAGGTCAAATCTTTAAGAGACGCCTGCCGAAGCGGCTCGAAAGGTTCGCGCACTAAGGCCTGTAACACCAGGTTCAAGTCCCAGGACGGCATGGAAACTCTGCGCGACGGCCGCAATCTGAAAACCGCTTGAAGAAAACGGCGCACGTCGGGATGGGACCCCAGGGAAAGTCCCAAAACTTTACCCCTGTAGCAAGCCAGCGCCGCTAACTGAACCTTCAAAGAGCTGGCCGCCAAACCTTTGTCAAAACCGTCCTGCAGAAAGCTGAGAATTACCGGTACCGAGGCGGTTGCAGCTCGCACGCCACGCCTGGAGCACCAGTCCTCAAAAATTCTCCACACCCGGACATACGCGAGCGAGGTGGAGGACTTTCGCGCCCGAAGGAGAGTAGCAACAACCGATGCGGAGTAACCCTTCTTACTCAGCCGAGCCCTTTCAATGGCCAAACCGTAAGCGAGAATCGATCCACCTGAAGCATCCGGAGGGGTCCCTGAAGCAGCAGATCCGGTAACGGTGGCAGTTTCCAAGGCAGCCCGTCGCGTAACCTCACCAGATCCGCGTACCACGGCCTCCTGGGCCAATCCAGAGCCACTAGCAGAACGCGCCCTCGGTGTGCCTCGATGCGCTGAACGACACGACCGATCAACACCCACGGGGGAAAGACAAAGAAGTTGACACTCCGGCCACGGTAGAATGAGCGCGTCGATGCCTTCGGACATGCGCTCCCTCCGTCGACTGTAAAAACGCGCCGTCTTGGCCGTTTGAAAGGTCGCCATGAGATCGATGACCGGAGGCCCCCATCTGCGTACTATTTGCGCATATATCTGCGGATGCAGTTCCCACTCCCCGGGATCCACCCGCACTCTGCTGAGATAATCCGCCATGACATTGTCCTTTCCTGCTATATGCGCCGCCGACAGCACCAGCAGCCGAGATTGAACCCAGGCGAACAGAGCCGCTGCCTCTGTCTCCATGGCCACACTGCCGGTGCCGCCCTGGCAGTTGATGTAAGCCACCGTCGCCGAGTTGTCCGACAGAACTCGTACAGCACGCCCCTGTAGCAGCATCTCGCACGCTAACAGCGCCAGTCTCACCGCGCGCAGCTCTAAGCGGTTGATCGACCACGACGCCTCGAGGGGAGACCACGTCCCATGCGCAAAGCGGCCCTCGCAATGCGCCCCCCAGCCCAATAGGCTGGCATCCGTCAAGAGCGGAACCCAGGGAGGCTGTTCCAACGGCATTCCCAACCGCAGGTTCTTCGAGCACAGCCACCACCGAAGGGACCGTCGCACGGACAACGGGCAAGGTAACCTCTTGTTCAACGAGTGTAACTGATTCGACCAACGACGTAACAGGACGCTCTGAAGCGGGCGCATGTGAAAACGCGCCCAAGGAATCACCTCCAGCGTCGCTGCCATAGTGCCTAACAGCCGGAGATACCACCAGGCGGACGGCGAAGGGATCTTTAGGAAAGAGCGCACGAGGCTGCGCAAGGCTTGAACACGGCGTTCCGGTAAACAGACCACGCCTTGTGCCGTGCAGAAATGAACACCGAGGTATTCGAGGGACTGAGTGGGCACTAGATGGCTCTTCTTTTCGTTGACCACCCATCCGAGGGGTCCGTAGCAAGGCTACCACCCTGTCCGTAACCGTCACACTCTCTTCGAGGGATTTCGCCCGAATCAACCAGTCGTCGAGATAAGGGTGGACGAGGATCCCGTCCCATCGCAAGGCCGCCGCGACCACCACCATGACCTTCGTGAAGGTGCGAGGAGCGGTAGCCAGACCGAAGGGCAGGGCCCGAAACTGGTAGTGACCCCAAGGGAAGGCGAAACGCAAGAATTTTTGATGAGCTTCCCGGATGGGAATGTGCAAATAGGCCTCGGAGAGATCGAGAGACGTGAGAAATTCCCCGCGACGCACCGCCACTATGACGGAGCGTAAGGTCTCCATCCGGAAGTGCGGAACCCGCAGAAAACGATTGACGCCCTTGAGATCCAGAATCGGACGGAGAGAACCATCCTTTTTGGGGACCACAAAATAAATGGAGTAGCGACCGACGCCGTGTTCTGAAGGCGGTATGGGAACCACCGCCCCCAGCGCCAGGAGACGGTGCAGCGTCCACCGAAGGTCGCGCGATTTCTGCTCGCCTTTGCTGGGAGATAGGACAAACGAATCTGGAATCGGAGAAGCGAACTCCAGAGCATAACCGTCGCGGATGATTTCGAGCACCCACTGATCTGAGGTTATTTGGGCCCAGGAAGGAAGAAAATCGCGGAGACGACCCCCGATGACTAGGCATCCCTCCGGAGCCCGCCTCACTTCATTGCTGCTTTCGAGTAAAAGACGAGGCGGAGGAGGAGGACGCTGCCGAAAATCCACATCCTGCCCCCCAAAAACCTCTGAAACCCTGGGAACGGGAGCCAACTCGACCTCGTTGAGAACCCCACAGACAGAAGGAACGAAACCTCCGAAAATCCCGAAACTGACCACGCACGGCCGGTAAACCTTTAGACACCTTAGGCCGATCTTCCGGCAGCCTACCACCCTTAGACTCGCCGAGATCTTTAACCAACTTATCCAAATCGTCCCCGAACAAGAGTTTACCCTTAAAGGGGAGTTTACTGAGACGAGATTTAGAAGATCCGTCGGCCGCCCAATTCCACAGCCAAATAGATCTACGCACCGCCACCAAGGAAGCCATACTATTCGCGATAGTGCGGATGAGATCATAATGTACTTCCGCCAAATACGCCGAACCCGACTCCAAGCGAGTAACTTCCAGCAACCCCTGCTGGTCCAAGCCAGCAAGCTGCTGCAGGCGCTGCGCCCAACGCAGGCAAGCCCTAGCCACCCAAGCACCACAAATAGAGGCCTGTAAGGATAAGGCATTGGTCTCTAACGCCTGCTTCAACAAACCATCCACCTTCTTGTCCTGCGCATCTTTCAGAGCAGCACTGCCCTCAACAGGGATAGTGGTTTTCTTGGTGACCGCCGAAACAGCGGCATCAACCCGTGGAGATCGAAATTTCTCCTTGTCCTTGTCCGCTAGGGGGTACAGACGGTTCATAGTTCGAATACCCTTCAACCCGGACTCAGGTTGATCCCATTCGGACTGAATCATTTGTTCCACCACTCGATGAAGCGGAAACACCACTTGGGAGTCACGCACCGCCTGAATGAGAGGATCCTCCAAGCCGTCCTCGTCCACCGGACGAGGGGCCGACAGATTAAGCGTATGAAGAGATTCCGTAATTAAGGGCACTAACTCTTCCTTACGAAACACCCGAACTATGCGGGCTTGGTCCTCCGGCTCGGGGATCTCACCGTCCTCTAGGTCGTCCACTCCCGCTTCCTGATCCATCTCTGCATCGGGATCCTGCCAACTCAAATCATCGTGGTCGAGATCCAAAGACCGCAACCGCTTGGTGGAAGGCGGAAGTGGTTGCCGGGGCTCCTTACCTTTAAAAGAAGGTAGGGGCGACGGCCAGGCCTCAGGCAAATTGCCTGAGCGTCCCAAGCGGAAAGCTTGGTGCATAAGTAGCACAAAATCCAGAGAAAAATCCGTGAATGTAGATTCGGCAGCCTCAAGCGGGAGTGGATCGACTTGCCCCTTAGGAGGGACCGCAGAAAGAGAAGGAGAAGGAGCGCGGTCCGCAGGGACATGCGGACTGTCCGAGTCAGAAAGTTCCTTATGTTCCATTTGAATCTCTAAATCCGAGGACACTGAAGCGCAGCCCCTACAAATACCAGACTCCGCTACAGCCCCCCTACGCGATCCACAGATCACACACTGCGGTCGCGAAGCCATACAGCCAAAATAGGCACTTTAGAGAGCAGTGACACTTGAGGATCAGCAAGTGAATTAAATTAAATAAATAAATAAATAGAATGTTTTGTTTTTTTTTTAAGAAATAGGAGGGATGGGGGGATAGTCTCAAACAAAAACGCTATGCAAAAAACGTTGAAAAACGCAAGGGAAACCCGTGCCGTGCTGTTTAAAATGCGCGGGAAAAGAAAACAGACTCAGAAAATGGCCGCCGGCACATTTTCGTCGGCGACAAAAACGGCGCGAAAAGAGCCCGAGGAAAACAATAAATAAATAAGTCAAAGCCCCTGAAGGAAAAAGAAAGGTCCCCCGAAGGAAACACTCACCACAGTGTCCACAGATCGCCGGCAGACGGCTCACTGCCCGAACCTAGAGCGGGAGCACGCTGCCAAGCTGAGCTGTCAATCAGCAGCCAAAGCGCTGGATCGGAAGGAGAGAAGCAGCAGAAGAATGCAGACTGCCCGGGAGGAACAGAGTGCTGGCTAAAGGCAGATCTCCCCTCCGTACAGTCCAGGAGGAGAGATCAAAACCCCTGACTGCAACCAACCCCTGCCTGAGAGGGAGAAGGTCAGTATAGCCCGGGTCCTGCTCTGCCCTGCTGTTTGCCTGTGCAGAAGGAATTAAAGAGACAGCTACCTAAAAAAAATAATTAAAGTATAGGAGATAGTGGAAAAAGAAAAATCCTAACAAAAAACTCCCTAGTGTTGCTTCCAAGCGTCCCTAAGTGCGCCACACCAGGCACACACGTCCTCCAGCTGCAAGGAGACTGGACATACTGGGGGCTGATGGGAGCTCCGTCAGAATACCTACAACCAGAGGAAGATTTTGATTGGTCCAGTCTCCAGGAGGAGGTGCACTACCCGGATGTGGAGGACTAAACTGGAGGACCGCTCAGGAACTGATGAATAAAGATAAAGATAAGATATTGTCTTGTTTGCAAATTAGTGGGTATATGTCAGACCCTACAGGTAAAAATATACAATGTACAGACTGCACAACTGCCACCATGGACAAAGATGCCACATCGCGAGAGAAACGCTTTAAAGTTACTGAATACTCTAGTATATGTCCTAAAGCTTTTCATAATGATTAGATGTTTTGCTCTTAATTGTTTACTTTTTCTCATCTTTTGTTTTTAAAAGCACAAAATTTGTTTGCTCCAAGTTCTGCATATCCTCCTGTGGAAAACAGCAATATAAGGTTCTTTTACTATCAAACATAGTTGAGATAATTCCTCCTGCCTCCGAAAATGCACCCTGAGGAAACACAGTCTTCTCTATACAAGCACAAAACCTATTTCTCCAAATTAGAAGTCCCCAAATCTGGTCATTGAAAGTCACAATCCAGTTTGGTTTTCAGGACACCCACAATGAATATGCAAGGAGATCCGATTCCATGCTTTATCTCCATTGTATGAAAACACCTCTCCTGAAAACCTCAAACTGATTCCTGGATAGCAATATGTTTACATGATAAACCAAATGTGCCAGTAAGAACAATACATGCTATTCACCATGAAGATGCTGAAGGCTCCACTCCAGCTCATGAACAGCAAGAGTGCCCTGGATATTTTAGGATGTGCTTAAAATTTCTCATTCATCATTATTGGCGAGAGGTTATCAAACAAGGATTATGATCTTGAAAACCTAACTATAATGCATTTGTCTAGTCTGCTCCTCTTGTTAATACAGATACAACCTTATCAGTTGATAATATCAGAATATCAGAATCAAAGAGCTTAATTCCAAAAATTAGTCAATCTAGGCCTAATATACAACAGGACATGCAATGCTGATCTCTTTCTGTAACTGAGCTTATTTCTTTACACAAATTATTATTAATTGGTTGCAATCACTAAAATGCAGCTGGTAAAGGGAATCGTTACTTTTCTGTACAACAAGAATATATTTCTCAGCTCCTATGCTCTGTGAAGCTTCTTTTTTTAAAAATTTTAAGTTTTTATTAAGTTCTTCAAAAGGCAAAACACATCACAATACATTCAACAATTAACATCAAAGAATTAACCTGTAGCATTTGCTCCCAGACATGCCCGTTACAGCATACATTTCCTCCCCTTACAATATGCACCGCCATCCTTTACATCGCCCCTTAAATTCCCCCCCTCCTCCCAAAACACTTACTTCAACTGTATTGAAACATTTTTTTCTTTTTTTTTTTTTAAATTTTACACATAGCTTCGTCCAACAATCCCACTACAGTACACCTGTATAGGTATATTCCGCCCCTCCCATCCTTTTCCCTAATTCCACCTCCAGTAACCCCCCCCCACCCTTGCCTTACACTTACCCCCTGAACTCATCTCTCCCTCCTTCCCCCCTCCCCCCCATCCTCCTTTCCCTCCCCCTACTCCCCTCCTATATACAACCTCTCATAAGTCTACCCTAACTCTAACCCCACTCCCTCACCCCCGCTTCTCCCCTCCTCCCTCCCCTCCTCTATTACTCCATCCTTCCACATACCCTCTCTTAACCATCTCCATACCCCCTCCCACCGTTTCGCCATTTGTCCCCCTCTACCCTTTGTTTCCCCCGTGATTTTATACATAAGATAAATTTCCGACATTCTCTTAGCATAACTATCCATAGACGGTAGAATCGTTCTATTCCAGTGCCATGCTATTTCGCATCTGGCCACCGTGACACAAAACCAAATGATGCTCCACTTTACTTCCCACTGCCCGTCCCTTCTTTTGCAGGAGACACATTTCCGGAGTCATCTCTATACATGATCCCACAATTTTATTAATGTTATCCCCAATTTTCCCCCAATACCTTTGAACCACTGGGCATGACCACCACATATGCATCCATGTTCCCTCTTTGCCGCACTGCCTCCAGCATTCATTCTTCAATACCCCCGCTTTATACAGCCACTCCGGAGTGAGATACCACCTACTCAGCACCTTGAACCCGTTCTCACGTAACGCCGTGGCAATAGTGAATTTAGTTATACCCATCGCCACTCCCTCCCACTCCTCCACCTCCCATTCCACCCCTAAATCCCTTTCCCACGCTTCCATGTAGCTCAATTTCCACGCTCCACTCGCTATTAATCCTTTGTAGATTCTAGATATTATGCCCTTCTGCCCCATGGAACCCAAACATGCCCCTTCAAACCATTCCACTCCCCCCCCCCCCACTATCCTGCCCCCTCTTCCTTTTTCTAATCAGTGACGCCATTTGCGTGTACGCATACCTATCTGTTTCCTGCAGCTGATACATATCTCGGATACCCTCAAAACCCCTTACCGCATTCCCCACTAGTATCTGTGACACCTGACTTAATCCCTGCTCTGCCCATCTTCTCAGAACTACTCTACTCGGTCCCACTCCCTTTTCACAACACGCTTGGAGGGACATAGTATGTGACCACTTCTTATCCCCCACCATCCTCTGCCTATGCTGTTGCCATACATTTAAAGTGTGCGCCACCAAGGGGTTATCCCCCCCTCTCCCCATTCCCACCCCCAAACTAACCTTTCTAACTCTCCGGGGCCAAAATCTACTGTCTCCATCATCACCCATTGCTTTAATGGTTCCCTTAACCATGCATACACCGCCCTGAGCTGCGCTGTCTTGTAGTACAGTGCAAAGTTGGGTACACCCATCCCTCCCTCCATTCCCTGCACTTGTAATGTCTGTGCCGCCACCCTTGGCCTTTTATGCCCCCAAATAAAACCCTCCACTTGTTTCTGTACCTTCCTCAAAATTCTTCTCGGTATCGCTATTGGTAATACTTGAAAGCAGAACAGGAACTGGGGAAGCAACATCATTTTGATAATTGCCATCCGCCCGAACCAAGAGTAGTACCCCCTGCTCCAGCCCAACTGTGACTCCAGTTGCCCTAAGAGTTTTTTATAGTTTAATTCAAAAACGTCCTCCAGTGCCCTCCCCACCTGCACCCCCAGATACCTAATTGACCTCTTTGCCCACCTAAAAGGAAAGCGCTGCTGAAGCCCCATCTGCTGTTCCTCCTCCCCCATCACGCTTAAAATTTCAGACTTGCCCCAATTAATCCGGAACCCCGCCACATTCCCATATGGCTGTATCTCACCCATTATGGCTGGCAACATTTCTCCTGGTCTTGTGATTGTTAACAAAATATCATCTGCAAAGAGCAACATGCGATACTCTATTTGTCCCACCAGTACCCCCTTAATATCTTGGCTCGTCCTTATCCACGCTGTCAGGGGCTCCAACGAAAGCGCAAAGAGCAGTGGTAATAAAGGGCAGCCCTGCCGCGTTCCCCTCCCCAGAGGAAAAAAGCGTGAGTATCCTCCATTTACTCTCACACATGCTTTGGGACTTACGTACAAAGCCTTTATCCAATTCACAAACTCTGCCCCAAACCCCATGGCTTCCAATACCGAGAATAGAAATTTCCATGACACTTGATTGAATGCTTTTTCAGCATCCAGAGAGACCAGCAATGCAGGGTCACCCGAGCGCCTTGCTGCCCAAATCACATTTAAAACCTTTCTAATATTATCCGCCACCTGCCTCCCCGGTATAAAACCTGCTTGATCCTCATGAACTAACTTGCCCAATATTTTATTAAGCCTCGTCGCTAATATCTTTGCCAGCAGTTTCGCATCAATGTTTAAAAGCGATATTTATTTTATTTATTTATTTAGACAGTTTTGTATACCACCTTATCCTTCAATCAAAGTGGTCACAATACAATTGGGGGATACATTTAATACGAGGGGATATGAGATATATACACTAATACTTACAGGGAACATGGGCAATGGAGGGTTAAGTGGCTTGCCCAAAAGGAGCACCTGTGGGACTAGAAACCCCAGTCCTTCCGGCCCAAGGTTTCTGCCCTCTAGTGGGATTTGAACCACCGATCTTCCGGCCTGTGGTACCTTGCCCCAACCACTAGGCTACTCTTCCCTATTGGGATTTGATTCCTTTCTCTTTTTTAACTGCCGGACCAAATACTTCCCCGTCCCCGCTTTATTACCCCATTCGAAGAAGTTCTGCCTCAGCAACTGCAGGTTATGCCTTATCCGCCCCGCCTCCAGCACATTCAGTTTAGCCGTCTCCAATACCGCTCCCCTAAATATCCCACCACCCCCCTGAGCATCCTTCTCCTCCAGTTCCATTAATTGGCGCCTTAGCTGCAATTCCTGCTCCTCCCTTTCCCATTTTATCGGCGCTCCCCACTTTACCAACACCCCCCTTACCACTGCTTTAAAGGCATCCCATACCACTCCCTCTTTGACCTCTCCCTCCCCATTCTGTTCAAAATACTCCGGTATTAACTGTTCCACCTCTCTCACTACCCTAGTATCCTCCAGCAAGCCTTCATTTAGTTTCCAGTATTGCCCCCCTTACGTTTCCCCCTCACCCTCACCTGTACTACCACTGGTGCATGGTCCGACCACGTAATAGGCTCAATTTCTCCTCCCTTTATCCTGCCCGCCAACTCCTTTCCTACCCAGATAACATCTAATCTTGAATAAGTGCCATGAGCTGCTGAGAAGAAGGAAAACTGTCACCTACCCGGGTTCATCAATCTCCATGCATCTATCAAGTCATTCTCATTCACAAACTTATATCTCTGTCTATCCGCCCCTCACCCTTCCCTCTTACCCGTCGTATCTCTCCCCACCTCCCAGGGCATATTAAAGTCACCTACACAAATCAACGCTCCATCCCCCATTACCGTTACCTGCTTACCTAACTCCTCCCAAAATTCTTTCTGGGATCCTGTGGGCGCATAGACATTTACCACATAAAACCACTCCTCCCCAACTTTCACACGCAGCAATAGGTATCTCCCCACCTTATCCCTCGTCTCCGACTGAACTTCAGTTTTTTGCTCTCCACTGATGAACACCGCCACCCCTCCTTTCTTCCTTTCCCTTAAGTTTGATGCGAAAATGCACTCTCTGTAACCCTTCGGTTGCACTAACGAGTCATGCTTTTTTTGTAAATGTGTCTCCTGCAGCATTACAATCACTGCTTTATATCTTGCTAATTCTTTTTACAATTTCTGTCTCTTCCAGGGTGAATTCAACCCCTTCACATTCAATGTGACAATTTTCAAAGCATCATCCAACCGTGCTCCCCCCTTCTTCCCAGCTTTCTGCCCTCCCCTTCCTTCTCCCCTGCCCCCTACCATCCCTCCCCCGCCCCTTCCTTCTGTGCAACCCCTCGTCTAACTCCCCCTCCCCTTCCTTCCCTTCCACCCCCCCTTGCCTCCCCCTCCCCAACCTTCTCCGTAGAGGAGACCTGACTTCCATAACTGTGACCGAGAATCAGACCGCCACCTACCCCCGCCCCCCCACCCATCTTCCTTCCATGCTCTATCTATCCCCTTTACTCCTACCCCCCCTCCACTCCGCCCATACCCTCCTAACCTTCCCTCCCCTCCTCCACACCTTCATTTATTACTATCACCCAAAACCTTTTCCACATTGTAAGTCATCTGGTTCAAGCCCATGTGTTATCCGCCGCTTCAACCTGCGTCCTCTTCAATCGCTTTTCCTCGTTGACGCTCCTTGACCAGTCTCGCCAATCTCATACCGCCTTCTGCTACTCTATGCCACCTCGAACTTTCCGCCTTAGAAGTATTGACGTTGTTGTCCATTGGCTTGGCTGGACTGCTAGCCTCCTCCGGTAAATTTGCGGCTCCTAAGTCTCTCAACGCTCTCCAAGCTTTTGTACTTGTCTTTACGTTCCTCGACCGCCCTTGTACCGTGATCAACAATCCAAACGGGTACAGCCACTTATATCTCAGGTCGGCCCTCCTCAGGTAGGCTGTGACCTCTTATCTCTCGTCTACGTTGCAGCATTCCCTGGGACAGATCCTGAAACAGCTCCAATTTGTGTCCTTCCCACTGGAAGTTTCTTAGCTTTCTCGCTGCTCCCAGAATGCGTTCTTTCAACTTGTAGGAAGCCAAGCAAGCTACAATGTCTCTCGGACGATTGTCCCTTATGGGCCCCAGCCCTCTATGAGCCCTTTCTATTTTCATCTGATCTCCTTCATCCTCCTCTGTGCGCTCCACCACTTTTAAAAGTTTTCTAAATATAATTTTGTACCACCACTTCACTGTTCCTATATTTGGGATCCTCCGGGACTCCCTGCACTCTAATGTTGCATCTTCTCGAGCGGTCCTCCAAGTCTTCTGTTTTTACCTTCAGCTCCTCTTGAGTCTCCCTCAGCTCCTCCCCATCCTTTCTGGATTTGCTCCAGCGCTGCCCCTTGTTGTTCCAACTGATTCTCTGCATCCTCCACACGCTCTCCCAGTTCCATGATGTCTTGCCTGATTGTTTGCAAAGTCTCTTTTAACTCATTATTTACACCTCCAATTTCCTCCTTTAAATCCTCCTTTAGTTCTATAAGCCACTGCTTGATTTTCTCAGCCATTCCCGAGCACTCCTCTCCTTCCGTGTCTTCCTTGTGCCCTGGCGAGAGATCCCCCATCGTCTTGCCAGTCTTCTCACCCTCCTTTCCTCCTCTTGATGGCGCATAGGAGGAACGAAATTCTGCCAATTTTTTCTTCACGGCCCCTTCTCTTTTTGTTTTCTCCATGTTTTTATTTTTAGTGCAGGCTGTGGCTTCTTTGTAGATTTCCACTGTTCTCCCCCTCCCTGTGGGGTGCTGATCTAGCAGTTGAGAGGTACTCAATCTTTTCACACTTTATTCCTCTGTGTAAGCGCTAGTTGCTGTGATGGTAATCTGCTGCTCGCTCTCCCCGTTTTAGGGCTCTTAGGTATTGCAGGCTTGTTTTATATGTCCCCCCCCCCCCCCCCCAATTTATTTAGCCTTTGTTATCCATTTTCCATGCTTGACTGCACTATGCTGGGCTGTACTGAGCTTTCCCTTGCTTGCTCTGTTCCCGTTGAGGTATTCTTTTCACTTCTTTGCTGATCTTCTTCCTGAAGCTGCTACCACATCTCTGCTGCTGCCTCCTCACTACTGCCCCTCTGAGCCACTTCAAGGTCCCTCTCAAGAACTCCTATGCCGCCGGAGCTCAGCCTCTTCTCACTGCCTCTGCGTGCTCTCCTTCACTCCCCGTCTTCCTCTTATTTACTCGCTGAGAGGTGAGGCCCAGATCAATATCGTTAAGCAATGTTTAAAGCTGCATTTCTCCCACTGCTTGGCGGAACACACTCACTCCGTAGTACCTGGGCCGCCGCATCCCTTCTCCACGGGGTCTGCTATTTATTCCCGCTGCTCTGCTGTCCGCCGGCAGCGCATTTCAACCTCCCAGATCTCACGTCCTCCTTGTCCGGGTCTCTTGCTCCTTCGCTCTTGCCCACTCAATTCGCTACAGTAGGGCCCTCGGTCCTCACCTCCTTGTCCCTCCAGTCTTGCTCACTCCCGGGGCCTTTCCGTTCATCCTGCTGCTCGGCCACGTGGCTCCCCCCGCGTACTTCTCTCCGTCGCTGCTGTCACTGCCGGTACAAATCTGTGCTTGCTTGACTCACCGCTTGTATTTGGGGACTGTTTTAACATCATTGCTCCTGCTTTTCAACCCCACCACACTGCTTTTTAGGGTGGCTTAACTACATTTGGCAGTCGTCGTTGGCGGAGCTCTTTTACTTCGATGCCATGCGATCTGATGACGTCACCAGAAGCCTCTGTGAAGATTAAATTAGACTTACCTGCTAACTGTAGTTCCTCCAGTCTAATCCCGGAAACTCTAGGGTTGTGCTCCTCTTCCAGCAGCTTGGAGACTGAGAAACGTCATTCTTTGATGACACTGGTATAAGGACATAGGCACCGCCTCCTCACTCCAGTAACCTATTGACAAAGTAGACTCACCGGAGCAACAATTAAGTAGTAAAACAGTAACTATCCCAACGGTAAAATATAATAAACTTCAAAACTTTTAAAACTTTCCTCTTAGGTCTGTGCTTTCCTCTTAGGTCTGTGAATAACTGCAGAGGCCCTCGCTCCCCCCTCCGGAAGAGACCCGACCTTCGTATCATCCCCTTCCTCAAACCTCTCCGCCTGGACCCGAAGCCCAGAGCTTACTCTTCTCTTACCTGTAAGAGTCACTGCTTCAGGCTCCAATCATAAACAAAAACCAGGACGGGGTCCGGGACTAGACTGGAGTTCCTTCAGGAACTACAATTAGCAGGTAAGTCTAATTTAATCTTCCTTATCATCCCTCCAGTCTAGCCCCGGAAACTCTAGGGATGTAACAGAGCAGTAAAGAATTCAACGGGCGGGACCTGTTAAACCAGCCTGAATCACAGCTGTCCCAAAACAGGTATCCCTTCTCGCCTGTACATCCAGATGGTAATGCTTGACAAATTTGAGGACAACCACGTCGCGGCCTTACAAATTTCCACTGCCAGAACAAATTTGTACTCAGCCCAAGACACCGCTTGTGCTCTCGTCGAATGCACTCGCAACCCTTCTGGTGCCAGCTTACCTTTTAACAGTGTCATGAGGTAGAGTCATCAGAGCCTATGGAAATAGGTAGAACAGATGAAAACAGATCTGAAAATGACAGCTCAGATCAGCACATGGAGCAGAGTTGCTATAGGCAACCAAAACAAACACTATCACATGGTGGGAGAACACGCCCGAGCAGCAAGCAGGTTCTTGATTCATTAGGAAATGAAGGCAGCTGAGAAGGGGTGGAGCCCAACCAAGCACAGGGACATGCATAGTTAAAACATGCTCACCTGAGGTTAGTGGGGAGAGGAGAAGAGGAGGCAGGGCGAGGAGCAGAACAAGTTCCAGTTCTAGAAGCAGAGACACAGGAGTGAGAGTTCAGAAGCCAGCAGAACTGAAAGGTATATGGGAAGAAACACAGCAGCCTGTTGCAGAGAGCAGTGCCCAGCTAAGGACGTGCCCAGTGAAACTTACCAGAAAGCTAGGAGAAGCTACGGTACAGAAGCCAGGCTCAGGAAAGCTGAGGAGTCTTATCTTCCTAAAACCAGGTTCAGCACAAGAGGGAAAGTCTGTCCTGGGGAAAGTTTTATGCTTAAGGAAAAGCCAAGACAGAAAGGCAGAGAAACGTCTCCGTCTCAGCAGTGCTTTGATAACTCACTCACATGCAGGAGCTCAGAGAAAAGGCAGTTGGGAGGTAGGCCAATTCCTTCTACTAGAAGAGCCTTTGAATATAGTGATTTGCCCTGTATGTATAAGGAGTTGTGTGACTCACAAAGGCTCTCAAGAGAGGGTGGTAATTATTCACTGCACTCTCTTAACCAGGAAGAGGGGAGGTGTAATTACCGAGAACAGAGTTTGCCTAAAGATAACGTTTTCTATAACCCTGAAGAATGTTATTCAGAGGAGGAACCAGAGGAAATGCAATGTAATGATTATGAAGAAGCAATATCAGATACATGCATGGACTGTACTTTAATTATGTCAGATGACATTACTTCTTTCTGTTGAAGAAGCTGTTAAAGTATAAGCAAACTACAGTGAGGAAAACTTACCTGTTTTGAACGGACTGTTTATACTACTTTTGAGTTCAGCTGAAGATAAGCATATTTTGGTTCCAGTTTGTTCCTTTTGATTTTTGTACCAGAAGCATGGTGTTTTGCCTTTTGTTCCCATTGCTTTAAAAATCCACCCGGGAGGGGAATTAAAAGTCCTGTTTGAAAGCCTTACTATTCATCCATGACTCGCCTTCTTTATTCAGCAATTGGGACTACAACTCCCAGAGGGCATTGTAATCATCCACTTTTGCTGGTATTGAAGTAGCCCCGGTGAATTACCCAGGCTCCGGCCCCTGGGGACTCTCACCAGGTGACAACAGGTACGCCGATGCTATCGCCCCTTTAATCCATCTGGCAATTCATCGCCTTTGACGCTGCTTCACCTTTCTGAGGACCTCCAAACAAAACAAATAATCTATCCGATTTCCGGAACTCTGCCGTCCACCGGATATATTTCAAGGCCCTACGAACATCCAACCGATGCAACTGATCCGTGGAAGAGCTCTCTGAATCCCTACGGAACACCGGTAAGGATACTACCTGATTCACATGGAAAGGAGATAGTACCTTTGGCAAAAAGGACGGAACCGGCCACAATACTACCTTTGAATCATAAAAGGCTAGGTACGGCTCCTTACACGATAAGGCCTGCAATTCCAAAATTCTCCTTGCCGACGCAATTGCCACTAGGAAAACCACTTTCAGGATAAGATCTTTCAATGACGACTTAGCCAAAGGCTCAAATGGTCGACTTCCTAACGCTCCCAAAGCTAACTGTAGATCCCATTGAGGAACGACATCTCTGCACGGCGGTCGCAAAAGCCCCACCGCTCTTAAGAATCTCTTAACATCTGGAAAAGTGCCCAGCGCTTGCCCCTTGATCTTTCCCCTATAACAAGAGAGCGCTGCCAAGTGAACTCTTAAGGAAGACGCCGCTAACAATCTTTGAAAACCATCCTGCAAGACTGCCAATACCTGCGGCACTGACGCATGTAAGGCCTCAATTCCTGACCACAGACCACGCCTCAGATGCGCCACACACAAACATATGCTAACGTAGTAGATCTCCTACGAGCTCCTAACAAGGTAGCAATCACCGCCTCCGAGTACCCTTTAGCTCTTAACCTTGCCCTCTCAAGAGCCATGCCGTAAGCAAAAATCAATCCACCTGAGGCATAAACAGCGGACCCTGTGACAACAGATCCTTCCTGACTGGTAGACGCAAAGGTTTCCCCACTACGTCTCCTGAGGTCCGCATACCAAGGCCTTCTTGGCCAATCTGGAGCGATCAGAATCACTAATCCTCTGTGCAGCTCTATTCTTAGCACTACGCGGCCACACCCACGGAGGGAATACACACAAATGTTGCTCTACTGGCCAGTCCTGTATGAGAGCATCTAGCCCCTCCGACATTCTCTCCTTCCTTCTGCTGAAGAATCGACCGACCTTTGCTGAATTGAACATCGCCATGAGATCCATTATCGGCTCTCCCCAGCGCCTCACCACCATCTCGTAAACCTCTGGATGAAGCGTCCACTCTCCTGGATCCACCTTTACTCGACTCAAATAATCGGCCATCACATTGTCCACTCCTGCCACATGCGCTGCCGACAGCGCCCGAAGGTTTTGTTCGACCCATACGAACAGCTGCTCTGCCTCAGCCTCCAAGGGCGCACTGCTGGTGCCCCCGTCTGTTGATGTAGGCCACTGCCGTCGCATTGTCAGAAAACACTCTGATCGCTTTTCCCTGTAGATACAGCTGAAACTTCAGGAACACCTGCGCTACCGCTCGCAGTTCCAACCTGTTGATTGACCACACTTTTTCCTGTTCTGTCCACTGTCCTTGGGCGAACCTTCCTTGAAAGTGCACCCCCCAACCTAGCAGGCTTGCATCTGTAGTCAGCGGTAGCCAGTCTGGCTTTTCCAAGGGCATGCCCTGTTCTAGAGCCTCCGGACGCAACCACCACTGCCATGCTTTCCGCGCTACTTCTGGGCAGAGTAGCCTCCGAGACAATGGGTTGTTCTGGTGAGACCACCTTCTGAGTAACAGTCTCTGCAACGGCCTCATATGGGCCCTTGCCCAGGGCACCAATTCGAGCGTCAATGCCATCGTACCAAGGAGCTATAGATAATGCCACGCCATCGGACATGGCCTGCTGAGAAATCGTTGGACCAACGTTCTCAACCCGAGAGTTCGATGCGGAGGCAGACAAACCTTGCCCGCCGCCGTATCGAAATGCGCCCCTAGGTACTCCAGATTCTGAGATGGCACTCAACTGCTTTTGGTCATATTGACCACCCAACCTAAACTCTGCAGGTAGTTGACTTCCCTGGACGTAGCTTCCTCGCTTTCTGTCTTTGACTTTGCTCGAATTAACCAGTCGTCCAAATATGGATGAACTAGCACACCTTCCTTCCTCAGCGCCGCTGCTACTACTACCATGACCTTGGTAAACGTCTGCGGAGCCGTCGCCAGCCCGAACAGCAAGGCTCAAAACTGAAAATGCCCCATTGGCACCGCAAACCTGAGAAACCTTTGATGCTCCTGACGAATCGGAATGTTAAGTACGCTTCTGACAAATCAAGGGATGTAAGAAACTTCCCTTTTCTGACTGCTATGATGACTGACCTTAGCGTCTCCATATGAAAATGAGATACTCGGAGACACCGATTCACTCTCTTTAGATCCAGAATCGGCCGATAAGTCCCTTCTTTTTTTGGAACCACGAAATAAATGGAGTATCGACCGAAACTACTTTGGTCTTGAGGAACCGGCACTACTGCTCTGAGAGCTAGCAATCTTCCCAAAGTCTGTTTGACCGCCTCGCATTTGCGATGTGCCACGCAAGGGGACTGTACGAACGAGTCAGTCACCGGTCGTTGAAATTCCAAAGCATATCCTTCTCGAATCACCTCTAACACCCAGTGGTCTGATGTAATCTGGATCCAGGCAGCGTAAAACGCCTGCAAACAACCTCCCACCGGTAGCTCCACCTGGGTCTCCCTGAATTCACTGCGGCTTTCTGAGGCCCGAAGAGGCGACCACAAAACCTCTGCTCGCCCCTCGAAACCCCCCAAAACCTTGGTTTCTATAGGGAAAACGTCCCCTCTGACTCTGAGTGAACCGTGGAGAACGAAAACGATGAAAATCCTTCTGAGGCATTCTAGCCATCGGTGGAAACTTACTCTGCTTCTGCTTATCCTCCCTTATCCTTCCGCCCTTAAGAGGTGAGGTCTGGAAATGGTTCTCTTCTTTTCTCTCCAGCCGTTCTTTTACCGTCCACTCCAATAACCAGTGCTCTTCTCCGTTCCCTCTCACCTGTGGTGTTCCCCAGGGTTCTGTTCTTTCTCCTCTTCTGTTTAATATTTTCCTCTCCCCCCTCCCTCTCTTGATCCAGCAATATCCGGTTTCATCATACATTTATGCCGATGATATCATTCTCTTGTATCATACTTCACCACTGAACCTTGACATCTCTCAGTTTAATCGATGCCTTGCTCATATCGCTTCCTGGCTTTCCCTTAACCTTCTGCATCTCAATCCAGCAAAATCTACAGCTATGTGGGTCTCCCTGAGTGGCTCCTGTCCGACTGTTGCTCCTCAGATTGATGTCACTTCCATTCCGCTTGTCTCCTCCTTCCGCTACCTGGGGGTTACTCTGGATTCCACTCTCTCTTTCTCTGGTCACATTTCCACTCTCACCCGCCGGTCTTTCGCAGTCCTACGACAAATTAGAGCTGTTCGGTCCATTCTCCCTTCTACTGCACTGATTACCCTTGTTTTGGCCTTGGTTATCAGCAGACTTGACTACTGCAATGTTTTCCTAGCTAACCTTCCTGCCACTCAACTCAAGCGCCTTCAGCTAATTCAGAATACGGCGGCTCGTCTTATTAATTTTTCCCATCGGTACGAGCATGTCACTCCCATCCTATTCCGCTTACATTGGTTGCCTCTCCGCTTTCGATTCCGTTATAAGTTTCTTATTCTAACACATAAAGCCATCTACACCTCTACTCCCCGTTATCTGACTGATCTTATATCTCTGCACACACCTTACCGTCAACTCCGTTCCCTGCATGCTAATCGCCTGTCCTTACCCTCTCCATCACAAGCACACTTAGAACAGACCCGTCACTCTGCTTTCTTTTTTCTAGGCCCCTCCCTTTGGAATGCTTTGTCACCTTCCCTCCAACTAGAACCTTCATACTCCAAATTTAAGAACCAACTGAAAACTCACCTGTTTCAACAAGCCTTTGACCTTCCCCCGGATGCCCCCCTTGAGTCTTTGTTTGCTTGTCTTTAGTGCTGTTGCCTCCCTTTTGCTGTTTTGGCTTCCCTCCCTGTGCCTGTTGTCTGTCTTGAATCCTCTGTCTGGTGTGTCTGTGTTCTTTTGCTGTTGTTGTACACTGTCCTTTTCTCCCTCTTTCCTATTTATAATTTGGCATTCCTTTTCTTTAGCTTAGTGGCGTATTGCCTTTTATTGTACACCGCTCGAATGTCTTGACAAGAGCGGTCTATCAAATGACGTAATAAAGATAAAGATAAAGATCCTTCCGCCCTTAAGAG
Source organism: Ichthyophis bannanicus (assembly GCA_033557465.1). Lineage (NCBI taxonomy): Eukaryota > Metazoa > Chordata > Amphibia > Gymnophiona > Ichthyophiidae > Ichthyophis > Ichthyophis bannanicus. Next base: position 628,607,739 of record CM066031.1, read on the forward strand.
TCTCCTAGATCTTTAACAATTTTGTCCAAATCCTCTCCGAAAAGCAGCTTCCCTTTAAAGGGAAGCTTACTCAACCTGGCCTTAGAAGTCGCATCCGCTGCCCAATTGCGCAGCCAAAGGTACCTTCGCGCTGCCACCACTGAAGCCATACTGTTAGATAGCCCCCTAATAAGGTCATAATGAATATCAGTGAGATACGCCGCTCCTGACTCCAGCTTAGCTGCCTCACCTATCGACTCATCGATCCGCTCTCCCTGGACTCACTGAGACCAGCACAGACAGGCCCTTGCTACCCACGCCCCACAAATGGACGCTTGAATAGAAAGAGCATTCACCTCAAACACCTGCTTTAACAAAGCATCCTACTGGACTATGGTAAGCCCTCTATTTATTGAGAAAAAGTTCCAATTAACAAAGCATCCAGCTTCCTGTCCTGCGTATCTTTGAGAGCCACACTCCCTTCCACCGGAATGGTCGTCTTCTTGGTCACTGCCGATACTGCTGCAACCACCCTCGGTGACCTAAAGAGCTCCTTATCTTGATCCACCAGTGGATAAAGACGGGACATGACTCTAGACCCCTTGAGTGAAGCCTCGGGCATCTCCCACTCACCTTGAATCATTTCTTTTATCACTTGGTGCATGGGAAAAGCTCTCTGAGTCTTCCGAAATGCCTGTAACAACGGATCTTCCAATGTAGGCTCCTCCGACGGCCCTGTCGCCAGCATATTCAGCGCTTTAAGTGTCTCAGAAATAAGTGCAGGCAACTCTTCTCTCCGAAAAATGCGCACTACTCTGGCCTGATCCTCCTGTTCTGTGATCTCTCCTTCTTCCAACTCCTTGTCCATCTCCAGATCCCGCTCTCCATCTTCCGTGCACAGATCTTCCGAAATCACCGACTGCTCCTGCTTCTCTCTATTCTCGATTTCTTCGGCAATACCCCCGAAGTACCCACCGACAGAGGAGTCCCTGGTCTCTTCTGACCGAGATCCACAGCGCTGGAGTCCGAAGGAGAAGCTTCTCCTGGAACGTCCCCGAACGCCCTTTGAATCAGCACTACAAAGTCCGGGAAAAAAATGGAAGACAAACTACCCAACAAGGATGCTTGTGCAAGAGGTACATCTGGAACCGTAGAAGGCCCCGGCACGGGCTCTGCAGGATCTATCACGGAGGGCAGAGGACCCTGCAATCCCTTCTCGTGATCCTCCTTCTCTGCATCCAAGTGCTGCTGTTCTGTGGCAGAAGCTTGGCTACAGTTTTTACAGACCCCTGTGTCAAACTGTAGACCTCTTCACTCCACACAGTAAACACAATGCTTTAGAAGGCATGGTGACCCCCTTAATGAAAGGCCCCAGCACCTCTTAACCACCTCCCCGAAGCACCTGGTTCGAGGACCCTGAGATTTTTTTTCTCTCTAAACTATCCTCTATAAGAGCAGGAGACCACCTGAGCTAAACACTGAAGAAATAAAACTAAAGCGAAGCTCTGCTACTCCAGGATGCGCGTTTGTATCCCCGCAGCAGTTCTTGACCCTTCCAGCGCAAAACGCATGCGGTCCAGGCCTGCTGCCGGTTCCGGCAGTACAAACAGCAATACCTTTCGAATAAGCCCCGGCGCCTTACCTTATACACCGAATCAGCGTTGTCTGCGCTGCTCCATTGACCCAGTAGAAAATTACCGGCTGCTTTCCCAGGGCCTGCTGCACCCCGGGCCGACCCTGAGGGCTCTTAATCGCCGAGCTGCAATGCGGCCGCGTCTTCTCTCTGCCCCGGCACCCGAGCGCTAACAGGCAAATCCTCTGTGATGCGCTTGGGATGCCTGCACTTCTGGTTGCCTGCCCTACTTGTAGACTGGGCTGTAATCGGAGTCTTTTTACCCTCATTTCCCCAAATCTACGGAGGAGCGGGAGGGGAAAGGGGAGAGAGGTCTCTATGAGCCAGAAAATTTAAAGGCACAGTAAAGTTGCCTGCTCAAAAAATCAAAACCTACCAGAAATAGTAGAAATTAAAGTAAACTACATTCAATTAAATTAAAACAAGTTAAACTCCAAATAAATGTCCTTAATTGTTCCTCTAGTGAGCCGGAACCTCCAGGCTCACATCCTCCAGCTGCTTGGAGACTGAGATAACTGGAGTGAGGAGGCGGTACCTATGTCCTTATACCAGTGTCATCAAAGAATGACGTTTCTCAGTCTCCAAACTGCTGGAAGAGGAGCACAACCCTAGAGTTTCCGGGACTAGACTGGAGGGACGATAAGGAAGCTTTTTTAAACAGTTAATCACAAGCATCATTGAAACGATTTGTGAAAAAGGGCATAGTTAAATAAAATTTCAAGATTCACCTGTTTGTCCTTTGGTGCTTTCTCATACCCTTCTGTATCTCCAGTGGAACTCGGAGTTGCACTACTTCCTGACCTTTAAAAGAGAGCAAGGAGGGGGGCCCTGGCAGCAGAGCCTCATTTTAAAGATTTACCTCTTCTCCCCCCTCATCAGAACCAGTTGAAAACCAGGCAGTGAAGATATAGCCTTATAGCCAAGAGCAAAACATCTAAGCCTTATGGCTAAGAGAAAAGCAGCTTTGACTGAGCCATTGTGGAGCTCATTCAAAGCTGCTCCTGCCACAGCCTGCAATATCATACTTTCAAAACTTGTTTTGCTTACTCTGTAATTAGAGAGGGGTGTGAGCTCATTCCGTTTATTTTACACTATATGCGATAGTACCATAAATTGCAATGCAGGCAACTAATGCACCTACCCGCAGGAAGGGTCTACCGATGCCCTACATGGTAATTTCTAGCACTGTGCATACTAGGAAATGCTATGCCCTACTTCTTCTCCCTTCTTTTCTTTCCCCTTAAGTCAGTGTCCCTCTGTCTCCATCCACTACACACGGTCCTGACTTTTTTTTTACAATCTGTAACACTCTTGTCCTTTTTTCTAACCTGGCAGTTCTCTCCTGTTCCATTTCTCTCCAGTCCAAATCAGAACCAGGCTGGGATCTGGCATCACTGGCCTTGGATTGCACTACCTGGGGATAATTTTCCCCTATTTTATAATCCCACTCCCTCCCAAGCATACTCAGTTATGTCACTGCAGTGACCATCCTAGGCTGAGAGCCATATAATCACAATACCTGACACACCTCCTACCCTGCAGAAGCCTTTACTATATCCCTAACTGGTCCAGGAAGCAGAAATCCCAACACAGGAATCAAACTGTACTTACTGTGCAATACTTACAATCTGGGCCACCAGGCTAGTTCCACTCTTATCCTTCTGCCCCATCATCCAGTGCCCTTCCTCTCTTTGCTCTCTCATTTGCCTCCCTCTAAATTCAAAAGGAAAGAGGCACAGCAGCTGCACTGCAATATTTGCCAAATTCTGCAAGAGGCGCACCCCAGGCCTGGATAACCTGGAACTCTTATTGAGTCCCAGGGTAGATGCTCAATTTATCAGATATGCCTGAAGTTTCTCTTTACCAGCTGCCATGCATTATTTCCAAATACAGTCTGCCAGCAGATTTGAACTGGCACTCAAACTATGGTGTCAAGCATTACAATACCCAGTATAACCACTTGGATATCAGGTCAGCCTGCTGACACATTATTCTAATAAAGGACTTGTGCATAATCTTTTAAAAGATAGCAGAATACCTGTTGTGTTCTATGAACACACTTGACAGCCATCCATTTTTGTTCCGAGCTGAAGGGATACTCTGCTCTTCTTATGTAATCATGCTGAAGGCCCTCGAGACCCATCTGCATATGATTTAAGAATATAAAATAGGCCATTTTAAATTGTTTGTGCTTCACAATCTAACTCTTTTACTCAGAATATTTAATACAATCCCTTCCAGTACCATTCTGGAAATTCCATATTACCATATATTCCTTATTTCCTTAATTCTTGTCTTGGTTGCCAGTTGTGTCCTGACTTATGACCAGTATCTCATATGGCAAGTTAAGAATTAAAGGGTAGGAAATGCAACATGATTTCTTCAGTACATTCTTGTAAGCTAGTCAGTAGTTCTCTAGTTTGATCCTATCATGTACTACTGTTGCTGTCAATGCAATTGGAATTGATTTAGTTCATACCTTTCTCAGAAGTTTACATTCAGGAACAATAGGTATTTTCCTTCTCCCTAGAGGGCTTACAATTTAAGTTTGTACCTGAGGTAATGGAGGGTCAACTGACTTGCCCAAGGAATGGCAGTGGGTTGCAAACCTGGCTGCTGCTTTAACTATTAGGCTACTCCTCTTGGTGGCATTATATTTGCAAACTACCACCATGAAGAGAGCATGATATACTGAAAATACTTTCATAAAAATATACACGTCTCAAAAATGCAGAGCTGTCATCAGGGCTATTACCTTCTATCAGCATTTCAGTAACTGGGGTGCATTTCTCAAACTGTGTTGTCTGCTATTAATAAAGTAGCTCCACAGAAAATGAAGCACTTTATCACACGGTGCAATTTCATAACTATACTCCTAGAACTCAATTTGTCTGTTTTCAAGCAAGCACCATAAAGTTGCACAGAATGGTGCAGCAGGGAATAAGGGAGCCTGTTGAAATAAGGCTAGAAAATGGCAAAAAGGCTAGGCTTTATTCTCATGTTAATTTTAGTAGCACATCATGCTTCAAAGCACTTCTTACCAGCTCTGGATAACCCACTTTCTCCCAAACCATTTCAAGCCCCAACCATGTAACAATCTACAATTATACTAACTGCCAACTTCATAACTCATCAAATGGCTGACATGTCAAAACGTATGAGAATATTATGGAATTACTGAAAGATCAGAGGGAAAATCTCAAAAAAAGATTTATGCTGAAAATACTCCTCCATACTGCAAAATATTTTGTCTTGTCACATACCTTCATAGATAAAGCAATTAATGCTCCCTCAGTTGGCTTTCCCATTAAAGTGTGGTTTCTAATTTCAGCATCATTGCACACACAACCCACCTGGCAAGACAACAAAAAATCCACAGCAATGAAGTCAGTACATTAGGCTACTCACAAAACAAGTTAGAGTTTAATAATGCAAGAAGAGCTTACCTCAACAATTTTGCTTATAGATGGATTAGAGAATCCATGGATAACTTCACCATTGTTTATCACCTCTCCAAATCGATTATAGCCTACCCCTGTGACCTATAAGGGCAGAGAGAATGATTTTCATCCTGGCAATACAATACTGCATCCATTCAAGCACAGGAATAAATGCAGTGACCAGATTGCAGACTTTGATAGGAATCACAAAGGGATTAATATCCTCTAAACCGCTTCCACAACTGAAATGAACATTATTCTGCCAATCTGTCCATAAGAAAATGTGCAAGAAATGTACTGAGACAGAATACTGAAGTGCCACAAGCAAATCCGGACAATCCTAAAATGCCTAGCAATATATGATCTGAATCTCTCTTACCTTTGTTTTTAATGCTTTACCATAATAATGAGTTGGCGTTCTTTTCCTTTCGATGATGTATTTTATTCTAAACCGCTTTGTTACATACCTATGTCTAAGGCGGTATATCAAAATTTTAATAAACAAACAGTTTTCCAGAGACAGAGATATGCTAGCTAAAGCTTTCCGTAGGCAATGTAGCTAGATTGTCCCTGCTCATCAGAGCTTACAATCTCTTACATGTCTCTGTACAGCACTGCGTACACCTTGTAGCACTATACAAATGAACAATAGTAGTAGTGGTAAATGCTGAAGGAGTCGGGAAGGGGGGTTGGAGTTATATCAATGATTGGAGGACCAACATGGCCAGTGCTAACCAGTTAAAGCTGCAATAAAAAGAGTGCAATAAGGACTCTCAATAGTAGGTATGTTGAAAGAAAGCTGCAAAAACAGAAAAGGGGGAAGACTGCATCATTCTGTTAGGACACTGAATGCAGAGGAATGCAGCATGAAGAATGCCAACAAACCTCCATGGCATAAAAAGAAGGTGAAAGCGATATAATGTCTGAAAACTATAAAGACGTCCAGAAAGATGCTAAGCAGAAGGAAGAAGACTGGCCAAAAAAATAAATGAGATATATCACAAAGCAACACAGAAGAAAGGGTGTCATGAACCATCCAATCTGCAGAAGAGAGGCAAATGTTAGATGTCAGTTATTAGATAACAATTTTTGCATTTGTTACTGGATGTAATAACCTAGCTGGGCAGCAGGAAGCAGTCTCCAGGTGGCGGTTTTCCACTGACCTGCTGATCCGAAGCAGAGCAGGACTTTTTGCTGATGAGATGGGAGGCGTTAAGTGGAAACAAGCCAGCCTACCTTCATGCATGGCAGTTGACATCCCTGCTCGGCAAAAGACTGGCAGCTTGTGGATTTGTCACCTGCGAGGCTGGAGCAGCGCCTTCGGCACGTCTGCCGGGCGCTGGGGTGGACCTGAGCGCATATGGCGTTTGGCTTTTGCTGGGACAGCAAGCCCGCCCCCCCCCCCCCAAGACCCGAAGTTCAGCTGCGGCAGATGGAGTGCTTCCCCCTGGTTTGCTGGTGAGCACGCAAGTGAAGAAGAGTGAAGAGCGCTTCATGGTTTTGCTGGTGACCAGCTCTCCCACCAAGCTGCCTTCGTGGGATGCTGTTGGAACAGCGGGGTCAGCTTTCCCAGCTGTGGCTTCCTTGGGAGCAACAGTTGGAATGGAACTGCTTCCAGGGTCTGGAGTATTGGTAAGGCCTGGCAAGATTACACTGGAAGCACTATGGGATGTTTTGGCTATGATGAACACCTCTCTTCAAAGTGTTGTTGGTTTTGTGAGTATGGAGTTGAACTCGATGAAATCAAATGTTGTTGAGATTTCTCAGCTGCAAGAGGAGCAAGCGGGAAGGTTGGTTCATATGGAAGAAGAGCTAGCACAACTTTGTTGTCTGTGTGTGGCCCAAGCTAAGGACAAAACTTTGCTCTCAAGAAAGACATCAGAATAATTTAAGATTGCTTAATTTTCCTTTCACCTGGTTCTGTCTTCTTTAGAGATGGTATGTAGATATTTTCGGGAGGTTCTTACGTTTCCTCCAGAAAACCTACCTCCATTTGTAATGACTCAGTATTTGTCCGTGTGCCCTGGTCCTCGGGGTGGTGGACTCAGTAAAAACTCACAAGGCACTAGGGACCTGACTGGGTTTCTGGAAAGCTCTTTAGAGGTGGTCACTGAGAGAACCACTCTACTTGTAACTCTAATCTTGGAATCTGATAAATCCGCTATTCTTCATTCTTATTTTAGGAATTTTAACGTGCAATTCTATGGCTCTTATGTATGTATTTTCCCTGATTTGTCACGTGTAACCCAAAAGAGGAGGAAGGATTTCCTTGAACTTAGGTCAAGGGTTCTCTCCCTGGGTGGGTCGTTTGTTTTGAGATTTCCTTCTCGGTGTATAATTTCCTATCAGGCTAAGACGTTTGTGTTTTTTGAGCCAGAGCAGCTTTTGGAATTCCCAGTTGCGAGAGAGGGGTTGATAGTCAATGTGGAATCCCATGCGGCTGACGCTTAATTTTCCGCCCTGTTTTTTGATGTATATTACTCTGTTTAAGGTTTCATTTTATACCTTAAGGTGTTTTTTTTCCTGATGCCCTGATTGTTAAATACTGTGGTCTAATTGGATGAGATTTGTTTGATTTGCAAAATTTCCTGAGTTACATTGTATCACCATGTTTCTTATACTATATGTTTTTGGATGTATATTGAAAATCTCCAATAAAAATAACATTTTAAAAAACCCAGCTATTGTGCAACACTGTGATGTATTTAATTGAATAGTGGTATATCAAATTCCTCTACATAAATAAATACTAAAAACATATATGAGACAAGGCACAGAGAGAGGAAGCAGCAGCATAGGGACACTAGCAGCAGCAAGTGGCAGAGAAAGGCAAGGAGAAATGGTACTTTTTTCCTTTAAGTTCTTGTATGTGGAGCTAAAGGCATCCACTGGAAATCAGAGAGCAGGTCACACAGTGTCTCTGTGTGCAAGCAGCAGAAACACTGGTGGCAGCCAGCAGTGAAACTGGCACTAGCTATAATATGGCAGGGCTAGGATTAATGAGAGCAGCCCTGGCACAATGAGGCATGCAGTAACCGAAGGAGCAGCAGAGCACAGAGACACAGTAGCAAGTGGCAGAATGAGAAGATTTTTCTTTTAAGTCTTTGCATCCGTTGCAAATGGGCAGCAGCCTGGAGAGGCTGCAGTGCAAACAGGCAAAAACACAGCAAGACACTGAAGGCATAGAGCATGGACAACTGTGCTTTAGAGGAGCTCTACGTTCATTCCTTCTCCCAGTCACATGAAAATAGAAGGGAACCAAACAGGGAGAGAGTTTGTCTTTAAAAACACTAGTTTTATCATCAGCTTTAGTGCTCCTTGTGAACCTGTATAACCTGTCATGGAGAATATATATTCACTGGTCCTCGCGAGGTTCAGACTGCTGACGTGCCCCCAGTATGCCAAGGGATCTGTGACCATGGCTTCAGTGGGCTCTCCAAGGCAGCATTTCACGAAAATTCATGTGGGAGTCTGACCTGTGGCAGACAGGTCTCCATTGCTTAGCACAGTAGCCAGGGCCTGTGTCAAAGATTCTCCAATGCTGGGACTCGCAAGGGTCTAGTACAGGGGTGGGCACCTCCGGTCCTGGAGGGCCGCAGACCAGTCAGGTTTTCGGGATATCCCTAATGAACATGCATGAGATATATATGCATTAGAGATATCCTGCCAACCTGACTGGTTTGTGGCCCTCCAGGGCTGGATTTGGAGACCCCTGCCTTACACCTCTGTCATTTAAGATCGTGAGTGGGCAAGATACAGATGTCCTAGACATCGAAAGGGTATATAGAATGTGTCACATTCCTCCTTGATTCTCACCACCACCAAAAAGTTGTCTAATAGACAATTTTTTGGTGGTGGTGAGAAGTGAGGAGGACTGTGACAAATTCTATCTAACCTTTTTGATGTCTTGGACATCTGCACCATGTCCACTCACAATCTTAAATGACAGAGGTGTAAGGCAGGGGTCTCCAGATCCAGCCCTGGAGGGCCACAAACCAGTCAGGTTGGCAGGATATCTCTAATGCATATATATCTCATGCATATTCATTAGAGATATCCCGAAAACCTGACTGGTCTGCGGCCCTCCAGGACCAGGTTTGCCCACCCCTGGTCTAGTACATAAACACAGGAATGGCAGAAAGGATGCTGGTCACGTTACCAGTACTGTTGACTGGTATACCTATTCCCCCTGCTGCACCAACACTGCCCGTCTGCCTCTGGCATTCCCTCTCCTTGACCTGAAGCACTAGCTTCTCCTTCCAGTAAATCAATGTATTGCACCATACAGTGATAGTTCTTTTTGCCTGTGAGTCACTGAAAGTAGCTAACATGTAAGCATCCTCCTTCAGGAAGAGTTTTGACCTTTTTTTTCTACTTGAGCAAGCAAGAAGTCTACCAGCATCAAAACCTCTACTGTGAATCCCTGTTGCTTCCAAAAACCTTCTAACTTTGCCTGTAGAATATTCACTATTGGGATGAAGAGGCTCAGGATAGCCATCCGGAATGCAGTTCCTCCATGGCATCCAATCCTAGTGCCCCAGAAGGGGCTTTTAAAACCAGTATCAGTTTCCAATGACATCTCATGCAGGGACTGTCTGTTGCTCCACTAACCTCTCCAGCACATAAGTGGAATTCTACCTGGTGCCAACATCCTAAAGGAGTTGCTGTGCAGGTGCAGTTACTGCTGCTGCTTCCTACTTCTCATGCAGCTCGTGCCACTCTTCACATTGTGGTGACAATATCTTGCTATTTTTTGGAACTTCTGTATCAGTAGTTTCAGGACCAGACTACCACTTCCCCTTGCTCCCTGGGCCTAGGGAGTCTCTGACGATCAGGTGCAGCAAGTGTGCAAAGCACCTGATACCAAAACTCTCTCCTTTACTGCCTTAGCCATGTTTATCCCTCCATCTGTTACAAAAAACAAAACAGGAACAATGGTACTCCCTTAGTAGCCTAGTATCTGCCAGCCCTGCATCATTCCCCTTTATTTCAGCTACTATATGGGACCAGGTATGGCTATAATCCATCATCTGAATGTGCAGCACAGCCCACCAATCCCTCCTCTCCACCACCCCTCGTACCTACAAGTATGTCCTTGCCTCATCCACCAGTGTACTATCAAGGAGAGGTAGGCATGCTTAGCATTGGGACTAGTCCAGATATCCTTGCTAAAATGCACACTATTAACCTCTATTTCCAGCTCTGCCTGCAGTTGGACATGCAACCGATTATACAGGATGGGGGTCACCCAACTACTAAAGGTTGTCCTTGCTAATTGGAAGCCAAGAGATACAGCAGTCTCTTAAATCACATGTTCTCAAGCCATCTGTAGAGGTTGGTCATTCGTGGCAATCATTTCCCTGATGTACCGTGTCACCACCTTCGATGCTGTCTACTGCTTGGACCTTGATGGTGCTGACAAACACCACTTCATCTTCTTCATGGTGGCTTGCTTTGATATGTATTGGGGCTGTTGGCATACCACCTTACTGGGGGAAGAGTTTGGAAGCTCCCACTTGGCAAACACTGGATTTCCTTTTTTTCTGTAGCTTTTTGTCAGTATTATTTTCACTGCTAGAAAGAGTCCCCAGCCTAGGATCAGTGCCCCCCCCCCTTAAACTAAGTTGGAAAGAATTTTATCTATATCAATGATGCTGCAATGCCACTGTTTGTAAGATGGCCCATCACCTTCCCTCTACTAATGTGCTTCCTAGAGTAACTGAATTCTGCATCCTGCAGATCCTCAAGCACTTTAAAATGCTTCCATTTCACAAGTTTTACAAAACTTCTGTTCTTATTGTTTGGGGAGAGGAGGTGCTGCTGCAGGACCTGGGGCTGGGGACAAAGGAGGAAAGGATCAAAGGCTCAGGGCATCCTTCCCATTTCTCTACTTTCTGATCTACCTCAGGGGTGTGCTCTTGGCTTTGACAGTGCCAGTAGCAATGCCTATCTTCCTCATCACTTAGAATGTTAATAATATATTCAAGACCTCTTTCTTCAGCCATTTAACTTTCAATCTTTAATGATTTTGACGCAAAGCCATACCATGAGAATGCATCAGATTTTCTATCTGCTAAGACCAGCTGTATATCTTTTCAGCAAGGAAAAAGGTCAGCTTGTGCCTACTGCTCTGCCTCTTTCTTTCTTTCATTTATGTTTATATACCGCACTTTTACAATCAGCGCAGTTTACATGTTAACAACATAATACAATGAACAGGTATAACAGTACATATAACAGGTACATAATAATAGATTAATAAATTAACTAGATCTAACAATAGAATGTTTCCAACAGTTTACAATTAACATGGGTCCTGGGTAGGTAACTATTTACAGGCTGAGAATATGGTCGAATGTAGGCTGAGAGTATGCAATAGTAAGTGGGCATGAGTATCTACGGAACATGGTCAAATGCAATCTGGAAGAGATGAGTCTTAATTGCTTTACGAAAGGTTGCCAGATCGGTGATGAGGCGGATGTAAGGAGGGAGAGAGTTCCAGAGCAATGGTGCAAAATATGAAAATGCTCTATTTCTGGTAAATTGCGAGCTTTTTCTCACCATAGTAGGAATGATAATTGTATTTGTCAAATTTGATCTCCTAGATCTGTTTTCAAGTGTCCATTGTAGGAGGTTTTCCAGTGATGCAGCTGAGATCTGATGAAGGATTTTGAATGAGTGTAAGAGGGCTTTGTATTTAAGTCGGTTGTTAATTGGTAACCAATGTAGGTGGATTAGAAGAGGTGAAACATGATCATATCTGGAAGCTCCATAGATTGTTCTGGCAGCAGTATTTAATGCCATTTGTAGAGTGGAGTGCATATGCTGGTAGGCCAAGAAGTATATTATATTAGCATAATCAAAGATTGGAGTGACCAGGGCTTGGAATATAGTGCGGAAGTCAGAAGGTTCTAATAAGGGTCGGAGTTGGCGGAGTGACCTTATTTTGAGGTATACAGACTTTGTGATGTTTATGTGGGTTTCCATATTTAGATGTTTGTCTAGGGTGACACCACAATATCTAATCTCTTGATTTGACTTCAGGTTAGCATTCTTCACTTCTAGGTGGGATGGTGGGATGAAAGTCGTATCCTTTGTGATGAATACTACTTCTGGGTTTTTTTTGTAGTTTATTTTCAGGTTATTTGTGTCCAACCATGAAGATACTGCATTAAAGCAGTCTGTGATTGGAGTGAAGTTGGGATTATCTAGTGAGAATGGTGTATAAAGCAGCACACCATCTGCGTAAATATGGTAGAATATACTGAAGGATTGAATAACCTTACATAAAGGTTGCATATATATATTGAATAGTGGGGCCGAAAGTGACAATCCTTGAGGTACTCCTTGGGATTGATGAAATGTTGTTGATGATTTTGTACCAATATGTACTTGTTGTTGTCTGTCAGAAAGATAGGAACACCACTCTAGTGCTGAATTTTGAATGCCTTTGAGTTGCAGCTGAGTAAGCAGGAGACTGTGTGCTACTGTGTCAAAGGCTGAGGCGATATCTAAGATAAGGACATACATAGCCTTGTTTTGAAATTATCATATGCCTTTAATCAGGTTATCAAAGAGGGAGGTAAGTAAAGTCTCAACTCCATGATGTTGACAGAAGCCATGCTGCTGAGGATCGAGAGGAGCATAAGAGTCTATGTGGTCTTGGATTTGCTGTAGTGCTATTTTTTCAATTACTTTGGTTAGGAAGGGAAGACTCGAGATTGGGCAGTAGGAGCTCAAATCACTGGGATCTAAATTGGGGTTTTTTAGAAGTGGTTTTATGGTGGTTGTTTTCAGTTGTGTTGGCACTGAACTCTTGGTGAAGGAGAGTTGAACGATTTTGGATATGAAAGGACTGCGTTCAGTACAAGTGGATTTGATCCAGTGGTTTGGACATGGATCAGTAGGTGAGGTGGTGGTGGTGGTAAGTCCTTTTATTACATTTTCGATTTGATTACTGGTGCAAGGATAGAACTCAGACAGTGTAGGTATATTTTCTTTATTTGGCAAAGGGATGTCTATGCTGGGCTCCATTGGAGGAATGGTGATCATCTTGTTTTTATTGTTAAAGTATTCAGCAAACTCTTGAGGGTTAGGCAGGTTATCTGTTCAGTGGGCAACAGTATCCTTAGTAAGAGATTGGATTAGTCGAAAGAGTTGACAAGGCCTGATGAGGGATCTCATCAGGATTTTGGAGTGGTATTCCTTCTTCCTTTCCATAAAAGCAGCTTGGTGGACCTGTAAAGCATTCATGTAGTTATCTCTGTCATGAGGATGTCTTGATTTACGCCAATGACGTTCGAGTTTCCTGAGTCTGAGTAGGGAATTTCTTAAGTCTGATGTACACCAGATAGATGAGTATGGCCTCTTTGATATAGTATACTCCTTGGTTATGGGGAGTATAGCTGCCTGGCTCAGGGTTGAATTCCAGGAGTTTATACAATCATGTACATCCGATGGGGGGGATTCAAACTGAGGCAAGGTTTCATCTAGGAATGCATCTTTGCTGAATGGTTTGAAGCGACGTTGTGGTAGTGAGGTAGTCTTTGTATGAGAAGCAGGAATTTGGAATATAATGGCATTGTGATCTGAGCAGGGGACTGGGAGGATTTGAGGCTGGATAGAGAAATTAGGCCCATATAGGGGAGAAGGCGCAAAGATTAGGTCCAAGGTATTACCTCTTGAGTGTGTTGCTCATATTTAAGCGCAGACATTGCGTCCAGAAAGGCTGCAGAGTTTTTGCTTGATAAAGCTGGGAGATTGAAGTCTCCCATGATCCAGAGTGGTACTGAGTTTGAAGAGTGATTACAGGCAACATCAAGGGGTATGGAGAGGTCATCCATCGAGTTGGATGGAGCTCGATAGATCAGTGCTATTGACAAATACCTATTTGAAATAATGATAGAGTCGAGGTTAGATGTGTTGTGGGAGCTCATGAATTTAAACTGCAGGTTAGATCTAGCTAATATTAAGGTACCTCCTCCTCTTCTGTTGGATCTTAGACAGTTGTATAGATCATAGTTTGGGAGTTTTAGTTGATTGGAGATAACATTCTTATCTATAACCCCCCCCCCCCCCCCCGCCACCAATCTTTGGTTCTGTCTCCCTTTGCCCTTCTTTATGCTGATAGGATCTAACACCTTTGCCCTTCTTTATGCTGATAGGATCTATCCTGGAAGCTTCAGCTCTTGGTACTCAACTCTTTATCTTGACTGGTGGACTACAGGAAGCCATAGGCATGCTCCTGGAATAGCCCAGTTCTTCCTCCACACTTGTGCCACTGCTGGTCTTATCAGCCCTCCTTTCTAAGACTATTTCCATACTCACCTTTCCTAAGCATTATGATGCACTGAGACTAAGCTCTCAACACAGGGAATGCCTCTCTTGTGTGTGTCTTTATAGTAGCCCTTACTGCATATGCCTAACCCAAATAGCACTGTTGGAATTCATAAGAACATAAATGCCATATTGCATTAGACAAAGGTCCATCAAGCCCAGTATCTTGTTTCCAACAGTGGCCAATACAGGTCACAAATACCTAGCAGGTTCCCAAAAAGTTAGAAAGGCTCCATAGTGTTTGTCAAGGGGTAAGCAGTGGATTTTTCAGGTCCTCTTTAATAATGGTTTATAGAGCTTTCCTCCAGGAACTTGTCCAAACCCTTTTTAAACCCAACTACACTAACAGCTTTTACTACATCCTCCGGTAACAGTTTCCAGAGTTTGATTATGAAAAAAATATTTTCTCTAATTAGTCTTAAATAGGTTACATTGTAGCTTCATTGCATGTCCTCTAGTCTTTCTACTGTTTGATGGCATACTTCGGCTATTTGGTTTACTGCTGGTGCTCCTGTCCCCCCCCCCCCCATCCCTTCCCTCTCTGCTGACCCCATCCCCCTTGTTTCTTCACTACGTTATCTTGGTGTCACCTTGGATTCCACCCTAACCTTCAAAGACCACATTTCCTCCGTTGTTCAACGCTCCTTCTGTACACTGAGGCAACTCCGCGCTGTTCGCTCTTTTCTCTCCACCTCTTCTCTGACCACACTGCTTCTCTCTCTTGTCGTTTCTCATTTAGATTACTGCAATGCATCTTTAGCCGGGCTTCCTCTTACTCAACTTCGCAGGCTTCAACTGGTCCACCACACAGCTGCTCGTCTCCTGACTCACACCTCCCGATTCGCTCACATCACCCCCCTGCTTATTCGTTTACACTGGTTGCCCATTCCTTTTCGAATCCAATACAAGATCCTTACTTTTGTGCACAAATCCCTCCACACCGGTGTTCCACGCTATCTCTCAGACTTAGTCCATTTTCACCGCCCCTCGAGATCCCTTAGGTCTGTTCACGCTAACCGGTTATTCCTCCCGCCCCCTTCCGAGGCCCACCTTGAATCTACACGTTCCGCTGCCTTTTTCTTCATTGGTCCCCGTCTATGGAACTCTTTGCCGTCTGCACTTTGCCTGGAACCTTCCTATCCTTCTTTCAAAGCTAAGCTAAAGACCCATCTTTTCAACATAGCCTTCGATCTTCCTCCCCCCCCCCTCCTCCTCCTTCCGATAATTAATGATATTTCTCCTTTTCCTGACGCTGTCCCTTTCCTATCATTAAATGGCGTTCCTTTCTGTTTCCTTTTCTCCGCAGCCTCCTGTTGTTTTAATGTAAACCGCCACATGCCTACTGGTCCAGGCGGTCTATCAAGTTTTTAAATAAAGATAAAGATAAACAACCGATCTACGTTTACCCGTTGCACTCCATTCATTCATGTATAGACTTCTATCACATCCCCTCTCAGTCATCTCTTTTCCAAGTTGAAGAGCCTCAGCCTTTTAAGTCTTTCCTCATTGGGGTATCCTTCCATCCCCTTTGCCATTTTGTCACTCTTCTCTGTAGCTTTTCTAATTTTACTATATCCTTTTTAAGATATGGCAACCAGAATTGAACACAATATTCAAGGTGCGCTCGTACCATGGAATGATACAGAAGAACTATATCATCCTTGGTTTTATTCTCCATTCCTTTCATAATGATTCCAAGCATTCTATTTGCTTTCTTGGCTGCCGCTGCACACTAAGCATAGGGTTTGAAAGTATTATCCATGACAACACCTAAATTTTTTTTTCTTGGGTGGTGGCTTTTAAGATGGTACCTTGCATTGTATAACCATAGTTTGGGTTGTTGTTTCCTTTGTACTTTTCCAAATCAAATTTCAACTGCCATTTGGATGTCCGGTCTTCCAATTTATCAAGGTCCTCTTGCAATTTTTCACAATCCTCTTGTGTTTTAACAACTTTGAATAATTTTGTCTCATCTGCATATCTGATCTCCTCGCTCGTTATTCCTTTTTCCAGGTCATTTATGAATATGTTAAAAAAGCAGCAGGCCTAGCACAGATCCCTAGGTTACTTCACAATTCACCTTTCTCCATTGAGAAAATTGGTCATTTAGCCCTACTCTCTGCTTTCTTTTAACCAGTTCCTGATCCACAATACTACACTGTCTCCAATCCCATGACTTTTTAGTTTTGCCAAGAGTCTCTCATGAGGGAATTTGTCAAAGGCTTTCTGAAAATCCAGATACATTATATCAACCAGCTCACTTTTATCTACCTGTTTATTCACACCTTTAAAAACTATAACAGATTAGTAAGACAAGACCTTCCTTGGCAAAATCCATTTTGGCTTTATCCCATTAAACCATGACTATCTACATGTTCAGTAATTTTAGTCTTTATAATGGTTTCTACCACTTTGCCCAGTATTGATGTTAGGCTCACCGGTCTGTAGTTTCCCGGATCACCCCTGGAACCCTTTTTAAAAATTGCCATTACATTAGCCATTCGCCAAGCTTCAGGTATTACAGATTATTTTAATGGTAGTACACAAGTTATTAATAGTAGGTTTGCAGTCTCATATTTCAATTCTTTCAACACCCTCAAATTTACACCATCCAGACCAGGTGATTTGCTACTCTTCAGTTTATCACATAGTTGTAATACGTCTTCCCAGTTTATCAATATTTCTTTCAATTCTTCCGATACATCACCTTAGTTTAGTTTATTAAGATTTGATAAACTGCCTATGGCGGATAGCAGCTAGGCGGTTTACAAAGCAATCAAAAAACATAATATAATAATAATATAATTTGTATACCATTTCAGAAATGGGCAACTTCCCTACATTCTCTTTCGTAAAGACCTTGTCCTCACTAAGCACCCCTTTTACCACTCTATCATCCAATGGTCCAACTGACTCTCTCATGGGGTTTTTTCCTACAAATGTACTTGAAAAAGTTCTTATGTGTTTTTGCTTCCATGGCAAGCTTCTTTTCAAATTCTCTCTTTGCCTGCCGTATCAATGGCTCGTATCTAATTTGCCACTGCATATGTTTCCTGTGTTTGTCATTTGGCTCCTTTTTCCATTTTCTGAAAGAAGCTTTTTTAGTAACAGCCTCTCTGATCTCGCCTTTAAACCATGCTAGCAGTTTTTTGGCCTTCCTTCCACTTTTCTTAAAATATGGAAAACATTTGGTCTGGGCTTCCAAGATACTACCTTAAATAGTACAAATACTTAATGTAAATTTTTAACTTTGAAGCTGCTCCTGTTAGTTTTTTCTTAATTATTTCCCTCATTTTATCATAGCCTCCGTTTTGAAAGTTAAAATGTAGTACTATGGATTTCCTTGCCGTTCTTCTTCCATTTATTAAATCAATGCGATCATGCTATGATCACTATTGCCAAGTGGCCCCAAAATCCTTATCTCTTGCAACAGATCCTGTGTTCCACTAAGGACTTTTCTTCACCTTTTCTCCACTGCTTTTGACCTCCCCTCCCCTTTTGTATGGGGCTCCCCTTTTCCCCGTTTCTTTCACTCCTCTCTCTCCTTAGTCCTGAATATTTAAATGTCTTGAGTGCTTTCCTGCCATACTTTGTAACTTCCTTTCCTCTTCCGGCCCATTGGCCTCTCCTGTACATTGATGGATTTTATAAACCGCCGTACTCTAATTGGAATGGCGGTATATCAAACTAATAAACATAAACATAGGTCCAAAATAGCTTCCTCTCTTGTCAGTTCATGAACCAGCTGTTTCAAGGTTATTTATTTTATCTAGAAACTCTCTCTAGATGTCCTGCTGTGACAATGGACACAGTCAATACCAAGGTAACTAAAATCACTCATTATTACTGTGTTGTAACTTTTGTTAGCTTCCTTGATTTCTTTCAGCATTTTATCATCCTATATGTTCATTCTGGCAATGCTGTCTGTAGAACACCTCTACCGCATTCGCCTTCCACTTTTTACATGGCAGGGGAATTAGCTCAAATGGTAGAGCGCTTGCTTCGTATGTGAGAGGTAGTCAGATCAATGCCCACATTCTCCAGAGAATTTTTTTTGAAAGCAAGTTCTGCTACAAGGAGACATGGGATGAGGGTGAAAGGGGATAAATTCAGGAGAGATATGCAGAAATATTTCTTTACGGAAAGAGTGGTGGATCCGTGGAATAGTCTCCCAGTGGAGGTGGTAGAGATGAGGACAATATCTGATTTCAAAAAAGCATGGGACAAACAGAGCATCTCTAAAGGAAAAAAGGGGACTGTTGTAGTTGTTGATACGGACGGACAGACTAGATAGGCCTTGTGGTCTTTTTCTGTTATCATTTTTTTGTGTTTCTATGAATTTCTATCCATAGAGATTCTACAGTGTATTTTGTCTCCTGCAAAACTTTAATTCTATGTGACTCGATGCCCTCTCTAACAGGGTTCATCCCTCCACCAACTTGATCTACCCTATCATTGCGATATAGTTTGTACCCAGAAATCACAATGTCCCATTGGTTGTCCTCCTTCCACCAGGTCTCTGAGATGCCAAATCACATCTAACCTTTCATTGAGTGCTATGTATTCTAACTCTGCCATCTTAATTTTTAAACTTCTACCATTTGCATACAGGCATTTTAGAGGTTGTATTTTATTCATATTAATATGGTTATCGGTCAATAGGGGTAAATTGGAATCTTTTAGCTCTGTACTTAAAGGCATCTGGGTTACTTTTATCTTTATTGGAACCTCTCTGTCAGGATGTCCTAACTTTCCTCTTTTGCTAATATCCTTCAAGGATACATCCTTCCGAACCATGCGCTCCTGGGCGACTGTCGGCTTTCCCCCATTATCTAGTTTAAATGCTGCTCTTTGTCCTTTTAAAGATTAATACCAGCAGTCTGGTTCCATCCTGGTTAAGGTGGAATCCATCCCTTCCCCAGAATGTTGACCAGTTCCAAACAAATCCCAAACCCTCTTCTTTGCATCATCGTCTCATCTACGCATTGAGACGCAGGAGCTCTATCTGCCTTTCGGGTCCTGCATGTGGAACAGGAAGTATTTCAGAGAATGCTACCTTGAACATTCTGGATAGCGTAGTTACTCACCTGTAACAGGTGTTCTCCAGGAGCAGCAGGAATCAGTCCTCACATATGGGTGACGTCGGCGCCGACGGAGCCCTCGCGGAGCAATTTTCCCCAGCTTTCAAAGAAAGCCTTTGGGAATTGCAGCGCGCATGCGCGGTCCCCTTCCCGCCCAAAGGTGCCATCTTGGCCAGTCTGATGACATAGCGAAAAGACAGCAAAAAAATTTGCAAAAACGAAATCATATGACTGCAACTCCATGGGGAGGAGTGAGGGTTGTGAGGACTGATTCCTGCTGCTCCTGGAGAACACCTGTTACAGGTGAGTAACTACGCTTTCTCCAGGACCAAGCAGGAAGTCAGTCCTCACATATGGGACTCCCAAGCTTAAGGCTACCGGAGACCCTAAGCACAAAATGAGCTCCCTCTAGCTCAGCAGCACAGAAGGAAGGAATCTTCTCTGACTAATCTCCAACCGGTAGCCCAACATCCGGGATGGAGGGTAGGAGTTGCTTAAACCTCGAAGAGATTACGGAGGACTGCCTGTCCGAAAGCACTGTCCCTGCGGGACTCCCTCTCGAGGCAGTAATGGGTTGCAAAAGTCTGGCTCGAAGACCAAGTAGCGGCCCGGCAGATGTCTGCCAATGGAACAGAGCGGAGGTAAGCCACTGACGCAGCCTTCGCCCTAACCCGATGGGCCGTGACTCGACTTTCCAAAGAGAGGCCTGCCGCCCCATAAGTCCAAGCGATACAGTCAGCTACCCAGATGGACAGAGTGCGCTTGGAGACAGGGAGCCCCAATTTATTAGGGTCGTAAGACAGGAAGAGCTGAACAGTCTTACAGTGCTCCCGCGTACGATCAAGGTAGAAGTTAAGCGCCCTTCTACAGTCCAGGGTATGCAACCACCATCTCAGCTCGGCTGGAGTGTGGCCTGGGAAAGAAGGTCGGAAGCACCACCTCCTGATTGATGTGAAAAGGGGAGACCACTTTTGGAAGAAACTTAGGGTGAGTCCGCAGGACTACCCTGTTCTTGTAGAACCTAGTGTAAGGGGGATCAGACACTAGGGCCTGCAGTTCACTAACGCGTCTAGCGGAAGTGAGGGCTACCAGGAATAAGGTTTTCCAAGAAAGGAAACGAAGAGGACAGGTAGCCATGGGTTCAAAAGGCGGACAGGTGATTCGCTGCAAAACCACGTTCAGGTCCCAGTCGGGGGCTGGGGGGCGCAAAGGTGGTTTAAGGAGAAGGAGACCTCGGGAGAACCGTGCCACGAGGGGATCGCCGGAAAGAGGCCTGCCTTCCACCGGTACATGGTGTGCAGAAATAGCACTGAGGTGAACTTTGACCGAGTTGGACTTTAATCCAAGATTGGAGAGGGAAAGCAAGTACTGCAAGACCACCGACACCGAGCAGGAGAAGGGGTCTTGAGACTGTTGAGTACACCAGGTGGAGAAGCGACGCCATTTAAGGGCGTAGGATTTCCGGGTAGAGGGTCGCCTGGAAGCTAGCACGACCTCTTCCACCTCTGGAGGCAGCAGGAGGGGAGCAAAGACTACCCTTTCAGCAGCCAGGCCATCAGATGAAGAGATCTGAGGTTGGGGTGTAGGAGAGACCCCTGATCCTGGGTCAGGAGATCGGGTTGAAACCCCAGAGGCAACGGGGTATCTACCGCCAGTTGCATCAGAAGCGGGAACCACGGTTGCCTGGGCCACCGGGGAGCTATCAGGATCAGCGAAGCCTTGTCCTGGAGAACCTTGAAAAGTGTTCGAGACACCAGCGGCATGGGAGGAAAGGCATACAGAAGGCCCGTGGACCATGAGAGCAGAAAAGCATCCGCCGCTACTCGGAGGGGATGCGGTTCCCGAGAGCAGAACCGAGGAAGTTGCCTGTTCAGAGGACTGGCAAAGAGATCCAGCGTGGGGAGGCCCCACTGGAGAAAGATCCTTTGAACACCACCAACGGGTCCAATCTCCACTCGTGTGGTTGGAGGATTCTGCTCAGTTTGTCGGCCAGGTAGTTTTCTTGACCTGGGAGATAGACAGCCTTGAGGAGGATTCCTCGGCTGACGGCCCAAGCGCAGAGCTTTTGTGCTTCCTGACAGAGAAGGAAGGAGCCCGTGCCCCCCTATTTGTTCACGTAAAACATGGCCACCTGATTGTCCGTCTGGACGAGGACGGACTGGCGAGCGGTAAGGTGGGAGAAGGCCCGGAGAGCCAGGCGGATCGCTCTGAGCTCCAGGAAGTTGATCTGTTGGGCAGATTCCCACGGGGTCCAGAGACCCTGAGTACATGTCCCTTGGCAATGTGCTCCCCAACCCAGGAGAGAAGCGTCAGTCGTCAGTACCTGAACAGGCGGAGGAGACTGGAAGGGCATGCCGAGCACTAGGTTGGGCAGATGAAGCCACCACCGTAGAGAAGAGACCAGCGGGCTGGAGATTCGCACGGAGTCCGCCAGTCTCCCCGAGGCCTGATGCCATTGTGAGCGAAGGCACCATTGAGCAGGCCGCATATTCAGGCGGGCATTGGGGGTCACATGGACCATGGAAGCCATATGGCCGAGCAGTTTCAGAAAGTGCCTGGCCGAGACCCGGGAATGGCTGCGGAAGCGGCTGGCTAGAGCCATGAGCCGTTGTGCTCTGTCGAGAGGCAGAAAGGCGCGCACTTGAAGCGTGTTTAGCCTGGCGCCGATGAACTCGAGATCCTGAGAGGGGAGCAAAGTGGACTTTTCGAAGTTTATGACAAAGCCCAGGTACTGGAGCAGAGTCACAGTACGTTGCGTGGCGTGAGTGGCCTCCGTGGAGGACGGAGCTCTGATGAGCCAGTCGTCTAGGTAAGGGAAGACAAAGAGGCCTTGAAGCTGGAGATAAGCCGCCACCACTGCGAGACATTTTGTGAAGACTCGTGGTGCGGAGGATAGGCCAAAGGGCAGTACTCTGTACTGGTAATGATTGCCTGCCACCACAAACCTTAGGTATTGTCGGTGGCTTGGGTGGATGAGGATGTGAGTATAGGCATCCTTTAGATCCAAGGAGCATAGCCAATCTCCCTGCTGGAGGTAGGGCAGCAGGATTCCAAGGGTAAGCATCTTGAACTTTTCCCTTTCCAGGAACTTGTTGAGGTTCCGCAAGTCCAGGATGGGTCTGAGGCCTCCAGTATGCTTTGGTATCAGGAAGTACCTGGAATAGAAGCCTTGACCTCTCAGGTGGTGGGGCACCGGCTCCACCGCCTGTTCCTGAAGAAGACTTGCCAACTCTTGAAGGAGTAAGTCCCGGTGAAGAGGGGGTCGCAGAGGCTCCCCTGGAAAGTAGGGGGGAGGTAGCTGGTGGAAGTATAGAAGATAGCCCTCTCGGACTATGTGGAGCACCCAGGTATCTGACGTGATGTTGGACCACCTGTGGGCAAAGTGGACCAGCCGGCCTCTCGTGCTGAGAGACACCAGCGGAGGGGGAGAGGCTATGCTGAAAGAGTCAAAAACCCCCACCCTGCGGAGCAGGGGCCGGTGGCGCAGGCTTGGGGGCTTGCTGCCTACGGGACCCGTTACCCCGTCCCTTGGCCTGCTGACCCTGTTGGGGAGCTGCTGAGGCCTGATAATGAGGGTAGTGTTTATAGGCAGCCGCCTTCCTCGGGTAAAAGGGCTTTTTTCCCCGAGCCCTTCTTCTTCTGAGAAGGGGCAGAGGTTTTCCTGGAGAGCCGAGTCCTGGTGAGAGTCTCTGTCTCGAGTTGTGCAGCCTTCTCGTCCATAGGTTTGCCAAAGAGGTTTTCACCTCTGCAGGGGACATCGACCAACTTGTCCTGCACCCAGGGCTCGAGGTCGGAGGACTGAAGCCAAGCCTGTCGGCGGGCCCCGATGCCGGCTGCGGCTACCCGAGCCGATGCCTCAAAGCCATCGTAGGCTGCTCGAGAGATAAACTTTGAGCACTCCCGAATACCGGTGGACAGGGCCAGGAACCTCCGCAAAGGTTCCTCGGAGAGACCAGCAGAGAATCCGGCTATTTCTTTAGCCAGGTCCCTGAGATACATGCCCATGTAGAGCTGGTAAGTCTGGACCCGACAAGCAAGCATAGAGCCCTGGAAACACTTCTTACCGATGCCATCCAGGCTGCGGGCTTCCCTGCCGGGAGGCACCAAGGAGTGCATCTTCTGGCTCTTGAGCCTATGCATGGCCGATTCCACCACCATGGAATGGTGCGGCAGCTGTGCTTTTTGGAAGCCAGGGCTCTTGCGGACTCGATATATGGCATCGACCCGCTTGCTTTATACCGGTGACGACGCCGGGCTTTCCCACATGCGGAAGAGAAGTCGTTCCAGCATCGGAGGAACCGGTACAGTAAAATGCTCCTTTGCAGGAGAGTCATACTGGAGGGCATCGAGCTCTTCGGCTCGAGGCTCCTCCTCGGGATCCGCAGGGAAGGCCAAGGCCTTGGCCATATCCCTCACGAAGTCCGAGAACCGTGCATCCTCTGGGGGGGACTGTCTCCGAGGTTCGGACTCGGGGGAGTCCGAAGGGATACACCGAGTCCGAAAAGAATCAGGTGACTCTTCCACCTCGGATTCCCAGGCGGACTCCTCAGAGGAGGAGTCGAGCGGCTCAGGCCAGGCGGGCACAGACGCCGTCCGCCCCGACGCCGAGGGAGTCGGCGTCGACGACCTCAGCCCCGAACGGGAGGCCGAAGGGGACCTCGACCGAGGATCGACTCGAGCCCGCATGGACTCGAGGATCGGCTCGGTCTCCGGGGTCGACTTAGACGTCGACGTCCCGGTGGTCAGGGCAGAAGCGCCAGCGAGGCCAGCGATCAATGCCCGCTGCTGGTCCATGAAGGCAGCCAGGCTGCTCTCCAAGGCCGTCAACCTGAGTCCGAACTCAGGAGACCCAGCAGCCCCCAAATCGGGCCCCGACGGCGTCGGGCCCGACGTCGGACTCCTCGGAGGCGAGTCCACGAGGACAACAGGACTTACGTGAGCAGACGAGTCCATCTCCAGACGAGGCTGTTTGGACGGCCGCTCCAGCTCCAAAGACCCGGGACGGCTATCGGGGCTATGCGACCTGGCCCTCTCGGAGCCAGGAGCGTCCACCGACGCCGTCCTCGCGGGTTTCTTCCTCCGATGATGCTCCCGGGTAGGAGACCCCCTCTCAGAGGAGCTCCGACGGTGTTCAGAGCCAGATTCCCTGGACACCGACGCCTCTGACGAGGTCCGGGTACGGCTGGGGTCAGAGAAGATTCTCTCCCTCTGATGCTGCCGACTCCGCAAGGATTTGGCGGACATCTTGCCACAGGCTCCACAGATCATTTCTTCATGATCTGGGCCCAGGCAACGGAGGCAGCAATCATGTGTGTCAGTAAGAGACATAAGTTTCTTACACTTAACACACTTTTTAAAACCACTGGCGGCCATCGGGGGAAAAAGGGCCCCTGCGAGGTCGAATGTTCGTGCCGCCAGGGAAAAGTGAAAAAAGCGCGAATTAGTCACTAAGGACAGAAAAACCGAAAAGAAGGGGAGGCCTCGCAACCGGCGTCGCGAGGCCGGACGGAAAAGGGACCGGCTTCGAACCGAAGAAAATAATAAAATAATAAAGAAAATCAACTTTTCAGCGGTGACTTGTAGACAGCGTCTGTAGGGCTCCGCGGAAAAAAGAAGACTGGCCAAGATGGCACCTTTGGGCGGGAAGGGGACCGCGCATGCGCGCTGCAATTCCCAAAGGCTTTCTTTGAAAGCTGGGGAAAATTGCTCCGCAAGGGCTCCGTCGGCGCCAACGTCACCCATATGTGAGGACTGACTTCCTGCTTGGTCCTGGAGAATTCAACTTCCTACCTAAAAGCCTAAATTTGGTCTCCAGAACCTCCCTCCCACACTTTCCTATATCACTGGTGCCAACATGTACCAAGACAGTAGACTCCTCCATAGCACTATCTAAAACCTTGTCTAGCGGCGTGCGAGATCCGCTTCCTTCGCAACAGGCCAGTGTGTTACCAAGTGATCCTTACGCCCACCAGCCACCCAGTTATCTACATGCCTAATGATCGAATTGCCAACTATAATAGCCATCCTAACTCTATAGGCACATGGCCCTGGAGAAACCTCCTCAGTGCAAGAGGGTTTTACACTTCTTGGAGGACAGGTCCTACCTACAGGATCACTTTCTGTCTCAACAAGGTGATGCTCTCCTTTCACATGACCTCTCTCCTCCATGGCAACTGAGAGGCTTCCAGACTGAAGGTGGGACTTCAGTACTATGTCCCTGTAGATCTCGTCTATGTATCTCTCTGTCTTCTTTATGTCCTCCAAGTCTGCTACTCTAGCCTCCAGAGATTGGACTCATTCCCTGAGGGGAAAGAGCTCCTTGCACCTAGTGTACACATAAGACCCCTCACCAACTGGGAGAAAATCACACACATGACACTCAATGCAAGACTGGATAGCTCCCACCTCGCTGTTGGACTGCTGTCTGCAACTTAGTTTTAAGGCCTTGTTTAACTATTTAACTTGCTTACTTAAAGTTGATAGGGATTCTTGTAGAGATACAACTATATCAATTAAGTTTAAGAGACTTTGTTCACCTCAAGATTAACTGATTTCAGGGCTTTAATCAATCTATTCCTGGTGAGGATATCTAGCTGAATCTGAAAGTGAATTTGACCACTTCTCCCACTTTAATAGGCTTAAGAGCCTATAAAGCTAAGATTATGCCTGGGGTAGGTGGGAGGGAATTAACACTTGGTAAAGGCCAGCTTTCTACACAGGTACCAGACCTGCACTTCTAAAGTAACCTTTTGTTAATTTCCTGGGTGATTCACAGAGCCTTGGTTTGATAGAGGGAGCATTTCAAATTGCTCCTTTGATCTGTCACTTGGCTTTAACACCTATTTAAACAAATTCATAGATCTCTTGCCTCCTGACTCTTTGTAAAGGTCTCTAGAAACAATTTATTTATTTCAGCTCAAAGAATATTTACCCTATTATTCCTTCTACTTGATTTGATTTAAAATTACAAGCTTAGGCCCTGATTGAGTTTTAATTTTAAACTAAAAGCTTTCTGCTGAGACTAGGCCCTGACTGAGTTAACAAATACAATGGATTCTAAAATAAATAGACTTATCAGCTTTAACCCAAAGAATTCCCCTTTCCCCAAGATTTAGAGAATTTCCCATTAGTAAATACTTACACGTGCAGATTTCTTTCCAGCAATAGCATAATCTAGATACGCCAAAATAGAGCTTTGCACTAGGAGCCCAAAATGATAAAAAGATAAATGGGGTTTGAGTCGAATTGGTGGAGAGGCATATAGGAAGCCTCGCTTCAATCCAGGAGAAAAGCACCATAAGCTATCAGACTGCTGCATAGTACTCTGGAACAAAACTGTGGCAGCTGGGCGTTGTGCAAGATCACAAAGAAATCTATTGATAGTGTGCCTCACATCTGGAAAATGCAGTTCGCCACCCACTTGCTGAGGGTCCACTCATGTTGCTGAAGGGACTCTGCTGAGACTACCTGCCAGGACATTGAGTTTCTCAAGCAGATACACCCCTCTGAGGAGCATGCCGTGTGAAATGGCAAACTTCCACAGACGGAATGCCTCCTAACAGATGAGAGAGAAGCTCATGCCGTCCTGCTTGTTGATGCAGAACATGGTCACCTGATTGTCCATTTGGATGAGGACCACCTGGTGGTCAGCTATTGCCGAAATGCTCGGAGGACATTGGCAATGGCCCAAAGCTCTAGGAAGTTGATTTGGTGGAGGCTCTTCCGAGTTGTCCAGAGTCCCTGGCATACAGAGGCCATCGAGATGAGCACTCCAGTCCATCTTGGAGGCATCAGTCATTAGAATAAGGTGAAGCAGAGAGGCCCGAAAGGGGAGCCCCATGAGCAGGTTCAGAGGCTGGAGTCACCAGGAGAGGGACTCCTTGAGCAGAGGAGTGACCATAACTTTGTCCTGAGGCAGCCAGTAACTGGATGCCACTGTGTGCAGTGTCCACTGTGCCTGTCACATCCAGAGCCACGCAGATGGGATGACGTATACCATGGAGGTCATGTGGCCAAGGAACATAAGAATATAAGATATGCCACACTGGGTCAGACCAAGGTCCATCAAGTATCCCGTTTCCAACAGTAGCAGTTTCCCCAAAAGACACACAGGTTCCACAATTGGGGCAAGCAGTGGATTTCCCTGGTCCCCTTTAATAATGGTTTATAGACCTTTCCTCCAGGAACTTGCCCAAACCTTTTTTAAACCCAGCTACACTAACAGCTTTTATTTTTCGAATTCCAGAGTTTGATTGTGCGTTGTGTGAAAAAATATTTTCTGTTATTAGTCTTAAATGGGTTATACTGTAGCTTCATTGCATGTCCCCTAGTCTTTCTATATTTTGATGGCATAAACAAGCTACATTTACCCATTCCACTCCATTCATTATAGACCTCTATCATATCTCCCCTCAGCCATCTCTTTTCAAGGTTGAAGAGCCCTAACCTTTTTAACCTCTTCTCACAGGGGTATCCTTCCATCCCCTCTACCATTTTGGTGGCTCATCATCTGCCACACCATCACGAGGATTCACAGCATCTGCCACGCCATTACGACCTGACAGTTCTAGATATCGTGCATCAGGTCTGATGGGACGGCAGAGCTAGAGTAGTATCGAGGAGAGCCCCAATAAACTCCAGGCATTGAGAGGGTTGTAAGTGAGGCTTTGGGTAGTTGATCACAAGGCCCAGATTTTCCAGCACTTGAGTGGTGAGTCTCGCAGAGTGCCAGACCTTGTCCAGCGTTCATCCCCTTATCAGCTAGTCATCCAGGTAAGGAAAGACAGAGAAAAGCAGCAACAACCGCTAGCACCCAATACTGATAGTGTGTTCCACCGAGTATGAAGTGGAGATACTGTCGATGAAGGGGGGTGAATGGGAATGCGAGTATAGGCATCTTTGAGATCTTTGAGAGCAACAATGGTCCAAGGGAAACCATCTTGAACTTTTCCCTCACCAGGAACACTGAAGAGTCCCTTGCATGTCATCTGCAGGCAGCGCGCACAGGTAGAGGGCTCATGGTCAGGCCCTAAGCACTGAAGACAAGGGTTGTGGCAGTCAGTCACTAAGATGGTGCGGCTATAATAGGCATACTTCTTAAAGCCACTGGATAGCTTAGACATATTGGGGAAGATGGCTTCCACCAAGTCAAAGGACTCTAACATCCCAGCCGACCAGGGAGGCATAAGAGAAAAAACTTGCGCGCCAAGAAAAAGAGCTCGAGAAAAATGCAGCACCGAGGCACCGATGCTCCCGGAAACTGACAGAAAATGAGTGATGAGCACACGACCGAAACACAGTATGAAAAAATAAGAAATCGGACCGCAAAGGGATTGACTATTTTCCAGGGACAGACAAGCATCTGAGAGTCTCCGCTGAAAAGAGAAGACTGAGTTAAGATGGCTCCTTCGGGTGAGAGTCCAACACACATGCATGACTGACCTCCCAAAAGTTTCCTATGAAAGCTGGGGAGCATTCCTGCAAGGGCTCTGTCTGTGACATCTCCCATATGTGAGAACTGACTTCCTGCTTAGTCCTGGAGAAAGTTTCAGAATTCATATCTGCAGGCAGATTTGTTATTGGGGGACTGTGCAGTATTGGCACATATTGGAATTTACAGTAACAAAATGAAGTCCCATAATTTTCTATCCAGTGTGAGAAATCTTTCACAGATTCCCAGGGAAATGTAATGGTATCATAGTGTTCCAGATCTATATGGGGATCTTGCAATTATGTACCAATATTTATATGTATCTCATGCCATTTCACTGGTAAGTCAAGAAGAATTACATTTAGGTACTGTAGGGATTTCCTGTCTCCAGATATCCTAGATCAAATTTTGTGCCTGAGGCAAAAGAGTAAGGTAACTGGCCCAAGGTGATAAACGGAATAATTTGAACCCTGTCTTCCCTGGTTCTTAGCCTATTTAATCACTAGGCTACTCTTCTGATACACTATTTAACTTTACGTATGAATCAGCAAGTTTTGCCAACAATTGATGATTTTAATGGAAAATACAGAAAAGAAGATCTAAGAACATATGAAGTAATGGAGATCATCTGTGTGTGTTTTTGCATTGTAAGCTGACCTTAAAGTGACAGCATTAATGGGAGCAAGTCATTGCACACTTGCTGTTTTACAAGCACAAGAAAAGGAAGCAATTGAATTACAGAGAACAGCAGAGAGTCTGACATGATTTGGAGGGAGCGTGGTAAAAGGAAGGGGTCAGAAGAACTGTTGTAGATCACGTGCATACAATGTTGCTAGAATGTAAGATGCTTAAGTTCATGATTCTTTAACAATTACGGCTGGGGGCTGAACTACCGTATTTCTGAATTAAACTACAGAACCATAGAAAAAGCCTTAGGGGGTCTTTTACTAAAGTCCGCTAGGGTTTTGCAAATAAAGCACAGTTACTTAACTGTAACAGGTGATCTCTGGGAACAGCAGGAATAAATATTCACATATGAGTCTTCACATATGGGTTTCGTTGGTACCGACGGAGCCTGCGCAGGAACGCTCCCCAGCGTCCAATCAGAAAGCTTTTGGGAGCATCCCACAGCGCCTGCGTGCTGCCTTCCCGCCTTTCCCAACTCTCTCTCCTCAGTTGAGTTTTAGAGCTGAGACAAAGAGGGAGAGAGAGAGGGAAAGGAAAGAGAGAGAGAGAGACAACTCCTAGGGGAGGTGGGTGGGTTGTGAAGACTTATTCCTGCTGTTCCCAGAGATCACCTGTTACAGGTAAGTAACTGTGCTATCTCCAGGAACAAGCAGGAATGAGTCTTCACATATGGGGACTCCCTAGCTTTAGATGCCAGGGAGAGATCCCAGAGGTTGTGTGTCCCTGGGACAGGGCTGCACTTCCCCACCTGGATCTCTGGCATCCCATGAGGGATGGTGGGTAGGAGCTTATTAAGTATGGAACAGGTGTTTAAGAACAGCCTGACCAAACAAGGCATCCTGGCGGGAGTCCTTGTCCAAGCAGTAATGGGCTGTGAAGGTATGAACCGAGGCCCAAGTGGCTGCTCGACAGATGTCGTTGATAGACACAGAGTTCAGATGAGCCATTGAGGCTGCCATGGCTCTCACATTGTGAGCTGTGACATGGCCCTCCAGAGAAAGGTTCTTGCTCTGATAGGCGAAAGAAATACATTGGGCAATCCAGTTAGAAAGTGTTCTCTTGGAGACTGGTTGTCCGAGATGAGAAGGATCAAAGGCAACAAAGAGTTGGGAAGACTTTCTATGTTGCTGTGTCCTTTGTAAGTAAAAAGCTAGAGCTCTTTTACAGTCCAGGGTATGAAGATTCCTCTCTGCACTTGATGCATGAGGCCCTGGAAAAAGCGCAGGTAGGTAGACCTCCTGGTTGAGGTGAAAAGGCGAGACCACTTTAGGCATAAAGTGTGGATTAGTCCTAAGGACCACCTTGTCATGATGGAACCTTGTATAAGGTGGATTAGCTACGAGTGCTTGCAATTCACTAATGCGGCGTGCTAATGTGATTGCAATGAGAAAGATAACCTTCCAAGAAAGGTATTTCAAGGAGGTGGTAGCTAAAGGTTCAAAAGGCGGCTTCATAAGCTGACCAAGAACCAAGTTTAAGTCCCATGCCACCAGGGGTGGTTTAATGGGAGGCTTTGTTAAAAGGAGGCCTCTCATGAATCTTGCTACAAGAGGATGAGAGGAAATAGGCTGTCCTTTTAGAGCAGGGGTTCTCAACCCTGTCCTCGGGACCCCACTAGCCAGTCGGGTTTTCAGGCTATCCACAATGAATATGAATGAGATATATATGCATTAGAAATAGCCTGCCAAACTGACTGGTTTGTGGCCCTCCAGTGCTGGATTTGGGGACCCCTGCCGTACACCTCTGTCAAGTACGATTGTGAGTGGGCAAGGTACAGATGTCCTCGACATCAAAAGGGTAGATAGAATGTGTCACATCCCTCCTAGTTTCTCACCACCACCAAAAAGTTGTCTAATAGACAATATTTTGGTGGTGGTGAGAGGCGAGGAGGTATGTGACATATTCCATCTAATCTTTTTGATGTCTTGGACATCTGTACCTTGCCCACTCACAATCTTAAATGACAGAGGTGTAAGGCAGGGGTCTCCAAATCCAGCATTGGAGGGCCACAAACCAGTCAGTTTGGCAGGCTATTTCTAATGCATATATATCTCATTCATATTCATTGTGGATAGCCTGAAAACCCGACTGGCTAGTGGGGTCCCGAGGACAGGGTTGAGAACCACTGTTTTAGAGGCTTAAGGGAAGCTGCAATAGCACTCAAATGGACTCTTACTGAATTTGTCTTAAGGCCTGCATTAGACAGATGAAAGAGATACTCCAGCAAAGATTCCAGAGATATGGTAAGGGGGTTAAGACCCTTCCAAGAACACCAGATGGTAAATCTATTCCACTTGAAAGCATAAGAACGTCCAGTGGAAGGTTTTCTGGAAGCAAAAAGAACATCTTTCACTTGTTGAGAAAGATGAAGATCCTGGAGATCTAGGCCTTCAGCAACCAAGCCCTGAGATGCAGAGACTGGGGATTGGGATGCCATAACTTTCCATCCTCTTGAGAGAGGAGGTCTGGAGCAGACCCTAACTCCAGGGAGGGAGCTTGAGAGAGATGTAGAAGCAGAGGGTACCACACTTGCCGTGGCCAATGTGGAGCTATGAGAATCATGTGGCCTCTGTCTCTCTGAAGCTTGATCAGGATTTGGGGAATTAGGGGAATGGGTGGAAAGGCATAAAGGAAGTCTTGACCCCAGTGAAGGAGGAAAGCATCCTTTGCCTGAGCTCCCTGAGCCAGAGTTCTGGAACAGAACCGGGGAAGTTTGGCATTCCACGGACTTGCAAAGAGGTCTATGTCCGGGGTTCCCCAAATTTGAAAAATCTTGGATACCTGCTCCATATGTAGGGACCACTCGTGTGGAAGCAGAACTCGACTGAGTCTGTCTGCCCAAGAGTTTTGAACCCCTGGAAGATAAACTGCCAGAAGATGAATGTGATGCTCTGGCGAGGGCCCACAGTCGCAAAGCTTCGTTGCAAAGCGACAGAGAGCCAGTTCCTCCCTGCTTGTTTACATAGAACATGGCTACCTGATTGTCCGTGTGGATAAGGACTGTCTTGTGGCTGAGCAGGGTGTGGAAAACTCGCAGAGCAAGGAAGATTGCTCTGAGTTCCAAGAGATTGATGTGTAGACAAGTCTCTTGTGGGGACCAGATGCCCTGGGTGGAGAGGTCTTGAAGATGATATCCCCACCCCATTGGAGAAGCATCTGTTGTAAGAGTTGCTTGGGGCAGAGGCTGTTGAAAGGGGGACCCCAGCAACAGGTTTTGAGGGGACTTCCACCACTGGAGGGACAAAATGAGGCAACTTGTGTTTGCTATTTTGTCTGACAGGCAGCCTAATGCCTGGGTCCATTGGGTGGATAAAGTCCACTGAGCTGCCCTCATGTGAAGGCGAGCATATGGTACCACATGTACGGTGGATGCCATGTGGCCTAGCAACTGTAACATCTCTTGAGCAGTTATAGCAGGGGCTTCAACTCTGCTTGAGAAGCTAACTGCACCAAGCGAAGGCAACGGGCCTGGGGAAGATAGGCCCTTGCCCTGGTAGTATCCAGCACTGCCCCTATAAACTCCAGGGACTGAGTAGGGATCAAATTGGATTTTGGGATGTTTATTACCAGCCCTAAATACTGAAGGATATGCATTGTGCAGGTTAGAGAAGTCTTGGCCTCTGATTGAGTGGGAGCTCGAATGAGCCAATCGTCCAGGTAAGGGAAGACGAATATTCCTAGGGTGCGCAGAACAGCAGCTACCACTGCCATGCATTTCGTGAACACCATTGGTGCAGAGGTCAGACCAAAAGGGAGCACTCTGTATTGATAGTGCTTCTCCTGAAAAAGGAACCGAAGGAACCTTCTGTGAGTTAGATGGATGAGAACATGAGTGTATGCATCCTTGTGATCTAGAGAACAAAGCCAATCCTGACTCTGAAGGTATGGCAGCAGAGTTCCTAGAGAAACAATCTTGAATTTTTCTTTGACTAGGAATCTGTTCAACTCTCTGAGATCTAAGATGGGTCTGAAGCCCCCTGTTTTCTTTGGAATAAGAAAATAGGGGGAGTAGAACCCTGTGCCCTGTTGTTGAAAAGGCACTTCCTCTATTGCCCCTTGGGCAAGGAGAGTGGCAACCTCCTGCTCCAACAGGCTGAGGAGGGAGGTTGGAGAATTGAACTGGTGCACTCTTGTGAGAGGGGGCAAGCTTGAAAAATGAAGTTTGTACCCCTCTCTTATAATGGAGAGTGTCCAATGCTCTGCTGTAATTTGCCCCCACCTGGGAGCAAAGTGACATAACCTTCCTGGAAAGGTGGAGGGCTCTGGTCCTTCTAGAGCCAGGAAGGCTAAGTTCTCTAGCAGAAAGTCAAAGGCCCTGAGGGGGCTGAGGTTGCTGGGCTGGAGCAGGCCTCGCAGCCTTTGCTTTGGTCTGTTTGGGGGATTGCTGACGTTTGGAAGGGAACTGAGCTGCAGAAGATGCCTGCTGACCATAAGCAGGATAGAATCTTCCCTTTTTAGAAAAAGGTGTTTTCTTGAACAACCTTTTCTTAGCAGGAGCAGCTGTGGATTTGGATAGTCTATCCAAAGCAGAATTTTCAGCATCCATCTGATTGGCTTTTGCTTGCCAATCTTTACCAAACAGGTTCTCACCTATACAAGGGATATTTCCCAATTCATCTTGAACCCAGATCTCCAAATCAGATGCTTGAAGCCAAGCAATCCTATGTGCACCTATGGCAATAGCTGAGGCTCTGCTTACGCATTCAAAGGAGTCGAAAGCTGCACGGTTGGAGAATTTGGAGATATCTTGGGCATGTTTAAGCTCAGTGAGAAAGTCTTGCCTTTTATCTTCAGACATAAAAGGACTTAAAGTCTGCAAATGGTCAGTGACTTCTTTTAAGAACATTCCCATGTAGAGACTATAAGAATTAATTCTTGCAGCAAGCATGGAAGACTCTTCTTCCAAAAGCATCCAGGGTTCTACATTCACGTCCTGGAGGATTAGAGGCATGTCTTTTGGCACTTCTAATCTTTCTCATTGCAAACTCAACCACAATAGAGTGGTGAGGAAGCTGAGTTTTATGGAAACCAGGACAAGGAGGGACACAATACATGGTATCCAACCTGCGAGAATGAGGAGAGGTAGTTAGAGGTGCTTCCCACATCCTCAACATGAGATCTTACAGAATCTCATGAATAGGTAAGGTA
The DNA here is from genome assembly GCA_033557465.1 of Ichthyophis bannanicus. Classification (NCBI taxonomy): domain Eukaryota; kingdom Metazoa; phylum Chordata; class Amphibia; order Gymnophiona; family Ichthyophiidae; genus Ichthyophis; species Ichthyophis bannanicus. The sequence continues at coordinate 628,642,473 of CM066031.1, forward strand.
GCTGCCTCCTTAGGAGTTTTGGGATATTGTAAAATATCTAACTCCTTGGCTCTGGGCTCTGTCTCAGGGGCCACTGTGATAGAGAGGCCCCGAGCCACCTCTCTGATAAAGTCTTGAAAGGACAAATCCTCTGGAGGAGACATCCTTCGTTTAGGAGAGGACTCCTGTGGAAGAAGCATCACTGCATCGACCGACTCTTCAGAATCCTCAGAGTCCTCAGAGGAATCGAAGTATCGTCTGTCCGGATGCTCTTGCAAAGCCCGATACCCGTACCGACTGGGATCGGTATCGGAAATAACCGGTACCGGGGTATCGGTACTGGAGGGCTTCAGAGGACCGAGTACCGGCATAGCAGACACTGATGCCGATGCCACCGGTACTGGGATCGGTACCGATGGCAATGCTAGAGCCGGTACCGGCGGAGTAGTTTGTTGCGGTACCACGGGCGTCGATGCCACAAGGAAAGCCGCCAGACTGCGTTCGATGGACAGAATCCTCTGATCCATCGACGCCGCCAATGCCTGGAAGTCGGTACCGGTGGAAGCCACCGGTACCCCAGAGCATGGCACAAGGAGATCTGTCGAGGCCACGCCATCGATATCATTCTGGAACCCCGATGATGATGCTTTAGAGGCCGAAGCCTCCCGCCGGGGTAATTTTGCCGGTGCAGAATCCTCGAGGGCAAGGCCAGAGGCATCTTGATACTTAGGAGATCTACCCTTCGAGGACTGGCTAGATTTATATTTAATTACCTGAGATCCATGTGAGGAAGAAGCAGCCCTGGATGACGTCAATGCCACCGAAGCCGCATCAGAGGGAAACAGGGTACTGAGCTTGGCAGCTCAGTTCTGCCGACCTCTTTTAGACATCATGGAACAGGACACACAATCCGTTATGGAATGGTCAGGACCTAAACATTTTAGACACCATTCATGGGTGTCGGTGACGGAAATAGTATTGCCACATTTTGTGCACTTTTTAAATCCTGAGGCAGGCTTTTCCATATTGAAGGAAAAAAAGTTTGGGGCCTAAGGCCCAAACTCAAGTGCACCTGAAGAAAAAGAATGGAAAAAAGATTTATTTATTTTTTTTTTACAAAAAGAAAAGAACAAAGACCGGCGGTACCAGTACAGCGTCGAAGAAGGCAGACGCGACACAAAAGAATAAAGAAAAAATAAGGAAATTCTTCTGCGGTTACAGGAACATGACCTGCTGGCTCCGCGAAAAAAGAAGAACTGAGGAGAGACAGTTGGGAAAGGCGGGAAGGCAGCACGCAGGTGCTGTGGGATACTCCCAAAAGCTTTCTGATTGGACGCTGGGGAGCGTTCACGCGCAGGCTCCATCGGTACCGACGAAACCCATATGTGAAGACTCATATGTGAAGACTCATTCCTGCTTGTTCCTGGAGATTGTGCACTACCAACGAACATTACGTGCAGTCTCTGTTGGGAGCATGATCAGCATGTTCCTAGAAGCTAAAGCACGACTGACTACAGTAACTAATAGCACAATTAATGCAGGTGCACCTCATGGCACCCACACTGACTGCCATGTTAACTGCACTCATGTGCTAATGTGCTCTTCATACCCGCATTCCGTTTCTAAACCTCCCCCACTCCACATTGGCCTGCATGTACCAGTTAACAAGTGTTTTAGCAGTCACTAGCTGGCAAACCCGCATGTTATAGTACACTGTGGCCAGTTACTACATGCTATAATGCATTAACTAGTTAGCAGTGCTTAGTAATAGAGCCCCTTAATTTATTTGCAGAGTACAGAGGTTTCTAGAGAATTGCTGGAAAATACAGCAGACATGAAGAAGTGCCACTAGGCATAGTCTTCAAAGCCATTTACTTATATAGAACAGTGGTTAATGAACCCCCCCCCCCAAACAGTTGGTTATTAAAGTTTCTGGACTTTAAGCAAGTATGTGCATAATGCCATTTTGTGTACACTTTTACCTATGGTGAGCAGAAGCATTCCCAGCAGTGGATTTGAATTTATGCACATACTTTTGAATTTTAAAAAGCATGCACATACATTTACAAGAAAACAGCAAGTGTCAGTGTGTGTGGGTATGTTTAGTATGATAATTTTCAAAGGGAAAGTATGCACATGCTACCCCTCAGAAAACTGGTACTGCTGCACATATAGGTAGCTGTTACAAAATAAAACTCACCGTATGTAACTTAGTAAACACTTCTCTTGACTTTAAGGGGGTAATTTTACAAAACATTTTCTGCATGTGAAGCATGATTTTCATATGAAAAAGGGCTCCTATAAAATTACATTCATTTATTGCCAGCATGGTTTAAAGGTGAGGTCAGAGAGGCTGTTGTTGCCAAAAAGTATCTTTCAGGAAATGGAAAAAAGAGCCAAATGATGAAAACTGGAAACAGCACAAGAACTGGAAAGTTAAATGCAAGGCATTGATAAGGCAGGCAAAGAGAGAATTTGAGAAGAAACTTGATGTGGAAGCAAAAACGCAAAATAAAGATTTTTTCAAGTACATTCGTAGCAAAAAACCTGTGAGAGAGTCAGTTGGTCCATTAGATGATAGAGGAGTTAAAGGAGCACTAAGAGGCGACAGCGGAGAGACTGAATGAATTCTTTGCTTCGGTCTTTACTGAGGAAGATTTAGGGATGTTAGTGGTATTTAAAGGTGATACTGTGGAAGAATTGAAAGAAATATCGATAAACCGCGAAGATGTATTACAACTATTTGATAAACTTGAAGGGTAGAAAATCACCTGGACCGGATGGTATACATCCAAGGGTGTTGAAAGAACTGAAATATGAGATTGCAGACCTGCTATTAGTAATCTGTGAACTTTCATTAAAATCATCTGTAATACCTGATGATTGGAGGATCGCCAATGTAACACCAATTTTTAAAAAGGGTTCCAGGGGTGATCCGGGAAACTACAGACTGGTGAACCTGACCTCAGTATTGGGAAAAATGGTAGAAACCATCATAAAGAACAAAATTACTGAACATGTAGATAGTCACAGCTTAATGGGAGACAGCCAATATGGCTTTAGACAAGGAAGATCTGATTTTACTAATCTGTTATGCTTTTTGAAGTTGTGAATAAACAGGTAGACAAAGGCGAGTCAGTTGATATAGCGTTTCTGGACTTTCAGAAAGCCTTTGACAAGGTTCCTCATCAGAAACTTTTGGCAAAACTAAAGAGTCATGCGATAGAAGGCAGTATACTATTGTGGATCAGGAACTGGTTAAAAGATAGAAAGCAGAGGGTAGGGCTAAATGGCCAATTTTTCCAATGTAAAAAGGTGAATAGTGGAGTACCGCAGGGATCTGTACTGTGTCTGCTGCTTTTTGACATATTCATAAATGACCTAGAAAATGGAATGACGAGTGAGGTTATCAAATTTGCAGATGACATGAAACTTTTTAAAGTTGTTAAAACCCAAGAGGATTGTGGAAAATTGCAAGAGGATCTTGATAAATTGGAAGACTGGGCATCCAAATGGCAGACAAAATTTAATATGGACAAGTGTAAAGTTATGCACCTAGTAAATTACAACCCAAACTATGCAAGGTTCCACATTAGGAACCACCACCCAGGAAAAAGATTTAGGCGTCATCGTTGATAACATGTTAAAACCCTCCGCCCAGTGTGCAGCGGTGGCCAAGACAGCAAATAGAATGCTAGGTATCTTAAGGAAAGGAATGGAAAATAAAACAAAGGATATTATAATGCCTCTATATCGTTCCATGGTGCAAACGTACCTTGAATATTATGTGCAATTCTGGTCACCGTATCTTAAAAAGGATATAGCGTTATTAGAAAAGGTTCAGAGAAGCACCACCAAAATGGTAAAGGGGATGGAAGGATACCCCTATGAAGAGAGGCTAAAAAGGTTAGGGTTCTTCAACCTGGAAAAGAGATGGCTGAGGGGAGATATGATAGAGGTCTATAAATTAATGAATGTAGTGGAACAAGTAAACGCAGATCAATTGTTTAAGTTATCGGAATATAAAAAGACTAGGGGACATGCAATGAAGCTACAGGGTAACCTATTTAAGACTAATAAGAGAAAATATTTTTTCACTCAACATGTAATCAAATTCTGGAATTTGTTAACAGAGGATGTAGGAAAAGCTGTTAGTGTAGCTGGGTTTAAAAAAGGTTTGGACAAGTTCCTGGAGGAAAGGTCCATAAACCATTATTAAAAAGGACCCAGGAAATCACTGCTTGACCCAAAACAAGCATTGAGAAACCTGTGTCTTTTGGGGAGACTGCTAGGTACTTATGACCTAGATTGGCCACTGTTGGAAACAGGATACTGGGCTTGATGGACCTTGGTCTGACCCAGTATGGCATATCTTATGTTCTTATGTTCTTATCTTATGTTCTTATTTAGACAGATTTGTATGCCACTTTTTCCTTCAATCAAGGTGGTCACGTCATAGCACGATTGGAGGGTTACATTTAACATTAGGGTACATGTAAACATGTAAACATTACAGTTACTTAGCAGCATTTAGACAGTACAGTTACTTAAAAGCATTTAGACAGTACAATTGAGGTAACATTTAAACATGAAGGTATTTAATAATGTGGTATGATAGGTTTTTGTGCGTGTGGATAGGATGGGTGTGCGCTTAGTTGGCGGTGGTAGTAGTATTTCTGCTTGGGTAGGGGATGTTGCCTGAATATTCATAGGTTTCTATAAATAAAAATGTTTTGAGGTCTTTGCGGAAGTCTGTGAGGTCATCTAATGCCCTCAGGCTTGTTGGGAGGTAGTTCCATAGTGTGGATGCCAGTAGTGATGGTGCTCTTTTTGAAGTTGTTTGTTTGGTTTTGTGATAGCCTGCAGGTGTGCCGATCATGTTGTTGTTATTGGTTCTTCTTGGTCTGTTGCTGGTGTCTCTTGTTATAACATTTTGTAGTACGTCTACTGACAGATAGTGGATGATTTTGAAGATGATCATGATTGTTTTGTATTTAGCTCTTGCCACCATTGGGAGCCAATGTAGTTGTTGTAGGACGGGAGTGATGTGCTCTGTTCTTGGAGTGTCTGTTATTGTGGGCTTGCTTAGCACCCTCCTCACCAGCAACCTGCAGGGCTCTTGGAGCCACAGAAAACTACATTCAAAGCAATGAGAAGTCTTTTAGATTACCTTCTCATTGCTTTGAATGTAGTTTTCTGTGGCTCCAAGAGCCCTGCAGGTTGCTGGTGAGGAGGGTGCTAAGAAAGCCCACAATAACAGACACTCCAAGAACAGAGCACATCACTCCCGTCCTACAACAACTACATTGGCTCCCAATGGTGGCAAGATGCGTGCTGTGGTATTTTGTACCATCTGTAGTGGGTGGAGTGTTTGCTGAGGAAGGCCTTGATATAGTGAGTTTCCATAATCAAGCAGTGATGTAATGAGTGCTTGGCACACTGTGCAGAAGTGGTCTTGACGGAGCATTGGTTTGATTTGTCTGATTGTTTTCAGCCGATTATATGCCTTGTTTGCGGTTTTGGTGATGTGGGATTTTAGGTTCAGAGTTCTGTCTAGTGTGATGCCCAGATACTTAACTTCTTCTTTGACTACTATGTGTTTGTCTAGGATGCTGATAGTTTGTCGAGGTATGAAGGTGGGGTTCATGGTGATGAACATTGCCTCAGTTTTATCGTAGTTGACTGTTAAGTTGTTGGCTATGGGCCAGTCATTCATGTCTTCGAGGCATTTTGTTATTGTTGTGGTGTTTAGTGCTAGCAGGTTGACTGGAACGTACATCATGATGTCGTCAGCCTATAATACTCAACTAGAAAAACACCGCCAAGCAATATCTGAAAGCATGAGGAGATTCCACACTGACACTCTAAAGCGATCCTGAAACAAACCACACGACCTGTTCACCATGGTAAAGAACCTAGCAAAAGAGCCAGTACCAGAGCAACCTAGTCAGATCCACCCTCAAGCCTTCGCAGACTACCTAAAAGCAAAACTGTGCCAGACTAATAAGTCCCCTACACCTACCATGGGTACTCGAGCTGAGATCCTCAGCCCCACTGTCCATTTTCTCTAAGCCATCTGCGAAACTCATTGAGGACATAATTGCTGGAATAAACACAACGACCACACAAACCGACCCTTGCCTGGTATCCTGGATAAAAGAGTTACCATTGACTGTCAGCCCTTTTATAGCAAAGCTAATGGATTGCTCATACACGATCCCTCAAATGTACCTCCCCGATCCCTCAAATGTACCTCCCCAATCCCTCAAATGTACCTCAATCAGGCCGTTCCTCAAAACAAACTTGACCCTAAGAAGCCTGACTCGTATAGACCGATATCAAGCATACCACTCTTAGCGAAAATCATCGAGAAAGATGTCCAAAGACAAATTCAAGATCATATTGATGCCTCCGCCCCACTTGATCTGTGTCAGCATGGCTTCAGAGCCGCACATGGGGTTGAAACCCTCCTCACCATCCTCTTTGGTACCATAATAGCGGGAATTGACAACATACGCCAAGGATACGTGCTCATATTCCTGGATATAGCGGCGGCCTTTGATTCTGTCTCCCACGACCTCCTCCTACACTGCCTCAAGGAGAAGGGGATTTGTGACTTAGCACTTGAATGGTGCAAGTCATATCTCTCGGATAGATGGCAACACGTAAGATCAGATGAAGCAACATCAGAACCTTTCCTCCAGAGCCAAGGGGTCCCACAAGGATCTTCTCTCTCTGCTCTGATGTTTAATATATATGCAACCTATCTGCGAGATCATCCAGTCCTTCAAGGTGAAGTGCCTGTTATACACAGATGATGTTCTCCTATATATGCCTTTTGCAACAGAGAACCCCGACCTTTCACCGTTCACGGACTGTTTCAACGCAGTATCCAGATGGCTCCAATCGCAAAACCTTCGAATTCAACATAAGAAAACGGAAGTCCTTTTCATCACAAGGGATCCAAAATTCATCACACCACCTTGCTTGAAGGTCCTAGATGCAGAACCTCTCACCAAACCCTCTATTAGATATCTGGGTGTCATACTTGACCAGAGACTGGACATGAAGATCCATATAGGCAATGTAGCAAGAGTTGTATATCATAAAATCCGATCACTTAGACACCTACGTACATTACTGGAACCGGATGACTTCCGGACAGTGTACCAAGCATTGATCATACCTCATTTTGACTATGCAAATGCCATACTACAGGGTCTCCCTCAATCTACGCTGCACCCTTTACAGCTTGCAATGAACGCAGCTGCGAGAGTGCTCCAGGGTGCATCCAAGTGGGAACACATGACACCCATCCTTAAACAGCTCCACTGGCTTCCCATAAAAGGTAGAATCACTTTCAAAACCGTAATTTTGACCTTCAAGATCATAAATAGGCTTGCCCCACCAGCCCTAAAGGACCTCATACAGATACCTCCCCCCCCCCCCCCGAACAGATCCAGAAGATCTCCTCTGCAGCCAATAAACTAATAGTCCCAAGAGAAACGACCAAGTGCCGCCAGACAACCGTGAACAAGGCTTTCAAATTCTCTGCACCAAAATGCTGGAACACCCCTCCCAACCAGTTTACGTGCAATCACTAATTTAACTCAGTTTAGGAAAGCTCTGAAATATTACCTTTTTCTCATACATTACCCGGATGACAGCTCCTCAAATGCCTCATCAGTAAACTAGCCAAGTCAAACAGATGTTCAGCCAGTTTGCTCTGTACAGTTGTAAATAGTTACCCACGTTTCTATCCAAGTTCTGTTCCCTGTTAATTGTGAACACAAATCAACGGTTTTGAAATGTGTATTTAACTGGTTCTATGTAAACCGCACTGATGGAAAATAGCGCGGTATATAAGAGAATGTAATAAATAAATAAATAAATAAAAAATATGTGATAGTGTAGTTTGTGGTGCTTGATGATGTTGCACATGGGCTGTATGTAGATGTTGAAGAGCATTGATGATAGGGCTGAGCCTTGAGGTATTCCGTGTGATGGGGAATTGTAGTGATTTCTTTTGGTCGCATTTGACTTGTTGCGTTCACCCTTCCAAGTATGAAGTAAACCACTTTAGGGTATTCTTGCATAGTCCTATCTGTTGTAGGTGTTGCAATAGCTTAGTGTGTGACACAGTGTCAAAGGCCGCCGAGATGTTCATGAACACTAGCAGGTAGCCATTTTTATGTTGTCCATGCCTCTTAGGAGATTGTCAAAGAGGGAGGTGAGTAGTGTTTCCACACCGTGTTGGGGCTTAAATCCATGCTGATGTATGTCCAGTGGGGCATTGATATCTATATGGTCCTGAAGTTGCCTTTGCACTGCCTTTTCCACGATTTTAGCTGGAGATGGGATGGTATGATTTTGGTTCGGATGGGCTCAGATTACTACTTTTAAGTATTGGTCGTATCATTGCGTGCTTTAGGGGTTGCGGCATGTATCTTTGTTGGAGTGAATCTTTGACAATTTTTTGAATGTGGTGAGAGAGGTGGCTTTTTGTAGCTTTGATCCAAGGCACTGGGCATGGGTCTGACGGTGAAGTTGTTGTGTTTAGTCCAGATATAATGTCTTCTACTTGCTGCTTTGTTGGTATTTTGAAGCTCTCCCATGTTTGATGTTGCTTTTTTATCATGTGATCGTTTGTTTATGGTGAAGTTGAGCATATTTGGTTGGTGTTTTTTGACTTCATGTAGTCTGCATATTTTTGTGGGTCAAGATGGTGGGTGCTGTGTTGCGTGTCGTCCTTGGTGAGCTTTTGGACAATGCTAAAAAGTTCTCGTGGTCTATTAGTAGATTTCATGATTAGGTTGGTATGGTGTTGCCGTTTATGCTCATTTATTAGATTGTTATATTCCAGTTGTTTGTCTCTGTATTGGGTTAGGAGGTTGTATGATTTTTCCCGTCTCCATTTTCTTTCCAATCTTCTCAGTGAAACTTGGAATGGGTCAGTAGAACTACTCTACGCTTGGAATGCCCTCCCGAACTGGTGGGGCAAATACAGTGACAGAATTCAAAATGGCATGGGACAGACACACCAGATCCCTTTATAGCAACAGGATAAAATCAAAATAACCTTAACTGTCTCAGCTATCTCAACAAATAGGGTTGGCCTGTATGGAGCGGTGGGTACCCCTTTAAACAAAGGCATGGGGAGGGGTGACCTGCAAGGAGTGGCAGGTGAACATCCTCTTGCCACCTTGCTGGGCAGACTAGATGGTCTTTATCTGCCATCATATACTATGCTACTATATTCTTGTGAAATCTGGTGTATGGGGCATTGGCCACCAATGTCTGGAGCTCACTGGCTCACCAAGCAGAAGTGCGTGCGATAAGAAAGACAACTTTCCAGGAAAGGAATTTGGGGTGAGCAGAAGCAAGCTGTTCAAAGGGAGAAGCCATGGTTTCCCAAGAACCACATTCAGGTCCCATGCCACAAGGGGCCACGAGAAGAGGAGACCCCTCATGAAGCAGCCCGCAAGTGGGTGGACAGAGATGGATTGCCTGTCCACTGGATGCTGATGTATGGCCAAGACACTGAGGTACATCCTGATGGGAGTTGGACTTGAGGCCAGCATGAGAAAGGCATAACAGGTACTGGAGGTATTGACTGCACTGGATAGGAAAAGGAACTAAGGCCCTTGCTGGCGCACCAGAGAGAGAAAACCGGCGTCATTTAGAGGCATATGTCCACCTGGTGGAATCTTTGCAGGAGGTCAACAGGACATCCTCAACCTCCCTGGAAAGATGAAGTGGGCCAGAGCTACCCTTTCAGCAGCCAGGAGGTTGTATGATTTTTCCCGTCTCCATTTTCTTTCCAGTCTTCTCAGTGTGCGCTTTGCAATTCTGATTTCATGTGAGTACCATGGGGCGTTGGATCTCTTGCGTGTTTGTGGTTCTTTGATGGTTGGGGCAGATGCTGCATTGGATATTATTGTGTTCCATTCTTCTATGTTTAAATCCAGGGTGTCGTGTTCCTGTTGAAGTTGTGGGGTGATTTTGTTTATGAACGTATCTCTGTTAAACGTTTTGAACCGTCTAGTTATTCTTTCTTCTTCTTTGCGTTGGGCGGGGTTATTCAGGGTCATGGTGAATTTGATTACATAGTGGTCTGACTAGGGACTGGCGTGATTGTTGGTTTTGTTGTCCTTGCAGGTATACATGATTAAAAAGCAAGCACATTGCAAGACACTGCCTACGTTTATGCAATTTAGGCATAAGAATTCCCAGGGCATAACTTGAGAGAAGTTGCAATGTATGCACATATTTTATAAAACATAAATGTACACATACAGAGTACACGCACACAGATGTTTTGGTTGGTAGCGAGTCTCATTTGAGTCAGAGAAAATACTAAACAGTGCCCCTAACTGTACTAGGTAAGGTGCACTGTTCTGGTCTTTTCTGTGTCTCACATCTGCTGGTTGGGGAAGTTACCCTTCTAGCTTGGAATGGTCTAGCAGATGCACTCTGGAAGTTTTGGTTGGTAGGGAGTCTCACTTCAACAGAATCCAGCAAGTTTTATTATTTGTAATAGGGGTTTTGGAACCAAGTATAGCTTACAGCATTTGGTGCAATCTTTACAGTTGCACAAAGGAACAAGTCTGATTTGTTAGAAAAACCACTGCTTAGAAATTTTATGGATAAGTTTGCACTTTGGGGGTTAATATTATGTTTTACTTCAAACAGTATATTTGGAATAATCACACTAAGCAATTATTCACTCTGAAAGGGTTTTAGACGCATGATTGAGACACTGAGCCCCGAAACAAAAACAATACTGGTATGGGTGTAAATATGAGGTCTTTTCCTCCCTTTACACCAGGGATTCTCAATCCTGTCCTGGGGACAGACCTAGCCAGGCAGGCTTTTCAGGATAACCACAATCAATATGCATGAGTGAGATTTGCATGCACTGCCTCCATTGTATGTAAATCTTTCTCATGCATATTGGATTAGGTTAGGTGTGTCCCAAAGACTGGGTTGAAAACCCCTGCTTTAAACAAATACAGAAGATAGTCCAGTAGTTGTTCAATTGTTATGGATGGTAACAAGCATCATTTCAACCAAATCCATCACACTTTTTATTGGCAAATTAGATATGAAACAATTATTGTGAATTCAATAAAAATACATGAACACAAAAAAAGAATTGGCACAGTTAGAGAAAGCATAGTTACTCACCTGTAACTCCAGGGACAGCAAGAATCAATCCTCACATATGGGCGACGTCGGCATTGACTAAGCCTGTGCAGTAATCACTCCTCAGCTTTCAAAGTTAGCCTTTGGGAGTTATACCATGCATGAATGCTCACCTTCACGTCCAAGGGTGCCATCTTACCTCAGTATGACCACATAGCTTAAACAAGCATAAAAAAGAAGAGGAGGGAGGGTTGTGAGGGCAGATTCCTGCTGTCCCCAGAAAACACCTGTCACAGGTGAGTAAAGCGTAGTTACTCACCTGTAACAGGTGTTCTCCAGGAGCAGCAGGAATCAGTCCTCACATATGGGTGACGTCGGCGCCGACGGAGCCCTCGTGGAGCAATTCCCCAGCTTTCAAAGAAAGCCTTTGGGAATTGCAGCGCGCATGCGCGGTCTCCTTCCCGCCCAAGGGTGCCATCTTAGCCAGTCTGATGACATAGCTAAAAGACAGCATAAAAATTTGCAAAAAAACTTAAGCAGATGATTGCAACTCCAAGGGGAGGAGGGAGGGTTGTGAGGACTGATTCCTGCTGCTCCTGGAGAACACCTGTTACAGGTGAGTAACTACGCTTTCTCCAGGACCAAGCAGGAAGTCAGTCCTCACATATGGGACTCCCAAGCTTAAGGCTACCGGAGACCCTAAGCACAAAAATGAGCTCCCTCTAGCTCAGCGGTACAGAAGGAAGGAATCTTCACTGAATTATTACCCACCGGTAGCCCCCATCCGGGATGGAGGGTAGGAGTTGCTCAAACCTCGAAGAGATTTCGGAGAACTGCCTGTCCGAAAGCACGGTCCCTGCGGGACTCCCTCTCGAGGCAGTAATGGACCGCAAAAGTCTGGCTCGAAGACCAAGTAGCGGCCCGGCAGATGTCTGCCAACGGAACAGAGCGGAGGTAAGCCACTGACGTAGCCTTCGCCCGAACACAATGAGCCGTGACTCGACTTTCTAACGAGAGTCCGGCTGCCCCATAAGCCCAAGCGATACAGTCAGCAACCCAGATGGACAGAGTACGCTTGGAGACCAGGAGCCCCAATTTATTGGGGTCAAAAGACACAAAAAGCTGAGCAGCTTTACGGTGCTCCCGCGTATGGTCAAGGTAGAAGTTTAACGCCCTTCTACAGTCCAGGGTATGCAGGACCATTTCAGCTCGGCTGGAGTGTGGCCTGGGAAAGAAGGTCGGAAGTACCACCTCCTGATTGATGTGGAAAGGGGAGACCACTTTTGGAAGAAATTTTGGGTGAGTCCGTAGGACTACCCTATTTTTGTAGAACCGAGTGTAAGGGGGATCAGACACGAGGGCCTGCAATTCACTTACGCGTCTAGCGGAAGTGAGGGCTATCAGGAATAAAGTTTTCCAAGAAAGAAAACGGAGAGAACAGGTAGCCATAGGTTCAAAAGGCGGACAGGTGATCCGCTGTAAAACCACATTCAGATCCCAGTCAGGTGCTGGCGGGCGCAGAGGTGGTTTAAGTAGAAGGAGACCTCGGAGAAACCTCGCTACGAGAGGGTCACTGGAAAGAGGTCTGCCGTCCACCGGCACATGATGTGCTGAAAGAGCACTGAGGTGAACCTTGACGGAGTTGGACTTAAGTCCCAGATTAGAGAGGTAGAGCAAGTACTGTAAGATCACCGACACCAACCAGGAGAAGGGATCCTGAGACTGTGGGGCACACCAAGCGGAAAAACGACGCCATTTAAGGGCGTAGCATTTGCGGGTAGAAGGTCGCCGAGAAGCTAGGACGACCTCTTCCACCTCTGCCGGCAGTAGAAGGGGAGCAAGGACTACCCTTTCAGCAGCCAGGCCATCAGATGCAGAGATCTGAGGTTGGGGTGTAGCAGGGACCCCTGATCCTGTGTCAGGAGATCCGGTTGAAACCCCAGAGGGAACGGATCCTCTACCGCTAACTGCAGCAGGAGTGGAAACCACGGCTGTCTGGGCCAGCGAGGAGCTATCAGGATCATGGAAGCTTTGTCTCGGAGAACCTTGAAAAGAGTTCGAGAGACTAGCGGTATGGGAGGAAAGGCATACAGAAGGCTCTTCGACCATGAGAGTAGAAAAGCATCCGCCGCTACTCGAAGGGGATGCGGCTGACGAGAGCAGAAGCGAGGAAGTTGCCGGTTGAGAGGACTGGCAAAGAGATCCATCGTGGGGAGGCCCCACTTCAGAAAAAGCTTCTGGACTACCAAGGGATCCAGGCGCCACTCGTGCGGCTGGAGGATCCTGCTGAGTTTGTCCGCCAGGCAATTTTCGTGGCCTGGGAGATAAACTGCTTTGAGAAGGATGCCGTGGCTGACGGCCCAAGAGCAGAGCTTCTGTGCTTCTCGACAGAGAAGGAAGGAGCCCGTGCCTCCCTGTTTGTTCACGTAGAACATGGCAACTTGATTGTCCGTCTGGACAAGGACGGACTGGTGAGAAGTCAGGTGGGAGAAAGCCTTGAGAGCCAGACGGATTGCTCTGAGCTCCAGGAAGTTGATCTGCTGAGCAGACTCCCACGTGGTCCAGAGACCTTGAGTACAAGCCCCTTGGCAATGCGCTCCCCATCCTAGGAGAGAAGCATTGGTCGTCAGCACTTGAGCCGGCTGAGGTGACTGAAAAGGCATTCCGAGCACCAGGTTCGGCCGATGAAGCCACCACTGTAGAGAAGAGGCCAGCGGCCCGGAGACGCGCACTAAGTCGGCTAGGCCGCCCGTGGCTTGTTGCCACTGCTTGCGAAGGCACCATTGAGCAGGCCGCATATTCAGGCGGGCATTGGGGGTCACGTGGACGGTGGAAGCCATATGGCCGAGTAGTCTCAGGAAGCGCCTGGCTGAGACCAGGGACTGGCTGCGAAAACGGCTGGCTAGGTCCATGAGTCGTTGAGTCCTGTCGAGAGGCAGGAAAGCTCGTGCCTGAAGAGTGTGCAGTCTTGCGCCGATGAACTCGAGATCTTGCGAGGGGAGCAAAGTGGACTTTGCGAAGTTTATGACAAAACCCAAGTACTGCAGAAGAGTCACAGTGCGGTGTATGGCATTTGTGACTTCCGGAGAGGACGATGCTCTAATGAGCCAGTCGTCGAGGTACGGAAAGACATAGAGGCCGTGAAGCCGGAGATAAGCCGCCACCACCGCGAGACATTTTGTGAAGACTCGCGGTGCGGAGGATAGGCCAAAGGTCAGTACTCTGTACTGGTAATGATTTCCTGCCACCACAAACCTTAGGTATTGGCGGTGGCTTGGGTGGATGAGGATGTGCGTGTAGGCATCCTTTAGATCCAAGGAGCATAGCCAATCTCCCTGCTGGAGGTAGGGCAGAAGGATTCCAAGGGTAAGCATCTTGAACTTCTCCCTGACGAGGAACTTGTTGAGGTTGCGCAAGTCCAGGATGGGTCGGAGGCCTACCGTTCGTTTTGGTATTAGGAAGTACCTGGAATAGAAGCCTTGACCCCGCAGGTGGTGGGGCACCGGTTCCACAGCCTGTTCCTGGAGAAGACTTGCTAACTCCTGAAGGAGTAAGTCCCTGTGCAGAGGGAGTCGTGGAGGTTCTCCCGGGAAATAGGAGGGAGGGACCTGGTGGAAGTGGAGAAGATAGCCTTCTCTTACGACTTAAAGCACCCAGGCATCTGAAGTGATGTTGGACCACCTGTGGGCGAAGTGAACCAGCCGGCCTCCTGTGCTGGGAGGAACCAGCTGAGGGGGAGAGGCTATGCTGATGAAGTCAAAAACCCCCACCCTGCTGAGCAGGGGCCGGTGGTGCAGGCTTGGGGGCTTGCTGCCTACGGGACCCGTTACCCCGTCCCTTGGCCTGCTGACCCTGTTGGGGAGCTGCGGAGGCCTGATATTGAGGGTAGTGTTTATAGGCAGCCGCCTTTCTCGGGTAAAAGGACTTCTTTCCCGAGCCCTTCTTCTTCTGGGAAGGGGCGGAGGTCTTCCTAGAAAGCCTAGTTCTGGTGAGAGTCTCCGTCTCAATCTGTGCAGCCTTTTCAGCCATGGGCTTGCCAAAGAGGTTCTCACCTCGGCAGGGGACATCGACCAACTTGTCCTGCACCCAGGGTTCAAGGTCAGACGACTGAAGCCAAGCCTGTCGGCGGGCACCGATGCCGGCTGCGGCCACTCGTGCCGATGCTTCAAAGCCATCATAGGCTGCTCGAGACATGAATTTGGAGCATTCCCGAATACCAGTTGTCAAGGCTAGGAACCTCCGCAAAGGTTCCTCGGACAGCCCAGCGGAGAATCCGGCTATCTCTTTAGCCAGGTCTCTGAGATACATGCCCATGTAGAGCTGGTAGGTCTGGACCCGACAAGCAAGCATAGAGCCCTGGAAACACTTCTTACCGAGGCCATCCAGGTTGCGGGCCTCCCTGCCAGGAGGCACCGAGGAGTGCATCTTCTGGCTCTTAAGCCTATGCATGGCCGATTCCACCACCATGGAATGGTGCGGTAGCTGTGCTTTTTGGAAGCCAGGACTCTTGCGGACTCGATAGATGGAATCGACCCGCTTGCTTAATACCGGCGACGATGCCGGACTCTCCCACATGCGGAAGAGTAGTCGTTCCAGCATGGGAGGAACCGGTACAGTAAAGTGCTCCCTGGCGGGAGAGTCGTACTGAAGGGCATCGAGTTCTTCGGCTCGAGGCTCCTCCTCGGGATCCGCAGGGAAGGCCAAAGCCTTGGCCATATCCCTGACGAATTCCGAGAACCGGGCATCCTCCGGAGGGGACTGTTTCCGAGGTTCGGACTCAGGTGAGTCCGAGGGGACACACCGAGTCCGAAACGAATCAGGTGACTCTTCCTCTTCAGACTCCCAGGCCGACTCCGAGGAGGAATCGGTGGGGTCGGTTCGGGCGGGCGGAGGCGTCGGCCGCCCCGACACCGAGGGAGTCGGCGTCGACGACCTCGGTCCCGAACGGGAGGCCGAGGGTGACCTCGACCGAGGATCGACTCGAGCCCGCATGGACTCGAGGATCGGCTCGGTCTCCGGGGTCGACTTAGACGTCGACGTCCCGGCGGTCGGGGCAGAGGCGCCAGCGAGGCTAACGATAAGTGCCCGCTGCTGGTCCATGAAGGCAGATAGTCTGCTCTCCAAGGCCGTCAACCTGAGTCCGACCTCAGGTGACCCAGCAGCCCCCGACTCGGGCCCCGACAGCGTCGGGCCCGACGTCGGACCCCTCGGAGGCGAGTCCAGGAGGACTACAGGACTTACCCGAGCAGGCAACTCCGACTCCAGACGAGGTCGCTTCGGGAGATGTTCCTTCTCCAAAGACCCGGGACGGCTATCGGGGCTATGCGACCTGGCCCTCGCGGAACCAGGAGCGTCCACCGACGCCGCCCTCGCGGGTTTTACCTTCCGATGATGGTCCCCGGAGGAAGAACCCCTGTCGGAGGAACTCCGGCGATGGTCAGAGCTGGAACCTCTGGACGCCGAGGCCTCCGACGAGGTCCGGGTACGGGTGGGATCAGCGAAGATTCGTTCCCGCTGATGCCGCCGACTCCTTATCGCTTTGGAGGACATTTTGCTGCAGGCCCCACAGATCAGTTCCTCGTGATCCGGGCCAAGGCAGCGGAGGCAATTATCATGTGTGTCAGTGAGTGACATATTTCTGTCACACTGAACACACCGCTTGAAACCACTGGCAGCCATCGGGGGAAAAAGGGCCACTGCAAGGTCAAAGGACCGGGCTGCCAGCGAAAAACCGAAAACGAAACTGACAGAAAATCAGAAAAACCGAAAAAATAATAGAAGGACTCGCAACGGCGTCGCGAGTCCGGGCAGGAAAAAGACCGGCGTCGAAACCGAAGAAAAAATAGAAATAAATCACGAAAATCAATTTTTTCAGCGGGGACAAGACGGGTACATCTGTAGGGCTCCGCGGAAAAAAGAAGACTGGCTAAGATGGCACCCTTGGGCGGGAAGGAGACCACGCATGCGCGCTGCAATTCCCAAAGGCTTTCTTTGAAAGCTGGGGAAAATTGCTCCGCGAGGGCTCCGTCGGCGCCGACGTCACCCATATGTGAGGACTGACTTCCTGCTTGGTCCTGGAGAACTACACTTTCTCTGGGAACAAGAAGGAAGTCAGTTCTCATATATGGGACCCCCAGCTACAGGTTACCAAAAAACCCTAGAAAGAGCTATGGGCGACCGAAAAATGGTGGGCTGTGAATGACTGTAGGAAGCGATGAATGACCTTAAGTCCTGAGGTGCAACCCGCATAGCAAGGATGGAATCCCTCTCCGGTAGCCTGGAAGTAAGGGCCAGAGAGAAAGAGTTGCACTAATCCCCAAAGAGAAGACTGAGTACTGCTTGGCCGAAGGTGCTGTCACACTGTGAGCTCTCCTCCAGGCAGTAATGAGCTGCGAAGGTATAGACCAAGGATCAGGTGGCGGCCCGGCATATATTTTGCAGAGGGACCGAGTACAGATGTGCCATCAAGGCCGCCCATGGCACGTAGATTATGGGTGGTGAGAGGGCGCTCCAGAGAGAGTCCAGCCTGCTCGTAAGCAAAGGAGATGCAGTCCACTACCCAGGTGGACAGGGTGCGCTTAGAGGTAGTAACACTGAGCCCATTCGAGTCATAGGAGTAAAACAGTTGCGCCCTCTTACAGTTGAGGGTATATGAAGGGAGGCCTCCGCTCGAGACATGAGAGGCTTAGGGAAAGAACCACCTTCTGGTTGAGATGAAAAGTAGATACAACTTTCGGAAGAAACTTGGAATGGGTCAGTATTACTACTCTACGCTTGGAATGCCCTCCCGAACTGGTGGGGCAAATACAGTGACAGAATTCAAAATGGCATGGGACAGACACACCAGATCCCTTTATAGCAACAGGATAAAATTAAAATAACCTTAACTGTCTCAGCTATCTCAACAAATAGGGGTGACCTGTATGGAGCGGTGAGTACCCCTTTAAACAAAGGCATGGGGAGGGGTGACCTGCAAGGAGTGGCAGGTGAACATCCTCTTGCCACCTTGCTGGGCAGACTAGATGGTCTTTATCTGCCATCATATACTATGCTACTATATTCTTGTGAAATCTGGTGTATGGGGCATTGGCCACCAATGTCTGGAGCTCACTGGCTCACCAAGCAGAAGTGCGTGCGATAAGAAAGACAACTTTCCAGGAAAGGAATTTGGGGTGAGCAGAAGCAAGCTGTTCAAAGGGAGAAGCCATGGTTTCCCAAGAACCACATTCAGGTCCCATGCCACAAGGGGCCACGAGAAAAGGAGACCCCTCATGAAGCAGCCCGCAAGTGGGTGGACAGAGATGGATTGCCTGTCCACTGGATGCTGATGTATGGCCAGGACACTGAGGTGCATCCTGATGGGAGTTGGACTTGAGGCCAGCATGAGAAAGGCATAACAGGTACTGGAGGTATTGACTGCACTGGATAGGAAAAGGAACTAAGGCCCTTGCTGGCGCACCAGAGAGAAAACCGGCGTCATTTAGAGGCATATGTCCGCCTGGTGGAATCTTTGCAGGAGGTCAACAGGACATCCTCAACCTCCCTGGAAAGATGAAGTGGGCCAGAGCTACCCTATCAGCAGCCAGGCCCTCAATGCTAGGGACTGGAGGTTGGGGGGCAGAAGAGTGCCATCCTCTGGCTAGATCAAGTCTGGAGCATAGCAGGAACCGTGGCTGCCAGGGTCACTGGGGAGCAATGAGGATCATTTCAGTCCAGTCCGACTGAATCTTGAGCAGGGTTCAGGGAACCAGTGGAATGGAGGATACGCATTCAGTAGACTCCCTTGTCCATGGCTAGAGGAATGCATCGGCCACTGCTCGGTCCCAGGCCAGCATCCAGGAGCAAAAGCAGGACAACTGAGCATTGCTTAGACTGGCAAAGAGATCCATCATCAGAGTCCTCCAATGCCAGAAGAGAGAGTGGGCTACGGCCCGACCCAGATGCCACTCGTGCGGCTTTAGGACCCCGCTGTGCCTGTCCAAGACATTTTCGTTTCCTGGGAGGTAGGCGACCCGAATGAGCATGCCCCTCGCCATGGAAAGGTCCAAAGGCGAACCGCTTCCCAACAAAGGAGGTACAAGCCCGTGCCTTCCCTGCTTGTTGACTTAGAGCATTGCGATCTGGTTGTCCATTTGGATGTGGACTACCTGGTTCGACAGCTTACGCTGAAACACTTGAAAGGCGTGTGCCACTGCCCGGAGCTCGAGGAAGTTGATCCAATATAGGCTTTCCTCCTGCGTCCACCCTGGGATTGGAGACCGTCACAGTGCACTCCTCGTTCAAGCTTGGAGGCGTCTGCGGTGAGGACACACTGGACTGGCAGAGCCTGGAAAGGCATACCTGCCAAGAGGTTTGGCGGGCGCTGCCACTAGGCAAGGGAGTTTGCAAGGGGCCTAGTGACCCAAAGGTGATTGTCCAGGCAGCTCATGGCTTGTGACCACTGAGTGCCGAGGGATCACTGGGCCTGCCGCATCCACAGGCAGGCGCTGGGAGTCACCTTGACCATCTAGACCATGTGCCCTAAGAGGCACAGCATGAGACAGGCTGATGCAGTTAGGTGATCCTGGACCTCTTTCGCAAGGGACACTAACTGCCGAGTCCTGTCCAGAGGGAGGACGGGAGGCCCTGGCCTGTGTGGTGTTGAGGAGGGCCCCTCTAACTCTAGACATTGCGTGAGCAGCAGATGGGACTCAGGGTAGTTGAGGACGAATGCTAGATGCTGCAGCATCATGATGGTATGGCAGCCCACCTAGTGGACCTCCTCAGCAAGCCTCCTCTTATGAGCCAATCATCTAGATAGGGGAAAACGAAGATGCCTTGCATTCGGAGAAAAGCAGTGACTACCGTCAGGCACTTGGTGAACACCCTTGGTGTGGCTGACAGGCCAAAAGGCAGCACCTGTACTGGTGGTGGCACCAGACTATGATGAAGCGGAGAAACTGACGGTGCCAGGGGTGGATCAGGATGTGGGTATAGGCATCTTTTAGATCCAAGGAGCATAGCCAATCTGCCCACTGGAGAGAGGGCAGCAACATTCCAAGGGATACCAGCTTGAACTTCTCTCTGACCAGGAAGCTGTTGAGGTCCCACAGGTCTAGGATGGGATGGAAATCTGCTGTCTTTTTGGAGACCAGGAAGTAGCGGGAGTATAATCCCTTGCCCCAGAGGTGTCAGGGAACGGATTCCATAGCCTCATCTGCGAGGAGGTTCCAGAGCTCCTTCTGCAGGACGCCTCATAGAGGTCATGGGGAGCTCCCTTGGAAAGAACAGTGTCTGCTCAATGTGGAGGAGGTAACCCTCCTGCACCACCTGTAGAACTCAGGCATTGGTGGTGATGCCGGGCTAGGGGTGGGCAAAGTGAACAAGGCACCCTCCCCCTTGTGCCCTGGGTCTGGACCCTCGAGGGAGAGAGGGGCTATGCCCAGAGTCAAAAGCCACGCCCCCCCCCACCCCCCAGGATGCAGTGGGGGTACCGTCTGGGTCTTGGGGGCTTTAGACTTACGACGGCCATGACACTGGCCTTGGCCTGCTGGCCCTGTTGGGGAGCTTGGTAGGCTGGAAACTGGGAGTAAGTTCTGTAAGTCATTTTCTTCTTCGGTTAGAAGGACTTTTTGCCCCGAAGTCATTCGCCAGGAAGGGTCAGTGGTCTTCCTGGAGAGCCTGGTTCTGGTCACATATATTCCAAATCCAAATCTGCGGCCTTGTCTGTCATGAGCTTGCCAGAGAGGTTGTTCCCTTGGCATGGGATATCAACCAACTTATCCTGAACCCATTGCTCCAGGTCTGAGGACTGTAACCAGACCAGGCAGCAAGGGCACTAATGCCCACAGCAGCTACCCGAGCCATGGACTCAAAGCTGTCATAGGCCGCCCCAAGTCATGAACCCAGAGCAGTCCTTGACCGAAGACACAAGGGTCCGCAACCACGCCAGAGGTTCATCGGTCAGCCCAGCTGAGAACCTGGCAAGCTCTTTTGCCAGATCCCTAAGGTACATGCCCATGTACAGTTGGTAAGCCTGGATGCGGAACACAAGCATTGAGCCCTGGTAGCATTTTCTACTACATCCATCCATGGTGTGGGCCTCCCTGCCTGGGGGCACCGAGTAGTGCATCTTCTGGCTTTTGATACGACACGTGGCAAACTCCACCACCATGGAATTATGTGGTAGCTGTGGCTTTTCAAGCCCTGGGCTCTTGCATACTCTATACTGGGAATTGAGCCCCCTTGCTCACAATAGGCACCGTCCCCGGGGCTTCCCACATCCTGAAGAGCAACAGCCACAGTATGGGTGAGACTAGCACCGTCAGTGCCTCCTTTGGAGGAGCATCGTAGTAGATGATATTGACGTCCTCCACACAAGGCACAGGGCCTTGGACATTTCCCTCATGAAGTCGAGGATCTCAAGGTCCTCCGGCAGGGACCACCTCCATACTTGTGGTGAGAAGAGGTCAGAAGGGACGTCCCTGTGGAGTCGGGTATCAAGAGACTCGTCCTCTGTCTCCCACTCAAAGTCTGATGACAGTGCCTCGAGGATTCAACAAGCACTGGCTCAATCCCAGCTGAAGGTGTCGAAGGAGACAGAGGTGCCGGACATCCCGGACTCAGAGGTGCTAAATGGACGAGATCTGAGGCCTCGAGGATAAAGAGTAACATCGCAGCTCGGCTCTAAGCGCGTGCTTCTAGAGCACCGGCTGGATGTCCTCTGGGAAAGCCCTTGCAGAGGAAGGTCCTGACATCGGCACAAACGACCCGGAGGCACCAGGCATTGGTCTGCACTGCGACTCCAGGAAGGTAGCCAGGCTGCATTCCAGGGACACCATCCTGGCCTCAAGGACAGATGGCTCCGCAGCCTCCGGCTTAGGCACTAAGGGAATAGGGCCTGGAGCTGGCTCCCTCAATAGGGGAATCACTATTGGTGATCAGTTCGTCCTCCCTCCGGGGCCGCTTCAAGAGCCGCTCCCAGCCATTGCCCTCGGCATCACACTGAGGACTTCTGTGCCGAGGTCTTACCCCCGGCTCCAGCAAAAGACCTCGACTCAGGCAGAGTCCTAACCTTATAGGGGTGGTCTTCCGAGGATGATTCCCGATCCAAGGCTCCGCAACCCCAGGGGGCTCAGAGCAAGTTCGGCCAAGCAATGATGAGTCCCATGCTCGATGCCCGGTGCCTAAAACAGAGGATTTCTGGCTGAAGATCAATTCCCATTGCTTTTCACGACTCTTCAGACTCTTGCTCGACACCTGCAGGCAGAGCGGGCAGGTGGAGTCATCGTGATCAGCATCGAGGCATCGAAGGCAGCAGTTATGGCGGTCCGTGATGGACATAGTGCATGTGCACTTACCACACTCCTTGAAGTCACTGGCTGTAGACATAGCAGGGAAGACAGCTCTCGCAAAGTCGAACCCGAACGTCATGGTCAGTGTGGGCGTTGAGAAAAACCCCATGCACCGAGAAAAAGTGAGAAGGAAAAAAAAAGAAAGAGACCCAAGAAAAACATGACACCGAGGTGAGGATGATCCCAGGTGAAGGGAAGGCGATTGGAACACAACCAGTAGAAAAAGAATGAAAAAAGGCCAAGGAAAGAAAATAGAGACAATCAACTTTTGTTGTTTAAATCTCTTTATTAATAT
The DNA here is from genome assembly GCA_033557465.1 of Ichthyophis bannanicus. NCBI lineage: Eukaryota > Metazoa > Chordata > Amphibia > Gymnophiona > Ichthyophiidae > Ichthyophis > Ichthyophis bannanicus. Next base: position 628,665,225 of record CM066031.1, read on the forward strand.
TAAAATAATATCCAGTGATGTAATCACCGACCTTGGTAACATACTCAAACTCAGTGTAAACTTTTAACATGGGATAAATACACAATACGAGAGGTACAACATCATCCTTCATATAGCATATGGCCAGAAGAGTCTCCTTTATCTAGGGACTATGGGCGGCAAGCGATCAACATCTTCAACCAGAGGGCGAATAAATTTTTCCCCTTTTTTACCCCTCCATAGCACCCGACCCTTCTACCCTTCCCTCCCTCTCCTGATTATGAGACATTTCCAAGCTCTGTGGAGGGTGTTTTTTTCACCCCAATAGAGCTCACCAATATCGCTCATTTCCCTTGCCTCCCTTTCTTCCCCCTCCTCCCCTCCCACTTTTCCTCCAGCTCCCCCTTCCCCCTACCACCCCCCCTGGAGACCATCCCCTCAAGCCCACTAACCCATATTCACACCAAATGATCTAATGTCAGTCTGTATCTCCCTGAGACTCACCCCTCTCATCCCTGCCCAATCTGGCCCACCCAGTCGAGGCTCCTATACCCCCTCAGGGGTATGGTCCTTTGACCCCAGTCTCTCTAATGAGCGGCCAAACAGTTAACATCTTAGAATATCAGGTAAGAGCACATAAAAACACAGGATCCCGTAGGATCACATCAATTAGAATATTATAAGATGAACTAGAGTAAAGTAAATTAAGGTACATTAATGATACAGTAATAAATTAAATTAATTTGGAATAAAATGAAATTAAAAGTAGATTAAAGCAATTCAGAGTAGATCCAATTAAATGATGTTAAGATAATTTAATTTACACTAATGAAAATTGAACTTATCATAAGACTAATTACATTAAATTAAACTAAATTAAGTTAGTTAAGTTAAATTGAGTCTAATTAATATCAGGTGTTATCAAATTAGGTCAAATCCCCACTCCCCTCAGCCCTGCAAGATATCCAAGGGGCGGGGAAGATAGTGCCTCTATGCTCGGTCTCCTCCTATCACGTCCCTCTCTCTAGGGCTATCCTGGACTTAGCCATGGATAAAAGGTGTAAATGGATGTACCAGATCCAATCAGGCCCCACTGCTTTCAGGCTTGCATAACATCCAATATGTGTGTGTGGGGGGGGGGGGGGGGAATACCAGGGGAAGAGCATAGAAAGCCCTGTCACATCCCCTGCCCAGACTGGAGCCAGCTGAGCCATAATTAAACTGGTGTGGATGAGGGTTTCTTAGCGCATGCCACTGTGCATATTCCAAAACAGGAACTCTTAACTCAACCCACTGGGCACACTATCATTAACAGGTCAACCCTAATCTTCGCATAACCAGGGCTACATATAAATGTGCCTCAAGGGGCACAACGTTTATCAATTTTTTATCATGAAATACTCTCAACTATAGGGGTGACTGGAGCGGTGCCATGATAATCTCTGCCTTCACTGCCGTCAGAGATATTTAAGGGTTAGTCACAATATTGTACCAGCAAAGCTATACTTATTCAAATGGATAAGGATATAGTTGAAATGCGTTAGTGTCCTCTGGCTTTGTGTCAGATTCGCCGGCCAAGCATTCTCCGCAGAAGTACATCTGAATCTCAACTGCATTCATAGCTCCAACTCTTCCAGGCCAAGTAGTACCCGATAAGTGCCTTTGCTAGCACTGTCACTGGAAAGCTGAGTCCCTCACCAACCAGTATTCTCGACAAAACACCATGGTCTCTTCCGGGGTGGTAAGTGTTATCTGTTGTCTTCCATAATCCAAGCAAAGGCATGCCGGGTAGGCCAGCACAACGCGGATGTGCTGCAGGCCTCCCGGTACTCCAGGCGGCGCACTGCAGACCGCTACAGAGTAGTCCTGAAAAATGAGCAGGCTTTGAGCACCACGCTTCTCCTGTCATTACCGATGAGGCTCCATTAGGATGCAATCTTTTTGATGGTAATTCAAGAACCGCGTTATTACGGCGAGTGGCTAATTGTCCAAGGGATGCCGCTGACCCAAACGATGAGCTCACTCAATGATAATCTGCCCCATGCCTTCTTCCATATGTAAATTAAGTGGCATTCACACTTCCAAGTATCCCCACAGTTCTTTGTCCGTAACCTATTCCAATAAATCTTAAGTTCTTTCTGCGCCCCCGATTCTCCATATCGTCTAGTTTATCGGCTTGTCACTGTAGCTGATCCTCCAGATATTTGAGACGATCCTGTACTTTGCCCCCTCTTCCAGGCGCCCCATGAACTTGGACACAGACCGCACCACTGTTGCCATCAGTGATGCTAGCCCATTTAGTCGCTCTTCCAGCGCATGCACCACAGCCTTGGTTATCTCCTCCACCACTGACCCAGGACTGGTGCCTGATGGGCTCTCAGAATGATTGTTTGCCATCTCTGCGCCCATCGTGTGGACCTTCTTCCTATGCGGGGCTTTTGCTGCCATATAGCAGATTTTGCCAGGACATCCCCAAAGTTTTTGCAGTGGTCTCTGTTGCCTCGTAAGCCTTCTACGCAATCTATGCCTCACCAAATTTGGGCAGTTTTAGCGATGGAGGGAAGGAAGGCCCTGGAGCCAGAGAAACAGTGTCCTCTCTAGCCCACAATGTCGTGACCAAAATCAACTTTTTACTGCAGGATCAGAACGGATGTCTGCTGGGCTCCGCAGAAAAAAAGGCAGGTAAGAAAGCACCCTTGGGCAGGAAGATGACCACGTATGCATGGTATAACTCCCAAAGGCTTTCTTAGAAAGCTGGGGAGTGATTACCGCGCAGGCTCCATCGGTGCAAACGTCACCCATATTTATTTATTTATTGTTTTTATATACCGCGCTCTTTAAAATGAGCGCGGTTTACAAGTAACATTCAAGCATCTCAGATATCTGTTATCTGTGAGGACAGACTTCCTGCTTGTTCCCAGGGAGTTTCTGGACTACTATAAACTGAAATAATGAGAATACAGAGATTTAAATTCTGGAAGCACATACTACAGGAGAAAAACAGACTTTGATAGAGGAGCACTATACAATAAATTAAAAGTTCAAAAAATACAGAGCTCGCCACCAAAGAAAAGCTTCAAGCAAAGAGTATAAAGTTGAGAATGAGCTGAGAAACAAAGGCCAATGCATCACTGCTTAGTTCTGTCAAACAAAAATCAAAGTGTCAATTCTAGCAAACTCAGAGAAACAAATCTGTAACTAATTAGTACCTCTGCATGCTGTCCATCTGAAGTAAAAATCTGAGTCACAGTCATTTCATTCTTTGTCAAAGTCCCTGTTTTATCAGAACAGATCACATTGCAGCAACCTGAACAACAAAATACACAGTTAAGCAAATATATAGAAAGATTCTGAACACAATTATCCTGCTGGGGATGGAGAACAGTAAAGTTAAAATACTGTCAATGACTATCGTGTGTGAAGAAAAGCTGCACGTCTATTTTTTTTTTGTTTTTTTAAGAGAAACACCACATCAAGAGGGCATGTTTCCAACCTCCTTGAAATGCAGAGACAAAACAATTCTTTGTATGTTGCATTGGCTTTCCATTGAATAAAGTATTAAGTGGCAGGTTATTTGGCGTCTCAATTAGAACTATACGAGTCTGCTCAGCCTTTGCGGTTGTCCCAAAAAGCATGTCTGCGTTTACCTAATCTGCATAAGATTCACACGGAAGATACTTTTTGGATTGTAAACTTCTGTGATGCCTTTGAGCAGAAAGCACAGTTACTTACCTGTAACAGGTGATCTCTGGGAACAGCAGGAATAAGTCTTCACATACGGGTATCGTCGGTACCGACGGAGCCTGCGCGGGAACGCTCCCCAGCGTCCAGAAAGAAAGCTTTTGGGAGCATCCCACAGTGCCTGCGCGCTGCCTTCCCGCCTTTCCTAACCGCCTCTCTCCAGTTCAAGTTTTAAGCTGAGACAAAGAGAGAGAGAGAGGAAAGGAAAGATAGATAGAGAGATACAACTCCTAGGGGAGGTGGGTGGGTTGTGAAGACTTAATTCCTGCTGTTCCCAGAGATCACCTGTTACAGGTAAGTAACTGTGCTATCTCCAGGAACAAGCAGGAATGAGTCTTCACATATGGGGACTCCGCAGCAGAGATGCCAAGGAGATCTCCAAGGTTGTGAGCACCTGAGAAGGGCTCTACCTTCCCCCATGGATCTCGGGCATCCAACCAGGGATGGGAGGTAGGTGTTGATTAGGTATGGAACAGGTGTTTGAGAACAGCCTGACCAAACAAGGCATCCTGGCGGGAGTCCTTGTCCAAGCAGTAATGGGCTGTAAAGGTATGAACCGAGGCCCAGGTGGCCGCTCGACAGATTTGGTCGATGGACACAGAGTTTAGATGAGCCATAGAGGCTGCCATGGACCTCACATTGTGAGCTGTGACATGGCCCTCCAGAGAAAGGTTCTTACTCTGGTAGGCGAAGGAAATACACTGAGCAATCCAATTGGACAGAGTTCTCTTAGAGACTGGAAGTCCTAAATGAGAGGGATCAAAAGCAACAAATAGTTGAGAGGACTTTCTATGTTGCTGTGTCCTTTGTAAGTAAAAAGCCAGTGCTCTCTTACAATCCAGGGTATGAAGATTCCTCTCTGCACTTGATGCATGAGGTCCTGGAAAAAAGACAGGTAAATACACCTCCTGGTTCAGATGAAAAGGTGAGACCCCTTTAGGCATAAAGTGTGGATTAGTCCTGAGGACTACCTTGTCATGATGGAACCTTGTATAAGGAGGATTAGCCACCAAGGCTTGCAGCTCACTGATACGGCGAGCTGAGGTGACTGCAATGAGAAAAATAACCTTCCAGGAAAGGAATTTCAAGGAAGTAGTGGCTAAGGGTTCAAAGGGTGGCTTTATAAGCTGGCCAAGAACCAAATTCAAATCCCATGCCACTGGAGGTGGTCTAGTGGGAGGTTTAGTTAAAAGAAGGCCTTCTCATGAATCTTGCAATAAGAGGATGAGAGGAAATAGGCTGTCCATTAAGAGGCTTAAGGGATGCTGCAATAGCACTCAAATGGACTCTTACTGAATTCGTTTTAAGGCCTGCATGGGATAAATGCAGCAAGTACTCTAGTAAAGAATTCAGAGGTATTGCAAGAGGTTTAAGACCCTTCTCTGCACACCAAATTGTAAATCTTTTCCATTTAAAAGCATAGGAACGTCTAGTGGAAGGCTTTCTGGAAGCATGAAGGATATCCTTCACTTGCTGAGAAAGATGCAAATCTTGAAGTTCTAGGCCTTCAGCAACCAGGCTCTGAGGTGAAGAGACTGGGGATTTGGGTGCCACAACGTTCCCTCCTCCTGGGACAGGAGGTCTGGAGCAGATCCCAAGTCCAAGGAGGGAGCTTGACAGAGATGCAGAAGTAGAGGGTACCACACTTGGCGTGGCCAATGTGGTGCTATGAGGATCATAGAACCCTTGTCTCTCTGAAGTTTGAAGAGTGTCTTGGGAATTAGGGGAATGGGTGGAAAGGCATAGAGGAAGTCTTGCCCCCAATGAAGGAGGAAGGCATCCCTGGCCTGAACTCCCTGACACGGAATTCTGGAACAGAACCGGGGAAGTTTGGCATTCCACGGACTTGCAAAGAGGTCTATGTCCGGTGTTCCCCAAATTCGGAAGATCCTGGCTATCTGGTCCCCATGGAGGGACCATTCGTGTGGAAGCAGAACTCGACTGAGTCTGTCTGCCCAAGAGTTTTGAACCCCTGGAAGATACACTGCCATGAGATGAATTTGATGCACTCTGGCGAAGGCCCACAATCTCAGAGCTTCGTTGCAAAGCGACAGAGAGCCAGTCCCGCCCTGCTTGTTCACGTAGAACATGGCTACTTGGTTGTCCGTGTGGATGAGGACTGTCTTGTAGCTGAGCAGGATGTGGAAGACTCTGAGAGCTAGAAAAATTGCTCTGAGCTCTAAGAGGATGATATGTAGAGATGTCTCCTGTAAAGACCAGATGCCTTGAGTGGAGAGATCTTGAAGATGAGCTCCCCAACCTTTTGGAGAGGCATCTCTTGTAAGGGTTGCTTGGGGTAACACCTGTTGAAAGGGGGACCCCAGCAACAGATTTTGAGTGGACTTCCACCACTGGAGGGACCAAAAGAGGCGACTGGAGGTTGCTATTTTGTCTGACAGGCAACCCGATGCCTTGGTCCATTGGGTGGACAGAGTCCACTGAGCTTCCCTCATGTGAAGTCGAGTGTAAGGAACCACATGCACAGTGGATGCCATGTGGCCTAACAGTTGTAACATCTATCGAGCAGTTAAATGGGATTTTAACTGAATTTGTGAGGCTAACTGCACCAAGCGTAGGCAACGGGCCTGGGGAAGATAGGCCCTTGCAGTTGTGGTATCCAACAAGGCCCCTATGAACTCTAGAGACTGAGTAGGGGTGAGATGAGATTTTGGAAAGTTTATTACAAGTCCCAGATACTGAAGGATACGCCTTGTGCAGGTTAGAGAAGTCTGGGCCTCTGACTGGGATGGAGCTCGGATGAGCCAGTCGTCCAGATATGGGAATACGAACATCCCTAGAGTGTGTAGAAATGCAGCTACTACTGCCATGCATTTTGTGAACACTCTTGGTGCAGAGGCCAGACCGAAAGGAAGCACTCTGTATTGGTAGTGCTTCCCTTGATAAAGGAACCGAAGGAACCTTCTGTGTGTTGGATGGATGAGGACATGGGTGTACGCATCCTTGAGGTCTAGAGAGCAAAGCCAATCCTGACTCTGAAGGTATGGAAGGAGAGTACCGAGAGAAATCATCTTGAATTTCTCCTTGCACAGAAACTTGTTCAATTCTCTGAGATCTAATATGGGTCTGTAACCCCCTGTTTTCTTTGGGATAAGAAAGTAGGGGGAGTAGAACCCTGAGCCCTGTTGAAGAAGGGGTACTTCTTCTATTGCCCCTTGGGCAAGAAGGGTAGCAATCTCCTGACCCAGAAGGTCGAGGAGAGATGTCTGAGAATTGAACTGTCTCACCATGGTGTGAGGAGGAAGGTTTAAGAAATGAAGCTTGTACCCCTCCCTTATGATGGAGAGGGTACATTGCTCTGCTGTGATTTGTTCCCACCTGGAAGCAAAGTAAGCCAACCTTCCTGGAATGGTGAGAGGCTCTGGATGTTCTAGAGCCAGAAAGGCTAAGCTCTCTAGTTGTAAGTCAAAGGCCCAGAGGAGGCTGAGGCTGTTGGGCCGTAGCAGTCCTAGCAGCCTTAGGCTTGGCCTGTTTCGGTTGTTGCTGTCTCTTTGTAGCAAAAGGACCTGCAGAAGATGACTGCTGACCATAAGCAGAATAATATTTCCCTTTTTTGGGAAAAAAACCCTTTTTGAACAACCTTTTCGTAAAAGGAGCAGAAGTAGACTTTGAAAGTCTATCTAAAGCAGAATTTTCAGCATCCATTTGGGTGGCCTTTGCCTGCCAATCTTTGCCAAAAAGGTTTTCACCTGTACAAGGAAGGTTTCCTAGTCTATCTTGAACCCAGGGTTCCAAATCAGAAGCTTGTAACCAAGCAACTCTGCGTGCACCTATAGCAATGGCCGAGGCTCTGCTGGCACCTTCAAAAGAGTCAAAGGCTGCACGGTTGGAAAACTTGGAAATATCCTGGGCATGTTTGAGCCAGGTGAGGAACTCTTCCCTTTTATCTTCTGAAATAAAAGGAGATAAAGTTTGCAGGTGATCTGTAACTTCTTTTAGAAACATCCCCATATAGAGACTATAGGAGTTGATTCTGGCAACAAGCATACTGGCCTGGAAAATTCTCCTGCAAAGGCATCTAAGGTTCTGCATTCTCTTCCTGGAGGAACAGAAGAGTGCCTCTTTGTACTCTTTATTTTCTTCATGGCAGACTCCACCACAATGGAGTGGTGAGGAAGCTGAGTCTTATGGAAGCCAGGACAAGGAGGAACACGATACATGGTGTCCAACCTGCGAGAATGAGGGGGAGTGGTGAGAGGAGTCTCCCATATGCCCAACATGTGATCATAAAGAATCTCATGTATTGGTAAAGTGGCTGCCTCTTTAGGAGCCTTAGGATATTGTAAAATATCTAATTTTTTGGCTCTAGGCTCTGTCTCAGGTGCCACTGAGATGGAAAGGCCCTTGGCCACTTCCCTAATGAAGTCTTGAAAAGACAAGTCTTCTGGAGGAGACATTCTCCTTTTTGGAGAAGAGGGCTTCTGAGGATGGATCACCGATGCTTCGACAGAGACCTCTGATTCATCAGAGTCTTCAGAGAAATTGAAGTATCGCCTGTCTGGATGCTCCTGCAGAGCCCGATATGCGTACCGGGTGGTATCGACATCGGGAGTGATCGGTACCGATTCGGTACCGATGGGCATCACAGAACAGTGTACCGCTGCAGTCGACACCGAAGCGGATGTCGATGCAATCGGTACCGGCACCGGAACCGATGTCGGTACCGGTGCCGGAGTCGGTACCGGCAACGGAGTTTGTTGCGGTACCGAAGGCGTCGCAGCTTGTATGAATGCCGTTATAGCACGCTGCATGGTCAGGATATTCTGATCCATCGACGCAACCAATGTCTGGATGTCGGTACCAGTGGGAACCACCGGTACCCCAGAACATGGCAACAGGTGATCGGTCGAGGCCGAGCCATCGATGTCAACCTGTGACCCCATAGATAAAGCTTTGGAAGCTGGAGCCTCCCGCCGGGGTAATTTTGCCGGTGCAGGTTCCTCAAGGGCAAGCCCGGAGGCATCTCGATACTTAGAGGGAGATCTACCCTTCGAGGACCGGCTGGATTTAAGTTTGGTTACCTGAGATCCATGTGAGGAAGAAAAATCCCTGGAAGACGTCGATGCAACCGAAGCTGCATCTGAGGGAAACAGGGTACTGAGCTTAGCTGCTCGATTCTGTAGACCTCTCTTAGACATCATGGAGCAGGACTCACAATCCGCAATGGAGCGATCAGGACCTAAACATTTTAGACACCATTCATGGGTGTCGGTGACAGAAATAGTGCCGCTGCACTTCGTGCATTTTTTAAACCCAGAGGCAGGCTTTTCCATGAGGAAAAATTTCCTAGGCCTAAGGCCAAAGAAGAAAATGCACTGAAGTGAGAAAAACAGTAGTTTTGTTTGGGTTTTTTTTTTTAGAATAAGAAAGAAAAGACCGGCGGTACTGGTCCAGCGTCGAGAAGGCAGACGCGCGACCAAAGAAATAAAATAAAATAAAGAAATTCTTCAGCGGTGACAGGAACACGACCTGCTGGCTCCGCGGAAAAGAAGAACTGGAGAGAGGCGGTTAGGAAAGGCGGGAAGGCAGCGTGCAGGCGCTGTGGGATGCTCCCAAAAGCTTTCTTTCTGGAAGCTGGGGAGCGTTCCCACGCAGGCTCCGTCGGTACCGACGGTACCCATATGTGAAGATTCATTCCTGCTTGTTCCTGGAGATAACAGTATATCACATTGAACAAATATATAAAACCTATAGTCGCAGTATTCTGCCAAGTCTGCTTGTTTTCTACTGCATCTGTTAATTTACTTCCTGTGGTGCACACAGCAAGCAACAGTACACACAGCTTTATTATGCAGGTTCTACATCAGCTGTGTAGATTGCTTTATTTCTTTTGACTGTGCTGTGGCCATATTCAAGAGTTCTTCAGTAAACTGATACTGTACCCCTTATGGTATATATAGAAAATCAAATCTCAAGTTTGTGGTGAATGTCCCTCGACTGTACTTTCAGCCGCACTTCACAGGAATTCTTTTCACTGGATGCTAAATTTGAGACTCTACATAAATTCTACATTTTCTTCATATTTATAAGGCTGCTTTCCTTTTTCGTTATCTCTCACAACTGCACAAGGGCTGGAAAAACTTCCAAAATGGCTATGACCAAATCATTAAATATTGGCAGAGCCTGCAAGCATCATAAAAATAGCCAAGGATGGTAGAGAATGACCATACAGCCCCATCTTGTTTGCCAAATGCAATTCCTGTTGCAATGACAGAGTTACTCGTGCAGTAGCACATGGCTATATACCATGCAAGATGCACGAGTGCATCATCTTTGTCAAACAGAAGAAATTAAAATCTACTCCACCACACTGCTACAGCTAACCCACCACAAAGGCACAAGCACATAAGTTCACAATTTGAATAAAACAGTAGTATCTCTGAGACAGATGTAAGGTATCTTTCCCTCAGTTTTTTTAAAAAATAGCTCATTCTTTCAAATTGTTTCCATTTTAGAGCACTTTTCTTGCCAAGATCTAGGCAGCTATAGTTCTTTTCCTGTTTGATGATCTATGCAGCCTTCTGTTCAGATCCTTGCTTGTTGGCCAAAAAGGAAATAGTTCCTACAAACTAGAAATCTGATCCTATTATTTTTAGACTTTTCCTACCAATTTTGTAAAACAGTGTGAAAGAATCAGCTAGATTACTCAATTAAAAATCCAATTACCATGTCCAATTAAAGTATGGTGAAGAAGGTGGCACTGTTGATTCAAAGACTAGACTTGTTCCTGACAAATTCTCACCCAGTACAGAAAGGAGGTAATATTATAAAAGATTTTCATGCTACATGACAATATAGGCACGTAAAAGGCCTTTTATAAAATTACCTCATGTGTACACGTGGTGCAACTTGGAGTAGGCATGTCCACAGCTTCTATCTAGCCACTATTTCTGCTCATTTGTGCTAGTATTAATGGGTGCACACATGGCCTTCACACACACATGAACTATTATAAAATTACCCTTTATAAGGGATACATTTATAAGTCATTTCTGCACATAAAACTGTGTTTTATGTATGGAAATGGTAATTTATAAATAAGGACGTCCCAATTAAGCATATATATAATAAAATGGGAATGCTGAACATGCCTTGGAGCAGATCTAACATTCAGTGGAAGTTTTCTGTGAAGGAAATAATTTTACTTATTTATATTTTTAAACCATATTTTTTCAAAATACTCTTAGCAGCGAGGCACCCTAAAACCCAATTAACATATAATTCCTCTTTAAAACAATAAGACAAATCACCCAATCCCTCAATGTATTTATTTTTTTTATTTTTAATTTAAAGCTTTTATTGAAAAAGTCATTATGTAATTCACAACAAAACTCAACCATTTTTTAGTCCAGCTTCACAGCTCAGTGCCATCCATATATCTGGCCTTCAGAGAGACCCACAAAACCAGTTACAGTTACCAAATTAACTTCCACACCTTTGTCTTACATAATCCCGTTTGTAACGCTAATAATTCTGAAGTCAGAATTTTATAAAAATCTAATTTGTGAGTTTGAGACTCCTTGTTTTGTCTATTCTTTCCTCATTAGAAGAAACCTACACTCCACCCCTCCTCAACCCCCCTCCCCCTCATGAATCCAACTCCACTAATCCAACACAACCTACCTATTTTCATTCTCTTCCCCCCCATTCAACAAAGCTCCTTGAGTTACTCAATGATCCCTCGTGAAGCCATCCTTCAGTACTGACCACATCTTCTAATGCTTAGTCTCAATACTGTGATCCTACTCCATCTATAGATGTCAAGCATCATGGCCTACCACTCTGAGATGACAGGTTGGTCGCTCTGCCTCCATCTTCTTACGATCAATCTCCTCACCACCATCATACCAAGCGCAACCAATTTCAAGTTTTCGAATGCAACCTGATCCAGATTCCGCAAACCTAGCAATCCCCAAATGGGGCTACGCTCCAAAGTACAGCCAAAAATGCCAACCTACACTGACCAGAATCCTTCCCAAAACCCCTGTATTTTCAGGCATACCCACCTAGTATGGAAAAAGTCCCTTACTGCCCACAACCTCTCCAACAGTTACTCAATCTGCAACCCCACCTAGCTAGCCTGACTGGTTAAATATGATCTACAGAGAATCATGTAGCAATTTTCCTGAAATTGGGCTGAAATACTCATCTGCCCCATCAGTCGATAAATCTGTCTCCAGTTTTCCTCCATGCTCCACCCCTGGAGATCTTTTCCCCACCCTTTTTTGAAATTCCATTGCCTCCCCTGCGTATTGAACAGAAACCCGTAAAATCCAGCAAGTAATCCTCTCCTTCCCTGATGTTTCTCATATAGACTCTCTAAGGGGGAGGCCTCTCGAAAACAAATAGTCCCTTTCCCTTAGAGACCCAACAAAATGTTTCAGGTACTCCACCCTAAATCCATCCCCTATACCCATGTGGAATTACTCTTGCAGCTGTTCCATCGTCAATTTTCCCCCCTTCCAAAAGTAGTTGTCCATCATTTCCAATCCTAGCTCCCTCCGATCCTGGAATCAAGAGTAAATCACATCCCCAGAAGAAATAAAGGGTTATGACAAATTGGAGAATATAACAACTATATCAAAAAACACCCAATGAAATATTTAAAGCCTATCAAAAAAAACTCAGTCACCAAACAATTCATTCATACCATAAGTACTGCATATTTCCTGAAAAAACACCAAAAATACCAAAGAACAAAAATAAAATGAAATAAAGAAGAAAAGACCTCAGTGAAATTGCTTCTCCCTTTATAAAGCAGTTAATACTCGCCTGAAGGCGAATTGCTACTATCTACCATCATCAGTTTAAAAAACCCTCTTTCACATTTACATTCCTAACAATTCCTTTTATTAAATCTACTTTTACGATACAAAAACTTAACACTACAATAAATAAAACTAGCTTTTTTATATATAGCCAATGGCTCGTTTTTCAACCCACATTATAGCCATATTACACAGCAGACTTGCTATAGCACACTCAGATTCGCTATGGCAAGAACTCAATGGCCAGAACTCCATCTGCAGCAGATTCGCTATAAAGCACAGTTACTCACCTATAACAGGTGAACTCCAGGAACAGCAGGAATTGAGTCTTCACATATGGGTGACGTCGGTACCGACGGAGTCCATGCGGGAACGCTCCCCAGCGTCCAATAGAAAATCTTTTGGGAACATTCCACTGTGCCTGCGTAGCTGCCTTCCTGTCTTTCCATCTCTCCCTCCTTAGTTGAGTTTGTAGCTGAGATAAAAAGGAGAGAAGGAAAAGGAGGAGGAAAAGTACAACTCCTAGGGGAGAAGGGTGGGTTGTAAAGACTCAATTCCTGCTGTTCCCGGAGATCACCTGTTACAGGTGAGTAACTACGCTATCTCTAGGAACAAGAAGGAATGTAGTCTTCACATATGGGACTCCCTAGCTTGAAGATGACCTCAAAGCGAGCTGTGGAACACAGGGCTAAGTAGTAGGTCATACATCCTCCAAGGATGTCTGGTATCGAAACCCGGGATGGAGGAGTAGGAGTTGATCTAAGTCTGAAAGAGATGCTGGAGAACAGCTTGGCCAAACGAGGCATCTCGGCGGGAGTCCTTGTCTAGGCAATAGTGAGCAGCAAAAGCATGGACAGAGGACCAGGTTGCTGCTTTGCATATTTCATCAATGGCTACAGAACGCAGATCTGCCATGGAGGTAAGCCATTGCTCAAACATTATGTGCAGTGACATGACCCTCAAGAGAGAGTCCTGCACTGTCGTAAGCAAAGGAGATACAATCTGCTATCCATCTGGAGAGAGTTTGCTTGGATACTGGTAGTCCTAGATGACTGGAGTCAAAAGCGATGAAAAGCTGGGAAGCTTTTCTGTGCTCCCGAGTTCTCTGGAGATAAAAGGCCAAAGCACGTTTGCAATCCAGAGTATTAAGGGTTACCTCTGCCCTAGAAGAATGAGGTCTAGGAAAGAAAACAGGGCGGTACACCAACTGGTTTAAGTGAAATGGCGAGACCACCTTTGGCATAAAGTATGGATGAGTCCTAAGGACTACCTTATCATGGTGAAAACATGTATAAGGAGGATCAGCCACTAAAGCATGAAGCTCAGTGATACGCCTTGCTGAAGTGAGGGCAATAAGGAAGGTGACCTTCCAGGTAAGAAATTTCAGGGAAGTAGTGTCTAGGGGTTCAAAAGGCAGTTTCATAAGCTGTCCTAAAATCATATTAAAGGTCCCATGCCACTGCGGGTGGTTTAATGGGAGGCTTAGTTAAAAGAAGACCTCTCATGAAGTATGCTACAAGCAGTTGAGAGGAGATGGTCTGACCATCCAAGGGTATGTGGGAAGTCGCTATGGCACTTAGGTGGACTCTTAAATTGGTTTTGAGTCCAGAGGAAGAGAGGTGGAGAAGATATTCAAGTAATGCTTCCACCGAAACTGAAAATGGGTTAAGATCCCTTTTCAAACACCAGAGAGAGAATCTATACCACTTGAAGGCATAGGAGCGCCTTGTGGAAGGTTTCCTAGAAGACAAAAAGATAACTTTCACTTGTTGAGAGAGGCTGATGCCTTGGAATTCTATGCCTTCAGCAGCCATGCTGTAAGGTGTAGGGACTGTGGACTGGGGTGCAGCAGTGTCCCGTTCTCCTGTGAGAGGAGATCTGGAGCAGATCTGAGATCTACTGGTTGAACTCGAGAGAGACGTAGAAGCAGAGGATATCAAGGTTGTCGTGGCCAATGTGGGGCTATAAGAATCATGTAGCCCTTGTCTCTCTGGAGTTTGAAGAGAGTTTTGGGGAGGAGGGGGATGGGAGGGAAGGCGTATAGGAAGCCTTGACCCCAGTGAAGGTGAAAGGCATCTACCGCTAGGTTGTTTTGAGCAGGGGTTCTGGAACAGAAGCGGGGAAGTTTGGCATTCTGAGGACTTGCAAACAGGTCTATGTCTGGGATTCCTCAGATCTGAAAAATGTGAACAACTTTGTCTTCTTGGAGATACCAATCGTGGGGTAGCAGTACCCAACTGAGCTTGTCCGCCAAGAGATTCTGTTTGCCTGGGAGATAAACCACAAGTAGGTGAATCTGATGTTGTACGGCAAAGGACCATAGGTGAAGGGCTTCACTGCAAAGTGTCCAAGAGCCTGTTCTGCCCTGCTTGTTCAAGTAGAACATGGCTACCTGATTGTTTGTCTGGACTAGAAATGTGTGGAAGCAAAGGTGGTTGTGGAACACCTTGAGAGCATTGTGGATGGCTCTGAGTTCCAGCAGACTTATATAGAGTTGTGACTCCTGATGAGACCAAAGTCCTTCAGTGGAGATTGTCCAGATGAGCTTCCCAGCCCAATTTGGCCGCATCCGTCGTCAGGGTGTATTGATGTAGAGGCTTCTGAAAAGGTGATCCTACGAGAAGGTGCTCTGGGGATTGCCACCACTGGAGAGATTTATTTATTTATTTTATTTTGCTGTATTTATATCCCGCTTTTCACCGGGTCAAAGCGGTCAATTGGGGGATACATTTAACACGAGGGGATATGAGACACATACGCTAATACTTACAGGGAACATGGGCAATGGAGGGTTAAGTGGCTTGCCCAAGACCACAAGGGGTGCCTATAGGAATAGAAATCCCAGTCCCTCTGGCCTGAGATTGCTGTCCCCAGGTGGGACTTGAACCCACGGCCCTCCAGCCTGAAGTACCTTGTCCTAACCACTAGACCACTCCCCCCTAGATGAGATGAGACGTGTGGAGAGTATTATCCTGTCTCTCAAACGACCGGATGCCCGAGACCACTGGGAAGCCAGGGTCCATTGAGCTGCACACAAACGCAGACCACATGCACAGTAGATATCATATGGCCCAGGAGTTGCAACATTTCTTGAGCAGTGAGAAAGGTTTTGAGGCATGCGTGGGATGCAAGCTGGATGAGTCGAGCACAGCGGGCTTGAGGCAGAAAAGCCCTTGACTGTTGAGTGTCCAGGAGGGCTCCTATAAACTCCAGAGTTTGACAGGGGACGAGCTGGGACTTTGAAAGATTTATTACAAATCCCAAGTGTTGCAGCACCTGCATGGTGCATATGAGAGAAAGATTGGCCTCTACAGGCATGCTTATTCGAATGAGCCAGTCTAAGCAGAGGAAGACAAATTTCCCTAGAGTCCTTGGGAATGCAGCTACAACTGCCATACACTTTGTAAAGACTCTTGGGGCAGAGGCGAGGCCAAAAGGCAGGACTCTGTACTGATAATGTTTCCCCTATAACAGGAAACGCAGCAACCTTCTGTGCTCTGCGTGGATAAGAATGTGAGTATATGCGTCCTTTAGGTCTAGAGAACAGAGCCAATCCTGCAGAGTCATCCTACTCTTCTCCCCTATCTCCACCTAGGGAGATCATCTTTAATTTCTCCTGGAGTAGATACTTGTTCTGTTTTCTGAGGTCCACGATGGGCCTGTATCCCCCTGTCTTCTTTGGAATGAAGAAGTAAGGAGAATAGAAGCCCAGACCTTGCTAGGAGAGTGGCACTTCCTCTATTGCACCCTGTAAGAGAAGAGAGGTGACCTCCTGCAATAACAGGGTGGTAACAGGGGGATGAGAACTGAACTCTCTTGGAGGAGATTGGTAGGGGGGGAGGTAGACTTCGGAAATGAAGTCTGTACCCCTCTCTTACTATGGAGAGAGTCCAGTGTTCTAATGTTACAAGATGCCACTTGTGGGCAAAGTGACATAGTCTGTCTGGAATGCGGATGGAATCTGGGATCTCCAGAGGCAGGATGGCTATGTTCTCCAAAAAGGAGTCAAAGACCCTGAGGAGGTTGGGTCTGCTAGGTTGGCTGAGACCTGGGAGTCCAAGCATTTCTTTGTTTTGGTTGTTGCTGCTCTTTTTGAGGAGCATGGACGGGACAGTGCACCGCAGGGTTGTAAGAGTAGTACTTCTTTTTCTTATTGAAAAAGGGTTTATTTGATATCTTTTTCTTAGCTGGGTTAGCAGTTGATCTAGAAGTCTATTTAGAGTGGAGTTCTCAGACTCTAATTGAGACGCCTTATCCTGCCAGTCTTTGCCAAAAAGGTTTTCGCCTGTGCAAGGTATATTATCCAGCTTATCTTGAACCCACTGTTCAAGATCAAAGGCTTGGAGTCAAGTGATCCTGCGTGCACCAATCCATATAGCTGAAGTTCTGTTGATGCATTCAAAACAGCCGAAGGTTGCCCTGTTGACAAATTTGAAAACATTTTGGACATGCTTCACCAGAGTGAGATAATCAGCTCTCTTGTCGTCACGGAGAAGAGGAGTCATCAACTCCAAATCCCTAGCCACCTCTCTAAGAAACATACCCATGTAGAGTATGTAGGAACTGATTCTGGCCGATAACATGGAGGCCTGAAAACATCGATGGCCAAAAGCATCGAGGGTTCTCGATTCCCTGCCCAGAGGATTCAAGGAATGCATTTTGGCACTTTTAATTTGACGCCTTGCTGATTCCACCACCATGGAATGGTGTGGTAATTGCATCTTCTGGAAGCCAGGGCACGCCGGTACCTGGTACATAGTATTGAGCCTTCAAGTATGTGGAAAGATAGTTAAGGGTGCCTCCCACATTCGAAGCATAAGGTCGTGAAGTATTTGATGAATAGGAAGAGGAGCAGCTTCCTTTGGGACTGCAGGGTACTGAAGAATTTCAAGTTCCTCAGCCCAAGGTTCCTTCTCCGAAGTCACCGTGATAGAGAAGCCCCGAGCAACACTGTGGATAAAATCTTGAAAAGACATGTCCTCCAGAGGAGACATACGATGTTGTGGGGACGGAGATGGATCCTCCAGCAGAATTCTCATTTCCCGTGTACTGGCTGATTCGTAATTCGATGAATCGGAGTCCGAAGACTCAAAGTATCAATTGGCAGGGTGCTTGCGCTCTGCCCGTACTCGATACTGCTCGAAACCAGCATCGGAAAGTTTCGGTCCTGGAACCTCAGTACTGAAGACTGACTTGAGGGTCAGCATAGGTGGTAGCGTGGTAAGCGGCAAAAATGTCAATGCAGGCACTTTCGGTACCGTCGTCGGTACCGATGGCTGAGGAATTGACTGTAGAGGCTTTACTGGTACGGAAGCCACTAGCAAGGCCGCTAAGCTCCACTCAATAGCCAGGATATGCTGATCCATGGAGCTTGCCTGGGTATCGGTACCTGAGTTTCGGGCCACGATCCCTGAGCATGGCACCAAGAGCTTTCCAGAGGTAGAGGCCTCGGGAGCATCCTGGGACCCCACTAATGCTTTGGAGGCAAGGACCTCTCGCGGGGTTGCTTGGCCGGTGTGTCTCCCTCCAGGACAATGCCTAGGGCATCTCAATGCTTAGAAGGAGATCTACCCTTGAAAAAGCGAAATTGCTAAATTAATACTTCTGCTCTGTTTTTACTAAAGAAAGTCCTGGAGAAGGACCACCTGTGACTCCCAAATATAAAAATGGTAAAGAAGTAGTTACCACATCATTCACAGAAGATGAGGTGTTAGAACAACTTGCAAAACTGAAAGTGGACAAGGCCATGGGACCGGATGGGATACATCCCAGGATACTGAAAGAGCTCAGAGAGGTTCTTGCAGGGACGTTAAAGGATGTTTTCAACAGATCCTTGGAAACAGGAGAGGTTCCTCAGGACTGGAGAATGGCTGATGTCGTACCTCTACACAAAAGTGGTGACAGGGAAGAAGTGTCAAACTACAGGCCTGTGAGCCTTACCTCAGTGGCGGGAAAAGTCATGGAGGCGCTCCTGAAAGAGCGAATAGTGAACTTTCTCAAAACCAACAGGTGGCAAGATCCGAAGCAACATGGTTTTACCAAAGGACAATTTTGCCAAACAAATCTGATTGAGTTCTTTGACTGGGTGACCAGGGAGCTAGATCAGGGGCATGCGATGGATGTCATCTACCTGGATTTCAGCAAAGCCTTCGATACTGTTCCTCATAGGAGGTTTATCAATAAACCCGGTAGCTTGGGGATGGATCCTAAGATGGTAAATTGGATCAGAAATTGGTTGACTGACAGACGACAGAGGGTGATGGTAAATGGAGCTCACTCAGATGAAGGGAAGGTGATTAGCGGGGTGCCCCAGGGGTCAGTCCTTGGCCCGGCACTGTTCAATGTATTTGTGAGTGATATTGTTGACGGACTGAATGGAAAAATCTGTCTTTTTGCAGATGACACGAAAATTTGCAACAGAGTGCACTCCCCCGAGGGAGTGCTTAACATGAGGAAAGATCTACAAAAGCTGGAAGAATGGTCTAATGCTTGGCAATTAATATTCAATGCAAAGAAGGGCAGAGTCATGCACTTGGGTAGCAGAAATCCAAGGGAATTGTATGCGATAGGGGGCAAGAGGTTGGTGTGCACGGATCAGGAGAAAGACTTTGGTGTGATTATTTCTGAAGCTCTCAAGTTGGCAAAACAGTGCAACAAGGCGGTGGCAAAAGCCAGGAGGATGTTGGGCTGCATACAAAGAGGAATCACCAGCAGAAAGGAAGAGGTACTTATGCCACTGTACAAGTCACTGGTGAGGCCTCACTTGGAATACTGTGTTCAGTTTTGGAGACCATATCTTGCAAAGCATGTAAAAAGACTGGAAACTGTTCAGAGGAAGGCGACCAAAATGATTTGGAGCCTGCGTCAGAAGCCTTATGAGAAGAGACTTGAAGACCTAAACATGTACCCTTTGGAGGAGAGGAGGGACAGGGGAGATATGATTCAGACCTTTAAATACTTAAAGAGAAATAATGAACAAACAAACCTCTTCCAAAGACGGGGAAGCTGTAAAACTAGAGGGCATAACAGGAAGCTGCAAGGTGGTAAATTGAAAGGCAATGTCAGGAAATACTTTTTCACAGAAAGGGTGATGGATGCTTGGAATGCCCTCCCGATTGAAGTGGTGGGGGTAAACACAGTGACGGAATTCAAAATGGCATGGGACAGACACAGTGGATCCCTTTACAGCAAAAGGATAAAATCAAAATAAACTGAACCATCTAGTTTCTCAACAAATAGGGGTGTCCTGCATGGAGTGGTGGTGGGTTCACCCCTAAACAGGGACATGGGGAGGGGTGGCCTGCACGGAGCGGCAGGTGCACCTACTCTTGCCATCGTGCTGGGCAGACTAGATGGACCATGCTGGTCTTTATCTGCCGTCATTTACTATGTTACTCTTGGAGGGCCAGCTAGTCTTCGACGAAGACCTGGGTTTCGATACCTGAGATCGCTGGAAGGAAGATGAAGATCTCCATGACGTCGATGCTATCGACATTGCATCAGTGACAAAGAGGGTGCCGAGTTTCACAGCTCTGTTCTGCAGGCCTCTCTTTGTCATCTTCCTAGAGAGGACAGTCAAACGGTTGATGATCCTGTCCCAAATATTTTAGACACCAGTCATGGGTTTCTGTGGCAGAAATTGTACTGCCACATTTAGAACACTTTTTAAAACCATTAGCTGGTTTGTCCATTTTGGAAAACAAGACCTAATCTAAGATGGCGTCGGTGCGCCCTGAGGGAAGAGATTCTCCCCTCAGAAAAGTTTTGTTTTGTTTTTTTTTAACAGAAAGAAAGAAAAAAAAAAAAAGAGAGTGAGTACCGACAGGATCGGTACCAGCGTCAATGGGAAGGCAGACGCGACCACAGAAAAATAAGAAAAAAAAATCAAATTTTCTGCGGTGACAGGAATTGCTTCTTGTCAGCTCCAAGGAAAATGAAGAACTTAGGAGGAAGAGCTGGAAAGGCGGGAAGGCAGCTACGAAGCACAGTGGGATGCTCCCAAAAGCTTTCCTATTGGACGCTGGGGAGCGTTCCTGCGCGGGCTCCATCGGTACCGATGTCACCTATATGTGAAGGCTACATTCCTGCTTGTTCCTGGAGATTACAAGTTATGTCAAATGCTAAACGGCCAGTGTTTTATCTGGAACAAAACAGATTAAAATTCCAATGAGTCAGTAATCTCTCATTTTATTTTTATTCTTTTGTATTTTGGGTTTTTTTCAGGAAATATACTTATGGTATGAATGAATTGTTTAGTGGCTGAGGGTTTTTTTGATAAAATTGGAGAATATAGCCACACTGTCCTCCCCTCTACCTCCTGCCCTCGTACCTTCTCCGACAAGTACAAAGTCCACTGTGCCAGTGGATTAAGTAGCTTTTTACCCAAGTCTTTGAGATCCAGTCTCCACAGCAGCACCCTGAGAGGGGTCCCCCCAACTCTGCTTGTTTTATATTTACCACAGTTTCTCCCCTGCCCCCAATTTCTAACTCCAAACTTTCTTCAGTTGGGAGGCAACATAATAAAGCCATAAATTGGGCACTCCCAGCTCCCACCTCCCCAACTCTCCCTCAGTCGATACAATACTCCACATGTCACTCTGGAAGGTCTTCTCCGCCATATAAAGCTAAAATCTTCTGTTGCACCTATCTCAGGTATTGCTCTGGAACCTTCACTGGCAGCATGTGAAACAGGTACAAGAAAGTAAGACAACGTATTCATTTCTATGCTAGGGATTTGCCTCACCCACAAAAATTCTATCCCCTCCCATTTACTGAGGTCTTTTTTTATCTCTCCTTCTAAAGACCTATAGTTGCTAGTGAAGAGCTTTGTCTCATCCGGAGTGAGCTGCACCCCCAAGTATTTCAGGAAGGTCTTAACCATTTAAACCCAAACCCTTCTCACAATAAAGCGTAGTTACTCACCTGTAACAGGTGTTCTCTGGGGACAGCAGGAATCAGTCTTCACATATGGGTGATGTCAGCCCCGATGAAGCCCTCTGGAAACATCTTTGCAACTTTCAAAGAAAGCCTTTAGGAGATGCCACCACGCATGCGTGGTGCCCTTCCCACCCAAGGGTGTCATCTTGCTCAGTCAGATGACATAGCTAAAGACGGCAAAAAGAAAAGGTAAAGCAGCAACTCCAAGGGAAGGAGGGAGGGTTGCAAGGACCGATTCTTGCTATCCCCGAACACCTGTTACAGGTGAGTAACTATGCTTTCTCCGGGAACAAGCAGGACGTCTGTCCTCACATATGGGATTCCCTAGCTACAGGCTACCTAAAGCCCATAAGGAAAACACACGGTCGCCCTCAAGAGGAGCCGTGAGCAGCAGCGAGTCCACAGAACAGACTGCAGTAGGACCCGTGTGTCCGATGGAACCAAAGCTCCGGTAGCATGAACAGAAAAGGGTCAGAGAGTAGGAGTTGCCATCTAGACCCCAAAAAGATTACGGAACACAGCCTGGCTGAAGGCACTGTCCCCCTGGGACTCCCTCTCCAGGCAGTAGCGAGCTGCGCAGGTATGGACTGAAGACCAGGTGGAGGCCTGGCAGATGCCCAACATCAGGACAGAGCGCAGGTTTGCCACAGAAGCTGCCATGGCTCTGATGTTGTGTGCTGTGACCCGGCCATCCAGCGTAAGCCCAGCCTGCTCATAGGCGAGGATGATGCAGTCCGCCACCCAGGTAGCCGGTGTTCGCTCGTCACTGCTTCCTCCAGCTGACTGGGGTCATCATAGGAAACAAAATGCTGAGCACCTTTGCAATGGCCCTGCATACACTGAATGTAGAAGGACAAGGCCCTCTTACAATCCAAGGTGTGAAGGACCATGCTGCTGGAGTGAGGCCTTGGGAAGAAGGTGGGTAGCACCATCTTCTGGTTGAGGTGAAAGAAAGATATCACCTTCGGAAGGAATTTGGGGTGCATGTGTAACACGACCCTGTTCTTGTAGAATCTGGTATACGGTGCCTCTGCCACTAGGGCTTGGAGCTCACTGATCCTGAGAGCGGAGGTGAGCGCCACCAGGAACACAACCATCCATGAGAAGTACATCAGGTGGCAAGTAAGAGTAGTTACTCACCTGCAACAGGTGTTCTCCAGGAGCAGCAGGAATCAGTCCTCACAAATGGGTGACGTCGGCACCGACGGATCCCTCGTGCGGAGCATTTCCCCAGCTTTCAAAGAAAGCCTTTGGGAATGCAGCGCGCATGCGCAGTCCCCTTCCCGCCCAAGGGTGCCATCTTGCTCAGCCTGACGACATAGCTAAAAGACAGCAAAAATCAAAATAAAGTATATGACTGCAACTCCAGGGGAGGAGGGAGGGTCGTGAGGACTGATTCCTGCTGCTCCTGGAAAACACCTGTTACAGGTGAGTAACTATGCTTTCTCCAGGACCAAGCAGGAAGTCAGTCCTCACATATGGGACTCCCTAGCTTCAGGCTACCGGGAACCCAAGCTGAAAAATAAGCTCCCTCTAGAGCGTCAGCATCCGTGAAAGAATCCTTTCTGAGAACGCCCCCATACGGTAGCCCAACACAAGGGCCAGAGGGTAGGAGTTGCCTAAACCTCAAAGAGATTACGGAGTACCACCTGTCCGAAAGCACTGTCCCTACGGGACTCCTTTCTCAAGGCAGTAGTGAGCCGCAAAAGTCTGGCTTGAAGACCAGGTAGCGGCTCGGCAGATGTCTGCCAACGGAACAGAGCGGAGGTGGGCTACTGACGTGGCCTTCGCCCTGACACGGTGGGCCGTGACTCGAACCTGCAAGGAGAGGCCGGCTGCCCTGTATGCCCACGCGATACAATCCGCTACCCAAAGGGACAACGTACGCTTGGAGACAGGCAACCCCAGTTTATTAGGGTCAAAAGATACAAAGAGCTGAGCAGTCCTTCGATGCCCCTGCGTACGGTCTATGTAAAAACACAACGCCCTTCTACAGTCCAGGGTATGCAGGACTGTCTCAGCCCGGCTGGCATGCGGCCTGGGGAAGAATGTTGTAAGAACCACCTCCTGACTGAGGAGGAAGGAGGAGACAACCTTCGGAAGGAACTTAGGGTGAGTTTGCAAGATCACCCTGTTCTTATAGAACCGTGTGTACGGTCTATCAGAAACCAGAGCCTGCAGTTCACTCACACGCCTGGCCGAGGTAAGAGCCACCAAGAACAACGCCTTCCAGGAAAGGAAGCGTAAATGACAGGTAGCCATCGGCTCAAACGGTGGGCAAGTAAGTCGCTGCAAGACCACATTTAAATCCCACTCAGGGGCTGGTGGACGGATCGGAGGCTTGAGCAGAAGCAGGCCTCTGAGGAAGCGGGACAACAAGGGGTGGCCGACAGATTGGCCCTCTACCTGTGAGTGGTGTGCCGACAAAGCACTGAGGTGGACCCGAACAGAGTTGGATTTAAGGCCTAGGTCTGAGAGGTGGAGCAGGTACTTCAGCACCACTGGAACCAGGCACGAAAAAGGATCCTCCTGGCGCTGAGCACACCAGGTGGAGAACTTACGCCACTTGAGGACATAAGATTTCCGGGTGGCTTGCCTCCTAAAGGCCAAAACCACCTCTTCCACTTCCTTAGGAAGAAGTAAGGGGGCTAGAACTACCCTTTCAGCAGCCAGGCCATCAGATTGAGGGATTTGAGGTTGGGGTGCAGGAGAGATCCCTGATCCTGAGACAGGAGATCGGGTTGCACCCCCAGAGGGAGTGGAGTGTCCACCGCCAACTGCAGAAGGAGTGGAAACCACGGTTGCCTCGGCCATCTGGGGGCTACCAGAATCACCGAGGCCTTGTCCTGAAGAACCTTGAACAAGGTTCGGGCCACCAGAGACGTGGGAGGAAACGCATACAGTAGGCCCGTAGACCAAGAGATTAGAAATGCATCTGCTGCCATTCGCAGAGGATGAGGTTGTCTGGAATAGAACCTGGGTAGCTGACGGTTCAGTGGACTCGCAAAGAGATCGATGGTTGGAAGACCCCATCTTAGAAAGACCCCTTGGACCGCCAGAGGATTCAACTGCCATTCGTGAGGCTGTAGAATCCTGCTCAATCTATCTGCCAGGCAATTTTCCTGGCCAGGCAGACAAACTGCTTTGAGAAACATGTTGTGTTTTATTGCCAAGGAGCACAGGGCCTGTGCCTCCTGACACAGAAGTTTGGAGCCTGTGCCCCCTTGCTTGTTCATGTAGAACATTGCCACTTGATTGTCTGTCTGAACTAAGACAGACTGGTGAGAGAGGACATGAGAGAAAGTCCGTAGAACTAAGCGGATAGCTCGCAACTCCAACAGATTGATCTGCTGTGTGGACTCCCAAGGAGACCAGAGGCCCTGAGTGTAAGCCCCCTGGCAATGTGCACTCCAGCCCTGAAGGGAAGCATCGGTTGTCAGCACCTATGTGTGAGGAGGGGCCTGAAAAGGCACCCCCTGGACCAGGTTCGGGAGATGCAACCACCACTGTAGGGAGGCTGCCAGCAGTTTGGACACCCTTATCTTGTCTTTCAAGTCGCCTGTGCTTGCACCCACTGAGCTCTGAGGCACCACTGAGCAGGTTGCATGTGCAGGCGGGCATTCGGAGTTACATGGACCGTGGATGCCATGTGGCCCAAGAGCCTTAGGACGTTTCTGACGGAGACCAGAGAACCGCTCTGGAACTGTTTGGCCAAAGCCATCAGTCTGTGGGCCCTGTTCTCGGGCAAAGAAGCCTTCGCCTAGAGGGTATCCAATCTTCCCCCAATGAACTCCATGTCCTGTGAGGGGAGCAAAGTGGACTTTGCGAAGTTTATGACAAAGCCTAGATGCTGGAGAAGAGAAACAGTGCGAAGGGTGGCCTGTCTGGCCTCCTGTGGAGACTGACCCCTGATGAGCCAGTCGTCCAGGTATGGGAAGACAAAGATGCCTTGGTTTCTGAGATAGGCCGCCACCACTGCCAGGCACTTGGTGAAAACCCTGGGGGCGGAGGTGAGGCCAAATGGAAGTACTCTGTATTGAAAATGACTTCCTCACACTACAAATCTGAGTTATTCTCTGTGGTCTGGATGAATGAGGATGTGAGTATAAGCATCCTTCAGGTCTAAGGAGCATAGCCAATCTCCCTGCTGGAGGTAGGGCAGCAATATTCCAAGGGTAAGCACCTTGAACTTTTCCCTCTCCAGAAACTGGTTGAGATTTCGCAAGTCTAGGATGGGCCTGAGGCTTCCTGTCCTTTTTGGTACCAGAAAGTACCTGGATTAGAAGCCTCGCCCTATCAGGTGGTGAGACACCGGTTCCACCGCCTGCTCCTGTAGAAGACTTGCCAACTCCTGAAGGAGGAGGTTCCTGTGCAGAGGGAGTCTTGGAGGCTCACCCTGGAAAACAGGAGGGGGGTAACTGGTTGAAGTGGAGCAAATAGCCCTTTTGGACTATGCTCAGTACCCAGGTATCCCCTGTTATGGCTGACCACCTGTGGGCATACAGTGTCAGCTGGCCTCCTGTGCTGAAAGGAGCCAGCTGAGGAGGAGAGGCTATGCAGTGGGAGTCAAAACCCCCCTCCCTGCTGTGCAGGAGCCGGAGTTGATGGCTTGGGGGTTTTCTGCCTACGGGGCCCATGTCCCTGCCCCTTGGCCTGCTGACCCTGATGGGGAGCTGTAGAGGCCTAAAATTGAGGGTAGGATTTGTAGGCAGTAGCCTTCCTCGGGTAAAAGGGCTTTTTCCCCAAGCCCTTCTTCTTCTGAGAAGGGGCAAATGTTTTCCTGGACAGCCTTGTCCTGGTGAGAGTCTCAGACTCAAGTTCTGCAGCCTTTTCAGCCATGGGTTTGCCAAAAAGGTTCTCACCTCGGCAAGGGACATCGACCAACTTCTCCTGTACCCATGGCTCGAGTCCGATGACTGTAGCCAGGCCTGATGGCGTGCACCGATGCTGGCCGTGGCTACTTGGGCCGAAGCCTCGAAGCCATCATAGGCTGCTCGAGAGATAAACTTTGAGCACTCTCGAATCCCGGATGACAAAGCCTTAAACCTCTGCAAAGGTTCCTCGGAGAGGCCAGCTGAGAACCCGGAAATCTCCTTTGCCAGGTCTCGGAGGTACATGCCCATGTACAGCTGGTAAGTCTGGACACGGCAAGCCAGCATAGAGCCCTGGAAGCACTTTCTACCAAGGGCATCCAGGTTCCGGGCCTCCCGGCCAGAGGGCACCAAGGAGTGTATCTTCTGACTCTTCAAACGATGCATGGCCGATTCCACAACCATGGAGTGGTGCGGTAGCTGTGCCTTCTGGAACCCAGGGCTCTTATGGACTCGATAAATAGAATCGACCCGTTTGCCGAGAACCGGCGCCTCCCACATGCGGAAGAGCAGCCGTTCCAGCATCGGAGGAACCGGTACAGTAAAGGCCTCTTTAGGCGGAGAGTCATACTGGAGGGCCTCTAGCTCTTCGGCTCGAGGCTCCTCCTTGGGATCTGCGGGGAAGGCCAAGGCTTTGGCTATGTCCTGCACGAAGTCCGAGAATCGGGTATCCTCCAGTGGGGACCTCCTCTGAGGCTCGGACTCCGGTGAGTCCGATGGGACGCACTGGGTCCGGAAAGTGTCCGGGGACTCCTCGTCCTCAGTCTCCCACTCCGACCCCTCCGAGGAGGAATCGAGCTGCTCCGGCCGGGCGGGCACCGATGCCATCCGCCCCGACGCCGAGGGCACCAGCATCGATGACCTCGGCCCCGAGCAGGAGGCCGAGGGGGACCTTGGCCGAGGATCGACTCGAGATCGCATCGACTCGAAGATTGGCTCGGCCTCTGGAATCGACTTGGACGTCGAGGTCCCAGTGGTCGGGGCAGATGCACCAGTCAAACCAGCGATCAGTACCCGCTGCTGCTCCATGAAGGCAGCCAAGCTGCTCTCCAAGGACGTCAACCTGAGACTCAGCTCAGAAGACTCGGCAGCCCCCGACTCGGGCATCGAGGGCGTCTGGCCCGACGTCAGCTCCCCCGGAGGGGAGTCTACGAGGACAACAGCACTCATGTGATTCGGGGACTCCGGCTCCACTCGAGGCAACTTGGCAGGCCTCTCCAACTCTGAGGACCCGGGACGGCGGTCGAGGCTATGCGACCTGGCCCTCGAGGGGCCAAGAGCATCCACCGACGCTGCCCTCACGGGTTTCTTCTTCCTTCTGTGTTCCCGAGAAGGAGACCCCCTTTCAGAGGAGCCTCGACGGTGCTCGGGGGTCGGACTCCTGAGATGTCGAGGCCTCTGACGAAGTCCGGGCCCGACTGGACGCCAAGTCAGAAAAGAGTCTTTCACGCTGATGCTGCCGGCTCCTCAGTGCCTTAGAGGACATTTTGCCACACGGGACACAGACCACCGGGTCATGGTCAGGCCCGAGGCACCGGAGGCAGCAGTCATGTGTGTCGGTGAGAGACATCAACTTCTTACACCGATCACACTTCTTGAACCTGCTGGCAGCCATCGGGGGAAAAAGGGCCCCTGCAAGGTCAAAAGACCGGGCTGCCAGTGAAAAAGAGAAAAAAGCGCGAGCGCTAGTCACGAAGGACAAAAAAACGAAAAACTAGCTCCAGACTTGATACCGGTGTACCGGGCACAGGCGGTAAGGGGAACCGGCGTCGAACCGGGCAAAACCCACGAATCCAACACAGGAAAATTCAACTTTTTACCGGGTGAGAACACCACACGTCCATCGGGCTCCGCGGAAAAAAGGCGACTGAGCAATATGGCACCCTTCGGCGGGAAGGGGACCGCGCATGCATGCTGCATTCTCAAAGGCTTTCTTTGAAAGCTGGGGAAATGCTCCACACAAGGGCTCCGTCGGCGCCGGCGTCGCCCATATGTGAGGACGATTCCTGCTTGGTCCTGGAGAAGCCATGGAATCAAATGGCAGGCAGATGAGCTGCGCCAATACTGTTGAGATCTCACTCTGTCGCCGGAGGGTGGACAGGGGGTTTGGACAGCAGGAGTCCTCTCAGGAAGTGGATCACCAGAGGCTGGACCGAGATGGAGTTGCCATCAACCGGGTGGTGGTGTGCCACTAGGGCATTGAGGTGTACTCTGATGGAATTTGATTTGAGCTCAGATTGTGAGAGATGAAGGTGGTACTGCAGCACCTCTGCCTGGGCAGGAGAATGGGTTTACCCATTGCTCCGCGCACTACACCGAGAACCTGAGCCATTTGAAGGCATAAGCCCTCCTGGTGGAGGTCTTGCAGGAGGCCAGCAGGATCTCTTCCACTTCTCCCGAGGGTCATGGCAATCAATGGGGTGGGTAGGAAGGTGTACATGAGGCCTTTCGACCATGGAATGAGAAACACATCTGCCGCCACGCGGGACGGGTGAGGCTGACAGGAGTAGAAGAGTGGCAACTGGTGGTGTCCGGGCTGGTGAAAAGGTCGAAAGAGCCGGGTGGCTACTCTGGGATCCAGCTGCCACTCGTGCAGTTGGAGGACCCTGCTCAGTTTGCCCACCAGAGTATTGTGCTGGCCTGGTAGGTATACAGCCTGTAGGAGTATTCCCTGATGAATCTCATAGGAGCAGAGTGTCATCGTTTTGCGGCAGAGGGTGAGAGACTTCGTGCTCCCTTGCTTCACGTAGAACACTGCCACTTGATTGTCTGTTTCGATCAGCACCAACTGGTGCCTTATGCGGTGGCAAACTGCTCGGAGGGCTAAATATATTGTCCAAAGCTCCAGGAGGTTGATCTGCTGGTTGCGCTCGGCTTGTGAACAGCTGCCCTGGGTGCAAAGTTCCTTGCAGTGGGCTCCCCATCCCAGCAGGGAGGTGTCCACAGTGAGGACCCTTTGGGGACTTGGAGTTTGGAAGGACATCCCTGCTTGAAGGTGTTGCAGATTTTGCCATCAAGTCAGAAATTCTGCCAACTGGTGGGTCACTGAGACTCTGTCTTGGAGTCGACACATGGCCTGTGTCCACTGGTCTCAAAAGCACCACTGAGTGACCCTCGTGTGCAGATGTCGTCTAGGATAACATGGACTGTGGAGGCCATGTGCCCGAGTAGGCGCAACAGGAGCCAAGCCAACACCAAGGGATGGTGTTGTACGTCTGCGGCTAGAATCCTGAGACAGTCAACACGGTCCACGGGGGAGGAAGGCCTTTGCCCCTATGAACTCCAGACATTGTGTCAGGAGAAGATGAGACTTGAGGTGGTTTATCATGAACCCCAGATGTTGTAGGACGTGGATGGTGCGTGTGCCGTAGCTAGCTGCACCTCTGTGGCCATGCTTCCTTTTAAGAGCCAGTCGTCCAGGTAGGGGAAGACGAATACACCCTGAAGGCGGAAGTAGGTGGCCACTACTGCCAGACATTTGGTGAAGATCCTGGGGGCGGACACCAGGCCGAGGGGTAGTACCCTGTACTGGTAGTGGCTTCCCCCCACCATGAAGCGGATGTACTGCCTGTGGCTGGGGTGAATGAGAATGTGGATATAAGCATCCTTCATATCCAAGGAGCACAGCCAATCTCCCTGCTGGAGGTAAGGCAGCAATGTTCCAAGGGAGAGGATCTTGAACTTCTCCCTCACTAGGAACTTATTCTTATTTATTATTGGTACTGATCACACATCTTATTGATTAAACCTCTTATAAATATGTTGAAACCAAGCTATACTATATGTATAATTTCTTACCATACTATATGTATAATTTCTCACCATACTCCATGAATAATTACTCTGTAATTAGTTAGTTACCCATGTTACCTCCAGGTTATCTCGTCCATGTTCAATGTAAAAACTCAATTGTCGTGTGACATTGCAGTATGTTTTTTGTTCAATTGTAAACCGCACTGATTTTAATAGCGCGGTATATAAGAGAAGTAAATAAATAAAATAAATAAATAAATTCAAGTTGCGCAGGTCCAGGCCCCCTGTCCTTTTTGGAGTAGAACCCTTTGCCCCTGAGATGTTGGGGTACTGGTTCTACCGCCTTGTCCTTGAGAAGGCCTGCAAGTTCCTGCAATAGAATGTCCCGGTGAAGAGGAGACCTGGGGGATATCCCAGAAAGTAAGGGGAAGGTGTCTGTGCCAGGTGGAGGAGGTAGTCCTCCTTGACCACCTGAAATGCCCAGGAATCAGTGGTGATGGCTGGCCACTTGTGGGCGCAGTGGATCAGACGTTCCCATGTGGGCTGCTGTCCTCTTTGGGTGGAGAGGCTATGCCCATGTCCAAGGAGTCAAAAACTTCCTCCAGGCTGGGCCAAAGCTGGCGCCTGGGGCTTGGGAGCATTCTTCTGACAAGGCCCTTGCCCATGTCCCTTGGCCTGCTAACCCTAATGGGGAGCTGGGAAGGCCTGAAAATGTGGGTAGTTTTTGTAAGCAGTCCCTTTCCTCAGGTAAAAAGGGCTTTTTACCCGAGCCCTTCCATTGGGGAGGGCCAGTGGTCTTTTTAGAGAGCCTGGTCCTCATCACAAACTTGGTCTCCAACGCGGCAGCCTTTTCCATCATGGGTCTGCCAAAGAGGTTCTCCTCTTGGCAAGGGTCATCGACCAATTTGTCCTGAACCCATTGCTAGAGACTGGAAGACTGTAGCCAAGCCTGGTGTCGGGCACAGATGCCTACTGCGGCTCACTGACTCAAAGCCATCATAGGCTGCTCGAGTCATGAATTTGGAGCAGTCACGGACAGTTTTGGCCAGGTTCTTGAACTGCTGCAGGGGTTCCTCGGAGAGACCAGCTGAGAACACAGTGAACTCCTTCACCAGGTCTCTCAGGTATATGCCTAGATTCGGCCGATGAGCCTTGGTAGCACTTTCTGCCGAGGGTATCCAAGGTGCGAGCCTCCCTACCCGAAGGCACTGAGGAGCGCGTCTTCTGGCTATTCTGCCGAAACATGGCCGACTCCATCACCATGGAGTTATGCGGCAGCTGTGCCTTCTGGAAACTCAGGCTCTGGCAGACCTGATACATTGAGTCGAGCCGCTTGCTCACTAAGGGCACCGACGCTGGTGTTTCCCACATGCGGAGCATTAGCCATTCCAGGATGGGAGGGATGGGTACCGTGAGCAATTCTCTCGATGGAGCCTCATATTGGAGGATTTCTAGTTCCTCCGCCCTAGGGTCCCCTCCTTTGATTCCGTTGGGAATGCTAGGGCCTTCGACGTGTCCCACACGAAGTTAAGGAATGCCATGTCCTCGGGCAGGGACCGATGCCAAGGCTCAGAAGGTGGCGAGTCCGAGGGGACATCGTGGTGGCGACTGGTGTCCAGGGACTCCTCATTCTTTGTCTCCCATTCCGAGTAGTCAGTCGAAGACAAGATAGGGGCAGCTCGCAGACTCCGGGCCTGAGCCCTGCCCGTGTCCCTTGGAGGCCCCATGGCTGGTGGCATGTGCGCTAGCTGGGGAAGACCTCAGTCCTGTCTAACGAGTCTTGGGGCTAGACCTCGGACAAGGATCAACTCGAGGCCGCATGGTCTCAAGGATTGGCTCGGCCTCCGGGGACATCCTCAACAGAGGAACCGACTGTGCCAGACAGCAACGCCCACTGCTGTTCCATGAAGGCAGACAGGCTACGCTCCAGGTTGGCCATTCTGAATTCCAGTCCAGAAGGCTCCACAGCTATCAGCGCAGGCACAGAGGGACTCGGGCCCGAAGCTGCTTACCCCGAAAGGGAGTCCTCAACAAGGATGGCCTCGGAGGTCAGAGGCTGATCTTCACGCGATTCCTTCCAGCAATCTTGGTGGGCTGCTCCAGCTCTGAGCCCTTGGATGAACATCGTGGATTGCGGAACCTGGATCAGGGTCTACCCAACCTGCCGGAACCATCCAGGGACGCTGTCTTCGAGGGTTTCTTCTTTTCTTGTGTTCAGTCGAGAGAGACCCCCTTTCCAAAGATCCATGGCGTTGACCAGGGTCTGCAAGGGTGCCATAGGATTCTGGGCTTTAGAAGGGGCCTTGGCTTTCGGAGGCACTGGGGACTCCTGGAAGAACTTATCATGCTGCTGCTGGTGGCTCTTGAGGGCCTTGGTAGACATCTTCTTACAGAGACCATAGGCGAGGTCATGATCCGGCCCTAGGCAATGTAGGAAACAGTCGCGTGTATTAGTAAAGGACATGATTTTTGCACACCAATCACACTTCTTAAAGCAACTGGTAGCCGTTGGGGTAAAAAAAGTACCCGAGCAAGGTTGAAGACCCAGGTGCTGCCACAGTTGGAAAAAAGGCACCAGAGGAAAAAAAATATCTACAGACCGGAGACTCGATGCTGGGGCAATGGGCTCAGGTGGCGGGAACAGTACTGGTGTTCAACCAGAGGAGAGTATGAAACTCAGGCACAAAGAAATCAACTTTTTTCAGGGGAAAACAGATGTCCGAAGGGCTCCACGGAAAAAAGGAGACTGAGCAAGATGGCACTCTTGGGCGGGAAGGGAACCACATATGCGTGGTGGTATCTCCCAAAGGTCTTTTTTGAAAGCTGGGGAGATGCTTCTGCAAGGGCTCCGTCAGCACCAACATCACCCATATGTGAGGACTGACTTCCTGCTTGTCCCCAGAGAATTTCTCCTTCTCCCCAGACAAGTACACTACCATCACCTCGGTGTTGTTCATATTAACTTTAAATCCAGACACTATCCCATAATCTCCCAACTCCCTAATAACTACTGGCAGCGTCAATCGGGGATAAGCTAAGGTAAACAAGATACCATCTGTATACATCATCATTTTATTTGTGACCCCTACCTCCTCAATTCCCCTTATATCTATATTACTTCTTATTTTCCCCACTAGAGGCTCCAACGAAGCACGGTATGAGGAGTTCTCCAAATGTCTTATAGAAACCTGCTGAAAGCCCATCAAGGCCTGGAGCCTTCCTAGGTTTCAAGAGCTTTATGGTCTGCTGTATTTCCTTCCCAGTGACTTCCTTATCTAAATCTGCTATATCTCCCCCATCTAACCTCAGAAGGTCCACTGAATTTAAGTATTCCTGGACTTTCTTCTGGGAGATCAGCCCATCTCACTGTTTCTAATATACCCATTCCTATAATTCAGCTGCCTATTTCCATCCATTTTCCTTAAAATTATGGTTTTCAGTTTGGCCTTTGGCAGTTTGTTAACATCCTGCTTGCTCTGTTCCTTTCTTCAAAAACCCTGTGCTTCACCCTGTCCAAGCCCCATGCTATACTATCCCCCTCTAAATCCAAAAGAGACTCTCTTACCCGCTCCATCTCCCTCCATGCCTTACCAGTTTGCGAGTTTGAAGTTGGCCACATCTTTCCAAACAACCCCATGTCCTCTTTCAGCTCCTGGAACCAGTAAGATAACTTTCCCTGTAGCAACTCTGCTTCCTTTTTTCTTTCCCTTTTATAATATGTTGTCTCAGCAATAAAAGATCCCCGTATATACGAGTTGCTTTTAAACCCTCCTGTATTCCTGCCGCAAGGAGTACGGGAGGGTTTACTGAGCTCTAAATACTCCATCAGATGTCTCCTAACTCAATCACAGACTTCAACTTTCCCCAATGGCGATTCTTTAAGTCTCCGAAATTTAAGATCTCTCCCCCCAACTATTACCTTCCAACACTACCCACACAAGTGGCAAGTGAATGATTTGATCAACCCCTCGGTTCAATATCTACTTCTGCAAACTTTCCCGCCGTACTTTCATCCACCAGCATCATATACAATCTGGAATATGTCTTAGGCACCAGGGAATAGAAAGTAAAATCTTCTCTCTTCACATTCCTAGACCGCCATACGTCCACCAACTCAAAGTGTTCCATAAAGGACATCAGGTTTCTCCTCTGCTTGCCACTTCCCTCACTAGTACCATTAGAGGTATCCAGGAGAGGGTTCAAAGGAAGACTGAAATCTCCACCCACCACTAATCTAGTGGCCAACGATAGACCATCCAGAACACCCCGCAACTGATAAAAAAATGCCCCTTTGCAGTACATCTGGAGTATAAACCTCCACCAGAGTCACCGCTGTATCATTCACTTCCTCTTACAGAATCAGATACCAACCTACGCTATTCTTAATCACCTCTTATGTCCACCTTGCAATCTTCTGATAGCAGAATCCCCCCCCGGTTGCGCTCAATTGTTTGCAAGAAAAGCATGGGAGAATTGTTTGTTTCCCAGTAAATGCTTTCCAGACTGCTTTAAATGAATCTCCTGTGGTAAGATCAGATCAGCCCCCCCCCCTTCACTTTGCATCTCTAAATAGTCTCTGTCTTTTTGCCCCTGTATGTAGTCCCTTTATATTTAACAAAACCAACTTCAATTGCTTAACCATTCTCCAGCTCAATTCCCCCCATTTTAACCCCAACCTTCCCAAAGGGCCACTCACACTCCCCACCCCTATTCTCACCCTCCCCATCTGATCTTCTGTGGTACTCCCTTGAGGAGTTAACACCCTGCTCCCAGGCCAATAATTCAACCTTATTCTACTGCCTCCACCCTTCATCCACATCTTCACTACCCCACCTGACTCTAACCATACAGCCATCCACACATGTGCCACCGAGTCCCCTCTCCTCCCCCTCCAGTGCTCCATCCCCTCAGTCACATTCATTTGCCCATCAGCCCTCACATATACACAGTTCCCAACCATCTGTAACCTTATCCGGTCCTACAGTGTTAACTGCTTGATATATGCAGACGATGTGCTACTTTACATGCCCTTCGACAGATAACCCGGACCTATCCCCTCTGACAGACTGCTTCAATGCGGTATCCAATTGGCTGCAATCCCAGAACCTCAGAATTCAGCACAAGAAAACTGAGGTCCTATTCATCACGAGGAATCCAAACTTCACCACACCGCCTCACCTAAAAGTCAATGAGGATGAACTACAGACCAAACCCACGATCCGGTACCTGGGAGTCACCTTGGACCAGCGCCTGGACATGAAGGCGCACATAAGCAATGTAGTTGGAGCAGTATACCACAAGATCCGTACTCTCAGACACCTCCGTTTCCTGCTAGAACAAGATGACTTCTGGACAATTTACCAAGCGCTAATCATACCACAGTTTGACTATGCAATTTCAATTCTTCACGGTCTCCCTCAATCCACGTTGAACCCTCTACAGCTCGCAATGAACGCTGCAGCAAGAATACTACGTGGAGCCTCTAAGAAAGATCACATCACGCCCATCATGAAACACCTCCATTGGCTTCCCATACATGCCAGACTCACATTCAAAACCCTACTGCTAACCTTCAAAGCTATCAATGGCCTCGCATCCGCATCACTAGGAGATCTTACCCAAATCACTCCCCCCAACAGGTCCAGAAGATCAGTAGCGATCAACACACTAATAGTGCCTAAAGAAATAACCCAATGTACCCAGGCAACAGCAAACAGAGCCTTTAAATTCTGTGCACCTAGATGCTGGAACACCCTACCACCAAACATACGCGCAATCCCTGACCTGACCCAGTTTAGGAAAGCGGTAAAGCACCACCTATTCTGCAAGTACTACCAGGTAGACTAGGCCACATTCGATTCCGCCCATACAAAACACCGATGAATATGACTAGCAAAATACCCCTTCCATGAAGAAAATGTAAAAACTGTTAACAAATGTAAAAATGTAAATAGTTTCCCAATGTTATCCAAGTTCTCATACCTGTTCATTGTAAACACAGTTCTGTAAAGGCACTGTGCATGTGTTATGTTCCATGTAAACCGCACTGATGTTGAATAGCGCGGTATAGAAGAAATGTAAATAAAATAAATAAATAAAATAAAATCCTACCCAAACATCCAAAGAGGTACACTGCCACCTCTTCCTTCTCCCAATATCAATGCTTTCCAAAGGAAAAAACAAAATTTTAGAAGCAAAACATCAACAGTTTGTTAGTCCTGCAATGCCAGTCTTTAACCACTCTTGACATCGGCCCCCCTCATCCGGCCTTGCTGCTGTTAGAGTCTTCACTTCCCGCCAAACGCTTGCAGGTGCATCCCGCTGTCCAGTTTCCCGCCACTTGCCATCCACTCGGGCAACACATTCACTGGGAACTTCTCTCCTCTTGGCAATGACAGACCATCCACTTCAGCCTCTTTTAGTGTACTCAAAGCTTCTTCTACCGATTGCACAATCCTCGTGATGCCATCCTTAGTGAACACCAACCTAAAAGGGTATTAGCCATCAATATCGAAATTCTTTTTTCTGTAAACAGAGTAATCTCTCTAAAAACTCTTTGGCAATGTAGTATTATTCATGAAAGTTCTACAAACACCGCAACTTTCTGGCCTTTTCAAAGTAAAGTCTTAAGTGCCCACATATATTTTTTATTTTATTTTATTTAAAGTATTTTCTATACCGCGCTCTTTAAAATCAGCTCGGTTTAGAGTCAACAGCAAATTTGTACAGTGCGGGCAGCGCCCGTACTGTACTTACAAAGAACAGGTTTTGCAACTTGGGCTAACTGGGGTAACTGTACTATGGGGTAACTATGTACTATGATCATCTCTTTAACCTTGTAGCTGTGCACACATATAACAATGTCTCTCGGCACATTAGGTTTCGGTCGCTCCGGGGCCCAATGTGCTCGATCAAGACATACCTCGATGTCACTCCAGGGGGACTTGCCCGACTCCAAGACTGCTTTATATACCTAGCTCGTCACCACTTTCACATGTCCAAATTCTTCCACCTCAGAGACCCCCCTGATTCTTAAGTTATTGCGGCTGGGCGGGTTTTCAATGCCTTCCAGCTTTTCTAGCATCTGCTCTTTCTGCACCACCAGACTTTTAATAGCTGCTTTCACAGTTCCTAGGGTCTCCTCGTGCTTCGCCACTGATCCTCCCAGAGTCTCTACTCGGTAGCCCAAGTCTGCCACATCCACTTTAACAACCTGAATGAAGTTGGCCACATCTTTCTAGACTGCCCCATGTCCTCATCTCTTCCCTTAAACCGGATGATTCCGTGTTCTCCAATGGCCCAGACTTCTTGCTTTCTGAGTCTTTCCCTGATATATGAGACCCGGTCCCAGCTGCCATTTTGGCCTTCCCTCGTGGCTCGCTCTTACGGGCATTGTAACTTGCCAATCAAAGGTCTTGCTGCATGTGATGGGCAATGGCCAACTCTCCGTTCACTTAGCCACCTTGAAAGCTCTTTCTCAAGAGTGTTTAACGCATTTGAGGGTGTAGGAAATACCAAATTTGCCCACAGGTGCTCGGAGTTCTAGTTCTAGGCAGCCATCCTAAAGGCATGATGTCACTTCCTCCTCAATGTATTTCTTTACATACACCCATCCCACATAATTAAAAACAGCCACCTAATAAAATATAATAACCAACTTTAGCTTAACAAATACAGCCTCTTTTACTTCTAAAAGGACCATACTGCCTATTATTTAATTTCATACTGGTACATATGTTCCCTTCATAAAATATATATTAACATGCACACATCTGCCGCACGAGTTAGGTGGCCTATTATAAAATTGCACTCTACATGCCACAGTTGTGGTCCATATCGCATAACATACAACACACTGCTCTACAAGAGCATAGACATACCGAGAGTTTCAACTATAGGCAGCTTCTTTACAATAGCTCTTTTCTTGACCATCCTCATCACTCCAAGAGCCAAGGTTACAGTCACCACAATGGGCAGCCCTTCAGGGATAGCAGCCACTGCCAAACTGTAAGAAAAGCACACATTTAAAAGACTAGCAAAATAATGACCTCAAGACTGTTAGAGATCAATAGCTTATTGAAGATTGTATCATTTCACTAAAAAGGACATAACTAGATAACTCATGAGAACCAAAGAGAAGCCAAGGGTTGACAAAGTGGACACTTCCAACTTCTAAAAGTAGAACAATAAGAATGATTCAGAAAAGTTGAAGCATACTTGATAAAGCAATCTAAATTAGAAAGTGGAAAATATATAATATGGATATAGGCACATTTCTTCCTGAGGTTATTTTTTTTGGGGGGGGGGGGGAAGAGGGGGGGGGGGAGTTGGTCTGGCAGTTTCTTCCTTTTCCTTTCAGCTCCCAGCTCAAACTGAACCATGTTTGTGTTTGGCTATCAACCTTTATTCCTAACTACCTGGAAATTTATTTTCTCCATTTTATATTCCCTTCCCATCTGACTTAGCCAGATCATTACAGCAACAGTTTCTACGCAGGGACTACAGACATTTCAGGCACCATGCAACTGAGTCTTAAATCAGGTCACTACATGTCATCACTACACAATAACCAGTGCCCCTTATGCTTTCGTAGCACTAGTAAGCTGGCCCAGGGAACAGAAAACATGATCTGGGTATCGAAGTTAGGTCTTTTACATGGCAACATAAAACTTTGTCATTGGTCCATATTGAGGCCAATTTTAGAAGGGCAGCATGGAAAGTTACAAATTATTTACATGCACAAACCCCTATTTTCAAGGGCTTGCATGCAGGAATATGCACTTCTGTGCGCGCATGGGCCAGTCACTATTCTGTAAGCACACATGGAAGTGCTGATCACGTGCAAGTTCCGTTGAGGCGTGCAGAGTAGTGGTGCTTAGGTGTCACGTAGGCACAACCTCTATTGTCATGCATAAGCTCTAGAATACTATGACTTATATGCATGAATGCACTGATCCAGGTGCCACCAGTTACACTTCCTCCAGGACAGGTGTAATCACAGTGCCTAGGTTCCAGCACATCCGCACACCCCTATTTTATAAAGTGAAGCAAGTGCATACTTCACTTTCTAAAATAAGCCTCAACTATGCACACAGCAAAGCACTTTGCCTGCATGAGAGTTTATAAAACTACCCACATTATAGCATGAACAAAGGGGATGTTAGCTCCTGAAAACGAATACATACATTAAGTTAGTCCAATTATAAAGAACTAAAAAACAGATGTTACTAGAGCTGTTGCTGGCAGCTTTCCCAGTTTCTTTTTTTTTTTGTGAATATATCTAAACATAAAGGAAAAAGTTAGATCCTATCCCACCAAGTCTATAGGCTCCATGGTGGGGTCCTTTTGATACCTGGATTTCTGCTTCAGCTTGTCAACCATCCAGAATAGCTCCAGGAAGGTCACAAGAGACAATAGGGACAGCGACATCTTCTAGCACTGATGCTATATTTAACCCTAAGATCAAATCCCACTGGTATTCCCTGTGGTGTTTCTTCACAAGATGGAGATGAATTGGATGCAGTTCCCGAGTGTCATGGTGAGCACTTCTGAAAAGCTCCTTCAAGTAAATAAAGTGCACATTTTGCCGCAGTTTGATGACATCACATTCAATCTGGAAAGGAGCATTTTGCTACACTAAGAGCTGACAGAGAAAGCTTGGAAAGGCTGCACGTCAAGCCTTTTTCATGCAACAATCTGGATGAGTCTCTTATGCGGAGAAGACATTGTATCTGGATGTATAGCTCAGCTTTACAACTTCTTCTCTGAGGCAGCTGCTAAGATCAGGCAGATAGACGCTACACTGGAAAGCCAAGTTTCCCAGATAGACTCCCTTGAAGCCCACATTTCTTCTTTGGAACTGGCAAATAAATTCTCTTATGAGGGATAATAATAGATTGCAAAGTTGTTTGGCTCTCATAGAGAACTATATTGGATATACGTATATGAGGATTTTGAACTTTCCAAAATCTAGGACTTTTTCACCACACAATATGATCAACCTCCCCTCCCTCAGAGGCTCTAATGATTTCACCTTGGAGGAGAGAAGACCTTAGTGTCAAGAAAAAACGAGAGGACCAGAGTCTGTGTAAGTGTGTGCACTGACTGCGCTGAAGGCATTAATTGCATTGGGAGGAGGGACCCTACTCAAGGCTCATACGCTGGCTGCAAGGAGGAGGAGGAGGAGGAAAAAAGAAAAGGAAGTCAACAAGGCACCCGACAAAGCCAAGAATCCAGGAGAACAGAAGAGACATAAGGAGGATTCAGTACAATTCCTGTGAACGACAGTGTTTGTGAGAGATGTTCCAGAGAGCAAGGGAACAATGAAGGACTGTGAGCAGGTTTGATACTTTTAGCCGTCATCTAACTATTTTTGTGGATTGTGTGCCTGATTATTTTCATTACCTTCTGATGAACAATTTTGTTGATGTGGGGAGCACCCATTAAATGGGTATTTCTATTTAAGGTTCAACTTGACTACCATGTTATGTTTTATTGCCTAGTTGTTGAGCATGTGAAAAAGTGGTTGTGGATATTCTTTTGGGACATTACCTAGTGTGCTCTGCATGAGAATAGAGGAGAGTAGCTGATAGCACAGATACGAGCATTTTGTTCTGCATCTGACCTCCAGAGTCACTTTCAGCCTGGACAACTCAAAGGACCTGCTACATTATTGTTTCTATGATCCTAAGAATTTGGGGCAGTTTTTAAAAGGAAAAATGTGTAGCTGTGTACAGAGGAAGGAGGAGAGTGGGGGGCTTGCTTGTAATGAATTCATAATAATAATTTGAGACTGTCTTGTATTTTTGTATTCTTCCTCCTACATTGTGTGTAGTAGCGAAGTGCACGCAATGAATACACCAGGAGTCTATTTACTAGAATTCAAACCAGTTTATTTTGTGCACAGTCTCAGACGCTTGTCAATTGTCACTTTCAAAATGGTCTGAGCATGGCGTTCAGTAAAACAACAGCATTTATAGTTTTCCTCATCAGTTCTATACAAACTCCTCATTGGTCCCGGTGGCCCCCTCACCCCCCCCATCCAATGGAAAATTTCTGACCGGGCCCACACAGCTCGCTCTCCCCCTGCTCTCAGGCCTTCCTAGCCATGGCTCAGTATCTAGACATAACATATTCTGCCTTGCTTTTCGCTTACAAGGTCACTCTGCAGTACAGAAGCTGTGTGGAAATACATCTGTGAATAACATAACAAAACTCAATGGAAAAGCTTTTATATTCTTATCAGAGCAGCTTGAAGCAGATTTCTGTTTTCTCTGGCTTTCAACTCTGTTCAGCTATAATATTCTGAAGTGGGGGTTGGGGACTCAGGCCTAACCTACAGGCTTCTGCTACATAACATACATTTACAGGCTATTCTAGGCCATAGCCTATCACAATGGACCTTATGTTGTGTCATTTAACTTATTTATTGTTATATTTTTTTGTTTGAATATGATTAAATGATGCAATATTTCCTTACTTGCCTGTCTTTATAGTAAGTGTTTATGTTTATGTTTAATACATTTGATATACCGCTCAGGCCAAAGCATCAGAGCGGTTTACAATACAATATAAATATTACAGAAAATATGAAAAGAATGTCATTTATGAGATAGTCAAAAGAATAGAAAACAAGTATACTAGTGGTCAAAATTTATCAGAGCAAAACATTTTTTCAAAAGAAAAACACAACTCTGCACACTTAACTCGAAAGCATAACAGTATCATCAAAACTGATGTGTTAGCAAACAAAATGTTAAAGTTCAACAAACTGAAAAAGTACACCTGCAATGTGATACGACGACGTGTTCCTCAGTCTGAAGAATCAGGCTGATGCATGTTTTGGTGTGTTTGCATGCGAGCATATGTTGATACGTTTGTGCAGAAAATGTGCATGTGTTGGTATGTTTCTGCATGCATGTCTTGGAGGCTGTTTGTTTGTGGCAAGGAGGTTGTGAATGTGGGTGGGTGCATGTGCCTATATGTTGGGTGCTTATGTGCACATTCTTCTGTCCTCCTGCACCAACTCCTTGTCCTTCCCAACTTCTTGCACTATTCCCCCTTCCTATCCTTCACTG
This sequence comes from Ichthyophis bannanicus, assembly GCA_033557465.1. NCBI lineage: Eukaryota > Metazoa > Chordata > Amphibia > Gymnophiona > Ichthyophiidae > Ichthyophis > Ichthyophis bannanicus. The sequence goes on from CM066031.1 coordinate 628,707,369, forward strand.
CCCTCTCTTGTGTTCTCCCCTCTTTTCCCTCCACCCATCCTTTCACTCTCCCTCCCCTGCTACCCAACTTTGCATTCTCTCAGGACTTGCATTCCCTCCCTCTTTTCCCTTCTCCTTTAATGCACTCACTGTCTCTCCTCCTCTATCCATGCCCCTTCCCTTATGCTTTACCCTTCTCCTTCTAGCACAGCCCCTTTATTTATGCCCCACCGCTTTCTTTCTCCTAACCCTATCTCTTCCCTTAGGCTCTGTCCCCTCGCCTGCCACTTAGACTCCACCCCTTCCTCCGACTCTGCCACTTGCCCGCCCCTCCTTTCATTGCCCTCCTCCTCTTCTGTTGCCAGTGGGACTCGAGAAATGTGCTGATTCTTGACTAGCCCTACCCCACTTCTATTGCCAACAGGACCTGGGGCCTCCTGCTGGCCTTTGCAGACTGTAGTCCTGATCTTCTGGCTGGAGGGACATGAGAACTCCTGCTAGCCTTTGCAGGCTGCAGCCCTGATCTTCTGGCTAGCAGAACCTCCGTCAGCCACTGCAGGCTGCTGTCCTGCTTTTCTAGTTTGCAGGATCCAGGGACTACAGTCAGCCTTTTTAGGCTGCAACATGGTTCTTCTGGCTCGCAAGACCCAGTGACTCCCACATGCAGCTCTGTTCCTCATGCCAGTGGGACTGGGATTTTGACCAGCTCTTCATCCTGCTAGTTTGGGGGTGGTAGCATATGCATCTAATTGTCTGTGCATGCTTATGCATCCGTAAAGCGTAGTTACTCACCTGTAACAGGTGATCTCCAGGAACAGCACAAATTTAGTCCTCACATATGGGTATCGTCGGTACTGACGAAGCCTGCATGGGAACGCTCCCCAGCGTCCAATAGAGACGCTTTTGGGAGCATCCCTCAGCACATGCGCACTGTCTTCCCGCCTTTCCAACTGTCCCTCTTCAGTTAAGTTTGTAGCCGAGTGAAAGGGTAGAGGGAGAGAGACAACTCCTAGGGGAGGTGGGTAGGTTGTGAGGACTAAATTCCTGCTGTTCCCGGAGATCACTTGTTACAGATGAGTAACTACGCTATCTCCAGGAACAAGCAGGAATGTAGTCCTCACATATGGGGACTCCCTAGCCGAAGATGCCAGGGAGATAACCCTAGGAAGGTGCCACCGTCGACGGTGAGAATCCTTCCTCCCATGGATCTCTGGCATCCCACCAGGGTTGGTGGGTAGGAGTTGGTTTAGGTTTGAAAGAGATTTTGAAGAACAGCTTGGCCAAAGAAGGCATCCCGATGGCATCTAGGCAGTAGTGGGCTGTGAAGGTGTGTACCGAAGCCCAGGTGGCTGCTCAACAAATGTCATCGACAATGTTCCCTCTAATTTTCTGTAGGCTGTGTGCAAATAAGATATCAGCTGTGTGCAGCTTTTGAAGGAAGGTTAAATTTTTGTGCGCCACATAACGACACTCGGAGTTATATACTTTAAAATTTGACGACACGTCAGAATACAGTATGTACACCACATTGATTTTAATCAAATTAAATGAAAATAGACGATTACTAATGAAGCGGGAAATTTCTAGTAATTACAATCATAACTTTTAAATTTTAAGACATCTGTGTTGTTTTCTATCAGAATCAGAGTCGTAATTTTTGTGCGCTCTGTTGTAAAGTATGTGCGCTCGCTCGGCGAGGTGTGTGCATGCGCACACGCGCACAGCTTAGAGGGAACAGTGGTCATCGATAGACACAGAGTGGAGATTAGCCATAGAAGCTGCCATGGCTCTCACAGTATGAGCTGTGACATGGTCATGAAGAGGAAGACCCTTACTCTCATAAGCAAAGGATATGCATTGGGCAATCCGTTTAGATAAAGTTCTTTTGGAGACTGGAAGTCCCAAATGACTAGGGCTAAAAGCTATAAAAAGTTGTGAGGACTTTCTATGTTGCTGTGTTCTTTGAATGTAAAAGGCCAAGGCCCTTTTACAATGTAAAGTATGAAGGTTTCTTTCTGCATTAGAGGCGTCAGGACTTGGAAAAAATACAGGAAGGTAAATTGATTGATTTAAATGAAAAGGCGAAACTACCTTTGGCATAAAATGTGGGTCAGTTCGAAGAACAACCTTATCATGATGAAACCTAGTATAAGGAGGATCAGCCACTAAAGCTTGCAATTCACTAATGAGGTGATTGCAATTAGGAAGATGACCTTCCAAGTCAAAAACATAAGGGCTGCAGTGGCTAAAGGCTCAAAAGGCGACTTCATGAGCTGCCCGAGAACTAGATTTAGATCCCATGCCACCGGTGGTGGCTTGATGGGAGGTTTAGTTAATAAAAGGCCTCTCATAAATCTTGATAGGAGTGGATGAGAGGAAATTGGTTGTCCATTTAGAGGCTTATAAGAAGCTGCTATTGCACTAAGATGGACTCTTACCGAATTGGTCTTTAACCCAGAATTCGATAAGTGAAGGAGATACTCTAGTATTGATTCTAAGGGTATGACCAGGTGGTTTAATCCCCTCTTGGAGCACCATATAGTAAAACGTTTCCACTTGAAAGCATAAGATCTTCTTGTGGAACGTTTCCTAGAAGCCTGATGGATATCTTTTACCTGCTGGGACAGGTTGAAATCCTGAAGGTCTAAGCCTTCAGCAACAAGGCCGTGAGGTGCAGGGACTGGAGATTTGGGTGCCATAGCATCCCGTTCTCCTGGGAAAGGAGATCTGGAGCATGCCCTAACTCCAGAGGTGCCGCTTGAGAGAGATGCAGAAAGCAGGGAATACCACGTTTGGCGTGGCCATCGTGGTGCTACGAGAATCATGCGACCCCTGTCTCTCTGAAGCTTGAAGAGTGTTTTGGGGATGAGGGGAATGGGTGGGAAGGCATAAAGGAAGTCCTGACCACAGTGAAGAAGGAAGGCATCCTTTGCCTGACAGTTGTGCGCCGGAATCCTGGCACAGAACCGGGGAAGTTTGGCATTCAGTGGACTTGCAAAGAGGTCTATGTCTGGAGTGCCCCAGAGATGAAATATCTTTGCCACCTGGTCTAGGTGGAGTGACCACTCGTGAGGTAGCAGTACTCGACTGAGTTTGTCTGCCCAAAGGTTTTGAATGCCTGGAAGATATACCACTAGAAGGTGAATTTGATGCTCTCTGGCAAGGTCCCATAGTCGTAAAGCTTTGTTGCATTACGACAGAGAGCCCGTTCCGCCCTGCTTGTTCACAAAGAACATGGCTACCTGATTGTCCGTCTGGACTAGGACTGTCTTGTAGCTGAGCTGGGCGTGGAACACTCAAAGAGCTAAATAAATTGCTCTTGTTTCCAGGAATTTTATGTGTAAACCAACCTCCTGTGGAGTCCAGGTGCCCTGGGTAGAGAGATGATTCAGGTGTGCTCCCCAACCCACCTGTGATGCATCTGTTGTTAGGGTGGCCTGAAAGAGGGGTTGATGGAAAGGAGACCCCACTTTCAGATTTTCTAGTGATTGCCACCATTGGAGGGACAAAATTAGTCATTGAGAGATTGTTATTTTGTCCGACAAATGACCCATGACCTGTGTCCACTGTGCGGAGAGGGTCCACTGAGCTGCTCGCATGTGGAGGCGAGCATATGGGACTACATGAACTGTGGATGCCATGTGTCCCAATAACTGCAGTAGCTCCCGAGCAGTGAGGGAGGATTTGCCTGCTGCTTGGGAAGCTAGCTGCATTATGTGAAGACACCGTACTTGTGGAAGGAAAGCCCTTGCCTGTCTGGTATCCAGACAAGCTCCTATGAGAATTCTAGGCACTGGGAAGGAACTAGTTGAGATTTTAGGAAGTTTATTACCAATCCCAAGTATTGGAGGATTCGCATTGTACGGGACAGTGCAGTGCTGGCCTCTGCAACTGTGGAGGCTCGAATGAGCCAGTCGTCTAAGTAAGGGAAGACAAAAATCCCCAGGGTTCGTAGAAATGCAGCTATGCATTTCATGAATACCCTTGGTGCTGAAGCCAGACCAAAAGGAAGAATTCTGTACTGGAAATGCCTTCCTCTAAAAAGGAAACCTAAAAATTTCCTGTGATCTGGATGGATGAGAATGTGAGTGTATGCATCCTTTAAGTCTACAGAGCAAAGCCAGTCCTGGCTTTGAAGGTATGGCAGAAGAGTTCCTAGAAAAATCATTTTGAATTTCTCTCAAAACAGATATTTGTTCAATTTTCTGAGGTCTAGAATGGGTCTGTGTCCTCCTGTTTTCTTTGGAATAAGAAAATAGGGGGAGTAGAACCCTGCACCCTGTTGAAGAATGGGTACTTCCTCTATTGCCCCTAGGGCAAGAAGTGTGGAGACCTTGTGATTTAGCAGATTGTCTGCAAAGGTTTGTGAATTGAATTGCTTTAGAATTGTAGAAGGGGGTATGCTGTGAAAATGAAGTTTGTACCCCTCTCCTACAATGGACAAAGTCCAATCTTCTGCTGTTATCTGATGCCATCTGTTGACAAAGTGGCATAATCTGCCTGGAATATTGGGGGGTTGGGGACCCCTCAGAGGCAGGAAGGCAAAGCTCTCTAGGAAGGAGTCAGAGCCCTTGAGGGGGCTGAACCTGGAACCTGAAGCTGGTTGGGCTCTCGGGCCTTTTGGTTTCTTTTGCTGTCTAGTTTGTCCCTTTTCGGAACCTGACCTGCAGTCTGACTCTGCTGGGTATAGGAAGGATAAAGCTTCCTCTTTTTGCTAAAAGAGGGTTTTTTATAAGGCTTCCTTTTGGCTGGAGTGGCTGTAGACTTTGACAATCTATCTAAGGTAGAATTGTCAGCATCTAACTCGTTAGCCTTTTCCTGCTAGTTCTTGCCGAAGAGATTCTCCCCTGTGCAAGGAATGTTGCCAAACTTGTCCTGTACCCAAGTCTCCAAGTCTGATGCCTGTAGCCAGGCAATCTGTCGTGCGCCAATGGCAATAGCAGAAGTTCAGCTGATGCATTCGAAGCATGCACGATTGACAAACTTGGAGACATCCTGAGCATGCTTAACTAGAGCAAGAAAATCTTGTCTCTTATCATCTGAGAGAAATGGACTCATAAGTTCCAAGTCTCCTGTGACTTCTTTGAGGAACATTCCCATATATAGGATATATGAACTGATCCTAGCTGAAAGCATGGAAGCTTGAAAAGTCCTGCGCCCAAAAGCATCCAGAGTCCTGCATTCACGACCTGGAGGATTGGATGCATGCCTCTTTGCACTTTTCATCCTACGCATGGCTGATTCCACTACCATTGAATGGTGTGGCAGCTGAGTTTTCTGAAATCCAGGACATGGTGGAACTCGATACATAGTATCAAGTCTCCTAGAGTGAGGAGATGTAGTCAGAGGTGTCTCCCACATTCTGAGCATCAAGCTATGCAGAATTTCATGGACAGGCAGAGTGGCTGCCTCCTTAGGAGCTTTAGGATATTGGAGAATTTCCAATTCCTTTGCTCTGGGTTCCTCTTCAGGAGCTACTGTGATTGAAAGACCTTTGGCCATATCATGGATGAAATCCTGAAATGACATGTCCTCTGGAGGTGACATTCTGCGTTGGGGAGAAGAGGGATCTTCTAGGAGAAACCCTCTAGTGCCAGCAGAATTGTCAGAGTCTTCGGAATCGGAGGAATCTAAGTATTCCTGACCCCGATGCTCTTGCAAAGCACGATCCCGGTACCGATTGAAGTCGGTACCGAGGTGACCCGGTATCGCTTTGTCAATTCCAGGCAGAGATGACATGGGAAGAGTTCCCATCGGGGCCGGTACCGGTACCGGTGTCTGTACCGGCATCAGTGTCGATGTCAGTACCGGTGCCCTTGGGACCACCGGTACCACAGCTGAAAGAAGAGCTGCGATACTACGAACGATAGCAAGAAACCTCTGGTCTATCGACGCTGCTGATGCCTGGGTGTCGGTACCGGTAAGAACGGCCGGAACCCCCTAGCATGGCACAGGTAGTTCTTGCGAGGTTGAGGCCTCGAGAACATCCTGAAGCCCCCTCGATGCTTTGGAAGCCGAAGCCTCCCGCCGGGGCTGTTTTGCCGGTGTGGTTCCCTCAAGGGCAATGCCAATGGACTCTCAATGCTTAGCAGGAGAGCTACCCTTTGAGGACTGGCTTTTATGTTTAGTTACCTGAGATCCATGGAAGGAAGGCCCTTGACGATGTTGATGCAATGGATCTGGCATCTGAAGAAAAGAGGGTACTGAGCTTTGCAGCCCGGTTCTGTCTTCCTCTTTTGGTCAACCCCATGCAGGAGAGACATTCAGTTGGAGAATGATCAGGTCCTAAACATTTTAGACACCAATCATGGGTGTCAGTGACGGAAATGGTACCGCCACACTTAGTACATTTTTTAAAACCACTAGTTGGCTTTTCCATGATTTAGGAAAATGGGGCCTAATGCCCAAAATGGCGCCTAGCACCAAAGAGGAAAGTTTCTGAAAAGAAACAGTCTAAGTTTAAGGGGGGGTTTTTTGTATGAAAAGAAAAGAAAAGAACCGGCGGTACCGGTAGGCGTCGTGCGGCAGGCAAACGCGACCACAAGAAAGAAATTTAAAGACGGAATTTTCTGCGGTGACAGGGAATAGATCCTGTGGGCTCCACGGAAAACGAAGAACTGAAGAGTGACAATTGGAAAGGCGGGAAGGCAGCACACATGTCCTGAGGAATGCTCCCAAAAGCGTTCCTACTGGACGCTGGGGAGCATTCCCGCGCAAGCTCCGTCGGTACCGATGATACCCATATGTGAGGACTACATTCCTGCTTGTTCCTGGAGATACAAACATGCGTGAAGACAGATAAAAATTTACCCAGCCAGCTGGACCCTCAACAACAGGTGCTATGCTTATGTGAAACGCACCTAAAAAGGGCATAATTTCAAGTATTTGTTTCTTGAAACACAATGCTTAAAAAAAGAGCAATAAAACTAATTCATGATCAGTGAAATAGTAAGTGAATCCCTAGTTTCCTTTACATAATTAATTGAGTCACAAGTAGACCACCCCACAGAGTACATCTGCACAACCAAGTTTGGGCATCCTGTCCTTTATAAAAGGTGCAAACATTGTTGTGTTTGGAATTCACCATAAAAGTTAGTGGCTACTCATCAAGCCTTTATCAAAAGAAATTTCAGAAGATATACAAAAGAACAATTGATGCTCATCTTGTCTGAAGAAGGTTACAAGACTATTTCTAAACACTTGGGTTTCATTCATCCAGTTATCAAAGGTAGTCCACAAATGGAAAAAGGTGAAGACCGAAGTCAATGCCAAGATCACCTGAAAGGCAAACCAGAAAACCATCCATGCAATTACAGTGCACCACAAACTAGTGGGTCTCCGCCATTCCTAAAGGGTCTCCATTACAAGCAAGGTGAATACAAAAACTCTGCCTGAGAGCTCTTAAAGGGGCTTTTTATTTTTAATAGCAATTTTTTTTCCTGAATTGCCTAGTAAGTTGTAGCTGTATTGCAAAAGGGGAAATGTTTTTGTTCTCAGGCAAAGCTTTTTTTCTGCTGCTAGTGTTCTTTTTCTTCTCCTCTAGCCTTCAAATTCAAAGAGGTAGACAAGCTCTTTGAAGTCACTGACCTCCTTCAAAGTAACATGCTTCAATGGCTCAAAGGGCTCTGATATCAGGGCTCTGAGCTCCAGATCCAGATCCCAGGAAGGGACCACAGATTGGAGGGGAGGACGCAGACACCAAGCCCCTTGAAAAAAGCACCTAAATATCCAAGTGTAAGGCTAGCGACTTACCAGTCACATGACCTTTGAAACAGTTCAAAGCTGTCACCTGCGAGAGGCCCTTATCCACAGCATTTTGGCCACATACGGGATCAGCTGTCAGGTGTCGCACCGTCACTCAAAATGGCACCAAATTCACATGTATGCCAGGTTGGTCGACTGCCTCTGGACTCCGAGTAGAGTGAAAAACACCACTGGCGTGTAGCCCTTATGCGCTAGCCATCTTCTTTAAAGAGCTAAGCCATAAGCGAGAAGGGAGCGTCATCCTCCAGGACGACTGGTCCCTGACACAATAGGCCCTGAGACAGAGGCAAACGAAGAGGTGATGCTTGTAGGAGCCGCATCATATCTCTGAACCACACTCTCCTCGGTCAATCCAGCCCCACCAGCACAATCCTTCCTTGGTGGCACTCTATACACCGAATCACACGCCCCACCAGGGACCACAGAAGAAACACATACAGCAAGCGTAGGCAAGGCCATGGCTGAACGAGGGCATTGATGCCCTTGGACCCAATCTCCGTGCAGCGACCGAAGAAGAGACCCACTTTGGCATTGGACCGGGTCACCATCAGATCCAGTGCGGGGTGGCCCCAGTGGCGCAGTATCAACAGAATGCCTCAGGACTCAACTCCCACTCTCCTGGGTCCAGAGAGTGCCGGCTGAGAAAGTCCATTGCCACATTGTCTACCCTGGCAATGTGCTGAGCCTACAAGGCCAGGAGGTGGTTCTCCGTTCAGGCAAACAGGAGAGCCATCTCCAGGGCAGCAGAGAACCACCTCCAAGGCCGCCACAGCCCTCTCTGTGATGCCTTGCAGACTGACATAAACCACCGCCCTGCGTTGTCTGACAACACTCAAATCGCTGGCCTTTGACCAGGGGCTAGAAATGCAGAAAAGCCAACCTGATGGCCCTCGCCTCTAGGTGGTTAATGGACCACACTGCCTCCCTGTGGTTCCAGCCGCACTAGGCTGTTTGGTCCTGGCAAAGGGCTCCCCAGCCCAAGAGACTGGCTTCCATCGTTAGAAGGATCTATGAGAAACTGTCCAGCAGAATACCCTTCTTCAAATGACTGGGCTGCTGCCAACACCGCAGGCTGGCCTTCACCATCACCAGCAGAACAAGGGGCCACAGAATCAGCAAGGACCGTTGGAGAGGCCACATATGAGAACACGCCAACAGCACCATCTCAAATGTCATTGCCATCAATCTGAGGAACTGAAGATAATCCCGAACTTTGGGAACCTGCTGTGAGATGAACAGTGCCAAGAAATCCAACACCCTCATGACTTTTTTCCTTTGTCAAGAAGACTCTGCCCACTCGAGTATTGAAAAGTGCTCCCAGGAACTCCAGGGACTGGGAAAGCATCAACTGGCTCTTTCCCTGATTGATCACCCAACCGAGGCCTTCCAAAAGGGACACCACTCAGGCTCTACCCAAGGTGCCTCTGAAAAAGAACGGGCTCGGATGAGCCAGTCATTTGGATATGGGTGCACACAAATCCCTTGATGCCATAGTGCTACAGCCATTACTTTCTATGACCTTGGAGAATGTCCTCAGGGAAGTGAGAGAGACCAAAGGGAAAAGTGATGAACTGAAAGTGAGAGCCAAGCATGGCAAAATGCAGATACCTTTGCTGATCCTCCCAGATCAGGATATGAAAACATGCCTCAGCAAAATCCAGAGATGCCAAGACCTCCCCTCGGTGCACCAACTGAATCACACATCGCAAAGTTTTCATTTGGAAGTGCAGGACATGCATCTGTTCTTTGACACCCTTGAGGTCCAGAATGGGCCAGAATGATCTGTCTTTTTTCAGCATCACAAAATATATGGAATACCTGCCCTTGCCCTGATCGTCTAGGGCAACGAGCACCATGGCCTGCAGGAGTAGCAACTTGTCCAATGTGAACACCACAGCACCCCTTTTGTTCACAGACCCACAATGGGAGATGACAAAAATGTCCAGGAACTGCTCTTTGCATTCCAGGACACAGCCATACTGAATGTTGTCTAGCACCCAGCGATCCTTGATGACCCAGGCCCATTCCGGAAAGAGAAGGCGAAGTCTGCCTCCAACCAGAAGTACTAAGGAACAGGCCCCCAAACCTTCACTGCACAGTCCAAGAGTAACTCCCTCTGGAGGCGGCCAAATTTCCACCAGCGCGCACACAAGGTATGAGTGGAGGCTGATGGAAAGGGGGCTCCTGCTGGCTTCACAGGCCCCCCCTCAGGAAAGCGGTAAGATTTTGTCTCATCCAGATCTTTTACCAGCAAAACCAAATTGTCCCCTAACAGAAGCTTCCCTTTAAAAGCCAGTCAGGACAACTGGGCTTTTGAAGAAGTGTCCGCTGCCCAGTGTCTGAGCCAAATCCAATGCCGTTTCACTGACAACAGGCAACTATCCCCAGCCGCTAGGCAGACGAGATCATACATGGCATCAGAAAAGGTCGTAACAGACTCCAAAAGAAGAGTAGTATCCTCTGGTGGAAGAGACAAGATCCACTGGAGCAGGGCTCAAGACGTCAGGCCTAAACATAGCGCTAACTGAAGAACAGCAGCCACTGCAGCAAACTGGTTCTTCAACAAGGAATCCACCTTGTGGTCCAGAGCATCCTTTAAGGCCGATCCACCTTCCACAGGAATGGTGGCCCATCTGATTACTGCTGTGACCAGTGCGTCCAACTTGAGAATGAAACCACACAATGCACGCCTCCTCTGGGAGAGCATGCATTCTCTTATACACCCTTTAAACCCTTAGGTGGGGAGTCAGGGGAGTCCTACTCCAATCGGATCATGTCCCTCATCACCTCTGGGAACGGGAAGACAATGGATTTCCGCACTCCTTGCAGGAACAGATGCACCTTTGGCTCCTGCTCTGTGACTGGAGAATCCACCAAACTCAAGGTGGATGAGACATGGGCAATCAAAGCCGCCAGTTCCTTCATCCAGAACAGGCAGATAACACCAGCATTTCCTTCATCCAGAACAGGCAGATAACACCAGCATTTCCTTCATCCGGAACAGGCAGATAACACCAGCCTCTTCAGAATCCTCCAAAGTTGAGAGTACTTCTTTACCCACATCAAAGCCCAGAATCAAGTTATCTGAATTCAAGTCATCGTCCAAATCTCACAGAGATTCCAGGTCATCCCCATCTCCAGGGGAGCCCTTTGCCAGGGACACTTAACCAAAGGTAATCAAACAGGGCTTCCACTCTCAGCCTGCCCCTCACGAGACTGCACTCAGAGGAACCCAGACGCTGTAAGGTCTGAATTTTCACACCAGAAAGACCAGACCTATTGCAAAAAGGTAAAGAATTCCAGGGAAGACAATTCGGACTCCGGAAGCTCTTCTCATGGAAATGACTCCCCTACATCAGAGGACAAAACAGCTGCCGTGCCTAGAGGACAAGGCGCAGCCCACAGCACAGTCACCAGGAACCCCAGCCAACTGAACATCCTTACCCATAGGGCCATGTGCCACCTCCTGCCCTAAGGTAAGCAAGGCCGGACTAACTGCATCCTCCAGCTGGGAGGGGGGGGGGTGCAAGCCCTCCAGGAACAACTCAGACGTTGCCATGCAGCAAGAGTAGAGTCCAGAAGCCGGAGATGAAGCGCCTCGCTTGCCACAGGCCAAACAATGTTTCCTGCAAGAAAATATAGAGAGTTAAGGCAAGTATCACAACCGTACGTGCTAAGGCCATGGCAGCCCGAAAGGCACACGTTAACAACACTTACACAACCATGTGTATTTCAGATGCTTGGGTAAAAACGTGCATTGGAACTGTTCAAGTGAAATGTACACACAGACCATGTGACCACCAGGTATACAATAGTAAAAGATGCTATGTGTGCAGAAAATGGCAGGAAACCCCCCACACCAAGGATCGCTACTGGACCACTTCAAAGTGCACCCCAGATGGACAGAATCAGGAGCCCTCAAAGACAATGAGGTCAAGCCTTGGTATTCACCCCCTGAGAGCCCCAGGCAAAAATATGTGCCGGGCTCAGTTCTACTCTCCTGAAACTGTTTCTCTGCTCTGTATGCACTGCCTTTAAGGTGGCTGGTAGACAGATTCCTCTAAGAGCATTCTGCAATCTTCAGGAGTAAGCAGTGGGTTCAGAGGAGGGAGGGGGTCATTGAGGTGGTGCAAGGCTGCTGATATCTTCCAAATCCTTCCAATTTTCTGGCTGCTTAACAGGCCCTTAAACAGGATAAGAGCATGGAGCTGAACCAATTTTCCCTCCTCCTATGGCTACTATTCAAGTGAGAGAATCACCCTCAAGGGGGTCATTCATGAGCATTTAATCAATCTTTTCCTCTCAGTTATTCAGATGTTCTTCAGAGTGTAGAAAATCCATCCACCATCTGCTAGAGACAAAGAAATACTGAAGAGACTTCTGGAGGCTGAAGGGGATAGAGGCATGGGAGTGATGTCACTGAAACCTGGGCATTTCATTGGTTCTTTGTCTCCACCAATCTGCTCGTAGGGGAACACAATCCACTTGTGTGGACTGGTCTAGCGGGATGATCTGTTAAAGAGGTTAGCTGCTGTTTCTCTTAAAGAAAAGCTGAGGAAAGTTAGGGATTTTGCTAGGCTTTTCTCGTTTACTTCAACAGGTACTAAACCCCCACCAACTGAATGATAGCTGGGAAAATCATATTGCCAAAGCTGATGCTCCCATTACAGCTTCTACCTCTGTCCATACAGCTCAATAGCAGTTGAGGGACTGGTTTTATATGTAAGATGCCTGCAAGCTGAAGTCTGTCAGACGGCTGCCTGGGTGAGAATCTTCACACTCTTGGCAAGTGCATATTTCTATATGATTTGCAAGGTATTGTGGGCAATGTAGTTCATTCACACCAGTCACAGCTGCTGACAATAATTTAGTTGTGCTCTTGGGTAAAGCCAATAAGATATTTATTTATGGGGTCATTTCTCCCAACACAGATATGCTTGGTAGCACATAAATTAGGTTACTTGCTTTCAGTGTTAACTTGGAAAAACAAAGTCAAAATCAGGAAAACAACAAATGAAAAGCCACAAAGCAAGAAACAAACTGTTCTTTTCAGGTTAACTTCTGATTACTTCCCACATAGATACAGAAGTGATTCTCTCCTAGCTCACAAGCAATTAGGTAAGGCTTAATTGCTAGCAGTTATCCAGCTGAAACCCCTTTAGCTGGCTTGCTTTCTACTGTGTGGGTCAAATCCTGCTTCAGGAGCTTTTCTGAGTAGATTAAAGAACAAATTTGTATTTCTTTGTGATGGTTGCTGTACTTTATAACAGAAAGTTACCAACGGAGTTTAGATAGAGAGCAGTCCATATAAACAGGATCCTCATCTGCTATTATTCCCCCTTGTTCAACAAGCATGGGTTCAATATCATGGATTGGCACAGATGAATCTCTCAATGGAGCATTTTCAGGAGAATACTTGTTTCCCTGCTGTCTTTCAAGGTTATAGCTAGGGCATAGATCAGTGTTCATACCTGAGCTTCCATTGCTGCTAGAGTTCCTCTCTATATAGCCTGGCCAGTATGTAGTCCAGTTCTTATGTCCAGCCTTCCAATCCAGATCCCTGGACACTGGATCTCTCTTCACATACCTTCTGGCACGGGTCTTAGGGTCCGTTCCACGTGCAGCCGTCTCTCTCACAGGTACCGTCTGGAGATTCCTAGCTCTGCAGCACCATTCCTCTGGCTTTCCCCAGTCCAATGGTGTATGCTGGCCCTTGGAATGCCTTCCAGTATACGTACTGCTTTGGACTCTTCTAGACCTCTCAAAGGCTTTTCTCCTCTTTCTTCCAGAGGGTTTCTTTCCCTCTCTGTCCGTCCGGTTTGGCTTCTGCTTCTGATGATCCTTCAGATGAAACTGATGATCCTTCTCTGTATATCCAAGGTGATCATGAAGATGGTCATCTGTAGAATAAACTCTACTCTTATTCTGCTTAGATGAGTAATCCTCCCTAACACAGCGCAGCTGTGCTGAATCAGGCCCTGCCCTTTGAGATGAGTGCTTAGGGATTACCTCATAGCCCTCCTGATTGAACACACGTTTCCTCACTTCAGCTCCTCTAATGGCTGTTGGAAACCTGGTGCATTCTGGGACTGGTAGTCTTTTATGGCAAAATTCTCTTTTCATATTTCTACCAGAACTGACAGGTTGCTTGTTCAGAGTCACTTCACCTTTTCTATAGCTCCTTCCTGAGCTAAGATAAGCTTCTTTATCACAAGTCCTAGTAAAACAAGTGGAGGTGTTCAGAGAAGAGGTGGCGAGGGAGAGAAGCATTCGAGACAGTGAGAAGTACATTGATAAGATGCCTCTTGAAGAATCCAAGCTCTCCGACAGAGGTGAAGATGGTGTGCTACAGAAGGAAGAGAGTTGGACAAGAGCCAAAGTCTGTGGAATCGACAATCCAACTCCTTCAGCCCTCAAATTGAAGGAAGTGGAGGAGGAGAAAGCAGCACATGATAGGGAAGAACCAGAGTTCAAGCACCCCAAAGTTGTAGAATCAGTGACCACAAGAAAGCAAAAAGGTAGTAGTGGTTGGCTACTCTCTTCTGAGGAGTTCTGAGGTATCCATCTGCCGACCAGCCATTATGTCCAGGGAGATGTGCTGTCTGCCAAGTGCCAAAATCCAAGATGCTATGGCGAGTTTGCCAAGACTCATCAAGCCTACTCACTATTATCCGATGTTGCTCATCAATGTCAGCATACTGCTAGGTATCTTGCTGAACATATCAAGAGTGACTTCATGGCTCTGGGACAGAGGGTGACACAGATAGGTGCGCAGGTGGTTTTCTCTTCCATCCTCCCTATTGAGGGTAAAGGCAGAGGCAAAGAAGCTCACATCCTGGAGATGAATGTATGGCTGCATAGATGATGTCATCGAAAGCGTTATGGTTTCATGGACAATGGGATGATTTTCCAAGGGCTGCAGAGCTGAGATGGTGTCTACCTATTCAAGAAGGGTCAAAGTGTCCTCCGCAGCAGGGCTTTAAACTAGATTCGTTGGGGATGGGTGAAGAAAGCACAGTTACTTACCTCTAACAGGTGATCTCCGGAACAGCAGGAATTAGTCTTCACATGTGGGTACGTCGGCGTCGATGGAGCCCGCACGGAAAATGCTCCCCAGCATCCAATCAGAAAGCCTTTGGGAGCATCCCCTGCACCTGTGCGGTGACTTCCCGCCCTTCCAACAGTCTCTCCCCAGTTGGGTTTCATAGCTGAGACAGAAGGAGAGAAGAGGAAGGGAAATAGACAGATACAACTCCTAGGGGAGGCGGGTGGGTTGTGAAGACTAATTCCTGCTGTTCCGGAGATCACCTGTTACAGGTAAATAACTGTGCTATCTCCAGGAACAAGCAGGAATGAGTCTTCACATGTGGGGACTCCCTAGCTAAGGATGTCAGGGGAGATCCCATAAAATGCGTATCCTGGACAGGACGGCATTTTCCAGAGCTGTAAAGGAACAGCGAAACTAAAGACTACCGGGAAAAGTCTTTAAAAGGCATGACAAGCCTCATTAAAAAAAATTTAATGAACTGGCACAAAGTAGAGCTTACCTACTGGATTGTAGGAAGTAGGCAGTAGATGCAGTAGCGGAATCTTCAAGGAAACTCCACAGCAGTGAAGGAGAAGTCCCAGACTGGAATGGGCAGGAGACCCAGATGTCCACTGGAGCAGGAAAAGATCGGCAGGTCCCCACAGGGAAGCTTTTATGGGAAAGCCGGGACTCGTTCAGGCACAGAGTCATCAACAATGAGGACTAAAAAAAAAGGAGACTGACCGAACTGGTAAATTGGCCCAGTCCGGGAGGGAAGAGGGGTGTGGAAAAAAATCCCCCATTCCCAAGGAGAACTGAGTGAACTCAGGAATACTGAAGACGCACACTGTCTTTCCTAACTGGCCAGAGATAGGAAGACATTGAGGGAAGGCTGCATAGACAGGGAGATGTATAACAAAAATAGAAGCTGTTGACGTCACAGCAGTAATGGTTAGAACAACCAGTCCCAGTCACTGAGCCATATAATAACAGGCAAGGTGACTGTCTGGACCCCATAGAAAATTAAAACCTAAGCACAGATAGTCATGGAGAGAGGCATGACATAGGGCGCTATGGACATCTCCTGATATGCGTATATATATATAGATATGCATACGGAAAGGCATACATGTCGAAGCATGTGAGAGTATATATGCCTAGGCAAGGGAGGGATATATACATATACCTACGGGCATGAAATAATCTTAAGAAGACATGCCTGCCACTGAGCCACAGAAAAAAACCTTCACATGGGGGATGTGATAGTCCAATAATAGGGGTGAACCCACCGGAAGAGATATGGAGACTCCATTTCTGTGGAGCAGGGGTATATTCCGGTCAAAATGAGAGCTCCGTGTACATTCACGCAAGGAACTTGTCTCTTGTAAGAAAAACCCCGCAGAGACCAAGATCGATGCTCTGTGGTAAGGGCCAATAATAAAAAGCTTCTCCGAAGAATGCAGAGGGCATTGTGTGGGAGAATTATAAGATAAAACCGACAGCAACTGAACAAAACAATAGAGGGGATTCTCCTGTATAAGGACAGAGAGAAAGCAGGCAAAGGTGGCGGAGACTCCGTCCCTGCCGGATGAGTTGTTCAGAATATGCGTTGAAGAAAGACAACCAGACTACGCTGGAAAGAAAAAGAAGTATTTCAGTATGGCACCAACTCAAGCAGGGGAAACCTGGAAGAGAGGGATTAGGAAAGTGACCCACCATGTGGTAAGCCCGCTGAAGGAAAGATGTCCAAGCGGGGACCGACACTATCCTGGGATAGTTGCAACCTCCCTTCATGGTAGAAGAATGGGAGAAGTCTGTGACCCATGGAGGAAGTATCCCAAGAGCATAGCATACTGAAAAAGAAAAAACCCAGCGTGGGGTTTGAGAAAGAAACTTCTGCAGAGAAGAAGTTAACTGTATGGTGCACCATGCCGGAACCTATGGGCGCTGGTATGGGTAGACTGGTTTGAGCCTGGAGACTTCAGGCTAGGAGGAGACGTCCCTTGCTCGGGCACAACGGAAGAATGGGCAGAAGAAGGGCGAACCCTCCTCCTCTTCGGGAGAGAAGGGTTCGTAGGATATTTCCCACGTCCCGGGGAAAAAGGAGGTTTGGGATGGTCTCCATAGCCATGGAAGTCAGTGGAGCAGCGAGCAACCTGACGTAAAGCCTCCCTATTGAAGAGATTTTCTCCAGTGCAAGGAGAGTTACCCAGTGCATGTTGTGCCCATCTGTTCAAGCCTGAAGCTTGCAGACACGCAGTACGACGTGCTCCAATGGCAATAGCCGAGGATCTGCTAACAGACTCAAAAGAGTCTAGGGAAGCACGGGAAAGAAACCAAGAGATGTTCCTGCTATGATTAAGAAGCAAGGAATAGTCAGAGGCCTTAGGTTCTGACAAAAAGGGAGACAGAAGAGATAATTTCGCTGTGACCTCCTGAAGTGTTAGACTCATATAAAAAATATATGAAATGATTCTGGAAGCCAACATAGAAGTCTGGAAGGTTTGACGTCCAAAGGCATCGAGTGCTTTAGATGCACGACCGGGTGGATAAGAAGAGTGTTTCTTCTTACTTCTGACCTTCCTCATCGCTGATTCCACTACAAGGGAATGATGCGGAAGCTGGTTGTTCTGAAACCCCGGAGAGGGAGGCACCTGATACAGAACATTCATGGCCGCAGAGGGCGCAGGGACCTTCAAAGGTGATTCCCAAATCCTCAGAAGAAGGTCCTGCAAGGAATGATGTAAAGGAAGCATGACGGTCCCGTTCGGCCGAGTCTTGGGTAGGGCCAGGGCCAGGAATAGGAATGGCAAGAAAAGTAGCCATGTCAAGGGGAAAGTTCTGAAACGAAGGATCTCCCAGAGGAGTTATTCCCGGGTCGGCTGAGGCAGAATGAGGGTCGTGAACACCAGAAGACCCACGGGACTGGTGCAGAGAGAGAATTCTGCCATATGGGGGACGGTACTGACAGCTCCGACTCGAGGCAGTCAGTAGTGCCTCATCAGCACCCGGTATCGATTCCAAGCTAGGCATAGAAAGGATCGATGGCACCGATGGAGCTGCAGGGATCGACATCGATACCGATGCCGGCATCGGTGCCAGCTGAGCAGGTAGCGAAGGTCGCCGAAACGGCACCGAGGTAACCAAAGAGCTTTGAAGATTACCCTCGGCACTACGTAGTCGGAGACGACCTGGACCGGTTTCCCACTGCGTCGGAATCGAATCATCCAGACTAGATATCGATTCTAGACTGGGCATCGAAGAGGGGGAGGCTATCGGTGCATGCCGAGAAGACACCGACGTCGGAGGTGGCATCGGCAATGCCGCAACCAAGTCATCTAGACTGGATATTGATTCTAGACTGGGCATCGAAGCGAGTGGGGCTATCGATGCACGCCGAGAAGGCACCGACGTTGGTGGTGGTATCGGCGATGCCCCCACATGAGAGGCGATCGGGACCGAAGCAGTCGGAGCCGAAGGCACCGCGGACGTCCGAAGATGATGCCCCGGGACGGGAGGAACACTCGACACCGGCCCCGACGCCGGGGCATCGGCACCGCCTGAAGCCGGAACCCCCCTCAAAGGGAGATGGACGTCCCTCCGGGGCGTATCGATCGGCTCTGACCAGGAAACCCGGCGATGAACCCCGGTGAAGAGTGGGACACCCGACACCGATGTCAATGCCGGGGCATCGGTATCGCTCGAAGCCGGCATCCGCCCCGCGGCTGGCCCGGACACAGGCGAGCTAGCCTGGTCCGCGTCGATCGGACCCGAAGGTACTGGGGGTTCCAGAGGGCGATCTCTAGCGGAGAGTGGAGCACTCGACACTCGTGGCGATGCCAGGGAGCCGGCACCGCTCGAGGGCGGCATCACCCCTGCGCAAGGCTGGGAGGCCGAAGAGCCAGCCCGGGTCGGGTCAAGCGGTCCCGGGGTTACCGAGGACACCAGACGCCGACCCCCGGTGAAGAGTGGAGCACTCAACACCGGTGCCAATGCCAGGGAAGCGGTACCGCGCGAAGCCAGACCGCAATCCCTAGTGGCGAGTGGAACACTCGACATCGGGGCCGATGCCGGGGGAGCAGAACCGCTCGAAGACGGCCAGTGTCAAACCGGCCGGCCCCGAAGGTACCGAGGACGCCAGATGACGATCCTCGGTGAGGAGTGGGGCCCTCGACACCGGTGCCGATGCCGGGGGAGCGGTACCGCTCGAAGCCAGACCGCAATCCCCGGCGGCGAGTGGAACACTCGACGCCGATGCCGGGGGAGCCGGTGCCAACCCCGCGCATGGCTGGGGCGCAGGAAAGCCAGTCTGGATCGAATCGATCGGCCCCGAAGGCACCGAGGACACCAGCTGACGATCCTTCGTGAGGAGTGGAGCACTCGACACCGGTGCCGATGCCGGGAAATCGGTACCGCTTGAAGCGGATACCACCCTCGAGCATGGCTCAGGTATGTTCTGTGAGAAGTGAACCCCAGGAACAACCTGAAACCCCGTAAATGCTTTGGAGCCCGAGGACTCCCGCCGGGGTTTTATTGCCGATGTGGTCTTGAGGGCAAGGCCGGAGCCGTCATCATGCTGGGCATGAGACTTGCCCTTCAAGGATCGGCTAGTCTTAACAGACTGTTTGTGGGTTACCTGATCCTGGAGAGAAGAATAAACCGAGGACCTCACCCGAGGGGGAAAAACGGCATCGAGGGATACCCGAAAAAGAGAAGGTCTTCTCCCGACGCTAAGGCCCCGTGGACCCGGGGAAAAAGGGTCAGGGCCCAAACAGGATAGACACCAGGCCTTGGAGTCTAGAAAGAAAACCAAGTCTCCACAGTGGGGGCACTTCAAAGGGGAAGAAGGTTCCATGTGGAAAAAAAGGGCCTAGTAGGCCTTAAGGATAACAAGAAAAACTGACGAGGGATTATTTCTCAAAGGAGAGAGGGAGTGAAGCACCGGAGGAACCGGTATCAACGGGGAAGACCGCCGCGACCGCACAAAACAAGAAAAATTAAGAATATAAGGATATAAGAAAAAAAGGTTTCTGCGGTTACAGGAGGTACGTCCTGCAGGCTCTGCGGAAAAACGAAAACTGGGGAGAGACTGTTGGAAGGGCGGGAAGTCACCGCACAGGCGCGGGGGATGCTCCCAAAGGCTTTCTGATTGGATGCTGGGGAGCATTTTCCGTGCGGGCTCCGTCGGCGCCGACGTACCCACATGTGAAGACTCATTCCTGCTTGTTCCTGGAGATAGACCCCAGGTAAGTAAAAGCCCTTAGGAAAGTAAAACATTAGGTACAGTAGAAATGGGTAAAAAGGGCAACACCAGGAAAGCAGTGTGCATAAATGCCCATAGCATGGGAAACAAGATTACAGATATTGAAGCTTCAATGGAAGAGGCAGACTTGGATTTAGTGGTGGTTACAGAGACATGGTTCACGGACGACCATGACTAGGATATAATTATACGGGGCTATATCTTATTCAGAAAGGACATGGTAGGAAGAAGAGTAGAAGGAGTGGCACTATATGTAAAAAAGCATAGTTACTCAAATGTAACAGGTGCTCTCCAGGGACAGCAGAAATCAGACCTCATATATGGATGGCATCTCCCCAGCTTTCAAAGAAAGCTTCTTGGAGATGCACTATGCATGCGTAGTCCCCTTCCCACCCAAGGATGCCATCTTACCTCAGTCTAATGACATAACTAAGACAGCAAAAAATAAAATATGTAAAGAAGCAACTCAAAGGGGAGGAGGGAGGGTTGTGAGACTGATTCCTGCTGTCCCTGGAGAACACCTGTTACAGGTGAGTAACTATGCTTTCTCTGGGAACAAGCAGGAAGTCAGTCCTCACATAAGGAACTCCCCAGCTACAAGTTACCGAGAACCTGTAAAAACGCCACAGTGACCTGCAAAGGGTGAGCCATGATCAGCAGCAGTTGTCCCTACTTAGAGACTCTCGAAAGACCCAAGTGTCTAGTGCAGAACCAGCATTCCGGTAGCCTGAACACAGAAGGGTCGGAGGGCGGGAGTTGCCTAAACCCCAGAGATTGCATAGTACAGCCTGGCCGAAGGCGTTGTCCCACTGGGACTCCCTCTCTATAGTGAGCTTGTATGAACCGAAGACCAGGTGGTGGCCTGACAGATTTCTGCCATGAGGGCAGAACGCAGATTTGCCACAGAAGTAGTCATGGCCCCTTATGTGGTGCAACATGACCTTTTGGTCCAGTGAGATCCCCACCTGCTCATAGACGAGCGTAATGCAGTCCGCCACCCAAGCGGACAGAGTTTGCTTAGTCACTGGGAGCCCCAGACGACTGGGATATGAACAGCTGAGTTGCTTTGCAGTGGCCCTGAGTCCATTGCAGATAGGACAGGGCTCTTTTACAATCCAGAGTATGGAGAATGGTCTCCACCCTGCCGGTGTGAGGCCTCGGAAAGAAGGTGAGGAGCATCACCTCCTGATTGAGGTGGAATGGGGACACCACCTTTGGCAGAAACTTGGGGTGTGTGCAGAGTACCACCCTGTTCTTATAAAACCTTGTGTAGGAGGGCTCTACCATCAGAGACTGGAGCTCGCTAACTCTGCAAGCTGTGAGTGCTACAAGGAAGATGACCTTCCAGGAGAAGTACCTCAAGTGGCAGGTATCCAGAGGCTCAAATGGCGGCTTAATGCACTGCGAGAGCACCACAATGAGATCCCACTCCGCCGCTGGAGTGCGGACAGGGGGGGTTTAGATAGTATGAGGCCCATAAGGACTGAGACACAAGGGCTGAGCCGAGAGGGGCTTGCCCTCAACGGAATGATAGTGCGTTGAGATAGCGCTCATGTGCATTCTGACAAAGTTGGACTTTAGTTGCACCTGCGACAGATGAAGCAGGTACTGGAATACCACTTGTACTGAACAGGAGAATGGGTTCACCCCTCTTTCAGCTTATCACACAGAGAATCAGCGTCACTTGAAGGCATACGCTCTTCTTGTGGAAGCCTTATGAGAGGCCAATGCAGGGGACATCAATAAGTTTGTCCTGAACCCATTGTTTGAGGTAAGACTATTGCAGCCATGCATGGCATTGAACCTGGATGCCAACTGCGGCCACTCTGGCTGACGACTCAAAGCAGTCGTAAGCTGCTCGAGACAGGAACTTTGAGCACTCTTTGACCACCGAGGCCAGTGACTTGAATCTCTGGAGGGGTTTCCTGTCGAGGCCTGCCGAGAAACCTCCAAGTTTCTTCAACAACTCTTTGAGGTACATGCTGTTATAGAGCTGGTAGGATTGGACCCAATATGTCAGCATCAAGCCCTGAGTGGTGATTCCTAATGTGTAACCATAGTTTGGGTTGTTCTTTCCTAGGTACATAACTTTGCACTTTGTCTACATTAAATTTCCTCTGCTATTTGAACATCTAGTCTTCCAATTTATCAAGGTCATCTTGCAATTTTTCACAATCCTCTTGGATTTTAACAACTTTGAACAATTTTGTGTCATCTGCAAATCTGACTACCTCACTAGTTATTCCCATTTCCAGGTCATTTACGAATATGTTAAAAAGCAGCAGACCCAGTACAGATCACTGGGATACTCCACTATTCACTTTCCTCCACTAGGAAAATGGGCCATTCAGCCCTACTCTCTGCTTTCTATCTTTTAACCAGTTAAAACCAGTTCCTGATCCACAATAGTACACTGCCTCCTATCTCATGACTTTTTAACGTCCCCAAGAGTCTCTCATGAGGGACCTTGTCAAAGGCTTTCTGAAAATCCAGATAGACAAAGGTGAGCTGGTCGATTTAGTGTATCTGTTTATTCACACTAGAAAATAATATAACCGATTAGTAAGACAAGATTTTCCTTGGCTAAAGAAAGCCATGTTGGTTTTCTCCCATTAAACCATGACTACCTACATGTTCAGTAATTTTGTTCTTTATAATGGTTTCTACCATTTTACCTGGTACTGATGTCAGGCTCACTGGCCTATAGCTTCCTGGATCACCCCAGAACCCTTTTTAAAAATTGCCATTACATTGGCCAATCTTCAGGTACTACAGATGATTTTAATGACAGTTCACAGATTAATAATAATAGGTCTGCAATCTCATATTTCAGTTCTTACAACACCCTCGGGTGTACACCATCCAGTCCAGGTGATTTGATACTGTTTAGTTTATCAAATAGTTGTTCTATACTACTGTTTAGTTTATCAAATAGTTGTACTACATCTCCCCGGCTTATCAATATTTCTTTCAATTCTTCCAATGCATCACCTTTAAATACCATTGCAGTCATGGGTAACTTCCCTTCATCTTCTTCAATAAAGACTGAAGCAAAGAATATAATCAATCTCTCCGCTATGGCCTTGTCCCTTCTTTGTGCCCTTTTACCCCTCTATCACCTATGGTCCAACTGACTCTCACAGGTTTTTTGCTATAAATGTACTTGAAAAAGTCTTTATTATGCATTTTTGCTTCCATAGCAAGCTTCTTCTCAACTTCTATCTTTGCTTGCCTTATCAATGCCTTGCATTAACTTCCCAGTGCTTATGTTGTTTCCATTTGTCATCATTTGGCTCCTTTTTCCATTTTCTGAAAGATTTTTTTTTTGTTAGAACAGCCTCTCTGACCACACCTTTAAACCATGCTGGCAGTTTTATGGACTTCCTTCCACCTTTCTTTAAAGCATGGTATACAGCTGGTCAGGGCTTTCAAGATAGTAATTTTAACCACCACCCATGCTTGATCTAAATCTTTATCCTTTGCAGCTGTTTCTTTTAGTTTTTTCTTAACTGTTTTTCTCATTTTATCATAGTCTCCCTTTTGAAAGTTAAAAGGCAGTACTGTGGATTTCCTTGCTGTCCTTCCTCCATTTATGAACTCAAACGCGATCATGCTATGATCACTATTGCCAAGTGGCCCCAATACCCTTATCTCTTGCACCACATCTTGTGTACCACTAAGGACTTGGTCCAAAATGGCTTCCCCTCTTATCTGTTCATGAACCAGCTGCTCCAAGAAGCAGTCATTTATTTCATCTAGAAATTTTATCTCCCTAGCATGTCCTGCTGTGACATTTATCCAGTTGATACCAGGGTAATTGAAATCATCCATTATTATTATTGTATTGTAACTTTTGTTAGCTTTCCTGATTTCTTTCAGCATTTCATCATCCATTTATTCATTCTGGCCAGGTGGTCAGTAGTATACCCTCGCTGCCATCGCCATTCACTTTTTATATGGAATTTCAATCCATAGAGATTCTACAGTGTATTTTATTTCCTGCAACACTTTAATACTGTGTGACTCAATGCCCTCTCTAAAAGAGTGCAACCCCTCCACCAATTTTATCTACTTTATCATTGTGATATAATTTGTACCCAGGTATCACAGTGTCCCACTGGTTGTCCTCCTTCCACCAGGTCTCTGAGATACCAATCATATCTAACTTCTCATTTAGTGCTATATATTCTAACTCTCCCATCTTATATTTTAGACTTCTAGCATTTGCATACAAGCATTTTAGAGGCTGCATTTTATTCATCTTA
Source organism: Ichthyophis bannanicus (assembly GCA_033557465.1). Classification (NCBI taxonomy): domain Eukaryota; kingdom Metazoa; phylum Chordata; class Amphibia; order Gymnophiona; family Ichthyophiidae; genus Ichthyophis; species Ichthyophis bannanicus. Next base: position 628,731,667 of record CM066031.1, read on the forward strand.
ATCTGATTACCGATAGGCAGGGGTAATTTGGAATCTTTAATCTCTGTATGCTCTGTACTTAAAGGCATTTGGGGTTATTTTTCTCTTTATTGGAACCTCTCTCTCAATATGCCCTAACTTCAATCTTTTGCTAGTATCCTTCACGGATACATCGTTCCAAACCATGCGCTCTTGGGTAACTGTCGGCTTTCCCCTATTTAGTTTAAAAGCTGCTCTACCTTCTTTCTAAAGGTTAATGCCAGCAGCCTGATTCCATCCCAATTAAGGTGGAGCCCATCACTTCTGACCTCAGTGGTGAGTAAATAATGCCAAAACAAAAGCCAAACAGACAACACGTAACAGGGTATTTTCTTGTATGCTCCATCACTATGGAATGCACTTCCTGGTAAGATAAGAGCCATCAAAGACATTTGGGACTTCCCATGACTCACAAAGCGATCAATAACAACTCCGCATCTTCCATCACCGACCTGATATCAACTACACCCCCTAATCGCGCAAGGAGATCGACTGCCTCCAATTCTCTTATATTACCCAAGGCAATCACGAAGTGCTCTCAAGCCACCAGATCCAGAGCCTTCTCTTACTTCGCACCATCATGTTGGAATGCACTACCAACAGAAATCAGAACCATCAGTGACCTCTCCCAGTTCAGGAAGGCACTGAAGCATCACCTGTTCTTGCAGCACTACAATATTTTAGACACCGCCTCACACCAACCTACCTCTACACTCCAGGCCAACACGTTAAACCCATGCACTCCATAGTCTTAACGCGAAGAGCTGCAATCTCACCTTGCTTCTTCCCTTATCAAGAAACATATAGCTGCGTTTAGTTATTCTGTACATAGTTGCTTTTTGTACATAGTTATTATTTTCCTCTGTTTATGAAACCTGTTGAATGTAACCTGTTTAATGTACACCCAGCTGTTCATTGTAAGCACTGATCAATTTTTGAGAAGTGTAGTTTCTGTTCATTGTAAACCGCGCTGATGTCGAATAGTGCGGTATAAAAGAAACTGTAAATAAATAAATAAATAAATAACATTATGGACCCAACACTTGATGCGCATCTTCTTAACATGTCTACCCATTACGCTCCAACGCCATGCACAGTCTTATTATATGTTCCCAGTCACCTTGTCTTGGTTTCCCACTCCTTAAGCTCCCTCCTTGCTTATCCAACACTATGTAAACCCCAAACTGTTTGATACTACCCTTGCTCCTGAGCCCATCTGTTACTCTGGAGATTTGAATAGCCCCTGTTCTTGTTACCAAGGGTTCCTCCTGTTTTAAGCTTCAAAGTATATTATCCCTGTTCAATGTATGTTTCTAGTTTGTGTTGCAATGTAAACACAGCTTTGAATCTATGAGAAGGTGGTATAAAAAACACCCCCCCCCCCCAATTAATTAATTAATTAAATGGAAATGCTACTGAAATAAGAGGATAGTGATGTTTCTGTAGTCCAATGGCTTGCAGGATCCAATGCAGCATGGGTTTTACTAGAGGCAGGTCTTGTCAGACAAATCTGATTGATTACTTTGACTGGGGTGACCAAGAGTTGGACAGAGGGAGAGCCCTAGATGTGATATACTTAAATTTCCTTAAAGCCTCTGACACAATTCTGCACAGGCAACTTATAGAGCGCCCTAGGGATGGATCCTAAAGTGACTGACTGGGTTAGAAATTGGTTGAGTGGGAGATAACAAAGGTAAATGGAGTTCACTCCGAGGAGAAGGATGCTACCAGTGGTGTGTGGCAGGAATCTGTCCTTGGTCCGATTCTTTTTAACATTATTGTTAGTGATATTGCATAAGGGCTGTCGAGTAAAATTTGCCTCTTTGTGGATAATACCAAAATCTGTCTTGAAGGACTACACAAAGGGACTGCTACTTCTGGAGAGAGATCTGCAATTTTAAGTATTTATTTTTTGGAATTTTTCTAAATCTAGAGGAAAAAGGAAGTCTTTAGATTACAGCTGATTAATCTGTGAATCCAGTGTATTTGTTAAATGAGCCAGGGCCTAGTAGCAGCAAAGAGATTTCTGGTTAAATTTAGAACCCAATACTCCTATCCAAGCAAGGGCTGTAGGACTCCCCCTGGAAATTGGTCACAGATTACCTTAGACGCACAGAACAGGGTACTGTGCAGCAGCCAGCTTTTAATAAGTCTTTTTCCCTTCCTCCCTCCCCAACACCCACCACTCTTGGGATAATTGTAGCTCTATAGGTACATAATCCTCTCAAAGAAAAGGAGGTGCCATATTCACTCTCAGGTGCAGCTGTTTGTCCTCATCAGGCATACATTAAGGACCTGAGATTAATTAAGCTTCAGGTGAACAAAGTACATTAAATGTATTAGGTGTAGTTTTATTAGTAGGTAAAGAACTTAAATATCTAAACACAACCTTAAAACTAAGATGCAGACAGCAATCCAGCAGCAAGGTGAGGGTTTTCCAGTCTTTTGCATTGAGTGTCACATGTATGATATTTTTTTCCCAGTTGGTGAGGGGTCTTACATTTGCACTAGGTGCAAGGAGCTCTTTGCTCTCAGGGAACGAGTTTGATTTCTGGAAGCTAGAATAGCAGACTTGGAGGACATAAGGAAGACAGAGAGGTACATAGACCAGACCTAGAGGGATATAGTACTGAAGTCCCACCTCTAGTCTGGCAGCATCCCTGTTGCCATGGAGAGAGGTCACATGACAGGAGAGCATCACCCTGGTGTGGCACGAAGTGATCCTGTAGCTAGGACCTGTCCTCCAGGTGATGTAAAACCCTCTTGCACCGAGGAAGTTTCTCCAGGGCCATGTGCCCATGAGGGAAGGGTTAGGACAGCAGTTATAATTGGTGATTCGATCATTAGGCATGTAGAAAGCTGGGTAGCTGGTGGATATGACGATCGCCTGGTAACATGTCTGCCTGGTGAGAAGGTAGCGGACCTCACGCGCCACCTAGACAAGGTCTTAGATAGTGCTGGGGAGGAGTCTGCTGTCTTGGTACATGTCGGTACCAATGACATAGGAAAATGTGGTAGGGAGGTTCTGGAGGCTAAATTTAGGCTTTTAGGTAGGAAGTTGAAATCCAGAACATCCAGGGTAGCATTCTGCCGAAATGCTTCCCCTTCCACACGCAGGACCCAAAAAGCAGGCAGAGCTCCGGCGTCTCAATGCGTGGATGAGACAATGGAACAAGGATGAGGGTTTTGGATTTGTTAGGAACTGGGGAACATTCTGGGGAAAGGTGGGCTTCTTCCGAAGGGATGGGCTTCACCTTAACCAGGATGGCACCAGGCTGCTGGCATTAACCTTTAAAAAGGAGATAGAGCAGCTTTCAAACTAGATAATAAGGGAGAGCCAACAGTCGCCCAGGAGCGCAGGGTTCGGAACAATATATCCTTGAAGCATACTACCAAAAAAATGAAGTTAGGGGATATCAGCAGAGCCCTTGAGTACGGAGCAGAGAGAGCTTAAAGATTCCAAATAACCCCTGCCAACCGATAGCCAGATTAATATGAATAAAATACAGTCTCTGAAATGCTTGTATGCACATGCTTGAAGTCTAAAAAATAAGATGGGAGAGTTAGAATATATAGCACTAAATGGGAAGTTAGATATGATTGGTATCTCAGAGACCTGGTGGAAGGAGGACAACCAGTGGGACACTGTGATACATGGGTACAAACCTTATCGTAATGATAGAGCTGATCAAATTGGTGGAGAGGTTACGTTCTATGTTAGAGAGAGGGCATTGAGTCAGAAAGGATTAAAGTTTTACAGAAAACAAAATACACTGTAGAATCTCTATGGATTGAAATTCCATGTAAAAAGGGGAAGGCAATGGCAGTAGGGGTGTACCATCGACTGCTTGGCCAGAATGAACAAATTGATGATGAAATGCTCAAAGATATCAGGGAAGCTAATAAAAGTTACAGCACAGTAATAATAATGGATGATTTCAATTAACCCTGTATTGACTGGGTCAGTGTCATGGCAGGACATGCTAGGGAAGTAAAATTTCTAGATGAAATAAATGACTGCTTCTTAGAGCAGCGGGTTCGTGAATCGACCAGAGGGGAAGCCATTTTGGACCTAGTCCTTAATGGAACACCAGATCTGGTGCAAGAGACAAGGGTGTTGGGGCCACTTGGCAATAGTAATCATAGCATGATTGCGTTTAATTAATGGAGGAGGGATAGTAAGGAAATCCACAGTACTACCTTTTAACTTTCAAAAGGGAGACTATGATAAAATGAGGAACATAGAAACATGATGACAGAAAAAGACCACATGGCCTATCTAGTCTGTCCTTCCATATCAACAACTACAACAGTCCACTTTTTACCTTTAGAGATCCTCTGTGTTGCTCCCATGCTTTTTTGAATTCAGTTACTGTACTCATCTCTACCACCTCCACTGGGAGACTATTCCACGGATCCACTACTCTTTCCGTAAAGAAATATTTACGCATGTCACTCCTGAATCTAACTCCCTTCACCCTCATCCCATGTCCCCTCGTAGCAGTACTTGCTTTCAATTGAAAGAGGCTCTCTCCCTGAACATTTATGCCACGGAGGTATTTAAACATCTCAATCATATCACCTCTATCCCGCCTTTCCTCTAAGGTGTACATATTTAGATCCTTAAGTCTGTCCTCATATGCTTTATAATGAAGCCCACTAATCAGGAACATAGTTAAGAAACAACTAAAAGGAGCAGTTGGCAAAGGTTAAAGACTTACATGAGGCTTGGATGTTGTTTAAAAATACTATCTTGGAAGCCCACACCAGCTGTATTCCACGCTTTAAGAAAAGTGGAAGGAAGTCCAAAAAACTGCCAGCATGGTTTAAAGGTGAGGTCAGAGAGGTTGTTGTTGCCAAAAAAGCATATTTCAGGAAATGGAAAAAAAGAGCCAAGTGACGAAAACTGGAAACAGCACATGTACCGGCAAGTTAGTTGCAAGGCATTGATAAGGCAGGCAGAGAATTTGAGAAGAAGCTTTCTGTGGAAGCAAAAAATGCGTAATAAAGACTTTTTCAAGTACATTCGTAACAAAAAAACCTGTGAGAGTCATATGGACCATTAGATGATAGAGCGGTAAAAAGACACTAAGAGGGGACAGGCCATAGTGGAGAGACTGAATGAATTCTTTGCTTCAGTCTTTACTGAGGAAGATGTAGGGACATTATCCATGACTGCAGTGGTTGAATGGAAGCTTGTCTGTACAGGGCTGTGTAACACTGTGAGGGTACTTAATAACATTATATTACGGAAAGTCCTCAGAAAGAGTTAACGCCACAGATTCAGTAACTCAGACATTCCAGGGCTTATTACTCAGCAACAACCTTGAAAGACTCTACTGAAATAACTAGGCTGAACTTTCCTAAAACAAAGACACTAGATTTGTTAGGAAAAAGATAGTGCAGGGAGGAGCTGTCTCTTCAGTCTCTCAGTCTTGAATCAGAGATATCAAAACTGCTAGTGTTAGAATTATTGTTTAAGAAGTTATGTCTGGGAATACATGTATGTCTCCTCATGACGACCTATGCTAATAAGAAATGACCTATGACATAGAGACATAGAGATGCATGTTATGAATATACGTGATGCTTGACGTAGAACAATAAGGTGAAAATTATGCTGTGTAATGGAATTCTGACCTATAAATAAAATAGCCCGAGTCCATGTCGGTAGAGTAAACAAGTTGCTGACTTTGTTTTCTCTCCCAAAGCTTTGGTGGTTTTTATAATACAAGTGTGTTTTGTGTTGTTAACCATACTTGCTCCTTCTCATTGCTCTGGAAGTGGACATCCGTTACCCAAGAACACAGATGCTTTTATTGGTGAGGGGAGATGCAGAGTACACAAACAACGGTAATCAAAGGTGATACTGTGGAAGAATTGAAAGAAATATCGATACACAAGGAAGATGTATTACAGCTATTTGATAAACTGAAGAGTAGCAAATCACCTGGACCGGATGGTATACATTCAAGGGTGTTGAAAGAACTGAAATATGAGATTGCAGACCTGCTATTAGTAATCTGTGAACTATCATTAAAATCATATGTAATACCTGATGATTGGAGGATGGCCAATGTAACACAAATTTTTAAAAAGGGTTCCAGGGGTGATCCAGGAAAGGGCCTGACTGTCAGTACCAGGAAAAATGGTAGAAACCATCATAAAGAACAAAATTACTGAACTGATAAGATATTTCTTTTTTCTTTCTTCTTTTTTTTAATACTGTGCTCTTTAGAATCAGTGCAGTTTACACATATACTACAGGTACTTTTTATTCCCTTGTCCCCGAAGGGCTCACAATCTAAGTGTACCTGAGGCAATGGAGGTTAAGTGGCTTGCCCAAGGCCACAAGGAGTGGCCATGGGACTAGAGACCCCAGTCCCTCTGGCCTTAGGTTGCTTGTCCCCATGTGGGAATTGAACTCCTGGCCTTCCGGCCTGAGGTAACCTGTCCCAACCACTGAGCCACTCCTCCCTCCCATATTCATGGTTTAACGGGAGACAGCCAACATGGCTTTAGACAAGGAAGATTTTGTCTTACTAATCTGTCATGTTTTTTTGAAGGTGTGAATAAACAGGCAGAGAAAGGTGAGTCGGTTGACATAGTGTATCTGGACTTTCAGAAAGCCTTTGACAACGTCCCTTATCAGAGACTTTTGGCAAAACTAAAAAGTCATGGGATAGGAGGCAGTGTATTATTGTGGATCTGGAACTGGTTAAAAGATTTAAAGACGTGGGTAGGGCAAAATGGCCAATTTTACTAGTGGAGGAAGGTGAACAGTGAGTACGCCAGAAATGTGTGCTGGGGCCGCTACATTTTAACATATTCATAAATGACCTGGAAATGGGAATAACGAGTGAGGGTAATCAAATCTGCAGATGACACAAAACTATTTAAAGTTGTTAAAACCCATGAGGATTGTGGAAAATTGCAAGAGGATCTTGATAAATTTAAAGACTGGACATCCAAATGGCAGATGAAATTTAATGTGGACAAATTCAACATTATGCACCTAGGAAAGAACCACCCAAACTATGCTTACATGATGCAAGGTTCCACATTAGGAACCACCACCCAGGAAAAAGATTTAGGCGTCATCATGGATAACATGTTAAAACCCTCCACCCAGTGTGCAGCAGCTGCCAAGAAAGCAAATAGAATGCTAGGTATCATAAGGAAAGGAATAGAAAATAAAACAAAGGCTACTATAATGCCTCTGTATCGTTATATGGTACAACCGCACCTTAAATACTGTGTGTAATTCTGGTCGCCGTATCTTAAAAAGGATATAGCGTTATTAGAAAAGGTACAGAGAAGAGCCACCAAAATGGTAAAGGGGATGGAAGGATACCCCTGTGAAGAGAAGCTAAAAAAGGTTAGGGCTCTTCAACCTGGAAAAGAGACAGTCGAGGGGAGATATGCTAGAGATCTATAAATTAATGAATGGAGTGAAATGGGTAAATGTAGATCGATTGTTTACATCATCAGAATATAGAGTGACTAGGGGACATGCAATGAAGCTACAGGGTAACCTATTTAAGACTAATAAGAGAAAATATTTTTTCACTCAACGTGTAATTTGTTACCTGAGGATGTAGTAAAAGCTGTTGGTGTAGCTGGGTTTAAGAAAAGTTTGGACAAGTTCCTGGATGAAAGGCCCATAAACCATTATTAAAAGGGACCCGGGAAATCACTGCTTGACCCAATACAAGCATGTGAAACTTGTGTTTTTTGGGGAAATTGCTAGGTACTTATGACCTAGATTGGCCACTGTTGGAAACAGGATACTGGGCTTGATGGACTTTAGTCTGACCCAGTATGGCATATCTTATGCTCTTAATAGACACCCAGGAAGGAGTAGATAACATGAGGAGGGATCTAGCTAAGCCTGAAGAATGGTCAAAAATTTGGTAGCTGATATTTAACACTAAAAAATGCAAACTTATGCATTCGGCTTGCAAAAATGCAAGGAGTGGTACAGTATATGGGGTGAAGTACTTCTGCCCACGAAAGAAGAGCGGGACCTGGGCGCGATGGTTTCCAGTGATCTTAAAGAGGCTCAACAGGTAGAAAGGTTGACGGTAAAATCCAGAAGGATGCTTGGGTGCACAGGGAGAGGAATGGCCAGCAGGAAAAAGGAGATGATAGTGTCTCTACATAAGTCTTTGGTGAGACCTCATTTGGAATACTGTGTGCAATTCTGGAGACCATACCTTCAAAAGGATATAAACAGGATGGAGTCAGTACAGAGATGGCAACTAAAATGGTTAGTGGTCACAGCCTTAACTATATACACTGAATTAAGAACTAGTGCTGGTTGTCTATTAGGAAGTTCTTATTGAGGGTCTTAACCATAGTGCTCCACAATAGTAGGGTTTTCAACTTCTTGCGGAAGTCACCTGTGTGTTCAATGGATCATATTTGAGGTGGTAGGGAATTCCAAAGTGATGGGGCATAAAGGGAGAATGCTCTGTTGCTTGACCTTTGGCTGCCTGTAGGTTTATCAGGTGGTATATCCAGCAGGTTGAATGCATTTCTTCTCCCGGGCTTGTTATTGGTTGATTTTATTATTAAGGATATAAGACAGGCTGCAGATAGGTTATTTATGATCTCATGAATATTGAGAATAATTTTATATTTGGTTCTGTATTTAATAGGTAGCCAGTAAAGTTGTTTGAAGATTGGGGTGATGTGGGTTTGACAAGGTCTTCCTAGTATAATTCTTGCTATAGTGTTTTGAGCCAATTGCATAGGATATAGTGTGCTCTTAGGAAGACCATGGCAGTTTGTGTTGCAGTAATCGAATATGTTGGTGATGATACCTTGTCACACTGTGCAGAAATCCATAGGAGTTAGAAGCGAATGTAGGTTCTTTATGATCCTGAGTTTATAGTACACTGATTTGATGGTGTGCTTTACTTGTGATTGTAGATTTGAGCTCTTGATCTAGTAGGATGCCTAAGTATTTGGTCTCTGCTTTGACTGGGATCTCTTTGTTATCTATCTTGATTGTTGGTGGTGGGATGAAGTTCGGGTCTCTCATGATGTGTAAGATTTCAGTTTTGTTATGGTTGTGCTTTTGAAGGAATGTGGTGAGGTCTGAATGTAATCCTCTGCGGTCCCTGATTATATATGTATATATGTTGGCCCAAACTGTAAGTTGAAAGTTCGGGCTTGGGAACTTTTGTTACTTGATGTGTTAAAGGAGGGAAAGAGTAGTTACTCACCTGTAACAGGTGTTCTTCAGGAGCAGCAGGAATCAGTCCTCACATATGGGTGACATCGACGTCGATGAAGCCCTTGCGGAGCATTTCCCCAGCTTTCCATGAAAGCTTTTCGGAATGCAGGCACGCATGCGCAGTTCTCTTCCTGCCTAAAGGTGCCATCTTGCTCAGTCAAATGACATAGCTAAAAACAGCACACAAAATGTAAAAATAAACTATGTACAACTGCAACTCCCAGGGGAGGAGGGAGGGTTGTGAGGACTGATTCCTGCTGCTCCTGGAGAACACCTGTTACAGGTGAGTAACTACTCTTTCTCCAGGACCAAGCAGGAAGTCAGTCCTCACATATGGATGACTCCCTATCTCTGGGCTACCAAGGAACCCAGGCTGAACAAGAGAACTCCCTCTAGTCCCAGCATCAAAGAAAGGCTTTTCACTGACAGAACTTCTACCGGTAGCCCAACAGAGGGCAGGAGGGCAGGAGTTGCCTAAACCTCAAAAAGATTCCGGAGTACTGCCTGGCCAAAAGCACTGCCCCTACGGGACTCCCTCTCCAGACAGTAATGGGCCACAAAAGTCTGGCTTGAGGACCAAGTTGCAGCCCTGCAGATGTCAACCAACGGTAATGAGAGGAGGTGAGCCACTGAGGCAGCCATTGCCCTGACACGATGGGCCGTGACCCGACCCTGCAAAGGAAGGTCAGCCGCCCTGTAAGCCCAGGTGATACAGTCAGCTACCCAGTTGGACAAGGGAGGAGTAGCCTAGTGGTTGGGGCAAGGTACTTCAGGCCGGAAGGTCGGAGGTTCAAATCCCACTAGAGGACAGCAACCTTGGGCCGGAAGGACTGGGGTTTCTAGTCCCACAGATGCTCCTTGTGGTCTTGGGCAAGCCACTTAACCCTCCACTGCCCATGTTCCCTGTAAGTATTAGTGTATGTGTCTCATATCCTCACATGTTAAATGTATCCCCCAATTGTGTTGTGACCGCTTTGATTGAAGGATAAGGCGGTATACAAAAACTGTCTAAATAAAATAAATAAATAAAGGTATGCTTGGACACAGCCAACCCCAAATTATTAGGGTCAAACGATATGAAGAGCTGAGTAGCCCTTCTATGCCCCTGCGTACGGTCAAGGTAGAAGGATAAGGCCCTCCTACAGTCCAGGGTATGCAGAACTGCTTCAGCCTGGCTTGCATGAGGCCTAGGGAAGAATGTTGGAAGAACCACCTCTTGGTTAAGGTGGAAGGAGGAGACAACTTTTGGGAGGAACTTTGGATGAGTCCTAAGGACTACCCTGTTCCTATAGAAGCGGGTGTAAGGCCTGTCACAGACCAGGGCCTGAAGCTCACTCACTCTCCTGGCCAAAGTTAAGGTTATCAAGAAGAGTGTCTTCCAGGATTGGAAGCGGAAAGGGCAAGTAGCCATCGGCTCAAAAGGTGGGCGAGTAAGTTGCTGCAAGACCACATCCAACTCCCACTCAAGAGCAGGACGACGGATGGGAGGCTTGAGCAAAAGCAAGCCTCTAAGAAACTGGGACACCAAGGGGTGAACCGATAGAGAATGTCCTTCCACCAGTGAGTGGTGAGCTGCTAGAGCTGAGAAGTGGACCCGAACAGAATTGGACTTAAGTCCCTGATTTGATAAGTGCAGTAAGTACTGAAGCACTACTGGCACAGTACAGGACAAAGGATCCTCTGTACGTAGCTGACAACACACAGAAAACCTTTTCCATTTGAGAGCATAGGTTTTCCTAGTGGACTGTTTCCTAGAGGCTAGGACAACCTCCTCAACTTCCCGAGGTAGGCTCCAGGGAGCCAAAACTACCCTTGCAGCCTCCAGGCCATCAAATTGAGAGCTTTGATATTGGGGTGCAGAAGGGAACCCTGATCCTGAGAGAGAAGGTCGGGTTGCAACCCCAGAGGCAGTGGGGGGGATCCACTGCCAGTTGAAGTAGAAGTGGAAACCAAGGCTGTCTCGGCCACCTGGGAGCTACCAGCAGGACCGAGGCCTTGTCCTGTAGAATCTTGAACAGAGTTTGGGCCACCAAGGGCATGGGAGGAAATGCATACAGGAGGCCCTGAGACCATGGGATCAGAAAAGCATCTGCCGCCAGCCGCAGAGGATGCGGTTGTCTGGAGCAGAACTTTGGCAGCTGTTTGTTCAGTGGACTGGCAAACAGATCTATGGATGGAAGTCCCCACTTCAGGAAAATCCTCTGAACCACCAAAGATGGAGCCGCCACTCGTGGGGCTGCAGAATCCTGCTCAACCTGTCGGCCAGGTAGTTTTCCTGGCCGGGGAGGTACACAGCCTTGAGGAGCATGTTGTGCTTGAGAGCAAATAAGCAAAGGTCCTGTGCCTCCTGACAAAGGAGCCTGGACCCAGTTCCGCCCTGCTTGTTCACATAAAACATGGCGACTTGGTTGTCTGTCTGAACTAGGACAGACTGATGAGCCAGGGTAGGAGAGAAAGTCTTGAGAGCTAACCGAATAGCCCTGAGTTCCAGGAGACTGATCTGCTGTGCAGTTTCCCAGGGAGACCATAGGCCCTGGGTGCACTTGCCCAGACAATGTGCTCCCCAGCCTTGCAGGGAAGCGTCTGTAGTCAAGACCACTGTGAACCGAGGAATCTGAAAAGATATCCCTTGCAGCAGATTGGGTAGGTGCAACCACCAGTTGGGGGAGTTCAGAAACTGTCTGGACACCCTTATCCTGTCTTTGAGGCTGCCTGTCGCCTGTGACCACTGAGTCCGAAGGCACCACTGTGCAGGCCTCATATGGAGCCTGGCATTGGGGGTCACATGTACTGTCAAAGCCATGTGGCCAAGAAGCCTCAGGCAGATTCTGACGGAGACCAGTGACCTGCTGAGAAACTGGTTTGCCAAGATTATCAGTCTCTGGGCTCTGTCTTCTGGCAAGAATGCCTTTGCCAGCAGCGAGTCCAACCTTGCCCCTATGAACTCCAAGTTCTGGGAGGGGAGCAAAGTGGACTTTGCGAAGTTTATTACAAACCCCAATCTTTGAAGAAGAGTAATAGTTCTTAGGGTGGCCTGTCGGGCCCTCCTGGCACGTCTGACCTCTTATGAGCCAGTCGTCCAGATAGGGGAAGACAAAGACTCCCTGATTTCTCAGGTAGGCCTCCACCACCACCAGACATTTGGTAAAGACCCTGGAAGCGGAGGTGAGGCCAAAAGGCAGTACTCTGTACTGATAATGGTTTCCTCACACAATGAACCTGAGGTACTTTCTGTGGTCTGGATGAATGAGGATGTGAGTTTACGCAGCCTTTAGATCTAAGGAGCATAGCCAATCTCCCTGCTGGAGGTAGGGCAGAAGTGTTCCAAGAGTAAGCATCTTGAACTTTTCCTTCTCCAGGAACCTGTCGAGGTTTCTGAGATCTAGAATAGGTCGAAGGCCACCGGTTCTTTTGGGTACCAGGAAATACCTGAAGTAGAACCCTTGACCTTGCAAGTGGGGAGGCACAGACTCCACCGCCCTGTCCACCAACAGACCTTGGAGCTCCTGAAGGAGAAGATCTGTGTGCAGGGGAGGCCTTGGAGGCTCCCCTGGAAAGTATGGAGGAGGCAGTTGTTGGAAGTGTAGTAGATAGCCCTTGTGGACTATGCTTAACACCCAACTGTCTCCAGTGGTGAGTGGCCACTGGTGGGCAAACAGGGCGAGGCGACCTCCTGTGCAGGGTTGGGAGAGCAGGGACGGAGAGGCTATGCCTAAGGAGTCAAAAACCCTCACCCTGCTGAGTGGGAGCAGGGGCCGGAGGCTTGGGGGTCCTCTGCCTACGGGGCCCATTACCCTGGCCCTTGGCTTGCTGACCCTGAGGGGCAGCTTGGGCAGCCTGGCACTGTGGGTACTGTTTGTAGGCAGTGCCCTTCCTCGGGTAAAAGGGCTTTTTACCCGAGCCCTTCTTTTTGTGAGAAGGGGCAGAGGTCTTCCTAGACAGCCTTGTCCTTGTGAGGTGCTCGGTCTCGAGCTGTGCAGCCTTCTCGGTCATGGGCTTGCCAAAAAGGTTCTCACCTCGGCAAGGGATATCGACCAACTTGTCCTGAACCCATGGCTCGAGGTCCAATGTCGCAGCCATGCCTTGCGTCGAGCCACGATGCCGGCTGCCGCAACACGGGCCGAAGCCTCGAAGCCATCGTAGGCAGCGCGGGACATAAACTTGGAGCATTCCCGGATCCCCGAGGACAAGGACTTGAATCTCTGCAAGGGTTCCCTGGAGAGACCAGCAGAGAACACGGCCAGCTCCTTGGCCAGGTCCCGCAAGTACATGCCCATGTACAGCTGGTAGGACTGGACACAGCAAGCAAGCATTGAGCCCTGGAAGCACTTTCTACCAAAACCATCGAGGTTCCGGGCTTCCCTGCCAGAGGGCACCGCGGAGTGCATCTTCTGACTTTTCAGGCGATGCATGGTCGATTCCACCACCTTGGAATGGTGTGGTAGCTGCGCCATTTGAAAGCCAGGACTCTTCCGGAGTCGATAGATGGAGTCGACTCGCTTGCTTAGAACTGGCGCCGAGGCCGGTGCCTCCCACATATGGAAGAGGAGCCGTTCCAGCATCGGAGGAACCGGAACAGTAAAGGCCTCCTTCGGAGGAGAGTCGTACTGTAGGGCCTCGAGCTCCTCGGCTCGAGGCTCCTCCTCGGGATCTGCCGGGATAGCCAACGCGGTGGCCATATCCTGGACGAACTCCGAGAACCGGGTATCCTCCGGGGGGGGGGAGGGATCTACTCCAGGGCTCAGACTGCGGTGAGTCTGACAGGACGCACCGAGTCCGGAAGGTGTCGGGGGACTCCTTGTCCTCCGTCTCCCAGGCGGACTCATCCGATGAGGAATCGGGGTCTGACCGCGCGGGGCCTGTGAACACCCGCCCAGACGCCGAAGGCACCTTCGTCAATGCCCTCGGTCCTGAACGGGAGGTCGAGGGAGACAGCGACCGAGGTCGACCTCGAGCCTTCATGGTCTCGAGTATCGGCTCGGTCTCCAGGGTCGACTTCGAAGTCGATGTCCCGGTGGTCGGGGCAGATGCGCCAGACAGGCTGGCCATCAATGCCCGCTGCTGTTCCATGAAGGCAGACAGTCTGCTCTCCAAGGCTGTCAGCCTGAGACCCAGCTCAGGAGACTGAGCAGCCCCCGACTCGGGCCCCGGCGGCGCCGGGCCCGACGTCAGTTCTTTGGGAGGAGAGTCCATGAGGACTAAAGGACTTACGTGTCCAGCAGACTCCGGCTCCAGTCGAGGTACTTTGGAAGGCTTCTCTTGTTCCATGGACCCGGGGCGACGGTCGTGGGTCTGAGACCTAGCTCTCAATGAACCAGGGACCTCTTCCGACGACGCCCTCGCGAGCCGCTTCTTCCTCTTTCGTTCTCGGTCGGGGGACCCCCTGTCCGAGGAGCCCCGACGGTGCTCGGGATCGGATTCCCGAGATGTCGAGGCCTCAGACGAGGTCTGGGCCCGGCCGGAGGCCGAGTCAGAAAAAAGCCTTTCTTTTTGGTGCTGACGACTTCGAAGTGCCTTGGAAGACATCTTCCCACATGGTCCGCACGTCTTAGGATCGTGGTCAGGACCGAGACACCGAAGGCAGCAGTCGTGTGTGTCAGTGAGAGACATTAGCTTCTTGCACCGATCACACTTTTTAAAGCCACTGGAAGCCATTGGGGAAAAGAGAGTCCCCGCGAGGTCAAAGGACCGGCCTTCCAGGGAAAAGAAAAAAAGGGCGCGAACGCCAGCCACAAAGGGCAAAAAACGAAAAAAGAAGATCGGGCTCGATACCGGTGTACCGAACCCGGTGGAAGGGGAACCGGCGTCGAACCGGAGAAGAAAAAATAGCGAAGGATCGCCAAAAAATCTAACTATTTTCCAGGATGACTAGGACACACGTCCGGTGGGCTTCACGGAAAAAGAGAGACTGAGCAAGGTGGCACCTTTAGGCGGGAAGGGAACCGCGCATGTGTGCCTGCATTCCCAAAAGCTTTCATGGAAAGCTGGGGAAATGCTCCGCAAGGGCTTCATCGACGTCAATGTCACCCATATGTGAGGACTGACTTCCTGCTTGGTCCTGGAGAAAGGATGGTTGCTGTTGAGTGAAGGGAAGGTGACTGAGACACCTGTGTAAATGACCAGTGATGCAGTAATGCAGTTTGGAACACAATTTTGGGGAACTGTTTGGCTGTTTGTTAAATGGGATGGGTGGTTGGTTTGGTGACATGTAGGGGAGGTCTGATCAGGAGGGAAGGGGCAAGATGAAGGATAAGGTAGAATGTGATTTAAGTTGGTTTGGGGGTCATATCACTTAAAACCTCTCTGAATGTGGGAGGGGCAATGATCCCATTAAGAAGAAACACATATTGAAGTATTTAAGAGATAACTAGGTGGATATTGCTATACTTCAAGAAACACACTTGAAGGAAAAGAAACACCAAAAACTAAGCCAAGGTTCATAAGGAAAGGTTTATCATTCTGCATTTAACTTAAAAAGAGGCTGACATCTTGGTAAATAGGTTCCTTTCCCAGAATATCAATCAGAAAAGGATGGATCAAGGTAGAATAGTGAGAGTAACTGGAAAAGTAGGTCATGATGAAATTTCTATAGCAAATTTATAAGCCCCTACTGAAGTTAAAGGAGAATTTTTCATCCAGAAATGGTGGCTAAAGAGATACAAATGATTGGGGGAGACATGAACTGTGCTTTAGACCCAAGTGATAGATCTATGAAAATAAAAAGGTGGTGATGAGAGGAACAGGTTACACCAAGTTATGCATATGTATAACCTGAATGATAAATGGAAAGAACAGAACAGAGGAGCTAGAGTTAACACATTCTATTCAAGTAAAAATGACTTGTTCCAGAAACGATTACCTGCTAGTTAAACAAAGCCACCTGAACTCGTGAGGATGCAAAGATTCTTCAGCCAGTTTTTTCTGACCACACTATGATCTGAGTTGTACTTGTAGTGAGACTAGGAGCAAAGCTGACCACTTGACTACCAGAAGGTAGCCTGCTAATGTGAATTTACTACAGAGGCAAATTATAACAGACATACTCAGAGAGGAATAGTTTCAATATATAAGCATCAATGACCAAGATGAGTTAAAACATGTAAATAGTTTTCCCCTGTTATCCAAGTTTTTGTGCCCTGTTACCTGTAAAACTCATATGCTTTCAACTGTACTGAGCATTTTTGTTACATGTAAACCGCGCTGATGCTGAATAGTGCGGTATATAAGAGACTATAAATAAATAAATAAATAAATGTGAGGAAAGTATAAAAGCAGTTTTAATTAAATTGGCTTTGAATATCAAACTGAACAGAGAAAGATTGTATGAGTTATTTAGAGAAATAGAACTGAAACAAAAGTTGTAAAAATCCTTGGGCAGTAGTAAATTACAGAGGGATTTTACCATAAATAAATGTTAGCTCATGCCTTTCCAGTAGCAGTTCAAGGCGTGATACATTCAGTTACAGCAACCATTTCCTTGTCCCAAACAGCTTATAATCTAAGTCTGCATCTGAGGCAATTGAGGGTTAAGTGATTTGCCCAAGGCCACCAGCAAAATCAAATAGGATTTGAACCTTGGATTCCCTGGTTCTCAGGCCACTGCTCAAGCCACTCACAAAATGAAGTTTTTTGAAATAAACTAATAGAATGAGTAAACTGGCAACTGAAAAAGAAAAGATAGATTGGTGAAAGATAAAAGGGACCCTTACTAAAGTCAAATATTGAAATAGCAAAATTTTAAGAAGTTATAAAAACCTCTATCGAAATGCCCAGGTGCTTCAGAAAAAAGTTAAAAACTACTTAAAAGAGGCTAACTTCAATAAACTGTCAGATGTTGAAAGTGAGATGCTGGAAAATCTAGTATCCAGGAGGAGGCTGTAAACGTCTTTAAGCTTTCACCTAGAGCAGGGGTTCTCAACCCAGTCCTCGGGACACACTAACCAGTCAGGTTTTCAGGATAACTACAATAAATATCTATGAGAGAGATTTGTATACAATGGAGTCAGTGCATACAAATCTCTCTTATGCATTTCATTGTGGTTATCCTGAAAAACTGACTGGCTAGGTGTGCCTTGAGGACTGGATTCAGAATTCCTGACTGGAGGCAAAAGCGGCTAAACATGGATTCCCTGTGGGATATTATAAATTTCTTTGTGGATGGACTGCCCCTGTGCTGCTCAGGCTTTTCAATGATGTGTTGGAAGGTAGGACATTGCCAAAATCCTTCTATAAAGCCAATATAGTAGTGATTCATAAGGAAAGGAAGCCAGAGGAACTATGTGGTAGATATTTCTTAGTGTCTTTCTTAACCACGGTATCAAAATATTTACGAGTATTTGTGAATATATTAGAGAAAGTTCTGCCAAAATTAGTATACCTGGATCAAATGGGGCTTATTAGAAACAGGCAAATAGGGGATAATGTTAGAAGAGCAGTTAAAGGACTGCATATTAAGATAAGAAGAAAGAATGCGCTCTGTGCAGCACTTAATGCTGAAAAAGTGTTCAACAGAGAAGAGTGGGCATTTTTATTTAAAGTATTAGATCACCTGAATTTGGGACAAACTTTCAAAAGCGGGTAAGGACATTGTACTATCAGCCAAAAAGCCACCTGGTGGCTAATGGATAACAGTCAGACATTTGTTTTATTTTGGGGGGTTTTGTCCCTTATCCCCGTTATTTGCTTTAGCCATCAAATCTTTTGCTGGTCATATTAGGGGTAATGGTAACATCCTGCTGATGAGTATAAGCAATGAAGATCATAAACATGACCTCTTATGTCTGTGTGGTTCATTATCACTATAGCTCATTATATAGAGAGTTAACCATTTAAGAATGAAACATCAAAAAGAATTAGATTTTAAAACTATCCCAGAGCAAATATAAGTAGTCAAGTGTAAAGCAAACTTTTTTGTTGGACTGTGTTGAGAAAGGCAAACTGTCATTTGAATAACAAAGTTTCCTTTTTATTCTATATAAATGACACCTAACAAAAAGCATCAAAGCTGTGTAAACATACCAAGTGAAACAAGATTAAAACAGAACGAATTAAACTTGCAGATGCAGAAAAACCCATGCCTCAAAGGTTTTTTGAAAACATTTATTGATTCAAAAGAATGTAGATAATTTATAAATTGACTGGTGTAGCCTTTTATAGAGTGTGTCGTTTATGATCTATATTTTTGTTTATTTCCTGGTTTTCACAGCCATTTAACGGTTTGGACAATTCCATTGGCTGTGATGTCACGTTTGACTGTCATTTAAGAGCATGATGGATGATTCTAAACTCATGCCATAATTGGAGGAGATTTTACAGATCCATTCGAGGCAGCCCTGACTCAAAAAGAAGCCTGAAGCAGAGCTCATTGTCAAGATTGAAGCGCGAAACACAGTTTGTGTGTCGCTATGGACTAATGACAGGGTTATCTACATTCTTTTGGATTGCTAATTATTTAAAAAAACCTTTGAGGCACAGGTTTTTCTGCATCTGCAAGTTAAGTAGCTTCACTTGGTGTGTTTATACAGCATTGACGCTTTTTTTTAGGTGTCGTTTATATAGAAAAGGAAACTTTGTTATTCGAACAGCAGTTTGCCTTTCTCAACAAAGAGTCCAACAAAAAGAAGTTTGCTTTACACTTGACTACCTATGTTTGCTCTGGGATATTTTTAAAACCTAATTCTTTTTGATGTTTCATTGTTATAGTTTAGACTTTTTGGTTTAGTTTCATTTGTAATTTTTGGTCAACCATTTAAGAGCATTTGTTAATATTTATTTTTCTATAAACAAGACTTCTCATGTACAAATCTATGGAAAAAGCGTAGTTACTCACCTGTAACAGGTGTTCTCCAGGGACAGCAGGAAATCAGTCCTCACTTATGGGTGACATCAGCACCGACGGAGCCTGCGCAGAGCAATTCCCCAGCTTTCAAAGAAAGCCTTTGGGATTGCTGCCATGCATGTGTGGTCCTCTTCCCGCCCAAAGGTGCCATCTTGCTCAGTCAGGTCCCCTAGCTAGAGCCCTACTAAGCAGATGGCAAGGGAAGGACAAAAATAGCAACTCTTCAGGGGAGGTGAGAGGGTAGTGAGAACTGATTCCTGCTGTCCCTGGAGAACACCTGTTACAGGTGAGTAACTACGCTTTCTCCAGGAACAAGCAGGAAGTCAGTCCTCACATGGGACTCCACAGCTATAGGCTACCGAGCCTGTAACCCAAAACACCTCTGCAAGACCGTGAGCAGAAGTCAATGCCCGAAGGAGCCCGAGTCTTCGGGTCCCCGAGGCGAAGCTCTCGGTAGCCATTGAAGAAAGGTCGGAGGGTAGGAGCTGCTTATACTCCGAACAAATTACGGAGTACAGCATGGCCAAAGGCGCTGCCCCGGTGGGACTCCCTCTCCAGGCAGTAGTGCGAAGTGAAAGTGTTCGCTGAAGATCAGGTCGCAACCCGGCAGATGTCCCTTAGAGGCACTGAGCGCAGCGAAGCCATCGAAGCCGCCTTGGCCCAGACACCATGGGCGGTGACCCGTCGATCCAGTGGGGCGCATGCCTTTGTTTAGGCGAAGGCTATGCAGTCTGCCACCCAGATGGAGATGGTGCATTTGGTGACTGCCTGCCCCAGGCAATTGGGATCATAGGTGACGAAGAGCCGGTCGGACTTGCGATGAACTTGGGTACGCTGCAGGTAGAAGGCAAGAGCCCTCTTGCAGTCGAGTGTATGTAATATTGCCGATGGCTGGTCGGCACATGGTCTCAGGAAGGTCGGTAGGACTATCTTCTGATTAAGATGGAAGTCCAAGACCGCCAGATGGGAGGCTTGGAAAGCAAGAGACCTCGCATGAAGCGGGAGACCAAGGGCTGCCCCGAGAGGGGTTTCCCTTCGACGGGAAGTGGTTCGCCGAAATGGCGCTCAGGTGTAACCTGACCAAATTGGATTTCAACCCTGCCTTCGAGAGGTGGAGGAGATACTGAAGAACCCACCAGGTAGAGCAGAACAGGTTGATCTGGAGCTCAGAGCACCAGACAAAGAAGCATCGTCACTTAGAGGCGTATGCCCATCTTGTCGAGTCTTTCCTCGACACAAGGAAAACCTTTTCAACCTCCTCCGGTAGGTGCAGCGGTGCTAAGGTGACCCGTTCAGCCGCCAGGCTGTAAGGGACAGCAAGGCCAAGTTGGGGTGGAGCACGCGACCCTCCTCCTGCGTTAGCAGGCCTGGGGCAGAGCCCAGGGGGCTGGAGGTTTGGACGAGAGCCAGAGCAGAAGCAGGAACCAAGGCTGTCGAGGCCACGAGGGAACCACGAGGATCACCAAAGCTCAGTCCCGCTGAACCTTGTGGAGGGTCCTTGCAATGAGAGGAGTGGGAGGGAATGCGTAAAGAAGGCCGGAGGACCAGCTCAAGAGGAACACATCTGGGGCCACCCTGCTCGGGTGAGGAACCGGGCCGCAGAAGTGGGGAAGCTGCACGTTCACCGGGCTGGCGAACAAGTTCATGGATAGGGTCCCCCACCGACGGAACAAAAGGTCGGCGACCTCCGGATCCAGGCGCCACTTGTGTGGGCAGAGGATCCTGCTGAGTTTGTCCGCAAGGACATTTTCCTAGCCTGGGAGGTAGACCACTCGTAGGGTCATCCTCTGGTGAAACGCAAAGGAGCAAAGGAGGACTGCCTCTTGGCAGAGGAGACAGGATCCTGTTCCCCCTCCTCCTTGTTTATGTAAAAAATGGCTACCTTGTTGTCGATCTGCACGAGCACTGACTTTCCCCACAGACAGCCCTCGATGGCCCTCAGGGCCTATCGGACCGCCCAAAGCTTGAGTAGGCTGATCTGCTGCTGAGACTCCTTGGGCAACCACTGCCCCTGGGTGCACAATGTGCCGCAGTGGGCTCCCCACCCCAACAGGGAAGCATCCGTCGTCAGAACGAGCTCGTGCTGTGGGGTCTGGAAGGGCATTCCCCGAAGGAGAGTTCGGGGGTCCTGCCACCAACTCAAGGAGTTGTGGAGACTGCGGGAGACCCGGATAGAGTCTCTGGGGTGGCCAAAGGCCTGGCTCCATTGTGCCCTGAAGCACCACTGGGCTATCCGCATGTGCATGCGGGTGTGGGGGACCACACGGACAGTGGAGGCCATGGGTCCTAGGAAGCGCAACATGGCACGTGCTGTAACCCAAGCCCTGTTCTGGACGTGGGTCGCCACGGCCCAGAGGCGGTCTGCCCGGTCCGCGGGTAGGAAGGTGGTCACTCGCACCGTGTCGAGGTGTGCGCCGATGAACTCCAGGGTCTGCACCGGCTCGAGGTGGGTCTTGGAGTAGTTGACCAAGAAGCCGAGGCGTTTGAGGAGAAGGATCGTGTGCAACGCCACCGGACAGGCTTCACCGATTGAGGTCCCCGTGATGAACCAGTCGTTGAGGTAGGGGAAGACAGGTATGCCCTGCCACCTGAGGGAGGTGGCAGTCGCAGAGAGACACTTTGTGAAAACCCACAGTGAAAACGCGAGCCCAAAGGGGAGCACTCTGTATTGCTATTGTTCCCCCTGCCCCCTGAAGCGCAGGTATTGCCTGTGCTGTGGGTGGACTAGGATGTGGGTGTAAGCGACCTTGAGATCCAAGAAGCATAGCCAATCGCCCTGCTGAAGGAAGGGTAGCAGGACACCAAGCGATAACATTTTGAACTTCTCCCACACCAGGAACTTGCTTAGGTTCTGGAGATCGAGGATGGGGCGTAGGCCCCCCATCTTTTTCAGAATGAGAAAGTAGCAAGAGTAGAACCCATGGAATCAAAGGTGCAGCGGTACCTTCCCGACTGCCCGTTGGGCGAGGAGATTGGACAGCTCCTGCTGCAAGAAGGTCTGATGAGAAAGGAGCCAAATAGGGCTCCGCTGGAGAGAAGGGAGGAGAGCGCCTGCCCAGGCGGAGACAGTATCTCTTTCGGATCACCCAGAGGATCCAGATATCCGACATGATCGACACCCACTGCAGGGCGAACAGGGACAGGTGTCCCCCCCACCGGCGGAAGTGCTGCCGGGGTGTGAGAGACTATGCCGTCAGTGTCAAAAACCCTGCACAGGCTGGGGTGGCGCCAGTGGCTGGGCCTTAGGCCCTTTAGGTTTGCAGTGGCCCTGCGCAACTCCCTTCCCCTACATGACGGAAGCCAGCACAGGAGTGAGCGGGAAGGGTGAGTAAACCGGTAGGGGAGCCCCTTTCTTTGGAAGAACGGCTTGTTTGTTTGCTGCTTCTTCCAAGGGAAGGAGGAGGTCTTACGCAAGATTTGAGTTCAAGTTACAAACTCCGTTTCTATCTCAGTGACCTTATCCTCTATAGGTTTACCAAACAGTTGATGGACCCACTGCTCTAAGTCCGAGGACAGAAACCATGCCTGGTGTCAGGCCCCGATGCCAGCTGCTGCCACTCGGGCGGAGGACTCAAACCCGTCATACAGAGCATGGGAGAGGTACTTCGAACACTCCGCAACGTATCTCAGGAGGGTTTGGAACCTGAGAAGGGGTTCACCCCCAAGGCCTGCGGAGAACCCGCCAAGCTCCTTGGCGAAGTCACGCAGGAACATGCTCATATGCAATTGGTATGCCTGGATGCAGCATGTGAGCATGGACCCCTGATAGGCTTTGCGCCCAAGGGCGTCGAGGGCTCTCGACGCCCTGCCCGGGGGGACCGAAAACTGTGACTTTGGACTCTTTTGCTTCCGCATCGCCGACTCCACTACCATGGGTCTTCCGGAAACCCAGGCCACGATGGACCCTGTACATGGCGTCGAGGCACTTGCTCACAATGGGGACCGAAGCAGGTATCTCCCATATGCGGAGGAGCAGCCTTGATAAAATGGGAGGAACTGGAACAGTAAGAGACACCAGAGGCAGGGACTCATACTGTAGAATATTGAGCTCTTCAGCTCGCGGCTCCTCTTCAGCCTGCATAGCCAGGCTGAGGGCCCATGCCGTGTCCCACACGAACACCAGGAATGATGTGCCCTCAGGCGGCAAACGCCTCCGAGAAGCGGGCAGAGATGGGTCTGAAGGGAGGTCCCTGTGGGCACAGGTCTCCAGGAAGTATCCTCGTCTGACTCCCAGCCCAAGAGGTCCAAGAAGGAGTCCAACTCTGGCTGATCGCCCCGTCCAGAGGCCCATTTGGAGCCAGAGGCCTCGGTGGATCTTGCTCCTAAGGACCAGGAAAGCGAGCGAGACCAACGCTGAGGACCCTCACAAGGCCCACAGCTCTCGTGGGTTTCCAGGGCAGGTTTTGGTGTCCTTCTCGAGGGAACCTCGGTCTCGCGGCATGGGCCAGCCATGCTGGGCATGAGTGCCTGCTGGGCAGCTAAGAAGACAGAAACACTGCACTCTAGTGCCAGCATATGGGACTCTGACACGGACGTGGGTCCCTGCGACACTGACACCAGGGTTACCGGGTCTGGTGTGGAGGAGGAGAGGGGGTCCTCACCGGGGCGAGCCTCAGGAGACCGGGCGCCATTGCCGGAAGCCTCCGTATCTGTATGAGATACCTTTCAAGGCCGCTCCTTGTCTGACTCTCAGGAACGCCAGGGGGGCTGAGCGACCAAGCACGGGAGTGCTCATGCTTGTCTGGAGCACCCAACAGCGACTTCAAGGTCGTCTTCTTCTTACGCCTCTCCACTTCAGGGGACCCCTGGTCGGAGTGCCATCGAAAGTGCTGGGCCGAAGTGGGGGATCCCACCAGCGGAGGGACAACCGAGGGTGCCGCCGGGGATTCCAGGGCCACCTTCCGGAAAATGTCATCGGACTTCTGCTTACGACTTAGCAGGGCTTTGGAGGACATTTTCTTGCAAACAGAGCAGAGCTCTGGGTCATGGTCGGCCCCAAGACACCTAAGACAGCAGTCATGGATGTCCGTGAGCGACATGGTTTTGGAGCATCTGTCACATTTCTTAAAACCAGTGGCCATTGGGGCAAAAAGGGCCCCCGCTAGGTCGAAGACCTTTGCGGCCAGTGGTTGAGGGAAAAAAGGGCGCGAAGCCCGCAAAAGGAAAGCTTTTACAGAAAAGGATGTCCCCTCGCTCAAGGAAAAAAGAAGAGCAGGGGAGGACCGTAGAGGACCGGTGCTACCGGAAAAAAACAGACCAGAGGCCGAAAACAAAACACTTTTTCCAAGGGATGAGGACGTGCATCCGAAGGGCTCCGTGGAAAAAAGGAGACTGAGCAAGATGGCACCTTTGGGCAGGAAGAGGACCACGCATGCAAGGCAGCAATCCCAAAGGTTTTCTTTGAAAGCTGGGGAATTGCTCCACGCGGGCTCCATCGGTGCCGACGTCACCCATAAGTGAGGACTGACTTCCTGCTTGTTCCTGGAGAATATGTAATGACACATTTTTCTTGGATTGCAATAATGTAAAGTACTGTTATAGTGCACTACAGTACCTCTAGACAACACGGTATGTAGTAACAGGTTTTCACAGTCACGTTTCCACATATGTTCGTTTTTTGGCATCAATTTTATTTATCTATATACAGAATATATATATATATATATATATATATATATATATATATATATATATATAGGTAATTTTAAATTTATTCTTTGTGTTCCTTTTCCACTGTGCTCATGCATTTTATGGTAAGCTCCTCATTATTATTATTGCATATTATGTATCTTATAATGTATTTATTATTTTATATTATGTATTTTTATTGTTATGATTGCATCTATATATTTTGCTCATATTTTCTCTGTTATGATTTTATATGACAAAGTGCCCCTGCCACAAAACACGGCTGTGTCGGGCTAAATAAATCTACTCTGTGGCAATTTCATTAACTACCTCCCCCCCCCCTTTCTTCTTTTTATCATTGAACTTCATTAGTAAAGTTTGCCCCCTTGTCCTTTTTTCCTTGTAGTGTTTCAAGTCTTGCTAGATCATCGGGACTCCTATCCAAACCAACTGGCTCTCCAATAATCACCTCACCTTACACCAATGGTGAACATATCAATGATATGCTTTCCCTGGAGGCACCCAACCAGCATGATAATGCCTGTAACAAAAAAACAGCAGTGGCATCATTATACCCAACCTTCCATCCAAAGAAGCAAATGTATGTTTCATAATCAAGTACCATGCCAGATGATTTACAATTAGTCAAACACATTTCTTAACAGTGAAAAAGAAAGACAAAACAGCTGTGTATTCTATATCGTCCTGCTAGGCCAGTCCAGAAAAGTGGGATGTGTTCCCCTACCAGCAGATTGATGGAGACAAAGAACCAATGAAAAGCCCAGGCTTCAATGACATCACTCCCATGCCTCTATTCGTCTCAGCCACCTGAGGTCTCTTCAGTATTTCTTTGTCTCCAGCAGATGGTGAATGGATTTTCTCCTCTCTGAACAAAACTGAATTGAGAGGAAAAGTATGATTAAAAACGCTCATGACAGACCACTTTGAGGGTGATTCTCTCACTTGAACACGACGTGAGAGGCTCCACTAGACTGCAATCTTTTTGGTAGCCATAGGAGGGGGGAAAATTGGTTCAGACACATGCTCTTATCCTCAGAAAAGAACCTGTTTAGCAGCCAGAAAATTGGAAGGATTTGGAAGAATTCAGCAGCTTCACACAACTTCAACACCCTCTCCCTCCTCCTCTGTTCCTCCCTGCTCTCTTCTGAAGCTTGCAGAAGGCTCTCAGAGGGATCTTCCTGCCAGCCACATTAAGCACAGGGCTGCAAAGCCATTAAAACAGTTTCAGGGGAGTAGAGCTGAGCCCAGCATGGATTCTTTGCCTGGGGCTCTCAGAAGATGAGTACCAAGGCTTATCACTGTCTTTGTTGGGGACTCCCAATTCAGTCTTCCTGGGACGCAATTTCAGGTGGACCGCTGGCTACCGTTGGTGCACTGTGGGGTTTTCCCACCTTTTTCTGCATGTGTTATTAGCGTTTTCTCCAACTGTGTGCCTGGCAGCCATGCGCTCTGTACACACATTCCTCTCAAGCGATGCCAACATGCATTCCTACACTAGCACCTGTAACATGTGTTGCAATATAAACATAGCTAATGCGAACCACAGTAAAGCGTAGTTAATGTGCACCTTCGGGCCATTGCGGCCTTAGCGCATGCTGTTGTGATACTTGCCATAACTCTCTGTTTTCTTCCAGGAAATGCTTGATCTGTGGCAAGTGGGGTGCCTCTTTAGATTCTGGACTTAGCAGCTTCTGAATCATCCCTGGAAGGCCTGCTCTCCCTCTCTTAGCTGGGCGATGAAGTTAGTCTGGCCTTGCCTGCCTCAATACAGGAGATAATGGATGGTGCTATTGGTAAGAATATCCAGCCAGCTGAAGGATCCAGCAGTAGTGCTGTGAACTGTTCCTTATCCTCTGGGGTCTGCAGCAGCTGTGTCCCCTGGAACTGGGGAGTCATTTCCAAGAGAAGAGCTTCCCGATTCCCGATTGTCCTCCATGGAATTCTTTTCATTTTCACAGTAGGCCTGGTTCTTCTGGCATGAAAATTCAGACTGTGCAGCCTCTGGGTGTCCCTGGGCAGTCTCATGCTGGGCAAGCTGAGAGTGGAAGCCCTGTTCGACAGTCTTTTGCTAAGCGCCTCTGGAAAAGGGCGCCCCCTTGGAGAGGGGTAACAGCTGGGAGTTGTCTGAGATTGACTATGGTTGGGATTCAGATGGTTCAGTACTGGGCTCTGATGTGGATGAAGAAATACTCTTGCCTTCAGAAGACTGAAGAGGCCATAGTGATGCACATATTCCAAAAGGAGGAGCTGGCGGCGTGGTCTGCCAGGGTCTCATTTGCCTTGAACTTGAAGGATGCCTCCAGCACAAAGCAGGAGCCGAATGTGCACCCACTCTTTTAAAGGGTGCAGAAATCCACTA
This sequence comes from Ichthyophis bannanicus, assembly GCA_033557465.1. Taxonomy (NCBI): domain Eukaryota; kingdom Metazoa; phylum Chordata; class Amphibia; order Gymnophiona; family Ichthyophiidae; genus Ichthyophis; species Ichthyophis bannanicus. The sequence goes on from CM066031.1 coordinate 628,758,772, forward strand.
CTGTCCTCCTGTTCCTAGATGTGATCAGAGATATGATTCGCTCAGAGTGGACTCTCCCGACTCCCTGCTTAAGGGTTAAGGGTATGTAAGAAGATATAAGTTCTCCTGGAGGAGACGTGCATTGAGTGGTTTGATATTCCTAAGGTGGATGCGCAGGTCATGGGTTTTAACAGATGAACCACCATTGCTGTGGAAGGCGGTTCGGCCTTAAAGTATTTTCTGGACCATAAGATGGATTTCATTGTTGAAAAGCCAGTTTGCCATGGCAGCTGCTATTTTGCAGCTGACAGCATGTGCTAGTCTGACATCTTGGGCCCTATTCCAGTGGCTTCAGTCTCTTCCACCAGATACTACGCCTTTTTTGGAGTCTGCTACAGCCTTCCTTTCTAATGTGAGGTATGACCTGGTGCATTTGGCAGATAGGGATGATGCCCAATGGTGTCACGGATTTGGATCTGGCACTGGGCAGCAGACGCCCCCTTCCAAAGCCCAGTTGGTCCAACTGGATTTTAAGGGGAAGCTTCTTTTTGGAGCCAATGGTGAAATATCTGGGTGAGACGAAATCTTACCACCTTCTGGAAAACCAGGGGGGCCTATGAAGCGAGTTGGTGCCCCATTCTCATCAACCTCTGCCTGCCCACCCTGGGCACGCTGGCCAGATCCTTGGGGGTCTAGGGTATTTTTGTAGTTACTGACCTGGAAAACCTGTCTTCCCCTCTGCTTCCGGGCTTTGGACACATTTTCTGTCCTTTAGTGGAACGCGTCAGCCCAGGGACTCTGTCCCCTCCAGAGGAGGACCATTCCAGGCTGTGCAAAGGTGGTTTGTGGGCCTATTCCCTGGTTTCTCCAGTTGGAGGCAGGCTTCGCCTTTTCTTTCAGGAACGAGTCTAGGCTACCAAGGATCGCTGGGTGCTAGACACCATTCAATTGGCTATGCCCTGGAATGCAAGGAGCTGATTTCTGGATGCTTTCGTTATCTCCCCTTGTGGATCTGCGATCAAAGGTGCCACTGTGAGGACCACCTTGGACAGGTTGTTGCACCTAAAGGTGGTGGTGCCTGTTCTGCTGAACGAGTGGGTCAAGGGCAGATTCTTTATTTCATGATGCCCAAAAAGGATGCTTTTTTCTGGCCTATTCTGAACCTCAAGGGGGTCAATGAGCGAATGCACGTTGTCAGACGGCTGCCTGGGTGAGAATGTTCACAGTCTTGGCAAAGGCATATATCAATATGATTTGCAAGGGATTGTGGGAAATGCAGTCCATTCACACCAGACACAGCTGCTCACAATAATTAGTTGTGCTTGAGTGTAAAGCCAATAAGATATTTATTTATGGGGTTATTTCTCCCAACACAGATATGCTTGGTAGCACATAAAACAGGATACTTGCTTTCAGTGTTAAACTTAGAAAAAACAAAATCAGGAAAACAACAGCTGAACTTGTCAGGCAATCAAATCAAAAGAATAAAGACCTGGTTGGTAACAAACTGGTCTTTTCTGTAGGCCCTAGCTAATATTTTCTTAGCAAGGCATCAAACAACAAGCAAAACCCACAAAGAAGGGAAAAACTGTTCTTTTCAGGTTAACTTCTTATATCTTCACACATAGACTCAGAAGTGATTTCCTCAGAGCTCACAAGCAATTAGGTATGGCTCAATTGCTGGCAGTTACCCAGCTGAAACCCTTTAGCTGGCTTACTTTCCACTGCGTGGCTCAAATTCTACTCAGGAGCTTTTCTGAGTAGATTAAAGAACAAGTTTGTATTTCTTTGTGATAGTTGTTGTACTTTGTAACAGTAAATTACCAAAGGAGTTTAGACAGAGAGCAATCCATGTATTCACAGCCTGTATCTATAACCGCTCCCCCTTCTTCAGCAATCATGGGTTCAATATCATGGATTGGCACAGAGGAATTTCTCAATGGAACACTCTCAGAAGAATACTTGTTTCCCTGCTGTCTTTCAAGGGTATAGCTAGGGCATAGATCAGTGTTCATACCTGAGCTTCCATTGTTGTTAGAGTTCCTCTCTAAATAGCCTGGCCAGTATGTAGTCCAGTTCTTATGTCCAGCCTTCCAATCCAGATCCCTGGACACTGGATCTCTCTTCACATACCTTCTGGCACGGGTCCTAGGGTCCCTTCCACATGCAGCCGTCTCCCTCACAGGTACCGTCTGGAGATTCCTAGCTCTGCAGCACCATTCCTCTGGCTTTCCCCAGTCCAATGGTGTATGCTGGCCTTTTGAATGTCTTCCAGTATACGTACTGCTCTGGACTCCTTTAGACCTCCCAAATGCTTTTCTCTTCTTTCTTCCAAAGGGTTTCTTGCCCTTTCTGTCCGTACGCTCTGGCTTCTGCTTCTGATGATCCTCCAGATGATGAAGACCTCCAAGCTGAGGATATCCAAGCTGATTCTGAGGATCTCCCAGATGAAACTGAGGATAATTCTCTGTAGAATAAACTCTTACCTTTATTCTGCTTTGATGAGTGCTCCACCCTAGCACAGCGCAGCTGTGCTGAATCAGGCCCTGCCCTTTGAGATGAGTGCTTGGGGATTACCTCATAGCCCTCCTGATTGAACACACGTTTCCCCACTTCAGCTCCTCTAATGGCTGTTGGAAACCTGGTGCATTCTGGGACTGGTAGTCTTTTATGGGAAAATTCTGTTTTCTTATTTCTACCAGAACTGACAGGTTGCTTGTTCAGAGTCACTTTACCTTTTCTATAGCTCCTTCCTGAGCTATGATAAGCTTCCTTATCACAACGTCCTGTGCTTCCGGATGGAAACCTTATGCTCAGAGATTCAAGCAGTGCACAAAAGTGAATTCTTGGCTTCTCGGGCTCTAGCCAAGGCATATTTTCATATCCAAATCCCAGCAGATACGGAAAGGTATCTGCATTTTGCCGTATTTGGCTCTATCCATTCACCACCCTCCCTTTTCAGCTATTCACCGCCCCAAGATCGTTCTTCAAGGACATGGTGGTGTTGGCTGCAGCACTGCAGCACCAAGAGATCTATGCACATCCAGATCTGGATAGCTGGCTCATCTGGGCCCGGGCCCGGGCCCATTCCCTTTCAGAGGCATTTTGAGTGGCAATCCAAGTGGTGTCCTGTTTGGAAACCCTTGGTTGGGAGATCAATCGGAGTTTCCAGGAGCACATTTCGACATTCGAGTGGGCAGAGTTTTCCTGCTAGAGAAGGTCAAAAGACCGTTGGATTGTCTGGCATGGTTCTGTGCGCAGGAGGCTCCCAGAATCTGTGATTATTTATAGCTCCTCATATTGATGGCAGAGACCAAAGAGATGGTGCTGTCAGCACATACTCACATACGGCCTCTCCAGCAGTCCTTGATGACTCTGTGGTCCCCAAATTCTCAGTTCAAGCACAGGCTCCCACTCCCAATGATGGTGAAGACCAGTCTGCGGTGATGGCAGCAGCCCTGTCACCTGAGGGAGGGCTTGCCACTGGACGATTTCTCCTGGATCCTGCTGATGACAGATGCTAGTCTCTCAGAATGAGGAGTCCATTGCCAAGACCGTAAAGCCCAGGGCCATTGAAACCATAGGGAACCAGTATGGTCCATCAACCACCTCGAGGCAAGGGCCATCAGGTTGGCTCTTCTGCGCTTCCAGCTCCTGGTCAAGGGCTGGGTGGTTCGAGTGTTTTCAGACAATGTAACAGCAGTGGCTCATGTCAATCGGCAAGGCAGCACAATGAGTGCCAGGGTAGCTCTGGAGATGGCTTTCCTGTTTGCCTGGAAAGAGAACCCCCTCCTAGCCTTGCTGACTCAACACATTGCCGGGGTGGACATTGTGGAAGCAGACTTCTTCAGTCAGCACTCTGGATCCTGAAGGGTGGGAGCTGAGTGAGGAGACATTTCAGTTGATTCTGCACCACTGGAATCGCTTCAAAATAGAGCTAATGGCAACCCACTCCAATGCCATAGCTTGCTGCTTCTTCAGTCGCCGAATGGAGACAGTGTCTGAGAGCATCAACACCCTGACCCAGCCTTGGCCAAGTCAGAACCTGCTATATGTGTTTCCTCCATACCCCTGGTGTGGGAAGTGTGACTCTGCGTATAGAATGGCACCTGGGCAAGATTGTTAAGGTGGCACCAGATTGGCCAAAGAGAGCGTCGTTTGCAAAATGAGACTCCTGCAGGCGCCTCCCCTCTTCTGCTGCCTCTGTCTCAGGATCTATTGCAGTAGGGTCTGATCATCTTGGAGGACCCAGTTCCCTTCTCATTTATGGCTTAGCTCTTGAAAGGAGATGACCACTGCATAAGAGCTACTCTCCAACTGTGGTCTCCACTCTGCTTGGAGCCCAGAAGAGGTCTACCAAGCTAACATATGTGCGGATCTGGTGCCTTTTTGAGTGATGGTGCAGTTCTCAATGCCGGAGGCAGCCAAGATGCCATCTCTGTTGGTCTTTCTACAGGATGGCCTGGAGAAGAGCCTTTCCCTTAGCTCCCTGAACGTTCAGGTGGCAGCTTTAGCCTGTTTCCAAGGTCTGGTGGCTGGTCAGTCTGTAGTCTTGCACCTGGACATCTCACATTTTCTCCAGGGGATTCAACGTCTGCATCCTCCTCCCCCCCCCCCCCCCGGTCTATAATCCCTTCCTAGGATCTTTGTCCGGTGCTTAGAGCCCTGATGGCAGTGCCCTTTGAGTTGCTGAAACGTGCTACTTTTAAAGATTTGATGCTCAAGACTGTCTTCTTGGTTGCAATTTATTCCACAAGGTGGATTTCCGAGCTGCAGGCTCTGTCTTGCCGAGATCCTTATCTGTCCTTTTCAAAGGAGGTTGTTTTCATTTGGCCTGTGCCTTCCCCTTCTTACCTAAGGTGCTTTCTCTCTTTCATGTGAACCAGGTGGTCTGCCTTCCATCCCTTCTCTAAGAAGCAGTGTCAGGGGAAGGATAAGGATCTTCGCCTTGTAATTATCCAGAGAGTGCTTCTCTGATACTTGGAGGTTACAAATTCCTTACCTAAGTCCAACCATCTTTTTGGGTTGTTTGCTGGTCTGCGCAAGAGTGACGTGGTGGCTAAGTTGACTTTGAGGCACTGGATTAAGGGAGGCCATTGCCTCGGTGTATTTGTTGCGGAAGCGGCTGATCCCGGAAGGTTTGTCTATTCTACCCAAGCACAGGTATCCTCGTAGGTGGGGTGGAGTTTGGTAGCCCTTGCAGACATTTGTTGGGCAGCAACATAGGCATCACTTTCCACTTTTGTCAAGCATTACACCTCTTGAACGTCCATGTGCGAGCTGTTGTGTCTTCTTCCCACCCAAAGGAGTTGTAGCTTGGTACATCCCACTTGTCTGGACTAGTCTAGCAGGACGATACGGAAAGTGACATTTTACTTACCAGTTAATGTCCTTTCCTTGAGTCCAGCTAGACCATTCCAGGGCCTGCCCCTGAAACTCTATTGCTCCGTTCTTCTGATGTGGTACCCTTGGGTCCACTATGATTTTTATACTTGGCTCTCTGCAGGTTCATTGTCTACTGACAGCCTTCTGTTTTATGCTTTCCTGTACATAGTTCTCGACTGTTGATTACTCATTGTTTACCACTAGTCTAGTGGTTAGAGCAACTGCCTAGTACCCAGACAATCAAGGGTTCAATTCCCACTGGCACTCCTTGTGACCTTGGGCAAGTCAATTTACTTGCCATTGCCTTAGAAGAAAAGGCCTGGCAATCTACTTCTGGTGATACATTGCCATGAAAACCCAGAGGCAGCTGGGTCGCCAGGAGTCAGCACTGACTTGACAGCACTAAAACAAAAAAAACCATGATTGAGGTTGTGTGGGGCTTACTATGTTTCGCCCATATGCTTTGAGATGAATACCAACGAGACTTCTGATGACTGAGGCGAATAGAGGCATAGAAGTGAAGTAATTGAAACCTGGGCTTTTCACTAGTTCTCCGTCTCCACCAATCTGCTAGTAGAGGAACACAACCCACTTGTCTGCAAGACTCAAGCAAGACTCAAGGAAAGGACATTAACTGGTAAGTAAAATGCTACCTTATATGACTTATACTTCCCCGACAAGGCTTCCCTCAACTTTTTCTGTCAGGATGGAAAGGTAGAACTTAGGTATCTTTTACCACATCACTGCCAGAGTCTGCCTTTAACAGCTTGTCTTATCAAGAAAGGTGAAATTAGACTTACCTGCTAATTGTTGTTCCTTGAGGAACTCCAGTCTAGTCCCGAACCTCTGGGTTTAAGTACCTCCTCCCACAGCTTAGAGACTGAGCATGTCACCTTTTTGGTGACACCGGTATAAATAGTCCAGGGACCGCCTCCTTGCTCCAGTAACCTATTGACAAAGCAGACTCACCAGAGCAATAGGTAAGTAGATATCATTAACTTAAACTTTATATAACTGCATAACTGTATAAATTTGCCTAACATCGTCACCCAGCAATTTACCAGGAAAGTTCTATGAACGCTCCTGCTTAGGCCTGCTACGCCCTCTCCCTAGGACCTCCTAGCAGGTTCTGTTAATACTGACAAGTAGCTTCTCACTCCCTCCTCCCAGAATGGACAGCAGCTAATACAGCCGCTCCCGCAGCCAAGTGACAAATTTTACCTTACTTCAGGCTATGGTCCGATATACTACAGCAGGGAGGGATTCGGGACTAGAATGGAGTTCCTCAAGGAACAACAATTAGCAGGTAAATCTAATTTCACCTTCCTTATCGTCTCTCCAGTCTAGTCCCGAACCTCTGAGGATGTAACAGAGCAGTGAATACTTTAACCGGAGGGACCAGCCTGAAGCAACACTGATCCAAACCTAGCATCTCCCTCCGCCTGCAGATCAATCCTGTAATGCTTGACAAAGGAATTCAACGACGACCACATCGCCGCCTTACAAATCTCTACTGCTGGCACTAAACTGAACTCCGCCCAGGAAGCCACCTGTGCCCTAGTCGAATGAGCTCTTAAGCCCTTCGGAACGGCCTTGCCCTTTAATATATACGCCGACACAATAGCCTCCTTCAGCCACCTTGCAATGGAAGACAGACGCCGGTTGCCCTTGTTTCGGCCCCCCAAACAAGACAAACAACTTGTCCGTCTTGCGGATCATAGCCATTCTTTGCAAGTATTTCCTTAAGACCCGACTTACATCCAACCGATGTAGCCGACCTTTGGATTTATCCTTGTCACCTTTCTCGAACACTGGCAAAGATACCACCTGATTCTGACACCACCTTTGGCAAGAACGAAGGCACTGTTCTCAACACCACCTTCTTTTCATAGGAGGACAGAAAAGGCTCCTTACAAGACAAAGCCTGTAATTCCGAAATTCACCTTGCCGAAGAAATAGCCACTAAAAACACCACTTTAAGCATAAGATCCTTCAAAGCTGCTTTAGCCAACGGCTCACATGGCTCTTTTATCAACGCTTCCAGAACCAAGTTGAGATCCCATGTCGGTACCGGTGTCCTGCATGGCAGCCTCAAGAGAGACGTCGCTCTCAAAAATCTTCTAACATCCAGATGAGATCCAAGCACCATCCCTTGTACTTTCCTGTGATAACAAGAAAGCGCCGCCAAATGAACTCAGAGATGCTGCTGCCAGACCTTTATCAAAACCATCCTGTAAAAATGCCAGAATCTGCGGAATGGAGGCCCTTAGCGCCACCATTCGCCTATCTTCGCACCAAGACTCAAATAGTCGCCAAATGCAGATGTACACTGCCAAAGTAGATCTATGCCTGGACCTCAATAGGGTAGAAATTACCGCTGACGAGTAACCCCTGGCCGTCAACCTTGCCCTTTCAATAACCAAGCCGTAAGCAAGAACAGATCCATCTGAGGCATATTCAAGGGCCCCTGCGCTAGCAAATCTTCCCTGACTGGCAGCTTCCATGGCGGCTCCACCTTCTTGGCCAATCTGGCGCAACTAGGATCACCTGACCCTTGTGTCTCTATATTCTCTGTAGGACCCGACCTATAAAAACCCACGGTGGAAACACATACAGGAGCTGATCCTCCGGCCATCTCTGCATCAGAGCGTCCAAACCTTTGGACATCCTTTCTTTTCTTCTGCTATAAAACCTTTCTACCTTTGCCGATGTGAACGTCGCCATGAGATCCATCACCGGAATCCCCCAGCAACTTACCAGCAAATTGAAAACCTCCTGAAGGAGAACCCACTCTCCTGAGTCCACCTTTAAGCGACTCAAAAAATCGGCGGTCACATTGTCTACCCCTGTCCCATGTGCTGCCGATAGAGCCTCCAGATGCAACTCGGCCCAACCTAGGAACTCCTCCGCCTCCGCTTCTAGAGCCACACTGCTGGTGCCCCTTTGCCGACTGATATATGCCAGTGCTGTGGCGTTGTCTGACAGTACTCAAATCGCTTTCCCCTGCAACTGCTGCTGGAAAGCTCTTAGTGCTAGAGTGACTGCTCTTAACTCTAACCTGTTGATTGACCATCATCTTTCCTGTTCGGTCCACTGACCTTGGGCAAACTGTCTTTCGTAGTGCGCCCCCCAGCCGAACAGACTGGCATCTGTCATCAATGGTCTCCAATCCGGCGAGTCCAGTGGCATGCCCTTCTCTAGACATCCTGTAGCTAGCCACCACTGCAGAGACTACCTTGTCTATAACAGACAGATCAGCTTTTGCGACAACTGATCGGACTGATGGGACCATCTCCTGAATAGAGCTCTCTGCAACGGTCTCATGTGTGCCCTGGCCCACAGCACCAACTCAAGCGTGGCTGCCATTGTTCCCAACAGCTGTAAATAATGCCACGCCGAGGGAGCTCGTTTCTCCAAGAAATCCCTTATGAGCTGCCTTAGTCCTTGGGCCCTGGAGTGTGGCAGAAACACCCTGCCTCTTTTTGTGTCGAAGCGGGCCCCCAAGTACTCCAACTCCTGTGACGACTCCAACTTGCTTTTTGCTACATTCACTACCCACACTAAGCTCCGCAGAAACTGCACCACTCGGCAGGTAGCTACTTTGCTTTTGCTCTTTGACTTTGCTCGAATCAACCAGTCATCCAGGTAAGGGTGAACCAACACCCCTTCCCTGCGTAATGCCGCTGCCACCGCTACCATCACCTTGGTGAAGGTTCGCGGTGCCATTGCTAAACCAAACGGTAACGTCTGGAACTGAAAATGTCCCATAGAAACTGCAAACCGAAGGAACTGCTAATGCTCTAACCGGATGGGAATGTGCAGATATGCTTCGGAGAGGTCCAACGAGGTGAGAAATTCTCCCTGTCGAAACACCACTATGACCGACCTCAGAGTTTCCATGCGAAAGTGCGACACTCTGAGACACCTGTTTACTCCCTTGAGGTCCAAAGTTGGCCGCAAAGACCCCTCCTTTTTTGGTACCACAAAATATATTGAGTATCGACCGCATCCGCACTGGTTTGCAGGAACCGGCATCACCGCCTTGAGGTCCAGCAAACACTCTAAAGTTTCTCGCACTGCCCCCAGTTTTGACTTTGTTCTGCAAGGAGATTGAATGAAGGCGTCGAATACTGGTCGTTGGAACTCCAGAGCATAAACTCTTTGAATGACCTCCAACACCCACTGATCCAACATAATTTGGACCCAGGCAGGATAAAACTCGCTTAGCCGACCCCCCACGGGTACCAATTCTACCTGGGTCCCCCTCGTTTCATTGTGACTTCTTGAGGTTCAAGGAAGATGAGGCTCCAAAACCTCTACCCGCTCCTATGAACCCGCAAAATCCCTGAGATCTATAATGAAAACATCCTCTCTGAAACTGACCAAATCTCGGCATACGAAATCTCCAAAACTCCCTTTGCTGGTTTCTGGAGGGCGCTAGAGGACGACTCTGCTTCTGCTTATCCTCCGGCAGCCTTCCTCCTTTAGACTCTCTGAAGTCTTTAACCAACTTGTCCAAATCCTCCCCAAAAAGGCGTTTACCTCTAAAAGGGAGCTTCCCTAGCCTTGCTTTAGAGGGTCCATCTGCTGCCCAACTACACAGCCACAGATACCTGCGCGCCGCTATCACAGACACCATACTTTTCGAAAGACCCCGAATAAGATCATATTGAATATCTGCTAAATAAGCTGCCCCCGATTCCATTCGGGCCGCATCCTCGACCGCCTCTTCTTCTCGGTTCCCTTTCATCCTTTGGGCCCATCGCAGACAAGCTCTTGCCACCCATTCCCCAAAGATGAACATAAGAACATAAGATATGCCATACTGGGTCAGACCAAGGTCCATCAAGCCCAGTATTCTGTTTCCAACAGTGGCCAATCTAGGTCATACGTACCTAGCAGTTTCCCCAAGGGACACAGGTTCCACAATGCTTGTATTGGTTCAAGCATTGATATCCTGGGTCCCTTCTTAATAATGGTTATAAGAACATAAGATGGAAGCCTGCATGGAAAGTGCATTGACATAAAAAACTTGTTTTAGTAAAGTATCTAGCCTCCTATCTTGCGCATCCTTAAGGGCAGCACCGCCTTCCACTGGAATCGTCATCTTCTTAGTAACTGCTGATACTGCCGCATCTACCTTAGGAGACTTTAAAAGATCTTTGTCCTGTTCCTGCAATGGGTAAAGGCGTGCCATTACTCTGGAACCTTTCATCCCTGCTTCTGGCATGTCCCATTCTTCCTGAATCATCTCCCTAAACACTCTATGTATTGGGAAGGCTCTCTGGGACTTTCGGGTCGCCTGCAGTAATGGATCCTCCAAAGAGGAATCCTCTGTCTGCTCCACTGCCGGCATGTTTAGTGCTTTCAGTGTCTCTGAGATAAGCACTGACAACTCCTATCGTCTGAAGACCCTGACAACTCTTGCTTGATCCTCTTGCTCCGCGATCTCGCCTTCTTCCAGGTCTAGATCCACCTCAGAGTCCTACAAATCCTCCGACAGATCTTCTGAGACCATGACCTGTTCCACCTTGTCCTTCCCTAACCTAGGCTTTTTAAATGGGACGCTACCCGCCCCCTCATCCAGAGAAGTTCCAGAATGCTTCAATCCTAATTCTACCTCCGGCCTCAGCAGACCCTCGTTTCCCTCCAAGCGCCTGCTGAAGTAGGTACATAAAGTCCTGGGAGAAGATTGCCGCCAGTCCCCCCCTGCAAGACAGGCTGGGAAGTGGAGGACTCTGGCGCCGTGAAAGGTCCCGGCGCAGGTTCCAGAGGTTTCTTCCCTCAGAGCTTCCCCTTCCGTATCCATCTCCTTTGCCGCCGCTTCTTGTGCACAGCCCCTACAGACACACCCCTCTGAAACAGACCCTCTCCTGGCCCCACACATTAAACATTGAGGCCTCGAGGGCATATTGCACTCAAAACGCCTGTGCTTATTTGTCTGGTAAAGAATAAAAAATTTTTTTTTTAAAAACACACGATTCAAACCGCCGTCCTAGACTGCCTTCCAATAAGCCTACACTAGGAAACAACACTTTAAACCGCTATACTACTTATACTCACCACACTCTTCAACAGCATAATAGCAGGAATAGACAACATCCGTCAAGGGTTTGTCCTCATCTTCATGGACATTGCGGCAGCATTCGATTCAGTAAGCCATGAGCTTCTCCTCGAGTGTCTTAAAGAGAAGGGGATCACAGACAAAGCACTAGACTGGTGCAAGTCCTACCTCTCTGATAGATGGCAGCATGTTCGATCAAGGACCACATCATCTGAGCCTTTCCACCAGAAGCAAGGTGTCCCACAGGGATCCTCCCTCTCCGCCCTGATGTTCAACATATACATGCAGCCCATCTGTAACCTGATCCGTTCTTTCAACGTTAACTGCCTGATATATGCGGACGACGTACTGCTATACATGCCTTTCTCGACTGAGAATCCAGACCTCTCCCCACTGACAAATTGCTTCAATGCAGTGTCCAACTGGCTACAAACCCAAAACCTCAGAATTCAGCATAAGAAAACGGAAGTCCTATTCATTACAAGGAATCAGAACTTCTCCACGCCGCCCTCCCTAAAAGTCGACGAAGCAGAACCCCAGTCCAAAACCTCAATCAGGTACCTTGGAGTCACACTAGATCAGTGCCTGGACATGAAGGCGCACATAGGCAACACGGTGAGAGCGGTGTACTACAAGATCCGATCTCTCAGGTACTTAAGATCCTTGCTAACAGCAGACGACTTCAGGACAGTCTATCAGGCACTAATCATACCACAGCTGGATTATGCAAACTTAATTCTGCATGTCTCCCCCAAACCACGCTGAACCCGCTGCAACTGGCGATGAATGCCACGGCAAGAATCCTCCATGGAGCATCCAGGAAAGACCATGTGACCCCCATCCTGAAGCACCTACACTGGCTCCCATTACGCGGCAGACTCACATACAAAATCTTACTGCTGACATTTAAAGCCGTTAACGGGCTCTCACCCACATCATTAGGAGAGCTGATCCAGACCACACCTCCCAATAGGTCCAGAAGACCTTCAGCAGTTAATATGCTGATAGTCCCGAAATCAATAACCCAATGCACATGCTCAACCGTAAACAGAGCCTTCAAATTCTGTGCGCCAAGATGCTGGAATGCCCTACCTCCCAGCATACGAGCAATCCCCGACCTTACCCAGTTTAGAAAGGCATTGAAGCACCATCTCTTCCTCCAACATTACCCCCAGACAGCGCCTTAATAGCCTCATCTGCCACTTAGCGGACACATTTCAGTAACCCTTCCACACAATCAACCATGACTCCGTCCAGCAAGGTGATACCTATCTTGCCACATAAATGTACACAGTTACCCTTATTATCCAAGTTCTATTACCTTGTTCAATGTAAACACAAATCAGCTAATGAGATGTGTAAGTTGTATGTAAACCGCACTGATGCTGAATAGCGCGGTATAGAAGAGACTGTAAATAAATAAATAAATAAATAAAATAAATACCTTGTTAACTGTGGAAAAGAGGGCCCCCACACGGTTTCCCGCGCTAACGCCACGTGGCCTAGGCCTGTCCCTCTCACATGCCTGTGCTGTGAAATTGCCATGCTTCACGCGAAGGGACCTCACGCGGCCCATGCGGTTCCTCTCTGCCTCTTTCCCTGCCAATCACGCTCACCTCCGGGAGCTTGCGTCGTGCCACTCTCACCTCGTACTTCACAGCGGTAAGACCAACGCCTCCTGCGCTTCACCCACTGCCGCGAACCCCGCCACGGCTGCGAGAGAACCAGCCGCAGCGAATCTCCGTGTCAGCGTGTCCGCGTTCCTCAATGTCTCCTCACCCGATCTGCGGGTTCGGGAGATGGAGGCCCCAGCAGCAACTCCTTCACTCTTCCCTGAGGGACAGTACCTCCAGGGAGGGGGGAGATGGGGGAATAGCCTCAGCCTTCAGCAGTGCTGCAAAAGCGGCAGAGAGACCTTAGCTTAAAAATTTAAAGAGACATTACTTTTTTTTTTTTTTTACATTAATTAATCCCTGAACTAATAACTAATCACTATCCTAGAAACTCCCTCAATCATTCCTCTAGTGAGCCCCAAACCTCTTAGGCTCACATCTCCTCCAGCTGCTTGGAGACTGAGATTATTGGAGCAAGGAGGCGGTCCCTGGACTATTTATACTGGTGTCACCAAAAAGGTGACATGCTCAGTCTCCAAGCTGCGAAAGGAGGTGCTTAAACCCAGAGGTTCGGGGCTAGACTGGAGAGACGATTTGGAAATGTTCTTATATTAGAAGTACCCAGAGTACAGTCCACTACCTAACAGCTGTGAACGCTAAAGGAATAATCATTCACATATGACAAGGAAAATTATAAAGGTGTTTGTGATAGTTATAGCACTATTACATAATTAATGGTTTAATACCATATAGATTAAACACACCACAAAAAAATCCCACTAAGTAACAAGTAAAATGTTAAATGAATATTGTCTTACCAATTATGCCAAATGAATATAAAGAGAGCTGTTTCCCTAAGATGTCCATGCTCTTTTGTAAAGGGGTTTTTGGAGCCTTCGTAAAAAAGACAAAGAAACAGTGGTACTCAATCATCCATTTGCTCACAACTCAGATATACCCTATCTTGAATCATTATGTTCAACCAACTGCTGTACCTTTTGCCTGCAGTTAATAAAGAAGCGCCTCTGTTTTCTGAAAAAAAATTTAACTTTACCTTTGTAGGTTATTTTCAATAAATAGATGTAGGACAGAGAAAGATTTGGGCTAGGGTTACAATATAGGATTAAGAACTAGGGTTTTAGAATCTACTTGTGCCTCAATCTACTCATCAGCGATAATTAGTGCAAGCCCGTTATGTTAAAGATGACTGTGTGCATTTTCTAAACTGCTATTACAATGGAAAGCAACTAGGCCAGTGACATTCACTAATAGTCCTCAACAGTTGATTCAGGTTTCAGAATATCTTTAATGAATATGAATAGTTTTTGAATCAAAATTATGAAATGTAATGTTAAGCACTGAATTCATAAACTGTATAATGTCTATTTCATAATTTTCTAATCATATATTTTAATTGAAACCCCCCCCCCCCCGAAAAAACAGATTATGCCTTTTCCCACACAACGATAGTACCATAAGCAGAGCATTTATAATCAAACTTTCAAAACGTTCACACCCACTGAGGAAGTACAAACACACTGAGGTTTATTTGTCTGGTCCCTCTTACCTCCCCATTGCAAGCAAAATATTGTAGTGCTACTTTAAATGTCAGACTGGCAATAAAGCACAGTTACTTACCTGTAATAGGTGATCTCTGGGAACAGCAGGAATAAGTCTTCACATATGGGGGTTTCGTCGGTACCGATGGAGCCTGCATGTGAACGCTCCCCAGCGTCCAATCAGAAAGCCTTTGGGAGCATGCCACAGCGCCTGCGTGCTGCCTTCCCGCCTTTCCCAACTGTCTCTCCTCAGTTATTATTATTATTATTATTAAATTTGATATACCGCTCAGGCCGAAGCATTAGAGCGGTTTACAATAATATATCATTTGAGGAAAAATGAAAGGAACGCCATTTGTAAGATAGGACAGAGTAGAGGACAGAAACAGTTAAAAAGATAAGGCAAAGGGAAGAAAGGGAGCAGCAGGTTAACATAACATATGTGTATTACAAACCAGACCACATCTTCAATGCTAATTTCAGGATAAACGCCATGGTCCAACGCCTAAGGGCCACGCCAAAATTGAGTTTTAAAGCTGAGAGAGAGAGAGGAAAAGGAAAGATAGATAGAGAGATACAACTCCTAGGGGAGGTGGGTGGGTGGGTGGGTGGGCTGTTCCCGGAGATCACCTGTTACAGGTGAGTAACTATGCTATCTCCAGGAACAAGCAGGAATGAGTCTTCACATATGGGGACTCCCTAGCTTTAGATGCCAGGGAGAGACCCCAGAAGCTGTGTGTCCCTAAAAAGGGCTGCAGTTCCCCTCATGGATTTCTGGCATCCTACCAGGGATGGTGGGTAGGAGTTGATTAGGTATGGAACAGGTGTTTGAGAACAGCCTGATCAAACAAGGCATCCCGGCGGGAGTCCTTGTCCAAGCAGTAATGGGCTGTGAAGGTATGAACCGAGGCCCAAGTGGCTGCTCGACAGATGTCAATAGACACAGAGTTCAGATGAGCCATTGAGGCTGCCATGGCTCTCACATTGTGAGCTGTGACATGGCCCTCCAGAAAAAGGTTCTTACTCTGATAAGCGAAAGAAATACACTGGGCAATCAAGTTAGATAGTGTTCTCTTGGAGACTGGAAGTCCCAAATGAGAAGGATCAAAGGCAACAAAGAGCTGAGAGGACTTTCTATGTTGCTGTGTCCTCTGTAAGTAAAAAGCCAGAGCTTTTTTACAGTCCTGGGTATGAAGATTCCTCTCTGCACTTGATGCATGAGGTCCTGGAAAAAAGACAGGTAGGTAGACCTCCTGGTTGAGGTGAAAAGGCAAGACCACCTTAGGCATAAAGTGTGGATGAGTCCTAAGGACTACCTTGTCATGATGGAACCTTGTATAAGGTGGATTAGCTACGAGTGCTTGCAATTCACTAATATGACGTGCTGATGTGATTGCAATGAGAAAGATAACCTTCCAAGAAAGGTATTTCAAGGAGGTGGTAGCCAAATGTTCAAAAGGCAGCTTCATGAGCTGACCAAGAACCAGGTTCAAGTCCCATGCCACTGGAGGTGGTCTAATGGGAGTCTTTGTTAAAAGGAAGCCTCTCATAAACCTTGCTACAAGAGGATGAGAGGAAATAGGTTGTCCATTTAGAGGCTTAAGGGAAGCTGCAATAGCACTCAAATGGACCCTTACTGAATTTGTCTTAAGGCCTGCATTAGACAGATGGAGGAGATACTCCAGCAAAGATTCCAGAGGTATGGCAAGGGGGTTAAGACCCCTCTCAGAGCACCAAATAGTAAACCTTTTCCACTTAAAAGCATAAGAACGTCTAGTGGAAGGTTTTCTGGAAGCAGAAAGAACATCTTTCACCTGTTGAGAAAGATGAAGATCTTGGAGATCTAGGCCTTCAGCAACCAAGCCCTGAGATGCAGAGACTGGGGATTGGGATGCCCTAACTTTCTGTCCTCCTGAGATAGGAGATCTGGAGCAGACCCTAACTCCAGGGAGGGAGCTTGAGAGAGATGTAGAAGCAGAGGGTACCACACTTGCCGTGGCCAATGTGGAGCTATGAGAATCATGTGGCCTCTGTCTCTCTGAAGCTTGAACAGGGTTTTGGGAATTAGGGGAATGGGTGGAAAGGCATACAGAAAGTCTTGACCCCAGTGAAGGAGGAAAGCATCCCTTGCCTGAGCTCCCTGAGCCGGAGTTCTGGAACAGAACCGGGGAAGTTTGGCATTCCACGGACTTGCAAAGAGGTCTATGTCTGGGGTTCCCCAAATCTGAAAAATCCTGGCCACCTGGTCCACATGTAGGGACCACTCGTGTGGAAGCAGAACTCGACTGAGTCTGTCTGCCCAAGAGTTTTGAACGCCTGGAAGATAAACTGCCAGAAAATGAATCTGATGCTCTCTGGCGAGGGCCCACAGTCGCAAAGCTTCGTTGCAAAGCGACAGAGAGCCTGTTCCGCCCTGCTTGTTCACATAAAACATGGCTACCTGATTGTCCGTGTGGATAAGGACTGTCTTGTAGCTGAGCAGGATGTGGAACACCCGCAGAGCAAGAAAGATTGCTCTGAGCTCCAAGAGATTGATATGTAGACAACTCTCCTGTGGAGACCAGATGCCCTGGGTGGAGAGGTCTTGCAGATGAGCTCCCCACCCCACTGGAGAAGCATCTGTTGTGAGAGTTGCTTGGGGTAGAGACTGAAAGGGGGACTCCAGCAACAGCTTTTGAGGGGACTTCCACCACTGGAGGGACAAAATGAGGCAACTTGTGTTTGCTATTTTGTCTGACAGGCAGTCTAATGCCTGGGTCCATTGGGTGGATAAAGTCCACTGAGCTGCCCTCATGTGAAGGCGAGCATATGGTACCACATGCACGGTGGATGCCATGTGGCCTAGTAACTAACATCTCTCGAGCAGTTAAATGGGGCTTTAACTCTGCTTGAGAAGCTAACTGCACCAAGCGAAGGCAACGGGCCTGGGGGAGATAGGCCCTTGCCCTTGTGGTATCCAGCAACGCCCCTATAAACTCCAGGGACTGAGTAGGGGTTAAATTGGTCTTTGGGATGTTTATTATCAGCCCTAAATACTGAAGGATACGCATTGTGCAGGATAGAGAACTCTTGGCCTCTGAGTGGGAGCTCGAATGAGCCAGTCGTCCAAATAAGGGAAGACGAATATTCCCAGAGTGGGCAAAAATGCAGCTACCACTGCCATGCATTTCGTGAACACCATTGGTGCAGAGGCCAGACCAAAAGGGAGCACTCTGTATTGATAGTGCTTCTATTGAAAAAGGAACCTTCTGTGAGTTGGATGGATGAGAGAACATGTGTGTACGCATCCTTGAAATCTAGAGAACAAAGCCAATCCTGACTCTGAAGGTATAGTAGCAGAGTTCCTAGAGAAATCATTTTGAATTTTTCCTTGACTAGGAATTTGTTCAATTCTCTGAGGTCTAAAATGGGTCTGTAGCCCCCTGTTTTCTTTGGAATAAGAAAATAGGGGGAGTAGAACCCTGTGCCCTGTTGTTGAAGAGGCACTTCCTCTATTGCCCCCTGGGCGAGAAGGGTGGCAATCTCCTGACCCAACAGGTTGAGGAGGGAGGTCGGAAAACTGAACTGGTTCACTCTTGTGTGAGGGGGCAAGCTTGAAAAATGAAGTTTGTACCCCTCTTATGATGGAGAGTGTCCAATGCTCTGCTGTAATTTGTCCCCACCTGGAGCAAAATGACATAACCTTCCTGGAATGGTGGAGAACTCTGGTCCTTCCAGAGCTAGGAAGGCTAAGTTCTCTAGCGGAAAGTCAAAGGCCCTGAGGGGGCTGAGGTTGCTGGAGGCCTAGCAGCCTTTGCTTTGTTCTGTTTGGATGATTGCTGACATTTGGTAGAGAACTGAGCTGCAGAAGATGCCCGCTGACTATAAGCAGGATAAAATCTTCCCTTTTTAGAAAAAGGTGCTTTCTTGAACAACCTTTTCTTAACAGGAGTAGCTGTAGACTTGGATAGTCTATCCAAGGCAGAATTTTCAGCATCCATCTGATTGGCCTTTGCTTGCCAATCTTTACCAAACAGGTTTTCACCTGTACAAGGGATATTTCCCAATTCATCTTGTACCCAGATCTCCAAATCAGATGCTTGAAGCCTAGCAATTCTACGTGCACCTATGGCAATAGCCGAGGCTCTGCTTAAACATTCAAAGGAGTCGAAAGCTGTACGGTTGGAGAATTTGGAGATATCTTGGGCATGTTTGAGCCAAGTGAGGAAGTCCTGTCTTTTATCTTCAGAAATGAAAGGACTTAAAGTCTGCAAATGATCAGTGACCTCTTTTAGGGACATTCCCATGTAAAAACTATAGGAATTAATTCTCGCAGCAAGCATGGAAGCTTGGAAGACTCTACGTCCAAAAGCATCCAGGGTTCTACATTCACGTCCTGGAGGATTAGAGGCATGTCTCTTGGCACTTCTAATCTTTCTCATAGCAGACTCAACCACAATAGAGTGGTGAGGAAGCTGAGTTTTATGGAAACCAGGACAAGGAGGGACACGATACATGGTATCTAACCTGCGAGAATGAGGAAAGGTGGTAAGAGGTGTTTCCCACATCCTCAACATGAGATCATACAAAATCTCATGAACAGGCAAGGTAGCTGCCTCCTTAGGAGTTTTAGGATATTGTAAAATATCTAACTCCTTGGCTCTGGGTTCTGTCTCAGGGGCCACCATGATGGATAGGCCCCGAGCCACCTCCCTGATGAAGTCTTGAAAAGACAAGTCCTCTGGAGGAGACATTCTTCATTTAGGAGAGGACTCCTCCTGTGGAAGAAGCATCACTGCATCGACAGACGCCTCAGAATCCTCAGAGTCTTCAGAGGAATTGAAGTATCATCTGTCTGGATGCTCTTGCAAAGCCTGATACCCATACCGACCAGGATCGATATCGTGAATAACCGGTACCGGGGTATCGGTACCAGAGGGCTTTAGAGGACAGAGTACCGGCATAGCGGACACCGATGCCAATGTCGATGCCACCGGTACCGGGATCGGTACCGATGGCAGTGCTAGAGCCGGTACCGGTGGAGTAGTCTGTTGCGGTACAAGGGGCATCGATGCCACAAGGAAAGCCGCCAGACTGCGTTCTATGGACAGAATCCTCTGGTTCATCGACACTGCCAATGCTTGGAAGTCGGTACTGGTGGAAGCCACCGGTACCCCAGAGCATGGCACCAGGTGATCTGTCGAGGCCAAGCCATCGGGATCATCCTCGAACCCCGATGATGATGCTTTGGAGTCCGAAGCCTCCCACCGGGGTAATTTTGCCGGTGCAGAATCCTCGAGGGCAACGCCAGAGGCATCTCGATGCTTAGAAGGAGATCTACCCTTCGAGGACCGGCTGGATTTATGTTTAGTTACCTGAGATCCATGTGAGGAAGAAGCAGCCCTGGAAGACGTCGATGCCACCGAAGCCGCATCAGAGGGAAACAGGGTACTGAGCTTGGCAGCTCGGTTCTGCTGACCTCTTTTAGACATCATAGAACAGGACATGCAATCTGTGATGGAATGGTCAGGACCTAAACATTTTAGACACCAGTCGTCGGTGTCGGTAACGGAAATGGTACCGCCACATTTTCTGCACTTCTTAAACCCTGAGGCAGGCTTTTCCATGTTAAGGTAAAAAATGTTTGGGCCTAAGGCCCAAACGCAAGTGCACCTGAAGAAAAAAGAAAAGGAAATAGTTTGGGGTTTTTTTGTTTTTTTTTTCAAAAGAAGAAAAGAAAGACCGGCGGTACCGGTAGAGAGTCGAGAAGGCAGACGCGATACAAAAGAAATAAAGAAAAATAAAGAAATTCTTCTGCGGTGACAGGAACACGACCTGCTGGCTCCGCGGAAAAAGAAGAACTCAGGAGAGACAGTTGGGAAAGGCGGGAAGGCAGCACGCAGGCGCTGTGGGATGCTCCCAAAGGCTTTCTGATTGGACGCTGGGGAGCGTTACCGCGCAGGCTCCGTCGGTACCGACGAAACCCATATGTGAAGACTCATTCCTGCTTGTTCCTGGAGATTAAACAATATCCTAATATTTAGTTTATTTACCCTACATCATCTTGTTGAAAATAACATTGGTACATAAAGCGTAGTTACTCACCTGTAACAGGTGTTCTCCAGGAGCAGCAGGAATCAGTCCTCACTTATGGGTGACGTCGGCGCCGACGGAGCCCTCGCGGAGCAATTTTCCCCAGCTTTCAAAGAAAGCCTTTGGGAATTGCAGCGCGCATGCGCGGTCGTCTTCCCGCCCGAGGGTGCCATCTTAGCCAGTCAGATGACATAGCTAAAAAGACAGCATAAAAATTTGCAAAAAGAACATAAGCAGACGATTGCAACTCCAAGGGGAGGAGGGAGGGTAGTGAGGACTGATTCCTGCTGCTCCTGGAGAACACCTGTTACAGGTGAGTAACTACGCTTTCTCCAGGACCAAGCAGGAAGTCAGTCCTCACTTATGGGACTCCCAAGCTCAAGGCTACCGGAGACCCTAAGCACAAAAATGAGCTCCCTCAAGCTCAGCAGCACAGAAGGACAGAATCTTCGCTGAATTATCACCCACCGGTAGCCCACATCCGGGATGGAGGGTAGGAGTTGCTCAGACCTCAAAGAGATTACGGAGGACTGCCTGTCCGAAAGCACTGTCCCTGCGGGACTCCCTCTCGAGACAGTAATGGACCGCAAAAGTCTGGCTCGAAGACCAAGTAGCGGCCCGGCAGATGTCTGCCAGCGGAACAGAGCGGAGGTAAGCCACTGACGTAGCCTTTGCCCGAACGCAATGAGCCGTGACTCGGCTTTCTAAGGAGAGTCCGGCTGCCCCATAAGCCCAAGTGATACAGTCCGCAACCCAGATGGACAGAGTACGCTTGGAGACCGGGAGCCCCAATTTATTGGGGTAAAAAGAGACAAAAAGCTGAGCAGCTTTACGGTGCTCCCACGTACGGTCAAGGTAGAAGTTCAAAGCCCTTCTACAGTCCAGGGTATGGAGGACCGTTTCAGCTCAGCTGGAGTGTGGTCTGGGAAAGAAGGTTGGAAGTACCACCTCCTGATTGATGTGAAAAGGGGAGACCACTTTAGGCAGAAATTTTGGGTGAGTCCGTAGGACTACCCTATTTTTGTAGAACCTAGTGTAAGGGGGATCAGACACGAGGGCCTGCAATTCACTTACGCGTCTAGCGGAAGTGAGGGCTATCAAGAACAGTGTTTTCCAAGACAGAAAACGGAGAGAACAGGTAGCCATAGGTTCAAAAGGCGGACAGGTGATCCGCTGCAAAACCACATTCAGGTCCCAGTCAGGCGCTGGCAGGCGCAGAGGTGGTTTAAGTAGAAGGAGACCTCGGAGAAACCTCGCTACGAGAGGGTCGCTTGAGAGAGGTCTACCGTCCACCGGCACATGATGTGCCGAAAGAGCACTGAGGTGAACTTTGACGGAGTTGGACTTAAGTCCCAGATTAGAGAGGTGTAGCAAGTACTGCAAGATCACCGACACCGGGCAGGAGAAGGGATCCTGAGACTGTTGGGTACACCAGACTGCAAAGCGACGCCATTTAAGGGCGTAGCATTTGCGGGTAGAAGGCCGTCGCAAAGCCAAGACGACCTCCTCCACCTCCGCCGGCAGGAGAAGGGGAGCAAGGACTACCCTCTCAGCAGCCAGGCCATGAGGTTGAGAGACCTGAGGTTGGGGTGCAGTAGGGACCCCTGATCCTGAGTGAGGAGATCCGGTTTGTACCCCCAGAGGGATTGGATCCTCCACCGCCAGTTGCAGTAGGAGCGGAAACCACGGCTGCTTGGGCCAGCGAGGGGCCACCAGGATCATGAAGGCTTTGTCTCGGAGAACCTTGAAAAGAGTCCGAGAGACTAGCGGGATGGGAGGGAAAGCGTACAGAAGGCCCCCCGACCATGAGATCAGAAAAGCGTCCGCCGCAACCCGAAGGGGGTGTGGCTGACGAGAGCAGAAGCGAGCAAGCTGCCGGTTGTGAGGACTGGCAAAGAGATCCACCGTGGGGAGGCCCCACTTGAGGAAGAGCTTCTGAACTACCAAGGGATCCAGACGCCACTCGTGCGGCAGGAGGACCCTGCTGAGTTTGTCCGCAAGGCAATTTTCTTGGCCCGGGAGATAAACTGCCTTGAGGAGAATGCCGTGACTGACGGCCCAAGAGCAGAGCTTCTGTGCCTCCCGGCAGAGGAGGAAGGAGCCCGTGCCCCCCTGCTTGTTCACGTAGAACATGGCAACTTGATTGTCCGTCTGGACAAGGACGGACTGGTGGGAAGTCAGGTGGGAGAAGGCCTTGAGAGCTAGGCGGATCGCCCTGAGCTCCAGGAAGTTGATCTGCTGAGCAGACTCCCACGTGGTCCAGAGGCCCTGAGTACGTGCCTCTTGGCAATGTGCTCCCCAGCCCAGGAGGGATGCATCGGTGGTCAGCACCCGGGTCGGCTGAGGTGACTGGAAAGGCATTCCGAATATCAGGTTCGGCTGCCGGAGCCACCACCGGAGAGACGAGATCAGCGGCTCGGAGACGCGCACTAGGTCTGCTAGGCCGCCTGTGGCTTGTCGCCACTGCTGGCGGAGACACCATTGAGCAGACCGCATATTCAGGCGGGCATTGGGGGTCACATGGACGGTGGAAGCCATATGGCCGAGTAGTCTCAGGAAGCGCCTGGCGGAGACCAGGGGCTGGCTGCGAAAGCGGTCGGCTAGGTCCATGAGCCGTTGAGCCCTGTCGAGCGGTAGGTATGCTCGCGCCTGAGGAGTGTGCAGTCTTGCGCCGATGAACTCGAGATCCTGTGAGGGGAGCAAAGTGGACTTTGCGAAGTTTATAACAAAGCCCAAGTGCTGCAGAAGAGTCACCGTGCGGCGCGTGGCATCGGTGACCTCCCGAGCGGACGCTGCTCTGATGAGCCAGTCGTCGAGGTACGGAAAGACATAGAGGCCGTGAAGCCGGAGATGGGCCGCCACGACCGCGAGACATTTTGTGAAGACTCGCGGTGCGGAGGACAGGCCAAAGGGCAGTACTCTGTACTGGTAATGATTTCCTGCCACCACAAACCTTAGGTATTGGCGGTGGCTTGGGTGGATGAGGATGTGCGTGTAGGCATCCTTTAGATCCAAGGAGCATAGCCAATCTCCCTGCTGGAGGTAGGGCAGAAGGATTCCAAGGGTAAGCATTTTGAACTTCTCCCGCACAAGGAACTTGTTGAGGTTGCGCAAGTCCAGGATGGGTCTGAGGCCCCCTGTTCTCTTTGGTATCAGAAAATACCTGGAATAAAAGCCTTGACCTCTCAGGTGGTGTGGCACCGGTTCCACCGCCTGTTCCTGCAGAAGACCTGCTAACTCCTGAAGGAGTAATTCCCTGTGCAGAGGGGGTCGCGGAGGTTCTCCCGGAAAATAGGAGGGAGGAACCTGGTGGAAGTGGAGAAGATAGCCTTCTCGCACGACTTGAAGCACCCAGGCATCTGCGGTGATGCTGGACCACCTGTGGGCGAAGTGAACCAGCCGGCCTCCGGTGCTGGGAGGAACCAGCGGGGGGGGAAAGGCTATGCTGTGTGAGTCAAAAACCCCCACCCTGCTGAGCAGGGGCTGGTGGTGCAGGCTTGGGGGCTTGCTGCCTACGGGACCCGTTACCCCGTCCCTTGGCCTGCTGGCCCTGTTGGGGAGCTGCAGGGGCCTGATAATGGGGGTATTGTTTGTAGGCAGCCGCATTCCTCGGGTAAAAGGACTTTTTCCCCGAGCCCTTCTTTTTCTGGGAAGGGGCGGAGGTCTTCCTAGAAAGCCTGGTCCTGGTGAGAGTCTCAGTCTCAATTTGCGCAGCCTTTTCCGCCATGGGCTTGCCAAAGAGGTTTTCGCCTCGGCAGGGGACATCGACCAACTTGTCCTGCACCCAGGGCTCAAGGTCTGACGACTGAAGCCAAGCCTGTCGGCGGGCACCGATGCCGGCTGCGGCCACTCGAGCCGATGCTTCAAAGCCATCATAGGCTGCTCGGGACATGAACTTTGAGCATTCCCGAATGCCAGTGGACAAGGCTAGGAACCTCCGCAAGGGTTCCTCGGACAGACCAGCGGAGAATCCGGCTAGCTCTTTAGCCAGATCCCGGAGATACATGCCCATGTATAGCTGGTAAGTCTGGACACGACATGCGAGCATAGAGCCCTGGAAACACTTCTTGCCAAGGCCATCCAGGTTACGGGCCTCCCTTCCAGGAGGCACCGAGGAGTGCATCTTCTGGCTCTTAAGACGATGCATGGCCGATTCCACTACCATGGAATGGTGTGGCAGCTGTGCCTTTTGAAAGCCAGGGCTCTTGCGGACTCGATAGATAGAATCGACCCGCTTGCTCAGGACCGGCGAGGAGGCCGGACTCTCCCACATGCGGAAGAGTAGTCGTTCCAGCATAGGAGGAACCGGTACAGTAAAGTGTTCCCTCGCGGGAGAGTCATACTGGAGGGCGTCGAGCTCTTCGGCTCGAGGCTCCTCCTCGGGATCCGCAGGGAAGGCCAAAGCCTTGGCCATATCCCTAACGAAGTCCGAGAACCGGGCATCCTCCGGGGGGGACTGCTTCCGAGGCTCGGACTCCGGTGAGTCCGATGGGACACACCGAGTCCGGAAAGAATCAGGCGACTCTTCCTCCTCAGACTCCCAGACCGACTCCGACGAGGACTCGGTGGGGTCGGCCCGGGCAGGGCGCGGCGCCAGCCGCCCCGACGCCGAGGGAGTCGGCGTCGGCGACCTCGGTCCCGAACGGGAGGCCGAGGGTGACCTCGACCGAGGATCGACTCGAGTTCTCATCGACTCGAGGATCGGCTCGGTCTCCGGGGTCGACTTGGACGTCGACGTCCCGGCGGTCGGGGCAGCGGCGCCAGCGAAGCCAGCGAGCAGTGCCCTCTGCTGGTCCATGAAGGCAGACAGTCTGCTCTCCAAGGCCGTCAACCTGAGTCCGAGCTCAGGTGACCCAGCAGCCCCCGACTCGGGCCCCGACGGCGTCGGGCCCGACGTCGGCTGTCGCGGAGGCGAGTCCAGAAGGACCACAGGACTTACCCGGGCAGGCATCTCCGACTCCAGGCGAGGTCGCTTCGGGATGTGTTCCTTCTCCAAGGACCCGGGGCGGCTGTCGGGGCTATGCGACCTGGCCCTCGCGGAACCAGGAGCGTCCACCGACGCCGCCCTCGCGGGTTTCACCTTCCGACGATGGTCCCCGGAGGGAGAACCCCGGTCGGAGGAACTCCGGCGACGGTCCGAGCTGGAGCCTTTCGACGCGGAGGCCTCCGACGAGGTCCGGGTACGGCTGGGGTCAGCGAAGATTCTCTCACGCTGATGCCGCCGACTTCTCAACGCCTTCGAGGACATTTTGCTGCAGGGCCCACAGATCAGTTCCTCATGATCCGGGCCCAGGCAGCGGAGGCAAAAGTCGTGTGTGTCAGTTAGTGACATATTTCGGTCACACCGACCACACCGCTTAAACCCACTGGCAGCCATCGGGGGAAAAAGGGCCCCTGCGAGGTCAAAGGACCGGGCTGCCAGGGAAAAACCGAAAACGAAAGCTGACTAAGTCAGAAAAACCGAAAAAAGTAAGAGGACTCGTGACCGGCGTCGCGAGTCCGGGCGGGAAAAAGATCGGCGTCGAACCGAAGGAAAAAAGGATAAAATAAAGAAGAAAATCGACTTTTTCGCGGGGACAAGACGGGGACGTCTGTAGGGCTCCGCGGAAAAAAGAAGACTGGCTAAGATGGCACCCTCGGGCGGGAAGACGACCGCGCATGCGCGCTGCAATTCCCAAAGGCTTTCTTTGAAAGCTGGGGAAAATTGCTCCGCGAGGGCTCCGTCGGCGCCGACGTCACCCATAAGTGAGGACTGACTTCCTGCTTGGTCCTGGAGAAATACCAATTAATTACCGCAAGAGAGACAAAAATCCACTCATTAGCATAAATTATGATGCTGATCATTAACTATAATGTAACTGCTATATAATCAATTTCCAGAGTATTCGGGGAAATGAGAAGAATGAAGAGACATTTAATGAGCAATAACTCATTCTTTTTAAAAAAAAACTTCTGAGGGGTAGCCATGTTTATCCAGAGCAGTAAAAATGACAGAGGCAGATAGCACCTTATTAGACTAAACAATTTATTGAGACCTGAGCATTCAAAGACAAGAGTCCACTTCATCAGATGCACAAAATGCAGTTCAAGAGGTGGGTAAATATACATGAGGATGGATCGCCAGGAGGGAGGTGGGGTGAGGCAAGGATATGAATAACAGAAAAGCCACTAAAAAGTGCAAGGCAGGCTGTGGAAAGGACACATGCTTCCCAGCACTTTTGAGTGCCTTCTCTATTCTCTATATCCGTACCGCCATCCCTCTCCTCGACCCTCTTCATGTATATTTATTTACCTCGAGAACTGCACTTTGTGCATCTAACAAGTGGACTCTTCTCCTTCAAAGCTCATGATTCAATGAAGCGTAGTTACTCACCTGTAACAGGTGATCTCTGGGAACAGCAGGAATTTAGTCCTCACATATGGGTATCATCGGTACCGACAGAGCCTGCGCGGGAACGCTCCCCAGTGTCCAATAGGAACGCTTTTGGGAGCATCCCTCAACACATGCGCGCTGCCCTCCCGCCTTTCCAACTGTCCCTCTTCAGTTAAGTTTGTAGCTGAGTGAAAGGATAGAGGGAGAGATGAAAGAGACATAGAAACATGATGAAAGAAAAAGACCACATGGCCTATCTAGTCTGTCCTTCCATATCAACAACTACAACATTCCACTTTTTACCTTTAGAGATCCTCTGTGTTGGTCCCATGCTTTTTTGAATTCAGTTACTGTCCTCATCTCTACCACCTCCACTGGGAGATTATTCCATGGATCCACAAAGAGAGAGACAACTCCTAGGGGAGGTGGGTGGGTTGTGAGGACTAAATTCCTGCTGTTCCCGGAGATCACCTGTTACAGGTGAGTAACTACACTATGTCCAGGAACAAGCAGGAATGTAGTCCTCACATATGGGGACTCCCTAGCTGAAGATGCCAGGGAGATAGCCCCAGGAAGGTGCCACTGTCGAAGGTGAGAATCTTTCCTCCCATGGATCTCTGGCATCCCACCAGGGTTGGTGGGTAGGAGTTGGTTCAGGTTTGAAAGAGATTTTGAAGAACAGCTTGGCCAAAGAAGGCATCCAGACGGGAGGCTTTATCTAGGCAGTGGTGGGCTGTGAAGGTGTGTACCAAAGCCCAGGTGGCTGCTCGACAAATGTCATCGATAGACAGAGTGGAGAATAGCCATAGAAGCTGCCATGGCTCTCACAGTATGAGCTGTGACATGGTCCTGAAGAGGAAGACCCTTACTCTCATAAGCAAAGGATATGCATTGGGCAATCCATTTAGATAACGTTCTTTTGGAGACTGGAAGTCCCAAATGACTAGGGTCAAAAGCAATAAAAAGTTGTGGGGACTTTCTATGTTGCTGTGTTCTTTGTATGTAAAAGGCTAAGGCCCTTTTACAATACAAAGTATGAAGGTTTCTTTCTGCATTAGAGGCGTGAGGCCTCAGAAAAAATACAGGAAGGTAAATTCATTGATGTAAATGAAAAGGCAAAACCATCTTTGGCATAAAATGTGGGTGAGTTCGGAGAACAACCTTATCATGATGAAACCTAGTATAAGGAGGATCAGTCACTAAAGCTTGTAATTCACTAATACGACAGGCAGAGGTGATTGCAATTAGGAAGATGACCTTCCTGGTCAAAAACCTAAGGGCTGTAGTGGCTAAAGGCTCAAAAGGAGGCTTCATGAGCTGCCCAAGAACTAGATTTAGATCCCATGCCACCGGTGGTGGCTTGATGGGAGGTTTAGTTAATAAAAGGCCTCTCATAAATCTTGATAGGAGTGGATGAGAGGAAATTGGTTGTCCATTTAGAGGCTTATAAGAAGCTGCAATTGCACTAAGATGGACTCTTACCAAATTGGTCTTTAAACCAGAATTCGATAAGTGAAGGAGATACTCTAGTATCGATTCTAAGGGTATGATCAGGGGGTTTAATCCCCTCTTGTAGCACCATATAGTAAAACGTTTCCACTTGAAGGCATAAGATCTTCTTGTGGAAAGTTTCCTAGAAGCCTGAAGGATATCTTTTATCTGCTGGGACAGGTTGAAATCCTGGAGGTCTAAGCCTTCAGCAACCAGGCCGTGAAGTGCAGGGACTGGGGATTCGGGTGCCACAGCATCCCGTTCTCCTGGGAAAGGAGATCCGGATCATGCCCTAACTCCAGAGGTGCCGCTTGAGAGAAATGCAGAAGCAGGGAATACCACATTTGGCGTGGCCATCGTGGTGCTATGAGAATCATGCGACCCTGTCTCTCTGAAGCTTGAAGAGTGTTTTGGGGATCAGGGGAATGGGTGGGAAGGCATAAAGAAAGTCCTGACCCCAGTGAAGGAGGAAGGCATCCTTTGCCTGACAGTTGTGAGCCGGAATCCTGGAACAGAATCGGGGCAGTTTGGCATTCAGTGGACTTACAAAGAGGTCTATGTCTGGAGTGGCCCAGAGATGAAATATCTTTGCCACCTGGTCTAGGTGGAGTGACCACTTGTGAGGCAGCAGTACTCGACTGAGTTTGTCTGCCCAAAGGTTTTGAATGCCTGGAAGATATACCACTAGAAGGTGAATTTGATGCTCTTTGGCGAGGGCCCACAGTCGTAAAGCTTCATTGCATAACGACAGAGAGCCCATTCCGCCCTGCTTGTTCACATAGAACATGGCTACCTGATTGTCCATCTGGACTAGGACTGTCTTGTAGCTGAGCTGGGTGTGGTACACTCGAAGAGCTAAATAAATTGCTCTTAATTCCAGGAGGTTTATGTGTAAACCAACCTCCTGTGGAGTCCAGGTGCCCTGGGTAGAGAGATGATTCAGGTGTGCTCCCCAACCAACCTGTGATGCATCTGTTGTTAGGGTGGCCTGAAAGAGGGGTTGATGGAAAGGAGACCCCTCTGTCAGATTTTTTAGTGATTGCCACCATTGGAGGGACAAAATTAGTCACTGAGATATTGTTATTTTGTATGACAAATGACCTGTGGCCTGTGTCTACTGTGTGGAGAGGGTCCATTGAGCTGCTCGCATGTGGAGGCGAGCATATGGGACTACATGAACTGTGGATGCCATGTGTCCCAGTAACAGCAGTAGCTCCCGAGCAGTGAGGGAGGATTTGCCTGCTGCTTGGGAAGCTAGTTGAATTATGCGAAGACACCGGGCTTGTGGAAGGAAAGCCCTTGCCTGTCTGGTATCCAGACAGGCTCCTATGAATTCTAGGCATTGGGAAGGAACTAGTTGAGATTTCGGGAAGTTCATTACCAATCCCAAGTACTGGAGGATTCACATTGTACGGGACAGTGCAGTGCTGGCCTCTGCAACTGTAGGGGCTCAAATGAGCCAGTCGTCTAAGTAAGGGAAGACGAACATCCCCAGGGTTCGTAGAAATGCAGCTACTACTGCCATGCATTTCGTGAATACCCTTGGTGCTGAAGCCAGACCAAAAGGAAGAATCCTGTACTGGAAATGCCTTCCCCTGAAAAGGAAACGTAAAACTTTCCTGTGATCTGGATGGATGAGAAAGTGAGTGTATGCATCCTTTAAGTCTAGAGAGCAAAGCCAGTCCTGGCTTTGAAGGTATGACAGAAGAGTTCCTAGAGAAATCATTTTGAATTTCTCTCGAAATAGGATATTTGTTCAATTCTCTGAGGTCTAGAATGGGTCTGTGTCCTCCTGTTTTCTTTGGAATTGAATTGCTTTAGAATTGTAGGAGGGGGTATGCTGTGAAAATGAAGTTTGTACCCCTCTCCTACAATGGACAAAGTCCAATCTTCTGCTGTTATCTGATGCCATCTATTGACAAAGTGGCATAATCTGCCCGGAATATTGGGGGGGTTGGGGACCCCTCAGCGACAGGAAGGCAAAGCTCTCTAGGAAGGAGTCAAAGCCCTTGAGGGGGCTGAACCTGGAGAGCTGGTTGGGCTCTCCGGCCTTTTGGTTTCTTTTGCTGTCTAGTTTGTCCCTTTTGGGCAACCTGACCTGGAGCCTGGCTCTGCTGGGTACAGGAAGGATAAAACTTCCTCTTTTTGCTAAAAGAGGGATTTTTATAAGGCTTCATTTGGCTGGAGTGGCTGTAGACTGACAATCTATCTAAGGTAGAATTGTCAGCATCTAACTCGTTAGCCTTCTCCTGCCAGTTCTTGCTGAAGAGATTCTCCCCCGTGCAAGGAATGATGCCTAACTTGTCCTGTACCCAAGTCTCCAAGTCTGATCCCTGTAGCCAGGCAATCCGTCGTGCGCCAATGGCAATAGCAGAAGTTCTGCTGATGCATTTGAAGCAGTCAAAGGCTGCACGATTGACAAACTTGGAGACATCCTGGACATGCTTAACTAGAGCAAGAAAATCTTGTCTCTTATCATCTGGGAGAAATGGGCTCATAAGTTCCAAGTCTCCAGTAACTTCCTTGAGGAACATTCCCATATATAGGATATATGAACTGATCCTAGCTGAAAGCACAGAAGCTTGAAAAGTCCTGCGTCCAAAAGCATCCAGAGTTCTGCATTCACGACCTGGAGGATTGGATGCATGCCTCTTTGCACTTTTCATCCTACGCATGGCTGATTCCACTACCACTGAATGGTGTGGCAGCTGAGTTTTCTGAAATCCAGGACATGGCGGAACTCGATACATAGTATCAAGTCTCCTAGAGTGAGGAGAAGTAGGCAGAGGTGTCTCCCACATTCTGAGCATCAAGCTATGCAGAATTTCATGGATATGCAGAGTGGCTGCCTCCTTAGGAGCTTTAGGATATTGGAGAATTTCCAATTCCTTTGCTCTGGGTTCATCTTCAGGAGCTACTGTGATTGAAAGACCCTTGGCCATATCACGGATAAAATCCTGAAATGACATGTCCTCTGGAGGTGACATTTTGCATTGGGGAGAAGAGGGATCTTCTAAGAGAAACCCTCTAGTGCCAGCAGAATTTTTAGAGTCTTCGGAATTGGAGGAATCGAAGTATTCCTGACCCTGATGCTCTTGCAAAGCACAATCCCGGTACCGATCGAAGTTGGTACCGATGTGACCCGGTACCGCTTTGTCAATTCCAGCCAGAGATGGCATGGGAAGAGTTCTCACCGGGGCCGGTATCGTCGGTGCCGGTATCGTCGGTGTCGGTACCGGTGTCCTGTACCGGCATCGGTGTCGGTACCGGTGCCCGATGGAAGAAGAGCTGCAATGCTGCGCTCGATAGCGAGGAACCTCTGGTCTATCAAAGCGCCGATGCCTGGGTGTCGGTACCGGTAAGAACAGCCGGAACCCCTGAGCATGGCACAGGTAGTTCTTGCGAGGTTGAGGCGATGCTTTGGAAGCCGAAGTCTCCCGCCGGGGCTGTTTTGCCGGTGTGGTTCCCTCAAGGGCAATGCCAATGGCCTCTCGATGCTTAGCAGGAGAGCTACCCTTTGAGGACCGACTTTTATGCTTAGTTACCTGAGATCCATGGGAGAAAGAAGAGGCCCTTGACGATGTCGATGCAATGGATCTGGCATCTGAAGAAAAGAGGGTACCGAGCTTTGCAGCCCGGTTCTGACTTCCTCTTTTAGTCATCCCCATGCAGGAGAGACATTCAGTTGGAGAATGTTCAGGTCCTAAACATTTTAGACACCAATCATGGCTGTCAGTGACGGAAATGGTACTGCCACACTTAGTACATTTTTAAAAAAACACTAGTTGGCTTTTCCATGATTTAGGAATATGGCACCTAGCACCAAAGAGAAAAGTTTCTGAAAAGAAACAGTCTAAGGTTTTTGGGGTTTTTTGGTACGAAAAGAAAGGAACTGGCGGTACCGGTAGGCGTCGTGCGGTAGGCAAACGCGACCACAAGAAAAGAAATTTAAAGACAGAATTTTCTGCGGTGACAGGGAATAGATCCTGTCGGTTCCGCGGAAAACGAAGAACTGAAGAGGGACAGTTGGAAAGGCGGGAAGGCAGCGCGCATGTGCTGTTCCCAAAAGCGTTCCTATTGTATGCTGGGGAGCGTTCCCGCGCAGGCTCCATCGGTACCGACAATACCCATATGTGAGGACTACATTCCTGCTTGTTCCTGGAGATAATAGTCTATAGGGTAGGACATTCCTTCTAGTTAAGGTACCGTTTACCTTAATAAGAGCTCAAGATTTCTCCTCCATTTCAACCTTTTTAGACAATATACCCAATGACAACCATTGATACTATTTCAACACATCTTTCCAAATCTTACGTACGTACCAGTTTTAAAATCTTATTTAAGCTTCACACACTTTACAATACATTTTGGCCAGTTTTCTCCACTGAGCCTTTAATTAGTTCTCCTCCCTCTTGTAAGCTTATGAACTTGTTTCATGTAAATGACAAATCTGTCATTTTAAGAACTGCAAAATTCTTAAGCCACCAAAATAATTACTGAAAAATGACAACAGCATTAAATGTCGTAATAAAAGGATTTTATGCAATTTCCTGGATTATTTTTTAAACAGATACTCACCTCCTCAGCCTGCATCATTTTAAAGACTTCCCCAAACTCTGAATTTTCTCCTGTTCCAATTACAATACCCTGGAAAACAGATATGCATGTGTGTATAGAGGGCTCACCTTTCATTAAACATCTGCCAAAAACTCAAAACTAGTGCTGAAACACAATACAGACTTCATAAAACGCCTCCTCTTCATGGGAAAAAGTATATATAAGGAATTTGCCTCTTATGTAGCCTAACTTCATAATCATTAGGCGTCTAACATCAGGGGATCACAAAGGCACAATGTCCTTGTCAGCACCCATTGAGCAATAACAAAAGTCATAAGATTTATATGGGGCTGCAACTGCAGCCTTGCCAAGGTCAAAATACTGACTATAATTGCGATAGTATTCGCTTGCTTGCATCCTATATTTAGGGCCTTGTTCTTCACGGGCAGTCCTCAAGGACTGAAAATAGGTTAGGTTTTCAGAATATACCTACTGAATATGCATGAGAGTGATTTGGCAGTATAGAAATTTCTCTCATGCATATTTATTAGGGAAAGCCTGAGAACAAGACTCGTTGGCAGTCCCTGAGGACTGGAAGTGAAGATCATGCAGAAATCATGTCTAATTTGGAAGACGGAGAACTAGTCCCACAGAGCCAACATCTGACTCACAGGGGTCCCTGAACAGGAAGAAGCCAGAGATTATTAAGCATCTACTGAGGAATTTTGCAGGCCTTGGTTAAGGCAGCACAAATGACTGACAAAGACTTGTGTTTCAAAGTTGAGAGAGCAGATAGAGCCCTCAGCCGAACAAGGAGGAAAGGCTTAGGGATATAGTGGCATGCCTCTAATGAATACTCAATGAAGGAGGTGATTAGGAAGGCAGCGAGGAAGCTGTGGAAAATGAAATGGTTAGACCACCAGGTTGAAGTCTTGAGAATTTATCGGCCACAACTATCAAACGGGGGAGAGACTTCTGTGACATTACCAGTGATCAGATATAAGGTGACATTTTACTTACCAGTTAATGTCCTTTCCTTGAGTCCTGCTAAACCAGTCTAGACAAGTGGATTGTGTTCCCCTACCAGCAGATTGGTGGAGACAAAGAACCAATGAAAAGCCCAGGTTTCAATGATGTCACTCCCATTCATCTCAGTCACCAGAGGTCTCTGCAGTATTTGTCCCAAAACATAAGGGAGAAACTTGGCAAGCCTCACACCACCTCAACCATGGGCAACAAGAAACAATCAACGGTAGAGAATTATGTTGAGGAAAGCATAAACAGAAGTCTATCAAGAAAAGATGAAACTGCAGAGGCAAGTATAAAAATCATAGCTGACACAAGGGTACCTCAGCAGAGAAACAGAGCAAAAATAGTTTCAAAGGCAGGCCCTGGACTGCCTAGCGGGACTCAAGGAAAGGACATTAATTAGTAAGTAAAATGTCACCTTCTATATCGTCCTGCTAGACCAGTCCAGACAAGTCAAAATGACAACTCCATTGGAAGGGAAGACGACAAAGCAGCTCGCAAAACCCTCGAGCTAAAGCCATGTCCGCCCACGCATGGACATCCAAGCGATAATGCTTAACAAAAGCAGAAAGTGATGCCCAGGTTTCTGCCCAACAATGTCTGCAAGGGCTACCGAGCTCTAATCTGTCCACGAGGATGCATGTAATCAGGTAGAATGGGCATGAAAATAGCCTCTGGAACCAGTTGGCTCCACGATAGACATGTTGAGGCAATGGCCTCCTTAAACCAGCTCCCAAAGACAACTTGGCCACCATGCCACCCTTGCATGGGCCAGCAAACAGCACAAAAAGATAGACGGACTTACAAAAGTACCAGAGAAGAACCCTCCAGACATCCACAAGATGAAGATCCTTATCCTTCCCCTGACACTGCTCCTTAGAGAAGGAGGGCAGACTGACCACCTGGTTCACATGAAAGGGAGAAAACATCTTAAGTAAGAATGAAGGCACAGGCTAAATGAAAACAGCCTTCTTTGAAAAAGACATAAGTATCTCGGCAAGACAGAGCCTGCATCTCGGAAATATGCCTTGCGGAATATATCGCAACTAAGAAGACAGTCTTGAGCGCCAAATACCTTATAGTAGCGCACTTGAATGGCTCAAATGGCGCCACCATTATGGCTCTTAGCACCGACGGAGCCCTCGTGCGGAGCAAATCCCCAGCTTTCAAAGAAAGCCCTTGGGATTGCATCATGCATGCGCAGTTTCCTTCCCGCCCAAGGGTGCCATCTTGCTCAGTCTAATGACATAGATAAAAAGACGGCAAAAAGGAGAAAAGCAATAATAGGACTGCAACTCCAGGGGAGGAGGGAGGGTTGTGAGGACTGATTCCTGCTGTCCCTGGAGAACACCTGTTACAGGTATGTAACTACGCTTTCTCCAGGAACAAGCAGGAAGTCAGTCCTCACATATGGGACTCCCTAGCTATAGGCTACAGAGAACCCATAACTGAAAAATGGCTCCCTCTAGAAGAGCCGCAGCAGCTGTGATAGGAATCCAGCAGAGACACACCACCCCCGGTAGCCTGATCCCAGAGGGCTGGAGGGTAGGAGTTGCCTAAACCTCAAATAAGTTCCGGAGTACCGCCTGGCCGAAAGCACTGTCTCGGCGGGACTCTCCATCCAAGCAGCAATGGGCTGCAAAAGTCTGGCTTGAAGAGCAGGTGGTGGCGGCCCGGCAGATGTCTGCCAGTGGAATAGAGGGGAAGTGAGCCACTGAGGCAGCCTTAGCCCTGACACGGTGGGCCGTGACTCTACCCTGCAAAGGGAGCTTGGCCGCCCTGTACGTCCAGGTGATGCAGTCTGCCACCCAAGTGGACAACGTACACTTGGAGACTGGAAGCCCCAGCTTACTGGGATCAAATGAGACGAAGAGCTGAGGAGCTCTTCGATGTCCCCTCGTACGCTCCAAGTAGAAGACCACTGCCCTCTTACAGTCAAGGGTATGCAGGACTGCCTCTGTCCGGTTGGTATGTGGTCTGGGAAAGAATGTTGGAAGAACCACCTCCTGGTTGAGGTGGAAAGGAGAGACTACCTTCGGGAGGAACTTAGGGTGGGTTCGCAGAACTACCCTATTCCTGTAAAACTATGTGTACGGTCTTTCTGAAACCAAAGCTTGCAGCTCACTCACTCGCCTTGCCGACGCGAGTGCCACCAGGAAGAGAACCTTCCAAGAGAGGAAGCGCAGATGGCAAGTAGACATAGGCTCAAACGGTGGGCGAGTAAGTTATTGCAAGACCACATTCAGATCCCACTCGGTCGCTGGAGGGCAAACCGGGGATTTTAGCAGAAGTAGACCCCTTAGGAATCTGGATACCAAAGGGTGAAGTGACAAAGGATGTCCCTCCACTGGTGAGCGATGTACTGACAAAGCACTCAGGTGGACCTTTACAGTATTAGACTTGAGGCCCAAGTCAGAGAGGTGCAGCAGGGTACTGCAATACCACAGGCACAAGACAAGAGAAAGGGTTTTCATTGTGCTGGTTACACCACACCTCAAATCTCCGTCATTTAAAGGTATAGGTTTTTCTGGTGGACTGCCTCCTGGAGGCCAGTAACAGTTCTTCTACATTCTTAGGTAGGAGGAGAGGGCAGAGCACTACCCTTTCAGCAGCCATGCCATTAGGTTGAGGGACCTCAGATTGGGATGTAAGAGAGCCCTGTTCCTTGGATAGGAGGTCGGGCTTTGTCCCCAGCGGGAGTGGGGTCTCCACTGCCAGCTGGAGGAGAAGCGGGAACCAAGGTTGTCTTGACCATCTGGGGGCTACCAGGATGACCGAGGCCTTGTCCTGCAGTATCTTGAACAGAGTTCGGGCCACCAGAGGCGTGGGAGGAAACGCATACAGGAGGCTCACAGACCAGGAGATCAGAAAAGCATCGGCAGCCATCCTTTGGGGACGTGGCTGTCTGGAGCAAAAGTTGGGCAACTGATGATTCTGCGGGCTGGCGAAAAGATCTATGAACAGATGTCCCCAGCAGAGGAAGATCTGCTGGGCCACTTCTGGATTCAGTCGCCATTCGTGAGTTTGAAGAATTCTTCTTAGTTTGTCTGCTAGGTCATTCTTCTTAACCTGGCAGGTAAACTGCCTTGAGAGACATACCCTGTCTTATGGCAAAGGAGCAGAGGTCCAGTGCCTCCTGACACAGAACCCCGGGACCCTGTCCCTCCCTGCTTGTTCACGTAGAACATAGCCACCTGATTGTCTGTCTGTACGAGCACAGATTGATGTAAGAGAACATGGCAGAAGGCTTGCAGAGCTAGGCGTATTGCCCGGAGCTCCAAGAGGTTGATCTGTTGTGTCCTCTCTTGGGGAGACCACAACCCCTGAATGCAGGAGTCCTGACAATGGGCTCCCCCAGCCCAGCAGGGACGCATCTGTCGTCAAGACTCTTGAAGACACCGGAGGTTGGAAAGGCACTCCTCCGAGCAGGTTGGGAAGGTGAAGCCACAAGATCAGCGACTTTAGCAGTCATTTGGACACCCTTATCCTATCTCAAAGTCGACCTGTAGCCTGCATCCATTGATCCCAGAGGCACCACTGAGCTGTCCTCATGAGGAGCCAGGCGCTTGGGGTCACCTGCACTGTGGAAGCCATGTGACCCAAAAGACGCAGGAAATGCCTTGCTGATATTTGAGACCTGTGATGTATCTGGCGCACTAGCTCCAGAAGCCTTTGTGCCCTGTCCAGTAGCAGGTAAGCCCTTGCCTGCAGGGTGTCTAGTCTCGCCCCTATGAACTAAATTCTGTGTGGGAAGCAAGGTGGACTTTGCCTGATTTATGACAAAGCCTAGATGTAGCAGTATGTTGGTAGTGCGAGTTGTGGCCTGTTGGGCCTCCTGAGGCGACGGGGCCCTGATGAGCAGGTCGTCCAGGTATGGGAAGGCAAAGATACCCTGGTTTCTGAGAAACCCCGCCACCACCACCAGGCATTTGGTAAACACTCTGGGGGCAGAGGCTAGGCCAAATGGAAGTACTCTGTACTGAAAATGGTTTCCTCCCACGACAAATCTGAGATATTGTCTGTGTTCTGGATGTATGAGGATGTGTGTGTAGGCATCCTTCAGATCTAAGGAGCAGAGCCAATCTCCCTGGTGGAGGTATGGCAGCAAAATTCCAAGAGAGCGCATCTTGAACTTCTCTTTTACCAGGAACTTGTTTAAGTTTCACAGGTCGAGGATGGGCCTGAGGCCTTCTGTTCTCTTTGGTATCAGGAAATACCTGGAATAGAAGCCGTGGCCTTGCAGGCCTTGGGGCACTGGTTCTACCGCCTGATCCTTTAAGAGACTGGCTAATTCCTGCAGAAGGAGGTTCCTGTGCAGAGGAGGTCGTAAAGGCTCTCCTGGGAAGTAGGATGGAGGCACCTGGCTGAAGTGAAGCAAGTATCTCTTCTGGACTATTTGCAAGACCCAGGTGTCTGTGGTGACTGCTGGACACCTGTAGGCATACAGGGTCAGCCTCCCTCCTGTGCTCAGTTCCACCCCTGGCTGGAGAGAGACCATACTGTGGCTGTCAAAAACCCCCAACCGGCTGGGAGGGAGCCGGTGCCTAAGGCTTGGGGGTCTTCTGCTTACGCGGGCCATGCCCCTGTCCCTTGGCCTGCTGCCTATGTTGGGGAGCTGGGGAGGCCTGATGAGTGGGGTTGTTGCGGTAAGCAGTACCCTTCCTTGGGAAAAAGGGCTTTTTACCCGAGCCCTTCTTAGAAGGGGCAGAGGTCTTTTTGGATAGCCTTGTCCGAGTCAAGTAATCTGACTCGATTTGCGCAGACTTCTCAGTCATGGGTTTGCCGAACAGGTTCTCACCTCAGCAGGGGACATCGACCAACTTGTCCTGTACCCATAACTCTAGGTCCGAGGACATCAGCCAAGCCTGGTGTTGGGCACCGATCCCGGCTGCGGCTACTCGGGCCGAAGCCTCAAAGCCATCATAGGCTGCTCGAGACAAACTTCGAGCACTCTCGAATCCTCGTGGACAAGGCCTTGAATCTCTGCAAGGGTTCCTCGGAGAGGCCAGCTGAGAGCCTGGCAATCTCCTTTGCCAGGTCTCGTAAGTACATGCCCATGTACAGCTGATAGGTTTGGACATGGCATGATAGCATCGAACCCTGGTAGCACTTTCTGCTGAGGGCATCCAGGTTCCGGGCTTCCCTTTCAGGAGGCACCGCGGAGTGCGTTTTTTGGCTCTTGAGCCTTTGCATGGCCGATTCCACAACCATGGAGTTGTGCAGTAGCTGTGCCTTTTGGAACCCAGGGCTCTTGCGGACTCGATAAATGGAATCGACCTGCCTGCTCAGCACCGGCATCGAGGCCGGGGTTTCCCACATATGGAACAACAGCCGTTCCAACATCATTGGAACTGGTACAGTAAGGGCTTCCTTTGGTGGAAAATCATACTGGAGGGCATCGAGGTCTTTGGCTCGAGGCTCCTCCTCGGCGTCCGCCAGGAAGACCAAGGACTTGGCCATGTCCTGTACGAACTCTGAGAACCTGGTATCCTCTGGGGGAGACCTTCTCCGAGGTTTGGACTCCTGCGAGTCTGATGGGACACACCAGTCTGGTGGGTGCCCAGGGAGTCTTTGTCCTCCATTTCCCAAGCAGAGTCCTCCGAGGAGGTATCGATGGGCTCCGGCCGCGAGGGCTTCAATCTTGACCGCCCCGACGCCAATGCCACCAGCGTCGAAAACCTCAGTCCCGAACGAGAGGTCGAGGGAGACCTCGGCCAAGGATCGACTCGAGCTCAAAGGGCCTTGAGGATCGGCTCAGCCTCCGGGATCGACTTAGAAGTCGAGGTCCCGGTGGTCGGGGCAGACGGACCAGGAAGACCAGCCATCAGTGCCCGCTGCTGCTCCATGAAGGCAGACACACTGTGCTCCAAGGCCACCATTCTGAGACCGAGTCCAGAAAGCTCCGCAGCCTCCAGCTCGGGCAGGTTCTTCCAGAGGAGAGTCCACGAGGACAACAGTGTTTACCTTTCTCAGCATCTCCGGCTCCGTGCGAAGTACCTTGGCAGGCCGCTCCGACTCAGAGGACTCGGGGCGGATGTCAGGACTCCGAGACCTGGCCGGTGAGGAACCAGGCCTATCAGAGGCATCTAACGACGCCGCCCTCACAAGTTTTTTCTTCCTCCGGTGTTCCCTGGAGGAAGACCCCCTTTCAGAAGACCCACGACGATGCTCGGAGCCCGACAACTCCCGAGACTTTGAGGCTTCTGACGAGGTCCAGACCCGAGTGGAGGTGGACTCTGAGAAAATCCTCTCACGCTGCTGCTGCTGACTTCTGAGAGCTTTAGAAGACATCTTGCCACACGAGCCACAGGCCACCGGGTCATGGTCGGCCGAGAGGCATCGGAGACAGCAGTCATGTGTGCCTGTGAGGGACATTAACTTTTTACACCGATCACACTTTTTAAACCCGTTGGCAGCCATTGGGGGAAAAAGGGCCCCTGCGAGGTCAACCAACCGGGCTGCCAGTGAAAAATAAAAAGAGCGCAAACGCTAAGGACAAAAACCAAAAAATAGAGACCGGATTCGATACCGATGTACCGAACCGAGGCGGGAAGGGGAACCGGTGTTGAACCGGGTCAAAGAAAAGAATATTCTGTGAAGTTTGACGCACTTTTTCCGCGAGGGAATTCGGACCACATCCGCGGAAAAAGGGGGACTGAGCAAGATGGCACCCTTGGGCGGGAAGGGAACCGCGCATGCATGATGCAATCCCAAGGGCTTTCTTTGACAGCTGGGGAATTGCTCTGCACGAGGGCTCCATCGGCGCCGACGTCACCCATATGTGAGGACTGACTTCCTGCTTGCTCCTGGAGAATAACTGCATCCCCTGGCTGAGAGAGGGAAAGCAGACCCTCCAGAGACGACTCAGAAGCTGCCATACAAGAAGAGCAGAGTCCAGAATCCGCAGATTAGGCACCTCTTGCCATAGGTAAAACAACATTTCCTGGAAGAAGAGAGATAAGGCAAGTATCACAACAGCGTGCGCTAAGGCTGTAGCAGCCAGAAAGGCGCATGTTAACTATGCTTTTATTGCAATATGCGTTACAGGTGTTAGAGAAGAAACGCGCATTGGATCCGCTTGGGCAGAACATGTGCTAGGACCGTGCAACCGCTAGGTGCACAACAGGTAAAAACACTAACAACGCATTCAGAAAATGGCAGGCAACTCCCACACAAAACACCCTGGCCACCTCTGTATCTCCCTTGTCTGTTGTTTTATTAATTTAAAGTGAACAAAGCCAACACATTTTTTAAAAAGTCTATTATAAAAAAGTACGTTTTTTAAAAAAGATCCATTATGAATATTTTTTAACGACAGTAATTACATTTGGTGACTTCCAGCTAAATTAAGAATACTTATTATTCTTTTATGCTCTTTATAAAGCTTGCTCTGAGTCTACCTATCAATTAATAGAGATTGTATCTCTGTTTCCTCATTTTTTATGGACACTTCTTCTTCCCTCCGGCTCTGGGATCACTACTACTATTAGCATTGATTGCAGCACTACTAAAAATAGTCTTTTTCAAGACTCAATGGTATACTGTGCCTCTTGTAAGTATCTACTTTTTCTTTGTCTTTTCAATGTACATATGTTCCAAAATCAATTTTAAATGTGTGTTCTAAATGTGACAGACTTTAACATTTATACGCATTACCATCAATTATTTTTTTACCTATCATTGTTTTGACTTAATGTTATTTATGAGACTGTTTGTCATTGTTTGATCTGTTTTAACATGTTCTTATTGATGTTCCCATTGATTAATCTTGAATTTGCATTCTTTATTGTTCTTATAAAAACACGTTAGTAAATAAATAATTAAATAAACTAATACTGTTTTATTGTTACATTTTTACTGTTTTATTTGTTTCACACTTTTATGTGACATAAGTTTTATTGTTTATCTCCCTGTTTTTATTTGAAGATGTGTGCACCCTGAAGACGACATACGTGCCGAAACACGTTGGGGCTATTTAATCAATAAATTGGTGACCCTCCAATCCCTCGCCTTTTGTGTTTTGTTTGGACTTTTGCTGCGAGGGCTCTGTTCTGCTCTCTCTGTGTCATCTTAGGCAACTCCCACACTGCACCAACAGTCACCAGCGGTCCACCCAAATTGCATCCCAGAAGAGAGAATCAAGAGCCCCCAAACAAGGACAATGACAAAGGTCAAGCCTTGGTACTCACCCCGAGAGCCCAAGGCAAAGAATACATGCTGGGCTCAGCTCTAGGCCCCTGAAACTGTTTTACTGGCTTTGCAGCATTGCATTTAAGGTGGCTAGCAGGCAGATCAATCTTCAGGAGAGAGCAGGGAGGACAGAAGAAAAGGAAGGGGGCGCTGAGGTTATGTGAGGCTGCTGCACTCTTCCAGATCCTTTCAAATCCATCCAATTTCTGGCTGATCAACAGGCTCTTATTCATGATAAGAACGTGGAACTGAACTAATTTTCCCTCTTCCTTTGGTTACTGAAAAGACCGCAGTTTAATGGAGCCTCCCACATCGCACTCAAGTGAGAATGTCACCCTCAAAGTGGTCGTTCATCAGCGTTTAATCAATCTTTTCCTCTCAAACTTCAAATTTTCTTCAGAGAAGAGAAAATCCATCCACTACCTGCTGGAGACAAAAATACTGAAGGGACCTCTGATGGCTGAGGCGAACAAAGGCATGGGAATGATGTCGTTGAAACCTGGGCTGTCTCCACCAACCTGCTGGCAGAGGAACATAATCCACTTGCCTGGACTGGTCTAACAGGATGATATGGAAATGGATCTTTCAGTTTGGGTTCCAATACACCATCTCAGATGTTATGACAAGGGCCAAGACAAGAAGAGGCCCTGAAGGGTATGAGAAAAGCAGGTTGGATTAATCTCCCCAGTATATCCATGAAAGGGTGGCAGAACCAGATGTTTTCTAAAGCTCCACAGTTTATGGAGGTCAGGATATGAAGGAAGACGGCTACAGTGGCAGGCTGAGAGGGCTGCTGGGTCTGGAGAAGACAACAAATGAACTTATTCTGTGGACATTTTTCTGTCTAGTTATGCAGAGGTGTGTGAATTCTGCATAAATGGAGTAGGGCAGTTACCACTGTGCTAGTGACCAAGTGGGGTTATTAACGATGTGGATATAGAGTGGGGTTGTGAATGAGGATATAACAATTGTGGAAGAGATAAATGTTTGTGGGGTTGGAATTCTATATGTATGGTTTACACAGAGGCCTGGGTGTGGTGCATGCCTCTGTGAGGATTGGCCAGATGGGAGAGCTAACTCACAGATGGAGAGGGTGTAGGGTTTGGTAGAAGGGAGTTGGGTAAGGGAGTAAGGGATGAAGGGAGTTTGGGTGGTAAATGGCAATTAGATTCATACCTGATATTGGAAAGTGTGTGGGTGAAGGATATTCTCAACGCGCGAGTTGAAATTGGTCTCCTTTAACATAAGGTAGTGCTTTTTAAACTTTTAGCCAATAAGACCCCATTTTTTTTCATTATTTATTTAATCCGATTTTTTTTACAAGTAATACATACTTGAATGGAAAGTCCAACTTGATGGTAATATTTAACAAAGAAAGATATCAAAAGAAACATTCTAATACAAACAAGGACACAAGCCCACAATAATAGGAGTATTCCATACAAAAATCCAAGACCCAATTTTAACAACTGAAAATTCACGTGACCCCCATATGATGCTGAAATAAAAATAGCAAATCCTAGCTTCCTTCCACTTATCTAAAAGCAGGAAGGTAGCAGCAATCAGCACAAGGTCCCTTATGTTAGTCTGCAATGTGTGTTTACAGACCCAGTACTCAGCATGGGTGTCCAAACTAACAGGAAGCTCATTCAGAAGGGGTAAGGGCCAATGAATGTTCACTGGCTCACAGGCCACATGCCAACTGGTAACTGTCACTGCTTGTTATAAGTCACAGTGAAAGTACAGAGAAAAGGGGAAGTGGCCCTGTTTCTGTGACTCCATCCACTAATGTGAACCCATTTGGGGGTCCTGACCTGCAGTTCGGGACCACTAACGTAAGGGGATTAAATTCATGTAGGAAAAGGCAGCTCATGTATGAAAGGGCTGACTTGGCTTAAGTGTGCCTTAGTTTTTATTAAAGAAACATATTTATGCCCCAAGGATGAGTTAAGAGTCTCTAATGCCAAATTCCCTTATGGATACTTTGCTTCTAAGTCAGAAAGAGAGGAAATCCAGGGGGTGGGGGCTGGAATTCCTATTTCCAAAGAGATTCCACACATGCTACTTGAATCGTTGAGGGATGGGTAGGAGTGTTTCTTCTTTCTTAAAATAGCTGCGGATGATAAGAAATATATGTTGGTCAATATATATATGGCACCCAATATGGAGTAAGCAGTTTTTTGGAAAAGTTACGGATGAGCTAATTCCCTTTGTTGAGGGGGATGT
Source organism: Ichthyophis bannanicus (assembly GCA_033557465.1). Classification (NCBI taxonomy): domain Eukaryota; kingdom Metazoa; phylum Chordata; class Amphibia; order Gymnophiona; family Ichthyophiidae; genus Ichthyophis; species Ichthyophis bannanicus. The sequence continues at coordinate 628,803,310 of CM066031.1, forward strand.
GTTTATGGGAGGTGATTTTAATGTGTTTTTCAACTCTATGATGGACATGTTCCAGGAAAAGCCTCTGGCGCAAAGATTCATCGCCAGAAATTGAAAACACCTTTGAGTGTTTGAATTGGTGAATATCTGGCAAGAGGACAAGGGGAGAAAGAGAGATTATTCCTGTTACTCCTCTGTCCACGATTCCCATTCAAGGACAGAACTTTTGTTGGTGGACAGGAGATTAACGGGGAGGGTAGAGAGTTGTGGAATAAAGGAGGGAACTTCTAAAAATGCCTAATAAAAAGAGGTATACAGTTTTGGAAACTTAATGATTCCTTGTTAAATGACACAGAGACGTGAGAAAATACAGCTGGAGATTAAGAAATATTTTGAGTTAAACGATGATGGGGAAAGAACACCAGGCACCTGGCTATCTGAAACATCTGCTTATTAAGATCAAGGAACAGTCTTAAAATGGGCCTGCACTTTAACATAGGGACAACAGATTGACAACTGGCAAAAAAACAATTTCATCCTTGATGGAGAAGAAATAGACATAGTAGACAATCTTTACCTGCTTGGATCAAAAATAAATGAAACAACAAGCAGTCAAGAAATCTGATGATGTATTGCTCTTGGCAGAACAACTATGAAGAACCTAGACAAGATTTTTAAGTGCAGAAATGTATTCCTACATATAAAGTTTTGACTTGTCCAAGCCATGGTATGTCAATAATGCTATATGGCTGCAAACGTTGAACAATGAAGACGACAGACAGGAAGAAAATCAATGACTTTGAATTATGGTGCTGATGAAGTAGTGGAGATAAAGCCTAAGCTTTCCTCAGAAGCTCAAGTGACAAGACTTCTACTTTCATATGTTGGACACATGTGAAGAGAAAGATCACAAGTGACAGACATCATGCTTGGCAAAGTTGAAGGTCTATGCAAAAGAGGAAGGCCAACATTGCAATGGATTGATAACAGCAGCAGTACTTATCAATGCCACTCTATCAACCATTAGCCATACTAATTGAAGAAGGAACACAGTTAAGGACAACTATACACCGGGTCATCATGAGTCAGCACTGACTCGACAGCACTTAACAGCAACAATGCTACCTTTAGAAAATACTCATAAAATAGGATTCATCTTGGACATTCAAAACAAGTGCCCTGTTATAGAATTATCCCCTTAAGAGGGTGATTTTATAAATTCATGCTCAGTTAACAGGTGTTTTGTGCATGTCTATTGCGCCTGTTTTACAAAGTGAAGTGTACATGTCCTTTACTTTATAAAATAGGAGCATAAGTGGTGGGATATGTGGAGCAAATCCAGGTGTGAATAGTTACACCAATCCTGGGACTGGTGTAAATGCCTGCTCCTCGATTTCTAAGAACATGCCTAAGTTACAGTCTTATAATTTACACAAGTAGATTTGCACTTGACTCAAGCTCCTGTGCACAACTAACGTGAAAGTACATGCCAACACATGTACTTACAGAATAGCGACCAGAAAAAGAACATGTAAAGGCCCATTCATGCATGTTAACTGAAAATAGGTGATTTACATGCAGTAATGGCACATATCTTTACACAGCTCCTTATAAAATTACCTCCTTAATATCCAATGTGTATGTCTAGAGAAGAAATGATGGCAATAAGTTCCAGTTCTTTTCTCTTGGTATAAGGGTATCCAAAGTGTCCATAAAACTTTGCTTTGAATCCGAAAGCTTACCTTGGCTTTGCCACATCTAACCAATGTTCCCATGAAAGCTATGTTACTTCTGGAGGTGAGATCACCATTGGTAGCAGCTGGTTGAGGAGCTGTAGATTTCGAGCAGGGAGTGGTCTCGCCTGTCAGACTGGATTCATCAACAGAAAGATCCACTGCCTTTTAGAAGGAAGACCATCACAATTTAGTTACAAGTTTGTAGTATTTCTTCAAATTGCATAACAGTCCCGAAAACATTTCAAAACAAACCTACACACAATATATGATGGATATTTGAAATACTATACAAGGCAAGTAGCAACAGATGGCAGAGATTAAGAGGGGGGGCATTTTTAAATTGTCTGTATTGGGACAATCCCCCCTTGCATATTTTACCAGCAAACTCGGTATCATCTGCCAAAAGGAAACCAAAGATGTATTTTCACCTTGAGATTTGCTATGGCTACAAAGCACTCACAGATGTCCAAGTCTGCTCTTTCTGCAGGTAGATTTTCTTTGGAAAATACAATCTATGCATTTTACTTTATGATCCCACTCAAAATGCATCCCTGGGAATACTTCTCCTAATGCAGCTAAATGCACACATGTTGACTTTTAGCTGCACTGGAGGTCAATTTTAAGAAAACCAACATACATACATAAGTTATAATTTAGCCACAGAAATGGGTTTGAAAATGCTCCTTCCCATATTTTAGAGAGGTATTTTGCTCCCCTCCATATGTTCACAAAGATTCACTTCACTGAAAACTTCAAGCAACTAAACAGACTAATTCACTTATGGCTGGAAAGTCTTTTCACGTGTTTAAAAGACTTAGCGGCACAGTATCGGATTGTAAAACTCCAAAAATGCCTATAGCATCAATGACCAATATGCACTTTTTTCATTATACAAAAATAGCATAAGTGAATCGTCATATATTGTTGAGCTTTTCAACTGCTTAACATTTCAACTGCTTGATTGTCCAACAGGTCCCAAATTCTTTCCTTAATTACTTAGCTTTTCCAACTTAGTCCATATGTTAGCAAGATTCAAGCCACATCAGAATTCTGATATACAATCAGTTCAAGAAATATGTGTGATGTAATTTGTAACTCTTGTTAAAGCAGAGGAGCAGAAAAAGTACAAGGAAGCTGCTTAAAACAATGTAAAAATAAGGACTGAACTATAAAAATATTGACTTATACATAAAGGTGGCATTTTACTTACCAATTAATGTCCTTTCCTAGACCAGTCCAGACAAGTGAGTTGGGTTCCCCTACCCAGAGATTGGTGGAGACAAAGAATCAATGAAAAGCCAAGGATTCAATGACATCACTCAAGCCTCTACTTACCTCAGTCACCAAAGGTCCCTTCAATATTTGTCTCAAAGTATATGGGAGAAACATATCACCAAAAAATATGGACCAACCGAGAATCAAAATATTCCCACAAAGTGATACTTAGAAAAGACCCTAGGATAGTCACTCCAAACAATGTTTTGTCAGATTACATTAGAAGGTATCTACATCCTCCTAAAAGTCCATTTTAATATTTTTAAAAGTGATCAGACAATTTCAAAACTGCCAAACAAAGTAAACCAACACATTTCAAACCACAAAATTACCTATTCTGGTTCAGGGTAAAGAAATGGCAGTACTTATCTGAATGGAAGCATTCCGTAATCCAATGTGGAGCTACACCAGCTTGGACAAAATGGCCATAGCGTCCTTTAAACACACAAAAAGAACTCCTCCCCCAATTCTCCTTAAAGAGACTAAGATCACACCAATGTATGCCAGTCAATTTGACAATTAAGTCCATGAGGTTGAACAGTATTGAGATAAAAAAAATCCAAACATTTTCGCGATAGTTCAAAATAACATCATGATCCTCCCACGCCACACTCTGGGAACATGTTGAAGAACACGCCAGCACAACTGATCAAAAAAATGATAAAAAAGCAGGCAGTGTTCAACAAGAGGGGCAGATTTAAAATGGACTTATGGGAGGATGCTGAATGTAGCTACCTCGTAATGTAGTCAGACAAGAAATTGTTTGGAGTGAATATCCTAGGGCCTTTTCTAAGTATCATTTTATGGGAGAAACATGGCAAGCCTCACACAACCTCAACATGGGCCACAAGGAGAAATCAAACAGTAGAGAGCTACATACAGGAAAGCATAAACAGAAGGCTGTCAGTAGAAGATGAACCTGCAGAACCAAGGAAAAAAATCATAACAGACGCAAGGGTGCAGCAGCAGCAGCAGATCAGAGCAATACAGTTCCAGGAGTGTGTCTTGGACTCAAGGAAAAGACATTAACTGGTAAGAAAAATGTGACCTTCCGTATCATCTTGCTAGATCAGTCCAGACAAGTGGGATGTACCAAATCTATAACTTCACTGGGTGAAAAGAAGACACAGAAGCTCACAAAACCATGGAGCCAAAGCCCATGTCTGCCCACATGTGGACATCCAAGCCATAATGCTTAACAAAAGTGGAAAGTGATGCCCACGTCACTGCCCGACAAATATCTGCAGGGGCTATCGAGCTCCCGCTCCACCCATAAGAACACCTGTGCTCAGGTTAAATGGGCACACAAACTCTCTGGCACTGGCCGGTTTTGCAAAAGATACACACTGAGGCCCAAAGTTGACTTAGCCACTGCCTTGCCCCTGTGCAGGCCAGCAAACAGCACAGAATGATGGTCAAACTTACAAAAGGAATTTGTAACCTCCAGGTACTAGAGAAGAACCCTCCAGACATCCAAAAGGGAGAGATCCTTATCCTTCCTCTGGCACTGCTCCTTAGAGGAGGAGGGTAGGCAAACCACCTGGTTCATGTGAAAGGGAAAAAGCATCTTAGGCAAGAAGGAAGACAGGCTGAACAGAAACAGCATCCTTTGAAAAACGCAGATAAGGATCTCGGCAAGACAGAGCCTGCAGCTCAGAAATCCACCTTGTGGAACATATCGCAACCAAGTAGACTATCTTGAGCATCAAATTTTTTAAGTAGAGTGCTTTAGCAGCTCAAATGGCATTGCCATGAAGGCCCTGAGCACCAGACCCAGATTCCAGGAAGGGATCACAAACTGGAGGGGAAGACGCAGAAACCGAACCCCATGGAGAAAGCACCAACTTCAATACATGGCTTCAAACCTGGTGCAAACAAGAAGGATTTAGATATATAGGTGACTAGGGAAACATATGGATCAACAAGAGACTATACTGTGCTGATTGACTACATCTCTCCACTGCAGGGAAAAGGATCCTAAGTGAAAAGTTCAGGCAGTATGTGGACAGGTATTTAAACTAGGGAAAGGGGATGACGGATGGAGAAGGACAAGTTAAGTACATCACTCCCAGCAAAAGCAAAACAACATTGGAAACAGCCACACTTTTGAATACCACATCAATGGCAAGCTGGAAGGGGCACATAGAACAAAATCCATGCAAAAAGCAGGCAAGCCATTCAACAAATGCTGGTAAGCAATGAGTACAAATGCTCAAAGCCTAGCCAACAAAGTTCCTGATCTGGAAGCCCTAATGGTGGAAATGGACTTGGACACTGTGGCCATTACAGAAACATGGTTTAACGAGTCCCATGAATGGGATATAGCCATAGCTGGCTATAATCTATTTAGAAGAGAGAGTAGAAAAGGAGGACGACTAGCCCTGTGTGTCAAAAGCAATATTAAAGCTGCTGAAATGCATGGGACATGGGGAAAAGAAGAAGCGCTGTGGATTGTGTTGGAAAGAGGAGATGGCACTGTCATCCATACTAGTGTGGTCTATCGGCCTCCAATTCAAACCGAAGACATGGACAGTGAATTGATTGTTGATATTGCAAAGACAGCCATGAAGGGGGAAGTGATCATAATGGGTGACTGTAATCTACCCGATGAGGCTTGGAGTATTCCTTCTGCAAATCTGGAAAGAAGTAAAAAAATTGTGGATGCTTTCCAAGATGCGTCACAAACAAATGGTGATGGAACCAACCAGGAAGAGCTCTGTGCTGGATGTAGTGCTCACCAATGGAGATAGCATGTTGAATATCCAGGTGGGTGCCCATGTGAGCAGAAGCGATCATCATACGGTGTGGTTTGAGATAAAAGCCAAGGTGGAATCCAATCACAACAAGTACAAAGTCCTAGACGTCAAAAACGCTGATTTCAGTAAAATGGCCAAGTACCTGAAGGAAGAGTTGGTAGGGTGGGAGGGGACAAGGGAAGTGGAATTGCAATGGGCTAAACTAAAGGAGGCAATAAAAAGTCCAACAGATACATATGTAAGGAAAGTAAATAAAAACAAGAGGAAAAGGAAACCTATTTGGTTCTCCAAAGTGGCGGCTGCACAAATAAAGGCAAAAAGCACAGCTTTCAAAAAAGTTCAGAAGCTCGCAAACAGAGAAACACAGAAAAGAATACAAGATCAAACTAAAAGAGACAAAAAGAGAAATAAGAATAGCAAAATCAAAGGCAGAAGAAAAGATGGCTAAAGATGTGAAGTGTGACGACAAAACATTTTTCAGGTATATTCGGGAGAGGAGGAAAATCAGAGGTGGAATTGCAGGACTCAAAAGTGCTGGGAACGGATTCATGGAAAGTTGACAAATATACAAATGGGAGTGGAGTAGATACCACATCATTCACAAAAGATGATGTGTTAGAACAGCTTGCAAAACTGAAAGTGGACAAGTCTATGGAACCAGATGGGATACATCCCAGGATATTGAAAGAGCTCAGAGAGGTTCTTGCAGGGCCTTTAAAGGATGTTTTTAATAGACCCTTGGAGACAGGAGATGTTCCACAGGACTGGAGGACTGATGTGGTACCCATCCACAAAAGTGGAAACAGGGAAGAAGTGACAAACTACAGGCCAGTAAGCCTTACCTCGGTGGTGGGAAAAGTAACGGACGCGCTCCTGAAAGAGCCAATAGAGGACATCCTCAAAACCAACAGATTGGTAAAACCATGTTGCCTCAGATTATGCAAAGGACAATCTTGCCAAACAAATCTAATTGAGTTCTTTGACTGGGTGACCAGAGAACTAGATCAAGGGCATGCAATGAAAGCACAGTTACTTACCTGTAACAGGTGATCTCTGGGAACAGCAGGAATTAGTCCTCACATATGGGTACGTCGGAACCGACAGAGCCTGCGCAGGAAAGCTCCCCAGCTTCCCAGAAAGGAAAGCTTTTGGGGCCTCCCACAGCGCATGCGCGCTGCCTTCCCGCCTTCCTGATCAACTCTCCTCAGTTCGAGTTTAAAGCTGAGACAATAGAGAGAGGAAAGGAAAGAGAGAGAGAGATACAACTCCCAGGGGAGGTGGGTGGGTTGTGAGGACTAATTCCTGCTGTTCCCAGAGATCACCTGTTACAGGTAAGTAACTGTGCTATCTCCAGGAACAAGCAGGAATGAGTCCTCACATATGGGGACTCCCTAGCTAAGATGCCGGGGAGATCCCTCTCTAAGGGTTCCTCATCTTCCTATGGATCTCAGGCATCCATTCAGGGAAGGTGGGCAGGAGTTGTTTAAGAATGGAACAGGTGTCTGAGGACAGCCTGACCAAACAAGGCATCCCGGCGGGAGTCCTTGTCCAAGAGGTAATGGGCTGTGAAGGTATGAACCGAGGCCCAGGTGGCTGCTCAACAGATCTGATCGATGGATACAGAATGAAGATGAGCTATAGATGTGGCCATGGCTCTCACATTGTGAGCTGTGACATGGCCTTCCAGAGAAAGGTTCTTACTCTGGTAAGCAAAAGAAATACACTGAGCAATCCAATTGGACAGTGTTCTTTTTGAGACTGGAAGTCCTAAATGAGAAGGATCAAAAGCAACAAAAAGTTGAGAAGACTTCCGATGTTGCTGTGTCCTGTGGATGTAAAAGGCAAGAGCTCTTTTACAATCTAACGTATGTAGGTTCTTCTCTGCACTGGATGCATGAGGAGCTGGAAAAAAGACAGGTATATATACCTCTTGATTAAGATGAAAAGGTGAGACCACTTTAGGCATAAAGTGAGGATTTGTCCTAAGGACTACCTTATCATGATGGAACCTTGTATAAGGTGGATTAGCCACTAAAGCCTGCAGTTTACTGATGCGGCGAGCAGAAGTGATTGCAATAAGGAAAATTACTTTCGAGGAAAGAAATTTCAAGGAGGTAGTGGCTAAGGGTTCAAAGGGTGGCTTCATAAGCTGACCAAGAACCACGTTTAAGTCCCATGCCACCGGAGGAGGCCGAATGGGAGGTTTAGTTAAAGTTAGACCTCTCATAAATCTTGCAATAAGAGAATGAGAGGAAACAGGTTGTCCATTGATAGGCTGAAGAGATGCTGCAATAGCACTCAAATGGACCCTTACAGAATTTGTTTTAAGTCCTGCATTGGAAAGATGCAGGAGATATTCGAGTAAAGAATTCAAAGGTAGTGCTAGAGGGTTAAGACCCTTTTCAGCACACCAAATGGAAAATCTTTTCCATTTAAAAGCATAAGAACGCCTGGTGGAAGGTTTCCTAGAGGCATGGAGGATATCCTTCACCTGTTGAGAAAGATTGAAGTCTTGAAGGTCTAGGCCTTCAGTAACCAAGCTCTGAGGTGAAGGGACTTGGGGTTTGGGTGCCACAAAGTCCCCTTCTCTTGAGACAGAAGGTCTGGAGCAGCTCCCAGATCCAGGGAGGGTGCCTGGGAGAGATGCAGAAGTAGAGGGTACCACACTTGGCGTGGCCAGCGTGGAGCTATGAGGATCATAGATCCTTGATCCCTCTGAAGTTTGAATAGAGTCTTGGGAATCAAAGGAATGGGTGGAAAGGCATACAGGAAGGCCTGACCCCAATGAAGGAGGAAGGCATCCTTGGCCTGAGCTCCCTGACACGGAATTCTGGAACAGAACCGGGGAAGTTTGGCATTGCACGGACTTGCAAACAGGTCTATGTCCGGGGTTCCCCATTTCTGAAAGATTCTGAGTACCTGATCCATGTGTAGGGACCATTCGTGTGGAAGCAGAACTCGACTGAGTCTGTCTGCCCAAGAGTTTTGGATTCCTGGGAGGTATACTGCCAGGAGATGGATTTGATGCTCTCTGGCGAAGACCCACAATTTTAGAGCTTTGTTGCAAAGCGACAGAGAGCCAGTCCCTCCTTGTTTGCTTATGTAGAACATGGCTACTTGATTGTCGGTATGAAGAAGGACTGTCATGTTGATGAGGAGGGTATGAAAGACCTTGAGAGCAAGGAAAATTGCTCGCAGCTCCAAAAGGTTGATATGAAGGGTGGTCTCCTGTGGAGACCAAGTGCCCTGAGTGGAGAGGTCTTGGAGATGAGCTCCCCAACCTGTTTGGGAGGCATCTGTAGTGAGAGTTGCTTGGGGTAACAAAGGTTGGAAGGGGGCCCCCAACAACAGATTTTGAGTGGATATCCACCATTGGAGAGACCAAAAAGACATTTTGAGGTTGCTATTTGGTCTGAGAGAGCTCCTGATGCTTGGGTCCACTGGGTGGACAAAGTCCATTGAGCTGCTCTCATATGTAGGCGAGCATAAGGCACCACATGAACTGTGGACGCCATGTGGCCTAGCAGTTGTAGCATCTCCCTGGCAGTCAAGTGGCTTCTGGACTGAATTTGAGAGGCCAAGTGCACTAGACGGTGGCAACGGGCCTGAGGAAGATAGGCCCTTGCAGTGGTGGTATCTAGCCAGGCCCCTATAAATTCTAGGGACTGAATAGGGGTGAGTTGAGACTTTGGCAGAATGATGACGAGTCCCAGATAGTGCAGTATGCGTCTGGTGTGGTCCAGGGAAGTCTGAGCCTCGGACTGAGATGGAGCTCGGATGAGCCAGTCGTCCAGGTATGGGAAGACAAATATTCCCAGAGTGCGTAGAAATGCAGCCACTATTGACATGCATTTGGTGAACACTCTTGGAGCAGAGGCTAGACCGAAGGGGAGTACTCTGTATTGGAAATGTTTTCCCTGGAACAGAAATTGTAGAAATTTTCTGTGGGATGGATGGATGAGTATATGTGTGTACGCATCCTTTAGATCTAGAGAACAAAGCCAATCCTGACTCTGTAGGTATGGAAGGAGAGTACCTAAAGAGAGCATCTTGAATTTCTCCTTGTATAGAAATTTGTTCAATTCTCTCAGATCTAGAATGGGTCTGTGCCCTCCTGTTTTCTTGGGGATGAGAAAATAAGGGGAGTAAAACCCTGACCCCTGTTGAAGAGGAACCTCTTCTATTGCCCTTTGGGCAAGAAGGGTGGTCACCTCCTGACCCAACAGGTACAGGAGAGATGGGGGAGAATTGAATTGTCTCACCATGGTATGGGGAGGAAGGCTGGAGAAATGTAGTTTGTAGCCCTCTCTGATGATAGAGAGGGTCCACTGTTCTGATGTGATTTGTTCCCATCTGGGAGCAAAATGAGTTAACCTTCCTGGAATGGTGAGAGGCTCTGGTTGTTGCAGAGCCAGAAAGGTTAAGTTCTCTAGAATCAAGTCAAAAACTCTGAGGGGGTTGGGACTGCTGGACTGTAGCAGCCCCTGTAGACTTTGTTCTGGCCTGTTTAGATTGCTGACGCTTAGGAGCAAAGCGAACTTGGGAAGATTGCTGGCCAGTATTTGTGGAAAATCTGGTCTTTTTATAGAAAGGCTTCTTAAAAGGTTTTTTCTTGGCAGGGGTAGAGGTAGACTTAGAAAGTCTATCTAAAGCAGCATTCTCTGCATCCATTTGAGTGGCTTTGATTTGCCACTCCTTGCCAAACAGATTTTCACCTGTACAGGGTAGATTGCCCAAGCCATCTTGTACCCAGGGTTCCAAATCAGAGCCTGGAGCCAAGCAAGTCTGCGAGCAGCTATGGCAATGCCCGAGGCTCTGCTAGCTCCCTCAAAAGAGTCAAAGGCTGCTCTGTTGGAGAACTCTGAAACATCTTGAGTATGCTTTAGCAAAAGAAGGAACTCCTCCTTTCTATCCTCTGGGATAAAGGGGAGAAAATGACGTATCTTCAGTGCAATCTCTTTCAAAAACATGCCCATATAGAGGCTGTATGAATTAATTCTGGCAATAAGCATGCTAGCTTGGAAGATTTTTCTACCAAAAGCATCCAGAGTCCTACATTCTCTTCCTGGAGGGGTAGAAGAGTGCCTTTTGGTACTCTTTATCTTTTTCATAGCAGACTTCACCACAATAGAGTGGTGAGGGAGCTGGGGTTTTTGAAAACCAGGAGAAGGAGGAACCAGATACATGGTGTCCAAACGTCGAGAATGTGGAGATAGGGTGAGAGGAGCCTCCCACAAGTCCATCATGTGTTCTTGAAGAATTTCATGTATGGGTAAGGTGGCTGCCTCTTTGGGAACCTTAGAGTATTCTAAAATATCTAATTTTTTTGCTCTAGGTTCCTTTTCAGAGGTTACAGAAATGGAGAGTCCTTTAGCTACTTCAATAATGAAGTCTTGAAAGAACAAATTCTCTGAAGGAGACATTCTCCTTTTTGGAGAAGAGGGCTCCTCAGGAAGAGTAAAAGAGACATCAGCAGAATCATCTGAGGTATCAGAATCCTCAGAAGATTCAAAGTACCGCCTATTAGCTTCCAGAGATCGATACGCATACCGACCGGTATCGACATAGGGCGTACCGGGAACCGGATCGGTATCGAGAAAACCTCCGCAACCGGAGACCGGAACCGGCATGCTACTGGAAGTAGATGCTCTGGGTACCGGTATCGGTTGTGGTACCGGAACTGGAGTCGGAACCGATTGTTGCGGTACCGAGGGCGTTGCAGCGTTAATGAAAGCCAGTATGGCTTGCTGCATGGATTGTACAGTAGTACCCATAGACGCCACAACTGCCTGGATGTCGGTACCGGTGTTGGCCGGTACCCCAGAGCAGTCTAACAGGTGATCGGTCGAGGCCGTGCCATCGATGTCAACCTGTAACCCCATAGGAGGAGCTTTGGAAGCCGGAGCTTCCCGCCGGGGTTGTTTGGCTGGGGCAGGGTCCTCAGGGTCAAACCCAAGGGCCTCTCGCTGCTTAGAGGGAGATTTGCCCTTTGAGGACCTGCCTGAAGAATGTTTGGTTACCTGAGATCCATCAGGAGAGGAAGACCTGGAGGATGTTGATGCTGGAGTATCCGTAGAAAACAGCATATGAAACTTGGCTGCTCTGTTCTGTAAGCCACGTTTGGACATCAGAGAGCAGGATGGACAATCCGGAATGGAATGGTCAGGCCCCAAACATTTAAGACACCATTCATGGGTATCTGTGACTGAAATAGTACTGGTACACTTGGTGCATTTTTTAAAACCAGAGGCTGGTTTATCCATGAGGGAGAATCTGAGAAGGCCTAGAGGCCTCACAGAACAAACACACCAAGTGGGGAAAAAGTAATTATTATTTTTATTTTATTTTTAAAGAAATAAAGGAAAAAAAAAGACCGGCGGTACCGGTCCGGAATCGGGGAAGGCAGACACGCGTTCAAAGAAACAAATTAAAATAACAATTTCTTCAGTGGTGACAGGAACACGACCTGCTGGCTCCGCGGAAAAAGAAGAACTGAGGAGAGTTGGTCAGGAAGGCGGGAAGGCAGCGCGCATGCGCGTTGAGAGGCCCCAAAAGCTTTCCTTTCTGGGAAGCTGGGGAGCTTTCCCGCGCAGGCTCCGTCGGTTCCGACGTACCCATATGTGAGGACTCATTCCTGCTTGTTCCTGGAGATTGTGATCTACCTAGATTTCAGCAAAGCCTTTGATACTGTCCCTCATAGGAGGCTTATCAATAAACTCAATAGCTTGGAGATGGGTCCCAAGATGGTGAATTGGATCAGAAATTGGTTGACTGACAGACGACAGACAGTGACAGTAAACGGAATCCACTCAGATGAAAGGAAGGTGATTAGCGGTGTGCCCCAGGGTATGGTCCTGGGACCGGTACTGTTCAATATATTTGTGAGTGATATTGCCGAAGGGCTGAACGGAAAAGTCTGTTTTTTTGCAGATGACATCAAAATTTGCAACAGAGTGGACGCCCCTGAGGGAGTGGAGAACATGAGGAAAGATCTACAAAAGCTAGAAGAATGGTCCAGTGCTTGGCAGTTAAGATTTAATGTGAAGAAGTGCAGTGTCATGCACCTGGGAAGCAGAAATCCAATGGAACTGTATGCGATAGGTGGCAAGAGATTGGTGTGCACGGACCAGGAGAAGGACCTCGGCGTGATTGTTTGACGATCTCAAGGTGGTGAAACAGTGTGACAAGGCAGTGGCAAAAGCCAGAATAATGCTGGGTTGCATACAAAGAGGAATTACCAGCAGAAAGGAAGAGGTGCTAATGCCACTGTACAAGTTGTTGGTGAGGCTTCACTTGGACTATTGTGTTCAGTTTTGGAGACCATATCTCGTAAAGGATATAAAAAGGCTGGAATCAGTTCAGAGGAAGGCGACCAAAATGATTTGGAGCCTGCGTCAGAAGACCTATGAGAAGAGACTTGAGGACCTTAATATGTACACTCTGAAGGAGAGGAGGGACAGGGGAGATATGATTCAAACCTTTAAATACTTAAAGAGCATAAATGAAGAAACAAACCTCTTCTAAAGACGGGGAAGCTGTAAAACTAGAGGGCATAACATGAAGCTGCAAGGGGGTAAACTAAAAGGCAATGTCAGGAAATACGTTTTCATTGAAAGGGTGGTGGATGCTTGGAATGCCCTCATGATGGAAGTGGTGGGGACAAACACAGTGTCAGAATTCAAAATGGCATGGGACAGACAGTGGATCCCTTTATAGCAACAGCATAAAATCAAAATAAACTTAACTATCTCTTATATCTCAACAAATAGGGGTGACCTACACGGAGCGGTGGGTACACCCCTAAACAAAGGCATGGGGAGGGGTGACCTGCACAGAGCAGCAAATGCACTTACTCTTACCGCCTTGCTAGGCAGACTAGATGGACCATACTGGTCTTTATCTGCCGTCATATATTATGTTACTATGTAAGGCTAGAGACTTACCAGTCACCGGAACTCAGAAATAGGCCAAAACTGCTACATGAGCTTTCAGGGAGCTACGGGAGAGGCCCTCATCCAGACCACATTGTAGAAAGGCTAGCAGATATGGCACTCTGACTGCCTCAGGAGCCAACTGCTGAGCCCTGCACCATCGCTCAAAGAGGTACCAGGTCCGCACATATGCTAGCTTGATAGATCTTCTCTGTGTTCCGAGCAGAATAGAGACAACGTCCAGAGAGTAACCCTTATGTGTTAGCAGTCTCCTTTCAAGAGCCAAGCCATATGTGAGAAGGGAACTGGGTCTTCCAGAATGATCAATCCCTGCTGCAACAGGCCCCAAGATAGAGGCAACCAAAGAAGAGGTGTCTGCATCAGGTCTCCAAACCATGCTCTCCTCAGCCAATCTGATGCCAACAGAACAATCCTACCTGGGTGGCATTCTCTATGCTGACTCACACGCCCCATCAAGGGCCACAGAGGAAACATGTACAGAAGTCGCTGACTTGGCCAAAGTCAGGTCAGGATATCACGGCCCTCGGACCCCATCTCTGTGTGGCAACTCAAGAAGTGGCAAACTTTGGCACTGGAGTGGATCACCATCAGATCCATTTTGGGGTGACCCCAATAGCACAGATTCAATTGAAACAACTCAACTCAACTCTCACTCTCCAGGATCCACAGAGTGCTGGCTGAGGAGGTCTGCTCCATATTGTCCACCCCAGCAATGTGCTGAGCCGACAAGGCTAGGGGGTTGTTCTTCGTCCAGGCAAAGAGGACAGCCATCTCCAGATCTACCCCAGCACTCTTCATGCCACCTTGCCGACTTGACATAAGCCACCACTGTGGCGCTGGCTGAAAACACTCAAACCACCCGGCCAGAAATGCAGAAGAGCCAACCTGATGGCCCTTGCCTCAAGGCAGTTGATGGAACACACTGCTTCCCTGCAGTTCCAACAGCCCTGGGCTGTATGATCCTGGCAATGGATTCTCCAGCCCAAGAGACTGGCATTCGCTGTCAGGAGGATCCAAGAGAAATCGTACAGTGGCATGCCCTTCCTTAGATAACTGGGCTGCTGCCACCACCGCAAACTGGACCTCACCATCAACAAGAGAGAAAGCCTGCACTCAAACTTCTGAGAACTTGGCGAACATCAAGCCAGCAAGGACTGCTGGAGTGGTTGCCGTCATCAATCCAAGGAGCTGAAGATAATCCCAGACTCTGGGGGTATGCTGCGCACAGATCAGCACCAGGCAATTCAACAGTCTTTTGATTTTCTCCTCTGGCAGGAAAACTCTGTCCACTCGAGTGTCAAAATGTGCTCCCAGAAACTCCAGGGACTAGGATGGCAACAGCTGATTCGTTCCCCGACTGATCACCCAGCTGAGGCTGTCCAAAAGGACACCACTTGGGATGCCACCTGAGATGTCTCTGAAAGGGAACTGGCCTAGATGAGCCAGTCATCCAGATATGGATGGACACAGATCCCTTGGTGCCACAGCAACCACCACCATGGCCTTGGAAAATGTCCTCGGGGCAGTGAATAGCCCAAAAGGAGGTGCAGTGAACTGATAGTGAGAACCAAGCATGGCAAAACATTTGCTGATCTGCCTGAATTGGTATATATATGTACGCCTTGGCAAGGTCCCGAGAAGCAAAGAATTCCCCTCAGCATACCATTTGAATTACAGAGTGTGAGGTTTCCATCCAGAAGCACAGGCGTACAAGTGCTCATTGACCCCCTTGAGGACCAGAATGGGCCGGAAAGAACAATCCTTTTTTGGCACCACTAAATAGATGGGAGTATCTGCCCTTGCCCCATTCATCCAGGGGAATGGACACTATGGCCCTTAGGAGCAGCAACTTGTGCAAGGTGGACCACATCACAGTACTTTTGATTGCAGACACACAAGGGGAAATGACAAAGGTGTCCAGAATCGGCTCCTTGCATTCCAGGACATAGCCAAACTGAATGGTGTCTACTAGCAGCCAGCAAAGCTTGGTGACCCAGGCCCATTCCTGAAAAAAGGCAAAGCCTGCCTCCAACCACAGGAACCAGGGAATGGGCCCAAAGCCTTCATTGCGCAGTCTAGGAGGGTCCTCTTTTGAAAGGGACAGAGTCTCTGGGCCCACAGCCCCCACAAAATGGCTGAGAGTGAGCTCAAAGTCCAGAAGCCGAAGAGAAGAAAGGCTTTCCAGGTCAGTAATGACAGAAGTCCCGAGATCTCTGGGAGTCCTTCCAGCACACCTGTAATGGATGTGCAGAGGCTGATGAGAGAGGGGCTCCTGCCCGCTTCACAGGACCTTTGGACCTGTCTTAGAAAAGGCAGTAAAAGTTTTTCTCGCCCGGGTACTTCACCAGCTTCTTCAAATTGGCTCCAAACAGAAGCTTCCCTTTGAAGTCCAGTTGGACCAGCCGGACTTTAGGAGTCGTCCACTGCCCAGTGCTGGAGCAAAATCTACTTTCATGACACATTAAACAGGGCACTGTCCCTGGATGCCAAACGTACCAAGTCATACATGGCATCAGCCGACTCCAAAAGAAAGGTAATACCATCTGGCGGAAGAGACTGAATCAACTGAAGCAGGACTCGAGAATTCAGATACAGACAACTGAAGAATAGCCATTGATGCGGCGAACTGACTCTTCAACAAGGCTTCCACCTTTTGGTCCAGAGGATCTTTTAAGGCCAAGCAGACTTCCACATGATGTGGTTCATTTAGTAACCACCATGACCTACACATCCACCTTGGGAATATCAAACCACATCACGCACTCCTTCTCTGGGACAGCGTACATCAACTTAAATACCCTTAACTCCTGAGGCAGATAGCCAAGAGAATCCCACTCTAACTTGATCGTATGCTTGATCACCTCCTGGAACGGGATGACAGTAGTGGATGTCCGCACCCCTTGCAGAAGTGGGTGCACCTTTTG
Organism: Ichthyophis bannanicus; assembly: GCA_033557465.1. NCBI lineage: Eukaryota > Metazoa > Chordata > Amphibia > Gymnophiona > Ichthyophiidae > Ichthyophis > Ichthyophis bannanicus. Next base: position 628,819,932 of record CM066031.1, read on the forward strand.
CTCCTGCTCCATCCCTGGCGCATCTGCCAAGTTCAAAGTGGATGAAATCCTGGCAAATCAATGCTGTCAGTTCCTCCTTCCAGAATAGGCATTTCACCCCGGCCTCATCACAGTTCTCTGAAGGCAAGAGCACTTCCTCATCCACATTAGACCCCAACACCAAGACATCTGAATCCAAGTCACAGTCAAAATCTCAAACTGGTCCAAGATAATCCCCATCTCCAGAGAACGCCTCTCGCAGGTTATGCTTAGCCAAGGCAATTGAATAAGGCTTGCATACTCAGCCAGTCCCCCAAGGAAACTGCACCCGAGGGCATCCAGAGGCAGTGGGGGCTGAATTACCACACTGGAAGAATCAGATCTACTGTAAAAAGGAAAAGAATTCCGGGAAGGATAATCTGGAGTCTGGAAGTTCACCTCTCAGAAAAGACTCCCCAACACCAGGAGGCATAGTGGCCGTAGATCCCCTAGAGAACAAGGAGCGGCTCACAGCCCGGTCGCCAAACCCTCCAGCTGGCTGGATATCCTTACCCTTAGCGCCAACCACCACTTCCTATCCTGAAGCAGGAAAAGCCAGACTAACTATATCCCTCGGCTGAGAGATGGCGAGAAGACCCTCCAGAGATGACGCAGAAGCAGCCATGCAAGAAGAGCAGAGTCCAGAAGCTGCAGATGAGGCATAACACTTGCCACAGGCCAAACAAAGTTTCCTGGAAGAAAACAGGTTAAGGCAAGCAATACAACAGCATAAGGCCACAGTGGCATAAGGAGCATGCACTAACTGCACTTAAACTATATCGCGCAAGGGAAGGAACGCACTTTGGAGCAGCTTGGGCAGAACATGTGCAAGGACTGGGCAACCGCTAGGCACACAATAGGAAAAGGCATGATAAAAGCATGCAGAAAACCACCACATGGCGCCAATGGTCACCAGGGGTCCACACCCTGAATTGTGTCCCAGACAGATGGAATCAAGAGCCCTCAACAACAGTGACTAGATCAAGAGGTGGTACCCCCTTAGAACCCCAGGCTGAAAATACGATGCCGGGCTCAGATCTACTCCCTAGGAACTGTTTCTATGGCTGTGCAGCACTGCGCTTAAGATAGCAGGCAGATCCCTCAGAGACTTCTACAATCTTCAGGAGAGAGCAGGGGGGAAGAGAGAAAGGGGGAGGGGCAGTGAGGTTGTGTGAGGCAGTTGTACTCTTCCAGATCCTTCCAATTTCTGGCTGCTCAACAGGCTCTTATCCAGGGTAAGAGCACAGAGCTGAATCAGTTTTCCCTCCTCCTATGACTACCAAAAAGATCACAATCTAATGGAGTCTCCCTCGTTGTGCTCTATTGAGAGATCAACACACGCAGGCTGCTGTTCACTAGCATTTTAAATTAATCTTTCCTCTCAAATCCTCAGAATTTTCTTCAGAGAGGAGAAAATCCATCCATCTTCTGCTGGAAATAAAGAAATATTGAAGAGACATCTGGTGGCTGAGACGAATAGAGGCGTAGGAGTGATGTCACTGAAACATGGGTTTTCATTGGTTCTTTGTCTCCATCAATCTGCAGATAGGGGAACACAATCCACCTGTCTGGACTGGTCTAGCAGGGTGATATGTAAATAAGAGTTTCTGTTTGTTATTTATGCTTTTAATAAGTAAGGCACAGTGGGGAAAATTTACATTTTGCCACATAGCTGACGTTGTTAATCAGCTCTAATGAACACCTGCATACTTTTGACACCTTTAGATTTTGTTTCTAAACATTCAACAAGCAAAGCAGTTATTAACTTCCGTGCAATCTAAAGAATACTTTCAAGTATCAATAAATCGCAAATAGTAATGAGGCTTTAAGATGGAACTGTAGTTTAAGCACATCTTCATTCACAGCCCTTTAGAAGGAAGGAATCCTACTCATGGTGCACCAGTAGCACCTACCTGCGCACCATGAATTCCACTGGTAACCAGTTATGAAAGAAAGTTTGATCTCCGACTCCCTGCTGCTCAGGGGCAGCAGAACAGCTTTTTGGTTGGAGGAACCTACTCCAAAGCTCTTTAACTGTTGATGCTGTGCTGGGCAAAATAATGGTAGGGCCATGCCCCCAGATCCCATTCTGCTGCTATAGCAGTTTTCACAAATGACCATCTCTAACTACAGGTTGCTTTTACATGTAAACAAAAAAAAGGGGGGGGGGATATATGGAAACAAAATAAAGCCAAATAAGCAAGCACATGTTTGGTTGCAACAAGCCATTTTAACATTTTTGAGTATATGTGTGTATATTGTTTGTTTGTTTTTTTTAACAAAGGCAACCTGGAAATAATAAAAATGGGACGAGTAGGATTCTATGCCTCAAAGAGACACTGTCCAGCAGATTCACCAAACCTCTTTTATCAGGAGTCATTCCAAAGAACTGAGATGTGAATACGTGAACTGAAGTCCACACCACAGTTCTGCAGAACTCTTCCACGAAGGTTAACCCAGATAGACCACTAAGGCTGCAATGGCTCTGATACTATGAGCTTTGACGTGCCCCTCCAGGGTTGAGCCTTTCTGGACATAAGCTATAACAATGTACTATCCCGTCAGATAGTGTGTGTTTAACCATGTGAGTACCAGGTTTAATCAAAGAAAAAGCTAGGTAAACTTTCCAAGTAGAAGGCTAAGGCTTTTTTCCAATCCAGGGTGTGCAAGACATGTTCACTTTCACGAATATATGAACATAACATAAGATATGTCATACTGGGTCAGACCATCAAGCCCAGAATCCTGTTTCCAACAGTGGCCAATCCAAGTCACAAGTACCTAGCAGGTTCCCAAGACACACAGGTTCCACAATGCTTGTCCCGGGGGAAGCAGTGGATTTCTCGGGTCCTTTTAAAAATGGATTATGGACCTTCTTCCAGGAAATTGTCCAAACCCTTGTTAAACCCAGCTACACTAAAAGCCTTTACTACATCCTCCGGTAACAAATTACAGGGAGTCGTTAGTGGGATGGGAACAGCTGGGGGATGTAGAAAAACAGTGGGCAAACATGAAAGGGGATATTTTAAGGGCAACCAACCTTTTTGTTAAAATGGTAAATAAAGGTAAAAGGAAAAGGAGACCGCTATGGTTTTCGAAAGAAGTAGCTGAAAAAGTAAAGAAAAAGAGGGAGGCCTTCATGAAATACAAGAGATCACAGAGAGAGGAAGATAGGCATCTGTATTTGGAAAAACTTAGAGAAGCTAGCAAAGTAGTCAGGAAGGCAAAGATTCAAAAGGGGGAGGAAATAGCCAATGCAATAAAATGGGGGGAAAAGACATTTTTCAGATATATTAGTGAGAAGAGGAAGGGCAAAAGTGGTATTGTCAGACTCAAGGGTGCAGGGGAGGAATATGTAGAAGCTGATAAGGATAAAGCGGAATTGCTTAACAAATATTTCTGTTCTGTGTTCACAGATGAAGAACCAGGAGCAGGACCTCAGAAAACACCCACAAACAGAACAGAAGCAAGGGACATCTTCAACAATTTTCAGAAGACTGTGTTCGTGAGAAACTAGCTCAACTTAAAGTAGACAAAGCGATGGGACCGGATGGGATACACCCTAGAATACTGAGGGAACTTGGGGATGTTCTAGCAGCTCCACTGACTGACCTATTCAATGCCTCGGAGTCGGGAGTAGTGCCAAAGGACTGGAGAGAGGCTCATGTGGTGCCTTTACACAAAAGCGGAAGTAAGGATGTGGTTGAAAACTACAGGCCGGTTAGTTTAACTTTGGTGGTGAGTAAATTATTGGAAACGCTGCTGAAAGAGAAAATAGTGAGGTTTCTGGAGTCCAGCGAATTACAGGATCCGAGGCAGCATGGATTCACCAGAGGCAGGTCTTGTCAGACAAATCCGATTGATTTCTTTGACTGGGTGACCAGGGAGTTGGACCAAGGGAGAGCCCTAGATGTGGTGTATTTAGATTTCAGTAAAGCCTTTGACACTGTTCCTCACAGGCAACTTATAAACAAACTGAACACCCTAGGGATGGACCCTAAAGTTACTGCTTGGGTTAGAAATTGGTTGGGTGGGAGGCAACAAAGAGTACAAGTAAATGGAGCTCACTCTGAGAAGAAGGATGTTACCAGTGGTGTGCTCCAGGGATCTGTCCTTGGTCCGATTCTTTTTAACATCTTTGTTAGTGATATAGCGGAAGGGCTGTCGGGTAAGGTTTGCCTCTTTGCGGATGATACCAAAATCTGCAATAGAGTAGACACCCAGGAAGGTATAGATAACATGAGGAAGGATCTAGCTAAGCTTGAAGAATGGTCTAGAATTTGGCAGCTGGGATTTAATGTTAAAAAATGTAAGGTCATGCATTTGGGCTGCAGCAATCCAAGGGAGCAATATAGTATAGGGGGTGAAGTACTTTTGTCCACTAAAGAAGAGTGGGACCTAGGCGTGGTTGTGTCTGATGATCTTAAAGTAGCTAAACAGGTAGAAAAGGCGACGGCAAAAGCTAGAAGGATGCTTGGGTGCATACGGAGAGGAATGGCTAGCAGAAAAAAAGGAGGTGATAATGCCTCTGTATAAGCCTTTGGTGCGACCTCATTTGGAGTATAGTGTGCAATTCTGGAGACCGCACCTTCAAAAGGATGTGAACAGGATGGAGTCGGTGCAGAGGGTGGCTACTAAAATGATTAGTGGTCTTCATTATAAAGCATATGAGGACAGACTGAAGGATCTTTATATGTACACCTTAGAGGAAAGGCAGGATAGAGGTGATATGATTGAGATGTTTAAATACCTCCATGGCATAAATGTTCAGGGAAAGAGCCTCTTTCAATTGAAAGCAAGCTCTGCTACGAGGGGACATGGGATAAGGGTGAAGGGAGACAGATTCAGGAGTGATATGCGGAAATATTTCTTTATGGAAAGAGTAGTGGATCCGTGGAATAGTCTCCCAGTGGACGTGGTAGAGATGAGGACAGTAACTGAATTCAAAAAAGCATGGGACCAACACAGAGGATCTCTAAAGGTAAAAAGGGGACTGTTGTAGTTGTTGATATGGAAGGACAGACTAGATAGGCCATGTGGTCTTTTTCTGTCATCATATTTCTATGTTTCTATGATTATGCATTGAATGAAAAAATATTATCTCTTATTAGTCTTAAATGGGCTACGCTGTGGTTTCATTTTGTGTCCCCCTAGTTTTTCTACTTTTTGATGGTGTAAACAACCAATCTACGTTTAATCGTTCCATTCCATTCATTAATTTATAGACCTCTATGTATCTTCCCTCAATCATCTCTTTTCCAAGTTGAAGTGCCCTAATCCTTCCATCCCTTTTACCATTTTGGTGGCTCTTCTCTGTACCTTTTCTAATTCCACTATATCCTTTTTAAGATATGGAGACCAGAACTGCATACACTATTCAAGTTGCAGTCGCACCATGGAACAATACAGAGTCATTATAATATCCTTTGTTTTATTCCCCATTCCTTTCCTTATGATTCCTATCATTCTATTTGCTTTCTTGGCTGCCGCTGCACACTAGGCGGAGGGTATCAATGTGTTGTTATTACTACTACTGAGCATTTGTATAGCGCTACCAGTTGTACGCAGCACTGCACAGACATGTAAGAGACAGTCCCTGCTCATCAGAGCTTACAATCTAATCAAGACAAAACACAGAAGGTGTAAGCCAGGGTAAAACAAGGGGAAGGAAAAGGAGATCAGATGAGTCAAGATCCAAAAGCAGAAGCGAAGAGGTGAGCTTTCAACCTTGATTTGAAGAGGGTTAGAGAAGGTGCCTGGCGTACAGACACAGGTAGTTTGTTCCAGGCGTAAGGTGCAGCAAGGTGAAAGGAGCGAAGTCTGAAGTTGGCAGTAGGAGAGAAGGGCACAGATAGAAGCAGTTGGCTAGAAGAGCGGAGTTCCCGAGGGGGGCTTGTAAGGAGAGAAGAGAAGAAAGGTACTGAAGAGCCGCAGAGTGAATGCATTTATAGGTCTGCAGGAGAAGTTTGAACTGGATGCGGAAACGGATAGGGAGCCAGTAAAGTGACCTGAGAAGAGGAGCAATATGGGCATGACGAGGCTGGCGGAAGATTAGCCATGCAGCGGAGTGCTGAACAGATTGAAGGGGAGAGAGATTATTCAAAGGGAGACCAGCAAGGAGTAGGTTACAGTAGTCAAGACGGGAGGTGATTAAGAAGTGGATAAGCGTTTTAGTAGTGTGTTCAGAAAGGAAAGGGCGGATTTTGCTAATGTTATAGAGAAAGAAACGGCAGGTCTTAGCTACGAGATGGATATGTGTGGAGAAAGAGAGGGAGGAAACAAAGACAACCCCCAGATTGCGGGCCAAGGAAACAGGAAGGAGTACAGAGCTATCCACAGAGACTGAGAAAGGAGGAAGAGGAGAAGAGGTTTTAGGGGGAAAGATAAGAAGTTCAGTCTTGGACGTGTTCAATTTCAAGCGGCAGCAAGTCATCCAGGCAGCAATGTCAGAGAGGCAAGCAGAGATTCGGATCTGGATTGCTGGAGAGAGTTCGGGCGTGGAGAGGTAGATCTGGGCGTCATCAGCATACAGATGGTACTGAAAGCCATGGGAAGAGATAAGCGCACCAAGGGACTGGGTATAGAGAGAGAAAAGGAGCGGATCCAAGACAGATCCTTGGGGTACACCAACTGGGAGCGGGGTAGCGGAGGAGGAGGAGCCACCTGAACACACACTGAAGGAGCGATGGGAGAGATAGGAGGAGAACCAGGATAGTACAGAGCCCTTAAAGCCAAGTGAGGGACAGGGTATCGAGGAGAAGGTTGTGGTCAACTGTGTCAAAAGCAGCAGAGAGGTCAAGAAGGATGAGGACAGAGTACAGGCCATTGGATTTAGCCAGGAACAAATCACTGGAGACTTTGACAAGAGCTGTTTCAGAAGAATGTAAAGGATGAAAGCCAGACTGTAAGGGATCCAGGAGGGCATGAGAGGAGAGTTAGTCGAGACAGCGGTGATGAACCGCACATTCAAGTAGTTTAGAAATGAAGAGGAGGAGAGAGTTGGGTCGATAATTAGAAGGACAGGTAGGATCAAGCGAGGGTTTCATGAGGAGAGGTGTGACCACAGCATGCTTGAAGTCAGCAGGGACAGTTGCAGTGGAGAGCGAAAGGTTGAGAATGTGAGAGATGGGGGGTCTGATTGCAGGAGTGAGAGGAGGTGTGCTAGGCAATGTCCATCGGGCCGTGGGACTGCCGGGACTGTACCTGTTGCTGCTGACGCTGCCATTGCCCTGCTTCCATCGAGCAGGCACGCCTGGGGCAGCCTGCTCCTGGTGGGGTTTCTGAGGATATAAAACAATTTTCCAGGTAATCTGTCTCTGGGGTCTGATTGCAGGAGTGAGAAGAGGTGTGCTAGGCCCTGTCCATCGGGCTGTGGGACTGCCAGGACTGTACCTGTTGCTGCTGACGCTGCCGTTGCCCTGCTTCCATCGGGCAGGCACGCCCGGGGCAGCCTGCTCCTGGTGGGGCTTTCCTTGTTATAATTGTGTTTTTCCTTTTCTCCGCGACCGCGGAGCGCAACCGGGGGGCGTTTCTGAAGGGGCATGTTTAAAGGGGCAGGTTCTGCCCCTTTGACGCCCCTTCGACGTCACTGCAACGCTACCGTGGCGTTATTTTGGTGCATATACCATCAAGGAATTGTGGGTTGAATGATAAGGTTTACTTATGTATGGTGCTTTCCTCTGTCCTAATTGTAATTTTCTGTTAACTGTTTCACTTGTGTTTTGCAATGGGTAAAAGGAAGGCTAAAGTACAGAGCAGGCCCCAGGCTGCCGATTCTGGTGATTTTAAACAGGTCGGCCCTCTGAATAAGCATTTACCCCCTGTTTCTTTGGCACAGTCCTCTCCCGAGGGTGCTTCTTTGAGCCCCGGTGGGAGATCTCCCCCACCTTGTCCTGTCTCAGGTAGAGTCATTATTTCAGGGGAGTTATCCGAGTCGGATAGGAAGGATAAGTTTGTAATCACTTTGACAACTCCTGTTCAATTTGCAGAACTGGAAGGTTCTTCTGAACTTCCAGTCCTGCTCCCGGACGCAGAAGTTACTTCAAAAGATCTATGGGGGGCTTTGAAATGTATTGATACTAAGGTGTCATTAGCTGTTAGTTCTTTAAGTACATTTTCTCAAGAAGATGCTGTATCTTTACAGCAACTCGATGAGAAAGTTTCCTTAATCGATGTGGCTGTTACTAAATTGGAATCTCAGGTTCTTCCACTTCAGACAATTAATGGGTCGGGATTAAGGATTCTTTGATCTTACAATCTAAAATGGAAGCCCTTGAGAATTCTATGCGAGTTTGTAATTTGCATTTTTTGAATTTTCCTCAATCTTCTCTTTTGTCCCCTATAGTTCTTCTGGATAAATATCTAAAGGAAATATTAGCCATATCAGATCCTATTGATGTTGCACAGATTTATTATATCCCCTCAGGCTCTAAGAAGGTTAACTCTGCAGAGAGTGAGCGGGATGAGATAGTTCCTTCTATGACTAATCTTACTGTCTTCTTGGAAGGCTCCTTAGATATAATTAGTCTACGTTCCACTTTGCTGGTGACCTTTTCATCAGTATCGGTTAAGCAGCATATCTTAAAAGCTTTTTTTAAGGTTAAGTCAGCAAACTTTTGTGGACAGACAGTTAATATTTTCCCAGATGTATCACGTGGCACCCAATTGCGCCGGAGACAATTTTTCTCTTTTAAGTCTCGAGTTTTGGCCTTAGGTGCCACGTTCTTCTTATGCTTTCCCTGTAAATGCACAATTAATTTTGATGGTGCTTCATATGTTGTCCTAGATGTTTCTCACCTGGAGAAATTTTTGACTGATATGCAGAGTTCGGTTGGGGAGGGTAATTTTATTTATTTATTTAGCTGTATTTATATCCCGCTTTTCACCGGGTCAAAGCGGTCAATTGGGGGATACATTTAACACGAGGGGATATGAGACATATGCTAATACTTACAGGGAACATGGGCAATGGAGGGTTAAGTGGCTTGCCCAAGACCACAAGGAGTGCCTATAGGACTAGAAATCCCAGTCCCTCCGGCCTGAGATTGCTGTCCCCAGGTCAGACTTGAACCCCCGGCCTTCCGGCCTGAAGTACCTTGTCCTAACCACTAGACCACTCCTCCCTAATGTCTAATTGAATTGAATTGCCTCCAATATTGCGGTCCGTATGGACTTGTTTTCTGATTACTGATGATGGTTTTTTGTTCTTAAGTATTGTTGTCTTACTCTCTTGATGTGGACTATATTTGCTGTCTCCTGTATTTTCTTAGTTTATTTTTGATATCCTGGAGTATGTTTTGTTTCCTGGCGTGAGCACAAATTGTCTTGTATTTCATTTGGTTATTGTATTTTGACTAAAATTTTAAAAAAAAGAGAATGTGAGAGATGGAAGGGACAACGGTGGAGGAGATGGGGCTTAGGAGACGGGTGGGGATAGGGTCGGAGGAGCAGGTGGTGAGTTTTGAGGAGGAAAAAGAAGGTGTGCAGTTTCCTCTTCAGAGAAGACAGGAAAGGAAGAGAGGTAGCAAGGGAAGGGGGGGAGTTGGAAGTGGAGGGGGTAGGAGGGGAATTAGCTGAGTTAGTGGGGAATTGGAGGGTGATCTTGTGGATTTTGTCATGGAAAAAGTCAGCCAGGGTTTGGGCAGAAAGGGAGGGAAGGATCAGAGGCGGAGGCACTTTAAGGAGAGAGCTGAAAGTAGTAAAGAGATAGCAAGGATCAGAGGCAAGAGAGTTAGATGGCCATAGTAGTCTTGTTTGGCAAGAGCTATGGCTGACTGGAAAGAGACAAGCATGAATTTGAAGTGAAGAAAATCTTCAGGGGAGTGAGATTTGAGCCAAGCACGCTCAGCAGAACGGGCACAGGAACGTAGATAGCAGACAGCGGATGAAAGCCAGTACTGGGGTGCAGAACGTCTCACAGGACGTGGGGTGGGTGGAGCGAGAGCATCCAGAGTTGAGGAGAGTGCAGCATTATAGGAAGTTACTGCCTCGTCGACAGACTTGGATGACATAGTGGAAGAAAGAGATGGGGAAATGGTGGAAGAGAGAGTCAAGGGATCAATAGCATGAAGGTTTCTAAATAGGTTGGAGGAGACAGGACGAGGCTGAGGAGGCAGGAGATGAAGATTAAAGCTTAAAAGGTGATGGTCAGATAAGGGAAGAACAGAGTTATGGAAGTTTGAGGTTAAGGAACTAGAGAAAAATATCAGGTCCAAGTAGTGGCCATGCTGGTGAGTGGGGGCAGTGGAACAAAGTTGGAGGTCAAACGAGGAGGTGAGGGAGAGGAGCTTTAAAGCATGAGGATCAGAGGGGTTATCAACATGAATGTTAAAATCCCCAAGAATAAGAGTGGGGGAAGAGGAGTCCAGAAAGAAGGAAAGCCATGAGTCAAAGTCAGTGAGAAAGGTAGAAACAGACTTATCAGGAGGTCAATAAAAACAGCTACCCGGAGAGGAAGTGGAGTGAAGAAGCAGATGGAGTGGACTTTGAAAGAGAGAAAGGAGTGAGACTGAGACAGCGGGAGGGGTTGGAATTGGCAGGAGGGAGAAAGTAGAAACCCAACACCATCACCACGGCCAGTGGGACGAGGCGTGTGGGAGAACTGATAGCCCCTGTGGCAGAGGGTAGCAGTAGATGCGGTATCATCTGGGAGGAGCCAGGTCTCAGTTAGAGCAAGAAGATGTAGAGCATTGGAGATAAAGAGATCATGAGTAAAAGCGAGTTTATTAGAGACAGAGTGTGCATTCCATAAGGCACATGAGAAAGGGAGAGTGGAAGGGGAAAGGAGAGGGATGTGGATAAGATTAGACAGGTTGCGTGAGGATCTCTTCTCAGAGTGAGACCGAAATCTAGGGGGGCCAGGATTGTGGTTGATATCACCGGATGAGAGGAGGAGGAGAAGGAGTAGCAGAGTACGGGGCAGAGGGGAGACAGTACGGCAGAAACGAGGGTGAGGTTGTCTTAGGGAGAGAGGAGATGGTTGAATGAGAGGGAGAAAGTGATGAAGCTCAAGAGCTGATGATTGGTTAGAAGACAGAATGGAGGGGGAAGTGAGAGTGGTGAAAGCGGGGTGAGGAGTGGAGAAATGAAGGTGCAGGTAGGAGGGGAAACAGTTTGGGAGTGTGAAGAAAAGGAAGATAATGTGAAGTGGAGCCATGGAGGAGGAACAGAGGGGGGCCATGCAGCATATGTTATTTTTACATGCAGTGAGATAGTAATGAGGTAGCAATGAAGTCTACAGGCTATACAGGATATGTTAGCAATGAAGTCTACGGGCTATGCAGCATATGTTATTTACAAGCAATGAAGTCTACAGGCTATGCAGCATATGTTATTTTGCAGGCAATGAGGTAGTAGTGGGGTAGCATTGAGGTAGCAATGGCATCTGCATGCAATGCAGCATATGTTATCTTACAAGCATTGCGGTAATGGAGGTAATGTGGTAGCAATGAAGTCTACAGGCTATACAGGATATGTTAGCAATGGAGTCTACAGGCTATGCAGCATATGTTATTTTGCAGGCAATGGAGGCAGTAGTGAGGTAGCAATGAGGTAGCCATGGAGGTAATGATGCGGTAGCAGTGGAGTTTACACGTTATGCAGCATATGTTATATTTACCAGCAATGACTGGTTGTAGGTATTGTCGGTTCGTCGTTGTGGAGTCCTCTTTATTGTTGCGTTGTGAGCTTCTGGTGGTACATGTTTGTTCCTGTGACAGGGCTCCCGCCTAAGGGCCACGCCAAAGGGCCCTCTGGCGAGGCCCTCAGGCATGGGCACGCCCGATGGCGCCTCTTTAAATGTTGTTGGTCAGGGAAGAGGAAAGGTGGATGGTGCTCCTGTTGTGGCCATGGCTCCCTTCGCTCCCTCGCGCAAATGTTTCTGGCCAGGGAGGAGGAGGGGCGGATGGTGCTCCTGATGTGGCCGTGGCTCTCTTCGCTCCCTCACGCCCGATGGCGCCTCTTTAAATGTTGCTGGTCAGGGAGGAGGAGGAGGGGAGGATGGTGCTCCTGAGGTGGCCATATTATCCATGATAACGCCCAAATCTTTTTCCTGGGTGGTGGTTCCTAACATGGAACCTTGCATCATGTAACCATAGTTTGGAATGTTCTTTCCTAGGTATATAAAACTTTGCACTTGCCCACATTAAATTTCAACTGCAATTTGAATGTCCAGCCTTCCAATTTATCAAGATCCTCTTGCAATTTTTCCACACTCCTCTTGTGTTTCAACAACTTTGATTAATTTTGTCTCATCTGCAAATTTGATCACCTCACTCATTATTCCCATTTCCAGGTCATTTATTAGTATGTTAAAAAGCAGTGAACCCGGCATGGATCTGGCCTGATGAAAAATGCTGGAAGGATGACTGACTGGTTAAGATGAAAAAACAACTCCCACTTAGGCAGGAACTTAGTGTGCACATGCAAAAACATCCATAAAATCTCATATAGGAGATATTAGCCATTAAGGCCTCAAAGTTCAGCAACTACACATGCTGAAGACACTACCACCAAAAATCAGACCTTACAAGTCGGGTACTTCAGCTCAAATTTATTTATTATAATTTCTGAAATTAATTTTACTACCTTGGACAGAGTATATATTAAAGCAGTTTATAGAACCCAGATATGAGTCTAATAGCTTAAAGAAAGCTTTCACCAGTTGGGCTGGAACCACACTAAGGTCTTAAGACACACCAGGAGGCTTAAAAGGAGGCTTCAATAGATGCAAACCCCACAAAGGAAAACCACCAAAAGCTGTAGAGTTAAATATCATCATAGTTATATGGCTCTAAGTGAAAGAGGCTTACCATCTGGTGTGACTGAAAGGCCTTAGACCTCTTTTCTTGTCTCACATGAAGACTGCTTAAATACTTTCTACATTTTACAGAGACAAGTTTGAAAATCAGCTCCATTAGGGTTTACCTCTGGGAAACGGGCACATATCACAAGCATACAGAAGCGCAAGGTTCATTGGGCTTTCATATTGAGAAGTGCCAAGGAAGTAACATATACTGTTCATGTATTAAGGCCCAACCACTTTAACATGTCCCATGCTGACTCATTCCTATTTCTTCCATAATGAATACCAATGTGGCAATAATTTCTTGTGAAAAAAAAAAAGCTTTTCCCAATCATGTCCAACACAGCTGTAATATATTCCAACAGAGATAATGGCCTTGAGCAGCATTTGGAGTTACTTAACACAAACACTAGCGACTCCAACACCGATTCTATGGCACCTTCATAAATACCAGATCTGTGATGCTGTGAGCGCTTCAGTACCCCTAATATTCCCTTCTGCATTTTTCTAGATAGGGAGCAGAGACCTCCATGCTGCAGGGCAAAGGGAAGGATAGGAATATGTGCTTCTGTTCTGTCTCCCAACTACTGCTCCCATCTCCCCCTGCAGCCTATTGGCTGGCTGTGGTGGATCAATTGCCTGCAAGGGGAGGAGGAAGCTACTTTATGTCCAAAGTTGCCGGTGTGGACAGGAAGAGCAGAAGATAGAGACTAAGGAAAGAGAACAGTAGATAAAGGCTGTGGGGTGAGAAGAGCTAGAAAGAGGCTGTGGCAGAAGGAAGAGAGTTAAGAAAAATAAACATGATTTGGGAGAGAGGAAGAAGAGCAGGCAGAAGGGATAGCAGAAATGCAACAAAGGGGAGAGTAGCTAAAGGAGATGGAAAGGAGCTGCATGGGACTAGAAAAAGAGAAAAACGTTTTGAAAGCAAAGGGAGGGGACAGCATAGAGAGAAGAGACAAAGGCGAGAATAGGGACAGAAAGAAGATGCAAGATAGGATGGGACTAGAGAGTAGATAAGCTGCAGAGAGAAAGGTTATGGAGAGAATGGCATGAAATAAAGAGCAATAAAGAAATGAGAAGACAACAAGAAAAAACTTCTTAAGAGAAGAAATGCGAAGGCAGAGAGGAAACAAGTGGGGTGCATTAAAGATTACAATGACTGCCCAGGAGTGGTTGCTCTAAAACAGGCCTCAATAAATTTTCTTAGGATCTAGAGAGCAGTCCAAAAATCTAGGAGGCACCCCATCCCAAAGCAGCCTCTCTACTAAATGTTCCCCCTCTACAGCAGCCTCTTTTCCCAATCTGCCCACCCACCACCACCACAGCAGTTTCCCTTAATCCCCCCACTATCCTCCAAAACCAGGCCCAGTTGAATTTTCAGAGAATAGACCTAGCAGCCCCTCTAGTGAACTGCTTCAGCTGCCACTACCTATGCTGCTGGCTCTTGATCAACCTGCAGGCAAAGGTAATAGCTCCAGGCACTGCTGCTGCCTCTCGATTAGACCTGCAGACAAAGGTAATGGCTGCTGCTGCTGCCTCCCAATCAAGCTTGCTTGCATAAACGTTATGCAAGCAAGACTAGGATGCAGCAGCAGTGGTGGGAGCACCTGCTTTTACCTGCAGGGCTGATCAGGCGGCAGTGGCAGGAATCATTGTTTGTGCTATAAACAAAGACTCCCGCTGCTATCTCTCAATCTGACCTGCAAGTAACAAAGACACCTGTCATTGTCACTGCCTCCCGATCTGCCTCCCCATGGCTGGCTTACAAAGTCCAAGCTCCAGGTCTGATTAGTCGCCATGGCAACCTGGTACCTAGGGTTTGTCGCACCCTATTCTAAAAAACGATTCCATAAAGAAGAGCCACCAAAATGGTAAAGGGGTAGAAGGATACCCCTATGAGGAAAGGCTTAAAAAGACGGGTGAAGGGAGACATGGTAGAAGTCTATAAATAATAAATGGAGTGGAATGGGTAAACATAAATCGGTTGTTTACTCCAAACAGTAGAAAGACTAGGGGGCACATAAAGCGTAGTTACTCACCTCTAACAGGTGTTCTCCGGGAGCAGCAGGAATCAGTCCTCACAAATGGGTGACGTCGGCGCCGACGGAGCCCTCGTGTGAAGCATTTCCCCAGCTTTCAAAGAAAGCCTTTGGGAATGCAGCGCGCATGCGCAGTCCCCTTCCCGCCCAAGGGTGCCATCTTGCTCAGTCTGATGACATAGCTAAAAGACAGCAAAAATCAAACTGAAGGATATGACTGCAACTCCAGGGGAGGAGGGAGGGTCGTGAGGACTGATTCCTGATGCTCCTGGAGAACACCTGTTACAGGTGAGTAACTACGCTTTCTCCAGAACCAAGCAGGAAATCAGTCCTCACATATGGGACTCACTAGCTCTAGGCTACCGTGTACCCAAAGCTGAAAAAATGGCTCCCTCTCGAGAGCCACAGCATCAGTGACAAGAATTTTCTCTGAGAAAGCACCCCGTACGGTAGCCCAACACAAGGACCGGAGGGTAGGAGTTGCCTAAACCTCAAAGAGATTACGGAGTACCGCCTGGCCGAAAACACTGTCCCGCCAGGAATCTCTCTCCAGGCAGTAATGGGCTGCAAAGGTCTGGCTTGAAGACCAAGTTGCGGCCCGGCAGATGTCTGCCAACAGAACAAAGCGGAGATGAGCTACTGACGCGGCTTTTGAGCTGACACGGTGGGCCGTGACCCAACCCTGCAAGTGGAGGTCAGCTGCCCTGTACGCCCAGGCAATGCAATCTGCTATCCAAGTGGACAACGTTCGCTTGGAAACAGGTAACTCCATCCTATTAGGGTCAAACGAGACGAAGAGCTGAGCAGCCCTTCGATGCTCCCACGTACGTTCTATGTAAAAGGAAAATGCCCTCTTACAGTCCAGGGTATGCAAGACTGTTTCAGCCCGGCTGGCATGTGGCCTGGGAAAAAAGGTCGGAAGAACCACCTCCTGATTGAGGTGGAAAAAGACCACCACTTTTGGGAGGAACTTGGGATGGGTCCGTAGGACCACCATGTTCCAATAGAACCGCGTGTACGATCTATCAGAAACCAGAGCTTGTAGCTCACTCATATGTCTGTCCGATGTAAGAGCCACCAGGAAGAGCGCTTTCCAAGAGAGGAAGCGCAAATGGCAAGTAGCCATCGGCTCAAACGGTGGGCGAGTAAGTTGCTGCAAGACCACGTTCAAATCCCACTCAGTCGCCAGTGGACAAACTGGAGGCTTGAGTAGAAGCAGACCTCTAAGAAATCTGGACATCAAGGGGTGAACCGACAGACTGTCCTTCCACCGGTGAGTGGTGCGCTGACAGAGCACTGAGGTGGACCCGAACAGAGTTAGACTTAAGGCCTAGGTCTGAAAGGTGAAGTAGATACTGCAGTACTACTGGCACAAGGCAAGAGAAAGGATCTTCCTTGTGCTGAGCACACCACACCTTAAACCTATGCCACTTGAGGGCATAGGACGTTCTGGTGGACTGCCTCCTAGAGGCCAATACCACCTCCTCAACCTCCTTAGGCAGAAGTAAGGGAGCTAGCACTACCCTTTCAGCAGCCAGGCCATCAGATTGAAGGACCTGAGGTTGGGGTGCAGAAGGGAACCCTGCTCTTGAGACAGGAGATTGTGTTGCAGCCCCAGAGGGAACGGAGCTTCCACCGCCAACTGCAGAAGAAGTGGAAACCAAGGCTGCCTCGGCCATCTGGGGGCTACCAGAATTACCGAGGCCTTGTCCCAAAGGATCTTGAACAGAGTTCGGGCCACCAGAGGCATGAGAGGAAACGCATACAGGAAGCCCATAGACCAAGAGATCAGAAAAGCATCCGCTGCCATCCTCATGGGAAGCGGCTGTCAGGAGCAAAACCTGGGTGGCTGACGGTTTAGCGGACTTGCAAAGAGATTGATGGATGGAAGTCCCCAGCGAAGGAAGATCTGCTGGACCACCAATGGATTCAACTGCCATTCGTGAGGCTGGAGAATCCTGCTCAGCTTGTCTACTAGGAGGTTTTCTTGACCAGGTGGGTAGACATAGTAACATAACAACATAGTAAATGACGACAGATAAAGACCAGTATGGTCCATCTAGTCTGCCCAGCAATATGACAGGAATAGGTGCACCCCTTTCCATGTCTTATAGGGAGTAGGTGCACCCCTCCCCATGTCTTCACCACTCCCCATATCTTTGTTTCTTTGTTTGTTTAGGGGTGAACACACTGCTCCTCCCCCCCATCGCTACATGTAGGACACCCCTATTTGTTGAGAAATTAGATGGTTCAGTTTATTTTGATTTAATCTTGTTGCTGTAAAATGATCCACAGTGTCTGTCCCAGGCCACTTTGAATTCCATCACTGTGTTTGTCCCCATCACCTCCATCGGGAGGGAATTCCAAGCATCCACCACCCTTTCAGTAAAAAAGTATTTCCTGACATTGCCTTTCAATTTACCACCTTGCAGCTTCATGTTATGCCCTCTAGTTTTACAGCTTCCCCGTCTCTGGAAGAGGTTTGTTTGTTCATTATTTCTCTTTAAGTATTTAAAGGTCTGAATCATATCTCCCCTATCCCTCCTCTCCTCTATAGTGTACATATTTAGGTCTTCAAGTCTCTCCTCATAAGGCTTCTGACGCAGGCTCCAAATCATTTTGGTCGCCTTCCTCTGAACAGCTTCCATTCTTTTTACATCCTTTGCAAGATACGGTCGCCAAAACTGAACACAGTATTCCAAGTGAGGCCTCACCAGAGACTTATACAGTGGTACTAGTACCCCTTCCTTTCTGCTGGTAATTCCTCTTCGAATGCAGCCCAACATCCTCCTGGCTTTTGCCACCGCCTTGTCGCACTGTTTTATTACCTTGAGATCTACAGAAATAATCACACCGAGGTCTTTCTCCTGCTCCGTGCACACCAACCTCTCGCCCCCTATCGTGTACATTTCCCTTGGATTTCTGCTACCCAAGTGCATGACACTGCACTTCTTCGCATTAAATCTTAATTGCCAAGCATCAGACCATTCCTCCAGCTTTTGCAGATCCCTCCTCATGTTAAGCACTCCCTCGGGGGAGTCCACTCTGTTGCAAATTTTCATGTCATCTGCAAAAAGACAGACTTTTCCTTCAGTCCTTCAGCAATATCACTCACAAATACATTGAACAGTGCCGGGCCTAGGACCGAACCCTGAGGCACCCCGCTAATCACCTTCCTTTCATCCGAGTAAGCTCCATTTATCATCACCTTCTGTCGTCTGTCAGTCAACCAATTTCTGATCCAGTTTACCACCTTGAGACCCATCCCCAAACTACTGAGTTTATTGATAAGCCTCCTATGAGGGACAGTATCAAAGGTTTTGCTGAAATCCAGGTAGATGACATCACGTGTCCTTGATCCAGTTCTCTGGTCACCCAGTCAAAGAACTTAATGAGATTTGTCTGGCAAGATCGTCCCTCAGTAAAACCATGTTGCCTCGGATCCTGTAACCCGCTAGTTTTGAGAAAGTTCACTATTCGCTCTTTCAGGAGCATCTCCATTACTTTTCCAGCCACCGAGGTAAGGCTCACGGGCCTGTAGTTTGACACTTCTTCCCTGTCACCACTTTTGTGTAGAGGTACGACATCAGCCATTCTCCAGTCCTGAGGAACCTCTCCTGTTTCCAAGGATCTGTTGAAAACATCCTTTAAAGGCCCTGCAAAAACCTCTCTGAGCTCTTTCAGTATCCTGGGATGTATCCCATCCGGTCCCATGGCCTTGTCCACTTTCAGTTTTGCAAGTTGTTCTAAAACCTCATCCTCTCTGAATGGTGTGGAATCTAACTCATTCCCATTTTTATATTTGGGAGTCACAGGTGGTCCTTCTCTAGGATTTTCTTTAGTAAAAACAGAAGTATTTGTTTAGTAATTTCACTTTATCAATGTCATTTTCCATGAGCCCGTTTCCAGCACTTCTGGGTCCTGCAATTCCACCTCTGATCTTCTTCCTTTCCCGAATATACTGTCAGACACTTGCTACCCTTGTCCTTATTAGGCGGTCACCTAGGGTATGTGGTGCAAGCTGCCTTTGTAAAGAAAACTCTGTAGCCGTGTTTAAGGCAAAATTATAATGAGGATTTATTCCCTTTCCCGTGTGGATTTCTGCTTTTCTCAAACAGCAAACAAAGGGTTAAACAAACTGTTTCTTCACAGGAAAATAACCAAAAATGCACCTTCTTTCAAAAACAGGTATAACAATGCTCTTGCTTCCTTGCTTAACATAAAGAGGTAATCTCATCCGAGATACAGAGCATGCAATCCATCGGGCTATAATCAATGTCCTGATTAGTGCTCTCCCATTGCATCTGCTCAGCGTCTAAACTTGTAAGTGGGTAACACTTTCCACATCTATCATTCGCAACACTCTCTCAAGAGGTAGCAGCTCTTGGGGCAAGGAACCGTTCTGTATAAAGGAAGTCCTGGGGACCTGTACTGGAGCCTATTTCTTTGAGGCTTCCCCCTTCCTTCCACCAAGGGTTTTCCTTCCAGCAATTAGCCTTTGCTTTTCTAGCCGAGCCCACCTCTTGCCCTCTGGAGAAATTAGTGTACTTAGCTTTGTTTCTTGGATAACCAGCTTCCACTCCTTCCTCTCTCAACCAGGCACCTTTTCTTGGGCTGTAGCCTACTTTGCCATGAGAGTTCCCCTCAGCAATTGTCTGGTCTGGGCTGTGGTA
Source organism: Ichthyophis bannanicus (assembly GCA_033557465.1). Lineage (NCBI taxonomy): Eukaryota > Metazoa > Chordata > Amphibia > Gymnophiona > Ichthyophiidae > Ichthyophis > Ichthyophis bannanicus. The sequence continues at coordinate 628,839,464 of CM066031.1, forward strand.
AGCTTCAGGAAAGGCTTCCCTTCTGCTGTTCCTTACTGCAGGGACACACCCGATGCTTCCTGGTCCCAGCAAGCTCTCCTGCTTGTGACCTAGGCCCTCCAGCTGCTTACTCACTCTCCTTAGGACGATGCCCCCTCTGGCTTGGGAGACCTGTGCACGAGCACCTCCCAATGCACTTCCACTCACTGCTCCTCCCTTGCCTTCCAATGCACCTCCCTCTACTGGGATTTCCCAGCCACTTTTATCCTCCTGGCTCCTGCACGCTGTACGTGCTTCCTGGCCCAGGTGGACGTAATTCGTTTCCTGGCTTTCTACTGCGTCACTGCCAGTGTAGGGAAAGTTTGTTCTACTATTTTCTGGAACCTTACAACCTGAATGTGCTTTCTGGCTTTCTGCTGCGTCACACCCAGTGCAGGGAAAGCTTGTTCCACCATTCTCTGGCTTCTCATAACCTGAACCTGCTTTCTGCCCTTGTGACTGCAAGGTAAGCTCTTCCTTTTTTCCTGTACCCAGGGGTTCTGTGCTGGCCACTGTATCACAATACCTGAAGAAAGTTTTGTTGCCGCACTTAACATCTTTAGCCATCTTTTCCTCTGTCTTTGATTTTGCTATCCTTATTTCTCTTTTTGTCTCCTTGAGTTTGATCCCGTCTTCATTTCTGTGTTGTTCTGTTTGCAAGCTTTTGACTTTTGCAAAAGCTGTGGTTTTTGCCCTTATTTGAGCAGCCACTTCTTTGGAAAACCAAATAGGTTTCCTTCTCCTCTTGTTTTTATTTATTTTTCTTACATATTTATCTGTTGCCCCTTTTAGTTTAGCCCATTGCAATTCCACTTCCCTTATCCCCTTCCACCCTGTCAGCTCCTCCTTTAGGTACTCGGCCATTTTATTAAAGTCAGCGTTTTTGAAGTTTAGGACTTTGAGCTTGCTATGCTTGGATTGCACCTTGGCTTTTATCTCAAACCACACCATGTGATGATTACTGTTGCTCACAGGGGCACTCACCCAGACATTAGACACGCTATCACTGTTGGTGAGCACCAAATCCAGCGTTGAGCTTTCCCTGGTTGGTCCCATCACCATTTGTCTAAGTAATGCATCTTGGATAGCGTCCACAATTTTTTTTGCTTCTTTCCAGATTTGCAGAAGGAGTAATCCAATCCACATCGGGTAGATTAAAGTCACCCAATATGATTGTTTCCCCCTTTGTTGCTATCTTGGCAATATCTACAATCAATTTGTTATCTATCTCTTCAATTTGAGTCGAAGGTCTGTAGATTACAGCAGTATGGATGACACTGCCATCTCCTCTTTCCAACATGATCCAGAGCGCTTCTTCTTTTCCCCATGCACCCTGCATTTCAGTAGCTTTGATATTGTTTTTGACATACAAGGCTACTCCTCCCCCTTTTCCATTTTCTCTGTCTCTTCTGAATAGATTATAGCCAGGTATGGCTATATCCCAATCATGCAATTCATTAAACCATGTTTCTGTAATGGTCACAATGTCCAAGTCCTTTTCCACCATTAGGGCTTCCAGGTCCGGAAGTTTGTTGGCTAAGCTTCGAGCATTTGTGCTCATTGCTTTCCAGCATTTAACTGGCTTGTGTGTATTTTGCTTTGATTTTTTCTACCCGCTTCTTCCCAGTTGCTTTTGATGTGTTGTTTAAAAGTGTGGTTGTTTCTGTTATTCTGTTTTTGCAGGGGGTGATGTCCAGAACTTGACCTTCCCCGTCCGTTACCCCCTTCATCTAGTTTAAATGCAAATCAGGACTTCCGGTGACGTCACCCACCCGAATGGCGGCGTAGCGCGGGAGCTCCGCCACCAATGAATTAAATAATGCTGTAATAGCCCCTACGGGCATTGAATTGGGCGGAAAGGAGAGCGTGAGTGAACGGGGAGGCGCTGCTTCGCCCCACAGGAGGCCCGAGAGAGCGAAACGGAGAGCGGGGAGCCGAGCACGCAGCCGGAGCGGCAGCCCAACACCACGTGGGAAGTGCGGCCAAAAGAGGAAGTGAGACGACCACGGGAGAGTGGAGTTTGCCGGAAGGCAGGCCGGCTGAGAGACGGCTGAAGGGGAGCGCTTATCATTGGGAGAAGCCCGACCTGATCTGGGGCAGCTTAAAACAAAGTACTAAAATAAAACCTCCCTTCACAGCGTTGTGGTGCATAGCGTTGCTGGCTGTGAGAAGACGGCCACGTGGTGGGGGCAGAGCAGCGGAAGAACTGCAGACAGGCCGCACATCAATTGAAGAGGGGAGCAGTGGGAGAGTTGGAGCCAGCCAGGTGAGGAGAAGCAGAGTGCCCCCCGGGGAGCCTTCAAAAACCAGAAATCAACTAGGACGGGCATAAGACGCTGTGGAGGCCCGGGTGTAAGGCCCAGCCACTGCACCTATATAAGAGCAAAAGGAGGGAGGTGAGCCCGGAGTGCAGGCAGTACTGACGGCTGGGGGAAGCTGGCACAGGCTCATAATGGAGAAAACAAACGCAAAAAAGGAGGGCCTGATGAAAAAGAAACTGGCTGAGTTTCGATCCCCATATGCTACGTCCAAAGGCGGGAAGGAAGGGGAGAAATCCGGCAAAACGGTGACGGAGACCCCACACAGCCCGGGAGAGAGTGAAGGTGGAGAGGAGTGCCTGACTGCAGCGGAACAGATTAAGCAGTGGCTCCTTGAGTTAAAGGAGGAACTGAAGGTGGAGATGTGTGGGGTGAAAAATGAGATCAAGGAGGCCGTGCAGACAATGCGCCAAGACATCCTGGAGCTGGGAGAACGAGTTGATGAGGCCGAAACCAAGTTGGATAGTCAAGGGGAGACCCTGACGCAGCTCCAGCATAGCTGGGAAGAACTGCAGTCGGCGCAAGAGGCCCTCAAAGCCAAAGCAGAGGATCTCGAAGATCGATCACGGCGATGTAATCTCCGAGTGCGAGGCGTGCCGGAAGAGCCTAAGTACAAAAATAGTGAGGAAGTGGTCCAAAAGATATTCCAAGATCTCCTAGTGGCAGCTGGACATGGGGAAGAAGTGGACGCTTCCCGCCCGAAAATAGAAAGAGCGCATAGAGGCCTGGGGCCCATTCGAGAAAATAGGCCAAGGGACACAGTAGTGTGCCTGAGTTCCTACAAGAGCAAGGAACTGCTGCTAGGAGCCAACCGCAAGCTGAAGAGCTTCCACTGGGAGGGCCATAAAGTGGAGTTGTATCAAGATCTGTCCCAGGGAACGCTGCAGCGCAAGAGAGATCAGAGAAGTAACGGCCTATCTGAGGAGAGCAGAACTGAGATATAAGTGGCTGTTTCCATTTGGCTTATTGATCACGGTGAAAGGGAGATCGCGGACGGTGAGATCCAGTGCGGAGGCTTGGAAAGCCTTGCGAGAGCTTGGAGCAGAGCATCTACCGGAGATGATCGATAGCACCGCTACTCCACAACGAACGGAATCCAGACCAGGGAGGATGGAGAGTGCGAAATGGCAGAGGGCGAGTGGCTGGAGATTGGCCAGGACGGCTAAAAGAGGCCACCGGAGTCCAGCAGCAGAGCAAGAGACTGGCTGAGTGGTGGCATTCCACCAAGGGACTGGTATCTTTAAATAAGTTGGCTGGCAGGCTTGGGGGGAGGGGGAGGCCAGGATAGTAGGCTACGGGGGGTAGGGAGGGAGAGGCAGGTGATGTGCAAGGGGGGAGAGGAGGTATTAAGAGGGGAGGGGAGCGGTGGGGTGTAGGAGGGGTAGGGGTTAGTGGGGGGTGTGGGATGAGGCTGGGGAGGGAACGAGGGGTTACTGGGGAAGAACTGGTGGTGAGGTGGAGGGGGTCACTGATATGGAAGTCGAGTCTCCACAGAGGAGAGTTATGAGAGGGGGGGAGGGGGGGAGAAGAGGAGGAAGGGAGGGGAGGTAGGGGGGGTGGGGGGGGACGGAGGAGAGGCAGGATCAGCGGGGTGGAGGGGGGGGAAGGGGAGCAGGAGGGGAATTGAAAATACTAACGTTGAATGTTAAAGGATTAAATTCACCATGGAAAAGACAGAAACTGTATAAAGAATTAACAAGGCATAAATAAAGCGGACATAGTAATGCTGCAGGAGACACATTTACAGAAAAAGCATGAGGCATTGGTGCAACCCAGGGGGTATAAGCATCGTCTATTCGCTTCTAATCTTAGAGAGAAAAAGAAAGGCGGGGTGGCGGTACTCATTAAGGGGGAAGCCCAAACTGAGGTCCAGATGCTATCCCGGGATAAAGGGGGACGCTATCTCTTGCTGCGGGTGAAGCAAGGGGAGGAATGGTTTTGTGTGGTGAATGTGTATGCCCCTACAGGAACCCAAACCGAGTTTTGGAAGGAATTGGGCGAGCAGGTAGCGGCAATGGGGGAAGGTGTGCTGATTTGTGGGGGGGATTTCAATCTGGCCTGGGAGGTGGGGAGAGACACGACGGGCCAACGGGAAGGGAGGGGGAAGGATAGGAAGTGTTACCAGAGATTTGTGCAGGAGAATGGCCTGATTGATGTGTGGAGGATGCTCAATCCGGGCCGAAGGCAATTTACCTTCTTCTCAGCGGCCCATGGAACATACTCTAGATTGGATGCTATATGGGTGGGGAAAGAGCTAGCTGGGAGGATTAAGGGGGGGGAAATAGACCCACTTACCTGGTCCGATCATGCTCCAGTGGTGGTACAAGTGCGGGTGGCAGGGGAGGATAAGGGACAACAATTTTGGAAATTGAATGAGGGTCTGTTGGAGGATGCGAGGGTGGTAACAGAAATACGGAGCCTAATTCCGGAGTATTTTGGGCAGAACGGGGGTGGAGAAGTAAAAGAGGGAGTGCTCTGGGATGCTTTTAAGGCAGTTATAAGGGGGGTGTTCATTAAGTGGGGGGCACGCATTAAGCGAGAGAGGGCAGAGCGGGAGGAGCAGCTGCGGCAGCAACTACGCGAGGCGGAAGAGAGGGATATGCAGGAGGGGGGAGGACAGCACCGAGGGGTAGTCTTGGAACTTAGGGCCAAAGTTAATGCAATAGAGGCAGAGAAGATACAGTTCCGCCTACAGCTGCTGAAGCAGCGATTCTTTGAAGGGGGTAACAAAGCGGGGAAATACCTCGCGAGGCAGCTGCAGAAGCAAAGGGAGTGGAATAGGATTTCCCAGATTAAGAGCAGGGGGGAAGTGGTGAGGGACGACCGGCGCATCCGAGAGGAATTCGTAGCCTTCTATAGCAACTTGTATGCGGCACGGGAGGCGGGGTCGCGGGAGGATATTCTAGAGTATGTGAGGGGAGCAGGGCTCCCGGGATTGACGGCGGATGAGCAGAAAGGGCTGGATAGGGAAATCCAAACAGAGGAAGTCTTGCAGGCCATTAAGGCTTTAAAGATCGGTAAAGCCCCAGGGCTCGACGGCCTGACGGCACGCTTCTATAAACAGTTTGGCAGTCTGGTGGTGCGGCCGTTGACTAGGGTTTTTAATGGGCCGAGTAGGGGGGAGAACTTGGCGGATACAATGGGATGGGCAGGTATTACCCTTATCCATAAGGAAGGGAAGGACCCTCAGGAGTGTGCGTCATACCGGCCCATTTCTTTGTTGAATGTTGATGCGAAGTTACTGGCAAAAGTGCTGGCGACTAGACTTAATAAGTACTTGGGGAAATTGGTGCATGCCGACCAAGCGGGGTTTGTGCCAGGCCGGCAGGTGGCAGACAACATACGGAAAGTGCTGAATGTGATCTGGTCGGCACAAAAGAAGGGGAAGGAGACTCTGTTGGTCTCCTTGGATGCCGAGAAGGCCTTTGACCAAGTGTCTTGGTCATTTTTATTTATTTATTTTATTTATTTGTGTGCTTTTCTATACCGCCCCTTCCAGAGATCAAGGGCGGTTTACAAGGAACTTAAAACAACAATACAGCAGAACAGTGCAATATTGCATTACATTAAACATTAAGTATTACATAAGAACTATGATACATGGAAAACAGTGTGTAAGCTATTAATAAAAGGAACATAACTATGTTACAAGGAACCCAAAATGGCAAGTTATTTACATGGTTAGCAAGAGTTATTTGCAGTCATAAGTACAATATTGGGAGGATGATGACTTGAGGGGATATATTCAGTACTGGAACAACTGGGGTTTGGGCCAGGGTTTGTGCAGTGGATAAGGGCTCTATATCATAGCCCAAAAGCATGTGTACGAGTAAATGGGGGCTATTCTGAGTTCTTTCCGCTGGAACGTGGGACTAGGCAGGGATGCCCGTTATCCCCCTTATTATTTGCGCTCTCCCTCGAGCCCTTAGCAGCAAGGTTGAGGGACAACCCCGAGGTTGCGGGGGTTAGAGTGGGAAGCCAGGAATACAAAGTCTCCCTTTTCGCGGATGACATTCTACTGACTATCACGAACTGCAGAGAAACGCTGCAGGCAGTGATGAGTGAGATACAGGAATATGGCGAGAGGGCGGGTTTCCGGATTAATTGGGGGAAATCGGAGATATTAAGAATAGTGGGCGAGGAGGAGGGGCAGCGAGTGTGGCAGCAGTGTTTCCCATTTAAATGGGCACAGACATCGATTCGATATCTCGGAGTACAGCTGGGGAGGAACTTGGAGGCCTTATACGCGCTGAATTATAACAAACTGGTGGGGCGGGTGGAGGAGCGACTACAGGGCTGGAGTAGAGGGCATTATTCGTGGTTTGGGAGGATGTCAGCGGTGAAGATGATGCTTCTTCCCCAGTTTCTATTCCTCTTCCAAGTGTTGCCTATACCGATACCCCGAAGAGTATTGCGGAGGGTACAGCAGCAGGTGGAGAGATTTATCTGGGGGAGGAAAAGGCCACGGGTGGCGGCCAGAACGACGCAAGTGCCAGTAGGGGAGGGGGGGATGGGGATCCCCAACTTTAGTTTGTACTATGCGGCAGCGCAATTGCGCGCAGTCTATGCGTGGATGCGGGAGCCATATAAGCAGTGGGTAAGGATGGAGGTGGACGAGTATAGACCAGGGGAACTAGAACGAATAGTGTGGGAGGGGGGGGAGACAGGGGTCAGAATCCGATAGTGGGGCACACACTGAAGGTGTGGCAACAGTATAAGAAGCGGTTAGTGGGAGAAAAGAAATGGTCACCCACCATGTCCCTGCAGGCCTGTTGCGCGGAGGGCATAGGCCCGAACGCGGCAGTACTCCAGCGATGGGCAGAGCTTGGCATGTCCCAGGCGTCCCAGATAGTGGTCGGGACGCAGTGCAGAGGTTTTGAGGGAGTGCGAGATTTATATCGATTGGGTGAGTCGGATAAGTTCGCGTATATGCAGATGTGCTTGGTGCTTCGACAAAAGGGGAGAGAGCAGGGAGGAAGGGGGGGAGGGGAGTGGTTTGAAGGAGCATGTTTAGGCTCCATGGGGCAACAAGGGATGCTCTCTAGGATTTATAGAGGATTGATAGCCAGAGGGGAAAGAAAGCTGAAGTATATGGAAGAGTGGGAAAAGGATTTAGGGGTAGCGTGGGGGATGGAAGAGTGGGAGGCGATAGTAATGGGTATAGCTAGGTTCTCTATAGCCACATCCTTACGAGAGAATGGCTATAAGGTGTTGTGTCGCTGGTATCTCACACCGGAGAGATTGTGTAGGGCAGGAGTGCGACAGACGGATGATTGTTGGCGTATGTGTGGGGAGCGCGGTTCTTGGTTGCATATGTGATGGACGTGCCCAGTGGTGAGAGAGTATTGGCGTAAAATAGGGGAGAATATTAATAAAATGGTGGGGGCAAATATTGTGCTTGGTCCTGAGATGTGTCTTCTGCATAAATCTGATGGGAGGTGGGAAGGGGACTGGAGAATCATTTGGTATTGTGTAACAGCGGCAAGATGCGAAATAGCATGGTATTGGAAGCGGCCGAATTTGCCTTCCATAGCTAGCTTTGCAGGAAGAGTGTCTTTTCTGTATGCAATGTATAAACTGACGGGTGAGAGGAGGGGAGCAAGTTGAGAAGCGGTGGGCGGGGGTTTGGAAATGGCTGCGAGAAGGGGGGTGGAGGGAGGAGGGGTAAGGGGGGGGTAGAAATGAGGGAGACTAGGGGGTTGGAGGGGACTTAACCTTAACGGATTAAGGGGTACAAGGGAATGTTGAAAAGGACATGATCATGATATTCTGTACCAGACGGCTGTTGATTATAAGGTTGTAAGGTGCATTGTATGTAATTTCTGACCATAAGGTCAGACATGGGCATACGGATGGGGGAAAGGGAAATGAGGGCACTGTGGTTAAGCAGCGCTGTACATGTGTTTTCTTTATGTTTGTGGGAATTAGGCTCTGGTTCTATGTACAGGATGATAGCCAGTCCTTTGGTATAAGAGGTGAAAGGACTTGTTTAATGTACACGAAAAGGTTGATAATAATGTACATGAAAAGGTTGATAATGTATATGAAAAGGTTGATAATAAAAATTTATAAAATAAAAAAAAAAAGAATGCCAACCCTAAAAAAAACCAAAAAAAAAAAAAAAAAGCAAATCAACATACTGCCTGAATTTTTCACGTAGGATTCTTTTCCCTGCGACAGAGAGGTGTAGTCCATCAGCACAGTATAGTTTCTTGTTGGTCCATGTGTTTTCCCAGTCGCCAATAAATCTGAATCCTTCTCATTTGCACCAGGTCTGGAACCATGTATTAAAGCTGTTAATGTGATTTAGCCTTTTTGCCCCCTTACCTAGAACAGGTAGAACTTCTGAGAATGCTACAGTGTTAACAATGGACTTGAGTATTTCTCCCAGAGATTGGAAGTCCTTTTGGACTGTAGAGGCACTATTTCTAGCCAGGTCATTTGTACCCAAGTGGATAACAACATCAAGTTTGGAGTGTTTGCTTTCACGTTAAGTACATCAATAATTTGGTTTGTATTCCTGCCGGCTAAGGAACCTGGGAGGCATTTGACTTTCTTCTCGCCTTTGAATTGTGTTCCTAAGTTGGTGTGTCTGATGATGGAATCTCTAAGTAGTAGTAGTTTTCTGTTTGGTGAGTTTTTCATATTTGGTGCTTTAGCAGGAGATGGGGCTTTGACTGACTCCAAGGGCCGTTCAGTTTCTTTGGATAGGGCATCCTCATTAACCAAGGCAGAGAATGCATTATGCAGAGATATCTCTTGGTGTATAGGATGTCTCTGTGTCACAGATTGCAATCTACCTGAACCCACTGTGATCCATTTGTTCCTGGTGTGTTTGACTCTTTGTGGGAGTGGTGTGGACTTTGTTCAGTTTGTATCATAGAAGAGGTGCACTTCATTGCAGTCAGTTCTTCCCTCAGTAGAGACAATTCTTTATGCATGGCAGCCAGGTCTTTTCTTAGTAGAGTCAATTCATTATGCATGGCAGATGACCTTCGGCACATAGGACATGCTCTTAGGCTCCAAATGATTTTTCTAAGAATGAAAGTACCGCAGGTATTGCACTGAATACAAGACATGCTGGTTAAGAGAATGTGGGCCTATCCCAAGCTATTGGTCACTATATAGGCAATGCAGCCCCAGGGGTGGGTGGGCTGAGGGGTAGGGTGGGCAGGAACCCAAGTGTCCCTGCCCCAGTAGGCTTATACCTGAACTGTGGGCACACTCAGAAGCTGTTATAAGGCTACACAAGGAAATCAAGCAGTTTGACTATCCCCAAACGTAATGTAGGACCAACAATTAGCAATTTTCCCAATACCTAAAGTTTAACCAACCCTTAGTATTCTGTATTTGCAATAAAAAAACAGCAGAGATAGAAAGGAATAAGCTTATCTGTGTCTTGTGCAGCTCTGGCTTTTCAGATTGGCTGTGACCAGTATGTGAAGCCAGGTGTCTGATGATCTAAAGTAGCCCCTCCCTGGGAGATGCCTTTCAAGCAGACTACTTTGAGAAACATACCCTGCCTGACCGCAAAGGAGCAAAGGGCCAGTGCCTCCTGACATAGGAGCCTGGACCCTGTGCCCCCTTGTTTGTTCACATAGAACATTGCCACCTCAATGTCTGTCTGAACTAGGACAGACTGTTGAGAGAGGGCATGACAGAAAGTTTGCAGAGCTAAGCGGATTGCTCGCAGCTCTAAAAGGTTGATTTGCTGTGTGGTCTCCTGAGGGGACCACAGGCTTTGAGTGCATGAGCCCTGGCAATGTGCACCCCAGCCTCTTAAGGAAGCATTCGTCGTCAGCACTCTTGTGTGTGTCTGAGCCTGAAAAGGTACACCCCTGAGAAGGTTTGGTGGATGTAGCCACTACTGCAAGGAGTTCAGAAGTCATCTGAACACCTTTACTCTGTCTCGGAGGTCGCCGTTGGCTTGTGTCCATTGATCTCTGAGGCACCATTGAGCCGTCTGCATGTGCAGACGGGCATTCGGGGTCACATGTACAGTGGATGCCATGTGGCCAGGAGACGCAGGAAATGCCTGGCGGAAACATGAGAATTGCGTTGGATCTGTTTGACCAAACCTATAAGTCTGCGGGCCCTGTCCTCGGGCAAGTAAGCTCTTGCCTGAAGGGTGTCCAACCTGGCCCCTATAAACTCTAGGACTTTGCATAGTTTATGACAAAGCCCAGATGCTAAAGAAAGAGAGACAGTGCGAAGAGTGGCCTGTCGGGCCTCCTGGAATGACTGGCCCCTGATGAGCCAGTCGTCCAGGAACGGGAAGACAAAAATCTCCTGATTTCTGAGAAAAGCCGCCACAACCGCCAGGCCTTTGGTGAAAACCCTGGGGGCAGAGGTCAGGCCAAAAGGAAGCACTCTGTACTGAAAGTGGTTTCCTCCCACCATAAATCTGAGATATTGTCTGTGGTCTGGATGGATTGAGGATGTGAGTATAAGCATCCTTTAGATCTAAGGAGCATAGCCAGTCTCCCTGCTGGAGGCAGGGCAGCAGTATCCCAAGGGAAAGCATCTTGAACTTTTCCCTCTCCAGAAACTTGTTCAGATTTCGCAAGTCCAGGATAGGTCTTAGGCCTCCTGTTCTCTTTGGTACCAGGATGTACCTGGAGTAGAAGCCTTGCCCTTTCAGGTGATGTGGCACCGGTTCCACCGCCTGTTCCTTTAGAAGACTTGCCAACTCCTGAAGGAGGAGGTTCCTGTGAAGAGGGAGGCTTGGAGGCTCCCCTGGATAGTAGGAGGGGGGTAGCTGGTGGAAATGGAGCAGATAGCCCTTCTGGACTATGCTCAGCACCCAGGTATCCCCTGTGATGGCTGGCCACCTGTAGGTGTACAGGGTCAGCCAAACTCCTGTGCTGAGTGGGGCCACCGGCAGAGGAGAGGCTATGCCCTGGGAGTCAAAAAGCCCCTCCCTGATGTGCAGGAGCTGGGGCTGGAGGGTTTTCTGCCTACGAGGCCCATGCCCCTGCCCTTTGGCCTGCTGGCCCTGTTGGGGGGCTGGAGAGGCCTGATATTGAGGGTAGGTTTTGTAGGCAGTACCCTTCCTTGGAAAAAAGGGCTTCTTCCTCGAGCCCTTCTTTTTGTGAGAAGGGGCAGAAGTCTTTCTGGACAGCCTTGTCCTGGTGAGAGTCTCGGTCTCGATTTCTGCAGCCTTCTCAGTCATGGGCTTGCCGAACAGGTTGTCACCTCGGCACGGGACATCGACCAACTTATCCTGCACCCATGACTCCAGGTCTGACGACTGTATCCAGGCCTGACGATGTCCACTGATGCCGGCCGCGGCTACGCGGGCCGAAGCCCCCATAGGCTACTCGAGAAATAAACTTTGAGCACTCTCAGATCCCTGTAGACAAGGCTTTGAATCTCTGCAAGGGTTCCTCGGAGAGGCCAGCCAAGAACCCGGCAATCTCCTTTGCCAGGTCTCGTAAGTACATGCCCATGTACATCTGGTAAGTCTGGACACGGCAAGACAGCATCAAGCCCTGGAAGCATTTTCTACCAAGGGCATCCAGGTTCTGGGCCTCCCAGCCGGGAGGCACCAAGGCGTGCATCTTTTGACTTTTCAGCCTGTGGACGGCCGATTCCACAACCATGGAGTTGTGCGGCAGCTGCGCCTTTTGGAACCCAGGGCTCTTGCAAGCTCAATAGATAGAATCGACCAGCTTGCTAAGAACTGGCGCCGAGGCCGGTGCTTCCCACATTCGGAAAAGCAGCCGTTCCAGCATCAGAGGAACCAGTACAGTAAAGGCTTCCTTCGGAGGGAAATCATACTGGAGGGCATCGAGCTCCTCGGCTGGAGGCTCCTCCTCAGCGTCCACCAGGAATGCCAAAGCCTTGGCCATGTCCCTGACGAAATCCGAGAACCGGGTAATCCTCTGGGGGCGACCTTCTCTGAGGCTCGGACTCCGGGGAGTCCGACGGGACGCATCGGGTCCGGAAGGTGTCGGGAGACTCCTCGTCCTCCGTCTCCCATGCAGACTCCTCCGAGGAGTTGAGCGGCTCTGGCCGTGTGGGCCTCGATGCCACGGGCACCGGCGTCGACAACCTCGGCCCTGCACAGGAGGTTGAGGGAGACCTTGGCCGTGGATCGACTCGAGACTTGATTGACTCAAGGATCGGCTCGGCCTCCGGGGTCAACTTAGACATCGAGGTCCCGGTGGTCGGGGCAGATGCACCGGTCAAACCGGCGATCAGTACCCGCTGCTGCTCCATGAAGGCAGCCAGGCTGCTCTCAAGGGCCGTCAACCTGAGACCAAGCTCAGTAGACTCCGCAGCCCCCGACTCGGGCCCCGACAGCGTCGGGCCTGACGTCGGTTCTCCCGGAGGAGAGTCAACGAGGACAACTGAAGTTACCAGACTCGGTGGCTCCGGCTCCAGGCGAGGTAGTTTGGTCGGCCGCTCCAACTCCGAGAGCCCAGGACGGCAGTCAGGGCTTCGCGACCTGGCCCTCGAGGATCCAGGTGCCTCCACTGACGCCACCCTCCCGAGCTTCTTCTTCCTTTTGTGCTCCCGGGCGGGAGACCCCCCTCTCAGAGAACCCACGGCAGCGCTTGGGGTCAGACTCCCAAGATGTCGAGGCCTCTGACGAAGTCTGGGCCCGTCTGGACGCGGACTCCGAGAAAATTCTTTCACGTTGATGCTGACGGCTCCGAAGTGCCTTCGATGACATCTTGCCGCACGGGCCACAGACCAGCGGGTCATGGTCGGGCCTGAGGCATCGGATGCAGCAGTCGAGTGTGTCGGTGAGAAGTATAAGTTTCTTGCACCGACCACATTTTTTGAACCCGTTGGCAACAATCGGGGGGAAAAAGGGCCCCTGCAAGGTCAAAAGACAGGGCTGCCAGTGAAAATAACAGAAAAAGCACGAAAGCTAGTCACAAAGGACAAAAAACAAAAAAGTAATTCCGGACTCGATACCGGTGTACCGAGCCGAGGCGGGAGGGGAACCGGCATCGAACCAGATAAAGAAACGCAAAAAAATCGCAGAAAAAAATCTACTTTTCCCGGGTGACACGAACTACGTCCGTTGGGCTCCGCGGAAAAAGAAAGACTGAGCAAGATGGCACCCTTAGGCGGGAAGGGGACCGCGCATGCGCGCTGCATTCCCAAAGGCTTTCTTTGAAGGATGAGGAAATGCTCCGCACAAGGGCTTCGTCAGCACCGATGTCACCCATATGTGAGGACTGACTTCCTGCTTGGTCCTGGAGAATGAAACTACAATATAAACCATTTAAGACTAATAAGAGAAAATATATTTTCACTCAATGTGTAACACAGGTACACTACCAAAAAACTGCCTCCAGTTTTGCAACTGATTCCTATAGATTTTGGGGTGCTGAATCCAGGAAAAATAGCCAAAATGTTCCATCACGTCACGTTTTCTTGCAAAATTAGATGTCTTACCCCAATAAGGAATGTTCCCATAATTTCTTTTTAGCCGACTGCAGTTTATTTTCTTGGCCCAAAATAGAGGTTGTAATGGTTAACTAACTAGAAACAACTCCCTCATGATATTTTAGAGTGTTTTGTATTCATTTTATACATTAACAGGACAATTGGGAGGCGGGGGGCTAAACCAGTACTCGCGCTGGCGCATGTTCTTTCCTGTTCGCCTCGCCTCGTTCGCTCGCTCAAACACGGTGGTTGCGACATGAACGTTCCTGTCAAATTTCAGTTTCTTGCAATTTCATTATTACCTTTTGTTTGATCAGTCGTAATCCAGATTATTAAAGAAGAGGTTAACCACAGTTGTAGTTGGCAGTGCTGAGTATTTGTGATGGTCACAGAGCCAGAGGTTTGCGTCAACTCTCGGACAGTTTTTGTTTTATTTGTGGGGAATATACCGTGAAAAAAGCGGGCAGAGGGAACATTTCTGCATTTATTAAAAAAGTAGATTTCGCCTATTTCGGTTTGAAGTTAGGCGATCAAGACAAACCGTGGGCTCCTCACAAAGTGTGCAAGACATGTGAGGAAGATCTACGCTTATGGATGAAAGGTAAAAAACAAGCATTTCGTTTCGGAATACCTATGAGGTGTGGCGTGAACAAAGAGACCACAGCAGTGACTGCTATATTTGCTCTTGCATTGTGAAGGGATACAACTTAAAAAAATAAGAACGTAATAAGTTACCCCAACCTTCACTCAGCAATTAGGCCTATGCCTCATAGCAACGAAGTACCTGTGGCCTGAACCACAAAATCTTTGGATCATATTTGTGTGGACGGTTCTGATCATGATGAGACTCATCAGAGGCTTGTCCCGATGAGTCCAGTACTTCCGAGTTTGAAACTGAACCAGATCCGAAACCTGAACTTTCTCTCAAGCTGAATTGAATGATTTAGTCCGGGATTTAGGACTCCCAAAAGATGCTGCCCAACTGCTAGGTTTCTCGGCTTAAAACAGAAAAATCTATTGTCACCAGGAACAACTTTTTATTGGTACGCAACCGCGAGACACAATTTTTGAAGTATTTCAGCAAAGAGGAAGATTTGGTATTTTGCAACGATATATACGGAGTGATGGAAAAGTTTAAACTCAAGTATGATCCTGCTGAATGGCGGCTGTTCATTGATTCGTCAAAAGACAGCATAAAAGGTGTTCTTCTTCATAATGGCAACACATTCGCTTCAGTTCCTATTGCTCACTCTGTTATTCTCCAAGAAAAAATATGAGAATTTGGCCCTGATTCTTCAGAAGATTCGTTATGATGAGCATAAGTGGATGATTTGTGGAGACTTTAAAATTCTATCCATGCTATTAGGGCAGCAATACGGTTTCACCAAATATCCCTGCTTCCTTTGCTTGTGGGATAGCCGGGCCCGCGACCTACACTGGGGGAAAAAAGACTGGCCAATTCGGGAGTATTTGAGACCCGGTGAGAAAAATGTTTCTTCATGAGAGCTTGGTACCTCGTGATAAAATTCTATTACCACCTCTCCACATTAAGTTGGGTCTCATTAAGCAATTCATCAAGTCCCTTCCAAAAGATGGTGAGTGCTTTCGGTACCTTTGCTCAAAGTTCCCCCGACTTTCTGAAGCAAAGCTAAAGGAAGGAGTGTTTGTTGGCCCTGATATAAGGAAACTCATTTCAGATGGGCATTCGCTGAAACGATGTCTGAGAAGGAAAAAGAAGCCTGGGATTCCTTCAAGGATGTTGTTCTCAAATTCTTGGGGAACAGGCGGGATGAGAACTATAAGGATATTGTTGCCAGGATGCTCAATGCCTTCAAAGAACAAGGCTGTAACATGAGCCTGAAGTCCATTTCTTTCAATCACATGTGAACTACTTTCCCGAAAACTTGGGGGCGTACAGTGAAGAACAAGGTGAAAGGTTTCACCAGGACATCAAGGACGAAGAGAGAAGGTACCAAGGAAGATGGAACACCACTATGATGGCTGATTTCTGCTGGTTGCTGCTGCGGGAAACCCCAGATGAAAAATACGCCAAGCAGCGCACCAAGAGAAGCATTCGGGGGAAGAAGAAACGGGCCCACCAGGAGATTGATTGACCCAAGAATGACTTTAAAATCTAAACTGTTTGACAAATATCGTGTTTTTACTAAACTTTGAAATAAAAATTTGCTAGTTATTACCACAGTGTCGGATCTCTTTATTAGAATTTTATTTTTACACCATCGGGTGTTTGTCTTCATGTATTGCAATGGTGCGGTTTGCGTTTTTCTATTCTTACATACATACCTGTACAACATTTTTTTGCACATTTCTTTGCTTTGCTTTGTGTCTAACCTCGCTCTTATATGCTCAATGTTTGTGCACATGTATGTGGCTGTTTTAAGTGCAGACAATTTTTGCTACCATCACAGTGTGTTTTGTTGACATTACTCTATTCTTATGTGCTGCCTTGTTACAATTTTCTTTATTCTTATTTGAATAACTACTAAACAATTAGTATAAAGAATTCATCCAAGAAACCTTTTATCTCGATCGCATTCAATCTGAAACGTTCACCTCAAACTGCTAACCCAATGTAGCAAAAAATCTGTACGTGATGGAGCAAATTGGTTACCAGATTTGGATTCAGCGCACCAAAAAACGTAAAAATCAATCGAAACATTAGAGGCAGCTTAAAAAAATTTTTTTTTAGTGTATCTGTGTAATCAAACTCTGGAATTCGTTACTGGAGGATGTAGTAAAAGCTGTTAGTATAGCTGCTTTAAAAAAGGTTTGGACAAGTTCCTTGGAGGAAAGGTCCATAAGGCATTATTAAACAGGACCAGGAAAATCAACTACTATTCCCAGAATAAGCATTGTGGAACCTGCGTACCTTTTTGGAACCTACTAGGTACTTGTGACCTGAATTGGCCACCGTTGGAATCAGGATTCTGGGCTTGATGGACCTCTGTCTGACGCAGTATGGCATTTCTTATGTTCTTATATCTTTTGAAACCACTCCAATGAATATACATATTGGTATTCAAATAAAGACATAAATGGTGGCAATAAATAAGCAATTGTTGCCCCCAAAGTAATTCCATATTTTTCCAAGTAAAATTTGTCCTAATTGCACAAATAATTCTTTTTCAATACCAGCATAAATAACTCTGATATGAAATCTTTAGGTATTCTATTAGGTTTGAACTTATCTGGAAGATGTTGAAAACTGTTTATCTATATTTGTATTAAAAGGCTAAAACATCTAATGTCACCAAACATGTTGTTTCTGGAATATCCGAAAGCTCCTATAATTTATTAAGTATGTTGGTAGTATCTTTAGAAAGGATCCACACTGCTAAGCTACAAGGTTCAGGATCTTGTCTGAAAAATTGTAATGGCTGTGATAGGGACCCCCACCCCCACCACTTCATGACAACTGGCTTGCCAGGACTTATGAACTACTCTAAGGACCTATGGATTTTCAGGAGAGAATTAAAAAAATCAGAATGCAGGTTAATTTATTGATCAAAACCTTTTTACTTTGACGTAATATAGTTTAATTTCCATGCCTCCTCAACCAAAAAGAGTAGTTACTCACCTGTAACAGGTGTTCTCCAGGAGCAGCAGGAATCAGTCCTCACTTATGGGTGACATCGGCGCCGATGGAGCCCCCGTGCGGAGCATTTCCCCAGCTTTCTAAGAAAGCCTTTGGGAATACTGCACGCATGCGCGGTCCCCTTCCCGCCTAAAGGTGCCATCTTGCTCAGTCAAATGACATAGCTAAAAAACAGCACACAAAAATGTAAAAATGAACTATGTACAACTGCAACTCCCAGGGGAGGAGGGAGGGTTGTGAGGACTGATTCCTGCTGCTCCTGGAGAACACCTGTTACAGGTGAATAACTACTCTTTCTCCAGGACCAAGCAGGAAGTCAGTCCTCACTTATGGGACTCCCCAGTTTCAGGCTACCGGGGGACCCAGAGCTGAAAAATCAGCTCCCTCTAGCCTCAGCATCAAAGAAAGGATTTCACTAAAACACACCTCTACCGGTAGCCCAACCAGAGGGCTGGAGGGTAGGAGTTGCCTAAACCTCAAAGAGAATCCGGAGCACTGCCTGACCGAAAGCACTGTCCCTACATGACTCCCTCTCCAGGCAGTAATGGGCCGCAAAAGTCTGGCTTGAGGACCAAGTTGCAGCCCTGCAGATGTCTGCCAACGGTACAGAGCGGAGATGAGCTACTGAGGCAGCCATTGCCCTGACACGGTGGGCCATGACCCGACCCTGCAAAGGAAAGTCAGCTGCCCTGTAAGCCCAAGTGGTACAGTCAGCCACCCAGATGGACAAGGTACGCTTGGAGACAGGGACCCCCAAGTTATTAGGGTCAAAAGATACGAAGAGCTGAGTAGCCCTCCTATGCCCCTGCGTACACTCAAGGTAGAAGGATAAGGCCCTCCTACAGTCCAGGGTATGCAGGACTGTCTCAGCACAGCTGGCATGGGGCCTAGGGAAGAATGTTGGAAGAACCACCTCCTGGTTGAGATGGAAAGAGGAGACAACCTTTGGGAGGAACTTAGGATGAGTCCTAAGGACTACCCTGTTCCTATAGAAGTGAGTGTAGGGTCTGTCACAGACCAGGGCTTGAAGTTCACTCACTCGCCTGGCCGAGGTCAAGGCCACTAGGAATAGAGTCTTCCAAGGAAGGAAGCCATTGGCTCAAAAGGTGGGCGAGTCAGTTGCTGCAAGACCACATTCAACTCCCACTCAGGGGCCGGTGGACAGAGAGGAGGCTTGAGCAATAGTAAGCCTCTGAGAAACCTGGACACCAAGGGATGAACCGACAAAGAGTGCCCCTCCACCAATGAGTGATGAGCTGCCAGAGCAGAGAGGTGGACCCGAATAGAATTGGACTTAAGGCCCTGATTGGACAAGTGCAGAAGGTACTGGAGCACTACTGGCACAGTGCAGCCGAAAGGATCTTCCTTGCATTGCTGACACCACAAGGAGAACCTCCGCCACTTCAGGGCACATGTTTTCCTGGTGGATTGCTTTCTAGAGGCCAAGACCACCTCTTCTACTTCCCGAGGTAGGCCCCAGGGAGCCAAGACTACCCTTGCAGCCTCCAGGCCATCAGATTGAGAGATTTGAGATTGGGGTGCAGAAGGGAGCCCTGATCCTGAGAGAGAAGATCGGGTTGGAACCCCAGAGGCAGTGGAGTCTCCACTGCCAGTTGAAGCAGGAGTGGGAACCAGGGCTGCCTCGGCCACCTGGGAGCAACCAGAAGGACCGAGGCCTTGTCCCTGAGAATCTTGAACAAGGTTCGGGCCACCAGAGGTGTGGGAGGAAACGCATAGAGGAGGCCCTGGGACCAGGAAATCAGGAAGGCATCCGTCGCTACCCTTAGGGGATGCATTTGCCTGTAACAAAACTTGGGCAGTTGGTGATTCAGGGGACTGGTAAAGAGATCCATGGATGGAAGTCCCCATTTCAGGAAAATCTTTTGAACCACTAACGGGTGCAGTTGTTGTCACTCGTGGGGCTGCAGAATTCTGCTTAATCTGTCTGACAGAAAGTTCTCCTGGCCAGGAAGATAAACAGCCCTCAGCAACATCTGGTGCCTGAGGGCAAAGGAGCAAAGGGCCTGTGCTTCCAGGCATAGGGGCTTGGACCCAGTGCCGCCCTGTTTGTTCACATAATACATGGCTACTTGATTGTCCGTCTGAACTAGAACAGACTGGTGAGCCAAAGTGTGAGAAAAAGCCTTGAGGGCTAAGCGAATAGCCCGAAGTTCTAGTAGGTTGATCTGTTGCGTGGCTTCCCATGGGGTCCAGAGGCCTTGAGTGCAGCTCTCCTGACAGTTTGCACTCCAGCCCTGTAAGGAGGCATCTGTTGTCAACACCGCTGTGGGGACAAGCACCTGAAAAGGCACCCCCTGAAGCAAGTTGGGGGGGTGTAGCCACCACTGAAGGGAAGTCAGGAATGGTTTTGATACCCTGACTTTGTCTGCTAGGTTCCCAGTGGCTTGCTTCCACTGAGTTCTGAGGCACCACTGTGCAGGCCTCATGTGGAGGCGGGCATTGGGGGTCACATGTACAGTCAATGCCATGTGTCCTAGGAGCTGCAGACAGAGCCTGGCAGGAACCCTTGGCAGGCTGAGAAACCGGGATGCCAACTCCATGAGCCTTTGAGCTCTGTCCTCTAGCAAGTAAGCCCTTGCTTGCAGAGAGTCCAGCCATGCTCCTATGAACTCTAGGTTCTGGGAGGGGAGCAAAGTGGACTTTGCGAAGTTTATGACAAAGCCTAGGTCTTGAAGGAGTGATACAGTTCTGAAGGTGGCCTGCCTGGCCTCCTGGTAAGTCTGACCCCGGATGAGCCAGTCGTCTAGATAGGGGAAGACAAAAACACCTTGAGTCCTCAAGTAGGCCGCCACTACAGCAAGGCACTTTGTAAAGACTCGTGGGGCAGAAGTCAGGCCAAAAGGCAGTACTCTGTACTGGTAATGGTTTCCTCCCACCATGAACCTGAGGTCCTTTCTGTGGTCTAGATGAATGAGGATGTGAGTGTACGCATCCTTTAGATCTAAGGAGCATAGCCAATCTCCCTGCTGGAGGTAGGGCAGAAGTGTTCCAAGAGTAAGCATCTTGAACTTCTCTTTCTCCAAGAACTTGTTGAGGTTCCTGAGGTCTAGGATAGGCCTTAGGCCTCCAGTTCTCTTTGGCACCATAAAGTACCTGGAATAGAAACCGTGCCCCTGTAGGCGAGGAGGTACAGGCTCCACCGCCTTGTCCAGAAGTAGACCTTGAAGTTCCTGGAGGAGGAGGTTTGTGTGCAGGAGAGGCCTTAGAGGCTCTCCTGGGAAGTAGGCAAGAGGTAACTGCTGGAAATGAAGCATATAGCCCTTGTGGACTATGCTTAATACCCAAGCATCCCCTGTAATGGGTGGTCACTTGTGAGCAAACAGGGCTAAGCGACCTCCTATGCAGGAATGGGGCAGCAGAGGTGGAAAGGCTATGCTGTGGAAGTCAAAACCCCCCCCCTCCCTGCTGGGTAGGAGCAGGAGCCGGAGGCTTGGGGGTCTTCTGCCTACGGGCCCATGTCCCTGCCCCTTGGCCTGCTGCCCCTGTTGGGGAGCTGGGGAGGCCTGGTACTGAGGAAAAGGTTTGTAGGCAGCCACCTTTCTTGGGTAAAAGGGTTTTTTACCCGAGCCCTTCTTTTTGTGAGAAAGGGCAGAAGTCTTTCTGGACAGCCTTGTCCTAGTCAGGTGCTCGGTTTCGAGCTCAGCCGCCTTCTCGGCCATGGGCTTGCCAAAAAGGTTTGCAGCTCGGCAAGGGACATCGACCAACTTGTCCTGCACTCAGGGCTCGAGGTCCGATGACTGCAGCCATGCCTGGCGTCGGGCTCTGATGCCGGCTGCCGCCACACGAGCCGAAGCCTCAAGGCCATCGTAGGCCACTCGGGACATGAACTTGGAACAGTCCCTGATTCCTGAGGACAACGTCTGGAACCTCTGCAAAGGCTCCCCGGAGAGGCCAGCAGAGAACCCGGCAAGCTCTTTCGCCAGGTCTCGTAAGTGCATGCCCATGTACAGCTGGTAGGACTGGACACGGCAAGCAAGCATCGAGCCCTGGAAGCACTTTCTGCCAAAAAAGCATCCAGGTTCCCGGCCTCCCTGCCGGGGGGGGGGCACCGCAAAGTGTATCTTCTGGCTCTTCAGACGATGCATGGCCGATTCCACCACCATGGAATGGTGCGGCAGCTGCGCCTTCTGGAAGCCAGGGCTCTTACGGAGTCGTTAGATGGAATCGACTCGCTTGCTCAAGACCGGCGCTGAGGCTGGTGCCTCCCACATCCAGAAGAGGAGCCGTTCCAGCATGGAGGAACCGGTACAGTAAAGGCCTCCTTCGGAGGAGAGTCATACGGGAGGGCCTCGAGCTCCTCGGCTCGAGGCTCCTCCTCGGCGTCTACGGGGATCGCCAATGCCTTGGCCATGTGCCGCACGAACTCCGAGAACCGGGTGTCCTCCGGGGGGACCTACTCCGAGGCTCGTACTGCGGTGAGTCCGAAGGGACGCACCGAGTCTGGAAAGTGTCGGGGGACTCCTCGTCCTCCGTCTCCCACGCTGACTCATCCAAAGAGTCGTCGAGGGGCTCTGACCGCGCGGGTCGAGGTGGCACCCATCCCGACGCCGAAGGCACCGTCGTCGACACCCTCGGTTCCGAGCGGGAGGCCGAGGGGGACCGTGACCGAGGACGACTTCGAGCCTTCATGGTCTCGAGTATCGGCTCAGTCTCCGGGGTCGACTTTGACGTCTATGTCCCGGTGGTCGGGGCAGATGCACCAGCGAGGCTGGCCATCAGTACCCGCTGCTGATCCATGAAGGCAGACAATCTGCACTCCAAAGCTGTCAGCCTGAGTCCAAGCTCAGGAGACTCAGCAGCCACCGACTCGGGCCCCGGCAGCACCGGGCCCGACGTCGGCTCCCTTAGAGGAGAGTCCACGAGGACTACAGGACTTACGTGCCCGACAGTCTCCGGCTCCACTCGAGGTACTTTGGATGGCTTCTCCTGTTCCAAAGGCCCGGGACGGCGGTTGGGGGTCTTAGACCTGGCCCTCGAGGAACCAGGGACCTCTTCTGACACCGCCCTCACGAGCTGCTTCTTCCTCTTGCGTTCCCGGTCGGGGGACCCCCTGTCCGAGGAACCCCGGCGATGCTCGGGATCAGACTCCCAAGACGTCGAGGCCTCAGACAAGGTCCGGGCCCGGCCGGAGGCAGTATCCGAGAAAATCCTTTTTTTCTGGTGCTGACAGCTTCGAAGTGCCTTGGTGGACATTTTGCCACATGGGCCACAGATCATTGGCTCATGACCTGGGCCGAGGCACCGAAGGCAGCAGTCATGTGTGTCGGTAAGAGACATTAGTTTCTTGCACCGATCACATTTCTTGAAACCACTGGAAGCCATCGGGGAAAAAAGGGCCCCCGCGAGGTCAAAGGACCGGCCTTCCAGGGAAAAACAGAAAAAAGACGCAAACGCCAACCACGAAGGGCAAAAACTGAAAAATAGAAAACGGGCTCGATACCGGTGTACCGAACCTGGCGGGAAGGGGAACCGGCGTCAAACTCGGAGGAAAAAAAACCGAAGTAATCGTTGAAAAACACGTCAACTTTTCCGGGTGACTCGGACAGACGTCTGATGGGCTCCACGGAAAAAAAAAAAAAGAGACTGAGCAAAATGGCATCTTTAGGCGGGAAGGGGAATGTGCATGCGTGCAGTATTCCCAAAGGCTTTCTTAGAAAGCTGGGGAAATGCTCCGCATGGGGGCTCCATCGGCGCCGATGTCACCCATAAGTGAGGACTGACTTCCTGCTTGGTCCTGGAGAACCTTTATCTCGTTTAATAATTGGTATTGGATCTTCTATACCAATAGTTCATAATAAGTTCCATCATTCAACTGTCTCAAATTTTCCGTTTGATACTGAAGTTTAGATTGAACCACTACTGCTTCCCATTTGTCTGCTCTCTATCACCATGTCTTATTTTATGCATGCTAATGATACAGCTATATCTGCTTTACAAACTGATTAAAATCCAATTCTTAAGATAAAAAGAAAGTTAACAGATATGTCAAAAATAGTTGGCATCAAGGCTGTCAGCATGAAAATCTGTTATGAACAAGTTTCATTTCCTGCTTTAATTCTGCTGCCTGCCTGAGAGAATCTATTGCGATTTCATTATTAAATATGACAAGCCAGTTGGCCTGCAAAGCACACTACCTGGCCAGCACGTTCAGCAATTCCTTTAAGGCATCTCTCTGCCTAGTGAATGCTTTTCACACTGAAAACAAGTAGATGCATGGCTTTGGGAATGCTTTTCAATGTACATGCAGCGATGATTTTGTGCTGACATAAGCACACACCACTTGCCCAACTGCCAAGAGGGTCGTTAAAGTTCCCCATGTACATCATTCTCTTGCCTGCCAGAAAATACTCTGTGAAAGAAGAGGAAGTTGGTCTGGACAATTGCAGCAACTCTCCAAGTCTGGACTGCCACTCAAGAAAAGGGTTGTGTTGTGGAACAGGAATCCAAGCCTGACTGATCACGGCACCCCACCATCAAGTCTGCACAGCAACTGGTACCACTGAAGGCACCCCAGCCTCTTCTTTATTACCTCTGCTATCATGACTCCTGGCTTTTTTTTTAAATTAGAAAGTCATCCCTGAGTGCATCCCATGCCTCAGTATGTTTTTAGCCTGCGCCTTGGGAGTTATTTGAAAGAGAGGTAAGTATGGGTGGGTCTGGGTGGGGGGGGAGAGGTGGAGTGAATGGGGTAGCTTGAAACATGCAGGTAGAGGTGTGTTTGTATCTACACATGCATGCAAGTGTGTGAACATGTGTGTGTACCTGTGCAAGATTTTAAGGAGGGTAGAGTTGCTTATGGAAGACATTCTGCAGAATGTTGGCTAGTATTCTATTCTAAATCCCAACAACCCTTTCAGCAGCTTGGCCCAGAAAAAAAGTTATGCAGACAGACAGACAGGGAAAATCTTTGCTCAACTATAAACTACTATGATGCAAATTCAGACTTTGTTTTCTAAAGGAAGAATGGGCTTCCTAATGCTAAATAAAAACATTTTCACTCTATATGCAAAGTCAAAGAGGATGTTACATTTAGAAGACAGGTGATTATGTGAACACAAACAATAATAAATACTGGGTGTGCATATGTGTGTGTCTGTAAAGGGGTATGGGTATGTGAAAGGATGTTTAGGTGAGCAAGGCAGCATTGTGCGGGGACTGTGTGTGCAGCAGGAATGTGGAGAGGTCTGGGGGTTCATGGGTTCATGCAAGGGTAGGGGGAAGCTATGTATGGGAGTATGTGCAGAGGGGACATAAGTGGGATTATGGTGGGGGGGGGGAAGCAGCATATGTTTATACATAGGGTGAAGAATAGTATGGTAATTAGGATTTTTTGGCAGAGTTCATTATCCAAACATATTAATGCAATATTTTCAGTTCTCTCTCTCATCCAAGATTATTCAGCCTTCTTTTAGTGAGGCAAATTTGTTGACTTTCCACCCCTTCTTTGGAGGGTTATTTTGGTCTTAGATAAACAGACAGAAAGACACAAAGGGCTTCGATATTCGAAGGGCAGTTACACGGTTTACAGCCCTGTAAACCCTATAACTGCTGCTGAGAAGGATATTCAACGGCACTAACACAGTTAACATCGGAGCTTATTGGGGGCATTCCAGGGAGAAGCCCAGGCAGAGATTATCGATAACCAGACAGTAGCAATACTGCATGCTGCCCAGTTAGCAACCTGCACCTAAAAGATATCTTTTAGGCGCAGGAGCTACCTAGGCAGCATGCAATATCACTGCTGCCTGGTTAGCTACTGCAGCTTCCAGCATGTGCAGCGAACCCCAGATATTCAATGCTGGGGCTTCAAATGACCCCGGCATTGAATATCCAGGGTTAAGGGTCAGAAGGCACAGCTATGCGCCATAGCGACGCATAGTCTACCCAAGTGAGTATCGGGCCCAAAGCTCTTTTACATAATTCTTTCCAACACTCCATATACTGGAAACCATAGAATGACAAGCAAAAATATAAGAAATTATGGAAGTACAGATGGATTCTGGAAATAGCACTCCGATAAAAAGTTTAGTCTCACCATTTTTTTTAAATTTTATTTTAAATGCTTCTTCAATTCTTCCAGTTTAATTAACAATCATATTTACTTTTAGCTGGAAGCAGCATGATGCATAAACAAACAGCCCTGCTACTTACTCTGAGTCTCATATTTACATACTTCTAATACTGCCTATTATAAGTCATTCCAGCCAAACACACCAATAATTTGACCATCGGAAAATGAAGCTATATCAGAGAACTGACCAAACAGACTACAATAATAAAAGCCCCTGCTCATCCTTCCAAAGTCAACTTCTCTTTCCCTTTTCTTCTGAGGAGAAAGGAGAGGCTATTGGATTAACAACTGTGGTAATGCATAAATGTTCCTATTCTATTCCCAGCACTCTATACTTAGATTGGTCTTGAAGACAGCAACTTATGCGGAAATACTGTACTGATCTTGTGCTAGAGATAATTTTTCTTTTCTTTTTCTACCAGTATTACTGGTCTATTACTTATAATACATCTCAATGCAGTTACCAAATTTCAAAATGAAACACTGTATTCTGTAAAATACGGCAAAATACAGAATTATACCATAACGTGAAAAAAATTAAGCACAAAAGTAAATCAGCATGAGACAAAGCCAACTGTCCACTGAACTAGCCAAGAAAAAAACATGCTGTGGAACATCTGTGGATATTTGACCATTTATGTGACTCAAAGGTTTTGCAAATTAGATGCACTGACTTAAACCATTGCTTTTATTATGAAATCACAGTTCAATAGATATTTCTAATCCGAACTCTGTAAATGGATTACCAGTGAATCACCTCTGTGGAATCCAGACACAGTTAAAGGTGTCACTGGCAAAAAGTGACAAACCCCTGCTGTACTCTTACACATGCCATATACGTGGCATCATCAAAAGTGCTTGTCCCCATAAAAGGTCTGAATTAAACTAAATTATGAGCATGAGCTCAAGGCAGGAACAAAGAAAATAATATGCCAGATAGGCAACAGTTCAACCCAATATGGCCGTTTGCTACACAATTACCAAATATTAATTGTAACCCTTAAAAATAGAAATCTATTGGTGATATGTAACAGCTACCCTAGAAAAAAATTAAGCGGAACAGTTCAGTGTAAATGCTGCTGTATGCTGGCACATTGGATTTGTCTGCTGATCAGACTGTCAGTTGATGTGCCATACTGTATACTGTCACGCCACCACCACTCGCCTCTAGCTTAGAGGGGCGTGGTTATTTGAGGAACTTTCCACTATCCGCTTTTTCAAACTATTTCCCTGCAGTGTCCTCTGGGAAATGTAGTTTTTGTTTAGCTGTATGGGTGCATCAGGCAGAAAGTTGTAGTCAGGCTCAACGAGGTAAGGCAAATGACAGAAATTTATTTTGTACACAATGGTTCGAACATACCACATACAGGATTATTTGTTCAGGACTCTTTGAAGTAGAGCATTGTCCAAAAACAAACCCAAACACAAATATGGCTGTTTAAAGGTTCTCTATAGTTCAGGATACACAGTCTTTAACAGCAAGGATATTGCATTCCTTTTTAGCCTTGCTGGGTAAAGCACAAAAACAAAATCAAATTCAATGTCTGTGGTAGTTTAGCTTCTATTCAGCTTCAAACCTTTCTTGGCTACCTTCCAAGTAAACAGATATAATCCAGGGCAAAAGAAAGCTTTATTCTAATAGTACTTTAGCTTACCCCAGTGTCCTCATTCCAGCAGCAGGTAATTAACAAGCTTATATCACAGTTCCAGGCTTGCTCCTTAGTCCCCGTAACTTCCCCTTTTCAAACACGAGGGAATCACGGCCACCCTGCTTGTGGACTATGGGTACCTTTTCCTGGAAGACTTTCTTTCAAGACTGGTTTGTTTTCTCTACGTTCCCAGGTTTAAAGCTTGGCAAAAGGAACAATCCATGGGGGTGTCATCATTCAGCTTCACCTCGGGCTCTCCCAGCTGCATGGGTTCTGACTCCCCGTCTTGCTCACAGTGCTCAGGTAACAGCCTCCCGGGGGATCTTGGAGTCTCTCTTGTTCCTGGCCCCAAACTCGCCTGCAGCCGTGCTAAATGCCAATTAGCACTTTCTTCTCCTGGAAGCTCAGCTCCTCTGCTCTGCTCAGCACTAGTCAAGCTTCCCTTGCTTGTATCCGTGCCTCTGCTTGTGTCAGCCTAGCTTCCTGCTTCTCTTCCCCTTCTCTCATACTCTGGCCTAGGTTTATACTTCCAGGGCTCTAGCTCCAACTCCTCCCTACCCAGGTGATGGCAATCAGCCTGACTTCCGGCACCTGAGTACTTGGAGAATTCACTGCCATAGGGGTTCTGGGCCCTGTATCCTCTCCCCTTCATTCCACTAGGGGGAGCATGAAATGTGGGCCACCTGGAAGTTTTCTGATTCCTGGAGGTGGTTGTGGCTTTCCTACCCTGATTTGGTGAAAGGGGGCCCTTTACTAGGGTGAATTCCCTGTCTCTTTGTCCTCCCCCGGACTCCGGATAGGCCTCCTTGCCACAATACTGAGACCCAAAGGGAACATTCTGACAAAATTGTATGGTTTTGAATGAATGTGATGTCATCACTGACCATAACATATACATGTATATATACATATACATACACATACACACGGTGTCCTCCATTAGAATCCTGGGTGTGATTGTAGATGATGAATTACATTTTCAGAACATTTCCAATATAGCGAAGGCTTGCTTTTTTTGCACTAGCATTAAAAGAGAAGAGTTTAAAAAAAACTGCACTAATTCGTAGCACAGGGTTTTTGTTTTTAAACATCAGGAGCAATTAAAAATGAATTAGCATTATATGAATAAATTATAATTAGCATGCCCACTGGGCTTAGTGGTTTCGTTGGTAATTTTCCTGCGCTAGCTTGCTTTCTGTATCTGGGAGCAAGAGTAGCTTGGGAAAGTTACTAGCAAAAACGCTTTGCTAGAGCATAATGCAGTTTGCTGCATTGAATTGTAAGGCTGGTGGGCGAGCATGGTCCTGAGGCTAAGGCGGACTTTAGGTTGCTGAGAAAGAGAAATGATGCAAGGTGAGGGATTGGAGAGGACTGCTGAGCCATTCCACTGTAATACGGTAATGAGCTACTGGAGGGAGGGATATTTAGAACGGGATGGAGAGTTGTCTGGGGAAGAGGTGAATGACAAGGGTGATGTCCACATGGTTTTCTTCCCTTTCCACTGCATTAGATCGGGTTGCCCCTCTTCGCCCCTGATCTCTCTCTCGCCGTCCCTCACAGCCCTGGTTCCACTCCTGTCTCCTTCTTCTTCGAGCACAGCTCCGCCGAGCTGAACGCCGGTGGTGCAAAACCACTTCTCCTATCATCCTTTCTCATTTTTGTTCTGAGCACTCATATTATAGAATCCAAGTCCACAAGGCCAAACAGGCCTACTTTTCCACTGCAATCTCTTCAGCACCGAATCAGACATGTCATCTTTATTCTGTTCTCCACTTGCTCACTTCCCTCCAGTCTCATAGCATTCCTCCTCCCCCCCCGCCCCCTCCCCCTCCCCCTCTCAGTTAGCAACTTATTTCAGCACTAAAATATCCGATCTCAGGCTCTCCCTCCCTCACTGCCCTCCTCCCATCTCCTCCCCTCCTCCTACCCCTCGGCTGTCTCATGTTTGGCACTCCTTTCATCCACTCACCTCCTCTGAGCTTCTCGCAATAATTTCCTCTTCTAAGAAAACATTCTGCGCTCTCAACCCAATTCCTTCCTCTTGGCTGCTCACTCCCTCCCTTTTCCCTCCTTCCGCCAGCTCTCACCCTGATCAACTCCAGTCTCACTTCAGGTGTCTTTCCCCAGCCTTGGAAACACGCACTAGTCCGCCCTATCTTGAAAAAGCCTTCCCTCGATCCCCTAGTTCCCGCACATTACCGACCTGTCTCTAACCTTCCTTTTTTATCTAAAATCCTTGAAAAGGTTGTTTTCTCTCAATTGTCCTCTTATCTCGACTCCACCCATTTTCTACACCCTCGCCAATCTGGCTTTCGTCCCGGTCACAGCGTTGAAACGGTTCTATTGTGCTTTCTTAATGAAATTCACACCGCTCACGATCGTGGTGACCTATCGGTGGCTGTTTCCCTTGATCTTTCAGCCGCCTTCGATCTTGTCGATCACTCTCTCCTCCTGGCTCGATTGCGTGATGCTGGTCTTTGCAGCACAGTCCTTCACTGGTTTCATTCTTTTCTTTCCTCTAGGTCTTTCTCAGTTCTCCCCACCTCTCCCTCCTCATCTGCTTCCGAGCCCACTTCTCTCCTCTGTGGTGTCCCTCAGGGTTCAGTCCTGGCTCCTCTTCTCTTCAACATTTTCCTCACGCCTCTTGCCCTATTAGTCCAACAACACGGGATATCTGCTTTCTACTATGCCGATGACTTGGTCCTCCTTTATCACACCTCCCCTCTTTCCCTCGATCTTTCTCCTCTGAACTCTTGTCTTTCTGCCGTCGCTGACTGGCTCACTACCCACTGTCTTCACCTCAACCTCACAAAAACTCTCGCTATCTGGTTTTCTCGTGACGCTTCCCCACCAACACTTTCCCCTTCCTTCTCTGGTTCACCTGTTCCCATCATCTCCTCTCTTCATTACCTGGGAGTCCTCTTTGATCCCACCCTGACCTTTCGTGATCATATTGACCACGTCTAAGACCTCTTTTTTCTATCTGCGTCAAATCCGTGCTATCAGACCTTTTCTTTCTACACAGGCCCTCACTACCCTTCTCCTGTCCCTCACCATGTCTCGCGTTGACTTCTGCAACTCGGTCCTGGCTGGTCTCCCTAACGTCCAACTTTACCGCCTCCAACGCATACAAAACACAGCTGCTCGACTCATCCTTCACTCCTCCATCCGTGATCACATTACACCTCTCCTCATTCATCTTCACTGGCTCCCCATCAAATTCCGTATTCATTATAAAATTCTGGTACTCCTTCGTGTTCTCCACACCCACTCGCCCCAGTATCTGGCTGACCTTGTCCGTCTGCACACCCCAGCTCGCTCCCTCCGATCCTTCCACCTCAACCGCCTGCACCTCCCCTCACCTACCTCCGCCCGTCTCCAATCCACTCGCTCCTCCGCATTTTTTTCCTAGCCCCCGCCCTGTGGAATTCCCTCCCTTCCTCTATTCGGCTTGAGCATGAGCATTCTGCTTTTAAGAACAGCCTCAAGACCCATTTCTTTGCCCTTGCCTTTGACCTCCCAGATCCTTCTGTATGACCTCCCTCTTCCTGTCTTCCTCTCTACCCCTACTCTTGTCTCGTTGTGTGATTCTGTCTGGTGTGCTTTCCTATTTTATTATTGTAATTTCCTTTCCTTTTCACCCCTTATGGTTTTTCTAAAATTTGTACTATGTAAACCGCTTTGATGCTTTTTTCCTCAGCGGTATATCAAGTAAATAAACAAACAAACATAAACGTGTCTGAGGTTGTGGGGCAAGGGTTGATTGAGCAAGGGAGGAAGGAGAGTAAGGACTGTGTGTCTGCTGAAACCCTACTGTAAAGAATGCCTTCAGAAATTGTGTGCTCCATGCAATATATCTTTCCAGTGAAATTCATGATAAACATTCTTCTACTTTAGCTAATAAATGTTTACCCAACAGGGAGTACTGTAAGACACCAATACCACAAACAAAGCGGGTACTAACAGCAAAAGGAAACCCCTAGCAATAACGGGGAGTGACCAATGTCATCTTTTAAATCATATAGTGTGACAGAGCTTAATTTCTGAAGGAAATGGGTCTTTTCTTAATGAATATAAAAAGGTGATCTGAAAA
The DNA here is from genome assembly GCA_033557465.1 of Ichthyophis bannanicus. Taxonomy (NCBI): domain Eukaryota; kingdom Metazoa; phylum Chordata; class Amphibia; order Gymnophiona; family Ichthyophiidae; genus Ichthyophis; species Ichthyophis bannanicus. The sequence goes on from CM066031.1 coordinate 628,870,653, forward strand.
CATCTTTCTCATAATTATTCTCCCAGAAACCCAATTTCAAGTGTTATCAGAAGCATTTCAAATACTGCAATAAAACTACCAATTCACCTTTCATATATCATGCATGACTCATTTTGTACTGAATGATGAGCAAACTAAAATGCTCAAAAGCCCGTCACAAATGCAACACGTTTTCTAATAAAAAAAAGATATCACTTGCACCTTGATTGCTGTCCGTTATTTCCGCACACTAAATTGTCTGTTGAAAGGGCCATATTATTTCATTCAAAAAGTATAAGAAATCTTCTGCAAGAAATGTAAAACTAGGTAAAGTCTGGTCCATTAATTCTGCCATGACAGAAATCAGAACACATTTTATACTTTAGGTAGCATCCAAGAAAAAAACAATCACACTTTACAACCAAAGGTCACCAGTTCAAGGGTCCTCAAAGACTAATAAACAGTAACAGCATGATCAGACTTATTAAAATACAGAGGATGGAGCAGAGCAAAAACTTAACTTTATGTATGAAGCAGTATGCATCAAACCTCGGAAATCTTATCAGTGCTACAACGTGCCAAATACAAACAGTTAAAAATATGGATATCAAAACAGTTGCACACAATGGAAATTGTGTTCTGAAACTTAACATAGTACATTTGCATGGGGAAGCACTGTAAGACAGCACCGATAACAGCATTCCATCAAACGTTACCAGGGTTCTAAGGAGAGAGAATCTGGTTACCAATGTAATGGTACAGTACAAGATTATAATAATTAATCCACATGGCACCTCCTTCATAGCTTGTGCTGTCTTCTCCACCTTTGTTTTTGTCCTTATTACCCCTACCCTTTCTTTACACTTGAAAGAGTGGAGAGTAAGTTGTTTACATTACTGCATCATCCCAACTATATATATTTCACCACCGTAATAGATGATTGCCAAGTGGGACAATTTGCACAATTAGTCTGCCCAGATCAAAATTTAGTCCAATGCCTTATACGTCAAAAATGTATTGTTTAACGCTGGAACTTTTGGGTTTATTTTTTGAAAGTGGTTGCAGTAAGAGATTTTTCTGTTTTAGGCAAGGCTTTCGTTTTTGCTGCTGTGTCCCGCCCCCGCCTCTTTCCTCTAGTCTGCAAGTTCAAAGAGGGAAGCTTTCAAATCTTTTTTAAAGCCACTGCACTGCTGAGGTGTCAGATCCCCTTCTTCCTACCCCAGCTCCCACCTATCCCAGTACTTAAGGACTAGATCCCCCAATTAAAGGACTAGCTTAATTTTATTTTTCAGCAATCAGAATAGGGAGTGAAAGATATAGAGTAGTTACTCACCTGTAACAGGTGTTCTCCAGGAGCAGCAGGAATCAGTCCTCACATATGGGTGACATCGACGTCGATGAAGCCCTTGCGGAGCATTTCCCCAGCTTTCCATGAAATCCTTTGGGAATGCAGGCACGCATGCGCAGTTCCCTTCCCGCCTAAAGGTGCCATCTTACCTCAGTCAAATGACATAGCTAAGAACAGCACACAAAAACGTAAAACAAACTAACTATGTACAACTGCAACTCCAAGGGGAGGAGGGAGGGTTGTGAGGACTGATTCCTGCTGCTCCTGGAGAACACCTGTTATAGGTGAGTAACTATTCTTTCTCCAGGACCAAGCAGGAAGTCAATCCTCACATATGGGTGACTCCATAGCTCTGGGCTACCAGGAATCCAGGCTGAACAAGAGAACTCCCTCTAGTCCCAGCATCAAAGAAAGGCTTTCCTCTGACAGAACCTCCACCGGTAGCCCAACAGAGGGCAGGAGGGCAGAAGTTGCCTAAACTTCAAAGAGATTCCAGAGTACTGCCTAGCCCAAAGCACTGTCCCTACGGGACTCCCTCTCCAGGCAGTAGTGGGCTGCAAAAGTCTGGCTTGAAGACCAAGTAGCAGCCCTGCAGATGTCTACCAATGGTACAGAGCGGAGATGAGCCATTGAGGCAGCCATTGCCCTGACACGATGGGCCGTGACCCGACCCTGCAAAGGAAGGTCAGCCGCCTTGTAAGCCCAGGTGATACAGTCAGCCACCCAGATGGACAAGGTACGCTTGGACACAGCTAACCCCAAATTATTAGGGTCAAAAGATATGAAGAGCTGAGTAGCTCTTCTGTGCCCTTGCGTACGGTCAAGGTAGAAGGATAAGGCCCTCCTACAGTCCAGGGTATGCAGAACTGCTTCAGCCTGGCTTGCATGAGGCCTAGGGAAGAATGTTGGAAGAACCACCTCCTGGTTTAGGTGGAAAGAGGAGACAACATTAGGGAGGAATTTTGGATGAGTCCTGAGGACTACCCTGTTCCTATAGATTCTGGTGTAAGGCCTGTCACAGACCAGGGCCTGAAGCTCACTCACTCGCCTGGCCGAGGTTAGGGCTATCAGGAAGAGAGTTTTCCAGGACAGGAAGCGGAGAGGACAAGTAGCCATTGGCTCAAAAGGTGGGCGACTCAATTGTTTGAAGACCACATTCAACTCCCACTCAGGAGCAGGACGACGGATTGGAGGCTTGAGCAAGAGCAAGCCTCTGAGAAAGCGGGACACCAAGGGGTGAACCGACAGAGAATGTCCTTCCACCAGTGAGTGGTGAGCTGCTAGAGCTGAGAGGTGGACACGAACAGAATTGGACTTAAGTCCCTGATTTGATAAGTGCAGTAAGTACTGAAGCACTACTGGTATAGTACAGGAGAAGGGATCCTGTGCATGTAGCTGACACCACACAGAAAACCTTTTCCATTTGAGAGCATAGGTTTTTCTAGTGGACTGTTTCCTAGAGGCTAGAAGAACCTCTTCAACTTCCTGAGGTAGGCCCCAGGGAGCCAAAACTACCCTTGCAGCCTCCATGACATCAAATTGAGAGCTTTGAGGTTGGGGTGCAGCAGAGAACCCTGATCCTGAGAGAGAAGGTCGGGTTGGAACCCTAGAGGCAGTGGGGGATCCACTGCAAGCTGTAGCAAAAGTGGAAACCAAGGCTGTCTCGGCCACCCGGGAGCCACGAGCAGAACCGAGGCCTTGTCCTCGAGAATCTTGAACAGAGTTCGGGCCACCAGAGGCGTGGGAGGAAACGCATACAGGAGGCCCTGAGACCAGGGAATCAGAAAAGCATCTGCTGCTATCCGCAGAGGATGCGGTTGCCTGAACATTGGCAGCTGTTTGTTCAGAGGACTGGCAAACAGGTCTATGGATGGAAGTCCCCATTGCAGGAAAATCTTTTGAACTACCATGGGATGGAGCGGCCACTCGTGGGGCTGCAGAATCCTGCTCAACCTGTCCGCCAGGTAGTTCTCCTGGCCAGGTAGATAGACTGCTTTGAGGAACATGTTGTGCTTGAGAGCAAACAAGCAAAGGTCCTGGGCCTCCTGACAAAGTAGCCTGGACCCAGTTCCGCCCTGCTTGTTTACATAGAACATGGCTACCTGGTTGTCTGTCTGAACCAGGACAGACTGATGAGCCAGGGTTTGAGAAAAAGTCTTGAGGGCTAACCGAATAGCTCTGAGTTCCAGGAGATTGATTTGCTGTGCAGCTTCCCAGGGAGACCACAGACCCTGGGTGCACTTGCCTAGACAGTGAGCTCCCCAGCCTTGCAGGGAGGCATCTGTGGTCAAGACCACTGTGAACGCAGGACTCTGAAAAGGTACTCCTCTTAGCAGATTGGGTGGGTGTAGCCACCATCTGAGGGAGTGCAGCAAGTGTCTGGACATCCTTATCCTGTCGGTGAGGCTGCCTGTGGCCTGTGACCATTGAGTACGCAGGCACCACTGTGCAGGCCTCATATGGAGTCTGGCATTGGGGGGTCACATGTACTGTCGAAGCCATGTGGCAGAGAAGTCTTAGGCAGAGTCTGGCGGAGACCAGTGACCTGCTGAGAAACTTGTTTGCTAAGTTTATCAGTCTGTGGGCCCTGTCTTCTGGTAAGAACGCCTTTGCCAGCAGAGAGTCCAACCTTGCTCCTATGAACTCCAAGTTCTGGGAGGGGAGCAAAGTGGACTTTGAGAAGTTTATGACAAACCCCAGGCTTTGAAGAAGAGTAATGGTTCTGAGGGTGGCTTGTCTGGCCTCCTGATATGTCTGACCTCTTATGAGCCAGTCATCCAGATAGGGGAATACAAAGATTCCCTGATTCCTCAGGTAGGCTGCCACCACTGCTAGGCATTTGGTAAAGACTCTGGGAGTGGAAGTGAGGCCAAAAGGCAATACTCTGTACTGATAATGGTTTCCTCCCACAACGAACCTGAGGTACTTTCTGTGGTCTGGATGGATGAGGATGTGGGTATACGCATCCTTCAGATCTAAGGAGCATAGCCAATCTCCCTGCTGGAGGTAGGGCAGAAGTGTTCCAAGAGTAAGCATCTTGAACTTTTCCTTCTCCAGGAACTTGTTGAGGTTTCTGAGATCCAGGATAGGTCGAAGACCACCGGTTCTTTTGGGCACCAGGAAATATCTGGAGTAGAACCCTCGGCCTTGCAAGTGGGGAGGCACAGGCTCCACCGCCCTGTCTAGCAACAGACCTTGTAGCTCCTGAAGGAGAATATCTGTGTGCAGGGGAGGCCTTGGAGGTTCCCCTGTAAAGTATGGCGGAGGCAACTGGAGGAAGTGCAGGGCATAGCCCTCTTGGACTATGCTTAGCACCCAACTGTCTCCGGTGATGAGTGGCCACTGGTGGGCAAACAGGGCTAGGCGACCTCCTGTGCAGGGTTGGGAGAGCAGGGACAGAGAGGCTATGCCGAAGGAGTCAAAATCCCCCACCCTGCTGTGTAGGAGCAGGGGCCGGAGGCTTGGGGGTCCTCTGCCTACAGGGCCCATTACCCTGCCCCTTGGCTTGCTGACCCTGAGGGGCAGCTTGGGCAGCCTGATATTGCAGGTACTGTTTGTAGGCAGTGCCCTTCTTCGGGTAAAAGGACTTTTTCCCCGAGCCCTTCTTCTTGTGAGAAGGGGCAGAAGTCTTCCTAGACAGCCTTGTCCGTGTGAGGTGCTCGGTCTCGAGCTGTGCGGTCTTCTCGGTCATGGGTTTGCCAAAAAGGTTTTCACCTCCGCAAGGGACATCGACCAACTTGTCCTGAACCCATGGCTCGAGGTCCGATGACTGCAGCCATGCCTGGCGTAGAGCCGCGATGCCGGCTGCCGCAACACGGGCCGAAGCCTTGAAGCCATCGTAGGCAGCGCGGGACATAAATTTAGAGCATTCCCGGATACCCGAGGACAAGGACTTGAACCTTTGCAAGGGTTCCCCAGAGAGACCAGCAGAGAACCCGGCCAGCTCCTTGGCCAGGTCCCGTAAGTACATGCCCATGTACAGCTGGTAAGACTGGACATGGCAAGCAAGCATCGAGCCCTGGAAGCACTTTCTACCAAAACCATCGAGGTTCCGGGCCTCCCTGCTAGGGGGCACCGCGGAATGCATCTTCTGACTTTTCAGGCGATGCATGGCCGATTCCACCACCATGGAATGGTGTGGTAGCTGCGTCTTCTGAAAGCCAGGACTCTTCCGGAGTCGATAGATCGAATCAACCCGCTTGCTTAAAACAGGCGCCGAGGCCGGTGCCTCCCACATGCGGAAGAGGAGCCGTTCCAGCATCGGAGGAACCAGGACAGTAAAGGCCTCCTTCGGAGGAGAGTCGTACTGCAGTGCCTCGAGCTCCTCGGCTCCGTAGGGATAACCAAGGCAGTGGCCATATCCCGAACGAACTCCGAGAACTTGGTATCCTCCGGAGGGGGATCTACTCCGGGGCTCAGACTGCGGTGAGTCCGATGGGACGCACCGAGTCTTAAAGGTGTCGGGAGACTCCTCGTCCTCCGTCTCCCATGTGGACTCGTCCGAAGAGGAATCGGGGTCTGACCTCGCGGCGCCTGCGAGCACCCGCCCGACGCCGATGGCACCGGCGTCGATGCCCTCGGTCCCGAACGGGAGGTCGAGGGAGGCGCGACCAAGGTCGACCTCGAGCCTTCATGGTCTCGAGTATCGGCTCGGTCTCCAGGGTCGACTTCGAGGTCGATGTCCCGGTGGTCGGGGCAGATGCGCCAGACAGGCTGGCCATCAGTGCCCACTGCTGGTCCATGAAGGCAGACAATCTGCTCTCCAAGGCTGTCAACCTGAGACTCAGCTCAGGAGACTCAGCAGCTCCCGACTCCGCCGGGCCCGACGTCGGCTCCCTGGGAGGAGAGTCCACGAGGACTACAGGAGTTACGTGTACAGCAGACTCCGGCTCCAGTTGAGGAACTTTGGATGGTTTCTCCTGTTCCACAGGCCCGGGGCGACGGTTGGGGGTCTGAGACCGAGTTCTCGAGGATCCCGGGACCTCTTCCGATGACGCCCTCGCGAGCCCTTTCTTCCTCTTGCGTTCCCGGTTGGGGGACCCCCGTTCCGAGGAGCCACGACGGTGCTCGGGATCCGACTCCCAAGATGTCGAGGCCTTAGACGAGGTCCGGGCCCGGCCAGAGGCCGAGTCAGAAAAGAGCCTTTCTTTCTGGTGCTGTCGACTGCGCAGTGCCTTGGAAGACATCTTTCCACATGGTCCACACGTTTTAGAGTCGTGATCAGGACCGAGGCACCGGAGGCAGCAGTCGTGTGTGTCGGTGAGAGACATCAGTTTCTTACACCGATCACACTTTTTAAAACCACTGGAAGCCAACTGGGAAAAAAAAGAGTCCCCTCGAGGTCGAAGGACCGGCCTTCCAGGAAAAAGAAAAAAAGGGCGCAAACGCCAGCCACGAAGGGCAAAAACCGAAAAAGAGATCGGGCTCGATACCGGTGTACCGAACCCGGCAGAAGGGGAACCGGCGTCGAACCGAAGACAAAAAAACAGTGAATCGCCAAAAAAGTCAAACAATTTTCCTGGATGACGAGGACTCACGTCCGGCAGGCTTCACGGAAAACGAGAGACTGAGGTAAGATGGCACCTTTAGGCGGGAAGGGAACCGCGCATGCGGAGGGTAGGAGTTGCCAAAACCCCGAAAAGGTTACGGAGCACAGCCTGGTTGAAGGCACTGTCCCGTCGGGACTCTCTTTCCAGACAGTAATGAGCTGTGAAGGTATGGACTGAAGACCAGGTGGCGACCCGGCAGATGTCCATCATCGGAACAGAATGCAAGTTTGCCGAGGCTGCCATGGCCCTGATACAGTGCGAGCCCCACATGCTCATAGGCGAGGGCAATACAGTCCGCCACCCAGGTGGACAACGTACGCTTGGTCACCGCCTCCCCCAGCCTACTGGGATCTTAGGAGATGAAAAGCTGAGAAGCTTTGCGGTGGCCATGAGTGCACTAGATATAGAAGGACAAAGCCCTCTTACAGGCCAAGGTGTGAATGACAGTCCCCGCCCGACTGGAGTGAGTTCTTGGAAAGAAGGTAGGGAGCACCACTTCCTGGTTGAGATGGAAGGGCAATACTACCTTCGGCAGAAATTTGGGGTGCGTGTGAAGCATCACTCTGTTCTTGTAGAACCTGGTGTAAGGTGCCTCCACCACAAGGGCCTGAAGCTCGTTAATTCTGCAAGTGGAGGTGAGCGCAACCAGTAAAGCCGCCTTACAAGAGAGGTAGCGAAAGTGGCAGGTAGCCAGAGGCTCGAAGGGAGAGTGAGTTAGCAGCCCCAACACCACGCTGAGGTCCCATTCAGTTGCCGGAGGGTGAACCAGGGGCTTCAATAAGAGCAGGCCCCCGAAGAAAACGGGTCACCAAAGGTTGGACCGAGAGGGGCTTACCATCCACCAGATGGTGGTATGCCGCCAGGGCACTAAGGTGCACTCGGACTGAGTTAGACTTGAGCCCGGATTGAGAGAGGTGGAGAAGGTACTGTAATACCAGTCCCACTGGGCAGGAGAATGGGTCAGCCCCGTGCTGGGCGCACCAAGCTGAAAATCTGCGCCATTTGAGGGCGTAAGTCTTCCTAGTTAAGGACTTGCAAGAGGCCAGAAGAATCTCTTCCACCTCAACCGAAAGGTTGAAAGAGGCCAGAGTCACCCTCTCAGCAGCCATGCTGTCAGCGACAGGGACCCCAGGTTGGAGTGCAGAGTCCCCCTCCTGAAACAGGAGTCCCGGGGCAGTCCCGAAGAGAATGGGGGTCTCCACCGTCAACCGGATGAGCAGCGGGAACCACGGTTGCCTGGGCCACCGAAGAGCTATCAGGATGAGCGAGGCCCTGTCGCAGAGGGTCCTTAACAAGGTCTTGGCGATCAGCGCCATCGGAGGGAAGGTGTACGCGAGGCCTTCCAACCATGAGACAAGGAACACATCCGCTACCACCCTGGAGGGGTGGGCCTGCCAGGAACAGAAGCAGGGCAACTGGAAGTTGACCGGGCTGGTAAACAGGTCCATCACGGGTTCCCCCCAGAGCTGGAAAAGCCAACTGGCTACCATGGGGTCCAGCTGCTACTCGTGCGGCTGGAGGACTCTGCTCAGCCTCTCAGCCAGAAGGTTGTCCTGGCCTGGCAGGTACACTGCCCATAGGAGGATACCCTGTTGGATTGCATATGAGCAGAGGACCAGTGCCTACTGACAAAGGGTACGAGACCCATTATCCCCCTGTTTGTTCACGCAGAACATCGCCCCCTGGGTGTCCATCTGGACCAGCACTGGCTGGTGATGCAGTTGGTGGCAGAAGACTCTCAGGGCTAAGTATAAGGCTCGGAGCTCAAGGACGTTGATCTGCTGGGTGCTCTCGTCTGGTGACAGGTTGCCCTGGGTGCGGACTCGGTATATCGAGTTGAGCCGCTTGCTCACCACTGGTACCGAAGCCGATGTCTTCCACATCCGGAGCATCAGCCGTTCCAGGATGGGAGGAATGGGCACTATGAACGATTCCCTCGAAGGAGCCTCGTACTGGAGGATTTCCAACTCATCTGCTCGAGGGTCCTCCTCCGACTCGGTAGGGAACAGAAGAACAGAAGAACATAAGAACATAAGATATGCCACACTGGGTCAGACCAAGGTCCATCAAGCCCAGTATCCTGTTTCCAACAGTGGCCAATCTAGGTTATACGTACCTAGCAGTTTCCCCAAAAGACACAGGTTCCACAATGCTTGTACCGGGACAAGCATTGTTATCCTGAGTCCCTTCTTAATAATAGTTTATGGACCTTTCCTCCAGAAACTTGTCCAATCCTTTTTTAAACCCAGCTACACTAACTGCCTTTACTACATCCTCCGGTAACAAATTCCAGAGTTTGATTACACGTTGAGTGAAAAAAGATTTTCTTTTATTAGTCTTAAATAGTTTACTGTGTAGCTTCATTGCATGTCCCCTAGTCTTTCTATATTCTGATAATGTAAACAATCGATCTACGTTTACCCGTTCCACTCCGTTCAATTTATAGACTTCTATCATATCTCCCCTCAGCTGTCTCTTTTCCAGGTTAAAGAGCCCTAACCTTTTTAGCCTTTCTTCATAGGAGTATCCTTCCATCCCCTTTACCATTTTGGTGGCTCTTCTCTGAACCTTTTCTAATAACGCTATATCCTTTTTAAGATATGGTGACCAGAATTGCACACAATATTCAAGGTGCGGTCTCACCATGAAACGATATAGAGGCATTATAATATCTTTTGTTTTATTTTCCATTCCTTTCCTTATGATACCTAGCATTCTATTTGCTCTCTTGGCCGCCGCTGCACACTGGGCTGAGGGTTTTAACATGTTATCCACAATGATACCTAAATTTTTTTCCTGGGTGGTGGTTCCTAATGTGGAACCTTGCATCGTGTAACCATAGTTTGGGTTGTTCTTCCCTAGGTGCATAACTTTGCACTTCTCCACATTAAATTTCATCTGCCATTTTGATGCCCACTCTTCCAATTTATCAAGATCCTCTTGCAATTTTCCACAATCCTCTTGGGTTTTAACAACCTTAAATAGTTTTGTGTCATCTGCAAATTTGATAACCTCACTCGTTATTCCCTTGTCCAGGTCATTTATGAATACAGTATGTCAAAAAGCAGCGGACCCAGCACAGATCCCTGGGGTACACCACTATTCACCTTTCTCCATTGGGAAAACTGGCCATTTAGCCCTACCCTCTGCTTTCTATCTTTTAACCAGTTCCTGATCCACAATAGTACACTGCCTCCTATCCCATGACTCTTTAGTTTTGCCAAAAGTCTCTAATGAGGGACCTTGTCAAAGGCTTTCTGAAAGTCCAGATACACTATATCAACCGACTCACCTTTGTCCACCTGTTTATTCACACCTTCAAAAAAAATAACAGATTAGGAAGACAAGATCTTCCTTGTCTAAAGCCATGTTGGCTGTCTCCCATTAGGCCATGACTATCTACATGCTGAGTAATTTTATTCTTTATGATGGTTTCTACCATTTGTCCCCGGTACTGACGTCAGGCTCACCGGTCTGTAGTTTACCGGATCACCCCTGGAACCCTTTTTAAAAATTGGTATTACATTGGCGATCTTCCAGTCTTCAGGTATTACAGATGATTTTAATGAAAGTTCACAGATTACTAATAGCAGGTCTGCAATCTCATATTTCAGTTCTTTCAACACCCTTGGATGTATACCATCCGGCCCAGGTGATTTGCTACTCTTCAGTTTATCTAGTAGTTGTAATACATCTTCCCTTGGCCATGGCCTTTGACATATCCTTGACGAAATCAAGGAAGCCCATATCCTCTGTCGGGGACCGCCGTAGAGGCTCCGAGACGGGAGAGTCAGATGGGACGTTGCGGTGGTGATGGATATCAGGGGACTCCTTGTCCTCCATCTCCTATTCGGAGTAGTTCGTCAAGGACTCGTAGGAGGGCTGTTCTGCGGGCTTCAGGGCCCCTGAAGCCCTGCGGCCGAAGGATCGGATCGGCTCGGCCTCCGGGGATGTCTTGGACATCGAGGGCCCGGTGGTCAGGGCGGATGAACCAGTCATGCCAGACAACAGCGCTTGCTGCTGGTCTATTAAGGCAGACAAACTGCGCTCCAGTGCCGCCATTCTGGACTCCAGACCAGAAGGCTCCGCAGCCTTCAGTGAGTGCACCAAGGGACTCTGGTCTGACACCGGCTCCCCTGAAGGGGAATCCTCGATGAGGCCAGTCCGTGGTTGGATCTTTTCAGGGGACCTTTGCAGGCCGCTCCCTCTCCGAAGCCTCGGACGAACGTCTCGGAACTGTCCAAGGATGCTGCCTTTGAGTGTTTCTTCTTCTTCCTAGTTTCCCTCGAGGGTGACCCCTTTTCTGAGGGCCCATGACGAGGCTTATGTTCGAAAGGATCCGCCCCGGACATTGAGGGTTCAGATGAGGCCCTGACCTTCGGAGACACCGGGGACTCCGAGAAAAATTATCATTCTGCTGCTGGCAGCTCTTGAGGTCCTTACTGCACAACCTTTTGCAGAGACCGCAGGCTGCTGGGTCATGGTTTGGCCCAAGGCAGCAGAGACAGCAGTCGTGTGTGTGGATCAAATACATAATTTTAGAGCACCGATCACACTTTTTAAAGCCGCCGGTAGTCATGGGGAAAAAAGTACCCCTGCCAGGTTGAAGACTCTCCGGGCTGCAAGTTGGGAGAAAAAAGGCACAAAGACGCCAGGAAAATAAAATAAAAAACAAAACAAAACTAGAAAAATAGACCCGAACTCAATGCCAAGGTAACGAGGTCGGTGGCGGGAAGAGGACCGGTGCAATACCGGAGATGAGTAAGAAACTCGGAGAGAAAAATCAACTTTTTCCAGGGACAAGCCAGACAAACATCTGAAGGGCTCCGCGGAAAAAAGGAGACTGAGCAAGATGGCACCCTTGGGCAGGAAGGGGACTACCCATGCATGGTGGTATCTCCCAAAGGCTTTCTTTGAATGCTGAGGGGATGCTTCCGCGAGGGCTCCATCAGTGCCGACGTCACCCATATGAGAAGACTGACTTCCTGCTTGTTCCCAGAGAAATGTGAAATCTAGGTTGCCTGGGAAAATAATTCATATAGTATATTTTAGGTGTCTTTGATTAGTAAAACCTTAACAAACATTTGAGGTAATTCTACAAAGGATACACACTATACTACACACCTCAGATAAATATATATTTTGGTGAAAGCTTTCCCTACCTGCCTGCACGTTGAGAGGTGGAGCAGAGGAACAGATCCAGTAATGGACATCTGTGAACACCAGCTGCAGACCATTTAAAACCAGATCCCTGGTAAGGTGCATGGCTGTGGCGTGCCCAAAGGGGTGTACCACAAGGGGCATGTAAATCGTAGTTATTCACCTGTAAAAGGTGTTCTCCGGGAACAGCAGAAATCAATCCTCACATATATAGGATGACATCGACGCCAACGGAGCCCATGCGGAGCATTTCCCCAGCTTTCAAAGAAAGCCTTTGGGAATGCTACTACGCATGCGTGGTCCCCTTCCTGCCCAAGGATGTCATCTTGGTCAGTCAGATGAAATAGCAAAAAAGGACAGAAAACAATGTAGGGAGGAAACTCCAAGGGGAGGAGGGAGGGTTGTGAGGACTGATTCCTGCTGTTCCCGGAGAACTCCCGTTACAGATGAGTAACTACGCTTTCTCCAGGAACAAGCAGAAAGTCAGTCCTCACATATGGGACTCCCTAGCTCCAGGCTGCCGAGGACCAAATTATGAAAGAACAAAAGCGGAACACCAAGAACCACGGCCTACCGCAGGGAAGTTTGCAAAGAAATTTATTGGTAGACCCAACTAAAACGTTTCGGCCAGAGGCCTTCTTCAGGGGTCTAAAATTAAACATAAACATAAAATAATACAGACCAACAATAAAAAATGTATGTTAGAAACAATATTAAAAACATATGTAGAAATTCCTTAGTGCATATATGTAAAAACGCCTAGCATACAAATAAAATACATTACCAAAGAGGATAGAAAACAACGTATAAAATATGGACCAAGCCACTCTTCCCAATCTGCGTTAGATAAAAAAGAAAACAGATAAGAAAGTACTGAACTCTTAAGGCAATTCATATATATGGCACAGAAATAAATATCAATAACCAGACTATATATGTGTTTTGTATAATGAAGCTCCTAAACAAACAAATGATATATACATACATACTGCAATTACAACCATCACAGAAAAGACAAAATGAGAATTCATACAGCAAATGACAAGTATTTAAAAATTAACATAAAATACATGTAAATGCATACATTATTCATAATAAATAGTGCACACATGTTACAAACATTATTATAATAAGAAAAACTCAACAGTGCATTATAACACTATAGCTTCGCTACTGAGTGAAGACGCAATCAAAAGCTTCATAAATGGCGTGAGGTTAAATAACAAAGAGTAAATAGAAAAAGAGGGCCCAGAGTAATTGCCCAAAGGAACTCACAAAAAGTACGTGACCCAATCACTAAAACTGAGAGTAATGCATGGTGAACAAGGAGTCCCTCAAGGTTCCTCCCTATCGTCACTTATGTTTAACATTTATATCCAACCCATCTGTAACATCATCAGATCCTTCAACGTGAGTTGCATGATTTACGCAGACGATGTCCTACTATACCTGCCAATATCACTGGATTGCCCGGACCTCACCCCACTAACCAACTGCTTCAATGCAATATCAGAATGGCTCCTCTCCCAAAATCTGCGCATCCAACATAAGAAAACTGAGGTCCTGTTCATCTCTAGAAATCCAGAATTCACTACACCTAACCACTTGGAAGTAGACAACGCCAAACTACAAGTAAAATCAGCCATACGGTATCTCGGAGTCACATTGGATCAGAACCTCAACATGAAGCAGCACATAGCAAAAACAGTAAGAGCAATCTACTTCAAGATCAGATCCCTCAGACACATACGCCCTCTACTCGAGCTGAGCGACTTCCGTACCATCTACCAAGCCCTCATCATCCCTCATTTTGACTATGCAAACGCCATCCTACAAGGACTCCCCCAGACAACCTTACATCCCTTACAACTCGCCATGAACTGCGCTGCGCGAATCCTCTTTGGAGCACCAAGGAGAGAGCACATCACACCCCTCCTGATGCAGCTGCACTGGCTCCCCATCCAAGCCAGGATTAGCTTCAAGACCTTAGTGATGACATTCAAAGCCATCTACGGGTTATCCGCCTCTTCAATATGTGACCTCATACAACCACCCACACCCAACAGGATAAGAAGAACCTCTGCAGCCAACATGCTAGTAATACCAAAAGCTATGACAAGATGCGCCATATCAACTTCAAACAGAGCCTTCAGTCTGAGTGCCCCAAGCCTCTGGAACTCCCTACCACTACACATCAGAGCTATCCCCAACTTGAGCCAGTTTAGGAAGGCCTTAAAACACTTCCTCTTCATTAAATACCTCACAGCCTCCCCCGAACCCCTGCCACCATTTATGAGCAACACACAATAACTCCATCTCACATATATACAGTTACCTTGTTCAATGTTCCACACATGTAGATAGTTTCCCCTGTTATCCAAGTTTACTGCTCCTGTTCATTGTAATGACCTGACTCTTGTTTATTGTCGGATACTGTTTGTTCTATGTAAACCGCGCTGATCGCAAATAGTGCGGTATATAAGAAATGTAAATAAATAAATAAATAAATAAAATGCAGCACAAAACACAAACTACAAAGAGGAGACATATATATGATTAAGGTCAATGAAGAAGATGGAAGTATGTGTAAAATATGATCACAGATAAAAATATCACAGATAAGAATATTAGTGGAAATCCATTGTGACTAAATTGAAAAATAAAAATAAATGCTGATTGACTATTAAGACAGACAATAAAACCATAAAAAGAGAAAGGAAAACGCTGAAAATTTTACATGTTAAGATCTGCACTAAAAAAGCTTCTTGTCCAAAGTGAAAACAAACCATGTACAAATACGTAATGGCTGCCGACAAACATGTCAAATAAAATCAGCACCACTGAAATACAACTATCAGGAAGGAAATAAACCCAAAGAACTATGACAGCAAAACTTAATGAAGAACTGAAAAATAAATATGCAAACGATGGTTAAAAAACAATACGTGCAAAAAGTCCTGAAACAATTGAAATAAATATAAACTAACAAACATGTCAGAAAACGAAAAGAAAGCAAAAAGTACAAAAGAAAAGCATTACCAGCATTACTGCTTGAAGCAGGAAAAAGCCGCACAAGTGCAGAAAGAAGATTTAAAGCACATTGGGGCACCTCCCACTGAACACGTACGAATGATTGACATAGCATTATAATAAGGGTAAGGGAAAATCAACAGGAGAAAAGACATTGTCAAAAAAGGACGAAGCCACTAAAATCAGTTTCGCAGCACATACACAAAACGGGAGAAAAAGAAGATACGATTATCCAAAAGTGTTAAAAAAATGAATGAGACTAAAAGCAGCATAGAACAGACATATGAATCAAAGACCATGTGGAAAACCTGCAGATTTCCTTCACTGGCAATGAGTGGAGGTTGAATAATGACATGGCCATAGCAAGCACACAATGTGCAGTGATCCGATGTTCAAGGGAGAGGCTCGCCCACTCGTAGGCGAAGGCAATGCAGTCCACCACCCAAGTGGACAGAGTCCGCTTCGTTACTGGGAGCCCCAGTCTGCTGGGGTCATACAATACAAAGAAGTGAGGAGCGTTGCGATGGGCCTGGGTCCTCTGCAGGTAGAAAGACAGGACCCACTTACAGTCTAGCATTTGAAATATGATGTCCTCCCCTGCCGGTGTGAGGCCGTGAAAAAAGTGGGGAGAAACAGTTCCTGGCTGAGGTGGAAGGGAGATACTACCTTGGGGAGAAATTTGGCGTGTGTGTGGAGCACTACCCTGCTCTTTAAGAACCTTGTATATGGCGGATCCACCACCAAGGCCTGGAGTTTGTTCACTCTACGAGCAGACGTGATGGTCACCAGAAAGACCACTTTCCAGGAGAGGTACCTCAAATGGCAGGTGGCCAGAGGCTCAAACGGCAGTCTGGTGAGTTGGGAAAGCACCACGTTAAGATCCCATTCTTCCATCGGAGGGTGAAGAGGGGGCTTTGATAGCAAGAGTCCCCAGGGGAATCTGGAAACCAGGGAATGGCTTGAGAGGGATTTCCCCTCTACAAGGTGAGCACCTATGGTGCTCAGGTGCACCCTCACCGAATTAGCCTGCAGGCTAGCGTGCAAGAGGTGCAGTAAGTATTGTAGCACTGGTTGCACGCAGCAGGAGAAAGGGTTCTCTCCTCTTTCTGCACATCAGATAGAGAATCTTCTCCATTTGAAGGCGTATGTTCGTCTGGTGGAGGGTTTTCGTGAGGCCAGAAGGATCTCCTTGACTTCCTCAGGGAGACTGAAAGGAGCTAAGGTTACCCTTCTAGAAGCCATGCCGTCAATGCTAGCAACCCCAGGTTGGGATGCAGGAGAATAAAATAATGCCAACTATACTATACTGGTGATAAAAAAGCAAAAAAACAGAACACAAAAAACCCCATCTTATTTTACTTATAGTCATCATACACTTTTAGACGAATGTGTCTATGTATTTAGAGCCCCTAATCTTTATGGATCTAAAGAATATGCACAGTATGTACCCTCCATATACCTATCCACCAATATTACAGAAACACCGATAGATCTCTTTCCATATTAAGTCCTTCTGGGATTAGAGTATTCAACAAAAAGATATACTTTTGCTCTAAACGCATTATTGTTTTATTTAAATCTCCTCCTCTCCAGTTTTGCTTTACTTTTTTTTTTATTACAAAGAACTTAAGATCTGTTATCTTGTGTGATTTTTCTTGCCAATGTGTGACTAACGGCTTGTCTACTAAACCTCTCCTAATACAACGTTTGTGTTCTATGATTCTTACATGTATGCTTCGAATAGTTTTACCTACATATAATTTGTTGCATGGGCACTGAACAACATAAATGACATTCATTTATTTATTTATAGTTCTTTTATACCGCACTCTTTTTCATCAGCGCGGTTTACATTAAACAGGAATACTCACTGCAAGCAACAGACTGTGATGAGTTTACATATAACAGGAGAATTCAACTGGGATTTTAACTTTGGGAAACTTTGTACATGAGTAGTTTCACATTTTGCATAATCATCTATAGTAAATTTGAGTTTAGTAATAGGATGAATATAAAAGTTACAAACTGGCATTGCGTGCACATAGACAGAACAATGTCCACATTGATATTGACCTTTGTATTTCGATAAGAATTTTTGTTCGGTAAGGGCAAAAGGCACTAACAAATTACGCAAATTAACATTCCGTTTATGCGCTATTGTGAGGGATAACTTTTCAAAACCAGGGATGGATTGAATGAGGTGCCATTCCTTTTTAAGGGTATCTATAATGTTATGTGATTGAGATGAATATATAAGTGGGCATACCATGCCTGTCTCTTCCTTCTTATTCCTGGGTATTAGCAATGTTTCACGAGAAGATTCTTTTGCTCTTTTATATGCGTTGTTAATATATTTGATTGGATATTCTCGTGCTGCAAATCTATCTTTCATGATTGTAGCTTGTCTCTCAAATTCTTGCTCTATTTTACAATTTCTTCTTGCTCTCAGGAATTGTCCTACCGGAAGATTCTTTTTTAATGCTGGGTTATAGAAACTCCGGTAATGTAATAAATGATTACTATCTGTAGGTTTTCTATATAATGTAGTAACAAACTTATCATCATCTTTCTCTATTAGGGGATCTAGATATGAGATTTGCTTGGAATCATACATAATCTCAAATCGCAAGTTATCATCTAAACTATTTATCCATTGATTGAATTCTGAAAGCACTGCTACTGATCCTTCCCATAATAAGACATCATCGATGTAGCGAATCCAAAGTTTAACATTATTTTGATATGGATAATTGTTCAAAAACCTATCCTCAAACCGAGACACATATAAGTTGGCAATGTCTGGGGCCATCGATGATCCCATTGCTACTCCTTTTACTTGTTTAAAAAACAATTCTCTAAAACAAAAATAATTCTCACACAATGCTACTGGTGCTAAGTCTAACAAAAAAATGGACTGTATTAGTTTATGGGTTTTTCTAGTTATAAGACATTCTTCAATTATAATAAGTGCTTCCGCCTGCGGAAAGTTTGTATATCGTGACTCTACGTCTAAAGTTACTAATAAATTATCAGGCCCTAAGTTTTGTACAGAGGAAAGGATTTCTATTACATGTGACGAATCACGTACATAGGATTTCATATTCATAACAAATGGGCGCAATAAATTGTCTAAAAGTTGCAAAATAGCTTCTAAAAGAGAACCAACGGCAGAGACTATAGGTCTACCAGGGGGATTCTCCATTGATTGATTTATTTTTTTATTTTTTATACCGCGCTCTTTAGAATCAGTGCGGTTTACATGTATACTAACAGGTACTTTTTATTCCCTTGTCCCCGAAGGGCTCACAATCTAAGTGTACCTGAGGCACGTATTTTGGGATTAATATAAATGGTAGGGAAGATAGGTGTATCTACTATTAAGAACTCTTTCTCTTTCTTAGTAATATAGCCAATATCAAAGGCATTTAATACTAAATTATCTATTCTACTTTTTAACTTACTCGTAGGATCTCCATCCAATCGAAGGTAAAGCATAGTTAATCACCTGTAACAGGTGATCTCCGGGAACAGCAGGAATTTAGTCCTCACATATGGGTATCGTCGGTACCGATGGAGTCTGCGCGGGAACGCTCCCCAGCGTCCAATTAGAAAGCTTTTGGGAGCATCCCACAGCACCTGCGTGCTGCCTTCCCGCCTTTCCCAACTGCCTCTCTCAAGTTGAGTTTTAAAGCTGAGACAAAGAGAGAGAGAGGGAAAGGAAAGAGAAAGATAGAGAGATACAACTCCTAGGGGAGGTGGGTGGGTTGTGAAGACTAAATAACTGCTGTTCCCGGAGATCACCTGTTAAAGATGAGTAACTATGCTATCTCCAGGAACAAGCAGGAATGTAGTCATCACATATGGGGACTCCCTAGCTTTAGGTGCCAGGGAGAGACCCCAGAAGCTGTGTGTCCCTGAACAGGGCTCAACTTCCCCCCAATGGATCTCTGGCATCCTACCAGAGAGAGGTCGGAGAATTGAACTGCCTTACTACTGTATGAGGGGGCATGCTTGAAAAATGAAGCTTGTACCCCTCCTTTATGATGGAGAGTGTCCAATGCTCTGCTGTTATCTGCCCCCATCTGGGGGCAAAGTGACATAACCTTCCTGGAATGGTGGAAGGCTAAGTTCTCTAGTTGAGAGTCAAAGGCCCTGTGGAGGCTGAGCCTCCTGGGCTGGCTGAGGCCTAGCAGTCTTTGCTTTCTTCTGTTTGGGTGGTTAGAAACATAGAAATATGACGACAGAAAAAGACCACATGGCCTATCTAGTCTGTCCTTCCATAGCAACTACAACAGTCCCCTTTTTACCTTTAGAGATCCTCTGTGTTTGTCCCATGCTTTTTTTAATTCAGTTACTGTCCTCATCTCTACCACCTCCACTGGGAGACTATTCCACGGATCCACTACTCTTTCCGTAAAGAAATATTTCCGCATATCACTCCTGAATCTATCTCCCTTCACCCTCATCCCATGTCCCCTCGTAGCAGAACTTGCTTTCAACTGAAAGAGGCTCTCTCCCTGAACATTTATGCCACGGAGGTATTTAAACATCTCAATCATATCACCTCTATCCCGCCTTTCCTCTAAGGTGTACATATTAAGATCCTTTAGTCTGTCCTCATATGCTTTATAATGAAGACCACTAATCATTTTAGTAGCCACCCTCTGCACCGACTCCATCCTGTTCAAATCCTTTTGAAGGTGCGGTCTCCAGAATTGCACACTATACTCCAAATGAGGTCGCACCAAAGACTTATACAGAGGCATTATCACCTCCTTTTTTCTGCTAGCCATTCCTCTCCGTATGCACCCAAGCATCCATCTAGCTTTTGCCGTTGCCTTTTCTACCTGTTTAGCTACTTTAAGATCAGACACAACCACACCTAAGTCCCGCTCTTCTTTAGTGGACAAATGTACTTCACCCCCTATACTATATTGCTCCCTTGGATTGCTACAGCCCAAATGCATGACCTTACATTTTTTAACATTAAATCCCAGCTGCCAAATTCTAGACCATTCTTCAAGCTTAGCTAGATCCCTCCTCATGTTATCTACCCCTTCCTGGGTGTCTACTCTATTGCAGATTTTGGTATCATCCGCAAAGAGGCAAACCTTACCTGAAAGCCCTTCCGCTATATCACTAACAAAGATGTTAAAAAGAATTGGACCAAGGACAGATCCCTGGGGCACACCACTGATAACATCCTTCTCCTCAGAGTGAGCTCCATTTACTTGTACTCTTTGTCGCCTCCCACCCAACCAATTTCTAACCCAAGCAGTAACTTTAGGGTCCTTCCCTAGGGTGCTCAGTTTGTTTATAAGTCGCCTGTGAGGAACAGTGTCAAAGGCTTTACTGAAATCTAAATACACCACATCTAGGGCTCTCCCTCGGTGCAACTCCCTGGTCACCCAGACAAAGAAATCAATCAGATTTGTCTGACAAGACCTGCCTCTGGTGAATCCATGCTGCCTTGGATCCTGTAATCCGCTGGACTCCAGAAACCTCACTATTTTCTCTTTCAGCAGCGTTTCCAATAATTTACTCACCACCGAAGTTAAACTAACCGGCCTGTAGTTTTCAACCACATCCTTACTTCCGCTTTTGTGTAAAGGCACCACATGAGCCTCTCTCCAGTCCTTTGGCACCACTCCCGACTCCAACAAGGCATTGAAAAGGTCAGTCAGTGGAGCTGTTACAACGTCCCCAAGTTCCCTCAGTATTCTCGGGTGTATCCCATCCGGTCCCATCGCTTTGTCTACTTTAAGAAACAGGGAGAAGTAAAGAGTTATCCACAGAGTCTGAGAAAGGAGGAAGAGGAGAGGAAAGGAGGTTTTAGGGGGAAAAATAAGAAGCTCAGTTTTGGCCATGTTCAATTTCAAACGGCGGTGAGACATCCAAGCAGCAATGTCAGAAAGGCAGGCAGAGATCCGGGTCTGGATTGCCAGAGATTTCAAGTGTAGAGAGGTAGATCTGGGAGTCATCAGCATAAAGTAGGTACTGAAAGCCATGGGAAGAGATGAGTGCACCAAGGGACTGGGTATAGAGAGAGAAAAGGAGTGGACCTAAGACAGATCCTTGGAGTACACCAACTGAGAGCGGGCTACCAGTCAAACTCAAGCACGACTCATGCATTCATCACCAAGCACTTTCTGAACTTATCAGAAGTCTCTTTGCACGAATCTCAAGTTTCTGGCAGAATCTAATGCAAATTCGCTGTTCAATTTTTTCACTCTTTGCCAATCTGACAAACTGCTTTTACACGATACCAAACATCACGTGATTTAAAAAAGTACAGGTGTGCTGCAGCATTGCTACACTCTGCACATGCAGAGCACATAACTAGGTCACTGCATGCTCAATAGCATTGTGGTGCAACATATTGTTATATAGCTATACAACAAATCTCGATACTTTATGATTTGATCACACCTCGTATGTTCCATTCTATGCAAGTTTATTTTTAAAAAGAAAACCACCCTATAATTTTACAATTTCTTGATTTTCGGGGGAAAAGAAATAATTTACTGGTATTTATCCTGAACTAGATATTATCTGTTAACAACCAAATGCTAACAGCACTCTGCTTACTTTTCTGTAAGTGCAATATAACATCCCCTCCTCTGTTAGCAATTGAAATCCAACTAACTTACCTCAAACAGGCGAAGATCAGCAGGCACCCTGTCCCCCATGGACAGACAAACAGTGTCACCTGGTACCAGGTCACGAGCAAGGATATGCTCCAGCCTTCCCTCCCTCACACTGTGGAGAAATACCACAATCACAAATGCATATAAATTGGTTGAGTAATTTAGAATTTATTCACCAAACTACAAAGGTAAGGTGCAAGAATAGAAGATTTTTTGATTAGTCATCCCAAAAATATAGTAGCCAAACAAATAAATGGAAATAAAAATAGATATTTCTTTGTCCAGCTTAACAAAAGCAACACTTCAAAGAGGACTCTAGAAAATAATTTGGGGAACATTAAACTGCAAGAAGTAAAACAGAGACCCTTCACTGAGCCTGAAGATCACATTAAAATAATAATGCAGAAGCAATCTCTCACTCTTGGAACAGTAAAGGGTGGATGCTTAATTTGCCCTCATTTGCATACATCAAGAATTCCTCAGACTGGGGAGGGCATGGTTGAGGACATATGACTGCCTGTGTGTTGTCATGACAAACTAACGTCTGGGAAGATGTACATCTTTGGTTTCTGCAGCTCCTCAATACCTTTCTTCTCTTATCTCTCCTTACACTCCCCCTCCCTAGGGAACTCTGCTCTTCTGGCAAATTGCTTCTATCTGTGCCCTTCTCTTCTATTGCTAACTCCAGACTTCGCTCCTTTCACCTTGCTGCACCTCACGCCTGGAACAAACTACCTGAGTCTGTACGTCAGGCAGCTTCCCTGACCCTTTTCAAACCCAGGCTGAACACACCTCTTCGCTGCTACTTTTGGATCTTGACTCGCCTGATCTCCTTGTTTCTTTACCATTCCCCCTTGTTTTATCCCTGTCTACACCTTCTGTGTTGTCTGTCTTGACTAGATTGTAAGCTCTGATGAGCAGGGACTGTCGCTTACATGTCTGTGCAGCGCTGCATATGCCTTGTAGTGCTATACAAATGCTCAGCAGTAGTAGGTTTAGTTTAGTTTATTAACATTCTTGTTATACCACTCTTCGAAAACACCAAAATGGGTTCGTAAATATAGTAAATATAAAAATAAAATGACAAATATAATATAAAAACAAAGAAAGCACAAAGTAATGACAGACAAACAAATAAGCACGAGGCAACCTACTGTCTAGGGCCCCAGCCCAGGCTATAGCACATGGCTATCTGGAAGAGACACGTTTTATGGACTATAGCTCACCATGATAGGGTGTTTTTAAAAAAATGCATCTTCAAATCCTGCTTTAAATTTGGTGTAAGATGTCTCTAATTTTAGTGACTGAGATATACTCTGGAAAAGTCTAAGTCCTAGATTTAAAAAATGATGAATTCTATCCTACAGCTATATGAAAATGTCCTCCCTCACAATGTTCCCTCTAATTTTCTGTAGGCTGTGTGCGCATAAAATATCAGCTGTGTGCAGCTTTTCAAGGAAGGTTAAATTTTTGTGCGCCACATAACGACACTCGGAGTTATATACTTTAAAATTTGACTACACGTCAGAATACAGTATGTACACCACATTGATTTTAATCAAATTAAATGAAAATAGACGATTACTAAATGAAGTGGGAAATTTCTAGTAATTACAATCATAACTTTTAAATTTTAAGACATCTGTGTTGTTTTCTCTCAGAATCAGAGCCGTAATTTTTGTGCGCTCTGTTGTAAAGTATGTGCGCTCTCTCGGCGAGGTGCGCGCGCGCGCACACATGCACAGCTTAGAGGTAACAGTGCTCCCTCACTTTTCCTACTCACCCTCCTCTACAGACCACCACCATAAGCAGAGAACACAGATCTTCCTTCCAAGATCTTTACCTGTACAGACAACAATAACCACTAGCCGAGTAATGGAGACCCCAATCTTAATTTTTATTTATTTATTTAGAGTTTTTTCTATACCGCGCTATTCACATTCAGTGCGGTTCACAAGTAACAAAAATTGTGCAATGTAGATAGACTACACTGGACTTACAATGAACAGGGAAAATAAACATGGTGAACAGGTAAACTATATACAGATTGTTAACAAGTGGTACAGATCTTCATTTGGTAATATTCACAGGTCGGACAGTGTGGTAACTAGTATATACATAAATTTGCATGCAGCCAGGTAGTGGAGCCTGAGCAATAGTCAGGTTTGTGTCAGAGTCACAGTGTGTCAGAGTGGGGAAGGAGGTCGTCGGGGGGGGGGGGGGAGATGGCTTAGATGATTAGAGAGAGGTATGTGAGGTAGATCATTTGAGGGTGCTGGTTTAGGTTGAGATGCAGGTGGCTATTTGATTTCGTCTGAACTGGTAAAGTACTGAAGAAAAAGATGGTGCTTCAGCGCCTTCCTGAACTGAGAGAGGTTGTTTATGGCACGAATATCTGGTGGTAGGGTATTCCAGCATGAATACAACTTCTGCATAGTATTGCTTCATTCTCCTTGAAACTGCTGCTCAGTGGGCATCCAGTTGGGCGATGTAAGCGTCATGGTTTTGGGATGATCTGGAGTGGCGCCAGCGTCTTTCTAGCTGTCTGAGTTGACGGAGGGAGTCCTTTAATTCGGGTGAGTACCAGGGTGTCTTCCTTCTCCTGTCAGGTGCTTTATTGATGGTGGGTGAATCAATTACGGCATTGAGACTCGTGTTCCAAGAGGAGATCATGTCGTCTAGATTTTGTTCGAGCGGGTAGTGAAGAGGCTGTGTTCTTTCCAGGATTTCTTCTCTGTTGAAAGGGCGGTAGCGTTTTGAAGTTGATGCTGATGGTTCATTTGGGGATTGGGGGCTAGTGGGTAGAGTGTGCGCAGGCATCGAGAACCTGATTAGGCTATGGTCAGACCATGGCACTGCGCAGAGTGATAGATTGTTCTTGTGCATGGGGTGGAGGGCTGTTTGTGGTGCAAATATGAGGTTGAGCGTATTTCCCTTGACATGGGTAGGGGAGTTGATTAGTTGGTTGTAGCCTAGCGTTTCAAGTGCATCTAGGAAGGCCTTGGACTGCGTGTCTTGAAGTGAAGGGAGGTGGAAATCACCCAATATCCAGTTTGACGTGCGAGACTTGATGGGGTTGCAGGTGAGGTCAATGATTGTGGAGAGGTCGTCAGGTGATGGAGTGGGAGCTCGGTATATCAAGTTGATAGTGCAGTGATTGTTTGCTATGGAGATGCAGTCAAGGGAGGGGGTGCTGCTGGCGGTGATCGTCTGAAAATTCAGGTCTGTCTTGCTTAGGATAAGTACTCCTCCCCCCTTCTGTCGGTTCTGTGACACGGGTGGGTAGAGAAGTTAGGGGGGACAAACTTATGAAGGATCACAGCGTCTGAGGCTGACATCCATGTCTCAATAATGCATAGGATGTCGATGTCAAGGGTGGATAATACAAGTATGTCTGACATGGCGGGCCATTTCTTTCGGATTGAGCGGGTGTTTAAAAGGGCACACTTCAGGTCGTGAGGTGGGGTGTGAGGCTCTTGTTGAGGGGTTTTGGACTGGTGTAGGGCGACAGATGAGGTGGGGGAATGGCGTGTGCCGAGGTCTGATTGATTGGTAGTTGGGGTGAGCGTGGAATCTCCTCCATGATCCGTGTAGGATTGGGATGGAGTTGTGGATGGAAGTAAGGGCTTGGGAGCCATGTGACAGCACAAGTATCATGCAGCAGCTAGCAAGGGCGTGGGAGTATGTGGTTGTGGTGAGTGGAGACATGGTGGTAGCAGGGAGCTAAGTTGGGTAGAACTGGTTGAGTTTAGTGTAATGGTTTGGGTGTAATCGCTTGAGAGACAGCGTGGAAGTTCATGTATAACAGTATTAAGACTAGTGTCAGCTTGTTCAATAATCAAGTATAAATAACTCAATTAGTCTAACAATTTAGTTGTGTTGCATGAGTAACAGTGTAGCAGATCAATATGAGGACTTAAATATAACAACACTGTATCATATAAGTGGTTTACAGAAAACTAATATATTATTAATACTTGCCCTCTAAATCCACTCTTACAGATTCTGCCCCTTATCTATCTGAAGAGGGATATGTTCAAGTACAAGATATTATGAAGATTTTTAATTTACTTTGATTAGTACAATCTATTTCTCTGTGGAGGTGATTAATTATGTGCCTTTGGACACAGTGACAGATCTAGGTAGTAATGTGATCAATTTCCTAGTCTTTTATTTATGTTACTCAGGAACCAAGTCACCATAAAGTCAAAGTTAAGAAATTGTTAAGTGGGAGATATTTAAAGGTGAAATTAGACTTACCTGCTAATTGTTGTTCCTTGAGGAACTCCAGTCTAGTCCCGAACCTCGGGGTTGTGCTCCTCCTCCAGCAGCTTGGAGACTGAGAAACGTCATCCTTTTCTGATGACACTGGTATATCCTCACAGGATCCGCCTCCTCACTCCAGTAACCTATTGACAAAGCAGACTCACCGGAGCAACAATTAAGTAGTAAAACACTAAGAACAAACTGTAACTAACTGAACTAATACCTTTTAAGGGAGAAATTATCTCTCTTTTGCTGATCTCCCCCCATTCTCTAATAACCTTTCTTAGAACCACTTAGGCCTCCCCTCCCCTTTTATGGAGGATAGCGACCCAAACATAATCCCCATGCCTAGAAGTTCCCCTTATGGACCATAAGCCACCCTGCTGCATCCTCATCTTACCTGTTATACCTCATTTGCTTCAGGCATAAGAACTTAAGAACATAAGATATGCCATACTGGGTCAGACCAAGGTCCAACAAGCCCAGTATTCTGTTTCCAACAGTGGCCAATCTAGTTCATATGTACCTAGCAGTTTCCCCAAGGGACACAGGTTCCACAATGCTTGTATTGGTTCAAGCATTGATATCCTGGGTCCCTTCTTAATAATGGTTTATGGACCTTTCCTCCAGGAACTTGTCCAAACCTTTTTTAAACCCAGCTACACTAACAGCCTTTACTACATCCTCCGGTAACAAATTCCAGAGTTTGATTACACTTTGAGTGAAAAATTATTTTCTTTTATTAATCTTAAATAGTTCACCCTGTAGCTTCATTGCATGTCCCCTAGTCTTTCTATATTCTGATAAGGTAAACAATCGATCTACGTTTACCCGTTCCACTCCGTTCATGAATTTATAGACTTCTATCATATCTCCCCTCAGCCGTCTCTTTTCCAGGTTAAAGAGCCCTAACCTTTTTAGCCTTTCTTCATAGGAGTATCCTTCCATCCCCTTTACCATTTTGGTGGCTCTTCTCTGAACCTTTTCTAAAATCGCTATATCCTTTTTAAGATACGGCGACCAGAATTGCACACAATATTCAAGGTGCGGTCTCACCATGGAATGATATAGAGGCATTATAATATCTTTTGTTTCATTTTCCATTCCTTTCCTTATCATACCTAGCATTCTATTTGCTCTCTTGGCCGCTGCTGCACACTGGGCCGAGAGTTTTAACATGGTATCCACAATGACGCCTAAATCTTTTTCCTGGATGGTAGTTCCTAATGTGGAACCTTGCATCGTGTAACCATAGTTTGGGTTGTTCTTCCCTAGGTGCATAACCTTGCACTTGTCCACATTAAATTTCATCTGCCATGTTGATCCCCAGTCTTCCAATTTATCAAGATCCTCTTGCAATTTTCCACAATCCTCTTGGGTTTTAACAACTTTAAATAGTTTTGTGTCATCTGTAAATTTGATAACCTCTCGTTATTCCACTTTCCAGGTCATTTATGACTATGTCAAAAAGCAGCGGACCCAGCAGAGATCCCTGGGGTACACCACTATTCACCTTTCTCCATTGGGAAAATTGGCCATTTAGCCCTACCCTCTGCTTTCTATCTTTTAACCAGCTCCTGATCCACAATAGTACACTGCCTCCTATCCCATGACTCTTTAGTTTTGCCAAACGTCTCTCATGAGGGACCTTGTCAAAGGCTTTCTGAAAGTCCAGATACACAATATCAACCGACTCACCTTTGTCCACCTGATTATTCACTCCTTCAAAAAAACATAACAGATTAGTAAGACAAGATCTTCCTTGTCTAAAGCCATGTTGGCTGTCTCCCATTAGGTCATGACTATCGACATGCTGAGTAATTTTATTCTTTATGATGGTTTCTACCATTTTTCCCGGTACTGACGTCAGGCTCACCGGTCTGTAGTTTCCCGGATCACCCCTGGAACCCTTTTTAAAAATTGGTGTTATATTGGCAATCCTCCAATCTTCAGGTATGATTTTAATGATAGTTCACAGATTACTAATAGCAGGTCTGCAATCTCATATTTCAGTTCTTTCAACATCCTTGGACGTATACCATCCGGCCCAGGTGATTTGCTACTCTTCAGTTTATCTAATAGTTGTAATACATCTTCCCGATGTATCGATATTTCCTTCAATTTTTCCACACCTTTAAATACCACTTCAGTCATGAGTAACATCCCTACATCTTCCTCAGTAAAGACCGAAGCAAAGAATTCCTTCAGTCTCTCCGCTATCGCCTTGTCGCCATTTAGTGCTCCTTTAACCCCTTTATCATCTAATGGACCAACTGACTCTCTCACAGGTTTTTTGCTACGAATGTACTTGGAAAGGTCTTTACTTCGCGTTTTGCTTCCGCAGCAAGCTTCTTCTCAAATTCTCCCTTTGCCTGCCTTATCAATGCCTTGCATTTGACTTGCCAGTGCTTGTGCTGCTTCTAGGTTTCGTCGTTTGGCTCTTTTTTCCATTTCCTGAAAGATGCTTTTTTGGCAACAGCAGCCTCTCTGACCTCACCTTTAAACCATGCTGGCAGTTTTTTGGACTTCCTTCCACTTTTCTTAACCCTCGGATACACTCGGTAAATCGACTGACACGTATACACTACCCCCGGGTCACCCCTGACCCATATGTAGAAATATGGTAAAACATCTACTTTTGTTTGTAAAACATGGTTAAATTGTGAAGAAAGAGACATACTTTTATTTATTTTTTATAATACTTGTTATTAATTCACCCTTTCAAGTGAATAATGTGCAATGCTAGCCAAGATCAGGCAGGACAAGTTGTACAAGGTCAGATATATGCTGCATAATGTCAATACCTGTTAACTATTCAGTTGCAAGCTTAAAAATGGTGTGCAGCACTGCACGCTTTGCAAACTACAATAGTTCTATATTTATTCGCTAGGTGGACAGCAACAGTCAAAGTATGGTGCCATTATGTCAAGTAATGGCATGATGCAAATTGTGACAAAAAAATTACCGTGTTATAACAAATTGACAATGGTGCATTGTAAACAACAGAAAACTAGTAAGCAATACATGAAGTACATTGACTGTTTTTTTCAACAACAGTTTATGCACAATGTGCTAGTAGTTGTTCTTGAATGTTCAGGACACACTCGCTTCAGACAGATTTCACATTCGTTAAATACTTTTCAATCTCTGTCACTTGGACAAAAGGAGCATCTTTTTCTTTTCTTTGCTGATGCCCGTGTGGTCAACGGTCTTGGTGGCTTAGGCATTTCAAGGCAAGGATAGCCAACATTGGCCATGGATTGACGTGTATGGCTTGTCAGACCTTCTGGATGGCTTTGACGATTTTGTAGCTGAGGCTTCATGAGATTCAAAGCGAGTTCCTCCAGAAAAAACCTTCTCTTGTAGTTTTCCTTGTGATGAAACATAGGATTGTTGTACATAAATATTATGAATGAATTTACAGCCGCGACATCAAACAGTCCATAAAACACGCAAAGTGGCCATCGACGAGTTGATCTTTTCACACTGTATGTGTGGCACAACTGATCTACTGTGTCAACACCCCCTTTCGTTCTGCTGTAGTCAAGTATTATTTCTGGCTTCTTTGATGTTTCATCAATTTTATTATCATGGTGAAGTGTTGACAGCAGCATAACTGATTTGTTTCGTTTTGGGACGAATGACACCAAAGTCTTGTCTCCACTGAAGCCAAATATTGAGGATCCCACAATTCTTGAGCGATTTGCCTGGAATTCTGAAGGTATGTCACAGTTGCAACGTCTTACAGTGCCCAGTAGTGTCAAATTCTTGCTAAGAAGAACATCAGCCAGTCGTACGTTAGTAAAGAAATTGTCGCAAGTAATGTTCCTGCCAGACCGTTCCAGAAGTTCAATAAGCTTCAAAACAACATCAGCTCCTAGAGATACTGTTTTGTCATGAGTAACTGACTCTTCACGCCCTAGGTATGGCTTCATGTTGAATACATAATACGTTTCGGCATCTGCACACACCCATAACTTTATACCGTATCGGTCTGGTTTAGACTTGATGTATTGACGAAACGGACACTTGCCTCTGAACCCCAACAATTGTTCATCAACAGTCAAGTATGCAGATGGTGTGTACATTTTCATGCACTGAGAAATGAATAAATTCCAAACATCTCTGACTGGAGTAAATTTGTCATTGGCCCTTCGTGATTCACGGGTTTGTTTGTCATCAAATCGAAGTAAACTCAATATTTCTGCAAACCTTTTACCTGACATAACAGCTGGAAATATAGGATTCTGGATAGGACTATTAGCCCAAGTTCTGCGAACAGATACTTTGTTCAACCTGAAAACACCACTCATGTACAGAAGACCCAATGTTGCTTGGAGCTCTTCCATTGTTACCTGCTTCCAGTCAGTACATGGTGGCTGCATTGCTTCAGCTCTACGTATGCCTTCAGAATTTGTGAAATCTAACACTGCTGACAATATATCTGGAGTTACAAACATGTCAAAAATATCCTTAGCATTAGTTATACCTCTGATCAGAGCAATTGGTCCAGAAGATTCTCTGACTATATTTGCTTCCCTTGTTCTTGATGTTGGCGGTACAGTTTTATTCCAAAGCATGCCAGAATGAGCTGTGTAATGACTGTCAGTAACTTCTCATTTTCAGAATGTGATTCAGAAGTTTCAGAATTGCTGTATGAACTGCTATCGTCATCACTTGTTTTATTTTCTTTGACAGCATCTTCCGCTTCACTGCCGCTATCATCAAGATCAAGCTGATCGGACTGGGCGGGAACGACTGCACTATCCGTATCAGCACCTTCAGTATCATTACTCAAACTATCATTACTGTCACTTTCTTCATTCAACCAACGTCTAATTTTTTCAGTTGCTGTACAGCTGCTGAAGCGTTTCGGGAGTGGCATTGTTTACCTTTGTCGTAAAAAATTTTAATCCACAGAAACAAACAAGGAACTGACGTCAGGTGACGTCATAAATGTAAGCAAGATGTTAGAAAACACAGGATTGTAATGTGGACTTGGAGTGGTGACTTTCTTTGCTGCTATAAAACAAAGGAGAGTGTTATTGTGCGAGTGTCCAAAATCACCCCTTGTTTGTTCAGCAGCATACAGTACTGTATAAAAACGTTATTTTTGCAAACCATATGTATGAAAATACTTAAAAATGGTTCGTTGAGGAATACCTAGAGTACCAAAATACAATTCCTTACCATTTTGAAGAAAAAACACAAAAACCGACACCCGGGTCACCCCTGACCCGGGGGTAGTGTATCCGAGGGTTAAAGCGTGGAATACAGCTGGTCTGGGCTTCCAAGATAGTATTTTTCAACAACAGCCAAGTCTGATGTACGTCTTTAACCTTTGCAACTGCTCCTTTTAGTTTTTTCTTAACGGTTTTCCTCATTTTATCATAGTCTCCCTTTCGAAAGTTAAAAGGTAGTACTGTGGATTTCCTTACTATCCCTTCTCCACTAATTAAATCAAAGGCAATCATGCTATGATCACTATTGCCAAGTGGCCCCAACAACCTTATCTCTTGCACTAGATCTGGTGTTCCACTAAGGACTAGGTCTAATATGGCTTCCCCTCTGGTCGGTTCATGAACCAGCTGCTCCAAGAAGCAGTCATTTATTTCATCTAGGAACTTTATCTCCCTAGCATGTCCTGACGTGACACTGACCCAGTCGATACCGGGGTAGTTGAAATCACCCATTATTATTACTGCGCTGTAACTTTTGTTAGCTTCCTTGATTTCTTTGAACATTTCATCATCCATTTGGTCATTCTGGCCAGGCGGTCAATAGTACACCCCCACTGCTATCGCCTTCCCCCTTTTACATGGAATTTCAATCCATATAGATTCTACAGCAGATTTTGTTTCCTGCAAAACTTTAATCCTTTCTGACTCAATGCCCTCTCTAACATAGAGAGCAACCCCTACACCAATTTGATCAGCTCTATCATTACGATATAGTTTGTACCCAGGTATCACAGTGTCCCACTGGTTGCCCTCCTTCCACCATGTCTCTGATATTCCAATCATATCTAACCTTTCATTTAGTGCTATATATTCTAACTCTCCCATCTTATTTTTTAGACTTCTAGCATTTGCATACAAGCATTTTAGAGAATGTATTTTATTCATATTAATTTGGCTATTGTTAGACATGGGTAATTTGGGATCTTTAAGCTCTGTCTGCTCCATACTTGAGGGCATTTGGGCTAGTTTACTCTTTTGTGGAACCTCTCTGCTTTTGGTAGTATCCTTCAAAGATATATTCTTCCGAACCATCCGCTCTTGGGCGACTGTCGGCTTTCCCACTAGCCCACAGAAAAAGCAGGGAGGGATATGGGACTAGACTGGAGTTCCTCAACGAACAATTAGCAGGTAAGTCTAATTTCACCTTCCCTATCGTCCCTCCAGTCTAGTCCCGAACCTCTGGGGATGTAACAGAGCAGTGAAAGAAATCAACAGGAGGGACCTGCTAGACCAGCCTGAAGCACTGCTGATTCAAAACACGTATCCCTTTCCGCCTGAACATCCAGCCAGTAATGCTTGAAAAAGGAATTTAATGATGACCAAGTAGCTGCCTTACAAATTTCTACAGCTGGTACTAAACGGAACTCAGCCCAAGATGCCACTTGCGCTCTAGTCGAATGAGCTCTCAGCCCTTCTAGTACCGCTTTACCCTTCAAAACATACGCAGACGCTATGGCTTCTTTAATCCACCTGGCAATGGAAGTTTTTGATGCTGCCTCTCCTTTTTTCGGCCCTCCGAACAGGACGAACAGCCTATCTGACTTGCGGAAACACGCCGTCCTTCTGATATACTTCTTTAATGCCCGACGAATGTCCAAGAGATGTAACTTTCCAGCGGAGGAACCCTCCGCATCCTCACTGAACACCGGTAAGGAAACCACCTGATTCACATGAAAAGCCGAGACTACTTTGGGCAAAAAGGACGGCACTGGCCTCAATACCACCTTCGTATTATAAAAGGACAAAAAAGATTTCTTACAGGACAAAGCCTGTAACTCTGAAATTCTCCTAGTCGAACAGATAGCTACCAGGAACACTACCTTAAGGGTGAGGTCCTTTAATGACGCTCTCGACAATAGCTCAAACGGCTCTCGCCCCAATGCCTCTAATACGAAAGGGAGATTCCACTTTGGTACTACCTGTTTACATGGTGACCTCAAAAGAAACACCGCTCTTAAAAACCGCTTGACATCTGGATGACCACCTAGCGCTTCTCCTCCTATCTTTCCTCTATAACAGGACAACGCTGCTACTACTTGCACCCGCAAGGAAGCGGCCGCTATGCCCTTCTCGAAACCATCCTGTAAAAATGCCAGCACCTGCGGAATCGATGCTTTTAAGGCCTGAAACTGCCTGTCAACACACCATGCTTTAAATACCCGCCAGATGCGAACATATTCTAAAGAAGTAGACCTCTTCCTTGCCTTCAACAAAGTAGTAATCACCGATGCGGAGTAGCCCTTCGTCCTCAGCCTAGCCCTTTCAATAGCCAAGCCGTAAGCGAGAACCGATCCACGTGAGGCATGTGCAGTGGACCCTGAGATAACAGATCTTTCCGAAGAGGGAGGCACCATGGCTTCTCTACCAAGAGCCTCATCAGATCCGCGTACCAAGGCTGCCTTGGCCAATCCAGCGCTATCAACATCAACTGTCCTCTGTGTTGCTCGATGCGCTGCACCACCTTTCCTATCAATACCCAAGGTGGAAACACGTACAGGAGCTGCTCTTCCGGCCAGACCTGTATGAGAGCATCCAGGCCTTCCGACATCCTTTTCTCTTCTTCTGCTGTAAAAGCGATTGACCTTTGCCAACTGGAACGTTGCCATGAGATCCATTACTGGCGTTCCCCAACGTCGTATCAGCATCTTGAACATGTCCTGATGGAGGACCCACTCCCCCGGGTCCACTTTCACTCGACTCAAGAAGTCGGCCTCCACATTGTCCACTCCTGCTACATGCGCTGCCGACAAAGCCAGCAGATTTACTTCAGCCCACTCGAACAACTGTTCGGCCTCGGCTTCCATCGGGACACTGCTGGTACCGCCTTGCCGATTGATATAGGCCACTGCGGTCGCGCTGTCAGAAAACACTCAAACGGCACTGCCGTGAAGATAGGGTTGAAAAGTTTGTAGAGCCAGCGTCATCGCTCTCAATTCCAACCTGTTAATTGACCAGCCCTTTTCCAGATCAGTCCACTGACCCTGGGTGAACCTTCCTTGGCAATGAGCTCCCCAGCCCAAGAGGCTGGCGTCCGTCGTTAGCGGTAACCAACAAGGCGCTTCCAAAGGCATCCCCTTCTCCAGACACCCCGGAAGTAACCACCAATGAAGAGCTTGCCGGACAAAGGAGTTTCCGAGACAGAGGATCATTTTGATGTGACCATCGTCTGAGCAATGCCCTCTACAACAGTCTCATGTGGGCTCTCGCCCACGGGACCAGCTCTAGAGTCGCCGCCATGGTCCCGAGCAACTGCAGATAATGCCACGCTGTGGGAATTGTTCTGCTCAGAAATTGTCGGACTAGCCTCCGCAATCCCTTTGCTCGTTGTTGCAGCAGAAAGATTCTTCCAGCGTTTGTATCGAACCAAGCTCCCAAGTATTCTAGATGTTGTGACGGAATCAATTTGCTCTTTGACATATTGACCACCCAACCGAGACTCTGTAGGAATGTTACCACTCTGGCTGTAGCCGATTCGCTCTCGGCCCTGGATTTCGCTCGGATTAGCCAATTGTCTAGATAAGGGTGTACTAGAACGCCCTCCTTTCGCAACGCCACCGCTACCACCACCATCACCTTGGTGAACGTTCGTGGCGCTGTAGCTAGCCCAAACGGTAAGGCCTGGAATTGAAAATATCCCAGAGGAACCACAAATCTGAGAAATTTCTGATGTTCCTGTCATAAAGGAATGTGTAGGTACACTTCCGACAGGTCCAGGGAAGTAAGGAACTCACCTTTTCTTACTGCCACGATTACCGACCGCAGGGTTTCCATATGAAAAAGATACGCAAAGGCAACGATTTATTCTTTTGAGATCTAAAATTGGCCGAAAAGTCCCTTCTCTTTTCAGGACTACGAAGTATATGGAGTACCGACCGAAGCCGCATTGGTCTGGAGACACCTGTACTACAGCCCTGAGTTCGAGCAGCCTCTCTACCATCTCCGTCACTGCGGCACACTTCGCCGGCGCCTTGCACGGAGACTGTACGAACGAATCTTTCACCAGCCACTGAAACGCCAAAGCATAACCTTCTCGAATGACCTCCAGTACCCACTAGTCTGACGTAATTTGGACCCAGGCAAGGTAAAAATCCCATAGCTGACCTCCTACAGGCACCAGATCAACTGGGTCCCCCTGACTTCATTGCGACTTGTGAAGATTTGCGGAGGAGGAAGGGGCACCAAAATCTCTTCCCGCTCCCCGAAAGCCCCGAAACCCCTGGTTTCTATTGGGAAACCGTCCTCTTTGAGCTTGACTGGACCTTGGGAAACAGAATCGACGAAACTCCCTCTGTTGACCCTTGAATGTGGGAGTCCACCGTCCTTGCTTTTGTTTGTCCTCTGGCCACGCTTGGATTCCCCCAGATCCTTTACTAGCTTCTCTAAATCTTCCCCAAACAAGAGATTTCCCCTGAAAGGAAGCTTACTTAGCCTGGACTTGGAAGATTCATCCGCTGCCCAATTGCGCAGCCAAAGGTAACGTCGAGCCACTACCACCAATGCCATGCTTTTCGATAATCCTCGAATGAGGTCATAATGGATATCGGCCAGATAAGCCGTTCCTGATTCCAGTCTGGACGCTTCCCCAGTCGTGTCCTCTCCCTGCTCGCCTTGAACTCGTTGTGACCAGCAAAGGCAGGCTCTTGCCACCCATGTTCCACAAATAGCTGTCTGAATGGACAGAGCATTGACGTCGAAGAACTGTTTTAACAAGGTATCCAGTTTCCTGTCCTGGGTATCCTTGAGCGCCGCACTTCCTTCTACTGGAAAGCGTAGTTACTCACCTGTAACAGGTGTTCTCCAGGAGCAGCAGGAATCAGTCTTCACATATGGGTGATGTCGGCGCCGACGGAGCCTTCGTGCGGAGCATTTCCTCAGTTTTTAAAGAAAGCCTTTGGGAATGCAGCGCACATGTGCGGTCCCCTTCCCACCCAAGTGTGCCATCTTGCTCAGTCTGATGACATAGCAAAAAGACAACAAAAAATCAAAATGAAGGATATGACTGCAACTCCAGGGGAGGAGGGAGGGTTGTGAGGACTGATTCCTGCTGCTCCTGGAGAACACCTGTTACAGGTGAGTAACTACGCTTTCTCCAGGACCAAGCAGGAAGTCAGTCCTCACATATGGGACTCCCCAGTTCTAGGCTACCGTGAACCCAAAGCTGAAAAAATGGCTCCCTCTCAAGAGCCACAGCATCCATGACAAGACTTTTCTCTGAGATTGCACTCTGTACAATAGCCCAACATGAAGGGCCGGAGGGTAGGAGTTGCCTAAACCTCAAAGAGATTATGGAGTACCACCTGGCAGAAAACACTGTCCCGCCGGGACTCTCTCTCCAGGCAGTAATTGGCTGCAAACGTCTGGCTTGAAGACCGAGTTGCGACCCGGCAGATGTCTGCCAATGGAACAGAGTGGAGATGCGCTACTGACGCGGCTTTCGCCCTGACACGGTGGGCCGTGAACCAACCCTGCAAGTGGAGGTCAGCTGCCCTGTACGCCCAGGCGATGCAATCTGCTACCCAAGTGGACAACATGCGCTTGGAGACAGGTAACCCCATCCTATTAGGGTCAAACGAGACGAAGAGCTGAGCAGCCCTTCGATGCTCCCACATATGTTCTATGTAAAAGGACAACGCCCTCTCACAGTCCAGTGTATGCAAGACTGTTTCAGCCCGGATGGCATGCGGCCTGGGAAAAAAGGTCGGAAGAACCACCTCCTGATTGAGGTGGAAAGAGGAGACCACTTTTGGCTCATTCACACGTCTGGCCGATGTAAGAGCCACCAGGAAGAGTGCTTTCCAAGAGAGGAAGCGCAAATGGCAAGCAGCCATTGGCTCAAATGGTGGACGAGTAAGCTGCTGCAAGACCACGTTCAAATCCCACTCAGGTGCCGGATGACGAACCGGAGGCTTGAGTAGAAGCAGACCTCTAAGAAATCTGGACACCATGGGGTGAACCGACAGAGACTGTCCGTCCACCGGTGAGTGGGGCGCAGACAAAGCACTGAGGTGGACCCGAACAGAGTTAGACTTAAGGCCTAGGTCTGAAAGGTGAAGTAGATACTGCAGTACTACTGGCACAAGGCAAGAGAAAGGATCTTCACTGCGCTGAGCGCACCACACCGTAAACCTATGCCACTTGAGGGCATAGGACTTTCTGGTGGACTGCCTCCTAGAGGCCAATACCACCTCCTTAGGTAGAAGTAAAGGAGCTAGCACTACCCTTTCAGCAGCCAGGCCATCAGATTGAGGGAACTGAGGTTGGGGTGCAGAAGGGAACCCTGCTCTTGAGACAGGAGATCATGTTGCAGCCCCAGAGGGAACGGAGCTTCCACTGCCAACTGCAGAAGAAGTGGAAACCAAGGCTGCCTCGGCCATCTGGGGGCTACCAGAATCACCGAGGCCTTGTCCCGAAAGATCTTGAACAGAGTTCGGGCCACCAGGGGCGTGGGAGGAAACGCATACAGGAGGCCCATAGACCAAAATATCAGAAAAGCATCCGCTGTCATCCTCAGGGGATGCGGCTGTCTGGAGCAAAACCTGGGTAGCTGACGTTTTAGCGGACTTGCAAAGAGATCGATGGATGGAAGTCCCCAGCGGAGGAAGATCTGCTGGACCACCAATGGATTCAACTGCAATTCTTATGGCTGGAGAATCCTGCTTAGCTTGTCTGCTAGGAAGTTTTCTTGACCAGGTAGGTAGACTGCTTTGAGAAACATACCCTGCCTGACTGCAAAGGAGCAAAGGGCCAGTGCCTCCTGACATAAGAGCCTGGACCCTGTGCCCCCTTGATTGTTCACGTAGAACACTGCCACCTGATTGTCCGTCTGAACTAGGACAGACTGTTGAGAGAGGACATGACAGAAAGTTTGCAGAGCTAAGCAGATTGCTCGCAGCTCTAAAAGGTTGATTTGCTATGTGGCCTCCTGAGGGGACCACAGGCCTTGAGTGCATGAGCCCTGGCAATGTACACCCCAGCCTCTTAAGGAAGTATCTGTCATCAGCACCCTTGTGTGTGCTGGAGCCTGAAATGGTACACCCCTGAGGAGGTTTGGTGGATGTAGCCACCACTGTAAGGAGTTCAGAAGTCGTCTAGACACCTTTACTCTGTCTCGGAGGTCACCGGTGGCTTGTGTCCACAGATCTCTGAGGCACCATTGAGCAGTCTGCATGTGCAGACGGGCATTCGGGGTCACATGTACAGTGGATGCCATGTGGCCCAGGAGATGTAGGAAATGCCTGGCGGAAACATGAGTACTGAGTTGGACCTGGTTGACCAAATCCATAAGTCTGTGGGCCCTGTCCTCGGGAAAGTAAGCTCTTGCCTAAAGGGTGTTCAACCTGATCCCTATAAACTCTAGGTTCTGAGAGGGGAGCAAAGTGGACTTTGCGTAGTTTATGACAAAGCCCAGATACTGAAGAAAAGAGACAGTGCGAAGAGTGGCCTGTCGGGCCTCCTGGAGTGACTGGCCTCTGATTAGCCAGTCGTCCAGGTACGGGAAGACAAAAATCTCCTGATTTCTGAGAAAAGTCGCCACCATTGCCAGGCATTTGGTGAAATCCCTGGGGGCAGAGATCAGGCCAAAAGGAAGCAACCTGTACTGAAAGTGGTTTCCTCCCACCACAATCTGAGATATTGTCTGTGGTCTAGATGGAAGAGGATGTGAGTATAAGCATCCTTTAGGTCTAAGGAGCATAGCCAGTCTCCCTGCTGGAGGCAGGGCAGCAGTATCCCAAGGGAAAGCATCTTGAACTTTTCCCTCTCCAGAAACTTGTTCAGATTTCGCAAGTCCAGGATAGGTCTTAGGCCTCCTGTTCTCTTTGGTACCAGGATGTACCTGGAGTAGAAGCCTTGCCCTTTCAGGTGGTGTGGCTCCTGTTCCACCGCCTGTTCCTTTAGAAGACTTGCCAACTCCTGAAGGAGAAGGTTCCTGTGTAGAGGGAGTCTTGGAGGCTCCCCTGGATAGTAGGAGGGGGGTAGCTGGTGGAAATGGAGCATATAGCCCTTCTGGACTCTGCTCAGCACCCAGGTATCCCCTGTGATGGCTGGCCACCTGTAGGCATACAGGGTCAGCTGACCTCCTATACTGAGTGGGGCCACTGGCGCAGGA
Organism: Ichthyophis bannanicus; assembly: GCA_033557465.1. Classification (NCBI taxonomy): domain Eukaryota; kingdom Metazoa; phylum Chordata; class Amphibia; order Gymnophiona; family Ichthyophiidae; genus Ichthyophis; species Ichthyophis bannanicus. The sequence goes on from CM066031.1 coordinate 628,909,979, forward strand.
GAGGCTATGCCCTGGGAGTAAAAAAAACCCTCCCTGCTGTGCAGGAGCTGGAGGCTTGGGGGTTTTCCGCCTACGAGGCCCATGCCCCTGCCCCTGCACTTTGGCCTGCTGGTCCTGTTGGGGAGCTGGAGAGGCCTGATATTGAGGGTAGGATTTGTAGGCAGTACCCCTTCCTTGGGAAAAAGGGCTTCTTCCGAGCCCTTCTTTTTGTGAGAAGGGGCAGAAGTCTTTCTGGACAGCCTTGTCCTGATGAGGGTCTCAGCCTCGATTTCTGCAGCCTTCTCAGTCATGGGCTTGCCGAACAGGTTGTCACCTCGGCATGGGACATCGACCAACTTATCCTGCACCCATGACTCCAGGTCCGACGACTTAGCTAGGCCTGACAACGTGCACTGATGCCGGCCGCGGCTACCCAGGCTGAAGCCTCGAAGCCGTCATAGGCTGCTCGAGAAATAAACTTCGAGCACTCTCGGATTCCCGTAGACAAGGTTTTGAATATCTGCAAGGGTTCCTCGGAGAGGCCAGCCGAGAACCCGGCAATCTCCTTTGCCAGGTCTCGTAAGTACATGCCCATGTACAGCTGGTAAGCCTGGAGACGGCAAGAGAGCATCGAGATCTGGAAGCACTTTCTACCGAGGGCATCCAGGTTCCGGACCTCCCGGTGGGGATGCACCGAGGACTGCATCTTTTGGCTTTTCAGCCTGTGCATGGCCGATTCCACAACCATGGAGTTGTGCGGCAGCTGCGCCTTTTGGAACCCAGGGCTCTTATGGACTCAATAGATAGAATCGACCCGTTTGCTAAGAACCGGCGCCAAGGCCGGTGCTTCCCACATTCGGAAAAGCAGCCGTTCCAGCATCGGAGGAACCAATACAGTAGAGGCTTCCTTCGGAGGAAAATCATACTGGAGGGCATCGAGCTCTTCGGCTCGAGGCCCCTCCTCGGCCTCCGCTTGGAATGCCAGAGCCTTGGCCATGTCTCTGACAAAATCTGAGAACCAGGTATCCTCCAGGGGGGGACCTTCTCCGAGGCTCGGATTCCGGTGAGTCCGACGGGATGCACCGGGTCCGGAAGGTGCCGGGAGACTGCTCGCCCTCCGTCTCCCATGCCGACTCCTCCAAGGAGTCGTCGAGCGGCTCTGACCGTGTGGGCCTCGATGCCACCCGCCCCAATGCCGAGGGCACCGGTGTCGAAGACCTTGGCCCCGCACGGGAGGTCGAGAGAGACCTTGGCCAAGGATCGACTCGAGACTTGATTGACTCGAGGATCGGCTCGGCCTCCGGGGTCGACTTAGACGTAGAGGTCCCAGTGGTCAGGGCAGATGCACCGGTCAAACCGGCAATCAGTACCCGCTGCTGCTCCAAGGCAGCAGCCAAGCTGCTCTCCAGGGCCGTCAACCTGAAACCGAGCTCAGGAGACTCCACAGCCCCCAACTCGCCTTCACGAGCTTCTTTCCTCATTTTGTGCTCCTGGGCGGGAGACCCCCTCTTAGAGGACCCACAACGGCGCTCGGGATCAGACTCCCGAGATGTCGAGGCCTCTGACGAAGTCCGGGCCCATCCGGACGCGGACTCCGAAAAATTCTTTCATGTTGATGCTGACGGCTCCGAAGTGCCTTCGACGACATCTTGCCGCACAGGCCACAGACCAGCGGGTCATGGTCGGGCCCAAGGCATCGGATGCAGCAGTCGTGTGTGTCGGTGAGAGACATAGGTTTCTTGCACCGATCACATTTTTTTGAACCCGCTGGCAGTCATCGGGGGAAAGAGGGCCCCTGCAAGGTCAAAAGACAGGGCTGCCAGTGAAAATAACAGAAAAGGCGCAAACATTAGTCACAAAGGACAAAAAACAAAAAAGAAGTTCCGGACTCGATACCGGTGTACTGAGCCGAGGCGGGAAGGGAACCAGCGTCGAACCGGATAAAGAAACGCGAAAAATCGCAGAAAAAAAAATCTACTTTTCCCGGGTGACACGAACTACGTCCGTTGGGCTCCGCGGAAAAAGAAAGACTGAGCCAGATGGCACCCTTGGGCGGGAAGGGGACCGCGCATGTGTGCTGCATTCCCAAAGGCTTTCTTTGAAAGCTGGGGAAATGCTCCGCACGAAGGCTCCGTCGGCGCCGACATCACCCATATGCGAGGACTGACTTCCTGCTTGGTCCTGGAGAATAGTAGTCTTCTTCGTAACTGCCGAGCTGCATATACTGCCAAGCTGCATATACTGCTGGCTGCATATACTTTGGGAGACTTAAACAATTTGCGATCCTGGTCCACCAGCGGGTAAAGACGGCCCATAACTCTGGACCCTTTTAGACGGCATGTCCCACTCTTCCTGAATCATCTCTCAAACCACTCTGTGCACCGGAAAAGCTCTCTGAGTCTTTCGAAAAACCTGCAGTAATGGATCTTCTATCGTAGCACCCTCCGCTGGTCCAGGTGACGGCATATTAAGCGCCTTTAGAGTCTCTGGAATGAGTGCCGGTAACTCGTCTCTCCGGAACACGCGGATCATCCTAGCCTGGTCCCCTCTGTCCGTGATCTCTCCTTCTTCCAACTCATCATCCCCCTCGGAGTGAAGCCCCTCCGAGGCCACCGACTGTTCCTTCTGCTCCTTCTCCATCCTTTGCCAGGCTTCCTGTTGCCCCTGCACTCAGAGGGGTTCCAGGTCTCTTCTCCCCCAGTTACCCCTCTGTGGAACTTGTTGCTAGCCTCTTCTGCGGGCTTCCAAACGCTTTCTGAATAAGCACAACAAACTCCGGGGAAAAGATTGCCGCCAGTCCCCTTGGCACGGACCCCTGCAAGGAGGGGAGATCTGGAGCAGAAGAAGTCCCCGCTACGGGCTCCCTAAGTGGCAAATCTAGGAAAACTGGGTCCGGCAGACCTATTGGGGTTCCTTGAACATCAGCTCCCACTTCCAAGGTGTACTCCATAGCGGCTGCTTCTTGAACGCACCCCCTACAGACTCCTGTCTCCGACACCGCTCCCCTTCTAGTTCCACAGACTAAGCACGGCGGTCTAGAAGGCATCTTCACCACTGAGGAAATACTGGACTCTAAAGCTTATAACTGAAAACGAACCAACTCATTCAGAAAAACTTTTTTTTTTTTTTACATAAAACACAATGTGTAGCCTTTATCTAAGCGCCCCGGGCCTGAAAATGAAATTTAAAACCAAAAGCGAAGCTTCCCGTCAAAAAAACGAGCCTCTGCAGACCCCTAGGCAGCACTGGCGCTTCCCGCGCTGCCGCCACGCGGTTAGGCCCGCTGAGCTCAACACGCTTAAATCTCCCCCACAACTTTGCCGTAGCAATCCAGCCCCCTTTACTTTGTCTGCCACAAATGCCTCTACTAGCTTTGAGCTGTTCTTTTCTCCACGCTCAATTGACCTGCTTTGGCTTCAGCGTCGGAAGCAATGCAGAAAAAGGGAGAGAGAGAGAGACGCTGCTCTTATTTGGCCGGCCTCCTCCTCGACGGCTTCACAGCGCTGACAGGTAAAGTTTATGTGTGCGCTGACTGACAACAGCTCCGGTTCCTCACCCCTTCAAGTGGGTTCAGGAACCGGAGCCCTGCTCGATCAGACTACTGCTTCTCTGATGAAAACACTGCCCCAAATTATCGCAGGCGGGGAGGGGGGGGGGGCGGAGGCCTTAGCCTAGCCTTAAAGGCACAAAACCACCCAAAATCATCTCTCTTCTTTTTCTCCTTTCCTTTTTTTTTTTCCAAAACAAAAGCTAACACTAAGTCCTATCCCTCCTTAATTGTTCCTCAAGTGAGCTTGGATCTCCAGGCTCACCAATCCGCCAGCTGCTTGGAGACTGAGGTAACTGGAGTGAGGAGGCAGATCCTGTGAGGATATAGCAGTGTCATCAGAAAAGGATGACATTTCTCAGTCTCCAAGCTGTAGGAGGAGGAGCACAACCTAGAGGTTCGGGACTAGACTGGAGGGACGATAAGGAAGCCAACATTTTTGTCCAACATTATAAATAAAAAACAGCCCATGCATTGCTAAGAAACCACCACAGCAATTGAGTGTCTCAAGTTACCTGGCCTTAAGTCCTTTAGAGTCCTAGTGGGTTCAACTGGAAGCATGCACCAATAACTTAGTATAGTACATGCTATGTTGTTTTGTTACTTAATGAACACCAAGGGAGATAAATTTGAATGGATTGCTCTTGCTTATCAGACCCACATGTTGGGCAAAATGCAGCTTTCACAAAGACAATAAAACCTTAGAGACCCAGAGGCATCTGAAAAATGGCATTATTAAACACAAGATTAACTGCACAATCCTCTTCTACTGGACTAAAAGCTTTGGCATGTGCTTCAGTCATTAGCATGTGAGACAACTAATAAGATGGAGCTGTTTTAAGAACTGGCTTGTAAGATACATGGCAGACCTCAAGGAGAAAATGGTGAACTGCTTTTCTCCTACAAAATAACGCATGATTGCGCACTTTCCGTCTTGCTGTACTGTTTGCCTGAATAGCATTCCTGAATCGGTGTGTCATGCCCTCTCTGGCCATATTTAAATTCTGCCTGAAACCCTTCTTTTTAATCATGTTCACTGTAATAAGCATGTTTCCTAGTACTCTTACTTGTTTTGCATGTCTTGACTAGATTAAGTTCCTTAGAACAGGGATATCGTTAGGTTATTCCAGTACTTTCTATATCGCCTTCCATGAAATATATATCAAACTGGTTTACAGATGTCTTCATAGAGTAATGTGCAAGTTATGCGAAAGGTTGTGAGTGGATGAGAACAATAGAAATAAGTTGGGGGAGGATTAAATTTAGTTATAAATCAGCATAAATAATTTCAAATAAAATTAATGAGTAGAACAGGGAGAAGCAGAGAACAGAAACTGGTACCATATCCTGATGCTACCCAAAGGGACACCATGATTGAGGGGGGTTCAGTTTTCAGTAAGGCCAAATGTCACAGAAAAAGAGATTTTTAAGCCTAGTTTTGAACAAAGTGTAGTTGGACACTGCGCACAGTGCAGGGAGAGCACAGTTACTTACCTGTAACACGTGATCTCTGGGAACAGCAGGAATAAGTCTTCACATATGGGTACGTCGGTACCGACGGAGTCTGCGCGGGAACGCTTCCCAGCGTCCAATCAAAGAGCTTTTGGAAGCATCCCACCACGCCTGCATGCTGCCTTCCTGCCTTTCCCAACTGCCTTTCCTCAGTTAAGTTTTAAAGCTGAGACAAAAAGAGAGAGAGAGAGGAAAGGAAAGATAGATAGAGATACAACTCCCGGGGAGGTGGGTGGGTTGTGAAGACTTATTCCTGCTGTTCCCAGAGATCACCTGTTACAGGTAAGTAACTGTGCTATCTCCAGGAACAAGCAGGAATGAGTCTTCACATATGGGGACTCCCAAGCTGAGATGCCTGGAGTCCTAGAATGTCATAGGTTGGAACATGCTATCCCCCACAACACCAGGCAACCTGAGGATGGAGGGTAGGAGTTGAAGAAAGAAGATGCTGTGGAACAGCTAACCTAGCACAGGACTGCAGGAAAGGAGTCCATGTGTGGATAATGATTGTTATGAATGATATCGCAAAGAATATTGCAAGATGGACCTCCGCTAACAGGATTTCATAGAAGTATGGAGGTTCATGGATCTACTGGGAAGCCAGTAGAGGAACCGTGAAGAGGACCTCACTGAAAAGTGGAGGTAATAAACCTGTAGGAAAACAGAGGAGGTCAGAATCCTGAAAGGTAACAGGCACCCCTGGTAGGAAAAACTGGGGTAGTACAAAAACGGCGGGCCTTTAGCAAAAGCTGTATGGTAAAAACCAAACTCTTTTGGCGGCAGAGTAACTCACTCTTGGGAGCAAGAAGAGAAAGGCTAACCGATTTGGACAAACAGGCAAAGTCCTTGTGGGGAGAAAGGGTATGGGAACCCCTTGTATCCCAGGGGGAAGACAAATGCCTAAGGCGTTAAGCCTGTGATTAACTGAAGATCCACAATATCTCTCCTAACTGGGGTAAGCTAGGAGAGATATTAGGTACGGAGAGCTTCAGAGGTACCTAAACCCATTAGGTTATGGTATAAAAATTGTTGACTACCACAGGAGTGGTTGTGTGTGTAGAATCCCAAACCTGCTGAATAGCAGAGGTATGGGTAAAACCCCTCTGTCAGAACAGATAGCTATATGAGCATAGACAGTGAGATAGATAAGTATGTGGAGACATCTATCTATAATGAAATATCTCGACATATATATATATACATGTATATATATATATATATGTATATATATATATATACATATACATATATATATATATACATATATATATAGATAGATAGATAGATAGATAGATAGATAGATAGATAGATATAGATATATGAATAGACATATAAGAATATATCTATAGTGAGATATGGAAGGGCATAAAATACATACAAAGATAAATATGAATATGTAGGCCTAAATATGGGTGTCTGTAATTAAACAGACAGATATATGCCTACAGCATGGTATTCACATAGGACATGTGGAGAGGAAAGATTCATCTAATAACAAGGAGGTGCAACCTACTTGAGAAGATATACAGAGAATCTATTCCCCCTGGTTATGATCCGCAAGGATGCTAGCTAGTGAAATAACCAGGATGGTTATATGAAAACAGAGGATAATATCAATCTGTAGCCAGCAAGTCCTGAGTCGTCCAAGACTCTAGCATGGTAAGTAGACAGAAGACAGATAAGGATGAGGTACCATGTTGACCTGCTTAAGGGCAAAAAGTATCATGCTTGATTGGGAATGCTATGGACCAAAGCAGGGATTTGGCAACTCCATAAGCCCTTAGGTAAGAGAAGGCCTATGTCCTTTATGGCAAAAGGAGATAGTAAAAGAAGGGAGAACCTTCTAGTCATGGGAGACATGACTGAAAAGCCTTTTCCAACCATCTAAGATAGCTGTTGGAGAAAAAAAAACCCATGCTCTCTAGCAAGGGCCCATAGTGGAAAGCTTCTCTGTAGAATTGCAGAGAGCATGATGCAGGAGAATGAGGAGATAGGACTGGCTGCTAGAGCCAGTATCTCAGTCCACTATGCTGCCAAATCCAGGGGAATGGAGATGGCAGAAATAAAAGACCAACCCAGAAAGCTTGTAGTGGGATAATTTCCAAGATAGATGAAAAACACTGACTTGGAGCCACTACTAAGACCAGATAGAATGTTAGAGGAGGACAAATCTGGTTGTTTGTGGGCAAGAACCAGTGGGCCAAACATTAAGGCTCCTGCATAGGCAGCTGCTAGCAAGACAGCAGAAAGAATATTACTGTTTAAAACCGGAAAGAACAGACAGAACAGGAGTAGAAAACTCTGGACATGTCTGATAAACTGCCTTAAAGTAAATTTGAGACAGGGGAGGAAACTCAGGGAGGAAAACTCCGCACTGGAAAGTGACAAACCTATAGAGGCTGAAGAAAAAACCCTCCAGTAAGTAATTCCCCTCTTACAGTGGTAAGAGAGTGAAGAGAATAGAGCTGAAGAAGACTTACCAAGTAGTAGGTCTATAGAAAGGAAAAATACATGCTGGCACAGGAACTATCATTTGATAGTGGTCAGACCTCTTTCTCTGGCAGGAGAAGAGGAGAAACCTGTGACTTATAGGCATGAACATTCTGACAGCTCATAGAAAAAATGGATGTCTTTTGGAAAGAGAACCATGTGTAGGGGTTAGAATGAGTAATGGATCGGCTCTGTTGAGAAGAAGCAACTGTAGATTCTAACCCCAAGGGTCACAAGCATTTGATGATGACTGATCAGAAACCCTGCAGAGGCCGAGTTTGCTGAGCCTGGTGAGAGGTTGGAGTCTTCAGACCAGGACGATGGCTCCCCTGTAGGGGAACATCTGTATGATGGGCAATTGAGGAATAAAACCTTCTTCTTCTGTGGGAAGAAAGTTTGGTAGGACATTTCCTACTCACTGGGACAGAAGGTGGTATAGAAGAACCCTTAGGAACAGGTAAATCAGAGGACAACTGAGTAACCTGACGTAAAGACTCCTTGTTGAAAAGATTTTCTCCAGTGCAAGGAGTATGTCCCAGTCGTTGCTGTTCCCACTTGGCCAAATCTGAAGCTTGGAGCCAGGCTCGTCGTGCCCCTATAGCTATAGCAGAAGTCCTGCTAACAGACTCAAAAGAGTCTAGGGAAGCACGAGAAAGAAACCAAGAGATATTCTGGATATGCTTAAGCAGCAAGGAATAGTCTGTACTCCTAGAAACTGGAAGGAAAGGAGTCAAAGATGAAATTGCTTTGTGACCTCCTCAAGAGAAAGACTCATATAAAAAATATATGAGAGAATTCTTGCAGAAAGCATAGATGTCTGGAAGGTTTGACGTCCAAAGGCATCTAGTGTCTTAGACTCACGACCTGGCGGATAAGAAGAGTGCTTTTTCTTACTCTTTATCCGCCTCATTGCTGATTCCACTACTATGGAATGATGAGGAAGTTGAGTCTTTTGAAACCCTGGAGAGGGGGGCACCTGATATAAGAGGTCAGTTGCTCTGGGAGGTGGGGGTACCCTTAAAGGTGTTTCCCACATTCCTAGAAAGAGATCCTGCAAGGAATGATGCAAAGGAAGCATTATGTTGTCCTTTGCTTTGGTAGAAACAGAACCTGGTGCAGGATCATGTCCTGGAATAGGAATGGCAAGGGATCTTGCTATATCCCGGAGGAAACTCTGAAAAGAGGGATCCCCAACAGGAATCTCCCTTGGACAGGTTATATCTAAAGAACTAGCCTGAGCACCCACAGAGTTATCCAGATATATAGGAATAGAAGATCCTGCAGGGTGCAGTGTGGAATGCTTAAGGGATGGTTGCTTGGACTGGTTGTCAGGAGCAGCAACCGTCCTTACCAGATTGTCCATGCCAGGTATCGACTCCAAGCTTGGTATAGAATGGAGCAATGCTGTTGAAAAAAAGCATGGTAGGAGTTTGCCACGATGCTACTGTGGATACCGGTACTGAAGTCAATACCGGTACCGATGTCGGAGTCGGGCTCGAAAAAGACATCGGAGTAGTCATCGGTGACACTTCAATCGGTACCGAGGGAACCGAAAACCTCAGGCTGCTATCCTCGGTACCAAGCCACCGGTATCGATCGGTGTCGGTACCAAAATCTATTGGTACCCAGTCTTCCAGACTAGAAATGGATTCCAAACTCGGCATCGAGGGCAAGGAGCCTGAGAAGCGAAGCATGGAAGGCACCGACTCTAAGGGTAATGAAGACATCGGTACTGACTTCGGTACCGTGTCCGATACCGGTGAATGAAGGTCTACCGGTGGCAACTCAAGCGGCTTCAGGGGAATCGAGAGTTGCGAATCCGAGCCATCGGAACCGAGCCTTCGGTACCGCCGCGAGACGGTACCAAGGCGAGTCGGTACCCAGTCCTCCAAAATGGAGATCGATTCCAGACTCGGCATCGAAGGAAGCGAGGCTGTCGATGCACATCTGGGGGGTACCGACGTCGGTGGCAGTATCGGTGTTGGAACCGATAAGGGAAAGTCAATCTGGGACATATCCATCAGTCCCGAAGGTACCGAGGAGGCCAGATGACGATTCCTGGTGAGGAGTGTTTCATCCAACACCAGTGCCGATGCAGGGGTATCGGTACCGCTCGAAGCGGATGCCACCACCGTGCACGGCTCAGGTATGTTCTGTGGGGGGTGAACCCCAGGAACAACCTGAAACCCCTTATACACTTTGGAGACCGAAGACTCCCGCCGGGGTTTTGGAGCCAGGAGGCCATCGAGGGCAAAGCCGGAGCTGTCTACATGCTGTGCATGAGACGTAGCACTCGAGGACTGGCTAGTCTTAACAGACTGTTTGTGGGTTACCTGAATCAAAGTGGAAGAAGAAGGGGACGGTGCCCCAAAGTTGGAGGCCAACCGTGTATCGAGGGATTCTCGATGTTGAAGATGTCTTCTCACCAAACTGTTGTCAGGACCCAAGCAGGTTAGACACCGACTTCGAGGGTCTAAAAATAAAGTTGTACCGCCACAGTCTCAACATTTCGTGGAGAAAGTGTCTGGCGGTTCCATGAAGGAAAAATAGGGGAGGCCTGAAAGGCCTAAGACCCCGTGGGACACTATGAAGAAAAAATATCCCGTTGAAAAGGAAAATTTTACAAGAAAGAAAAGAAAACACCGGCGGTACCGGTGGCATCAAGAAGACAGCCGCGACCACAAGAAAACTAAAAATAAAAAATAAGAATTTTCTGCGGTGACAGGAGGACGTCCTGCCGGCTCCACGGAAAAACGAAAACTGAGGAGAGGCAGTTGGGAAAAGCGGGAAGGCAGCACGCAGGCATGGTGGGATGCTTCCAAAAGCTCTTTGACTGGACGCCGGGAAGCGCTCCCGCGCAGACTCCGTCGGTACCGACGTACCAATATGTGAAGACTCATTCCTGCTTGTTCCTGGAGATTAAGAAATTCCAAATTAAGAAAAAAGATGGCCTACTTTGTAAACTTGAAATGAGCATGGGAGACTGGAGGAATATGTAAAATGTTTGTATTAATGCTTATTTTTATTAAAACTCTTAAAATACCGTCATTAGTGGACCTAGTAGGACATAATGAGTGTAAGGGAATAAGGAGTGAGGCCAGATAGTAAAGACAGACCTAAGACAAATATGTTTTAGTAGCAAGATTTTGAATTGGATACGGAAGGGGAGGGGAACCAATGTTCAGTAACAAGGAGCAGAGTTACATGATCATATTTCCTAGCTGAATGAAGGAACAATACAGTGCTGCATATCTAGTAGCACTATAGAAATGGTTAAGTAGTAGATAAGACAAATGACACTGACACTAGGCTAAATACTTAGGATAAAAGTCATACTAGCCATTAACTAAATTTGCATGTTAATGCCTCATACCAATGACATTCTGGTGGCACCAGCTTACTCAGCTCTTCCAAAGATTTTTCAGAACGATACTCCTACAACAGAACGAAGACAAGACGACAATGAAAACTTCTGAACCATGAATAACAGCTTTGAATAAAGTACATCACCTAAATAAATCAGTGATTAATTTAAAGGTCAAGCTTGGAGGTTGTTAAAGTTAAGAAGCACAAGAAATGCACAGATGGATAGCTTTTAGTGCTCAATTTATCATGCAATTCTTGCACAAAAGTCAGGCTCAGAGATTCTCATTTTATGCTATGGCTGAACTAATATTAAAAAAAGCATACAATAGAATCTTTAAAAAAAGAACCAATATATTCCCAAGAAAGAAATGAACACTTACATTTTACACAGTTCTGAACCTAATTTAATTTGCTAAAACTTCAAAATAAGAAATACACGTTTTATTCCCAGAAGAATGCCCTGAAAGGAATTCATTATCTCAAATGCTCAAGAACCATATGATTCCGGTACAGGGCCTCATCAGTGATAAGAGTGCATTGCTAAAATCCTTAGAAAGGTTGTTAACTAACACAATAAACCACTTACCTGTACAAAAGCAACGGTAACAACAATAAGTATTGCCTAAGGAAAAGATGAAAAAAAAAAGACATCAGGAAGTTTAATTATATGCCACTGGACTTTAAGCACTAGTGTGTCTGACTGCTGGCTATACTGAGACCAAACACAGTGGAATAACAGCTCTGTTCCAATTAAAGCACAGGACTTGCTGAGCTGCTGTCAAGATAGACATTGAATAAAGAGGCTTTGTGGTAGCTAAAATGCATTACTATATCAATTGTTACAAAGGAGGCCACACCAAGTATTCTTATGAAAGATTCTCACTCCCCAGGGGCACAGGCTGTGACAAAATTGTGAAGGCCTTTCAAGCCTGGCACATAGCTTGCTGACAGTTATTGGGGCTTTTCCCCTCTATTTCTGAAAATGGAATGCAATGTGCGCCGTCAATGCTGCCTCTGGCAACCCAGCCCCTGGGTTTTCTTGCCAAGCTGTGACCTAAAGTAGATTGCCAGGCCTTTCTTCCATGCAGTGAGTTTACAGCCCCTGGTATTCCACAGTGGTCGCCCATCCAAGTTTTAGCCAGGCCCGACCCTGCTTAGCTTCAGAGATCAGCTAAGAGAAGGTTGTGAACAAATATCAACACAGTTCAGACATTCAGATCAAGAAAAATAAACATAATTATAATCATTTCTTTCTCCATACAATTATTAGTTATAAGTCAGAACACATGCTCCCACCCATTCCAATTTTTGTTTAGGCCTCATAGCATCTACTCTCCTCTCATTCCTCACTCTCCCCTTCACACCATTCATAAAATATCATACATTCCCAACAACCACTTACCATCCATAGCCACTGCTAACATACCACCTCTTGGTTCTGTACTTCATTACTGTGCCCACTGGAGGATTATACCTTGCAAGGTGCAACCATAAAATTGGTTCTGTGCTAGTTTTGCACATTTCTGTCTCAAGAGAAGCTGCCTCTTACATCAGTTGCTTCCACTGCAGAGGAGAGGGCATCTCTTCCTGGGCCCAGCTTTTGAAAACAAACTTCCTCACTAATAGCAGAACCATAAACATTTTTGCTTTGTTTTCCAAATCCTCACCTTTTCTAACACTGAACTATCTCCATGCAACAAGCAGCACCATAGGCCCATTACACATTCATTATTGTGACTTTACAGTTGTCAGCTCGGGGGACATTCCATAAAGGAATGCAGTAGCATAATCACCTGTACTTTACATTTTCCACACTGCCACTCTCCCCATAGTTTCATTTTCACCCTTCTCTCTTTGGTTATGGATGAACAACATAGGAGGTTAAACTGCATTTCCTGAATTGCTGCAACAAATGTTCTATTTCTGTGGTGTCAATATTTTTGCAGTGTGTCCCGCAATCATTCTCCTGCTAGGCCCTCTAGAAAAAATATTTTCCTCCTTCAAACTTCTCCCTACCCTATACCATTTTGCTAACTTAATGTATCTGGGCGAAAGACAAATTTAGCATCTATGTGCCCAATTTCCAAACTGACCAGCCCTTTGCCTTTTAAGGTCTCAAATCTTCTGGTCACACTGCCAAGAAAACCCAGGAGCTGCTGGGTTGCCAGGAGTCAGCACTTACTCAACGGCATACACTGCACCGCAATAGTGTCTAACTTGAAGACAGTGTAAAAGGTATGTATTCAGAATAGCTCACCATTGTTTAATCTGGTCCCCCTGGTCTACAAAGAGTTGCTGTATGGCCTTACAGCACTCTTTGTAGTCCAGGGGGATCAGATTAAATAATGGCGAGATATTCTGAATACATACCTGTATGGCCTTACATGATTTTGCTGCCAATAATAGAAGGCAGCCTTCACGATTCCCACAATATTAGTGCAAGGGAAACACTTATACAATGCTCTTAACCCCCTCCACCATTGAAAAGCCCCGCTGAAGGATGTCTCTAACTCCTTCAATTTCTTCCTGCTTCTTTCTCATGGTGCTACCATGTGGAGCAGGTTTATGAACAAATAGGGGCTAAATACCTCAAGTAGTCCCTTCTGGAGTTTATTTGCTATGCCTCATGTATAGTTCATGTATCCACCTCAGTACTACTGCCACATTATATATTTTCAGATAGGGAGGGTGGCATAGCCCTTCCCTTTCAAAGGGCAAAGTGTAGTTACTCACCTTTAACAGGTGATCTCCAGGAACAGCAGGAATCAGTCTTCACATATAGGTGATGTGGGCACCAACAGAACCTGTGTAAAAACGCTCCCTAGCATCCAATAGAAAGCTTTTGGGAGCATTCCACTGCACCTTTGCGACTGCTTTCCCATTTCCTCTCCTCAGTTGAGTTTGTAACTGAGAGGAGGAGAAAAAAATCGGAACAAACTCTACAACTCCTAGTGGAGGAGGGCAGGGTGCGAAGACAGATTCCTGCTGTTCCCGGAGATCACCTGTTACAGATAAATAACTACACTATCTCCAGGAACAAGCAGAAATGCAGTCTTCAAATATGGGACTCACTAGCTCCCAGGAAACAGACTGACATGGGGGGTGGAGCAGTATGATCCCTGAGGCTAAAGCTTAAAGCAGAAGAGTGTGGACACTATGTGGCCTGTTGGACTCTATTTCAGGAGGCTATACCACCCCTAATGATAGTCTGGTCATTTGTAAAGTCGAGGGCAGAGGGTAGGAGTTAAGGCCCAAAGAGGTGCTGGAGTACAGCTTGGCCAAAGACAGCATCCTGATACGAGTCCCTGTTCAGGCAATAGCATGCAGCAAAAGAATAGATGGAGGACCAGATAACTGCCTGACAGATCTCCTCAATGGATACTGAACAGAGATTAGTTATGGAGGTTGCCATAGCCTGCCCATTATGAGCAGTGACGTGACCCTCTATGGAGAGTCCTGCTTGTGCATAAGTAAATGAAATGCAATCTGCTATCCATCTAGATAGAATCCATTTTGTTACTGGTAGCCCATGACTGGGATCAAAGGAAATGAATAACAGAGAATTTTCTGTGATCTTTCGTTCTATCCAAATAGTAAGCTAGCACTCGCTTGCAGTCTAAGATGTGTAGAGCTGCTTCAGCCCAAGACGCGTGTGGTCTCAGAAAAAAAAAACAGTAGGATTACTGACTGGTTTAGATAGGAGGAGACTACCTTCGGAAGGAAATGCAGATGGGTATGAAGGACCACCTTGTCATGGTGGAATTGGGTATAGGGTGGATCCGCCACCAGAGCCTGCAGTTCACTGATGCGGCAAGCTGATGTGATGGCTATGAGGACGATAACCTTCCAAGGTAGAAACTTCAGTGAAGTGGTGGCTAAAGGCTCGAAAGGAGGCTTTAGAAGTTGAGGAAGAACCACACTGAGGTCCCAGGCCATTGGCGGCGGCTTAATGGGTGGCTTGGACAGCAGGAGACCCTACATGAAGCATGCTACTAAGGGGTGAGGAGCTAGGCTGTCCATCCAGTGGTTTGTGAGAGGCCAGATTGGCAGCAAGGTGAACTCTTACTGAGTTAGTTTTAAGACCTGCCAAGGATAAGTGGAGCAGATGTTGTAGAAGGGACTCCACCAGGCAAGAAAAAGGGTCAATACCCTTTGGGGAGCACCAGAGGGCAAACCTACACCACTTGAAGAAATAAGATCACCAGGTGGAAGCCTTGCATGATGCAGGAAGGATATCCTTGACCTCCTGTGACAGGTCAATGTCAATGAGCACTGGCCCTTCAGCAGCCATGCTGTGAGGCGTAGGGAGTGAAAATTGTGATGGAGGAGCATCCCGTGGTCCTGGGAAAGGAGTTCAGACGCACATCAAAGGATGAGAGACTGAGTCTGCGCAAGACGAAGCAGCAGAGGAAATGACAGCTGATGAGGCCAAAAGGGGGCTATGAGGATCATGGAGCCCTTGTCGACCTGCAGCTTGAACAGCAATTTGGTTATCAAAGGAATGGGAGGGAATGCATAGAGCAGACCCTGTCCCCAGTGGAGAAGAAAGGCGTCTGGAGCCTGCCCGGTGCAGGGACGGAAGTCTGGAGCAGAAGAGCGGAAGCTGTGTGTTCTGCAGAGTAAGGTGCTTTGAGGTGAATGCAATGTGAGATGGCAAAGGACCATAAGTGAAACACTCACTCGCAGAGAGAATGGGACCCCCCCCCCCCACCCCCGGTTTGTTCACATAGAATACGGCAACCTGGTTGTCCGTCCCGACTAAGACATGTTGCCCCGAAAGGTGGAGTTGAAAAACTTGAAGAGCATTCGTTAGTGCCTGCAGTTCTAAGAAGTTGTTCTGCAGGGCAGATTCCTCTTGTGTCCACAGACTCTGAGTGGTTAAGTCATTCAGATGTTCTCCCCAACCTAGCATGAAGGCATCCGTTGTCAGGGTAGATCAAGGTGGAGGCATCTGAAAAGATGACCCCCTCGAGTAGGTTCTGTGGAGAATACCACTGATCAGTTGAGGGGTGATATGGATCTCGTCTCTGAGATGCCCCTTTGCTTGCGTCCATTGAGAAGACAGAGTTCATTGGGCTTGTTGCATGATTAATTAAGCATAGGGGACGACATGGACTGTGGAGGCCATGTGTCTCAACAAACATAGCATCTGTCAAGCTGTTACATGACTTTGCTTTTGCATTCCTTTTGCCAGCTCGATAAGGTGGGCATAGCGATCTCGTGGAAGGAATGATTGGGCCTGTTTAGTGTCTAAGAACGCCCTGATGAACTACAGACATTGGGTTGGAGCAAGGTGAGACTTTGCGAAGTTTAAGACAAATCACAGATGTTGGAGCACCATGATGGTGCAATGAAGGGAGAGTTATCTCCTAATGGGAGTCTCCCCTGAATATCCAGGCATCTAAGTGAGGGAAGACAGACTCCCAAAGTACAAAGATAGGCAGCGACTACTGCCATGCATTTTGTGAAGACTCATGGTGCAGAGGCTAAACCAAAGGGCAGCACATGGAATCGGTAAAGGTTTCCTTGAAACGAAGCACAGATACTGAATGTATGGGATCAATTAGTAAATGCATGTAAGCTTTCTTTAGGTTTACAGAACACAACCAACCATGTCTCTGGAGGTATGGAAGAAGAGTTTCCAGAGAAATCATTTTGAATTTTTCTCAGAGCAGGAACTTGTTTAGGTCTCTGAGATCCAAGACGGGCCTGAATCCTCCTGTTTTCTTTGGGATGAGAAAAAACGGTGAATAGAAGCCCATCCTTTCTTGAAGAGGAGGAACTGTTTTTATGGCGCCCTGGAACAACAGGGTTGCCACGTCTTTTCTTAAGAGAGCGCTTTGAAGGGGATGGTTGGGATAGTCCCCTGTGAAGCTGGTGGAGGGTAAAGTTTTGAAATTAAACACATACCCCCCCTTTGGACAATGTTATGAAGTTATGAGCATAACAACAGAATCTGCCAGCTATGTGGAGGGGCTGGAGACCCTCCAGAGGCAGATTGGCAATGCTTTTTAGGAAGGAATCAAAAACCAGGTGCAGGCTGTGCCTGCGCAGCTGATTGAGGCTTAGGAGCCTTGGGCTTTTTGGGTTGGCGAGAGCCCTGCTGCTGCTGTTGAGGATGCTGAGGCTGGTAGGCAGCTGAAGGTGTGTAGGAAGGATAATCTCTCTTGTTAGAAAATAAAGGTTTCTTAGGAAGAGCCTTCCTCTTGGAGAGGTCAGCCGTCTTTCTGGAAAGACATTTGAGGGTAAGCTCATCTGTCTCAATCTCTCCAGCTTTTTCTCAACAATCTTTCCCAAAAAGGTTCTCTCCCATACATGGGATATTGGCCAGCTTGTCCTGGACCCACTGTTCGAGATCTGATACCTGTAACCAGGCCATCCTGCGAGCTTCAATGCAGACCACTGAAGCTCTACTTGTTGATTCAAAGGCAACAAAAGAGGCCCTGGTAATAAATTTAGAAGTATTTTGGCCTTGCATAATGAGTGTCTGGAATGCACTCCGTTTATCATCAGAAAGCATGGGGGCAAATGTCTCAATTCCTGGTGACATCCTTTAGAAACATGCCCATGTACAGCATGTAGGAGTTTATTCTGGAGGCCAACATGCATGCCTGAAAGCATCGACGCCCAAAGGCATCAAGAGTCCTTGAGTCTCTATCCGGAGAGATGGATGAGTGATTTTTTGAACTTTTTATTTGGCGCACTGCTGAGTGGTGGGGAAGCTGAGGTTTTTGGAAGCCTGGGAATTCTATAACTCGGTACATGGTATTGAGCCTCTTGCCAACAGGTGGAACCGTGAGAGGAGCCTGCCACATGTGGATCATAAGATCTTGTAAGATGCAATGCACCAGTAATACAGCCACTGCTTTGGGCGTAGGAAGGTATTGGAGTATCTCCAATTCCTCTACCTTCGGGTCCTTCTCTGAGGCCACTGTGATGGCCAGTCCTGCTGCCATGTCATGTATGAAGTTTTGGAAAGACATATCTTCTGGTGGGGACCTATGTCATTCTTGTGGAGGCGAAGGGTCTGAAGGGATGTCTGGAAGTTCCTGGGAATCCAGTGATCCCTCGTCAGAATCGGAAGAACTGGAATCAGAGTCTGGCAAAAATTCAAAGTATCAGCAGTCTTGTGTGTGACCCTGATGCTTTGTTGAAGAACATCGATGCTGGTACTGATGCTCAGAGGCATCAGAATTGGGAACCATGGCAATCTTATCCTGTTGGGTACTGTGGGTATCGATCAATTCCAACAGAGGTATCAGCCTCGGGAGTTCAGACGATGTTGGTTCAAGGGCCAGCATCGGGCCCAATACACTTGGTTGTAGGCAGGGTGCCGAAGTCTGTCGATACTGTCTGTACCAAGACTGCCAGGAGTGCGGTCAAACTTCTCTTGAGAGCCAGCATGTGCTGGTTCAGGGAGATGGCCATGTCAGGGTGGAATCACCAATGGGGCTTTGCACCACCGTCCCAGAGCATGGAACCGGTAGCTCTTCAGAGGTCGATTCTTCAGGAGCATCCAGAGCCTCTCCTGTGCTCTGGAAGAGAGGTCCTCTTGCCGGGGCTGTTTGGCTGGCTGGTCTGCATCAAAAGCACCCCTAGTGGAATCTCGATATTTATGCTGGGATTTGCCTCTAGTCTCGCTATCGTTTTTCGATGCCGATGACTTAGTAGAAACTAGAGACTTACTTTTATATTTGGACTTTGAAGAGACTTGAGACCCATAGGAGGAGGCCAATGTCCTTGATGAAGTAGAAGCCAGTGAAAGAGTCTGGGGCGAATAGCGATCTGTCTGGCTCTGTTCTTTGGGCCTCTGTCATTTGCTAGCACAAAGGACAAGAATTTGATAGATGGTCAAGACCCAAACATTTTAGACACCAGTCATGTTTGTTAGTGACAGATATGGTATCGGAACACGCTTGGTACGTTTCTTAAAACCACTAGTTAGTTTTTCCATATTCGAAAATGTTCTTCAAGATTGAAGGTGGGATTATGAGGGTCTAAAGGCCTAGGTAGCAGGGAAAATTGAAGGAAAATAAAAGAAAAAAAGGAAATAGAAAATTTATAACTAAAAAAGAAAAATTTATCAGGACCTGTGTCGACAAAGGCAGCAGCACAGTATTTCACCAAAAAAAGGAGACTTTTTTGGCGGTGACAGGATTATAGAACCTGCTAGCTCCGCAGAAACAAAGAACTGAGAGGAATTGGGAAGGCAGTGAAGTGCTCCCAAAGGCTTTCCTACTGGACGCTGGGGAGCATTCCCACGCAGGCTCAGTTGGTGCAGACGTCACCCATATGCGAAGACTGCATTCCTGCTTGTTCCTGGAGATACTGATATTCATAGCAGAGTTGCATCAGAGTGGTATACAGAGAAAAATTGTAAAACAGAAATGTACAATAAAAACACAGTCACAAATTAATGTATAAACAAAGTCAGCTAAATATTAGTCTAAATCATAATCACACTTAGGAGGGAAATGGAGTTGCATAACAATAACCGTATACATTAAACTAGCAGTAAGCACAAGGGAAGGAAAAGAAACAAGAAACATTACTTCTCTGGTTCTTAATTAAACAGCCACAGAGGACTAACAATAATTAGGAAGAGATTGGTATTAAAACATGACTGTTTGGTCAGATTTGAACTTCATATAGGAGCCTCCAGTCCTTAAAAATAAAGGCAGCGTGTTCCACATTGTGGGTGGATGGGGGGGGGGGGGTGGTCAGACAGGACAGAAAATAATTAGACATTATTAATCCAGTTGAGATGGGGGTGGGGGGGGGCAAGGAAGGCCATCTTCAGAGCAGAAAGGAAAATAAAACTATACCAGATTAATGTCGCTTTCTAAATTACATAATCATCCTAAATTCTAGCAATAAAATTCTAATCAAATCTGAACAAACACTTCTTATCAAGTAACACTTAATTAGTTCAAGTGGGATTTTTGTGGCACTGGCTTGTTCTATTTGATGCTTGTTACTTCCATTAAAATAAACTTACTAAACAATGGTCAAGCTGTATAAAAAACTAATTGGACCCAGACTCTTCAAACCTATCATAAAATGTAGGCATTTGAAGCTCACACTGTTGGCGGTTTGTTTCAGGTTACCTTTAAAACAACCTCATTTAGGGTTTTAGAATATATAGAGTGTGAGTGCTTCACACAGGAAAAACATAACCAGAAAAAAAGCAATATATTTACACAGAAACACATTATTTATTTATTTATTTATGTTATTTAATCTTACTTTTATACCGCCTTTCTATTATTCAAAGCGGTTTACAGATCACCAAAGTCAAACAGGGCATAATGCTGCATGCTGTTGTACAAAGAACCAAACATTACAATGGGGTAGTAAGGAATCAGTTAATTAGTGTTGCAATGTACATAGTTGTATAACTATGAACATTGTCGGGACTAGGAAATGCTATTTGAAGGATTAGTTGCTTTGGGTCATATTTGAATGTAACTCCTGTGGCATGTCAGTGTGTTTTTAATCTCTTCTGACCCAAACTAGTGAACACAGAAATATTTGGTCTTGCATGCTAATTTTCTTTTCTTGAGCCTACCAGACCAGTCCAGAATGAATGGGCTAATCCCATCAGCCAGCAGATAGAGGCAGAGAACAAAAGCTTGTAAGCTCTACCTTATTTAGGGCACCATGCAGCCTATGCTCCTCAGTATTTTCTGTAACAAAGCAGAAGGAGACAACCCCCCAATATCAACCTAACCCTAGGGAGGGAAAGAGGAAATCTAATTTCCATATATGCATCTGACGGCCCTAGAGTTGAGTCAAGGTGTTGGTGTTCTAGACCCTTATGAGCCGCCCCCTCCCCCGACTGTCAAAATCTATTGTTTAACTTTGAATGCTCTATTATTTGCTGCCCCCTCCCCCACCAAAGAAGCTGAAACCCTAGGCGACCACATAGTTTGCCTGATGGTTGGGCCAGTCCTAACGGGAACCTTTGATCATGCAAAGTAATACCTAATGTGATAGTAAAGGAAAGATGACAAATCTCCACCAAGTACAGTCAAGAGCAGGCCTCTGGACTGCTCTGGTAGACTCAAGAAAAGAGAATTAGCAGGTACAACCAATTTTTTCCTTCCTTCTAGTCTCAGACCATTCCAGAATGAGTGGGATCTTAAAGTACCCCCATACTCAAAGCAGAACATTATCAATACTAACAATTTCTCTTCCAAGCTGCAACCAGCCTGGAAAGCCCACAAGACCATTCCCAGATAGCAGATTTGTTCCCTGGATTAGAACTTTGTTAGGTCCACGGATAGCTAGGTACTAATATCAGTCATGGATAGACATGACTGGTGCTTAAAATGTTTAGGTGCTGACAATGTTCCAAATGATTGTCCTTTCTGCCAGCAAATGACAAAAACAGGCCTAAAGAACAGGGCCAGACAGTATGGTTCTCTGTTCACCCCGGACTCTATTTCAGTGGCTTCCATATTGTCAAGGACATCTGCCTCCTCTCATGGTTCTCAGGTCTCCTCAAAGTCCAAACACAAAACTAAGTCTAAGACATTGGCATAGAGGACTGATACCAATTCTAGAAGTAAGTCTCTTCATCGCCATCGAGACTCACTGATAGGTGCGTTCAATGCTGACCAGCCTGCCAAAACAGCCCTAGTGGGAGGCCCTGTTGTCTAAAGACAACTCTATTCACCGAACACTATGGTCATGCCACATGAGCTACCAAACAAGCCAGAACATCGGACCCTCCCCCCTACCCTAAGTTTGTATATATGAATGTATAATAGCGCACGATGTATAATAGCGCACCAATGTAGAAAGCACAACCCAAATCAAATACTCGCCCACCCATAACACACAACACTGCATGAATACACTTGAACACCCCTTGATTGTTTGCTGTGGAAACCACCTTGATTGAAGGAGAAGGCAGTATAGAAATACTGTTAAATAAAAAATAAAAAAGCAGAAGTGGGGCTCCAGGACGCTCCCAAGGCATCAATCTCCGGAGAGCTACTGGTTCCATGCTCTGGGACAGTTGCTCAAAGCCCCGTATGGGATTCCACCCAGGCATCGGTCAGCTCCCTCAAACAGCGCATACTAGCTATTGAGAGGAGATTGGCTACACTCCTGGCAGCCTTGGTACCAATGGTATCAATAGCTCCAACAGCTGCCGATTCTGGGGCCGATGCAGGCACTTGAACCTGCATCGGGGGAGCCTCTTCCTCTGATGCCCCCACTGGAACCGACGGAAATTGTCGGTACTCAGCAAGCTCCTGATGCCGCACTGACCGATCATCGATACAGACATCGATCCTCGACATCGGGAAAGTCTAGAGATCAAGCATGACATCGTCGATACTTTGATTTTTTGTCAGACTGTGACTCTACTTCCTACAATTCCGATGATGCATCCGAGGACTCCCGAGAAAGCCGGGACATTCCTTCAAACCCATCCCCTCCTCATGAGTGGTGTGACCCCCGCCAGAGGGCATGTCTTTCTAAGACTTCATTAGGGACATGGCAGCAGACCTACAGATTACTGTAGCATTGGAGACGGAACTGAGGGCAGAGGAATTGGAAATCCTGCAATACCCTCAACACCTAAAGAGGCTGCCACTTTACTGGTACACTGCATCTTGCAGGATTTAATGTTCCATATGTGGGAGGCTCTTTTAATAGTCTATCAGCAAATGACTCGATACCATGTACTGAGTTCCAGCATGCCCAGGCTTTCAGAAGCCTCAACTTCCACACTACTCTATGGTGATAGAATTGGTGATGCGCCACACAAGAGTTCTAAAAATCATTCTTCTGTGACTCCAGGCAAGGACTCCAGAATTCTCAATGCCTTTGGCTGTCGATGCTTTCAGGCATGCATGCTCACCTCTAGAATTACCTCCTGCATGCTCTACATGGGCATGTTCCTGAAGGATGCATCCAGGGATCTGGAGAACTTTGCACCTCCTTCCTGATGACAAACGAAGTGCATTCCAAGTCCTAATCGGGCAGAATCAAAATGCATCCAAATTTCTTACCAGAGCATCTTTCGATGCCTTTGAGTCATCCAGCAGAGCTTCAGCAGTCTGCATTGGTGCTCGCAGGATGGCCTGGCTCCAGGTATTGGATATTGAACAGTGGGTCCAAGACAAATTGGCAAATATTCCTTGTTCTGGAGAAAACCTCTTTGGAAAGGGTTTATTTATTTTATTTATTTATTTAAACATTTTTTTATACCACTCTGTCCTTCAATCAGAGCGGTTTACATTGTAAGTCAACATTATACATAGAACGATTGAACAATATACATAAATACTTGAACAGGGGAGGGGGAGAAAAAGAGGTAGCAGGATTAACTATGTACAAAGTCATGAGTGCATGACATAATTATATACAGTTTGGTGTGTCATGTTTATTGGGTTAGTTGTCCATGGCTATGGGTCCACCATTGGAGGCTTGGGTTATGTCTTCATTCAAGAGGTTAGGTGGTATGTCCCAGATGATTCGTGTAGAGGAGCATTTTCAGTTTCTTTCTAAAGTCCTTAATGTCTGTAGTTGCGCGCACATCGTCCGGGAGCAGGTTCCACAGTGATGGAGCAAAAAGTGATAGCGCCCTTCCAGATATGGTTTGTATGGTCTTATGGTATCTGTGGGGTATGATAATATGCCTGTTGTTCCTCCTGGGCCGGGTACTTGTGTCTCTTATTATAGTGTCTTATAAGATATAAGCTGATAATCGATGTATAATTTTGAAAATGACAGACTGATTTGTATCTGAATCGGGATTGGATTGGGAGCCAGTGTAAGTAATTGAGTATGGGGTGATGTGTTCATGTTTGTTTGTTCCTGTTATGAGTCGGGCTGCAGTATTTTGTGCTATTTGAAGTGGCTGGAGGGAAAAGGCTGATGAGATTGAGACAAATGATCTCACCCTCAAGTGCCTTTCAAGAAAGACGGCGGACCCCTCTAAGAGGAGGACTAATCCAAAGAAAACTTTCTATCCTAAGAAGAAGAGATATTATCCTTCTTATCCACCTGTAGCTGCTTAACAGCTTCAACAGCAATAGCAGGGCCTTCGCCAACTCAAGAAGCCTAAGGCTCCTAAACCTCAACCAGCTACACAGCCACAACCAGCACCTGTTTTTTTACTCCTTCCTGGAGCGCATAGCCACTGACTCTGCAGGGTCCCCAATCCCTACACATAGCAGGCAGGTTCTGTTCCTATGCCTACAGGTGGCACCTCATAACATCAGAGCAGTGGACTCTCAACATCGTCCAAAGGGGCTATCTGCTTCATTTCAAAAGCTTACCCCCCACCACCTTCCTAGGAGGTTATCCCAGAAACCCCCTAAAGACAAATCTCCTATCAGAAGAGGTGTCCACTCTGTTAGCTCAGGGGGCCATACAAAAAGTTCCTCCACCCCAACAGGGAATGGGCTTCTACTCTGATTTTCTTATCCCTAAGAAAACAGGAGGGTTCAGGTCCATCTCAAATCTAAGGAACCTTAACAAATTCCTCATTCAAGAAAAATTCAAAATCATTTCTTGGTACACTCCTGCCATACCTTCAGAGGAAAGATTGGCTGTGTTCTGTAGACCTCAGGGAAGCATACACACATTTACTGATCCACCCTCAGCACAGACAGTATCTGCATTTTTGACTCCAGCAGAACCACTACCAATATTGGGTGCTCCCCTCTGGCTTAGTCTCTACACCCGTAGTATTCACAAAGTGAATGGCAGTGGTCGCGGCTTACCTTCGCACTTTGGGGTCTTCATCTTCCCCTCCTTAGACAATTGGCTAATCAGGGGAGAATCCCCTCAAGAGATAAAGCTCTCCCTTCATCACACCATCACTGTACTCCAACATCTGTGATTCGTCTTAAACTTTCCCAAATTGCACCTGGTGTCAACCCAGCAGCACGAGTTCACACAACAGGCCAGAGCTTTCCTTCCCCTGGATTGCTCTACTCGGCTTATCGAGCTAGCTCACAAGATAAGAAATCACAGTAGCGTAACAGCTCAAGAGATGCTATACCTTTTGGGGAACATGACCTCCCACAGTCCATATTGTCCCCCTATGCCCACCTCCACATGCGACAAACCCAATGGACCCAGGCAACCAGGCACCTCTCAGACAAAATATGCATCTCCCCTCCACTTCTCAACTTCCTTCAGTGGTGGTGGCTGTTCTCAAAACCTACTCGGGGGGGGGGGGGGGCCATGTTTTCAGATGCCTCCACGTTCATGCGCCCTGACAACAGATGCTTCCAAATTCAGTTGGGTGGCGCATCTGAACAATCTAACCACACAGGGGCAGTGGACACACCAGGAAGCTCTGTTACAGATAAATCTCCTGGAACTCCATGCACTTACAAATGCCCTTTGGGTTTTTCAACCCCAACTCTCGGGCCAACAGGTCTTAGTCAGAATGGACAACCAGGTGGCCATGTTTTATGTGAACAAGCAGGGAGGAACAGGATCCTAGCCCTTCTGCTAGGAAGCCCTACACCTCTGGTTCTTCTCAATTACACACCATATTCATCTCAGAGCGGTGTATCTCCCGAGCGATCTCAATCTCCTTGCAGAGAGACTCAGCCTTATCTTACGTCCACATGAGTGGACCCCAAATAGAGAATCATCATCTTGGAATTTCCACGTGTGGGAGACCTCACTCATAGATCTGTTCGCCATTCAGGAGATTGCACAACTTCCATGGTTCTGCTCACGGCTTCCCTCCCTGCACAGATAGGCGACGGATGCTTTCCTTCTCCACTGGGGACAAGGTCTGCTCTATGCATTTCTGCCCATCCCCTTGATATCCAAGACCCTGTTCAAACTACAGGCTGATAAGGGCTCCATGATCCTCATAGCCCCTTTCTGGCCCCATCAGCCGTGCTGCTTCGACTAGCGCAGACTCAGCCTCTCACCCTGGGGACACGCACCCAACCTCCTCTCTCAAGATCATGGGACTCTTCTCCATCCCAATCCACAGGGCCTCCATCTTACAGCCTGGTTCCTGAAAGCATAATCCTTGCTGACCTCGACTTCCCATAACAGGTCAAGGATATCCTACTTGAATCATGCAAACTGTCCAAACATTCATATGCTTTCAAACTGCGGAGGTTCACACTCTGGTATTCTCCAAAGCAAACTGACCCCTCTATCCTCCTAGTGGAATTTCTTCTACAATATCTCCTCCACTTATCCTCGGCAGGTCTCAAGACTAAGTCAGAGTGCCATTATGGCTTATCACAAGCCTCTTGACATTTATTTATTTTATTTATTTACATTCTCTTATATACCACGCTATTCTGCATCAGTGCGGTTTACATTGAACAAACTGAAATTACATTGAACAGGGCATTATAACTTGGAGATAACTATTTTACAGGGAACATGCAGCCTATTTCTTCGCACCCCTTGGTGCAACATTTTATGCGGGGTCTCTTGCTATTCAAGCCACCTATCAAACCACTAACGGTGGCCTGGGACCTCAATGTGGTTCTAGTGCAACTTCTAAAGCTTCCCTTCGAGCTTTTAGCCATCGCTTCATTCAAGTTTCTCACATGGAAGGTACTCTTCCGCATTTCTGATCTCAAGCTCACCGTATCTCCACACACCTGGTTCCACCATGAAAAGGTGGTCCTCCATACCCATCCCTCCTTCCAAAAGTGGTATCAGCCTTCCACCCGAACCAGTCGTTAATCCTATTGGTCATCTTCCCGTGACCATATGCCTCTTTATCTGAAGCAGCGCTGCACAGTCTAGACTGTAAACGAGCACTGGCTTACTACTTGGACTGAACCATGGCTCATGGGAAATCCTCATAACTATTCATTTCCTTTCATACAAGTCACCTTGGTCTTCCAGTAACAAAGCACACCCTATCCAAATGGATAGCGGACTACATTTACTTTGCCAATGCGCAGGTGGGACTCTCCTTTGAGGGTCACATCACTGCTCACAAAGTCCAAGCCATAGCCAGCCTCTGTCTTGTCTCCACAGACAAGATCTGTCTATCACCTACCTGGTCGTCCATTCATACCTTCGCTGCACACTACTGCCTAGATATGGACTCCCATCGGGATGCCGTCTTTGGCCAGGCTGTCCTCCAGCATCTTTTTGGGACTTAAATGCAACTCCTACCCTCCGTTCCAGACTTTTTTCTGGCACCAAACTTCCATTAGAGGTGGTCTAGCCGACTGCAGTCGAGTCCAATGGGGCCACATTGTAACCACACTCTTTACTCTATCCTTTAGCCTCAGGGATACCCGCTTCCAGTCTGGTACCTGGGAGCTAGAGAGTCCCATATGAAGACTGCATTCCTGATTGTTCTTGGAGATAATATTGTTACTCACCTGTAACAGGTGATCTTCCAGGAACAGCAGAAATCAGTCTTCATAACCCGCTCTCCTCCCCTAGTAGTTGTATGGTATTCCTTTTTTTCCTCTATCTCTCAGCTACAAACTCAACCGAGGAGAGGAGTTGGGAAGGTAGATGTGCAAGCAAAGTGGATTGCTTCTAAACGTTTTGTATTTGGACACTGGGAAGTGTTTCCGCGTGGGCTCTGTCAATACCAACGTCACCCATATGTGAAGACTGATTCCTGCTGTTTCCAGAGATCACCTGTTACAGATGAGTAACAATGCTTTCTCAGCTGTTCCTTCTCACTCTGCGGGAGTAGCACTTTATTGACCAGAGGTTAAATACTTCCTCACAAAGTTTCCAGAGTTGTAATGCAATTGGGATTGCTAACCTTGCAAAAGTACAATATCTCTATATGAGCCGCGTTGTTTTAGAGTGTCCTCTACAGATCTATATAAAATGTTGTTGAAATTTTAAGTTTTTATCAGTCTGTCTTATAGCTGTATACTTGACTGGTTGTATCCAAAAAACGTTAGATGCCGACGCTGCTCTCTTTGCTGCCGGTTGGTTTCCCACAGCTTTGTTAACGATGCACGCTGGTCTGCTCAATTCCCATTTTGCAATTTCTGATCCACTATCAGATCATTCAACTTTGTCAATTAATTGCCATATGATATCTACAGAGTGAGATGGGTTTTTTGATCTTTGATATCTTATGAATCAAACTACTTGAATAAGACCAGTTTATTAGTATACATCTGCATACAAAATGAAGGGTAACGCAAATGCCCAGTTTTATACATTGAAGGTAATGCCATGATCCTCTCTTTCTAAGCAAAAATTGTAATTGTATTCCAATTCTATGGCCTTTGCCATTTGTCCCCTAATAAACCAAACTAAGAACATAAGATATGCCATACTGGGTCAGACCAAGGTCCATCATGCCCAGTATCCTGTTTCCAACAGTGGCCAATCTAGGTCATAAGTACCTAACAGTTTCCCCAGAAGACACACAGGTTCCACAATGCTTGTATTGGGTCAAGTAGTGAAAGCGTAGTTACTCACCTGTAACAGGTGTTCTCCAGGAGCAGCAGGAATCAGTCCTCACTTATGGGTGACGTCGGCGCCGACGGAGCCCTCGCGGAGCAATTTTCCCCAGCTTTCAAAGAAAGCCTTTGGGAATTGCAGCGCGCATGCGCGGTCCCCTTCCCGCCCAAGGGTGCCATCTTGCTCAGTCAGATGACATAGCTAAAAAAGACAGCATAAAAATTTGCAAAAAGAACATAAGCAGACGATTGCAACTCCAAGGGGAGGAGGGAGGGTAGTGAGGACTGATTCCTGCTGCTCCTGGAGAACACCTGTTACAGGTGAGTAACTACGCTTTCTCCAGGACCAAGCAGGAAGTCAGTCCTCACTTATGGGACTCCCAAGCTCAAGGCTACCGGAGACCCTAAGCACAAAAATGAGCTCCCTCTAGCTCAGCAGCACAGAAGGAGAGAATCTTCGCTGAATTATCACCCACCGGTAGCCCACACCCGGGATGGAGGGTAGGAGTTGCTCAGACCTCAAAGAGATTACGGAGGACTGCCTGTCCGAAAGCACTGTCCCTACGGGACTCCCTCTCGAGACAGTAATGGACTGCAAAAGTCTGGCTCGAAGACCAAGTAGCGGCCCGGCAGATGTCTGCCAGCGGAACAGAGCGGAGGTAAGCCACTGACGTGGCCTTTGCCCTGAACGCAATGAGCCGTGACTCGACTCTCCAAGGCGAGGCCGGCTGCCCCATAAGCCCAAGAGATACAGTCAGCTACCCAGATGTACAGTGTACGCTTGGAGACCGGGAAGTCCCAATTTATTGGGGTCAAAAGACACAAAAAGCTGAACAGCTTTACGGTGCTCCCGCGTACGGTCAAGGTAGAAGTTCAAGGCCCTTCTACAGTCCAGGGTATGGAGGACCGTCTCAGCTCGGCTGGAGTGTGGTCTGGGAAAGAAGGTTGGAAGTACCACCTCCTGGTTCATGTGAAAAGGGGAGACCACTTTAGGCAGAAACTTTGGGTGAGTCCGTAGGACTACCCTATTCTTGTAGAATCGAGTGTAGGGGGGATCAGACACTAGGGCCTGCAATTCACTTATGCGCCTAGTGGAAGTGAGGGCTACCAAGAACAGTGTTTTCCAAGACAGGAAACGAAGAGAACATGTAGCCATAGGTTCAAAAGGCGGACAGGTGATCCGCTGCAAAACCACATTCAGATCCCAGTCAGGCGCTGGCGGGCGCAGAGGAGGTTTAAGTAGAAGGAGACCTCGGAGAAAACGCGCTACGAGAGGGTGTGCGGAGAGAGGCCTGCCGTCCACCGGCACATGATGTGCTGAAAGAGCACTGAGGTGGACTTTGACGGAGTTGGACTTGAGTCCCAGATTGGAGAGGTGTAGCAAGTACTGTAAGATCACCGACACCGGGCAGGAGAAGGGATCCTGAGATCGCTGAGAACACCAGATTGCAAAGCGACGCCATTTAAGGGCGTAGCATTTGCGGGTAGAAGGCCGTCGCGAGGCCAGGACGACCTCTTCCACCTCCGCCGGCAAGAGAAGAGGAGCAAGGACTACCCTCTCAGCAGCCAGGCCATGAGGTTGAGAGACCGGAGGTTGGGGTGCAGTAGGGACCCCTGATCCTGAGTGAGGAGATCCGGTTGTACTCCCAGAGGGATGGGATCCTCCACCGCCAGTTGCAGCAGGAGCGGAAACCACGGCTGCCTGGGCCAGCGAGGCGCTACCAGGATCATGAAGGCTTTGTCTCGGAGAACCTTGAAAAGAGTCCGAGAGACTAACGGGATGGGAGGGAAAGCGTACAGAAGGCTCCCCGACCATGAGATTAGAAAGGCGTCCGCCGCTACCCGAAGGGGGTGTGGCTGACGAGAGCAGAAGCGAGGAAGCTGCCGGTTGTGAGGACTGGCAAAAAGATCCACCGTGGGGAGGCCCCACCTGAGGAAGAGCTTCTGAACGATCAAGGGATCCAGACTCCACTCGTGCGGCTGGAGGACCCTGCTGAGTTTGTCGGCCAGGCAATTTTCCTGGCCCGGCAGGTAAACTGCCTTGAGGAGAATGCCGTGACTGACGGCCCAAGAGCAGAGCGTCTGGGCCTCCCGGCAGAGGAGGAAGGAGCCCGTGCCCCCCTGCTTGTTCACGTAGAACATGGCAACCTGATTGTCCGTCTGGACAAGGACGGACTGTTGGGAGGTCAGGTGAGAGAAGGCCTTGAGAGCTAGGCGGATCGCCCTGAGCTCCAGGATGTTGATCTGCTGAGCAGACTCCCACTGGTCCAGAGGCCCTGAGTACGTGCCTCTCGGCAATGTGCTCCCCATCCCAGGAGAGAGGCATCGGTGGTCAGCACCCGGGTCGGCTGAGGAGACTGGAAAGGCATTCCCAATAACAGATTCGGCAGATGAAGCCACCACCGGATAGACGAGACCAGCGGCTCGGAGACGCGCACTAGGTCTGCTAGGCCTCCTGTGGCTTGCCGCCACTGCCGGCGGAGACACCATTGAGCAGACCGCATATTCAGGCGGGCATTGGGGGTCACATGGACGGTGGAAGCCATATGGCCGAGCAGTCTCAGGAAGTGCCTGGCGGAGACCAGGGGCTGGCTGCGAAAGCGGTCGGCTAGGTCCATGAGCCGCTGAGCCCTGTCGAGCGGTAGGTACGCTCGCGCCTGAGGAGTGTGCAGCCTTGCACCTATGAACTCGAGATCCTGAGAGGGGAGCAAAGTGGACTTTGCGAAGTTTATGACAAAGCCCAAGTGCTGCAGCAGAGTCACCGTGCGGCCCGTGGCGTTGGTGACCTCCTGAGCGGACGCTGCTCTGATGAGCCAGTCGTCGAGGTACGGAAAGACATAGAGGCCGTGAAGCCGGAGATGGGCCGCCACCACCGCGAGACATTTTGTGAAGACTCGCGGTGCAGAGGACAGGCCAAAGGGCAGTACTCTGTACTGGTAATGAGTTCCTGCCACCACAAACCTTAGGTATTGTCTGTGGCTTGGGTGGATGAGGATGTGCGTATAGGCATCCTTTAGATCCAAGGAGCATAGCCAATCTCCCTGCTGGAGGTAGGGCAGAAGGATTCCAAGGGTAAGCATTTTGAACTTCTCCCGCACAAGGAACTTGTTGAGGTTGCGCAAGTCCAGGATGGGTCTGAGGCCTCCTGTTCTCTTTGGTATCAGAAAATACCTTGAATAGAAGCCTTGACCTCTCAGGTGGTGTGGCACCGGTTCCACCGCCTGTTCCTGCAGAAGACCTGCTAACTCCTGAAGGAGCAACTCCCTGTGTAGAGGGGGGCGCGGAGGCTCTCCCGGAAAATAGGAGGGAGGGACCTGATGGAAGTGGAGAAGGTAGCCCTCTCGCACGACCTGAAGCACCCAGGCATCTGCGGTGATGCTGGACCACCTGTGGGCGAAGTGAACCAGCCGGCCTCCGGTGCTGGGGGGAACCAGCGGGGGGGGAGAGGCTATGCTGAGCGAGTCAAAAACCCCCACCCTGCTGAGCAGGGGCTGGTGGTGCAGGCTTGGGGGCTTGCTGCCTACGGGACCCGTTACCCCGTCCCTTGGCCTGCTGGCCCTGTTGGGGAGCTGCAGGGGCTTGATAATGGGGGTATTGTTTGTAGGCAGCTGCCTTCCTCGGGTAAAAGGGCTTTTTTCCCGAGCCCTTCTTTTTCTGGGAAGGGGCGGAGGTCTTCCTAGAAAGCCTGGTCCTGGTGAGAGTCTCAGTCTCAATTTGTGCAGCCTTTTCCGCCATGGGCTTGCCAAAGAGGTTTTCGCCTCGGCAGGGGACATCGACCAACTTGTCCTGTACCCAGGGCTCAAGGTCGGACGACTGAAGCCAAGCCTGTCGGCGGGCACCGATGCCGGCTGCGGCTACTCGAGCCGAGGCTTCAAAGCCATCATAGGCTGCTCGGGACATGAACTTTGAGCATTCCCGAATACCCGTGGACAAGGCTAGGAACCTCCGCAAGGGCTCCTCGGAGAGACCAGCGGAGAATCCGGCTAGCTCTTTAGCCAGATCCCTGAGATACATGCCCATGTATAGCTGGTAAGTCTGGACACGACAGGCGAGCATAGAGCCCTGGAAGCACTTCTTGCCAAGGCCATCCAGGTTACGGGCCTCCCTTCCAGGAGGCACCGAGGAGTGCATCTTCTGGCTCTTAAGACGATGCATGGCCGATTCCACTACCATGGAATGGTGTGGCAGCTGTGCCTTTTGAAAGCCAGGGCTCTTGCGGACTCGATAGATAGAATCGACCCGCTTGCTCAGGACCGGCGAGGAGGCCGGACTCTCCCACATGCGGAAGAGTAGTCGTTCCAGCATAGGAGGAACCGGCACAGTAAAGTGTTCCCTCGCGGGAGAGTCATACTGGAGGGCGTCGAGCTCTTCGGCTCGAGGCTCCTCCTCGGGATCCGCAGGGAAGGCCAAAGCCTTGGCCATATCCCTAACGAAGTCCGAGAACCGGGCATCCTCCGGGGGGGACTGCTTCCGAGGCTCGGACTCCGGAGAGTCCGATGGGACACACCGAGTCCGGAAGGAATCAGGTGACTCTTCCTCCTCAGACTCCCAGACCGACTCCGACGAGGACTCGGTGGGGTCGGCCCGGGCAGGGTGCGGCGCCAGCCGCCCCGACGCCGAGGGAGTCGGCGTCGGCGACCTCGGTCCCGAACGGGAGGCCGAGGGCGACCTCGACCGAGGATCGACTCGAGTTCTCATCGACTCGAGGATCGGCTCGGTCTCCGGGGTCGACTTGGACGTCGACGTCCCGGCGGTCGGGGCAGCGACGCCAGCGAAGCCAGCGAGCAGTGCCCGCTGCTGGTCCATGAAGGCAGACAGTCTGCTCTCCAAGGCCGTCAACCTGAGGCCGAGCTCAGGTGACCCAGCAGCCCCCGACTCGGGCCCCGACGGCGTCGGGCCCGACGTCGGCTGTCGCGGAGGCGAGTCCAGAAGGACTACAGGACTTACCCGGGCAGGCATCTCCGACTCCAGGCGAGGTCGCTTCGGGAGGTGTTCCTTCTCCAAGGACCCGGGGCGGCTGTCGGGGCTATGCGACCTGGCCCTCGCGGAGCCAGGAGCGTCCACCGACGCCGCCCTCGCGGGTTTTTCCTTCCGACGATGGTCCCCGGAGGGAGAACCCCGGTCGGAGGAGCTCCGGCGACGGTCCGAGCTGGAGCCTTTCGACACGGAGGCCTCCGACGAGGTCCGGGTACGGCTGGGGTCAGCGAAGATTCTCTCACGCTGATGCCGCCGACTTCTCAACGCCTTCGAGGACAGTTTGCTGCAGGGCCCACAGATCAGTTCCTCATGATCCGGGCCCAGGCAGCGGAGGCAAAAGTCGTGTGTGTCGGTTAGTGACATATTTCGGTCACACCGACCACACCGCTTAAACCCACTGGCAGCCATCGGGGGAAAAAGGGCCCCTGCGAGGTCAAAGGACCGGGCTGCCAGGGAAAACGAAAACGAAAGCTGACTAAGTCAGAAAAACCGAAAAAACGTGAGAGGACTCGAGACCGGCGTCGAGAGTCCGAGCGGGAAAACGATCGGCGTCGAACCGAAAGAAAAAGGTATAAAATAAAGAGGAAAATCAACTTTTTCGCGGGACAAGACGGGGACGTCTGTAGGGCTCCGCGGAAAAAAGAAGACTGGCTAAGATGGCACCTTCGGGCGGGAAGACGACCGCGCATGCGCGCTGCAATTCCCAAAGGCTTTCTTTGAAAGCTGGGGAAAATTGCTCCGCGAGGGCTCCGTCGGCGCCGACGTCACCCATAAGTGAGGACTGACTTCCTGCTTGGTCCTGGAGAAATCCCAGGTCCCTTTTAATAATGGTTTATGGACCTTTCCCTCCAGGAACTTGTCCAAACCTTTTTTAAACCCAGCTACACTAACAGCTTTTACTACATCCTCCGCTAACAAATTCCAAAGTTTGATTACACGCATGAAAAAAAAAAAAAAAAAAGAGTAGTTACTCACCTGTAACAGGTGTTCTCCAGGAGCAGCAGGAATCAGTCCTCACTGATGGGTGACGTCGGCGCCGACGGAGCCCTCGCGGAGCAATTTCCCCAGCTTTCGAAGAAAGCCTTTGGGAATTGCAGCGCGCATGCGCGGTCCCCTTCCCGCCCAAGGGTGCCATCTTGCTCAGTCGGATGACATAGCGAAAAGACAGCAAAAAAGTTAGCAAAAACAATGGATAAGAATGACTGCAACTCCGAGGGGAGGAGGGAGGGTTGTAAGGACTGATTCCTGCTGCTCCTGGAGAACACCTGTTACAGGTGAGTAACTACTCTTTCTCCAGGACCAAGCAGGAAGTCAGTCCTCACTGATGGGACTTCCAAGTTTAAGGCTACCGGAGACCTCAAGCAGAAAAAATGAGCTCCCTCTAGCTCAGCAGCACAGCAGTAAGGAATCTTCTCTGAATACGCTTCCGGCCGGTAGCCCAACACCAGGGCCGGAGGGTAGGAGTTGCCTAAACCTCAAAGAGATTGTGGAGGACTGCCTGTCCGAAAGCACTGTCCCTGCGGGACTCCCTCTCCAGGCAGAAATGAGCTGCAAAAGTCTGGGTTAAAGACCAAGTAGCGGCCCGGCAGATGTCTGCCAACGGAACAGAGGGGAGATGAGCCACTGACGCAGCCTTCGCCCTGACACGGTGAGCCGTGACTCGACTCTCTAAGGAGAGGCCAGCTGCCCCATAAGCCCAGGCGATACAGTCAGCTACCCAGATGGACAAAGTACGCTTGGAAACAAGCACCCCCAAACTATTGGGGTCAAAAGAAACGAAAAGCTGAACAGCCTTTCTATGCTCCCGCGTACGGTCAAGGTAGAAGGATAAGGCCCTCCTACAGTCCAGGGTATGCAGAACTGTCTCAGCCCGGCTGGTATGCGGCCTGGGAAAGAAGGTTGGAAGAACCACCTCTTGGTTGAGATGAAAAGGGGAAACCACTTTTGGAAGAAACTTTGGGTGAGTCCGTAAGACCACCCTATTAGGGTAGAACCTAGTGTAAGGAGGCTCAGACACTAGGGCTTGCAGCTCACTAACGCGCCTAGTGGAGGTAAGGGCTACCAAGAAGAGAGTTTTCCAAGAAAGGAAACGAAGAGGGCAGGTAGCCATAGGTTCAAAAGGCGGACAGGTAATCCGCTGCAAGACCACATTGAGATCCCAGTCAGGGGCTGGGGGGCGCAAGGGAGGCTTAAGCAGAAGGAGGCCTCTGAGAAAACGCGCCACCAAGGGGTGTGCGGAAAGAGGCCTGCCGTCCACCGGCGAATGATGTGCAGAGAGAGCACAGAGGTGGACTCTTACAGAGTTGGACTTGAGGCCGAGATTGGAAAGGTGAAGCAAGTATTGCAGTATCACCGATACCAGGCAGGAGAAGGGGTTCTCAGATCGCTGAGACCACCACACAGAGAAGCGACGCCATTTAAGGGTGTAAGACTTCCGGGTGGACGGACGCCTAGAGGCCAGGACGACATCTTCCACCTCCGGAGGGAGGAGCAACGGAGCTAGGACTACCCTTTCAGCAGCCAGGTCATCAGGTGAAGGGCCCGGAGGTTGGGGTGCAGGAGAGTGCCTTGATCCTGAGTCAGGAGATCGGGCTGAAACCCCAGAGGAAGGGGAGTGTCCACTGCCAGTTGTAGCAGGAGTGGGAACCAGGGCTGTCTCGGCCACCTGGGCGCTACCAGGATTACCGAGGCCCTGTCCCGGAGAACCTTGAAAAATGTCCTGGACACGAGTGGCGTGGGAGGAAAGGCATACAGTAGGCCCGTGGACCACGGAATGAGGAAAGCATCCGCCGCTACTCTGAGCGGGTGCGGGTGCCTGGAGCAGAACCTGGGAAGTTGCCGGTTCAGAGGACTGGCAAAAAGATCCATGGTGGGGAGGCCCCACCGGAGGAAGATCCGCTGAACCACCAACGGGTCTAACCTCCACTCGTGTGGTTGCAGAATCCTGCTCAGTTTGTCGGCCAGGTAATTTTCCTGTCCTGGCAGGTAAACAGCTTTGAGGAGGATGCCATGGTTGACTGCCCAAGAGCACAGTCTCCGAGCCTCTTGACATAGAAGGAGGGAGCCGGTGCCCCCGTTTGTTCACATAGAACATGGCAACTTGATTGTCCGTCTGGACTAGTACAGACTGATGAGAGGTGAGGTGAGAGAAGGTCCGCAGAGCTAGGCCGAAGAGCAGCCGCCGCCGGCGGGAAAGAACCCTCTGTGACCAGCCATCTTCGGCTCCCCCGGTCGGGGTAGAGCACTGAGCAGGCCATCCATCCAGGCCGCTCAGCCCTCCAACCCAATCGGGGTTGTGGGAGGGGCCAAGCAGCGGTAGAAGAGCAGCCGCCGCCGGCGGGAAAGAACCCTCTGTGACCAGCCATCTTCGGCTCCCCCGGTCGGGGTAGAGCACTGAGCAGGCCATCCATCCAGGCCGCTCAGCCCTCCAACCCAATCGGGGTTGTGGGAGGGGCCAAGCAGCGGTAGAAGAGCAGCCGCCGCCGGCGGGAAAGAACCCTCTGTGACCAGCCATCTTCGGCTCCCCCGGTCGGGGTAGAGCACTGAGCAGGCCATCCATCCAGGCCGCTCAGCCCTCCAACCCAATCGGGGTTGTGGGAGGGGCCAAGCAGCGGTAGAAGAGCAGCCGCCGCCGGCGGGAAAGAACCCTCTGTGACCAGCCATCTTCGGCTCCCCGGTCGGGGTAGAGCACTGAGCAGGCCATCCATCCAGGCCGCTCAGCCCTCCAACCCAATCGGGGTTGTGGGAGGGGCCAAGCAGCGGTAGAAGAGCAGCCGCCGCCGGCGGGAAAGAACCCTCTGTGACCAGCCATCTTCGGCTCCCCCGGTCGGGGTAGAGCACTGAGCAGGCCATCTATCCAGGCCGCTCAGCCCTCCAACCCAATCGGGGTTGTGGGAGGGGCCAAGCAGCGGTAGAAGAGCAGCCGCCGCCGGCGGGAAAGAACCCTCTGTGACCAGCCATCTTCGGCTCCCCCGGTCGGGGTAGAGCACTGAGCAGGCCATCCATCCAGGCCGCTCAGCCCTCCAACCCAATCGGGGTTGTGGGAGGGGCCAAGCAGCGGTAGAAGAGCAGCCGCCGCCGGCGGGAAAGAACCCTCTGTGACCAGCCATCTTCGGCTCCCCCGGTCGGGGTAGAGCACTGAGCAGGCCATCCATCCAGGCCGCTCAGCCCTCCAACCCAATCGGGGTTGTGGGAGGGGCCAAGCAGCGGTAGAAGAGCAGCCGCCGCCGGCGGGAAAGAACCCTCTGTGACCAGCCATCTTCGGCTCCCCCGGTCGGGGTAGAGCA
The DNA here is from genome assembly GCA_033557465.1 of Ichthyophis bannanicus. Classification (NCBI taxonomy): domain Eukaryota; kingdom Metazoa; phylum Chordata; class Amphibia; order Gymnophiona; family Ichthyophiidae; genus Ichthyophis; species Ichthyophis bannanicus. The sequence continues at coordinate 628,947,535 of CM066031.1, forward strand.
CTGAGCAGGCCATCCATCCAGGCCGCTCAGCCCTCCAACCCAATCGGGGTTGTGGGAGGGGCCAAGCAGCGGTAGAAGAGCAGCCGCCGCCGGCGGGAAAGAACCCTCTGTGACCAGCCATCTTCGGCTCCCCCGGTCGGGGTAGAGCACTGAGCAGGCCATCCATCCAGGCCGCTCAGCCCTCCAACCCAATCGGGGTTGTGGGAGGGGCCAAGCAGCGGTAGAAGAGCAGCCGCCGCCGGCGGGAAAGAACCCTCTGTGACCAGCCATCTTCGGCTCCCCCGGTCGGGTAGAGAGCACTGAGCAGGCCAACCATCCAGGCCGCTCAGCCCTCCAACCCAATCGGGGTTGTGGGAGGGGCCAAGCAGCGGTAGAAGAGCAGCCGCCGCCGGCGGGAAAGAACCCTCTGTGACCAGCCATCTTCGGCTCCCCCGGTCGGGGTAGAGCACTGAGCAGGCCATCCATCCAGGCCGCTCAGCCCTCCAACCCAATCGGGGTTGTGGGAGGGGCCAAGCAGCGGTAGAAGAGCAGCCGCCGCCGGCGGGAAAGAACCCTCTGTGACCAGCCATCTTCGGCTCCCCCGGTCGGGGTAGAGCACTGAGCAGGCCATCCATCCAGGCCGCTCAGCCCTCCAACCCAATCGGGGTTGTGGGAGGGGCCAAGCAGCGGTAGAAGAGCAGCCGCCGCCGGCGGGAAAGAACCCTCTGTGACCAGCCATCTTCGGCTCCCCGGTCGGGGTAGAGCACTGAGCAGGCCATCCATCCAGGCCGCTCAGCCCTCCAACCCAATCGGGGTTGTGGGAGGGGCCAAGCAGCGGTAGAAGAGCAGCCGCCGCCGGCGGGAAAGAACCCTCTGTGACCAGCCATCTTCGGCTCCCCCGGTCGGGGTAGAGCACTGAGCAGGCCATCCATCCAGGCCGCTCAGCCCTCCAACCCAATCGGGGTTGTGGGAGGGGCCAAGCAGCGGTAGAAGAGCAGCCGCCGCCGGCGGGAAAGAACCCTCTGTGACCAGCCATCTTCGGCTCCCCCGGTCGGGGTAGAGCACTGAGCAGGCCATCCATCCAGGCCGCTCAGCCCTCCAACCCAATCGGGGTTGTGGGAGGGGCCAAGCAGCGGTAGAAGAGCAGCCGCCGCCGGCGGGAAAGAACCCTCTGTGACCAGCCATCTTCGGCTCCCCCGGTCGGGGTATAGAGCACTGAGCAGGCCATCCATCCAGGCCGCTCAGCCCTCCAACCCAATCGGGGTTGTGGGAGGGGCCAAGCAGCGGTAGAAGAGCAGCCGCCGCCGGCGGGAAAGAACCCTCTGTGACCAGCCATCTTCGGCTCCCCCGGTCGGGGTAGAGCACTGAGCAGGCCATCCATCCAGGCCGCTCAGCCCTCCAACCCAATCGGGGTTGTGGGAGGGGCCAAGCAGCGGTAGAAGAACAGCCGCCGCCGGCGGGAAAGAACCCTCTGTGACCAGCCATCTTCGGCTCCCCCGGTCGGGGTAGAGCACTGAGGCAGGCCATCCATCCAGGCCGCTCAGCCCTCCAACCCAATCGGGGTTGTGGGAGGGGCCAAGCAGCGGTAGAAGAACAGCCGCCGCCGGCGGGAAAGAACCCTCTGTGACCAGCCATCTTCGGCTCCCCCGGTCGGGGTAGAGCACTGAGCAGGCCATCCATCCAGGCCGCTCAGCCCTCCAACCCAATCGGGGTTGTGGGAGGGGCCAAGCAGCGGTAGAAGAGCAGCCGCCGCCGGCGGGAAAGAACCCTCTGTGACCAGCCATCTTCGGCTCCCCCGGTCGGGGTAGAGCACTGAGCAGGCCATCCATCCAGGCCGCTCAGCCCTCCAACCCAATCGGGGTTGTGGGAGGGGCCAAGCAGCGGTAGAAGAGCAGCCGCCGCCGGCGGGAAAGAACCCTCTGTGACCAGCCATCTTCGGCTCCCCCGGTCGGGGTAGAGCACTGAGCAGGCCATCCATCCAGGCCGCTCAGCCCTCCAACCCAATCGGGGTTGTGGGAGGGGCCAAGCAGCGGTAGAAGAGCAGCCGCCGCCAGGCGGGCCCGCGCCTGTCGGGCCCGCGCCTGAGGGCCTCGCCAGAGGGCCCTTTGGCACGGCCCTTAGGCAAAGGTCCTCGCAAAAAAACCTAGGACTCATCCAAGAATTCCACAGCTCCACTACCATTCTACCACAGGACCACCCTGCATTCACCAGCATATACATGCACAGCAAGTATACACTATCCATAAGACTGAATTAACCTCTTCTCTAGACAGATTATTACAGTTGCCTGTATTGCCTGACTTGTTACAGTTGCCTGTATTTGTAATATTTGTAATAACTGCCATTGCTACAGCCGCTTGCATTGTACTATACCATCTATTACAGTTGCCTGTATTGTACTATATTGCACTATAACTGCCACCTGATACAGTTACCGTTTCTGCACTATTTCTGACATTGCTACAGCTATTACAGTTTTTTACAATTCCCTGCATTGTACCATAACAGCTTCTATTTCCTAATCAATTGTAAACAATTTTAATCTGACACATAATTCTCTCAACATCTAATAACTTCTTCACAAGAAGCCAAAATGTGTCATCACCTCTTTACTCTTCTTAGTTTCTACCTTCTCACAGACTGGCTCGGGACCTCCTCAGCCTACTCTTCTTCCACCACTCATATCCCCATCCTCAAAAACTACGCAAAGAAATGGTCAAGTAACTCGTACCATTATCCAGCTAGGGAAGCTCGAATACGGCACTCCCACTTGATTCACATTGCATTACTCCAAACCAGTAACCCAAAGCAACAAGTCTCCCTGCCTTCCAAAAGCCTAAAATGTGCCCTTATAAACGCTCGTTCGATAAAAACAAAATGGCCTGTAATCCAAGATATAGTTACACTTCACAACCTGGACGCACTCTTGATCACAGAAACCTGGCTATCAAAAGAAGATAATGTCCTTATTAACCAACTCATTCCACCAAATTTTTCCATACACACTTCTCACAGAGAAAATAAGAAGGGAGGAGGTGCACTCATTCTCACCAAGTCTGAACTCCTTTTCAATACAACTAACTCCTACAGCTCAGACAATATGGAAACAATCACCATAGTGAACAAGCAATGCTCCATCAACCTGATTTACAGAACCCCCTCAAGCTCCCCAGATAACCTGCCTACCATATTAGACATTGCTGCCAATACCAGTAACATTAACATTCCAAACTGGATATTGGGGGATCTCAATCTCCCATCACTACAACAACATCAGTCCTCTGCATTCCTCAATGCCATCGAAACTCTTGGATATCAACAACTAATCTTGGAGCCCACTCACATCAAAGGAAACATCCTTGACATGGTCTTCGCACCACAATCGGCTTCTGCACAAAACAGCAACATTATAAAATCTATCAATGTTGTGCCATGGTCAGACCATAAACTAATAATCCTACAAATTCCTTTGGACAACACTCATTCTTTAAACAACAGAAACCTTGACAACACACTAAGAGCCCCATCAAGAGGTTTTCGGCCCTTCAATAAGGATGTTATAATGACAAACACCCAACCACTCCTCAGCAATACAACACTTAACCTGGAAGAAGCAATTGAAGCCTGGAATAACAGCCTCAAAACCATTGCTATGCTACCACACAAAAACACATCAAGGAAAAGACCCTCAGCTCCCTGGTTCTCGCCCGATCTGCGATCTTCTCTTATGCACCTCAGAAGACTCGAAAAACGCTGGCGCCGATCACTGGCCATTGATGATCGTACAGCCTACAATCTCTATTTAGCAACTCACCGTGAAGCAATCACAAACAAAAGGAAGCAGTATCACACAGATATGCTCAAAAGATCACTAAACAAACCTCGTGATCTGTTCAACCTAGTAAAATCTTTATCTAATGAACCATCTTCAGAACAAAAATGTGATATTCACCCACAAGAATTTGCTGAGTACTTGCAATCTAAACTCCTACAGACAGATGAGCTACAGAATACAGTTATTCAAGAATCAACTTGCCAAAACACCTTATCTTCACTGTATGCACCCTCAGCTAAACAAATTGAAGACATAATCTCCTCACTCAATACCTCCACCGCTCAAACCGATCCTTGCCCAGCCTTCTGGATAAAGGACCTTAGAAGTGTATTCAGCCCATTCATTGCAAGAATCATGAACCTTTCTTTCTCAACTGGATCATTCCCATCTGCTCTAAAGCTCACATCCATCAGACCATTATTAAAAAATTCCAAATTAGACCCTAAAAGGGCTGACTCATACAGACCTATCGCCAGCATTCCCCTCCTAGCAAAAATTTTTGAAAAAGAAGTGCAACGCCAAATTCAAGACCACATAGACTCCACAGCTCCTCTCGACCACTTTCAACATGGCTTCAGAGAACACCATGGAGTTGAAACACTCCTCACCACCCTCCTCAATAACATACTCACCAATATAGACAACATCCGCCAAGGCGTCGTGCTAATCTTCTTAGATATTGCAGCAGCGTTTGATTCGGTAAATCACGAGATACTCATTACACGATTGAAGGAAAAAGGCATCGGTAGTTCAGCGCTGGAATGGTGCAAATCTTACCTGGACACCAGAATGCAATATGTAAAATCTGCAACAGGAGAATCAAACCTTTTCCACCAAAAACAAGGAGTACCACAAGGGTCATCTCTTTCATCTCTCATGTTTAACATCTACATGCAACCCATCTGCAATATCATCAGATCTTTCAACGTGGAAGGTATGATATATGCAGACGACATCCTACTTTATATGCCATTTTCTACAATGCAATTGGATCTACTTCCCATAATAAACTGCTTCAATGCCGTATCAGAGTGGCTCCTCTCACAGAACCTCCGCATCCAACATAAGAAAACTGAAGTTCTCTTTGTTACAAGAGACCCTAACTTCATTCCACCAGCACAAATAAGCGTCAAAGGAGCTGATATATCCACCAAGGAAGCAATAAGATACCTTGGAGTCACACTGGACCACCGTCTCAATATGAAATCACACGTTAACAATATAACAAAGGCTGTATACTTCAAGATACGCACACTCAGGCATCTACGCTCATTACTGGACCCAGACGATTTTAGAACCATCTTCCAAGCACTCATCCTACCACATTTTGATTTCGCAAATTCAATTCTACAAGGTCTCCCACAATCCACCCTAAGTTCTCTTCAACTTGCCATGAACACTGCTGCAAGGGTTCTACAAGGAGTATCCAGGAGTAGTCACGTGACACCAATTCTCAAACATCTTCACTGGCTCCCGATACAAGGCAGAATCATATTTAAAACCCTAATTCTCACATACAAGGCCATACATGGTTTATCTGCAAACTCTCTAACTGATCTCACACAATTTTTACCTCCAACTAGAACCAGAAGAAAAATAGCGACAAAACACCCTAATGATGCCGAAGGCCATAACAACCTGTAGCCAAGCAACAGCGAACAGAGCCTTCATGTTTTGCGCACCAAAACATTGGAATTCCCTACCACCCGAAATTCGTGCCATAACCGGCATAGTCCAATTCAGAAAGGCCCTCAAACATAACTTATTCATCAAATACTACCCCACATAATATTCACCACAAACTTAACAGAATCCCCTCCTTTTCCAAACATTATTGATAATATTACATAAATACTTCTCTCATGTGATCGAATTAGCAGATCAATATTCTATGTATATAGTTCAATGTATATAGTTTTACCCCCATATTATCCATGTTTATCTTATCCAAATTTATTTTCCTGTTTTATGTAATACCGAACAGCCTGTTGTTCTGGTCTTTGGTTCTCTGTAAACCGCGCTGATTGTAAATAGCGCGGTATATAAAAAATTGAAATAAATAAATAAATAAAATAAATAGGCGGATCGCCCTGAGCTCCAGGATGTTTATCTGCTAAGCAGCTTCCCAAGGGGTCCAAAGGCCTTGAGTACATGTCCCTTGGCAATGTGCTCCCCATCCCAGGAGAGAGGCATCTGTCGTCAGCACTTGGGAAGGTGGAGGAGACTGAAAAGTCATGCCGAGAAGCAGATTTGGCAGATGAAGCCACCATTGCAGAGATGAGACCAGGCGGTCGGAGATCCGTACTAAGTCCGCAAGGCTCCCTGTGGCTTGATGCCATTGAGTGCGAAGGCTCCACTGAGCAGGCCTCATATGTAGACGGGCATTCGGAGTGACATGGACCGTGGAAGCCATATGGCCGAGCAGCCGCAGGAATTGCCTGGCCGAGACCAGGGAAGAGCTGTGAAACCTGCTGGCCAGAGCTGCGAGCCGGTTGGCCTTTTCCAGAGGCAAGAAAGCATGAGCCTGTAGGGTGTCCAACCGTGCTCCTATGAATTCTAGATCCTGAGAGGGGAGCAAAGTGGACTTTGCGAAGTTTATGACAAACCCCAAGTGCTGAAGCAGAGCTACATTGCGACGAGTGGCCTGAGTGACCTCCAGGGAAGACTGTGCCCGGATGAGCCAGTCGTCCAGGTAGGGAAAGACAAACAGGCCTTGAAGCCTCAGGAAGGCTGCCACCACTGCCAGGCATTGGTGAACACCCTGGGAGTGGAGGACAGGCCAAAGGGCAGTACCCTGTACTGATGATTTCCTTCCACAACAAATCGTAGATATTGTCTGTGGTCTGGATGGATAAGGATGTGAGTATAAGCATCCTTTAGATCCAAGAAGCATAGCCAATCTCCCTGCTGGAGGTAGGGCAGCAGGATTCCAAGGGTAAGCATCTTGAACTTTTCCCTTTGCAGGAACTTGTTGAGGTTGCGCAAGTCTAGGATGGGTCTGAGGCCTCCTGTTCTTTTTGGTATCAGAAAGTACCTGGAATAAAAGCCGTGACCTCTCAGGTGGTGGGGCACCGGTTCCACAGCCTGTTCCTGAAGAAGACTTGCTAACTCCTGTGCAGAGGGGGTCTTGTAGGCTCCCCTGGAAAGTAGGAGGGAGGTACCTGGTGAAAATGCAAAAAAGGTAGCCCTCTTGAACTACCTGAAGCACCCAGGTATCTGATGTTACGGCTGACCTCCCGTGCTGAAAGAAGCCAGCGGGGGGGGGAAGAGGCTATGCTTACGGAGTCAAAAACCCCCACCCTGCTGAGCAGGGGCCGGTGTAGTGGGCTTGGGGGCCTTCTGCCTACGGGACCCATTACCCTGTCCCTTAGCCTGCTGACCCTGATGGGGAGCTGCTGAGGCTTGATTTGTGGGTGGTGTTGTTTATAGGCAGACACCTTCCTCGGGTAAAAGGGCTTTTTCTCCGAGCCCTTCCTCTTCTGTGAAGGGGCAGAGGTCCTTCTGGACAGGCGAGTCCTGGTTAGAGAGTCTCGGTCTCGAGTTGCGCAGCCTTTTCAGCCATAGGCTTGCCAAAGAGGTTTTCACCTCTGCAGGGGACATCTACCAACTTGTCCTGTACCCATGGCTCGAGGTCGGATGACTGAAGCGAAGCCTGCCGGCGGGCACCGATGCCTGCCCCGGCTACTCGAGCCGATGCTTCGAAGCCATCGTAGGCTGCTCAAGAAATAAATTTTGAGCACTCTCGAATACCAGTGGACAAGGCCTGGAACCTCTGCAAAGGTTCCTCGGAAAGACCAGCAGAGAACCCGGCAATTTCCTTTGCCAGGTCTCGGAGATACATGCCCATGTAGAGCTGGTATGTCTGGACTCGACAAGCAAGCATAGAGCCATGGAAGCACTTCCTACCGAGGGCATCCAGGTTCCGGGCCTCCTTGCCGGGAGGCACCGAGGAGTGCATCTTTTGACTCTTGAGTCGATGCATGGCCGATTCCACCACCATGGAATGGTGCGGTAGCTGTGCCTTCTGGAACCTGGGGCTCTTGCAGACTCGATACATTTAATCGACCCGCTTGCTTAACACCGGCGTCGATGCCGGGCTCTCCCACATGCGGAAGAGAAGTCTTTCCAGCATCGGAGGAACCGGTACAGTAAAGGCCTCCTTCGGGGGAGAGTCATACTGGAGGGCCTCGAGCTCTTCGGCTCGAGGCTCCTCCTCGGGATCCGCAGGGAAGGCCAAAGTCTTGGCCATATCCCTCACGAAGTCCGAGAACCGGGTATCCTCCGGGGGGGACCGTCTCCGAGGCTCAGACTCGGGCGAGTCGGAGGGGACGCACCGAGTCTGAAAAGAACCGGGTGACTCGCCCTCCTCCGTGTCCCAGCCCGACTCCTCCAAGGAGGAATCGAGCGGCTCCGTGCGGGCGGCCGCCGAGGACCTCCGCCCCGACGCCGAGGCCGGCGTCGACGACCTCGGTCCCGAACGGGAGGCCGAGGGAGAGCGTGGCCGAGGATCGACCCAAGCCCGCATGGACTCGAGGATCGGCTCGGCCTCCGGGGTCGACTTGGACGTCGACGTCCCGGTGGTCGGGGCAGAAGCACCGGCAAGGCCAGCGATCAATGCCCGCTGCTGGTCCATGAAGGCAGCGAAACTGCTCTCCAAGGCCGTCAGACTGAGTCCAAGTTCAGGAGACCCAGCAGCCCCCCGACACGGGCCCAGACGGCGTCGGGCCCGACGTCGGCTCTTTCGGAGGCGAGTCCACGAGGACTACAGTACTCACATGTTCAGGAGACTCCACTTCGAGATGAGGATGCTTCGAAGGCCTCTCCGACTCCGAGGACCCGGGGCGGCTATCGGGGCTATGCGACCTGGCCATTGAGGAACCAGGAGCGTCCTCCGACACCGCCCTCGCGGGTTTCTTCTTCCGACGATGTTCCCGGGCGGGAGACCCCCGCTCAGAGGAGCTCCGACGACGCTCAGGGCCGGAGTCACGAGACGTCGAAGCCTGACGAGGTCCGGGCCCGGCCGGACGCGGAGTCAGAGAAGATTCGCTCCTTTTGAGACTGCCGACTCCTCAATGCCTTCGAGGACATTTTGGTACACGGACCACAAATCATCGGGTCATGATTGGGTCCGAGGCAGCGGAGGCAGCAGTCGTGTGTGTCAGTAAGAGACATAAGTCTCGTACACCGATCACACTTTTTAAACCCGCTGGCAGCCATCGGGGGAAAAAGGGCCCCTGCGAGGTCAAAAGACTGGGCTGCCAGAGAAAAAGAAAAAAGTGGCGGGAACGCCAGTCACAAAAGACAAAAACCGAAAAATAGTGAACGGACTCGACACCGGAGTATCGAGGCCGGGCGGGAAAAGGACACGGCGTCGAACCGAGAAAACAGAACGAAAAAAATCAACTTTTTCAGCGGTGATCACAAACTACGTCTGTAGGGCTCCGCGGAAAAAAGAAGACTGAGCAAGATGGCACCCTTGGGCGGGAAGGGGACCGCGCATGCGCGCTGCAATTCCCAAAGGCTTTCTTCGAAAGCTGGGGAAATTGCTCCGCGAGGGCTCCGTCGGCGCCGACGTCACCCATCAGTGAGGACTGACTTCCTGCTTGGTCCTGGAGAAATTATAATATCCTTCGTTTTATTTTCCATTCCTTTCCTTATGATACCTAGCATTCTATTTGCTCTCTTGGCCACCGCTGCACACTGGGCAGAGGGTTTTAACATGTTATCCACAATGACGCCTAAATCCTTTTCCTGGGTGGTGGTTCCTAATGTGGAACCTTGCATCGTGTAACCATAGTTTGGGTTGTACTTTCGTAGGTGCATAACTTTGCATGTGTCCACATAGAATTAGGATAGAATTAGGATCCCGAAAGAATTCACAACTGCTAAAAAGACTACTAATAGGAAAGCGTTCTCACATGCAGCTCCCACCCTATGGAACTCCCTCCCTGAAGAAATAAGGGCATTAAATGATGCAAAGGAACTCCGCAAGAAATTAAAAACTTATCTATTCACCTCCCATTTTGGCACACTTGAAAATACCTTACCTCTGACAGGTAATGGTTAATAGCAACCTAGGGTACACCAACTCTAATTCTCCTAGCTAACTACAATTACAATTAAAATCGACTAAATAACTACTTGTAAATCTTGTAAATAGATATATGTAATAGATCAAAATATGTAAATAAGTTCGTCTGTTATTTAACAAGTTGTCTGTTATTTAACAAGTTTTACCATATTTAGTCATTCATGATTAATGTATTTAGCAAAATTGTACCAAGTTAACAAATGTTCCATGTAAAACAGCTAAATTGTACCTAGTTAACAAATGTTCCATGTAAAACAGACTTGTAAATCTGTTCATTCCTTGTTCATTGTAAACCGCACCTGATCTGTGGAAGGTAGCGGTATATAAGCAACTGTTAAATAAAATAAATTAAATTAAATTAAATTTCATCTGCCATTTGGATGCACAGTCTTCCAATTTATCAAGATCCACTTGCAATTTTCCACAATCCTCATGGGTTTTAATAACTTAAAATAGTTTTATGTTTTGTCTCATCTGAAAATTTGATAACCTCACTCGTTATTCCCATTTCCAAGTCGTTTATGAATATGTTAAAAAGCAGCGGACCCAGCACAGATCCCTGGGGTACTACTGAATAGTATCAGTTCGTTAGCATACATCAAGATCAAGGATAGCAGGAATGCCCAGTTTTAGACACTTAATATAATGTCATGATTCCCCCCCCCCCCATTTTTTTAAGAAAAGTTTTAATTTTATATTAATTTAATTTTATATTGATTACATGGCTATTGCCAATTGCTTATTTATTAATATGATTTTAATTTTTATAAAACACAACCCATACTCCTGACATGACTAATTATACCGTGGGTTTCTCCAATGTTTTCAAATCCCTCTATCATGACAGGATATGGGATGGCCTGTGTTCTGAATCCCTGTGTACTCTGAATCCTTATATTTATGATATCATTTGCCCTATCTCTCCCCGAGTGCTTCCTCCACTACAATGAGATTCTCAATATAGCTATTGTTCTTCTCCCTCCTTTAGCTATTTTAACATTTGTCTTCAATAATAGAGAGCGTACCCTAGGTGTCTTTCTCAGATTAGTGAGTCACTTTATGTATTACATTTTTTGGCATGTTCTCACTGTTAGTATTGCTAGTACTCTAGTCACCTTACATATGACCTTTTATCATTTTTGGTATTATTTCATTTTTATTTATTTATTTATTGCAAACTAGGTGGACATTATAATGACTGTAAGATATTCCCTATTTATTTGATTATTTATTGTTTTAATATGTGTTTGGTTCTTCTTGTACTTTTACATACACACATTTTTATGTATGCCCATCAAATGGTTTGCTATTGTTTATTATTTAATGATAATTCATGTTTTTATGTTTATTTATATTATACTGTGTATATAATTTTTTAGGTCGCTGTCCCCTGAAGAAGGCCATTGGCCAAAACACGTGCTGGGCTGACCTCAAATATCAATTAAGTTCTGGTTTTATCCGGTGGCATATAGTTTTCCTGCTTTTCTTGTGGCTGGGCTTTGCAATAGGCCAGACATGCTACAGCTCTGCTTTTAAGCATCACCGAGTTAGCCTAATCCGTTCAGGTTGGAATAAATGATGAATGGACTGGCCACACTGCAGCAAGCAAACAAGGTGTTCAAGATCAAAACTGAAAAGTGCAACTTCAAATGTACAGTGCCTTGCGAATTTATTCATCCCCTCAGTGTTTGTCCTGTTTTATCGCATTACAACCTAGAATTAAAATGGAGCTTTGGGGGTTGGCACCATGTGACATACACAACTTGCCTACGACTTTGAAGATGCAAAATATCCTTTGTTGTGACACAAAGAATAATTAAGACAAAAAAACCCTGAAATCAGGAGTGTGCATATGTATTCACACGCTCCCCCCCCCCCCCGCCGCAAAGTCAATACATTGTAGAGATACCTTTTGCTGCAATTACAGCTGCAAGTCTCTTGGGGTATGTCTCTATTAGCTTAGCACATCTAGCCACTGGGATTTTCACCCATTCCTCAAGGCAAAACTGCTCCAACTCCTTCAAGTTAGATGGGTTGCATTGGTGTATAGCAATCTTCAAGTCATGCCACAGATTCTCAAGTGGACTGAGGTCTGGGCTTTGACTAGGCCATACCAAGACATTTAAATGTTTCCCTTTAAACCAGCTTTAAGCAGTATATTTAGGGTCATTGTCCTGCTGGAAGGTGAACCTTTGTCCCAGTCTCAAATCTCTGGCAGACTGAAACAGGTTTTCCTCAAGAATTGCCCTGTATTTAGTGCCATCCATCGTTCCTTCAAGCCTGACCAATTTTCCTGTCCCTGCCAATGAAAAACATCCCCACAGCATGATGCTACCACCACCATGTTTCACTGTGGGAATGGTGTTCTCGGGGTGATGGGAAATGTTGGGTTTGATCCACACATGGCATTTCCCATGATGGCAAAAGTTCAATTATCATTCCATCTGACCAGAGAACCTTCTTCCATGTGTTTGGGGGGGTCCGCCACATGCTGTTGTGCAAACTCCAAACGTGTTTTCTTATTTCTTTAAGCAATGGCTTTTTTCTGGCCACTCTTCCATAAAGCCCCACTCTAAGGAATGTACGGCTTAAAGTGGTCCTATGGACAGATACTCCCATCTCTGCTGTATATCTTAGCAGCTCCTTCAGTGTTATCCTTGGTGTCTTTGTAGCATCTATGATTAATGCCCTCCTTGTCCGATCTGTAGGTTTTGGTGGGCGGCCTTCTCTGTCAGGTTTGTAGTAGTGCCATATTCTTTACATTTTCTTATAAAGGATTTAATGGTGCTCCGTGGGATATTCAGAATTTGGGATTTTTTTTTTTTTTTTAATAACCCAACCCTGATCTATACCTTCTCCACAACTTTATCTCTGACCTGTTTGGAGTGCTCCTTGCTCTTCATGCTGCTTGCTTAGTGGTGTTGCAGAGTCAGGGGCTTTACAGGACAGGTATATTTATACAGGCATCATATGACAGATCTTGTGACACTGACTGCACATAGGTGGACCCTAATCAACTAATTATGCGACTTCTGAGGTTAATTGGTTGGACCAGATCTTATTTAGGAGTTCCATAGCAAAAGGGATGAATACACATGCAATCACAACTTTCCAGGTTTTTTTTTTATATATACAAGGTATTTTATTGTCATTCCACTTCACCAATTTGGACTATATTGTTAGGTCCATTACCTAACAACATCCAAATGAAACTCCATTTTCATTCCAGGTTGTACGTAATGCGACAAACAGGGCAAAAACAGAGGGGATGAATACTTTCGCAAGGCACTGTAAGTGCAGCAAAAGGAGAGTCACTTGCCACGCAAGGAGAGCAGCATCATACCAAATGAAAGGTCAATGGCGAGGGAGGCCACAAGGTTAAGTCCAATTCTCAGCATAGACCACACAGAACATGAGGATGAAGGAGTCAGACAGGGCAATCTGTGTCACAAAGAAATAGAAGGAAGAGACAGCCCTGCCCACATCACATAGTAGACTGCAGTGTCTACGAAGTAGCATCTATAAGGAGATGTTGCCTCTATACTCTCCAGCAGTTCTTACCTTCTGGAAATTTGCAAACTCCAAGAATAGCTGGTGCTGTAAACTGGCTAAGGAGTAAAAATTATCGTGGGAGTAAAAATTATCGTGTTCATAACCCTAAAGCAACACAGGATACCAGACCTGCAGATCCTTAAACATTAGAGAGTATAGCACAGCTGAAATTCTAAAAATAAAGACACGCCCTACCTCTATCCCCCATCACACACACATCCACTCAAGAGACACCAATATACACATGAATGACACCTTACACAACCCCTGATACTTTAACGAGAAACACTAAGATGTTTTTCACATCCTCCCAGGCATGTGCGAGTTTGCAAATAAGGAATAAGAAATGTGCTATTTTGTCACACTATAAGAATGCACTTTTCAACTTGTTCACATTTTATCTGTTTTGTACAATAGATAATATCAACTTCTATTTTTCTTGAAAGTTGCCACCATTTTATTGCTCTCTTCTGACTCATATTCATCATCATCTAAATCATGTTGAACTCCATTTCAAATATAAGGAATTGCTAGAGATGAGTCCATGGGGTTGGAGATATCTACAATACTTATATCAGTCACTGTGAGAGAATGATGATACAATCCAGACATGGAGAGAAATGGGAAGGTTGAGGCAGAGGATTTAAGTTTTAAGCAACAGCAGCGCACAAAAGTGCAAAAAGGTCTGCAAACACAATTGCTTTCTTGATTTTGAAACAGCAATCGTTTGCCTACAATTTGAAATGCAGGTAATTTCTGGAGGAAAAATAAAATCTACTGCAATAAATCAAGCAAATAAACCTACTGTTAAAAGCCTGGTGGAACATTCTCAATTCTTAAATTTTTCACTTTATGCAGAGGTCAACAGCACGTCTGTCAAAAGGTCTGCATGTACAGTTTTTAAATGGTCCCTCTCCTCCCAAAGCCAAAAGAAATTAAGTTCTTAGGAAAAAAGATGTAACATTTCAAAGTTGTGCAAGCAAATTAACTTGAGCGTTTTCAGAGCAGTTAGTAATGTACTTTCCCCCTCTGCACTCACCACACTCCTTCTCTCACTAGTCATTTCACTTACCGATTATGGCAATATCATTTTTGCTGGTCTTCCTTAACATCAGATACATTGACTCCAAATGGTGCAAAACACTGCCGCCCGGATCTTGACACATACTACCAGGTACTGCCACATTATGGCTCATCTTATTCAGCTCCACTGGCTGCATTATTTTCAAGCTCTTAATCATGAGCCAGAGCTCTCTACACCCATACTCCGCATTGTCTGGCCGATGCCCTACAGATTCGTCTGGTGCCCCGCAGCCTTCGGTCCATACATGTCAGCCACCTTAAACTTCCCTCCCCAGACCACACTCAACTTGAGCGCACCCGCACTTCCGCGTTTTTCTTTCTGGCACCCTCCATTTGGAGCTCCCTTCCCCTCTCACTCCGACAAGAACAGTCTTATCCTAAGTTCAAAGCCCTTCTTAAGACCCATCTTTTTTGCCTGGCTTATGACCTTCCCTCAGATCCTCCTAGCTAGTTCCCTCTCCTCTCCTCTCACCTCTCCTCTGTATCTCTCCTTTATCTAAGTATGCTTGCCGCTTTCCTATATTAATTTGCAGTTCTTTTCTGTTTCTTAACCATTCCTGGCTATTCCTCTGTATTTTATATTTATTGTAAACCATCCTGCTGGTTCCCGAAGGTGCAGTACAAAAAATAACCCAATAAAGATAAATCACTTTTTTGCTCCAAATTTGAGTTCTCATAGTTCTGCAACACCCATGCCATGCTACACTGCTGTACTGAAATGCAAGTAAGAGCAGCTACCTTGAACCTAACAAAGACCACAATGCAATTTAGCGGATAAAGAGTAGTTACTCACCTGTAACAGGTGTTCTCCAGGAGCAGCAGGAATCAGTCCTCACATATGGGTGAAGTCGGCGCCGACAGAGCCCTTGTGCAGAGCATTTCCCCAGCTTTCAAGAAAAGCCTTTGGGAATGCAGCGCGCATGCACGGTCCCCTTCCCGCCCAAGGGTGCCATCTTGCTCAGTCTGATGACATAGCTAAAAGACAGCAAAAAAATCAAAATGAATGATATGACTGCAACTCCAGGGGAGGAGGGAGGGTCGTGAGGACTGATTCCTGCTGCTCCTGGAGAACACCTGTTACAGGTGAGTAACTACTCTTTCTCCAGGACCAAGGAGGAAGTCAGTCCTCTCATATGGGACTCCCCAGCTCTAGGCTACCGGGAACCCTAAGCTGAAAAAATGGCTCCCTCTCAAGAGCCTCAGCATTCGTAATAAGAATATCCTCTGTGAAAGCCCCCGTACAGCAGCCCAACACAAGGGCCGGAGGGTAGGAGTTGCCTAAACCTCAAAGAGATTACGGAGTACCGCCTGTCCGAAAGCACTGTCCCTTTGGGACTCTCTCTCCAGGCAGTAATAAGAACATAACATAAGAACATAAGATATGCCATACTGGGTCAGACCAAGGTCCATCAAGCCCAGTATTCTGTTTCCAACAGTGGCCAATCTAGGTCATATGCACCTAGCAGTTTCCTCAAGGGACATAGGTTCCACAATGCATTTATTGGTTCAAGCATTGATATCCTGGGTCCCTTCTTAATAATGGTTTATGGACCTTTCCTCCAGGAACTTGTCCAAACCTTTTTTAAACCCAGCTACACTAACTGCCTTTACTACATCCTCCGGTAACAAATTCCAGAGTTTGATTACACGTTGAGTGAAAAAATATTTTCTTTTATTAGTCTTAAATAGTTTACCCGGTAGTTTCATTGCATGTCCCCCAGTCTTTCTATATTCTGATAAGGTAAACAATCGATCTACGTTTACCCGTTCCACTCCGTTCATTAATTTATAGACTTCTATCATATCTCCCCTCAGCCGTCTCTTTTCCAGGTTAAAGAGCCCTAACCTTTTTAGCCTTTCTTCATAGGGGTATCCTTCCATCCCCTTTACCATTTTGGTGGCTCTTCTCTGAACCTTTTCTAAAATCGCTATATCTTTTTTAAGATACGGTGACCAGAACTGCACACAATATTCATGGTGCAGTCTCACCATGGAACGATATAGAGGCATTATAATATCTTTTGTTTTATTTTCCATTCCTTTCCTTATCATACCTAGCATTCTATTTGCTCTCTTGGCCGCTGCTGCACACTGGGCCGAGGGTTTTAACATGGTATCCACAATGACGCCTGTCAGACGGCTGCCTGGGTGAGAATCTTCACAGTCTTGTCAAGTGCATATATCTATATGATTTGCAAGGTATTGTGGGCAATGTAGTTCATTCACACCAGACACAGCTGCTGACAATAATTTAGTTGTGCTCTTGGGTAAAGCCAATAAGATATTTATTTATGGGGTTATTTCTCCCAACACAGATATGCTTGGTAACACATAAATTAGGTTACTTGCTTTCAGTGTTAACTTGGAAAAACAAAGTCAAAATCAGGAAAACAACAAATGAAAAGCCACAAAGCAAGAAACAAACTGTTCTTTTCAGGTTAACTTCTGATTACTTCCCACATAGATACAGAAGTGATTCTCTCCTAGCTCACAAGCAATTAGGTAAGGCTTAATTGCTAGCAGTCACCAGCTGAAACCCCTTAGCTGGCTTGCCTTCCACTGTGTGGGTCAAATCCTGCTTCAGGAGCTTTTCTGAGTAGATTAAAGAACAAATTTGTATTTCCTTGTGATGGTTGCTGTACTTTATAACAGAAAGTTACCAACGGAGTTTAGATAGAGAGCATTCCATATAAATAGGATCTTCATCTGCTATTATTCCCCCTTGTTCAACAAGCATGGGTTCAATATCATGGATTGGCATAGATGAATCTATCAATGGAGCACTTTCAGGAGAATAATTGTTTCCCTGCTGTCTTTCAAGGTTATAGCTAGGGCATAGATCAGTGTTCATACCTGAGCTTCCATTGCTGCTAGAGTTCCTCTCTATATAGCCTGGCCAGTATGTGGTCCAGTTCTTATGTCCAGCCTTCCAATCCAGATCCCTGGACACTGGATCTCTCTTCACATACCTTCTGGCACAGGTCTTAGGGTCCCTTCCACGTGCAGCCGTCTCACTCACAGGTAGCCTCTGGTGATTCCTAGCTCTGCAGCACCATTCCTCTGGCTTTCCCCAGTCCAATGGTGTATGCTGGCCCTTGGAATACCTCCCAGTATACGTACTGCTTTGGACTCTTCTAGACCTCTCAAAGGCTTTTCTCTTCCTTCTTCCAAAGGGTCTCTTTCCCTCTCTGGCCGTCCGGTTTGGCTTCTGCTTCTGATGATCCTTCAGATGAAACTGATGATCAAACTCAAGCTGATTCTCAGGATACTGAGGACAATTCTCTGGATATCCAAGGTGATCATGAAGATGGTCATCTGTAGAATAAACTCTACTTTTATTCTGCTTGGATGAGTGCTCCCCCCTAACACAGCGCAGCTGTGCTGAATCAGGCTCTGCCCTTTGAGATGAGTGCTTAGGGATTACCTCATAGCCCTCCTGATTGAACACACGTTTCCCCACTTCAGCTCCTCTAATGGCTGTTGGAAACCTGGTGCATTCTGGGACTGGTAGTCTTTTATGGGAAAATTCTGTTTTCTTATTTCTACCAGAACTGACAGGTTGCTTGTTCAGAGTCACTTCACCTTTTCTATAGCTCCTTCCTGAGCTATGATAAGCTTCCTTATCACACGCCTAAATATTTTTCCTGGGTGGTGGTTCCTAATGTGGAACCTTGCATCGTGTAACCATAGTTTGGGTTGTTCTTCCCTAGGTGCATAACCTTGCACTTGTCCACATTAAATTTCATCTGCCATTTTGATGCCCAGTCTTCCAATTTGTCAAGATCCTCTTGCAATTTTCCACAATCCTCTTGGGTTTTAACAACTTTAAATAGTTTTGTGTCATCTGCAAATTTGATAACCTCGTTATTCATAAATGACCTGGAAAGTGGAATTGTCAAAAAGCAGCGGACCCAGCACAGATCCCTGGGGTACACCACTATTAACCTTTCTCCATTGGGAAAATTGGCCATTTATCCCTACCCTCTGCTTTCTATCTTTTAACCAGTTCCTGATCCACAATAGTACACTGCCTCCTATCCCATGACTTTAGTTTTGCCAAAAGTCTCTGATGAAGGACCTTGTCAAAGGCTTTCTGAAAGTCCAGATACACAATATCAACCGACTCACCTTTGTCCACCTGATTATTCACTCCTTCAAAAAAACATAACAGATTAGTAAGACAAGATCTTCCTTGTCTAAAGCCATATTGGCTGTCTCCCATTAGGTCATGACTGAGTAATTTTATTCTTTATGATGGTTTCTACCATTTTTCCCGGTACTGATGTCAGGCTCACCGGTCTGTAGTTTCCCGGATCACCCCTGGAACCCTTTTTAAAAATGGGCTGCAAAGGTCTGGCTTGAAGACCAAGTTGCGGCCCGGCAGATGTCTACCAATGGAACAGAGCGGAAATGAGCTACTGACGCGGCTTTCGCCCTGACATGGTGGACTGTGACTCGACCCTGCAAGGGAAGGTTGGCTGCCTTATACGCCCAGGCGATATAATCTGCTACCCAAGTGGACAATGTACGCTTGGAGACAGGTAACCCCATCTTATTAGGATCAAAGGAGACGAAGAGCTGAGTAGCCCTTCGATGCCCCCGCGTACGGTCTATGTAGAAAGACAACGCCCTCTTACAGTCCAGTGTATGCAAGACTGTTTCAACCCAGCTGGCATGCGGCCTGGGAAAAAAGGTTGGAAGAACCACTCCTGGTTGAGGTGGAAAGAGGCGACCACTTTTGGAAGGAACTTGGGATGGGTCCATAGGACCACCCTGTTCCTATAGAACCGTGTGTACGGTCTATCAGAAACCAGAGCTTGTAGTTCACTCACACGTCTGGCCGAGGTAAGAGCCACCAGGAAGAGCGCTTTCAAAGAGAGGAAGCGCAAATGGCAAGTAGCCATTGGCTCAAATGGTGGGCGAGTAAGTTGTTGCAAGACCACGTTCAAATCCCACTCAGTCGCCGGTGGATGAACCGGAGGCTTGAGAAGAAGCAGACCTCTGAGAAATCGGGACACCAAGGGGTGAACCGACAGACTGTCCTTCCACCGGTGAATGGTACGCTGACAGAGCACTGAGGTGGACCCGAACAGAGTTAGACTTAAGGCCTAGGTCTGACAGGTGAAGTAGAAACTGCAGTACTACTGGCACAAGGCAAGAGAAAGGATCTTCATTGCACTGAGCACACCATACCGTAAACCTACGCAACTTGAGGGCATAGGATTTTCTGGTGGACTGCCTCCTAGAGGCCAAGACCACCTCCTCAACCTCCTTAGGTAGAAGTAAGGGAGCTAGCACTATCCTTTCAGCAGCCAGGCCATCAACTTGAGGGACCTGAGATTGGGGTGCAGAAAGGAACCCTGCTCTTGAGACAGGAGATCGTGTTGCAACCCCAGAGGGAACGGAGTTTCCACCGCCAACTGCAGCAGAAGTGGAAACCAGGGCTGCCTCAGTCATCTGGGGGCTACCAGAATCACCGAGGCCTTGTCCCGGAGAATCTTGAACAAAGTTCGAGCCACCAGGGGCGTGGGAGGAAACGCATACAGGAGGCCCGTAGACCAAGAGATCAGAAAAGCATCTGCTGCCATCCTCAGGGGATGCGGCTGTCTGGAGCAAAACCTGGGCAACTGATGGTTTTGTGGACTTGTAAAGAGATCGATGGATGGAAGTCCCCAGCGGAGAAAGATCTGCTGGACCACCAATGGATTCAACTGCCATTCGTGAGGCTGAAGAATCCTGCTTAGCTCGTCTGCTAGGAAATTCTCCTGACCAGGTAGATAAACTGCTTTAAGAAACATGCCTTGTTTGACTGCAAAGGAGCAAAGGGCCAGTGCCTCCTGACATAGGAGCCTGGACCCCATGCCCTCTTGTTTGTTCACATAGAACAATGCCACCTGATTGTCCGTCTGAACTAGGACAGACTGGTGAGAGAGGGCATGAGAAAATGTCTGCAGACCTAAGCGGATTGCTCGCAGCTCCAAAAGATTGATTTGCTGCGTGGCCTCTTGAGGAGACCAGAGGCCTTGAGTGCACATGCCCTGGCAATGTGCACCACAGCCCTTTAAGAAAGCATTGGTCATCAGCACCCTTGTGTGTGCTGAAGCCTGAAAAGGTACCTCCCTGAGAAGGTTTCAGAGATGTAGTCACCACTGTAAAGAGTCCAAAAGTGGTTTAGACACCTTTACTCTGAGACTTGCTTTGGAACTGGTTGGCCAAGTCTATCAGTCTGCGGGCCCTGTCTTTGGGCAAGTAAGCTCTTGCCTGTAGTGTGTCTAAGCCTGCCCCTAGAAACTCTAGGTTCTGAGAGGGAAGCAAAGTGGACTTTGCATAGTTTATGACAAAGCCCAGATGCTGAAGAAGAGAGACAGTGCGAAGAGTGGTTTGTCGGGCCTCCTGGAGAGGCTGGCCCCTGATTAGCCAGTCGTCCAGGTATGGGAAGACAAAAATTCCTTCATTCCTGAGATAAGCCGCCACCACAGCCAGGCATTTGCTGAAAACCCTGGGGGCAGAGGTTAGGCCAAAGGGAAGTACCCTGTACTGAAAAGGGTTTCCTCTCACCACAAATCTGAGAAATTGTCTGTGGTCTGGATGAATGAGGATGTGAGTATAAGCATCCTTTAGGTCTAAGGAACATAGCCAGTCTCCCTGCTGGAGGTAGGGCAGCAGTATCCCAAGGGTAAGCATCTTGAACTATTCCCGCTCTAGAAACTTGTTTAGGTTTCACAAATCTAGGATAGGCTGGAGGCCTCCTGTCCTTTTTGGTACCAGGAAGTACCTGGAGTAGAAGCCTTGCCCTTTCAGGTGGTGAGGCACCGGTTCCACCGCCTGTTCCTTTAGAAGACTTGCCAACTCCTGAAGGAGGAGGTTCCTGTGTAGAGGGAGTCTTGAAGGCTCCCCTAGATAGTAGGAGGGGGGTAGCTGGTGGAAGTGGAGCATGTAGCCCTTTTGGACTATGCTCAGTACCCAGGTATCCCCTGTGTTGGCTGGCCACCTGTAGGCGTACAGGGTCAGCCGACCCCCTGTGCTGAGTGGAGCCACCGGCGGAGGAGAGGCTATGCTGTGGGAGTCAAAACCCTGCTCCCTGCTGTTCAGGAGCCGGAGCTGGCGGCTTGGGGGTCTTCTGCCTACGAGGCCCATACCCCTGCCCCTTGGCCTGCTGGCCCTGTTGGGGAGCTGAAGAGGCCTGATACTGAGGGTAGGATTTGTAGGCAGCACCCTTCCTCAGGAAAAGGGCTTCTTTCCCGAACCCTTCTTTTTCTGAGAAGGGGCAGAAGTCTTTCAGGACAGTCTTGTCCTGGTGAGAGTCTCAGTCTCAATTTCTGCAGCCTTTTCAGTCATGGGCTTATCGAATAGGTTGTCACCTCGGCACAGAAATCGACCAACTTGTCCTGCCATGACTCCAGGTCCAATGACTGTAGGCAGGCCTGACAGCATGCACCGATGCCAGCCGCAGCTACCTGGGCTGAAGCCTCGAAGCCATCATAGGCTACTCAAGAGATAAACTTCGAGCACTCTCGGATCCCTGTCGACAAGGCTTTGAACCTCTGCAAGGGTTCCTCGGAGAGGCCAGCTGAGAACACAGCAATCTCCTTTGCCAGGTCCCTCAAGTACATGCCCATGTACAGCTGGTAAGTCTGGACACGGCAAGATAGCATAGAGCCCTGGAAGCACTTTCTACCGAGGGCATCCAGGTTCCGGGCCTCCCAGCCAGGGGGCACCAAGGAGTGCATCTTCTGACTCTTCAGGCGGTGCATGGCCGATTCCACAACCATGGAATTGTGCGGTAGCTGCGCCTTTTGGAACCCAGGGCTCTTACGGATTCGATAAATGGAATGAGTAAATTAGACTTACCTGCTTTGTTCCTGGAGGAACTCCAGTCTAGTCCCGAACTTCTGAGTTGTGATCCTCTCACAGCAGCTTGGAGACTGAGACACGTCATCCTTTTTCTAATGACAACTGGTATATCCTTCCTGGATCCGCCTCCTCACTCCAGTAACCTACTAACAAAGCAGACTCACCGGAGCAACCATTAAGTATTAACCTTTAACAACAAAACCTAGCATAAAATTATAACAGAGTGTCACAGACCCTTCACTAAACTCGTTTGCAAAAAATACTGAGGTCCACCCTCCCCCTTAAACGAGAGGGAAGGAGACTAAGAAAGAAATCCCCCCGCTGCCAACATGGACCTGTAAAGACTCCGTTGCTTTAGGCTGCCGAAGACCAGGGAGGAATGCGGGACTAGACTGGAGTTCCTCTAGGAACAACAATTAGCAGGTAAGTCTAATTTACTCTTCCTAATCGTCCCTCCAGTCTAGTCCCGAACTTCTAAGTAACAGAGCAGTAAAGAAATTTAACGGGAGGGACCCGCCAGACCAGCCTGAAGCACCGCTGTTCCAAAACAAGTATCCCTCTCCACCTGAAGATCGAGACGGTAGTGCTTGACAAAAGAATTCAGCGACGACCAGGTAGCCACCTTACAAATTTCTACCGCTGGCACTAACTGGGATTCAGCTCAGGATGCAGCCTGCGCTCGCGTCGAGTGAGCCCGCAAACCCTCAGGCACTGGCTTTCCTTTCAAAATATATGCAGACACGATAGCCGCCTTAATCCATCTAGAAATGGAGGCTTTGGAAGCCGTCTGCCACCGCCGCGGACCTCCGAATAGCACGAAGAGTCGATCTGATCGCCGAAAAGCTACTGTTCTACGGATGTAGACCTGTGTCTTTTGGGGAAACTGCTAGGTACGTATGACCTAGATTGGCCACTGTTGGAAACAGGATACTGGGCTTGATGGACCTTGGTCTGACCCAGTATGGCATCTCTTATGTTGTTATGTTCTTGTTCAGGGCCCGCCGCATGTCCAAGCGATGGAATCTTTGAGCAGAAGAATCCTTCGATGCCTCAGCAAATACCGGCAAAGAGACCATCTGATTTACATGAAATACCGAGACTACCTTAGGCAAAAATGACGGCACGGGCCGCAGAACTACCTTAGACTCATAGAACTCCAAAAAGGGCTTCCTACAAGATAACGCTTGTAACTCGTAAATGCGCCTTGCCGAGCACATCGCAACTAGGAACACCACCTTAATGGTAAGATCCTTCAAAGACGCCCTCGACAATGGCTCAAACGGCTCCCTAACCAACGCCTCTAAGACTAGAGGAAGATTCCAACTAGGGATCACCGACCTATGCGGCGGCCGAAGAAGAGACACTGCCCGTAAGAAACGCTTAACATCAGGATGACAACCAAGCGGCCTACCACCTATCTTGCCCCTATAACAGGCCAAGGCCGCTACCTGCACCCGCAGGGAGGCAGCTGCTAAACCTCTCTCCAGACCCCTCTGCAAAAAAGCTAACACCTGCGGGATGGAGGCCCTCATTGCGCACCAGGCCTCAAAGACCCGCCAGACATGCACATATGTTAAAGAGGTGGATCTTTTCCTTGCCCTTAGCAAAGTGGAAATTACGGAAGCAGAGTATCCCCTCACCGTCAGCCTAGCCCTCTCAAGAGCCAAGCCGTAAGCGAGAATCGATCCACTTGAGGCATGTAAAGCGGCCCCTGGGACAGAAGATCCACCCGAAGTGGAAGGCGCCACGGTTTCTCCACGAAGAGCCGCATCAGGTCTGCATACCATGGGTGTCTTGGCCAATCCAGCTCTATCAGCAGCACCTGGCCCTTGTGACGTTCGATGCGCTGTATTACCCTTCCTATCAACACCCACGGAGGAAACACATACAGCAGTCGCTCCTGCGGCCAAGTTTGGATGAGAGCATCCAGACCTTCCGACATCCGTTCTCTTCTGCTGAAGAACCGATCGACTTTTGCCGACTGAAAGGTCGCCATGAGATCCATCACTGGTGGCCCCCAGCAACGTACCAGCAGTTCAAACACTTCTTGATGCAGACTCCACTCTCCTGGATCCACTTTGCACTCGGCTCAAGAAATCTGCTTGCACGTTGTCCACCCCTGCTGCATGTACCGCCTACACTGCTCGCAGATTTTGCTCGGCCCACTCGAACAGCAGCTCTGCCTCTTCCTCCAGAGGAGCACTGCTGGTACTCCCCTGGCGATTGTTGTAGGCTACCGCCGTGGCATTGTCGGAAAACATCCGAATGGCCACGTTGCAAAGAGATGGCTGGAACACCTACAGCGCAAGCCTTACCGCCCTCAATTCCAATCTGCTAATGGACCAGGTCCTCTCGTCCTCTGACCACTGAACCTGTGCGAACGTTCCTTGGAAATGCGCTCCCCATCCGAAGAGACTGGCATCCGTAGTCAGCGGGAGCCAACAAGGCACTTCCAATGGCATCCCGCTCTTGAGATGCTTCGCCTGAAGCCACCACTGCAACGCTAGATTCATCTCCGGTAAGCAGGGTAACCGTTGAGACAACCGATCGGTCTGGTGAGACCAATGCCCAAGGAGCGCCCTTTGTAACGGTCTCATGTGTGTTCTTGCCCACTGGACTAGATCTATTGTTGCTGCCATGGTTCCGAGCAATTGCAGGTAATGCCATGCTGTGGGCGACGCTCTGCTCAGAAAACGTCGGACTAAGCGACATAATCCCAGAGCCGGCTCACTCACTCTTGCCCCTGGATGGTCAAACCGATGAACCTCTCGTCCACCAGGTCCCAGGCTAACTCCCCACTCACTAATTCCCCTCAGACAGATAAGAAAAAAGGAGGAGGGGAGGAGGGGTGAGGAAAAAAGGGCCAGACCTCAGCAAAAAAATCTCCCAGTCAACCTCACTCCCCCAAGGTAATTAGCCTATTCATCTCTTTCCCATTGAACCTCTTCGTCCTTCTATTTTTTATTTTTTTTTAAAGTAATCTGCAACTTTATCCTTCCTCTAGTGAGCCTGGACCTCTGGGCTCACCCAACCTACAGCTGCTTGGAGACTGAGACAACTGGAGTGAGGAGGCAGATCCAGGAAGGATATACCAGTTGTCATCAGAAAAAGGATGACGTGTCTCAGTCTCCAAGCTGCTGTGAGAGGATCACAACTCAGAAGTTCGGGACTAGACTGGAGGGATGATTAGGAATGACCTGTTTGCTAAGAACCGGCGCCGAGGCCGGTGCCTCCCACATACGGAAGAGCAGCCATTCCAGCATCGGAGAAACCGGTACAATAAAGGCTTCCTTCGGAGGAAAATCATACTGGAGGGCATCGAGCTCCTCGGCTCAAGGCTCCTCCTCGGCATCCACAGGGAATGCCAAAGCCTTGGCCATGTCCCTCATGAAGTCCGAGAACCGGGTATCCTCCGGGGGGGGGGACCTTCACCGAGGCTCGGACTCCGGGGAATCCGAAGGGGCGCACCGGATCCGGAAGGTGTCAGGAGACTCCTAGTCCTTCATCTCCCACGCCAACTCCTCCGAGGAGGAGTCGAGTGGCTCCGGCTGTGTGGGCCTCGGTGCCACCCACCCCGACGCCGAGGGTACCGGCGTCGACGATCTTGACCCCGCACAGGAATGTCGAGGGGGACCTTGACCGAGGATCGACTCGAGACTTAATGGACTCTAGGATCAGCTCGGCCTCCGGGGTCGACTTAGATGTCGAGGTGCCGGTGGTCGGGGCAGATGCACTAGTCAGACCGGCGATCAGCACCCGCTGCTGTTCCATGAAGGCAGCCAAGCTGCTCTCCAAGGCCGTCAGCCTGAGTCCAAGCTCAGGAGACTCAGCAGCACCCGACTCCGTCGGTTCTCCCGGAGGAGAGTCCACAAGGACAACAGAACTTACTTGACTCGGGGACTCCGGCTCCATGCGAGGTAGTTTGGACGGCCTCTCCGACTCCGAGAGCCTGGGGCGGCGGTCAGGGCTGCGCGACCTGGCCCTCGAGGACCCAGGGGCCTCCACCAACGCCGCCCTCACGAGCTTCTTCTTCCTTTTGTGCTCCTGGGTGGGAGACCCCCTCTCAGAGGAACCACGATGGCGCTCGGGGTCAGACTCCCAAGATGTCGAGGCCTCTGACGAAGTCCAGGCCTGGCCGGACGCGGACTCTGAAAAAATTCTCACGTTGATGCTGATGGTCCGAAGTGCCTTCGACAACATTTTGCCGCACAGGCCACAGATCAGCAGGTCATGGTCAGGCCCGAGGCATCGGAGGCAGAAGTCATGTGTGTCGGTGAGAGACATAAGTTTCTTGCACCGATCACATTTTTTTAACCCGCTGGCAGCCATCGGGGGAAAAAGGGCCCCTGCAAGGTCAAAAGACCGGTCTGCCAGTGAAAATAAAAAAAAAAGGCGCGAACGCTAGTCACAAAGGACAAAAACTGAAAAAAGAAATTCTGGACTCGATACCGGTGTACCGAGCCCAGGCGGGAAGGGGAACCGGCGTCGAACCAGTTAAGAAAAAGCGAAAATCGCAGAAAAAAAATCTACTTTTCCCGGGTGACACGAACTCACGTTCGTTGGGCTCCGAGGAAAAAGAAAGACTGGGCAAGATGGCACCCTTGGGCGGGAAGGGGACCGTGCATGCGCGCTGCATTCCCAAAGGCTTTCCTTGAAAGCTGGGGAAATGCTCTGCACGAGGGCTCCGTCGGCGCCTACGTCACCCATATGTGAGGACTGACTTCCTGCTTGGTCCTGGAGAATTTTCTTTACATGGTTTTCTTGCTCAATTGGAATCCATTTTATTAAGACTTCAAACACTTATATTAATTACATTTAAATTTTAGGGCCAACAGGTATCTATAACACAATGCCTAGTGTCAACATGCACCTCCAGCAGTAGTAAATGGATGACATCACATGCAATAAATTATGGAAGTCTGGTGTTGAGGAAGTGGAGACAATCCTGCCATCGCCACTTGGTTTTTGCCAGTACAGGCGAGTGTCAAAATACTGAAGGTGACCTAAAAATGCAGAGAACACATTTCTATTTTGCATTCTGTCATTTAGGATTTCGTGCACTCAAAAACAAAACTGCATTGATATACAAAGGTATCCAGTGTTGTTTTTATTTGCTATATGAAGACACGGACCAAAAATTAAAAATATGAAACAATAAAACAAAAGTAAAACAGAAACAAGATAATTCTGCAGAAAAAAAGCTAAATTCATAAATAAATGAAAAGTAGTCAAATTGTAGTTTCTTACCACGGTGATACTGACAGCATCATCAAACTGATGCATTAAAATACTGATGACAGCAGAAGCCAGAAGAAGCATAAGGAGGGGATTTTTAAACTGAAAACAAAAGTAAAAATAGTCAATTGTGCTGCCTGAAAAAAGTAATTTTAGTTCTCTTTCTCTCCTATAATACCTAATGCTCTGTAAGTCAGACTCCAAGACAAAGTGTTGGTGACACCTTCCCCTGTGGATACAAAGTACTAAAACACTGAGCTGTGTGCACTTTTACACTTTTATTTATTTATTGAACGGTTTTATATACCGCCTTTCAGAAAAATCAAAGTGGTTTACATAGAACAAAACTTGAACATTACATCGAAACTTAGTAAGTATGGCAAGGAAGACCCACACCCAATTGTGAATATCTGAGGAACATTGCAAACTTTAATTAACCGTGGCTTAATACAGAAAATGCAGGTGAATGGAAACATGTAAACTCTGATTTATGTTTCTGATAATTTTATGAATGTTCCACAATTTTATTGCACATACTCACCTGCGTTAAATGCAACAGCAGAGAAGCACAGATTCCCCCACACTATCTGATGATGCATTAAAGCAGAGTTCTCAAACTCCAATCCTGGAGGGCACCAAACCAGTAAGGTTTCCGGGATATCCCTAATGAATATGCATGAGAGAAATTTGAAAACAATGGGGCAGTGCATGCAGATCTCTCTCATGCATATTCATTAGGGATATCCCAAAAGCCTGACTGGTTTGGTGCCCTCCAGGATTGGAGATGGAGACCCTTGCATTAAGTCATGCAACAGCAACTGCCCTAATCAAAGTTTAAAAAAAATACAAACCAAAAAAACAGCACCAAACACCCAACCCTTGAACAATGTCCTAACCTCTCCCTTTCATGCAATCCCCATCCCCAATCTCAAACCCTTCACCCCTATCCCTGGAGCCAATTTCCCTCCCTTGGCTACAGCCCCCCCACCCACTCCCCCCACACACACACACTCAACTCCTCTGCCATTTACCCAAAGGTATCCCTGGAAGTCTCCTGGATAGGGCAGGAGACATACCCTTCTGCTTTTACCCCGTTGTCATCAGATTCAAAATGGCAGTTATGACTACTAGCAGTAGACTTGCAGTACTACTAGGAGCTAATCTACAAATAAAGCGTAGTTACTCACCTGTAACAGGTGTTCTCCAGGGACAGCAGGAATCAGTCCTCACTTATGGGTGACGTCGGCACCGACAGAGCCCGCGTGGAGAAATTCCCCAGCTTTCAAAGAAAGCCTATGGGGTTGCTGCCACGCATGCGTGGTCCTCTTCCCACCCAAATGTGCCATCTTGCTCAATCAGGTCCCTTAGCTTGAGCCCTACCAAGCAGATGGCAAGGGAAGGACAAAAACTAGCAACCCATCAGGGGAGGCGGGAGGATAGCGAGGACTGATTCCTGCTGTCCCTGGAGAACACCTGTTACAGGTGAGTAACAACACTTTCTCCAGGAACAAGCATGAAGTCAGTCCTCACTTATGGGACTCACTAGCTACAGGCTTCTGAACCTGTAACCAAAAACTGCCTCCACAAGGCCGTGAGCAGCAGCTGATGCCCCAAGGAGCCCGAATCCTTGGGGCGAAGCCCTCGGTAGCCGTGAAGAAGGGTCGGAGGGCAGAGTTGCTTATACCCCAAACAGATTACGGAGTACAGTCCGGCCGAAGGTGCTGTCCCGGCGGGACTCCCTCTACAGGCAGTAGTGGGCAGCGAAAGTATTCGCGGAAGACCAGGTGGCCGCCCGGCAGATGTCCATCAGGGACGCGGAGCATAGCGAGGCCACTGAGGCCGCTTTGGCCCAGACCACGTGTGCGGTGACTCAACGATCTAGTGGGCGAAGGCGATGCAGTCCGCCACCCAAACCGAGAGGGTGCGCTTGGTGACTGCCTGCCCCGGTTTATTGGGATCGTAGGTCACGAAAAAATGGTCAGACTTGCGATTAGTCTGGGTATACTGCAAATAAAAGGCGAGAACCCGTTTGCAGTCGAGGGTGTGGAGAGCCGTCAACGCCCAGTAGGCGTGGGGCCTCGGGAAAAAAGTCAGCAGGACTCTCTCTTAGTTGAGATGGAAGTCCGAAACAACTTTAGGCAGGAATTTAGGGTGGGTATGTAGGACCATCCTGTTCCGATAAAACCTGGTGTAAGGGGCGCCAGACATGAGAGCCTGGAGTTCACTGATTCGGTGGACCGAGGTCAGCGCCACCAGGAAGGCCACCTTCCAGGACAGGTGCCGGAGCGAACACGTCGCCATTGGCTCGAAGGGTGGATAAGTGAGCTGTGTGAGTACTACATTCAGGTCCCATTCCGCCAGGGGAGGACGGATGGGCGGCTTGGAAAGCAGAAGACCCCACATGAAGCAGGAGACTAACGGCTGCCCCAAGAGGGGTTTTCCCCTTGATGGGGAAGTGATTAGCCGAAATGGCGCTCAAATGAACCCTGACAGAGTTTGACTTCAGCCCTTCTCCCGAGAGATGGAAGAGGTACGATAACCCATCGAATGGGACATGAGAAGGGGTCGATATGGCACTCCAAGGACCAAATGGAGAAGCGTTTCCACTTAAAGGCATAGGGTCGCCTAGTAGAGTCCTTCCTCGAGGCAAGGAGGATTGCCTTGACCTCCTCTGGAAGGGCCAGAGAGGCTAGGGAGACCCGTTCAGATGCTAGGCTGTGAGGGATAGGGAGGTTAGGTTCAGGTGCAACACCCGACCCTCCTCCTGCGTCAGCAGAAACCGGGCAGAGCCCAGGGGAACAGGAGGCTCCAACAGCCGGAGCAGAAGCGGGAACCAAGGCTGCCGAGGCCACGAAGGGGCCACGAGAATCAGCGACACACTGTCCCGCTGAACCTTGAAAAGGGTCTTCGCAATGAGGGGGAAAGGAGGGAATGCATAGAGAAGGCTGGAGGACCAGTCCAGGAGAAATGCATCGGGGCTCTCCCTGCTCGGGTGTGGCACCGGCCCACAGAAGCGGGGGAGCTGCGTGTTCTGGGGGCTGGCAAAGAGGTCTATCGCCGGTGTCCCCCAACGGAGAAACAGCCATTCTGCTATTCTGGGATCCAACCGCCATTCGTGGGGGCGAAGGATCCTGCTGAGTCTGTCCGCCAGGCCATTCTCCTGACCCGGGAGGTACGTCGCCCTGAGGGACATTCCCCATTGGACAGCGAAGGAGCAGATGAGGACCACTTCCCGGCAGAGGGAGCGCGATCCCGTGCCTCCCTCCTTGTTGATGTAGAACATCGTTACACGGTTGTCGGTCTGCACTAGAACCAATCTCCCACTGAGGTGTTCCTCAAAGGCCCTCAGAGCCCACCGAATCGCCCAGAGCTCGAGCAGGTTTATTTGCTGTTGAGACTCCTTGGGTGACCATTGCCCCTGCGTGCAGAGGGGTCCGCAGTGGGCACCCCAGCCTAACAGGGAAGCATCTGTTGTCAGCACCGCCTCGTGCTGCAGGACCTGAAAGTGAAACCTCCACAGGAGGTTGCGGGGATTTTGCCACCAGCTCAGTGACAAGTGGAGGTCGGGAAGAACTCTGACGTGGTCCCTGAGGTGTCCGAGGGACTGGCTCCATTGGGCACTGAGACACCACTGAGCCGTCCGCATGTGCAGGCAGGCGTGGGGAAAGCACAGTTACTTACCTGTAACAGGTGATCTCTGGGAACAGCAGGAATAAGTCTTCACATATGGGTACGTCGGTACCGACGGAGCCTGTGCGGGAACGCTCCCCAGCGTCCAATCAGAAAGCTTTTGGGAGCATCCCTCAGCGCCTGCGTGCTGCCTTCCCGCCTTTCCAACTGTCTCTCCTCAGTTGAGTTTTTATAGCTGAGACAAAAGAGAGAAAGAGGAAAGGAAGATAGAGAGATACAACTCCTAGGGGAGGTGGGTGGGTTGTGAAGACTTATTCCTGCTGTTCCCAGAGATCACCTGTTACAGGTAAGTAACTGTGCTATCTCCAGGAACAAGCAGGAATGAGTCTTCACATATGGGGACTCCCAAGATAAGATGCCTGGAGCCCCAGCATGGTGAGGATTGGAACATGCTACACCTGATATGGCCAGGCATCCTGAGGATGGAGGGTAGGAGTTGAAAAGAGAGGAGCTGTAGGAAAAACAGCTAACCTAAGGACTACAGGTAAGGAGCCCTTGTATGTATGATAATTACCATGAAAAATATTGACATGAACAAACACAATATGGACCTCACCTACTGGATTGCAGGAAGTAGAGAGGCTGATGGAGTCTACTGAAGATCCAGCAGAGGAATGTTCAAGGTGATCTCACTGAAGTGAAGGCGAAGGTCCTAATCTGGAATTGACAGGTGACCCAGGTGTCACCTGGGGTAGTACCAAAACATCAGGTCCTTAGTGGAAGCTTTATGGAAAAAGCTGGGAACTCTTTTGGATAGAGAGTTAGTAACATTTAACTGAGGAGACTGACTGATTTGGACAACTAGTCCAGTCCTGGAGGGAAGAAGGGGTATGGAAAAAAGCCCATATTCCCAAGGAGGACAGATGTCTGAAGGGATGAAACTTCAGATCTACTGAAGATCCACCCTGTCTTTCCTATCTGTTGAGAGATAGAGAAGATAGTGAAGCATGGAGCTTCAGGGATACCTAGACCTAGGGTTAAAGTAGGAGCTGTCAGTACCACATTAGTGGTTGTGTGCATAATACCCCAGACATACTGAGGGACAGTATGAAGATATGCAAGCCCACTGTCTGGAACCTATAGGAAGGTAAAAACCTTTTATAAGTATAGACAGAGAGATAAGTATGGAAATACATATCTACCTAGAAGGAAGCATCCCGACAGATAGATAGATAGATAGATAGATAGATACCCCTGTATCTATCTATCTATGTCTATAGTGAGATCTGGAGGGGCATAAGATATGCACACGCAGCTTACAGACATATGTATCTATAGAGAAGTATATAGAAATATATACATACATATATATAGATGTCTAAAGATAAATGTCTGCAACTAAGCAGATAGAGATATGCCCATAAGAACATTCACATGGGAGATGTGAAGGAGAAAGATTCATCTAATAACAAGAAGGTGGAACCTACTTGAGAAGTTATATAGAGAATCTATTCCCCCTGGCTAAGATGGTGCAGGAATGCTATCCAGTGAAATAACCAGGATGGTTGCATGAAAAACAGAGGATAATATTAGTCTGTAAACAGCAAGTCCAGAGTCCTATAGAACTCTCGCATGGTAAATGGACAGAAAACGCATAGGATGAGATACCAGGATGACCCACTTGAGGAACAAGGGGGGGGGGGGGGTATCATGCGTTGTTTAATTAAATATGTGCTGTCCATGAAGGATTAGGATACCATGAGGACAAGCTGCAAGGAAAAAGAGCATATTTCCTGTAGAAACTGGATAACTCTTTAGACTGTCACATAGAGAAGGCTTATGTCCTTTATTAAAAGGAAATAGAAGGGTGTAAAGAACCCCTACAGTCATGAGGAATGACTGAGGAAGCCTTTTTCAACCATATAGGATAGTAATTAGAGAAAAAATCCCTATGCTCTCTAGCAAGGGCCCATAGTGGAAAGCTTCCCAGTAGGATTGCAGAGAGCACTATGCAGGAGAATTGGGAAATAAAGTGGCTGTTGGAGGAAACCAGCTGCCAACTCCAGGGATTTGGAGAAGACAGAAAAGAAGTGATAAGGATTTTCCAAGATAGATGAGCACTATTTTGGAAGCACTACTAAGACCAGAAAAAAGTAGTGGAAGACAAGACTGGAACTCGTAGGAAGTACCAGTAGTCTAATCACTGGAACTCCTGCATGGGCAGCTGCTGAATAGAACAGCAGAGAGACTCCCTCTGTTTGTAACAGAGAGAACAGACAGAACAAGAGGAGAAATCCTGATCATGTCTGATGAGCTGCCCAATGAAGCAGGGAGGTAACTCCAGAGAAAACTATACACTGGAAAGGAAAGGAAGACTAGAAAGGCTAAGAAAGCCTTCCAGGGGTATGGTGGCACTCTTACAGGGGAGACCCTGAAAAAGAGGGTAAAGAAAAATAGGAGTTGAAGGGAGACTTGCCATATGGTAAGTCTGCAGAAGGAAAAAAATCATGGTGGTACAGGAGAAAACTATCATGAGATAGTTGGCAAACCGCTCTTCATGGAAGGAAGAGGAGGAAAACCTTGTGACCCACAGACATGAATCTCCTGACACCTCAGCCTACTTGAGAGCAAGTGGATGTCCTGGAAACAGGAATCCAGGCGTAGAGTTTTAAATGAAAAAAACAATGAAAAAACTTCTGCTGAGAAGAAGTGAACTGTATGTTATAAGAGATCAATTAGAACCTCATTGAGGGTTAATTTTCCTGGCTTGAGTTTGGATTCTTCAGACCAGGGCGAGGTTTCCCCTGTTTGGGAACATCGGCATGATGGGCAGGAGAAAAATAAAACCTTCTTCTTTTAGGAAAAGGAGGTTTGGTAGGGCATTTCTTACCTGCTGGGGAAGGAGAAGGTTTAGGATGGCCCTCAGAAGCAGGGAAGTCAGTGGAGCAATGAGCAACCTGACGCAAAGACTCCTTGTTGAAGAGATTTTCTCCAGTACAAGGAGTGTTACCCAGTCTTTGTTGTGCCCATCTGCTCAAGTCTGAAGCTTGGAGCCAGGCTCTACGTCGTGCTCCTATGGCTATAGCAGAGGTTCTGCTAACAGACTCAAAGGAGTCTAGGGAAGCACGAGAAAGAAACCTAGAGATATTCTGGCTATGACTAAGAAGCAAGGAATAGTCTGTAGCCTTGGGCTCTGAAAGAAAAGGAGTCAAAAGAGATAATTTCTCTGTGACCTCCTGAAGGGATAGACTCATATAAAAAATATATGAGAGAATCCTTGTTGCCAGCATAGATGTTTGGAAGGTTTGACGTCCAAAGGCATCTAGTGTTCTAGATGCACGACCTGGCGGGAAAGAAGAATGCTTCTTCTTGCTTTTTACCTTCCTCATTGCTGATTCCACTACAATGGAATGATGGGGAAGTTGAGTCTTCTGAAACCCTGGAGAGGGGGGCACCTGATACAGGAGAGTAGTTGCTGTAGAAGGTGAGGAAGCCCTTAAAGGTGTTTCCCATATTTTCAGAAGAAGATCCTGTAAGGAATGATGTAAAGGAAGCATTATATTTTCCTTTTCCCCAGAAAAGCCTTGTGTAGGATCATAGCCAGGGATAGGAATAGCCAGGAATGTTGCCATGTCAAGGAGAAATTTCTGAAAAGAAGGATCTCCAATGGGAACAATCCCTGGACAGGCTAAACTCGAAGAACTAGGCTGGGCACCAGTACTTGTACGGTGCAAAACAGGATCTCTAATGGATGGATACTGGGACTGGCGGGTATGACCTGAAACCGTCAGTACGGTATCGTCCATGCTAGGTATCGACTCCAAACTAGGTATAGAAAGGAGCGAACCTGGTGAAAAAAGCATGGATGGAGCTGGTCCCGATGCTACTGCAGGTACCAGCGTCGACACCGATACCGGTAGCTGAGCCGGAATCGAAGGCGACACCGACATCGAAACAGTCATCGGAGGCTGCTCAAACGGTACCGAGGAAACTCAAAAGTCTCGGTGAATATCCTCGGTACCGGGCATCCGGAATCGGTGCGTGTCGGTTCCGAGACGCGTCGGTACCCAGTCTTCCAGACTAGATATCGATTCTAGACTCGGCATCGAAGGAAGCGAATCTATTGATGCATGTCTGGATGGTACCGACGTCAGGGGTCGTATCGACGGAGCTGCCGATACTGGAAAGTCAATCTGGGTATCGATCGGTCCCGAAGGCATCGAGTACACCAGATGACGATCCCTGGTGAGGAGTGGATCGCTCAACACCAGTGCCAATGCCGGGTTATCGGTACCACTCGAAGCGGGTGCCACCCCCGAGCATGGCTCAGGTATGTTCTGTGAGGGGTGAGCCCCAGGAACAACCTGAAACCCCTGAAAGGCTTTGGAGACCGAAGACTCCCGCCAGGGTTTTGAAGCCAATGTGGTCTTGAGGGCAAGGCCGGAGCCGTCATCATGCTTAGCATGAGACCTACCACCCAAGGATTGGCTAGTCTTAACAGAACGTTTGTGGGTTACCTGATTCTGTAGAGAAGAAATGGTCGGTGCCCTTACACTGGAAGGGAAAACTGCATCGAGGGAAACTCGAAATGGAGAATTTCCTCTCATAAAATTGTAGCCGGATGGCTCTGGAGAAAAAGAGTCAGGACTCAAACAGGTTAGAAACCAGTTATTGGAGTCTACAAAGAAAACTGTATTTCCACAGTTAAGGCACTTCTTAGGAGAAGAAGGCTCCATAATGGAGAGAGGCCTTACAGGCCCAAAAATTCAAGACAGAAACAGAGGGAAAAAAACTCCCTGAATTTTAGAAAAAAAAGAAAAGAAAAAAACCACCGGCGGTACCGGTGGAGTCGGGGAAACAGCCGCGACCACAAGAAAAC
The DNA here is from genome assembly GCA_033557465.1 of Ichthyophis bannanicus. Taxonomy (NCBI): domain Eukaryota; kingdom Metazoa; phylum Chordata; class Amphibia; order Gymnophiona; family Ichthyophiidae; genus Ichthyophis; species Ichthyophis bannanicus. Next base: position 628,983,673 of record CM066031.1, read on the forward strand.
AAAAAGTAAAAGATTTAAAGAAAAACATTTCTGCGGTGACAGGAAGATGTCCTGCCGGCTCCGCGGAAAAACGAAAACTGAGGAGAGACAGTTGGAAAGGCGGGAAGGCAGCACGCAGGCACTGAGGGATGCTCCCAAAAGCTTTCTGATTGGACGCTGGGGAGCGTTCCCGCGCAGGCTCTGTCGGTAACAACGTACCCATATGTGAAGACTCATTCCTGCTTGTTCCTGGAGATCCACATGCACAGTCGAGGCCAAGTGGCCCAGGAGACGTAGCATGGTCCGAACGGTGACCTGGGGAATGCTTTGGACCCGAGCCGCCAGAGCTCGGAGGCAGGTGGAGCAATCCACCGGCAAGAAGGTGGTTGCCTGCTGAGTATCGAGGCGCGCCCTGATAAATTCGAGAGCCTGCACAGGCTCGAGGTGAGACTTAGGGTAGTTGACCAAGAACCTCAAGTTCTCCAAGAGGAGGACAGCGTGCGACATTGCTCATCAAGCCTCCTCAACCAAGGAGCCCGTAACAAGCCAGTCATCGAGGTAGGGGAAGACCGGCACCCCCTGATGCCGAAGGTAAGCGGCGACCATGACGAGGCACTTTGTGAAGACTTCCCTGTACTGGAAGTGCTCTCCTTGTACCCTGAAACGAAGATATCGCCTGTGTTGGGGGTGGATTAGGATGTGGGCGTAAGCGTCCTTTAGATCCAAGGAGCATAGCCAGTCGCCCTGCCGGAGGAAGGGCAGCAGAACACCAAGAGACAACATTTTGAATTTCTCCCACATCAGGAACTAGTTAAGCCTGCGGAAGTCGAGGATGGGTCACAGACCCCCCCCCCTGTCGTTTTCGGGACGAGGAAGTACCAGGAATAGAAGCCCCGACCTTGAAAGTGGGGAAGGACCTTCTCGACTGCCCAATGTGTGAGGAGAGAATGTAATTCCCGCTGCAGCAGAAGCTGGTGTGCGGGAAGTCGAGGAGGCTCCCCTGGAGAGAAAGGAGGTGGAAGCCTGTTGAAGTGAAGGAGATAGCAGTCTCGGACATCTTGGAGGATCCAAGTGTCCAAGGTGATGGAAGCCCATGATGGGGCGAAGCGAGACAGACGTCCCTCCACTGGCTGTTACGTCGTCAGAGGGCAAGGGGCTATGCCGATTGCATCAAAACCCCTGAGTGGGTTGTGGGGGAGCAGGCGTTTGGGCCTTTGGGCCCTTTGGTTTATGATGCCCCTGGCCAGATTTTCCCTGCACCAGAGTGGTCAGTGTGGGGGTAGCTGGATATGGCAGATAGCCACAGTACTGGAGACCCTTTCTAGGGAAGAAGGACTTCTTGGCCGGGTGTTTCTTCCGAGGCAGGGTGGAAGTTTTGCGGGAAAGACGGGTTCTAGTGACGAACTCCATTTCAATTTCCATGGCCTTCTCCTCCATCGGCTTGCCGAAGAGCTGCTCACCGAGACAGGGCAAGTCCAGGAGCTTCTCCTGCACCCATTGCTCCAACTCTAGAAGCCATCATGGGAGGCTCGGGAGAGGTAATTAGAGTAGTCCGCGACGGATTTTAGAAGGGTGCGGAACCTATTGAGGGGCTCTCCCACGAGGCCCGTGGAGAAACCCACGAGTTCCTTAGCCAAATCGCACAGGAACATTTATTTTTTTTTTTTTATTTATTTAGCTGTATTTATATCCCGCTTTTCACCGGGTCAAAGCGGTCAATTGGGGGATACATTTAACATGCGGGGATATGAGACACATATGCTAGTACTTACAGGGAACATGGGCAATGGAGGGTTAAGTGGCTTGCCCAAGACCACAAGGAGTGCCTACAGGACTAGAAATCCCAGTCCCTCCGGCCTGAGATTGCTGTCCCCAGGTGGGACTTGGACCCCTGGCCCTCCGGCCTGAAGTACCTTGTCCTAACCACTAGACCACTCCTCCCATGCCAATGTACTGTTGATATACCTGGATGAGACAAGAGAGCATGGAGCCTTGGTAGGCCTTGTGGTCAAGGGCATCAAGAGTTCTCGACTCTCGGCTAGGTGGCACCGACTAGTGCGATTTTGGGCTCTTTTGCTTCCTCATGGCCGATTCCACTACCATCGAGGTGTGTGGAAGTAGGGTCTTTCGGAAGCCTGGCCCACGTTGTATCTTGTACATCGTGTCAAGGTGCTTGCTTACGATGGGGACCGAGGCTGGAGCCTCCCACATACGGAGCAGCCGAGATAGAATCAGAGGTACAGGCACAGTAAGGAATTCCCTGGGTGGGGACTCGTACTGAAGAATATAGAGTTCTTTAGCACGAGGATCCTCCTCGGCCTGGGTGACCAGGTTGACGGCCCAAGCCATGTCCTGGATGAACACCAGGAAGGAGGTGTTTTCGGGTGGCAAGTGCCACTGGAATGCGGGCGGTGAGGGGTACAACGGTAGATCCTGGTGGGTACCCCCATCAGACTCCCACTCCGAGAAATCGGTCGAGGAGTCCGAGACAGGCAGATCGCCCTGTCCAGTGGCCGGTGGTCTGGCACCAGAGGCCCTGGACGATCTCGCCTCCGAGAAACGGCAGGGCGAGCAAGACCGGCATCGATGATCCTCATGAGGCCCACGGCTCTCGTGGGTTTCCTGGACGGATGTAGGTGCCCCACGCGAGCCGCAGTTTCGAGGCGCGAGTCAGCCAAGCTGGCCATGAGCGCCTGCTGGGAAGCAATGAACACAGAAACGTTGCGTTCTAGTGCCAGCATACGGGACTCCCATGCAGGCATGGGGCCCTGAGATGCAGATCCTGGGGTCACCGGATTGAGCGTCCAGGAAGAGAGGGAGTCCTCACCGGGACAACCCTCAGGAGACCGGGCGCCTTCGCAGGAGGCCTCCGCTTCCATGCGGGGTACCTTGTGGTACAGTGCCTTGTCCAACTCTCGGTAACACCAAAGAGGGCTAAGCGACCAGGCGCGAGAGCACTCGCGCTTGTAAGGAGCCCCGGATAAAGACTTCGAGGCCCTCTTCTTTTTGCATAGCTCCACCTCGGGGAATCCCTGGTCAGAGTGCCACTGAGAATGTGGGGCCATAGGAGGAGAACCTACCGGAGGGGAGATGACCAAGGGCGCCACCGGGGACTCCGAGGCAGCCTTTCAGAAAATGTCTTCGGACTTCTGCTTACGGCTGAGCACAGCCTTAGAGAACATTTTCTTGCAGAGCAAACAGAGCTCTGGGTCACGATCGGCTCCGAAGCACCACAGACAACAGTCATGAATGTCCATAAGCGACATGTTCCTAGAGCATCTATCGCATTGTTTGAATCCGGTGGCCATGGGGGCAAAGATGCCTCCTGCGAGGTCGAAGACCCACGCGGCCAGCGGTTGGAAGTAAACAAAAGGGGGCGAAGCCCATAACGAAAAAATGAAAAGAAAAGGAGTATCCCCGATAGCTCTAAAAAATAGAGCGGGGGAAGGACGGGTAGAAGACCGGTGCAACTGGAAAATAGAGGAGCCCGTTAAGGCGAAAAAACAAAACTTTTTCAGAGGAACAAGGACATGCATTCAAAGTGCTCCACAGAAAAAGGGAAACTGAGCAAGATGGCAACTTTGGGCGGGAAGAGGACCACGCATGCGTGGCAGCAATCCCAAAGGCTTTCTTTGAAACCTGGGTAATTGCTCCGCACGGGCTCCGTCAGCGCCAACATCCATAAGTGAGGACTGATTTCCTGCTTGTTCCTGGAGAAGGGCAATTTCTCCTTATTTGGCAGACTGACTGTCAGTGACAGAACCATGAGACTACCACTAGGGGTTAGAGCTGCCTTTTTGAATGCAAGTGGTAACGGGGAGAGAGGAGAATGCTCCTACTCTATTAATGAGTCTACAAGGAATACCTTTTGGGTAAAGGGCAGAGGAGTTGGGGGGACTAGCGTGCTAGCAGTATTGAGTCGAGTGCAGTTTATGCTGTGAAGGGGGAGATTTGGATCAAGGGGGGGTTTGAGACATGGATCGGAGATTGGGAACATAGTGCTTTCTCCTTTGTTTTTACCTTTGGTTAGATCAGCAACTATATCAGCAACTATGCACAGGCATAAATAGCTCAACCAGAGCTCTGTGATCCTCAGTATTGAAGGACTAGAAAAAGGGACTGTTACTTCTGGAGAGAGATCTGCAATTGTGAGTATATACTTCTGGGAATTTTCTGAAAGGAATTCTTTCTATTAAAGCTATTTAATCTGTGAACCCACTATTTTTGTTAAATCAGTCAGGGCCTAGTAGCAGCAGTTTAAGTTTATATTTAAAACACAGAAGAGAACTTTCTGGTTACATTTCATACCCAGCAGAGAGCTTATAGTTTTAATTTAATAGTCACTCAGGGCCTAGTATCAGCAAAGTACTTTTAGTTCAAATTTAAAACACAGAAGAGAGCTTTCTGGTTAAATTTAGAACCCAGCAGAGAGCTTGTAGTTTAAATTTCATAATAAGTTAGAGCCTAACAGCAGCAAAGAGCTATAATTTAAATCAAATAAGAATATAGCTTACCTCAGCAGCACAGGACAGGGTACTGTGTAGCAGCCCTCTTTTAATAAGTGTTATTTCCCTCCCTCCCTCTCCACACCCACCCACCCCTGGGATAACCTTAGCTTTATAGGTACTTACACATCTTAAAAGACAGGAGGAGCTCTCAGGTGAAGCTTGTTACCCAAATCAGACATACACTAAGGACCTGAGATTAATTAAGCTTCAGGTGAACAAGGAATATTAAACGTATTAGGTACAGTTTTATTGGTATAAAAATCCATAGCAACCCTTAGTTAAGTAAAGAACTTAAAGATCTAAACAAAAACTTAAAACTAAGATGCAGAAAGCAGTCCAGCAGCGGGATGGGGGCTTTCCAGTCTTTTGCATTGAGTGTCACATATATGATTTTCTCCCAGTTGGTGAGAGGCCTTACGTGTGCACTAGGTGCAAGGAGCTCTTTGCTCTCAGGGGACAAGTCCGTTCTCTAGAGGCTAGAGTAGCAGACTTGGAAAACATAAGAAAGACAGAGAGGTACATAGACGAGACCTACAGGGATATAATCCTGAAGTCCCACCTCCAGTCTGGCAGCATCCCTGTTGCTATGGAGGAGAGAGGTCACGTGACAGGAGAGCATCACCCTGGTGTGGCAGGAAGTGATCCTGTAACTAGGACCTGTCCTCCAGGTGATGTAAAGCCTCTCGCACCGAGGAAGTTTCTCCAGGGCCATGTGTCCATGAGGGAAGGGTTAGGACAGCTGTTATAGTTGGTGATTCGATCATTAGGCATGTAGATAGCTGGGTGGCTGGTGGACGTAAGGATCGCCTGGTAACATGCCTGCCTGGTGCGAAGGTAGTGGACCTCACGTGCCACCTAGATAAGGTCTTAGATAGTGCTGGGGAGGAGTCTGCTGTCTCGGTACATGTCGGTACCAATGACATAGGAAAATGTGGTAGGGAGGTTCTGGAGGCTAAATTTAGGCTTTTAGGTAGGAAGTTGAAATCCAGAACTTCCAGGGTAGTGTTCTCCGAAATGCTTCCCGTTCCACGTGCAGGACCCAAAAGGCAGGCAGAGCTCCGGAGTCTCAATGCGTGGATGAGACAATGGTGCAGTGATGAGGGGTTTGGATTTGTTAGGAACTGGGGTACATTCGGGGGGAAAGGAGGGGCTCTTCCAAAGGGATGGGCTTCACCTTAACCGGGATGGAACCAGGCTGCTGGCGTTAACCTTTAAAAAGGAGATAGATAATAGGGGAAAGCCGACAGTCGCCCAAGAGCAGATGGTTCGGAAGAATGTATCCTTGAAGGATACTACCAAAAGAAGAGAGGTTCCAAAAAAGAGTAAAGTAACCCAAATGCCCTCGAGTATGGAGCAGACAGAGCTTAAAGATCCCAAATTACCCATGTCTACCAATAGCCAAATTAATATGAATAAAATACAGTTTCTAAAATGCTTGTATGCAAATGCTAGAAGTCTAAAAAATAAGATGGGAGAGTTAGAATATATAGCACTAAATAAGAGATTAGATGTGATTGGAATATCAGAGACATGGTGGAAGGAGGACAACCAGTGGGACACTGTGATACCTGGGTACAAACTATATCGTAATGATAGAGCTGATCAAATTGGTGGAGGGGTTGCGCTCTATGTTAGAGAGGGCATTGAGTCAGAAAGGATTAAAATTTGCAGGAAACAAAATTTGCTGTAGAATCTCTATGGATTGAAATTCCATGTAAAAAGGGGAAGGCGATGGCGGTGGGGGTGTACTATCGACCGCCTGGCCAGAATGAACAAATGGATGATGAAATGCTCAAAGAAATCAAGGAAGCTAACAAATGTTACAGCGCGGTAATAATAATGGGCGATTTCAATAGCTTGGTATCGACTGGGTCAGTGTCATGGCAGTACATGCTAGGGAGATAAAGTTCCTAGATGACATAAATGACTGCTTCTTGGAGCAGCTGGTCCATGAACCGACGAGAGGGGAAGCCATATTAGACCTAGTCCTTAGTGGAACACCAGATCTAGTGCAAGAGATAAGGGTGTTGGGGCCACTTGGCAATAGTGATCATAGCATGATCGCCTTTGATTTAATTAGTGGAGGAGGGATAGTAAGGAAATCCACAGTACTACCTTTTAACTTTCGAAAAGGAGACTATGATAAAATGCGGAAAATAGTTAAGAAAAAACTAAAAGGAGCAGTTGCAAAGGTTAAAGACTTACATCAAGCTTGGGTGTTGTTGAAAAATACTATCTTGGAAGCTCAGACCAGCTGTATTCCATGCTTTAAGAAAAGTGGAAGGAAGTCCAAAAAACTACCAGCATGGTTTAAAGGTGAGGTCAGAGAGGCTGTTGTTGCCAAGAAAGCATCTTTCAGGAAATGGAAAAAAGAGCCAAATGATGAAACCTGGAAACAGCACAAGCACTGGCAGGTCAAATGCAAGGCATTGATAAAGAAGGCAAAGCGAGAATTTGAGAAGAAGCTTGCTGCAGAAGCAAAAACGCGAAATAAAGATTTTTTCAAGTACATTCGTAGCAAAAAAACCTGAGAGAGAGTCAGTTGGACCATTAGATGATAGAGGAGTTAAAGGGGCACTAAGAGGTGACAAGGCGATAGCGGAGAGACTGAATGAATTCTTTGCTTCGGTCTTTACTGAGGAAGATGTAGGGATGTTACCCATGACTGAAGTGGTATTTAAAGGTGCGGAAGAATTGAAGGAAATATCGATACACCGGGAAGATGTATTACAACTATTAGATAAACTGAAGAGTAGCAAATCACCTGGGCCGGATGGTATACATCCAAGGGTGTTGAAAGAACTGAAATATGAGATTGCAGACCTGCTATTAGTAATCTGTGAACTATCATCAAAATCATCTCTAATACCTGAAGATTGGCGGATCGCCAATGTAACACCAATTTTTAAAAAGGGTTCGAGGGGTGATCTGGGAAACTACAGACCGGTGAAAAATGGTAGAAACCATCATAAGGAACAAAATTACTCAGCATGTAGATAGTCATGGCCTAATGGGAGACAGCCAACATGGCTTTAGACAAGGAAGATCTTGTCTTCCTAATCTGTTATGTTTTTTTGAAGGTGTGAATAAACAGGTGGACAAAGGTGAGTCGGTTGATATAGTGTATCTGGACTTTCAGAAAGCCTTTGACAAGGCCCCTCATCAGAGACTTTTGGCAAAACTAAAGAGTCATGGGATAGGAGGCAGTGTACTACTGTGGATCAGGAACTGGTTAAAAGAAAGAAAGCAGAGGGTTGGGCTAAATGGCCAATTTTCCCAATGGAGAAAGGTGAATAGTGGTGTACCCCAGGGATCTGTGCTGGGTCCGCTGCTTTTTGACATATTCATAAATGACCTGGAAAGTGGAATAATGAGTGAGGTTATCAAATTTGTAGATGACACAAAACTATTTAAAGTTGTTAAAACCCAAGAGGATTGTGGAAAATTGCAAGAGGATCTTGATAAATTGGAAGACTGGGCATCAAAATGGCAGATGAAATTTAATGTGGACAAGTGCAAAGTTATGCACCTAGGGAAGAACCACCCAAACTATGGTTACACGATGCAAGGTTCCACATTAGGAACCACCACCCAGTAAAGAGATTTAGGCGTCATTGTGGATACCATGTTAAAGCCCTCGGCCCAGTGTGCAGCGGCAGCCAAGAGAGCAAATAGAATGCTAGGTATCATAAGGAAAGGAATGGAAAATAAAACAAAAGATATTATAATGCCTCTATACCGTTCCATGGTGAGACCGCACCTTGAATATTGTGTGCAATTCTGGTCGCCATATCTTAAAAAGGATATAGCGTTATTAGAAAAGGTTCAGAGAAGAGCCACCAAAATGGTAAAGGGGATGGAAGGATTCTCCTATGAAGGAAGGATTCTCCTATGAAGAAAGGCTAAAAAGGTTAGGGCTCTTTAACCTGGAAAAGAGACGGCTGAGGGGAGATATGATAGAAGTCTATAAATTAATGAACGGAGTGGAACGGGTAAACGTAGATCGACTGTTTACGTTATCAGAATATAGGAAGACTAGGGGACATGCAATAAAGCTACAGGGTAAATGATTTAAGACTAATAAAAGAAAATATTTTTTCACTCAACGTGTAATCAAACTCTGGAATTTGTTACCGGAGGATGTAGTAAAGGCTGTTAGTGTAGCTGGGTTTAAAAAAGGTTTGGACAAGTTCCTGGAGGAAAGGTCCATAAACCATTATTAAGAAGGGACCCAGGATATGGTGAAATTAGTCTTACCTGCTAATTGTTGTTCCTGGAGTAGACCCAGTCTGGTCCCGGACCTCTGAGTTGTCAACCTTAATCAGCAGCTTGGAGACTGAGGAACCACCTTCTTTTCATGATGTCACTCCTATATAACTCTGGCATCCGCCCCCTCCATCAGTACCCTAATGACAAAGCAGACTCACCAGAGCAACAAATAAGTTAAGACCGCATTTACAAACCGCAAGGTCCAACCCCCTAACTCGGAAACATGAAAAGCAAGTAACTCACGAACTGTGAACCCTGAGGGTGCCCCGACTACTCTCTCACCTGTCCGACCACCCTCCAGAAAGATGACATCGAAAGGTTTCTTCTTACCTGTCAGAGAATGCACAGAAGATCGTGCTGCAAGCCCCACTGCCACACCGGGTGGGATGCGGGACCAGACTGGGTCTACTCCAGGAACAACAATTAGCAGGTAAGACTAATTTCACCTTCCTGTTCGTAGCCCCAGTCTGGTCCCGGACCTCTGAGTAAGTACCAGAGCAGTAGATCTAACGGGAGGGTCCAGCCGCAACCGCTTGCAGCACCGCCGCCCCGAAACTGGCATCTTGTGCGGACTGAACGTCCAGTCTATAATGTCTAATAAAGGGAGACAAAGACGACCACGTAGCCGCCCTGTAAATCTCCGCTGGCGGTACAGCTTGAAGCTCCGCCCAGGATGTAGCCTGGGCCCTGGTAGAATGGGCCCTCAGGCCCTCCGGCACCGAGCGCCCTTTCAGCAAGTAGGCCGACGAAATCGCCTCCCGTATCCACCGGGCGATGGAGGCCTTGGAAGCTGCCTCTCCTCGGCGGGACCCCGCGAACAGGATAAACAATCTCTCCGAGCGGCGGAACTCCGCTGTACGCCGAAGATACCGTTTCAAGGCCTGACGGACATCCAACGTCCTAGAAGCGGAACCCGATGCGTCCGTCCGGAACACCAGCAGGGAGATCTCCTGATTCAGATGGAACGCCGACACTACCTTGGGCAAGAAAGCCGGAACAGGCCGCAAGACCACCTTGGAATCGAAAAAAGACAAGAACGGCTCCTTACAGGACAGCGCCTGCAACTCCGAAATGCGCCTGGCTGAGCAAATAGCCACCAGAAACACTACCTTCAATGTGAGATACTTCAAGGAAGCCGAGCTCAAGGGCTCGAAAGGCTCCCGCTCCAGCGCCAACAGCACCAGCGGAAGATGCCACTGCGGCACCGGCTGCCTTCTGGGTGGCCGGATTAACATCACCGCGCGCAAAAACCGCTTGACGTCCCGATGTTCTCCAAGCGGCCTACCGGCCACTCGGCCGCGATAGCAAGCCAGAGCCGCGACCTGCACTCGAAGTGAAGCCGACGCCAGACCCTTATCGAAGCCGCACTGCAGAAAGTCCAAGACCTGAGAGAGAGACGCCTTGAGCGCCACCAAGTGCCGCTCGCTGCACCACGCCTCAAACACTCTCCAGACTCGAACATACGCCAACGAAGTGGACCTCTTACGAGCTTTCAACAGGGTGGAAACCACCGCTGGGGAATAGCCCCTGGTTCTCAGCCGAGCCCTTTCAATAGCCAAGCCGTAAGCGAGAACCGATCCACATGGGGAATGAATAGAGGCCCCTGCGACAGCAGGTCCAGGCGCACCGGAAGTCGCCACGGCCGCCCGACCAGAAGCCTCCGCAGGTCTGCATACCAAGGACGACGCGGCCAGTCCGGGGCGATCAGTATCACCATCCCCCCGAAGCTCTCCACCCGCTGGAGCACCCGTCCAATGAGCACCCACGGCGGAAAGATGTACAACAGCTGGCCCTCTGGCCAGGGCTGAATCAGCGCATCGAGACCCTCGGACATCCGCTCCCTGCGCCTGCTGAAGAAGCGGCTGGCTTTCGCCGAGCTGCAGGTGGCCATCAGGTCCATCACCGGGGAGCCCCACTGCCGCGTGATCATCGCGAAGACCTCCGGATGGAGAACCCACTCTCCTGGATCCACCCGCACTCGACTGAGGAAGTCTGCTTCCACGTTGTCCACTCCTGCCACGTGCGCCGCCGAAAGTGACAGAAGATGCCGCTCGGCCCACGCGAATAGAGTCTCGGCCTCTGCCTCGAGAGCTGCGCTGCTGGTCCCGCCTTGGCGGTTGACATAAGCCACGGCCGTGGCGTTGTCCGAGAATACTCTGACCGCCAATCCCTCGAGGCTCGGCTGGAAGCATTCCAACGCCAGGGACACCGCCCGCAACTCCAGGCGATTGATCGACCATGAGCGCTCCTGAGGGTCCCACAGACCCTGTGCGAATTGGCCCCGACAGTGACCCCCCCAACCTTGGAGGCTGGCATCTGTCGTCAACGCTATCCACTCGGGCACCGCCAGGGGCCTCCCCCTCAGCAAGGAGCGGGGATCTAGCCACCAGCGCAGCCCCGCCCGCGTCTCGTCCGGACAGACGAGACGCTGAGACAGGGGATCCCGCTGGTGCGACCAGCGTCGGAGCAGCGCCCTCTGTAAGGGTCGCATGTGGGCCCTCGCCCAAGGCACCAGCTCGAGGGTCGCCGCCATGGTGCCCAGCAGCTGGAGATACTGCCACGCCGTGGACTCCCGTCTCTTCAAGAACTTCCGTACCAACAACCTCAACTTCTGCGCTCTCTGCCGAGGAAGGAACACCTGCCCAGTTCCCGTGTCGAAGCGTGCTCCTAGGTATTCCATGTCTTGGGAAGGTACCAACTGGCTCTTCGCCCTGTTGACCACCCAGCCGAGGCTTTCCAGGAACCCGACCACCCGGGAGGTGGCCCGCACACTCTCGTCCTTCGACTTCACCCTGATCAACCAGTCGTCCAGATACGGGTGCACCAGGACGCCTTCCTTGCGTAGAGCCGCCGCCACCACTACCATCACCTTCGTGAAGGTGCGCGGCGCCGTCGCCAGTCCGAACGGCAGCGCTCGGAATTGGAAATGACCGAAGGGCACCGCAAAGCGGAGATACTGGTGGTGCTCTTGCCGAATGGGAATGTGCAGATAGGCCTCGGACAGATCCAGAGCGGTGAGAAATTCGCCCGGACCAGAGGGTTTCCATGCGGAAGTGGGTCACCCGAAGGCACCGATTTACCCCCTTGAGGTCCAGGATAGGCCGGAACCCTCCGCCCTTCTTTGGGACCACGAAATAGATGGAGTATCGACCGTAACCGTGCTGGTCTGGCGGTACCGGCTCGATCGCCCGGAGGTCCAGCAGCTTTTGCACGGTCTCCTGCACCGCCGCGAACTTGCCGAGCGCCTTGCAGGGGGACCGCATGAAGGCCTCGCGCACTGGACGCTGTAGCTCCAGCGCGTATCCGTCCCTGATGACCTCCAGGACCCACCGGTCTGAAGTCACGTGGACCCAGGCGCCGTAGAACTCCCGCAGCCTGCCTCCTACGGGAATCAGCGGCTCCTGGGTCCGCCGTATCTCATTGCGGCTTGCGCAGGGCCGAGGCGGCGGAAGAGGAGGCCGAGGCCCCCCCCCCCCGAAACCTCTGCCCGCTCCCCTGAAACCCCGAAACCCCTGGGTTCGGGCGGGAAACCTGCCCCGCTGCCCGGTAGAGAACCGTGGGAAGCGAGAACGGCGAAAATCCCGCTGTTGGGATCTGCTGGGCCCTGCGCCACGGGCTTGTTTGGGTTTGTCCTCCGGCAGTTTACCACCCTTAGACTCGCCCAGGTCCTTGACCAACTTCTCCAGATCCTCTCCAAACAGAAGGCGTCCCTTGAACGGGAGCTTACTCAACCTGGCCTTCGAAGAAGAATCCGCCACCCAGGAACGAAGCCACAGGTACCGGCGGGCAGCTACCGCCGACGCCATACTGCTGGAGAGACCCCGCATGAGGTCATAGTGAAGATCAGATAAGTAGGCCGCCCCCGACTCCAGCCGGGCCGCCTCCACGGATTGGCCCTCCGCCTGCCCTGGGCGGACCTGTTGAGACCAGCGAAGACAGGCCCTGGCCACCCAGGCCCCACAAATAGCAGCCTGGAGAGACAGGGCAGAGGTGTCAAACACCTGACGCAGGAGGGCATCCAGCTTCCTGTCCTGGGCATCCTTGAGGGCCGCGCCGCCTTCCACGGGAATAGTGGTCTTCTTTATCACTGCCGCCACTGCCGCATCCACCTTGGGGGACGCGAAGACCTCTCGATCCCGATCCACCAGAGGATATAACCGTCCCAATACCCGCGAGCCCCTCAGGGCCGCCCCCGGGACATTCCACTCTTCCTGAATCAGCTCTTGGAAGACCCGGTGGACCGGGAAGGCTCGTTGGGACTTACGGAAGACTTGCAACAAAGGGTCCTCCAGAGAATCATCCTCCGATGGTCCTTGCGCTGGCATATTCAAGGCGCTCAGTGTCTGGGTGATTAGGGCTGGTAGTTCCTCCCTCCGGAAGACCCTGACCACCCGAGCCTGTTCCTCCTTGTCGTCGAGCTCCCCTTCTTCCAAGTCTTCCTCAGGGAGCCCAGCATCGCCTTCGTCCTCCGACAGGCGCCCCTCCGAGGCCAGGGAGGGCTCCACCGAGTCCGTATCCAACCGCAGCCTCTTGCAGCCGGGCTGGTCCTCCTGGGGAGGGGGCATAGAGCCACGCTTGATGCGAAGCCCTCCCGAAGACTCCGAAAGCGGACGAGGCAGGCCACTCACTGCATGCCGCAGCAGGGCCACAAACGCAGGGGAAAAGACGGACTCCAGTCCGCTCGCCCAGGCTACCTGGGACCCCTGTCCCGTCCCGGCGGTCGATGGCCCCGCCACCGGCTCCGCCCGGGAGGGGCCTGGGGGAGAGGAATCCGAAGGCCCTATCTCCGACCCCGGAAGCTCCCCCACGCTCACCCCGGGAGGATCCAGAGTTGCTGCCTCCTTAGCGCAACCTTTACAAACGCCGGAGTCTGACAAAGAGGATTTCTTAGCCCCACAAATTAAGCAATGGGACTTGGGCGACATATCGCTATAGAGCTTTGCTGACCCGGAGCAGGACACTGCCCCTACAAGGTCCTCCCAATCCCCAAGGGGACCAGGCCCTCAGAGGGGTGAGCCCGCTACCTAGCTGTGCGGTGAGAGCAAGGCACAGGCAGGCCCCCGCTGCCGAAAGGAGACTGAAGATGTCTTAATTAATTTATTTTTTATTTATTTTTTTTTTTTTAACACACCCCTCGCTAAATACAAAACGGCCCAGCCGGCTCCCCGGGGCCACCCGCACAACCGCGCTGAGACTTAGCTGCCCGGAAGGCCCGGGAAATAAAGGAGGGATCCAAAGAAGCACTCCCGCGCGAGTGCCACGTGGCCGGGCCTGCACGGCCGCAAGGCGCACTCGCGCCGCGGCAAGGAGAAGAGGCGGCCGCAGAGATCGCGCACCCCCCTCCCATCTGCCTTACCTGAGCTGCCCTCGCAGCGAAGAAGAATCGGGGAGCGTCAATCAGGCCCTTGCTGCTACTTACGAGCGGCAGACCGGCTTCAGCTGCCGCCCCTTCCGTCCAGCCAGAGGCGCGCTCACAGGCAGGTCCTCTGTTTGGCGCGTGGCTGGACCCAGATCACACTCTGCCGGCTCAGCTCCCCTGCCCTACACCGGGGGCGAGCCGACCCCCCCGACTCTGCCGAGCCCCGGAAGACTGACAGAGGGAGAGAAGTCTAAGGCACCGGCAGGCACAGGGCCTATACCTTAAAGGTACAGAGCACTTGAAGTCCTTTTTTTTTTTTTTTTTTTTTTATAGATTAAAGAACTGTAAAGCTACTGAATCAAAATCAGACTAATTCCTACACTGAACTAAGACTTAGTTGTTCCTCCAGTGAGCCCGGACCCCCGGGCTCAACCTAGTCAGCTGCTTGGAGACTGAGGTAACTGATGGAGGGGGCAGATGCCAGAGTTATATAGGAGTGACATCATGAAAAGAAGGTGGTTCCTCAGTCTCCAAGCTGCTGATTAAGGTTGACAACTCAGAGGTCCGGGACCAGACTGGGGCTACGAACAGGAACAATGCTTGACCTAGTACAAGCATTGCAGAACCTGTGTCTTTTGGGGAAACTGCTAGGTACGTATGACCTAGATTGGCCACAGTTGGAAATAGGATACTGGGCTTGATGGACCTTGGTCTTACCCAGTATGGCATATCTTATGTTCTTATGTTCTATATCATTGGGCCCCAAGGCCCTCTGGGCCTTGGCTCGAAGGGGCATGCTCTAAGGAGCCAGACATGCCCCTTTGGCACCCTTTCAGTGCTTTGCAGAAACCTTTGAATCAATACTCACTATAGCCGACCACAAATCTTTCAATGTAATGTCTACAGATGGCACATTCAGATGACTTGAGCCTTCTTCCAAGGCAACTGGTTTTGGCAAGGGGCCAGGAGAGCCAGAACATATGAACTCTGGAAATGGAACTGATACTGTAGTAGAGGACAGTTGCAGGTTGGGAAACGAGGGTGGAGACCTCTCCACAGAGCTCACTGATG
This sequence comes from Ichthyophis bannanicus, assembly GCA_033557465.1. NCBI lineage: Eukaryota > Metazoa > Chordata > Amphibia > Gymnophiona > Ichthyophiidae > Ichthyophis > Ichthyophis bannanicus. Next base: position 628,998,859 of record CM066031.1, read on the forward strand.
CCACTTCAGGGGAGGATTGCTGGGCCAGAACAGTGAGGAAATGTCTATCAAGCAGTCCGACCACCTTATTTTCAGTCGAAACAGCCAAAATTACCCCAGAAGAAATTTTTTTAACTTTCCATTTTCCCACTGCCCAATAGGAACTACTGTCCAACAAAGAATAAACAAGTGTAACAGTATCTTATGTCAAGAGAGTCTGCTATCCATCTAGACAGAGTGTGTTTTGTCACTGGTAGACCAATGTGACTTGGATCAAAGGAAATGAATAATTGAGAGGATTTCCTGTGAACCACCACCTTTTTCTTTAATCCTTAGCTGGCGTTTGGGGAGCAGGCTGTCCTCTCAACCAATACTCTGCTATATGTGCCGCTGGATTCGATGTGTTGTTCAGAATACACTTCCGACCTTGGTAATCAGTGGTGATATTTCTGACCTCATCAAATGATCAATCACTGGTTCCTTAGGCCTTCCTCGATATGTTTGAGCCACATTTTCTTCAGTGCTGCTCGCTGAACCCTGCAGTAGATGAGCAGCACCAAAGAAAATGTGGTTCAAACACATCCTATGAATCTTAGTGCTATCTAAGTAGTAAGCCAGTGCTTGTTTGCAATCCAAGGTTTGTAGCGCTGCTTCCGCTCGAGACGTGTGTGGTCTAGAGAAGAAGATCAGTAGGATTACCAACTGGTTGAGATGGAAAGAGGAGACCACCTTCAGAAAGAAGTGTCATGATGGAATTGGGTATAAGATGGATCTGCCACGAGAGCTTGCAGTTCATTGATATGGTGAGCTGACATGACAGCTATAAGGAAGATGACCTTCCAAGACAGAAACTTCATAGAAGCTGTTGCCAAGGGCTCAAAGGGATACTTTAGAAGTTCAGCTAGAACCACGTTGAGGTCCCAGGCCACCAGAGGTGGCTTAATGGGTAGCTTGGACAGCAGGAGACCCCGCATAAAGCGTGCTACTAAGGGGTCTCAGGAGATAGACTGTCTGCTCAGTGGTTTGTGGTATTCCGCAACGGCACCAAGAGGCTTTCTGACTGAGATGGTCTTAAGACCTGCCTGCTAAGGACAAGTGGAGGAGATATTGGAGAAGGGATTCCACCGGGCAGGCAAAGGGGTCAACACCCTTTGGGGAGCACCAGAGGGCAAACCTTCGTTATTTAAAGGAATAAGATCGCCTGGTGGACTGCTTGCATGATGCTAGCAGGATATACTTGACCTCCTTTGGCAGGTCAAGGCGAACAAGAACTATCCCTTCAGCAGCCAGGCTGTGAGGTGAAGGCCGTGAAGATTGGGATGGAGAAGCATCTCCTGGTCCTGTGCGAGGAGGTGGGGCGCACATCCAAGGCTGAGGAGTTGCAACTGCACCAGGTGAAGGAGCAGAGGGAACCACAGTTGAAAGGGGCTATGAGGATCATGGAGCCCTTGTCAACTTGTAGTTTGAAGAGTGTCTTTAGTAGCAAGGGGCCCGTCCTCAATAGAGAAGGAAGGTGTCCAGGGCCTGTCTGTGCAGGGACAGAAGGCATGAGTAGAAAAGAGGAAACTGTGTGTTCTGTTGAGTGGCGAAAAGATCTATGAGTGGGGTTTCCCATGTTCTGAAGATCCAAGCAGCCATTCCTCGATGTAGAGTCCACTCATGTGGATAAAATTTATGGCTCAGTCTGTCCGCCAAGACATTGAGTTTGCCCGGAAAGTACACCACTCTGAGGTGAATGCGGTGTGCAATGGCAAAAAAACAGAAGCGAAGCACCTCGTGACATAGGGGATAGGAACCTGTTCGCCTCACATAGAACATGGCCACCTGGTTGTCAGTTCTGACTAATACATGTTGGCCTGAAAGTTGGGGTTGAAAAACCCAAAGAGCATTTGTTAAAGCTCACAGCTCCAGGAGATTTATTTGCAATGCAGACTCAGACCCTGTGTGGTCAGGTCATTCAGATGTGCTCCCCAACCCAGTTTGGAAGCATCCGTCATCAGGGTGCATTGAGGTGGAGGCATCTGAAAGGATATCCGCCGAGTAGTTTCTGTGGGAAGACCACCAGTGAAGGGACCTGATCACTTGAGGGGTGATGAGTATCTTGTCTCTGAGATGCCCCGTGGCTTGGGTCCATTGAGAAGACAGAGTCCATTGGGCTTGTTTCATGTGTAGGTGAGCATAGGGGACCGCACAAACTGTCGAGGCCATGTGTCCCAAGAGGCGAAGCATCTCTCAAGCTGTTACCAGACTTTGTTGCTGTATGTGTTTTACCAGCTTGACGAGGCAGGCAGAGCAGTCCTATGGAAGGAAAGCTTGAGCCTGTTGAGTGTCTAGAAGTGCTCCGATGACTTGAGTCTTTGGGTTGGAACAAAGAGCAAATCTGGGAAGTGTAGGACAAATCATAGATGTTGGAGCATTGTGATGGTGCAATGTATTGAGGATTTGATCTCTTGAGGGGAGTCTCCCTTAATTAACCAATTGTCTAAGTAAGGGAAGACAGATTCCAAAAGTGCAGAGATTAGGCTGCAACTCACTGCCATGCATTTTGTGAAGACCCTCAGTGCAGAGGCTAAGCCAAAAGGCAGTACCCAGAACTGATAGTAACTTTGTTGAAATTTGAATCTCAAAATACTGCTGGTGCTGAGGATGTATCAGTAAGTGTGTGTAGCCTCCTTTAGGTCTAGAGAACATAGACAATCATACTTCTGGAGGTATGGGAGAACAGTTCCTAAGGAAATCATATTGAATTTTTCTCAGACCAGGAATCTGTTTAGGTTCCTGAGGTCCAGGATGGGCCTGTATCCTCCTGTTTTCTTTGGAATTAAAAAATATGGGGAGTAGAAACCCATCCCCTCTTGAGGGGGAGGAACACTTTCTATGGTGTTCTTCCTTCGGGTGTGTGCTTTGAAAGGGGTTTGTGGGATAGTCCCCTGTGAAGCTGGTGAGGGGTAAATCCTGGAAGTGAAGTAGATACTACTACTACTGAGCATTTGTATAGCGCTACAAGAAATACGCAGTGCTGCACTGACATGTAAGAGACAGACTCTGCTCATCAGAGCTTACAATCTAGTCAGGAGAGACAATACAGTAGGTGTAGAGTGGGATACATCTAGGGGCAATGGTAAGGAAACACAAGATCATCAGGTGAGTCAAGATCCGAAAGCGGCAGCGAAGAGGTGAGTTTTCAGCCTGGATTTGAAAAGGGTCAGAGAAAACACTTGACGTATAGACAGGCACCTGACTCAGATGCCCGTTGTGGATGATGTTTAGAGTCCACTGTTCTGATGTGATGAGGTACCACCTGTGGGCACAGGAACAGAGTCTGCCTGCTATGTTCAGGGGCTGTGGACCCTGCAGAGGCAGAGTGGCAATGCTCTCTAGGAAGCAGACAAAAACGAGGTGCAGGTTGTGCCTGTGCCACTGGCTGGGCTTTAGGAGCTTTGGACTTCTTTGGTTGGCGAGGGCCCTGCTGTCGCTGCTGTTGCTGTTGAGGTTGATAAGCAGCTGCCGGTGTGTAAGAAGGATAATATCTCTTCTTCTTCTTAGAGTAGAAAGGTTTCTTTGTGAGAACCTTTCTTTTTGAAGGATCAGCCATCTTTCTGGGAGAGGCATCCAAGGGTGAGATCATCTGTCTCAATCTCCACCTGCTTTCTCTCTCCAACCTTTTCCAAAAAGGTTTTCTCCGGTACATGGGATATTGGCCAATTTGTCTTGGACCCATTGTTCAAGATCTGAGGTCTATAACCAGGCCATCCTTTGAGCCCCAATGCAGACTGCTGAAGCTCTGTTGGTTGATTCAAAAGCATCAAAGGAGGCCCTGGTGAGGAATTTGGAGGTATTTTGACCTTGTTTTATAAAAAGAATGTATTCCAAGCCCTTATCATCAGGAAGCATGGGGGCAAATGTTTCCAGATCTCTAGCGACATCCTTGAGGAACATGTCCATGCATAGCATGTAAGAAGTAATCCTCAAAGTCAGCATGCATGCCTGAAAACACTGATGCCCAAAGGCATCGAGTGTCCTGGAGTCCCTAACTGGAGGCGTGGAAGAGTGATTCTTTGAACTCTTTATTTGGTGTATGGCCGATTCTACCACTATTGTGTGGTGGGGAGTGGTGGCTTTTGAAACCCTGGACTGTCTGGAACTCAGTACATGGTATCAAGTCTTTTACTGATGGATGGAACCATGAGGGGAGCCTCCCACATGCGAAGCAAAGATCTTGCAAGATTCAGTAAGGTGGCTGCTTCTTTAGATGTAGGCGGGTATTGAAAGATTGATTCCTTTTCTGAGGCAACAGTGATTTGCAGCCCTGCTGCCAAGTCTCTGATGAATTCTTGGAAAGACATGTCCTCTGGTGGAGACCGGCACTGCCCTTGAGGAGGAGACGGGTCAGAAAGAACGTCTGGAGGGTCTTGGGAATCGTGAGAGTCCTCGTCAGAATCTGAAGAGGAGTCAGTGTTCAACAAGAAATCAAAGTATTGGCAGTGATGGTTATGACCCTGATACTTCATCAATGGCAAGGGTCGATGCTGTTATCGACGCTCTGAGGTATCGGGAGATCTCCCAGTTTTAGCCTGTTGGGTACCAGTGTTGTCGGTCGGTTCCAATGGAGGCATCGGAGGCAAGGGATCGACCGATACCGGCTCGAGGGCCGGCATCGGAGCTAATAAAATTGGCTGTTGGCTGGGTACTGAAGCCTGCACTGCTGAAGCTGTCACTACTGTCAGTACCAAGGCTGCTAGGAGGGCGGCCAAACTCCTCTCGAGAGCCAGAATGCGTTGGTCCAAGGAGATGGACAATGTCTGGGTGTCGGCTATGGTGCTTTGTACCACCATCACAGAACATGGTATCAGTAGCTCTCTGGAGGTCAATTCTTTGGGAGCGTCCCATAACCCCTCTTGTGCTTTGGAGGACTAGTCCTTCCGCCGGGGCTGTTTGGCTAGCCGATATGCATCGGAAGCACCCTTTGGTGCCAGTGCCTATGATGGGACTTTCCTCTTGAATCAGTATCGGTCTATGATACTGATGCTGAAGTCTTGGACTTACTTTTGTGTTTGGACTTTGCCAAGACCTAAGAATCACATGAGAAGGCCGATGTTCTCAATGATGTGGAAGCCATGGAAATAGAGTCCAGGGAGAATAAGGAACCATACCGTCTGGCTCTATTCTGTAGGCCTCTTTTTGCCATTCATTTGCACAAAGGACAAAACTGATAAATGGTCTGTGTCCAAACATTCCAAATACCAGTCATGTTATCTGTGACAGATATTGTACCAGAACATTTGGTACATTTTTTAAACCCACTGATGGGTTTCTCTCATGTTTAAGGGTCTCTTTAAATAAAGAGAAAAAACTGAGGCCAAAGGCCTAGTTAACGGTGAAGACCGCTGAAAAGAAAGAAAAAGAAAATTTTAAAAAGTAAAATAAAAAGATACCGGGGCTGGTGTCAGAGTGACAGACTGACATCAACGGAAAGGCAGAGCACAGAATTAAACCAAAAAAAGAACATTTTTCAGCAGTGATAGGAAAAGAACCACCTGTTTGCTCCGCGGAAAACAAAGAACTGAGTAGAGGAGTTGGGAAGGCAGATACACAGTGGACTGCTCCCAAAGGCTTTCCTATTGGACGCTGGAGAGCGTTCCCGTGCAGGCTCAATCGGTACCGACGTCATCCATATGTGAATGCTGCATTCCTGCTTGTTCCAGGAGATAAAGCTTTACCAAGTCTTTACACCCTTTAATAATTTTTGTAAATCAGAACATTACTCCATGAAGAACAATAAAGATTTAAAAGGAAAAAAAAATGTTGCCTCACCTGAGAAATGTATTTTTTCCAGAGTGGCTCATCTTCCGATATCTCAAACTCATTCCAGCCATGAAATGCTCGTCTATGACATACTTCTGAATTGTTTAAGCCATTCTGAAGATTGGCCTAAAGAGAGCATATACAGCATGTGTATCAATCAGCTACAAACAAAGCTTTATGTTCTAAATTTTCCTTAATCATGCTAATTGCAATGATATTTATTATTGATCTATATTATAAAGTAGGATCCATATCTGTTAATATTTGTAACAGCAGTTTAAAATTGTCACTAAGGCTTATTATATGCCATTAATCTTTGCCAAATGGGGATATTAGAAGTTAGTAAATAGTGGGGAGAAATATGGATGAAAGGATAATATATTTTATTTAACTGCATAATATTCATATCTCTGGAAGCTTATAAATGGCAATACAAAAGAGACAGTACAAAAGCAGTCCCATACTAATACTACCAGCATTGGTCACCATGGATTTTCAAGGACACTACTAGAAGACTCGTTCAAATTCTAATTCTAGCTTTTAAATACAGTATTATATAATTGGAAGATGAAAATATGCTCTCTCTCTCATGAATGATTCACTAACGCATGGCAACTGATGAAAATGGATGATCTCATTTATTTCTAGGCTAAAAATAAAATATGCAAGGTAATTCCAGTTGAAGGCCAATAATAAACCAAAGATAACAAAGCACCAACAGTAGCGATGCTTTCTAGGCATAAATGGAGATTCTTTAACAAAATACATGTGTTTAAATATAGCCCATTATCATGGCTACTTCCAAACAAATGCAGTTAAAATGCACAGTGAATTTTATTTGCACTTAAATTTCAAAACTATATAGTACAGTATATTACTGTCTGTTGGTCCTCAATGCTACAATGTGAAATGTGGCTGGGATTCACTTTATCTGGAAAAACAGAAAATACCTCAGATATTAAACACATACAGGTCAGCAACTGAGGTATTATTTCCTCCAATCATCTACTATTACTTAGTTGTATTATGTATTCTGAAGTTAAAAACGAAACCACGGTGATGTTTTGTTGACCAAAAAAATGGATAAAGAGGAATTGCTTAACAATATTTTTGTTTTGTGTTCTCAGACGAAGAGCTAAGAGCAGGACCTCAGAAAACACCCACAAATAGGAACAGAAGTGAAGGGGATCTTGAACAATTTTCAGAAGACTGTTCATGAGGAACTAGCTAACCTAAAAGTAGACAAAGCAATGGGGCCAGATGGGATACATCAGAGTATTGAAGGAAGGAGATGTTCTAGCGACTCCACCGACTGACCTTTTCAATGCTTCTTTAGAGTCCGGCGTGGTCCCTGAGGACTGGAGAAAGGTACATGTGGTCCCTTTACACAAAAGCGGAAGAAAGGATGAGTTTGATAACTACAGGCCAGTTAGTCTGATCTCTGTAGCAAATAAATTAATGAAAATACTGCTGAAACAGAGGCTAGTGAGGTTTTTGGAATCCAATGGATTCCAGGATTTGAAGCAGCATAGGTTTATTAGAGGCAGGTTTTGTCAGACAAATCTGATTGATTTCTTTGACTGGGCGACCAGAGAGGTGGCCCGAGGGAAAGTCCCAAACGTGGTGTACTTAGTTTTCAGTAAAGCCTTTGACAGCCGACTTATAAATAAATTAAACACCCTAGGGATGAACCCTAAAGTGACTGACTGAGTTAGAAATTGGTTGAGTGGGAAGCGACAGAGGGTACAGGTAAATGGAGCTCACTCTGAGGAGAAGGATATTACCAGTGGTGTGTCGCAGGGATCTGTCCTTGCTCCGATATCATCACCAACAAAAAATATTTAAAAGTAAGAACATGCCATACTGGGTCAGACCAAGTGTCCATCAAGCCCAATATCCTGTTTCCAACAGTAGCCAATCCAGGTCATAAGTACCTAGCATGTTCCCAAAAAGATACAAAGATTCCACATTGCTTATTCCCGGAGAAGAAGTGGATTTCCCTGATCCTCTTTAATAATAAATGGTTTATCTATCTTTCCTCCAAGAACCTCTCCAAACCTTTTTTAAATCTAGCTACACTAACAGCATTTATTACATCCTCAGGCAACAAATTTGAAAATGTGATTACTCGAGTGAAAAAACATTTTCTCTTATTAGTCCTAAATGGGCTATGTTGTAGCTTCATTGAGTGTCCCCCTAGTCTTTCTACTTGTTGAAGGAATAAACAACTGGATCCATTCATTAATTTATAGATCTCTATCATATCTACTTTCAGTCGTCTCTTTTCCAAGATGAAGAGCCCTAACCTTTTAAGCCTCTCCTCATAGGGGTATCCTTCCATCTTCTTTACCATTTTGCTGGCTCTTCTCTGTACCTTTTCTAATTCTGCTATATCCTTTTTAAGATGTGGCAACCAGAATACCACGCAAAATTCAAGGTGCGGTCAACCATAGACAGAGGCATTACAATATCTTTGGTTTTATTTTCCATTCATTTCCTATCATTCTAATTGTTTTCTTGGCCACCACTGCACACTGGCGGTAGTGTTTCAACGTATTATCCACAATGATGCCTAAATCCTTTTCCTAAATAGTGACTTCTAATATGGAACCCTGTATCGTGTAACCATAGTTTGGGTTGTTCTTCCTTAAGTGCATAACTTTGTACTTGTCCACATTAAATTACATCTGCCATGTGAACATCCAGTCTTCCAACTTATCAAGGTCCTTTTGCACTTTTTCATAATCCTCTTGCGTTTTAACATTGTTGAATAATTTTGTATCATCTGCAAATTTGATTATCTCACTCATTATTCCCATTTCCAGGTCATTTATAAAGATGTTAAAAAGTAGTAGGCCCAGCAAAGATCCTTGGGGTACTCCACTATTCACCTTTGCCTGTTGAGAAAATTGTCCATTTAGCCCTAATCTCTGCTTTCTATCTTTTAACCAGTTCCTGATCCATAATAGTACACTGCCTCCTATCCGATGACTTTTTAATTTTTCCAAGTCTCTCATGAGGGACCTTCTGAAAATCCAGCAAGCTGATGAGAGCAGCATACCACGGACGCCTTGGCCAGTCTGGAGCCAACAGCAGTACCCTTCCCTGATGTGCCTCGATACGCTGAACCACCCGACCTATGCACGCCCAAGGAGAAATCCATAGAGAAGACCTGTCGTCGGCTAACGTTGCATCAGCATATCGATCCCTTTCGACATCCTTTCCCGACGTCTGCTGAACAAACAACTCATCTTTGCTGATTGAAAGGTCACCATCAGAACCATGATCAGCGTACCCCACCTGTGAACTATTTGTGCAAACACGTCCGGATGCAACTCCCATCCTCCCGCATCCACTTGGACTCTGCTGAGAAAATCCGCCATCACATTTTCTTTTCCCGAAATTTGCGCTGCCGAAATTGCTGGTAATCGAAGTACCACCCAGGCGAACAGCGCCTCTGCCTCCATGGCAGCACTTCCCGTGCCGCCCTGCTGAATGATGTAGGCCACTGTCGCGGAATTGTCTGATAGCACTCGCACGGCCCACCCCTTCACAGTCCTCTCGAAAGTTTACAGCGCGAGCAACCCCGCTCTCAGCCCCAGCCAGTTGATGGACCATGTGCTCTCTGGAACAGACCATGTGCTCTCTGAAACGGACCATATGCCTTGCGCGAAGAACTCTGTGCAATGTGCCCCCATCCCACGAGACTTGCATCCGTCATCAATGGGAGCCACTCTGGCTGCTCCAGAGGCATCCCGGCTTCCAAGGATCCCAGCATCAGCCACCAGCGTAGCGACTGTAGGACCCCGAGGGGACAGGGAAGTCGTTTGTTCAATGGGTCGTCCTGCGGTGATCACCGACTGAGCAATGCCCGCTGAAGAGGCTTCATATGATACCTGGCCCATGGCACCGCCTCCAAAAAGGCCACCATAGTCCCCAGCACTGGAAGATAACTCCACGCCAAAGTCACCTGAGCAGCTCTGAACCTGCGCACCAAGTGCCGCAGAATGTGAATCCAGCGGTCCGGTAGAAACACTGCTCCCTTCCAAGTGTCAAAACGCATTGCCAGATAGTCGAGATCCTGGGATGGCCCCAAGCGACTCTTGGTCGGATTGACCACCCATCCGAGACTCTGCAAGAATTTCACCACCTGGTCCGTAACTTGAACGCTCTCCGCCTTGGACTTCGCTCGAATTAACTAGTCGTCCAGATAAGGAGGGACGAGAATTCCTTTCTTTCCCAATGCTGCCGCCACCGCCACCATAATCTTGGTGAAGGTTTGCGGCGGCGGCGTCATCGCCAAGCCAAAAGGCAATGCTCGGAACTGATAGTGCCCCCCGGGCAGAGCAAAGCGCAGGACTTTTGATGAGCCCCAGGAAAAAGCCTATCCCAGGCACATTTGAGGATCCGCTCAGTTCAGAACATGTAGACCCGCCTCCGTGAGCTTGCGGGAAGTCAAGAATTCCTCTTGGCAAACCTCCAGAATGACCAATCGCAAGGTCACCCACCGGAACAGTGTAACTTGAAAACCCCGATGCACTCATTTTTTTTTTTTGCCAACATTGGTCGCAGGGATCCGTCCTTCCCTGGACTCGGGAAACAAACGGCGAACGACCGACACCGTATCCTGATAGCATTCCCGGCACCACCGCTTTCAAACGCAGTATGTAACCGAATGTCCGCCACACCGCCAGCGACTTCTGACGACCATTGCACCTGTCAGATCCCGAAGAAACTGAGAATGGTCTGCCGCCGCCTGATGCGGAGTCTGCCGCCGCAGAGAGGGCCACCCCCCTGCGCTACACTTTAGGTGCGAGTCCTACTGATTTGGGCCCGCATGGGTGTAACCCCCTTCTGTCTAGGGTGCTTAAGGGAGGCAACTACCGAAGCATAAAGCAGGAAAGAGCAGACCCTATCCATGTAAAGCAGTCTGTTCCAATAACCCATGACAGATACCATCCTCCTTGCAAGCCTCCCAACTCAGTGGTATACGCCAAGGCTTCCTGACATATTTCAATGGCACCTCAGCTCTTTTTTTTTTTTTTTGAGATTTAAAACTTGGCTTCAAATCGTAGCAACTGTCATGACAGCCATTTTTGGTGCAGTCGTGTGCCCGAAGGAGCGCGCGACTAACGGCATACGCCCCCTTGGTACCCTCTCGGGAATTATCCTGAGAAAGGTCAAGTTGACAGAGCAGAAGACAGTCATGGCAGTGACAATGCCTAAATTGGTTGTGGGTCCTCTGTCCCATCATGTGCTGTCAGCAACTGAGCCGAAGATAGGACAGGAGCCTCTTCCTCCCGACTGTCTCTCACTTGAATCTTCTGGCGCCTCTCTTAGCCCCATCATCGTTTTTTGTTTTTTTTTTAAATTTATACTTTATCATTTTAACATACAATGAAGCATATATCAAAACTTCATGGAAATTAAGACACTGGTTTAGAAATACAACATTGAAAACCATCAACACTGAGATAAAGTAAAGTAATAATTAAAGCACAAAAAACAATTTCCAGTGCTTACTATAGCCCACTACAAAGCAGGATCCCAAGAACAATATACATGAAACCACACAATGAGAGGAAAAAGCATGTGAGCAACGATCAAACCTAACTCATACGCAGTGGTTCAGGGGAAACCTCAGAGGGACACCAAGCACTCAAGAAGCCCACTAACTGGGACGGCTCATAGAAAATATAAGATTGATTTAACCTGACCATACATTTGCAGGGAAACTTTAAGAAGTATAAACCCCCCAACAACAAAACTCCAGGACGTAATAACAAATTCTTTCCTCCATTTTTGAGTTTCCTTCGCTAAATCAGGAAAAACACGAATAGTCATCCCACAGAACTGCACAGTACGCTTCTTGAAAAACATTCATAAAAACCAATCTCTATCTGAAGCTAATACAAACGTAACTATCAGTGTTGATGGTATAGCACTCAGTTCCTGATGATTCCAATATAGCAGAAATATTTAACACATCTAACTGACCCCCTACAACGCTAGTTCCCTCCAGAGACACTTTTTCCCTGAAGGAAGGTAATAAACCTTAAGCATAGGAGGGTGAGACTCTACTGGTACCCCTAACACTTCCAAAAGGTATTTCTTAAACATTTCTTTAGCTGAAATAGAAGGCAGTCTGGGAAAATGTATACAACGAAGGTTACAATATCTAAAAGAGTTTTCAAGCATTTCAATCCTTGCTTTAAAAGCCAGCATATCTCTCTGGTACTGACACACGCCATCTTCAGAGGAAGAAAGTTTCTGTTGTAATTCTGCTACCGAAGATTGTAGAGCAGTAACCTCCAGGGTATGTTGTTGGAGTAAATTTGTATGAACCTGAACCTGGGCGCCTAAAGCCACCACCTGGGGAGCAAGAAGCTCTCCAAGCTTGACAATGGCAGACCAGATTGATTCCAAAGTGAAAACAGCAGGTCGTTCCAAAGAGAAAATCATTCGTGGCTGCCCCAGGGGCTTCTCCGTTGAGCAGCTGTCCATTCCTAGTTCCCCAGTAGCAGAAGCGGCCATCGTCGCTCTGCCTACAGACCTCCTCACAACTGATTCCACCGAGCTGGTTAATGAGGCGGATCCAGAAGTCTCACTTCTCCGTAGCGCCGCCGATCCTCCAGGACCAGAACACTCACCGAATCGGAATGGGGCTCCTCCTCAGCCTGCGCCGGAATCCGACTCAATAGTGGATCTTTGGGAGGCTGCCACTGCACCGGCGGAGAGATCTCCGGCCCCGAGTCACCAGTCGAGCCACCCGGCCCCGACTGTGAAACTGTGGGGCTTTCCTCCGTCGGAACTGTAGACCGCCGCAGCGGCGTAACAAACGCATCTAATAGTCCAACCACAGAAGGGGGAAGGGTAGAAAAGGTTGCCGGGCTAGAGGAGGACTTCTTAGGCCCTTTCGTCTTCCTCTTACCCATCTATACCAAGGAAAGAAAAATGCCACCACTACTGCTCACAGGCAAAACACCATCTTGGATCTACCTTTTTTTTTTTTTTTTAAGACGTGAAATTTGGCATTAAAGTTCCTGCGAGCCCGCCTGGGGGAGAGAATGCTGGGCAGCTTAGCAGACATCATCATAGAGCAACTATATGCAGAACATCTGAAAAGGCCCAAAATCATCAAGAAAGTGTGGGGTTTTTTTTATGTTTTCTTTTTAAACCTATACTCCACCGCCTTTCTGTATCCGATCTGCTAACTTCCTCTACATGTCACCAAATCCTCCCCTTGTCAATGATCAGGCATCGGCAGAAATATGCCTAGTCTATGCAAGGGAAGTCAAAAAATGTGTCTGCCCCCGGAATCAATTACTGTCCTACTGATAGACTGCGTGAATCACTGCAAGTATGTATGTGGGAAGTCCCACTGTGCACCACAGAATTGCCAACTTATTCTAGGCCATTGACATGGTTTGCGCCAAGCAAATGGGGACCCAATGTGCTGAGCATTCCCAGTCCTCTACCCCTAAAGAGGTAGAGACGATTCTGGCTCATAGCGTTTAGAAGTTGAAAACCAAAAATGACCTCAGTTCTCACTGAATGGCTGAAATTAGAAAGTTTGCAGGCAAGATCTTAGATAAGCCAAAGTGGTTCCAAACTTGTTTGCTGCCCCGTGGACTTTTTTTTTTTTTTTTTTTAAAGCCGAAATACATGGACATTAATAACTTTACACACTTCGTTAAATTTAGCCTTTAAACTTAGCAATTTAAGGAAAATAAAGAAAATAAAAACACTGTCATAAAATGCGGGCTATCCGTGCCATGGCCAACCAGTCATCTCCACTGCCACGCCTGAGAGCCGCAGCTCCCGGTTCTTTATATCTGCAAGTGCTCTGGCCAAGAGATAAATAAAGGCTGAAGGAAAGCTTTTCCCTTTTATTTCTTTTATACTATCTCTAGATTGTCTTTTAATTCAAAGAACCTGCCTGGTAAACTAAAGAGTCCCGAAACACAACTAACCAACTAACAAAACTTTCCCTCTACACCATGGCTCTTCCCCAAAGGTGGGCCGCTGCAAACTGCTGCCACACGGCCCCAGCAAGCGCCTAAAATGGCGCCGATCCCAGGCGTGTTCGTTTTGGCGCCAAAACTCACTCTGTGAAAACGGCGCCAAGCACCCCCTCCGTGTCCAAGGCCTTACCTGCGGTGCCGAAGGTAACAAGATACACCGCAGTTACTGTGAGGGGAAACCATCTCTCCAGCCGCGAGGCCACTCAACTCAGCCGCGAGCTGCCGTCGCAGCAAGAGCTACTCTGCTGGCTCATCAATTGAAGGAATCATCCCACCGCTGCGGAAAGCCACCGTTGCTCCCGCACACACACCCAGAGCGCTGCTGCGGCCCACTGAGCTCTCCCCCGTACTGTCCAGTGGGAGAGATCCAAAGCGGCAATTTTTTTTTTTTTTCATAGACGGATGAAAAAAAAAGGTGATAGCCAGCTAGACGGGGATTCTTCTTAAAATGACAGGTACAACTTTGAACAAACTAAATGAAATTAAAGTAAATTAATTTAAAGTAAATAAATAAGTAAATAAGGTAATCCTTGCCAGATTAACTGAAACTAGATGATTTAAGGTTTACAAACGCCAAATCCTGGCTAAATTGCTCCTAATCTGTTTAAGTGAGCCCAGCACCTAGGCTCACTACGTCCTCCTGCTGCATGGAGACTGGACACACTGGGGCTGATGGGAGAGACCAGCAGGCTATATCCAGTGATGTCACAGTTTTTTCACATGCCCAGTCTCCAAGCTGCAGGAGGAGGTGCACAACCCAAAGTTGGAGGACTAAACTGGAGGAATGCTAAGGAACTATATGCTCAGTAATTTTTTTCTTTATAATGGTTTCTACCATTCTGCCCGATACTGATGTCAGGCTCACCGGTGTTACATTGGCCATTCTCTAATCTTCAGATACTACAGATGATTTTAATGATAGCAGATATGCAATCAAATACTTCATTTCTTTCAATATCCTCGGATATATACCATCTGGTCCAGAGGATTTGCTACTCCTAAGTTTATCAAATCACTGTAATACATCTTCCTGGTTTATCAATATTTTTTTCAATTCTTCTTATACATTACCTTTAAAAACCATTTCATGCATGGGTAACCTCTCTATATCTTCCTCAGTAAGGACTAAAACAAAAAATTCAGTCTCCCTGCTATGGCCACGTCCTCCCTTAGCGCCGCCCTTTGCCCCTCTATCACCTAATGGTGCAAATGACAGTCTCACAGGATTTTTGGCTATGAATGTACTTGAAAAAGTTTTTATTATGCATTTTACCTTCCAGAGAAAGCTTTTTTTCAAAATTCTTTCTTTGTCTGCCTTGCATTTACAACTGTGCCAAAACGCCATCAAACGCCGTCAAGCAGCTGAGGATCATTCAGTTGCTTATGAATTGGGTGGTGAAAACACTTGATACAGGGATTTTTCCCGAAACGTGCACATCGTGTGAAGGGACTGATTTCAATGGCAACGATGAGAACAAATTTCACTTCAAATACGACAGTTTAGATAAGTGTCGCATTTACTTTAAACACTAAGTTGATGAACCATTTTATGAGTAAGAGAAGTTTACCGTCAGGTGTGGATGGATTTTTATTCCATTCCTCCCTCGGTATGCTCCGACAAAAAGTGTTAAGAATTTGGGGACTTGTAACAGTGAATTCATCCTTTTCTATGTTGTAGTTTTATTCACTGGAATAGGGTTTGGTTTTTCAGTATGATATCATAGCACAAGACGGCAAAAAAGAAAAACAACTCCATGGGGAGGAGGGAGGGTTGTGAGAACTGATTCCTGCTGTCCCCAGAGAAAGCGTAGTTACTCAACTGTAACAGGTGTTCTCCAGGGACAGCAGGAATCAGTCCTCACATATGGGTGGTGTCGGCGCCAATGGAGCCCTCATCCGGAGCAATTCCCCAGCTTTCAAAGAAAGCCTTTGGGATTGCATCGCACAAGCGTGGTCCCCTTCCCGCCCAAGGGTGCCATCTTGCTCAGTCAAATGACATGGCTAAAAAGACGGCAAAATGAATAAAAACCCAATAATAGGACTGCAACTCCAGGGGAGGGAGGGAGGGTCGTGAGGACTGATTCCTGCTGTCCCTGGATAACACCTGTTACAGGTGAGTAACTACGCTTTCTCCAGGAACAAGCAGGAAGTTAGTCCTCACATATGAGACTCCCTAACTATAGGCTACCAAGAACCCATAGCTGAAAAAGGCTCCCTCAAGAAGAGCCGCAGCAACTGCAATAGGAATTCTGCAGCTGGTGATTTTGAGGACTGGCAAATAGATCTATGGACGTATGTCCCCAGCAGTGGAAAATCCGCTGGGCCACCACCAGATCCAGTTGCCATTCTGAGGTTGGAGAATCCTGCTTAGTTTGTCTGCTAGGCAGTTCTCCTGACCAGGCAGGTACACTGCTTTGAGAGACATACCCTGCCTGATGGCAAAGGAGCAGAGGTCCAGTGTCTCCTGACATAGGATACGAGACCTCGTACCTCCCTGCTTGTTCACGTAGAACACTGCTACCTGGTTGTCCGTCTGTATCGATACAGACTGATGTGAGAGGACATGACAAAAGGCTTGAAGAGCTAGGCGAACTGCCCGCAGCTATAAGAGGTTGATTTGGTGTGCAGACTCCTGAGGAGACCATAACCCCTGAGTGCATGCTCCTTGGCAATGAGCTCCCCAGCCCAGCAAGGAGGCATCTGTTGTTAGCACTCTTGTGTGCGAGGGAATCTGAAAAGACACTCCTTCGAGCAGGTTGGGTGGCTGACTCTACCACTGCAATGACTTCACCAGTCGCCTGGATACTGTTATCTTGTCTCTGAGGCTGCCGGTGGCTTGTGTCCACTGATCTCTGAGGTACCACTGAGCTGTTCTCATGTGGAGACGGGCATTTGGGGTCACATGCACCGTAGAGGCCATATGGCCTAGGAGGCATAAGAAGTGTCTCGCTGAGACCTGAGACCTGCGCCTGAACTGTTGTGTCAGTGCTAGCAGCCTCTGTGCCCTGTCCTCGGGCAGGTAAGCCTTCACCTGAAGGGTGTCCAATCTTGCTCCTATGAACGCTAAGTTTTGAGTGGGGAGCAAAGTAGACTTTGCGTGGTTTATGACAAAGCCTAGATGTTGCACCAGGTTAATAGTGCGAGAAGTGGCCTGTTGGGTCTCCTGAGGCGACTGGCCCCTGATGAGCCAGTTGTCCAGGTAAGGGAAGACAAAATTTCTTTGACTTCTGACGAAGACCGCCACTACAGCCAGGCATTTTGTAAACACTCTGGGAGCAGAGGCTAGGCCAAAGGGTAGAACTCTGTATTGGAAATGTTTTCCTCCCACTACAAATCTCAGATATTGTCTGTAGTCTGGATGTATGAGGATGTGTGTATAGGCATCCTTCAGGTCTAAGGAGCATAGCCAATCTCCCTGGTGGAGGTAAGGCAGCAACATTCCAAGGGAAAGCATCTTGAACTTTTCCCTCACCAGAAACGTGTTTAAGTTTCTTAGGTCGAGGATGGGTCGGAGGCCTCCTGCTCTCTTTGGTATGAGAAAATACCTGGAGTAGAAGTCTTTGTCCTGCAGGTGGTGGGGCACCAGTTCCACTGCCTGATCCACTAGAAGACCTGCCAACTCCTGCAAGAGGAGGTCCCTGTGAAGAGCGGGTCTGAGAAGCTCTCCTGGAAAGAAGGAGGGTGGTATCTGGCTGAAGTGAAGCAAATAACTCCTTTGGACTATTTGCAGGACGCAGATATCCGAGGTGATGGCTGGCCACCTGTGAGCGTACAGGGTTAGCCTGCCTCCTGTGCATGGCCTTACCACTGATGGAAGAGAGACAATGCAGTGGGAGTCAAAAAAACCCTCCCGGAATGGGTAGGAGCCGGGGCCTGGGGGTCTTCTGCTTACGCAGGCCATGCCCCTGTCCCTTGGCCTGCTGCCCCTGTTGGGGAGCTGGGGTGGCCTGGTAAGTGGGGTAGTTGCGGTAAGCAGTATCCTTCCTCGGGAAAAAGGGCTTTTTACCTGAGCCCTTCTTAGAAGGGGCAGAAGTCTTCTTTGAGAGTCTTGTCTGGGTCAAGTACTCGGACTCGAGCTCAGCAGCCTTCTCAGTCATGGGTTTGCCAAAGAGGTTGTCACCTCGGCAAGGGACATTGACCAACTTGTCCTGAACCAATGGCTCCAGATCCGATGACATTAGCCAGGCCTGGCGGCGTGCACCGATGCCAGCCGCGGCTACTCGGGCCGAAGACTCAAAGCCATCATAGGCCGCTCGAGATATGAACTTGGAGCACTCCCGTATCCCGGTGGACAAGGCATTGAAGCGCTGCAAGGGTGCCTCAGAGAGGCCAGCTGAGAACCCGGCAATCTCCTTTGCCAGGTCCCTCAAGTACATGCCCATGTACAGCTGGTAGGTTTGGACACGGCATGACAGCATCAAGCCCTGGAAGCATTTTCTGCCGAAGGCATCCAGGTTCCAGGCCTCCTGGCCAGGAGGCACAGAGGAGTGCGTTTTTTGGCTCTTGAGCCTATGTATGGCCGATTCCACAACCATGGAGTTGTGCAGCAGCTGTGCCTTTTGGAACCCAGGGTTCTTGTGGACTCAAGAGATGGAATCGACCCGCTTGCTGAGAACCGGCATCGAGGCCGGTGACTCCCACATGCGGAGCATCAGCCATTCCAGCATCGGAAGAACCGGCACAGTAAGGGCTTCCCTGGGGGGAAAGTCATACTGGAGGGCCTCGAGCTCTTCAGCACGAGACTCCTCCTCGGTATCCGCCAGGAATGCCAAAGCCTTGGCCCATGTCCCTGACGAAGTCCGAGAACTGGGTATCCTCTGGAGGGGACCTTCTCCGAGGCTCTGAACCCGGTGAGTCTGACGGGACATACCGGATCTGATGGGTGTCCGGGGACTCCTCATCTTCCATGCCAATCCCTCCGAGGAGGAATCAAGGGGCTCCGGCCACGAGGGGTTCGGCCCCGACCGCCCTAATGTTGAGAGCACTGGCGTCGACAACTTCGGTCCCGAGTGGGAGGTCAAGGGAGATCTTGGCCGAGGATCGACTCGAGTCCCAAGAGTCTCGAGAGGCGGATGGACCGGTGAGACCAGCTATCAGCGCCCGCTGCTGCTCCATGAAGGCAAACATGCTGCGATCCAGGGCCATCATCTTGAGACCGAGCTCAGAAGACTCCGCAGCCTCCGGCCCGGGCCCCCGAAGTCAGCTCCCCCGGAGGGGAATCCACGAGGACAACAGCACTTACCCGCCTTGGCGTCTCTGGCTCCGTGCGAGGTATCTTCGCAGGCTGCTCCGACTCCGAGGACCCGGGGCGGCGGTTAGGACTCCGCGACTTGGCCTTCAAGGGGCCCAGGGCGATCGGAGGCATCCAACGACGACACCCTCACAGGTTTCTCCTTCCTCTGATGTTCCCGGGAGGGAGACCCCGTTCAGAAGACCCCCGACAGTGCTTGAGTTCAGACAGCTCCCGAGACATCGAGGCTTCTGATGAGGTCCGGATCCGGGGGGGGGGGATGTTTACTCCGAGAAAATCCTTTCACGCTGCTGCCTACTTCGGAGTGCCTTAGAGGACATCTTCCCACACGGGCCACAGACCTTCGGGTCATGGTCGGGCCCGAGGCATCGGAGACAGCAGTCATGTGTGTCGGTGAGGGACATTAACTTCTTACACCGATCACACTTTTTAAACCTGCTAGCAGCCATCGGGGGAAAAAGGGCCCCTGCAAGGTCGAAGGACCGGGCTGCCATTGATAATAAAAAAAGAGCACGAACGCTAGTCTCTAAGGACAAAAACGCAAAAAACTGACTGGACTCGATACTGGTGTACCAAACCGCAGGCGGGAAGGGGAACCGGCGTCGAACCAGTCAAAGAGAAAAAATTCTTCTAAGTTTTGATGCACTTTTACCGCGAGGAATTAGGGACAATGTCCGTTTGACTCCGCGGAAAAAGGGAGACTGGGCAAGATGGCACCCTTGGGCGGGAAGGGGCCGCGCATGCGCAATGCAATCCCAAAGGCTTTCTTTGAAAACTGGGGAATTGCACCGCACGAGGGCTCCGTCCGCGCCAACGTCACCCATATGTGAGGACTGACTTTCTGCTTGTTCCTGGAGAACATCTATTAGAGGTGAGTAACTATGCTTTTTCCAGGAACAAGCAGGAAATCAGTCCTCACATATAGGACTCCCAAGCTACAGGCTACTGAAAAAAGAAACCTGTATAAGCCACGGGTGACCCAAAAAGCGAATCGTAAAGGGCAGAAGGGGTGCTGGTTGGCTAGAGGTCTGACACTGCAGCAGCACATCGAAGATGCAATCCCCACTCTGGTAGCCTAGACACAGAAGACTGGAGGGAAGGAGTTGCACTATTCGCTGAAGAAGTGACGGCGTATGGCCTGGTCGAAGGCACTATCCCTCTGGGAAGTCTCTTCCAAACAGTAGTGTACACCAAACATGTGCACAGAGGACCAGGTGGCGGACTGGCAGATGTCCAGCAAGGGCCGACACCACAGGTTAGCCACTGAGACCGTCATGGCATGCACATTGTGAGCAGTCACATGATGCCCCAGAGAGAGAGAGAGCCCCGCCTGTTGATAGGCGAAAAAAATGCAGTCGGCCACCCAACGTGAGAGAGTGCACTTGGAGACTGCGACCCCAAGTTGACTGGGATCGAATGAGACAAAGATCTGCATTGGGCGGCGATGGGGTTGCGTCCTCTGACTCAAATAGAATGCAGAGACCACCTTTGGCAAGAATGTAGGGTGTGTCCGAAAGACAAACCTGTTCCTGTGGAACCTGGTGTAAGACGCATGTGCCACCAGGGCCTGCAGTTCGCTCACATGCCTGGCTGAGGTGAGCACCAGGAATATGACCTTCCAAGAGACGTACTTGAGATGGCAGGTAGCCAGGAGCTAAAAAGGCGGGGCCATGAGCTTCTCCAGCATCACACTGAGGTCCCATGCCACTGGCGGCAGGTGGATCAGGGGCCGGAAGAGGAGGCGGCCTACCAGGGGGTGTACCAACATGGCCTGATCATCCACCTCATGGTGGTGAGCCGAGATGGCACAGAGGTGCACTCTGACCGTGTTGGACTTCAAGCCAGCCTCTGACAGATGCAAGAGGTATTATAATATCTCCAACATTGCGCAGGAGAAAGGGTTAAAGTCTTCCCCTGCACACCAGTGGGAAAATCTGCATCACTTGAAGGCATAAGTCCGCTGCACAGAGTCCTTACGTGAGGCCAGCAAGACATCTTTCACCGACCGAGCGAGGCGGTGATTCGCAATGGCTAGCCTCTCAGCAACCAGGCCATCTGCGCCAGGGACTGGAGATTAAAGTGTCGCAACATCCCGTCCTCCTGGGCCAGCAGGTTCGGGGCACTCCCCAATGGCCAAGGGTCCCACTGGGACAGCTGCAGGAGCAGGGGGAACCAGGGTTGCCTGGGCCACTGGGATGCAATGAAGATGACTGAGGCCACCTCCGCTTGGATCTTGAGGAGGGCCCGAGGCACCAGGGAAGTTGGTGGAAATGCATACAGAAAACCCCGAGACCAAGGGAGGAAGAAGGCATCCACCACTTCCCACCTCTGGGCCAGCCTCCGAGAGCAGAAGCGTGGCAGCTGTGCATTCTCTGGACTGGCGAAGAAGTCTATTTCCGGTCGAGTTCAGTCTCCACTCATGGGGTTGGAGAACATGGGTTCAGGTGGTCAGCCAGTAATATTGTCCGGGCCTGGCAAATACACCGCCTTGAAGGAGATGTTCTTCCCTGCCATGAAGTTTCAGAGGCGCACTACCTCCCAACAGAGGTATTATGAGCCCGTGCCCCCCTGCTTGTTGATGTAATACATTGCGACCTGGTTGTCCGTCTGGACTTGAACTACCTGTCCTTCCAGATGGTCCTGAAAGACCTGCAGGGCATGATAGACTGCCAGAGCTCCAGCAGATTGATCTGAGAGGCACTCTCCTCTGGTGACCATGGGCCTTACAACTGCAGGTGATCGCAGCAGGACCCCAGCCCAGATTTGACGCGTCCATGGTGAGGATGTGCTGCACTGGCAGGGCATGGAAGAGCAGGCTGGCTCTGAGGTTGAAATGGTCCTGCCACAAGGTCAGAGAGGTTGCTAAGGCCAGCATGACTTGAATGCGGTCCTCTAGGCGGCCTGAAGCTTGCATCCACTGCGCACTAGGCATCCAGTAAGCCTGCCACATATGCAGGCAGGCAAAAGGGGTCACGTGGACACCATGTGCCCCAAGAGGCAGAGCACCGTCTGGGCTGTCATTGATGCGCCGCTCTGTATCTCTTGTGCCAGGGCGGCGAGGTGTTGCACCCGATGCAGTGGCAGGAAGGCTCTCGCCCGGGTGGAGTCTAGCAGGGCCCCGATGAACTCCATGCACTGTGTGGGGAAGAAGTGCAACTTCGGGAAGTTCACCACAAAGCCCAGGTGCTGCAGTAGTCCTAGAATGCGTTGTGTCGCATTGTGCGCTTCCTCTGGTGAGATGGCCCACATAAGCCGGTCATTCAGATATGGGAACACGAACACTCCGAGGAGCTGGAGGTGAGCGGCCATGACTGCCAGGCATTGCGTGAACACTCAAGGGGCCAAAGCAAGGCCAAAGGGGAGCACCCTGTACTGATAGCGGCAGCCCCCGATGACAAACCGGAGGTACTAACAGTGCCTTGAATGGATCAGGATGTGCGTATAGGCATCTTTGAGATCCAAGGAACATAGCTAATCTCCCTGCAGGAGGTAAGGCAGCCAGGTTCCAAGGGATACCATCTTGAACTTTTCCTTGACCAGGAAGCGGTTGAGGTCCCTACGATCTAGGATGGGCCTGAAGCCCCCTGTCTTCTTGGGGACCAGGAAGTAGTGGGAGTAGAATCCCTGGTCCTGAAGGTGGTGGGGGACAGGTTCTACCTCTTGATCCTTGAGTAAAGACTCGAGCTCCTTCTGAAAAAGCTCCCTGTGCAAGGGGTCCATGGGTAATTCCCCTGGGAAAAAGGGAGGAGGCCACTGAGCAAAGTGGGAGGAGATATCCCTCCTTGACCACCAACAGCACCCAGGTGATACAAGGCCACCAGTGGACCAGCCACCTTCCCGTGAACCTTGGGCCTGTTACCTCCTGAGGGAGAGAGACTATGCCCAAGGAGTCAAAAACTCCACCCAGACTGCGGCTGGGGCGCTGTTCGGGGTTGGAAGCCTTTGGCTTATGGGGGATGTGCTCCCTACCCTTGGTCTGCTGCCCGAGGGGGAGTGAGATAGGCCTGAAACCTGGGGTAGTTTCCATAAGCCTTCTGGTCTTCGGGTGGAAGGGCTTTTTCCCCAAAGTCTTCCTACGGGAAGGTCCAGACACCTTTTTGGACAGCCTGGTTCTGGTCATGAATTTCTTCTCCAACTCATCGGCCTCCTCTGTCAAGAGTTTGCCGAAGAGGTTGTCTCCCTGGCATGGGACGTCGGCCAACTTGTCTTGAACCCACTGTTCCAAGTCAGACTGCAGCCAGGCAACGAGGCAGGCACTAATGCCCACTGCAGCTAGATGAGCCACCGACCTGAAGCCATCAAAGGCTGCCAGAGTCTGAAACTTGGAGCACTCTTTGACTGATAATACCAGGGTCCTGAAGCACTTAAGGGGTTCATGTGACAGCTCAGCCAAGAACCCAGCAACCTCCTTTGCCAGGTCCCTCAGGTACATGCCCATGTACAGCTGGTAAGCATGGATCTAGGCTGTAAGCATAGAGCCCTGGAAACACTTCCTGCCAAAGGCATCCATGGTACAAGGCCTCCTTGCCAGGGGGCACCGAGGAGTGCATCTTCTGGCTCTTAATACAACGCACAGCCAACTCCACCACCATGGAATTGTGTGACAGCTGTGTCTTCTGGAACTCAGGGCTCCTGCCAACTCGATACTACAAATAGAGTCGATGGTTCACAATCGGCACAGTCAATGGGCTTTCCCACATCCTGAACAGCAGCCACTCCAGGATTGGGGGCACAGGCACCATCAGCGCATCCCGAGAAGGGGCCTGGTACTGGAGGATCTCAAGATCCTTGGCATGCGGCTCATCTTCAGGCACAGCTACGAAGGTGAGTGCCTGGGACATCACCATCACAAATTCCAAGAAGGCAAGATCCTCTGGAGGGGACCTCCATCAATGATGTGGCAGAGAGAGGTTGGAGGAGATGTCCCGGTGGAGTATGGTATCGGGTGAGTCCTCATCTGTCTCCCATGCTGACTCAGAGCCAGAGGAATCGGTGAGCGCCCCGCGGTTGTCGGAATGACCCGATGTCGACGACTTCCAGCTTCAGAGGTCCTGCGACATCGTGTTGGTCGCCGACTGCTTCAACACCAACCAAGTCAACTTCTCGAGGATGGAAGGCGCATTCTCAGGGGAGTTCTCATCAAGGAAGTCCCTGTGGAGGTGCCAACGACCAGAAGTCGGGTCCTGCTGCGCCTCTAGGAACGCAAAGAAACTGCGCTCCAGGGCCACCATCCTGGCCTCGATGCCAGACGGTTCTGCAGCTTGCACTAACCCTCAAGGACATCGATACCAGTGTCAGGTCCGTGACAGGTGAATCCCGAATGGTGATGGAGTCTGTGTAACCACGTCGATCCTTCGACATCACAGGAGACTCCTCTCTCTCTGGTGCTGCTTCAATTGGCATTCCTGTCCATCGTCCCCTGCATCAGGTCGAGGGCTCCGTGGCCAGGTCACAGTGGACTTACTCCCCAGGGCTGGGTCAGCCCTCTATGTCGGCTTCAACAAACCCTTCGATGCATGGGAGAGATCCTCAGAGGATGACTCCGATGCCCAATAACGTCTGGGCTCTGATCTAGCCCAGGCACGCAACACCAAGTTGCCCAATGCCGGCGTCAAAGGCAGGGGAGTCCGCTCCCAATGCTGAACCTGAGTCAGACATACCAAACAGCTCCCCCTGCTGCCTTTCACGTTCCTATAGGGGGAACGAATGAAAAGATGGGTATATTTGCATGTAGAGGGATGGAGGATTAGGAGAAGGGGTTAATTAAGGCATGGGCTGTTTTAACAGTGAGTGGACGTGAGGGTATAAGATGGGATGGGTCATGAGGAGATATAAAGGGGGGAGGGGTGGGAAGAGAGGAGGTAGCAGGAGCTGGGATGGAATAGGCCAGGGGCTTGGCGAGTCACCCCTCAGGGATGGCGACAGCTGGGACAGCAAAAGATGGGGAGGGCGGGATGAAAGGGGGTGCAGAAGGAGGGAGATGGTGGGGGGGTAAAGAAATGGTGGTTGTATCTTTGAATGTTAAGGGTTTAACCAGCCTAGCAGAAGCGGCGTAGCCTTATACGGGAGGGAGAGTGGAGAAAAGGCAGACATCATACTTATTCAGGAGACACACTTGAAGTCCAATCAGGAAGGGATGCTCCAAACAAAGGAATTTCTCTAGGTATGTCTGGCTGGCAATAGAGTCCAGACGCAGAGAGGGGTTGACAATGTTTTCCAAGAATCTTCAGACTGAGTAACACAGGTTACCAGAGATGGAGAAGGTCGGTGGCTGCTCTGGGAGGGTACGGTTAATGCCAAACAAGTTGCAATAGTGTGTGTCTATGCACCAAACAAGGGACAAGGGACCTTTTACGATAAGGTGCGAGTTAAAGTAGCAGAAGTGGCTGAGACTCTG
This sequence comes from Ichthyophis bannanicus, assembly GCA_033557465.1. Lineage (NCBI taxonomy): Eukaryota > Metazoa > Chordata > Amphibia > Gymnophiona > Ichthyophiidae > Ichthyophis > Ichthyophis bannanicus. The sequence goes on from CM066031.1 coordinate 629,024,315, forward strand.
ATCATACTTGGGGAGAATTTAATATGACTATGAACCCACAGTTAGACAACTCTGGGGGAGTGGGGAGGCAAAAGGAAGCATAGAAATGACCTGAAATGGTTGGTGGCCTCTTCAGAACTCATAGATGTGTGGAGGCAAAGGGTGGGAAATAAAAGGGATTATACATACTATTCACCTGTACACCATACACACAGTTGCATTCACATGATTTTTCTGGATGGTACCTTCTTTCCCCAAGTTCAAGAAGTTGAGATAGGTCAGATTGAATGGTCTGATCAAGCCCCTGTTGAGGTGACAACAGATTGGTGAATGAATGCTCAAGGCCTCCAGTTCTGGAGACTAAATGAATCGCTCCTTCAGGACAAGGTAATAGTGGAGCAACTGAAAGTAGCAAGTAAGAGATTCTTCCAGGAGAACAGTACCCCTGGAATGGGTGTGGAGGTGATATGGGATAGTTATAAAGCCTTTATGTGGGGCGAATATATAAAGTTAGGGGCACGAAAGAAAAGGGAAAGAGGGAAGGTGGAAGCAAAGTTGCTGGAAGAGCTGACATACTGGTCTGACCAACACAAATGGGAAGGGGGAGGCAGGTCAATCAAAGAAGTGGAGAGGATTAGAGAAGGTCCTGTGTGATCTACATACAGAGGATTGGGCTTTTCGGTTAGAGAAATTAAAATTACATAATTATATGCATAAAAATAAACTGGAGAGCTGGCTGGCTCGAAAATTGAAGGCCCGGAGGGTCCAGAAAAACATTCTAAAGATTTGAAATGGACAAGGAAAAATGGAACATACCACAGATAAGATAGAGCATGCTTTTGTGGAATTTTACCAAAAGTTATGCACTTCAAAAGGGATAGGAGGGGAAGAGGCTAGACAGGATTTCCTGCAGAAACTCCAGATGGAAGAGTTACAGGAGGAGGATCGGGACTTTCTAGGGCAAGTAATAACTGAAGAGGAAGTGCCGGCAGCTATCAGAGATTTGAAGTCAGAGAAGGCTCCCGGGTTGAATGGGTTTACAGCACACTTTTATAGAAAGTCCTCAGATGGGAGGTGGCGGAACTGATGGCAGAAATGTTTAACAAAGTAGTGCAGGGGGAAAGGCTCGCGGAGCCCATGACTGTGGCAGGAATAATGGTCCTACAGTACCTAAGCCAGGGAAGGACAGGGCAGTATGTGGTTCTGATCGACCCATCTCATTAATTAACCTAGACGCAAAACATTTTGCAAAGATTCTAGCGGGGTGGGTGCATTTCTTTCCCAGGCTTATAGAAGCAGATCAGAGTTTATACCAGGGCACCAGGCACGAGATAATGTCCGGAAGCTCTTGAATATTATTTGGCAGATTCAAAAGCGGAAAGAACCTATGGTGCTGGTAGTTGTTGACACTGAAAAGGTGTTTGACAGAGTGAAGTGGGGTTTTATGTTTGTGTTATTACGAAAAATGGGAATTGGGGACACCTTTATATCTTGGATCAGTGTGCTATACTGTAACCCCCGTGCCCAGATAAGGGTTAATTGCAATTATTCTGAGGAATTTAATTTGGGTAGGAGAACGGCAGGGGTGCCTTCTGTCACTTCTGCTGTTTACAATGGTACTGGAACCACTGGCGTCAGCTGTCCAGGCCTCAGTGGATATACAGGGAGTAGTAGTAGGGGGTATGGAACATAAAATGGCGTTCTATGCTGATGTTATCATACATATAGTGAATAAGCCTTTGGTGACTCTGCCCAGACCCACTAAACAGCCAGGCAGCCTGCCAGGGACAAAGCTCCCCATATGTACAGGCGATTTGTATGGGGACCTCTGTTCACAGGGGGGAGGGGGTGGGACAGAGGCAGAGCGGGAGGCGGGAGAGAGGCAAGGCAGGTGGTGGGAGGGGAGCAACCCCGGACATACAGGGCTGATTCCTGTACGTCCAGGGTCGGCCACAGAGATGGGGGACTTATTCCACCTCGGAGGTGGAATAAGTCCCCCTGGATGGAGCAAACAACATGGCCAGGCCCAGTAAGGAGGGCAAGGGGGTGCAGGGGGTTCCCTACAGTACAATCATGGCCATGGAAGGCAAGATCAGGGGTCGGACTGCGGGGAAAGAAGATTGTTTTCTGCAGCAGGGGATCGCAGCTCCTGAATGGAGCTGCAGTGTCATGGCGACGGAACGCCATGGCACTGTGGCTCCATTCAGGAGCCTGGCTGAGTTAGCCAGGTGTGTGGGCTGGACGTGCGGCTGATCGGAATCAGGCACATCTAGCCCCCACGTGATCAGAATTAGGTCTACCTCTGTACGCCCGATTCTGAGCAGCCATACAGGGCGGAGATGGTCAGCACAGAATGCCCCTCTTTGTTTCCACCTGTTCCTCAAGCAAAACAAAAAGGAAAACGGAAGGAGGAAATAACATCCTCTTCCTATTCCATAGGGTTACAACACAACCACTGTGTTAACTATTAGCAAGAGTTGTCCTGTTTTAGAAGTGAGGTTCATTTCTTATCCCCAGCACTTCTCCTTCCCGGCTGTCAGCAGCAGCTCCATCGGGTGGTGGCTGGGGGTCAGGTCAACCAGAGAGCTGTCAAGAGTCATCGCCAGTCTGATCTTTCAGTTCAAATCATGGCAGTCACTGCTCAGTTCTGAAATAATCAGACACCTTGCACTACAGGCGCCCACAAGGGCTGCAGAGGTTCAACATTTTCTCTTTTCCAAAGAGGGGATGGTTTGCTGCATATTTTCTGGCAGATAATAGGGGAAAGCCGACAGTCGCCCAAGAGTGCATGGTTCGGAAGAATGTATCCTTGAATGATACTACCAAAAGCAGAGAGGTTCCAAAAGAGAGTAAAGTAGCCCAAATGCCCTCGAGTATGGAGCAGACAGAGCTTAAAGATCCCAAATTACCCATGCCTACCAATAGCCAGATTAATATGAATAAAATACAGTCTCTAAAATGCTTGTATGCAAATGCTAGAAGTCTAAAAAATAAGATGGGAGAGTTAGAATATATAGCACTTAATGAGAGGATAGATATGATTGGAATATCAGAGACATGGTGGAAGGAGAACAACCAGTGTGATACCTGGGTACAAACTATATCGTAATGATAGAGCTGATCAAATTGGTGGAGGGGTTGCGCTCTATGTTAGAGAGGGCATTGAGTCAGAAAGGATTAAAGTTTTGCAGGAAACAAAATTTGCTATAGAATCTCTATGGATTGAAATTCCATATAAAAAGGGGAAGGCGATGGCAGTGGGGGTGTACTATCGACCGCCTGGCCAGAATGAACAAATGGATGATGAAATGCTCAAAGAAATCAAGGAAGCTAACAAAAGTTACAGCGCAGTAATAATAATGGGTGATTTCAATTACCCCGATAATTAACTGGGTCAGTGTCACAGCAGGACATGCTAGGGAGATAAAGTTCCTAGATGAAATAAATGACTGCTTCTTGGAGCAGCTGGTTCATGAACCGACCAGAGGGGAAGCCATATTAGACCTAGTCCTTAGTGGAACACCAGATCTAGTGCAAGAGATAAGGGTGTTGGGGCCACTTGGCAATAGTGATCATAGCATGATCACATTTGATTTAATTAATGGAGGAGGTTTAGTAAGGAAATCCACAGTACTACCCTTTTAACTTTCGAAAGGGAGACTATGATAAAATGAGGAAAATAGTTAAGAAAAAACTAAAAGGAGCAGTTGCAAAGGTTAAAGACTTACATCAAGCTTGGGTGTTGTTGAAAACTACTATCTTGGAAGCCCAGACCAGCTGTATTCCACGCTTTAAGAAAAGTGGAAGGACGTCCAAAAAACTGCCAGCATGGTTTAAAGGTGATGTCAGAGAGGCAGTTGCCTCAAAAGCAACTTTCAGGAAATGGAAAAAAGAGCCAAACGACGAACCCTGAAAACAGCACAAGCAACGGCAAGTCAAATGCAAGGCATTGATAAGGCAGGCAAAGGGAGAATTTGAGAAGAAGCTTGCTGCGGAAGCAAAAACACGAAATAAAGACTTTTTCAAGTACATTCGTAGCAAAAAACCTGTGAGAGAGTCAGTTGGTCCATTAGATGATAGAGGGGTTAAAGGGGCACTAAGAGGCAACAAGGCGATAGTGGAGAGACTGAATGAATTCTTTGCTTCGGTCTTTACTGAGGAAGATGTAGGAATGTTACCCATGACTGAAATGGTATTTAAAGGTGCGGAAGAATTGAAGGAAATATCGATACATCGGGAAGATGTATTACAACTATTAGATAAACTGAAGAGTAGCAAATCACCTGGGTCGGATATTATACATCCAAGGGTGTTGAAAGAACTGAAATGTGAGATTGCAGACCAGCTATTAGTAATCTGTGAACTTTCATTAAAATCATCTGTAATACCTGAAGATTGGAGGATCGACAATGTAACGCCAGTTTTTAAAAAGGGTTCCAGGGGTGATCTGGGAAACTACAGACCGGTGTGCCTGACGCCAGTACCGGGAAAAATGGTAGAAACCATCATAAAGAACAAAATTACTCAGCATGTGGATAGTCATGGCCTAATGGGAGACAGCCAACATGGCTTTAGACAAGGAAGATCTTGTCTTACTAATCTGTTATGTTTTTTTGAAGGTGTGAATAAACAGGTGGACAAAGGTGAGTCGGTTGATATAGTATATCTGGACTTTCAGAAAGCCTTTGACAAGGTCCCTCATCAGAGACTTTTGGCAAAACTAAAGAGTCATGGGATAGGAGGCAGTGTACTACTGTGGATCAGGAACTGGTTAAAAGATAGAAAGCAGAGGGTAGGGCTAAATGGCCAATTTTCCCAATGGAGAAAGGTGAATAGTGGTGTACCCCAGGGATCTGTGCTGGGTCCGCTGCTTTTTGACATATTCATAATTGACCTGGAAAAGGGAATAACGAGTGAGGTTATCAAATTTGCAGATGACACAAAACTATTTAAAGTTATTAAAACCCAAGAGGATTGTGGAAAATTGCAAGAGGATCTTGATAAATTGGAAGACTGGGCATCAAAATGGCAGATGAAATTTAAGGTGGACAAGTGCAGTTATGCACCTAGGGAAGAACAACCCAAACTATGGTTACACGATACAAGGTTCCACATTAGGAATCACCACCCAGGAAAAAGATTTAGGCGTCATTGTGGATAACATGTTAAAACCCTCAGCCCAGTGTGCAGCGGCGGCCAAGAGAGCAAATAGAATGCTAGGTATCATAAGGAAAGGAATGGAAAATAAAACAAAAGATATAATGCCTCTATATCGTCCCATGGTGAGACTGCACCTTGAATATTGTGTGCAATTCTGGTCACCGTATCTTAAAAAGGATATAGCGTTATTAGAAAAGGTTCAGAGAAGAGCCACCAAAATGGTAAAGGGGATGGAAGGATACTCCTATGAAGAAAGGCTAAAAAGGTTAGGGCTCTTTAACCTGGAAAAGAGACGGCTGAGGGGAGATATGATAGAAGTCTATAAATTAATGAATGGAGTGGAACGGGTAAACGTAGATCGATTGTTTGCGTTATCAGAATATAGAAAGACTAGGGGACATGCAATGAAGCTACAGGGTAAACTATTTAAAACTAATAAAAAGAAAATATTTTTTCACTCAACGTGTAATCAAACTCTGGAATTTGTTACCGGAGGATGTAGTAAAGGCTGTTAGGGTAGCTGGGTTTAAAAAAGGTTTGGACGAGTTCCTGGAGGAAAGGTCCATAAACCGTTATTAAGAAGGGACCCAGGATATCAATGCTTGACCCTGTACAAGCATTGTGGAGCCTGTGTCTTTTGGGGAAATTGCTAGGTACGTATGACCTAGATTGGCCACTGTTGGAAACAGGATACTGGGCTTGATGGACCTTGGTCTGACCCAGTATGGCATATCTTAGGTTCTTATGTAACTTGATGAAAGTGAATGAGCAGTATAGTCATGTCTCTGGGTATAAGCTGAATTTGACAAAAACTGAAATTTTGGAAACTGAGCTGGAACCTAGTCTGGAGGCCCAATTGAAGGAGGCTTTTCCATTTAAATGGGGAAAAGGCTCCATCTGCTATCTAGATATTCAACTGGGGAGCTATTTCAGAGACTTGTTTAATTTGATGAAGGGAGGGGGGAGATAGTGGTAATCAAGATGAACATTCTACCCCCCCTTGTTGTTTCTATTTTAGATTTTGCCCATTCAGGTGCCAGATCTGCTCCTTAGGAGATGCCAAACAAGAATTTCTGTATATATCTGGAATCATAAGTCACCCAGGGTAAATAGACAGGTGATGTGCCGGCATAGGAGGGAGGGGGAGTATGTGGGTCCCTGAACTGCGTGGCTATTATCAGGCAGCACAGTTGCAAGTGATGACTGAATGGGGAGATAAGTCGGGGCAGAAACATTAGGTGGGAATGGAGTGGGGGTTGTTGAAGGGAGATCCGCAGAATAGGATATAGGTAGAGGGGGGAAGGGCAGACCACTCTTTTGTAAATTTGCTCAGAGAGATTTGGAAAGGGGTGCATATTAAATTGGCAAGGAGGGGACTATATCTGCAGTCTATGCGGCATACGAGGGTCTTTGCGCCCAGTCGGGAAACAAAGGAGTTTAAGGAGTGGGAGGATCAGGGCTTGATACTGTGGGGCAATTAGTAACAGAAGGGGGACGGCTTAAAGATTGGGGTACCCTACACAACCAATATGAGCTGAGCTCAGGAGGATACTATGCATATATGCAAGCAGTGAACCTTTTAAGGGGAAAGATGAAGTTGAGTGGGGGGCAAACAGGAATTACACTTTGAGAAAATGGTGAACATGGGCCAAACTACAAAGGGCCAATAGGCGCAGATATATCACCAGCTTATCCAGCCAAATGGAAAGGGCACTTTTATGGAGGCATGGACATGAGATTTGGAAGTAGAGTGGAATGAGACCACCTGGGATCAGATCTTCCAAGGAGTGGCAAAGGTGAGGGGCTCAGCAGCGAAGCAGGAACAATGCTGGAAGGTGTTGTACAGAGTATATTTAACACCACAAAAAATGAGCAATGGTCAAGAGATGGTGTTTGATTGCTGGAAGGGGTGTGGGCAAAATGGAAATTACACTTACCTGGTAATTGTTGTTCATTGAGGAACTCCAGTTCAGTCCTCCACCTCTGGGTTGTGTACCTCCTCCTGCAGCTTGGAGACTGGGCATGTCAAAAACATGACATCACTGGATGTAGCCTGCTGGTCTCTCCCATCAGCCCCAGTGAACTATCGACAAAGCACACTCAAAGGAGCAACACATAAGTAGCTATCATATAAACTTTAACTTTATACTCAAATTGACCACATAACTATTAACTATGTAATATGAATTTTCCCCCTAGTAAGGAGGAAAGTATCTTGCACCTCTCCCTTCCGCCATAATCAGAATTAGCAAGAAGCAAGAGTAAGAATAGACAGAAGCAAATAGAAACAAATAGAAGGTCTCCAGGCAACAATTACCAGGTAAGTAATTTCCATTTCCTTATCATTCTTCCAGTTCAGTCCTCCACCTCTGGGATGTAACAGAGCAGTAATCATTGGGAGGGACCTTTCCAGCCGGCTTGCAACACCGCCAAACCGAAACAGGCATCATTCGCCGCCGACACATCTAGGTGGTAGTATTTACTGAACGTATGAAGAGACGACCAGGTGGCCACCCACCCTACATATTTCCCCTGGCAGAATCAAACTGTGTTCTGCCCAGGAAGTCGCTTGTGCCCTGGTAGAATGAGCTCGTAAGCCCGTTGGAACCGAATGACCTTGCAACAGGTATGCTGATGCAATCGCCTCTCTAATCCATCTAGAAATGGAAGCCTTCGCCGCCGCTTCCCCTTTGCAGGAGCCTCCGAACAATACGAATAGACGGTCCGATTTGCAAAAAGATTCTGAAACTTTTAAATATTGCCACAACACTCGTTTTATGTCCAAATGGTGTAAACTACGATCCAAGGCGCTCCCCTCCAGCGCCCCTAGAACTGGAAGAGAAACTGTTTGATTCAGGTGGAAAGGGGACACCACCTATGGCAAAAAAGATGGAACCGGCAGCAATACCGCCTTCTCTCTGGAAAAGGACAAGAACGGTTCCCTACATGACAACGCCTGTAACTCCGAAATTCGCCTCGCTGAACAGATGGCTACCAAAAACACGGTTTTTAAAGTCAAATCCTTAACCGACGCTTGGTGCAATGGCTCAAAGGGTTCTTTAGTTAATGCCCCTAAGACCAAATTGAGATCCCACGGCGGAACCATAATTCTACGTGAGGGCCTCAGCCTGGTTACTGCTTTAAGAAAACGCAGCACATCAGTATGAGCACCTAGAGCAATTCCATGTACTTTGCCTCTATAGCACGAAAGAGCTGCTAACTGGACTCTCAAGGAGCTGGCTGCCAGCCCCTTATCAAACCCGTCTTGCAGAAAACTTAAGACCAAGGGAACGGATACTGTAGCCGCCCGAACTTGCCGCCAGTCCTCAAATATAGGCCATATACGGACATATGCAAGAAACATGGACTGTTTTCTTGCTCTCAGTAAAGTCATGATGACTGCTCCAGAATAACCTTTTTTCTTTAGCCTCACCCTTTCAATGGCCAAACCATACGCGTGAACTGATCCACCTGAGGCATCTGAAGCGGACCTTGTAGCAACAGATCTTTCGACACCGGTAACCTCCAGGGATGCCCGTCAAGTAGGCGAATGAGATCAGTGTACCGCGGACGTCTTGTCCAGTCCAGTGCCACCAATAGCACTCTCCCCTGATGAGCTTCGATACGCTGAACTACTCGTCCTATGAGTGCCCACGGAGGGAAGACATAAAGGAGTCCTGCCGACGGCCAATGTTGTACCAGAGCGTCAATCCCTTCCGACATTCTCTTTCTCACCGTCTGCTGAAGAAACGACTGGCTTTTGCGGACTGAAAGATCACCATGAGGTCCATGATAGGCGGTCCCCATCTGTGAACTATTTGTGCAAACACGTCTGGATGCAATTCCCACTCGCTGGCATCCACTCGGACCCTGCTGAGGAAGTCCACTATCATATTGTCCTTCCCTGCAATATGCGCTGCCGAGATCGCTGGCAGTCGATGTTCCACTCAAGAGAACAGTGCCTCTGCTTCCTCTTCCATGGCCACACTTCCTGTACCGCCCTGTCGATTGATGTAGGCCACTGTCACAGAGTTGTCCGAAAGCACTCGCACCACTTGACCTGTCACCGTAGTTTCGAACATTTGAAGCGCTAGATATACTGCTCTCAGATCCAGCGGTTGATCGACCTCTTGCTTTCTTGAACGGACCAAGTGCCTTGTGCGAACAGATCTATGCAATGCACTCCCCATACCGCAAGACTCGCGTCCGTCAATAATGGGAGCCACTCCGGCTGCTCCAGAGGCATTCCTGCTTTCAAAGATCCCAGAAGCAGCCACCAACGAAGAGACTGCATGACCTTGAGAGGGCAGGGAAGCCGCTTGTTCAACGAATCGGACTGATGCGACCATCAGCGAAGCAGCAAAGGTCGCATATGAAATCTGGCCCAAGGCACCACTTCCAGGGTTGCCGCCATTGTCCCCAGCACGCGAAGATAAGTCCACACTGAGGGAGTCGGAGCGAATCTGAACTTGCACACTAATTGTTGAAGAGCCTGATCTCACCGTTCCGGCAGAAACAACGCCCCTTTCTGAGTGTTGAACCGTACCCCCAGATACTCGAGATCCTGGGAAGGTATTAAGTGGCTTTTGGTCGGATTGACCACCCAGCCTAGATTCTGCAAAAACTTCACTACATTGACTGTCACCTGAACGCTCTCGGCCTTGGACTTTGCCCGAATTAACCAATCGTCGAGATAAGGATGGACTAGAATTCCTTCCTTTCGTAATGCCGCTGCTACCACTACCATAATCTTGGTGAAAGTCTGCAGCGCTGTCGCCAGACCGAACGGCAATGCTTGGAATTGATAATGTCCCCAAGAAAGAGCGATCCATAAAAACTTTTGATGCGCTGCTCTGATTGGGATATGTAAATACGCCTCCGTAAGATTGAGGGAAGTCAAGTACTCCCCCTGTCGCACTGCCACAATGACCGACCTCATTGTTTCCATCCTGAAATGCAGTACTCTAAGACACCGATTCACTCCTTTTAGGTCTAATATAGGACGAAGAGCCCCATCCTTCTTTGGCACCACGAAATAAATGGAGTATCGACCCATGCCGTAATTTGCACTCGGGACCAGCGCTACCGCTCCCAGTTGTAAGAGACAATCTAATGTACAGCGGACCGCCCAGGTTTTCCGTTGACCTTTGCAGGGAGACATCACGAACGAATCCCGCACTGGTCTTGCCAATTCCAGCGCATAACCATTGTGAATTATCTCCAACACCCACTGGTCAGACGTTATTTGGTTCCAGGCAGGAAGAAATTCCCGAAGTCGCCTACCTATCTGATGACTTCCTACCGGAACCCGCCTCCCGTCATTGCGGTTTTCAAGTTGTCACTGCGGAAGCCGTTGCAAAACATCTACTTGCTCCACAAAACCCACGATATCCCTGGGCCCTAGAAGCAAATCTTCCCCTTTGGAAACCCCCCAAATGAGAAATACAAAATCTCCTGAAATCCCTAAACTGACCCCGAAAAGCCAGTAGGGACTTCCCTTGCTTTGGTTTATCCTCCGGAAGCCTCCCGTCCTTGGTCTCCCCAAGGTCCTTCACCAACTTGTCCAGGTCTTCTCCAAACAACTTCTTCCCTTTAAACGGAAGCTTACTGAGACGTGACTTGGACGATCCATCGGCCACCCAATTCCTCAACCACAGAGATCTGTGGGCGGCCACTAAGGAAGTCATACTATTCGCTAGCGCTCGAATCAAGTCATAGGGCACATCCGCTAAATATGCAGACCCAGACTCTATACGGATCCAGCTCTCTCATCTCTTCCTGCTCTAGGCGAGTAGACTGCCGCAAACGCTGAGATCATCTGAGACATGCTCTCGCCACCTAAGCTCCACAAATGGAAGCCTGCAAGGACAAAGCGTTAGCCTCAAAAGAATGTTTCAATAAACCATCTACTTTCCTGTCCTGTGCATCGTTTAAGGTTGCGCTACCTTCCACCGGTATAGTGGTTTTCTTTGTAACCGATGACACTGCAGCATCAATTCATGGAGAGCGGAACTGCTCTTTGTCCTTCTCTGCTAAGGGATAGAGCCTGTTCATCGTCCTAAGGCCCGCTTTCAACTGACCGCATGATCCCTTCCCCCATGCGGTCGACCACTCGGTGAATGGGGAACACCACGTGCGCTTGTCTCACCGCTTGAATAATAGGGTCTTCCACATCTTCTTCTTCAGTCGCCTGAACCGTAGCGAAATTTAGCGTCTGAAGGGGTGCCGTGATAAGTGCCGTCAGCTCGTCCTTCCGGAATACCCAAATGATCTTTGCCTAATCCTCAGGCTCTTGTATCTCTCCTTCTTCCAAGTCGTCCATACCTGCTTCGAGCTCTACCTCGGCTTCATCAGTCTCTAGCCACTCTCTATCCGCAGGTGAAAGTTCACGAGACCTTGACCTCTTTGGGGCCTTCCAGGAAATGCTACTTGTGTCACCTACCCCTGACAGCTGCATCTGAGTAGGCAGAGGCAACGGCTCTGGTACTTTCCCTTGACGATGTAAACAAAACGCCTGATGCATAATTAACACAAAGATTGGGCAAAAATCTCCGAGTTGAGGTCCCGATCCCAACACAGGTAGTGCCCCTGACGGGCCCGCTGGGACCTCCTGGCAGGACCCCTGTAACGTGATCCTCTCTGCTTCTCCTGCAACTCCAGCATATGAATCCTGCTCCTGAACCACCTTGACCTCCATCTGCTGCTCCATACTGGTAGACACAGCAGCGCAGCCCCGGCAGATACCGGAATCCGCCACTGTACCTCTGCGGGTGCCGAAGACCACACACTGAGGGCGCGCTGCCATAAGCCAGACAACCCGACCCCCCGTGTGTGGCTAGTAAGTACCAAAAGGCCAAGTCTTGTCTTTCTTTTTTTTTTTTTTTTTAATAAAAAGAGGAAAGACGATACCTTAAAAGCTCCCCAAATAAAGGAAAGAATTCTCTAGTGCAAATGAAATCAGGAATCATCAGAGTTAATCACAAAGGTAATTCCACAAAGAAAAATAAATTTAAACTCAAAACAAGAAAAATATCCAAAGAAATTTAACTTTTTAAAGCGCAGGGTCAGAGTTTCCTAAAAAACAAGGCTCCGAAACGCGATCGCACACCACGCAGCGAACATGCGTTCCCAAAATGGCTGCCGGCAATTAATATCGTGAAATGGCGCCAAAACTTAAGTACTTTAAAATTCTCCGACTTCAGTTTCCAACTCCGTTTGCCGGCCTGATCCCCTTTACAAGTTCTTTGAACTCTTAACCCACTTCAGGAAACGCTGTGCTGCTGCCGCTGAAACAGGGGATCTCAAGCCCGCGCGGTCCCACTCAGCAGAGAAGTGAGCAGGGAACTGCCAGCGAGACTATCTTCTCTCTGCTCTCTCGATCAGCAAGAATGCCACCTCCGCGGGTGTCTGAGGAGTGAGGGTGCCTGCTGCAGAGCTCTCCTCTGTACAGGCAAGGAGGAGAGATCTGGCAGCTAACTTGTCCCAAATATGGAAACAATAAAGGAAGGCAGACCGGGACCGGTGCAAGGAAAATATGCCACTTTTTTCTTTTTTTTAAAGCTATAGCAGCTAAAATGATCAAATTTAGAAAAAGGATCAAATCAACCTAACACTACTTCTAAGCTACCCTAACAGCTCCTTATCTGTTCCTCAAGTAAGCCCAGACCTAGGCTCACTACGTCCTCCTGCTGCATGGAGACTGGACACACTGGGGTTGATGGGAGAGACCAGCAGGCTACATCCAGTGATGTCACGTTTTTGACATGCCCAGTCTCCAAGCTGCAGGAGGAGGTACACAACCCAGAGGTGGAGGACTGAACTGGAGGAACAATAAGGAACGGGGGATTATATACATTTGTGATGGGGATGTCCCAAGGTGCGGGAATATTGGAAGGTGGTAGGTGGCATATACCAGGAAGTGATGGGTATAGAGATGGACAACACTCTTGAGTTACTACTTTTGTTAAAAGGGACAGAGAAGGGGAGGGAGCCCTGAAGGCAGTTTGCCATAGAAGTGGTGCTGGCAAGAGTATGGCATAATGAGACAATTCCCACAAAAGGGGATATTTTACAGAGATTACAATATTGCTATACCATGAGCAGATTAGTGGCTCTCTTACACCAGAACTGGGTTCAATATGAGGAATGGCGAAAGGGGGGGGGGGGGAGGAGTGGGCCAGACCTGAGTAATTACAGTAATGCGAGTACAAGGGACAAGTTCTAGGAAATGTTAATTAGTACTGAAAAGAGGAAGGATGATGTCTTAGGCTCGGTTAAGTCAATGGATACACACTCTGAATACGAATCATGGAGATGCCGATAGTAATATGTGATAAGAACAAAGGATACATCTGGGTTGGGGGCTATGGGGGGGAGAATGGGGGGCAGGAGTTTCTGGGAAGATGTTAACAACAACATTTGCATTATCTTTTGTTATGTGTTTACAACTGATAAGCTCTTGCTCAGGATTAAGAAGCAGGTATTGTTAAGGCACTGTGAAGGTGCATTTTCATGTTGGTGCACACATAGGCAATATGAACTGTGCACGTGAGCCAGGGGAACATCTGACCCTACTCATAAAGGAAATGTTGGGCTGGGGCATAAAGGATGGATGTCAGATGGAAGGGTGGAGGGAGGGGGAGGGACAAGGAGGAGGAGAGGTTTGTACTGTGTATATGAGAATTTTTTTATAATTTGCAATAAAGTATAAGTTAAAAAAAAAAGACTGCAGTGCCTGCCAGCAGGAAAAATATAAGGAAGATGTAGCAGAGGCATCAAAACACAGCATTGGGACCCCTGAACGTTCCAAAAAAAATATGCACCAGAGCATTCCAGCCACTCTTGGGGCAACAAAAATTCAGTCGTGGGTTTAAGCCATTGGAGGCCACAGGCTGCACAACTGAGCACTGCAGCAGCAAAGTAAAAAAAAAAAAAAAAAAGGACAGTTGGAAAAAAGAACCCATGAGAAGGAAAAAAACTGTGAAAAAGGAACTGCTGAAAAAGAAGTCTCTGCAGTTGACAGGCCAGCAAAGGAAACCGAAGGACTGCCCCAGATCCCCACACAAGCCTGGGAAGGTCTGGCTGCTTCAGAAGGTCCTTTTGGTGCATTTTTTTAAAACTTTGAAGCTGCTTTATTGCAAACAGCAAAGAGAGACAACTGGAAAATTAACAACAGAGAAAGAAGAGAAAAACATTACTAGCAAACAAGTAGATAAGACCGCAAGGGGTGCCTGGACTCAGACTTACTACCTCCTTCAGGGGCCCCTTGAGGTCCTCCGTTTGCTCTCCTGCGCACCAGTGTTGGAACCCATGGGTAACAGCACTGGACACAGGGCAACTTTTCGGCTCAGGGAGACTAGAGCATATCCAGTTTCTGAGCACACACAGGCCACAGGACCGTGATCTCGGCCAAGGGAGACAGGCCTATCTCCACTGCTGCACCAATCCAAACACCTTGTCATCTGCTGGAAGCAGAAAAATACTGGCTTCTCTCATTGCTGCACCAGTCGATATAATAATGATGACAGCACTGAAAGTTGCTCTAGTCTGCCTCTACCTACTAGCTGGTGAACATAACCTACTCATCTGGACTGGTTAATCAGGATAAGGAAATAATTAAATAGATAGACCTGGTTGTCTATCACTTACGCCTCAGGTTGAGCTGTTTGGGAAGGGCTTTCCTACAGGGATCTACCAGAAATTTCCAAATAACTCAGACCAGCCAGTTTCAGAAATAAGATGCTAGGTTTGATAGATCATTAGTCTAATCCAGTACAGCAAGTCTTGTGATTTTCAGAGTGATGTCAGTGCAATACCAGTCACATCCTGGGAGGAAAACAGAGCCTGAAAAAAGATTTTGAGGACCACGAAACTCGCAATACTTCTGGGCTGCCAGAAGTAGAGATGTTAGGTGGAAAGGGGGAGATAGGAAAGGGAAGTAAAGCCTCTCCACCCCACCCCCCCCAAAAAAAACAAAAAAAAAAACCTTACAAATATTCCCACCTTTCTATATACAGAGCAAAAGAATGAGCAAACACATACAAAAAAGGAAACAATGTCACAAAAAGCACAAAACCAAAAAGAATTTTCTTTTTATACATTTTCTAGCTTCTAGAAGTTTTGACTGGCACCTACTTAACCTTTGCTATTTGAAATCATCACTTACTTGAAGAATGCTTGCAACTTCATTGACAGGTAATTCACTTGCTTTTCTTGAAGCCAACACAGGAATCATGGTTTCATTTTCACCATTTGGCAATGGTCGAAATCTTGAAATCTAAGCAGGGGGGGAGGGGAGAAAAACACCCAAGGGGTAAGAAGCATAACACATCAACCAGAATAATGAACACCAGAAATGGGCAGAAAAATTGTGTGATCTCAAACCTCAACTTCAGTGCAGTTTTTCACATGCAAGTAGTGTTTATCCTCAGGGACTCCATTTTCTGAGTTCCCGGCATCCATTAATCCATGACACTATAAACAGGCCTTGACAATTATCAGGTCACCTAGAAATTGCATTTGGGATTTTATGCCCCCCAAATGTTGGGTTTTTTTGGCTGCAGCTACTAAACATGGCATCTTACACTTCCCCACCATGATCGGCTTTCTACATGGCTGAGTCCTGCAGTGGAGGAAGTCTGGGGGAGGAGCACACTGTGACCCAGGTCTCAACAGCTGGCTCCTAAATTTTTAGGTTGACTCCTAGATTCCAAGAAAGAGATGAAAAAATAGAGATTGAGGACTAAGATGGAGAACAGGATAAGAAAAGTAGTAGCAAAACATAAATGGGAAGGGTGCAAGACAAAAGATGTGATAAGGAGGGAGATCTTGAGAGAAGGTTTGGACAGCATCAGAATGGGGATGATTTAAGGAGGAGGGTGATTTTAGGGAATGAGAAAAAACTATTGAGGGAGCGGAACAGTTGGAGACTGGGGAGTAGAGCAACCTGTTGAAAGAAGGCAAGAGGAACATTGGTAAGGTGAAGGTTTGGGATAGGGAGACCTGGAGAGAGAGAGAGAGAGAAAGAGGATAAATCTATCTATGAGTAGAGGCACTGAAGCAAAAATGAGATGGAAGGGAAATATATCAGATACAGATGTAGTACAGGCAGAGGAGAAGAAACAACCAACAGAAAGCGTAGTTACTCACCTGTAACGGGTGTTCTCCAAGGACAGCAGGAATCAGTCCTCACATATGGGTTATGTCAGCACCGACGGAGCACATGCGGAGCATTTCCACAGCTTTCAAAGAAAGCCTTTGGGACATGCTACCACACATGCGCGGTCCCCTTCCCATGGTCCCCTTCCCACCCAAAGGTGTCATCTTGCTCAATCAGATGACACAGCTAGGATGGTAGTAAAATAATAAAACAAGGTAGGGAGGCAACTCCCAGGGGAAGAGGGAGGGTTGTGAGGACTGATTCTTGCTGTCCCTGGAGAACACCTGCTACAGGTGAATAACTACACTGTCTCCAGGAACAAACAGTTACTCAGTCCTCACATATGTGATTCCCTAGCTCCAGGCTGCCGAGAACTGAACCAATTTCAGAGTCATCATCCTGGCCCATTATGTCCAGCTCTACCATTTGGACAATTCCTTTGGATTACGTGGATTTGTTCTACTACTGACCAATCTGCTTTTCATTCTAGGGATTTACAACAGCGCCTACTCCAACATGAATATCCCTCTCAGGCTATAGTTCCTGCATATAAGAAAGTTAAGCATATACATCGTGAATGGTTGCTTATTCAAAACTCTGTTTCAGCCTCATTTTCTCAATCTGATCACATCTCTGATAAGATAGTTGGTGTTTTACCATATATGACTGGTTCAGCCCAAGTAAATATCCTGCGGAAATATTGGCATATTCTGGTCCTTCATCCTTGGTTTTGGAAGGATCTGATGACAGCGTTCCAACGAGGCAGCAACATTCGTGACTTTGATGTACATTCAACTACTAATTTGGACTGCCCTCTTTTTTGTCATATGGATCCAGGTCATTTTTCCTGTAATTCTTCATGTTGAATGTTTTGCTAATTATCTCAGACTGGCCTCCAATGGCAGGACACCTCAAAGGGTCGTTCCTTTACTGCCAAATGGCACACTACATGCACCTCTTCCTTTGCGGTATATTTGTTAACATGCCCTTGTGGATTACGGTATGTGGGCCATACCATTTGACCAGTTACGAAGCAACTAATTGAACACAAGTCAAGAATTACCACCAAAATGATTTCGGCTCCATTGGTTCCACATTGTATCCAGTTACAACATACTTTTTTGGACTTTAAATGGCAAGTGATAGATCATGTTCCACCAGATCCCCAGAGGGGGGGGAGGGGGAGATCATAGTAACATAGTAAATGACGGCAGATAAAGACCAGTATGGTCCATCTAGTCTGCCCAGTAAGATGACAAGAGTAGGTGCACCTGCCGCTCTGTGCAGGCCACCCCTTCCCATTTCTCTGTTTAGGGGTGAACCCACCGCTCCATGTAGGACACCCCTATTTGTTAAAAAATTAGATAGTTCAGTTTATTTTGATTTTATCCTGTTGCTGTAAAGGGATCCACTGTGTCTGTCCCATGCCATTTTGAATTCTGTCACTGTATTTGCCCCCACCACTTCCATCAGGAGGGCATTCCAAGCATCCACCAGTGAAAAAAGTATTTCCTGACCTTGCCTTTCAATTTACCCTCTTGCAGCTCCATGTTATGCCCTCTAGTTTTACAGCTTCCCCGTCTTTGGAAGAGGTTTGTTTGTTCATTATTTCTCTTTAAGTATTTAAAGGTCTGAATCATATCTCCCCTATCCCTCCTCTCCTCCAAAGTGTACATATTTAGGTCATCAAGTCTCTTCTCATAAGGCTTCTGATGCAGGCTCCAAATCATTTTGGTCGCCTTCCTATATAATTATATTGGCTGCATTATTTTTTGAGAACCGAACCACAACAGCAGCAACAGCAACTAAGTTGGGTAGCCGTGAATTGTAGAAGAATGAGTCCCCACTGGGAGACTTTGCAGAACCCTAGAGACCAGCGCCACCATCACTCCAGTAGCCTGAACACAGAAGGATCGGAGGGTAGGAGTTGCCTATCCTCCGAGAATATTAAGGAGTATTGCCTGACCAAATGCACTGTCCCCATGGAACTCGCTCTCCAGACAGTAGTGAGCTGCGAACGTATGGCTTGAAGACCATGTGGCGGCCTTGCAGATTTCTGTTACCAGCACCGAGCGTAGCTTGGCCACTGATGTGGACATCGCCCTCATGCAGTGCACTGTGATCCGGAGCTCCAGGGAGAGGCCAGCTCACTTATAGGCAAGGGTGATACAGTCCGCCACCCTAGTGGACAGAGTTCGCTTAGTCACAGGGAGCCCCAGTCTGCTGGGATCATAGACACGAAAAGCTAAAGAGCTTTGCGAAGGGCCTGCTTGTAGTCTAGTGTATGAAGGACTAGTTCCTCCTGGCTGGCATGAGGCTGTGGGAAAAAAGTGGGGAGGACCACTTGTTGGATGAGGTGGAAAAGAGATACCACCTTCGGGAGGAAATTTGGGGTGTGTGCAGAGCACTACCCTGTTCTTGTAGAACCTTGTATATGGTGGATCCGCCATCAGGGCCTGGAGTTCACTCACTCTTCGAGTGGACATGAGGACCAACAGGAAGGCCACCTTCCAAGAAAGGTACCACAGGTGGAAAGTGGCTCGCATGGCGATCTGGTGAGTTTTGAGAATAACACATTGAGGTACCACTCTGCCCCCGGAGGGCAGAGAGGAGGCTTGGATAACAGGAGGCCCCAGAGGAACCTGGAGACCAGGGGCTGGCCTGAGAGGGGTTTACCCTCGATAGGGTGGTGGTGAGCGGCTATCACGCTCAGATGTACCCTCACAGAGTTAGATTTCAGCCTGGTGTGTGAGAGATGCAGTAGGTACTGGAGTACTTGTTGCACATGGCAGGAGAAGGGATTCTCCTCTCTTTCCGCTTACCAGGTGGAGAATTTTCTCCACTTAAAGGTGTAGGCCCATCTGGTAGAGGATTTTTGGGAGGTCAGTAGGATCTCCTCAACTTCTCTTGGAAGATTGAAAGGGGCAACGCTACCCTTTCAGCAACCATGCTGTTAGTGTTAGCAATCCCAAATTGAAGTACAGGAGGGAGCCCTCCTCCTGGGACAGGTGCTCTGAGGTTCGGCTCAGTGGGACTGGAAGTGCCAACGACTGGGAAAGCAACAGAGGGAACCATGGTTGCCTGGGCCACCTGGGGGACAACCAGTATAACTGATGCCCTCTTGCTCTGGACCTTGAAGAGGGTCCTGGTGACTGGGGGGGGGGGGGTTGGTGGGAATGCATAGAGTAGGCCCCTCAGACCACGAGATCAGGAAGACATCTGCCACCACTCTCTCCGGGAGCGGTTGATGTGAGCAGAGGTGAGGCTGTTGCATGTTGTCCGGGGAGGTGAGTAGGTCCATCATGGGCCTGCCCCAGAGGTGGAAGAGCTGCTTCATCACCCTGGGGTTCAAGTGCCACTTGTGTGGTCGAAGGATTCTGCTCAGCCTGTCCGCTAGGCAGTTGTCCTGGTCCGGTAGGTACACCGCTCGCAAAAGCATGTAATTGCATGCTGTGAAAGAGAGGCAGACTACTGCCTCCTAGCATAGGGAGTACGAACCCGTGCCCCCCTGTTTGTTGATATAAAACATGGAGACCTGGTTGTCCATCTGGATCAGTACAGGCCGGTGTCACAGGGGTGGAACGCTTGTGGGCCAGGAAGATTGCCCTGAGCTCCAGGAGATTGATCTGTAAGAGTGACTCCTCCTGAGACCAGTTGCCCTGTGTGCGACGGTTCCCACAATGCACCCCCAATCCCAGGAGGAAGGCATCTGTAGTCAGGGTCTTCTGAGGCACGGGTGCCTGGAAGGACATTCCCGCCTGGAGGTGGCGCACGTTTTGCCACCAGTTGAGGGACTCCACCAGCTGGCGGGTAACCCTGACCCTATCCCTTAGCCTGCCCATGGCTTGGGTCCACAGTGAACAGAGGCATCACTGGGCTGTCCGCATGTGCAAGCAGGCTGAGGGTGTGCCGTGGACCATCGAAGCCATGTGGTCCAGCAGGCGGATAAGGAGACGAGCCGGCAGTGACCAGTGGCATTGTACCTCTCCTGCCAGTTACCTGAGGCATTCTGCCCTTTCTCTTGAGAGGACGACCTTGACCTGTAATGTGTCCAACTGAGCTCCTATGAACTCCAGACTTCGGGCTGGAGAGAGATGGGATTTGGAGTAGTTGATGACGAACCTCAGATGCTGCAGAAAGAGGGTTGCACACTCTGCAGCCTGACTGACCTCTGAGGCCATACTACCCCTGATTAGCCAGTCATCTAGGTAGGGGAAGATGAAAGCCCCTTGTAGGCGCAGGTGGGCTGCCAGGCATTTGGTAAAGAACCTTGGCAAGGAGGCCAGGTTGAAGGGTAGCACCCTGTACTGGTAGTGCCCTCCCCTCACCAAGAACCATAGGTACTGCCTGTGGGAGGCGTGGATCAGGATGTGTGTGTATGCATCCTTTAGATCCAAGGAGCACAGTCAATCTCCCTGGTGGAGGTAAGACAGCAGTGTTCCAAGGGAGAGCATCCTGAACTTCTCCCTCACCAGAAACCTGTCTAAGCTTCTCAAGTCTGTATGTGTCTAAGGCCCCCAGTTCTCTTTGGAACAAGGAAGTATCTGGAGTAGAAGCCTTTTCCCCATATGTGCAACCTTGGCGGACTTAGAGGGGTTTTTCTTCTCTCTCTCGGGATCCGGAGCCTTCTAGCCTCATGGGAAGTGCTGGCCTTGGAACTCAGCGTTGGGGAGGTCAGTGTCAAGTCGGAACGGGGAACAGTTTTTCCTGCAACTCTGACCTCTTTTTATTGGCCTTAATCATCATGGCCTGGCATAGGTCACAGGTGGTGCTGTCATGGTCCAGGTCCCAGGCAGCGTAGACAGCAGTCATGGGTGTCAGTCACTGACAAAGTTCAACAGCAGCAGTCCCATTTTTTGAACCCAACAGGGGACATGGTGGGAAGCACCCGGCTGGGGTCAATGACCCCCGGGTGAAAAAAGGCTGGAACGCCGGTCAAGGCAAGCCTTGATCAAAAAAAGGGAAAAGAAGCAGAGAACAGCGCTGGGTTCGGCGCTGGTTTGAAATGGGAAGAGGAACCGGTATGCAAACCTGGAAGCTAACTAAGGATATCAGCAAAGATTTTTTCTGGGGAAACAGGACAGACGTCCGTTAGGCTCTGCAGAAAAAAAGGAGACTGAACAAGATGGCGCCTCTGGGCAGAAAGGAGACCACGCATTCCTGGTACATGTCCCAAAGGCTTTCTTTAAAAGCTGGGGAAAAGCTCCGCACGGCGCCGTCACCCATATGTGAGGGCTGACTTCCAGCTTGTTCCTGGAGAAAATTAAAATACATTCTGGTAAAGGGGTTAGAAAACCAGCAAGAAAGACAGAAAAGGATCAAAGTGATTACTCAAATAAAACATCCAAAGAATAAAAGTAGAAAAGAAACCATTCATTTCCAGTTTAATGACTGAAGTACATCAGTTTTCAGGAAGTGCATCTCTTATGTCTTTGTATTTTGCACAGTACAGGAGGGAATACATTTCTATTTGAAGTTCTCTGGTGGAGTACTACATGCAGATTTTGGCTTCTTGGAGTTTCCAATTCATCTTTTTTGTCTGCACATTCCTCTTTTTAATTTGCGGTCCTTTAATCTGTTTTTGGGGAGGGTCTGTCCATGTATTCTGCTAGCCTGTAGTTTCTGTGTAGGATATTTAGCAGTCTGACTTGCTCTGTTTTCCCCTGTTAGAGATGTACTGGTGTTCTAGGCCCAGTGTAATATTTGGGTGCTGCCTTTGCAAAGATAAGGTTATTGCTTTGAGAGTCCTAGGTCTTAGTGCTGTTTTAGTATGATAGGAATTCATCAGCTCTGCCAGGTTTTCAGTAATTGTTTTGGTTGATCCCACAGTAGTGCATTTAAATATACATATCATAAAGGTGATTGGCATTGGCAAGAGTGGCCATCAAATCCATGACCGGCTGTCCCCACCACACTGTAATGTCATGAAAGACTGCCGCATTCAGCCCCCACTCTCCCGTATCCAAGAAATTGCGACTGAGATAATCAGCTTGCACATTATCCTTTCCTGCCACATGCGCCGCCGATAGGGCTACCAAATGATTCTCCGCCCAGTGAAACAACAGATGACTCTCGTGCAGCAAGGCCGCACTGCCTGTTCCTCCCTGCCGGTTGATATATGATACCGTCACCACATTGTCAGAGAAAACAAACTGTTTTCCCGACCACCAGGTCTTGAAAGGCTTGCAGTGCCAAACGCAC
The DNA here is from genome assembly GCA_033557465.1 of Ichthyophis bannanicus. Classification (NCBI taxonomy): domain Eukaryota; kingdom Metazoa; phylum Chordata; class Amphibia; order Gymnophiona; family Ichthyophiidae; genus Ichthyophis; species Ichthyophis bannanicus. Next base: position 629,046,813 of record CM066031.1, read on the forward strand.
TGCCCTCAGCTCTAGGCGATTGATCGACCATTGCGTCTCCTCTGTGGTCCAGCATCCCTGCGCTACGTGAGAAAGACAGTGAGCTCCCCAGCCCAAAAGGCTGGCATCTGTGGTGATCAACTCCCAATCCGGCTGTTCCAGAGGAACACCCACCTGAAGGTGACTGGGCTCCAGCCACTACTCCAAGCTGTCTCTGACCTCCTCCAGGCATATCAGCCGCCGAGACAAGGGATGATCTTGTGGCGACCACCTGGACAGCAGAGCCCACTGAAGTGGCCACATATGAGCTCGAGCCCACAGCACCAGATCCAAGGCTGCTGCCATGGAACCCAGCAGCTGCAAGTACCGCCACACCGTTGGGGGTCTTCATGCGCAAAAACGTTCATACCTGCCCCAAGATCTTCTGCACTCTTTCCTCGGGAAGAAATACCATCCCAGCTACCGTATCGAATAAAGCTCTGAGATACACCAAACGTGTTACCGGTTGCAACCGACTCTTGGCCTGGTTTACTACCCAACCAAGTCCTTCCAGGAATTCCATGACTCGCACTGTAGCACTGATCGACTCCGCCTCGGACCCTGCCCGGACTAACCAGTCGTCGAGGTAGGGATGCACTCGAATTCCTTCCTTTCGCAATGCCGCCGCCGCCGCCACCACCACCACCATCACCTTTGTGAACGTTGTGACAATGAGAGCTGTACTGAGCCGATGGAAACAGAGGAAAACAGTGAATATGCCTTTAAGACAAGAGACAGGCAAGGTTTTCACAGGGCTAAAACTACAGCCAAGCAAAAGAAGCACGTACTTGCTGAGGCTAAGCCACACCCAAGTCCTAACGTAGGTGCAGGCTTAGACTCTAATGACAACCACCTGTGCAGAGATACGGGTGTGGTAGCTAGGAAGCAGCTTTTTAAGCCTGCTTCAGTGCAGAGAGAAGGGACAGAGGAAGGAGGAAGGAGCGAAAGAAGGAACAGGAGAGAAGGGAGACGTGGGAAGCTTAACTCCACGTGGGAGAACAGTTCCAGCAACAGAGGAAACAGTTCTTGTGTGAGAGGTACGCTTGAACCGGAGACCAGCAGATGTGTAGCTGGGAAGGTTGCTGACGAGGTGGAACTAAGTGCAGTGCACAGTGTGCAAGAGCCAGTTCAGAGAACCCAAGCTGCCAGAAGGTGGGTGAACGCAGTTACAAACGGAGGTGACCAGAACCCAGCCAAGGGCAGAGAAGCAGAGCTGAACACAGGTGAAGCATTAAGGCAGATGTTCCAGGTTAAGAAGCCCCACTCTCAAGATACAGCCATTTCTTACCAGGGAGAGCAGCTCTGGAAAGAACGCCTGAAGTTTCTACAAAATAGTAAGTTGGAAGGCATTACTGAGAACCCAGAAAGAGACAAACAATTTGTAAGGCAGGAGGGCATGCAAATTGACTCTTTTGAACCAGATTCTGTTTGTGATGAATCTCCAATGGATTGTTCTTTATGCAAGAGGGAAGCTTGAAAGTTGCTAGAAAAGGACTGTGAAAAGAAGTTTTTAAGAGCAATCTTTCACCTAGCCAGGGGAATGCTAAGAGCTTCCATTAAGGTAAAGAACTTTGCTAAAACCAGAGCTTGATAAGTAAAGCAGCATTTTGATAAATGACAAGAATTTACCTGTGCTGAATGAATGGAAAAGAAGCTGTAATACATGTGCTGAAATGTTTGCTGAAAACAGCTGCCGTGTTTAAAAGTGTTTTCAGTTCTGCAACTCCAGTTGTACTTTTGTTTCCTGTAAGCTTTTCATTTGGAGAATGATCCTTTTTGCCTGCGTTTGAATTTAATGCTTGGAAGGAAACCCAAAATAAAATTCTTGTTTTGCCTTAACAAACCCCAGTGGTCACATACTACTTTGTCTTTAAGTAAAGGAAAAAGAACTACAAGTCCCAGGATTCCCTGCTGGAGACAAAGTTGCAAATCTTTATTTAAAGGACAAATATGGCAGCCCTTTGCCTGTAAGCCTCTGGCCCAGGAAGGGGGTCACGACAACGTGCACGGCGCTGTAGCCAGCCCAAAGGGCAACGCCCGGAAATTAAAATGTCCCATGGACACGGCAAAGCATAGGAATCTTTGATGCTCTGGTCTGATAGGGATATGCAAATAAGCCTCCATGAAATCTATGGAAGAAGCACTTCTCCTGGTTTCACTGCTCATATGACCGATTTCAACGTCTTCATCCAGAAATGCGGCACCTGCAAGCAGCGATTCATAGTAACATAGTAAATGACAGCAAATAAAGACCAGCACGGTCCATCCAGTCTGCCCAGCACAACGGCAAGAGTAGGTGCACCTGCTGCTCTGCCACCCCTCCTCATGTCCCTGTTTAGGGGTGAACCCACCACACCATGTAGGACACCCCTATTTGTTGAGAAATTAGATGGTTCAGTTTATTTTGATGTTATCCTGTTGCTGTAAAGGGATCCACTGTGTCTGTCCCATGCCATTTTGAATTCCGTCACTGTGTTTGCCCCACCACTTCCATTGGGAGGGCATTCCAAGCATCCACCACCCTTTCTGTGAAAAAGTATTTCCTGACATTGCCTTTCAATTTACCACCTCGCAGCTTCATGTTGTGCCCTCTAGTTATACAGCTTCCCCGTCGTTGGAAGAGGTTTGTTTGCTCATTATTTCCCTTCAAGTATTTAAAGGTCTGAATCATATCTCCCCTGTCCCTCCTCTCCTCCAAAGTGTACATGTTTGGGTCGTCAAGTCTCTTCTCATAAGGCTTCTGATGCAGGCTCCAAATTATTTTGGTCGCCTTCCTCTGAACAGTTTCCAATCTTTTTACATCCTTTGCAAGATACGGTCTCCAAAACTGAACACAGTATTCCAAGTGAGGCCTCACCAGTGACTTGTACAGTGGCATAAGTACCTCTTCCTTTCTGCTGGTGATTCCTCTTTGTATGCAGCCCAACATCCTCCTGGGCTTTTGCCACCGCCTTGTCGCACTGTTTTGCCACCTTGAGATCTTCAAATAAATGTAGCAAAACACTCCAAGTATCCTCAGTGGTAGTCAGTACTATCTGATAAAACACTGGCCTTACTCGGCTTCAATCCACAAACTCAATTATATCAATTTTAAATGGGTCTCAGACTTATGGACAACGAGCCATATTGCAAGGCTCGTATGTCCCGTTTGCATCAAGGACCCAAATGAATGTATCAAAACTCAATGAAATGGAACGTATCTTATCTGAATGAAATGCCTTGTCACAATGTTGCCAGCATGAATCCCTAACGCCAACAAAAAGTACTGCTATCGCGTTTCACTTCACGTTTCTTCAGGGGTTTTGGTCATCGAAAACTGTGGCAATCTGTGATAGTTCCACGTCTTGCAAACATATCTGTGGTGAAACAAAGTAACGCTTTAGACTGAGACAACAATACTGTCTAGCCTTATAATGTCTATCAGCTGTATCTCAGGGTTGCTAACCTCCGTATTTCAAGATGAGAGGAACTGATGCTGCTCATGTCTAGAGATCGCTGACATTCTCACTCACAATGATCCTCGACTCCCAAAAAGACGCCGCACATGCGGAGACGCGGTAGCTTCCTAACTTAAAAAAGAAGCTTCGCTGACGTCACTCGCAAAAACGCCATCCAAAACAACTGCTACCAAAATACCTTCCATCGCCACTGGACACCAGCTAATTTTTCAGATGGATGATTACAAAATGCTGCTGTATGTTGTCAAAAAACGTGACTTCACCCCACACACGCTCCCCAATCTATATAGCCATTGAGACCTCCAGGCTCAACCGTACCAATTTCAAAAATCCAACTTTGTTCCTTAACAATGAGCCACTGATCGAGGGACTTAACCTTTGCCCCCCTCTCTCAATCTGCTCCATACAGAAACATCTGAGATCTTCAAAGGCGTGTTGGAACATGAGACAATGCTGTACTATGGGGGCCTCAACAATTGTGTTTAATCCGGCTCTTGTGTTCTCCCATGCGAATCTTAAACGCCCGGGTGGTTTTTCCTACATAAAGTAGGTCGCAGGGACAATGAATGATATAGACAATATGTGTGTATTCACATGTAGTACTCTGTCTCAACTTATAGATCCTCCCTCGACACTGAAATTCATCAATCTCTTTAGTAATGTCCCAACGGTCCAACCACTGATGACCCCCGCAGTTCAGAGGTTGTCAATACTGCCGGACTGAGATACTCCTTCAGGTTCTTGCCCCGTTGCCACACACATCTATTTTCTTATGCTGTAATGCTGAGATGTTCCCCAGCACATTGCTGTGCTTACGTAAAATTACCTTGAGATCTTCAGAAATAATCACACCAAGGTCTTTCTCCTGATTTGTGCATACTAACCTCTCGCCCCCTATCACGTACATTTCCCTTGGATTTCTGCTACCCAAGTGCATGACTCTGCACTTCTTTGCATTAAATCATAATTGCCAAGCATTAGACCATTCTTCCAGCTTTTGTAGATCTTTCCTCATGTTAACGACTCCCTCGGGGGAGTCAACTCTGTTGCAAATTTTCGTGTCATCTGCAAAAAGACATACTTTTCCATTCAGTCCTTCAGCAATATCACTCACAAATACATTGAACAGTGCCGGGCCCAGGACCGACCCTTGGGGCACCCCGCTAATCACCTTCCCTTCATTCAAGTGAGCTCCGTTTACCATCACCCTCTGTCGTCTGTCAGTCAACCAATTTCTGATCCAATTTACCATCTTAGGATCCATCCCCAAGCTACTGAGTTTATTGATAAGCCTCCTATGAGGAACAGTATCAAAGGCTTTGCTGAAATCCAGGTAGATGACATCCATCGCATGTCCCTGATCTAGCTCCCTGGTCACCCGGTCAAAGAACTCAATCAGATTTGTTTGGCAAGATCGTCCTTCAGTAAAACCATGTTGCCTTGGGTCTTGCAACCTGTTGGTTTCGAGAAAGTTCACTATTCGCTCTTTCAGGAGCGCCTACATTACTTTTCCCACCACCGAGGTAAGGCTTACGGGCCTGTAGTTTGTCACTTCTTCCCTGACACCACTTCTGTGTAGAGGTATGACATCAGCTGTTCTCCAGTCCTGAGGAACCTCTCCTGTTTCCAAGGATCTGTTGAAAACATCCCTTAATGGCCCTGCAAGAACCTCTCTGAGCTCTTTCAGAATCCTGGGATGTATCCTATCTGGTCCCATGGCCTTGTCCACTTTCAGTTTTGCAAGTTGTTCTAACACATCATCTTCTGTGAATGGTGTGGTATCTACTTCATTCCCATTTTTATAATATTTGGGAGTCACAGATGGTCCTTCTCCAGGACTTTCTTTAGTAAAAAGAGAGCAGAAGTATTCGTTTAGCAATTTCGCTTTTTCAATGTCACTTTCCACCAGTCCGTTCACAGCACTTCTGAGTCCTGCAATTCCACCACTGATCTTCTTCCTTTCCCAAATATACCCGAAAAAGGTTTTGTCGCCACACTTAACATCATTAGCCATCTTTTCCTCTGCCTTTGATTTTGCTATCCTTATTTCTCTCTTTGTCTCTGAGTTTGATCATGTATTCATTTCTGTGTTCCTCTGTTTGCGAGCTTTTGAATCTTGCAAAAGCTGTGGTTTTTGCCTTTATTTGAGCAGCCACTTCTTTGGAAAACCAAATGGGTTTTCTTCACCTCTTGTTTTTGTTTACTTTTGTTACATATTTATTTGTTGCCCCTTTTATTGCCACCTTTAGTTTAGCCCATAGCAATTCCACTTCCCTAATCTCCTTCCACCCTGTCAGCTCCTCCTTTAGGTACTCGGCCATTTTATTGAAGTCGTGTTTTTGAAGTTTAGGACTTTGAGCTTGCTATGATTGGTTTGTAACTTGGCTTTTTATCTCAAACCACAACGTGTGATGATCGCTGCTGCTCACAGGGGCACTCACGCAGACATTCGACACGCTATCACCGTTGGTGAGCACTAAATCCAGCGTTGAGCTTTCCCTGGTTTGTTCCATCACCGTTTGTCTAAGTAATGCATCTTGGAGAGCATCCATGATTTTTTTGCTTCTTTCCAGATTTGCAGAAGGAGTAATTCAATCCACATCAGGTAGATTAAAGTCTCCCAAGATGATTGCTTCCACTTTTGTGGCTATCTTGGCAATATCTATAATCAATTCGTTATCTAGCTCTTCAATTTGTGTTGGAGGTCTGTAGACTACAGCAGTATGGATGACAGTGCCATCTCCTCTTTCCAACACAATCCAGAGTGCTTCTTCTTTTCCCCATGCCCCCTGCATTTCAGTAGCTTTAATATTGCTTTTGACATACAAGGCTACTCCTCCTCCTCTTCCATTTTCTCTGTCTTCTGAATAGATTATAGCCAGGTATGACTATATCCCAATCATGCGATTCGTTTAGCCATATGTAGCATGCGATTCACATGCTTTAGATCTAGAATGGGCCGAAAAGACCCCTCCTTTTTGGGAACTACGAAATAAATCGAGTATCGACCTAATCCGCACTGCCCTTGAGGCACCGGAACCACCGCTTGCAGGTCCAGTAAACGCTGCAGAGTGTCGTTTACTGCCTTCCTCTTTGCTTGAGTTCTGCAAGGAGACATCACAAAAACATCTGGCAGCGGCTGAGAGAACACTCCAGTGCATAACCCTTGTGGATAATCTCTAGTACCCACCGGTCCCTTGTCACCACAGCCCAGACGGAGTATAACTCCTGCAAATGTCCCCCTATGGGCACCTCCGCCTGGGCCCTCCGCCCTTCATTGCGGCTTTTTGGAAGGGTTCTGTTGGGAGGTGAAATACCCTCTACTGAATCCCCGTGCCCCTCGAAAGGGCTGCCCCCTGGTTTGAAAATGCCCTCTCTGATAGGGAGCAAAGCGAGAAGCCCGAAACCTACGGAAATCTCTGCCCTGACCACTGTTCCCTCTAAGCTGTGCGCCGTGTGCGCACGCGCACACACCTCGCCGAGCGAGCCCGCATACTTTACAACAGAGCGCACAAAAATTACGGCTCTGATTCTGATAGAAAACAACACAGACGTCTTAAAATTTAAAAGTTATGCTTGTAATTACTATAAATTTCCCGCTTCATTTAGTAATAGTCTATTTTCATTTAATTTGATGATATCAATGTGGTGTACATACTGTATTCTGACGTGTAGTCAAATTTTAAAGTACATAACTCCGAGTGTCGTTATGTGGCGCACAAAAATTTAATCTTCCTTCAAAAGCTGCACACAGCTGATATTTTATGTGCACATAGCCTACAGAAAATTAGAGGGAACATTGGCCCCGACCTCTCTGCAGGCCCCCCAGCCTGGTTGCCTTCGGCTGATCCTCCGGCAGCCGTCCTCCTTTGGAATCACCTAAGTCCTTTACAATCTTCTCCATAGCTTCCCCAAAGAGCAGTTTGCCCTTATAGGGGAGCTTACTGAGACGAGCCTTCGACGATGCGTCCACCGCCCAATTCCTCAGCCAGAGGAAGCGCCGAGCAGCAATGATTGATGCTATTGACTTAGCGGAAATCCTAACCAAATCATAAAAGGTATCCGCCAGATATGCTGCTGCCAACTCCAACTTCGCTCCCTCTGGAGAAGAACTCTCCTCGCCCTCCGGCGAATCTTCCCCCTGGAGCTAACGAATGGAGGCTCTGGACACATAGGCCCCACAAATCGAAGCCTGCAGCAATAGTGCACAAGAATCAAAGGCTTGCTTAAGAATCGTCTCTAACTTCCGATCCTGGAGATCCTTGAGGGCCGCCCCCGCCTCCACCGGGATCGTAGTCTTCTTAGTCACGGCCGAAACCAACGCATCCACCTTAGGCATTCGCAGCAGTTCTTTTTCCATCTGCGGTACCGGGTACAGACGTCCTATGGCCCGGCTACCCCTCAACGTAGCCTCCAGGCACTCCCATTCAGAATCTACCATTTGTTTGATCATCCTGTGGACTGGAAAACACTTCTGCTCCACTTTAAACCCCTGGAGCAGAGGATCCTCCAGTGGTTCCTCCTGGACCGCTGGAAGGGTAATATTAAGAGCCGCCAAGGATTGGGAAATGAGAGCTCCCAGCTTCTCCTTGCAAAACACCCTGAAGACATTCGGGTCATCGCCTGGCAGTAGCTCACCTTCTTCCAACTACAAGGCCCAGGGATCCAAAACCGAATCTGACAGGGTTTCAAACTCCTCCGTGGACTGCTGACTGAAAGGGTCTGAACCCCTTCCCATGTCAAGAGCATGCCCAGAGGACTCCTCTCCCGGATCCTCTAAACCAAATTCTACCGCCTGGGAGCTTTCTCCTAAGAACTCTTGCCTCGAGGGGGAGAACTCTTGCCTCGAGTCTGATCCATCTTCAAACAGTAAGCCTTGTGCATAGCAAGGATGAAATCCGCCGAAAATAAGGCCTCCATCGAGTCCTTCATACCCGTGGACTTCGAATGAGAGGAAACTGGAGACAAAGAAGGCTTTTTTGTTTTTGATTTTCTTTTCCCCAGCTTGTCCTGCAGCGCGGGAGAAACGGCAGCCTGCTGCATCATGGCCGCCGTTCCCGCCTTCTCCGCTGCGCTCTGAGGCCTATTTAAAATATCCCCCGATGCCGCTTTCTCCTCCATCGCTGTTTCCAAGAGCCTCTGTGTCCTGCTGCCGCGCCTGTAGCAAGTGTGGCAAAGCCCCGGCCCCGAAAAACCTCAGCAACCTCCGCACTGAACATACGCCGCTGAGACCAGCAGCATGCGCCTGCAGGAGAGACCGCCTGCTAACCCCAACAGTCGCAAACCCTGGCGCCGTACCAACACCGCGGAGAACCCTTGATCCTACCAAAATCTTTAACTTCTAATCGCTCCCGCTCCCACTGCTAGCAAGATCTGAAGTGGGTCCGGAGGCAGAGAGAGTGCACTGGGCCTCCCAGGCACTTACCCCCCCCCCTCCCCCGGGCAGGAACGGCAACTCCGCAAAAAGCGAGGCAGGCTCTGCCTCTGCTGCCCCACTACTCTCCTGGACTTACAGCCCTGCTAGGACCCGCCAGGACCTCCGCCTAGTTCTTTTAGACCCCTATCTCCTATTTTGTTTTCTTTTTCAATTCTTTGCCTCTGGCCTGTTTTGTTTTGTTTTTTTCTCCCTAACGGGAGCCTGTCAGCAACACGTCCTTCCAAGCTGCTGAGGACTGAAAGACTGAGTCTCTGGCACCAGGGGGAGCTGGATAGGCTGTCAGCAAGACTCTGCTTTTCAGTCCTCAGCTGCTGGAGGGGGCTGACTACCCCTACCATTCCTGGACTGGCCCGGAGAGACAAAGAGGAAAGAAGGGTACCACATAAAAGATCAGAGATCAACTTAAAATTTAGCAATAAGGTATCTGTGTTTGTATCTAAAATGAGCATAAATGCAAAAAAATATATTTTAGAGCACGCTAAAGAGATGTAGCTAGAGTGACTGAAACAGGCAAACAATACACAAGATTGTTATACAATCCCGTTTGGTCTTCTTTCAGGGTGATGTATTCTGTCAACTTCTATGTGTAATTCACTCAAAACAATCACTAATTAGTTGTGTAAATAAGTGCTTCTGTTGATGAAAATATTAACAATCCACTTCTAAAGCTAAAACTAAATCCAAAACATTCACATACCAGATGCACCGATGCTGCAGACGTCTTCCTCCTTGGGATTTCAAACCAACCAATTTTGCTAAAAACGCTGCGCATGCGGGATACTCGCTAAACCGTCTTCTATTATACCCTCATTTCCATGCTTTGATGACGTACCTAACTTACGTTTTTCTACGTCGATTTTTAGCAAAATTGGTTGGTTTGAAATCCCAAGGAAGATGTCTGCAGCATCGGTGCATCTGTTATGTGAATGTTTTGGATTTAGTTTTAGTTAAAGAAGTTAGTGTGAAGTAGAAAACATGTTTATAGAGTATTTTTAATTTTTGATCTTTATGGAGCACTGAGTTGTATGACCCCCTGAAGAAACTCGAAGGGAGTGAAACGCAAAATAGGCGCCAAGGAGAGGAGTTGGGGAACACAAAGATAAGCATATTTAAAGGGTTTATTTTCAATCCACGTTTTACATGTGTCAGGAAGGTCATTGATGCAAGAGGGCACTAATGTAGATAAGACCAACATCTACAAATTACTGCCGATAAGTCTGAGACCTCCTACGCAACAGCTAGTTGTATATGTTTGAGAGGGACGGTGGTCTGTTAATAAACAGAAGTATTTTTTATACAACCAACTTGTTTGAAAACGAAGTGGATTGTTAATATTTGCATCAACAGAGGCACTTATTTATACAACTAGTGAATGTTTTGAGAAAATTACACATACACAAGATTGTAGCATAAAATGATCAGAAAGTTTTATGTTGTGCATAGCGAGCAACCATGTTAATAGGTTCAATAATATATACTGTAAATTGAGTAATTAGATTTCATAAAAATGTGAATTAGTGCCAATGTACTATTAAAAATTATGCTCTTATGCATGTAAAAAAACAACAGTATATGACCAATAAAAAACAAGAACAAAAAACAAAAACAAAAGCTTCCCAGCAGCGGCTTACAGAGATAGCCATAGTATGCCTTGGACCAGATCCATTATCCTACGAATTCTAGAGGCAAATGCAAGGTTAGAGCTACGGAAGTCTTTGTACAATAAATTAATTTTAAAATGCAAATAATATTCTTATATGAGTGAGATGGAGAAGCAGGGAATACCACGTTTGGCGTGGCCATCGTGGTGCTATGAGAATCATGCGACCCCTGTCTCTCTGAAGCTTGAAGAGTGTTTTGAGGATGAGGGGAATGGGTGGGAAGGCATAAAGGAAGTCCTGACCCCAGTGAAGGAGGAAAGCATCCCTTGCCTGACAGTTGTGAGCCGGAATCCTGGACAGAACCGGGGAAGTTTGGCATTCAGTGGACTTGCAAAGAGGTCTATGTCTGGAGTGCCCCAGAGATGAAATATCTTCGCCACCTGGTCTAGGTGGAGAGACCACTCCTGAGGCAGCAGTACTCGACTGAGTTTGTCTGCCCAAAGGTTCTGAATGCCTGGAAGATATACCACTAGAAGGTGAATTGATGCTCTCTGGCGAGGGCCCACAGTCTAAAGCTTTGTTGCATAACGACAGAGAGCCTGTTCTGCCCTCTTTGTTCACATAGAATATGGCTACTTGATTGTCCGTCTGGACTAGGACTGTCTTGTAGCTGAGCTGAGTGTGGAACACTCGAAGAGCTAGATAGATTGCTCTTAATTCCAGGAGGTTTATGTGTAAACCAACCTCCTGTGGAGTCCAGGTGCCCTGGGTAGAGAGATGATTCAGGTGTGCTCCCCAACCCACCTGTGATGCATCTGTTGTTAGGGTGGCCTGAAAGAGGGATTGATGGAAAGGAGACCCCACTGTCAGACCTTTTAGTGATTGCCACCATTGGAGGGACAAAATTAGTCATTGAGAGATTGTTATTTTGTCGGACAAATGACCCGTGGCCTGTGTCCACTGTGAGGAGAGGGTCTACTGAGCTGCTCGCATGTGGAGGCGAGCATATAGGACTACATGAACTGTGGATGCCATATGTCTCAGTAACTGCAGTAGCTCCCGAGCAGTGAGGGAGGATTTGCCTGCTGCTTGAGAAGCTAGTTGCATTATGTGAAGACACCAGGCTTGTGGAAGGAAAGCCCTTGCCTGTCTGGTATCCAGACAGGCTCCTATGAATTCTAGGTATTGGGAAGGAACTAGTTGAGATTTTGGGAAGTTTATTACCAATCCCAAGTATTGGAGGATTCGCATTGTATGGGACAGTGCAGTGCTGGCCTCTGCAACTGTAGGGGCCCGAATGAGCCAGTCGTCTAAGTAGGGGGAAGATGAAAATCCCCAGGGTTCATAGAAATGCAGCTACTACTGCCATGCATTTCATGAATACCCTTGGTGCTGAAGCCAGACCAAAAGGAAGAACCCTATACTGGAAATGTCTTCCCCTGAAAAGGAAACGTAAAAATTTCCTGTGATCTGGATGGATGAGAATGTGAGCGTATGCATCCTTTAAGTCTAGAGAGCAAAGCCAATCCTGGCTTTGAAGGTATGGCAGAAGAGTTCCTAGAGAAATCATTTTGAATTTCTCTCGAAACAGATATTTGTTCAATTCTCTGAGGTCTAGAATGGGTCTGTGTCCCCCCTGTTTTCTTTGGAATAAGAAAATAGGGGGAGTAGAACCCTGCACCCTGTTGAAGAATGGGTACTTCCTCTACTGCCCCTTGGGCAAGAAGTGTGGAGACCTCGTGATCTAGCAGATTGTCTGCAGAGGTTTGTGAATTGAATTGCTTTAGAATTGTAGGAGGGGGCATGCTGTGAAAATGAAGCTTGTACCCCTCTCCTACAATGGACAAAGTCCAATCTTCTGCTGTTATCTGATGCCATCTGTTGACAAAGTGGCATAACCTGCCTGGAATATTGGGGGGTTGAGGACCCCTCAGAGGCAGGGAGGCAAAGCTCTCTAGGAAGGAGTCAAAGCCCTTGAGGGGGCTGAACCTGGAGAGCTGGTTAGGCTCTCGGGCCTTTTGGCTTCTTTTGCTGTCTAGTTTGTCCCTTTTAGGCAACCTGACCTGGAGCCTGGCTCTGCTGGGTACAGGAAGGATAAAACTTCCTCTTTTTGCTAAAAGAGGGTTTTTTAAAAGGCTTCATTTGGGGGGGGCGGAGCCCGATGTCCAGCGGGATGGTCGCATAACGCTGAGGCTCCCGAGAGGCCTACTCAGAATCCTGAATTAACACCGGACATACTTGAACTTCTGCTCTGATCTTGCCGGGGCACATTGGTGAGATGGCGGGGACCAAACCCACGCGCCTGGAATTTGGATCTCCAGCGGCTTCTCACGGCAAACGCTCCAAAACCGAACCCCCGTCCCCGCAGAAGGGGCTGGCTTTGCGCGAGGGCCCCGAAATGCAGCAGGAAATCCTCGCAGAGATTAGAGGGGTTAAGGACCTCGTGCAGTCAAACGGTGAAGCACTCCGAGCGCTGCGGGAAGATCTTGGTGTACTGCAAGGCAGGCTAGAGGGGCTCTCTTCGCGTCAGGACAAAATGGAGAGCATATTAGACTCCCATGCGGTCCGGTTGTCCAAACTCGACAAAGTTGAACGTCAGGTGCGGGCCTTGCAGAAAGAAGTGGAAGATGGCAATAATAGAGCGCGCCGCAACAACCTACGACTTGTGGGCATACCGGAGGGAGCTGAATCGGGAGACATGAAGGAGTTTTTATGTAAAATCCTCCCTTCCCTGCTCCAAATCACCTTTACCAAAGAATTGGAGATCGATCGCGCTCATCGTGTACCCACAAACATAACGCTCAACAGGAAGACCCCGCGGCCTATCATCTTTCGCCTTTTGAGATATCAACATGTGGAGCAAATTCTCAGTGCCTCTCGGGCAAAGGGCCATATGGAGTTTGAGAGCCACAAGATCTCCTTCTATCCTGACTTGGCTAAACCCACGGTCGACCGCCGAAAGCGCTTTCTGGAATTCCGGCCGAGGCTTCAACAACTACAAGCACGCTATGGCCTGATGTACCCGGCCAAGCTCCGAGTCACGCTTCACAATCAGACAAGAACATTTGAGGACCCTGATCTGCTAGCGGAGTTTTTGGATTCTAAAGAAGCCGACTTGATGCGCTGACTTCCAGAATAATCCTGCAAGTATTCTCATATCCGCTGTACCTTCCATATTGGATTTGCCGCGGCTCAGCAAAGAGTCTATCGAGGGCGGTTGTTGCCTTATTTTTGATGATATCTGTGACCTGACTCCATCTACCCACAGTAGCCTCGATGAGTATCAGAGACAGTGTTAATTATGGACTCTGGTGTTTCTTTTCTTTTTTTATGTCTCTATCTTCCTCTCTAGGGCCTCCTCCCGCAGACATATGGTCGCCATATTCATTGGGGGTTTTGCTTCTTCTCTAAGTTACTTTGGTACATACTTTTCAATATGGGGTGTATTGGCCAGCATACTCGGTGATTATGTCATTGTTGTACAGATTCTGATTATGTTGTATGTTTTCAAGCGCCCTTACCTAAAATGTCTACTACCGATTGATGGCACCATGTAAGATTTTCTCATTGAACGTAAAAGGAATCAATAATCCGATAAAACGGAAGAAAATCCTAAGCTATCTAAGTCATGAAGCTGCGGACCTGGTTTTCCTCCAAGAAACGCATTTAAATTCGAAGGAAACTCTTAAACTCAATATTAAACCTTACATGGTGGCCGCCTATTCCCCAGCAGTTTCTAAGAAATGTGGGGTTGCCATACTGGTTAGGAAATCTCTGCATGCTACTATTATTGCGACTAGCTCAGATACAGCAGGTAGATGGTCCAGAGTTCACCTCAAGATAGGTAACCTTGAAGTTACATGTATATGCCTTTATGCTCCTAATGTGGATGACCCTGCCTTTTTTGCTACCATTGCTCAGGTTGCGCAGGCCTCTGCTAATACTTCATTGATAATAGGGGGGATTTCAATTTAGTTCTTGATCCCCTGATTGACAAACAGCCGCCTAGGACAAGTGGTCCCCCCAAGAGTCACACCACGCTTACCTCTGTGATCAAAGATCTTGCTTTAGTTGATCTATGGAGGTTACTACACCCCAATGAGCTTGACTTTACCTTCTTCTCTTCCCCTCATAAATCCCAGTCTCGCATAGATTTCTTTCTAATATCAAAACTGTTAGTTCCTCAAGTGGACACTGCAAAGATTCACTCCCAACATATTTCAGATCATGCTGCTATTTCTTTTCAATTACACACTACTGCACCCCAAGGGAATTCGGGGGCCTGGTTCTTTGATAGAGCCCTGTTAACTCAGCCAGAGTTTCAGTTAGAAATTCGAGCAGCCATACAGGATTACTTCCATTTTAATTTACCCCAGGATACTGCAAATTGGGCTTGGTGGGAGGGTTTCAAAGCGGCCATTCGAGCAACGATCACTAGCTATCAAATTCGCCTGCGGAAACAACGCAAACAGCAGCTACTCATACTAGACCAACAAATCAAAGCAGGCGAACGAGTTCTAACTTCACGTACTGATCCATGCGTTTTAATTCGCTTACAGCGTCTTCGTTTTCAATATAATGCAATCCTTTCAACTGCAGCTTCTAAGAGTATTGAGCTTCAACGAGGGACGTACTATCGTGAAAACAACCGAGCCGGTCGACTTTTAGCCAACGCCTTGAAAGGTCAAAAAGAAGCCAAACGCGTAGCGGCCCTTCGAGCCCCACAGGGAGGGGGCATACTGACCACAGACTCCGATATTGTAGAACTCTTTCGGGATTTCTATACCCGTCTATATCAATCTGAATGTGAGTTCTCATCTGAGACCTTCGAGCGATTGTTTTCTGGTATTCAGCGGCCGACCCTATCTGAAGCTGATAGGGATGCCCTGGATGAACCCTTCTCTACTTCAGAGATCCAATCTGCCCTAAAACGAACAGCCTCGGGTTGAGCCGCAGGGCCTGATGGTCTCCCGACCGAATTCTACAGAACGTTCAGTGCAGATTTAGTTCCCTACTTAAAACTCTATTTTACTGCCCTTGCGGTAGATACATCCTCTTTGGGATCCTTTTCTGCAGCTAATGTGGTAGTATTTGAGAAAGAAGGCAGAGACCCGCTGCTAACCGCCAACTACCGTCCAATCTCCCTACTTAATGCCGATTATAAGATCTTCGCAACGATCTTGGCCACCCGGCTATCTGACAGGATGGCCACCCTAATCCATCCCGACCAATGTGGTTTTATACCCGGCCGATCCACCGCTGACAATGCTCGGACCTTGTGCCATGTGCTATCCAGTGCTGCCAATTTAGACCACCCATGGGTGGGTCTTTCCCTAGATGCTGAAAAAGCCTTTGATCGCCTAGAATGGCCCTTCTTATTTGCAGTTCTCCGATGGTATGGCTTTGGAGAGGGCTTCCTCCGATACCTCCAAGTCATGTATACTCAACCCGTTGCCAGTATTTGTGTAAATGCCATTAAGTCTCGGCCTTTTAATCTCCAAAGAGGCACGCGTCAAGGTTGCCCCCTATCACCAATGCTCTTTGATCTAGCTCTTGAACCCCTCGCCCTCCTTATTAGACAGTCCGCACGTATTCGAGGTGTCCCCTTCAGTCACAGAGAGATTAAACTCTCTGCATATGCAGATGACCTTATGCTCTTCGTATCCCTTGATTCGGTTCCAGCTGTCTTGGATCTGATTGATGGATACTCGCAATTATCGGGCTATAAAATTAACTGGACCAAATCTGTAGCATTCCCACTGAACCGCTGGGTACATGAGGCTGACATGCAGGCCTTTCCTTTCCTTTGGCAATCCCGCATGGTGAAATATCTTGGGGTCCATTACTGTTCTCCTTTAGAAGACACTATTAGTTTTAATGCCAAAGAGGTAGTCTCCAAAGTCCGTGAGCTTACAAATCGTTGGTCTCCCTTATCCCTTACATGGTGGGGCCGCCTAGAAACTGTGAAAATGATGATAGTCCCCAAAGTGAACTACATTTTAGAAATGCTGCCATGCTTACTCCCGCTACACACCTACAAAGATATTGAGGGCCTTCTCGTCCGCTATCTCTGGCAGGGCAAACCACCAAGGATAGCTAAACAAAAACTACAGTCTACGAAGGAACTAGGGGGTACCAGATTTCCTGATTTTCTCAGATATCATCAAGCCTTCCTACTTAAGCAAGGTGCCCGATGGCTAGATGCCTCAACAGACAGCAGACCAGTTTGGCTTGACATAGAAGAGGAGCTTAGTAGCCCAATTCCGTTGATCCATCTTCCCGGTATGTCCCATCAAGTAGACACCCGCCATCCCCCAATGATTGTCGATACTCTTGCGGCCTTTAACACTCTCATTCTATCACTGGGCCCAAACGTATGTCCTCAGGACGGACTCCCGCTGTGGAACAACCCCAGAATTCAAGTCCTACATAGAACGATAGCATGGAAACCCTGGTACTCTAGGGGGATCTGGACACCCCAACAGCTCTTCTCTGCAGCTCGTTGGAAAACCTTTTCTGATTTACACAAGGAATTTGCGTTACCAGCAAAACATTACTTTCAATTGATGCAGCTTTAACACTGCCTCAAAAGTGCTCAAATCATGCCGCCCTCTGTCCCTGCTGAGGACGGGCTATTAGAACTAGTTCACTCTATTAGTAGTACACATGGGGTAGCCTCTAACTTTTATAAATTATTATGTCAGGGCACGGATACTGCCACTTGTAGAGCCCAACAAGCCTGGGAGCGCGAACTGCAAACCACTTTAACCCCTGTGCAATGGAGCGTTTTCTGGAGCAAAGTAGTGCGGGTTTCCCGGTCTGCCTCAATTACCCAAACTCTCTTCTTTTTTGCACATAGATGCTTTTATACTCCAGAAAAAATAGCCAAATGGAACACAACTGCTAGGGACCAGTGTTGGTCTTGCCATACTGCTGTGGGAACCCTCGCTCATGTTATTTATGAATGTCCTCAACTACAGGTTTACTGGGGGCGGGTCTGGGGTCGTATTCAATTTATCTTACACCTTCACGAGCCTCTTTCTTGGAAGATTGTGGGACTCCGCTCAGTGGCGGAGGTCCCCTCTCTTCCTAAGAAGGGTCGCTTTCTCCTTGATTTCATGCTGGGTATAGCCATATGTTTAATCACGAGGAATTGGAAGGATAGCTCTCGACTTACTGTCAATGAATGGTGGAACCTCGTCTGCTTATATAGTAAATATGAGCAGATATCTCGGAGAGCTATTCCCCATACCCAAACTCACTCTCGCTTGTCTAAATGGCAGATGCTCAATGATTATGTACAATCTGCTCATTGCTCCGACATGTCTGTTTAATGTACACTCATCATGTTTCAGATCACCGTTAGGTTTTGTAACACAATAATGTCAGTACACGCCCGCTTCGGGAATGATTAGTTTTCTAGAGAAGAAGCAGGGGGGAGGGGAGTGGTAGGGGTTTACTTTGGTGTATGTATTTCATTCTATGTATCTGTCTTTTGCTGTATGTCTTCCTTTCCTTTGTTGTAATAAAACGAAAATAAAGAATTAAAAAAAAAAAAATAAAAGGCTTCATTTGGCTGGAGTGGCTGTAGATTTTGACAATCTATCTAAGGTAGAATTGTCAGCATCTAACTCATTAGCCTTCTCCTGACAGTTCTTGCCGAAGAGATTCTCCCCCATGCAAGGAATGCTAACTAACTTGTCCTGTACCCAAGTCTCCAAGTCTGATGCCTGTAGCCAGGCAATCCGTCGTGCGCCAATGGCAATAGCAGAGGTTCTGCTGATGCATTCGAAGCAGTCAAAGGCTGCACGATTGACAAACTTGGAGACATCCTGAGCATGCTTAACTAGAGCAAGAAAATCTTGTCTCTTATCATCTGGGAGAAATGGGCTCATAAGTTCCAAGTCTCCTGTGACTTCCTTGAGGAACATTCCCATATATAGGATATATGAATTGATCCTAGCTGAAAGCATAGAAGCTTGAAAATTCCTGCGTCCAAAAGCATCCAGAGTACTGCATTCACGACCTAGAGGATTGGATGCATGCCTCTTTGCACTTTTCATCCTACGCATGGCTGATTCCACTACCATTGAATGGTGTGGCAGCTGAGTTTTCTGAAATCCAGGACATGGCGGAACTCGATACATAGTATCAAGTCTCCTAGAGTGAGGAGAAGTAGTCAGAGGTGTCTCTCACATTCTGAGCATCAAGCTTTGCAGAATTTCATGGATAGGCAGAGTGGCTGCCTCCTTAGGAGCTTTAGGATATTGGAGAATTTCCAATTCCTTTGCTCTGGGTTCGTCTTAAGAAGCTGCTGTGATTGAAAGACCTTTGGCCATATCACGGATGAAATCCTGAAATGACATTTCCTCTGGAGGTGACAGTCTGCGTTGGGGAGAAGAGGGATCTTCTAGGAGAAACCCTGTAGTGCCAGCAGAATTGTCAGAGTCTTCAGAATCGGAGGAATCAAAGTATTCCTGACCCTGATGCTCTTGCAAAGCACGATCCCGGTACCGATCGAAGTCGGTACCGAGCTGACCCGGTACCGCTTTGTCAATTCCAGCCAGAGATGGCATGGGAAGAGTTCCCACCGGGGCCAGTAACGTCGGTACCTGTATCATCGGCATCGGTAGCGGTGTCGGTAGCGTCATCGGTGCCGATGTCAGTACTGGTGCCCGTGGGACCACCGGTACCACAGCTGAAAGAAGAGCTGCGATGCTGCGCTCGATAGCGAGGAACCTCTGGTCTATCGACGCTGCCGATGCCTGGGTGTCGGTACCGGTAAGGACGGCCAGAACCCCTGAGCATGGCACAGGTAGTTCTTGTGAGGTTGAGGCCTCGAGAACATCCTGAAGCCCCATCGATGCTTTGGAAGCCAAAGCCTCCCGCCGGGGCTGTTTTGCCAGTGTGGTTCTCCTCAAGGGCAATGCAAATGGCCTCTCGATGCTTAGCAGGAGAGCTACCCTTTGAGGACCAGCTTTTATATTTAGTTACCTGAGATCCATGGGAGGAAGAAGAGGCCCTTTATGATGTCGATGCAATGGATCTGACATCTGAAGAAAAGAGGGTACCGAGCTTTGCAGCCCGGTTCTGTCTTCCTCTTTTAGTCATCCCCATGCAGGAGACACATTCAGTTGGAGAATGTTTAGGTCCTAAACATTTCAGACACCAGTCACGGGTGTCAGTGACGGAAATGGTAACACCACACTTAGTACATTTTTTAAAACCACTAGTTGGTTTTTCCATGATTTAGGAATATGGGGCCTAGTGCCCAAAATGGCGCCTAGCACCAAAGAGAAAAGTTTCTGAAAAGAAACAGTCTAAAGCCTAAGTGGGAGGTTTTTTGTATGAAAAGAAAAGAAAAGAACCGGCGGTACCAGTAGGCGTCGTGCGGTAGGCAAACGCGACCACAAGAAAAGAAATTTAAAGACGGAATTTTCTGCGGTGACAGGGAATAGATCCTGTCGGCTCTGCGGAAAACGAAGAACTGAAGAGGGACAGTTGGAAAGGCGGGAAGGCAGTGCGCATGTGCTGAGGGATGCTCCCAAAAGCGTTCCTATTAGACACTGGGGAGCGTTCCCGTGCAGGCTCCATCAGTACTGACGATACCCATATGTGAAGACTACATTCCTGCTTGTTCCTGGAGATTTGACTTGACGTAAAGATAGAGGAAATTTGTTCC
This sequence comes from Ichthyophis bannanicus, assembly GCA_033557465.1. Classification (NCBI taxonomy): domain Eukaryota; kingdom Metazoa; phylum Chordata; class Amphibia; order Gymnophiona; family Ichthyophiidae; genus Ichthyophis; species Ichthyophis bannanicus. The sequence continues at coordinate 629,067,009 of CM066031.1, forward strand.
GTGCATAAGGAGCTGCAAGATAAAAAGATTGAAGTCTGGCGTTTACAGAAGAAGAAAAGGACATAGAGAGAAGAAAGTCAGAGGAGGAGCGGAGCTCACAAGGAGGGGTTTAAGGAGAGAGAAGAGAGGAAAGGTAATGAGGGGCAGTAGAGTGAACGCATTGATATGTTAGAAGGTGAAGTTTGAATTGGATACAGAAACAGAAAGGGAGTCAGTGAAGTGATTTTAGAAGAGGGGTTATTTGAGTGTATTAGGGCTGGTGGAAGATTAGCCGCGTAGCAGAGTTCTGGCTAGATTGAAGATATGACAATGAGGGAGACCAGCAAGGAGGAGGTTGCAATAGTCAAGACGGGAGGTGACCAAAGAGTGGGCAAGAGCCTTAGTAGTGTGTTCAGAGAAGAAGGGACAAATTTTTTTAATGTAGAGAAAGAAATGATAGGTTTTAGCTATATGTTGATTATTTGTGGAGAAGGAAAGGGAGAAGTCAAAGATGGCCCCAAGGTTATGGGCCGAGGAAACAGGAAGAAGAGTGAACATATAACTATGACGAGAACAATGTAGCAATTACAGTAAACAAACCTTGCAATAGGGTAGAGATATTAACAAAACAGTTGACATTGTGAGTGGGATGGGGGGGTAACTCAAATTAACATAATTGTGAAATGGTAGTAGGGTCGGAGGAGAAGCTGGAGGAGGATAGTTCTCATTGAAAGAGCGTTGGAAGAGAATGCAATAAATAGGGAGGATAAAAGCTGTCCAAGGGGTGATTGATGGGGTGAATCAATCAATTCAGGTATGACTCCATTTGGCTCCTTTTTCCATTTCCTGACAGAGGTTTTTTTGGCTTCAACAACCAACCTGTGAAAGGAGCTATTGTTCTGCAGTTTAACGCACTGACTAACTGAAAGGAAAGGCTGGTGATAGAGGTTGAGGAAAGACAATACAGAGGCAGGGGCAGTGGCAATGCAGCAGGGGAAATAGTAGGCATGCTGGCAAATACTATTGGTTGCACAAGCATCATCATGTCGCCTATCACCAGCACCCCCTCCACCACCGTGGCTTTACATGTCAGTAGCCCATGAGCCACAGGAGATCTTAGCCCTAGCTACAATGCTAAGCAGCAGAGATGAATCCATCACAAGTTGGACTCCTGTACAATTTTGATGATGCACTACCTTGTAGAGCCCATAAAGGCCATGCACTCAGATCCCTTGCTATACTAGGCACACAGGTTGGCAGTCTGTCCAGACATTGCCAAAGTTGTGCGGCATTTCCTATCTTCCTCTCCAACCAGTGTGCCCAATGAACATATAAATTCTCTATGGCAGGGATTATCATGGCTCCCCATTGTTTATGCTTAGCACTAGATTTGGTGGAAAAGTTAGTATTTCTAAAGACAAACCACCTCTTGATTGGTTCCCCTTTGTTTTCATGAGACTGGGATGAGGAATGATTGCAGTTATACTGAGGGGCAGTTGCCCACATACTCTACCCTACAGTGTCGGCTGTGTTCTGGACCATTTGCATTGCAGTCTCTCTCCAGGATGGTGCCTATTTCAAATGGCTACCTTTCAGTCCCCCTCCCCCATGCTAAAAGATAAAAGAAAAAAGCAAGAAATAAGAAAAAAAAGCAAAACAAAACAAAGGAAGAAAAACTTTAAAATGTCTCTGTTGTTGGTGCTAGTCTCACTGCTCTGCCATTTCTATCAAAACCTGACCCTTTATTGCAGTCCTGCTCTTGAGATCTGAACCACATCTGTACTGTAGCAGTCATAAATCATGCTCTTGCCTGCACAGCCATTCTGTGGCCTGCTATCCTATTTCCAGTGGGTCCATTTAGGCCCACATAGCAAAACTAAAGAAAAATTAAATAAACCAAAAAAGATCTCCTTGCCTCTCCTCTGCTGCTGCTGCCGCTTGAATCATTCTCTTGGCATTGCACTCAGTTCCTCTTGCTGCTGCCCATCGCCCTTTCCCTGCTGATTTGGGTGGTTCATGCCACTCTTCTTGCAAATGGCTCTGTAACTTGTGCACTTTGACTTTTCTGAGTCACTCCTCATCCTGTTTTGCACTTCTGTGGGTGTCTTTGGCTTGTCATTATATACCTCTTTGGATGTTTTGCACCCACTTTGGCATGCAGTTCCTAACAACCGAGTCCAGGAGAAACTGAACCTGGTATAGTGGGGGGAACAATACCAGCCTACTGCTGTCGATGAGCCTTAAGCTCTCCAAAGTTCATTTCAAATTTTCATTATTGTACCTATTTTGAGTTTCATAAGGGGGAGCACATCTACAGCTATACCCTTGAGATAATAATGGTCTTTTCTCTATCAGGAGGCTGAGCATGAAGCACTAAAGGAGGAAGGGGATATCCATCTAGCCAGACTGATAACCGAATCAATGCTAGCTATTATGGGGTGACAATAGTAGTAATAGTAGTAGAATGTTAGGGTGGTCTTTCAATCCTTCATATAGTGCTACAATATTTGTGCAGCGCTGTACATAAACATGTAGAAAGACGGTCCCTGCTCATCAGAGCTTACAATCTAAAAGAAGACAGACAATACAATAAATGAGAACAGGGGTGCAAATAAGGAAAGATAGGGCGACACAATGAGAATAAGGGATCAGGATCCAAAAGCAACCTCAAAGAGGTAGTTTTTTAGCATGGATTTTAAAATGGACAGAGATGGAGCCTGATGTACAGATAGGTAGTTTGTTCCAGGCATAAGGAGCAGCAAAATGAAAGGATCAAAGCCTGGAGTTGGCAGTGTAAGAAAAGGGCATAGAAAGAAGCAAGGCAGGGAGGAGAGTCCTGACGTTTGCTAGAGTGCAGGAGGTGTCCGAGGTGTTTGGTGCTGCTATGGTGCTCTGGGGCAGTGATTGGAGTAGAGGAACACGCCGGAGATGAGACCGCCCCTTCACCATGTCATTAGGGTGTACTCTCAGGACCTGGATTTCCCTATATCATCAGGGAACGCCCCTTTGGATTTGGATAAAGTTAATTGTACTTTCTACGACCACAAGCATGTGGACCAAAGAGGCATGTGACTAAAGGGGTGTGCCCCTTTTGTGCCCTTTCAGTGCAACTTCAGTGACTTTGGTGGTAGTGGATGGTCTTCCCCCACAGTTGGTAGAGTGGGACTATGCCTAAGGGGCAGATAAACGGAAGAATAAAAGGTAAGACTGTTAAGGTGGAAGGCCCAGTGAAAATTCAAGGGCCCATGGATAAACATCTGTCCGCTGCTACGGCTCAGGTGCCGCTTAGGGAGAGACTAGGCTCTACACTGCCCTCTGGAGCTTATTTAAGCTCCCCTTCTAGGTCACCACCACCTCAACCTAATGCACAGTCCATGTCTACTGGATTGGAGGGGGCGTTCTAAATGACCCATTTGGAGTTGATGAAGGTGGAGTGGCCCCTATAATAGGAGGCGTGGATGAGTTCATTCCCCCTATTTTGTTGCCTAAACCTATTCTTTTTCCTCACCGGAGGCTATGGGAGCAGTGTCTGGAGAAGATGTTACTCTGGCTAATATTTGGAAAGTTGTCACACAAAACAATACGTTGTTGAGGGGCACCAGGGAGCAGATTTCTGTCTTGTCACAGGACACAGTGAATGCGCTCACTGGGTAGGAGTCAGTCTTACAGAAGGTACAGAAACAGATGAATAAAATGTCTTCTCTGATTGTGACTTTGCAAAATGTATCTTCATCTTATATTAAGAATTCTTAGCGCTCGTTCTAGGAACTTGCTGCTTTTAAATTTTCCAAAGATCTCTCCTCATTGGTGCTTCTCAATAAGTATTTTAAGGAGGTTTAGGGTACTGTTAATCCTGAGCAGATTTTGATTACCAATTGCTATTATATTTCTCCTAAGCAGTTGGGGGATAGGTCACTTGAGAGCGTTCCTAATGAAAGGGAGGGTTGTTGATTCTTTAAATCTGTCTGAGTTTCGTGGGTCCTCTAATGATGTCATCCATACTAGGGCAACACTTGTGGTGTTCTTTTCCGCTGTGGGAGATAAATCAACTGTTAAGAAATTATATTTTAAAAAAATATGCGTTTTGTGGGACCAAAATTTTGATTTTCCCTGATGTTGCCAGGACAACTCAATTATGACGGATGTTCTTTCTCTTGTTGAAGACAAGAGTTGTGGCCTTAAGCGCAAGTCTCCTTGTAAATGCCTGATAACTTATCGAGAAATACAAAGTGTGTTCCTTAGCGTTCCTCCAGTGCAGTCCTCTACGTCTGGGTAGTCAACCTCGTCCTGCAGCTAGGAGACTGGCATGTCCAAATTCGTGACATCACTGGTATATCCTGGCACCATCAGCCCTCCTACTTCCAATGTGACCAGTCTCCTTGCAGCAGGAGGACTTGTGGAGCCCTGGATGTGGGGGCTCACTGTGAGAAAAAAATAAGGAGCTTAGTTTCATTTCATTTTCTTGCTTACTTTTATTTCTAGATGGTTATTTAGGGGATTGGAGAATTTCCCTTTCTTTGGGTGCCTGTTACTTTAAATTTTAGAGTTTCTGCAGGGAGGAGGGGTCAGTGCTCAGCCCTGAGGGAGCCTCCTGTCTCTCCTCGTGGCAGGCCTGCTTCTTTGCCATTATTTTCCATTTCCTTTATTTTCCTTTTTTCTCCTCTCCCTTTCTTGTAAGTTGTGGTCTGGAGATTTTTAGCAGGCTGTCTCTGTTAGTACTGAAGTTCTATGCTCACAGACATTACGGAGTCGAGCCCTTCACTTGCCTGTAGCTCCGGGATTCCCTGCTGTGCTGGGGATTTCCTGTTGAGTTTCAATCAGCTGTTTTCCGGTGGTGAGTGCCTTTGGAGCTGGAGTAAGTGGTTTTTAAGTATTTTCTTGTTGAAGAGAGCCTGTGGCAGGCATTTGCAGGCCTTTCCTTAAGCAGTTCTGTTTGGCGCCCTTTTTAGCCTCGGGGTTTTTGCCTCGGCGGCCATTTTGACTGCAGTTTTACACTGCAGGCAGCCAAGCACATGGTGAGTGCTTCATTTTACCATTGGGGGACTTAGTGACCCTTCCTTTCAGGTTTTTTTGGGGGTTTATTTCTTTTATATCTTTTCTTTTATTTCATTTTATTTTTCTATTAGGGCTGATTCTTCCCTTTCCTTCCAGGGCATTTCTGGGGGGTGGGGGGGAGCCAGTAGTGCTTCCAGCGCGGTCCCCTTGGTTTTCCTGCTTGGCCAATGCCTCAGAGGCCTCTCTGTCTAATTTGTGGTACCCACAGAGGGCCGGTGTCAGTGTTAGGAGTGTGTCGGGGCTGTGCCACCCTCTCCGCTCTAATGGAGCAGCGTATGGAGGTGCTTGAGCCTGCGGAGGTGTCTGAGCCTTCCGTATTAGACGAGGCGGTTGCAGCACGCTCCGTAGTGGCCGACCCACGGTCGGAGAGCGTTGCGGGACCCTCTGGGGCCCTGACTGGGGGGTCCTCAACTGCTCTTGGGACCTTTTCCCCCGAGTTTGTCTTAATGCTGCATCAAGCGTTTTGCTTGCGCCAGCAGGGTACCTTTCAGGCATCCGGACCTTTGGCGTCCCTGGAGGGGCAGCGAGATTCTGCCGCAGCAGCGTCTCTTCCTCCGCCGGTGGCAAAGCGGGCTAGGACGGCGCCGGACTCTGACGCCGAGGGGGAATGGCCCCCGGAGTCTGCGGACGTCTGGGACCCTGCAGAGGAGCCTCAGGATCTGGAAGAAGGGGAAATTCCAGAGCCCGAGGACCAAGCCAAGATCATCAGAGTGTTCCGCAGGGAGGAGTTGCCTTCTCTCATTTCAGAGTCGCTGCAAATTTTGAATATGGCGGCTCCGGTAGTTCCGGATGTGGCGATCGAGGATCCGGTTATTGAGGCGGAACGTCAGTCGCAGGTTGTTTTTCCTTTGCATCGCGTGGTGGATAAGATGATTACGGACGAATGGACCCGGCCGGAATCGGCCTTGAGGAGGGTTCGTACTCTCAGTAGACTTTATCCCTTAACGGATAAGGAGCGTTTTCGAGCTCCGCGGGTAGACGCGGTGGTCTCGGCAGTTACTAAGAAGACTACCATCCCTGTAGAGGGTGGTGCAGCATTGAAAGATGCCCAAGATCGGAAGGTGGATAATCTGCTGCGGCAGACGTTTGACGCTGATTCCATCTCCTTGCAGGCGTCGCTGTGTGGCGCTTGGGTGGCCCGGGCGTGCTTGCGCTGGGCTCAGCGTCTCCGCCTTTCCCCGCGGTTGGAGGAGGCGGATGTCAAGGAGCTGGATCGTTTGGAATCCGGAGCAGCGTATCTGGCCGATCTGCATTACGACTTGATTCAGGCCTTGGCCAACAGTACGGCTTCGGTAGTGGCGGCCAGGCGTTCTGTGTGGCTCCGGAACTGGGCGGCGGATGGTCCCTCTAAATCCCGTCTTAGCAAGCTTCCCTTTAAGGGCGGCTTACTCTTTGGGGATGATTTGGATAAGCTTGTTAAGGATCTCGGGGAGTCCAAGGCCGGTCGGCTTCCCGAGGATAAGCCTAAGCCGCTTCGTTCGACTCCATACCCTCGGGGACAGCCTCGGGATTCTCGGCGGTTTCGGTCCTCCCGCTATGGAGGATTTCAAAGGGGCCGCTTCCAGTCCCGTCCACAAGGGTTTCGAGGCTACCGAGGCGGCGGCAGAGGCTTCTCCGCGGCCTCCTCCTCCGTGGCTAGGAAACCGCAATGAGATACGGCGGGTCCCGGCGGTGGATATTTCGGTGGGCGGCCGCCTCCGGGAGTTTCTCCCCGCTTGGACCCTCATTACCACGGACCAATGGGTACTCGATATCATTCAACACGGTTACGCTCTCGAGTTTGCCTGTTCCGTTCGGGATTCCTTCGTGCGGTCGCCGTGCCGGGAGCGGTCAAGGCGGCGGCAGTAGCCTCCACCCTGCACCGATTGTTGCAGTTGGGGGCAGTGACCGAGGTTCCCAAAAGCGACTACGGTATGGGTCGATATTCCATCTATTTCGTGGTTCCCAAAAAGGAGGGGACTTTTCGCCCTATTTTGGATCTAAAGGCGCTCAACCGTTGTCTGAGAGTGCCGCATTTCCGCATGGAGACCTTGCGGTCGGTGATCGTCGCGGTCCGCCAAGGGGAGTTTTTGACGTCTCTAGATCTAACCGAGGCGTACTTGCATGTGCCCATTCTACAGGCTCACCAGATGTTCCTGCGCTTTGCGCTGCCGTGGGGACATTACCAGTTCCAGGCTCTTCCCTTCGGTCTCGCGACCGCGCCTCGGACCTTTACAAAGATTATGGTGGTCGTGGCGGCAGCGTTGAGGCGCGAAGGGATTTTGGTTCATCCATATCTGGACGACTTGTTGATTCGGGCCAAGTCCAAGGAGGAAAGCATTCAGGTCACGAGCAAAGTGGTATCTTTTCTGCAGAGTCTGGGTTGGGTGATCAATTACGGAAAGAGTCATCTGGAACCCTCTCAGAACCTGGAGTACCTGGGCGTGTGCTTCAATACGTGCTCGGGTCACGTGTTTCTCCCTGCCAGGCGGGCCACCTCCTTGCGAGCTCTCGTTCGGAAGTTCAGGTCCACTCCGGCCCCTCCGGCTTGGGACTATCTGAGGGTCTTAGGTACCATGGCGGCGACCCTGGAAGCAGTGCCGTGGGCAAAGGTGCACATGCGCCCGTTACAACGGTCTCTACTCCGGGGCTGGTCGCATCAGGCGGATCCTCTCAGCAAACGTTTGCCTTGCCCTCTGTCGGTTCGCAAGTCTCTCCAGTGGTGGCTTCTTCCGCAATCCTTAGTGGTCGGGATGCCGCTGGAACAACCCGATTGGATACCTCTTTTGACGGATGCCTGTCTGGGGGGCTGGGGAGCTCATTGCCAGGGGGCCTTTGCGCAGGGTCGCTGGTCTCCTCCAGAAACCTCATGGTCAATCAATCGTCTGGAGCTCCGGGCAGTGTTCCTCGCTCTTCAGGCTTTCCAGTCCTTAGTTCTGGGTCGCGTGGTGCGAGTTCTTTCCGACAACTCGGCGACCGTCGCCTACATCAATCGGCAGGGCGGCACGGGCAGCGCCCCCATGGAAGAGGAAGTGGATCAGCTGTTCGCGTGGGTGGAGACGCGATTGGTGGCGATTTCGGCAGCTCACATTGCCGGAAAGGACAACGTGACAGCCGATTATCTCAGCCGAGTGCGAGTGGATGCCGGAGAGTGGCAGCTGCATCCCGACGTGTTCGCTCAGGTAGTGCAGCGCTGGGGGACACCGGTGATGGATCTGATGGCGACCTTTCTCTCCGCAAAGGTTCTTCGTTTTTACAGCAGAAGACGGGAAAGAATGTCAGAGGGAATAGATGCGCTGCTGCAGGCTTGGCCGGGGGAAGGTCTTCTGTATGTGTTTCCCCCGTGGGCACTCATAGGTCGAGTCGTGCAGAAGATAGGGCGACATCCGGGGAGAGTTCTTCTCGTAGCTCCCGATTGGCCCCGACGTCCATGGTATGCAGACTTGATTCGTCTCCTCAACGGTCGTCCTTGGCGTCTCCCGGCTCGTTCGGATCTCCTGATTCAGGGTCCTCTCCTTATGCCGCAGGTGGATCGGTTCTCGCTTACGGTTTGGCCATTGAGCGGGCACGTTTGCGTAAGCGGGGTTACTCGGCAGCGGTGATTTCCACGCTGCTTGCGTCTCAGAAGCGTTCTACCTCCCTTGCCTATGTCCGCGTCTGGCGCGTGTTTGAGGATTGGTGTTCTCGGCGCTGGATACGAGCGGCCACCGTGGCCGTGCCCATAATTCTAGATTTTTTACAGGATGGTTTTAGCAAAGGTCTGGCGGCCAGCTCATTGCGGGTTCAGCTGGCGGCGCTGGCCTGTTATCGGGGCAAGATCAACGGCCTTTCGTTGGGTTCTCACCCGGACATTCGGCGGTTCTTGTCAGCAGTTTCTAAGCTGCGCCCTTCCCTTAGGTCTTGTGTTCCGCCTTGGGATCTTAATCTCGTTCTCGGAGCTTTGTCCCGGTCTCCCTTTGAGCCGTTGAAACACGCCTCCCTGAAGGATTTAACTTTGAAGGTGGTGTTCTTGGTGGCGATCTGCTCAGCCAGACGTATCTCTGAGTTGCAGGCCTTGTCCTGTCGGGAACCGTTTCTGTCCTTCTCGGACGACAAGGTGGTGTTGCGGACCGTTCCTTCTTTTCTCCCTAAAGTGGTTTCGCCCTTTCTCATGAATCGGGTGGTTTCACTCCCCGTTCTCGGCGGTTCCGATCGCGACTTGCGCCGCTTGGATGTGCAGCGGGTATTGCGGCACTATTTGAGGGTTACCGAATCCTTTCGTAAGTCAGATCGTTTATTTGTCCTTTTTGGGGGCGTACGTAAGGGGGAAGCCGCTGCTAAAGCTTCCATTGCCCGATGGATTAAGGAGGCGATTGCTTCGGCTTATCTGCTTCAGGGCCGCTCGGCGCCTTCGGGCTTGCGTGCTCATTCCACTAGGGTGCAGGCTTGTTCGTGGGCAGAGCATCGGTTAGTTCCGCCAGGAGATATTTGCAGGGCGGCTACTTGGTCGTCCTTGCATACCTTCAGTAAGCATTACCGCCTGGATGTGGCGGCGGCAGCGGATACCCGTTTCGGATCGGCAGTTTTGTCGGCCGGCCAGAAAGATCCCACCCATTAAGTACTGCTTTGGTACATCCCAGACGTAGAGGACTGCACTGGAGGAACGCTAAGGAAATATTAATTACACTTACCTGGTAATTGTAGTTCCTTTAGTGACGACAGTGCAGTCCTCCATCCCGCCCTACTCATGATCTTTCCAGGTTTCTGGCGTGGAGTACGGGTCAAAGAGTCTTACAGGTGAGCCAGCTCCGATCTCTTCCTGTCTATTGCTTTCTAAGTTGTCCTATTGCTTCCGCTGCTCAGGGCGCAGGGATAGAAAGCAGAACCTGGGTCATAGCTTTTCTATGGCATTTAAAAGTGCAGTACATAACAGAATCCATTCCCACTTCTGTACCTAGTTGTAAAAAAAAAAAAAAAAAAAAAAAAACAAACAGGGGAAAACACATTGTTCAGTTGACGTGGTTACATTGCTACTTATTTCTTGCTCCTTTGAGTCTGCTTTGTTTAGTAGTTCACACTGGAAGTAGGAGGGCTGATGGTGCCAGGATATACCAGTGATGTCACGAATTTGGACATGCCAGTCTCCTAGCTGCAGGACGAGGTTGACTACCCAGACGTAGAGGACTGCACTGTCGTCACTAAAGGAACTACAATTACCAGGTAAGTGTAATTAATATTTTCTAGATTCAATTTAGCTGGACAGCTTTCTCTTGGATAAGGCACCTTAGGGTCCCCCGTCCCCCCCCCCCGGGAGGAGATATAGTGATAATATTAATGTTGGCCTGTATGTGATTTTATTTTGTTATTTTTGATAAGATTTCTAGAAGTGATGGAAATAATCTAGTTTAAATTTTTGTGACTACACTCAGGCTAAGCCAGCAACTCTTTCCGTAATGTGGGCTTTGTTAGAATTGTAGTCATTTCCTTTTTCGTCATTTTGACGTTTCCCTTTGTTATTGCTGTAATGGGTTTTTTGCTTGTTTGAAAGCATTTGTGAAAATTGGGGAAAAAAAAAGAAAGAAAGAAGACAGAAGAGCCAAGTTCACGAGGAGGGGTGTAGGGAGAGAGGAGAGAGAAAAAGTAGTGAGGAGCAGTAGAATGAACACATTTAAGAACATAAGATTTGCCAAACTGGGTCAGACCAAGGTCCATCAAGCCCAGTATCCTGTTTCCAACAGTGACCAATCTAGATCACAAGTACCTTGCAATTTCCCCAGAAAACACCGAGGTTCCACAATGCTTGTATTGGGACAAGCAGTGGATTTCCCGGGTCCCCTTTAATAATGGTTTATGGACCTATCCTCCAAGAACTTGTCCAAACCTTTTTTTAAACCTAGCTACATTAACAGCTTCTACTACATCCTCCGGTAACGAACGCCAGAGTTTGAGTGAAAAAATATTTTTTCTTAATAGTCTTATATGGATTACACTGTAGGTGAGAAGGAGTAGTTTGAATTGGATACGGAAAGGGAAGGGGAGCAAATGAAGTGATTTAAGAGGGGCTATATGAGTAAAATGGGGCTGGCGGAAGATTAGTCACGCAGCTGAGTTCTGAACAGATTGAAAGAGAGAGAGGCGACTCAGAGAGAGACCAGCAAAGAGGAGGTTGCAATAATCTAGACGGGAGGTGACCAAAGAGTGGGTAAGTGTCTTAGTAGTGTGTTCAGAAAGGAAGGGGAAAATTTTGTTAATGTTATACAGAAAAACTACAGGTTTTAGAATCAGTTGGATGTGTGTGGAGGAAGAAAGGAAGGAGTCAAAGATGACCCCAAGATTGCGGGCTGAGGAAACAGGAAGTAGAAGAGCGTTATCTACAGAGACAGAGAAAGGAGGAAGGGGGAAGGAAGGTTTAGGGGGGGGGAAATAAGAAGTTTGGTTTTGGTCATGTTCAATTTCAAATGGTTATGAGACATCCAGGCAGTGATGTCAGATAAACAGGCAGAGATTTGGATCTGGAGTGACTGAGAAATATCAGGTGTAAAGCGAGATATTTGAGAGCTGTCAGCATAGAAATTATATTGAAAGCCATGGAGAAGATGAAAGCACCTAAGAACTGGGTATGGAGAGAGAAAAGGAGAGGGCCCAGAACAGACCTTTTGGGTACACCAAAAGAGTGGGATAGCAGTGGAGAAGGAACCATCAGAACAAACACTAAAAGAGCAATGGGAGAGATACGAAGAGAACCAGGAGAGCACAGAGTCCCTAAAACCAAGTGAGGACAAATGTGTTGAGGAGGAGGCGGTTAGCCGTGTCAAAAGCAGCAGAAAGGTCAAGAAGAATGAGGATTGAATAAAGGCCTTTGGATTGCGCCAGGAAAGAGTAGTTACTCACCTGTAACAGGTGTTCTCCAGGAGCAGCAGGAATCAGTCCTCACATATGGGTAACGTCGGCGCCGACGGAGCCCTCGTGCAGAGCATTTCCCCAGCTTTCAAAGAAAGCCTTTGGGAATTGCAGCGCGCATGCGCGGTCCTCTTCCCGCCCAAGGGTGCCATCTTGCTCAGTCTAATGACATAGCTAAAAGACAGCAAAAAAATTAGCAAAAACAAATCATAAGACTGCAACTCCAAGGGGAGGAGGGAGGATTGTGAGGACTGATTCCTGCTGCTCCTGGAGAACACCTGTTACAGGTGAGTAACTACTCTTTCTCCAGGACCAAGCAGGAAGTCAGTCCTCACATATGGGACTCCCCAGCTTAAGGCTACCGGAGACCTCAAGCATAAAAATGAGCTCCCTCTAGCTCGTCAGCACAGAAGGAAGGAATCTTCTCTGAGAACGCCCCCGACCGGTAGCCCAACACCAGGGCCGGAGGGTAGGAGTTGCCTAAACCCCAAAGAGATTATGGAGTACTGCCTGACCGAAAGCACTGTCCCTGCGGGACTCCCTCTCAAGGCAGTAATAGGCCGCAAAAGTCTGGCTTGAAGACCAAGTAGCGGCCCGGCAGATGTCTGCCAACGGAACAGAGCAGAGATGAGCCACTGACGCAGCCTTCGCCCTGACACGATGAGCCGTGACTCGACCCTCCAACGAGGCTGCCCCATAAGCCCAGGCGATACAGTCAGCGACCCATATGGACAACGTACGCTTGGAGACAGTGATCCCCAACTTATTGGGGTCAAAAGAAACAAAAAGCTGAACAGCCTTTCGATGCTCCCGCGTACGGTCAAGGTAGAAAGATAACGCACTCCTACAGTCCAGGGTATGCAGGACCATTGGCATGCGGCCTGGGAAAGAAGGTCGGAAGAACCACCTCCTGATTGAGGTGAAAAGGCGAGACAACTTTAGGAAGAAACTTAGGGTAAGTCCGTAGGACTACCCTATTCCTGTAGAACCTAGTGTAAGGAAGATCAGTCACTAGTGCCTGCAGTTCACTCACTCGCCTAGCAGAGGTGAGAGCTACCAGAAATAAAGTTTTCCAGGAGAGAAAACGGAGAGGGCAGGTAGCCATAGGTTCAAAAGGCGGACAAGTAAGCCGCTGTAAGATCACATTCAGATCCCACTCAGGGGCCAGTGGACGCAAAGGAGGCTTAAGCAGAAGAAGGCCTCTGAGGAAACGAGCCACCAAAGGGTGGTTGGAAAGAGGCCTGCCGTCCACCGGCGAGTGGTGTGCTGAGAGAGCACTAAGGTGAACTCTGACAGAGTTAGACTTAAGGCCCAGATTGGAGAGGTAGGAGCAAATACTGCAATACTTCTGCTACCAAGCACGAGAAGGGATTCTCGCTGTGCTGAGCACACCATGCGGAGAATCTACGCCACTTAAGAGCATAGGATTTCCTGGTGGATTGACGCCGAGGCCAAGACTACATCTTCCACCTCTCGAGGCAGTAGTAGGGGAGCTAGAACTACCCTTTCAGCAGCCAGGCCATCAGATGAAGGGACTGGAGGTTGGGGTGCAAGAGAGTCCCCTGATCCTGAGACAGGAGATTGTGTTGAAACCCCAGAGGAATAGGTGTGTCCACCGCCAGCTGTAGCAGAAGCGGGAACCACGGTTGCCTCGGCCACCTGGGGGCTATGAGAATCAAGGAAGCCGTGTCCCGAAGGACTTTGAACAGCGTTCTGGACACTAGTGGTGTGGGAGGAAACGCATACAGCAGGCCTGTGGACCACGAGATCAGAAACGCATCCGCCGTCACTCTGAGAGGATGCGGTTGCCTGGAGCAAAATCTCGGGAGTTGCCGGTTCAGAGGACTGGCGAAAAGATCCATGGTGGGTAGTCCCCACTTGAGAAAGAACTGCTGAACCACCAATGGGTTCAATCTCCATTCGTGTGGTTGCAGGATCCTGCTCAGTCTGTCTGCCAGGCAATTTTCCTGACCTGAAAGGTAGACAGCCCTGAGAAGGATTCTGTGATTGACAGCCCAAGAGCACAGTCGTTGTGCCTCCTGACAAAGAAGGAAGGAGCCTGTGCTGCCTTGTTTGTTCACAAAGAACATGGCAACTTGATTGTCCGTCTGGACCAGTACAGACTGGTGAGAGGCGAGATGGGAGAAGGCTCTCAGAGCTAGGCACATCGCTCGTAGCTCCAGGAAGTTTATCTGTTGAGTAGCCTCCCAAGGGGTCCAGAGACCCTGAGTACATGTCCCTTGGCAATGTGCTCCCCAACCGAGAAGAGAGGCATCTGTTGTCAGCACCTGAGTATGCGGAGGGGATTGAAAAAAACACTCCGAGCACCAGATTCGGAAGATGAAGCCACCATTGCAGAGAGGAGACCAGGAGGTCGGATATCTGCACTGAGTCCGCTAGGCTCCCTGTGGCTTGATGCCACTAAGTGCGAAGGCTCCATTGAGCAGGTCGCATGTGCAGGCGGGCATTGGGGGTGACATGAACCGTGGAAGCCATATGGCCGAGTAGTCTCAAGAATTGCCTGGCAGAGAACAGGGAATTGCTGCGAAACTGGCTGGCCAGATCCATTAGCCTGTGGGCCCTGTCCAGAGGCAGAAAAGCCTTTGCTTGAAGAATGTCTAGTCTGGCCCCTATGAACTCTAAGTTCTGGGACGGGAGCAAAGTGGACTTTGCGAAGTTTATGACAAACCCCAAGTGCTGAAGCAGAGCCACAGTGCGAAGGGTGGCCTGGTTGGCCTCTTGGGAAGATTGGCCCCTTATGAGCCAGTCGTCCAGGTACGGAAACAAAGAGATCCTGAAGCCTCAGGTGGGCTGCCACCACTGCCAGGCACTTGAACACCCTGGGAGCGGAGGACAGGCCAAAGGGTAGTACCCTGTACTGATAGTGGTTTCCCCCCACAACAAACCTGAGATATTGTCTGTGGTCTGGATGGATAAGGATGTAAGTATACACATCCTTTAGATCTAAGGAGCATAGCCAGTCTCCCTGCTGGAGGTAGGGCAGCAGGATTGCAAGGGTAAGCATCTTGAACTTTTCCCTCTCCAGGAACTTGTTGAGGTTTTGCAAGTCTAGGATGGGTCTGAGGCCTCCTGTTCTTTTTGGTACCAGAAAGTACCTTGAATAAAAGCCGTGACCTCTCAGTTGGTGGGGCACCGGTTCCACAGCCTGATCCTTTAGCAGACTTGCTAACTCCTGAAGGAGTAGGTCCCTGTGCAGAGGGGGTCTTGGAGGCTCCCCTGGAAAATAGGAGGGAGGTACCTGGTGAAAATGGAGAAGATAGCCCTTTTGGACTATATGAAGAACCCAGGTATCCGATGTGACGCCACCTGTGGGCAAAGTGGGCCAGCCGGCCTCCAGTGGGCAAAGTGGGCCAGTCGGCCTCCAGTGGGCAAAGTGGGCCAGTCGGCCTCCAGTGGGCAAAGTGGGCCAGCCGGCCACCTGTGGGCAAAGTGGGCCAGCCGGCCACCTGTGGGCAAAGTGGGCCAGCCGGCCACCTGTGGGCAAAGTGGGCCAGCCGGCCACCTGTGGGCAAAGTGGGCCAGCCGGCCTCCTGTGGGCAAAGTGGGCCAGCCGGCCTCCTGTGGGCAAAGTGGGCCAGCCGGCCTCCTGTGCTGAGAGAAGCCAGCTGAGGAGAAGAGGCTATGCTGTTTGAGTCAAAAAACCCCACCCTGCTGAGCAGGGGCCAGTGTTGGTGGCTTGGGGGCCTTCTGCCTACAGGGCCCTTGACCCTGCCCTTTGGCCTGCTGACTCTGTTGGGGAGCTGCAGAGGCCTGATAATGAGGGTATTGTTTGTAGGCAGATGACTTCCTCAGGTAAAAGGTCTTTTTTCCTGAGCCCTTCTTCTTCTGAGAAGGGGCAAAGGTTTTCCTGGAAAGCCTAGCCCTGGTCAGAGTCTCGGTCTCAAGTTCTGCAGCCTTTTCAGCCATGGGCTTGCCAAAGAGGTTTTCACCTCGGCAGGGGACATCGACCAACTTGTCCTGAACCCATGGCTCAAGGTCGGATGACTGTAGCCAAGCCTGTCGGCGGGCACCGATGCCGGCCCCGGCTACTCGGGCTGAAGCCTCGAAGCCATCGCAGGCTGCTCAAGAGATAAACTTCGAGCACTCCCGAATACCGGTGGAGAAGGCCTGGAACCTCTGCAAAGGTTCCTCGGAGAGACCAGCAGAGAACCCGGCAATCTCCTTTGCCAGGTCTCGGAGGTATATGCCCATGTAGAGCTGGTAAGTCTGGACACGGCAAGCAAGCATAGAGCCCTGGAAGCACTTCTTACCGAGGGCATCCAGGTTCCGGGCCTCCCAGCCGGGAGGCACCAAAGAGTGCATCTTCTGACTTTTCAGTCGATGCATGGCCGATTCCACAACCATGGAGTGGTGCGGTAATTGTGCCTTTTGGAACCCGGGGCTCTTGCAGACTCGATAGATGGAATCAACCCGCTTGCTTAACATTGGCGTCAAGGCCGGGGTCTCCCACATGCGGAAGAGCAGCCGCTCCAGCATCGGAGGAACCGGAACAGTAAAGGCCTCCTTTGGGGGAGAGTCATACTGGATGGCCTCGAGCTCCTCGGTTCGAGGCTCCTCCTCGGGATCCGCGGGGAAGGCCAAGGCCTTGGCCATATCCCGCACGAAGTCCGAGAACCGGGTATCCTCCGTTGGGGATCGTCTCCGAGGTTCGGACTCTGGCGAGTCCGATGGGACACACCGAGTCCGATGAGTGTCGGGTGACTCTTCGTCCTCCGTCTCCCAGCCCGACTCCTCGGAGGAGGAATCGAGCGGCTCCGGTCGGGCGGGCACCGATGCCCTCCGCCCCGATGCCGAGGGTATCGGCGTTGACGACCTCGGCCCCGAACGGGAGGTCGAGGGAGACCGTGGCCAAGGATCGACTCGAGCCCGCATGGACTCGAGGATCGGCTCGGCCTCCGGGGTCGACTTGGACGTCAAGGTCCTGGTGGTCGGGGCAGAAGCACCGGTGAGACCGGCGATCAATGCCCGCTGCTGTTCCATGAAGGCAGCGAAGCTGCTCTCCAAGGCCGTCAACCTGAGTCCGAGCTCAGGAGACCCAGCAGCCCCCGACTCGGGCCCGACGTCGGCTCCCTCGGAGGAGAGTCCACGAGGACAACAGCACTTATGTGTCCAGGAGACTCAATCTCGACACAAGGATGCTTGGCAGGCCTCTCCGACTCCGAAGACCCGGGACGGCTATCGGGGCTATGCGACCTGGCCTTCGAGGAACCAGGAGCATCCACCGACGACGCCCTCGTGGGTTTCTTCTTCCTGCGATGTTCCCATGAAGGAGACCCCCGCTCAGAGGAACCCCGACGCTGCTCGGGGCCGGAGTCCCGAGACGTCAAGGCCTCTGACGAGGTCCGGACCCAGCCGGACGCGGAGTCAGAAAAAATGTGATCCTTCTGGTGCGTGCTGCCGACTCCTCAAGGCCTTCGAGGACATTTTGCCACACAGACCACAGATCATCGGGTCATGATCAGGTCCGAGGCAACGGAGGCAGCAGTCGTGTGTCGGTAAGAGACATAAGTTTCTTACACCGATCACATTTCTTAAACCCGCTGGTAGCCATCGGGGGAAAAAGGGCCCCTGCTAGGTCAAAAGACCGGGCTGCCAGGGAAAAAAGAAAAAAGGCACGAACGCCAGTCACAAAGGACAAAAACCGAAAAATAGAGAAAAGGACTCGATACCGGCATATCGGTCCGAGCGGGAAAAGGATCCGGCGTCGAACCGGAGAAAAAAAGAAAAATAGGGAAAATCAACTTTTTCCTCGGGGAAAAACGAACTACGTCCGTCGGGCTCCGCGGAAAAAAGAAGACTGAGCAAGATGGCACCCTTGGGCGGGAAGAGGACCGCGCATGCGCGCTGCAATTCCCAAAGGCTTTCTTTGAAAGCTGGGGAAATGCTCCGCACGAGGGCTCCGTCGGCGCCGACGTCACCCATATGTGAGGACTGACTTCCTGCTTGGTCCTGGAGAATATGTCACTGGAGACTTTGGCAAGAGTCATTTCAGTAGAATTTAAGGGATGAAAACCAGATTGTAGTGGTTCTAGAGGGGCTTGAGAGGAAAGAAATTCAAGGCAATGGTGGAGTACTGCATGTTCAAGCAGTTTGGAAATGAAAGGAAGAAGGGAGATGGGCCAATAATTAGAAGGACAAGTAGGATCAAGTGAGAGTTTCTTGAAGAGAGGTGTGACCACAACATGCTTGAAGGCTGCTGGGACAGTTGCAGTGGAGAGCGATAGGTTGAGAATATGAGAGATGGAGATAAGGAGATGGATGGGGATAAGATCCGAGGAACAGGTAGTGAGTTTAGAGGAAGAGAGAAGATAAGTGGTTTCCTCTTCAGAGATTTTAGAAAAGGATGAATGGGTAGCAGAGATTGAGGGGAAGAGTTGGTAATGAAGAGGGGATGAAGCTGATCATGTGGGGAATTGTAGTGTAATCTTGTGGACTTTGTCATGAAAATAATCAGTTAGGGTTTAGGCAGAGGTGCCTTAAGGAGAGAGTTGAGAGTTGAAAGTTGAAAATAGATGGCAAGGGTCAGAGGCAAGAGAGCTATGGTAGTTTTGCTTGGCGAGTGCTATGGCTGACTGGAAGGAGGCAAGCATGAATTTGAAGTGAAGGAAGTCAGAAAGGATACAGCATTTGAACCAAATGTGCTCAGATGAGAAGGTACAGGAGCACAGATGGTAGTTGAAGATAGCCAGGGCTGAGGTATAGTGCGCCTCACAGGACGTGGCATGGACGGAGCAAGAGTATCCATAGCAGAGGAGAGTACAGTATTATAGGAAACTACAGCCTTATCAACAGTTTTAGAAGACAAGATGGAGGAAAGAGGTGATGAGACAAGTCTGTCCTCATATGCTTTATAATGAAGCCCACTAATCATTTTAGTAGCCACCCTCTGCACTGACTCCATCCTGTTCACATCCTTTTGAAGGTGCGGTCTCCAGAATTGCACACTATACTCCAAATGAGGTCACACCAAACACTTATACAGAGGCATTATCACCTCCTTTTTTCTGCTAGCCATTCCTCTCCGTATGCACCCAAGCATCCTTCTAGCTTTTGCCGTCGCCCTTTCTACCTGTTTAGCTACTTTAAGATCATCAGACACAACCATGCCTAGGTCCCGCTCTTCTTTAGTGGACAAAAGTACTTCACCTCCTATACTATCTTGCTCCCTTGGATTGCTGCAGCCCAAATGCATGACCTTACATTTTTTAACATTAAATCCCAGCTGCCAAATTCTAGACCATTCTTCAAGCTTAGCTAGATCCCTCCTCATGTTATCTACACCTTCCTGGGTGTCTACTCTATTGCAGATTTTGGTATCATCTGCAAAGAGGCAAACCTTACCCGACAGCCCTTCCGCTATATCACTAACAAAGATGTTAAAAAGAATCGGACCAAGGACAGATCCCTGGGGCACACCACTGGTAACATCCTTCTCCTCAGAGTGAGCTCCATTTACTTGTACTCTTTGTCGCCTCACACCCAACCAATTTCTAACCCAAGCAGTAACTTTAGGGTCCATCCCTAGGGTACTCAGTTTGTTTATAAGTCGCCTGTGAGGAACAGTGTCAAAGGCTTTACTGAAATCTAAATACACCACATCTAGATCTCTCCCTCGGTCCAACTCCCTGGTCACCCAGTCAAAGAAATCAATCAGATTTGTCTGACAAGACCTGCCTCTGGTGAATCCATGCTGCCTCGGATCCTGTAATCCGCTGGACTCCAGAAACCTCACTATTTTCTCTTTCAGCAGCGTTTCCAATAATTTACTCACCACCGAAGTTAAACTAACCGGCCTGTAGTTTTCAACCACATCCTTACTTCCGCTTTTGTGTAAAGGCACCACATGAGCCTCTCTCCAGTCCTTTGGCACCACTCCCGACTCCAACGAGGCATTGAAAAGGTCAGTCAGTGGAGTTGCTAGAACGTCCCCAAGTTCCCTCAGTATTCTAGGGTGTATCCCATCCGGTCCCATCACTTTGTCTACTTTAAGTTGAGCTAGTTTCTCACGAACACAGTCTTCTGAAAATTGTTCAAGATGTCCCTCGCTTCTGTTCCTATTTGTGGGTGTTTTCTGAGGTCCTGCTCCTGGTTCTTCATCTGTGAACACAGAACAAAAATATTTGTTAAGCAATTCCGCTTTATTCTTATCAGCTTCTACATATTCCCCCCCTGCACCCTTGAGTCTGACAATACCACTTTTGCCCTTCCTCTTCTCACTAATATATCTGAAAAATGTCTTATCCCCCCATTTTATTGCATTGGCTATTTCCTCCTCCTTTTGAATCTTTGCCTTCTTGACTACTTTGCTAGCTTCTCTAAGTTTTTCCAAATACAGATGCCTGTCTTCCTCTCTCTGTGATCTCTTGTATCACGATTATTGTACACCTATAGTAAAACTGCTTTGCGTTTTATTCAACTTTATCTTTGTTTATTTATTTTAGGTTATTGCTTATGATGTCAAAACGAAAGTATTCAGCTGCCCAAGTAAGAGAAACATTGCAACGAGATGCTGACAGTGACGGCTGAGTTGTCTGATGATGCAGCATATTCAGCCAGCAAAGAAGCATATCAGCCAAGTTCGGGCGATAAATCTGATGACAGTCATGATTCAGATGGCGACAGCAGTTGGTCGCCAAGTGAATGTGAGACTAATGTTGAGCCAGTAACATCGCCTGCAGCAAAGAGTCAAATTACAGGTCGAGGCAAAGGTCAAGGCTGTGCTGGACGGGGAAGAAGGCAGGAGTCCTCGGTGTCAGTATCATCTGTGAGGAATCTTAGTTGTGGTCGTAGAGGAGCTAACAGGTCATCAACTATAAGCACAAATGTTGCCATTGAAGCATATGTATCTAAGGATGCCACATCATGGAACAGGAAACCTATAAAGCAAGCTGCTGGAAGATACGCCAGAGCTAATGTCATGTCCGTACAACAAGGTCCTACAAGGTATGCTGTACGAAATGTTGATGGCCCTCTCACAGCATTCCACTTGTTCATGAGGAAGAATTTATTGAATGAAATCATGATGTGGACGAGCAAACAAGGAAGACACATTTATGTCGACACCTGGAAAGATTTGACAGATGGAGGATTTCAACGTTTTCTTGGACTTCTGATCTTCTCAGGCATGTACAAGTCAGGAAATGAATCCATAGTTCAGTTGTGGAACCTTGAAGATGGTCGTTGTGTTTTCGGCAAAAATATGGCCCATAACCGTTTTCAGCAAATTTCTTGTGCTCTCAGATTTGATGATGCAACCAACAGACGTGTTTGCTCCAATCAGACACGTTTTTGATACCTGGGAAGCAACTCTAAGTGACGCTTTGTTCCTGGTGAAAATTTTACCGTGGATGAGCAACTGCTTACATTTCGTGGCCATGTTCCGTTCAGACAATATATTCCCAGCAAACCTGGGAAATATGGCATAAAGCTATGGATGTTGGGTGACAGTGCAATGTCATATGTTCTGTGTCTTCAAGTATATACAGGAAGGGAACTCGGACAAAACAGGGAACAGAATCAGGGTGAAAGGGTTGTGCTGCAACTCACTGAAGGATTGACAGAAATGGCGATCTGGCAGAAATGTTACTGTTGACAATTTCTTCTGCAGTTTATCCCTGTCACAGAAATTGCTAGAAAAACAAATGACACTTTTGGGGACAATTCGAAAGAACAAAAGAATTACCTCCAGAATTTGTAACAGCAAAGGGCCGAGAGGTATTCACTTCACTGTTTGCCTTTCGTGATGACACCACTCTGGTTTCCTATTGCCCGAAGAAAAGAAAAGTGGTTGTTCTTCTGAGCAGTTTGCATGATCAAGAAGAAGTAGATAACACACGTCCAGACAAAAAATCACGCATGATCTTGGACTATAATTCTAGTAAAGGTGGAGTAGATACAGCAGATCAAATGTTGCACACGTATACCACAAAACGAATGACAAGACGCTGGCCAGTGACAATCTTCTACAACATGTTGGACATCAGTGCTTTGAACGCCTTCATTGTTTGGATGTCACTAAATCCAGAATGGCAGTCCAAGTCAAAGCACAGACGTCGTCTATTCCTCTTGGAATTAGGAAAGAAGCTGCTTCAGAGTAATTGCAGCAAGACTTCTTCCAGCATTGAAGAAGCCACTGATGCTGTTTGCAATGTTGGGATCCCAAAGAAAAGGGCAAGGTGTCACTGCTGTTCCAGAGAAAAAGACAAGAAAAGCAACATAGTTTGCACCTCCTGCAAGCGCAATGTTTGCAAAGAACATTCAGAAATTGTCTGTGTCTCATGCAAATGACTGTAGTACTTTACTGTTTCATCAAGTGCTTGCAAAAACAGCTTTCAAAGCAACTCTTCTTTATGTAATTTTATGATAAAGCATTAAATTTCAAAACATTTAACCTTCATATAATAAATAATTAATTTGGAATATTTTGTCTGTTTAGTTTAAATTTTTCATGGTTAACAATTAAAATTCATCGTGTGGTCATTTATGACCAACGGTATTCAGTGTGTGCAAAAAATCTCGGTAATTCCAGGGTTAAGAAGCATTTGATGTCATGCCTCTCTCACACACAGAATGTGAGCACTCCCATCAAAGAAACTACTTCAAAACAACCCTCGAGTGGCCCAATCAAATGCCTCCTAAGCATGAGCAGCCTTAATGACCTTGAGAATGGGAAAAAATTGGTACCACTATCAGGAGTCTGCAGCTGCAGCCCCATGCCACAGAAAGAAGAAACCAGCAGCCAACAAAGTCAAGTGAAACATTAACAGACTTTTGGGAAAGAGGCAGGGGAAGGAAGCAGCAACAGAGCAAAAGGGGAAGGAGGAAGTCAAAAAGGACCAAATACAAACACTTAGCAAAACGATGACAGATAAAATACTATACAGCATATCCAATCTGCCCATCAATAATAAATTACTCTTCTATAATCTCTTCCCTTAGAGATCCTCTGTGTTTTTCAAATGCTTTCTCAAATTTAGATATAGTCCTTGAGGAGAACAACAAAAGAAATAAAAATACAACATAAGGAAAAAAAATTATTCTTCCTCGTGCTCCTAAAAATTATGGCCAACATCCTGTTGCCCACATTTTTTTTCCACCTCTGCAGAACTTGTCCTGATGCAGTGCATTAGCAGAAACAGAGAAAGCGGAGAATTAGAAGCTCCCCACACAATAACTCTGGCACTCTCTGAGAGTAAAGCTTCAGCTGCACTAGTTCGGGTTTCGAGAATTTTCCATGACTGTTTATATAACACATGAAAAAAAAAACACACAACTGGTAGTATTGCAGTACTAACATTAGGAATCAGAAGATGTCACTTCTACAGAGAAAGCCATCAGGACAGGAGTGACCGGGGCTGGGTGCTCAAAGGGGCACTTGAAATTTTCTTTTTTAAACAAGGAATTGGGGGAAATCAGGAGGTTGGGGTATTTTTGTTCCATCATCCTTCTGGCTCTTCATTAGAAGATAGCAGGCCTCACGATGGACCTGCTATCTTGCATTGTCGTAGCTGGAAAAGCACAGTTACTTACCTGTAACAGGTGATCTCTGGGAACAGCAGGAATTAGTCTTCACATATGGGTACGTAGGTACCGACGGAGCCTGCACGGGAATGCTGCCCAGCTTCCAATCAGAAAGCTTTTGGCAGCATCCCTCGCGCCTGCGCGCTGACTTCCCGCCTTCTCCAGAGCCTCTCTTCAGTTGAGTTTCAAAGCTGAGACAAAGGCGAGGAGAGAAAGGAAGAAGATAAAGAGATGCAACTCCCAGGGGAGGTGGGAGGGTTGTAAAGACTAATTCCTGCTATTCCCAGAGATCACCTGTTACAGGTAAGTAACTGTGCTATCTCCAAGAACAAGCAGGAATGAGTCTTCACATATGGGGACTCCCTAGCTAGGGATGCCAGGGGGAGATCCCATAAAAATGCAGAGGCCTCGGCCAGGGATGCATTTTGTCTCCAGGAATTCCCGGCATCCTTCGTGGGATGGAGGGCAGGAGTTGACAATAAAGGAGCTGTGAGGAAAGAAACAGCATAGCCAAGGACTATATGGGAGAAGTCCTTGGTATATATGATAAGTGACATTAAACACATTTAATGTACACTTAAAAAATGCAGCTTACCTACTGAATCGTAGGAAGTCGAGAGCATGATGGAGTCTACTGGATAAGCAGTGGCGGAATCTTCAAAGTGACCTCACAGCAGTGAGGATGAAGGTCCAGACCTGGAGGTAGCAGACGATCCAGGTGTCAACTGGGTAGGATTAGACGTCAGGTCTTCAATGGAAAGCTTTATGGGAAAAAGCTGAAAACTCCTTTAGGCATAAAGTCATTAACAATGAAGGCTAAAGGAAGAAGACTGACGGAGGTAGAGAACTAGCCCAGCCCTGGCGGGAAGAAGGGGAGTGGAAAAAAACCCTATTCCCAAGGAGAACAGTTGTGTACTCAAGATAAAGATGTACACTATTTTTCCTAGCTGGTGAGAGATAGGAAAAAATATTGAAGCTTGATGCTTCAAAGACTTAAAGAAAAAATGGAAGATGTTAGCACCACAGTAGTTATTGGTGCCTAACAGTTCCTGCATCATAATATGGTATGCAAGTAGGGTGATAGACTGTCTAAACCCTCTAGAAGGTAAAACATTTAGTATACACACTAAGACATATCAACCCTTGAGAAGCCCTCCAACAGACACATATATATATATATATATATATATATATATATATATGTGGATGGAATATATATATATATGTATAGATATATACATATGTCCATATGTGTATATTAGGATATGCGTGGAGAAATGTATATATATATATATGATATACGGAAATATATATACATTGGTGGGGCATGGAATTGCACCACCAGGGTAATGAGATAGGTATGTAGACATATATGGAGATGCTACATACAAGATAGAGATTGAAGATACATATCTACCACCCAGCCCCATAGTTGTATATGGGGAATATAAAAGAAAAGATTCTCTGCTCCACAAGAGGGTGAACCCACTTGGGATATGTGTAGAGAATCTATTTCCGTGGATTGATATCATACCAACAGCCCAGGCCAGAGGGTTTGGAGAACCCTCATAGGCATGGGAAGGAATTAAGCTTTTCTCTACTGATAGCTTCAGAGATAAGGTCAATGCTCTAAAATAAGGCCCTCATAGTAGAAAGCTTCTCTGAGAGTGCAGAGAGCATTGTGCAGGAGAAAGAGGAGATAAACTGACTGAAGTCAGTGGTATTGCCATATCCTAAGAGAGGAGATGGAGGAAGACTGTGAAAAAGCCAAAAAGTAGGAGGATCCAAGATAGCGGAGGAGCAGCCTGGAATCACTACTGAGGCTAGATAAACCTTGGAACAAGGGACTGGAACTAGAAAGTACCAGTAACACAATCATTGTAACTCCTGCAGGCACAGCTGGTGATAGAAACCAGCAGAGAGATTGTACTGTGCCCATTTAAGAATAAGAGACAAGGAAGGAGAGGAGGCATCTCCTGTCTCTTTCTGAGGAATAAGCGTGCTAAGAAGCTTCTCAGTATGGTACCCCTCAACCAGGAAGAAGTCCTGTAGAGAGGGTAGGCAAGTAAGTGGAGGGTGACGTACCCTCAGGGTAAGTGCAACTTGAAGGAAAAAAATGTTCAAAGTGGGACAGAACTATCAGGGGATAGTAGTAACTGCTCCTCTAGAGAGTAAAGGAGGAGAAGTGCGTAGTCCCTGAACCAGAATGTTCCGACATCTTAGTACACTGAGAAAGAAAAGCACAGTGAAGCAACTTCTAATAGGTAGAAGTGAACTGCAGACTATAATTCTCAGTCCCCTATGGTTGTTGGGAATGCTGAGAGTGGCCAGAGCTGGAGGACTTCAGACTAGGCTGAGGTGTCCCTTGCTTAGGTACCTCTGAATGATGGGCAGGAGAGGAATGAAACTTTCTTTTCTTAGGGAAAGAAGGTTTGGTAGGACATTTCCTACCCCTCGAAGAATGGGATGGCATAGAATGGTCTGTAGTGGAAGGAGAGTCAGTGGAGCATTGAGCAACCTGACGTAAAGCCTCCTTACCAAAAAGACCGTCTCCTGTACAAGGAGAATGAGCCAGTATAGTTTGTGCCCGTCTATTCAAGTCTGAAGCTTCGAGCCAGGCTCTGCGAAGTGCTGCAATGGCAATAGCAGAGGATCTGCTAACAGACTCAAAAGAGTCTATAGAAGCATGAGACAGAAACCAGGATATATTCCGGCTATGATTGATGAGCAAGGAATAATCAGTAGCCTTCGGCTCTGGCAAAAAAGGGGTCAAGAGAGACAATTTCTCTGTGACCTCCTGGAGTGTTAGACTCATGTGGAAAATATATGAAAGAATTCTGGAGGCCAGCATAGATGTTTGAAAGGCTTGACGACCAAAAGCATCGAGTGTTCTTGAAGAACGACCTGGCGGATAAGAAGAATGCTTCTTCTTATTTATTTATTTATTTATTTTTATTTCTTATATACCGCGCTCTTTTAATCAGTGCGGTTTACAAATGAACAAGTTAAACACAATGGTACAATCAGCCTTCCTCAGTGCTGATTCTACTACCAGGGAACAATGAGGAAGTTGCGGCTTCTGAAATCCTGGAGAGGGAGGCACTCAGTACCGAACCTCAGTAGCTGTGGAAGCTAGAGGAAGCCGTAAGGGTGATTTCCAAACCCTCAGAAGGAGATCCTGCATAGCAGGATGTAAAGGAAGCATGATATTTTCCATTTGTGCCGGTGGGCTATGAGTATCAGCACAACCAGGGATAGAGATATCAAGAAAGGTTGCCATGTCTCAGAGAAAAGTCTGAAAAGACTGATCCCCTATGGGAACCATCCCTGGTAAGGCCAAAGAAAGAGGCTGAGCACCAGAGGACGTACCATGGTGTGAAGCAAGAGAAGTAGTAGATGGACCGGGATACTGGCGTGTTAACTCAGAGGCAGTAGGTACTGCATCAGCAATGCCAGGTATCGGTTCCAACGGAGGCATCGACATCGATGGTGATGGTGATACAGGACCAGCGGTCAAAGTTGTCATCGGGGACTGCTGCAGTGGTACCGAGATCATGAGTTTAGAGTTATGGCTAGGATCTGCGGAACTGCTTATCTGGAAGCGAGCGGAGTCGGTTTCAGGACGCGTCGGTACCCAGTCCTCGAGACTAGAAATCGATTCAAGACTCGGCATCAATGGAAGCGAGTCTATCGATGCATGCCTCGAGGGTACCGACGTCGGTGGCAGTATCGGCAATGCCGATACCGATAAAGAAGTCTGGGTTGCATCGATCGGTTCCGAAGGTACCGAGGATACCCGATGATACCCACCTGCGAGAAACAGGTTACTGCATCCCGATGTCGTAGCCAGGGCATCGGAACCGCTCGACGGCGGTACCGTCTCCGAGCATGGCTGGGATATAGAAATGTCCATGCGTAGCGTATCGATCGGCCCCGAAGGTACCGAGGACGCATGAGGACGATCCCTGGTGGCGAGTGGAACACTCGACACCGGTGCCGATGCCGGGGTATCGGTACCGCTCGAAGCGGATACCACCACCGGACACGGTGGGGATCGAGGGAAGTCAATCTGAAGCGTATCGATCGGCCCCGAAGGTACCGAGGACGCCAGATGACGATCCCTGGTGAAGAGTGGAACACTCGACACCGGTGCCGATGCCGGAGGATCGGTACCGCTCGAAGCGGATACCACCCCCGAGCATGGCTCAGGTATGTTCTGTGAGGGGTGAGCCCCAGGAACAACCTGAAACCCCTTTAACGCTTTGGAGCCCATAGACTCCCGCAGGGGTAATGCCAATGGATTCTTGAGGGTAAGGCCGGAGCCGTCACCATGCTGGGCATGGGACATACCACTCAAGCATTGACTAGTCTTAACAGACTGTTTGTGGGTTACCTGATCCTGTGAAATGGAGAAACCGGGTACCCTCACTGCCGAGGAAAAAACGGCATCGAGGGAAACTTTAAAAACTGAAGGTTTCCTCACAAAAATATCTCCTGACATGTCAGGGGAAAAAGGGTCAGGACCCACACAGTTGAGACACCAGTTATTGGAGTGTAAAAGGAAACAAGTGTTTCCACATCGAATGCACTTCTTAGGAAAAGAAGGCTCCATGAGGCCTGGTAGGCCTAACAAGTTAAGGCAGAAAAAACTGAAGAAAAAGTTTCTCAGAATTTAGGCAAAAATCCACCGGCGGTACCGGTGGCGGCGGGAAATACAGCCGCGACCACAAGAAAACAAAAAACTAAAGAAATTAATTAAGTAAAAAGAAAAGTTTCTGCGGTGACAGGAAGGACGTCCTGCCGGCTCCGCGGAAAAACGAAAACTGAAGAGAGGCTCTGGAGAAGGCGGGAAGTCAGCGCGCAGGCGCGAGGGATGCTGCCAAAAGCTTTCTGATTGGAAGCTGGGCAGCATTCCCGTGCAGGCTCCGTCGGTACCGACGTACCCATATGTGAAGACTCATTCCTGCTTGTTCCTGGAGATCATGTAATCTCCTCGGCTGCAGCAACACAAAATCAAACTGCGGATTAGTGAACAGGGCCATTAGCTTGGAAACCCTTTAGGATATCAAAATACCAGAGATGTAACTCGCCAAGAGGCTGGATTTGAAAAGATGAAAAATAAAATCTAAAATCCAAATTTTACAAAGGACATCTATGCTTTACAATGGCATTGGCACAGAGTCAGATTTTTAACACAGAAATAGCTCAATCCATTTTCTGAAAAGAGCAGTTTACATAATATAGCATGAACAATGCAGAAAGTATAACAATGCATACATTAGAAACAGACTGATGAACTCAAAGTAAAATTAATCTTTGATGTTCAAGCTGCCGTTTGAAACTATGAATATGGGTGACATCAAGAGAATAAACTTGAGAATCTCGCATACTACCTTCTACCTTCCACAAAATACAAAGCAGGATCATTTTATAAAAGGATTATAGAAACACAGAACATGACAGTAGATAACAATAAATCCACTCTTATGCACTCAATCTCCTTTCCAGTTGCTACATAAGCATCACTCTCTCCAGCTTTATCCTTACTTCCTCACAGCTAAGGATCTTCAGTGCTTATCCCTGGCTTTCTTGCTGTGTTGTTTTTTTCTTTTACTGGGAGCCTGTTTCTGTCATCCACAACACTCCAAGGAAATATTTCATGGTACTCCTCAATCTATTGCTCATAAGCAAATAGGCAGCTTAATGCCTAAACCAAACTGACCATTTTATCAGTTGGTGCTATAGCGCTACTGAAGTACCCACATTCTCAGACATGCTTCCCGTTCCATATGCAGGCAGAGTTCCAGGGATGATCTAGGAAACTATAGACCAGTGAGCCAGAGTTGATGCCGGGCAAAATGATAGAAACCATTAAAGAAAAAAAAAATTAACACCACACAGATTTATTTTATTTTTTTTAGTGTCATCAAGTCAGTGTTGACTCATAGCGAGCTGGCTACCTCTGGGTTTTCCTGGCAATGTATCACCGGAAGTAGGCAATGGAGGGTAAAGTGACTTGCCCAAAGTCACAAGGAGTGCCACTGGGAATCGAACCCTTGATCTTCTGGGTTGCTCTAACCACTAGGCTACTCCTCCACTCCAACACACAGATAGTCATGCTTTAACAGGATAAAGCCAATGAGCATTTAACCAAGAGAAGTACTGCCCTACAAACCTGCAACAATTCTTTGAAGACATGGATAAACATGTGCAAAAGAGTGTCGGTTGATAAAGTATATCTGGATTTTCAGAAAGCGTCAAAGTCCCTCATGAAATAATCTTAAGAAAAATTTAAAGTCATAAGATAGGAGGGCAAGGTGAAATTAGACTTACCTACTAATTGTTGTTCCTTGAGGAACTCCAGTCCAGTCCAGTCCCGCATCCCTCCCTGTTATTTGTCCTTGTACTGTGACCTGAAGCGTAAGAGTATTTAACAGGTAAGCTTCTGTTGCAGCTACAGGGGTTGTGGTCCATGAGGGGAGGGGAGTTAATGCTTTTGGGGGATTAGGTAGTGGTTAAGTTACTTTGTAAAGGGCGAGGGCAGACTTAAGCAGTGCAGAGGGTTCAACTTGCCTTTGGCATAAATTACAAAAAAGTTGTTTTAATATAGTTAGAGTGTTATACTTACTACTTAATTGTTGCTCTGGTGAGTCTGCTTTGTCAATAGGTTACTGGAGCAAGGAGGCGGTTCCTGGGCTATTTATGCCAGTGTCATCAAGAAGATGACGTGCTCAGTCTCCAAGCTGCGAGAGGAGGTGCTAAACCCAGAGGTTCGGGACTGGACTGGAGTTCCTCAAGGAACAACAATTAGCAGGTAAGTCTAATTTCACTTTCCTTATCGTCCCTCCAGTCCAGCCCCAAACATCTGGGGATGTAACAGAGCAGTGAAAAAAAATTAACGGGCGGGACCTGCTAGGCCAGCCTGAAGCACTGCTGATCCGAGCGAGTATCCCTTTCCGCCTGAATATCCAGACGGTAATATTTGACAAACGAATTCAAAGTCGATCACATTGCTGCTTTACAAATTTCAACCGCAGGCACCAAGCTATATTCCGCCCAAGACGCTGCCTGTGCCCTAGTCGAATGAACCCTCAGGCCTTTTGGAACTGACTTACTCTTCAACACGTACGCCGATGCAATGGCCTCTTTAAGCCACCTTGCAATGGAAGACTTAGACGCTGCCTCACCTTGTCTTGATCCTCCAAACAAGACAAACAGTCTATCTGACTTACAAAACAAAGCCGTCCTCTGCAGATACTTCTTTAAGACTCGACGAACATCCAGTAGATGCAATCTCCCTTTTGGCACACCTGTACTCTCGCCTTCAAACACTGGTAACGAAACCAACTGATTCAAATTTATTTTATTTATTTATTTTATTTAACAACTTTTATATACTGCGCTATTTGTTATCAGTGCGGTTTACATATAACAAAGGTTGCACAGTCAGAATACTGTTCTGTGCTTACATTGTAACAGGAGTTTAAATTTGGAGCAACAGGGTAACTATGAAACGCCGATACAACCTTAGGTAAAAAGGAGGGAACCGGCCTCAAGACCACCTTTTCATAGTTAACTACAAAAATGGCTCCCTACACGACAAAGTCTGTAACTCCGATATCCTCCAAGTCGAACAAATAGCCACCAGAAACACCACCTTGAGAGTAAGATCCTTTAATGATGCGCTACCCAAGGGCTCAAAAGGCTCGCGTATTAACGCCCCCAGCACTAAATCGAGATCCCACATGGGCACTGTTGTTCTACACGGAGGCCTCAAAAGCGACACTGCTCTTAGAAAGCGCTTAATATCCAAATGCGTCCCCAGCACCTCCCCCTGTACCTTCCCCCAATAACAGGACAGCGCTGC
The DNA here is from genome assembly GCA_033557465.1 of Ichthyophis bannanicus. Classification (NCBI taxonomy): domain Eukaryota; kingdom Metazoa; phylum Chordata; class Amphibia; order Gymnophiona; family Ichthyophiidae; genus Ichthyophis; species Ichthyophis bannanicus. The sequence goes on from CM066031.1 coordinate 629,098,309, forward strand.
TAACTGGACTCTCAATGCAAAAAGGACAGAACCTGTGAAACCGAAGCCTTCAACGCTTGAACCTGCTGGCCTTCACACCACGCCTCAAAAACACGCCAGACCCGCACATACGCTAGCGAGGTAGACCGACGCCTGGACTTCAACAAGGTAGAAATCACTGCTGTTGAGTATCCCCTCACCCTCAGTCTTGCCCTCTCAATATCCAGGCCGTAAGCGAGAATCGATCCACCTGAGGCATGTTTAGCAGACCCTGTACTAATAGGTCTCTCCTGCCCGGACGTTTCCATGGGCGATCCACCAAGAGCCGTAACAGATCTGCATACCATGGCCTCCTTGGCCAATCCGGTGCAACCAGGATCACCTCCCCCCCTTGTGACCTTCTATTCGCTGTAGCACGCAACCTACTAGAACCCAAGGCGGAAACACGTACAGGAGCTGTTCTTCCAGCCACCTCTGTATTAGAGCATCGAGTCACTCAGACATCCTCTCTCGCCTTCTGCTGAAGAAGCTATTGGCCTTTGCTGACTTGAACATTGCCATAAGATCCATCACCGGAGTTCCCCAACGCTCTACTAATAGCACGAATACCTCTGGATGCAGACTCCACTCTCCTGGGTCCACCTTGACCCGACTCAAAAAAAAAAAGAAGATAATCGGCTTTCACGTTGTCTATCCCTGCTACATGAGCTGCCGACAAAGCCACTAGATTTACCTCGGCCCAGCTCAACAACTGCCTGGCTTCGTCCTCCAGAGCTACACTGCTGGTGCCTCCCCAGCGATTGATGTAGGCCATTGCGGTCGCGTTGTCTGACAATACCCGGATTGCCTTTCCCTGCAGCCACTGCTGAGAGGCCCGAAGTGCCAGAGTTACCACCCGCAACTCCAACCTGTTGATGGACCAAACCTTCTCCAGCTCTGTCCACTGACCTTGAGCGAACCGACCTTTGAAGTGTTCTCCCCAGCTGAACAGACTGGCATCCATCGTCAGCGGTATCCATGATGGAGATTCTAAAGGCATCCCTTTTTCTAGACATCCTGGACTTAACCACCACTGGAGAGCTTGACGTGTCTCCTGTGGACAGGGCAGCCTTTGAGACAACTGATCCGACTGGTACAACCATCTCCTGAGCAATGCCCTCTGTAATGGGCACATGTGGGCTCTGGCCCATGGCACTAACTCGAGCATCGCCACCAACGTCCCCAGAAGCTGTAGATAATGCCACGCTGTGGGAGACTTTTTCTCCAAAAAGGCACGGACGAGCTTTCTTAGGTCGCACCCTCAATTGAGGAAGGAAGACTCTTCCTACTCTTGTGTTGAAGCAGACGCCCTGATATTCTAGGTCCTGTGATGGAGTTAGCCTGCTCTTTACTCTTTGTCCCAGAAGGAATGAATTTATAGTTAATAGGAACATATTATTAAATATAGTTCTCGAGTTAATATTGGAGCAATATTGATTTACGCTCATCTGTTATCTTGCTCTAAGAAAACTGACCATTTTTGTTAGTTGTTAAGCCTGCTCTTTGCTACACTGACCACCCAACCGAGACTCTGCAGAAAATGCACCACCCGGAGAGTAGCCGCTTCGCTCTTACTCCTCAACTTTGCTTGAATCAACCAATCGTCCAGGTAAGGATGAACCAACGCCCCTTCCTTGCGCAATGCTGCCGCAACCACAACCATTATCTTGGTGAAGGTTCTTGGAGCTGATGCCAACCCAAACTGCAACACCTGGAACTTAAAATGCCCCATGGGAACTGCAAATCGAAGAAACTGCTGATGCTTTACACAAATTGAAATGTGTAAGTAAGTTTCTGACAAATCTAATGATGTCAGAAACTCCCCCTTCCTTACTGCTACAATGACCGACCTGAGAGTCTCCATTCGAGTCTCCACCCGGAGAGACATCGATTCACTCTTGAGATCCAGGATTGGCCGAAAAGTACCTTCTTTCTTTGGAGCCACAAAATAAATGGAGTACCGACTGCAGTCGCACTGGTCTGGAGGTACGAGCACCACCGCCTTGAGATCCAGGAGCCTTTCCAAGGTCTTCTGCACTGCTAACCGCTTTGCGCGTGCCTTGCAAGAGGATTGAATGAAGGATCGACCACCAGGCATTGGAATTCTAGAGCATATCCTTCCCGAATTACCTCCAACACCCACTGATCGGACGTAACTTGGGTCCTGGCCTGATAAAACTCCCATAGCCGACCCCCTACCGGAACCAATCCTACCTGGACCCCCTTGGCTTCACTGCGACTTCCTGAGGTTCGAGGACGCGGATGCCCCAAAATCCCTGGCTTCTGTAGGGAAAACGCCCCCTATTCTGAAACTGTCCGAATCTCGGCAAACGAAAACAGCAAAACTCCCTCTGCTGACCTTTAGTCGCCACCGGTGGCCATCCCTGCTTCTGCTTGTCCTCAGGCAGCCTTCCACCCTTAGACTCTCCCAGGTCCTTTACCAACTTATCCAAATCCTCCCCAAAGAGGCGCTTACCCAGCCTTGCTTTGGAGGAACTATCCGCCGCCCAGTTACGAAGCCAGAGATACCTTTGTGCCGCTATCACTGATGCCATACTCTTTGATAGACCTTGAATAAGGTTATAATGAATATCTGCCAGATAAGCTGCCCCGGACTCCAACCGGGCCGCCTCTTCAGCCGGCTCCTCTACTTGCGCACTCAATCCTCTTCGACCTCCGAAGACAGGCCCTCGCCACCCATGCCCCACAAATAGAGGCTTGCATGGATAGCGCATTGACGGCAAAAACCTGCTTTAACAAGGTATCCAGTCACCTGTCTTGGGCATCCTTGAGAGCGGAACTGCCTTCTACCGGAATGGTTGTCTTCTTAGTAACGGCAGACACCGCTGCGTCCACTTTGGGAGATCTAAAGAGGTCCCTATCCTGATCCGCTAAATGTGTGCCATAACTCTGGACCCCTTGAGACCTACCTCAGGCATATCCCATTCCTCCTGAATCGTCTCTCTCACTACCCTATGTACTGGGAATGCTCTCTAACCCTTACGCACTGCCTGCAATAACGGGTCCTCCAAGGTGGAATCTTCCACTGGCCCTGAAGACGGCATGTTAAGGGCCTTAAGTGTTTCAGTAATGAGCACCGGCAACTCCTCCTGCTGGAATACTCACCACCCTAGCCTGGTCTTCCTGCTCCGTGAGGTCACCTTCCTCCAGTTCCTCTTCTACATCTACGTCTTCCACATCCTCAGGCTGGTGTCCCTCCGAAACACTGGCCTGCTCCGTCCTGTCCCTCACAGTCTTAAGCTTTTTAGATGGGGCGCAGCCCGTGCCTAAATCCAGAAGGTCTTCCGGGCGCTTCTTACCCATCTCAACCTCCGTGGAATAGACTCCTGACCCTCGCGTATCTCCACCGAAGGCCTGCTGAAGCAGTGACACAAATTCAGGGGAAAACAGTGCCACTAAGCCTCCCAGCAATAGGGGCTGAGAAGCGGGAAGGTCTGGAGCCGAGGACGGCCCCACTACTGGCTCCTGGGGTGGTAAAGCAGACAAAAGAGGTTCTGACAGGGTTGAAGAGGCCCCCCTCTGACTCGCTCACCCTACCTCTTAGGCCTGCTCCATCAAGGCTGCTTCTTGGACGCAGCCTCTGCACACCCCCGCTTCAGATACCGATCCCCTTCTAGCCCCACAAACCAAGCACTGGGGCCTGGAAGGCATGCTGTTCAGCCGGGAAGCCTACCACTGCTAAAGCACACTCAAGACCCTTTGCCTGAACAGAGTCTACCCAGCTGCTTCTTAACCTTTCCGTTTTATTTTTTTTAAATGACAACATTAAGCAGAGCCCCCCTATCGGATCCCCCACTTTACCCGTTGCCAATTTTACCTCCCATGAAAAAGCCACTAAGTCACTTAATCCAATTAATCCGTAACTACTGCCTCTCCTTACTCATTCCTCAAGTGAGTCCTGAACCCCCAGGCTCACTACTCCTCCAGCTGCTTGGAGACTGAGATTACTGGAGCAAGGAGGCGGTTCCTGGGCTATTTATGCCAGTGTCATCAAGAAGATGACGTACTCAGTCTCCAAGCTGCGAGAGGAGGTGCTAAACCCAGAGGTTCAGGATTGGACTGGAGAGACGATAAGGAATGTCCTATTGTAGATTAGGAAATGGTTAAAAGAGATAAAACCCAGAGCAGGGCTAAATAGGCAGTTTTCTCTGTGTCATTCCATGGTGTAACCACACCTTGAATACTGTGTGCGCAATTCTAATCTCCACATCTCAAGAAAATATAGCGGAATTAGAAATGGCACAGAGAAGGACAACCAAACTAATAAAGGGGATGGAACAATACCCCGAAGAGGAAAGGCTAAAGAAGTTAGGGCTCCAGTTTGGAGAGGAAGGGTCTGATGGGAGTTATGATAGAGATCTATAAACTAATGGAGTGGAGTGGAACATGTAAAGTGAACTGACACACAGTGAAATTAGTAGGAAGTACATATAAGCCAAATAAAGCGTAGTTACTCACCTATAACAGGTGTTCTCCAGGGACAGCAGAAATCAGTTCTCACATATGGGTGATGTCGGTGCCAACGGAGCTGGCACGGAGCATTTCCCCAGCTTTCAAAGAAAGCCTTTGGGACATGCTACCACGCATGTGTGGCCCCCTTCCCACCCAAGGGTGACATCTTGCTCAGTCAGATGACACAGCTAGGACAGTAGTAAAAAACAACAAGGTAGGGAGGCAACTCCCAGGGGAGGAGGGAGGGTTGTGAGGACTGATTACTGATGTCCCTGGAGAACACCTGTTGCAGGTGAGTAACTACGCTTTCTCCAGAAACAAGCATGAAGTCAGTCCTCACACATGGGACTCCTTGGCTCCAGCTGCCAAGGACCCAACCACGACAGCACCAACAGCGGCCAAGTCAGGTAACCATAATTTGCTAAAGATGAGTCCCCACTGAGAGACTCTGCAAGACCAGCGGCACTATCACTCTGGTAGCCTGAACACAGAAGGATCAGAGGGCAAGAGTTGCCTACACCCAAGAATATTACGGAGTACTGCCTGACCAAACAAACTGTCCCTGCGGGACTCTCTCCAGGCAGTAGTTTTTAATGCTTTTATTTGTATTATTTTATTGTAAACCGCCCTCACGTTTCGACAAGGGCGGTATATTAAATGTAAATAAAGATAAAGATAGTGAGCTGCGAATGTGTGAATCGAAGACCATGTGGCAGCCTTGCATATCTCCATCACAGGCACTGAGTGCAAGTGAGCCATGGACGTCACGCGATGCGCTGTGATCCGGTGCTCAAGGGAAAGGCCAGCTCGCTCATAAGCAAGGGCAATACAGTCCACCACCCAAGCGGACAGAGTTCGCTTAGTCACAGAGAGCCCCAGTCTTCTTGGGTCATAAGACACGAAAAGCTGAGGAGCTTTGCGATGGGTCCGAGTCCACTGCAAGTAGAAGGACAGGGCCCATTTGCAATCCAGTGTATGATGTACTACTTCCTCCCTGCTGGTGAGGCCACATGAAGGTGGGGAGGACCATCTCTTGGTTGAAGAGGAAAGGAGATACCACCTTCGGGAGGAATTTGGGGTGTGTGCAGAGCACTACCCTGTTATTGTACAACCTTGTATGGTGGATCTGCCACCAGGGCTTGGAGTTCACTCACTCTTCGAGCAGACATGAGGGCCACCAGAAAGGCCATTTTCCAGGTGGCAAGTAGCTAGGGGCTCGAATGGCGGTCTGGTGAGCTGTGAGAGCTTCACGTTGAGGTCCGACTCTGCTGCCGGGGGGGGGGGGGGGGGGGTTGGATAACAGGAGGCCCCAGCTCAAGAGGGGTTTTCCTCAACTGGATACTGGTGAGAGGCTATCGCACTCAGATACACCCTCACTGAGTTATACTTCAGCCCAGTGTGTGACAGGTGCAGTAGGTACTGTAATACTGAATGCACATTGCAGGAGAAGGGATTCTCCCTTCTTTCTGTACACCAGGCGGAGAATCTTCTCCACTTAAAGGCATAAGTCTACCTGGTGGAGGGCTTTCGGGAGGTCAGTAGGATCTCCTCGACTTCTCTCAGAAGATTGAAAGGGGCAAATGCTACCCTTTCAGCAGCCATGCTGTTAGGCACCCCAAGTTGGGGTGCAGGAGGGAGTCCCTCTCCTGAGACAGGAGGTCCAGAGCTCAGCCAAGTGGGACTGGGAGTGCCACGGATAGAGAGAGCAGCAGTGGAAATCAGGGCTGCCTCAGCCACCTGGGGGCAATTAGTATGACTGACGCCCTCTCGCTCTGGACCTTGAAGAGGGTACTGGCGACGGGGGGAGGGGGGGGCAGGGGCAGTCAGTGCCTTTGGACCATGAGATCAGGAAGGCATCTGCCACTACTCTCTGCGGGTGTGGTTGGCGTGAGTAGAAGCAAGACAGCTGCGTGTTGTCCGGAGAGGCAATTAGACCCATCATGGGCCTGCCCCCGAGGTGGAAGAACCTCTTGGCCATCCTGGGATTCAAGCGCCGCTCATGTGGCCGAAGGACCCCGCTCAGCCTGTCTGCTACGCCATTGTCTTGGCCCGGGAGGTAAACTGCTCACAAGAGCATGTTGGTGCGAGCTGCGAAGGAGAGGAGGGCCATCACCTCCTGGCAGAGGGAGTACGAACCCATTCTCTCCGCTTGTTGATATAGAACATGGCGAATTGATTGTCCATCTGGATCAGTACGGACTAGTGTCACAGGTGGGGATGGAACGCTCGCAAGGCTAGAAGATTGCCTTGAGTTCCAGGAGATTGATCTGTAGGAGTGACTCCTTCACGCCTACAGATAGCCAAGTGACTCCTACAGATCAATCTCCTGGAACTCAAGGCAATCTTCTAGCCTTGCGAGCGTTCCATCACCGCCTGTGACACTGGTCCATATTGATCCAAATGGACAATCAATTTGCCATGTTCTATATCAACAAGCGGAGGGAATGGGTTCGTACTCCCTCTGCCAGGAGGTGATGGCCCTCCTCTCCTTCGCAGCTCTCAACAACAAACTCTTGTGAGCAGTTTACCTCCCGGGCCAAGACAATGGCGTAGCAGACAGGTACATGGTGTAGCGAACATGGTACATGGCGTTGAGGCGCTGGCTCACCACCAGTATTGATGCCAGGGTCTCCCACATTCTGAGCAGTAGCTGCTCGAGGATCAGCTGCATGGGCACCGTGGCGGTTTCCTTGGGTGGAGACTCATATTGGAGTATCTCCAGCTCTTCGGTGCGCGGGTCTTCCTCCGCCTCGGTCTGCACCGAGGGGGCTCTGGCCATGTCCTCGACAAACTCATAAAAGGCCACATCCTCCAGAGGAGAGTGGTGCCAGGGGAGATGGGTCTGAGGGAATATCTTGGTGCCGTATGATTCACAGGAATGCCTCGTCGCCTCATCATCTGTCTCCCACTCAGAGCTGAATGGTAACGATGAGTCCGAGGCCCTGCGACTCATTGTCTCAAGGCCGGTGCAGAGGGGTTGGTGGCCTCCGGAGTACCTAGAGTCAGAGTCACAGAAACTAGCTGGGGAGGATCGGATTTCCGAGGAACAGAACTGGGACCTTGACTGGCGCTGAGGGCTTAGCCGAGGACTGGTGAAGCTCAGAGGTCAGCTCGACGACCGGTGACTACCTCGCAGTTGGGGGTCCGGTCATCAGGGCAGATGATGCAGAGGAACCAGCCATCATTGCCTGCTGCAGGGCCAGGATAGCAGTGATGTTCTGCTCCAGGGCCACCATTCTGGTTTCCAAGCCAGAAGGCTCTGCAGCTTTCAACACGGGCACAGAGGATCTTCGGCCCGATGCCGGCACTCTCATGAGTGCGTCCTCGACGAGGACTACGGCCTCAAGGAACCTCAGACAGTCTCCGCCGGCCAATGAATCCTTCTTGAAGACCTTGGTAGACGCTTCTCGGAGCTGCCCGAGTTTCAGGGTTTCTCCGGTGCAACCTCAGCAGACTTCGAGGATTTTTCTTCTTTTTCTCTGGGTCTGAGGTCTTCTCAGAGGTGTCGTCACCGCAGGACTCCGAGGACACTCGGGCCTCACAGGACGTGCTGGGCTTGGAGCTCGGCATCGGGGAAGTCGGGGCCGAAGCAGACCTGAGGAACAGTTTTTCCTGCAACTCCGACCTCTTTTTGTTGGTCTTAAGTGTCATGGCCTGGCACAGGTCGCAGGAAGTGCTATCATGGTCCGGTCCCAGGTAGCACAGGCACTAGACATGGGTGTCTGTCACTGACATGGTTCAACTGCAACGGTCACATTTCTTGAACCCACCAGAGGACATGTTGGGGAGCACCCGGACGGTGTCGACGACCCCCAAGAGAAGAAAGACACGAATGCTGGTTGAGGCAAGCCTCGATCAAAACAAAGGAGAAGGGGCCAAGAACAGCGCCGAGATCGGTGCCGGCTCAAGGCGGGAAGAGGAAATAGTATGCAAACCGAGAAAGCTAACTTTTTAAGGATAATTAGCAAGGATTTTTCCGGGAAAACAGGTCAGACATCCATTGGGCTCCGTGAAAAAAAGGAGACTGATCAACATGGCACCCTTAGGCAAGAAGGGGACCATGCAGGTGTGGTAGCATGTCCCAAAGGCTTTCTTTGAAAGCTGGGGAAATGCTCCGCGCGGGCTCTGTCGGCACTGGCGTCACCCATATGTGAGGACTGACTTCCTGCTTGTTCCTGAAAAAAAAATTTTTTTTCATTTAACACAACTAAACTCTGGAACTTCTTGCTGGAGGATGTGGTGAAAGCTGTTAGCATAGCTGGGTTTAAAAAAAAAGGTTTGCACAAATTCATGGAGGAAAAGTCCATAAACCATTATTAAGGTGGGCTTGAGGAAACCCACTGCTTATCCCTGGTATAAGCAGCATGAAATTAGTCTACTCTTCAGGATCCTGCTATATCCTTTTTCTAGGGAAATTAAGGGATTATTTTAATAAAACCAACAAAATAATTAGAAACCCAGCATTACCTTGTTCTAGGGCAATGCCTGTCCCACAATGCAAGATCCCTGCTAGATACTTTTGATCTGGATTGGCCACCATTGAAAACAGGATTCTGGCATTGATGGACCTTTGGTCTGACCCAGTATGCCATAACGTATGTTATTATGCCACTGCATCTGTACTTGAATGTGAAATTAGGACTTACCTGCTAATTACTATTCATTGAATCCCTCCAGTCCAGACGCACCCCAACCAGCAAATGGAGACTGAGCATGACAGCTCTGTGATGCCATCCCACAAGGGCTCCGTACATCAGCAGAATTGTCAGTATTGTCTAACGAAGCAAAGTGGCTGCCACCATTCTCCCCACAGCCAAACTCTTCTCCTTCACCCCTGCGTGGCCCCCCACCATGCCAAACACTTCCAACATCTCATTGACTCTTATTTATGATTCTTGATTGGACACAAGCCAAAACTCACACTCTGGTTTTTGTCTTTTGTTGGGGTTTTTTTGTTGTTTCTTGAGAATTTTGAGCACTGCTCATATTCTGAGCCGGCAAGCAGTCAGGACTGCAACCCAGAAGCTTCTACCCCTAGAAGGTGAGCTCCCCGTCTCTTCCTGGAAACAAAGAACACTAGAGACCCTAAACCATACCCCTACCAGGGCCCCATACCTTCAGGCTGAGCGGACATGGACTGGGCTGGTTCTGGCTAGACTGGAGGGATTCAAGGACAGGTAATTAGCAGGTAAGGCCTAATTTCACTTTCCAAATCATTCCTCCAGTCCAGACCAGATGCATGGGACATACCCACAGCAGTATCCCCCATAAGAAAAGGGGACCCATGAGGCCCCCTTGCAAAACTCAGCCCCAAATTGAGCCTCCTCTCGGGCCCGCAGATCCAGCCAGTAATGCCTTGTAAACGGGTGCAAAGACTCAGAGGTGGCTGCTCTACATATCTCCTCCGACAGAATCTTGTCTGACCATTCACTCTGATATTGTTTGTTCCCTGAAATAAGTGTCTTACTTGTAATCCTCATTCTATCAGTGATATCTATTATGTCTAGATCTTCATTTAATGCCACTCTATTTTTTTTAGACTACTTATAATTCACTTTGTAATTCCTCACTTCCTCTACTACATTCCAAATGATTTCAAAAGTGAAGTGCCAATATTCTCACCTCCTTGTCATCATAATCCTAAAGTTCTTTACTAACAGACAGCCTTGAAAATGTGCCAAGCCTAATGTTACAAATGCAATAACTTCTCCTACAGTAGAAAATCTGTCATTGAAGCACTAAAATACTACCATTAATTAGTATTTCCCTAAAAAAGACAATGCCTTATGATCACTAGCCATGTTTAACTGTATTCTTGAAATAAGCATTTCAGTAATCTATTGGAAACACTTCTGTTTTCCATCATGCTTCCATTATCTAAACTTTACCAGTGAGTTACTGACCTCACTGAAAGGTAAACTGACCAAATTCAGATTTTTCCCTTGACAGACTAATGAAAGCTGAAAATAATACATATCGCCAAAAGAAAAGAAAATAGAACCAAAAACCTGAAGAACTTAAGGTCCTTCAGGAACCCTCATCCTGGAGCTCTTTCCTTCTCTCTTCCACTAGCTGTTAATTCACAAAGTCAACTACAATACAAAACACTGGACAAACATTTAGAGTATCCACCTTGCTTGCAACAGGGCACATACTATGAAGTTACTGAAGTCTGTCCAATCCATATGCTGAAGCCTGCGAGGGCTATTATGGTTCTCCCATTCTTTTTAGAGAATTACGCTAAAACCTTTGAAGTGTCTGCAGGACATGTTCAAACTTGCTCTAGTTGCATAGGTGATAAAAAAAATGTTCCTTTTATTTTTCAGTCTTTCAAATATCTTACAAATCAAGGTAGATACAAGCTTGTGATTTTTGGGTGGGTTTTTTTTTTTTATTATTTTTTTAAATTTAAATATTTTAAGCAGTTTTTTTTTTTTTTGTTAGCAAACTACGAAATATATGAAGTTACAATTAAACTTCACCACAAACATACTAAACCTATACAAAGAGTCTCAAAAATAAATAACCGGTTCTCTCACACATACCAAGTTACCTATCAATGGACATTTTCAGTTTTTCATCATATGAAAATAGTTCTAAGCTGTTCTGTGATGCTGGGTAACTACCAGTTCTTACTTCTGGAAAGTTCTGGGCTTTCAGTTTGCTTACCAGCAAACTGAAGTCATATGTGCTGACACAAGCTGGAAAGGATTGTTGTTCTATGCATGTGTGATGGCGGAACTGTGCAAACCAAGGCAGAGTAGTTAGTTAAAGCAGGCACTGTTTTAGCAAGTTAGCTTTTTACTTAAATCACACTCTTTCAGGGGTATGTTTACTAATCGGTGGTAGCGGCTTCTGTACGATATCGGAGCCATGGTTCCAATATCGCACGAAAGCCACTACCGCCGATTAGTAAACATAGCCCTAAGATTCAGACAGGGCATTGTGTATAAAGCCATAACTTTACCAAAATAGTAGATAAGTGAAAATATTTTTTTGAGTATACAGAGATAAGATTGTTTTCTACAAAGAGGCCTTCCAGTTGGGAGGCAAGTGAACTGTGAAATTGTTTAAATAGGTGTTATAGCCAAGTGACAGATTCAAAAGGATCCTTCTATCAAAACAAAGGCAGTGTGAATTGTAGAAAGAGGCTAGATGGGGTACTAAGGTCCCCTGGAGAAAAGTTCAGAAGTGCGGAGAATAAGAACAGCTTGGAATTTGCTGAAAGCATTCAGTGGATGTGTGTGGATATGTGCGAGATGGTCAAGGTGGTATCTTGCAAAGGCAGCTAGACAGGAAAGCATATGTTTGTGGGAGCTAGACAGAAAGCTTACATTTGCAAAATGACTGTCATGTCTTTTAGAAGTGATCAATATGTTTGTGCACAGCTTGACCTGTAATGGAAAGGCTTGACCTGTAAATGGAAATTACACTTACCTGGTATACCTGGTAATTGTTGTTCCTTTAGGAACTCTAGTTTAGTCCTCCACCTCTGGGTAGTGTACCTCCTCCTGCAACTTGGAGACTGGGCATGTCAAAGCCGTGACATCACTGGATACAGCCTGCTGGCATCTCCCATCAGCCCCAGTGAACTATTGACAAAGCAGGCTCAAAGGAGCAACAAATAAGTAGCTATCAAATAAACTATGAAAAAATTAGCTGACCTACTACTACTAATACTTTATCTTCATTTTTTTTTTTTTTTTTTATTTCCCCCCTCCCGTGAGAAGGGAACTGCACAGTGTACTCTCCCCATTCTTCCCTGAACCGAGCCAGAGGCAAGATAGAAGAGAGAAATAGAGACAGAAAGAAAAGTAGCAGAGAAACTGAGCGATCTGCCCCCCCCCCCCCCCGAAGGGTTACACTGAAAGGATGCCTAATATAACACCGTAACCACCACACAACTGCTGTAATCCAACCCCTGGCGGGAACGAGGATTAAACTGGAGTTCCTAAAGGAACAACAATTACCAGGTAAGTGTAATTTCCATTTCCTTATCGTTCCTCCAGTTTAGTCCTCCACCTCTGGGATGTAAAAGAGCAGTAATTAGTGGGAGGGACCCTTTGCACCCATATCGCAGCACCGCCGCCCCGAAGCGAGCATCATTCGCCACCAACACATCCAGGCAGTAGTGCTTACTAAACGTATGCAGGTACGACCAAGTTGCCGCCTTGCAAATATCCACCGGCGGCACCAAACTGCGCTCCGCCCAAGAAGTCGCTTGCGCCCGAGTCGAGTGAGCCCCAAAACCAACTGGAACCGGGCGACCTTGCAAGATATAAGCTGACACAATCGCCTCTCCAATCCACCTGGAGATAGATGCCCTCGATGCAGCCTCCCCTCTACGGGGCCACCGAACACCACAAACAGCCATTCCAACTTACGAAACGGTTCCGATACCTTTAGATACTGCCGGAGCACCCGCGTTATGTCCAGACACCGTAAAGTATGATCTTTGGCGTTCCCATCAGCCACCTCTAGAGCTGGCAGAATCACCGCCTGATTGAGATGGAACGGGGAAACCACCTTTGGCAAAAAGGACGGAACTGGGCACAACACCACCTTCTCTCTTGAAAAAGGACAAAAAAGGTTCTCTACAGGATAACGCTTGTAACTCCGAAATGCGTCTTGCCAAGCATATGGCCACCAAAAACACTGTCTTCAAAGTTAAATCCTTAATAGACGCTTGTTGTAACGGCTCAAAAGGTTCCTTTGCTAACACTCCGAGAACCAAATTGAGGTCCCACGGAGGAACTAATAGTCTACGAGCAGGCCGTAGTCTGGAAACTGCTTTAAGAAAACGAAGCACATCCCCGTGAGCGCCCAGGGCTACCCCCTGGACCTTACCTCTATAGCAAGCCAAGGCCGCAAGCTGCACCCTTAGCGAGCTGGCCGCCAGGCCTTTATCAAATCCATCTTGAAGGAAACTCAGCACTATGGACACCGATGCCGTAGCTGCTCGAATCTGGTGCCGAGAACAGCAGTCCTCAAAGATACGCCAAATGCACACGTAAGCCAGGGACGTAGATCTCTTTCTGACCCCCAGCAACGTGGAAATGACCGCTGTCGAATAACCTTTCTTTCTTAACCTAGCCCTTTCAATGGCCAGACCGTAAGCGAAAACTGATCCACCTGAGGCATCCGAAGAGGCCCCTGAAGCAACAGGTCCTCTGACGCCAGTAATCTCCACGGGTTCCCATCGAGCAGTTGGATGAGATCGGCATACCACTGGCGCCTTGGCCAATCCGGCGCTACGAATAGCACCCTTCCCCGATAGGCCTCAATCAGCTGCACCACTCGACCGATAAGTGCCCATGGAGGAAACACATAAAGAAGACCTGCTGACGGCCAACGCTGTATCAACGCATCCAGACCTTCCAACATCCTCTCGCCATCTGCTGAAGAAGTGACTCACTTTTGCTGACAAAGGTTGCCATGAGATCCATAACTGGCTGCCCCCATCTACGAACCACTCAAGCAAACACCTCCGGATGGAGCTCTCACTCCCCTGGACCCTGCTGAGAAAATCCGCCATCACATTGTCCTTTCCTGCAATGTGCACCGCTGAGATCGCCTGCAATCAAGGTTCTACCCAGGCGAACAGTGCTTCTGCTTCTTCTTCCGACTGATGTAGACCGCAGTTGCCGAATTGTCCGAAAGAACTCATACCGCTCAACCGGTCACCGCGGCCTCGAAGTTCCATAACGCTAAGCCCACTGCTCGCAGCGCTAGCCGATTGATCGACCACTGACTCTCCTGGGAGGACCACCTGCCCTGCGTGAAGAGATCCCCGCAATGAGCTCCCCAACCTGTGAGACTCGCGTCCGTTAAGACCAGGACCCACTGCGGTTGTTCCAAGGGCATGCCCGCTTCCAGAGTCCCTGGCCGAAGCCACCACTGCAGGGACTGTCGGGCTCGGGCCGGACAGGGACGGCGTTGATTTAGCGAACCGGTCTGGTGAGACCACCGGCGCAATAGGGCCCTCTGCAATGGTCGCATATGAAACCTGGCCCACAGTACCACTTCCAGAGTTGCCGCCATCATTCCTAACACCCGAAGGTAACTCCAGGCTGAGGGGGCCAGAGTGGCTAAGAAGCGACGTACCAGCTGCCTCAGCGCCTGAATTCTCTGCTCCGGTGAGAACACCGCGCCTCTCAGTGTGTCGAAGCATACCCCTAGATACTTGAGGACCTGGGATGGAGCCAGTCGACTCTTCATCGTGTTGACTACCCCACTGAGGCTCTGCAAGAGTCCTACCACCTTGTCCGTCGCCCTCCGACTCTCGGCCTGGGATTTTGCACGAAACAACCAATAGTCAAGGTAAGGGTGTACAAGGATGCCTTCCTTCCGCAACGCCGTCGCCACCACTACCATAATCTTGGTGAATGTATGTGGCGCCGTCGCCAGACCGAAGGGCAACGCTTGGAACTGATATTGCCCCCAGGGAAGCGCAAACCGCAGAAACTTTTGATGCGCTGCCCTGATGGGAATATGCAGATACGCTTCCGTAAGATCGAGGGATGTCAAGAATTCTCCTTGGCGCACTGCCACTATGACCGACCTTAGAGTTTCCATCCGAAACCGTGGTACCCGCAGACAACGATTTATGCCTTTCAGGTCCAAAACAGGTCGGAGGGAGCCATCCTTCTTGGGTACGATGAAGTAAATGGAGAAACAACAGATACCGTGGTCTGCCACTGGCACCACCACCACCATGCCTAGTTCGAATAGGCGGTCCAACGTTCGACGCACTGCCAGCGTTTTCTGTGGACCCCTGCATGGCGACAGCACAAGAGAGTCCCTGACCAGACGGGGCAATTCTAGCGCATAGCCGTCGCGTATTATCTCTAGTACCCACTGGTCGGACGTTATCTGGGCCCAGGCAGGAAAGAAGTCCTGAAGCCGACCCCCAATCGGGAAACTTCCTACCAGAGCCCGCCTTGCTTCATTGTGACTTATGACTTGGCCCCGCGGAGGTTGCTGCAAAGCCTCTACCTGTGCCACGAAACCCCCGAAACCCCTGTGCTCTCGTAGCAAATCTTCCCTTTTGGAAACCCCCTAAGCGAGAGGTACAAAAACGTCTGAAGTCTAGAAACTGACCCTGCTTCCCCTGCTGAGGCTTATCTTCCCCTGCTTAGGCTTATCTTCGGGAAGTCTACCTCCCTTGGACTCCCCGAGCTCCTTGACTAGCTTGTCCAAATCCTCGCCAAACAAAAGTTTACCTTTAAAGGGTAACTTACTGAGACGCAACTTGGAGGAGCCTAGTTCCTCAACCACAGGTAATGCCGTGCAGCCACCAAGGAGGAAATACTGCTCGCTAAAGCTCTAATCAAATCGTAGTGCACATCGGCCAAATATGCCGAACTGGCCTCCATATGGGTTGCCTCAGTCCGCCCCTGAGAGGAGGGCTGCTGCAGCTGCTGGGACCATCGAAGACATGCTCTCGCCACCCAAGCCCCACAAATAGCTGCCTGCAGTGAAAGCACATTAGCTTCAAAGGCTTGTTTCAGCAGCCCATCGATCTTCCTGTCCTGTGCATCCTTCAATGCGGCACTGCCTTCTACCGGGATCGTCGTTTTCTTTGTGACCACGGACACTGCTGCATCAATGCATGGGGAACAGAACCGCTTCTTGTCCTTGTCCACCAAGGGATAGAGTCTGTGCATGGTCCTGAATCCCTTAAGCCCCGCTTCTGGCAGGTCCCACTCAGTTTGTATCATTCGATCCACCACCCGGTGGACGGGAAACACTACCTGAGATTCCCGCACAGCCTGGATAAGGGGGTCCTCTAACCCCTCCTCCTCCAATGGCTGTACTGTAGCGAGAGTGAGCGCCTGAAGGGATTCGGTGATAAGCGCCGTAAGTTCCTCCTATCTGAAAATCCGAATGATCCTTGCTTGATCCTCCAGCTCCAGAATTTCACCCTCATCGAGATCCTCCATTCCAGACTCGCCCTCTAACTCGGCCTCCTCTGTCTCGGGCCACTCAGAGACCGACAGTTCCAGCTCCGGAGGCCGAGCTCTCTTAGGGGCCCTCAGGGCATTGTGCTTCGCCCCTTCTACCCCGGGCTGCTGCTGCCCTATGCTCGCAGTAGGCAACGGCTCTGGTAGCCTGCCCTGGCGCCGCAAGCAAAAGGCTCGATGCACTATTAATACAAAATCCAGGCAAAAATTTCTGAGCGTAGTGCCTGGTGGCACTGCGAGACTGGCTGGAGCTCCCGGACCAGCTCCAGCCGGGGAAGTCGTCAGAGTCACCTTCGGCTCCTGCCCCTTGTTTGTCATGGCTTACCTGCGCCTCCATTTGCTACTTCACACTAGTCGATACCGCGGCGCAGCCCCTGCAAATTCCAGAGTCCGCCACCGTCCCTCGGCGTGTGCCGCAGACAACACACAGAGGGCGAGTGGGTATTAGAGCAATACCCCACCTATTCCCTGTCAAGCAGGAATAAGGGGAGAAGGCTGCTCACTCTGACAAATACCAAGAATGTCTCCTTCTTTTCTTTATTTGAACCTGCTAACCTGTCCCGAAGAGTTCCTGAGCTGTTTACAGTTTTTTTGTGTTTTTTTTTAAATAAATCAAACGCAGAACCCCCTAAGGGGCCAAAACAAACACTCCCCCGGCCGCACAGGCAATAATGAGAAAAGTAGTGCAGCCCCAAAGCGAAGTGTCTCCCCAGCCTCAGATCGCCACGAGCAGGGAGAGACCACGCGGAAAAAATGGCACGAAAACACCGTCGGGCCCGTCTTGCCGCCATGAGCTCAAATTACCCCCCGCTCGTTCAACCGCAGTCCCGCAGCCCGTCCCTGCACCAATGTTCCCTCTAATTTTCTGTAGGCTGTGTGCGCATAAAGTATCAGCTGTGCAGCTTTTGAAGGAAGGTTAAATTTTTGTGCGCCACATAACGACACTCTGAGTTATATACTTTAAGATTTGACTACACGTCAGAATACAGTATGTACACCACATTGATTTTAATCAAATTAAATGAAAATAGACGATTACTAAATGAAGCGGAAAATTTCTAGTAATTACAATCACAACTTTTAAATTTTAAGACGTCTGTGTTGTTTTCTATCAGAATCAGAACCGTAATTTTTGTGCGCTCTGTTGTAAAGTATGTGCGCTTGCTCGGCGAGGTGTGTGCGCGCGCACACGCACACAGCTTAGAGGGAACAGTGCCCTGCACCCCTTCCTGTCCTGTTCCCTGCTTACCCTAGTGTAGTGCTGCCCTTCCAGCCGCAACGTCACCCAGCCAGAAGTGAGCGACGTCCGCGGCAAGGGCCTGCTACCCCAGCGCTTCTAAAGCCTAGAGTCCCACTGAGGACCGGAGTGAGCGGTGCAGCACTAAAACATGTGCCTTCAAACTACAGTGCTCTACCCCATGCAATCCAGGGGAAGAGATCTGCACCAGCACACACCTCACAGAGAAGAAAATCTTGCCTGAGGCTGAGGTTTAGTCTTTTTTTTTTTTAATCTTAAAGGGATATCACACACTAAAAAGAAAAAAAACAGATATAAAGGGGAAAAACCAATAAGCCACAAAACACTAAAACCCTACAACTGCTCCTTATCTGTTCTTCAAGTGAGCCCAGAACCTAGGCTCACTACGTCCTCCTGCTGCATTGAGACTGGACACACTGGGGCTGATGGGAGATTCCAGCAGGCTATACCCAGTGATGTCACGGCTTTGACATGCCCAGTCTCCAAGTTGCAGGAGGAGGTACACTACCCAGAGGTGGAGGACTAAACTGGAGGAATGATAAGAAACATATAGATATAAATTAGCAAAGCACAAAGCAAAGATTGATGTAAGAAGAGAATGTAAAAATTGTACAATATGGCAGTTTTTGTAAATAAAGCATAGTTACTCACCTGTAACGGGTGTTCTCCGGGGACAGCAGGAATCAGTCCTGACATATGGGTGATGTCAGCACCGATGGAGCCCTCGTGGAAGCATCCCCCCCAGCTTTCAAAGAAAGCCTTTGGGAGATGCTACCACGCATGCATGGTCCCCTTGCCACCCAAAGGTGTCATCTTGCTCAGTCAGATGACATAGCTTAAAATCGGCAAAAAATATAAAAGATAGTAAAGGTGTAACTCCAAGGGTTGTGATGACTGATTCCTGCTGTCCACGGAAAATACCTGCTATAGGTGAGTAACTACGCTTTCTCCAGGAACAAGCAGAAAGTCAGTCCTCACATATGGGACTCCCCAGCTACAGGTTACCGCAAGCCCATGACAAAAAAATAAGACTCCAAGGGAAGCCGTGAGCAGCAGCAATTTGGTCCGTGCCCACAGACCACAGTAAGACCCCTGTGTCCGGTGAACCAGCACTCCAGAAGCCTGAACACAGAAGGGTCAGAGGGCAGGAGTTGCCTAGATCCTGAAAAAGTTAGAGAGAACAGCCTGGCCGAAGGCACTGTCCCGCTGGGACTCTCTCACCAGGCAGTAATGGGCTGCAAAGGTATGCACTGAAGACCAGGTGGCGGTCCGGCAGATGTCCACCATCGGGACAGAGCGCAAGTTTGCCACCAAAGCCACCATGGCCCTGACACAGTGGGCTGTAATGCAGCCCTCCAGCGGCAGCCCCGCCTGCTCATAGGCGAAGGAAATACAGTCTGTCACCCAGGTGGACAGCATATGCTTAGTCACTGCCTTCCCCAGCCTACTGGGGTCACAGGAGATAAACAGCTGAGAAGCCTTGAGATGGCTCTGAGCGTGCTGGATATAGAAGGACAAGGCCCTCTTACAGTCCACTGTGTGAAGGACCATCTCCACCTGACTGGAATGAGGTCTTAGGTAGAAGGTAGGGAGCACCACTTCCTGGTTGAGATGGAAGGGCGAAACTACCTTCGGCAGGAATTTGGGCTGCATGCGAAGCACCACTCTGTTCTTATAGAACCTGGTGTAAGGCGCCTCCGCCACAAGGGCTTGGAGCTCGCTGACTCTGTGAGCGGAGATTAGCACAACCAGGAAAACCACCTTCCATGAGAGGCAGCGAAGGTGGCAGGTAGCCAAAGGCTCAAAGGGCAGGCAAGTGAGCTGTCCCAACACCACACTGAGGTCCCATTCGGTTGCCAGAGGGCGAACCGGGGGCTTTGACAGGAAGAGGCCCCTAAGGAAACGGGTCACCAATGGCTGGAGTGAGAGGGGCTTACCATCCACCAGATGGTGGTGTGCCACTAGGGCACTAAGGTGCACCCGAACAGCATTAGACTTGAGCCCGGACTGAGACAGGTGAAGACGGTAGTGTAACACCAGAGGCACCAGACAAAAGAAAGGGTCAGGCCCCTGTTGGATGCACCAAGCAGAGAACTTGCGCCACTTAAGGGCATACGCCTTCCTAGTGGAGGCCTTGCAAGAGGCCAGCAAAATGTTCTCCACATCCATCAGAAGGTTGAGAGGGGCCAGAGTTATCCTCTCAGCAGCCGTGCTGTCAGGAAGAGCGACCCAAAGTTTATTTATTTATTTATTTATTTATTTATTTATTTCTCTTATATACCGCGCTCTTAATTCAGTGCGGTTTACATATGAACAAATATAAACACAATGGTACAAGCAGCATTGGTTTTTTACATAGAACAAGGTACATAAACTTGGTGAAAATCAGGGTAACTATAGACAAAAAACTATATACATGGCTACTATATACATGGTGCAGGAGAGAAGTTGGGGTGCAAGTTGGGGTGCAGGAGAGAACCCCCCCTCCTGGGATAGAAGACCGAGGTCGGTTCCCAGGGAGATGGGGACCTCCACCGCCAGCCTCAAGAGCAGCGTAAACCATGGCTGCCTGGGCCTTCGAGGAGCTATCAGAATGAGTGAGGCCCTGTCGCAGAGCAACCTGAACAGGGGTCATGGCGATCAGCAGCGTCGGAAGGAAGGTGTACATGAGGCCCTCCGACCATGAGACCAGGAACGCATCCGCTGCCAACATGGGTTCCCCCCAGAAATGGAAAAGCCGACTAGCTACCCTGGGGTCCAGCTGCCACTTGTGCGGTTGGAAAACCCTGCTGGGCCCGTCAGTGCATTGTTTTTCAGCTCCAGTTTGTATGCTGTTCTGCTCCTCTAAGCAATTTTTGTCGTGGCCATCGTCAGCGTGTGGAATGTGGACTTGAGCTCCCTGAGGAAGCCACAAGGCGAAACATCGGATGTCGGGGCTCCCTGCCTCCCTTGTTGGATTCATCATCTTCACTTCCTTTTACTACGTTGAATTGCTGTCTGCTGACTTTTGTCTTCAATTTTGTCAGATAAGTGATTTTTGGAGCATTGTTGATGGAGCTTTGTTAGTTTCTCATTTTTGCCTATACACTATCGTTGACCGGCTGCACCAGCCTGAAGTTTGCTTTTGCCCTGGCTGGTTGGAGGTTTTTTGACCGTTGATGTACTATGAGTCTTCTCAATTGTATTAATATGCATTGTTGATGTGACTCTATTCCCCTGAGCCTTAAAGTGGGGTTGCTGAGGTCTTTTTCCTCCAGTTCGGGCAAGCTTCTCTGTGGCTGGTGTTCAATTGTGGTCTGTATTTTATGCCCAATTTTTGTCGTTTTGTTGTTTTTAGTTTTTTTTGTTTTTTTGCTCTTTGTTTTATTGTTTGTTTTTTGTTTATCATTTTTTCTGCCCAGTTTGGGGTTATATATTGATAGTTTTTGGTTTTTTGGCTCCTTGAGGGGACTTTTGTGAGAATAGTGTGAACTATGGAAGCTGCTCCTCCAGTTTGGCATGAAACGTTAACTTTTTCAGCTGACCAGGTACAAGAACTGTTAAAAGAACCCACATGCTTTGGTCCAGTGGAATCTTCTGAGAGTCAGGCAGCATGGACGCCTTTGACTAAATTGTGGAAACGTCAAATTCGGGCTGAATTACATCGTGCCACTCTAGTGGAATATATCCGTCGTCAACAGATTCCTCGCGGGTTCCGTGTTAAGAAGGAGCCTCAACTGTTTGTGGAAAATGAGGAGTTTGTTGACAACTGGAACAAGATCCTAAATAAATGCTCCCTGGACCTAATGGTACTTACGGTTAACACCACTAAATCATTTAATGACTCTACCAGCACTGAGATTGATCAAAAAATCACGGCTCTCAAGTCTGACGAAACGGCAGAAGTTTTCACAGAGCGTATGCAAAAGTTACAATCTCAATTAGATTCTTTTCGTCAGGAGACGAAAAATTTCAAGCTGTCTAAATTGCATCGGGATGATACCGATTATAAAACCGGTTTTGTTTATGTTTGGATGCAGCCCGAGCGTCGGAGACCTAATCATGTTTCTTTTGAGTATTCTGATGATTCAGCCTTGTCAGATCAATACACTTCTGGCCCTAAAGATTTTTTAGAATGTGGCAAGAGCACCCGCAAGCGCAGGGGCCGGGGCCGTGGACGGGGGAAGCAGAGCGAGACCCCTCCATCTCATCGGCCGTGGACCAGGTCTCAGGCCACGGTGGATCCCGAGGGCTTGTAGTTAATTTATCAGCAAAGATTTTATCCCCGGCCCAAAGGGCAGTACTGGAAAAAGGTTTGTCGTTTGTCCCACGGATTACTTATGATGCTTTTTCTGTTCGTGTGGAATTAGAGCAACTTCTGCGTAAGTTACATTTACAAGCCTTTTTTTGCAGATACTTCTAATTTTTCTGGGCCCGGTCCCGGGACTTCTACTACCTCTGTGACTGCTCCTGGACCCCCTTCTTTGATGGCTTTTCGTCTCCCCATTCGTTCCACTTGGACTCCACCTGGCCCGTTACCACCCACATTACAGGTTTTTCGGGATCTAGTGTTGAAGGACATAGTACAGTTGGAAGCACTGTCTAAGGGACGGATTCATCATAGCCTATCAACTTTGGAACATCAGGCGCTATTGGAGCTTCGGGGGTATGGTGATATCATAATACGAAGAGCTGATAAGGGTGGAGCGGTAGTTGTGCTAGATGTGTCTCAATATGCGGCAGAAGTTCGGTCTCAATTACTGGATGCCACTACATATCAGCCTTTATTGATGTATCCCACTCCAGCTTTACGAGATCTCATCCAACAGATTGTTTCTCGGGCCTTGGATCAAAATTTAAATTACTAAAAAAGAGGCAAAGTTTCTATGCGTCTCTCATCCACGCATTCCGCATTTCTATATTTTGCCTAAAATTCATAAGAATCTTCAACATCCACCAGGGAGGCCAATAGTATCCTTGCGTGGCTCTCTTTTAGAGCCTCTCTCCATGTTTGTCGATTCTTTTTTGCGGCCCCTGGTGTTTCAAATACCTTCTTACTTACGTGATACCATGCATTTTTTACAGATATTGGCCAGTGGCCATGATAAGGATTTACCTGATGAGCTAATAATGGCTACCTTGGATGTCTCTTCTCTATACCAGCATTCCCCAGCCTGAAGCTATATATATTGGTCGCCGTAACCTGATGGCCTATCAAGATTTGAGCCCATCTAAGCGGGATTTTATTGTTCAGCTTATGGAAATTGCTATGACCAAAACATTTTTCTGTTTCGATGGAATGTTTTATCAACAGAACCGAGGGGTTGCCATGGGAACGACTATGGCCCCTTCGATTGCCAACTTATACATGGCAGATTTTGAGGGCCAATGGTTGGCGGATGGTCCTTTTCAGTCCTTTATCCGTTTATGGGTGAGGTACATCGATGATGTTTTTCTTTTATGGACGGGTACTGTGGAACAGTTATCTACTTTTCATGGCTGGTTGAATCAGTGGAATCCTCATATTTCTTTTTCTTTGGAACAGTGCTATTTCGATTTCGTTTCTGGACGTTTTGGTAACACGTCAGGCTGATTTTTTGGTCACCACTGTCCACACCAAACCGACTCATCGGATGTCCTTTCTCCATTTTACGAGTGCGCATCCACAGCGTTTGAAAGAAAGTTTGCCTATAGCACAATTTTTACGGTACCGTCGGAACTGTTCCACGGTTTCGGATTACAAGCTCCAATCTCAAACGTTGGTGGATTCCTTCCTTGCTCGGGGGTATCCGGCCGGGCTGATACGGAAAGCCCGGACTAGAGCTCGATTTAATGATCGATCCTGGCTTCTGACACCTCGTGAGCGTTCAACTTCTTTGGAGATTTCCTATGTGCATTTTGTTACAAAGTTCAATCCTCTTAGTTATCAATTGTCTAAAATCATTCAACGACATTCTCATGTCGTTCGTTTAACTCCTGGCTTGAGCCAACACCAGATTCGATCAGTGTATCAGAAGGGCTCTAATTTAAAGGATCTGTTATGTCCTTCTGCTTTTTCCAGGAGTTTGTCCGTATCATCTGTGCCATTGGCAGCTTTGGGACATCGCTGTTGTGGACATTGTTCGGTTTGTTCTGTAATGGAGACCTGTCACAGCTTTCAACATAATCATCGGACCTATCGGTTATTTCATTCTACGACATGTGATAGTGTCTTTGTGGTATATCTCCTTCGTTGCCCTTGTGGTCTAGGTTATGTGGGGAAGACCAGTCGAGCTTTACGAACACGCCTGATCGAACATCGTAGTCGTCTCCGTCATCAGACAGAGGGTGCCCCTTTGGTTCATCACTTTCAGTCCTTAGGGCATGTTTTTGAGGATCTGAAGTGTTTGGTGATAGTTCAATGTACACCTTCGGTGTATGGGGGTGATTTGCAGAAGACCCTGACTCGGCTTGAGCAACGTTGGATTTTTTCACTGCAAACTGTTGCCCCTGCTGGCTTGAATGAATCTATTGAATGGACAAGTTGCTTATGAAGTTCTGCTTCGTTTTTTGTTTTTTCTTTCTGTTCTTGAAGCTGTGTTTTTGTTTTTCATTTAGTTCTTTCATCCAGTGCTTTTGTTTTTGTGGTGGGAGGTGGGTTTTTTTGTTTGATAGCCATATGCGAGTTGGTGAGCTGTTTTTTTACCAGCATGACTTTTTCTTTTTGATTTTCTATAGCTGCCGGTTCTGGCTGCTGCGCTCTTATTTGTGACGTCCTGTCCAGGTTACTATAAATTTTTAGAGCGCATGCGCTGGCGTTCTTGCATGGCGGTTTTTTGGATCGCCAAGTTTGCAGCTGTTGTCTGGTGCTCCAGTTCCTGCATAGTGGTAAAGTTTTTCTAGGTATCTTGTCTGGTCGGGCATTTTTCAGTTTTGTGGTTTATTTTGTTTTGTTTTTGTTTTTGGTATTTGGTGATTTGGGCATGTGTTACTTTTTTTTAATGATAGTGCATTGTTTTTCAGCTCCAGTTTGTATGCTGTTCTGCTCCTCTAAGCAATTTTTGTCATGGCCATCGTCAGCGTGTGGAATGTGGACTTGAGCTCCCTGAGGAAGCCGCAAGGCGAAACATCGGATGTCGGGGCTCCCTGCCTCCCTCGTTGGATTCATCATCTTCACTTCCTTTTACTACGTTGAATTGCTGTCTGCTGACTTTTGTCTTCAATTTTGTCAGATAAGTGATTTTTGGAGCATTGTTGATGGAGCTTTGTTAGTTTCTCATTTTTGCCTATACACTATTGTTGACCGGCTGCACCAGCCTGAAGTTTGCTTTTGCCCTGGCTGGTTGGAGGTTTTTTGACCGTTGATGTACTATGAGTCTTCTCAATTGTATTAATATGCATTGTTGAGGTGACTCTATTCCCCTGAGCCTTAAAGTGGGGTTGCTGAGGTCTTTTTCCTCCAGTTTGGGCAAGCTTCTCTGTGGCTGGTGTTCAGCTGTGGTCTGTATTTTATGCCCAATTTTTGTCGTTTTGTTGTTTTTTTTGTTTTTTTGCTCTTTGTTTTATTGTTTGTTTTTTGTTTATCATTTTTTCTGCCCAGTTTGGGGTTATATATTGATAGTTTTTGGGCCTGTCAGCCAGCAGTTTGTCCTGGCCTGGCAGGTACACTGCCCGCAGGAGGATTCCCTGATGGATTGTGTACAAGCAGAGGATCAGTGCCTCCTGACAAAGGGCACAAGACCCCGTGCCCCCCTGTTTGTTCACGTAGAACATCGCCACCTGGTTGTCCGTCTGATCAGCACCGGCTGGTGATGTAGGTAGTGAAAGATGACCCTCAGGGCAAGGTGTATGGCCCGGAGCTCCAGGAGGTTGATCTGCTGGGTGCTCTTGTCTGGTGACCAGTTGTCTTGAGTGCAGAGATCCCCGCAGTGGGCTCCTCAGCTTAGTAGGGAGGCATCTGTAGTGAGGACCCTTGAGTGACTTGGGGCCTGAAAAAGGCATGCCTGCTTTGAGATGCCGAGGCGACTGCCACCAGTCCAGGGAATCTGCCAACAGGAGGGTCACCAAGACTCTGTCCTGGAGATGACCCATGACCTGAGACCACTGGTCCTGAAGACACCACTGTGCCATCCTCATATGGAGGCGAGCGTCCGGAGTGACGTGGACCGTGGAGGCCATGTGCCCTAGGAAGCGCAAAAGAAGTCAGGCGGGCACCTAGAGACGGTGCTGTATGTTCCGAGCAAGGGACCGGAGCCTATCGGCTTGGTCCATGGGTAGGAAAGCCCTTGACTGGAGGGTGTCTAGCTTTGCTCAGTTGAACTCCAGGCACTGTGTGGGGAGGAGGTGGGACTTGGGATAGTTTATGACAAAGCCCAAGTGTTGCAGAACCTGGATGGTGCAAGCGGTGGCCTGCTGCACCTCTGAGGCTGTGCACCCTCTTATGAGCAAGTCATCCAGGTAGGGAAAGACGAAGATCCCCAGGGGCCGGAGGAAGGCGGCCACGACTGCCAGGCATTTTGCGAAGACTCTTGGGGCAGACAGCACCCTCTACTGAAAGTGTCTGCCCCCCCCCCACCACGAACCGCAGGTATTGCCTGTGGTTGGGGTGGATAAGGATGTGGGTATAAGCATCCTTGAGGTCTAAGGAGCATAGCCAGTCTCCCTGCTGGAGGTATGGCAGCAATGCTCCAAGGGAGAGCATCTTGAACTTCTTCCTCACCAGGCATTTGTTGAGGTTGCACAGGTCGAGGATGGGCCTTGGGCCCCCTGTCCTCTTTGGCACGAGGAAGTATCTGGAGTAGAACTCCTTGCCCTTGAGGTGATGGGCCATCGGTTCCACTGGTTTGTCCTCCAGAAGACCTGCCAACTCCTTCAGAAGAAGATCCCGGTGGAGGGGAGACCTGAGAGGCTCTCCCGGGAAATAAGGGGGAGGTGTGAGTCAGGTGGAAGAGGTAGCCCTCCTCGGCTATGCTTAGTGCCCAGGAATCGGTGGTGATGGTCACCGAGAGCCAGATGTCCCCCTGTGGGCTGCTGATCTCCTTGGGGTAGAAAGGCTATGCTCAAGGAGTCAAAAGCTTCCCCCTGGCTGGGCCAGGGCCAGTGCCTGGGGTTTTGAAGCTCCGCCCGAGGTGTCGAGGTCCTGGCTTTGGGAGGTACCAGGGACTGGGGAAGAACTTGTCATGCTGCTGCTGGCGGCTCGAGAGCCTTGCTGAATATCCTCTTGCAGAGACTGCAGGCCACCGGGTCATGGTCTGGCCTGAGGCAACAAAGACTGCAGTCATGTGTGTTGGTCAAAGACATGATTTTATAGCACCAATCACACTTCTTAAATCCACTGACAGCCATGGGGGAAAAAAGCACCCCTGCGAGGTCAAAGACCCTCTGGGCTGCCAACGGGAGAAAAAAAGGCACGAAGGCAGCAGAAAAGAAAAAGGAACGAAAACTACAAAAATTATGAACCGAACCAGATGCCGAGGCATAGAGGTCGGTAGGAAGAAAGAGTACTGGTGCAATACTGGAGGTGAGTTGGAAACTCGAGGAACAAAAAACCAATCAACTTTTTCCGGGGACAAGCCAGACGTCTGAAGGGCTCCGCGGAAAAAAGGAGACTGAGCAAGATGGCACCCTTGAGTGGGAAGGGGACCACGCATGCGTGGTGGCATCTCCCAAAGGCTTTCTGTAAAAGCTGGGAGGATGCTTCTGCGAGGGCTCCATCGGTGGCAACGTCACCCATATGTGAGGACTGACTTCCTGCTTGTTCCCGGAGAAAAGGAAGTCCTGCACACAGTAGAAAGAAGGGTGTTACACATGACCACTCGAGTTTGTGGCTCTGTGATTGCATCCCTAAAGCTTTAACAAACTTTGCTGTGTCTTTCTGCTTGCTTGAACTGGATCCAGAGATAGGAACCACAAGTCAAAGAAGGATTCCAGTGGTTGTTGCCCCCAGCTAGGCCTCTGCACACGCAAACACGAATCACCAAGGAAATTAGGGAGGAGTAGCCTAGTGGTTGGGGCAAGGTACTTCAGGCCGGAAGGTCGGAGGTTCAAATTCCACTAGAGGACAGCAACCTTGGGCCGGAAGGACTGGGGTTTCTAGTCCCACAGATGCTCCTTGTGGTCTTGGGCAAGCCACTTAACCCTCCACTGCCCATGTTCCCTGTAAGTATTAGTGTATGTGTCTCATATCCCCGCGTGTTAAATGTACCCCCCAATTGCAGAGAGCTTGTAGTTTAAATTTCATAAGAAGTCAGAGCCTAGCAGCAGCAGCTAAGAGCTATAATTTAAATCAAATCAGAATTTAGCTTACCTCAACAGCACAAGACAGGATACTGTGTAGCAGCCCTCTTTTAATAGGTGTTATTTCCCTCCCTCCCTCCCCACTCCCACCCTCCCCTGGGATAATCATAGCTTTATAGGTACTCACACATCTTAAAGGACACGAGGTGCTTTCAGGTGAAGCTCATTACCCAAATCAGTCATACACTAAGGACCTGAGATTAATTTAGCTTCAGGTGAACAAGGTATATTAAACATATTAGGTACAGTTTTATTGTTATAAATACCCATAGCAACCCCTAGTAAGTAAGAACTTAAAGATCTAGACACAAATTTAAAACTAAGATGCAGACAGCAGTCCAGCAGCGGGATGGGGGCTTTCCAGTCTTTTGCATTGAGTGTCACATGTATGATTTTCTCCCAGTTGGTGAGAGGTCTTACGTGTGCACTAGGTGCAAGGAGCTCTTTGCTCTCAGGGAACAAGTCCGTTCTCTAGAGACTAAAGTAGCAGACTTGGAAAACATAAGACAGACAGAGAGGTACATAGACGAGACCTACAGGGATATAGTCCTGAAGTCCCACCTCCAGTCTGGCAGCACCCCTGTTGCCATGGAGGAGAGAGGTCACGTGACAGGAGAGCATCACCCTGGTGCGGCAGGAAGTGATCCTGTAACTAGGACCTGTCCTCCAGGTGATGTCAAACCCTCTCGCACCGAGGAAGTTTCTCCAGGGCCATGTGCCCATGAGGGAAGGGTTAGGACAGCCGTTATAGTTGGTGATTCGATCATTAGGCATGTAGATAGCTGGGTGGCTGGTGGACGTAAGGATCGCCTGGTAACATGCCTGCCTGGTGCGAAGGTAGCGGACCTCACGCGCCACCTAGATAAGGTCTTAGATAGTGCTGGGGAGGAGTCTGCTGTCTCGGTACATGTCGGTACCAATGACATAGGAAAATGTGGTAGGGAGGTTCTGGAGGAAAAATTTAGGCTTTTAGGTAGGAAGTTGAAATCCAGAACTTCCAGGGTAGCATTCTCCGAAATGCTTCCTGTTCCGCGCGCAGGACCCAAAAGGCAGGCAGAGCTCCGGAGTCTCAATGCGTGGATGAGACAATGGTGCAGAGATGAGGGTTTTGCATTTGTTAGGAACTGAGGAACATTCTGGGGAAAGGAGGGGCTCTTCCGAAGGGATGGGCTTCACCTTAACCAGGATGCAACCAGGCTGCTGGCATTAACCTTTAAAAAGGAGATAGAGCAGCTTTTAAACTAGATATTAGGGGAAAGCCGACAGTCGCCCAAGAGCAGATGGTTCGGAAGAATGTATCCTTGAAGGATACTACCAAAAGCAGAGAGGTTCCACAAAAGAGTAAAGTAGCCCAAATGCCCTCAAGTATGGAGCAGACAGAGCTTAAAGATCCCAATTTACCCATGTCTAACAATAGCCAAATTAACATGAACAAAATACATTCTCTAAAATGCTTGTATGCAAATGCTAGAAGTCTAAACAATAAGATGGGAGAGTTAGAATATATAGCACTAAATGAAATGTTAGATATGATTGGAATATCAGAGACATGGTGGAAGGAGGACAACCAGTGGGACACTGTGATACCTGGGTACAAACTATATCGTAATGATAGAGCTGATCAAATTGGTGGAGGGGTTGCGCTCTATGTTAGAGAGGGCATTGACTCAGAAAGGATTAAAGTTTTGCAGGAAACAAAATCTGCTGTAGAATCTGTATGGATTGAAATTCCATATAAAAGGGGGAAGACAATGGCAGTGGGGGTGTACTATCGAGCGCCTGGCCAGAATGACCAAATGGATGATAAAATGCTCAAAGAAATCAAGGAAGCTAACAAACGTTACAGTGCAGTAATAATAATGGGTGATTTCAATTACCCTGGTATCGACTGGGTCAGTGTCACGTCAGGACATGCTAGGGAGATAAAGTTCCTGGATGAAATAAATGACTGCTTCTTGGAGCAGCTGGTTCATGAACCGACCAGAGGGGAAGCCATATTAGACCTAGTCCTTAGTGGAACACCAGATCTAGTGCAAGAGATAAGGGTGTTGGGGCCACTTGGAAATAGTGATCATAGCATGATCGCCTTTGATTTAATTAGTGGAGGAGGGATAGTAAGGAAATCCACAGTACTACCTTTTAACTTTCGAAAGGGAGACTATGATAAAATGAGGAAAACAGTTAAGAAAAAACTAAAAGGAGCAGTTGCAAAGGTTAAAGACGTACATCAAGCTTGGGTGTTGTTGCAAAATACTATCTTGGAAGCCCAGACCAGCTGTATTCCACGCTTTAAGAAAAGTGGAAGGAAGTCCAAAAAACCGCCAGCATGGTTTAAAGGTGAGGTCAGAGAGGCTGTTGCCAAAAAAGCAACTTTCAGGAAATGGAAAAAAGAGCCAAACGACGAAACCTGGAAACAGCACAAGCACTGGCAAGTCAAATGCAAGGCATTGATAAAGCAGGCAAAGAGAGAATTTGAGAAGAAGCTTGCTGCGGAAGCAAAAACGCGAAATAAAGACCTTTTCAAGTACATTCGTAGCAAAAAACCTGTGAGAGAGTCAGTTGGTCCATTAGATGATAAAGGGGTTAAAGGAGCACTAAGAGGCGACAAGGCGATAGCGGAGAGACTGAATGAATTCTTTGCTTCGGTCTTTACTGAGGAAGATGTAGGAATGTTACCCATGACGGAAGTGGTATTTAAAGGTGTGGAAGAATTGAAGGAAATATCAATACATCGGGAAGATGTCTTACAACTATTAGATAAACTGAAGAGTAGCAAATCACCTGGGCCGGATGGTATACATCCAAGGGTGTTGAAAGAACTGAAATATGAGATTGCAGACCTGCTATCAGTAATCTGTGAACTATCATTAAAATCATCTCTAATACCTGAAGATTGGAGGATCGCCAATGTAACACCAATTTTTAAAAAGGGTTCCAGGGGTGATCCGGGAAACTACAGACCGGTGAGTCTGACGTCAGTACCGGGAAAAATGGTAGAAACCATCATAAAGAATAAAATTACTCAGCATGTAGATAGTCACAACCTAATGGGAGACAGCCAACATGGCTTTAGACAAGGAAGATCTTGTCTTACTAATCTGTTATGTTTTTTGAAGGAGTGAATAAACAGGTGGACAAAGGTGAGTCGGTTGATATTGTGTATCTGGACTTTCAGAAAGCCTTTGACAAGGTCCCTCATCAGAGACTTTTGGCAAAACTAAAGAGTCATGGGATAGGAGGCAGTGTACTATTGTGGATCAGGAACTGGTTAAAAGATAGAAAGCAGAGGGTAGGGCTAAATGGCCAATTTTCCCAATGGAGAAAGGTGAATAGTGGTGTACCCCAGGGATCTGTGCTGGGTCCGCTGCTTTTTGACATATTCATAAATGACCTGGAAAGTGGAACAACGAGTGAGGTTATCAAATTTGCAGATGACACAAAACTATTTAAAGTTGTTAAAACCGAAGAGGATTGTGAAAAATTGCAAGAGGATCTTGATAAATTGGAAGACTGGGCATCAAAATGGCAGATGAAATTTAATGTGGACAAGTGCAAGGTTATGCACCTAGGGAAGAACAACCCAAACTATGGTTACACGATGCAAGGTTCCACATTAGGAACCACCACCCAGGAAAAAAGATTTAGGCGTCATTGTGGATACCATGTTAAAACCCTCGGCCCAGTGTGCAGCGGCAGCCAAGAGAGCAAATAGAATGCTAGGTATGATCAGGAAAGGAATGGAAAATAAAACAAAAGATATTATAATGCCTCTATATCGTTCCATGGTGAGACCGCACCTTGAATATTGTGTGCAATTCTGGTCGCCGTATCTTAAAAAGGATATAGCGATTTTAGAAAAGGTTCAGAGAAGAGCCACCAAAATGGTAAAGGGGATGGAAGGATACTCCTATGAAGAAAGGCTAAAAAGGTTAGGGCTCTTTAAACTGGAAAAGAGACGGCTGAGGGGAGATATGATAGAAGTCTATAAATTAATGAATGGAATGGAACGGGTAAACGTAGATCGATTGTTTACGTTATCAGAATATAGAAAGACTAGGGGACATGCAATGAAGCTACAGGGTAAACTATTTAAGACCAATAAAAGGAAATATTTTTTCACTCAACGTGTAATCAAACTCTGGAATTTGTTACCGGAGGATGTAGTAAAGGCTGTTAGTGTAGCTGGGTTTAAAAAAGGTTTGGACAAGTTCCTGGAGGAATGGTCCATAAACCATTATTAAGAAGTGACCGAAGATATCAATGCTTGACCCAGTACAAGCATTGTGGAACTTGTGTCTCTTGGGGAAACTGCTAGGTACATATGACCTAGTTTGGCCACTGTTGGAAACAGAATACTGGGCTTGATGGACTTAGGTCTGACCCAGTATGGCATATCTTATGTTCTTATTGTGTTGTGACCGCTTTGATTGAAGGATAAGGCGGTATAGAAAACTGTCTAAATAAATAAATAAATAAAATTGAAGAGATTGCTCTATAAGCACAGATATAAGTAGGTCAACCAGAGCTCACCGATTTTCAGTCTACAGGACTACTGAGAAAAGCTGCTCTTGCTGGAAAGGATTCTACAATTCTAAGTACTTATCTGCTGGTAATTTCTCAGACTCTTGGGCTAAAGGAGACTCTTTAGTTCAGGGACAGAGGTAGTCAAATTCACTTTCAGGTATAGCTTAATTAAGGTCCAGAAATTAATCCTGATGTGAATGAAGGCCTTTAAACCTATTAGGTATAGCTTAATTAAGGCCCTGAAATTAATCTTGACGTGTACCAAGTCCCTTAAATCCATTACATTTACTTGTGTTTGTAGCAACTTTACATAAACAATTTAAATATCTTAAAAAAACCTTAAAACTAAGATGCAGACATCAGTCCAGCAGTGAGATGGGAGCTATCCAATCTTTTGCATCGAGTGTCACACGTATAATTTTGCAAGGAGCTCTTTGCTCTCAGGGAATGAGTCCGATCTTTAGAGGCTAGAGTAGCAGACTTGGAAGAGCTCAGGAAGACAGAAGTATATAGACGAGACCTATATACTTGTCCAATCTCCAGTCTGGCAACCTCTCTGTTGCCATGGAAAAGAGAAGTCATGTGAAAGAAGAGCATCACCCTGATGTAGCAGGAAGTGATCCTATAGCTAGGACCAGACCTCCAGGTGATGTAAAACCCTCTCGCATCACGGAGGTTTCTACAGGGACATGCACAGATGAGGAAAGGATCAGGTTGGCCATTATAGCTGGTGATTTGATCAATTAAGCATATAGAAAGCTAGGTGGCTGATGGACGTGAGGATCACCTGGTAACATGCCTGCCTGGTAAAATGTAGCAGACCTCATGCATCACCTAGACAAGGGGAGGAGCCTGCTGTCTTGGCAGGTGTTGGTACCAATGACAAAGTGTGGGAGAGAGGTTCTGGAGGCCAAATTTAGGCTTTCAGACTGACATCCAGAACTTATAGGGTAGCAATCTCTGAAATGTTTCCCATTCCACGTGCAAGACCCAAAAGGCAAACAGAGCTCTGGAGTCTCAATGCATGTATGAGACAACGGCGCAAGGAAGGTTAAATTAGACTTACCTGCTAATTTTCTTTCCATTAGGACCAACAGTCCAAACCAGACTCATGGGTTGTGTCCCTTTTCCAGCAGATGGAGACTGAGCATTCTAGCTTTGATGATGTCACTACTAAAGGCACCCGTCCCCATCAAGCCAGCATTCTCATGTCAAAGCAGAAACTAAGAACCAAGAATGGCCCTAAAGACAATCCTGTGGTGATTTAGTGCAGTTTGAGGGGATCAAGGCTGCCTCCAGCTCTCTCCATGCGCCCGGGACTGAACCCTTTGGCCTGGCGAGAACACCACACCTGCAGAGGAAATGCCTAGTTCCCTATATGCTAACCATCTGACACGGGCTTGCCACTATATTAAGACGGGTGGGATCTGGATTGGTTTTCATAATCTTTATTTATGAAGTTTCCAAAATTTACAAAAATCGGAAAAACACAAGGAAAATCAAAGAAATAAGATATAAACATCTGTCACAAGAAAAAGAACATGATAAAGACCACATTACGGGAACTCACTGTGATCTCATAACCAGAAAAATTTGTAAAATAAATGCATGAAACATACATTACAGAAATCAGAGCAAACATCTTGCCCATCTACAAGGTGCACAACAAAATCACTCACCCTGAATAGCCCCAGGCACAACCTGACGATCCAATATAAAGCGTTCTAAATGAGAACTATCAGTGAACACATACGATGCCCCCTCAAAATTAATAACACATCGACAAGGAAAACGTAAGTAGAACGTAGCTCCCAAACTCAGAACTTGAGGCTTTAAGGCTAAAAAAAGCCTCCGTCTGAGTTGGGTGCTATGTGCCACATCAGGAAAAATATTCACTGTGTAACCACAGAATTTAACAGCCTTACATTTAAAGAAGGCTTTAAGAATTCGTATTTTCAAATCCAGGGAATGAAAAGTCACCAATAGCGTAGAACGAGAATGTATAATATCCTGTGAGTCTTCAAGAAAAGCGGTCAAATTAGTTATAGAAGGTTCAGGCAAAACATTACCCCCTTCAGGAGAGGACACTTTTTTAGGACGTAGGGGAAGGTAATAAAAAGAAGAAACATCCACTAATTCAGTGATAGAGAGGACCTCCTTCAGGTATTTATCCAGTAAAATCTGAGGTGCTAACAAGGAAGTACATGGAAAATTCAAAAAACGTAAATTATAAGCACGCATGGAGTTCTCAAGGGCCTCTATCTTAGAGTGTACCATCATGGAATCTTTTATACCAGCGAGATTAGCAACAGTAAGAGGAACAACTTGGTCCTTTAATGTGGAGACTACTCTATCTACTGACAGAATTTTCTCATCCAACTGCCGCAATGAAGCAACAGTTTCATGAGAAAACGTACACAAAGACTTAACATTAGCAGTTAACTTACTATCTATACATTGAAGCGCTCCCCATATATCTTTTAAAGTGACCTCACCGTCGGGAGAAAGAATAGGAAGCTCTGAAACAGAGCTAGACTCTAATACAGGAGTAGGTAAAATCAAAAAAGAAACATGACTCACCATATCTGAAGACTCCAACAAGGAAACATCAGGAGGAAGGGGCGTTGGACAGGGAGGGGGAGTCCGACCCCCAGAACTTAGGGAGACTCCCTCCGGAGAGGATTGCGCCAACGGACGGGGAACAAGGTGCTTGTCTAAAGGGCCCACTACCTTACCTCCTTTTACCCCGGCAGCGCCCTCTGCTGGCACCTTGTTCTCCGTTTTAGCCTTCCTCTTCCCCATTTACAAAGCAGTGACTAACCGCAGCTAAGTGCCAACAGTTCAAAATACCGAAGAAACTAAATGATAAAACTAGAAGAAAATAATAAAGAGGCCACGAAGCGCCGCGTGGCGCCAAAGGGGCGTGAAAGGGGCAGTACCTGCCCCTTTAAACACGCCCCTTCAGATCACGCCCGCGGTCACGCTCCGCGGTCGCACAGAACGCCAACTAATTTATGGAAAAAGTCTCAAGACACAACCAATCAATGGCAACGAACAGAACGTCCAAAGCAGGAGAGGGCGTCGTCAGCGGCGCGAGAACCGCAGCAGCAATCCCAGGAGCCTGTCTCCAGGCTCCGTACACCTCCTCTCACTCACAGCGATAGTTCCAATACAGCAGGGCCACAGCACAGCTTTTAAAGGGACGTCGCAGGACCTCAGCAGCAGGTAACCACGGCGATGCCTGCCCGATCATTCAGGGCAGGAGAGGGCGTCGTCAGCGGCGCGAGAACCGCAGCAGCAATCCCAGGAGCCTGTCTCCAGGCTCCGTACACCTCCTCTCACTCACAGCGATAGTTCCCGTGGGATCTGGATTGGACTGTAAGTCCTAATGGAAAGAAAATTAGCAGATAAGTCTAATTTCACCTTCCATAGCGTCCCTACATTCCAAACCAGACTCATGGGATGTACCAGAGCAGTACTCAGACTCGAGTGTGACTGGAAAGCCCAGCCTCCAACACGCGAGCCCCAAACCACACCTCTGATAGCACCTGAAAATCCAACTTATAATGCCGTACAAAAGGTATGTAAAGACGTCCAAGTGGCAGCCTGGCAATTTTCCACCGGGAGAAAAGATGCACATTCTGCCCAGGCTGCTGCCTGCTCTCTGGTTGAATGTGCCCGCAGACCTGAGGGCACCAATTTGCCCCTTAGTAAATAGGCCAAAACAATCATCTCCTTCAACCACCTGGCAATGGAGGCCTTAGAGGCTGCCTCCCCTTTGTGGGGACCCCCAAGGAGAACAAACAGATGATCCGACTTCTGGAACGACTCGGTTGCCTTCCAGTAGCGCCGTAGGGCTCTCCATACATCCAGCACACAAAACCTCTAGGGAAGACTGGCAGGACCACAGTCTAAGATGGAAAAGTGATACCACATTGTGTAAAAAAAAAAAAAAAGGGCACCGTACGCAAAACTACTCTGTCCTTCGCCACCATAAGGTAGGGCTCCCTATGGGACAAGGCCTGCAGCTCCGAAATTCTCCAAGCCAAACAAATGGCAACTGGAAAGACCACCTTTCAGGTAAGCTCCTTAAGCAAAGCTGCCACCAACTGCTTAAAGGACGCTGCCGAGAGAACCTCCAGCACAAAGTTAAGGTCCCAAGAGAGAATGCAGGGCTGCAATAGTGGTCTCAGAAGTTTGACCACCCTGAGAAATCTGACCACATCGGGATGAGCTGTCAGAGAGACAGCGTAATAACTCACCTGTAACAGGTGATCTCCGGGAACAGCAGGAATTTAGTCTTCACGTATGGGTAACGTTGGTACCGACAGAGCCCGCGTGGGAATGCTCTCCAGCATCCAATAGGAAAGCTTTTGTGAGCATCCCACTGTGCCTGCGTAGCTGCCTTCCCGCCCTTCCAGCTTTCCCTCAATTGAGTTTGTAGTTGAGATAAAAGGAGAGAAGAAAAGAAACTACAACTCCTAGGGGAGGAGGGTGCGTTGTGAAGACTAAATTTCTGCTATTCCCGGAGATCACCTGTTACAGGTGAGTAACTATGCTATCTCCAGGAACAAGCAGAAATGTAGTCTTCACATATGGGACTCCCAAACTCGGAGATGTCAGAGAGATAACCTCAGAGTGAGCTGTGGAACACAGGCATAACCAAGTAAGTCATATATCCTCCAAGGATGTCTGGTATCGAAACCCAGGACGGAGTGTATGAGTTCATCTAAGTCTGAAAGAGATGCTGGAGAACAGCTTGGAAAAACAAGGCATCCCAGCGGGAGTCCTTGTCTAGGCAATAGTGAGCAGCAAAAATGTGGACAGAAGACCAAGTTGCTGCTTTGCATATCTCATCAATCGCTACAGAGCTTTGATTTGCCTTAGAGGTAGCCATGGCCAAAACATTATGTGCAGTGACGTGATCCTTGAGAGAGAGTCCTGCACTTTCCTAAGCAAAGGAGATACAATCTGCTATCCATCCCACATGAGAAACTTCAGAGAGGTAGTGGCTAGAGGTTCAAAGGGTGGCTTGAGAAGCTGTCCTAAAACAACATTAAGATCTCATGCCACTGGAGGGGACTTAATGGGAGGTTTGGTTAATAGAAGACCCTTCATGAAGCATGCTACAAGCGGCTGAGAAGAGATGAGCTGACCATCTAAGGGCATGTGAGAGGCTGCAATTGCACTTAGGTGTACTCTTACCAAATTAGTTTTGAGTCCAGAAGAAGACAGGTGGAGAAGATATTCAAGTAATGCATCCACCAGAGCTGAGGTGTTAAACGCCCTCTGCAAACAACAGAGAGAAAATCTATGTCACTTGAAGGCATAGGAGCGCCTGGTGGAAGGCTTCCTAGAAACTAAAAGGATATCCTTAATCTGTTGAGAAAGGTTAATGTCCTGGAAGGCTATGGATTGGAATGGAGTAGCATCCCCTCCTCCTGAGAGAGGAGATCTGGAGCAGACCCCAGATCTACGGGTTGAGCCTGAGACAGACGTGAAGGAAAGGATACCATGGATGTTGTGGCCCCTGTCTCTCTGGAGTTTGAAAAGAGTCTGGGGAATGAGGGGAATGGGAGGAAAGGCATATAGGAAGCCTTGACCCCAGTGGAAGTGAAAAGCATCTACCTGCTGGCTGTCCAGTGCAGGAGTCCTGGAGCAGAAGCGAGGAAGCTTGGCATTCTGAGGACTTGCGAACAGGTCTATCTCTGGGGTTCCCCAGATCTGAAAAATGTGAGCGACCTTGTCTGCATGGAGAGATCACTCATGGGGTAGAAGGATTTGACTCAGTTTGCCCGCCAAGACATTGTGTTTGCCTGGAAGATACACCACAAGTAGGTGAATGTGATGTCGTATGGCAAAAGACCACAGATGCAGGGCTTTGCTGCAAAGGGTCCAAGAGCCTGTTCCGCCCTGCTTGTTCAAATAGAACATGGCTACTTGATTGTCCGTCTGGACTAGAACTGTGCGGAATCGAAGATGGTCCTGAAACACTTTCAGAGCATTGTGAAAGACTAAGTTCCAGCAGATTTATGTGGAGTTGTGACTCCTGATGAGACCAAAGTCTCTGAGTGGATAGATTGTTTAGGATGAGCTCCCCAGCCCAATTTGGACCCATCTGTAGTCAAGGTACATTGATGTGCTGGCATCTGAAAAGGTGACCCTATCAGGAGTTTTTCTGGGGATTGCCATCACTGGAGAGACGAGATTAGTCGGGTAGAGACCATTATTTTGTCTCCCATGCAACCCGATGCCTGAGACCACTCAGAAGCCAGTGTCCATTGAGCTGCACGCATATGTAGATGAGTATATGGAACAACATACACTGTGGATGCCATATGACCCAGAAGTTGTAGCAGTTCTCGAGCAGTGAGAAAGAACTTGAGGCACACCTGAGATGCTAACTGATAGAGTCGCACGCAGCGGGGTTGGGGCAGAAATGCCTTTGATTGCTGAGTGTCTAGGAGAGGCCCTATAAACTCTAGAGTTTGAAGGGGAATGAGTTGGGACTTTAGAAGATTTATTACAAATCCCAAGTGTTGCAGCACTTGCATGGTGCGCGAAAAGGAAAGACTGGCCTCTAGAGAGGTGTTTGCTCGAATGAGCCAGTCGTCTAAGTCTTACTTAAAGGGAAGACAAATATCCCAAGAGTCCTTAGGAATGTGGCTACTACCGCCAAGCACTTTGTGAAGACCCTTGGGGCAGAGGCGAGGCTGAAAGGTAGGACTCTGTATTAATAATGTCTCCCTTGAAACATGAAGCGCAGGAACTTTCTGTGCTATGAGTGAATAAGTATGTGAGTATATGCCTCCTTTAGATCTAGAGAACAGAGCCAAGCCTGACTCTGGAGATAGGGGAGAAGGGTGTCTAGGGAGATCATTTTGAAATTTCTCCCATGGTAAGTACTTGTTCAGTTTTCGGAGGTCCAGAATGGGCCTGTACCCTCCTGTTTTCTTTGGAATGAGGAAGTATGGAGAATAAAAGCCCATTCCCTGCTGAGATGGTGGAACCTCCTCTATTGCGCCCTGAAAGAGAAGGGAGGTGACCTCTTGCAACAACAGAACAGTGAGAGGGGGCTGAGAGCGGAACTCTTTTGGAGGAGTCCGGGGGGGTAGACTTCGTAGATGAAGCTTGTATCCCTCCCATACTATGGACAGTGTCCACTGCTCTGATGTGATAAGATGCCACCTGTGGGCAAAGTGACAAAGTCTGCAAGGAATGTGGATGGAATCTGGAATCTCCAGAGGCAGAACTGCTATATTCTCCAGAAAGGAGTCAAAGACCCTGAGGAGGCTGGGTCTGCTGAGGTGGCTGCAACTTAGGAGTCTGAACCTTCTTTTGCTGTTTTGATGGCTGCTGCCCCTTATGAGGAGCATGGTGTTGACACTGTACAGCAGGGGTGTAAGGAGGATAGTACTTCTTATTGAAAAAGCTTTCTTTCTTCACTGCCTTTTTCCTAGCTGGGTTGGCAGTAGATCTAGATAGTCTATTAAGAGTGGTGCTCTTGGATTCTAACTGAGAGGCCTTGTCCTGCCAATCCTTGCCAAAAAGGTTTTCACAAGTGCAAGGGATATTTACCCAGCTTATCTTGAACTCATTGTTCAAGATCCAATGCTTGGAGCCAAGCAATCCTGCGTGCACCGATTCAGATAGATTAAGTTCTGCTGATGCACTCAAAACAGTCAAAGGTTGCCCTGTTAAGAAACTTCAAAACATTTTGAGCATGCTTTACAAAGGTGAAATAATCTTGTCATCAGGGAGAAGAGGAGCCATTAACTCAAAATCACTAGCCGCCTCTCTAGAGTATGCACAAACTGATCCTGGCTGATAACATGGAGGCCTGAAAACATCGTCGACCAAAGGCGTCGAGGGTTCTTGATTCCCTACCTGGAGGGTTCGATGAATGTGTCTTAGCACTCTTTATTCAATGCACTGCCGATTCCACCACCATGGAATGGTGCGGTAATTGCGTCTATTGAAAAGTGGGACACTCCGATACCCAGTACATGGTATTGAGTCGTCGGGTTTGTGGAGAGATGGTAAGGGGCATCGCCCACATATGAAGCACAAGGTCGTGAAGTATGCGATGAATAGGGAGAGTAGCAGCTTCTTTTGGGGCTGTAGGATAATGAAGAATTTCAAGTTCTTCAGCCCTAGGTTCTTTCTTTCTCCGAAGTCACCGTTATGGACAGACCTCGAGCAACATCGCGAATAAAGTCTTGGAAAGACATGTCCTCCAGAGGGGACATGCGATATTGTGGAGACGGAGATGGGTCTTCTGGGAGAGTTCCATGTATTGGCTGATTCATCATTCCAACGAATCGGAGTCCAAATACTCAAAGTATCAACGGGCAGGATATTCCTGCTCTGCACATATTCGATACCGATCAAAAATGGTAGCTGAAGCGTGCGGTGCCAGAACCTCGGTACCGGAAATGAATTTGGGGGGCGGGCATGGGCAGTAGCATGGTAAGCAGCAGGGTCTGAAACTCCAGGAGAGCCAGGCGCACCGCCCTCTCATCTCCAGACAGTTGGACCACTGCAACTGTTCCTGTGACCAAAGACCTTACATAATCTGCGCCAAGCAATGAGCTCCTCAGCTGGAGGGACTGGCATCAGTTGTGACTATTATCCACTCCAGCTGTTCCAGGGGCATTCCCTTTGTGAGGCTGCCCAATATTAACCACCATGCCAGACTGCTGGGCACCTGCAAAAGACAGAGCAGCCGATGACTCAAGGAGTGCCACTAAGGAGACCATTGGGAGAGCAGAACTCTCTGTAATGGCAGCATGTGAGCCCTTGCCCATGGCACCAAGTCCAGTGTTGATGTCATTGACCCCAGAACCTGGAGATAGGACCACGCCGACTGCGACTGCTGTGCTAGAAACCACCGGATCTGACACTGAATATTCCTGCACTGCTCTGCTGGCAAGAAAATCATGTCTTGGGCCGTGCTGAAGTGAGCCCCCAAGTACAGCCGGTCTTGAGATGGATCAAGGTGGCTTTTGGTTACATTTACCACCCATCCCAGGCTCCGGAGAAGATTGAGGACCCCCTGCGTGGCCTCAAAACTCTCTACGCATGTCTTTGCTCAAATGAGCCAGTTGCCCAGGTAGGGGTGAACCAGGACCCCCTGGCTCCACAACTGTGCCACAACCACAACCATGATCTTGGTGAAGGTGCGTGGCGCCATGGCAAGCCCAAATGATAGAGCCCGAAACTGTAAGTGTCCCATTGGCACTGCAAAATGAAGGTACTGTTGATGATCCGGACGAATGGAAACATGCAAGTAAGCCTCTGTGAGGTCCAGAAGGTCAGAAACTCTGTGCCAGACCGCCACAATGACGGAATGTAAATTTTCCATCCGAAAATAAGGCACACACAATGCCCGAATGACATACTTCCCGAAACAAACCCTCTTTCACAAAATAGATAGTACCGCCCCTGACCCTGCTGGGCCTGGGGAACTGACTCCACAGCATGCAACTGGACCAAAAGGTGGAGCGTGCCATGGACTGCACT
This sequence comes from Ichthyophis bannanicus, assembly GCA_033557465.1. Lineage (NCBI taxonomy): Eukaryota > Metazoa > Chordata > Amphibia > Gymnophiona > Ichthyophiidae > Ichthyophis > Ichthyophis bannanicus. The sequence goes on from CM066031.1 coordinate 629,140,321, forward strand.
CCGCTTTTCCAGAGAGCTGAAAGGCGACACCATGAAGGCATCCACAAAGGGACATGCAAACTCCAGCGCATAACCCTCGCAAATGACCTCCAGCACCCAACCGTCAGAGGTAAAGTGGACCCAGGCTGGGTAAAACTGCTGTAGGTGGCTGCCCACTGGCTCAAGCCCTGCCTGAGCCCTCCTCCTTTCATTGTGCTTTCTTGGGACCGGACCCGGTCCCGGTAAAGAAGCCTCTATCGGATCCACTACCGAAAGGAATGCCCTCTCGATGGATAGGTGGGGGCCTCTGATAAGGGTGCAAACCTTGCTCACCTAAAATCTGCGAAAATCCTGCACATGTGCCCTCAATGCGGGCATCAAGAGCTTCCGGGATTTGGGCTTGTCCTCCGGCAAGCGAGCAGGCTTAGACTTTCCTAAATTGACTAACTTCGAGAGCTTCCCCAAAGAGAAGCTTCCCCCGAAAAGGAAGTCTATTATGCCGGTGCTTAGTGTAAACGTCTGTGGACCAGTTCCTTAGCCACAGCAAGTGTCTTGCGACCACCACCAAAGCCATACTTTTGGCCGACACATGAAACAGATCATAGAAGGCATCCACTAGTTATGCCACTCCCAAGTCTATACATGCCAATTCAGAGAGGGCCCCAATGAGACCAGTGTCCGCCCCATGAGCCCCTGAACCCACTGCATGCAGGCCCTTGCCGCACAGGCACCACATACCGAAGCTTGTACGGCTAATACGTTGACTTCAAATGCCTGTTTCAGCAACGTCTCTAGCTACTCATCCTGGGGGTCCTTTAGTGCTGAACCTCCCTCCAGTGTGATGGTGATACCCTTAGTCACGGCCAACACCAGGGAATCCACCTTTGGGAGCTGGAAGAGCTCCCATTCGGCCACCGGGAGAAAGAAAAGGTGCTGCATGGTCCTTGCCCCGCGCAGGCCTGCCTCTGGAGCTTCCCACTCCAAATCATTCATTTGTTTCAGAGCCCTGTGCACAGGAAAAACATTCTTGGCTGTCCAAATCCCCTGCAGTAACAGACCCTCCAAGAGTGGCTCCACTGCCGGTGTCTCCACAGAGATGTTTAGCGCAGCTCATGAATCGAGATCAATGCCAAGAGTTCTTCCCTGCGGAACACCTTAAAGATAGGGGGATCCTCTCCTACATGCAATAAGTCCTCCTGGGGCACTAAGGGCCCCGCTTTTTGTTTCACACCCGAGACCCTCCAAATGTTCCTCTAAACCCAGGGAGTGTGTGGATACCTGATCGTCCTCTGTGACTGCTGGCCCGCCAGAGGTCAATGCTGACCACTCATGTGGCTGCTCCCTGAGGTGCTCTGCTGCCTTCTACAGGGCTCCGGAGAATCCACCAGGCCCTGCTTCATGCAGTATGCCTTATGTAACAAGAGAACAAAATCCAGCAAAAAAGGCATCGCAGCTGGAGCACCTATCTGCGGAAGAGACTCATGGTCCGACTGTGCTGCAGCTGTCCTGCTGACACCCCCCCCCCCCCCAAGGATGGCAAAAAGTCCACCAGCTGAGGGCAAATGGCCACGAATGGCAGCTATCAAATTCGCTGCTCCGGATTCCACCACGGGCTCAGATACTCCTGGGTATACCCCCGCCAAGCTCAGCTGTTCCCCCAGAAAAGATCCTGCCTCGCAGTCCTCAGCTTCACAGGCCCTGTAAAGGCCCACAGCTGACAGGTGAGTCTGCTTGCTCCGCCAGCCCACACAAGAAACCTTACAAGTCGGCATGCGAGGGTAGGAAGCTAAAGTACTGTCAGTCACCCAGGGTAACTGTTAATGTTGCCGAAATCACCCTCGCGCACAAACCTCGAAGCCCTGAACAGCCGCAGAGAATAAAGAATAGACACTCACCGCACCAAAGACGCTCTGGATGCTTTTGCGTGCACACACACACACACACAGCACCAACCCAAGTTCCCTAAACTACCAAAGGGCACCAGGAAAAACAGGCAGGAGATCTGAGCTAGCTAGAAAAGGAGGAACGAAAGGCCCTCACTCCTCCCAGGGCCCTACCGCCGACTAAACGGCTTCAGTGTCCTGGGGCAGACCTAGTCACCACAGCAGTTGCTCACACACTAACCAGTACTCTGCCTCAATCCTTTTGGTCACAGGAATAATCATCAAGATAAAACACCCCCTTTATCTAATTACTTTTTTTTTAAACCTAGCTCAAGCACCCACAGAATAGCCCTGCTACAGGGGTTGTGTCCCATCTGCTGGAGACCGAGTATACTGGCTTGATGGGAGGAGCACTGGCTCCTTTAGTAGTAACATCAAAAGCTAGAATGCTCAGTCTCCATATGCTAGAAAAGAAACACAACCCATGAGTCTGGACTGGACTGTAGGGATGTTATGGAAGAGGGTTTTGGATTTGTTAGGAACTGGGCAACATTCTGGGGAAAGGATTTCTGAAAGGATGGGCTCCACCTTAACCGCGATGCAACCAAGCTGCTGGCATTAACCTTTAAAAAGGAGATAAGAGTAGCTTTTAAAATAAATAGGGGAAAGCCGACAGTGCCCAGGAGTGCATGGATCAGAAGGATGTAACCTTGAAGGATACTAGCAAGAGAGACAAGTTAGGACATCCCAATAAAGAGGTTCCAATAACGATAAAAATAACCCAGATACCTTTAAGTACAGAGCAGACAGCCGAAAGATTTCAAATTATCCCTATGGACTGATAAACAGATTAATATGAACAAAATACAACCTCTAAAATATCTGTATGTAAATACTAGAAGACTAAAACAAGATGGGAGAGTTGGAATATATAGCACTAAATATAATGAATATTAGATATAATTGGCCTCTCAGAGACCTGGTGGAAGGAGGATAATCAATGGGGCACTGTGATACCTGGATACAAACTATATCACAATGATAGGGTAGATCAAATTGGTGGAGGGGTTGCATTCTATGTTAGAGAGGGTATTGAGTTACACAGGATTAAAGTTTTGCAGGAAACAAAATATACTGTAGAATCTATATGGATTGAAATTCCATGTAAAAAGGGGAAGGGGCAGCGATGGCAGTGGGGGTGGGGGTGTACTATCGACCGCCTGGCCAGAGTAAACAAATGGATGATGAAATGCTCAAAGAAATCAGGGACGCTAAAAAAAGTTACAGTACAGTAATAATAATGTATTATAATAAAAATAATTTCAATTACTCCGTATCGACTGGGTCAGTGTCACGGCAGAACATGCTAGGGAGATAAAGTTTCTAGATGAAATAAATGATTGCTTCTTGGAGCAGCTAGTTCATGAACTGACCAGCGGAGATGCTATTTTGGACCTAGTCCTTAGTGGAACACAAAATCTGGTGCATGAGATAAGGGTGTTGGAGCCACTTGGCAATAGTGATCATAGCATGATCGCTTTTGATTTAGTAAATGGAGGAGGGACGGTAAGAAAATCCACAGTACAATCTTCTAACTTTCAAAAGGGAGACTATGATAAAATGAGATAAATAGTTAAGAAAAAACTAAAAAGGAGCAGTTGCAAAGGTTAAAGATTTACATCAAGCATGTGTGTTGTTGAAAAATACTATCTTGGAAGCCCAGACCAGCTGTATTCCACGTTACATTGATAATGCAGGCAAAGAGAGAATTTGAGAAGCTTGCTGTGGAAGCAAAAATGCGGAATAAAGACTTTTTCAAGTACATTCATAGCAAAAAACCTGTGAGAGTGTCAGTTGGACCATTAGATGATAGAGAGGTAAAAGGGGCACTAACAGGGGACATAGCAGAGAAACTGAATGAATTCTTTGCTTCGATCTTCACCGAGGAAAATGTAAGGATGTTACCCATGACTGAAATGGTATTTAAAGGTGATACCGCAGAAGAATTGAAAGAAATATCGATACACCAGGAAAATGTATTACAACTATTTGATAAACTGAACAGTAGCAAATCACCAGGACCGGATGGTATACATCCAAGGGTGTTGAAAGAACTGAAATATGAGATTACAGACCTACTATTAGTAATCTGTGAACTATCATTAAAATCATCTATAATACCTGAAGATTGGAGGATGGCCAATGTAATGCCAATTTCTAAAAACGGGTCCAGGGGTGATCCAGGAAACTACAGACCAGTGAGCCTGATGTCAGTACCAGGAAAAATGGTAGAAACCATTATAAAGAACAAAATTACTGAACATGTAGATAGTCATGGCTTAATGGGAGACAGCCAAGGAAGGTCTTGTCTTACTAATCTGTTATGTTTTTTGAAGGTGTGAATAAACAGATAGAAAAAGCTGAGTCGGTTGATATAGTGTATCTGGATTTTCAGAAAGCCTTTGACAAGGTCCCTCATGAGAGACTTTTGGAGAAATTAAAAAGTCATGGATTAGGAGGCAGTGTACTATTGTGGATGGCATTATTAGAAAAGGTACAGAGAAGAGCCACCAAAATGGAAAGGAGTTGAAAGGATACCCCTATGAGGAGAGGCTAAGAAGGTGGCACCTGGAAAAGAGATGGCTGAGGGGGGATATGATAGAGGTCTATAAATTAATGAATGGAGTGGAATGGGTAAATGTAGATTGACTGTTTATTTTATTTATTTAGACAGTTTTGTATACCACCTTATCCTTCAAAGTGGTCACAACACAATTGGGGGATACATTTAACACAGGGGGATACGAGACACATACACTAATACTTACAGGGAACATGGGCAATGGAGGGTTAAGTGGCTTGCCCAAGACCACAAGGAGCACCCTGTGGGACTAGAAACCCCAGTCTTTCCAGCCCAAGGTTGCTGTCCTCTAGTGGGATTTGAACCCCCGACCTTCCGGCCTGAGGTAACTTGCCCCAACCACTAGGCCACTCCTCGCTATGGTTTATGCCATCAAAGTGTAGAAAAACTATGGGACATGCAATGAAGCTACAGTGTAACCCATATAAAACTAATAAGAGAAGATATTTTTTCACTCGATGCATAATCAAACTCTGGAATTTATTACCAGAGAATGTAGTAAAAACTGTTAGTGTAGCTGGGTTTAAAAAAAGGTTTGGAGGAAAGATCCATAAACCATTATTAAAGGGGACCCGGGAAATGCACTACTTGTCCCAGTACAAGCATTGTGGAACCTGTGTCTTCTGGGGAAACTAGATTGGCCACTGTTGGAAAAGGATACTGGGCTTGATGGACTTTGGTCTGATCCAGTATGGCATATCTTATGTTCTTAAGCTTTATATGATTTTATGTAAACCGCTTTGATGCGAACCACATCTTAAGGTGGTATATCAAATCTGCTAATAATCAAACATAAATAAATAGAATTCAATGTACTCTTTGAGCTAATCCATATTTCATTTCTTGACTAAATTTTCATGCTTAACACTTCCTTCCTTGGGATCATATCACATTATATTACATTGGAAGTGTGAAGAGAAAGTAGCAGCAGCAGCATCTTATCACTCTAGCACATCAACCATTACCCCACCCCCTTCCGTCTGCTGTAATATAATCTGTGGTATCTCACTCTGATCTGCTCATTCAGCTTGGACCTAAGGAAGAAGTGAACTCCTGAAAGCAAGTCAAGAAATACATTAAGTTAATCCAATAAAAAGATGTCACTGTATTTTTGAGCTTTATTGTTGATGTACAGAATGAGAATTGTGTGTCCCTTTCCGTGTCCTCTGTACTTTCCTTTATCCATAATTACTATAGCATCCCCTCCTTTATCTGCTGGCTTGATGATACTGTGGTTAATTTATGACTTTTTTACTGCAGTTCCTGCTTAAGAAGAAAGATTTTACAGGATATTCTAATGTTTACTGGAAAGTTGAGCTTTTATTTGATCTCCGAGACTCTGTATTTTGGTCTAGTTTACTGCTGTACCCGCTCTTGTTTGGGCTTCAAGTCCAATGTACTCTTTCTGAAAATACTCTTCCAAATCAAAATAAAGTTGAACTTCATCCAGATTAGTAGAAGGGAACAAAGGCTAGACCCTTTGAAAGCAGAGACCCCTTTATTTATTTTATTTATTTAAAAAATAATATTTTATTTAGTTTAATAAGTCAAAAACATTGACTTCAGTAAAATGGCCAAGTACATAAAGGAGGAGTTGGCAGGGTGGAAGGGGATAAGGGAAGTGGAATTGCAATGGGCTAAACTAAAGGTGGCAATAAAAGGGGCAACAAATAAATGTGTAATAAAAGTAAATAAAAACAAGAGGAGAAGGAAACCTATTTGGTTTTCCAAAGATGTGGCCGCTCAAATAAAGGCAAAAAACACAGCTTTCGCAAAATTCAAAAGCTTGCAAACAAAGGAACACAGAAATGAATACAGGATCAAACTCAAAGAAACAAAAAAGAGAAATAAGGAAAACAAAAACAAAGGCAGAGGAAAAGATGGCTAAAGATGTGAAGTATGGCGACAAAACTTTCTTCAGGTATATTCGAGAAAGAAAGATGATCAGAGGTGGAATTGCAGGACTCAGAAGTGCTTGGAACGGACTCGGGGAAAGTGACATTGAAAAAGCGAAATTGCTAAACAAATACTTCTGCTCTGTTTTTACTAAAGAAAACCCTGGAGAAAGACCACCCGTGACTCCCAAATATAAAAATGGGAATGAAGTAGATACCACACCATTCACAGAAGATGATGTGTTAGAACAACTTGCAAAACTGAAAGTGGACAAGGCCTTGGGACTGGATGGGATACATCCCAGGATACTGAAAGAGTTCAGAGAAGTTCTTGCAGGGCCGTTAAAGGATGTTTTCAACAGATCCTTGGAAACAGGAGAAGTTCCTTAGGACTGCAGAATGCCTGATGTGGTACCTCTACACAAAAGTGGTGACAGGGAAGAAGTGACAAACTACAGGCCCATGAGCCTTACCTCAGTGGCAGGAAAAGAAATGGAGGCGCTCTTGAAAGAGCGAATAGTGGACTTTCTCAAAACCAACAGGTTGCAAGATCCAAAGCAACATGGTTTTACTGAAGGATGATCTTGCCAAACAAATCTGATCGAGTTTTTTGACTGGGTGACCAGAGAACTAGATCAGGGGAATGCGATGGATGTCATCTACCTGGATTTCAGCAAAGCCTTTGATACTGTTCCTCATAGGAGGCTTATCAATAAACTCAGTAGTTTGCAGATGGGTCCCAAGGTGGTAAACTGGATCAGAAATTGGTTGACTGACAGACAAAAGAAGGTGATGGTAAATGGAGCTCACTCGGATTAAAGGAAGGTGATTAACGGGGTGCCCCAGGGTCCGGTCCTGGGCCCGGCATTGTTCAATGTATTTGTGAGTGATATTACTGAAGGACTGAATGGAAAAGTCTGTCTTTTTGCAGATGACAGGAAAATTTGCAACAGGGTCGACTCCGAGGGAGTGCTTAACATGAGGAAAGATCTACAAAAGCTGGAAGAATAGTCTAATGCTTGGCAATTAAGATTTAATGCAAAGAAGTGCAGTGTCATACACTTGGGTAGCAGAAATCCAAGGGAAATGTACACGATAGGGGGCGAGAGGTTGGTGTGCACGGATCAGGAGAAAGACCTTGGTGTGATTATTTCTGTAGATCTCAAGGTGGCAAAACAGTGCAACAAGGCGGTGGCAAAAGCCAGGAGGATATTGGGCTGCATACAAAGAGGAATTACCAGCAGAAAGGAAGAGGTACTAATGCCACTGTATAAGTCATTGATGAGGCCTCACTTGGAATACTGTGTTCAGTTTTGGAGACCATATCTCGCAAAGGATGTAAAAAGACTGGAAACGGTTCAGAGGAAGGCGACCAAAATGATTTGGAGCCTGCATCAGAAGCCTTATGAGAAGAGACTTGAAGATCTAAATATGTACACTCTGGAGGAGAGGAGGGATAGGGGAGATATGATTCAGACCTTAAATACTTAGAGTATTAATGAACAAACAAACCTCTTCCAAAGACGGGGAAGCTGTAAAACCAGAGGGCATAACATGAAGCTACAAGGTGGTAAATTGAAAGGCAATGGTCAGGAAATACTTTTTTCACTGACAGGGTGATGGATGCTTGGAATGCCTCTCCCAATGGAAGTGGTGGGGGCAAACAGTGACGGAATTCAAAATGGCATGGGAAAGACACAGTGGATCCCTTTACAGCAACAGGATAAAATCAAAATAAACTGTACCATCTAATTTCTCAACAAATAGGGGTGTCCTACATGAAGCGGTGGGTTCACCCCTAAACAAAGACATGGGGAGGGGGTGGCCTGCACCGAGTGGCTGGTGCACCTACTCCTGCCATCTTACTGGGCAGACTAGATGGACCATACTGGTCTTTATCTGCTGTCATTTACTATGTTACTATATTTATTTATCTAACATTTCTTATATACCGCCTTTCGGTTTATCAAAACGGTTTTCACTGAACTACATAGAACATTGTAACAGATACAAGATAACAGTGCTTTAACTATCCGTATAATAGGAAGGGGTGGGGGGTATGATATGCTGATTATCAAGGAGAGTCTAATTCTGTGTGTTATGAGGGCACTTGTCTGTCCTATTTGGTATTATGTGACTATCCCATAATATTCCTGGAAGATGTGTGTTTTGAGCCTCTTAGAGAGATAGCATAGAGATAGGGAGGTGAAGGATGACCACGTGTGTGAGAGAGCAGGACAGAAGTTGAAAGAAAGTTCCTCGCCAGAAACCAGTGAAAGTTCAGACCCCAAGCCAGGGGACGATAAGAGGAGGGAAGTCTTGTTGTATCAGAGTAACCTTATTAGAGAGAAACACAGCTAATTGCTCAGCAGATGGGACTGTCGAGGATGCAGAGAGCAGATGGAGGCAAGAGATGAGAAACTACAGAAAAGAGTTGTTTAGGACGTTAAAAGCGTTGGTGATGAGCATGCTGTAGTAGCTCTTTCAAGCCACTGTCCCAGCAGTACGATAGGAAGAATGGATTTGGCAGAAAAAATGACCAAGAAAGGCGCAAAATTGCATCAAATTCACACATAGGCCAAGGATGTTGAGCGCTTCTGAGCCTGCAGCAAGGTGTCAATCGCCTGAGGGAAGTACCCTTTGCGCCTCAAATGCGCCCTCTCAAGAGCCAAGTCATAAGCAAGAACCGATCCACGTCTGGCATTTGGACCGGACCTTGCAAAAGGAGATCTACCACTCGAGGAAGACGGAGGGGCTCCACCACCCGCAGAAACACTAGATCCACATACCACGGTCATAAAGGCTGGTCCAGAGATACCACCACCACCACCACCATGTACCCCATGTGGGTCTCTACCCGCTGAAGGATGTGGCTGATCAGCGGCCATAGGGGAAACACAGAGAAGCCCAATTGCTGGGCCAGGACTGAACCAATGCGTCTAGGCCCTCTGCCATGTGCTCCTGGAGCCAGCTGAAGAACAGTGGGGCATTGGTATTCGCCAATGTTGCCAACAAATTCATGATGGGAACCCCCCAGTACCTCGCAATCGCCTGGAAAGCTGATGCAAACAGGGACCACTCTGCCGGGTCCAAACAGATGACAGCTCAAATAATCCGCCTGCATATTGTCCTGGCTGGCCACATGAGCCACTGAGAGTGCAAGTAGAAGGACCGCCACCCACCAGAGAAGCAGAATCGCCTCTCACACAACCAGCGAGCTCCGAATGCCACCCTGGCAGGTGATATAAGGTCTCCTCATCGCATTGTTGGTCGGCACTTACCACCCACTGCCGGACCATAGGAAGAAATGCTTCCAGGGCCAGACACACCATCCTCGTCTAGCTGAAAAAAAACACACTGGCTCTCCTCTGGCAACCATTGTCCTTGGGCTATCTGGGCCTGACAATGAGCCCCCCAACCGTGGTCACTACCATCTAGTCTGGGGTGTCGAGCAGCATCCCCACCATGAGGTTCGCCAGGTCGAACCACCAGGTCAGGCTTCGCCCTAGAGAGCAAGACGTACGTCCATCGACTATACTTGCCGGGACCACCGCACCAAAAGCATTGCCTGGAGGGGCCACATCCAAAGCAGAACCCAAGGCACCAGCTCCAGGGAGGCCACTATCGAGCAGAACACCTGCAGGTAGTCCCAGACTTTCAAATCAGGAAACTGCTCGCAACTTTCATACCTGACTTTGTAACTTCACTATCCTAATCTCTGGCAAAAAAAATGCCGGATATTGAAGTGGACTCTCAGATACTCCAGGGACTTGGCAAAATTCTTGACCCAACTCAGCTCTTAAAGCTAGCGGATCACGCAGGCCATCACCTCCTGAGTAGGATTTTGCCCTAATCAACCAATCGTCCAGATATGGATGAACCAGAATGCCCAGCAAGACTACCGCTACCAGAACCATGACCTTGGTGAAAACCCGGGAAGCTGTGGCCAGGCCAAAAGGAAGAGTCTGAAACTGAAAATGCCCCTGTGGAACAGCAAAGTGCAGAAACCGTTGATGCTCCGGACTAATGTAAATATGCGAGTACACCTCAGACGAGTCCTGGGACGCCAAAAACTCTCCTTGTCGAACAGCCACAATAACAGACATGCAAAAACAAGGTTCCCAGAGGGCCCCGTTTACCCACTTCAAATCCAAGATGGGTCGCCAAGATCCTTCCTTCTTGGGCACCACAAAGTAAATCAAGTAACGTCCCGCACCCCATTCTTCCAGGGGCATGGAAACAATGGCCTCAAGTTTCAGAGATGTTTGAACGTCATCTGAACCACCGAGGCCTTGGCAGAGGCTCAACAGGGAGACACCATGAAGGTGTCCTTAAAGGGCCTTGCAAACTCGAGCACATACCCTCATGGATGACCTCTAGGACCCAAGCGTTCATTGTAAGCTGGGCCCAGGGGGATAAAATTGACATTGGCTTATTGACTGCATCCCCGCCAGAGCCTCCAAAACCTCACTGGGAGGACTTAGCAGTGGTGGGGCCTCCTGCGGCTCCACCTCTGCCCCCCAACCACCCCCATGAAAGGAAGGGCATTTGGGGAGAAAATGGGACCACTGTGGGTTAGCCCCTCAGGCTGGGTGAAACTTCTTCGCCTCCTGCCCCCAGTCCCTAGCAGAACCACCATGGCCTGCTGGCTTAGCTTTATCTTCCAGGAGCGAAGGCACCTTAGTGTCCCCCCAAGTCCTTCACCAGCTTTTCCAGGTCCTCGCCTAACAGCAGTCTCCCCCAAGAAGGGAAGCTTACTCAATCGCTTCTTGGAGGCCAGGTCCACTGACCAATTCCTTAGCCACAAAAAATAGTTTGCCACCACTATGGTGGCCATTAACTTAGCAGAGGCCCTAATCAAATCATAAAGGAGATCCACCAGGAAGGCGGTGCCTGACTCAAAATGGGCCGCCTCCTCACGAGCAGCAGCCTCAGCCAGCGCTGCTTCAGGTATTTTTTGTGACAAACGCAAACAGGCCTGCCCCACACAGGAGCCACAAATGACTCCCTGCAAGGCCAAGGTGGAAAGCTCAAAGGCCTGTTAAGCAGTGCTTCCATCCGCTGGTCCTGAGGTTGCAGCCATTTCCATCGGAATGGTGGTCTTCTTGGTGACCACCGTCACCAGCGCATCCATCTGAGGAAGGCACAGGTTCTCCCTTCAAAGGGGGATAGGTTAAAGCTGGCCCATGCTCCTGCAGACCAATAAACCCACATCGGGTGCCTTCTCATCCACCATCACTTTCACCACCCAGTGGCCAGGAAATGAGCAAAGAGGCTTTCAAAAACCCTCAAGGAGCAGATCCTCCGCCTGCTCCGAGGGATCCGGCAGTGGATCGTTCCCAATCTAGAAGGCCGACAGGGTTTTAACAATCAAGAAGAGGAGCTCTCACCTGTGAAATATCCAGATGGCTGGGAACTCCCCCTCTTCTAAATCAGGGTCCTCCAAAAACTTCGATGGACCCCCAAGGGCCCCCTAAGAAGCCCAAAAACCCCATTGAGGCTGCATCCTCAAATTCAAGGGACATCTCCTGGTGAAGGAGCTTCTCCACTGCCAAGACACTCTGCTAGCAAGGAGGGGGAGCACAATCCAGGGGACCCCTCAGCCAGTCTTTGCTGCATCAGGAAAGCCTAATGCAGTAAGTAAAACGAATTCTGGGGAACAAGGGGACTTACCACCACTGCCTAAGGCACCCCCCAAGGGCCCCAAAGAGATCCAGGAACACAGGCTGGAAAAACATAGGTTCCCTACTCTCCAGTGTAGCCAACGAGCCAGAACCCAAGATGGCAGCCATTCCCACCAAAACCACAGGTGCTCCCAAGTCTCTGTAGAGCAGTCATGGGCAAGAATCCCCAAAGCGGCCACCCCCAAAGATGTAGGGCCACCGGCCAGGCTCTCTGCAGCAGCTGCACTCTTTTACACAGATGCAGCAAAGCCCGACCACGAAGCTGCAGCTGATGCATACTGCACAATAGCCTCTGTCTGAGTCAACAAAAATCTCACTGCTCTAAGGGCAACGCTAACTCTCAAATAACAAAATCCCTTAGACCCACCCAAAAGATTCACATACAAACATTAAAGAAGTTAATCTATGAAAAAATCACCACTCTCCGTCCCCGAGAAACTACTCAAAGAGAAAAAAAAATCTCAGGAGGTTCTTATCCCACAATGCGGTAATCTGAATTACCATTGGGGAAAGCGAAATACTCACATCACCAGTCTTAAGTTAAGTAAAGTCGATGCACTGTAAAATTTTGGTGTGTGCCTATAGTGATTAAGCTGTCTGTTTTGTTAAAGGGCTTAGTCGGTAGACCTAAGTGTATATGGGCCGTTGTAATCGTGAGAGATAGTGTCGTTGCATTGAATATTTGTGATATATATATAGGGGGTCATATGTGATGGTGAATTCAGTTATTGTTTTTAAAGAAATTTTTAAAAAATCAAGTACTTGTTTTGAAACTATATATTATTAAAAGTACGAATAATACATTATATATGGGAGGATTTTTGTTTTTTTAAAGACCAGTGATGTATCTCGCTTTCCCAGATGGTAATTCAGATTGTCACATTGTGGGATAACAGTCATCCTGAGGTCTTTTTTTTCTCCCTGTGAGTAGTTTCTCGGGGATGGGGAGTGTTGAGGTTTTCATAGATTAACTTCTTTACATGCTTGTTTGTGAATCTTTTGGGTGGGTCTAAGGGATTTTGTTATTTTTTTGAGACTCTGAGTCAGCCATGTGCACCACTCGGGACACTCTTTCTCTCCCGCCCCCCCCAATCAAGGACTCGCTGATTGCTGGGGTCCTACCATGCTGCCACTGTCTCTCCCGATGCTGCCTGCTTGTGAGTTTTGTTTTTAACTTTAATCAAGCAATGCAGAGGCATAGAAGGCCACCTCCCAGCAGTTGGGGAAGTGGAGAAGGAGGAGCTTCCACTACCTGCTTACCCTGAGGGACTCAAAGTGTGGCTAGGAGAGAAGTAGGGGAAGGGACCCAGCGCCACCGGGTTCTGCACCCTTAAAAATGTGACCTAGCACTCAACAAAATAACAAACAGCCCAAGCAATGTTCATCCACCTGCTAGACTACAAAATAGAAGGGCACAGGCTGCTTAAGAGTGTTCTCAGTCTCCATCTGCTAGTGAATGAGCATAACCCACACATCTGGACTGCACTGGAGTGACATACTGGAATGGTTTATGAACTTTTCCTCCAGGAATCTGTCCAAACCTCTTTTAAACACAGCAATACTAACAGCTTTTACTACATCCTCTGGTAACGAATTCCAGAGTTTGATTACGTGTTGAGTGAAAAAATATTTTCTCCGATTAGTCTTAAATGGACTACATTACGTATCTCCTAGTCTTTCTACTTTTTGAAAGAGCAAACAACCAATCTATATTTACCCATTCCATTCATTATTTTATAGGCCTCTATCATATCTCCCCCTCAGCCATCTCTTTTCGAAGTTGAAGAACCCAAACCTTTTAAGCCTTTCCTCGTAGGGATATCCTTCCATCTCCTTACCATTTTTGTCACTCTTCTCTGTACCTTTTCTAATTCCACTATATCCTTTTTAAGATATGGTGACCAGAATTGCACACAATATTCAAGGTGTGGTTGGCACTATGGAGCGATAGAGACATTATAATATCCTTGGTTTTGTTCTCAATTCATTTCCTTATGATTCCTAGCATTCTATTTGTTTTCTTGGGCAGAGAGTTTCAACGTATTATCCACGACGATGACATCTAGATCCTTTTCCTGAAGAGCACTGCATTTAGAGACATTGCTTTTGCCAGAAATAAATGCACCCATTAGAACCTCCTCCCTTTGGTTCTTCTTCAATATAAATGTTTCTCCAATCTATGTTGACCTTTTGACCTGAAAAAACAGGCAGAATAAGGCAGGGAGCATGAATTTCTGTGGTATTTTGAAGCCAGAATCCTTGGAGAAATAGCTGGAGAATTATCTATGATTATTGTTATGTGCTCCAATTCACACACAAAAAAGCTAAATTACCAGCATCTGCCAACACAATAAGAAATTATTGACTACAGCAGTAAACTGAGACCAGGAAGGAAGGGAGAAAGTCAGTGATACAGTCGCTTCAGTGAGAAACCAGAGCCTGGGACAAAAAGGGGAGGGAGGAAAGCAGGTGGGCTATAGTGGCAGATCATATTCAGTCAATGGTTTTCAGTTGTTCATAGCAAGGGTAAGAACATGTTTCTATAAACAGGCATCAGCCATAATCTTCAAAAGCTGGAGGAAAAATAATTCAAAAAAAGCACTGAAAAAGCTACCAAATTTTTGTAACACTTTTTCCCAGTTTTGCAGGTTGCTATCCCCTTTCTTAAGTCTCTGTCTCTTTCTGATTTAAGACTTGATATTCTTCCTTTCCATACAAATATAAAAGTGGATTACAATAAAATCGATAAAATATACACACACAAGAGCGCACAAATACAGCAAACTTCAGTCCATCCTAATGGATAAAAATCATTATATACCCTCCCCATAAACCTGTACAAATAAGAACTTTTTAAATGAACTTACAAAAATGCAAATACTGTAGTGTGATGTCTCTCTAAACTCCAACAGCAAATCATTCCATAGGCATGGACCAACATAACTCTCTCTCCTCCCCTTCTTCTTTCCCCCGGCCTCCCTTTTTCTGGTCCCCTGACCCATGTCTTCACTGCCATGCCCAAATTATAGGTACCCATACAACCTGATATCCGAGTGTTTTTTTTCAAGTCCTCATTGGTAATCTACAAAAGGAAAGACACCCTTTTTGGAAGACAAAATTACTATGAAAAAAAAAAAAAAAAGACAAAATCAGGTCCCTGACTAAAAACTATTTAACTGTTGTTTCTGTGTCAAATGAAACCAAATAAAAGCATCCGTATTGTCAAGCATATCACATTTTCACATGTTTAAAGGCACATCCCTTCCCCCAGCGTCCCCTGTCTTCTTGTCCTACACTCACTTTTCTGTATTTTTAAAAGGCGTTCTTTTCCTGTTAACTACGTCTGTATTGATTTTATACATTATTGTAAACCATTTTGATGTGCGCTCTAAGAGGTATATATCAATAAAATGAAAAGAAATTCTCAGCCAAATTAATTTCCTG
The DNA here is from genome assembly GCA_033557465.1 of Ichthyophis bannanicus. Classification (NCBI taxonomy): domain Eukaryota; kingdom Metazoa; phylum Chordata; class Amphibia; order Gymnophiona; family Ichthyophiidae; genus Ichthyophis; species Ichthyophis bannanicus. Next base: position 629,155,847 of record CM066031.1, read on the forward strand.
ATACCTGGTACTTTTGAGCAAGACCTTCTTACACAAAATGGTCCACAGCAAGAAAGAAAATTCCCAACCCCCAAAAAATGAAAAAAAAAAACCCTTGCTTTGAACAAGTACTGCCTCAATCCTAAACACACCGCTATTAAGGTAGCAAACACACACAAGAACATAAGAAATGTCATTCTGGATCAGACCAAGTGGCCAATCCAGGTCACAAGTACCTAGCAGGGTCCCAAAAAAGCACACAGGTTCCACAATGTTCATCCCGCGTAAGCAGTGGATTTCCCAGATCCTCTTTAATAATGGTTTATGGACCTTTTCTCCAGGAACTTGCCCAAACCTTTTTTAAATCCAGTTACATTAACAGCTTTTACTACATCCTTCAGTAACAAATTGCAGAGTTTCTTACGTTGTAGCTTGATTGTGTGTCCACTAGTCTTTCTGCTTTTTGTTGGAACAAACAACTGATCTACATTTACCAGTTCCACTCCATTCATTAATTTATATAGACCTCTATCATATCCTTGGAGGATTTTCAGATACATGCCAAGGATTTGAGTCAGAGACTGCTAGAACGGCGTTATCCTTTGAAGGTCATATGTAGAGCCTGTAAGAGGACATGCTATTCTTACCATGAATGGCTTTTTCTCAATGCATCTTTTCAGTGGGTCTGAAAAAAGGACCATGATTGGTTTGTTGGAGTGCTCCCATATATGATCAATGCGGCTCAAGTAACTTCGTTACTCCACAATCATTGGTAGATCTTGTCTCTACACAGCTGTTTCCAAAAAAATTTGACTATTGCATATACTAGAGGCTGTAATATTCATAACATGCTTGTACATGCTGCTGGCATTAATGATCGTAGAGCCACTGATCATCCTGATCCCAGCCATTACCAATTAAAACCGCAAATTTTGTTATCTTATTACAGATCCTCATTGGCATGATTCAGTTACTGGCGAACTCCACTGAGCTAAATGGCACACTAACATGTTCCTCAGAATTTATTGTTTACATGCTGACATGTCCTTGCGATTTAAAATATATTAGCCAGGCTACCCACCCTATGAAAACCCATTTGGGTTAACATTCATCTAAGATCACTACCTAAAAATCTCGACCCTGATCGGATCACATTGTCGCCAATTCAATTATACATTTCGAGACTTTCACTGGCAGGCCATCGACTATGTTCCATTGGATTCTCGCCTGGGCAATTGTGAGGCCTATTTATAAACACTTGAACGATCTTGGATATTCAAATTACAGATGGTAACACCCACAGGTTTAAACCTTGAACTAGACTGATAGAGTCTTCTGTGACGGATTGATACAGCGTCCACATGTTGGTTCTGGGTTTGCTGTTCCCGGTGCAATTAGTGATGCATTTTTTCAGCTGTTCACTGATGTCGCATGCCCAAGGATGGTATATATAGGAATAGCTGACTATCATGTCAGACTACAACTTTGATTCATCATGTGAGCATGAAGCCCTATAAACCGCTTGAGGCAGAGCTTACTTATATTGAGCTCGAAACGCTGTGCTGTGTATGTATGGGGAAATTTTCACCAGCTCACCACATTTATGGCTATCTAGTTAAGTACTACAATCTTTTGCTAATACGACAAAGGTTTTAAAAGTTTGCAACCGTATACACATTATTCACACTGAGATTAAAAAGGGAAAGTTTGTGACTCGAGGGGTATCCCCTCTTAACAAACAGTCCAACATATATAGGTGGAGACAATCAAATATCATTCCTACTGTACTTTGGCCCAACCTTTTGTATGCTGTTATCTGTGGCGGTTGAAACTTTTTTGGTTTTGTTACTAGTAGCAATTTGCGATAAACCTCAGTGTAGCATTACAGAGTTGTGGTCAACATCATTGGCACCCTGCAGTTCAACCCCTTAATCTCCTTTAAAAAATAAAAAAGGTGGCCGGTGAAATGGCTTTGGACTAGACAATATATGCACACATATTTGACACATAAAAGAATCAAATAAAATACAAAATTTAAAAAAGGAAATAGTATAAAAACTGGGACATTGCCAGGACATGATTGGCACCCTTAAAAACAATTCAAACCAGTTTGAACAGAACCACCACATTCCCATTACAGTAAAATAAGAAGGCCTATGATCAAGTCACATGACTTGAATCAACCAATGAATGACTCAATGTTTAAAATAGCCATATTCACGCTCTGTTCCATTTTCACAATGGAGAAGACAAGAGAGGTGCCTGAGACCATCAGAAAAGCCATTATCACCAAACATCCAACTTCAAAGGAGTACAAGGCCATCTCTAAAGACCTTGGGATTCCTGTGTCTACAGTTCGCAATGTTATTAAGGAGCTTTCTCCTCAAGGAATTCTCAAGAACCTTTTATCTTTATCAACTCATTTAATATACCGCTCTTTACCGAGGGCACCAGAGCGGTTTACAATAACAAAAATATTTAGGCTGCTGAAAAGGAAAGCCAAAAAAATTAAGAGATAAGATAGAGTGGAGAGATAGGATAAAGCAGCAAGGTGAAAACAAAACAAAGTGCACAGCGACAAAGGGTTAAGAACATCCAGATTCAGCGGGGTGGAGGAGATAGGGGAGCAGAGGGAGGAGGAAGATTAAAGGCAGTGCAGAAGAGGAGGGTCTTTGGCTTGGTCTTAAAAGGTTTTATAGGAGGGTAATAAGCGGAGAGCAGGGGGAAGCGAGTTCCAGAGTCGGGGGCACAGAAAGAGAAAGGCAGAGGAGCGAGTGGATTCAAGGTGAGCTTGTGACAGAGAGGGAAGGGACATACGGTTCAGGTGGATCGACCTGAGGGAGCGGTGAGATGAATGAAGGTGGATTAAGTCGGCGAGGTAGAGGGGAATATCGGTGTGGACGGTTTTATGAACATAGATGAGTACTTTGAACTGTATCAGGATAGGGGTGATGTGGTCAAAACGTGAGGCATGTGTGAGGATACGTGCTGCTGTGTGGTGGACTAGTTGTAGTCTCCGCAATTGCGTTTGGGGAAGATCGGCCAGGACGATATTGCAGTAGTCTAAGCGAGATACCACCAAGGATAGTAATAGCGTGGTCATAGAGGGGACTGATACGAAAGGGCGAACTGCACGAAGTTGTCTTAAGGTGTGAAAGGACCGCTGTACGACAGAAGAAATATGTTCTTTGATGAGGTGGGAAGAAGAAAATTAATCCAAGAATTCTTTGAAATTTAGTGCAAACCTGCTGGAAAACCACCATGTACAACATCCAAAGAGCTTAAGGCTGACCTGCAGGAATCTGGAGTGGTGGTTTCAACCCGCACCTATGCCGCGCACTGAACAAAGAAGAACTTTATGTGTGGAGGCCAAGGAAAACCCCACTGCTCAAAGACAGACATCAAAAGGCACACCTGATCTTTGCCTGAACCCACCTTGAGAAACCACAATCCTGGGAAAATGTTCTGTGGACAGATGAAACCAAACTTGAGCTCTTTGGCAATGCAGATCAGTGATACATTTGCAGGCGAGGAAATGAAGTTTACAAGGAAAAAAACACCCTTCCTATAGTTAAATATGTTAGAGGTTCCATAATGTTGTGGGGCTGTTTTGCTACCTCAGGAACTGGAGGCATGGAACGTATTAAAGGAATAATGACGTCAGAGGACTACCAAGGTATTTTGGAGCAAATGTCTACCTAGCATCAGAAACCTAGGTCTAGGTCAAAAGTCATGGGTCCTCCAGCAGAACAATGACCCAAAAACATACATCAAAAGAATGGCTAAAAAGGAAAAAAATGGACTGTTTTAAACTGGCCAGCAATAAGTCCTGATCTCAATCCAAACAAGAACCTTTGGAAAGAGCTGAAATCTGCCACTGGTAAAAAGAATCCTGGAAACATGCATGAGCTAGAAGAGATCACAGCTGAAGAGTGAGAAACTATCAGAAGACATGTATGAAACTTATACTGTAGATGGCTACAAGAAATGTTTGGAGGCTGTCATCACCACCAAGGGTTGTACAAACAAATATTAGTGAAGTATGCCATTAATCCTGTCCAGGTCATATTTTGATTTTTTTTCTCAGAAATTAGTATGCCTAAAGTTAAACAGACATTTTTTTTTTGCTGTATACATTTGAACATACTATTAAAATATTTTGATGACATACAATTGTAATATTTCCAATTATTTCTCTCGATACTGTACACAACATACCTAAAATGCAAGGGTGCTAATAATGTTGACCACAACTGTAAGGAATTCTATTTCTAGATGTCTCATAGTAAAGTGCGAAGAGACTTTCCAGAAGTGTACTTTGCGTGAAAAATAGAGCAAAACATCTTGAAAAACAAAAAATGCTAAACTTTCAGGCAGTTGTACTATTTCTCACATGATGTGCGCTTCTACAAAGTTACCTCAGAGTAGCAAGGCTGGCTCAGTGGTACTAGTTGCACTAGGCAAACCTTCAGCCATTGCCCCCCCCACCAACCAAGCCAACCTTCAGTCATTGCCACACTGCCACCCAAACCTTCCAAGATCAGCACCTTTCAAATTTCTGAACGTCAGCACCGGAAAGTTAAGGGAAGCCATCACAGACCTATAGTTCAAGCAAACTGGAATTCACTGTCAGTCCCGCCCCCCTCCAACATACACTTCCTGCTGCAGAGGAAGTTAATGAACTGCTATGATCAAATCCTGAAAACCAGCACAAGAGAAAAACTTCATAAGCCCATTTACAAAAGAAAAACAGCTACACTTCTGGGTAAGATTTTTCCTTCATATTCCAGTGAGGGGAGAAAAGAAAACAACCTCCTTTTGAGTGATAGCAGAAGGACTTAACAGGCACTAATAACTCAAATCAGAGACTTCCCAGTATCCCCTAGTGACTTTTGATCCTTTATTTGGCAGAACGACCCCTAGCAATACTATCATGAGTATTTTGCTGGGTGTTAGGCAGTATTGTTTTGTTAGAGGAAGATGCAAGGGCAGGAGTTACATCCTTCATGCATGGAGCCCTAGAGAAGGGGAGAATAAAGGGGGATGGAGAAGAGGGATGGGCCTCGGGTTTTAAACAGCAGGGCCTAGAGGAGATAGGGCTTTGAGGAGGGAGTAACATTCAATTTTTTTAGCTCAGAGTCTGGGGACCACTGGCATGCTAATACTTTGAGGTTCCTTATAAAAGAGATTTGGGGAAGGGGGAACCCTATTTTTAATCATTCATATGCAGAGTTAGAGATGAGAAGGCCATTAGGATCAGGGATTGGAGGCACTGGGGAGTCTCCGATTAGGATCATTAGAACCATTACATCTTCTCTCTACCACGCAGTAAGGATTTCTTTTAAATTGCTCACACATTGATATAGCCTAGAACTTTGTGCCTAGTGGTTAGAGCAACAGCCCAGTACTCAAGAGATCTGGGTTTGATTGCCACTTGCACTCCTTGTGACCTTGGACAAGTCACTTTACCCTCCACTGCCTCAGAAGAAAAGGACTGGCAATCTACTTCTGGTCATACCTTGCCAAGAAAACCCAGGGGCTGCTGGGTCGCCAGCATTGACTTGATGGCCCTTAAAATAAAAATTCTGATTCAAAGGGTTTATCATTTGGAATTTTAGAAGTTTATTTTCGAGGCAATTGGGTGCTTTCTAGGTTCAGAAACATAGGGATTTAATTGATGTATTAATGTCACGAAAAAAAATGGCAGCTTTTTAAGGTGCCTGTCCTCGCATTTCAAATGCTTTCTAGTGCTGGTAGAAGAACAGAAGCAAAAAGCAGCAGAAGTAGCAAAAGCACAAGCTCCTGCTGCAAAGTAAAGCTGCCACAGCAACTCGATTGCAGCTGCCGGGTGATGTCATCAAAGCAGTGGAAGGACGATGATTTGGGGGGGGGGGAGCGGATAATAGAAAATCAGAAGTCTTAGTTATGGGATGTGAATAAGCCAAGATCTCATCTGCAGCTTGTAGCTAGATTTTGCAAAAATGGGTACTCGTCTGCCAGCATTTGCGCCGGTTGATGCATATAGAACTAGAAGCAAACACACTGCCTAACAAGCAGAATATTGTGAGGCAATTGCTCAAACTGCAACTGATCTCACAATCAGGCATTAAGGGCTGCTAAAAACAAAGAGAACCTCTCAATGAAGTTTACAAAATATTATACATGTTTAAATAAGAATTTTTACATAAAATTCAGAAGGCATAACATTTTGCATAAACTCAAAGCAAGCATATGTCTTATGAAGCACAAGAACATAGTAACAGTTTATGATGGCAGAAAAAAACCAGTATGGTCCATCTAGTCTGCCCAGCCAGGCAGTAAGAGTAGGTGCCCCTGCCGCTCTGTGCAGGTCACCCTTCACTATGCCTTTGTTTAGGGGTATACCCACCGCTCTGTGTAGATCACCCCTATTTGTTGAGATATAAGAGTTATGATTACAGTATTTTGATTTTATCCTGTTGCTATAAAGGGATCCACTGTGTCTGTCCCAAGCCACTTTGAATTCAGTCACTGTATTTGCCCCCACCACTTCCATCAGGAGGGCATTCCAAGCATCCACCACCCTTTCAGTGAAAAAGTATTTCCTGACGCTGCCTTTCAGTTTACCGCCTTGCAACTTCATGTTATGCCCTCTAGTTTTACAAGCTTCCACGTCTTTGAAAGAGTTGTTTGTTCGTTAATACTCTTAAGTATTTAAAGGTCTGAGTCATATCTCCCCTATCCCTCCTCTCCTCCAGAGTGTACATATTTAGGTCTTCAAGTCTCTTCTCATATGTCTTCTGACGCAGGCTCCAAATCATTTTGGTCGCCTTCCTCTGAACCATTTCCAGTCTTTTTATATCCTTTGCGAGATATGGTCTCCAAAACTGAACACAATATTCCAAGTGAGGCCTCACCAGCGACTTGTACAGTGGCATTAGTATCTCTTCCTTTCTGCTGGCAATTCTTCTCTGTATGCAACACTGCATCCTTCTGGCTTTTGCCATCGCCTTGTCACACTGTTTCACCACCTTTAGATCCTCTAAAACAATCACTCCGAGGTCCATGCACATCAACCTCTCACTCCCTATCACAAATTCCCTTGGGGTTCTACTTCCCAAGTACATAACAATGTACTTCTTCACATTAAATCTTAACTGCCAAGCATTAGACCATTCTTCCAGCTTTTGTAGATTTTTCCCAATGTTATCCACGCCCTCTGGGGAGTCCACTCTGTTGCAAAAAGACAGACTTTTCCATTCAGTCCTTCAGCAATATCACTCACAAATACATTGAACAGTACTGGCCCCAGGACCGAACCCTGGGGCACACCGCTAATCACCTTCCTTTCATCTGAGCGAGTTCTGTTTACCATCACCTTCTGTCATCTGTCAGTCAACCAATTTCTGATCCAGTTCACCACCTTGGGAACCATCCCCAAGCTGTTGACGTTATTGATAAGTCTCCTATGAAGAACAGTATCAAAAGCTTTGCTGAAATCTAGGTAGATCACATCCACTGCATGCCCTTGATCTAGTTCTCTGGTCACGCAGTCAAAGAACTCAATCAGATTTGTCTGGCAAGATCGTCCTTTGGTAAAACCATGTTGACTCGGATCATGCAACCTGTTGGTTACAAGAAAAGTCCACTATTTGCTCTTTCAGGAGTGCCTCCATTACTTTTCTCACCACTGAGGTAAGGCTTACCGGCCTGTAGTTTGTCACTTCTTCCCTATCACCACTTTTGTAAAGAGGTACCACATCAGCCCTTCTCCAGTTCTGTGGTACTTCTCCTGTCTCCAAGGATTTATTAAAAACATCCTTTAACGGCCCTGCAAGAACCTCTCGGAGCTTTTTCAGTATCCTGGGATGTATGCCATCTGGTCCCATGGCCTTGTCCACTTTCAGTTTTGCAAGCTGTTCTAACACATCATCTTCTGTGAATGGTGTGGTATCTACTCCATTCCCATTTGTATACTTGTCAATCACAGGTGGACCTTCTCCAGGATTTTCTTTAGTAAAGTATTTGTTTAGCATTTGCGCATTTTCAATGTCACTTTTCACAAATCCGTTCCCAGCACTTTTAAGTCCTGCAATTCCACTTCCGATTTTCCTCCTCTCTCGAATATACGTTGTCGCCACACTTTACATCTTTAGCCATCGTTTCTTCTGCCTTGGATTTTGCTATCCTTATTTTTCTTTTTGTCTCTTAGTTTTATCCTGTTTTATTTTCTGTGTTCTTCTGTTTGCAAACCTCTGAATTTTGTGAAAGCTGTGGTTTTTGCCTTTATTTTTGCAGCCACTTCTTTGGAGAACCAAATAGGTTTCTTTTTCTTCTTGCTTTTATTTACTTTCCTTATGTATGTATCTGTTGTCCCTTTTATTGTCTCCTTTAGTTTAGCCCACTGCAATTCCACTTCCCTTATCCCCTCCCATCCTGCCAACTCCTCCTTCAGGCATTTGGCCATTTTACTGAAGTCAGCGTTTTTGATGTCTAGGACTTTGAGCTTGCTGTTATTGGACTCCACCTTGGTTTTTATCTCAGGAGCACAGTTCAAAGTTTAACTTTTGTGCACAGTTCAAAGGGGAGAAGATGGTCAAATGCCTCCCAGCTCTTCAGCCAGCAGGAATACAAAGCAAATTGCTGCCATAGTTAGTGTAGAAAGTGAGCGCTCCAAAATTGATGTTGTCATCCACCTGGGTACAAATGACCTGGCTAGAAACAGTGCCTCTACAGTTCAGAAGGAATTCCAAATTCTGGGAGAGAAACTCAAACCCATTGCTAACACTATAGCATTTTCAGAAGTTCTACCTGTTCTTGGTAAGGGAGCAGAAAGGCTGCATCATATAATCAACTTTTAATACATGGCTCTAAACCTGGTGCAAACAAGAAAGATTTAGATATGTAAGCATCTGGGGAAATAGATGGAACAAGAGACTATACTGTGTTGATGGACCACATCTCTCTGCTGCAAGGAAAATGATCCTAAGTGCAAAATTCAGGCATTTAAACTTGGGAAAGGGGGTGATGGATGGAAAACAAGTACAGAATGCCACTCCCAGCAAAAACGTAACAACATTGGAAACAGCCACAGTATTAACCCACACATCAACGCCGAGTGGGAAGAGGCATGTAAAACAAAATCCACGCAAAATACAGGCAAGCCAATCAACAAATGCTGGAAAGCCATGAGCACAAATGCTCAAAGTCTAGCCAACAAGGTTCCTGACCTGGAAGCCCTAATGGTGGAAATGGACTTAGACATTCTGGCCATTACAGAAACGTGATTCAATGAGTCACACGAATAGGATATAGCCATATCTGGCTATAATCTATTTAGAAGAGATAGAGAGGGTAGAAAAGGAGGAGGAGTAGCCCTATATGTCAAAAGCAGTATTAAAGCTGCTGAAATGCAGGGGACGTGGGGAAAAGAAGCAGCGCTATGGATTGTGTTGGAAAGAGGAGATGGCACCGTCATCCATACTGGTGTGGTCTACAGGCCTCCAACTCAAACTGAAGAAAATGGATAACGAATTGATTATTTATATTGCAAAGATAGCCATGAAAGGGGAAGTGATCATATTGGGTGACTTTAATCTACCCGATGTGGATTGGAGTATTCCTTCTGCAAAACTGGAAGGAAGTAAAAAAAATAAAAAATAAAAAATAAAAAAAAAAATTGTGGATGCCTTCCAAGATACATTACTTAGGCAAATGGTGATGGAACCAACCAGGGAAAGCTCGATGCTGGATTTAGTACTCACCAACGGCGAACAATTTTGAATGTATCAAAGCCTTCACATTTCAGAAATATGTAAACTTCATCAGAAGAGAGGCAGATGAAGTAGACCCGCCATTAATTTAAAATTGTATTTAAAGACTCGTAGCCACCCTTGGAACAGACGCCAAACTGCTTATATCCTTTTGAAGGTGTGGTCTCCAGAATTACACACAATACTCCAAATGAGGTCGCACCAGACACTTATACAGAGGCACTATCACCTCCTTTTTCCTGCTGACCATTCCTCTCCCTATACACCCAAGCAACCTTCTGGTGATGCCAAGGTCCCATTCTTCTTTCATGGACAAAAGTACTTCGCCCCTATACTGTACTGCTCCCTTGGATTTTTGCAGCCCAAATGCATGACCCTGCATTTTTTATCATTAAATTTTAGTTGCCAAATTCTAGACTATTCTTCAAGCTTAGCTAGATTCCTCCTAATGTTATCTACTCCCTTCCTGGGTGTCTACTCTATTGCAGATTTTAGTATCATCCACAAACAAGCTAATCTTACCTGACAGCCCTTCCATAATATCACTAACAAAAATGTTAAAAGATTAAATTACTATTAGAGTAACTGAAAACATCTATAAATCAAAATCATGCTACACCAAAAGGGGGATGGACTCATATTACAACTTAAAAACCATTTTTAACATTAAATCAGGGGTCTGGGTAAAAAATGGATCCTCTAAATCTAGGGAATACCACCTTAAATCAGATCCCTGGGTAATATGGCTTTTATCTACTTAGCAGCAGGGGTTTAAACATGTCCCAGTGCTAATGTGCAGTGCCGATCATGTTTCTATGCCAGAAGTGAATAACTCAAGTTAGAGCCAGTGTATCTGGATCACCTTGTAGCTGGTGCTGCACACTGGAGGTTTTTCCAGCTGCAGGGATTTTACTTTTTTTCTTCCCCCCCCCCCCTCCACTACCAAGATCCAGGGAATCCAAGTACACATCCCACTAGATCATCAGGATCCATGTCCAGATCCTCAGCTATTACATCTGGTCCAGATTAAGAAAACCGTCAATGCTCTGCAGCCAGAAAAACCTCTGAGGATGTTAGGGTGCAGTGCCAGCCAAGTTTCTATTCCAACAGGAAAAAAATCAAGATAGATCCATGGTATCCAGCTCTGGATCTGCTAGATCGGGTACAGATCCACTAGCTCTAACTCAAGTTATTCATTTTTAGCAAAGAAGCAGGACTGGCGCTGTACACTAGCACCAGGACATGTTTACATCTCTGCTGCCAAGCAGGTATAAGCCAGATGCTCCAGGGAACCGATTTAAGGTGGGATTCCCTAGATGCAGAGTGTCCGTTTTTTATCTATTTCCTTAAATCAGGTGCAACAAACAAAACTGTTTTTCGCTAAAAGATTAGCATAAGAAGGGAATAAGTACAAGCTCAATAACGCAGCCCAGTAATTCACTGTCTATCAATTGAATAATTTAATAAACTTGAAGAACCAGTAACCTCTCACACCTCCTAAAGTGAAACCACCAGCGGGAGTTACCTTCATTTTGCCATTGGAAAGGTGCTGTGGCTGATATCTAGCGTCCTCTAGAAGCTGACAGGAAGAGGCGAACAGCAGAGATCCCGCATTCCCACAGCACCTGTAAGAGAAAGCAATCGCCAAGCAGAAGCTGGGACTGGAGAGACTAAAAAAAAACCCCACCTCCTATATCCACCGAATAGCATAACCCGTCCTTAACTCATCTTTTCTCGACTCCCAGAACCTGTGCAAACACCCTTTCTGCCTTCTCGTGAAGCATGCACCCAGACAAGATCCAGGAACTCAGATGACTCGATCTTACTATACTAATATTGATATTAATATGAGTGCTCTTAGTACTACATCTCAATAACTCTAAGTCTCTCGTTAATAACACCGATCACCCTCAGCATAACAATGACTGAGCTGATATTAATAAAAAGCGTAATATATATTATGTATGCACCCATACCATCCTACTACTTGTACTGTATGAAAGCAATACCACTGGTAAGCGCTGAAGATCTGCGCGGCCGGCAAGCCCGAGCCGGAAAGGAAACAGGGACAGTGTCAACGCTTAAAGTTGTGAAGCGCACCCGGAGCCACGTACCCGCTCGCTCACCCACTACTCCGCGAGCAACCTCCCACCAGACAGCAACCCTCCAACTCACTTCCTCCGGGAACCGAGACTACCCGGACTCTAACTCAGGCGAATTGGCCCTGTGACGTCACTTCCACGAGGTGTGACCAGCAAAAGGAAATGATGCCACATTCCCCTCCCCCAAGCGTTCTCCTCACTCAGAAGTAACCATGGAGACCACGGTCTGCATATTTATGGTATTAAGCCCTTCCTGTAATGCTGCTGCCTTTGTGCTACAGGACTCTGTTCACTAAGGCTCCCCCCCCCCCCCCACACACCTTTCTTTGTCTGGAGGAAAAATAGTAAACATAATAGATGACGGCAGATGAAGCCCAAAATGGCTCATCCAGACTGCCCAGTAAGTAATGTGCTTCCGTATTGTACCTGGTGCTCCTTCTGTTTAGTATGTTAGATTAAGAAAAACTACCTAAGCAATTGTTGTGTGGTGCGTTTTCTGCATCAAAGTGCTCTTGAAGCAACTATATTATTTGTTATTACAGAAATGAGAATTGTATTTGAAAGTTATTTCTTCCACACTCTCAGAGGTACCAACTTACCCAGTTCCAGTAGTGACATTTTAGCCCAGTCATGGTTTTCGATTTACATGCCCGACTTAAAAATGTGCCAACTGGAACTGGGTAAGTTAGCAGCTAGAGTTATGTGCAAAGGTTTAGATATCCTTGATCAAACTGTATGTTTCAATTAATCCCTAAGCAAACAGAAGCTGACCTGGTAGAAAGTTAATAGCCCAGACAGCATGGAGGAAGTTCCCAAGAAGTGAAGTTCCCAAGAACTGGAAGATTTTTTGAAAACTGTTTATGATTAAATGCCTCCCATGATCTTCAGACAATACACGAACAGGGACTTAAACTAGAGAAAGGGGGCTATGGATGGGGAAAAAACTAGTCCAGGATGTCACACCCAGCAAAGCATTACAATAATGCTGAAAATACTGTAGAAAGAGACATCACTAACTCACACATCAATAACAAAGGGGAAGAAGAATCAGGGATAAAACAATACAAAATATAAACAAGCCATCCAAAAATTGCTGGAAGACAATGAGCACAAATGCTTACTGTCTAAGCAATGAAGTTCCTTACATGGAGGTCCTGATGGTGGAAATGGACTTGGACATTGTGGCCATTATGGACACATGGCTCAATGAATCTTGAACAGTATTGTCATACCTGACTGTAAACTATAAAGGAAGAACAGAGAGGGCAGAAAAGGAGTAGAAGCCCTCTGTCAAAAATAATATTAAAGCAGCTCAAATGCTGGTGATGTGGGGAAAAGAAGCAATGCTGTGAATCATTTTGGAAAGAGGAGATGGCACTACTACCATACACACCCAATATAGTCCACAGACCTCCAACTCAAACTGAAGAAATGGACAGAGACTTTGATGATATTGTAAAGGTGGCAATAAAGGGAGGAGTGATGATATTAGGTGATTTTTTTTGTTTAACTTTTAGATTTTTATTATACAGTACCATAAACTACCTTCCATATCAAGTCTAGAACAGCATATACATATTAACATATTAATCAAAAACTATTTAACCAACCCCTTCCCAAGTCCCCTCAGCCAGCCCTACCCTCCCCCTAAGGCCTGAAGTCATAGCTTCCAATCCTGTTCAAATCTTTCCCTTTGCTGCTGCCTGTGGGCCATCAGGCGCTCCATCACCAACACCTGCCTAACTTGGACCTCACACCGTTCAAGCTTGGGGACCTCACACTTACCAGTGGGAGGCCACCTCAAAACATGCTGCACACAAACATGCCATGGTCGCCCTCCCCTTCCCTTCTTTCTGTCTTTGTCCCCACTAAGAGAGCAAAAAGGTCCCTGGGTCAAGGCTCAATCATACTCCAAGCAATTTGTCAATCCAGCCTTGTATCAATGCCCAGAATCCCTGGATTTTAGGACATGTCCACCATATATACCAGAAGGTTCCCCTCTCCCCACACCCTCTCCAAAACTCCAGGGATATCACCAGGAACATCCAGTGTCTCTCCAGAGTGTAATACCATCTCATCAAGAGCTTGTAGCAATTTTCCTCTATGGCTATTGACAGGGGGGTCTGCCTAATCTGGTCCACTATCTACTTCCAGTCCTTCTGCATAATGTCCCTTCCTAAATCCCTCTCCCACTCCCGCATACAGGATAGCTGTCTAAAATTTGTGCCCTGCACCACTCTATAGAGCGTGGAGCTTAATCCCCGGGAGCATTTTTCCCATACCACACCACCTCCAGTTTGGTAAATTCTTATTTTAAGCCCCCTTTCCCTAATTTACTCAATAGAAAATGACAGACTTGCCCATAGTAGAAACAATCCCAGTCCCATAAGCCATAGGACTTCCTTAATTCCTCAAAACTGATGAATTCTTCATCTTCAATAAACTGATGAAAGGATTGCATCCCTTGTTTCTCCCACCGGGAATATATCCCCTTCTCCCATCCCAGGCTAAACTCCGGTGTTCCTCTTAGCGGGGTCAGTATCGAAAACCCTCCCTCCCACTTCCTAACTATATCCCAGACTAAGCACCTGTTGCATATCTGGACGACCAGAGCCCCACCTTTTCCTTGTTTCCGAGGGTGTCCAGGGTAGAGTCCCTAGGTTCCCCTCTCAGACATAGGTGCTCTGTATTTGTACAAATCTTCTGTTCCCCTCCTGTCTGCCAGTCCATCATGAGTCTTATTTGCCCCGCCCAATAGTAGGTCCTCAAGTCTGTTACCCCTAATTCTCCTACTTCCTGACACGTATACAGTATCTCTCGGGCGATACGGGGTGGTCTACATTTCCAGTATTGGAAGATTTTACACTGCAAGTTCCCTAGGGCTCCTTCAGGGATGAGTAATGGCGATGCTTGAAATAGTTGTAGTTTGGGAAGGTCATTTATTTTTACCGCTGCAATGCAGCCCAACTAAGTCACTTCCATTTTCATCCATCCCTCTAGGTCAGTTCCTATATATTGCCAGGCCCTTGCCCCAGCCTCTGGCTTAGAGGGGCAAGGTAACGGAGAACTTCTCTTGGTGAGCTCAAATAAACTAGCTTTTCCTCAGGTGGATTCTGGGACATGTAGTTTGGCTCTTAAGAAGAAGTGTAGTCATGGTCCGATGTTAAGGCAAATGACAGAATTTATTCCTTATCGTCACTCCAGTCCAGTCCCTTTACTTCTGGGTTGCGTAACCCTTCCAGCAGCTTGGAGGCTGAGCCCATCCTTTTTGAGGATGGTGCGGTATAAATACCAGTGGCACCACCCCCAGAGCCCAGTATTCTCAGCCTCCAAGCAGCTGGAGGGTTCCGTAAGCCATGGGCTTACTGGAGTCTTCCTTTCTTTATTTTCACCCTAGATTATTTTTTCAATTTAATTTCAAGTTAATCTGGTTGATTTCCTTTGATTTGAGATAAGGGGTTTCTTCTTAGCTGTTCCTTTAAGGTTTCCTGTCTCCCCCCCCCCCCCCCCCCCCCCCCCCCCCCCCTCCCGGCCAGTTTCCCAGCTCCACGGAGGAGGAGGTTTGCCTTCTGGGTTAATCGCGAAGGCTCCTCAGCTCTCTCCTACAACGGCTACCTGCAGCAAGGAGAAAGATCGGCTGATTTCCTTTGTCTCTTCTTCCCAAGCCGGTCCTGCCTCGCGCCGAAGCCCTCAGGCGGCTGAGCGCTTGAGGCAGCAACAAGGGGCTCTCCCGCGGTCTCCAGAGGAGGGAGAGATCGCGGAGTAGTCTGGGAGCGATCGGAGAATTCGCAGCCTGCTCCGGAGCCGAGGGCAATGCCGTGCTAATCCCGGCGCGCTGGCAATTTGCTCGGCGGCGCGAGCAGAGCGACGACTGCCGTGTTCGACTCCACGTGGCTCAGGCCTTCCACGTGCGAGCGGCCGCAGCGCTCCCCCTCCACCGGAGATTCGCTGAGCATCTTAAAAACCGCAATTACTGGGAACTTTTCCCCTGGGTTTGAGTGCTAGTATTTTTTTTTAATCTGTAGGTTACTTGAATTTTATTTATTTATTTATTTCCTATCCTGAACGGCATAGTGAGTGAGGGGGGCCTGGGGGGGATCTAACTTATTTTATTCCCTAGAGGCATCTCTCAGCCCCGTTGGTTTTGGTAGCTTTTTGAATTTGGAAGGGCATAAGGGCCCTTTTTCCTTTCCAGACGGGAAGAGCCTCTCTAGAGTGGACATGACTGGCAAGCAAGGTGCCCTTCTTGTGGCACTCGTAGGGGCACTGATTCAGAGTCAGGAGTTTGCAGGGCTTGTGCTGCAGAAGCAGCTTCTGCGGAGCAAAGTGTTCTTTTACCCATGTCCCAATCCACTCAGGGGTCTGGGGACCTGGCGGGAGGGGTGAAGGTTTCCCTTCCTCCCTTCCCTCTACCACGGATTTGCCGGCTTCGGCCCTCTCCCCCTCCCCCTTGCTGGGGGAGGAGAGTTTCCGGGGGACCCCTTCTCCCCGAGTTTGTCCTCTTGCTGCACAAGGCTTATTGCTTACGCAGGCAGGGACTCGAGGCTGGTGAGCCGAGTGTACTAAAGGGGAGTGAAGGGGGAGGAGCCTCCAGACCATGGAAGTCAAGATCTCCCAAGATTCAGTCATCCCTCCTAAGCGTGCACGGCTACTGAGTGAGGAACCTCCCACATCCTTCTCGCAGGATACTCCGGAAGAGGAGTTTTTTCGGATAAGGATGTAACCTATTCAATGTATATATAATTATGTATAATTATGATGTTCAATGTAAACCGCACTGATGATGAATAGTGCGGTATATATAAAAAAATGTTAAATAAATAAATAAATAAACTTGAGGAGGGAGAGATTCCAGAGGAGGATCAATCCGCATAGTGCGTGGTCTTTAGGCGAGAGGAACTCTCAGGGTTGATTAATGAGTCCCTTAAGGTTCTCAATGTATCTTCGGAGGTTCCATCAGAGGAAGAAGGGTTTGGAAGACCCTTTAATCCAGGCTGTGAGGAAGTCTCAAAAGGTCTTCCCGGTTCACAGAGTAGTACGCCAGATGATCCAGGAGAATGGGATCAACCAGAGTCAGGCCTGAGGGGAGTGCGCTCAATGTCTCGGCTGTATCCTTTGCCAGAACCGGATAAAGAACTGCTGAGGTCTCCCAGGGTGGATGCAGCGTTTCTGCCAGTGACCAAAGAAGACGACTATCCGGTAGAGGGTAGTGCTGCCCTGAGGGACGCTCAGGATAGAAAATTGGACACTTTACTGAAGCAGGCCTTTGACGTCAGTGCTATTGCCTTGCAGGCCTCGGTTGCAGGGGCCTAGGTGGCCCGGGCTTGTTTGAGGTGGTCCCAACAACTACAACTAGCCGAGTCCCCCTCGGGGGACCCCCAATCTATTTCAGCCAAGTTAGAGGTCCGGGGCTGCCTACCTGGCAGACAGTCAGTACGACCTCATCAGGAGCCTAGCTAAGAACATGCCTCGGTGGTAGCACTAGGCGATATTTATGGCTCCGTAATTGGGCAGCAGATGCCTCGTCGAAGGCGCGCCTGAGTCGTCTGCCCTTCAAGGGAAAGCTACTGTTTGGCGAAGACCTGGATAAGTTGGTTAAGACCTTGGCGAATCTAAGGGAGGCAGACTCCCGGAGGACAGACCAAAACAAACTCGCTCGCTGGCTCCGGCCCGTAATCAACCGAGGGATCCCCGGAGATTTCGTCCAGCCCGATCGAACCCCTTTCCTAGGGGCCGTTTCCCTTCGAGGGGTCAAAATTTCCGAGGGGTTCGGGGGGGCAGGAAGAGGCTTTGGGTCCTCCTCCGCCTCCGCGGGACCCAGAAAACTTCAATGACAAACCGGGGGTCCAGGGGGGCGGACTGCTAGTGGGGGCCGGCTAAGGACTGTTTCTTCCCGCCTGGTCCCAGGTCACGGCCGATCAAGGGTCCTGGAGATAATCAGAGAGGGTTATGCTCTCGAATTTGCAAAGCAAATACTTCCGGCCTTCATTCAGTCTCCCTGCGGTTCCCCGGTAAAGGGGGGGGGCAGCGATAGAAACAACTCTTTCTCAACTCATAGCGCTCGGGGCTGTGGTCCCGGTGCCACCGGATCAATGCGGTTCAGGTCGGTACTCGATCTATTTTGTGGTACCAAAGAAGGAAGGTTCTTATCGCCCGATCCTGGATCTAAAGCAAGTCAATCGCTGTCTCAAGGTACCTTCATTTCCGGATGAAAACTCTAAGGTCCGTCATCGTGGCCGTAAGGAGCGGGGAGTTCCTGACGTCATTAGATTTGACAGAAGCCTATTTACATATACGGTCAGAAAGTCCCACCAACAGTTCCTGAGGTTCGCGGTACCAGAGGTCATTTTCAATTCCAGGCTCTGCCCTTTGGTCTAGCCACGGCTCCAAGGACCTTCACCAAGGTGATGGTGGTGGTGGCCCGCGGCCCTACGAAAAGAAGGAATCCTAGTTCACCCTTATCTGGACGATGGCTGATAAGGGCAAAGTCAGAAGAGGAAAGTCGCTCGGCCACGGCCAGAGTGGTGGAGGTTTCTAGAGGAGTTAGGGTGGGTCACAATCGGGCAAAGAGCAAGGTGAGACCCTCCCAGGAGCTCGAGTATCTCGGGGCAAGGTTCGACACCAGCAGGGGCAGGGTGTTCCTGTCCAAGTCAAGATCAAAGGACCTAAGGGGCCTAGTCACGAGATTCCTGAGCAGGCGAAAATCCTACGGCGTGGAATTACCTTCAATTGCGGGGGACCATGGCTGCGGCAATAGAGGTAGTACCGTGGGCCAGGGCTCACATGCGGCCCTTACAACGGGCCCTGTTGCGTCGGTGGTCCACATCTGCATCATCCTTTGTTCATGCAATTACCCTGTGCTCCTTGAACCAAGAAGGCCCTCCAGTGGTGGCGGTCCCCAAGGAATCTGGATTGTGGGATGCCTCTCGAGCCCCGCAGTGGTTGCTGCTGACGACGGATGCCAGTCTAACAGGCTGGGGAGCGCATTGCGAGGACCGGTTCGTCCAGGGCCAATGGTCGGCGTTGGAGTCGCAATGTCAATCAACAGACTGGAATTAAGGGCGGTAGTCCTTGCACTCAGAGCTCTCGAGTCCCTGGTTGATACGAAGAGCGATTCGCGTCCTCTCCGACAATTGTCACCGTGGTGGCTTACATCAACCGCCAGGGCGGCACAAGCAGCCCTGCCTTGGAGAAGGAAGCGGACGGCCTATTCCAATGGGCCGAGATCCGCCTGGAGGCCTTTCAGCTCAACACGTGGCCGGCCACGGACAATGCTACGGCCGATACCTCAGCAGGTTCAAGATAGACCACGGGGAGTGGGAGCTGGAGCAGGAGATCTTCGACCAGATAGTAGCCCCTTTGGGGGTCCACCAGTCATGGATCTCATGGCACGGTATGCGTCCGCCAAGGCAAGCCGATTCTTCAGTCGAAGGAAGGAAAGGATGTCCGAGGGCTTAGATGCTCTGTCCCAGAAGTGGGCCGTGGAGGGTCTCCTGTATGTGTTCCCCCCATGGGCTCTCATCGGAAAAGGTTCTTCAGCGAGTGGAAGCTCACCAAGGGTTTGGTAATCTCATAGCTCCGGATTGGCCTCGCCGCCCCTGGTATGCAGATCTGGTGGGGTTGATCGTCGACCGCTTGGCGTCTGCCCTGCAGAAGGGATCTTCTGAGGCAGGGGCCGGTTCGGATGCCTCACGTGGATCGCGATTCTCGCTTACGGCCTGGGCTATGAGAGGGCGCGGCTCCTGAAACGGGGTTACTCGGGATCCGTAATCGCGACCCTGTTGAGTGTGCCCGAAAGCGCTCGACCTGTCTCTCCTACGTAAGAGTCTGGCGCATCTTTGAAGCATGGTGTGCAGAGCACCGGAGGAAACCTCTTTCAACCTCTATCCCGGAGGTTTCTGGAGTTCTTGCAGGCGGGTTTTGATAAAGGCCTAGCGCACAGTTCCTTACGGGTCCAGTTGGCAGCCATCTCTTGCTATAGAGGTAAGGTCCGCGGAAGTCATCCCCCCTTGGGACCTCAACTTGGTACTAAATGCCTTGACCAAGAAACCTTTTGAGCCGGCGAAAGAAGCCTCTCTAAAGGATTTGACACTGAGACGGTTTTTCTGGTTCGCTATTTGCTCGGCCAGACGTGTCTCTGAACTTCAAGCGCTGTCCTCGCAGCCCCCCCCTTCCTTTCATTCTTCAAGGACAAAGTGGTCTTACGAACGGTGCCTTCTTTTTTGCCCAAGGTCATCTCCCCCTTTCATGTGAACCAGACAGTTACCCTCCCGTCGTTTTCAACGGAGGGCATGAGGGGAGAGACAGGAAAATTGGAACTCCTGGACGTTCAAAGAGC
This sequence comes from Ichthyophis bannanicus, assembly GCA_033557465.1. Classification (NCBI taxonomy): domain Eukaryota; kingdom Metazoa; phylum Chordata; class Amphibia; order Gymnophiona; family Ichthyophiidae; genus Ichthyophis; species Ichthyophis bannanicus. The sequence goes on from CM066031.1 coordinate 629,176,018, forward strand.
CTTGAAGCGTTACCTCTCCCGCATGGCGCCTTTCAGAAAATCAGACCGCCTGTTTCATTCAGTTTGGAGGTCCGCACAAGGGGGAGGCGGCAGCCAAGGCTTCCATCTCCAGGTGGATCAGAGAGGCTATTGCTTTCCGCCTATATCATCAAGGGGAAGCGGGTTACGGGGGGACTTGCGCGCTCATTCAACGCGGGCGCTAGCTGCCTCTTGGGCGGAATATAGCTTAGTTCCGCCGCTGGACATTTGTAGAGCGGCCACGTGGTCCTCGCTACATACCTTTACCAGACACTACAGACTGGACGTGCAGAGTTCAGCTGACTCTCGGGTTTCGGGCACGCTATTCTTCGGTCCGGATTATCAAACCCCACCCAAGCGTGAACTGCTCTGTTACATCCAGAAGTAAAGGGACTGGACTGGAGTGACGATAAGGAAGAAGTAATTAGATCTTACCTGCTAATTATTGTTCCTGAAGGAACGACAGTCCAGTCCCTGATCCCACCCGGTTCTCCAATTGGCGTAATGCCCTAGGGCTATTGTGAGGATCAGCGGACCGAATTCTGGGCTAGGACAAAGCGGAAGGGTCTCTTGGTGCAGGTCCGGCGGACCGGGGTGAAGGAGGCTCGGTCAGGCTCAGGTACACCTCCTCTGCCCCCCCCATCCCTATTTTCATCCTTTTTAAAAAAAAAAAAAAAAAAAAAAAAAAAAAAAAGAGGATTGGGAGAGTTAATGCGGTGTTTTTGGGTTGTGGTTCATATAAGCTATTAATTGATTTTCGTTAAGTCTGCTTTTTCATTAGATTACTGGGCTCTGGGGGTGGTGCCAATGGTATTTATACCGCACCATCCTCAAAAAGGATGGGCTCAGCCTCCAAGCTGCTGGAAGGGTTACGCAACCCAGAAGTAAAGGGACTGGACTGTCGTTCCTTCAGGAACAATAATTAGCAGGTAAGATCTAATTACTTCTTTTAAAGTAAAAGTTCAAGTAAACTGTACACAGGAATTTTGTCCATTCAGGATTATTTGCAACAGAGCATTTAGATCAGTATAACTGCTTCACAGTCTTTTAAAACACATGCAGCTGGTTAACAACGGTGCTCATTCTTAGAGAAACAGCTCTGCTCAGCAAGGTAAAAATACTTCTTTTTAACCTTGTGTTTGTGAAGCACTTAATAGCAAAAGAATAACTCAGTTCCTCTGGAACAACCTCTTCTTTCCCTCCTTCCTTTCAGGATAGGTTTTAAACTCAAAATAAGAAAACAAGTAGCAAACATTCACAAGCTTTCTCTTCAGCGTGACTCAGCACTTTGCCTGAGAAATGCAAACAGTGGAGTTTTCTTCAAACCCAATTCCTGGCTTAATTCCAGTTACCTGCTTCTAGGAAACTTTCTCATTCAATGCTAGCCTTTAGCATAATGATTCCATGCTTGTAGCTTGACACAGGGTACAGTCCATGGGGATATCTAGATCTTGCAATTCCTCCCCAGCCAGTTCAATCTGCATATCCTCTGGTGGTGTTAGGGCAGTGTCCTGTTCTGAGCTCTGGACACAGTGCTCAGAATACAGCCTCCCTGGGGGATCTAATGTCTCTCCTGAGCTCAGCTCTCCCCGATAAAGACAGTCAGTACCTGAAGCACTGGGCAGTTCTCCCTGGTTGTGCTCGCTACGGTTCCTTGTCTCCTTCCAGCCTCTCTGGAACGGCTCTCTGTATTCCTCTCTGGGTTCTCTCCTGGAGATCTGCAGGTGCTCCTGGTTCCACTCCTGATTCCCCTGAATCCTCTGAGTCTTCCGAACCTCCTGAGACCTCTGCCTCCCCAGAGCTTCTTCCTTCCTTTGAGCTTCCTCTTTCTTCTGAGCTTCTCATTTCCTCTGAGCTTCCTCTTTCCTCTGCTTTAGCAGGGGTTTATATTTCCCTCTCCAGGGCTCCAGCCCTTCCTCCACTCCTCCCAGGTGATTGTAATCACTTCTCAAGCCTGCAGTTAGGTCATAGGAGTTAGGGTGTGGCTGCCTGAACTTTCTCTCCCTCAGGTTTCTTTCTCTATAAGGGGCCTGAAATCCATGCCCTGCAGGGATTTCTCCTTCCTCTAAGTTAAAGTCATTGGCCTTTTTTATATTCATAGGCTCAAAACAGGCTTCCTTGTCACAATATCTAAATAATTTAGGGCAAAATCGCTGGGAGATGCTGGGATTCTCATGTCAGGATATTTTAGAGGGCCCTTCACCCACCGGATTGGGAATTGCCCCTTTAAATGTTCCTCCACTTCCAGGGTAACCAGAATATTTAATGCTTCCATTTTATCTATATTCATCTTAAAACCCGAAACTTTCCCATATTGTTGAAGTGCACCCACCACTTCCGGCAGCAACTGTTCCGGGTCCGAAAGGCATAGCAGTATGTCATCTACAAACAATGAAATAGTATGCTGTTTTCTCCCCCCTCTCCATGCCTTTATTAGGCCATTTTGTTGAATGGCTTGCGCCAAAGGTTCCACTGTCAGAGTGAATAGAAGATAGAGGACATCCTGCATGGTCTCCCGTCCCAAAGCAAAACACTATCTGCCATTAATCTTGACCCGGCTCTGGGGTCCCAGTACCCACCCCTCAAATTTGGGCCCAAATCCCATACTAGCCATCGTCACAAAAAAGGAAGGCCCAATGTACCCTATCAAAGGCCTTCTCAGCGTCGATGGATAGGAGCAGGATCTCCTCATTCCCCTCAAAAGCAACCCACCATACTTTGACAGCCCATTTAATACTATCAGCTGCCTGCCTCCTTGCAATGAATCCCTCTGGTCCTGCTGAATCAAAGTCCCCATCCAAGGTGCCAGCCAAAACGCCAGGATTTTCGCTAATATCTTTGCTTCAACATTAATGAGGGATATCGGCCTATAAGATCCGCACTGTAGGGTGTCTTTTCCCTCCTTATATAGCAACATAATACCCGCAGTGAGCATCTCATGGGAGAGTTCACCCTCTTCCTCCATTATACCATTAAATACTCACTGTAAGAGTCCACTGACCTCCTCCCTAAAGGTTTGTAGAAAGACCACGGTAACCTATCCAATCCTGGGACTTTTCCTGCCGGCAGATCTTTAATCACTCCCTCTATTTCCCCCACTCTCTATATTTCTTCTATCAAGGGTCCCAACCACCCCTTCCTCCAGGCGGGGGAGAGTTATCCTCTCCAGATACTGTTGTACCCAACCCTCTTCTATCTCTGTCGGGCATAGAGGTCTCTGAAGAAATATACAAATTTCTCCCTAATGAAACTTTCCTTTCTGCTCACTACCCCATCTGGCCCCTGAATCTGGCTTATAGAGGACTTAAGCACCTGCTGCTTCAGCTTCCTAGTCAATAACTTGCCGGCTCTATTCCCCCACTCAAAATAAATATGTTTGGTATGCTGCATTGCAAAGGCTATCTGATCCGCTTGTAAATTCTGGAGTTCCGCCCTCAGTTGCCCCACTCTTTTCCAAGCTCTCTTCACCACCGTCCTTTAGTATTCTAGGATCTTATCCCAAATCTCCTTCATTAAGCAGATTTGGGATAAGATCTTCGTTACAAGGAACCTGAATTTCAATCCTCCACAATACTTGAAGGTGAATGAAGCTGATCTACAAACAAAACCCACAATTCGTTACCTGGGTGTTATATTGGATCAAAACCTTAACATGAAGGCACACATAGCTAACACTGTCAGAACTGTCTATTTCAAGATCCATTCCCTCAAACATCTTCGCCCCTTGCTTGAACCAGAGGACGTCCGCACAATTTACCAGGCTCTCATAATACCGCATTTTGATTACGCCAACGCCATTTTACAAGGACTTCCCCAATCCACTCTGAAATCCTTACAGCTCGCAATGAATAGCGCAGCGAGGGGTCTAAATGGAGCTTCTAAGAGAGACCATGTGACGCCCCTTTTGAAGCAGTTACACTGGCTTCCTATACAGGCAAGGATCATCTTCAAGACAGTATTACTGACATTCAAAACGGTTAATAATCTCTCCTCCTCATCACTAACCGGCCTCATCCAAGCCATAACCCCTAATAGATCAAGAAGATCTGCAGCAATAAACACACTAACAATTCCGAGAGAATCAACAAGATGCACAGCGACAACATCAAATAGGGCCTTCAGATTCTGTGCCCCAAGACTCTGGAACGCTTTACCTTCAAACATCAGATCGATCTCTAACCTAATACAGTTCATAAAAGCCCTTAAACACTACCTTTTCCTCAAATACTTCCCAGAAAATACTGAATTACATACACTGAATACTTATAGCTACACCAACACGCCTATTCGGCCAGGGAACACACCTAGCCAGGTGTCCTGTCCATAGTTTCTCATGATATTTATTCTATGACTCCAGTGTGTAAATAGTTTCCCCTGATTATCCAAGTTTACTGTCCTGTTATATGTAAACTCAGAACTATGTCCATGTTCTGATTTCTCTGTTCCATGTAAACCGCGCTGATGCCGAATAGTGCGGTATAAAAGAAATTGTAAATAAATAAATAAAAGAAATAAAGAAATAAATGATCCTCCCATTGCATTCAAGCCTTCTTAAAGTGTGCTGTCAACATAATAAACCTCACTTGAAAGCGTTAAGTCCTTCCCATAATGTAACCTCCTTCACCTTCCCATTATCATTCGTTCAGAGGTAGTCCCTAATATGAGTCCGTACATCCTCCACTACCTCCTTCTTCCTTAAAAGGCTCTCATTGAGCCGCCAAAATTTAGTCCCCCCTGGGTCCCGACACCCTAAATCTACCCCTATTAGGCCATGGACTGACCATGTCATGGGCCCAATCCTCGCTTCCTTCAACTCCGCCACCCACAGCTGGTCCACCAATATCATAACGATCCCACTGAAGCTGTTGTGAGCAGTAGAGTAGGAGTACCCTTTATGTGATGGAGAGATATCTCTCCATGCTTCTACCAAATGAAAGAGCTTCAATGCTTGACTCAGTGCCCTGCGGTTTCATCCCTCCCATCGCTCAACTCGGGCTGTCAGTCCCATTCAGGTTGAAGGACAACGTTAAAGTCCCTGTCAATTATCAGTTTCCTTTGGACCTTATCAGCCAGAAGCTCTCAAATGCTTTTCCAAAAGGGGACTTGCCCCCCAGTGGGACCATGTACACACATTACGGGTAATCTCTTCCTCCCCTATCTGCCTTCTCACCCCCACCGCCCTCCCTTCCTTATCTCGAAAATAATCCCGGACTTGGAGAGGCCCCCCCTGACGTAGCAAAATGACCCACTCCCCCCCTTTTTTCCCCTGCCCCAGGGACGTTGAGAAAATCTTCAGGGGCAGGGCAATGACATAATCTCTACTCATCCCTAGTCCGCAAATGCGTTTCCTGGAGAAGAATTATATCCCAGTAACCCTTCTCTATCTCCCAGAACAGTCTCCATTTCTTAGTGGGTGAATTCAGCCCCTTAACATTTAGTGATCCAATATTGCAAGTACCTACCCTCCCCGCTCCAGCCAGGCTTTCCCCATCCCCACCTAGTCTCTATCCCCACATGACTGCTCCCCTCCTTAGGAGCCTCCATTTCCATAGTGGTCATCAACTCCTCCTCTTTCACCTTTCTGGAAATGCCCTTTACTGTCAATAGCAGGCCAAAAGGGAACAACCATCTGTACTGGATCCAGACTTCCTCAAGAATGATGTCACTTCCCTAAGTGCTCTGCGTCGTATCAATGTCACTTGCAAAAGGTCATGGAACACCACAATTTCACAGTTCTTCCAAGCGATACGTCCACACTTGCGTGCTGTGCCCAATAGGCGCTCTTTGACTGGGTAGGTACTCAAACATACCACCATATCTCGAGGCTGGTTTTCCCAGGGTGTGCCGAGACTCCTGTGAGCCTGCTCAATACTCACAGGCGTGGTGTTAGCCTCCTCTCCTTCATTCCCCAACTGAAGAATGTGGGAGAATAGCATTTACATCCCAGTCATGCAGCCTTTAAACTCCCCTCTCTCTGTTAAACCCTTCACCCTCAGATTACATCTGCGTACCCTATCCCCAAGATCTTCCATTTTCTCCCGTAGTTATTCTTTTTCCTTCCGCAGGCTCTCACATCCACTTGCCAGCTCCTCCAGCTTGGTTGTGTGGCGCTCCATGTGGTCCTCCATTTCCACCACCTGGCATCCCAACTCGGTCAAGTCATATTGTAGTGTAGCAAGTGCCGTCTTTAAGTCCGTTCTGAGGGAGATGATCTCCTCCTTCACCTCATGCCGAAACTCCTGCAGCCAGCTTTTAAAGATCTTCTCCAGGTCGTGGATTGGTTCTTCTAGGCCTCCCCTCAGTAGAGCCGCCCAACTCTCCAGAGCACCCAGAGTGGTCAGAACTCCTCCCTTGGGACTGATCCCGCAGCACATAATTAGACTGAAAAGCCTCTAATTTCTTCGACATGTGTTCAGCTCCAGATGGGAAATAAGTCCATTCTTGGCACTATGGAAGTGTTCAGTCGCTAAAGCAGGGAGAGTGTAGACAGAGCTTCACCAAGCTGCATCCATTCGGCTTGCTGATGCCACCAGAAGTCGATATTAGGCAATTTTAATCTATTGGATATGGATTAGAGTATCCTGTCTGCAAATCTGGAACGTAGAAAGATTGTGGATGCCTTACAAGAGGTTTTGCTCAAACAAATGATGATGGAACCTTCCAGAAAGAGTTGACACTGGATATAGTACTCACCAATGGATATAATGTGTCTAATGTCTGGGTAAGTGCCCACTTCAGCAGCAATGATCATGGTGCGGTTTGAAGTCAAAGTCAAGGCAGAGTCCAACTGTAGCAGAAGGATGCTTGGCTGCATACAGTGAGGAATAACCAGAAGGAAACGGAGGTGATAATTCCTCAGTAAAGTCATTGGTGAGGCTTGAAAAGATTCAGAGAGAGGTGACCAAAATTATATGGGGCCTGCGCCAGAAGGCATACTAAAAGAAACTTGAAGACCTTAATATGCATTCCTTAAAAGAGTGGGGGGGATATGATGCAGATGTTTAAATATTTAAGGGGCATTAATGAACAAACCAACCTAAGATGAGGAAGCTGTAGAACAAGAGGACATGAAATGAAGCTGAAAGGAGATAAACTTAAAAGCAACATCAAGAAATATGTTTTAAAAAAAAAAGAAGGGTAGATGCTTGGAATGCCCTCTTGATGGAGGTGGTGGGGGGCAAAAAGAATGATGGAATTCAAAAAGGCATGGGACAGACACAAAGGATTCCTATAGAGGATAGATAGCGTAGTTACTCACCTGTAACAGGTGTTCTCCAGGGACAGCAGGAATCAGTCTTTGCATATGGGTGACATCAACGCCAATGGAGAAAGCAGAAGCATCTTCCCAGCTTTCAAAGAAAGCCTTTGGGAGATGCCACCATGCATGCATGGTCGCCTTCCCACCCAAGGGTACCATCTTGGTCAGTCAGATGACATAGATAGAGCCGACAAAAGGGATGGCAAAATAATTACAGCAACTCCAAGGGGAGGAGGAAGGGTTGTGAGGTCTGATTCCTGATGTCCCTGGAGAACACCTGTTGCAGGTGAGTAAGTATGCTTTCTCCAGGAACAAGCAGGAAGTCAGTCCTCACATATGGCTACAGGCTACCAAAAATCTGTAGAAAAACACAGCCCAGCCGTGAGCAGCCACAAGCGAATCTGAGGACCCCAGTGTCCAGGGAGCACCATGGCTCCAGTAGCCTGAACAAGAAGGCTCGGAGGGCAGATTACGGAGTACACCCTGGCTGAAGGCACTGTCCCATCGCGACTCCCTCTCCAGGCAGTAGAGAGTTGCAAAGGTGTGGACTGAAGACCAGGTGGCAGCCCGGCAAATGTCTGCCATGGGAACAGAGCAAAGGCTCACAACCGAGGTTGCCATAGCCCTGACATTATGCGCCGTGACCCGGCGCTCCAATGCAGCCCTGCTTGGTTATGGGCGAAGGTGATGCAGTCCGCCACCCAGATGCACAGGATCCGCTTGGTGATAATCTCCACTACTACTACTACTACTGAGCATTCATATAGCGCTACAAGTCATACGTAGCGCTGCACAGACATGTAAGAGACAGTCCCTGCTCATCAGAGCTTACAATCTAGTCAAGACAGACATCACAAAAGGTGTAGACAGGGATAAAACAAGGGGAAGGTAAAGAAACAAGATCAGGTGAGTCAAGATCCAAAAGCATCAGTGAAGAGGTGAGTTTTCAGCCTGGATTTGAAAAGGGTGAGAGAAGATGCCTGGTGTACAGACACAGGTAGTTTGTTCCAGGCATAAGGAGCAGCAAGGTGAAAGGAGCGAAATCTGGAGTTTGCAATAGAAGATAAGGGCACAGATAGAAGCAGTTTGCCAGAAGAGCGGAGTTCCCGAGGGGGGGGGGTGTAGTGAGAAATAAGAGGAGAAAGGTAGTGAGGAACTGCAGAGTGAATGCATTTATATGTCAGCAAGAGAAGTTTGCTCTGGATGCAGAAACGGATAGGGAGCCAATGAAGTGACTTGAAAAGAGGGGTAATACGGGCATGACGAGGCTAGCGGAACATAAGAACATAAGATATGCCATACTGGGTCAGACCAAGGTCCATCAAGCCCAGTATTCTGTTTCCAACAGTGGCCAATCTAGGTCATATGTACCTAGCAGTTTCCCCAAAAGACACAGGTTCCACAATGCTTGTACTGGGTCAAGCATTGATATCCTGGGTCCCTTCTTAATAATGGTTTATAGACCTTTCCTCCAGGAACTTGTCCAAACCTTTTTTAAACCCAGCTACACTAACATCCTCCGGTAACAAATTCCAGAGTTTGATTACACGTTGAGTGAAAAAATATTTTCTTTTATTAGTCTTAAATAGATTACCCTGTAGCTTCATTGCATGTCCCCTAGTCTTTCTATATTCTGATAACGTAAACAATCGATCTACGTTTACCCGTTCCACTCCATTCATTAACCGCGCAGCAGAGTGTTGAACAGATTGAAGGGGAGAGAGATGATTCAAAGGGAAACCAGCAAGGAGTAAGTTACAATAGTCAAGACTGGAGGTGATGGGAGTGGATAAGTGTCTTAGTAGTGTGTTCAGAAAGGAATGGATGGATTCTGTTGATGTTATAGAGAAAGTGTGTGGAGAAGGAGAGAGAGGAGTCAAAGACAACCCCAAGGTTGCGAGCTGAGGAAACAGGAAGGAGTAGAGAGTTATCCACAGAGATTGAGAAAGGAGGAAGAGGAGAGGAGGTTTTAGGGGAAAAGATAAAAGGCTCAGTCTTGGCCATGTTTAATTTCAAGCGGCGGTGAGATATCCAAGCAGCAATGTCAGAGAGGCAGGCAGAGATCCAGGTCTGGATTGCCGGAGAGATTTCAGATGTAGAGGTAGATCTGGGAGTCATCAGCATATAGATGATACTGAAAGCCATGGGAAGAATGAACACACCAAGGGACTGGGTATAGAGAGAGGAGAGGACTCAAGACAGATCCTTGGGATACACCAACTGACAGCGGGATAGCAGAAGAGGAGGAACCACCAGAACACACACTAAAAGAGTGATGGGAGAGATAGGAGGAGAAGCAGGATAGTACAGAGCCCTTAAAACCAAGCGAGGACAGGGTATCGAGGAGAAGGTTGGTCAACAGTGTCAAAAGTAGCAGAGAGGTCAAGAAGGATGAGGACAGAGTAAAGGCCCTTGGATTTTGCCAGGAACAAGTCACTGGAGACTTTGGCAAGAGCCCTTTCAGTACAGTGTAAAGGACGAAAGCCAGATTGTAAAGGATCCAGGAGGGCATGAGAGGAGAGGAAGTCAAGGCAGCGGTACTGACCTGCGCGTTCAAGTAGTTTAGAAACAAAGGGGAGGAGGGAGATGGGTCAATATTTAGAATGATAGGTGGGATCAAGTGAGGGTTTCTTGAGGAAAGGTGTAACTACAGCATGCTTGAAGGCTGCAGGGACAGTTGCAGTGGAGAGCAATAAGTTGAGAATATGAGAGATGGAAGGGACAACAGTGGAGGAGATGGGACTTAGGAGATGGGTGAGGATAGGATCAGAGAAGCAGGTGGTGAGTTTGGAGGAAGAAAGAAAGTGTGCAGTTTCCTCTTCAAAGATCACAGGAAAGGTAGAAGGGGAAATTTGGGAGTGAAGAGGGGGAGGTGGGGAAGTAGCTAACTTTGTGGGGAATTGGAGGGTGATCTTGTGGATTTTGTCAAGAAAATAGTCAGCCAGGGTTTGGGCAGAAAGGAAGGGAGGAGGTCGGAGGTGGATGCACTATAAGGAGAGAGCTGGGAGTGGTAAAGAGACGGCGAGGGTCAGAGGCAAGAGAGTTAGTCAGATGGACATAATATTCTTGTTTGGCAAGAGCTATGGCTGACTGGAAAGAAACTGGAAAGAGGACCGATCAAAAGTAACCTTTTTCTGAGAAAAATCCTCGGATTTATCATACATCCAATAATAGACCCGACCCGAATCATAATCTATTTTGTCTCTTGTAAATTTTCTAAGTTTAAATGCTTTCAAATAGTCATGAAAACCTTTGATCTGACAATCTATATCCTCCATCCGAATCCGGAATTGATCATCCTCAATTGCGGTTTTCAAAATGGTAATTGACTCTTCAATTTGTTTCCCGCGGGCTTCCTCGGGTCTATTATTGGATGAATGATAAATCCGAGGATTCTTCTCAGAAAAAGGTTACTTTTGATTGGTCCTCTGAGGACACAGATGATAGTGGTAACACTTCAGATACCTTAAGGTCGAGTCAGAAATCTATTAGAGATCGGCAGGATTTTGGGGGGGGGGGGGCCCAGATTAGGGGCCGTCGGGCACATCGAGCCTATCAGGATGGACCATGGGAACCTTCGTTAACTCGACAACAAACCAAGCAACAGCCACCTCCATAGTGGTTAATCTGACTGACACCCCCTTATCAGAGTCACATGAGAATTTGCTGAATTTGGGTCTCAACATTTGTGCCCACTTTAAGATATGATTCATTTTCTTTGCGGGTACATCTCCAAAACGTTTTTCAGAAATTGCAAATAATTCTTTTTTTTTTGCGGATAAACCGGCTCCATTGGATGTTTCTGTAGTTAAACCAACTTCGCGCTGGATGCCCCCGATTTGGTTGACCCATTTGTAGCGACATATCAAAGTTTGATTATGAGAGATCTTGAAGCATTAGAACAGACTCCAAGGCCTCGATACTCTAACTTGGATAGAGCTGGCCGTAATTCCTTGAAACAAATTATGGGTGACCCTTCAGTGACCATTCGTGCTGCTGATAAGGGTGGAGCTATAGTTCTTCAATCAACTTCCGATTATTTTGATAAACTCCGGATACATTTGTCAGATACCAACACCTATCGGCTCCTTCCGGGGGACCCTACTCCGGAGTTGCAAATCATAATTAAATCATTATTGATTAAGGGTTTGAATAGTGGGTGGATTACGGATAAGGAATATCGGTTTTTGTTGATACCATTTCCCAAAATTCCAACTATATACTCGGTTCAGAAAATACATAAATCTTTGGAATCCCCCCCTGGTAGACCTATTATTTCCTGCCGTGGTTTCATCTTAGAACCACTGTCCCAGTTTTGTGATTTTTTTTTTAAGCAAGAGGCGAAGTTGGTTAAGTCTTTTATAAGGGATTCTACCCAGTTTATACAACAATTGTCAACTATTCAAGATATTACGGAGGACTTTTATTTGGTCACCTTGGACGTGACTGCACTCTATACTAATACTGACCAGACTGAAGCGATGACTCTTTTAACGTTATTTAAGTTTGCACCACCAAGATTGCCTAAGTCATTTTTGCTGGATCTTATAAATTTAGTTCTCACTAGAAATTATTTTGTCTCAGAGGGCCAATATTATCAACAGATATTTGGCATAGCAATGGGTGCAACAGCGGCCCCATCTATAGCCACTTTATATCTGGGTGATTTTGAGGAGCGTTATTTATATGGCTCAGATTTATTTGTTCATATTCCTTTTTGGAAGAGGTTTCTTGATGACATTTTCTTTTTATGGAATTTGCCTTTACCTGATCTGGATCAATTTATCGGATGGTTGAATAGTTTAAAAGCTAACATCTCATTCACGGTATATGTTGATCAACAACGCATTGAGTTTTTGGATATGTTGGTTTTCAAAGAAGAAGGAGAGTTGAAAACCACATTATTTTGGAAGAAGGTGCAACAAAATCGTTTACTGAGCTATCGTAGTTTCCATCCTGGCCCTTTGCAGAGGGGATAGCCATTTGGTCAATTTCTTAGATTACGGAGGTTGTGTTCTTCCATACTTGATTTTAAGAAACATGCTTTGGATTTGAAACATCGATTATTGTATAGGGGTTACCCCGCTGCATTGATTGATATGGCATATCGTCATGCATATCACGTTCAACGTGAATGGCGTTTAGATGGGGACTATTCATCAGCTGCTGAATCGTCGGATGTCATTGTTAGATCACTGCCTTATATGATTTTTAGTCCGACTATAGTTAAGATCCTTAAGAAGCATTGGCCAATTCTATCTTTGCATAAATGCTTTCAAAAGTCTCTGATGATTGCCTTTTCAAGAGGCCCTAATTTAAAAGATCTGTTAGTGCGGTCCACTTCCCCTATTGATCAAATTTAGTTATCTGGAAATGATATGAGGACATTTTTCTTGTGGGTCTTGTATACATTGCTCCATTAGTATGACAGGTTTGGTTTGGAAACACCCAAGTTCTACATGCTCTTTTGAACAGAGATGGTATACTGCCTGTAAATCCATGTTTGTGGTTTACATATTACAGTGTCCATGTGCACTAGTATATGTTGGTAGAACGGTACGTCAGATAAAAGTGAGATTGGGAGAACATTCATTGCGGGTGCGCCAATGAGTGATGTCAGCTCCAATAGTGGAGCATTACATATCGGCTAATCATAATTTTGAGGATTTCACTTGGACAGTAATTGATCATATAACTCAGGATCCTCGAGGGGGGGGATCGATTAGCTTGACCTTCAGTGGTCCGAACAACGTTGGATCCACAGGTTGAATTCAGGCCACCCTTTTGGGCTGAATAGGGAGATTGATTGGACTAACCTGTTTTGACGCCATCCCTTTGGAGATAGGGGTTCCCTAGTTTGATGGGTATTTCCCTACTCCATTGGAGGTTCGGGTTTGAGCGAGTGGATGGGACAGCCAATTGGAAGTACATGTTCCTCAAACAATGTGATCTTTAAAAGTCAGCGTTTGATGGCAGTTGGCTACAGCGAGAGAAACTAGCACTTGATACAGGGAAGGAGATCCCGAAACATGCACGTCGTGCTTGCGCTTTGAAGCCGATTTGACCTTACAAGATGTGAGCTAAGTGTTATGCTGCTATTTTTGATAAATATCATTTTAACCTGAACTTTATTTGAATAAAAGGAGTCCATTGTCTGGTTGGGGGCAGCTATAAGTATTGTACTCCCTTGGTGTTGCTCCGACAAAGAAATTTAATTATTGTTTTTGGGGACGGTTTGGTGATTTATATAGTGTGGATTGAATACATCACCTTTTTGTTGGGACTTTTTGAGTCGATCTCAATCTCGGCAGCCTTGTCCTCCATGGGTTTGCCGAAGAGCTGCTCCCCGAGCCATGGGACATCGAGAAGCTTCTTTCTCCTGCACCCATTACTTGAGGGAGATGTCTGGAGCCAAGCCTGGCATCAGGCGCCGATACCAGTGGCAGCCACCCTCATGCTGGACTTGAAGCAGTTGTAGGTGGCTCGAGATAAATACTTGGAGCACTCTCCGACCGACTTCATAAGCGTCTGGAAGCACCGGAAGTAGTCTCCATCAAGGCCAGCTGCGAAGTCTCCAAGTTCCTTTGCCAGGTTTCAGAGGAACATGCCAATGTAAAGCTGGTAAGTTTGAATGCGGCATGCTAGCATTGAGCCCTGGTAGCATTTGTGCCCAAGGGTATCGAGGGCGTGGGACTCCCTGCCCGGGGACACTAATGAGCACGTCTTCAGGCTCTTCTGTCGGCGCATGGCTGACTCCACCACCATGGATGTGTGTGGGAGTTGGGCCTTCTGGAAGCCTGGCCAGCACTGGACTCGGTATATGGTATCCAGGCAGCAGCTAACAATTGTCACCGATGCCGGAGTCTCCCATATCCAGAGAAGGAGCCAGTTGAGAATAGAGGGAACAGGGACTGTCAGGGTCTCTTTATGTGGTGCCTTGTACTGGAGAATGTCAAGCTCCTCCGTACGAGGGTCCTCCTCTGACTCCGTAGTGAGGGACAGGGCCCGTGCCATGTCCCGGATGAACTCGAGGAATGAGATGTCCTCGGGTGGGGATCGGCATCTAGCAGCCGGTGGAGATGGTTCTGAGGGGAGGTCTTGGTGGGCCTGAGACTCCAGAGATGTCTTGACATAGTACTCCCAAGCCGAGTAGTCCGAGGAAGACTCGAGGCTTGACGGCTCCTGGAGCATCATTAGCCCCGATTTTCGGTGCTTCGAGGCAGAGGCACGGCCAGAGCCCGAGGCACTGGCCTGCGAAGACCTCACCCCCGAGGAGCGGGAGTGAGATCAAGATTCTTGCCGAGGATCTACCCAAGGCATCTGGCTCTCGTCGAATACCTGAGAACAAGGAAAACAATGAGCCAGAAGAATCCTCTGGAGGGGACCCATGTGCATCCTGGCACAAGGGACCAGCTCTACAGTTGACACATTGGACCTTAGGAGTTGGAGGTAGTCCTAGGCCTGGGGGGCTATAAGAGCACAGAACCCCCTGAGCCGGCTCTGCAGCTTGAGCAATCTCTCTTGAGCAAGGAACACTCAACCCAGGAGAACACTGAGCTGAACCCCAAGATACTCCTAGTCCTGGGAAGGAACTAGGCTGCTTTTGGAATAGTTGACCATCAATCCCTGCTTCTCTAGCCAATGAATTACCAGAGCTGTGTCGTCTTGACTTCTTTCAGTCCAGGTATGGCTTGTGCATGAACGCCATTACCACCATTAAATTATCTTCAAGAAGGTGCAAGGAGCCATGACCAGGCCAAAGGGTAGAGTCCAGAACTGGAAATGGCAGCAGCGAATAAACTGCTGGTGTTGCTGCCCAAGGTGGAAACACATACAAGAGCTCCTCTGTTGGCCAACTCTGCATGAGGGCATTGAGTCCTTTGAACATAGGTTCTCTGCATCTGCTGTAAAACCTGCTCGCCTTGGTGTTGGAAAAGAAGGCCATTAGATCATGATGGATACTCCCCACCATGCAGTGATCTCGTGAAAACACTGCATTCAACACCTATTCTCCTGGATCCAACCTCGGGCAAGTGAGGAAGTCTGCCTGCACATTCTCCTTGTCCACTACGTGGGCCACTGATAGAGCCACATGGTTCTTCTCTGCCTATAGAAAAAGCAGCTCACTTCCTCTGCCATGGACGCACTGCCTGTGCCCTCTTGCCAATTGATGTAGGCCACTGCTGTTGCATTGTCGGAACAGACTCTCACCGCCCAGTGGCATACCTGATTCTGGAGGACTTGAAGAGCGATAAATACCGCTCTCAGTTCGAGACGGTTGATGGACCAGATGCTCTCCTCCTGAGACCACCAGCCTTGTGCTACATTTGACTCGCAATGTGCTCTCCCACCTTGTGAGGCTGGCATCAGTCGATAGCAGAATCCAGTCAGGCAGCTCCAGCGGCATCCCCATCACCAGATGCTCCAGCCTGAGCCACTAATGCTACTGCGCCCTTGTTCTCATTAGGCACCAGTTTCATTAACAATGGAGGGTGCTGAGGCGACCATCAGGACAGGAGAGCCTGCTGTAGAGGTCGCATGTGGGCCCGTGACCAAGGCACCAAATCTAGCACCGCCGCCACCGCCATGGATCCCAAGAGCTGCAGGTAATACCACGCCGAGGGCGCTGCCATTGCAAGAAAATTGTGCACTTGATCCTGAATCTTTTGCACGCGTTCATCCAGCAGGAAAATAAAACCTCTCCTGGTGTCAAATCAAGCCCCCAGATAAACCAAGTCTTGAACTGGTTCAACCTTGCTCATGGCAAAGTTGATCACCCAACCTAAACATTGCAGGAAGTCCACCACTTTCTGCGTGGGGACGACACTCTTTGCACTCGACTTTGCTCTGATTAGCTGGTAAGTAGAGATCCACCAGCACTCCCTCTTGTCTCAATGCTGCTGCCACCACCACCACCATGATCTTTGTGAATGTCCAAGACGCAGTGGCGAGGCCGAAGGGCAGTGCCCTAAATTGCTAATACCCCATTAGCACCACGAAGGGCAGGTATTGCTGGTAACTGGCTCGCATAGGGATGTGTTGATATTCCTCCATAAGGTCGAGCGCTGACAGGTACTCGCCCTTCCATACGACAAGGATCACAGAGCACAAGGTTTCCATGCAGAAGAACAGCACCCACAGGAATCGGTTGATGCGATTGAGGTCAAGGATGGGATGAAACAAACCTTCCTTCTTGGGTACCACAAAATATATTGAGCATTGACCTAAGCTGCAGAGGTTGCGTCAAACGGCACTATCGCTTGGAGCTGCAGCAATCGTCAAAGCGTATCCTGAACGGCCTGCCTCTTTGCGGAGGCCTTGCAGGGAGACCGTATGAGGCCTTGATTAGAGGGCATGCAAGCTCCAGCATATACCTCTCTCAAATTACTGCCAGCACCCACTGGTCAGTAGTTATCATGGCCAGTCGGAATAAAACTGCTGCAGCCGACCTTCTACAGACACAATGTCAGCCTGGGCCTGCCTCAATTCATTGGGATTTCTTGGAAAGAGGTTAGGAAGCCAAATAATAGCCCATTTCCGGCCCCTTGATAGCCCTGAAAGGGATGCTCCCTTGAGGAATAGCGGCCTCCTCGATAAGAAGCACAACGAGCTGCACGGAACTTCCTATAATCCCGCAGCAGACCCCGACTTTGGAGTTTTGGGGCGGTCCTTTGGCAACTTTGCTCCCTTGATCTCCCCTAGATCCTTGACGATCTTATCCAGCATTAACCCAAAAAACAATTTATCCTTTATAGAGAAGTTTACTTAGTCTGCTTTTAGAAGAGACATCTGCCGACCAGTTCTGTAACCACATGAAGTGCCGGACTGCAATAATCAAGGCCATAGACCTCGACAATGCCCCAAACAAATCATAAAAAACATCCACAAGGTATGCCGAGGTCAATTCCAACTTAGCCACTTCCGAACCTCCTGCCGGTGACTCCCCATCTGCCCCGGCAAACCTTGGATCCACCTCGAAGGAAACCCTGGTGACATACAACCCACAGATGGAGGCTTGAAGTGCGAGAGCGCATGTGTCAAACGCCCGCTTCAAAAACATTTCAGACTTGCGGTCTTGCACATCCTTCGGTGCCACTCCTCCTTCCACTGGAATAGTGATCTTAGTGACTGCCGAGACCAGCGTGCCCACTTTCAGCATCTTCAGAAGCTCCTTCTCCTCTTGCACAATGGGAAGGTGGTCTGGGAAGCCCTGAACCTTTGCAACAGGTCCTCTAGAGGTCCTCTGCCATCACAGAAGCCAGCATAATGTTCAGTGCTGCCAGCAAGTGACTAATTAAGGCAGCTAACTCGCCCCGGTGAAACATCCGAACCGTGTTGGGATCTTCAGTCTGAGGGATCTATCCCTCTTCCAACTCCTGCTGTCCTGGCTCCCCCCAAATATCTGACAGCCCCTCCATCGGGTCCTCAGAGACCGGGGACTGGGAGGAACCTTGGCTCCCCCAAGCCACATCTTCCTGTCTAGCTCTTTTGATCGGAGGGTCCCCTATTGCTTTAACTGAAGCTTCCCCGCTTTGGGTGAGCTCCTCTGTAGCGTATCAGCCAAGCCATCCAAAGAAAGTTTCTCAGCAATATGGTCACTCTCTACTTCCCCATGCTTACGCATTATGCAGAATGCCTTGTGCAACAACAGCACAAATTCAGGGGAAAAGACTGTCTCCAGCCCTTCCACAGCAGCCCCTGCTGTCTCCGGTGTCGAATCAGGCTGTGTCCATTGTGTCTTCTTACATGTATTTTTGATACCACCTTTTGTTGTTGAGGAAATGGCCATTGTTTCTGAGATGTCTGCATTTCCCACCAAAACCGCGGACTCGGAGGGAACGGCCCTGTCCTTGTCAGAAGCCCTGGACTGCACTGTAATGGACCCGGCAACAAACACAACTCTGCCAACCTACCCGAATGTGCGCAAACCTGGCAGACCCCGGTCGCAAGAATTCCCTGTGCTCCCCCACACACCGCGCAGCACAAGAAGTCTATCTGCATGCACAACACCCGCAACGCCAACAGATATGAGGGGAAGAAGAGAGAGAGACCGAGACAGCCCTGCTGACACCTATTATGCCGCCACAATAAAGACCGCTTAGCTGACTAAGATAGTCTCCCCTTCGAAAACTGCTCGCTGCTGCCAAAAGCAGAGTCCTGCAGTGTAAGATTGCACAAGCTCACACACACTGTTGTCTTAAAGTCACAGGCACCTGAGCACCTTCTCCTTCAACAACTGTGCAGCTGAGAATAGGGATCAACCCGCGAAACCTCAGAAGTGCTGGGTTGTCCGGCTGGGGGGGAAAAGGGACCTCAGACTCCAATAATTTTTGCCCCTGGGCCCTGCCAGACCCAGCTAAGGATCCTGGCAGCGTAACTAGCAGACCCTGTCAGTTGTGCAATGTAAATTATGTCATATGTTTGGGGGAGGGGGGTTATTAGCACATTTTAGGAAATTAAAAAAGTGTTTTTATTTTCACTTTTGTCTGTCTATCCATCCTGTCTGTGTGATACTAATGCCAAAGATAATGTCATAAGCAGGACTAGTAGCTATGGCGGACAACAGGAAAAAAGGCTTTGCCAGAGGAAGAAAAGAAGAGACCGGTGGAATGCAGGAAAAGAGATGGCAGATAACTCAGGCTCTGCCAGTTGGGGCTGGTGAAGGAGAAAGAGTGAGAGGCAGGGCTGGTGGGGCAGTAGCATATCCAGACCTAATTCTTTGGAAGGGCCTGAAGTTAAAATGAAGGGAACTAAGCATACAGGTCTGAGTTATACTAGTTATACTCCAACAAATAATGCCCTCATTTGCACCTAAAAATGCATTTCTAAGTAAACAATCTGCAACGGCTATCATGCATTGTTGGTGATACTTTACATATTTTAAACTCAATTATTTCAAGCACTTATCAATGCTAAACCACATACACTCCTGTAGAAATCATTCAATTTTATTTAGAGATGTCTCAACAAGCAGTGTCCCATAAAGGTGACATTTTACTACCAGTTAATGTTCTTTACTTGAGTCCTGCTAGTCCAGACAAGTGGGTTGTCTTCCCCTAACAGCAGACTGGTGGAGACAAAGAACAAATGAAAAACCCAGGTTTCAATGACATTACTCCCATACCTCTATTTGACTCAGCCACCAGAGGTCCTTTAAGTATTCGTCCCAAAGCATATGGGAGAAACATAGCAAGTCTTACACAACCTCAACCATGGGCAACAATGAGTGATCAACAGTAGAGAACTATGTACAGGAAAGCATAAAGATAAAGTTGTCAGTAGACAATGAAACTGCAGAGCCAAGTATAAAAATCATAGCGGACCCCAAGGGTACCACCGCAGAAGAACAGAGCAATACAGTTTCAGGGGTGGGCCCTGGACTGGTCTAGCAGGACTCAAGGAAAGGACATTAACTGATAAGTAAAATGTCATCTTCCATATCGTCCTGCTAGACCAGTCCAGACAAGTGGAATGTATCAAAGCTACAACTCCACTGAGGGGGGGGGAAAGAAGACACAGCAGCTCGCAAAACCCTTGAGCCAAAGGCCGTGTCCCCCCACGCATGGACATCCAAGTGGTAATGTTTGACAAAAGTGGAAAGTAATGCCCATGTCGCTACCCAACAAATGTCTGCAGGGGCTACTGAGCTCCATTCCGCCCACGAAGACACTTGTGCTCAGATAAAATGGGCATGCTAACCCTCCGGAACTGGCCGGTTCACCAACAGGTACAAATCGAGGCAATGGCCTCAATCCAGTGCTCCAAGGTCAACTTGCCTGCTGTGTCACCTTTGTACAAACCAGAAAACAATACAAAAAGCTGGTCAGACTTACAAAAGGAATTCATAACCTACAAGTACCGGAGAAGCACCCTCCGGACACCCACAAGGAGAAGATCCTTATCCTTTCCCCGACACTACTCCTTAGAGAAGAAGGGCAGGTAAACCACCTGGCTCACGTGAAAAGGAGAAGCACCTTAGGCAAGAAGGAAGGCGCAGGGCAAATAGAAACAGCCTCCTTAAAAAAAAAAAACAGATAAGGATATCTCAGCAAGTCAGAGCCCGCAGCTTGGAAGTCCACATCAAATCCTTTAAAGTAGTGCTCTTCAATGGCTCAAAGGCACTGCCATCAGGGCCCTGAACACCAGACACAGATCCCAGGAAGGGATCGCAGACTAGAGCGGAGCACACAGACGCTGAACCTCTTGGAGAAAGCGCAAGACATTTGGATGTAAGACTAGAGACTTAACAGCCACTGGACTGTGGAAACAGGCCAAAGTTGCCACCTGAACTTTCAGGAAGTTAAAGAAAAGGCCTTTCTTCAGGCCATCCTGTAGAAAGGCCAACACAGAGGGCACCTTGGCTGCCTCAGGAGCCAACTGCCAAGCGCCACACCATCGCTCAAAGAAGTATCAGATCTGCATGTATGCTAGCTTGGTAGACTTCCTCTGGGCTCTGAGCAGAGTGGAGACTACTGCTGGAGAGTAACCCTTATGCACTAGCCTTCTCCTTTCAAGAGCCAAGTCATAACCGAGAAGGGAACCGGGTCCTCCAGGACGACTGGTCCCTGCCGCAATAGGCCTCAAAACGGGGACAACCAAAGGGGAGGCGCCTGCAAGAGTCACACTGAGTCTCAGAACTATGCTCTCCTTGGACAATCCAGTGCCACCAGAACAATTCTACCCGGGCAGCGTTTTTATACGCCGAATCACACGCCTCACTAGGGGCCAAGGAGAAACAGGTACAGCAAGTGCTAACTTGGCCAAGGCTGAGACAGGGCATTGACACCCTCGGACCCCATCTCCAGGTAGCAACTGAAGAAGTGGTAAACTCTGGCAATGGAGCGAGTTGCCATCAGATCCATTTCGAGGCAACCCCAGCAGCACAGAATCAACTGAAGCACCTCCTGACTCAACTCCCACTCTTCAAGATCCAGAAAGTGCCAGCTGAGGAAATTCACTTCCACATTGTCCACTCCTGCAATGTGCTGAGCAGACAAGGTTAGGAGTTTCTTTTCCATTAAGGCAAACAAGAGAGCCATCTCCAGAGCTACCCTGGCACCCCTCATGCTGCCTTGTCGATTGACATAAGCCACCGCCATGGCTTGTCTGAAAACACTTGAACCACCTGGCCCTTGACCAGGGACCGGAAATGCAGAAAAGCCAACCTGATAGCCCTCGCCTCGAGACAGTTGATGGACCACAGCACTTCCCTGTAGTTTCAATGGTCCTGGACTGTATGGTCTTGGCAATGGACTTCCTAGCCCGAGAGACTGGCATCCGTGGTCAAAAGGATCCAAGAGAAATTGTCCAGTGGCACGCCCTTCCTCAAGTGACAGGGCTGCTGCCACCACTGCAGGCTGGCTTTCAGCTTCATCAGAAGAAGGATCCTGCACTCAAACTCCTGAGAACTCGAGGACCACCGAGTCAACAAAGACCATGAGTCAACAGGGACTGCTGGAGAGGCCGCATGTAAGCACGCACCTATGGCACAATCTCTATGGTCGCTGCCATCAATCCAAGGAGCTGAAGATAATCTTAGACTCTGGGAGCCTGCTGCGCACAGCACAGTGCCAGGCAATCCAAAAGCCTTTTGACTTTCTCTTCTTGCAAGAAAGCTCTGCCCACTTGAGTGTCGAAACATGCTTCCAGGAACTCCAGGGACTGGGAAGGTAACAACTGGCTCTTTCCAAAAAGGACCCAACTTGGGACGTCACCCGAGACGCTTCTAAAATAAAACAAGCCTGGATGAGCCAGTCATCCAGATAGGAATGGACACAGAATCCTTGGCGCCACAGCTGCCACCATCAGGGAGAACTTCTTCAGGGCGGTAGAATGCCAGAAGGGAGGGCAGCAAAATTATACTCAGAGTTACGCACAGCAACACACAGATACTTTTGCTGATCTACCCGGATTAGGATATGAAAATATGCCTCGACCAGATCTGGAAAATCCGCAAACTCCCCTCGGCGCAAGGTTTTCATTTAGAAACACAGGACACATAAGTACTCATCAACCCTCTTGAGGCCTAGAATGGGCCTAGAGGAACAATCCTTTTAGGGTTGTTTTGTTTTTGGTTTTTTTGGTTTTTTTATTAGAGTTTTTTAGTCATATACAATAACCAAAGAGTAAAGGATACAACTCCAATCAAACAAGAAAATATATACACCAGAATACTCATCTCAAAGTATAAGGGGACATTGGAGAATACAGCGCACATTATGGGATAGGAGGAACGATCTTTTGGGCACCATGAAATACAGTAGATGAAGCATCCGTCCTTGCCCCGCTTGCTGAACAGGAGAGGCAACATAGCCTTTAGGTGCAGCATTTTGTCCAAGGTGAGCCACACATGGCGGCACTTGATCACAGACCCACAAGAGGAGATGAAAAAGACATCCAGAATCTGCTTTCTGCATTCCAGAACCTAGCTAAACTGAATGATATCTAGCATCCAGCAATCCCTGGGAATCCAGGTCCATTCCTGAAAGAAAAGGCAAAGCCTGCCTCCAACTGGAGGAACCAGGAAGGTCCTCCTTTGGAAGGGACTGAGTCCCTGGGCTCACCCGCTCCATGAAAGCACTGAGAACGAGTCCTGAGACCCCTGAGAATCCGGCCAGCATGCCCTCAGTGGATGGGCGGAGGCTGATGAGAAGGGGCATCAGCCTACTTCACAGGCCCCTTGGACCTGTCTTCTGGAAGGCGGTAGGTTTTCTCTTTCCCAGGTCCTTCACCAGCCTCTCCAAAGCGGCTCAAACAGAATCTTCCCCTTAAAACAACAGTCGGGCTAACCGGGCTTTGGAAGATGTGTCTGCTGCCCAGTGCCAGAGCCAAATCCAATACTGTGACAGGATCGTCAAGGCACCATCCGTAGCTGCCAAACATACCAGGTCATATATGGCATCAAAAAGGAAGGCCTTAGCTGACTCCAAAAGAGGCAAAGTACCATTTGGTGGAATAGATTGAATCCACTGGAGCAGGGCTCGAGACATCAGGCTGGCACATACCTCCAGCTACAGAATAGCCGTCGCCATGGTGAACTAGCTCCTCAACCACGAAACCACCTTATTGTCCAGAGAATCCTTTAAAGCCGATCTGCCTTCCACAGCAATGGTAGTCTATCTGGTAACTGCCGTGCCCTGCACATCCATCTTGGGAATGTCAAACCAATCAATGCACTCCTCCAGGAGAGCAGAAAGCTTCTTACACCTTCTTAACCCTTTAGGCAGGAGTAGGGAGAGGCTCACTCCGACCAGATCTCCTCTTTGATCACATCCAGAAACGGGAAGACAGTAATGGATTTTCGCACCACATGAAGGAACGGATGTTTCTTCGGCTCCTTCTCCGTGCTGGAAGCCCCCATCAAGTTCAAGGCAGATGAGACCCTGAAAATCAATACCGTCAGCTCCTCCTTCCAGAACAGGTGAATCACTCCAGCCACAATCTTCAGAAGGCAAGAGTACTTCTACATCCACATCAGAACCCAGTATCGAGCCATCTGAATCCAGATTGTGTGAGGCTGCTGAACTCTTCCAGATCCTTCCAATTTGGTGGCTGCTCAACAGGCTTTTATCATGATAATGACATGGAGTTGAACCAATTTTCCATCCTCCTATGGCTACTGAAAAGACCACAGTCAAGTGGAGCCTCCCACGTCACGCTCAAGTGAGAGAGTCACCCTCAAAGTGGTCTGTCACAAGCGTTTTTATCAATCTTTTCCTCTCAATTCTTCAAATTCTCTTTAGAGAAGAGAAAATCCATCCACCATCTGCTAGAGACAAATAAATACTGAAGGGACCTGTGGTAGTTGAGGCGAAAAGAGGCATGGGATTGATGTCATTGAAACCTGGACTTTTCATTGGTTCTTTGTCTCCATCAATCTGCTGGTAGGGGAACACAACCCACTTGTCTGGACCAGTCTAGCAGGACGATATGGAAGTTAAATTTAAACGTGACCAGACACAAGACTGCTATAAAGATAAACATATCAACACACTTCACATCCTGCAAAATGTTCTAAAACCCCAACTGATGCTATGACAAATTAATTACCATTATTCATTATATATCCTTCAACTGCTGTTTTATTAATATAGATTAAGGCATTTATTTTTTATAAAACAATCAGTACAGTACCTCATAGCTTCTTTTCTTTTTATAACTATTGCAATTTATAAATACATAAGAAGAATACTGTGTAGGAAGCAAAGAATATATTGTAGAAACATCAGAGCTAATCAACCATGTACTAACACAAAATATCAATGTATTCTTTTATACATCCCCTTTCCAGAATATTCAAGACAGATAGCAACATAGCGACAATAAAACAATAATCAAATACATATAAGAAGTGTAATGGGTGCAGAGCAGAACTAGGATATTTCACTTTGTAGCCCATACACAAAAAAATGATTAAAGTTTTGAAGCCACCTCAGTAAAGTCAATACTCAATACCTTTACTGCCAGACAATGTGGCGTAACATAAAGCCCTGCAAAAAGATAATAAGAACCGTCCTAAACCATAGCATCAAAGCAACTCCAAGGACTCAAACAGCAACAAAAATATCTATGAAAAAGCAACACTGCAAATATTTCCCTTGCTCTAAAATACCAATACACCCCCTACTAAGAAAATAGAACAAGCAGGACTGCTACAGATGTCTGCACAAAAACTACATGCTAGCAGAATACCCCATCTCATTCACACACGCAGCGCAGAAAGAGCCTCACCAAATACATTACAAGGAACCAGGAATTTAGTAATAGAGATATACAGTAAAGCACAGTTACTTACCTGTAACAGGTGATCTCTGGGAACAGCAGGAATAAGTCTTCACATATGGGTACGTCGGTACCGACGGAGCCTGCGCGGGAACGCTCCCCAGCTTCCCAAAAAGGAAAGCTTTTGGGAGCATCCCACTGCGCCTGCGCGCTGCCTTCCCGCCTTTCCTGACCAGCTCTCCTCAGTTTGAGTTTAAAGCTGAGACAATAGAGAGAGAGAGGAAAGGAAAGACAGAAAAGAGATACAACTCCTAGGGGAGGTGGGAGGGTTGTGAAGACTTATTCCTGCTGTTCCCAGAGATCACCTGTTACAGGTAAGTAACTGTGCTATCTCCAGGAACAAGCAGGAATGAGTCTTCACATATGGGGACTCCCTAGCTAAGATGCCTGGGAGATCCCCAAGCATATGAGACCCTGGGAATGGGTCTACTTCCTCCTATGGATCTCAGGCATCCATCCAGGGAAGGAGGGTAGGAGTTGTTTAAGAATGGAACAGGTGTTTGAGGACAGCCTGACCAAACAAGGCATCCCGGCGGGAGTCCTTGTCCAAGCAGTAATGGGCTGTGAAGGTATAAACCGAGGCCAAGGTGGCTGCTCGACAGATCTGGTCGATGGACACAGAATTTAGATAAGCCATAGAGGTGGCCATGGCCCTCACATTATGAGCTGTGACATGGCTCTCCAGAGAAAGGTTCTTGCTCTGGTAGGCGAAAGAAATACACTGAGCAATCCAGTTGGACAGTGTTCTCTTAGAGACTGGAAGTCCCAAATGAGAAGGATCAAAAGCAACAAAAAGCTGGGAAGACTTTCTATGTTGCTGTGTCCTTTGTAAGTAAAAAGCAAGAGCTCTTTTACAATCCAGAGTATGAAGACTCTTCTCTGCACTGGATGCATGAGGAGCTGGAAAAAAGACAGGTAAATATACCTCTTGATTAAGATGAAAAGGTGAGACCACTTTAGGCATAACGTGTGGATTTGTCCTAAGGACTACCTTATCATGATGGAACCTTGTATAAGGTGGATTAGCCACTAAAGCCTGCAGTTCACTGATGTGGCGAGCTGAAGTGACTGCAATGAGGAAAATAACCTTCCAGGAAAGAAATTTCAAGGAGGTAGTGGCTAAGGGTTCCAAAGGTGGCTTCATAAGCTGGCCAAGAACCAAATTTAAGTCCCATGCCACCGGAGGCCTAATGGGAGGTTTAGTTAAAGTTAGGCCTCTCATGAATCTTGCAATGAGAGGATGAGAGGAAACAGGTTGTCCATTGATGGGCTTAAGGGATGCTGCAATAGCACTCAAATGGACTCTTACTGAATTTGTCTTAGGTCCTGCATCAGAGAGATGCAGCAGATAGTCTAACAGAGAATTTAAAGGTAGTGCTAGAGGATCAAGACCCTTTTCAGCACACCAAATGGAAAATCTTTTCCATTTAAAGGCATAGGAACGCCTGGTGGAAGGTTTTCTGGAAGCATGGAGAATATCCTTCATTTGCTGAGAAAGATTCAAGCCTTGAAGGTCTAGGCCTTCAGTAACCAAGCTCTGAGGTGAAGGGACCTGGGGTTTGGGTGCCACAAAGTCCCTTCCTCCTGGGACATAAGGTCTGGAGCAGCTCCCAAATCCAGGGAGGGGGCTTGGGAGAGATGCAGAAGTAGAGGGTACCACACTTGGCGTGGCCAGCGTGGAGCTATGAGGATCATAGATCCCTGATCTCTCTGGAGTTTGAACAGAGTCTTGGGAATCAAGGGAATGGGTGGAAAGGCATACAGGAAGCCTTGACCCCAATGAAGGAGGAAGGCATCCTTGGTCTGAACTCCCTGACACGGAATTCTGGAACAGAACCGGGGAAGTTTGGCATTCCACGGATTTGCAAAGAGGTCTATGTCCGGGGTTCCCCATTCTTGGAAGATTCTGAGTACCTGATCCATGTGCAGGGACCATTCGTGTGGAAGCAGAACTCGACTGAGTCTGTCTGCCCAAGAGATTTGGACTCCTGGGAGGTATACTGCCAGGAGATGGATTTGATGCTCTCTGGCGAAGGCCCACAATCTTAGAGCTTCGTTGCAAAGTGACAGAGAGCCAGTTCCTCCTTGCTTGTTTATGTAAAACAGCTACTTGATTGTCTGTATGAATGAGGACTGTCTTGTAGCTGAGGAGGGTATGGAAGACCTTGAGAGCTAGGAAAACTGCTCGAAGCTCCAAGTGGTTGATAAGCAAAGGGTACCACATGTACTGTGGAAACCATGTGGCCTATGTGAGACCATGCCAGTCCTAGGCGGTTGCCTAGTCCCGGGATAGCCTGGAGTTGTGGTAAATAAAGGACACTGTAGTCGTGATCCGAGTGAAATTAAAGTTGGGTTTCATTCCCCTTCCCTTGAGGATGTCGTAGAATAAAGGACAACATAAAAGAACGGTTGTTTTCACCAGGGTAAAGGATGTTTAACCAATAATAATCATGCTTCTTTCCAGCAATAAAGTCCAACACTTTTCAATGTGTAAAATACAGTTTCTTTCTTGCTCTTTTCCTTTAACAAAGGCTCTCTATATCATCAGTCACGCATACAGCACATTCCATGGGTTCAAGGATATTTTCTGAGCTATTGCTCTCCCATTGCATAGGGCTAAGACCTGTCCCTGTATAAGGACACTGAGCCCCTATGAAGCTGCTCTCTGTGTCTTGCTCTGGGGAAACCTCAGTTGCCACCAGTGGGAGCTGCTTTTGTATGTCCCGGATATCAGGAGCTGTGCTGGGGATTTCTTCCCACGGCTTAGGCAAATAAGAGTTCCCTTGCCGGTTATAAGCCTGGCTTCTATCCCGGAGACTCCCTTTTCTCCCCTTAGCAAAAACAGGGTACTTATCTTTTCCTTTGGAGAAGATGATCTCAAACCCCTCTGCTTCCAGCCAAGGCTTCCTCTCTGCCCTGTAGCCTGCTCTTCTGTGGGAACCCTGGTTACGATGTCTGGCTGAGGGAAACTCACTTCCTGCTTCCCATGTGCTTCTTTGGTCGTGACCTCTGCCTTCTGTTAACTGGACAGTTTGCCTTGGTGTGAGGACCCCTCTGGCTGGGAAGACCTTGCTGCAGTTTTGCTTATCCCACCTGGGTTGGACAGCCTGTCTTTCTCCAGCCCTGGTTCTCCAAGGTAACGTGTCTTCCTGCAATTGCTTGGGATTTCTACTCTCACCTTCTCTCCAAGCCTGCCTGAAACAGCAGTCAGAGTTCCTTTGGTCTCTGCCTTCCTCCTGGCATTCAAGCTCCGGCTCCAGCCCTAATCCAGGCTCCAGCTTCCACTGCCAATGCTCATTCTGCTGCTTCCAACCCTCTTCCTCCTCCTTGTTCTCCCTCTGTGAGATTTCCCACCTGCTTTTATCTCTCAGCTCCTCTAACGTGGAACGTGAGTCTGAGTTCAGGTGAGCCTGATTGGCACTCTCAATTCTTACTGCGTCACTACAATCCTGTGGAAAGTTTGTTTTCCTTTTCCCTGCCTTTCTGCACTGTGAATGCTGCAACTGCACCCGTGGCTGCAAGGTAAGCTCTTCTTCCTTTTCATTTCTTACTATTTCAGGGTCTGTGTTTTCTAACTCCTGACAGGTAAGCCCTTCCTCCACATTCTCCTTTAATGTTTCAGGCTTAGTGCTGTCTAGCTCCTGAAAAGTAAGCTCTTCCTCTGCACTACCCTTTAATATTCCAGGTTTTGTGCTGTCTACCTCATGACAAGTAAGCTCTTCCTCTGCACTACCCTTTAATATTCCAGGTTTTGTGCTGTCTACCTCATGACACCTAGCAGTTGTAGCATCTCCCGGGCAGTTAAGTGGCTCTTTGACTGAATCTGGGAGGCTAACTGCACTAGACGCTGGCAACGGGCCTGGGGAAGGTAGGCCCTTGCAGTGGTGGTATCCAACCAGGCCCCTATGAATTCTAGGGACTGAGTAGGGGTGAGCTGAGACTTTGGGAGGTTTACCACAAGTCCCAGATACTGCAGAAGACGCCTTGTGCGGTCCAAGGAAATCTGGGCCTCTGACTGGTATGGGGCTCGGATGAGCCAGTCGTCCAGGTATGGGAAGACAAATATTCCCAGAGTGCGTAGAAATGCAGCAACTACTGCCATGCATTTGGTGAACACTCTTGGGGCAGAGGCCAGACTGAAAGGAGCACTTTGTATTGGTAATGTTTTCCTTGGAAAAGAAAACATAGGAATCTTCTGTGAGATGGATGGATGAGGACATGTGTGTACGCATCCTTGAGATCTAGAGAACAAAGCCAATCGTGACTTTGAAGGTATGGAAGGAGAGTGCCCAGAGAAAGCATCTTGAACTTCTCCTTGCATAGAAATTTGTTCAATTCCCTGAGATCTAAGATGGGTCTGTATCCCCCTGTTTTCTTTGGAATGAGAAAATAGGGGGAGTAGAACCCTGACCCTTGTTGAAGAAGGGGGACGTCTTCTATTGCTCCTTGGGCAAGAAGGGTAGTCACTTCCTGACCTAAAAGGTCGAGAAGAGATGTGGGGGAATTGAAATGTCTCACCATGGTGTGGGGAGGAAGGTCTGAGAAATGAAGCTTGTAGCCCTCCCTTATGATGGAGAGGGTCCACTGCTCTGATGTGATTTGCTCCCATCTGGGAGCAAAATGAGTTAACCTTCCTGGAATGGTGAGAGGTTCTGGCTGTTTTAAAGCCAGAAAGGCTAAGTTCTCTAGCATCAAGTCAAAAACCCTGAGGAGGTTGGGACTGCTGAGTTGCAGCAGCCCCTTTAGACTTAGGTCTGGCCTGCTTACATGTGAAGACTCATTCCTGCTTGTTCCTGGAGATAGGCAAAAACTGAATTGGAAACCCAGTAAGTTGGATTCTGCTTGCAGTGCAATAGTGGAGAAATAAATACATTTCCGCTTGTAAAGAGCAAATTACAAAAATATTAGCGATGCCCATTTCCTAAAGCTGATATAGTCCAATTAATACAGTCATAATAAAATATGTTTTTCTACCTTTGTTGTCTGGGTGTTCCCCCCTCCCCCCCCCCCTCATTTGCTTTGGTCCCAGTCTCTCTTTTCTGTTTCTTAAATCTTGCCACCATACATAAGAACATAAGATATGACTTAATGGGTTAGATGAACGGTCCATTATGCCCAGTATCCTATTTCCAATAGCTACCAATTCAGGTCACAAGTACCTGTCAGGTTCCCAAATAAATACACAGATTTCATGATGCTTACCCCAGGGGTAAGCAGTGTATTTCCCTGGTTATCTATAATAATGGTCTATGGACTTTCCCTCCAGGAACTTGTTCAAACCTCTTGTATACCTGGCTTCACTAAGAGCTTTTACAATATCCTCCGATAAGAATTCCAGAGTTTCATTACGTGTTGAGTGAAAAAATATTCTCTCCGATTAGTCTTTAATGGACTACAATGTAGCTTCATTGTGTGTCCCCTAGTTTTTCTACTTTTTGAAGGAGTAAACCTAGTTTTTCTGCTTTTTGAAGGAGTAAAACAACCATTCTACGTTTACCTGTTCCACTCCATTCATTATTTTATAGACCTCTATCATATCTCCCGTCAGCTCTCTCATTTCCAAGTTAAAGAGCCCTAACCTTTTAAGCCTTTCCTGACAGGGGTATCCTTCCATTCCCTTTACCATTTTGGTGGCTCTTCTCGATACCTTTTCTAATTCTGCTATATCTTTTTTTTTTTTTAATTTATTTATGCAAATTTTACAATAAATTCAAGAAGGTTCCAAAACCAGAACCCTTCTTAGGAAATAGGGAAGACACAAGAAATATCTCAAACAAGATATGAAATACAACATTAATTCAAAAAGCAAAGGTTAAATTTAAGTGTCCACCCTCTCCAGTCCACTACTAGTGGGGGAGAGCATCACAGAAATCACACGAAACATAATAAGAAATATAGTTGAAGTCACTATCTAGGTGATATCATACATGAGCTACTAAATGGAGTCAATAGAAGCTTCTAAGCGTCTGGCATTGATAAAAGCAACCAATTGAGAAGGGTCAAAAGAACATAAGAAGTAGACTGATACTTAATCACACATTTACAGGGATGTTTTAAAAAGAATAACCCCCCCAATTGCAAGATCCCAGGACGAAGCAGCAAAAACTCTCTGCGTCGTTTCTGGGTCTCTCTTGCCAAATCTGGATACATACGAACAGCTAACCCCCGAAACAAGAGCTTCCTTTTCTGAAAAAACAATTTTAACAGCCACTCTTTATCAGATAACAGAGCAAAAGTTAATAAAGTAGAAGGCTCCTGGGATTCAAGACCCAAATTTTCCAATAAATCAGTGACATTGAGAGCCTCCCCATACATTAACCCAGCTCCTAAATTCCCAACAGGGACCCGTTTGGTCTTAGGCAAATAATAAACTTTAACCAAAGGTGTCATAAATTCAGGAGAGACCCCCAAAATCTCTGTAAGATATTCTTTAAACATATCTCTAGCGGAAATAGATATCACTCTAGGAAAATTAACAATTCTTAAGTTATGCATCCGTGATTGGTTATCTAACTGCTCTAATTTAACCTGTACAGAGGAAAAGTTCTTCCTAAAAGCATCAGCTTGATCCTCTAAAGACGAAATTCTCTTCCGTTCAGTTTCAAGTTCACAGGAGATACCAGATACCTTCTCATCAAGCTCAGTTATATTTTCCGTCATAAGTTTCACCTTAGATGATAAGGATGTAACTTGCGGAAGAAGAGCTCCTCCAAGTGAGATAATAGTTCCCAAATTCACTCCAAAGTGAAATTTGTTGGACGTTGAAGAACAAAAGCACCATCCGGGGGAAACGCCGTTGCATTCTCCATTACCACAGCCCACGTTGTAACTTCTCGACGCTCAGGAGATGAAACCTTCCCTGGGCGTATGACTCCAATAGACGCAGATACCAAGGGGGGATGAGAACCAACACCAACCCCACCCACTCTCACACACCTCCGGCACGCATTTTCCTGACTCTCGCGAGGCAAGAACTCCACCTGAAAACCCAGGAGAGGAAACCTCCAGGAAGCCTTCCGGCAACGAAACGCAGCGGAGAATCTTAGGCGCAGAGCTCACAAATGGGGAGGAAAATGTCGCCGAGGCGGCCACCGAGCACTCCGACTCCGTTGAAACAGCCAGCCGGCGTTCTCCACCAGCAACGCCCAGATCCCGAGGTACACGCAATAAGTAAGAATCCAAAGGACCCGATACAGAGGCAAGAGGCGTAGAGGCAAGAGCGGGCTGCGAGGGTCCCTGCCCAGACTTGCCCTTCCGCTTTTTCCCCATGAGCGAAGAAAAGCGTGTTCACTCCGAGTCGACTGCAACCGCCATCTTAAAACACCTCCCCCCCCCCCTGCTATATCCTTTTTTAAGATATGGCAACCAGAACTGCATAAAATATTGAAAGTGTGGTCACACCATGGAATGATACAGAGGCATTAAAGTATCCTTGGTTTTATTCTCCATTCCATTCCTTATCATTTCTAGAATTCTGTTTGCTTTCTTGGCCTCGACTGCACACTGGGCAGAGGGTTTCAACATACCCACGACGATGCCTAGATACTTTTCCTGCTGACCAATTTAGGGTAGGAAGCTAAAGTACTGTCAGTCACCCTGGGTAACTGTTAATGTTGCCGAAATCACCCTCGCGCACAAACCTCGAAGCCCTGAACAGCCGCAGAGAATAAAGAATAGGACACTCACCGCACCAAAGACACTCTGGATGCTTTTGCGCGCACACACACAGCACCAACCCAAGTTCCCTAAATTACCATAGGGCACCAGGAAAAACAGGCAGGAGATCTGAGCTAGCTAGAAAAGGAGGAACGAAAGGCCCTCACTCCTCCCAGGGCCCTACCGCCGACTAAATGACCTCGGTGCCCTGGGGCAGACCTAGTCACCACAGCAGTTGCTCACACACTAACCAGTACTCTGCCTCAATCCTTTTGGCCACAGGAATAATCATCAAGATAACGCCTCCTTTATCTAATTACTTTTTTTTAAACCTAGCTCAAGCAACCCACAGAATAGCCAGGCTACAGGGGTTGTGTCCCATCTGCTGGAGACTGAGTATATTGGCTTGATGGGAGGAGCACTGGCTCCTTTAGTAGTATCATCAAAAGCTAGAATGCTCAGTCTCCATCTGCCAGAAAAAGCATAGTTACTCACCTGTAACAGTTGATCTCTGGGAACAGCAGAATTTAGTCTTCACATATGGGTATCGTCGGTACCGACGGAGCCTGCGTGGGAACGCTCCCCAGCGTCCAATTAGAAAGCTTTTGAGAGCATCCCACAGCGCCTGCGTGCTGCATTCCCGCCTTTCCCAACTGCCTCTCTCTAGTTGAGTTTAAAGCTGAGACAAAGAGAAAGAGGGGGAAAGAGAAAGAGACAGATAGAGAGATACAACTCCTAGGGGAGGTGGGTGGGTTGTGAAGACTAAATTCCTGCTGTTCCCGGAGATCACCTGTTACAGGTGAGTAACTATGCTATCTCCAGGAACAAGCAGGAATGTAGTCTTCACATATGGGGACTCCCTAGCTGCAGATGCCAGGGAGATGGCCCCAGAAAGTTGTGTGCCCTTGTGAAAGGGCTCCACTTCCCCCCATGGATCTCTGGCATCCTACCAGAGATGGTGGGTAGAAGTTGATTAAGTGTGGAACAGGTGTTGGAGAACAGCCTGACCAAACAAGGCATCCCAGTGGGAGTCCTTGTCTAAGCAGTAATGGACTGTAAAGGAATTGTACCGAAGCCCAAGTAGCTGCTCGACAGATGTCGTCGATAGACACAGGGTGAAGATGAGCCATTGAGGCTGCCATGGCTCTCACATTGTGAGCTGTGATATGGCCTTCAAGAGGAAGGTTCTTACTCTCATAGGCAAAAGATATACACTGTGCAATCCATTTGGACAGTGTCATTTTGGAGACTGGAAGCCCCAAATGACTAGAATCAAAAACAACAGAGTTGAGAGGATTTTCTATGTTGCTGTGTCCTTTGCAAGTAAAAGGCCAAAGCTCTTTTACAGTCCAAAGTATGAAGGTTCCTGTCTTCATTTGAGGCGCGAGGCCTTGGAAAGAATACAGGAAGGTAAACCGCTTGGTTTAAATGAAAGGGCGAAACCACCATTGGCATAAAGTGTGGATGAGTCCTAAGGACTACCTTATCATGATGGAACCTTGTATAAGGAGGATCAGCCACCAACGCTTGTAATTCACTGATGCGACGTGCTGATGTGATTGCAATGAGAAAGATAACCTTCCATGAAAGGAATTTTATTTATTTATTTATTTAGCGTACATTTGTATACCGCTACTTCCAGCGATCAGTAGTGGATTAGATTACATATTGTAAACTGTCTAATCAGGACAGACAAATTTGTGGTATATACAAGGTGATTCGTAGGGTGAGCACAACACACAGTAATTAGGTAATTGGGTTTCTTTTTGTAAGGAGGGAGGGGTTATTTACATATGTACAGTGTTACATATATACGTCTTTGGCTCTCTGGGTGGCACAGCTTAGGCCATGTCGACTAAATCAAGTTGTACTGAGTCTGGAATAGGTGAGTCTTGAGTGTTTTCCGAAAGTCCATCAGGTCTTTGCTAGCTCGTAGCTCAGGCGGCAGTTGTTTCCTCAGTGTCGGTGCTGTGTATGAGTATGCTCTGTTACTTGTACCGGTTTTGACCGATCTTATATCTTCCGGTACGCGGAGGGTGTTTAAGTTGGTGATTCTTCTGCTTCTGTTGGGTGGTTGTGTGCAGATTAGGTTGGAGAGGAAGGATGGCGCTATGTTATGCATGAGTTTGAATGTGGTTATTAGTGTTTTATATTTTATCCGAGCTGTAATGGGGAGCCAGTGTAGCTCAATCAGCACAGGTGTGATGTGTTCAGCAAAACGTTTCTTCATAATGATTCTAGCCACCACATTCTGCGCCATTTGCATTATGTTTAGGGTTTTCTTTGGTAAGCGCTGTAAAATGGCGTTGCAGTAGTCGAAGTGTGGCATGATGAGAGCTTGTGCATCGGACCTGAAATCATGAGGCTCAATAATGCTCCGTAGTGGTTGTATGACTCTTAGTTTGTGGAAGATGGCCCTGTTTGTTATGCGGAGGTGTTTTTCCATCTTTAGGTCGCTATTGAACGTTACCCCCAGATATTTTATTTCTTTCTTTGTTTGAATTTCAAAGAGGTAGTGGCTAGTGGCTAATGGAATTTCAAAGAGGTAGTGGCTAATGGTTCAAAGGGCAGTTTCATGAGCTGCCCAAGTACCAGATTTAAGTCCCATGCCACCGGTGGTGGCTTAATGGGAGTCTTCCTTAAAAGAAGGCCTCTCATAAATCTTGCTATGAGAGGATGAGAGGAAATAGGTTGTCCATTTAGAGGCTTGAAAGAAGCTGCAATAGCACTCAAATGGACTCTCACTGAATTGGTCTTAAGCCCTGCATTTGATAAATGAAGGAGGTACTCCAGTAATGATTCCAGAGGTATCGCAAGAGGGTTAAGATCCTTCTGCGAGCACCATATGGTAAACCTTTTCCACTTAAATGCATAAGAGCGTCTTCTGGAAGGTTTCCTGGAAGCATGAAGGATATCCTTTACCTGCTAGGAAAGGTTGAGACCGTGAAGTTCTAGGCTTTCAGCAACCAGGCCCTGAGATGCAGAGACTGGGGATTGGGATGCCACAGCATCCCGTCCTCTTGAGAAAGAAGATCTGGAGCAGATCCTAACTCCAGAGGCGGAGCTTGAGAGAGATATAGGAGCAGAGGGTACCACGGTTGCCGTGGCAAACGTGGAGCTATGAGGATCATATGACCTCTGTCTCTCTGAAGCTTGAACAGGGTTTTGGGAATTAGGGGAATGGGTGGAAAGGCATACAGGAAGTCCTGACCCCAATGAAGGAGGAAAGCATCCCTGGCCTGACAACCTCGAGCCGGAATTCTGGAACAGAACCGGGGAAGTTTGGCATTCAGTGGACTTGCAACAAGGTCTATGTCCGGGGTTCCCCAAATTTGAAAAATTTGGGCCATCTGGTCTGCATGGAGAGACCATTCATGTGGAAGCAGAACTCGACCGAGTCTGTCTGCCCAAGAGTTTTGAATGCCTGGAAGATACACCACAAGGAGATGAATCTGATGCTCTCTGGCGAGGGCACATAGTCGCAAAGCTTCGTTGCACAGCAACAGAGAGCCTATTCTGCCCTGCTTGTTCACACAGAACATGGCTACTTGATTGTCCGTTTCAACTAGGACTGTCTTGTAGCTGAGCTGGGTGTGAAATACTCGAAGAGCAAGGAAGATTGCTCTGAGCTTCAGGAGGTTGATAAGCAGATAGGCCTCCTGTGGAGTCCAAGTACCCTGGGTAGAGAGGCCTTGCAGGTGGGCTCCCCAACCCACCTGTGAAGCATCTGTTGTTAGAGTGGCTTGGGGTGGGAGTTGCTGAAAAGGAGACCCCACCAGAAGGTTTTTGGGTGACTGCCACCATTGGAGGGACAAAATAAGGCAATCTGAGTTTGCTATTTTGTCTGACAGGCAACCTGATGCCTGAGTCCACTGAGTGGATAAGGTCCACTGGGCTGCCCTCATATGGCGAGCATAAGGAACCACATGCACGGTGGATGCCATGTCGCCTAGCAACTGTAACATTTCCCGAGCAGTGATGTGAGGTTTTAGCACTGCTTGGGAAGCTAACTGCACAATGTGAAGGCAGCGGGGCTGAGGAAGGAAGGCCCTTGTCTGTCTGGTATCCAGAAGAGCTCCTATAAACTCTAGGGATTGAGTGGGAGCAAGGTTGGACTTTGGGAAATTTATGACAAGTCCCAAATACTGAAGGATGCGCATTGTGCAAGACAGAGCAACCCTGGCCTCTGGCTCTGAAGGGGCTCGAATGAGCCAGTCGTCTAAGTAAGGGAAGATGAATATTCCCAGGGTGCAGAGAAATGCTGCTACCACAGCCATGCATTTTGTGAACACCCTTGGTGCAGAAGTCAGACCAAAAGGAAGAACCCTGTATTGGTAGTGCTTCCCTTGAAACAGGAATCAAAGGAACTTTCAGCGAGTTGGATGGATGAGAACATGAGTGTACGCATCCTTGAGATCTAGAGAACAAAGCCAATCCTGACTCTGAAGATATGGCAGCAGAGTTCCTAGAGAAATCACTTTGAACTCCTCTCTGAACAGGAATTTGTTCTCTGAGGTCTAGAATGGGTCTGTGTCCTCCTGTTTTCTTTGGAATAAGGAAAAATAGGGGGAGTAAAACTCTGTACCCCGTTGGGGAATGGGCACCTCTTCTATTGCTCCTTGAGCAAGGAGCATTGCGACTTCTTGACCTAACTGGTCATTGGGAGAGGTGTGAGAATTGAACTCTCTTACCATTGTAGGAGGGGGCATGCTGAGGAAATGAAGCTTGTACCCCTCTCGTACAATAGACAGAGTCCAATTTTCTGCTGTTATCTGACACCATCTGGGGGCAAAATGACAACCTTCCTGGGATGGTGGAGGGTTCTGGGCCGTTCAGGGCCAGGAAGGCAAAGTTCTCTAGATAGGAGTCAAAGCCCCTGTGGAGGCTGAGTCTGCTGAGCCGGTTGAGGCTTAGCTGCTTTTGGCTTCCTTTGTTGCCTAAGTTGTTGCTGCTGTCCCTTTTGGGCTGACTGACCTGAACAATGTCCCTGCTGGGTATAGGAGGGATAAAACTTCTTCTTACTGAAGAATGGTTTCTTAGAGGATCTTTTCCTCGCAGGATCAGCTGTAGATTTGGACAATCTATCCAAAGTGATATTGTCAGCATCTATCTCATTAGCTTTTTCCTGCCAATTCTTGCCAAAGAGATTCTCTCCTGTGCAAGGTATATTCCCCAGTTTGTTCTGTACCCAGATTTCTAAGTCAGATGCCTGGAGTCAGGCAATTCTACGTGCACCTATGGCAATAGCAGAGGTTCTGCTTATGCATTCAAAGGCTGCACGATTCACAAACTTGGAAACTTCCTGAGCATGTTTAACAAGAGTAAGATAATCTTGCCTTTTATCATCAGGAAGGAGAGGGCTCATAAGCTCTAAGTCTCCTGTGACTTCCTTAAGGAACATTCCCATATACAAGATATAGGAACTGATCCTAGCAGAAAGCATGGAAGCCTGGAAGGATCGACGTCCAAAGGAGTCAAGAGTCCTACACTCACGTCCTGGAGGATTAGATGCATGCCTTTTTGCACTCTTCATCCTTCTCATGGCTGATTCCACCACCATGGAATGGTGTGGTAATTGAGTTTTCTGAAACCCAGGACAAGGAGGAACTCGATACATGGTGTCGAGTCTTCGAGAATGAGGAGATGTGGTTAGAGGTGTTTCCCACATCCTTAACATAAGATCATGCAAGATCTCATGAATAGGTAAGGTAGCTGCCTCCTTGGGAGCTTTAGGGTATTGTAGAATTTCTAATTCCTTTGCCCTAGGCTCTTTTTCAGGAGCCACTGTGATGGAAAGACCTCGGGCCACATCTCGGATAAAATCCTGAAAGGACATATCCTCTGGTGGAGACATCCTATGCTGAGGAGAAGAGGAATCCTCGGGAAGAAGTATTCTGGTATCGGCAGAGCCTTCGGAGTCTTCAGACTCATCCGAGGATTCAAAGTATCTCTGATCTGGGTGATCGTGCAAGGCACGGTACCGGTACCGATCGAAGTCGGCATCGGAGTGGTCCGGTACTGACTTGTCGATGCCGGATAGAGACGCATGACTCTGTCCCAGTAGAATACCTGCCGATGTCGATGCAGTCGGTGCCGGTACCGGTTGAATTGTCTGAAGCGGTTTCAGGGGCATCAAGGCCGTGAGAAGAGCCGCCAGACTGCGTTCAATAACCAAGAATCTCTGGTCTATCGATGCTGCCGATGCTTGGGTATCGGTGCCGGTTGAAGCGGCCGGAACCCCAGAGCATGGCACCAGTACTTCTGCTGAGGTTGAAGCCTCGAGAACATCCTGGAGCCCCGTTAGTGCTTTGGAAGCCGAAACCTCCCGCCGGGGCAATTTTGCTGGTGAAAGTCCTTCAAGGGCAACGCCAGAGGCATCTCGATGTTTAGAAGGAGATCTACCCTTTGAGGACCGGCTAGATTTATGTTTAGTTAACTGAGATCCACGGGAGGAGGATGAAGCCCTGGAGGACGTCGATGCCACGGAGGCTGCATCGGAGGGAAAAAGGGTGCTGAGCTTAGCAGCTCGGTTTTGCCGGCCCCTTTTTGACATCATTCCACAGGCAACACACTCTGAAATACAGTGGTCAGGACCTAAACATTTGAGGCACCACTCATGGGTGTCGGTGACGGAGATAGTACCGCCACACTTAGAACACTTTATAAAACCCGAAGTGAGTTTTTCCATTCTGAGGGAAAAAGTTGGGCCTAGTACCCAAAATGGTGCGTGGCACCCGGGAAGAAAATGACTGGAGAAAGACTCCAGAAACAAAGGGGTTTTTTTGTTTGTTTTTTTAGAAAAAAGAAAAGAAGAACCGGCGGTACTGGTATAGCGTCGAGGGAAGGCAGACGCGACCACAAAAAAGAAGTATAAGAAGGGAATTTTTCTGCAGTGACAGGATGTGCGACCTGTCAGCTCCGCGGAAAACGAAGAACTGGAGAGGGACAGTTGGGAAAGGCGGGAAGGCAGCAC
This sequence comes from Ichthyophis bannanicus, assembly GCA_033557465.1. Classification (NCBI taxonomy): domain Eukaryota; kingdom Metazoa; phylum Chordata; class Amphibia; order Gymnophiona; family Ichthyophiidae; genus Ichthyophis; species Ichthyophis bannanicus. The sequence goes on from CM066031.1 coordinate 629,215,704, forward strand.
GCAGGCGCTGTGGGATGCTCCCAAAAGCTTTCCTATTGGACGCTGGGGAGCATTCCCGCGCAGGCTCCGTCGGTGCCAACGATACCCATATGTGAAGACTACATTCCTGCTTGCTCCTGGAGATAAGGCCTAATCTGTATGTAAAACAGGCTTTACTGTTTTATGACCAAACTCCCTGAATTCAATTTTGAACTGCTAAAAATAATCTTCAAAGAACGAACTTGTTTCACATACATTATTTGCACAAAAAAGGGGATTTTTTTTACCAATGATTAATATGCATAAGCACTAAGAAATATTGTTGGGTGCTTTAAAAACATTGTCGGAGATCTTTTCCCCCTGAGGTAGAAATGTTACTTCCACATGTGAAGGCACATTTTAGAAATGACATCCAGATGCAATCTGGGGTGTCCAGGTCAAAACATATGAAAAAAGGCCAGGTACATATAAATTTCGGCCTGATTTTAGAAATGTCTACACGCCTGGAATGGATGTTGGCAGCTATGGGCACACAGATGTATGTCCTTGCGACAATAAATAAGAGCGGGGACGTCTGTCCCATGCTGCATACATGTCCCTGCCTGCTATTTTGCAAGCAGAGACATGCATCGGCACGCCAACCACAAAAAACAAGTGTCCTCGTCTCTCTTCATTTTTCTTTCCAGTTGTGAAGAGTATTGGGTATATCAGAGTACCTTTTTCTCTACTCCCTCCAGCTTTTTTCAAGCCTATTTTTTTGTAATGGAGCAGGAATAGACAAGAACAGCACCGCTGATGGGTTTGATATGCTGGCTGTTTCTGGAATCTGGCATACACATCTATTTCATATGGAACGCCATAGACACACCTTTGCCATGCCCCATGTGACATGGGTGACCTCGTACTGTGAACATCTGTATACCCATTTTTTAAAAATGACTCCATGGATGTCTTCATAATTTAGACATCTATGTGCCCATTTTCAGACATCCAAAACACGAATTGGGATTCTAAAATTATCACCATGGAATATTTTAAGATTGAAGTTTAATTGTATGAAGGAAATTCCTGTGTTGTCGATTTGGATTTCTTCTCAAGTTTTATTTTTATTGTACATAAACATACAGGTCAGAGTCATTACATATGCTCTTTGAAGATACTAACTAATTATAATCTTGTTTTACTTTTGCTTTTTGTGTTTATTACAATGTTGCTTCACCTTCTGACATCACTCGGGCTATACAAACTGCTCTGCCCAAAAATGAAATAACTAGGGCTTAATTTCTGGGGGAATGGCCTGGAATGTAGTTCTACCATTTCTTTTCAGATTCTGGCTCCAGCCCCTCACTTCCAGGTAGTCTTCAGGGAAGAGGAGAGGAAGGGAGGAGCCTGAAACACAACAGAAAAGAATCAAATCTACTTTCTAAACCAGACCATCTACTCCTGTTGCTCCTCGCCTGGCCCGCCCTCATTCAACCCCACAGTTCTACTTTCTTTTAATTCTTTCCAACCCAACGGAAGTTGGAAAGAATCATACAAAGAAAAGAGAGCGCGAAAGAAAAGACAATGTAGAGAGAAAAAACATAGATGTGGCACAGAATGAAAATTCAGCGCCCGACAGCTTTGCACCTTTGCACCTGCCTCTTGATCCGGCTCCGTTGATCGCTGAAACAAGAACCATATCAGACGAAAGAACACTGGGTGGGATCCGGGACTGAACTGGAGTTCCTCAAGGAACAACAATTAGCAGGTAAGTCTAATTTCTCTTTCCTTATCGTCCCTCCAGTCCAGTCCTTCACCACAGGGATGTAGCAGAGCAGTAAATTAATGAGAGGGACCTGCCATACCGGCCCACAATTCTGCTGAATCGAAACAGGCATCCCTTGCCGTATGGACATCCAGATGATAATGCTTACTGAAAGTATGCTATGAAGACCACGTGGCCACCCTGCAAATCTCAATCGGCGGCACCAAACTAAACTCTGTCCACGAAGCGGCCTGAGCTCTGGTAGAATGGGCCCTCAAACCTAGAGGCACTTGACGCCCCTGCAAAATATAAGCTGACGCTATCGCCTCTCGGACTCATCTGGAAATAGAAGTTTTGGCCGCAGCTTCGCCCCGCCATGGACCGCCAAAGAGAACGAACAAGCGATCCAACTTGCGGAAACTCTGGTCCCTTCAGGTAACGCCGAAGAGCTCTCTTCACGTCTAGCAAACGCAAAGTGCGTTCGGAACTACTGTCAGTCAAACTCAAAACTGGCAAAGACACCGGCTGATTTACATGAAACAGAGACACCACCTTAGGCAGGAAAGACGGACCCAGTCGAAGCACACCCTTTTCTCATGAAAAAGACAGGAACGGCTCCCAGCAAGATAAAGCCTGCAACTCTGAAATCCAGCGCGCTGAAGAGATTGCCACCAGGAAAGCCATCTTAAGAGTCAAATCTTTCACCGAGGCCCAATCCAATGGTTCGAACGGCTCTCTTGTCAAAGCAGTCAGAACCAAATTGAGATCCCAAGAAGGCACCAGCGCCCTACAAGGCAGACGCAAGCGAGATACGGCCTTTAAGAAGCACAAAACATCTGGGTGTGACCCCAAAGCCACGCCCTGGACCTTCCCACGATAACAAGAGATCGCTGCCAGCTGCACTCTCAATGAGCTGGCCGCCAGACCTCTCTCAAAACCGTCTTGCAAAAAATTTAAGACTTCCGGAACAGAGGCTGAGCAAGGACGCACCTGTCTAGCCTCGCACCAAGCTTCAAAAATACACCAAACATGGATATAAGCTAGAGAAGTCGACCTCTTCCTGGCCGAGAGCAAGGTAGAGATTACAGGTCTCGAATAGCCTTTTCTTCTCAACCTCTCCCTTTCAATGGCCAGGCCGTAAGCGAGAACCAAGCTACCTGAGGCATCTGGAGCGGACCTTCCCTCAGCAGATCCTCCCGCACCGGCAGAGCCCATGGACTGCCGTCGAGAAAACGGATCAGGTTGATGTACCACAGCCGTAAAGGCCAATCCGGAGCAATTAATATCACTCTCCCCCGATGAGCCTCGATCCGCTGTACTACCCGGCCTATGAGTGCCCAAGGAGGAAACACATAAAGGAGACCCCCCGTGGGCCACTGCTGTAGCAATGCATCCAATCCCTCAGACATTCTTTCTCGCCTTCTGCTGAAGAAGCGACTCACCTTGGCAAATCCAAACATCGCCATCAAATCCATAATGGGAATCCCCCACCTGCGGGTGATCTGAGCAAAGACCTCTCAGTGAAGCTCCCATTCTCCTGGATCCACCCGAACTCGACTGAGAAAATCCGCTGTCACATTGTCCGTCCCGGCAATGTGTGCCGCTGACAGCGCTTGAATTCAAGGCTATGCCTAGGTGAACAAGGCCTCCGTCTCTTGCTCCAGGGCTGCACTGCCTGTGTCCCCTTGCCAGTTGAGGTAGGCCACCGCCGAGGCATTGTCTGACAAAACCTTTTCTGCTTTTCCCAGAAGCTCGGATTCGAAAGCCCGGAGTGCCAATGCCACTGCTCATAGCCTGTACACGCTCAGTCTCGGACTTTGCACGGATCAGCCAATCGTCGAGAAGGATGTACCGAGATACCTTATTTTTTAAGATCCGCCGCTACTACCACCATCACCTTGGTGAAAATCCGTGGCGCCATTGCCAGGCCAAATGGCAACACTTGAAACTGGAAATGTCCCTGAGGAACCGCAAACTGTAAAAAGCGCTGATGTTCCGACCGGATAGGAATGTGAAGGTACGCTTCTGTTAGATCGAATGAAGTCAAGAATTCTCCCTTTCTCACCGCAACAATCACCAACCTTAGCATTTCCATGTGAAAATGAGGAACCCGAAGACAATGGTTCACCTACTTGAGGTCCAGAATGGGACGGAAGGACCCGTCCTTTTTGGGAACCACAAAATAAATGGGAGTAGTGACCGCAGCCATATTGATCTGGAGGGACCAGGACCACTGTTCTTAGCTGTTGAAGACAAGCCAGTGTCTGCCCCACGGCCGCCGACTTGATTCGCGCCCTGCAGGTAGAAAGAACAAAAGAGTTGGTCACCGGCCGAGCAAATTCAAGGACATAACCTTCGCGAATAACCTCCAACACCCAACAGTTGGACGTGATCTGGACCCAGGCTGAGAAAAATTCCCGTAGCCGACCTCCCATGGGCTGCTCCCCAACCTGAGCCCCCCCTCGCTTCACTGCGACTTCTTAAATGCCAAGGAAGCGGGGCCAGCAAATCCCCTGCCCGCTCCCCTGAATCCTTGAAAGCCTTGCCCGCGTGAGGGAAACCTCCCCCTCTGGAAACCTTCCAGGCGAGAGGTGCGAAAACACCGGAACTCCCGCAACTGCCCTCGAGGTGCTGTCGCTGTCCGACTTGGCTTTGGCTTATCTTCCGGCAAACGACCTCACTTTGAGTCACCCAAGTCTTTGACCACTTTGACTAAGTCCTCTCCAAACAGCAGCTTCCCCTTAAAAGGAAGCTTGCTAAGTCGAGACTTGGAGGAACTGTCCGCTGCCCAGTTCCTCAGCCAAAGGTAGTGCCACGCTGCCACCAAAGAAGCCATGCTGTTCGCCAAACCTCTAATGAGGTCATAGTGGACATCAGCCAGGTAAGCTGTCCCCAACTCTAATCTGGCGGCATCGGCTAACTGATCTTGTGCCCCCTACGCCGGCAGCTGCAATCTCTGCGACCAGCGAAGACAGGCCCTCGCTACCCAAGCCCCACAAATAAAAACCTGATGGGACAGCGCATTAACGTCAAAGGCTTGTTTCAACAACGTGTCCACTTTCCGGTCCTGCCCATCTTTAAGGGCTGCAACGCCTTCCACCGGAATGATTGTCTTTCGTGACCGCTGAAACTGCTGCATCCACTTGAGGGGAATGAAACCGTTCCTGCTTCTGATCTGCCAACGGATAGAGGCGATTCATAGACCGAAGCCCCCTAAACACTGCTTCCGGCAGATCCCATTCATCCTGGATCATCTGCTTAACCACCCAGTGAACCGTAAATACAGCCTGAGTCTTTCACACCGCTTGGATAAGAGGGTCCTCCACCCCTTCATCTTCCATCGGTTGAGGAACTGATAAATTGAGAGCTTGAAGCGACTCTGTAATCAAGGCCGGTAGCTCCTCGCTCTGAAAAACACGTATTATCTTCGCCTGCTCTTCCAGCTCCGGAATCTCACCTTCTTTGAGCTCTTCCCCACCAGCCTCAGGCTCCAGCTCGAAGTCTTCCATCTCTTGCCAATCCGACAAAGCAAGCGGATCCTTACCGGAACGAGGCCTCTTAGCAGGCCCCGCACCGGCCTGTCATTGTTCTAAGAGCCACCACGTCCGAAGACGCGCCCTGCTATCGCAAGCAAAAGGCCTGGTGCAGCAATAAAACAAACTCCGCGGAAAACCCAACCAGAGTTCCTCCGCCCACAGGTAGACAGTTAGAAGGACCGGGGGCTGCCAAAGGTACCCCTAGTGGAGACAGAGAGGGCTCCAGAGGAGCAGTAACGTCCCTAGACGCCTGAGCTCCCTGCATCGAACCCGACGCCATGTCCTTAGATTTTTCGTGTATCTCCTGCTCCATAATGGCTGCTTCTGTTGCACAACCACGACAAACCCTGTCCTCCGATACCGTGCCCTGACGGGTTCCACACACCAGGTACTGTGCGCGCGAAGGCATCAGAGAAAGTCCCCTTCTGTTCTGGGAAGCTTTTCAACTCAGGCCTTTCTAAAAATACAAAATGAATTTTTTTTTTTTTTGCACCTCTCCGGACGATGGCCCTTTAAAAACCGCAGAAACTTCCCGTGAGAACTGCCCGAAGGAGAACAGCATCAAAGCCGCCAAGCCCTAAAGCGCGGGAAAAAAATGCCGCCCACACTAAGAGCCAAGCAGGCCCTGTAATCGGCTCACCACGCGGTGCTAGGTCTCGCTTTGATGCACATTTGAGCTTACCCAAGAGCTGTACTCACCGCCATAGCCGAGGACATGTCAGAACCACTGCCGCCTCTGAAGCAGCCTGGATTACACAGCAGAAGCTACACGGCAAACTGCCCAGTCTGCGATTACTGCTGATGCAGCCCGCTGACGGATCCTCTTCACAGAAGAGATCGGGAGCCATCCGAGCCAAGGGGAGACTGAACGTCACTGCAATCCCCTCCGTTCTGACAAGGAGGGGAGAGTGGAACAAGCAGGCAGAAAGGAAGGAGGAGAAAGCAGGGAGCCTACCTCTGTTAATGCCCGACTCAGGAGCTTTTTTTTTTAAAGAAAGATAAGCTTTATCCCAAAGAAATCAAACACAGGTAGGGCTAACTAACCAAAAAAAACCACCTCTCTAAATTAAACTAATTGTTCCTTATGTGTTACTCCAGTGAGCCCAGCACCTAGGCTCACTACCACCTCTCGCTGCTTGGAGACTGAGCACACTGAGGGCTGATGGGAGGTACCACCGGTGTTAGTCCAAGTGACATCAGAATTCTGACATGCTCAGTCTCCAAGCTGCGGGAGGAGGTGCACTACCCAGTGGTGAGGGACTGGACTGAAGGGACGATAAAGAATGAGTATTTAGTTCACACCTTTCCAGGAGAAGATCAAAATGAGTTACTAGGCCACTCCTCCACTGCATCTGTTTGGGGACAAAATAACTCTGAAAATTAAAGGGAATGGGATGAAACTTGGCATGGGTGGGGGGGAGAACCAGTGAAAAGACATCAAGTTCAAAAATGGATGTTCCAGAAAAATAAGACCCTCCAAAAAATGGCCCACTGCATTTTTAAGAGAAAAAGCATTCCAGCTTCTGCAGCATAAAAAGAAACAAAATGAAAACTTACAGAGAATGCAACATAGCAGTTAGGGAATTGCTCCTTTCAAACTGCCTCTCTCCTGTTCTTAATTCTCCCCAAACTCCAACAATCTGCCCCCCACGGCCAGTGCAAGGGTATGAGGTGCCCTATTCAAACCTCATCCCTTGCACCCTACCCCCTGCAGCAGCCCCCACTCTGATTGTCACAGCTGCCACCCTTCACCAGGATGTGCAGCGGCAGCAATACTTTTAAAATGGCACTGAAGCACCAGAGTTACCTTCAGTTATGACGCTGCGGTGCCATTCCTGCTTCTGCCTCCTTCTGATTATATTTCCTGTTTGCATGGGGACAGAAGCCTCTTCTGTCCCCAAGGTTAAGACTGACAACTGTCTGACTTTTTTCAGTATTGTATATATTATGTTAACATCCAGATCAGGGCCAGCCCAACCATTAGGTAATACTAAGCAGTCACCTAGACTGCAAAGCAAAACAATAGATTCTGACAGCCACAAACTCAAAGAACCATCAGCTTATTCTTTTATCTGCAGGAAGAGTGGGCACACACATACATACAAAGCAAAGATTAATATCAAAAAGTATGATGTCCAATTATGCATTTTTACAGGATCGTTGTTGGAAAAGTGGTGTTCACATGATCATGATTGTTGAATTTAATTATCAAAAAACTTTTTTGGGGGGGAGAGGGGGGTAAACAGGCCCATACCAAGCTAGGAATGTGCCCTGTGTGACTGGTGAACTTGACACCCCTGCCACATTCAAGAACTCCCTCTTAACAGGCTTTCTGAAAGCCCACTAATGACATCAGTACCCTTTCTGTGCTTGCACCCTGTGTGGCCACATCGCTTGCACAGCCCTTGGTATGGCCCTGGGTGTAAGCCTGAGGCACCCGATACCTTGCACCTGCTCTGGAGACAGTCCTCATACAGGTAATAGAAACAGGAGTAATATGTGTAGACTTTTTTCAGAGTTTAAAATCTCTATCTGCAGTTTTCTAATCCTTTCCCATGTGAGTGAACCTGCCCTTTCTGCTTCCACTGTACTCGTAGCAGCAGAAACTGAGGATAGGTAAAAGCAGCCCAGATGCCCCAGGCCCCTGCACAATGGGGGCCCAGCTGCCCTTCTACCCATATAAGCAGCCCTCCTCCTGTCACAATGCCCACTTCCTCCCCTCTCTGGGATGTGCAGCGGCAGCAGTACAGTTAAAAAGGCACCGTGGCACCGAGTTACCTTCTCTTCCTGTGCCGTTGTGCCATTTGCACTTCTACCCCCTATGATTCCACTTTAACAGGAAATGGAATCGAAGGGGGTAGAAGCACGAACGGCACCACGGTGTCAGAAGAGAAGGTAACTCCGGTGCCACGGTGCCTTTTTAAATGTACTGCCGCCACTGCACATCCCGGAGATTGTGCCAGTATAATCCAGTCAATATAAAGGCTGTGTGTGCAGAGCACTGAAATACTGTTCTAATCACAGAAAAAGAGAAGGTGAACTGGGGCAGGTTTCTGTGCTCTCCAACTGAACTTTCTGCATACAGAAGGAAATAGAAAAGAAATGAAGTCCTCCTTCCCCCCCTCCTAAAAAAAATGCCTTAATACAGTTCTATGAGAAAAGATGTTCCAACAGCTGCAGCAAAGTAACACATTGGTTCACAGAAACATAGCAATCATAGAATTGCACCTTTCAAACAACTCTCCCCTCTCATGATCACAGATACACAGAGAACCAAAGACACAGATATAAATGTGCACACAACATACACACACTAATATGTCCATGCGTGCACAGACACACACACATATATGCAAGCGTTCATGCACACACATGAAAGCATGCAGATACACAAACATTTGCATACATATAAATACACACAGACATACCAGTCTACAAAGATACACAAATTCACAAAATAGAGATATATATACACATAAACATAAGTCAAACACACATGCGCATATACAGCTTAGATCTAGTTTGCAAATATATAATCAATTTCGTAGAAAGTATATTAAGAGTTAATGAAACAGTGCCAAGATTTCTGGAATTATCAACACAGAAGAAAGAAACAAGATGTTTTTTTGAGCCAGGTGGAAATAGGGAAGACAGGCGTATGTGGGCTAAGAAATAGGTATGTGAGAAAAAAAAAATAGTGATAAGACATTGGGCCCCAGTTCGGACTCTCAGAATGTTACAAAAATCTTTGTTTCTGTTATATGTGAGCAATGGAAATTTGGAATAAGAAGAATCTGGCAAATGTCTGTGAGCTTGCTACATTCCTTAGATAAGGAGCTTTCATGTACCCTATAAACCTAGAGCTTGTATTCAACATTTTAATGACAAATTGTCTCTCCATGCCTAGACATGCCAAATAAAGCTCTTGTCTGACAACGCAAAGACTAGTGTATTTATTTCAGAACCACAACAATCAATGCAGATACAAAATGAGTGTTTGCATGCACACACACACACACACAAAACAGGGATTAAAAGGAATTTCATGAGCCATGCTCTACATGCTTTCCGCACTATAAATATGACACTCCTTTAGCTTCTCAAAGGGCTGAAGGTTTGCGTCAAGAACGAAGAGCTTTGAGCTGTTCAGTTGATCTAACAAGAACAATGTTTAGATTGTTCCGTTCATAGAATGTTTAGTAAGGTGAAATTAGGCCTTACCTGCTAAATAGCCTTTCCTTGAATCCCTCCAGTCCAATCCAGACACATGGATTGTGCCCCCCTGATCAGCAGATGGAGACTGAGCATGACCAGCTTTGCTGATGTCACTTACTAAGGGCACTGTTCATCCAGAGCCTGGCCAGTAATGGCATCACAAAGCATAATTCAAGCTAACGGAGACCAACCAGTCCTAAACACAAAACACACCACAAGGAACGTAGACCCCAGGGCCATGCCTCAGGAACACCCAGAGACTACAGCGAGAGCCCCGAACCCCAAAAGGGAACTCTCTGAAGAGCAAAACAAGGATAGTCAAAAATACACCGAGCTCTCGCCCTCCTAGTCATGCTATGCCAATTTTTATTTTTTTTAGTCTCGAGTATATAAGAATTGCATAGTAATCTCTCATTTTCTTATCTCTTTCGATTGCTCTGTCATTCCTCACTTCTTCAAGATCTCAAAAAACCGAGCACCCACACCTGCACTATTAGATCAAGCAACCAGACAGGCAAAACAGACAGGATGAGCGCCAATGCAGGAGAGCCCTGGATTGGACTGGAGGGATTCAAGGAAAGGAAATTAGCAGGTAAGGCCTAATTATACATTCCAAATCATCCCTCTAGTCCAGTCCAGACACATGAGATGTATCACAGCAGTGACTGCTACTGGGAGGGACCCGTGAGTCCGGCCTGCAGCACTCTAGCCCCGAAACATGTCTCCTCCTGGGCTCGAACATTAAGACAATAATGCTTGGCAAAGACATGCAAGGATGCCCACTTAGTAGATCTCCCTGGGTAGAACCAGAACCACCTGCACCCAGGACACCACCAGCACCTGGGTGGAATGCCCCCGGAGCCTCGAAGGCATAAGCCAACACAATGGCCTCTTGAAGCCAGAGACGATGGATGCCTTGGAGACCAAAGGCTCCCTTCTGCAACCTGCCATACAGAACAAGGAGATGGTCAAACTGCTGGAATGGCTATGTCTGATGCAGGTAGAGCCGGAGGACCCTCCGGGCATCCAGCAACCACAAATGCCTCTCCTCCCCCAAACTACCACCCGATTGCAGGATAGAGAGGGAAACAGGCTGGTTTACATGAAAAGGAGGACACAACCTTCGGCAAGGAGGGCACTGTCTGCAGCACCACCTTCTCAGGATGGAACACCAAAAACAGTTCTTGGCCCGATAAGGCATGGAGTTCCAAGATGCGGCTGGTGGAGCAGATCGCCACCAAAAGTACAGCCTTCAGAATAAGGTCCTTCAAAGAAGCTCCTGCAAAGGCTCAAACAGTGCTCCCGTAAGCATGACAGGACCAGGTTCAAGTCCCAAGGTGGAACTACTGACTGACTCGGAGGCTGGACCTGCTTCACTGCTCTGAGAAAAACGCATAAGATCTGAATGGACCTCCAGAGATGACCCCTTAATTCTGCCATGATAGCAGGCCAACACTGCTACCTGGACTCGCAGCATGCCAATACCTGTGGAACAGAGGACAAAAGCGCTGCAATGCCCCAGGCCGCGCACCAATCCTTGAAGGTTGTGACACAGTAGCTCCTCAGGAACAGATGGATACAAGTGAGCAGCCGGTGGTAGAAGCCGGTACTGCAGGAGAAAGCAGGGATTTCTCTGCAGAAAGAAAAAAACACAGTTTCAATCAGGCAAAACAGCTCACCTCGAGGGAGGAGAGTAGGAAGGCTTGTGATTGGGCACGCCCCAAGGGGAGGCGGGCAGTGCAGGCTAGAAGCACCTGGTTAAATACACAGGAACCAGGAAGTGAAAGGCAGATCCACGGGCAGACGCAGATCCAGACGGGGATCCAAGGAGAGATCCAGAGAGAGAAGACAAGAGAGCAACGGAGGTTTCCTTGCTGTGATAATTTCCCTAACAGTCTGCAGCTGGAAGATAGCTTGGAGCAGCATTCAGATGAGGAAGGAAACTGCTGGAGGCAGAGCTCCTTTAGAACGCTGAGAAACCCAAGGCTACAGGACCAGGCAGAGCTGGGGAACAAAGGCAGAAGGATAAAGAATCCTCCAAGAGAGAAGCTCCTGTATAAGGTACCCAGAGAAAGAGGAGTTTATGCTCTAAAGCCAGAAAGTCTATGTTCTGCTTTTAAAAGCAAAGCCAGTCAAGATGGTGGCAGCTGGTGTCAGAAAAGAGAAGCTTTGAATGACAATAATTATTCTTTTAAACTAGCTGAGTCACCTAGCCAGGACAGGGCTGATATACATGCTTTTAAATATTCTCCTAGCACTGCTAAGTTTGAATGTATAGCACCCCCGTGTAGGGAAAGGTGGGGAGCTAAGGAAAGCCCAGCACATGTCTGTTTTCCAAATGCAAACAAACCTGATGAGCAGCCTGAGATAGATAGGCTCAATCAATACCTATTCACCGAGGGGACAGGAAGACAGCTCAATGAAGAAAAGTTTCATGCTGAATCACTTCTTAAAGAGTTCCAGGATTATTTAGAACAGAAGAAGAGTTTTAACCACAGTGTTCCAGTTACTGGCTGTAAGGAAGAAAACTCTGTTCATAATTCTATGTTTTCCCCTGCTGATGATGATGAGATGTTGATGGACTGTTCTACCTGTTTAATTGATAGAGGCAATTAAACAGAGAGAGGATTGGGCTGGTATATGAAGTAATATAGCAGTGACGTAACTTTGACCGACACAAGAAAGCTTGTGGAGGGAAACTGAATTAGAGCACTACTAGTGTTTGACAGAACCTGAGCATTATTAGTGAAGGACTTTTCTGTTATCAGCCTGTATGTTAAAAGCACATGAAAGGAATGTGAAGAAATACAGCATTTAAAGCCAGTCAGGCAAAGTTTCAGTTAATCCTGTTTTATTTGGTTTAAACTTCTGCACCGTCTGTAACCTTCTTTTGAACTGCACAATGGCAATATGAGCCACATGAAAAATAAACCTCATGTAAATAAATAACTCTTGCCAGCCTTACTGCTCGAAGCATAACACAACTACAACTAACTGCCTCAAGGGCATCAAAAGGCAACCCCTCCTTAACCCACAAGGTTAAAGGGGCGGGCGGTGTCATAAGGTCCTCCAAACCCTGATGTAAGACAGAGGTCGAACACTTCCAGGCCTTGAGCAACCTCACCACTACCATGGGGGAATAACCCCGCCTGCTCAATCTCGCCCTCTCACGAGCCAGGCCATAAGCAAGAACCAATCCACTTGAGGCATGTGCACTGGACCCTGGATGAGCAGCCCATCCTGTAGAGGGAGCTTCTATGGAGCCGTCTTCAACTGCATGAGGTCCACATACTACGACTTCTGGGGCAATCAGTTCTACCCAATGTTCCCTCTAATTTTCTGTAAGCTGTGTGCGCATAAAATATCAGCTGTGCAGCTTTTGAAGGAAGGTTAAATTTTTGTGCGCCACATAACGACACTCTGAGTTATATACTGTACTTTAAAATTTGACTACACGTCAGAATACAGTATGTACACCACATTTTTAAATGAAAATAGACGATTACTAAATGAAGCAGAAAATTTCTAGTAATTACAATCACAACTTTTAAATTTTAAGACGTCTGTGTTGTTTTCTATCAGAATCAGAACCGTAATTTTTGTGCGCTCTGCTGTAAAGTATGTGCGCTCGCTCGGCGAGGTGTGTGCGCGCACACACGCGCACAGCTTAGAGGGAACAGTGGTTCTATCAGTTCCTGGTGCAGCCCTGGCCTGTGAAGGACACACCTGATGAGTGGCCAGGGCAGGAAAATGCCCAATGACTGTCCTCCGGCCACAGCTGCACCAGCGCATTGAGGCCCTTCAACATGTGCTCGCTCCTCCTGCCGAAGAAATGGCTCAATTTGGGAGTTGCCCAAACAAGAACAGCAAACTGCCACATGAGCAGAAGAAACCAGTCTAAAAACGTGGCAGTGGGGGGCAAAACAATTTTATTGATTCCTAATACAGGGGAAACTACCAAAGAACCCGACACAGGCCGTGTTTCGCATTCGCCTTCATCAGGGGTATTATGGCTAAATGTAATCATAAACAAACATATTTGCAATTGCAATGTGTGCCTTTGAGTCAGTCCTGACTCCTAGCGACCCAGAAGCTCCTGGGTTTTCTTGGCAGTGTCACCGGAAGTAGATTGCCAGGCCTTTCTTCCAAGGCAATGGAGGGTTAAGTGACTTGCCCAAAGCCACAAGGAGTGCTAGTGGGAATTGAACCCTGATTGCTTGGTTACTAAGCCAGTGTTCTAACCAAACAAACATATTAAATACATAATAAAAAACTTATCAAAACATAAAACCAGTAATAAATAATAAATTAAAAACAAAATATAAAAATCTTAATAGCCACATATAAATAATGATGAATAAGAGCTCAATCATATATTAATTATAAAAACATAAAAGAACAGAATAATTTTTGGAAACCACACTTAAAGACAATTAAACATAAAAGATATGACATGGTTGTTAACATAGAAAATATATAAATACCTCTGTAGAAAGGTGTGTAGTAATCTCTAAAATAAGAAAGGGAGAAGAAGCAGGAGTGAAACAGATACTACCAATGGCTATTCAAAAACTCAATAGCTTAAATCATATATTGAATTATTGATATACCTATTTCGTATTAAACCAGGCCAGGAGAAAAAGGAAATATTCAAAGTAAAAATGCTATGTGAAAAACAGGCGGGGGGGGGGGAGGAAGCTACGTAAATCGTATGATTATAAAAACGGGACACGTCTGTCATATTCAAACCATTTAAAAGCAATCAGGAGTTGATACAAAATTCATAAAATGAAAAACGAGTGTAACACACCATTAGAGAGTGTTGAAGAATTTGTTAAAACATCATGTTAAAAGGACCCCTAAAAGGATGATATTCAATATTAAATAAGAGATAAAACATTGTGATGCCCATTATGTATCTTAAATTGTTGTACTACCGTTAAACAACGGAGAACAGAAGAGGATAAACCTGTGCTGTTTTCTCACATACGCTGTATTCACGCTTGTGCTGTAAAATTAATAACCCTAGCGAAACTGAGAATTTTCATGCATACAGACATTATATGTATCAACATGATAGTAAATGTACAACACCATTTTTATAAATGAATCTAAAAGCTTATGGCACTCACGTGGAGATGTAAAGCGCATCACAACGCAATCTAAAACATGATATCTAACCATCTTTAAAAACGGGATCTAATTAAAATCAAACTTTGCTCAATGGATAAAATATTAATCGAACCGCAGGAAAAAGATGGGAGATAGGAATACCTTGAGATCCCTTACACGCTCGTAATAAACGCCGTGTGGCTGAATCATTAAAAGTGTATAAAAAAAACACCCACGCATGCGCTATGAATTAAAAGCAAGGTTACTTCATTTTTGCTGTTTTAGGGGAACCTTAATTGAGCACAGTAGGTTGCTGACTCCAGTGACCTCCTCAGCTTTAGAAGCTGCTAACACCTAATCAGGTGTTAGTGGGCCTGTTTCCTGAGTGCAGTTGAAGCCTGCATAAATAGGCTCCTGTGCCCTGCCCCTTTGAGGCTTTTCTAACCAGGGCTCCACACATCAAACAGTAAGTAAGGTTTTGAGGGTTTCTTTGTTTGGTTTGTTTTTATTACATTGCTAGCTCTCTGACTGGGAGCTCATAAAAGGGTTTTGTGTATATTTTTAAAAGCAAGGTTACTTCATTTTTGCTGTTTTAGGGGAACCTTAATTGAGCACAGTGGGTTGCTGACTCCAGTGACCTCCTCAGCTTTAGAAGCTGCTAACACCTAATCAGGTGTTAGTGGGCCTGTTTCCTGAGTGCAGTTGAAGCCTGCATAAATAGGCTCCTGTGCCCTGCCCCTTTGAGGCTTTTCTAACCAGGGCTCCACACATCAAACAGTAAGTAAGGTTTTGAGGGTTTCTTTGTTTGGTTTGTTTTTATTACATTGCTAGCTCTCTGACTGGGAGCTCTTAAAAGGGTTTTGTGTATATTTTTAAAAGCAAGGTTACTTCATTTTTGCTGTTTTAGGGGAACCTTAATTGAGCACAGTAGGTTGCTGACTCCAGTGACCTACTCAGCTTTAGAAGCTGCTAACACCTAAACAGGTGTTAGTTCCCGCCCTACCCACCCCGACTCCCACCCACCCCTAGTGAGCAGCCTTGCTTTATAGGGCGCCTCCCCTTTCACAAATCACAGTGAATTGGACCAGCACATTTGTATGTAATTAAAGTGTTTTAACTGCTTTTTCTCTATAAAGACAGCTGCGAAACCGGCTGGTACTTGGTAGATCTCTCTCTTTTGCTCTAACAGATACCTAAGCTCCACGAAAAGAACAATGGCTGGGAAAAATCGTATTGCTAAAGCTGTTGCTCCCGTTACAGCTTCTGCCTCGGTCCAGACATAGGTCCTAATGCCGGTTGAAGGACCGGTTCCATGTGCAGGGTGCCTGCATGCTGAAGCTCTGAGGAAAGAGGTGGAGGAACTGAGAGAGGAGGTGGCGAGGCTGAGGAGCATTCAAGACAGTGAGAAGTACATTGATGAGATGCTACTTGCAGCAACCAAACTCTCCAGCTCCGGAGAAGATGGTGCCAACAGAATGTCGATGGTTGGACACAAGTCACCAGGGCCTGCAAAATCACCAATCCAACTTCTCCATCCCTTGAATTGAAGAACCATTATGCAGCCCTGGAAGTGGAGGAGGTGAAAGCATCCCTGGAAAGGGAAGAACCAGAGTTCAAGTACCCCAAAGTTGCGGAATCAGTCACCAGAAGGAAACGAAGGGTGGTGGTGGTTGGAGACTCTCTTCTGAGGGGTACTGAGGCGTCCATCTGCCGACCAGACTTGATGTCCAGAGAGGTATGCTGTCTGCCTGGTGCCAAAATCCAAGATGTTACGGAGAGTTTGCCGAGACTCATCAAGCCCACAGACTATTACCCAATGTTGCTAATCCATGTTGGAACAAATGATACTGCCAGGTATACCTCGGAACGTATCAAAAGTGACTTCATGGCTCTGGGACAGAGGGTGAAGCAGTTAGGTGCACAGGTGGTGTTCTCTTCAATCCTCCCTGTTGAGGGTAAAGGCCAAGGCAGAGAGGCTCGCATCCTGGAGACAAATGCATGGCTGCGTGGATGGTGTCATCGAGAGCGTTTTGGTCTCCTAGACCATGGGATGCTTTTCCAAGGGTTGCAAAGCAGAGATGGCATCCATCTGTCCAAAAGAGGTCAACGCATCTTTGGTAGTAGACTGGCTAATCTACTGAAGAGGGCTTTAAACTAGATTCCTTGGGGATGGGTGAAGAAAGCCCCCAGGTAAGTGAAAGCCCCCAGGTAGGTGATACATTAAATACCTTTATGGAAATGGGTAACAGGGGTAACATATGGAAAGCAGTGTGTATTAATGCCCGTAGCATGGGAAATAAAGATCCCTGAGGTTGAAGCTTTGGTGGGAGTGGCTGACTTGGATTTAGTGGCAGTTACAGAAACATGGTTCACAGAAAACAATGACTGGGATGTAACTATACCTGGCTATACTTTATTCAGGAAGGACAGGGTAGGAAGAAGAGGAGGAGGAGTGGCACTATATGTAAAAACTACTATTAAAGCTTTGGAATTACAGAGCTTAAAAGGGAGAGAGGAGGCATTGTGGGTTAAACTAGAAAGAGGGAAAGAGAAATCTATTTGCATTGGAGTGATATACAGACCTCCCTCACAAGAGGAAGAGGTGGACAGAGTTAATTGAAGACATACGCAGCATTGCTAAGAAAGGGGAAGTGCTACTGATAGGAGATTTCAATATGCCAGATGTTGAATGGCACATTCCTGCTGCAGTATCATCTAGAAGTAAGGAGATCCTGGATTCTCTACAGGGAGAACTATTCAGGCAATTGGTAACAGACCCCACACGTGAAGGGACCATACTGGACTTGGTGCTTACCAATGGTGAAAGTGTTTCTGATGTTGTAGTGGGAGATCATTTTGCTTCCAGTGATCACCAGATGGTGTGGTTCAGTATTAGGACTAGGGCTGTTAGAATCCATTCCAAGGTGAGGATCTTAGACTTTAGGAAGACTAACTTTGCGAAGATGGGCCAATACCTCAGGGAGTCGTTAGTGGGATGGGAACAGCTGGGGGATGTAGAAAAACAGTGGGCAAAACTGAAAGGGGGTATTTTAAGGGCAACCAACCTTTTTGTTAAAATGGTAAATAAAGGCAAAAGGAACAGGAGACCGCTATGGTTTTCGAAGGAAGTAGCTGAAAAAGTGAAGAAAAAGAGGGAGGCCTTCATGAAATACAAGAGATCACAGAGAGCAGAAGACAAGCATCTGTATTTGGAAAAACTTAGAGAAGCTAGCAAAGTAGTCAAGAAGGCAAAGATTCAAAAGGAGGAGGAAATAGCCAATGCAATAAAATGGGGGGATAAGACATTTTTCAGATATATTAGTGAGAAGAGGAAGAGCAAAAGTGGTATTGTCAGACTCAAGGGTGCAGGGGGGGAATATGTAGAAGCTGATAAGGATAAAGCGGAATTGCTTAACAAATATTTTTGTTCTGTGTTCACAGATGAAGAACCAGGAGCAGGACCTCAGAAAACACCCACAAATAAGAACAGAAGCGAGGGACATCTTGAACTATTTTCAGAAGACTGTGTTCGTGAGAAACTAGCTCAACTTAAAGTAGACAAAGCGATGGGACCGGATGGGATACACCCTAGAATACTGAGGGAACTTGGGGACGTTCTAGCAGCTCCACTGACTGACCTTTTCAATGCCTCGTTGGAGTCAGGAGTGGTGCCAAAGGACTGGAGAGAGGCTCATGTGGTGCCTTTACACAAAAGCGGAAGTAAGGATGTGGTTGAAAACTACAGGCCGGTTAGTTTAACTTCGGTGGTGAGTAAATTATTGGAAACGCTGCTGAAAGAGAAAATAGTGAGGTTTCTGGAGTCCAGCGGATTACAGGATCCGAGGCAGCATGGATTCACCAGAGGCAGGTCTTGTCAGACAAATCTGATTGATTTTTTTGACTGGGTGACCAGGGAGTTGGACCGAGGGAGAGCTCTAGATGTGGTGTATTTAGATTTCCGTAAAGCCTTTGACACTGTTCCTCACAGGCGACTTATAAACAAACTGAGCACCCTAGGGATGGACCCTAAAGTTACTGCTTGGGTTAGAAATTGGTTGGGTGGGAGGCGACAAAGAGTACAAGTAAATGGAGCTCACTCTGAGGAGAAGGATGTTACCAGTGGAGTGCCCCAGGGATCTGTCCTTGGTCCAATTCTTTTTAACATCTTTGTTAGTGATATAGCGGAAGGGCTGTCGGGTAAGGTTTGCCTCTTTGCGGATGATACCAAAATCTGCAATAGAGTAGACACCCAGGAAGGGGTAGATAACATGAGGAGGGATCTAGCTAAGCTTGAAGAATGGTCTAGAATTTGGCAGCTGGGATTTAATGTTAAAAAATGTAAGGTCATGCATTTGGGCTGCAGCAATCCAAGGGAGCAATACAGTATAGGAGGTGAAGTACTTTTGTCCACTAAAGAAGAGCGGGACCTAGGCGTGGTTGTGTCTGATGATCTTAAAGTAGCTAAACAGGTGGAAAAGGCGACAGCAAAAGCTAGAAGGATGCTTGGGTGCATACGGAGAGGAATGGCTAGCAGAAAAAAGGAGGTGATAATGCCTCTGTATAAGTCTTTGGTGCAACCTCATTTGGAGTATGGTGTGCAATTCTGGAGACCGCACCTTCAAAAGGATGTGAACAGGATGGAGTCGGTGCAGAGGGTTGCTACCAAAATGATTAATGGGCTTCATTATAAAGCATATGAGGACAGACTTAAGGATCTTAATATGTACACCTTAGAGGAAAGGCGGGATAGAGGTGATATGATTGAGATGTTTAAATACCTCCGTGGCATAAATGTTCAGGGAGAGAGCCTCTTTCAATTGAAAGCAAGTTCTGCTACGAGGGGACATGGGATGAGGGTGAAGGGAGATAGATTCAGGAGTGATATGCGGAAATATTTCTTTACGGAAAGAGTAGTGGATCCGTGGAATAGTCTCCCAGTGGAGGTGGTAGAGATGAGGACAGTAACTGAATTCAAGAAAGCATGGGACCAACACAGAGGATCTCTAAAGGCAAAAAGTGGACTGTTGTAGTTGTTATGGAAGGACAGACTAGATAGGCCATGTGGTCTTTTTCTGTCGTCATATTTCTATGTTTCTATGTTAAAAGCTCCCAAACGGCGGGAAAATGACGTGTGATCCCAAGTGTAAAAAACGAATTTGACACACCATTAAAAAATCTTTAAAAATATAGAACACCACCATGTTAAAAGAAACCCTAAAAAGATGATATTTAATATGGAATTAAAGGGAAAACATTGTGATGCCCATAATGTGTATAGAAATGTAAAGCGCATCTCAAACCAATCCAAAACTTGATATCTAACCATAATATCTAACCATCTTTAAAAAAACTGGGGTAAGTAACATAAAAAACTATACTCAGAAATTGAAATGGTGATCAAACCACAAGTAAAAAACGGAAGATTGGTGTACCTTAAAATCCCTTGCTCGCTCGTGCGAGGCACCGTGTGGCTGAATAATTGAAAGTATCTGAAAAGAACGCCCACACATGCGTAATACTTAAATTGGAAGATCCCAAACAATTACAATCCATACAGAGGTCGATGTCGAGGACGAGGGGGAGGCAAGTGGTGGTCAGATCGATCCCACGAGAGGAAATATTAGAAATAGGAGAATCTAGCAATCTTATAAACATTTCAGATTATACACTTACGCCAGATGAAGAGTAAATTAGACTTACCTGCTAATTGTTGTTCCTTAAGGAACTCTAGTCCAGTCCCGGAAACGTAGAGTTGTCAACCTCCACCAGCAGCTTTGGAGACTGAAAGATGTCATCGTCGTGATGTCACTGGTACAAATAGGCTAGATCCGCCCCCTTTCACCAGCACCTATTGACAAAGCAGACTCAGCAGAGCAACAAATAAGTAGCTATCTCAAAAAACTATATTGAACAGTATATACAGATAGAGAAAAACTCTAAGGAAGAAGACGGGGCTGCCCAGAAAGAACAGGCAGTGCCCCCAAAGGACTGGGGACTGAAGCACCATAGCCCGGCGCTCATCACCCCATGCCGCATGCTGCAAACCCCACAGAGACCCCCGCTGAGAGCGCCTCACATCCCTGCGCCTCACAGAGCGCCCTGACACTGAAAAATTACCTTTGTTTTTTTTTTGTTGTTGTTTTGTTTTTTTTAATTTGGTATATTTATCTATACGGGTTCAACAGCTGTCCAATCTCGCCTCCCTCGCGTCCTAAACTTCAGGCTGGTCTACACCCAGAGAACGGGAGGGATCCGGGACTGGACTAGAGTTCCTTAAGGAACAACAATTAGCAGGTAAGTCTAATTTACTCTTCCTTTGCGTCCCTCTAGTCCAGTCCCGGAAACGTAGAGGATGTAACAGAGCAGTACATATCAACGGGAGGGCCCTGAGACCCCAGCCTGAAGGATGGCTGACCCAAAACGACCATCCCCACGCGCCTGCACATCCAGGCGATAATGCCGAGCAAAAGAATGCAACGAGGACCAGGTCGCCGCCCTACAAATATCCGCTGCCGGAACCAGGCTGACCTCCGCCCACGACGCTGCCTGAGCTCTCGGGGAATGCGCCCGCAAACCGACCGGCACTTCTTTGCCTCTCAAAATATAGGCAGAAGCAATCGCCTCCTTCAGCCATCTAGAGATGGAAGACTTCGCCGCCGCCTGGCCCTTCCTTGGGCCCCCGAAGGCAACAAAGAGCCGGTCTGACTTCTGGAAAGACGCCGTACGCCGGAGATACTTATTGAGCACCCTCCGCACATCCAACCGATGCAAGCGTCCACCCGCCTGAGCTCTCTGCTCCGCGGAAAAGACAGGCAGCGACACCACCTGATTAACATGGAAAGCGGACACTACCTTTGGCAAAAAGGCGGGAACCGTACGCAAAACCACCTTGTCCGCCGAGAAAGTCAAAAAAGGTTCCTGGCAAGACAGCGCCTGCAGCTCCGAAATCCTCCAGGCGGAACAAATCACCACGAGGAACACCGTCTTGAGCGTCAAATCCTTAATCGAAGCCCTGCCCAAGGGCTCAAACAGTTCCCCGATCAGGGCGTCCAAGACTACATTGAGATCCCACGGAGGAATAACCAAACGCCTCGGCGGTCTCAGCAGCAACACCGCCCGCAAGAAACGCCGAATATCGACATGCGCCGCTATCACCTGACCCTGAATCTTGCCACGAAAACAGGAGAGAGCTGCCAATTGCACCCGCAAGGAACTGGCCGAAAGCCCCTTCTCCATTCCCGCTTGCAAAAAAGGAGAGGACGTTGGACACGGAAGCTCGCAAGGGGTTGAGAGACCGATCGGAACACCAGGCCTCAAAAACACGCCAAACGCGTATATACGCTAGGGAAGTGGACCTCCGGCGCGATCGCAGCAGAGTGGCTACAACCGACGCCGAGTATCCCCGGGCCGTCAACCGCGCCTGTTCAAGAGCCAAGCCGTAAGCGAGAATCGACCCACCTGAGGCATCCGCAAGGGTCCCTGAAGCAACAGGTCCTCCCGAAGCGGGAGCCGCCACGGAACGTCGGCCACCAGCCGAACCAGATCCGCATACCACGGCCGTCTTGGCCAATCCGGCGCCACCAGCACCACCTGGCCCTTGTGCCGCTCGATGCGCTGTATCACCTTGTCGATTAGCGCCCAGGGAGGAAACACATACAGCAGACCCTCCGCGGGCCACCATTGCGCCAAGGCATCCAGGCCCTCTGCCATCCACTCTTTCCGCCTGCTGAAGAAACGCTCCACCTTCGCCGACCGCAAGGTCGCCATGAGATCCATCACCGGAATCCCCCAATGGCGCACAATCATCGCGAAGACGTCCGGGTGCAGAGCCCACTCCCCCGGATCCACTCGGCAGCGGCTCAGATAATCCGCTTCGACATTGTCGACTCCCGCGACGTGCTGAGCTGACAGGGCCTGCAAGTTCTGTTCTGCCCAGGTCAGCAGCACACACGCCTCCTCTTCCAGGGACGCACTGCTTGTGCCGCCTTGGCGATTTATATACGCCACCATTGTCGCGTTGTCCGACAACACGCGCACCGCCGCCTGTCCCAGCACCTGCCGAAAAGCAAGCAGAGCCTGAAACACCGCTCGCATCTCCAAACGGTTGATGGACCAGAGTCGCTCCTCCTGCGACCAAGTCCCTCGCGCAAAGGAGCCTTCGAGATGAGCCCCCCATCCTGCGAGACTCGCATCGGTCATGAGCAACCGCCAGCTCGGAGGCTCCAGAGGCACGCCCTGCGTCAGGCTGTTGGGAAGTAACCACCACTGCAGGCTGTCCTTCACCACCGCCGGACAGGGCAGACACTGCGACAATGCATCCCTCTGATGAGACCACCGCCTGAGGAGAGCACTCTGTAACGGCCGCATGTGAGCCCTGGCCCACACCACCAAGTCTATCGTAGCCGCCATGGTGCCCAGCAACTGCAGATACTGCCAAGCAGTCGGCGCCCGAAGCCCCAGAAACCGACGCACCAGATCTCTCAAGGCCTGCGCCCTTGCGTTGGGAAGAAAGACCCGGCCCGGCCGAGTCTCGAAGCGCGCTCCCAAGTACTCCAGAGTCTGAGAGGGAGTCAGCCGACTCTTCGCCCTGTTGACTACCCAACCGAGGCTTTCCAACAATTCCACCACCCGAGAGGTGGCTACCACACTCTCCTCTCTCGACTTCGCCCGAATCAACCAATCGTCCAGATAAGGGTGCACCAGGATCCCTTCTCTGCGAAGAGCGGCCGCCACCACAACCATAATCTTCGTGAATGTCCGAGGAGCGGTCCCCAAACCGAAAGGCAACGCCCGGAACTGAAAATGTCCCATCGGTACCGCAAAACACAGAAAACGCTGATGCTCTCTCCGCACGGGGATATGCAGATAAGCTTCCGTCAGATCTAATGACGTCAAAAATTCCCCCGCGCGAACCGCCGCAATGACGGATCGCAAAGTTTCCATGCGGAAGTGGGACACTCGAAGGCAACGATTCACCCTCTTGAGATCGAGAATCGGTCGAAATGTGCCCTCTTTTTTGGGAACCACGAAATAAATGGAGTATCGACCGGCGCCGCACTGGTCGACCGGCACGGGCACAACCGCCCGGAGCCGCTGAAGACGCCTTAAGGTGTCCGCAACCGCTCGCAGCTTCCGAGGGGCCCTGCAGGGGGAAAGAACAAAGGAATCTCCTATGGGACGCTAAAACTCTAGGGCATAGCCTTCCCGAATAACCTCCAAGACCCACTGGTCCGAGGTAATCTGGACCCAGGCAGGGTAGAACTCCCGCAACCTGCCTCCCACGGGTACCTCGCCCACCTGGGTCCGCCTCATCTCATTGGGACTTTTTGGCACCGGAGGGCTGGAAGGAACCAAAGCCTCTGCCCGCTCCTCGAAACCCTCGAAATGACTGACCACGCGTTGGAAACCTGCTCCGCTGCGACTTCTGAAAATGAGGAGTGCGAAATCTACGAAAATCTCTCGAGAGGCCTCTAGACCCAGAAGCCCCTCGGATCTGCTTCGGCCTATCCGGGAGGCGCCCCCCTTTGGATTCTCCGAGGTCCTTAACCAACTTTTCAAGATCTTCTCCGAAGAGAAGCTTACCCCGGAAAGGAAGCTTACTGAGCCTTGCCTTGGAGGAACTATCCGCCGACCAGTTACGTAGCCACAAATAATGGCGAGCGGCTACTACCGAAGCCATACATTTCGCCAGACCATGAATCAGATCATAGTGAACATCGGACAGGTAAGCTGTGCCTGACTCCAGCCTAGCCACATCCGCCGTTTGGTCATCCGAGAGGGAGCCCTGAAGACGTTGAGACCAGCGCAAACAGCCTCTCGCCACCCACGCCCCAGCTATGGAGGCCTGCAGGGAAAGGGCACTCATATCAAACACCTGCTTCAGCAAGGTATCCAACTTCCTATCCTGCCCATCCTTCAAAGCAGCCGCTCCCTCCACCGGAATGGTGGTCTTTTTTGTGACCGCCGCCACCGCGGCATCCACCTTTGGAGAACGAAAAATCAGCTTATCCTGCTCAGAGAGCGGGTATAACCTGTCCAATGCTCTGGTTCCGCGCAACGCCGACTCCGGAGAGTCCCATTCCTCCTGAATCATATTCCGAAAGACTCTGTGTATAGGGAACACCCGCTGCGATGTGCGCACGGCCTGCAACAGTGGGTCCTCCAACGCCTCCTCGGAGGACAAGGACCCGGCGGGCATGTTCAACACCTTTAGCGTCTCGGAAATCAACGCAGGCAATTCCTCCCGCCGAAAAACACGGACCACCCTGCTCTGTTGCTCCTCCTCCAATAATTCTCCATCTTCCAAGTCCACGTCTGAGGCCTCATCCTCCAGATCTTGCATCCCCAGGTCCTCCTCTAAAGGAGCTGGCGACTCCGGGTCCAAATCTCCCCGTCGCCTTTTAGGTAGCGCCACGTCCCCTTCGTGGAGACTGGACGACCGCCTCCTTTTACCCCTCGTAGGACTGGGGGACCGAAGCCCCCGGTCCGGCTGCAGCAAGGCGAACGCCTTCTGCATAAGGGAGAAAAATTCTGAAGGAAGCCCCAGCACCACGGTACCCTGGGACCCTTCCGGCAACGAAGGAGCGCTGCCAGCAGAGGACGGGCCCGCTACCGGCTCCGAAGCAGTCAAGGAGGGGGGGCCGGACCCCCTGCCGTCCGGAGAAGCCTCTCCCTGCTCTTTAGAGCCTTCCCCCAAGGACTTTTCCATGCCCATGGCCTCTAAAGAACACGCCTTGCAAACGCCCGTGTCCAAAAGCTCTCCGCGCCTCACCCCACAAACGAGGCAGCGTGGCTTGGCAGGCATGGTCTATAAACAGCGCTTTAATGTCAATAAAGAGGTCTGGACTAGCCCAAGGAGCAGCTATATTTTAAACGTTTTTTTTTGTTTTTTTTTGCTGTAGTTCACTAAGCCCGCTCTAACTAGCTGCCCCCTGGTAACCGTTTGCCAAAACGAAGCTCCTAAGTCCTAAAAACTAACTTTGTAGCCAGAAAAACCGGCATCCAAAATGGCCGCCGCAACGTTCGCGGCGCCAAAAATCACGCGGCCAGGCCTCCCGCACTCCTGTGGAGCTGTCAAAACCCTGCTCCGAGCGAACATTCACTCCCCCAAGGGACCCCCCAGGACCAAATTACTCACCACAACACCGGGAGGGAGGTGAGGAAGGGCTGCGCTGAACCCCTCAGAAGCACAACCTTGCAATCGGCATCAGCTCCTGGAGAGACTGAAATTCCCTGTGGCTCCAAGTCCTGCCTGCTGCTGTCAGTCTCTACCGTTCTCTACCTGCTCCTCACCCTTTCAAGTGGGTTCGGGAGCAGGGAGTCAAGTGCAGGCACACTCTTGTGTAAATGCAATGTTCGTTTACATGCTGGGGCACCAGGAGAAAGGAAGAGAGGGGGGGGAGGAGGAGAGGTGAGAGAGAAGGAACAGAGAAAGGAGACAGCCCCAGCAGTACAGGATCTTTGTCAGCAGCAGCAGGCACCTAAAACAAAAGCAAGGTAAAAATAAAATAAAATCCTAAAACTAATCAAAGAATTAAAGCTCTGCTTATTTGTTCCTCTGAGCCCAGTCCCGGGCTCAGAACCTCCAAGCTGCTTGGAGACTGAAAGTACTGGTGAAAGGGGGCGGATCTAGCCTATTTGTACCAGTGACATCACGACGATGACATCTTTCAGTCTCCAAAGCTGCTGGTGGAGGTTGACAACTCTACATTTCCGGGACTGGACTAGAGGGACGCAAAGGAAATAGTAATTAGATCTTACCTGCTAATTAGTGTTCCTGAAGGAACGACAGTCCAGTCCCTTTACTACTGGGTTGCGCAACCCTTCCAGCAGCTTGGAGGCTGAGCCCAACCTTTTTGAGGATGGAGCGGTATAAATACCACTGGGACCACCCCCTAACTCCAGTATTCGAATGAAAAAGCAGGTATAACCAACTATTGTACACAACCTACCTAACAAAACATTTTAAGAGATATAAAGCACTCACTTATTTAATGAATTAATTAAAAATTTTTTTTTTTTTTTTTTTTTTGGATATCATAGGAAAGGAAAAGAGGAATGGCAACGGTTGGAGTGGGTTTGCCCGAGCTTGCCGCCGCGGGTCTGTGCTCGTTCAGATGGTCTGCGTTCGTTCCGAAGGTCCGCGTTCATTCCGATGCATTCCTATAAGCAATAGATTTTAACTTTAGCCGGAATCGGGAGGGATCAGGGACTGGACTGTCGTTCCTTCAGGAACACTAATTAGCAGGTAAGATCTAATTACTATTTCCTTATCGTCACTCCAGTCCAGTCCCTTTACTACTGGGATGTACCCGAGCAGTTCACCCCTGGGTGGGTTCCGGCATACCGGAATGAAGAACCGCCAGGCCAAAACGAGCGTCCGCTGCACTCTGAACGTCTAACCTGTAATGCTTGGAGAAGGTATGGAGAGAGGACCAAGTCGCCGCCCTACATATGTCCAGGGGGGGAACTAGACTGAATTCCGCCCAAGAGGTAGCCTGCGCCCTAGTAGAATGTGCCCGCAGGCCCACGGGAACTTGTTTCCCCTTTAGGATATAGGCGGAGGCTATTGCCTCCCTGATCCATCTGGAGATAGAAGCCTTGGCCGCCGCCTCCCCTTTGTGTGGACCCCCGAACTGAATGAATAGTCGGTCGGACTTTCGGAAGGGTGCTGTGCGAGAGAGGTATCGCTTCAGGGTTCTCCGGATGTCGAGAAGTCGAAGCTTGCTATCCCTGGCTTCCAACCCTTCTTTGGCGATGGCCGGGAGGGTCACCGTCTGGTTCACATGAAAGGGAGATATAACTTTAGGCAAAAAAGGAGGGAACTGTGCGCAGAACCACTTTGTCCTTGAGAAATGACAGAAAGGGTGGCTGAGCGGACAGCGCTTGTAGTTCCGAGATCCTTCTGGCCGAACAAATGGCTATTAGGAAGACAGTCTTTAGGGTTAAATCTTTTAGGGAGGCCTCCTTCAATGGTTCGAAGGGATTCCCGATCAAGGCATTTAGCACCAGGTTAAGATCCCAAGGGGGGATGATCGACCTCCGTTGTGGACGTAGGCGTCTCACCGCCCTTAGGAACCTTGAGACATCCGCGTGGGCCCCTAGGGGTTTGCCACGGACCTTGCCTCTGTAACAAGCGATGGCCGCGAGCTGGACCCTTAAGGAGCTGTGGGCCAGACCCTTGTCCAACCCTGCCTGCAAGAACTCCAGGACCTCTGCGACGGAGGCCGAGAGTGGCTTCTTTTGGTGCTCAGCGCACCAGGATTCGAAGATGCGCCAAACTCGTACGTAAGATAGACAGGTCGAGCGCTTCTTGGCCTGCAGCAGAGTTGAGACTACTGCCCCTGAGTAACCTCGTTTCAGGAGCCGTGCCCTTTCAATAGCCAAGCCGTAAGCGAGAACCGATCCACATGTGGCATCCGCACCGGACCTTGTCTTAGCAGATCCCTCTTGCAAGGGAGCCGCCAAGGATGGTCGGCGATCATCCTCACCAGATCCGCGTACCAGGGTCGGCGAGGCCAATCCGGGGCTATGAGGATTACCAATCCTTGGTGTGCCTCTATCCGCTGGAGGACCTTTCCGATGAGAGCCCAAGGGGGGAAAACATAGAGGAGGCCCTCCGAAGGCCACTTTTGGGAGAGGGCGTCCAGGCCCTCTGACATTCTTTCCTTCCGGCGACTGAAGAATCTGTCCACCTTGGCTGACGAGAAGCGTGCCATGAGGTCCATGACTGGGACTCCCCAGCGAGCTATTATTTGGCTGAAGGTCTCCTGTTCCAGTTCCCACTCTCCGTGGTCTATCTTGCACCTGCTGAGGAAGTCGGCCGTGACGTTGTCCGCGCCCGCCACGTGTTGAGCAGAAAGTGCCTGCAGGTGGGCTTCCGCCCACTGGAAGAGGGTGTCCGCCTCCTTCTCGAGGCCGTGGCTGCTGGTGCCTCCCTGGTGGTTGATGTAGGCCACCGCGGTGACATTGTTGGAGAGGACGCGAATCGCTCGTCCCTGTACCAAGGCTTCGAAGGCCTTGAGAGCTAGGGTGACGGCCCGCAATTCCAGTCTGTTGATGGGCCATTGCGATTCCAACGGTGTCCAGCGCCCCTGGACAAAACGGTCTCCGCAGTGTGCTCCCCAGCCTGACAGACTGGCATCTGTCGTCAATAGTACCCACTGAGGGGGTTCTAGAGGCATCCCGCGATCCAGGTTCCTTGGGCATCTCCACCAGTGGAGTGCCTGTTTGGTCCGCGGAGCGCAAGGCAACTGTAGAGAGAGAGGATGATGCTGGGACGACCACCGCCGCAGCAGGGACCGTTGCAATGGTCGCATGTGGGCCCTGGCCCATGGTACTACCTCTATTGCCGCCGCCATTGTTCCCAGAAGCTGAAGATAGTGCCACGCCGAGGGCTTCTTCTGGCCAGAAACTGAGCCACTAGAAGTCTTAGATCCCTTGACCTTGTTCGTGACAAGAACACTCTGCCACAGTTGGTGTCGAATCTTGCCCCCAGGTACTCGAGTTCCTGGGAGGGGGTCAGTCTGCTCTTCGCTCGGTTGATGACCCATCCCAAGTCCTCTAGGACCTGGATCACTCTGGCCGTTGCCGAAAGACTTTCTTCTTCGGACTTTGCCCGGATCAGCCAATCGTCTAAGTAAGGGTGAACTAGTATTCCCTCCTTCCGAAGGAAGGCCGCTACAACCACCATTACCTTGGTAAATGTTCTGGGAGCCGTAGCTAGGCCGAAGGGTAGGGCCTGGAATTGAAAGTGGCCTGCTGGGACGGCGAATCTCAGGAACTGTTGGTGAGACTTCCTGACCGGGATATGCAAGTAGGCTTCTGTCAAATCGAGGGATGTTAGAAACTCCCCTTCCCTGACGGCTGCTATGACAGAACGTAGAGTCTCCATCCGGAAGTGCGGCACTCAGAGGCAGCGATTGACCTGTTTTAGATCCAGGATCGGTCGCAAGGAGTCTTCCTTCTTTGGCACCACGAAATAGATAGAGTACCGACCTGAGCCGCGCTGGTTTGGCGGCACGGGGATCACGGCTCCGAGCGCTCTTAGGCGTGCGAGGGTTTCCTCTACCGCCGCCCTTTTTGCAGCGGATCCGCAGGGGGATCGGACAAAGGCCGGGGGTATTTGTTGTGCGAATTCGAGGGCATAGCCTTCTCTGATAACCTCTAGGACCCATTGATCGGACGTGACACGGGACCAGGCGGGAAGAAAGAGCGTCAGGCGACCGCCTATCAGGCGCCTTCCCTCCTGGACCCCCGTCATCTCATTGTTGTTTTCTGGAGCCCGAGAAGGAGGAAGAGGCTGCACCAAAGCCTCTGCCAGCTCCCCTGAACCCCCTGAAACCTTGACCTTTGGAGGGAAAACGGCCCTTGGAAAAGGGGGCTGGCCTAGTTGGTCGAAACCTCCGGGAGTCCCTCGGCTGGGTACGCACTGGGGGAAAGGAGCGCCCCTGTTTTTGTCTGTCTTCCGGAAGCCTGCCTCCCTTCGACTCTCCTAGGTCCTTGACTAACTTCTCTAAATCTTCACCGAACAACAGCTTCCCCTTAAAAGGAAGTCGGCTCAGGCGCGATTTTGAGGAGGCATCCGCTGCCCAATTTCTTAGCCAAAGATACCGCCTAGCCGCCACCACTGAGGCCATGTTCTTGGCCAAACTTCTGATGAGGTCATACTGACTATCTGCTAAATAGGCTGCTCCGGACTCCATCCTAGCCGAGTTGGCCTGTGTTTCGGCCGATGATCCCTCCGTTGTCTGGATCTGTTGAGCCCACCTTAAACAGGCCCGAGCCACCCAAGCTCCTGACACAGAGGCCTGCAAGGCGAGAGCGCTTATATCAAAGGCTTGTTTCAGGAGCGTATCCAACTTCCTGTCTTGAGCATCTCTTAAGGCCGTGGCGCCTTCCACTGGGATAGTGGTCTTTTTGGTGACTGCTGATACCGCTGCATCCACCCTGGGGGACTTCAGCAGTTCTTTGTCTGACTCTGGAAGAGGGTAGAGGCGAGCCATGGTTCGTACTCCTCTCAAGTTTGATTCTGGTTGATCCCACTCCTCCTGTATCATCTGACGTACCACCCTGTGGACAGGGAAAACTTTCTGGGATCGTCTGATGGCCTGAATCAAGGGATCTTCTAGTGCCTCGTCCTCTGCCGGGGAGTCAGAGGCTACGTTGAGGGCTTTTAGTGACTCATTGATTAAGGAAGGGAGCTCTTCTCGGCGAAAAACTCTAACAATGCGAGAATGGTCCTCCTCTGGGATCTCTCCTTCTTCCAGCTCCTCCTCCTCGTCCTCCAGCTCCCTTTCCGAGGCCTCTTCCTCTGTGGTGCCCTGCGAAAGGGGTGGGAGGATCTCTTCGCTGATTAGTCTGGAACGCTTGGAGGGTACCCCTGAATCAGGACCGCTCGCTCTCCTAGGTCTGGCTGGTCTGGTTTCTGTTGTGGGAGCTGTATCGCCTGGTCCAAGTCCCTGCTTGCGCATACAGTACGCCTGGTGTAGCAATAGGATAGAGTCAGGGGAGAAGAGATCTCCGACCCCCCCATCCGCCGTGGCCCGGGACGGAGGGGGTGCGAGAGCCTCTGAGTTAGCCGTCGGGGTTAATTGGGCCCCCACCTCCGCTTCCAGGGGGTCCCCGTGCATCTGAGGTCCTTGGGTCATGGGCAAGCTGAGTTCTTGCTCTACGGAGGTGGAGACTGCCGCACAAGCTCTACAGATGCCTGTCTCTGAGGATGTGCCCCTCCGTGTGCCACAGGATGGGCACTTTGACTTAGAGGCCATGCTTTCCAGGAGGCTCAATGGGGCGGAGCGTAAGTGACCCGGTCTAATCAATGCGCTGTAGGAGGAAGACCCCACAATCACCCCACAAGACAACCAAACTAAATTCCCCCAATAATGTGTAAAAAAAATGTTGCAGGTCCGCTCTCCCAGTGAAGTCCCCTCCCCCAAGTAATGTCAGCGTTTTCGCGGGCAATAGTATGGCCTTGGAGCTGCAGGAAAGGCAGGCTCACAGTAAATAAAATAAAGGGTAAAATCAATTAAAATCAATTAAAATCAAGTAAAATTTAAACATTAAAAAAGGAAATGCTGCCGATCCAGGCTAATACTTGCAGTTTGTAGTTTGTTCTGCAAGCGGGGCCCGCAGCGCGATTCCTCTCCGTCGGCTCAACACGTGCTAGGCCTCGGCCACGTGGAGTCCGGCACGGAGGATCGCGCGTCTGCCCACCGCTTAAGTTCGGGCCTTTACCGCTTGGAAGAGGGGGGCGGGCTCCGCGTCGCCACCGCTGTAGACGCCGCCGCTTGAGAGCCCTCCGAAACTGCCGGCTTTTTGATTCGGGGCTTCGGGAAGCTCGGCCGCACCCCGCTGCACCGGGGGGGGGGGGGGCAAGCAGGTTCCCCTCGCGTCGCTGCCTCCAGCGCTCAGCCGCCTCGGGGGCTTCGGCGCGAGGCAGGTAGCTCCTGGAAATTAAATAACTCCGGCACAGAAGAGAGCCTTCTTCCCCCTGCAGCAGGCAGCTCAGGCAAGTCCTCCGATCTCCAGCCCGGGCCGTGGGGGGGGGGGGGGAGGGGAGAGAGAAGCAGGAAAAAATTAAAGGTACAGGATCAAATAAAAAGAAACAATTTCTTTAAGCAAAAAGAAGACAAGAAAACTAACTAAGACAAATTAGCTAACTTAGGATAAGGCAGGACTCCAGTAAGCCCTAGGCTTACGGAACCCTCCAGCTGCTTGGAGGCTGAGAATACTGGAGTTAGGGGGTGGTCCCAGTGGTATTTATACCGCTCCATCCTCAAAAAGGTTGGGCTCAGCCTCCAAGCTGCTGGAAGGGTTGCGCAACCCAGTAGTAAAGGGACTGGACTGGAGTGACGATAAGGAAACATCAGTTTTAAACAAGGACCTCTCCTTCGTTCCAATAAAAATGCCTGATCCATTTGAAGTCCAAGTGGATTTATATACATTTTTTAGAAAAATTTGCATTCGGCAGCTTTTTACTAATCAGGTGGCCCCCACGAATGATATTTCCATCATTAGCAAAACATCTAGTTGGATGCCTCCATCACAAACAGATCCTCTTATTGAGGCCTTCCAACATGTGGTACTACAGCAAGTTCAGAAAGGTTTCATAGATACATGGCCACCCTTCTATAATTTAACATGGGGTGAAAAAGCTGCTATTAAATCCCTACAAAAAATGATAGGATTATTATCAAACCGGCAGATAAAGGAGGAGCAGTGGTTGTTTTAGATAAAGACAGATATATTGAAGAAGTAAATAGACAATTAAATGATAGGTCCTTTTACCTTAGATTAGATGGCGATCCTACAGATAAATTTTAAAAAAGCATTGATAATTTAATATTAACTGCTTTCGAAATAGGATATATTACTAAGAAAGAGATTTTTTGATAGTGGATAAACCTATTACTCCTACCATCTATATCATTCCAAAGATATATAAATCTTTAGAAGCTCCACCTGGCCGACCTATTGTATCAGCCATTGGGTCTCTGTTGGAACCCATTTCCCAACTTTTAGATTTAATATTACGTCCTTTTGTTATAAGCATGTGGTCATATGTTTGAGACTCCTCTGATGTGATAGAAATTCTTTACTCGCTACAAGACCTCGGCCTTGACATTATTCTAGTGACACTAGATGTAGAATCCTTATATACTAATGTGCCACAAGCTGAGGCTTTAGACATTATAGAACAATGTTTGTTAACAAGGAAGGATCACAAGCGTATTCCAACAGCATTTCTTCTAACTTTAGCTCAAATGGCATTATGTGAAAACTTTTTTTGTTTCAGAGATTTGTTTTTCAAACAAATTAAGGGGGTAGCCATGGGGTCATCCATGGCCCCTGATATTGCGAATCTATATGTATTCTGGTTTGAGGAGAATTTTTTGAAAGATCACTTGTTTAAGGACCGTGTTAAACTCTGGATCCGTTACATTGATGATATTCTGTTATTATGGGATGGGTCTATCAATGTAGTCTCTGAATTTAATGTATGGATCAACAGCTTGGATGACAATCTACGATTCCAAATAACATATGATACTGTACAGATCCCTTACTTGGATCTCATGATTAAAAAAGATGGGAATAATTTAGTCGCAACACTATACAGAAAGCCCACAGACAGAAATCAATTATTACATTACAGTAGCTTCCATAATCCGGCGTTAAAACAAAATCTAACTGTGGGGCAATTTCTTAGGGCTAAAAGGATCTGTACTACCTCAGAAGATTTTGAATTACAGGCAAAACTGATGAAAGTAAGGTTTAAGGCACGACAATACCCTACTCGCCACATTGATAAAGCATATAAGAGAGCCCATGATTTGTCTCGTGAATCATTGTTAAAGCCTCAAAATGAAAAACAACAATTAGGCATGGTGTGTCCACTTTTATGTTCATTACAATCTCACAACATCATAAAAATACTTAAAAAGGAATGGCACCTTATTCAGGCGATTCCCGGATTTCAAGACCTTTCTTTAACAATAGCTCATAAACATAACATGAACCTTCGTAATTTGTTAGTTCCTTCGGCATTCACTGAACAGAAATTTTTATCCAAATATAAAGGGCAATATCAATGCGGGCATTGTTCCGTGTGCCTACATGCAATATCAGAACGGAAATTTTTTTATTCACCCCATTACAAAACAAACGTTTTTCATTGAGGATTTCTCAAATTGTGACACATCCCATGTTATTTATGTCATCCAATGCCCTTGTAATAAACTTTATGTTGGCAAAACTATTTGTAGTGTAAGTGTACGAATAGTGGAACATAAAAGCTGTATTAAAAGAGGGTAAGTCGATAAACCATTAGTGTTGCATTGGCAAGAACAGGCACACAAAATAGCAGAGTTGAAGGTTTTACCTTCTTAATAACAAAAAACTAACTGGAGAGGTGGGGACATTAACAAGACCATTATGCGGTTGGAACAGCAATATATTTTCATGCTCAACACAATGATACCACATGGCCTGAACATGGAAAAGGATTTTTCTGTGTTTTTAATAATATAGTTCATGTGAGTTTTATTGGTGACACATATGGGTTGTTTCTTTGGTACATTTTTATATGTCTAGCCTGGGTAATTTTTTTTTTTTTTTTTTTTTTAACAACGTAGTTCCTACAATTTTAAATAGTGTCAAATAGTTTTACAATCTTGAGGTATATAACTCATGGCTCATAATAATGGAATTATAGGATGTGTTGCAACTCATCACATCTTCTTCATTTATTATATATTTATTTCATATCGTGAATCGCCCCATTTTCATGTCAATTCACAGTTTTCCATTTATTCACTCTTTGGTTCATATGCCGTTTTCCCACTGTTTTGGGAGCTTCAAATTTAAGTATTGCGCATGTGTGGGCGTTCTTTTCAGATACTTTCAATTATTCTGCCACACGGTGCCTCGCACGAGCGAGCAAGGGATTTTAAGGTACACCAATCTTCCATTTTTTACTTCAGAATCGGCCCTGTATGTCCGGGGCCGTGGATCGCCCACTGCCCGCCCTAACTCTGCCTCTGCACTGCCTCTTCCCACCCCCCGTCTAAGCCTCGCTGTACAAACTTCTTGATTGTACGGGGAGACTTAATTGGGGACAGCAAGGGGGGGTGAACAGCGGGAATCAGAATAGACCCCTATTGGTTTTTTTAAACCATTATAGCTTGAGGATTTTTTTGAAGGCTAATAGCATCTGATTTCTTTAGGTAGTCAAGTATAACTGGGTTTGTTCACTATTTTGTGAACTCTGCTATGAATGTTCTCTTTTTGTATTCTTATTTTGTTTTCTCCTTTCATCTCCCATAATGTGGGCTAAATGGCAATTGATTTTTGTTGTGGTTTCTAATACCTCTTGGGTATTTGTATTATTTGTATGTTTTTTCTTTCATATATTGTAACAAAATGTTTCTGTATGTTATATTGGAAAGTTTAATCTATTAAAAAAAAAAAAGTAGAGTAAATCTAGACTGATTAATTCGGATACACCAACCAATGACTGGTCTTTATCTGCCAATGTTAACTGTTACTGCATACTCTCCATTAAGTATATTTTTTTGCCACAGAAATGGCTTTGTACATTGCGTTTAATATATTTTTTTATATTCATGTCTTTACAGAAATAGCGGACCAGATATTCAGTGGCGACAGCTAGCACGATTACAGCGCCTAGCCATCGGCCACCAGCATTGAATATCTGCGTCAGCCGCAATGTCCAGAAGCTAACCAGTAAGCGGTGATATTGAGTCGTAGCCTGGTTAGCTCCCATGGGTAAAAATAGGCTAGCTTTTACCACGTCTATCTTTACCTGAAAGTTGCTAACCAGGCAGCGGCTCAATATCGCTGCTGACCAGTTAGCGACAGGTATCTCCCTCAGAACGCCCCGATGCTAACCGTGTAGCATCAGGGCATATAGCGGCAGTATCTGGGGATATTCAGCAGCATTAAACGCGTTAGTGCCACTGAATATCCCGCTTAGAAGCAGATACATGGTTTACAGGTTTGTAAACCGTGTAACTACCTTTGAATATTGGGCCCAGCCTTTTTAAGATGAAACTTCGAAAACCAAATAAATGCATTTCCTCTTGTGAATCTATTCTGTTACGCTTTTATTTAGAGCTAAGAATTATAAGCAGTATATCAAATTTGCCAATAAAGATAAATATAAACATTTAGAAAATGAATGAATGCTTTTAGATATAAATGTGCATAGCTTTTTAGAATGCATTGGACATGCGACACTAATTGAAAATCTTGTTCAGTGCAGCCCCCGAAAAACAAACTGAATGTTAAGAGTTGGCAATGAGAATTGACTTTTGTTGGGAAAACATGCCAATTGGCACAAAACTCAGTGCTGATAAGCCAGAAATACCTTCCATGATTGCTTAAATAACACATATAGTTTTTCTGAGCTCTCGGTCTAATTTGTCTCATTAATGTGCTGGCAAGGAAATAAATGGCCATTTGGTAGATCTATGAAGTCAACTTGTTTCATCAGTGCAGAAAAATTAGACATTCCTCTAATTAATCTACTCAGAAATTAGGCCTAGAGATTTGACAATGACTATTTGCCCACATTAAAAAATATTAAGACGTATTAATCTATAGATTCTACACAGCATTCAATAAATAATAATGGGGTAAAAAAAAATTAATCTGCAGTGATCAGCATTTGTTTTAAAATGCCAGCCACCATGGGTAGAAAATAAAATCTGTATATTCAGCGGAAGTCTCCAGACAGTGGCTGCCACTGAATATCCAGAGATAGCAGCAAGGTGTTGGCACTATCCAGATACAAAGTGGTGATATTCAGCCATTTTACAGATAGCAAAATGGCTGTTGTACATGCTATTCTAAGTTATCTGGTTAGTTAACCAGTAGCGACACTGAAAAGGAGAAATTAGGCCTTACCTGCTAATTGTCTTTCCTTGAGTTCTCTCCGGGCCAGTCCAGGAACCGATGGGGTAGTCAATCCCATTCAGCAGCTGAGGACTGAATAACAAAGTTTTGCTGACTGCTGCTCCAGCTCCCCCTGGTGATCACAACTCAGTCTCCTATTGACAAAGCAGCCTTTCACTTAAAACGCTAACTCTAAAACTGTTAATAGATCTCAAAAAAAAAACCTACAAATCGTAAAAATCTGATTTAGCCCAGAGAACCTCTGGCATACAGTGTTGAATTCTCTTACCAGATGCTTCGGCAAACAAAATTACCCTGTTTTCTTTTGGGGTTTTTTTAAAATTTATTTATTACGCATCAGTTCTGGAAGGGAACCTCAACTAATCCACTCTGCCCCCCAAGCCTGTAAGCCTCGAGGCGACCACGTATTCTTCT
This sequence comes from Ichthyophis bannanicus, assembly GCA_033557465.1. NCBI lineage: Eukaryota > Metazoa > Chordata > Amphibia > Gymnophiona > Ichthyophiidae > Ichthyophis > Ichthyophis bannanicus. Next base: position 629,253,144 of record CM066031.1, read on the forward strand.
TCTTTAACTGAAACCGACAACGGCGCACTATTCCCCGCCGAAGAAATGCTCGCATCTAACTGGGTGGGCCCTGGACTGGCCCAGAGAGAACTCAAGGAAAGACAATTAGCAGGTAAGGCCTAATTTCTCCTTCCTCTTCGTCTCTCTGGGCCAGTCCAGGAACCGATGGGAAGTACCAAAGCAGTTCCTAACTATGGGTGGGTCCAGCGAGCCCTCCTAAGACGGCCGCGGTTCCAACATTCGCATCCACTCTTGCCTGCACATCCAACCGATAGTGTCTCATAAAAGTATGCAGAGACTACCAGGATGCCGCCCTACAAATATCCACTGGTGGGACCAACGCAAACTCTGCCCACGAAGTCGCTTGCGCTCTGGTGGAATGAGCTCTGAGCCCCTGCGGAGCCATCTTGCCCTGTGCCTCATAAGCTGCTCCAATCGCCCACGTCACCCAACGGGCAATGGAAGCTTTGGAAGCAGCTTCCCCCTTCCGAGGCCCTCCAAAAATCACAAATAACCTGTCCGATTTCCGAAATGAATCCGTCCTCCTGAGATACCTACGCAGCACTCTACCCAAATCCAACCGACGAAGGGCATCCCAACTGTCACCCCCCCCCCCCGAGTCCCTCTGAAAAGTCGGAAGCGACACCGCCTGATTCAGATGAAAACTGGACACCACCTTAGGCAGAAACGACGGCACTGGCCGCAACACCACCTTTTCCTTTGTAAATTGAATGTAAGGAGCCCTACACGAGAGCGCCTGAAGATCCGAGACCCTCCTTGCCGAACACAAAGCGACAAGAAAAGCTGTCTTCCAAGATAGTTCCCGTAGACCTACAGCGGAACCGGACTCAAATGGTGGCTGAGTTAACACCTCCAAAACTAAGTTCAAATCCCAAGCCGGTACCACTGACCGCCAAGGAGGCCGAAGAATCTTCACCGACCTGAGAAATCCGGGTGCGTTGACAGCACACTGCCACCTACCTTTCCTCTATAGCAAGCTAGCGCTGCCAGTTGAACTTTGAGCGTGCTGAGAGCGAGGCCCCTATCTAGACCGCATTGAAGAAAAGGACAATATGCTCGGAAGAGACGCAGAGAACGGCTTAACATTGCGATCCGCGCACCAATTTTCAAACACGCGCCAGACGCGAATATATGCCAGTGAAGTAGACCTTCTCTTGGATCTCAGCAGAGTAGCAATCACCGACGGCGAGTACCCCTGACGTCTGAGCCGCGCCCTCTCAATAGCCAAGCCATAAGCAGCCGTACCAGATCTGCATACCACGGCTGCCTGGGCCAGTCTGGAGCCATAAGAATCATATCCCCCTTGTGCCTCGCAATCCTCCAGACCACCTGCCCGATCAACGGCCACGGGGGAAACACGTACAGCAGCTGATCCAATGGCCAGGGTTGAACCAGACCGTCCAGTCCCTCGGACATATGCACTCTGTACCTGCTGTAAAAACGCATGGCCTTGGCATTCTCGAGGGTGGCCATCAGGTCCATGACCGGCTGGCCCCAGCGTACAGTTATCTCGTGAAACACCGCCGCGTTGAGCTCCCACTCTCCGGGGTCTAGGTGGTTTCGACTGAGGTAGTCGGCCTGAACGTTGTCTTTCCCCGCTACATGCGCTGCCAAGATAGCCAGCAAGTGGGCTTCCGCCCACTGCATCAGCATCTGACTCTCTTCCAACAGATCTGCACAGCCTGTGCCGCCCTGCTTGTTGATATACGACACCGTGACTGCGTTGTCGGAGAAAACACGAACCGCTCTCCCTCTGACGAGCTCGCGAAACTCCTGCAGCGCTGGGCCGACCGCCCTCATCTCCAGCTGATTGATCGACCAAGCACTCTCCTCCGCGGACCAGACTCCTTGCGCCACTTGAGATAAACAATGAGCACCCCAGCCGGACAAACTGGCGTCCATGGTGACCAAAACCCATTCCGGTTCTGTGAGCGGAACGCCTGCGGAAACCCGCTGCGGGTCCAACCACCACGTCAGGCTGAGCCGCACCTCTGCCGGGCAAACAAGCTTCCTGGCCAGAGAATGCTGCTGTGGAGACCACCTGGTCAACAGAGCCTGTTGCAGAGGCCGCATGTGCGCCCTGGCCCACGGCACCAAATCCAATGCCGCCGCCATGGTCCCCAGCAACTGCAGGTACCTCCACGCCGTGGGCGCCTGCCGCCTCAAAAAACATCTTATCTGTTTCCACAGCTGTTCCACTCTTTCCTCGGGCAGGAAAACCACCCCCTTCGCTGTGTCGAACAAGGCCCCAAGGTACTTTAGCCGCTGTACGGGTTCCAACTGACTCTTGGCCTGGTTGACCACTCAACTGAGCCCCTCCAGAAACTGCACCACTCTCCCGGTAGCGGTGACCGACTCTACCTGGGACTCCGCCCAGATCAACCAGTCGTCCAGGTACGGATGTACCTGAATGCCCTCTTTCCGCAATGCCGCCGCCGCCACCACCACCATCACCTTGGTGAAGGTGCGGGGAGCTGTAGCCAGCCCGAATGGCAACGCCCGAAACTGAAAATGGCCCATCGGCACCACAAACCTCTGATGATCTGGCCTGATCGGGATATGAAGATATGCTTCCATCATATCTATAGAGGACAGGAACTCTCCTGGCTTCACCGCCTGAATGACGGCTCTCAAGGTCTCAATGCGGAAGTGCGGAACCCGCAAACACCGGTTTACGTGTTTGAGATCCAGAATGGGGCAAAAGGACCCCCCTTTCTTGGGGACCACAAAATAAATCGAGTATCGACCTAACCCGTACTGGTCTCGGGGGACCGGCACCACTGCCTGGAGCTGGATCAGACGCTGAAGCATGTCGCGTACCGCCTTCGTCTTTGCGAGGGACCCGCAAGGAGAAGGTATGAAGGCGTCCGACAGTGGCTGCGTGAACTCTTGCGCATAGCCCTCGCGGATAATCTCCAGGACCCATTGGTCCGTTGTAATGTCGGCCCAGATGGAAAGGAACTCCTGCAACCGTCCTCCCACCGAAGGTTCTGCCTGAGCCGGCCGCCCTTCATTGTGGTTTTTTGGTGGCATTCTGCAGAGGGGGAAAATATCCTCTGCCGAACCCCCTTGCTCCGCGAAAAGACTGTCCTTGTGCTCCGAAACACCCCCTTTGATAAGGCGTAAACCGAGAACCCCAGAATCTACGCACATCACGACTTTGCCCCCTAGTAGCCGTGCCAGGCCTAGGGCCTCTCGGACGATCCTCCGGGAGCCTCCCCCCTTTGGAATCACCCAAATCCTTCACTATCTTTTCAAGGGCTTCCACAAACAGCAGCGTGCCTTTGTAGGGGAGTTTGCTTAAGCGAGACTTGGAGGACGGGTCCGCCGCCCAATTCCGCAGCCAAAGGAACCGCCTAGCCACAATCATCGAGGCCATGGACTTCGCTGAAATCCTGACCAAATCATAAAAGGTATCAGCCATATACGTCGCCGCCAATTCCAACCTTGTGGCATCCGAAGAGACCGCTTCCTCCTTGTCTGGCCCAGCGTCTCCCTGAAGCCAACGAATAGATGCCCGCGAAACATATGCCCCACAAATGGAGACCTGAAGCGATAGCACACTAGTATCAAACACTTGTTTGAGTAGCGCCTCTAACTTGCGGTCCTGCAGGTCCTTGAAGGCGGCCCCGCCATCTACCAGGATCGTGGTTTTCTTAGTCACCGCTGCTACCAAAGCATCCACTTTGGGCATCCGCAGCAAGTCTTTGTCCTCCTGAGGTATCGGGTAGAGCCTGACCAGCACCCAGCTACCCCGCAGGGACGCCTCCGGACACTCCCATTCAGAATCAATCATTTGCCTAATGACACGATGTACCGGGAAACAGCACTTTTCAGGTTTAAACCCTTGGAGCAAAGGATCCTCTAACGGTTCCTCCTGTGCCACCGGAAGCGAAATATTTAACGCCCCCAACGACTGAGCAATAAGAGCCGCCAGCTCTTCCTTACAGAAGACCCTAAACACGTTAGGATCCTTGCCAGCCACTATTTCGCCTTCCTCCAACTCTCCAAGGGCCCAGGCCTCCAAATCTCCCTCTGAGAGAAGGACTCCTTCCTCCGTGGCCCTAGCCTCGCAGACTTGCGCTCCGACAGCATCGGAAGCGGCATCCGTCTCCCCTGTCTTGGTAGAGGAGTTTTCAGCAATCTCCTGTCTCAGGGCTTCTGCCTGTTTCCCCGTAACCGCAGTCACTGAGACCGATTGAGCCAGACCCTGTTCAAGCTTCAAACAGTAGGCTTTGTGTAATGATAGTATGAAGTCCACGGAAAACACGGACTCCAAAGTGCTCTGGGAAGTGGAACAAGAAGCCGGTATGGGACCGGCCTCTGTAGCAGGCCACTTGGATTTACTTTTTCTCTTTCCCTCTTTGCCAGAAAGCGCGGGAGCAGCTACTGCCATCGGCAAAATGGCCACCATTCCCGCCTTCTCCTCTGAGCCAAGAACACCTTCTAATGCATTCCCCGATGACGTTTTAGCTTCCATCGCACCAAAAAACCTCTCAAGCGAACTGCCCGTGCAGTAGCAAAACCTACAAATACCCGGTCCTGACAGCCCCCGTCGACTGCCGCACTCTGCACACACCACCGTCCCGGCCCGCATGCGCCTAAGAAAAACCCTAAAAAAAAAAATTGACCGTTCTACGACGGAAGAACCCCTGAGAAGCTCTCCTACCTTATCCGCACTGCAATCTGCCCCTCTCTTCACCCCCGCTGCCCGCGGGAGAAAAAGATAAGACACTGAGGGCAAAGGGTTGCAACCCGAGGCTCCCGGGTTCACTCACTCTCCCTTTGGGAATGACTGAGGGCACTAATCCAGGCAGGCTCTGCCTGTAGTACCATGCACTCCTGCACTTTTTTTTTTTTTGTTCAGCCAAATCCCTATAAAAACTGCCTTAGTAGCCCTGCTAGGACCACCGGCAAGAAAATCCAACACTTTTTAAAAACAAAAACACCCTTGAATTTTCTTCTTTTCTCCGGGAGCCAGGCAGCCACGTCCTATTTAGCTGCTGAGGACTGAAAGACTGAGTTGTGGTCACCAGGGGGAGCTGAAGCAGCAGTCAGCAAAACTTTGTTATTCAGTCCTCAGCTGCTGAATGGGATTGACTATCCCATCAGTTCCTGGACTGGCCTGGAGAGACGAAGAGGAATCATCACTATCCAGATAACATAGGGTTCCACTCCGGATAGTGCCAAGGCGGTCTGTGATGATATGCAATGGCAGTATCCAGAGAGTGTCACTGAATATCTATTTCAGCGGCATTTATCTGGGGAGCAGGTGCTGCGTTTGACTAATCGGCCCCAATACATTTGTCATTACAGGTCCCATCAAGACTTCCATTTCCGGATATTGATATGTGGTACCAAACACCAACCTAACCAATCTGGGCTATAGCTAAGGGTGGGTAAGAAAAGCAGCTGTAAGGCCCCACTAGGGGAGAAAAAAGCCTGAAATGCAAGCCTGAGCTGGTTGTGGATGAAATGCCAGAAACAGTGCCACTCTCTTCCTGGGTTAGGAAGGGACAGAGGAAAAAAAGATTAGAGATCAGAGTGAAGGGAGAAACCAGGCGATACGAATGGTGTGGGTGATGCAAATGCACATGCCTGAGCCAGGTGCTATTTACAGTTAAGATAAGAGTTATCCAAAGAGGATGTCCTTCATAAGCTTTTGAGACTACATAGATGACATCTGAGTAATTGCCTGAGAAGTTCATAGCAACACTGGTATGGTGGAGAATCTAAAGGCAAAAGCAAATCTGGGTGAAAGCTGTCAAAAAACAATAGTGTTTGTAACTAACTCAGAATCCTGCAAAATGACGATAGGTAAGGACTACAATGTTCATATAAAGACACATTTTAGAAGGACCATCTAGTTAGAATCTAGAACGTCCAAAGGAGAACATCCAAAAATTGAGGGGAGTGGCAGCAGTGAAGGGAGGCACATATAAGAGCCTTTGGAAATTGCTCCATCTCCACTCCGAATAATGAATGTCCCTGGTAACTGGCTATGGAGGCAGGACCAATGCAAGTTACAAGGCCAGACACGTGCCTGAGTTTAGGCCATTTCACAAATGTGGACGTCCAAGTTGCACAGCCTCTGAATCAGGTACTTAGACATGTAAGTAAGGGTATTTCAGAAGTGGGGTGACTATGCTATTTTATATTCTCACCAGGCATTTCAGAAATTCAGACTTTCAGCTGCAGGCAATAATATATGTCTGGAGTTTGTATTTATGCTCAGGTTTCTTCAGGCAGGAAATAATAACTGTGACAATATAATTGTATTATGTGCTTTCCCATGGAAGAGTTACATCCATGAAACAAGCATTTTTCTCATCTTATTCATGATCAGGAGCAGGTATACTTCTGGAGGTCTCACAAACCAGGGCCAGACATGCTTGTGCCATTGTAAAATTACACCATGACGTGCACCTCCCTTGCTCCACCTAGACCATGCCCTCACCATGCCCCCCTTCTACATGGACATTCTCATGCTGAGGACGTCTCTATATCCAGCTTCTAAAATGGTTCCAGATGCCTTCATCATTTGCACATCTAAGTGGCCATTTTCAGACATCCAACTCACAAATGGGGCTTCTAAAATACTCCCATAGTCTGCCCATTCCTGATACAATACTGCAGAATCCACCCATTCAATATTTTACTTTCACATCCACAAATCTAAGGATCTTCTGAACTTAGCCACGGTGACATTTTACTTACCAGATTTCCTTGGGTCCTGCTAGACCAGTAGAAACAATGGGTTGTGTTCCCCTACCAGCAGATTGGTGGAGACAAAGAACCAATGAAAAGCTCAGGTTTCAATGACATCACTCCCATGCCTTTATCTGCCTCAGCCAACAGAGGTCTCTTCAGTAATCGTCCCAAAGCATATGGGAGATCATGGCAAGCCTCACACAATCTCAATGTGGGAAACAATGAGTAATCAACAGTTGAGAACTATGTACAGGAAAACATAAACAGAAGGCTGTCTGTAGAAGATGAACCTGCGGAGACAAGTATATAAATCATAGTGGACCCAAATGGACCGCCACAGAAGAACAGAGCCCTGGACTGATCTAGCAGGGCTCAAGGAAAGGACAAGTAAGTAAAATGTCACTTTCTATATTGCCCTGCTAGACCAGTCCAGACAAGTGGGATGTACCAAAGCTAAGACTCCACTGGGCGGGAAGAAGACACAACAGTTTGCAAAACCTTAGAGCCTAATGCCATATCTGCCTGAGCATGGCCATCCAAGCGGTAATGCTTGACAAAAGTGGAAAGTGATGCCCACACTACTGCTTGATAAATTTCTGCAGGGGCTACTGAGGTTCGCTCTGCCCCCAGGGACACTAGCATTCGGGTAGAATGGGCACGCAAACCCTCCGGAACCAGACAGTTCTGGAACACATCCGCTGAGGCAACAGCCTCCATAACCCAGTGCCCCAATGCAGACTTAGCCACCGCATCACCTTACATGGGCCAGCAAACAACATAAAAGGATGGTCTGAATTTCCATGCCAGAAGGACCAGACCTGTTGCGAAAAGGAAAAGAATTCAGGGGAGGACAATCCGGAGTCCAGAAGCTCTCCTCTCAGGCATGACTCCCCAACACCAGGGTGCACAGCCACCACAGCCCCCTAGAGGGTGATGAACTGCTCACAGCATTGTCACTGGAGCCTCCGGCCAGCTGAATATCTTTACCCATATAGCACCATCCGTCACCTCCCGCCCTGAGTCAGGCAAGGTCAGACTAAATGCATCCCCCGGCTTAGGGGGGGAAAGGAGACCCTCCAGGGGTGATTCAGAAGCTGCCATGCAGGAAAAGCAGAGTCCAGAATCTGGGGATGAAGCACCTCACTTGCCACAGATCAAACAACATTTCCTGGAAGAAGACAGAGAGTTAGGGCAAGTATAAACAACAGCATGCTCTAAGGCTGCATTGGCCTGCAAGCGCACATTAACCACATTTTAAATGTTACACACGTTACAGGCACTAGGGAAGGAGCACGCATTGAAGCTGCCTGGGCGGAACGTGCATTAGGACCATGTGACCACCAGGCGCACAGTAGGTAAAAAAAGTTACTAAGCATGCAGAAAACAGTGGGAACCCCACACTGCACCAACGATCACCAGTGGTCCTCCCCGAATTGCTTTCCAAAAACACAGAATTGGGAGCCCCTAACAAGGACAATGATGAGGTCAAGCCTTTGTTCTCATCCCCTGAGGGCCCCAGGCAGAGAATCCATGCTGGGCTCAGCTCTATTCTTCTGAAACTATTTCACTGTCTGGCTTTTGCATTTAAAGTGACTGGTAGGCATATCCCTCCGGGAACCTTCTGCAATCTTCAGGAGAGAGCAAGGGGAGCAGAGGAAGAGGGAGGGGATGCTAAGGTTGTCTGAGGCTGTTGCATTCTTCCAGATTCTTCCAATTTGAGGCTGCTTAACAGGCCCTTATCATAAGAACATAGAACTGAGCCTATTTCCCTCCTTCTATAGCTACTGAAAAGACCGTAGTCTAGTGGAGCCTCCCACGTCACACTCAAGTGAGAGAGTCATCTTTCTGTACTCAAGGTGGTCATTCACAAGTATTTACATCAATCTCTTTTCCTTTCAATGCTCAGACTTTTTATAGAGAGGAGAAAATCCATCCACCATCTGTTGGAGACAAAGAAATACTGAAGGGACCTCTGGTGGCTGAGGCAAATACAGGCATAGAAGTGATTTCGCTGAAACCTGGACTTTTCATTGGTTGTTTGTCTCCACCAATCTTATTTATTTTTATTTATTTACATTCTCTTATATACCGCGCTATTCTGCATCAGTGCGGTTTACATTGAACAAACTGAAATTACATTGAACAGGGCATTACAACTTGGAGATAACTATTTTACAGGGAACATGGGCTATGGAGGGTTAAGTGGCTTGCCCAAGACCACAAGGAGCACCTGTGGGACTAGAAACCCCAGTCCTTCCGGCCCAAGGTTGCTGTCCTCTAGTGGGATTTGAACCCCCGACCTTCCGGCCTGAAGTACCTTGCCCCAACCACTAGGCCACTCCTCCACTCCACTCCACTCCACTCCACTCCATCTTCTGGAATGAGAACACACCCCACTTGTCAGGACTGGTCTAGTAGGATGATATGGATAGTAGTGGTCAAAATTTATCACAGAGCAAAAATTTGTCAAAAGAAAAACACAACTCTGCACACTTAACTCGAAAGTAAAGCAGTATCATCAAAACTGTTGTATTTAAGTAGAAACTTTAAGCAGACTTTACCGAACAGTTAAAACCCCACATACAGAAGCAACTAATAGGTCTCAGACTCAGCGGGCAAACAGAACCCAGTCAAAAGCAACTGACTGGGCATAGCCCTTATTGCATCAATGACTCTTAAGTATCAAAGGTCGTTGATGCAATAAGGGCTATGCCCAGTCAGTTGCTTTTGACTGGGTTCTGTTTGCCCGCTGAGTCTGAGACCTATTAGTTGCTTCTGTATGTGGGGTTTTAACTGTTCGGTAAAGTCTGCTTAAAGTTTCTACTTAAATACAACAGTTTTGATGATACTGCTTTACTTTCGAGTTAAGTGTGCAGAGTTGTGTTTTTCTAGTAGGATGATATGGAAAAAGAATTGTTTGAACATGGAACAGAAAATGGAAATTACACTTACCTGGTAATTGTTCTTCCTTGAGGGATGACAGTTTAGTCCTCCACCTCTGGGTTGTGCACCTCCTCCTACAGCTTGGAGACTGGGCATGTCACAAAAACGTGACATCACTGGATGTAGTCTGCTGGCCTCACCCATCATCCCCAGTGAACTATTGACAAAGCACACTCAAAGGAGCAACAAATAAATTACTAATAAAAAACATTTTAAGTGAATACATAACAACTAGCTTATATAAGAAAATATGGACAGAAGTTAGGCTTATTCCCTTCTGCCTTTTCCCTCCGCCTCCACCATAAAGGTAGACCAGCATGAACCAGAAAAAACAAAGTAGTATCGCCAGGCCTCCACCTACCTGATATTATCTGTCTCTCGGCTGAACTCCCCACTGCGTAGCATACTACCCCAGGTGGGAATGAGGACTAAACTGTCGTCCCTCAAGGAAGAACAATTACCAGGTAAGTGTAATTTTCATTTCCTTATCGGTCCTCCAGTTTAGCACAGTTACTTACCTGTAACAGGTGATCTCTGGGAACAGCAGGAATTAGTCCTCACATATGGGTACATCGGTACCGACGGAGCCTGCGCGGGAACGCTCCCCAGCTTCCCAAAAAGGAAAGCTTTTGGGAGCATCCCACAGCGCCTGCACGCTGCCTTCCCGCCTTTCCTAACCAACTCTCCTCAGTTCAAGTTTAAAGCTGAGACAATAGAGAGAGAGAGGAAAGGAAAGACAGAGAGAGAGAGATACAACTCCTAGGGGAGGTGGGAGGGTTGTGAGGACTAATTCCTGCTGTTCCCAGAGATCACCTGTTACAGGTAAGTAACTGTGCTATCTCCAGGAACAAGCAGGAATGAGTCCTCACATATGGGGACTCCCTAGCTAAGATGCCTGGGAGATCCCCAAGGGTATGAGACCCTGAAGGGTTCCTCGTCTTCCTATGAATCTCAGGCATCCATTCAGGGAAGGAGGGCAGGAGTTGTTCAAGAATAGAACAGGTGTCTGAGGACAGCCTGACCAAACAAGGCATCCCGGCGGGAGTCCTTGTCCAAACAGTAATGGGCTGTGAAGGTATGAACCGAGGCCCAGGTGGCTGCTCGACAGATCTGGTCGATGGACACAGAATGAAGATGAGCCATAGAGGTGGCCATGGCCCTCACATTGTGAGCTGTGACATGGCCCTCCAGAGAAAGGTTCTTACTCTGGTAAGCAAAAGAAATACACTGAGCAATCCAATTGGACAGTGTTCTTTTAGAGACTGGAAGTCCTAAATGAGAAGGATCAAAAGCAACAAAAAGCTGGGAAGACTTTCTATGTTGCTGTGTCCTGTGTAAGTAAAAAGCTAGAGCTCTTTTACAATCTAGAGTATGAAGGTTCCTCTCTGCACTGGATGCATGAGGAGCTGGAAAAAAGACAGGTAAATATACCTCTTGATTAAGATGAAAAGGTGAGACCACTTTAGGCATAAAGTGAGGATTTGTCCTAAGGACTACCTTATCATGATGAAACCTTGTATATGGTGGGTTAGCCACTAAGGCCTGCAGTTCACTGATGCGTCGAGCAGAAGTGATTGCAATAAGAAAAATAACCTTCCAGGAAAGAAATTTCAAGGAGGTAGTGGCTAAGGGTTCAAAAGGTGGCTTCATAAGCTGACCAAGAACCAAGTTTAAGTCCCATGCCACCGGAGGAGGTCGAATGGGAGGTTTAGTTAAAAGTTAGGCCTCTCATGAATCTTGCAATAAGAGGATGAGAGGAAATAGGTTGTCCATTGAGAGGTTTAAGGGATGCTGCAATAGCACTCAAATGGACCCTTACTGAATTTGTTTTAAGGCCTGCATTGGAGAGATGCAGGAGACATTCCAATAGAGAATTCAGAGGAAGTGCCAGAGGGTCAGGACCCTTTTGAGCACACCAAATGGAAAATCTTTTCCATTTAAAAGCATAGGAACGCCTAGTGGAAGGTTTTCTGGAAGCATGGAGGATATCCCTCACTTGCTGAGAAAGATTAAAGTCTTGAAGGTCTAGGCCTTCAGTAACCAAGCCCTGAGGTGAAGGGACTTGGGATCTGGATGCCACAAAGTCCCTTTGTCCTGGGACAGAAGGTCTGGAGCAGCTCCCAAGTCCAAGGAGGCGGCTTGGGAGAGATGCAGAAGTAGAGGGTACCACACTTGGCGTGGCCAGCGTGGAGCTATGAGGATCATAGATCCTTGATCCCTCTGGAGTTTGAACAGAGTCTTGGGAATCAAAGGAATGGGTGGAAAGGCATACAGGAAGCCCTGACCCCAATGAAGGAGGAAGGCATCCTTGGCCTGAGATCCCCGACACGGAATTCTGGAACAGAACCGGGGAAGTTTGGCATTCCACGGACTTGCAAAGAGGTCTATGTCCGGGGTTCCCCATTCCTGGAAGATTCTGAGTACCTGATCCATGTGCAGGGACCATTCGTGTGGAAGCAGAACTCGACTGAGTCTGTCTGCCCAAGAGTTTTGGATTCCTGGGAGGTATACCGCCAGGAGATGGATTTGATGCTCTCTGGCGAAGGCCCATAATCTTAGAGCTTCGTTGCAAAGTGACAGAGAGCCAGTTCCTCCTTGCTTGTTTATGTAAAACATGGCTACTTGATTGTCCGTATGAATGAGGACTGTCTTGTAGCCGAGGAGGGTATGAAAGACCTTGAGAGCTAGGAACACTGCTCGAAGTTCCAAGTGGTTGATATGAAGAGAGGTCTCCTGTGGGGACCAAGTGCCTTGGGTGGAGAAGTCTTGTAGATGAGCTCCCCAACCTGTTTGGGAGGCATCTGTTGTGAGGGTTGCTTGGGGCAACAAAGGTTGGAAGGGGGACCCCAGCAACAGATTTTGAGTGGACATGCACCATTGGAGAGACCAGAAGAGACGTTTGGAGGTTGCTATTTGGTCTGAGAGAGCTCCTGATGGTTGAGTCCACTGGGTGGACAAGGTCCATTGAGCTGCTCTCATGTGTAGGCGAGCATAGGGTACCACATGTACTGTGGAAGCCATGTGGCCTAGCAGTTGTAGCATCTCCCGAGCAGTTAAGTGGCTCTTTGACTGAATCTGGGAGGCTAACTGCACTAGACGCTGGCAACGGGTCTGAGGGAGGTAGGCCCTTGCAGTGGTGGTATCCAACCAGGCCCCTATGAATTCTAGGGACTGAGTAGGGGTGAGCTGAGACTTTGGGAGGTTTACCACAAGTCCCAGATACTGCAGAATACGTCTTGTGCGGTCCAGGGAAATCTGGGCCTCTGACTGGGATGGGGCTCGGATGAGCCAGTCATCCAGGTATGGGAAGACAAAAATTCCCAGAGTGCGTAGAAATGCAGCAACTACTGCCATGCATTTGGTGAACACTCTTGGGGCAGAGGCCAGACCGAAAGGAAGCACTCTGTATTGGTAATGTTTTCCCTGGAACAGAAAACGTAGGAATTTTCTGTGAGATGGATGGATGAGGACATGAGTGTACGCATCTTTGAGATCTAGAGAACAAAGCCAATCCTGACTCTGCAGGTATGGAAGGAGAGTGCCTAGAGAAAGCATCTTGAACTTCTCCTTGCATAGGAATTTGTTCAATTCTCTGAGATCTAGAATGGGTCGGTATCCCCCTGTTTTCTTTGGAATGAGAAAATAGGGGGAGTAAAACCCTGACCCCTGTTGAAGAAGAGGAACAACTTCTATGGCCCTCTGGGCCAGAAGGGTAGTCACCTCCTGATCCAGAAGGTCGAGGAGGGATGTGGGAGAATTGAAGTGTCTCACCATGGTGTAGGGAGGAAGGTCTGAGAAATGAAGTTTGTAGCCCTCTCTTATGATGGAGAGGGTCCATTGCTCTGATGTGATTTGCTCCCATCTGGGAGCAAAATGAGCTAACCTTCCTGGAATGGTGAGAGGTTCTGGCTGTTGTAGAGCCAGAAAGGTTAAGTTCTCTAGTATCAAGTCAAAAACCCTGAGGGGGTTGGGACTGCTGAGTTGTAGCAGCCCCTGCAGGTTTAGACCTGGCCTGTTTAGGTCTGCTGACGCTTAGTAGCAAAGCGACCTGTAGAAGATTGTTGGCCAGAAGTGGAAGGAAATCTGCTCTTTTTGTAAAAAGACTTTTTGAAAGTTTTTTTCTTGGCTGAAATGGAGGTTGACTTGGAAAGTCTATCCAGAGCAGAATTCTCTGTATCCATTTGAGTGGCTTTTATTTGCCACTCTTTGCCAAAGAGATTTTCACCCGTACAGGGCAGATTTCCTAAGCCATCCTGAACCCAGGGTTCTAGATCAGAAGCCTGGAGCCAAGCAATTCTGCGAGCAGCTATGGCAATGCCTGAGGCTCTGCTGGCACCTTCAAAAGAGTCAAAGGCTGCCCTGTTGGAAAACTTTGAAATGTCTTGAGTATGCTTAAGCCAAAGGAGGAACTCATCCCTTCTATCCTCTGGAATAAAAGGGAGAAAGTTGTGCAGCTTTAGTGCAACTTCCTTTAGAAACATACCCATATAAAGGCTATATGAGTTGATTCTGGCAATAAGCATGCTGGCTTGGAAGATTTTCCTACCAAAAGCATCCAAGGTCCTGCATTCTCTTCCTAGAGGAGCAGAAGAGTGTCTTTTGGTACTCTTTATCCTTTTCATAGCTGACTGCACCACAATGGAGTGGTGAGGAAGCTGAGTTTTCTGAAATCCAGGACAAGGAGGGACACGGTACATAGTGTCCAATCTGCGAGAATGAGGAGAAAGGGTGAGAGGAGTCTCCCATAAGTCAATCATATGTTCATGAAGAATTTCATGGATTGGCAAGGTGACTGCCTCTCTGGGAGCCTTAGAGTATCCTAAAATATCTAATTTTTTTTCTCTAGGCTCTGCTTCAGAGGTTACTGAAATAGAGAGTCCTTTAGCTACCTCTATTATGAAGTCTTGAAAGGACAAATCCTCTGGAGGAGACCTTCTCCTTTTTGGAGAAGTAGGCTCCTCAGGAAGGGTAATGGATACTTCAGGAGACTCATCTGATGAATCAGAATCAGAGGAATCGAAGTATCGTCTGTCCCCTTCCAACGATCGATACGCGTATCGATCGGTACCGACATCGGGCGTCCCCGGTACCGGATCGGTACCGAGAAATAGCCCTGGGTAAGGAGCCGGAGTCGGTATCCTGGCCGATGTCGATGCAGTCGGTACCAGTATCGGCGCCGGTACCGACAACGGGACTCGTTGCGGTACCGTTGGCGTCGCAGCTTTAATAAAAGCCATTATGGCCTGCTGCATGGATTGAACAGTGTGATCCATGGACGCCACGACTGCCTGGACGTCGGTACCGGGAGATTGTGCCGGTACCCCAGAGCAGTCTAACAGGTGATCGGTCAAGGCCGTGCCATCAATGTCAACCTGTAACCCCATAGGAGGAGCTTTGGAAGCCGGAGCTTCCTGCCGGGGTTGTTTGGCTGGGGCAGGATCCTCAAGGGCAAGCCCAGAGGCATCGATGCTTGGAGGGAGATTTGCCCTTCGAGGACCTGCTAGGATTATGTTTGGTTACCTGAGACCCATCAGGAGAGGAAGACCTGGAAGATGTCGATGCCACCGCCGGTGCATCCGTGGGAAACAGCACATGGAGCTTGGCTGCTCGGTTCTGTAACCCTCGTTTAGACATTAGAGAGCAGGACTGGCAATCCGGAATGTTCAGGACCCAAACATTTAAGACACCATTCATGGGTATCTGTAACAGAAATTGTACCGCTACACTTAGTGCATTTTTTGAACCCGGAGGCTGGTTTTTCCATGAGGGAAAAAGTTCTTGTGGGCCTGGAGGCCTAAGAAGAAAAATACACCAAGTGAGGAAAAATATATATATATTTTTTTTTTTTTTAGAAAAGAAAGGAAAAGACCAGCGGTACCGGTCCGGCGTCAGGGAGGGCAGACACGCGACCAAAGAAAGAAATTAAAATAAAGAACTTCTTCAGCGGTGACAGGAACACGACCTGCTGGCTCCGCGGAAAAGAAGAACTGAGAGTTGGTTAGGAAAGGCGGGAAGGCAGCGCGCAGGCGCTGTGGCATGCTCCCAAAAGCTTTCCTTTTTGGGAAGCTGGGGAGCGTTCCCGCGCAGGCTCCGTCGGTACCGACGTACCCATATGTGAGGACTCATTCCTGCTTGTTCCTGGAGATAGTCCTCCACCTCTGGGATGTAACAGAGCAGTACTTATTGGGAAGGACCCTTCCAGCCGGCCTGCAACACCGCCATCCCAAACACAGCATCTTTTGCTGCCAAGACATCCAGGCGGTAGTTCTTACTAAAGTGTGAAGAGACGACCATATCGCCGCCCTACAAATTTCCACAGGCGACACTAAACTGTGTTCTGCCCATGATGCCGCTTGCGCTCTGGTAGAATGGGCTCGCAATCCAACTAGTACCTGTCGCCCTGACAACAGATATGCCGAAGCAATCGCCTCTCTGATCCATCGAGAAATGGAAGCTTTCGCCGCTGCCTCCCCTTTACGGGATCCACTGAACAAAACGAACAGATGGTCAGATATGCGAAAACCTTTGGAAACCTTGAAATACTGACGTAACACCTGCTTTAAGTCCAAGCGGCGCAGACACCGGTCCACTGCGTTATGCTCTAACGAACCCAGCACCGGAAGAGAAACCGTCTGATTTACATGAAACGGAGAAACTACTTTGGGCAAAAAGGAGGGAACTGGGCGAAGCACCACCTTTTCTCTAGAAAAAGACAGAAACGGCTCTCTACAAGACAACCCCTGTAACTCAGAAATTTGCCTCACTGAACAAATGGCCACCAGAAACACCGTCTTCAATGTCAGATCTTTTACGGACGCCTGAAGCAAAGGCTCAAACGGCTCCCTAGCCAGAGCCCCTAAAACCAAGTTGAAATCCCAAGGAGGAACCACAATTCTACGAGAGGGACGTAACCGTGATACTGCTTTTAGGAAATGCAACACGTCGGCATGTGCACCGAACGCTAACCCCTGCACCTTGCCCCTATAACAAGCTAGTGCGGCTAACTGTACTCTCAAAGAACTGGCCAACAGACCCTTTTCAAACCCGTCCTGCAGGAAGCTCAACACCACTGCCACAGACGCCGTCGCCGCACACGCTTGTCTCCTCGAACACCAATCCTCAAATATGCACCAAATGCGCACATACGTCAGAGACGTAGAGGACTTCCAAGCTTTAAGTAAAGTCGCAATGACTGCTCCCAAGTAACCTTTCTTCTTTAAACGCGCCCTTTCAATGGCCAAACCGTAAGTGAGAACCGATCCATGTAGGGCATCCGCAGTGGCCCTTGAAATAACAGACTGTCTGACATCAGTAACCTCCACAGCTCTCCGTCGAGGAGGCGAATGAGATTGGCATACCACGGACGTCTTGGCCAGTCCGGAGCCACCAGCAGCACTCTCCCCGGGTGAGCCTCGATGCACTGTACTACCCAACCTATGAGCGCCCACGGAGGGAAAACAGAGGAGACCCGACACTGGCCAGCGTTGGAGTAGAGCATCGATCCCCTCCGACATCCATTCTCGCCGCCTGCTGAAGAACCAACTGGCCTTCACTGAGTGAAAGGTCACCATGAGATCCATGATCGACGACCCCCACCTGTGTATCACCTGTGCAAACACCTCCGGATTCAATTCCCACTCTCCGGCATCCACTTGAACTCTGCTGAGAAAATCTGCCGTCACATTGTCCTTCCCGGCAATGTGCGCTGCCGAAATCGCTTGCAGTCAAGGTTCGAGCCAAGCAAAGAGCGCCTCTGCTTCCTCCTCCATGGCCGTACTTCTTGTACCGCCCTGCCGATTGATGTAGGCCACCGTTGCGGAGTTGTCCAACAGAACCCTGACTGCCCGACCCCGCACCGTCCCCTCGAATGATTGCAATGCCAAAGCCACTGCTCTGAGTTCCAGCCTGTTGATTGACCAGGTGCTCTCCTGAGCTGACCACAGACCCTGCGTGAAGAGCTCCCCGAAATGCGCTCCCCAACCTGCAAGGCTGGCATCTGTCAACAACGGTAGCCACTCCGCTGCTCTAGGGGCATTCCGGCCGTCAAGGATTCCGGAAGTAGCCACCAGTCCAATGCCCGTCTGACCCCAAGCGGACAGGGCAGACATCTGCTCAGCGGATTGGATTGATGGGACCAACAGTGAAGCAACAATCGCTGCAACGGCCGCATATGCGCTCTGGCCCAAGGAACTGCTTCCAAGGTCGCTGCCATCGACCCTAACACTCGGCGATAATTCCAGGCCGAAGGAGCCGCCATGGACCGGAACTTGCGAATCACTTGTCATAGGGCCTGCACCCAATGATCAGGTAGGAACACCGCTTCTCTCTGAGTGTCAAACTGTACCCCGAGATAATCCAGGCTCTGGGACGGAAGCAGATGACTTTTGTTCGTATTGACTACCCAGCCGAGACGCTCCAAGAATTTCACCACCTTGTCCGTAACTTGCTCACTCTCAGCTTTGGACTTTGCTCGAATTAACCAATCGTCGAGATAGGGATGAACTAGGATTCCCTCCTTTCGTAACACCGCCGCCACCACCACCATGATCTTGGTGAACATCCACAGTGCCGTCGCCGGACCAAAAAGCAAGGCCTGGAATTGATAGTGCCCCCACGGAAGAGCAAAGCGCAGGAACCTTTGGTGAGCCACTCTGATTGGTATGTGCAAATAGGCCTCCATGAGATCGAGGGATGTCAAGTACTCCCCTTGGCGTACTGCGACAATGACGGACCGAAGGGTTTCTATCCTGAAATGCAGCACCCGGAGACAGCGGTTCACCTCTTTTAGATCCAATATGGCACGAAAAGATCCGTCCTTCTTTGGTACCACGTAATAAATTGAGTATCAACCCCTGCCGCAATCTTCCTGGGGCACCGGGACGACTGCACCTAAGTGCAACAGTCGATTTAGAGTGCAGTGAACTGCTCGGGTTTTCTGTAGCCCTTTTCAGGGCAACTGTACAAACAAATCCCGAACCGGCTGCGCAAACTCTAGCGCATAGCCCTCCCGGATTACCTCTAACACCCACTGATCTGACGTTAATCGGACCTAGGCAGGAAGAAAGTTCCGAAGTCGCCCGCCTATCAAACAAACAATCTCCTGCCGGGGTCCCCCTCACTTCATTGCGGCTTGCGACCGGAGGTTGAGGCCGCCGCCGCAAAAGCTCTACCTGCTCCTCGAAAACCCAGAAACCCCTGGGCCCGAGGAGCAAATCTTCCTTTTTGGAATCTGCCCAAGCATGAAGTCCAAAATCTCCGAAAATCTCAAAAGGAGCCCCGAAAGGGCGCCGCGGGCTTCCCTTGTTTTGGCTTATCCTCCGGCAGACAATCACCTTTAGACTCCCCTAACTCCTTCACCAACTTATCGAGATCCTCCCCGAACAACAACCTTCCTTTAAAGGGGAGTTTGCCTAGCCGTGCTTTAAAAGATCCATCTGCCGCCCAATTTCGCAACCACAAGGATCTGCGAGCGGCAACGAGCGACGCCATGCTATTAACCAGGGCCCTGATCAGATCATAATGCACATCTGACAAATAAGTCGACCCCGACTCCAGGCGATCCAGCTCTCTCAGACCCTCCTGCTCCAGCTGAGCGGACTGCCGCAAACGCTGCGACCATCGAAGACAAGCTCTTGCCACCCATGCCCCACAAATGGACACTTGCAATGGACACTTGCAATGGCACCACATTGGCTTCAAAGGATTGTTTCAACAAGCCATCTAACTTCCTATCCTGTGCATCCTTCAGGGCTGAGCTGCCCTCAACCGTAATAATGGTTTTCTTGGTCACCACTGCATCAATCCTCGGAGACCGAAACCTCTCCTTATCTGCAAAGGGATACAGCCCATTCATAATCTGAACTCCTCTTAGCCCTGCCTCCGGCTGATCCCACTCATCCTGTATCATCCTGTCCACCACCTTGTGAATGGGAAACACCACCTGCGTCTGTCTCACTGCCTGAATAATGGGGTCCTCCCCATTGTCGTCTTCGACAGGTTGTTCCGTAGCGAGCTTAAGTGTCTGAAGGGACTCTGTGATAAGCGCTGTCAACTCATTCCTCCGGAATACCCGAATAATTTTCACCTGGTCCTCCAGTTCAGGAATCTCTTCTTCTTCCAAGTCTTCCTCTCCTTTCAGGTCGATCTCAACGTCATCCGACTCCTGCCCTTACAACTCAGAAATGGAAGGCTCCAGAGTCCTCGCATCAGGCGGTCTGTAGGAACTGGTACTCGCCTCAGTCGGACCTGGATGTGGCGGCACTCCAGACAGCGACAGAGACTCCGGCATCTTCTGTTGTCGCCTTAAACAAAATGCCTGATGCATAATTAACACAAAGTCAGGGCAGAGGTCTCTTGGTTGCAGACCCGAAGCCGCCAGGGCCCCCGAAAGACCCGCCGGCGACTCGAGCCCGGCCCCTGGCGAAGTGGCCAGCGGCACCTCTGTGTCCAATCCAGCCAAGGACCCCTGCAGTTCCTGCCCGGCCTTCACCTCCATTTGCTGCTCCACGCTAGTAGAAACTTGCGTACAGCCACGGCAAATCCCAGAGTCAGCGATAGCACCTCTATGGGTACCGCAAACCACACACTGGGGCCGCGCCACCATCGCTTACGGCTGAGAAATAAAGCAATGTCTTCAAAATAGTCTCCCTCCGTTTATTAATAAAAAAAAAAAAAAAAAAAATTAACAGCCAAGACTGCCACAAAAAAGAAACAGGATGCCAAACTGTACCACAAAGCAGTGGTTCTGCCCCGAAGACAGGCAACCCCCTTGATCTGCCTAATCTCTAGCTCCCAGAGCAATACCGTGCCCCACTATCAATTGCGAGAAAACCAAATCAAATCAAAAACAAAAACAAAACTAAGATAAGCAAGATCTCAGGAGCTCGAGAAGAAAAAATGGCATCCAAAAGGGAGTGAAGGGAGAGCTGCGGGATTCAGCTGCCTGCATGCAGCAGACACGCTTCCAAAATGGCCGCCTCTGCCTGACTGAGGCGGAAAAAAGGCGCCAAAGTCACTGATCCCTGCTTCGCGGGCCTGCGGATGTCCCCTCCCCCCCCCCCACTCTCAGCCAGCTGCTTTGCCCATACTTACAATATCAGTGGTACCAGATCGCTACGATCGGCGTTCCCGCTACCTCTGTGCTGCCGCCCACGTGGCTCCGCTCAACTTAACCTGCGAGCGGAGAGCCGCTGGACCCAATTCCGGCCAGAAATTGAGCGAGTCTGCCGAGACACGGCAGCCCCGCGCTGCCTATGCCAGACCCACCAATCAGGGGACAGAGATCAGTGCCGGTAGTGAAAGGGACTGCGGAACAGAGAAAAATAAAGAGTGACAGGGCAATCAGGACCAGCACAAGCAACAGCTCCTCCTTTCCTTAGCATTTTCTTTTTTTTTTTTTTCCAAAGACACAGCCCCCCAAATTAAACAAAGCATACAAATTAGGGATAAAATTAAAGCAAAACTAGCTGAACACTACTCTGACTAATCCTTATCCGTTCTCAAGTGAGCCCAGCACTTAGGCTCACTACGTCCTCCTGCTGCATGGAGACTGGACACACTGGGGATGATGGGAGAGGCCAGCAGACTACATCCAGTGATGTCACGTTTTTGTGACATGCCCAGTCTCCAAGCTGCAGGAGGAGGTGCACAACCCAGAGGTGGAGGACTAAACTGGAGGACCGATAAGGAATATTTGTTACAGATGAAGGGTCAAGAGTGGGAACTCAGAAAACACACACAAAATTAGAATGGAAAGGAGGCAGATGTTCATGAGGAGCTAGCTAAACTAAACATAGATGAAGCAATGGGACTAGATGGGATACATCTGAAAATAATGAAGGAACTTGAAGTTCTAGTAGTTTTCAGTGCTTCATTAGTATTGTGAATGGTCCAGAGAACTGGAAAAGGGCAGATGTGGTCCCTCTTCACAACAGCAGAATTAAGGAAGAGGTTGGGAACTACAGGACAGTTGATTTATTCACCATGGAGGTCTGACTAACGGAAATACTGCAAAAACAAAGGATAATGCAGTTTCTGGAATCCAGTGGATTGCAGAATTCTAGGCAGGATGGGTTTACTGGAGGTGGGCCGTGTCAGACCAATTTGATTAAATGTCTTTCACTGGGTGACTTGAGAGTTGGACTGATAAAAAGCGCAAGATGTCATGTACGTAGATTCCAGCAAAGCCTTTGATACGGTTCCACATAAGGCGACTTATAAATACAGTACTCTTAGAATAGGCCATAAAGTGACTGAGTGGGTTATAAACTGGTTGAGGGGGAAGCAACAAAATGTAGTGGTAAGTGGAGTTTGCTCTTAGGATAAGGATGTCACCAGTGGTGTGCTACAGGGATCAGTCCTTGATCCTTTTTTTTTTTTTTTTACATTTTTGTAAGTGACATTGTGGAACGGCTAATAGATAAGGATTGTCTCATTGTGGACAATACCAAAATCTGCAATGGGGTACACACCCTGAAAGTTGTAGATAATATGAGGAGAGATCTAGTGAAACTTGAAGAATGATTGAGATTTTGGCATCTGAGATTTAATGTTAAGAAATCTGTGCGCTAAAGAGTAGTTCCTGGGGGTGACTATCTGAACATTTTAAGGGGGCCAAACAGGAAAAGGAAATGGAAGAAGCCAGGATACTTGGATGCATAAAGAGAAGAATGGTCAGCAGGAAAAAGGATATAATAGTGTCTCTGTATAAAAGTTTCTGGTAAGACCTCATTTGGCTGTGTGCAATTCTGGAGACCACACCTTCAAAAACATACAGTATAAACAAGATGGAGTTGGTGAGAGGGTGGCTATAAAATGATCAGTAGTCTTTGTCATAAATATATGGAGACAGACAAGGCAGGAGAGTGGAGATACAGTATGACAGAGATGTTTAAAATACCTCTTTGGCATAAATGCACAGAAGGCAGGCTTCTTTCAACTGAAAGGAAGTTTTGAACAAGACAACATAGGATGAAGGTGAAAGGGGACAGACTCGAGCTATCTAAAGAAGTATTACTCTGCAGAACGAGTGGTGGATGTATGGAATGCTGGGATTTTATGTGAACTTCCTGGAAACCTTACAGTATTTATTGTTCCAATCCCTTCCCTTCAAGTAATCTGCAGGAAACAAGAGAGGAGGGGTTGTGAAAGCAGCAGAGCAATTGTTCTACTCAAGCTTCACCCCTTCCCCTGCTATACCCCACAGGTACCAAATATGCAGTCAGAGATGACGAAAATGTGGCAGAAAGATACAGAAATCTTTCCCATTTTACTGGGAGCGACAGGCTTGATAAAGAAGAATTTCCAAGCACATCTTGACAAACTACCCATATATCTGTTACAACTCTTTGGCACGATGCAAGTACTACGCCAAGCATTAGCAGTAAATTTGAGAGACTAAGATCATACTCTACATAACCTGGTTTAGAAGTGGGGTTCCCGACTGTCATGGTATCCGCAAAATTAACTCATTTGGAGAAAATGCCCCGAGTAAATACAGCAAGATCTGGTCAAAGGAAAAATGCTGCTGGCAAAATATCATAATTTCCAAATGTTGACTGAAACGTCCATACTATAGAAATAGAGAGACATTGAACTCCTCAAGTAAACAGTAACAGAATTCACGAAGAAGGAGGCAATGTTGCACCTGTTGCACTTCCTCTTCCACTCTACATATAAGGATGTTTTTGACAAAATTCTCCTACAACTGAACTATGGTGGAAAAGTGAGGTTACTTACCTGTAACGGGGGTTCTCCATGGATAGCAGGATAAGTCAGCCACCACTGGTGATGTCATCCGACGGCGCTAAGAACAGAAGTGCTCTCCTGGGCCCAAACAGATAAACCTTTACAGGTAAGTAACCTCGCTTTTTCCTTGGACAAGCAGGATGTGTCAGCCACACCTGGTGCCTCCCTAGCTGTGCAGTTGCACCTACTGTGGTTGATGAGGGAGGCATGACTTTGATCCTTGAAGACAGTGCACCGTGTCTCGGTTCAACAAGTTTTAATGACATAAACTTGCTTTGAACGTGCGATAACCGCATAAGCCCAACAGCAGGCTTTAAAACAAACATAATTTGACAACAGCATAACATGGACAGCATGGCTAGGAACATCATACTTGGTGTGACTGAGTGAAGGAATCACGGAGCAGTTCCTCCAGCTGTGTCTGAGCCGGGATCAGTCTCTAGGGTTCACTGCCTCTGCGGTCACAAGGCGGAGGAGCGTTGTAGAGGTCAGGATGGCCCGGCCAAATGAGCTGTCCACTTGTGCCTCAAAGTCTAGGCAGTAGTGGTTTTGGAAGGTGTGTACTGAGAATCAGGTTGCAGTCTTGCAAATGTCAGTCACTGGTATGGTGCGCAGGTTGGCGATAGTGGTGGCCAGCACCCGGAGCTGGTGTTATCTGACCCTGACCGTAGTCTGAGCCCCGGCCCAGTCATGGCAGAAGGCAATGCAGTCGGATATCCACTGTGACAGCATCTGTTTAGTGACCAGGCACCCCGGTCTTCCGGGGTCAAAGGAGAGGAAGAGCTGCACTCCTTGGCGTATGGGCTCAGTCCTGTGGAGGTAGATGCGCAGGGCCCTGATGCAGTCAAGGGTATGTAGTCTCTGTTCTTCCGATGAGGCATGGGGTTCAGAGTAGAAGGTGGGCAGCTCAATCATCTGGTTGATGTTGAACGCCGAGGCCACCTTCAGGAAGAACCTCGGGTGGGTCCAGAGGGTGGTTCAGTCATGGTATAACTGCATGTACAGCAGGCTTGCCATGAGCACCTGAAGCTCACTGATCCTCCTGGAAGGGTGACTTATCAAGATAAGGGTTTTCCAGGAAATGTATTTTAGCGGTGCTGATTGTATATGCTCAAATGGCTCCTGAGTCAGCTGGTGGAGGACCACATTCAAGTCCCAGGGCAGAACTAAGGGCTGCACTGCAGGGTGTAGGTTGGCCAGGCCTTTCATGAAGTGGGCAACTAGAGGGAGCGTTGCTATTGAACAGTCGTTGATGCGGTCATGGAATGCCGCGACGGCAGGGAGATGAACCTTGATGGACTGCGTCTTGAGGCTGCTGTCAAAAAGAGTGCTGAGGTATTGGAGAACTTGGGGAACTGGACAAGAGACCAGGTCCAATCCTCATGAGAGGCACAAGATGTTGTAAAGCTTCCACTTCAAACCATAAGACGTCTCATGAATGGGCATCTGGCTTCCAGGATTACTCACTGCACCTCTGTGGACAGGCTGAGGGATGTGAGAGTCAGCCTGTCAATTTCCAGGCTGTCAGGTTGAGTGTTGGCAGGTTGGGATGCAGGGTGGTGCCGCCAACCTGGGTGATGAGTGTCAGCTTCTGAGGAAGACGCAATGGTGTGTCAAGGACGAGGCGGCGAAAGTAGGGAATCACATTCTACCTCAGCCAATGGGGTGCGATGAGGATGGCCTGAACCTTGTCTCTCACTATCCTCTGTAGGATCTTGGATATGAGTGGAGTGGGGGGAAAGGCATATACTAGTGACCACTCCCCCCGGGACATGTTGAAGGCATCCAAGGCTAGCCTCTTGGTAGATGGAAACTTGGAGTAGAACTAGGGGCATTTCGAGTTGCTCTCAGTGGCGAAAAGGGCCACCTGGGATTGTCCCTAGTGCCTGAGGAGGGACTCCGCCTCCTGCTGATCCAGGATAAACTCATGTGGGTCCAGCTGGCGGCTCAGCTTGTCTGCCAAGTCGTTTTGCATACCAGGTAGATAGGAAGCTTGTAGCAGGCAGTGTCTTTAGAGGGTGAAGGATCATAGTCTGATCACCTCCGAGAGAAGGAGCGTGAGCCCATTCCCCCTTGTTTGTTGACATAGAACATGGCTACCTGATTGTCTGTTTGTATCAGGACAGTCTTGTCGATGACATACTGCTGGAAGGCCATCAGGGTGAACCTGATCGTCCTGAGTTCCAGTAGGTTGATGTGGTGCATATCTTCCTTCGCAGTCCAAGCCCCTTAGGAGCGCAGTTGGCCCATTTGAGCTCCCCAGCCCGTTGAGGCGTTGATTGTGATGACTGCTTGATGTACTGGTTCCTGGAGGGGCCTGCCTTCCCTTAGATTCCCCGGCAGGCTCCACCATAGGGGGACTCCCTTACCCTTCTGTCCAGAGGGATGCACCTGGACAGTAGTTGAGCTTACCAGATCCGCGTACCATGGCCGCCTCGGACAGTCGGCGGCAATCAGGAGCACTAGTCCCCCATATGCCTCTATCCATTGCAACACCCTACTGATCAGAGGCCAGGGAGGAAAGACATACAGCAGTCCTTCTGTAGGCCATGGCTGCAACAGCCCATTGAGCCCCTCCGACATGCGCTTCTTCCTTCTACTGTAAAATCGCGCCACTTTGGCCAACTGGTAGGTTGCCATCAGGTCCATCATTGGTTGCCCCCACCAGCACACCAACTGATCAAAGATGCCCTGATTGAGCGTCCACTCTGCTGGGTCTATCCACACTCTGCTGAGATAATCCGCCTCGACATTCTCTTGCCCGGCCAAGTGCGCTGCTGACAGAGCTGACAGCCTGTCCTCTACCCAGTCCATCAACAGACCGGACTCTTCTTCCAGTTGCAGACTGCCCATACTGCCCTGTCGGTTGATATATGACACTGTTGCTGCATTGTCCGAGAACACTCTCACGGCCTTCCCTAGCAACTGGTCCTGAAAGCCTTGCAGGGCCAAGAACACTGCTCTGAGCTCCAGCTGATTTTAAGGGCCACTGCGCCTCCTGCTCCATCCACAGGCCTAGTGCAAACTGAGCTTTACAATGTGCTCCCCAGCCCACCAGGCTGGCATCTGTTGTGAGCTGTATCCAATGTGGAATTACTAATGGCATGCCCTGCAGGAGCATCTCTAGCTGTAGCCACCATCTGAGTGCGTTCCTCACCTCCTCCATGCAAGGCATGTGTTGTGAAAGGGGGTGAAATTGTGCTGACCATCTGCGCAGCAGAGCTCTCTGTAATGGCCTCATATGAGCCCGAGCCCAAGGAACCATTTCGATAGAGGCCGCCACAGAGCCCAACCGTTTATGTACTCTTTCAATCTGCAATGACTTTTCCCAGCTGTGTCTGAAACCGAGCCCAGAGATACTCCAGGTCTTGCGAGGGCATATTTTGACTTTTGGAGAAATTGACCACCCAGCCAAAGCTCCGAAGAAATGCAATAACCAGTTCCATCACCCACACGCTCTCCTCCTGGGACGTCACCCTTATCAGCCAGTTGTCAAGGTACAGATGGACCAGAATGTCTTCCCGCCTAAGCACCACTGCCACGACCACTAAGACCTTGGTGAAGATCCGAGCACGGTCCCCAGTCCAAAAGGCAGCACCCGGAACTGAAAATGTCCACCTGGCACCGCAAACCTGAGAAACTGCTGATGCTCTGCACACACCGGTATGTGAAGGTAAGCCTTGGTGAGGTCAAGGGAAGTCAGGAACTCCCCTTCTCGCACTGCCATTATCACTGACCACAGGGTCTCCATGCAGAAGTGCGGCACCCATAAGCTTCGATTCACATACTTGAGGTCTAGTATGGAACAGAATGTCCCTTCTTTCTTTGGCACCACAAAATAGATGGAGTATCAATCACACCCATGTTGGTCTGGTGGCACTTCCACCACCGCCTGCAAGCCTAACAAGCATTGGAGAGTTTCCTCCACTGCTTTCTGTTTCTGCAATGCCTTGCTGGAGGAATTTACAAAAGCTTCTCTCAGAGGCCAAGCGAACTCTAGTGTATAGATGATTTCCAATACCCACCGGTCAGATGTGATTCGGGTCCAGGCATCGTAAAACTCCTGCAGCTGACCCCCTACAGGAATCACCTCAGCCTGGTCCAACCTCACTTCATTGTGCCTTTTTGGGAGCCTCTAAATCCCCGAAAGGAAGCCCGCCCTAGAGGGAAAACGCCCCCTCTGATAGGGAGCAAACCGTTGGGACCAAAATCTTTGAAAATCTCTGTTGGCCCCTCTCCGGGGTTGACGTCCAGCCCAATTTCTGTTTGTCCTCCGGCAATCTACCTCCTTTTGTTTTCACAGGTCTTTTATTAACTTTTCTAGGTCGTCTCCAAAAAGGAGCTTACCTCTGAACATCAGTTTGCTCAGCCAAGATTTGGAAGACACATCGGCTGACCAATTACAGAGTCACACATACCACCTTGCTGCTGCTACCACCGAGGCCATGCCTTTGGACAAGCACTGAATGAGGTCATAGAAGGTATCCGCCAGATAAACTGCCCTGACTCCAACCTTGCCGCTTCCGGAGGTCTAGGCTGCTCTTCTCCCGGGACAACTATAATCCCTTGTGCCCAGCAGAGGCATGCCCTGGTCACAAAGGCCCCACATACCGAGACCTGTAACGACAGGGCAGTAATTTCATATGCCTGTTTCAGGAGGGTTTCCAATTTGCGGTCTTGGACATCCTTTAGAGCTGAACTCCTCTCTACAGGGGATGGTAGTCTTCTTTATCACCGCCAAAACTGCTGCATCCACCTTAGGAGCGCGCAAGATCTCTCTGTCCCGTTCTGGGAGGGGGTAAAGGCACAACATCATCCTAATATCCCTCAGCACCCCTTCGGGCACATCCCATTCCTCCTGAATTATCTTATGCACTACCCTATGCATGGGGAATACCTTTTGCGTTGACCTAACCACCTGGAACAGCAGATCCTCTAGGGGCTCCTCTTCCTCTGGTACCTCTGTGCAAATATTCAATACCTTGGCGGACTGCGCTATCAACACTACCAGCTCCTCTCTGTGGAACACTTGACAATGCAAGAGTTTTCTGCCTACAGTATTTCCCCTTATTCCAAGTCAGAGTCCAGCGTGTCCTCCTCAATCAGCTCCTGTCTCCTGAAGAGTTTCCTCCCAGAGACTTTCCTTCATTCTACGTTTGCTGGGACCTGGCTCTCCTTCAGCCACCTCCCACTCTATCTTCGCCTCTACGGCCCGCTTCGTTCTACTCTTAGAAGCCAGCATCTCCTCACCGAGCCACTGTTTTAAACAAAAGGCTTTGTGCAACAAAAGCACAAATTCCGGTTAGAAGCCGCCCGGAGGGCCCCTCTCTTGCGACATTCACCTTAGCCAGCTTCTTGCCCTTGCTTTTAAAACCCAAGAAAAAACTGTACTGTGTGGTATCATGCAAGATGAAGAAGGCATAAGCACAAAATTGGTTTTGAGTAAATAAAAATAAATTGAAAAAAGAAAAAATGTCTTAATGGGTAGTAATCAATAGGCAGAATTAAGGGTAGTGGTAATTAAAAATAAAAAACGTTAATTGAATATAGATGCTCTTAAAATCCTAGAATAAGGGTAGACAGTCTAGTAACATTGATTGCATCAGAGAAACTTTTAAGCATCTGAGAGTAATTAAGGGAGAGGAAACTTTGTTTTTATCCAAAATCTTGGAAATAAACTAAGTCCTGCTCTGGGATCTGTGGGGACAATCTGACTTTGTAAGGATAACAACTGTGAATGTGCATGCATGCTTGTTTATTCTGAGTGAAGTGTGCTTTTATGTTCTCTAGGATCAATCTGTCATGCCCACAGAGCCAGGCATTAGGCAGAACAGGCATATGCCTAGGGCAGAGGTTCCCAACCTTTTTGGTTGTGCAGACCTCTTATTAACCTTCAAAATGTTCAGGGACCCCAGTTCACCTCCCACCATTTTTCCCAAACTCCTCTCCCCAGAGCCAATTTGTCCACTAGACGGACTAGGTATCCACCTAGGACAGCAGACCTTGGGAACGGCACCACGGCACCGCCACAGACTTCAAGACAGCAGCAAAGCAAGCCGCTGATGGTGCCAGTGGGCCCTGAAACAACCATGAAAGCACTTATGGCCTGCCAGTCTTGCCCCCTCCGATGCAAACTTCCTGTTAGAAGGGGCAGAAGCAGCAGACCATGAGTGTGCATGGGTGCCTTAAGGCCGCTACAGCACAGACAATAGCTTTCCCTGCTGCTGTCTTGAAGTATGTGCAAGGCCTGTGGTGCTGCCCCCACTCCCCAGATCTGTCAATGTCTTTGACTAGGGTGAGAAAGAAGGGAAGAGCTGATTAGACATCTGGGTGAGGGGAAAGGACAGATGCTGGACTATGGGGGGGGGGGAGGGGGAGGAAAGGGAAGAGAATGTGCTAGAGTATGAGAGGTTAAAATCTGGACCGCCTAGGAAGGGGGAGTGCAGGACTGAGGGTTTGTCTAGGACAGCAGATGCCCTTGAGCCAGCCTTACCCCTCCTTTCAGCACCAAGCCTCTCCTCACCAGCTCTCTTTATCTCACTTCCCTTTTCTTTCTCTACAAGTCTCTCTCCCTTCAAAATGTCCCTACCTGTTCAGTCTCTTTTTCTCTCCCTCTCCCCCCAGCCAGTTCTCTTCAGTCAGTCATTCTCTTCCTCCCCAGTCAATCCCCATCAGTTTCTCTCTCTTTATTTTTTTTTTAATTTTCTGTTTCCTGCAGACCCCCTGTAATAGTCTCATGGATCCCCATGGGAATCACTGGCTTAAGAGTTTTGCTACTCAAGGGATAACACATTATCATTGCTTTCAGCATTACCTCTGACCCTCTAATTTTCAGTTTGTGGCCAGGGGTATCAAAATGATGGCACAATCTTCTGTAGCTAATTAAACTGCCAGTTTGCTTGTTCCCAACCCTGTCCCAAATCCAATGAGACAGAAGAGGAGGCAGGCTACACAGCATGACCTATTAACCCAAAGTATTTGTAAGCGCTGTATATATTGTAGCTGACACATCCTATAAAAGTAATAGGAGCTATGTGTTGGAGGAACTGTTACCAACAAAAGGACTGGAACATCCAGAATGCAGTGCTGTCTAGAAGCAGGGGCCGAATTTGTTTAGGGGTGAACCCACCACTCCGTGTAGGACACCCCTGTTTGTTGAGAAATTAGATAGTTAAGTTTATTTTGATTTTATCCTGTTGCTGTAAAGGGATCCACTGTATCTGTCACATGCCATTTTGAATTATGTCACTGGATTTGCCCCCACCACTTCCATCGAGAGGGCATTCCAAGCATCCACCACCCTTTCAGTGAAAACGTATTTCCTGACATTGCCTTTTAGTTTACCCCCTTACAGCTTCGTGTTATGCCCTCTAGTATTACAGCTTCCCCGTCATTGAAAAAGATCTGGTCCAACAAATTAACCTCAGAAGGCACATAATTAGTTGATTAGGCTTCACCTGTGCGCAATCAGTGTCACCTGATCTGTCACATGCTACCCATATAAATATACCTATCCTGAAAGGCCCCTGATTCTGCAACACCACTAAGCAAGCAACAAGAAGACCAAGGAGCACTCCAAACAGGTCAAAAACAAAGTTATGGAGATGTATGGATCAGGGTTGGGTTATAAAAAAAATATCCCAATTCCTGACTATTCCATGAAGCACCATTAAATCCATTAGAAAGAAAATGGAAAGAATATGGCACCACTACAAACCTGAAAAGAGAAGACCACCCAGCAAAAAATCACAGGCAGGGCAAGGTGGACATTAATCAGAAATGCCACAAAAACATCAAGGATAACACTGAAGGAGCTGCAAAGATCCACAGTGGAGATGCGAGTATCTGTCCATTGGACCACTTTAAGCCATACATGCCAAAGAGAGGGGCTTTATGGAAGAGTGGTCAGAAAAAAGTCATTGCCTAAAGAAAGAAATAAGAAAACACATTTGGAGTTTGCACAACAGCATGTGGCAGACCCCCCCCCCCCCACCCCCAACACATGGAAGAAGGTTCTCTGGTCCGATGAGATGCAAAATGATCCTTTAGGCCATCATGGGAAACACCATGTGTGGTACAAAGCCAACACGTCCCATCACCCTGAGAACACCATTCCCACAGTGAAACATGGTGGTGGCAGCATCAAGCTGTTTGAATGTTTTTCATCGGCAGGGACAGGAAAACTGGCCAGGATTGAAGGAACAATGGATGGCATTACTTGATGAAAAGCTGCTTCAGTCTGCCAGCAGGACAGTGACCCTAAACATACTGCTCAAGCTACACTGGAGTGGTTTAAAAGGGAAACATTTAGATGTCCTGGAATGGCTTAGTCCAAGCCCAGACCTCAATCCAATTGAGAATCTGTGGCATGACTTGAAGATTGGTGTACACCAATGCAACCCATTGAACTTGGAGTTGGAGCAGGTTAGCTTTGAGGGTGCAAATCCCAGTGGCAAGATGTGTTAAGCTAATAGCACACCAATACACCAAGAGACTTGCACTTGTAATTGCAGCAATGGATGGCTCTACAAAGTATTGACTTTGGGGGAGAATACATATGCACACTCTTGATTTCCAAGTTTTGTGTTGTCTGAATTATTGCTTGTGTCACAATAAAGGATATTTTGCACCTTCAAAGTCATAGGCGTGTTGCGTATATCACATATTGCTAACCCCCAAAATTTCATTTTAAATTCCAGGGTGCAATGTGACCAAACATGACAAACACCAAGGGGATGAATACTTCGCAAGGCACTGTAGATCATCCCCCACTAAATTCAAACTATCCTCAAGTCATTCTTTAAGGTCTCCTGATAGTCCAGCCACTCCCAGTGTCCAAATATACTGAGTAAGCAAAATGGTCTCTCTCAAGTAGCCAACAATAAAATCTCAATGTGGGAAAGAACATACAATGCCCATCATCATCCATGAATATACCAACATAATCAACTCCTTTCTCTGCCCAATCTAGGTAGAGTCTACTGGTCATGCCAATCAGGAAATTCTCATTTCCCCATAAAGGCAACTATAAGGTGAAACCCCTTAAATCTACCTAGCCAACGCTAAGTGCATCACAAAGGCTGAAGTAAACAGAAATTACACTTACCTGGTAATTGTCGTTCCTTGAGTGACGACAGTTTAGTCCTCTACTTCTGGGTTGTGCACCTCTTCCTGCAGCTAGGAGACTGGGCATGTCAAAGTCGTGACATCACTGGATATAGCCTGCTGGTATCTCCCATCAGCCTCCAGTGTACTATTGACAAAGCAAACTCAAAGGAACAACAAATAAGTAACTAAACCATAACTTTAAATAACTCCCCATTCCTCAACCGGAGGAGCCTTTTTAACCGTATCCGTCTTATATTTTCTTTTCTCTTTTTTTTTTTTAAACTTTACATTCATGTCCCCCCTATGCAAACACGTATCCTATACCACCACCTCATTTAAATAAGAGAAAAGAAAGAAAGAACAGAGAGGGATACTCACTGCGATCTAGAAACTGAAAGGATCTGTTTACTCCTTGAGATTATTTTCAGGCGGAGTGGAGCATCAAACTCTGAAGAAATCACACTCCTGGGCGGGAATGAGGACTAAACTGTCGTCACTCAAGGAACGACAATTACCAGGTAAGTGTAATTTCTATTTCCTTATCGTTCCTCCAGTTTAGTCCTCTACTTCTGGGATGTAACAGAGCAGTAATCATTGGGAGGGACCTATCCGGCCAACTCACCACACTGCCGACCCGGAACAGGCCTCCTTCACTGCCAAAACATTTAGGCAGTAGTGGTTACTGAGGAAATGAAGAGACGACCTGGAAGCTGCTCTACCAATCCCCCCTGGTGGAATGACACAGTGATTCACCCATGAAGCTGCTTGTGCCCTGGTAGCAAGAGTCAGAACGCCCCCCAGAATCATACAACCTCGCCAGCAGAAAGCTGAGGCAACCACCGCCTTAACCCAGTGCGAAATGGCCGCCGTCGCTGCTGCTTCCCCTTTGTGGGGACCTCCAACCAGCACACAAAAACAAAGAAACAAACATCGCACCCTGCATGTAATGTTTCCTATCGGCGTAAGCTACGAATAAAAACCTCCCCTTCCAGAAAAACCGAGAACTGGAAGAGAAACCAATAGGCTCAGGAGAAAAATCAGATACCACCTTTGGGAAGGACGACAGGACTGCTCGCAAACACCACCCTCTATCCAGAAAGGGTGAAAACGGTTCATTACATGACAACGCCTGAAACTCCAAAACTCGTCGCACCGAACAACGAGGTATCAAAGCCACTGTCTATAACAGCAAATCCTTTACCGACGCCTGGAGTAAAGAATCAAAGGGCTCTTTAGCTAACGCCTCTAAGGCCCAATCGGGATCCCCCGGCAGCACCCGAACTCTCCTTGAGGAGCGCAGTCGGATCCCAACTTAAGGAAACGCTACACATCGATCCGAACACCTAGCGCTATTCCCTTCACAGAACCTCTACAGCCGGAAACAGTCGCCCGCTGGATCCTCTAAGGAACTGGCCGCTAGTGCCTTCAGACACTGTCCTGCAGAGAACTCAGACCAAGGATACAGACACCTTTGTCGCCCGGACTTGCCGCCGTGAACAGCAGCCTTGCAAAAGGCGCTAAGCATGGACCTACGTAGCAGAAGCAGCCTGCCTCCTTGCTCTCAACAAGGCGGCGAAGACTGCCGCAGAATAACCCTTCTACTTGAGCCCCACCCATACAAAGGCCAAACCGTAGGCGGGCACCGATCCACCTGAGACATTAGTCACGGACCTAGCCGCAGCAGAATGTCTGCTACCGACAACTTCTAGGAAAAGCCTGTCGAGTAGGCGAATGAGAAAAGCCTAGTACGGCTGTCTCATCCAACCGGGCACTACCAAGAGTACCTTTCTCCGAAAGCCTTGATACGCCAATTAGTTGCCCTATGAGAGCCCACGGGGAAAGGACAAGACAAAGACTTAATTGGGAGCTTACTGACCCTCGACTTGGACGAACCATCAGCTGCCCCATTCCTCCACCAGAGAGACCTCTGGGTGAACCCCAAGGAAGCCAATAATATTAGCTAGCGCTTGAATTAAGCCATAATGTACATTTGCCCCATAAAGCAAATCAGGCTCTAGTCGATTCAACTCCCTGATCCTTTCCTGTTCCAGGCGAGTAGACTGCCATAAACACTGCGACCACCTGAAGCATGCTCTCGCCTCCCCAGGCTCCAAAAATGGGAACTTGTAAGGCCAGAGCATTGCCCCCAACGATCGCTTCAGTGAACCATCTACTTTCCTATCTTGCGATAAAGAATATTGCTAGGGCTCTGTTCCATACAGCGAGTCCACACCCCCTGGTAGTGCAAGGTGTGCACCCACCCACGTAGTACCCAGGCCTGCCCCTGCTTAGCCTCAAAATGTCAATCAAGAACAGGCGAATTCAGGACAGCTGAATACTTTCTTTAATGTATTTATTTATTTATTTTTTACAAAGACACCTCTAAACCAAAACTTCCTTCAGCATATGTTAAGAGACGCTCTTTCCGTGCCAACAATATGAAGTAGAAAGAACTCCTAAACACAGGCATACTAATCCACGGCCTTCCTGCTAGAGTAACATCCCATTCCGTCTGACTGCACAAAGATGGACTTTATATTTTAAGTTCAACTAACACCTGGTGATATGAAATACAGCTCTCATTCCGCAGTGGCAACTGAGTCAGCAATGAAGAAGCCGAGAAACTGCAGACAATTTCCCATTTTACCACCTGGTAAAGACTCCACTTTTTAGACCACTGAAGCAAAAAAGCATGCGAGAGTGCCTTGTGTCCTGCCAGCAGCTGATCGAATTGAAGGGATTCAGTGTATGCAGGGCATTTTCCAGAGAACGCAAGGCCCCTCATCCAGGCTGACCCCACATTCAGAGTCTAAACCGGCAGTCACCTTGGCTGATGCCGATCAGCGCGGAAGCCATCTTGTAAGCCCAGCATATGAAGTATGCCTACTAGAGTCTGAGCCGCTGCCATTGCTGCTAGAGAACTAGCCTGGCTGCGTGCTTCTGGCCCCCCATTAAGGCATTCGCTGAACACTAGCAGAGACTCTCCGTACTGGAGAACCGCTGATAAATGGAATGGGAACATAGATAGCTTCAAAGGCCAGAGTTCTATTTTGCAACCCCTCTCCGCTGAGCTGCCTTTTCCATATGTAAAATTAAACCACATATAGCCAAAATTAAGACATTACAAATCTACCGTAAAATCTTATAATTTGGGCAAAGCCAAACTAAACGGGAACATTTTCCATTAAGAAACCACACAACTATAAAATCCTTCCCATGACATAATGCTTATGGAAGAGCATTCCACATCTGTGGACTGGCCATGGCGCTCACCCAAGCACCTGTTACAACTGTCCAAGAGAGTTATCACCATAATTCCTTCTGACTTGAATATGTTTACAGCAGAACATAGCGCTATATCACAGCAGCTAAGCCAAAATATTATCCTGCCATGTAAACCGACTTTAACGCTTTATAGGACCCTCCATGGATAGCGGAAGGAGATTCTGGTAAATCAACATAGGTATTGCCCTTTTTCTTTGCTTTTTTTTAAGTATAGGACTCCAAAAACCAAGTTTCCGCCAACTCCAATGAAATCAAAGCAGATCAGCTAAAATTACCCGAACTGCTACTTATAGCTTTGCAAGAAGCTACCAGCCCCCGCTGCACCCAGTTGTCCTTCCCCCCCTTATCCTGGAGGATTCTGCATTGCAGGAGGCATTGCCCACCCCCTGCCAGCCTACTGCATCTGCCAGGGAGCTGAAGAGCAAAATAGAAAGTAGAACCCCTGGAAGCAAACAGTGTCCCGTCCCTGGGATTCAGGCGCAAAAGGTAAAAATCAAAAGTAAAATCAACAGTGTTAGCTAAAAATGAACAAGGCTCTCTCTCACTAAAGCAAGTTTCTTTTTCTTTTTGAAATCCCACCGAAGTCCGTGGGACCCAAGCTTTCGAACACAGCCCCTGACGCTGTGCATTAACCACAACCAGAGAAATGAAATGAAATGAAATGAAACCCTGCTCTAGTAATAGATGAGAATTTCCTGGGAAGGGCCTGCTAAGTGTTGCTATGAAACACACAAGCACCTCCCCAGGCCTTCCTGCAGTCAGAGAAATAGCAGTGGAATACACCAACCACCTTGCAAATGGAGGTCTTAGAGGTTGTTGCCTGTGTGCTGTGTGAACCTGATGAGTAATATGATTTTGTATTGTACCACCCCCCCCCCCCAAGGATGGGGGCACTGAGTACTATATGTGATTCATGAGCAGCGCTGTCATTCGGTGGCCTTTAGGGCAGCAGAGCCCGACTAATGATACAGAAAGTAAGAGCTTTAAATCTTGGTCATATAAACTGGATTCTCAGACCTTACATCACATCACCGAGGCTCTGTGGTGATTTCTTTCCTGACCTGCAGATAATGGCTGCATACCCACAGTCATAGAAAGGCACTACTGAGTGTACCAGCTGCCCTCTGGTGGCCATAGACCGTAGCACAGGCACTTCCTGGTTGACAGTTTAACTGCCAGTCTATTTTTTTTTTTTAAATATCCTAAGGTTTCCTAAACCTGTCCCTGTGAATTTTGGGCAACTTTCACTATAGAATACATAAAAGCACACTTCGAGGCTTTCCCTCCTGCCAACTACAAGTTAGGGCTCTGCCCTTGAACCTAAAAGCTGGCAATTTGCCTAATATCCTGGGCCTTAACAGATGCTCCTCAGAGACATGATTAGGAGGGAAAGACCATGTGGTATCAGGGATCAATGCCAAAACTGCTGTCCTGTTTTTAAGTTTATTCTTATTTATTCTATAAAGAGGATTGACAACAGTCCCCCTTAATGCTGAGGAACCCCCTGAGCCTCAAAAAAAAAAAAACCCTACAAACAAAAGAAAAACACTAGGCCCAAAAATCTAGCTATTCTGCCTGTTTTCCTCACACAGGCAGCTCACTGCAACTCTCGCCATGCGGTCCAAATACATAGAGAGGAAATGGCCGCCCCTTCGCCAATGAATTTTGGCGCCAAGAACAGCCGCTGCAAAAATGAGGCCTCAGCAGACCGACAGAGCCCGAAGGCCTTACCTGCAGGGCCAAAAGCCACACAGCCTGCTCCTACCTCCTTGAGTTCATCCGATCCTCAAGCCACGCTGACGCGCCTGGCAGCCACAGCGAGGATCGCTCAGCCGGTTTCACAGAGTAAAATTAAAATCCCGCAGCAATGGAGAGGCTCCATCTCACACAGCTTCAGTGTGGCTGTACGGGTCTCGGAGCTCTCTCCCGTACTGTCCAGGGAGAGAGATCCGCACCGGCAAATGCCTGCAGCAAGTGAAAATAACTGACAAGGAGGGAAGGCGAGAACTGCTACTAATTTAAAAAGAGCCAGGCTCAAATTTAAAATTACTGTAAATAAGGAAATTTGCTCCTAACTAAAGGGAACTAATCCCTGATTGCCAATTAACCAAATGTAACTGAATTAAAAGTAAATTAAAGGTAAAAATCAAAAGTAAAATCAGAATAGAATTTGTCACACTAAATGCTCCTTATCTATTCCCCCCAAGTGAGCCCAGAAGCTAGGCTCACTACGTCCTCCTGCTGCAAGGAGACTGGACACACTGGAGGCTGATGGGAGATACCAGCAGGCTATATCCAGTGATGTCACGACTTTGACATGCCCAGTCTCCTAGCTGCAGGAAGAGGTGCACAACCCAGACGTAGAGGACTAAACTGGAGGAACGATAAGGAACACACTATTTTGAGCCTTGGTAGGAGTTGTGAGGCACTCACATGTATGACAAAAGTAGCAGACAAGGGCCACACAAAAGCCTGTTCTCACATATAGAAAGGCTTGTAATTTGCGCTAACAATCCAAGTCGGTGAGCATCAAATGCCCCCTCTCTTTGCATGGAGACACCAAGAGGACTATTTGTGCTTTCTTGCCATTCCACAAAAAAAGGTCCTAGAAGCTTCCCTAACCATTGTCTAGCCTGTCTTAATAAATATAAGGGGATCGTTTAAAAACACAAAGCCATTTAGGTACTATTATGTTATATACGAATTTATGATCCATTAAAAGAAAGTGAAAGCGTGAGCCAGTCACTAAGCAAGGCCTCTATCTCATGCATCAAGGGTCAAATATTCAAGCTATAAGAATTATCCAAGTTCCTAGTGAGTTGAATCCCCAAATAAAGCTACGAGTATTTTCTCCTGCCCATTTTAATGGAAAGCTCTCAGCCCAAACTCTATATGAATCCAACAGAATGGAGACTGCTTAAGATTTCAAATAGTTTTTCCACGTTCGGTAAATATCATTTGAACTCTGCAAGCATTGTAAAAAAGGTTCTAAAAATATGAAATAATGGGCAAAGTGTGCAGCCCAGCCCCTCCCCGATGCAAACTCAGCAGAGGCGACACCTCTGACCATGACAGCCACCCTAGGGTTATTATACAAAACCCTTAAAGCCATTACAAAATAACTCCCATACTTCTCTAAGACCAAAAACTAAAAAGATAGTTCCAGCTTACTTATCACAGGAGTTTTCTGCTTTGCAGCTGACCATCAATACTGCCAGCTCATGATGTAAACAATATACCATAACCATCAATTTTTCTGGACACTGTACATTGTGTATCTACCATGCGCAAACCTCACTTGATCAAAAGTCGCTAGTTGGGGTATGATTCCTACTAATCTATTTGCAAAAATCTTAGCCAGTATTTTTAGGTCGCGTTGAGCAGATAAATGGATCTGTAGGACTCTACCCGACATGGGTCCTTCCCTGGTTTAGGGAGGACTGTTATTAAAGAATAGTTGACTCCTTGTGGAAATAACTTTACTTGAACTCCAGTTATGTGGCTCTCTGGAATCCGCAAAATTCCCTGAAGTTTACAGGGTTTAAGATGATGTATTATTTGTTGAATCGCCTCCATTGGTATAGGGTATTTAACAAATTACAATCCGTTTGGGTTAATTTAGGCAATACCACCCTATGAAGATATTCATTAATCTGTGTAGCATCAGCATCTCTACCTGCATAAAATATTTGTCAGATATTCTGAAAATCCCAAGCAATCTCCGAGTTATTATTTATCACTTTGCCCACAACATCCCTGAGAGTTTCCACAAATTTTGGACCCAACCACGATTTTGTTCGATGGGCCAACATTTACCAGAACAGAAATGCCAGTATTTGTAATAAGTTAAATCCTTTTTAGTATGCTTGTGGATCTGGGTATTCAAAGCCACCTGTGCAGCTAGAAAGGTATCTTTATTACCCAGAGACGGAGATTGGAAAGGCAACTGTGAAAGAGTAAAGAGTTTCATGAGCAATCTAAGAATATTATGTCCCTCTTCGCTTTTCCACTCTGAAAATTGCCCAGAAATGCAGAGAAGCTAAAGCCAGAGGAGAAAGAAAGACAATCACAGAACTCAGAGATTTACAACGTGCAGCAAGACAGGACAAGGAAAAGTATTACAATGACGCATGCAAGGAAATAGAAGCAGAAACTATTAGAGGAAGAACAAGATCGGCTTTCCTAAAGCTATGAGAGTTAAAGAAAAAGTTCCAGCCTCGAATTGGAATGTTACAAGATGCTCAAGGTTCTATATTGAATGATGCTGAGAAGATCAAGAAAAGACGGAGGGAATATACAGAGTTTTTATATGATAAAGATCAAGTGGACCAACAGCCGTTTCAACCTGTACCTTATGATCTGGAACCATTGGTGATGAAAGAAGAAGTTGAAGCAGCATTGAAAGCCTTATCAAAGAACAAAGCACCAGGCATTGATAGCATTCCCATAGAAGTAATACAGCAATCTGATGCAGCTGTTACCGTACTTACAAGGCTCTGCCAAAAAATATGTAAGACAACATCATGGCCAACTGACTGGAAAAGATCTGTGTTTATACCAATACTAAAGAAAGGTGATCCAAGTGACTGTGGAAATTATCGCACAATCGCTCTGATCCCACATGCCAGCAAGATTCTACTGAAGATTATTCAAAAGAGAGTACAACCATACCTGGAACAAGAACTTACATGACGTGCAAGCAGGGTTCAGGAAAGGGCGAGGAACGAGAGACATTATTGCGGATGTGAGATGGATCCTTGAAAAAACTAAAGAATACCAAAAGGATATCTATTTGTGCTTTATCAACTATAGCAAAGCTTTTGACTGTGTAAACCATGAGAAACTCTGGGCCACATTAAAAAGCATGGGTGTACAAGAACACCTGATCGTGCTCTTGCACAATCTGTACATTGATCAAGAAGCAACAGTTTGAACGGAACAACAGTTTGAACACCATCAGATACCTCGGTGTCACTTTAGACCAGAAATTAGATATGAAAGCACATATTAGTAATATTGTAAGAGCGGTATATCACAAAATACGCTCCCTTAGACACCTTCGATCCTTGCTAGAGCCAGACGATTTTAGAACCATCTATCAGGCGCTAATCATACCTCATTTTGATTATGCGAACTCAATTTTACAAGGTCTTCCACAAACCACCTTACACCCACTTCAAATGGCTATGAATGCTGCAGCTAGAGTCCTTCATGGAGCTTCCCGGAAAGACCATATCTCACCTATTCTAAAACATCTTCATTGGCTCCCAATTCAAAGTAGACTCACTTTCAAAATTTTACTAATTACATTCAAAGCCTTCAAAGAACTCTCATCTTCATCAATATCAGACTTGATCCAAACACCACCCCTCAATAGAGACAGAAGGTCAGTAACACTCAATACTCTGTTAGTCCCTAAATCAATATCACAGTGTACCAAAACTACTTCAGACAGGGCCTTTTATTCTGTGCACCAAGGTGTTGGAATAGCCTTCCTCAAAACATCCGAGCAATACCAGACCTTTTGCAGTTTCGCAAAGCTTTGAAACACTACCTCTTCCTTTTATCTTATCCAGTAAACAATAAAGACATCTCAACCAACCCACAGACCTTCCACTCATACACATACAATACAGATACCCCACAGACCACATACACACAAAACTGAAGCCATGATGATATTATGACTATGTTTATTAATTATATACCCTGTTATCCGAGTTATATTCTCCTGTTTTCTGTAAACACAAAGTACTGTTGAATTGTGTATCTCACTGTTTTTTGTGAACCGCGCTGATGCTTAATAGTGCGGTATATAAGAGTCTATAAATAAATAAATAAATAAAGGAGAAACAGAATGGTTTAAAATAAGCAAAGGTGTAAGACAAGACTGCATACTTTCCCCCTGTTTAATTTATATGCAGAACAAATCATCACAGAAGCAGGATTGTATGAAAACAACAGAGGTGTGAAAATTGATGAGTCTTCCACCAACAACCTTCGCTATGCTGATGATACCACATTACTGGCTGAAAGTGAAGATGATCTGAAACATTTGCTTCTCCCAAAGAACAGTCTCAAAATGGGCCTGCAACTTAATGTAAAGAAGACAAAGATCATGACAACTGGTATAGTCAACAGGTTCATCGTTGAAGGAGAAGAAATTGAAATCGTGAACAACTTTAACCTACTTGGATCAACTATCAATAAAGAAGCAACAAGCAGTCAAGAAATCAGACGACGCATTGCTCTTGGCAGAATGGCTATGAAAGACCTAGATAAGATTCTCAAGAGCAGAGATGTCTCTCTCCATACAAAGATTTGACTTGTTCAAGCCATGGTATTTTCAATAACATCATATGGATGTGAAAGCTGGACAGTGAAAAAGATAGACAGGAAGAAAATTGATGCCTTTGAATTATGGTGCTGGTGACAAATACTATGTATACCATGGACTGCCCGAAGAACAAACCAGTCTGTACTAGAGGAGATCAAACCTAAGCTTTCTTTAGAAGCTCAGATGACAAGACTTCGACTTTCATACTTTGGACACATCATGCGAAGAGAGAGATCATTAGAGAAAGACATCATGCTTGGCAAGATAGAAGGTCAACGCAAAAGAGGAAGGCCAGCAATGAGATGGATCAATACAATATCAGCAGCTACGGGTACCAGTCTGTCAACAATGAGCCGCCTGACTGAAGACCGAACACAATTTAGGATAGCTATCCAGAGGGTCGCTATGAGTCGACTCCGACTCGATGGCACTTAACAACAACAACCACAACTTCGCTTTTCCACCGAGTATACAATTACACCCCCCCGAAGACCCAGTATGGCTGTTTCCCCAAATGAGAGTGGATCATCTTATGTTGTTCACTGTTGCCACAGAAATCTTTCCACTTCTGGAATAAATAGGGTTGGAATTGAGAGTCGTAATACAGGGCCTGAGGGTACATATATCTGCTCTTACAGGTGGGACGCTGCTCTCCCCTTAGCTGTGTCTGACCAAGGCATGGTCAAATGCAGCTGAAAGACCTATTTCTACCCCTTTCACCCACCTCTCAATTCTAGGGAACCTACTTTGGGATATAGTCTAGCCTTGATGCCATGTTAAAGGCCCAGGCAAAGTGAGTAAAACCTTCACAAAGGATTGCAGAGCTCTCCAAATGTCAATT
The DNA here is from genome assembly GCA_033557465.1 of Ichthyophis bannanicus. Classification (NCBI taxonomy): domain Eukaryota; kingdom Metazoa; phylum Chordata; class Amphibia; order Gymnophiona; family Ichthyophiidae; genus Ichthyophis; species Ichthyophis bannanicus. The sequence continues at coordinate 629,296,136 of CM066031.1, forward strand.
AAATTATGATTAGCAACAAATTAAGACAAACTTCAAGTGCTCAATGATTCCCTTTCCCTGGTATTTGATCAGTCCAATCAGGGGTCCAGAACTAAATTGAAATTTCCAGCTAAAATCACAAGCAGTTTGCCTACCTCTATGCTAACTCCTTATCAGGTTGTGTAAGAAGGCTTAGCTGTCCACACAGGGCATAAGAACATAAGAAATGCCATACTGGGTCAGACCAAGGTCCATCAAGCCCAGTATCCTGTTTCCAAAAGTAGCCAATCTAGGTCACAAGTACCTAGCCGTTTCCCTAAAAGACACAGGTTCCACAATGCTTGTATTGGTTTAATAATGGTTTATGGACCTTTCCTCTGGAACTTGTCCAAACCTTTTTTAAACCTGGCTACATTAACAGATTTTACTACATCCTCTGGTAACTTATTCCAGAGTTTGATTACACGTTGAGTGAAAAAAATATTCTCTCTTATTAGTCTTAAATATGTTACGTTGTAGCTTTATTACATGTCCCCTAGTCTTTCTATATTTTGATGGTGTAAATAATCGATCTACATTTACCCTTTCCACTCCATTCATTAATTTATAGACTTTAATCATATCTTCCCTCAGCCATCTCTTTCCCACGTTTAAGAGCCCTAACCTTTTTAGCCTCTCTTCATAGGGGTATCCTTCCATCTCCTTTACCATTTTGGTGGCTGTTCTTTGTGTCTTTTCTAATAACTTTATATCCTTTTTAAAGATACGGCGACCAGAATCGCACACAATATTCAAAGTGCGGTCGTACCATGGAATGATACAGAGGCATTATAATAGCCTTTGTTTTATTCATATTCCTTTCCTTATGATACCTAGCATTCTATTTGCTCTCTTGGCCGCCACTGCACACTGGGTAGAGGGTTTCAACATGTTATCCACGATGACACCTAAATCTTTTTCCTGGGTGGTGGTTCCTAATGTGGAACCTTGCAACCATAGTTTGGGTTCTTTCCTAGGTGCATAACTTTGCATTTGTCCACATTAGATTTCATTTGACATTTGGATGCCCAGTCTTCTAATCTATCAAGGTCCTCTTGCAATTTTTCACAATCCTCATGGGTTTTAACAACTTTGAATAATTTTGTGTCATCTGCAAATTTAATTATCTCACTCGTTATTCATAAATGACGTGGAAATGGGAATATGTTAAAAAGCAGAGGACACAGGCATTTACCAACCAAAAGGTCTGGCCCAACCAGTGGACAACCACAAAAAGATATTTCTGATAATGATCAACCACCTTACTAACCCTACATGTTACACCCGGTCCCTATTTGAATGGCAAGGCCCAAATGCATCCGGTCTGAGGAAACATAATGAACTTCACCCACCCAATCCCTCATCCGTTTTTTGTATTTTTTTGTCATTTAACCATGTCTCCACAATTCTCAGAGTGAGTATCTTATACTGCTTGATAGGTGACCCAATACACGACCCATTCCAAAACATAATTCTCAAATCATTCTACCCACCCTCCCAACATCACATACATCCACAACAAGGCTCCAGGTGCCCAGCCCTCACCCAGGACCCCCCACTTCATCCATCCTATTTATTTATTTATTTTTATTTTTATTTGAACAGCTTTTATATACCGCTGCTTCCAAGGATCAGCAGCGGTTTACATTACAACAAAAATCAAACAGATACATAAAACTTTATGAACTATATTACATTATAACATGAATTGTATAGAACATTATTACAGGATTACAATATAACAAGAACATTATTGAACTATATTACATTAAAACTGTATAACAGGTATCGAGGTTTACCTTGATTTTTATATATATGTGAGAAGAATCATTATAATGTTAAATATCACTTATAGTTGACGTTGTTCCAATTGTATATATAATTGTATATATATCCTAGGTGGTCAAACACACTTCTGCCACTCAAAGTCTGCATTTTACACATCATATCCACAAACCCGCCATCCTTACCCCACGCCTTCCCTATTTACCTCAGCTCGTCTGTGAGCTAGAACATGTGTGGATGTGCTAGTGCTCACACAATCTCCCCTCCTCCCTCATGCCCACTTTCCCCTCTAAATAATTCCTAAATCCGATTTAAACTAGTGGACAATCCTGCATTACCTCTACCCATTACCCCCCTCCCATATAGCTATAAATCCCTGTCTGGATATTGCCCGCCAAGTAAATATACAATAACACAATACATAAATAAGAAACACTGCAGCCTGCTTTTACATAGAGGGTGGTTCCCTGACAAACATCATTATATTACTGGCTTGTTATAATGAAGCCCTAATAGTATGGCTGTTTCATAAGATTGTTCACCATGCTGAGGCCAATCGAATGTGCAAATTAAGTTGCAATTAAAATTAAATTTTGAACTTGAGACTCCCTCCCGCCTCCATTCACGGCGATGGCCCTGTGATCAAAAAACCTATAACACAAATTAAAATTGTTGCAGCCCCAATGTTCCCAATCAGTGTCACTCAATTTAGGGAGAGTATATTATATTCACCCCATATGATATTAATTCCTGCCTTTGCCATTCAGATGTATGAGCCAAGGCCCCTTTCATCAGTTGTTAGGCGCTCTCCCTCCATTATGCAATTTCCCCATATTCTGGTAAACAATGGAATTTAGACCCATCTCTAATGATAGTAGTCATAACAGCATAGTGCAGCAGAATTGCTGTATTATTAATTAATGAGGAATAGGGAGGGAACCAAAGTGAACTCTGCAATCAATTATTTAGGCAATCCACTACCCCCATGGCGTGCTCTACAGCCAACAACCTTCTGCCTATTATAGAGACATCGGAGTGGGCTGAAAAATGGCAGTACTGTTTTACTGATTGTCTATGCCCAAACAGAGTCCAATTTCATATGCCAACATGTCCTCGGCTTGTAGACATCCCCCCACCAAAACACCACAATACACATATTGAACTTCTCTCTCATGTCCTCTCAGTCTGTAGAGGATCTTTCTCCTCACAAAAACTCCACAATCGCTGCAACCAGGCATCTGCCTCCTGTGAAATTTCCAGCAAAGCTGCCATTCCATTTTGCCAAATTTTTAGACGAACTGGGTAGGGCAACATAAACTGCACCTTCTCCTGTAAGTTGAGCACTTTTATGTCATTACAGAGCAGATCTCCAGCAACTTGATTGGCCTGAAGGATAGCTGTCATATGTGCATAATTAAGTAACTTGGCTATGACTATCTAAACAGGGAACAAGGAACAGTTGGCGGCGGCGCAGCGCAGCAGATGTTGTCCGCTGACCGTGGCAGAGCGCGTAAGTGCTCCATGTCCCCGCAGAGTGACGCTTATCCCGGTGGGGGTAAGCGGTCTCGTGCTCAGGAGGAAGTGACGGAGCTGGCAGATCTGACCGAGAGCCCGCTCTCTGAGGGGGAGAGCGGGGATCTCCCGTTTGAAGAGGACTTGGAGGAGGGCGAGATCTCAGAGAGAGAAGATCAAGCTCGGGTGGTGAGAGTCTTTCGGGGAGAAGAGTTACCAGCGCTTATTACGGAGTCTCTGAAGGCGCTCAATATGACGGTCCCAGGTGCTGGGGAGGATGACACGCTGGAAGACCCTCTGCTACATGTTTTCAGGAAGTCCCAACGGGCCTTCCCGGTCCACAGGGTGTTTCAAGAGATGATCCAGGAGGGAAGCCCCTTTGAGAGGCGCTAGGGTCATGGGGCGCCTCTATCCTCTGTTGGATCAGGACAGAGAGGTGTTCAAATCGCCTAAAGGTGGATGCTGCTGTTTCGGCGGTGACCAAGAAAACAACTATTCCGGTTGAAGGCAGCGCTGCCCTTTAGGACGGTCAGGACAGGAAGTTGGATGTCCTGTTGAGGCAGGTCTTTGACGTTAACGCCGTGTCCATGCAGGCGGCGATATGCGGCGCATGGGTGGCGTTCCCTATCTCATCTAGCAGCTTGGAGACTGAGAAACTCCCCTTTTTGTGACATCAAGGGTATATCTTCCCAGAGTCCGCCCTCTGTGACCAGTAACCTATTGACAAAGCAGACTCAGCGGAGAAACAAGTAAGAAATTAAGCATTAAATGCAAAAACCAACAGAACTAGCCCCTACAGCCAACTGTGACCAGAAACTTTGCACAGACCACTCCCCCCACAGCATAGGAGAGACGAAGTCTGAGAAAAGAAGAGCATTTGAGGGGTTTTTTTGTTTGTTTTTTTTTTAACGATGCACACCACAGAAATAAAGCTTGTCTTACCTGTGCAACCTGTCTCGAGAACTGCTGGCACCCTGGTTTGCCAACGCAACCTGGGAGGGATCCGGGACTCGACTGGTTCCACTCCAGGAACTACAATTAGCAGGCAAGTCTAATTCTGGGGTCACCAACCTCCAGAGGGCCGCGGGCCGCACAGCCGACTACCGGGAGCCTCGCGGGCCGCACCCCCCTTCTCCCCGCCCCCGCGAAAAAAAACAACAAACGCAAAATTATGAAAACAATGGCTGATCACCTTTATTGAATTTAATGAGATGGCTGATGATTCATGCTAGCAGACAAACGCTTAAAGTCCGGCTTCACAGATGACACTGACAGGAGAAGGGACGCTTGCAGGTGGTCGTCGGTGAGCTGCGAGCGCGTGGATACAATGGCGGGAATCCTTGGCGGGCCGCACGTAATGTTAACCGGGGTAGAGCCTCGCGGGCCGCACGAAGGGACCTCGTGGGCCGCATGCGGCCCGCGGGCCGCAGGTTGGTGACCCCTGGTCTAATTTAACCTTCCTGATCGTGTCCCCAGTCGAGTCCCGGTACCTCTGGGTCTTTACCAGAGCAGTGAAAAACTCAACCCCGGGGGGGGCCTGGCAAACCAGCCTGCAGAACAGCTGCACCAAACGCGGTCTCCTCCCGCATATGCACATCCAGCCTATAGTGACGAATAAAGGAATTCAGAGAGGACCATGTCGCCGCCTTACAAATGTCCACCAGTGACACCAAACGAACCTCTGCTCAGGAAGTAGCCTGAGCCCTAGTGGAGTGGGCCCGTAGACCTTCTGGCACCACCCTACCTTTCAAAACGTAAGCCGACGCAATGGCTTCTTTAATCCAGCGCGCGATAGACGCCTTTGACGCTGCTTCACCTTTCTGCCGACCCGCGAAAAGAACAAAGAGCCTGTCCGACTTCCGAAAACTCTCCGTACCCCAAGTAGTTCACCGACGCCGCCCCACGTGGATTTCTGCCACGCTCCTGCCCGGGGGCGCCAGTAGGCCACGCCGCCACCACACGGTCAGGCCCAGGCTCAAGCGCGCCAAAAGACGCAGTCAAGAAAGGAAGACGCGCTTGGATGGCTTACCTCACTGCTGAGCTGACCCGCTCAGCAACATCGGGAACAAGGCCTCTGAACCGGCGCGCCAAAGCGCACAAAAATCCCGCTCTCACACCGCTTCGTACGCCTGCCCCGAGGCTGCAGATGTCCTGCTGACGCGGAGAGGCCTCCGAGCGCACTAGCGTGGCGCCGGCCCTCTCTACTTCCCCGCTTGAGATCCAGAATGGGCCGCACTCCGCCGTCCCGTTTCGGCACAATGAAATAAATGGAGTAACGACCGCACCCGGACTGGCCGGCGGGAACGGGCGCAATTGCCCTGTTCCCTGTTCTAAACAGGCCGTCTTGGGCCTAGTCTGTGTGCACACTCACCTAGATCTTGCCCAGCTACTGGTCCCAAGACAAGGACATGACCATTGCTCCAGCCCTGCATTGGGAAGTGTGTTGAAGTCCAACCAAGAAGCAAAACCACACTTTCAGAAACAGCAGAACAGTCAGGAGCAAGGTGTTGACCAAAGTAAATTTATTGAAGTGAACTGCTAAAAGCCACAGGACCAGACATGGCTGTGTTTCGGCACAGCCTTCGTCAGGTGTACAGGCCTCTAAAAATTAACTATGAAGGAATTATTCAATAATAAACTACAAATAACACAGGTACACTAAAAAAAATTTTTTTAAGCTGCCTCTAATGTTTCGATTGATTTTTACGTTTTTTGGTGCACTGAATCCAAATCTGGTAACCAATTTGCTCCATCACGTACAGATTTTTTGCTACACTGGGTTAGCAGTTTGAGGTGAACGTTTCAGATTGAGTGTGATCGAGATAAAAGTTTCTTGGATGAATTCTTTATACTAATTGTTTAGTAGTTATTCAAATAAGAATAAAGAAAATTGTAACAAGGCAGCACATAAGAATAGAGTAATGTCAACAAAACACACTGTGATGGTAGCAAAATTGTCTGCACTTAAAACAGCCACATACATGTGCACAAACATTGAGCATATAAGAGCGAGGTTAGACACAAAAGCAAAGCAAAGAAATGTGCAAAAAATGTTGTACAGGTATGTATGTAAGAATAGAAAACGCAAACCGCACCATTGCAATACATGAAGACAAACACCCGATGGTGTGAAAATAAAATTCTAATAAATGAGATCCGACACTGTGGTAATATCTAGCAAATTTTTATTTCAAAGTTTAGTAAAAACACGATATTTGTCAACACAGTTTAGATTTTAAAGTCATTCTTGGGTCAATCAATCTCCTGGTGGGCCCGTTTCTTCTTCCCCCGAATGCTTCTCTTGGTGTGCTGCTTGGCGTATTTTTCATCTGGGGTTTCCCGCAGCAGCAACCAGCAGAAATCAGCCATCATAGTGGTGTTCCATCTTCCTTGGTACCTTCTCTCTGCGTCCTTGATGTCCTGGTGAAACCTTTCACCTTGTTCTTCACTGTACGCCCCCAAGTTTTCGGGAAAGTAGTTCACATGGGAGTGCAAGAAATGGACTTTCAGGCTCATGTTACAGCCTTGTTCTTTGAAGGTATTGAGCATCCTGGCAACAATATCCTTATAGTTCTCATCCCGCCTGTTCCCCAAGAATTTGAGAACAACATCCTTGAAAGAATCCCAGGCTTCTTTTTCCTTCTCAGACATCGTTTCAGCGAATGCTCCATCTGAAATGAGTTTCCTTATATCAGGGCCAACAAACACTCCTTCCTTTAGCTTTGCTTCAGAAAGTCGGGGGAACTTTGAGCAAAGGTACCGAAAGCACTCACCATCTTTTGGAAGGGACTTGATGAATTGCTTAATGAGACCCAACTTAATGTGGAGAGGTGATAATAGAATTTTATCACGAGGTACCAAGCTCTCATGAAGAACATTTTTCTCACCGGGTCTCAAATACTCCCGAATTGGCCAGTCTTTTTTCCCCCAGTGTAGGTCGCGGGCCCGGCTATCCCACAAGCAAAGGAAGCAGGGATATTTGGTGAAACCGGATTGCTGCCCTAATAGCATGGATAGAATTTTAAAGTCTCCACAAATCATCCACTTATGCTCATCATAACGAATCTTCTGAAGAATCAGGGCCAAATTCTCGTATTTTTCTTGGAGAATAACAGAGTGAGCAATGGGAACTGAAGCGAATGTGTTGCCATTATGAAGAAGAACACCTTTTATGCTGTCTTTTGACGAATCAATGAACAGCCGCCATTCAGCAGGATCATACTTGAGTTTAAACTTTTCCATCACTCCGTATATATCGTTGCAAAATACCAAATCTTCCTCTTTGCTGAAATACTTCAAAAATTGTGTCTCGCGGTTGCGGTACCAATAAAAAGTTGTTCCTGGTGACAATAGATTTTTCTGTTTAAGCCGAGAACCTAGCAGTTGGGCAGCATCTTTTGGGAGTCCTAAATCCCGGACTAAATCATTCAATTCAGCTTGAGAGAAAAGTTCAGGTTTCGGATCTGGTTCAGTTTCAAACTCGGAAGTACTGGACTCATCGGGAAAAGCCATCTGATGAGTCTCATCATGATCAGAACCGTCCACACAAATATGATCCAAAGATTTTGGTGGTTCAGGCACAGGTACTTCGTTGCTATGAGGCATAGGCCTAATTGCTGAGGGAAGGTTGGGGTAACTTATTACGTTCTTATTTTTTAAGTTGTATCCCTTCACAATGCAAGAGCAAAAATAGCAGTCACTGCTGTGGTCTCTTTGTTCACGCCACATCATAGGTATTCCGAAACGAAATGCTTGTTTTTTACCTTTCATCCATAAGCGTAGATCTTCCTCACATGTCTTGCACACTTTGTGAGGAGCCCACGGTTTGTCTTGATCGCCTAACTTCAAACCGAAATAGGCGAAATATACTTTTTTAATAAATGCAGAAATGTTCCTCTGCCGCTTTTTCACAGTATATTCCCCACAAATAAAACAAAAACTGTCCGGAGAGTTGACGCAACCTCTGGCTCTGTGAGCCATCACAAATACACAGCACTGCAAACTACAACTGTTGTGAACCACTTCGGAATAAAGCTGGATTACGACTGAGCAAACAAAAGGTAATAATTAACTTGCAAGAAACTGAAATTTGACAGGAACGTTCATGTCGCAACCACCGTGTTTGAGCGAGCGAGCGAGCGAACGAGGCGAGGCGAACAGGAAAGAACATGCGCCAGCGCGAGTACTGGATTTAGCCCCCCGCCTCCCAATTGTCCTGTTAATGTATAAAATGAATACAAAACACTCTAAAATATCATGAGGGAGTGTTTCTAGTTAGTTAACCATTACAACCTCTATTTTGGGCCAAGAAAATAAACTGCAGTCGGCTAAAAAGAAATTATGTGAACATTCCTTATATGGGTAAGAAATCTAATTTTGCAAGAAAACGTGAATTGATGGAACATTTTGGCTATTTTTCCTGGATTCAGCACCCCAAAATCTATAGGAATCAGTTGCAAAACTGGAGGCAGTTTTTTGGTAGTGTACCTGTGTAATGAAAATTAAAACCATCAAATTATACAAATAAATAAATAAATGCAAAGGGTGGCATCCTAAAGCAAGTAAGGTAAAATGAATCATAAAATTAGCATATATTAAAAACTCCTTAAAAACCATGATAAACTAAAAATAAACTATTTGGAGACAGTCATCTATATTAAACCATTAAGATAGAAAAAATATACATAAAAATGATATAAAAACAGCAGAAAGACATTAAGAAAAGGAACAATAAAACTACATTAACATAAAAACATTATATACCAATATTAAAAAGGACAGTATTATAAAATGATAATTTTTTTATTTATAGTTCACCGTATGTTCGGTTTTGAAATCTGAAAGTTTTGATTCACATTATTGCCTGTGGCATGACCCTTCATATTTATCAGAAGTCTTTTTATCTCACTTTGTTCAATCTGTACCACATATGCTTCTTTCAATTAGTTTTGATCATCCTTTTTATCAGTGTTTCTACGCTATATCGCTCTAAGATGTTACCTTCTTTGGAGATAATTTATGCATGCTTTTTATCATCTGTTTTAATTATACACGCCAAAATTAATTATTATCCCTATATGGTTTCTTATCCTTTCAGCTTGTTTTATTTATTTCATTTTAATTATTTTATAATACTGTCCTTTATTAATATTAATATATGTTATATGTTTTTATGTTAATGTAGTTTAATTATTCATTTCCATGATGTCTTTCTGCTATTTGTATCATTTTTATGTATGATTTTTCTATCTTAATGGGTTAATATATAAGACTGTCTTCAAATAGTTTATTAGTTTTTTAGGGTTTTTAAAGAGTTTTAAAATGTGTTAATTTTATGATTTATTTTACTTTACTTGCTTTAGGATGCCCTCCCTTTGCATTTATTTATTTGTATAATTTGATGGTTTTAATTTTTATTATTTGTAGATTATTATTGAATAATTCCTCCATTGTTATTAATTTTTACAGGCCTGTACCCCTGTTATTCAGCACTATTTGATAGCAAACATCTGGTTTAATAAGGTCAGAAAACTACCTAGCCTAAAGTTAACTGAATAACTTTACCATGTATGCTCAATGGCAAAGACTTAGCTGGATACGTTTTTTTAAATATCTGGTTAAAGTTAAATTTTACCTGGATATACTATGGCTGAATATAGGCTTCCATCTGAATTCAAGAAAGCCTGAGATCAGCATGTAGGATCTCCAAGAGAGGAATGGATTGTAGAGCAGAGCAGGTAGTGTAGATGGACAGATTAGATAAAGATTAAGGCAGAAAAAGACCATACAGCCTATGTAAGGAGTAGGGTGTGCCAGACCCAGATTTAAGCAACTGCCTCCAACACAGAATTTTAATAGGCACCAAAGTCTTGGCATTACACCTCCATCCAGGCCTGCCTCGCCTTTCCCACAGCTGCCTTAAAGAAGAAGCACAACATTCAAAGTAAAAATTCAGGGCAGGGCCTATCTTAGCACTTTGACAGGCCCTGTGGTGCCCTGCCCTCTCACATAGGTTTCCATGGTAATGGGAAACTCAAGCACCACCAGAGCAAAGCAACAAGGTTCCAACATAGTGACAGCCCCCTCATTGTTTGCTCATAAGGTGATAGCGTACCTCTTATTGACTAGCGGTGAATATGAACCAACTTTGTAAATTCATTGCTTGTTGACTGTAAATGGAGTTATGAATAATCCCAATGTACATCCAATGCTCAAAGTCTCCCACTTGACCTTTGACATTACCCCTGATTACACTGTTATGTTTTATGTATCAAGTTTTTGTTCATTGTAAAGTGCCTATGATCCCTCTACAGCACCAAGTGACCCCTGCCCAGCATACTGGGTCAGAACTTTGCGTGCCGAACTGAGTCCAATCCTAATCAACATCATTGGATTATCCTTTGCAACAGGCTCGTTCCCCTCATTCCTCAAACAAACCTCTATAAGACCACTCCTGAAGAATACTAGACTCGACCCGTTTAAGTCTGACTCCTACCGCCCAATTTCAAGCATACCTCTATTAGCCAAAATAATAGAGAAGGTTGTTCAGAGACAGATACAACATCACATCGATGTAGCTTCACCGCTTGATCCCTATCAACATGGCTTCAGGGAATCACACGGTGTAGAAACTCTCCTTACCACCCTAACCAACGCTTTGAACAGAGGTATGGATAAGAAGTCCCACCCATACAAAAGGGAACACCCTTGACATGATTTTTGCTCCCCTATCAGCATGTGAATCAAACAACGATCTTGTAACAGCACTGATCCCAGTACCATGGTCAGATCACAAATTAATTAACTTCATCATTCCCTTAAACTCCAACACCCCCCGTAACAGATCCTCTAACAACCCCACAAAGACAACATCTCAAAGTTTCCAACCCTTCAACAAAGAACTCATACTTGCACAAACCAACCCTCTCTACAATGACTCTACTCTCAATCTTGATAACCTGATTGCATCATGGAACAACCACCTCAGCTCTATTGCACAAAAATCACACGATAGCAAGACCGCAAGCAACAGAAAACATACACCATGGTTCTCTCCTGATCTGCGGACCTCCCTTTTATACCTTCGAAAACTCGAGAAACGATGGCGTCGATCTCGCTGCACAGATGACCAGACAGCCTACAACATACAACTTGCGGCCCACAGAAAAGCTGTCCTGACAAGAATGAAACAATTCCACACTGATTCACTCAAAAGATCCCTAAACAAACCACGGGATCTTTTCAGCCTAGTCAAATCCCTATCGAAGGAACCGTCACCATGTCCTCCTGAGGAGATCCACCCACAAGCCTTTGCGGACCATCTACAATCTAAACTATTACAAACAAACAAAATCACTGCCTTCAAGCCTCAAGACACCACCTGCCTAAACTATCTCTCAATGTTTTCCACACCACCCAAGAAACATGTGGAAGATACCATTGCCGCCATCAACACTACCACTGCTCATACTGACCCTTGTCCAGCTTACTGGATAAAAAATATACGCAGTGATATCAGTCCATTAATCACAAGAATGATAAGACTATCGTTCACAACTGGATCCTTCCCCTCAGCACTCAAACAAACATCAATTAGACCACTTCTAAAAAAACCCAAGCTTGACCCTAGTAAAGTGGAATCGTACAGACCCATAGCTAGCATACCATTTCTAGCTAAAATATTTGAAAAGGAAGCACAACGACAAATACAAGACCATATCGACACTGCATCCCCACTAGACCCCCATCAACATGGCTTCAGGGAGTTCCATGGCGTGGAAACCCTTCTTATCTCCCTTCTCAATAATATCATCACATGTATTGACAACATCCAGCAAGGTTGTGTACTTATATTCATAGACATAGCTGCAGCCTTCGATTCGGTACACCACGGCCTGCTCATAGAACGCCTAAAAGAAAAAGGCATTAATGGCCTCGCCCTTGATTGGTGCAAATCATACCTTGAAGGAAGATGGCAACAAGTAAGATCAAGATCAACAAAATCGGAGCCCTTCCACCAAGATCAGGGTGTTCCTCAAGGCTCATCATTATCATCTCTCATGTTTAACATTTACGTACAACCTGTCTGCAACATCATCAGATCTTTCAATGTCCAATGTCAGATATACGCCGATGATATCCTTCTTTACATGCCATTCTCCACAAAGCAAATGGACCTCTCACCTCTCATTGAATGTTTTGATGCAGTATCAGAATGGTTTCTATCTCAAAACCTCCGTATTCAACATAAGAAAACGGAGGTACTCTTCATCACAAGAAATCCGAATTTTACCCCACCACCTCATATAAAAGTGAGAGAAGCTGAACTCCAAACAAAGTCTACAATTCGATACTTAGGAGTTACTCTAGATCAACACTTGGACATGAAGCTTCACATATCCTACATTGTCAGAGCCGTATATTTCAAGATCCGGACACTCAAAAACCTCAGATCTTTATTGGACCCAAGTGACTTCCGGACTGTATACCAAGCTCTTATCCTACCCCACTTTGATTTCGCCAACGCCATTCTCCAAGGCCTCCCACAGTCTACTTTGAACCCCCTTCAGCTAGCCATGAACGCCGCTGCTAGAGTTCTTTCTGGAGCATCGAGATTTGACCACATCACACCCATCTTAATTCAACTCCACTGGCTCCCAACACACGGAAGAATACTATTCAAGACTCTGACGCTTACCTTTAAAGCCATCAACGGCATAACCGCTTCACAACTAGTGGATCTAATTCAGCCCACCCCACCTAACAGATCCAGAAGATCCACATCAGCAAACACTCTAATTATCCCAAGTGCATCAACAAAATGCACACTAACAACGTCAAACAGGGCTTTCAGTCTTTATGCTCCCAAGTGTTGGAACATATTACCACCAGCAATCCGAGCCATTACCGATCTCACACAATTGAGGAAGGCACTAAAACATTACTTATTTATTCAACATTACCAGATCAACCATACTCCACCATAGCCACATCTTCCTTCCAGAAACCTCTACATATTAGTCCCTATACTTAATATCTTTCTGTAGGTTCATAACCCACTATGCAAAGCTTACTGCTACATATGTAAATAGTTGATGTGCATGTTTCCCTAAGTTATCCAAGTTGTATTTCCTTGTTCTCTGTAAAACTAACGTTTGTGCATTATGTTTCACTGTTCCATGTAAACCGCGCTGATACTAAATAGTGCGGTATATAAGAAACTAAAATAAATAAATAAAATAAATAAGGCTGAAAACGGCTTCGCCCTAATATTCCTAGATAACGCTGCCTTCGACTCCGTTAATCACAATCAACTCCTCACCCGCCTCTTGGAGAAGGGAATCCGTGGCCTCGCATGGGAATGGTGTAAGTCTTACCTATCGGAACGCTGGCAGCATGTCAGAGTTGGTTCCACCACATCCGCACCTTTCCACCAACATCAAGGTGTTCCGCAAGGATCTTCTTTATCTGCGCTGCTGTTCAATGTATACATGCAGCCTATATGTGACATCATACGCACCTTCGATATCTCCACGCTAATCTATGCCGACGACGTCCTGCTGTTTACACCATTTAAAGTTAAACAACCAGACTTCACCAACCTTATTCACTGCTTCAACGCCATCACGGACTGGTTATTATCTCAAAACCTCCGTATAAACTTCAAGACCGAAGTTCTGTTCAAATCAAGAAACAAAGAATTCTCCCCCCCATCCTCCCTAAGAGTAAGAGATGCAGAACTCCCTAATAAACCCTCCATTGGCTACCTAGGGATTACACTGGATCAGCATTTTGACTTTAAGGAACACATACGGAACATCACCAGATCTGTCTACAATAAAATCAGAACGCTAAGGCACCTCATTTTCCAGGCCCTCACACTACCTCACTTTGATTATGCAAACATCGTCTTATACGGACTCCCCAAGAACATCCTTAATCCGCTCCAACTCGCTATGAATGCGGCTGCACGGGTGCTCTGTGGTCTAGCAAGATCAGACCATATCACCCCGATTCTCATGGAACTCCACTGGCTACCAATTCATTGCAGGTTAACCTATAAAATCCTTCTCATCACTTTCAAGATCATCAACAGCCTTGCCCCCACGTCCCTCAGTGATCTCATCTCCCTCATCCCGAAAAACAGAATGAGAAGGTCAATAACTGACAACACCCTGATCATCCCCAAAGAGTCCATCAAATGTACCCAGACAACCAAGAAAAGGACTTTTGCCTTCTATGCACCAAAATGCTGGAATGACCTCCCACCTGAAATAAGAGCAATCAGAGACCTCACTCAATTCCGCAAGGCAATCAAGCACCACATTTTCCTTCTCCACTTTGCACAAGCATCAAATCCACTTCCGATCATCCGCACTCCAAAACCCACAAACTCTCAATCTCCTCTCCCAATTTCCTCATAAGCAAATTTGCCACAAGTTCTCTGCTGTCTTACCTTAGCCCTTCTTGAGAATACTATGAATCTAAAATATTTTGTACATATGTATACAGTTTACCCTGTTGTTCCAAGTTTAAGTCTCCTGTTATAATGTAAGCACACAATTGTCCTCTGAATGTGCAACCTTTGTTATATGTAAACCGCACTGAAAACAGCGCGGTATATAAAAGATGTTAAATAAATAAATATAGAAAAACTTGCAAATAAATAAATAGGAAAGAGATACAAGACACAACAAGAGGACCTCAGGGAACAGCAGGAAGAGGAAGGCAGGAAATCTGGGCAGTAGCATTCAAGGGAATATGGAAGATTCCAATTCTCCCCCCTCCCCTCCCCTCCCAATTCAAATCCTATATTTACCAAAGCCATGTTTTGATGTGTGCAACCTGTGCAGTCACATATGGTACTATTCATGAGAGGACATCACCATGCTGCCCCCCCCCCCACCCTTATCCTACATCATGACTATGTTTAACACATCAAACCCAGGCGCTCCCTAAACAGTGCGAAAACTATTAGACCAGGCACCCATTATTTATTTATTTATTTATTTATTTATTTAACAGTTATTTATATACCGCTCTTTCCCTAGTATCAAGTGCGGTTTACATGGAACAGTATGTTAATTGGTATGTAATATACCAAGTCAGTTTACATAGAACAGATAATTATAATTTACAAGGAATGTTGTAACATTACAGATATAACATATTAGAAGATATATACATTGTTAGTTTAAATCTATAATCATCATGTGAATGAGAGTGTGGTATGGTAAATAGTGTATTAGTGACATTTATTTTGAAAATAGAGTATGTAATAATAATGTATAAATGTTAGCCTGTATCTATTTGAGTATTCTGTTCTGAGGGTGTATTGTAGTGTAATATGAATAAGTGAGTTTTTAATTTTTTTCTAAATTCTTTTATATCAGACAGCAGGCGAATGTTGTCAGGTAGATTGTTCCAAAGAATTGGAGCAGAGTGTGAGAAAGCTCTCTTATTTGTTTGTTTTCTGGCTTTTGTGAAATCTTTTGGTATTGTTAAGGTATTTAAGTTTCTGCTTCTTTGAGATCGTTTATCGATGTCTATATTAATCAGTGTATTGAGTGCCGATGGTGCAAGATTATTTATAAGTTTAAATGTAGTGACAAGAATTTTATATTTGATTCGGGAGTAAATAGGTAGCCAATGAAGTTCAGCCAAAATTGGTGTAACATGTTCAAGTGGGCTTATATTCATAATCATCCTAGCAGCTATGTTCTGAGTTATTTGTATCTTTTTAATATTTTGTTTTGAAATGCCATTAAGTATTGTGTTTGCAAAATCAAAATGTGGGGTGATGATAGCATGAATTATATTAATAAAGTCTTGTAGATGAATCAATGGTCTTAATTGTTTTAGAGTTTTGAGTTTGAAATGTATTTTTTTAGTTAGATATTTTATATGTGAATCCATATTTAGATTATTGTCAAGTATCACACCTAAATATTTTATTTCTTTTTTTGTATTTATTTCATGAGTATCTAGTGTGATCGTGTTTGGGGGTATGTATGTTTGATTTTTAGTGATGAATAATATATCAGTTTTAGTAAAGTTGATAAGTAGATTTTGTTCTTTGAGCCATACAGGGGTTAAAGCCAGCATTTATATCTGCATTTTAGAAGCCATGTTGAGCAGAAACCACTCTCTCTATATAAATTGTCATATCTAAAGATATTTACAGGCTCCATAGAAAGAACATGGAGAGATAAACAGCACAGGTTTCTAATACTAGTCCTCCAGGGCAACAGAGGAGTCTGGGCTGCAGCCTACAGACCCTGCTGGAATTATGCACATAATAATTCAAAATTTTGCAATTTTTTTATGATGTGTTATCTGTATTGTTTTTAAATTAATGAAGTATCACTCAAAAAACAACATGCTTTGTTGTTTTGACAAACAAAGCATGCAGAATTTTGCATAATTCAGATCTTTTGACATCTAAGTTTGAATTTTGTTTACAGAATTCCAATAGGAGAGAAATATTTATGGTATCTTTAAAGCAAACCTGTTTGCGTCCCTGGAGGTCTTAAGTTGGGAACTCCTGCTATGAATGGATTACTCGTAGTTGGACGACTTCAAAACAAGAAAAAGTTAAGTGATTGTTCTCGGTGTCCATGTTGCGAACCTACAAACTTTACTTAGTTATTATTTAGATCGAAAACGAGTACACTTGTGAAAAGCTGCTTCCTTATATGGAATCATCGCTTCTTATTTTCCTTTGAAATAGAACATTTATTATATGCATATTTCAGAATACCCTCTCTCTTCCATCTTCTTCCTTTCACCAGAAACGAAGCGTTTCATTTTGATCTGTTCAATTTCCGGTCCAAAACTAGAGAGAATGCCTAACCGCGATTAGTTGCTCAGCTTCGGAAGTGAAACGAACGATTTAGGTGTGTGCCCCGAGAAGAAATGTGCAGTGTATTGCAATACTGGGCAGCACGACACTTCACGAAAGGAATCGGCAAACACACTTAGATCAAACACCGTGACCCAGATAAAGGACAAGCTCAGCAAAAAGGACATCAGTACGGCTCCACAATAGCTCTTGTGGACAAAAATAGCCTAAATAAGACCTTAAGGCGGCCATTAAAAGCTACCCCTCCCCCTCAAATAAACACACAATGCGGTGGTGTCGCTGCCCCCCATTAAAGTGCCAGTGTGATTGATTAACAATACAACTTTTAGGCAAGCCTCTGGGATAAAAAATAAAGGCTACGATTCTCTCCTGCCTCTCGACTGAATGGTTATAATGGCACATACAGTCATGAATCATTACATACATAAAACAAAAATAGCCCTTTTCCCACAGCACATGGTCATGCACACCCTGCACATTCCACCCAAGAAAGATTCCTCTCCAACAAAGTTAGTGCAACTACCCACAGAGCCACACGACACGCTTCACCAACTCGTATACAACAATTTCAGTGATTTGAATTTTAAAAACCCCGGAATGTCAATAGCTGTATAATTTCATTAAGATATACATTTCCTGTTCTTTCCTTTCAAGTTACCTTTTCGTTAACTTCCCTCGCTTTGAGCGTCGGAAAGTAGTGCTTAATCGCTTGGAGAGGAAGCTGCACGAAACGGACGAAGAAAGAAGAGTGGTGTGCTAAAAAGTTCGCCATCGTCCTAAAAACAGTGACGGGTAGCACGGAGCGGGTGGGGGGAAGCCCTGTTTATGGAAGGCAGAGCAGGAGTTCGTTTCGTTTCTGCCAGCTTAGTTTAAGTTAACACTGTAGTGCATATTTCTAAGCAGTTCTTCTTTGTTTAGGGAAGGCAGTAACCTTTCTGTCTTGCACAATCCTTTCCCGCCAAGCAGCTAATGCAATTTGCAAATATCCAGAAGAACAAGTGTGGTGTTCTTAAGAAGCGACTGTGCCCAATCGGTAGTGGAATAGCCAGACCATGGAAGAATTCAGGGGCAGTTCTATAAAATGCAAATCACTTCCCGGCCTGTCATCTGACAGTCTTGTTCCTAAGGAAACTGTTCTGCAGCAAGTTGTAAATGTGGCAGCACTGAATGTACCAGGCACAATCGAGCTGTGGAATGTGTTGCCGGAAAATGTGGTCAAGGCACTTAGACTAGAAACATTTAAAAGACCGGTGCACAAATTCACAGGGGTTGAATGGGGACACCTGAGATACATACTTCAAGGGAGGTTGTGATGTCTTTCCTAGAGCTATCATACTTTATATAGGGGTCTGGAAGGGGACCAAGACTAGAAGGCCATTGGCCCCTGAAATCATTCACACATTCTCAAAAAGTGGAATCCAATCCAGGTTTTGTTCTGAACCACTCTAACGGTCCAATGCAGAAAACTAGCACAGCCTTTAAGCACAGATAACGCTATTTTTAAGCACAGTTACGGCCACAGCCAAATGCAGAAAAGAGACGGACGCACAGATAAACAGCATAGGAAAAACTTGCACACAATTAACGCCAAGACTACTTAAATTATAGGCAAATGAGCTGACTTATTAAAATGACATGCCTGCGCTCGATGCAGAGAAATGCGTAGAAGATTTTGCAACTAGTCTTAGTGCAAATATCTTTATGCCTGGTCTTGTGGTGGCTTCAACATTTAGCGTGTGTCCCTGACAGTATTTTGATGGCATTGGGTGCTTTCCCCAATGCCTGGATCATCTGACGGGATGCCATCAAAATACTGTTGGGGGTCGGTGCCCCAAACAGAAAGCAAATCCCTGTTGGCCCAGCAGCCCCGATCCCCCTACCCGCTCACTCCTGCACCACCATCTTGAAAAATGGCTGCGCCGCCTCCCCCCCCCCCCCCCTGCAGTGCATCCTGAGATGCACCGGGTTGGGACAGACTGACATATAAGATAGAAAATGCCTTACTTGGCAGTCTGACCCCACCCAGTGCATCCCAGGATGCACCATGCAGGGCCAGGTGCCTCCATTTTTCAAGATGGCATCACAAGAGTGGGAGCATGTGGGCAGCGCTCCTGCTCATTTATAAAGATACCAGAAGGGGTGGTGGGAGGATCAGGGCCACTGGGACACCAGGGATTTGCTTTCTGTCAGGGGCACCAGAACACCGACAGTATTTTGATGGCATCGGGGACTTAATACCATCAAAATACAGTCAGAGCTCATATGCAAATTAGCCAAGCAGTGTCCCTGTTTCCCTGGGAGAGCATTTCAAACTTGTGCTGATTTCTGTGTGCATATGTTTGGCTTGCTCTCCCAGTTTAAAACTGCCATTTGCGCACAGTTTAATGCGTGGCTAATGCATGACTAATTTGCATATGAGCCCTTTTCTGCATGCTGGTGCTAAAGTCACACACTATCAGTGCACTGCAACTAGGTGTAAAAGGTTGATAGCGCACAACTTCGCCGGCTTTCTGCATCAGCCTGAAAGTTTACTTAAGTTCTTTAAATAGTTTTAAAAAATAGGAAAATACAGTGTAACTCCTTTTCTCCTTTCTTCCAAGGCCTCTTTTTGCCCCTGGCTTCTTGATTACTCCTGGGGGATTTCTGTGCAATGGCACAATCAGAGCCATCCTGTCCACTAGGTGGTCTAGGCAGCTGCCTAGGGCAGCAGACCTCCATGGGCAGCATGGCGCACATGGCCTGCCATCCTCTCGTGCTCAGCCATGCTGCGCTGCCGCTCCCCGTTGAAACTGATTCCAGTAGCAGGATCAGTTCAGTGGCAACAGTAGACCATGTGCTTCAGCACACATGGCCTGCCGTTCTGACCTCCTGAAGTTGTGTCGGAGGGCTCAGAAGTGGCAGGCCATGTATGCCGAGGCACATGGCCTGTTGCTGCTGTCGAGCTGTCCATGACCCCACCGCCAGAATCAGCAGCAGCACGGCTCAGCGGGGGTGAGAGGGAAGAGCAGCATGGCTTGGTGCATGGGGGGGTGGGGAAGGCAGCAGAAACCTTTGGGCCAACCATGGGAGTAATGCAGAATTTTTGCCAAATTCCCCACTTGTGCAGATTTGGCATGTAGAACTCTGCACAGGTAGCGAGAGGAGGAGATAGAAAAGGCTGTGGCAGCAGTTCTGTTTCCTTCCCTCCCTGCCTATCTGCATGGATTGCAAAAGGAGGCAGCAAATGGCTCTACATCAGGCTGTGACCTTCTCCTTTGCTGTCCTGGGCCTAACTGCTCACCCACATGACTGTACAGACACTTCCACCCCTATGCAAAAGGAAGTCTGCATCTTGCATTGGAGGGAGCAGAAGCATAAACAGCCCGGCAGTGCCAGAGGTCCAGATAAATACTGCAAGGCTGTTTGAAGCCATTGCTGTGGCTGCAGGTCCTGGAGAGGGGAGGCAATGGGGGCGGGGATGGCCCCGCACCCCCCTTGGGCCGCCCCTGGTTTTGATGTTGTGTTCTCCTTGATCAAGTATCTGGTATTGTCTGGATTAGCTGTTTTAAGCAGTCAGCGGACTGGTTATGCATGGTCTTGAATGTCATCATTACTGATTTGTACTTTATTCGGGATTGTATGGGTGGCCAATGAAGGGATTTTAAGACTTGTCTTTTGGATTAGTCAGGCTGCAGTATGTTTTGCTAGTTGCAGGGATTGGGTTGTGCTTTTGGTTAGTCCTTGAAGTATTAGGTTGCAATAATCTAGAAGTGGAGTGATTATTGCTTGACATTTGTGCAGAAGTGATTATAGCCTAGTAGAGGGTGTAGGTTTTGTAGAGTCCTCATTTTGTAGTAAACTGTGGATGTGGTTTTCTTAATGTATGCTTGAAAGCTGAGCCTTTGGTCCAGGGTTATACCTAGATATTTCACTTCCTTCTTCTAGCATGGTATAGGCAATGTCTCTTGTAATTGTGAAGATTTCTGATTTGTTATAGTTGATTGTAAGGTTGTGTTATTCCAGCCAGTTTGTTATTGATGTCATGCATGAAGCTATGATGGAGTAATCAGGTTTTCTGGTGTCAAATGGAACATAAATCATCACGTCATCTATATAAAGGTGGTAGTGTATATTCTGATCTCATATAATTTTGCAGGCCGGTTGTACATATTTGTTGAATATGAGGGTAGATAGTGCAGAGCCCTGTGGAACTCCTTGGTGCAGTGTGAAAGGTCTGGAGGTTCTGTTCTTGATCTTGACTTGGGACTGTTGGCCAGATAAGTAAGAGCGAAACCATGACAGCGGTGTGCCAGTGATTCCTATCTCCATCAGTCTGTCTAGTAGTATGATATGGCTTATTGAGTCAAAGGCAGTTGTTAAGTCTATGAAGATAAGTATGTGGAGTGGAGTGGAGGAGTGGCCTAGTGGTTGGGGCAAGGTACTTCAGGTCAGGGGTTCAAATCCCACTAGAGGACAGCAACCTTGGGCCAGAAGGACTGGGGTTTCTAGTCCCACAGGTGCTCCTTGTGGTCTTGGGCAAGCCACTTAACCCTCCATAGCCCATGTTCCCTGTAAAATAGTTATCTCCAAGTTATAATGCCCTGTTCAATGTAATTTCAGTTTGTTCAATGTAAACTGCACTGATGCAGAATAGCGCAGTATATAAGAGAATGTAAATAAATAAGTATGTATTTTAGTTTGAGGTTTTTGATTCCTTTAAGTATTGTGTTGGTTAGCGAGGTTAAAAGAGTTTCTACCCCTTGATATTGCTGGAATCCATATTGTTGTGAATCCAGAGGAGTGGCTGAGTCAATGTGGTCTTGTAATTGTCTTTGAATGTTTTTTTCTATTATTTTTGATAAGAAGGGGTATGCTGGAAATAGGACGGTATGAAGATGGTGAGTTGGGGGAAGATGCATTGCTTTTTCAGTAAGGTCTTATAGAGGAGGTTTTTAACAGGGGAGATATGAATCCTTGAGATAAGGCGAGATTTACTGTTTTGCAGAGCACAGGAGCGAATTCTTGTGTGGTCATCTTTATACAGGAGGTTGGACAAGAGTCGAGTGGAGATATGGTTGTGTTCAATGTCTTCAGTTTACTGCAATGCTCTGCTGTGATTAGATGGAAGGAGGACCAATTGTTTGGATTGGCAGAGTCTGTCTTAGGTGCGTGAACTGGAGTTGTGTGGTTTGTGCAAGTGAGTTTGTTCTGTAGATAAGGGAAGAATTATTTTGGTGTAAATGCACCAGTGACTTGGTTCTGGGGAGACCTAATGAAAGATTTTACTATCTCGAACAGCTAGGGCGGTTTAAGGACTTTATGATGATATTCGTGTGGCACTCTTTCTTGCGGTTTAGTATGAGCTCGTTATATTCTCTTTGTTTTTCTCTGTATTCCTGGAGATGTGTTTGATTTCTAGTTCTCCACCAGCGTCCTTCTAGGTGTCTTAACTTGAGCTTAACTTGCCTTATGTTCGAGTACCATGGGGCCTTGTTAATATTAGTAGTGAGTTGCCCGTGGTTCATACCATAAGCATCGTGCCGATCTTGGGGGATTTCTTTCAGCATAGATACTGAGTCCCCAAAGCAAAGCCCGCCTGTGATGCTGCGAAACATTTTTAATTTCTGTGCTTTTACAGCATGCTCATTTCATTCAGTGGGTATGTTCTGAAATGCATAATAAACAGGGCAAGCAATAGCATTCAGCAAGCTATGCTAGAATGAGCTTGCTATGTGCCCAGTGTAGCCTTAAATCAAAGCATAAACTGGCTGCAGCAGCAACAACAAAAGAATTGATTTAGGTGGGCTCTGTTCAGCATTAGTCATCTGAATGCTTAGGTCAGTGGTTCCCAAACTTGTGCTATTGACTGCAGTTATTTCGGTTCTCAAGATACTGCACCCACAAGAATATGCAAGATTTAAATCTGCATATTGTCACCAGCAGTGGCTGGACTGTGCGTAGGCAGCCAGACACACTGCTGGGCCTGACCCTTCTATATAAAAAGGAGTAGTTGTGATGGAGTGGTCAGGTTGAAAAAAGGATTTTATTCCCCTCCCGGGGTTTGGATTTTCAAAACAGTACAAACACAAGAACTTAAGAGGTAG
Source organism: Ichthyophis bannanicus (assembly GCA_033557465.1). Classification (NCBI taxonomy): domain Eukaryota; kingdom Metazoa; phylum Chordata; class Amphibia; order Gymnophiona; family Ichthyophiidae; genus Ichthyophis; species Ichthyophis bannanicus. The sequence goes on from CM066031.1 coordinate 629,319,395, forward strand.
CCATACTTCTGGCAAAACTGAGGGTGAAAAGAAACACAGCTTCTTGCTTGAACAAAAACAGGGATTATAACAAAACAGAAACCAGGTAAAAATGCTGACAGTTTTCCTCTGTGCACATTCAGCTCTCTACAAGGCACTCTTGTCTTCAGCTAGCGCAGAGAATTTATGTCAGTCATTACCAAAGAGCAGTCCATGTCCTCAATATAAGGAGTTAAATTACTTGGTTCTGTGATCATAGGCTCTTCAACCACCTTACTTTCTTTAGGGCAGAGAGTTTGGAACTTTCTTAAATCAGTCCCTGGACTTTCCTCACAGCTCTCTCCACAATATGGCAGGTAGTTACCAGATAGCTTATAAAACTGCCCTGTTCTGTTCCTAACAGACTTTTCCCTTTGCAGTCTTCTGCAGGGCTTTAGAGACACGCATTCATCTTCTTCACTCATACAAATATCTTCAAATGCATTACTTTCCTTTTCCCAAGGTTGCAAGTATTTCAGGCAGTTCTGCCTTTCACTCATACATGGTTCCTTACCAGCTGCCTTCCGTCCCTTCCACTGAGCTCTGTGTCTGGGAAAATCTTCCTGCGTCAGAGGTGAGGGTTTCCTGTAGTTAATCCCTCTGCTGGCAGATAGCTTTCTTTCTCTTTTCAAATCCCTCCTGGGCTTTCTGCTCCAAGGCTCAAACAAAACAGAGTCAGCATGGGAGTATTCTGAACCTCTGTCTGAGACCTGCAAGTCTTCCCTTACTTGCCAAGCTTCCTGTTCCTCGTGAACTTCCTGCTTGCCTTGGTCTCTCTGATCCTCCAACTCTTCAAAACCCTCCAAACCTTCAGAACCTTCAAAACCTAACCCTGTTTGCTTCACACGTTTTTTATACAGGTTTAGGGGCGTTTTCCTACCCATGTGCAAACTGTTCTCCTGATTACTTGGGGAGTGTTTGTTAGCTAGGCGTGCCTTCAGACCTCGTGTCTCAGCCTGCTTTGGTTGCCCATGGTAACTGGGAAGCTTTTGATCTCCCTGCCTGTCAGAATCTGTGCTAAACTCAGCAGATTTCTGTGCTTTAAAGGTATAGGGCAGATCTTCGGTGTCACACATCCCCCTCCTTAAGATATTACGTGCTGCAGACGTCCTCGGACAGCGCGTAATCTCACCTGAGTTGAATCTTTTGCTCACTACCTGTACCAACCTCACTGCCGCTGACCTTTCACGCCAAGGCTTCAGCAGGTTCAAGTGGTATACTTGGCGGTGCCCTTTTTCGTTTTCCACTCTGTAGGAAACAGGACCCACCTGGCCAACTATTGTACCCGGGCCTTTCCATCTGGCCTCAAACTTCGGACCAGCGTCCGCTACTAGGATTAAAACTTTATCTCCTATGGATAAATTCCTTGTTTTAGTCCCCCGGTCATAATATTTTTTCTGCCGGCGCTGGCTGGCCTGCAGATTGTCCATAGACACTCGGGATGTCCATTCTAAACGGTTCCTGAGGTCTTTTAGAAATTGGGGTACCCCTACTTCTGTCTCATCTGGTGCAACCCACTGCTCCCTAAGGATATCCAAGATCCCTCTCGGAGCCCTACCAAATAACAGCTCGTAAGGTGATGCTCCCAATGATGCCTGTACGCGCTCACGACACGCGTAAAGGACGAATGGGAGGATATTGTCCCATTCAACCATATTCCCTCCTAAGCTCTGCCTTAACATCTGCTTTAAGGACTGATTCATGCGTTTCACCAGTCCATTGGACTGGGGGTGGTACGCTGAGGTGCGGATATGACGTATCCCAAATGCGTCCCAAAGCATGGCCGTGAAATTTGTCCCTTGATCAGTCAAGATCTCTTGGGGAAACCCAATCTCACAAAACAGCTTTATGAGCTCTATTGATATGGTTTTCGCCGAAATATTGCGCAGGGGTATTGCCCATGGAAACCTGGTTGCATGGTCCATAATTACTAAAATATATTGAAAACCCCTTGGTGTTCTTATTAATGGGCCTACAATATCCATTGCCAATTTCCTCACTGGGGTTGCAATGGTGGGTGGTGTAACCATCGGTACTGGCTTTGGCTTGGCAGCCATAACCCGTTGGCATGCTGGACAGGACTCGCAATACCAGGTTGTTTCTTTAAACACTCCCGGCCAGTAAAAGTGAGCCAGCACCTGATCCAATGTCCCTTGGACACCTTTATGACTGCCTACGGGGTGGTCGTGCGCCAATTTCAAGACTACCGATTTAAAGGTAGTTGGCACCACCAACTGCTTGCGTACAGTACCTGTCCTGGGATCTGCGCTCTCCCCTGTACAACAGTTCCCCTTCTAAGAAGAACCTGGGTAAAATTGTCCTAGCCTCTTGAGCATACTCGAATGCCCTTTTCAATGCTGGATCACCCTGCTGTTCTTTAGGGAAGGAAGGGAATTTCCTTACCAGCTCGGCTGGCACCCAAGGTAAACCCTCCCCGGCTTCCAGGTCTGCTCTTCCCTGCGACCTCTGTCTCCTCTCTTGACGTCTCTTTGCCTTATTCTTCCTAACCTTTTTAGGAAGGTTAACTAAATCCTCATTAGAGGGAAGTATGTCTTGGGGTTCCTCACCTGGGTTGGGCTCTGGCTCTGGGGTTATGTCCCTATGCTCGGGCACTTCATCTGGCTCTGATAGTGGACCTGTCCCTGCCCCTGAGACCTTACTTTGGGACCTAGTGGAAACTAGACCTATTCTTTCCTCTAGCGTCTCCTTAAGGGCTTTTTGAAAAGAAGCCAATCCCTTCCTAACACCACCTCTCTGGGAAGATGTGGGATTACCACTATTGGCACTTTCTCACTAGTACCTAGTCCCTCTATAAGCACATCATACAATGAGTAATAAGATGAGGTTCCACGCATACATTTCACTTTCACATTCGGTGGTATCTGGCATAGGACAGAGGGGTTACTAGTCAGAATAGCCTGCCACATCGTAGATGAGACTATACTCTGGTCTGCTCCTGTATCAAGGAGTGCTACTGCCTTCACACCCTCCACTTGGATGTCTATGAGAAATCCTCCCCCGGGGTCTCTCTCTCCCCCTGAAATAAGGGCAACACGCTCTTTACAGTCCCTGCGCATGTGACCGCTTTTCCCGCACTGAAAACATTTCACATCATCATATTTCCTTACATTTTCCCTCTGTACCTTAGGATTATAAGCCTTCTTTATACCTGGCATTCTTTCCATGCCGGTTACTCTTAGTATGCTATCCCTGGAAGCTCCGGCTAGCTCAGCTTCAAAATAACATTCTGTCATTTCAGCAGCTTCCCTAGTGGATTTGCATTTCTGCAACAAGAAAGCTTTTACTTCAGGTGGTACAGCCTCAAAATACTGCTCAAGGAGCACAGCGTCCATCAAGGATTCCACTGTGGCCTTCTCTGGAGCAAGCCATTTTGTTGCTAGACCTTTAAGTCGCTGCATCAAAGCTTTCGGTGTCTCTTTAGGCAAGAGCCTTGCCTCCCTAAAAAGACGTCGATAGTGCGTAGGTGTTAAACCTAGCCTATCTCTTACCGCTAGTTTTACGTCCGGGTAATTGGACGCTAGGACTGCGAGCATCGCCTTGTAGGCCGCCAATGCCTCTCCGGTTAAAGACATGGCGAACCTAATGGCCCACTGGTCTAGTGGCCATTTAGCCGCCTCCGCAATCCTTTCAAAGGCATCAGAGTAGTCATCAAATTGTCAGTCTTTTGCAAAGGTCCTAGTGCCAATGCACTACAGTTCTGCAGTCCTACCACAGGTGGTATCGGTACGCCTTCCTCATCTGTGGTGGTTGTCCTCTTCAGCAGCACGGTTAGCAAGTCCAGGAGTGGCTTCTGCTGAGCAGCCAGTGCTGCCATAGTCCTGTCCTGGGCTTGTCTCGCGAGCTCACTCTGGGCCTTCCATTGTTCTTCCATCCAGCGAAGCATGTCCTGGGGATCCATCCCGACGTTGAGGTATACCTGTATGGGCGAGAAAAAAAAACAGGGCCCACCAAGTGCGGCACAATATATATATTTTTTTCCTCCCTGTCTGCTTTTAGCAAGGTATCCTTCGTCCCCCTTTCTCAGCAATCCCTACCCCCGTGCCCACCTACTTATACCTTAGCACAGTGTAGGATCTCGCGTTGAGAAAGGTTCTCTGCACGCCACCTTCAGGTCAGCCTATGGATGTCCACTCACTGTGTCAGGATTTCCTCTTTCAGGATTTTCCTTTTTTTTCACTGGTGTGTTTTTTTTCTTCTTTTCAGGCACTTGTATCCTCTCTTAGGAAAAAGCCTTGGGTAGTACTCTTTTTTTTTTTTTCCCAAAAATCCAAATTACTACGCCATTTATGTCACCAGCAGTGGCTGGACTGGGCATAGGCAGCCAGACACACTGCTGGGCCTGACCCTTCTATATAAAAAGGAGTAGTTGCGACGGAGTGGTCAGGTTGAAAAAAGGATTTTATTCCCCTCCCGGGGTTTGGATTTTCAAAACAGTACAAACACAAGAACTTAAGAGGTAGCCATACTTCTGGCAAAACTGAGGGTGAAAAGAAACACAGCTTATTGCTTGAACAAAAACAGGGATTATAACAAAACAGAAACCAGGTAAAAATGCTGACAGTTTTCCTCTGTGCACATTCAGCTCTCTACAAGGCACTCTTGTCTTCAGCTAGCGCAGAGAATTTATGTCAGTCATTACCAAAGAGCAGTCCATGTCCTCAATATAAGGAGTTAAATTACTTGGTTCCATGATCATAGGCTCTTCAACCACCTTACTTTCTTTAGGGCAGAGAGTTTGGAACTTTCTTAAATCAGTCCCTGGACTTTCCTCACAGCTCTCTCCACAATATGGCAGGTAGTTACCAGATAGCTTATAAAACTGCCCTGTTCTGTTCCTAACAGACTTTTCCCTTTGCAGTCTTCTGCAGGGCTTTAGAGACACGCATTCATCTTCTTCACTCATACAAATATCTTCAAATGCATTACTTTCCTTTTCCCAAGGTTGCAAGTATTTCAGGCAGTTCTGCCTTTCACTCATACATGGTTCCTTACCAGCTGCCTTCCGTCCCTTCCACTGAGCTCTGTGTCTGGGAAAATCTTCCTGCGTCAGAGGTGAGGGTTTCCTGTAGTTAATCCCTCTGCTGGCAGATAGCTTTCTTTACCTTTTCAAATCCCTCCTGGGCTTTCTGCTCCAAGGCTCAAACAAAACAGAGTCAGCATGGGAGTATTCTGAACCTCTGTCTGAGACCTGCAAGTCTTCCCTTACTTGCCAAGCTTCCTGTTCCTCGTGAACTTCCTGCTTGCCTCGGTCTCTCTGATCCTCCAACTCTTCAAAACCCTCCAAACCTTCAGAACCTTCAGAACCTAACCCTGTTTGCTTCACACGTTTTTTATACAGGTTTAGGGGCGTTTTCCTACCCATGTGCAAACTGTTCTCCTGATTACTTGGGGAGTGTTTGTTAGCTAGGCGTGCCTTCAGACCTCGTGTCTCAGCCTGCTTTGGTTGCCCATGGTAACTGGGAAGCTTTTGATCTCCCTGCCTGTCAGAATCTGTGCTAAACTCAGCAGATTTCTGTGCTTTAAAGGTATAGGGCAGATCTTCGGTGTCACAATATACTGGCATCCAATGCATGCAAATGTATCTCCTACATATTAATTGTGGACATCTTGAAAACCTGACTGGCTGAGGGGTTAATAGCACAGGTTTGGGAGCCAATGGTCTAGGAAGAACAGAAATTGTTTAAGATATGAATTGGTCAGTTGGGCTAGTCAATTAATGGATTCAGCACCATTAAATCTATTTTAAGCGTTTAGGGGTTGTTTGCTAACTGTTTCTGCATGTTATCTGCCTTAGGGCCCATTTTATGCAATGGGCCCTGTGCAAATAGCACGCAGTATCAGTGTTACTGTGCAATAACCAATGCCAGATTTAATCTTTAAGCACCTGTAGGCATGGGAGAGATTTCCCCCAACTCCTGACTGACACCGCCCAGTTCCTGTCTTCCCTCACTGCTGCTCTGTAACAATAGCACAGATTTTAAAGTAAAATTCCAGGGCAGAGTCCACCTACTTTATTATTCTGACAGGCCCTGTAGTGCCCTGCCTCTTGCATGGGCTTCTATGGTAATGAGAAACTTGTGCAGGAGAGGGCAGGATGTCACAGGGCCTGTAATAGCGGGAAGACAGGCAGGTGCAATGATAAATATTTACTTTGAATTCTGTGCTTCTACCACATAGTTACCATGGTTAATGCAAGGGCAGGTCTGGATAGAGGTGAATGGCAGTTCTTCCTCATATAATTTGCTCCAGGGGCAGTTGTCTTTATCTTTTATCTTTATTTAAACACTTGATAGACCGCCCAAGCCGGAGCATCAGGGCGGTGTACAATAACAAAAATGACAGCCGCTGGAAAACGAAGGAAGAAAGGAATGCCAATAAACAATAGGACAGAGAGAGACAGTGAAAAGGATAGATGACAGAAAGGGCCCATGGAAAGGGCAGAAGGAAAGGAAAGGGGAAGGGAACAGGGGAAAATCAAGGGGAATGGAGGGCACGACTAGGGGATAAAGCACCATCAGCAGGGGGAGGAAGATCGAAGGCCTGACAGAAAAGGTGTGTCTTGAGGAGGGCTTTGAAACGAGTGTAGGACAGTTCAGTGCAAAGAGAGAGGGGAAGAGAGTTCCAGAGGGCGGGACCTAAGAAAAAGAAAGCGGAACGACGGGTAGATTCCAGGTGGGCCTGAGTAGGGGAGGGGAGGAAGAGGCGATTACCGTGAGACGAACGAAGAAAGCGGGGGGAGGGCTGGAGATGAATGATATTAGCCAGATACTGGGGGGTATCGGAGTGAAGAACCCTATGTGCAAGGATGAGCAGCTTGAAGATAAACCGGAACTTGATTGGGAGCCAGTGCAGAGAAAGGAGACACGGTGACACATGAGAACGAATAGAGGATGAGGTGACAAGGCGGACGGCGGCATTCTGAACAAGTTGGAGACGGCGGAGTTGAGAAGAAGGAAGGCCTGCATAGATAACATTACAGTAGTCCAAACGGGAGATAACCAAAGACAGAACGAGAGTAACGACTGAGGGTAGAGGAAGAACTGAACGAACGGCCTTGACACGACGTAAGTGGAAAAAAGAAGCACGAATAACAGAGGAGATATGTTCGTGGAAGGAAAGGGATGGGTCTAGAGTAACGCCCAGGTAGCGAAGGGTTGGTACCAGAGGGATGGAATGAGAGCCCATGACAGGCAACAGCTTGGGGGGTGGAAGACCAAATTAAATCCAGTGCGGAAGACTTTGCGGGATTAGCGTGCAGAAAGTTGGACTCAAACCAGGAAGCGATGGAGGAAAGACAGAGGTTGAGCGGACCAAGATCTGGGGAGGAGGAAGAGGTGTGATGAACTAGGAGGATATCGTCAGCATATATGTAGAAAGAGAGAGCAGACTGTTGAATGAGCAGGGCTAAAGGAGAAGTAGGGGAGCGAGAATAGAGCCCTGGGGGACGCCACAAATAGAGGGGGAAGGGGGAGAGACTGAGGTACCGGAGTGGACTGAAAAGGTACGGCATGATAGAAAAGAGCGGAACCACTGGAGAACAGTGCCATGGATACCAAAATCGGACAAACGAGACAGAAGGGTGCAGTGATCGACTACATCAAACGCAGAAGACAGATCCAGGGAAACCACAAGGGAGATATCACCACGATCGTGAGAATGGTGAAGTTCGGAGAGTAGTGCTGTGAGGACAGTTTCGGTACTGTGACCGGTGCGGAAGCCGGATTGGTGAGGGTGGAGGACCCGGGTGGAGTCAAGATGAGAGGACAACTGGGAGAAAACAAGCTTCTCAAGGACTTTAGACAGGAAGGGGAGGTTGGAAACAGGGCGCCAGTTAGCGGGGGAGGTAGGGTCAAGGGTAGGCTTCTTCAGAAGGGGGCGGACAATAGCGTGTTTCCAGCAGGAAGGGAAAAGACCGGAAGAGAGACTGGAGTTGAAAATAGACAGGATATAGGGCACAAGTGAGATATCGGGATTGAGCAGCCAAGTAGAGGGCAAAGGGTCGAGGGGGCAGGTGGTTTGATGGGCAGTCAAAATGGCCTTGATGAGTTCAGGGGAGGAGATGGGAGAAAAGGAACACCAGCTGTGGGGAAACGTACGGGAGGGGGATGGGGGGGATACGACTGGGGAGGAGGAAGGGGAAATAGGGGGGGGGGGAAGGGGGAGAGAGCAGGCGGAGAAGGAGGAGCGAAGGGAGAGAATCTTACCAGTAAAAAAGGAAGCAAGAGTGGAGGGGCTGGGAGGAGGGTTGCAGGGGGCAGAGGGAAGAGAGGAGGTAGAGGAGATAGATTTAAGGATGAGGAAGAGGCACCTAGCGGAGTTCGACAAGGTGGATATGAGGCGAGAATAGTGGGAGTGCTTGGCTGAGGTAATTGCGGAACGGTAAGAGAGGTGAGCAAGCTGATAGTCTGAGCGAGAAGCAGGAGTGCGGAGCGTCCTCCAGTGGTGCTCCGTGCGGCAAAGATGGGTGCGAAGAAGAAGAAGACCGGAATGGTACCAAGGATGGTGGGAAGAAGGGCGGGGAGCCAGTGGGCAAAAGGGTGCTATGGTGTCGAGAGCAGCAGAAAGAGAGGAGGACCAGATGTCGACCTGTTGATCGACAGAAAGGGAGGGAAATTCTGGGGGAAAGAGCGAGCTGGCTGGAGGGAAAGAAAGCAAGGAGAGTGGAGTAAGTCGCCGTTGAAGGGACGGAACAACAGAAGGAGAGGGATCGGTCAACCCAGAAGAAGGAAGAGGGAAGGTGAAAAGGAGGCAGAGGTGATCGGACCAGGGGATGGGAATGGAATGAATATTAGAGGGGAAGTAAGGGGAAGGGTCAAGGGTAAGGATGAGGTCCAGGGATCGGCCGGAGGCGTGGGTAGGGCAAAAAACATGTTGAGTGAATGACAAGTCCGAAAACAGGGAAGAGAGGGCCTTATCACGGGAATGGGAAGGGGGATCGAGGTGGGCGTTAAGATCGCCCAAGATGACCAAATGAGGAGACAGGAGGGCGGAATCAGATAGCGTGTTTAACAGAGAGTTCCAGAGATCAGGGCGCAGAGAAGGGGGGACATACAAGAGAAGGAAATAGATAGGGGTGGGAGAATCGGAGCGTACCAGGAGAGATTCGGGGTAGGCAGGAGGAGGCGATACCAAGGAAAAGGAAAGAGAAGACCTAAAGATGAGCGCCACCCCACCGCCAGAGCGGCGAAGACGAGGGGTATGGAGGGCGGAGTAGCCGAGCGGAAGACATTGATGAAGGAGGGCGTCCTCCCCCTCGCGGAGCCAGGATTCCATGATGAATAGGGCATCCAGGGAGTGTTGGGTCAGGAGGTCGTGGACTAGATGGGTCTTTGAGCGGATGGAGCGGCAGTTAAGAAGGGCCAAAGAGAGTGTAATAAAGGGAGCGACTGCGGAGGACATCAGGGGGGAAGGGGCTGAAGCGGAAGGAGCCAGACGGGAGCAACAGGGAAGGAGGTTAAGGGGTTTGCGTGTCACAGAGCCAGAGAGAACAGAAGTCGAGGGCAACGGACGATGACCCCAGTGAACGGGAATGGCAGCCATGCCCTGAACGGAGGGGCCGGGTGGAGTAAGTGCAAGTACAGGTAGCGCAGTAATGGAGAAAAGGAGAAAAATAACCAGAGGCAGCGTGAGGGAACAAACTAGGGATAGAAGGAGCGGCCAAAGGCTGTAGGACCCAGGTGGGAAGAGATGGTGCTGATGATCGCCCCAGTCGTCGCCCCAAGGAGCTCGCCCAAGGAGCACGTCGTGCTCCTTGTACGCGCGCTGCCGCAGCACAGAACGCTGCTCTAGGATGCTTTAAATGATGTCGGGTACCTGGAGGATGACGCGGGCGCATTGCACGCGTCCGCGTCATGTCCGGGAGGCAGAGCTTCGCTGGGAAGGAGGCGGGGAGACAGCTGAGAGTGGAGAGGCACCAGGCAATCTGCAGGGAAACAAAATATGCAAGAGGCAGCATTAAGCAAACAATAGGGTATCAGCACAGCAGGAGACAGCAGCAGCAGTGCGGAACGCCGCTCTAGGACACTTTAAATGATGTCGGGTACCTGGAGGATGACGCGGGCGCGTTGCACGCGTCCGCGTCACGTCCGGGAGGCGGAGCTTCGCTGGGAAGGAAACAGGGAGACTGCTGAGAGTGGAGAGGCACCAGGCAATCTGGAGGATGACGCGGGCGCGTTGCACGCATCTGCATCACGTCCGGGAGGCGGAGCTTCGCTGGGAAGGAAGCAGGGAGACAGCTGAGAGTGGAGAGGCACCAGGCAATCTGGAGGATGATGCGAGCGCGTTGCACACGTCCGCGTCACGTCCGGGAGGCGGAGCTTCGCTGGGAAGGAAGCAGGGAGACAGCTGAGAGTGGAGAGGCACCAGGCAATCTGGAGGATGACGTGGGTGCGTTGCACGCGTCTGCGTCATGTCCGGGAGGCGGAGCTTCGCTGGGAAGGAAACAGGGAGACAGCTGAGAGTGGAGAGGCACCAGGCAATCTGCAGGGAAACAAAATATGCAAGAGGCAGCATACAGCAAGCAACAGGGTATCAGCACAGCAGGAGACAGCAGCAGCTGTCTATGCCTAAATCCAGGCCTGCTGATAAACATTAGTAAATAATCCTCTTATTTGTTTTTGAATAGAGTCCTCACTGTGTAAATTCTTCATTACTTTTATCTTGATCAGATTGCTGCTGCTGCTGGAATTGGATTTATTTACTTATACAGCCCCTGTTCTATTTTTCTCTTGGACAGAAAAGCAGTACTATAATGTCCGTACAGAAATTAGAAATCCAAATCAGTCACAATGTTAACTTACAGCTCATCACTCAGCAAACCTCCGTTTACTCTGACTCTCTAACTCCTGGCAGGATGCTCTTTGAAGATCTTTTGTGGTTTATGATGGCGTGTGTGGGAAACACCCCATCCCTTGCAGGGATTCTCCCCAGCCAAGTTTAGAACCAGGGAGGCATTTCTCCTATAAGAGCCTAAACCCTGCTCCTTTAAGAAAACAGGCTGGAAAATGCCCGGGAAGGGTGTGGTCAAGTCCCAGGATTTAAACCAGGAAGCAAGAGACCTGGAGGGAAGAGATGAGTCCAGGGGTCTAGATAGACTGAGTATACTGCAGAACCACTTATCTTTGAAAGGAAGCTTGTTACGAGGGTAGGAAGTGTTTTTGAATCTACTACCCTGCACTTAGCCTTGCTGTTGGAGGTTTGCTCTGCTGGAGGACTCTTCTGCTCAGAGGACTACTGTGTTGCTTCACTTGTGAGTGTCCTGTCCTGCTGCTGAGGAGTGGAAGATGACTGTTGAGTTGTACTGCCCAGAGTAAGGAAACTTTGGGAAGCTAGTTTTGTTTAATTTTGGAAGTGCCCTCTGTGCTGAGCAGTTTAGTACAGCAGTCCTACTGAGAGCAATTAAGGACTACAGCTGGGGAAAAGCTAGGGCAAGAGTGTTTAACCCTCTGTGTGCCTAAAACCCAAGAAGGGCCAGGGAAGTTGTCTGAATGCGTATCCCCAAATAAAGTATACTGTCGTCAGGTGCCCCCAGTGGCCAATGGCTGTAAAGGCACGCTGCGCATTTATATTATTTTTAAGGAGCAATGGCTCTTTAAGGCCCAGTGCAGTTTGGTCCTTGGAGTTTTAGCTCCTTGTAAGAACAGATTATACAAGCCAAGAGTGGAGGGTAATAAGGCTTTATTTCCCCTTTACCGCAAGGGTTCACTAAGACATTAGAAAATAAAGATAGTCCTTCTTTATAAAGGGTTCCACCAAAATAAGCAGACAAACAACTGTTATAAGCTTCACAATTGCTTGCAGGGTTTAACTGAGGATTCTTTTACTCCAAAGTAAAGTTGAACAAACAGGCAAACAAACTGTTATGAACTTCACAACTGATTGCAGGAATTCTTTTATATTTACAGTTCTACTAAGGACTCACGGCTAGTAGCAACACAAAAGCTACAATCCATAGATTCCTCTTGAGGGATGGGAATAGTATTCTCAAACTCTATTTCCATGGACTCTGCGTCACTGGCTTCTCCCTCTGAATAAGTGCTTTCCCTTGTGGCTACAACTTTACAGGGTCTGTCTTTGTTTCTGTGCCTCCAATAACACTGTCCTGTTAAGCATACAATCAGCATACAACTGTCATCTATCTGTTCATCGCAATGCAATCACGAACACTATGAAGCAGTACTACTCAAACACCTTACAGAGATTGCTTAATAAACCGCATGACCTTTTTGATCTGGTTAAGACCTTATCAAAAGAACCATCCTCTGGACCTCCACTGGAGATACACCCTCAAGATTTTGCAACGTATCTACAATCCAAAATATGCCAGACTGACAACATTTCTACCACAACCTTCGAAATAGAGCAAGACTGCCAAACAACACTAACCATGTTTTCTACCCCCACCAAGAGAGAACTTGAAGACACTATTGCGGCCCTAAATATCACTACTGCCCAGTCTGATCCATGCCCAGCCTTCTGGATCAAGGAGCTTCGCAGCCATTTCAGCCCAGTACTGTCCAAAATAATGACCCTCTCCTTCTCAACCAGCTACTTCCCTTCCGCCCTGAAACGCACCTCTATAAGACCTCTGCTAAAAAACTGCAAACTTGATCCCCAGCAGGTGGAATCCTATAGACCCATATCCAGCATTCCACTTATCACGCCGCCCGCTCCCTAACCTTGAGGGTTAAGGAGGGGTTGCCTTGTGATGCCCTTGAGGCAGTTAGTTGTAGTTGTGTTATTGTGCTTCGAGGAGTAAGGCAGGCAAAGAGAAATTTATTTTTCATGAGGTTTATTTTTCATGAGGCTTACTTTGCCATTGTGCAGTTCAAAAAGGCTACAGACGGTGCAGAAGTATAAACCAAAAACAAGATTAACTGAAACTTGCCAAACAGGCTTGCAATGCTGTATTATTTCACATTCACTTCATGTGATCCAAACATACAGGATGTAACAGAAAAGTTCCTTTAACAGTAGTGCTCTGGTTCTACCAATCCCTGGTACATTAATTCATTCACCTCCCACAAGCTTTCTTGTGTAGGTCAAGTTAAGTGCCACTGCTATATTTCATATACCAGAAAATCCTTTTCTCCTTAATTGCCTCTGTCAATTAAGCATGTAGAACAGTCCATTAATATATCTTCATCAGGGTAAAGCAGAGAATTAGAAACAGGCGTTTCTTCATTACAGCCAGTAACCGGTTCTGGAATACTGTAGTTAAAACTTGCCTTCCGTTCTAAATACTCTTGGAATTCTTTGAGAAGTGATTCAGCTGGTGACTTCCCTTCACTTAGCTGTCTTCCCTTCCCCTCGGTGAGCAAATGTTGGCTGAGCCTCTCTATCTCAGGCTGCTTATCAGGTTTGTTTGTATCAGGAAAACAAACATTTGCTGTGCTTCCGTTATCTCCCCACCTTTCTCTACACGTGGGTGCTGTGCATAAAAACCTAGCAGTGCTAGGAGGGTACTTAAAAGCATTTACGTCAGCCCTGTCTTGGCTAGGTGTTTCAGCTAGCTTATAGGAATAATTAGTGTTATTCAAAGCTTCTCCCTGCTGACAACAGCTGCCACCATTTTGTCTGACTTGGCTTTTAAAACTAGAACACAATCTTTCTGGCTTTAGAGCATGAACTTCTCCCCCACTGGGTACCTTATACAGAAGCTTTTCCTTTGGAGAATTCTTTGTCCTTCTGCCTTTATTCCATAGCTCTGCCTGGTCCTGTAGCCTTGGATCTCTCAGCGTTCTGAAAGAGTTCTGCCTCCAGCAGTTTCTTTCCTCATCTGAATCTTCCAGCACGCTACCTGCCAGCTGCAGACTATTAGAGGAATTACCACAGCAAGGATACTTCCTTTCCGACTTTCCTTCTGAAGCACTTGTGTCTCCTTCTGGGAATTCTCTTAGCCTCCGTTGCTCTCTTGGCTCCTGCCCTCTTAGCTTCTCTCGGTCCTGCTCTTGCTCCCGGTTCTGTTTGTCTTGCCTTCTCCTCTGTTTTCTTTCACTTCCTGGTTTCTGAGTATTTAACCAGGTGCTTCTAGCCTGCACTGCCCGCCTCCCCTTGGGGCGTGCCCAATCAAAAGCTTTCCTACTCTCCTCCCTCGAGGTGAGCTGTTCTGCTTGATTGAATCTGGGTTTTTTCTTTCTGCAAAGAAATCCCTGCTTTCTCCTGCAGTACCGGCTTCTACCACCGGATGCTCATTCGTGTCCATCTGTTCCTGGGGAGCTACTGTGTCACACACTTCTTGCTAAGATCATTGAAAAGGAAGCTCAACGACAATTACAGGATCACATCGACTCCACTGCACCGTTAGACCCATGCCAACATGGCTTTAGAGAATTCCACGGAGTGGAAACCCTCCTCACCACTCTTTTCTGCAAGATAATCACAGGCATTGATGACATCCGTAAGGGTTTTGCTCTCATCTTTCTGGACATCGCTGCAGCCTTCGATTCAGTAAATCATGAGCTTCTATTAAGACGACTGATCGACAAAGGCATAAATGGACGAGCCCTCGAATGGTGCAGATCCTACCTGTCTGAAAGATGGCAACATGTTCGTTCTAGGGGGACAAATTCTGAACCTTTCCACCAAAGTCAAGGAGTCCCACAAGGATCCTCCCTTTCTGCTCTCTTGTTCAATATTTATATGCAGCCAATTTGTAACATCATCCGGTCCTTCAATGTTGACTGCATGTTATACGCAGACGATGTCCTTCTCTACATTCCTTTCTCTACCGAGCATCTGGACCTCTCCCCACTGACGAATTGTTTCAATGCAATATCAGACTGGCTTCTTTCTCAAAACCTCAGAATACAACACAAGAAAACCGAAGTACTCTTCATTACAAGGAACCTGAACTTTACCCCACCACAATATCTTAAAGTAAATGAAGCCGAGCTACAATCTAAACCATCAATACGATACTTGGGAGTCATCCTAGATCAACGACTGGATATGAAGGCTCACATAGGAAACAGTCAGATCAGTCTATGGCAAGATACGTTCACTTAGGCATTTACGCTCCATGCTTGAACCATCTGACTTTCGGACAATTTTCCAGGCATTGATCATCCCCCATTTCGACTATGCCAATGCCATATTACAAGGTCTCCCCCAGTCTACACTAAACCCGCTGCAGCTAGCCATGAACACGGCTGCAAGAATCCTACATGGAGCGTCCAGGAGAGACCACGTGACACCTCTGCTAATACAGTTTGTGATAAGGAAGCTTATCATAGCTCAGGTAGGAGCTATAGAAAAGATGATGTGACTCTGAACAAGCAACCTGTCAGTTCTGGTAGAAGCAAGAAAACAGAGTTTTCACATAAAAGACTACCAGTCCCAGAATGCACCAGGTTTCTAGCAGCCATGAGAGGGGCTGAAGTGAGAGAATGTGTGTGCAATCAAGAGAGCTATGAGGTAATCCCTAAGCACTCATCTCAAAGGGCAGGGCCTGATTCAACACAGCTGCGCTGTGTTAGGGAGCAGCACACATTAGGACAGAATAAGAATAGAGCTTATTCTTCAGATAACAGCTTCAGGGAGAGTTTCAGCAACAGTTTCAAGAACAGCTTCAGGAAGAGATACAGAGGGGAGAGCTTCAGCAACGGCTACAAGCACCAGTATCACCTGGAGAAACAGAAGCCAAGCCAAGCAGATAGAGAGAAGGAAACTCTCTGGAAGGAAGAGAAGAAAGGCCATTGGAAGGTCTGGGAGATTCCAAGGCAGTACTCATACTGGGAGGTATTCCAAAGGCCAGCAGAGTCCATTGGACTGGATTCAGCCAGAGGAATGGAGTGGCAGAGATAGGAATCACCAGTGGCTACCTGGAAGAGAGAAGACTGCATGTGGAAGGGACTTTCAGACCAAGGCCAGAAGGTATGTGAGAGAAGATCCAGTGTCCAGGGATCAAGATTGGAAGGCTGGACATCAGAATTGGATTACATATTGGCCAGGCTATACAGAGAGGAATAATGATAGCAGGAGAGGCTCAGGTATGAACACTGATCCAGACCCTATCTATAATAGAGAATGGCAGCAAGGGAATAAGCATTCTCATGATAGTGCCTTAATGAAAGACTCATCTGTGCCAATGTATGATATTGACCCTATGATTGTTGATGCAGGGGGAAATACAGCAGATGAAACTATTTACATGGACTGTTCTTTATCTAAATGCTATTGCTAGTTTTCTATGAGCAAACACATCAGCCATCACAAAGAAACCTAACTTTGTTCTTTATTTCCACTGCAAACAGCTCTTAAAGCAGGATTTGGGCTCACACAGTAGCAGCCAGCCAGCTAAAGGCTTTCAGCTGGTCCATTGATAGTAATTAGGGCTGCACCTGATTGTGTGTGTGAGCAAGGGAGAATCACTGCTGAGATCGGCGTGGAAAATAAGCAGAAGTTAACCTAACCAGCAAAGTTTATTCTTTACTTTGTGCCTTTGTATTTGGTAATTACTTGCTAAGAAAACATTAGCTAATTGCCTGACAAGCTGAAGGTTGTTTTCTGGTTTACTTTGTGACTTTTTGTTATCCATTTTAAACACTGCAAGCAAGTAACCTCATTTATAGTGCTATCAAGCATACATGTGCTGGGTGAATTAAACCCCATCAATAAAAGAAGTATTTTATTGATCTTACCACTTGGTTTCACAACTCAAATTATTGTCATCAGCTGTGTTTGGGAGTGAATGAACTACAATACCCACAATACTTTGCAAGCATCATATGAATATATGCATCGTCAAGATTGTGTAAGTTCTCACCCTAGGCAGCCGTCTGACAAGTTGCACTGGCTACCCATCCAGGCTAGAATAGTTTTCAAGATCTTGATAATCACCTTTAAAGCTCTTCACAATCTCTCCTCCACATCCTTAACCTCTCTCATCCATGCCACATCACCAAATAGAGCTAGAAGATCCACGGCTATAAACTCCTTAACCATACCGAAGGCTCTTACTGTTTGCACTAAATCAACAGCCAACAGGGCTTTCAGTCTCATTGCCCCAAGATACTGGAATTCATTACCCCATGATATCCGGGCTATTAAGAATCTACCACAGTTCAGGAAAGCCCTCAAAGGTCACCTCTTCAACAAGCACCTTATTGAGCCCAACTGCATCCCTTAGAGCTCCAAGACACCCCCATATCATCCACTTTCCCAGGCAAACTTATTGCATACCAACAACACAAGAAGTTGATACTCAAACCCATGACGTGATTGTGTTCTCCATGAATCTTTTGATTTTTACATGTAGTAAGTTTTGTAAATAGTTACCCCTGTTATCCAAGTTTTTTTTGTTCCCTGTTATCTGTAAACTCATACATGTTTTTGTACTGAGCATTTTGTTCCATGTAAACCGCGCTGATGCCGAATAGTGCGGTATATAAGAGAATGTAAATAAATAAATAAGCCCTTAGGTATTGTTTTGAAAAGCTCTGCTTTGTTCCCTCTTCTCATATACTGAGCGTCTGCTTTATCAGAGCTTCTAGGAGCAAGGCTTTCTTTTAAAAGTAAAGAGCCACCATACCTTGGCTTCCTGTAGCTGCTACACCTGGAGCTTTCTCTCTCACGTACTTCTCTCTGGAGACAGGTTTCCTTGTGCAGTGCTTTGCCTTCCTGAAGCCCAGGAAAACCTGGTGAGGATTCCCAACCTCTGTGCTTCTGTGTAAAGGTAGCTTTGTTATAGGAACCTCTCCTTCTGGTACCTTGTAATCCTGATCCAGGGTACTTCGGTGAATGTAGGTTTCTCTCACAGTATGGCTTCTTGGCTTTCTGTGCTCCTCTTTCAGCTGTTATTATTCTTTTGAGCTGCTTGATCCAGCTACGTTACTTGGGCTGGGAGTGTCACTCCTTCCAGCCAAACTGCTTCTCCTGGCAGTCTCTCTCTGGACTCCGTCTCTCTGTGCTCTGCCCCTCTGGACTCTATCCATCTGGATTCTGTCCCTCTGGGCTTGCTCCGTGTGAACTCTCTTTCTCCACACTCCTCCTTCCTTCTGGCTGAACTGCTGTCGGCTGAGTTCCCTCCGAATGGATTCCTCCTCCACTCCTTGCACACCTTGCACACTCTCTTTCCTTTATAAAAGCATTTTTACCTTTGAAACTCCCGGGCTTGCCTTCAGGTGCAGCTGGTTAACACTCATACAATCAGTGGCTGGGCACGTTGACTCAGCCTCTGTAGGCTTACTCCTGCCCCCTCTAGCTGTGCTGCGAGGTAATTGCATCTTCTGCACATCCACAGCTCTACGAAAGACAGGGTTTTTTCCTAAACCTGCACCTTCTGTGGCTCCAGCCTCATGACAATACGTTCTGGTAAACCTCCAAATTGACTGTGGAGTCTTATGTCACTGCCTCACGCTGGTTGCAGTAGTTTATTGTTACTTGTTTTCAAAAGACAATTTCCCCTCTGATGTTACATAGCACTTCTTTTTTACAAAATAAGACTTTTCTCCTCTAAGAATCTTCCCGCACAGCACACTCCTGCTCCCACTCACTCTTGGTGCACAGCTTTGGTTGAACACTTTGTTTAGAACACTTATATCCTGCTTTTCCATGTTCCAAAAATGTCAAAAGCGGTACACAGTACTATAAAAATATTAAAATATAACAAACTAATACCCAAAAGATGCCAGAACCCCATTGCTCATGTCCTCCCTTTCTCCCACCCCTCTCCATTAACTATTGGTAAAAACAGCATAAACCGGCAACTTTTAATCATGCCTTACCTTTGTACTCTTCATCTCTTTGGAACTCTTTGTCAGGGGAATTAAGATCCATATCTCATATCAAGGATTTTAGGAAAGCTCTGAAGACTCAGCTCTTCAGGGAGCATTTTGGATCTGATATGTTAGCCTAGCCTAGTCTCCATTTGTTTATTTATCCTCTTATTTTATGCTTTTGTAATACTCCAAATTAACATTCCCTGTTTAATGTATCTATTTTGTGTTGAGGTACATCACATTGAATTTAAGAAATGTGGTATAGAAGACCTGTCAAATAAATAAATAAAAATACAGATTCCCCCTCTCATCCATAAAATATTTAAGGAACAGCGAGGTTTTTAATTTCCTTTGGAATATTCTGTAATCCTGCTCGAACCTTATCTTTTCTGGAAGTTGATTCCATTTCATTTCATTTCATTCATTTATTAAAACTTGATATACCGCCTTTAGTGGGGACAACAGAGAAATTTACAATAAAATGTAATAAAATCTGAAACAGGAAAGGAATGCCAATAATGAATGGGAAAGTAAGACAGGTCCTGACAACAATAAGGGTCTCAGAGACAAGAAGGGGTGACATGGATGAGGACACAGATGGCTCGTGGTCATGGAGGGTCGGACGGGAGGTCAAAGGCTGTAAGGAATAAATGGGCCTTAAGCTGTGTTTTAAATTTTGAGAATGAAGGTTCCAACCAGAGGGACAGAGGGAGACTATTCTAGAGAAAGGGGCCGAGAAAGTAGAATGCAGAATGAAGGATGGATTCCAAGTGTACCTGAGAGGGGGTTGGGAGAATACAATTCATAAGGACAGAATGTAGGGAGTGGTGAGGAGCATGTGGGATAATGAGAGATGAGAGAGAGAGTGCGGAGAACCAGCGTGGAGTGTCTTATTGACTTGAGTGAGTATCTTGAAGTGTATGCAAAAAGGAACAGGGAGCAAGGGGGTTATGTCGTCAAAGCATGGAAAATCAGTCTGGCGGCGGTATGTTGGACAAGCTGGAGAAGTTCTAATGCATATTAAAGGAGGCTGGCAAATGCTGAATTACAATAATCAAGACGGGATAGAACAAGAGACAACAAGAATAGTCAGAGCAGACGTAGACAGGAAGGAGCAAACAGCTCTGATGCGGTGAAGGGAATAGAGAGAGTGTTGTACAATCTGACTAATATTTTCATGAAAAGAAATAGATGAATCTAGAATAACTCTGAGATAGCAGAAAGAAGATGTGAATGTAATGTGAGTACCAACAAGAATAGGCGAGACAAAGTGACCTCCCCCCCCCCCCCCCCACACACACAAAGGACCAGAGAGCCAGGTGGCTGTTGCCTTGGAAGGGTTGAGTTTGAGATGGTTTGTGAATAACAGATGTTGAAGGAAGAAAGATCTGTGGGAAAAAGGATCGGTATAAACAAATAGCAGTATATCACTGGCATAGAGATAAATGGAAATACCAAGTTTATTTTATTTATTTAGCAATGCTTATATACTGCTTTTCATTGGGTCAAAGCAGTGTACATTCAGGTATGGTATATATTTTCCTTGTTCCCAAAAGGCTCACAATCTACCTTATGTACCTAAGGCAACAGAAAGTTAAGTGGCTTGCCCAAGGCCACAAGGAGCACCTGTGGAACTAGAAACCCCAGTCCCTCCAGGCTGAGGTTGCTGTCCTCTGGCAGGATTCAAACCCCTGGCCCTCGACAACTTGCCTCAACCACTAGGCTACTGCTCCCGTTGCTGAATCATAAGTGCAGGAGCAAGAAAGAAATTAAAAAGAAGAGGGGCTAAGACCGAACCCTGAGGGACACTGCAGGAAAGAGGGTAAGAAGAAGAAATGAGAGTACCCATAGTGATCCAGAAGTGCTGTGAGAGGAAGGATCTAAACCAGCTGAGAACAGTACCCTGAAGACCAATATTGTGCAGTCGTGTGAGAAGAAGGTTGTGGTTGACAAAATTGAAAACTGAGGACAGATCGAGAGAGACGGCAATAGTCTCTCTCGATGATCCAAACAATGGTGGACTTTGCTGAGCAGCGAAAGGAAAATAGTGTCAGTAGAATGACCAGGACAGAAACCTGATTGACGCAGGTGTAAGGTGTTGATGGATTTGAAGTGTGCAGCAAGCTGTTTAGAAAGAAAAGGTAAGTTGGAGACAGGTCTATAGTTGACGGAAGCCAATCTGTCCTGAGAGTATTTTTTCAGGAGGGGACGAACTATGGCTTCCTTCCAAGCAGATGGGACAAGGCCAGATGTTCAATATAAACCGCCCTTGATCGTTGGAAGGGGCGGTATATAAAAACTGTTTAAATAAATAAAATGACGGAGAGGGCAATGTCCCAATTGCTTGGGAACAGCCACTGAAGAGGCCCAAGTTTTAAAGCTTTGTGGATGTGGAATGTACACTGCATACAGCTTTATCTAGTCTCATTTTATCTACTTCTTATTCATGTTGTCCCAAGGCAACTTGCAAAAAAACATTTAGTAGAGGGTGAACAAGGTTTAAAATAGTCCTTTTGCAGGAATAAATTGATATTTACCCAGCAGAAATGACTTTTGAAAACCTCTATCCCTAACTGTTGTTCTGAGCATGGAATGTCAACTTGTGTTCTCCAGAATTTATGCTAACAAAGACTGTAGCCATGTGTTTTTTTTCTATAGTTTGGAACACTATACATTCAGGGTTTCTTTGCAATACATCAGCCTGTCCGTATGTAACCATTACAATCAGTTCGAAGATCACTAAAGCTGCAATATTTTGGTTAAATATTTGTTGCCAAGTGCTGCAGGAGAAAAATGCAAGAATAACAATAATTTTGTTTTCTCTAGAAATGGTAGTGGAAGGCATGAGCCCATTTCATGACACCTTGGTGAATTTTATACCAGACAGCTATTTTTTCCCCTACAATATTTCTTATTAGCAATTGCAGTGACTAATTTCTTTTGCAAAGAGAACCCATGTGCCTGCAGGACTATATTGGTTATCACATTAGAAATAAGAAAACTAATCTTCTGAAAAGACCAAATTATATTCTTTTAATTCCCCAGGGTGGCTATTTATACAACGAGGAGCTGAAAGGAAAGCAGACCTAGCAGAGGTTTGACTGTAGTGTTCTAGCTGTGGGTAGATGGAAGAAGTGGAGATCTGCAGGGACTCAGCTAGAGCCTCCAAAAGGATTCAAGCTGCAAGTATTGGATTTTGTGTATCTTAAGAGGTTGGGGTGATCTAGTGGATGTGTCCCACTTAACATCTTGGAAAGTCCAGATGGCAGTGTGAGGGATCAAACCCAGTGCACTCCACACACACAGTAAGGAGAAAAATTTAAAGAGACAAGTAGGTGCTTACTTGTCTTTATAAAATACTAGCATATGTGGCAGAGAAGGCACTTTGAATGGAGGTACAGTCACTTACACTTGCTCACAAGCAGGTGTAAATGTTTGCACATACTTTACACACATAAAGGTATAGATAAATATATTTTCTAATCTATGTACGTACCTGAGAACTCTGCCTGCACTGCTCCAGACCACATCCCCAGCTACGTCTAGCAGCAGAGCATGTGCCTTCATGCCGAAGTGCTTCATTGGTATTTTATAAGACTTTTACATACAGATGTGGCCACATACATGTGAGAGGTGTGAAGATTGGTGGAAGACTCATCAACAACCTTCGCTATGCTGATGATACCACATTACTGGCGGAAAGTAAAGATGATCTGAAACATTTGCTTCTTACAATCAAAGAACATAGTCTCAAAATGGGCCTGCACCTTAATGTAAAGAAGACAAAGATCATGACAACTGGCATAATCAACAGGTTCATCGTCGAAGGAGAAGAAATTGAAATCGTGAACAACTTTAACCTACTTGGATCAACTATCAATAAAGAAGCAACAAGCAGTCAAGAAATCAGACGACGCATTGCTCTTGGCAGAATGGCTATGAAAGACCTAGATAAGATTCTCAAGAGCAGAGATGTCTCTCTCCATACAAAGATTCGACTTGTTCAAGCCATGGTATTTTCAATAACATCATATGGATGTGAAAGCTGGACAGTGAAAAAGATAGACAGGAAGAAAATTGATGCCTTTGAATTATGGTGCTGGCGGCGAATACTGTGTATACCATGGACTGCCCGAAGAACAAACCAGTCTGTACTAGAGGAGATCAAACCTAAGCTTTCTTTAGAAGCTCAGATGACAAGACTTCGACTTTCATACTTTGGACACATCATGCAGAGAGAGAGATCATTAGAGAAAGACATCATGCTTGGCAAGATAGAAGGTCAACGCAAAAGAGGAAGGCCAGCAATGAGATGGATCGATACAATAACAGCAGCTACAGGTACCAGTCTGTCAACAATGAGCCGCCTGACTGAAGACCGAACACAATTTAGGATAGCTGTCCAGAGGGTCGCCATGAGTCGACTCCGACTCGACGGCACTTAACAACAACAACATGTGAGAATGACTTAATAAAAATACTTACATAATGTGGTCAGAGCTGAGGATATCTGGATAGCTATCCTGATAAGTTTAGGACAGCTTATTTTTGCTGCTCTAAAGTTATCCAGATAGTTATCTACATCAGGGTTGCTTTTACCTATGGGCAAAAGGGGCAGCTGCTCCGGGCCCTTGCACAATGCGGCCCAGCTGTCCTGCTATCCAGAAGTCAAAGCAGCCCTGCTCCCCCACTCCTATGCCCATTGCTGCTGCTGCTGCTTCTGCCTTTGTCCTGGACATGCAACAGCAGTGGCAATACATTAAAAATGCACCACAATGCCAGAGCTACCTTCTTTTCCAGTGTCACAGTGCCATTCACGCTTCTGCTTCCGCCATCGGAGGGCTGCAGAAGTGGAAGTGCGACTGGCAACTTTTCATTGGAAAAGAAGGTAGCTCTAGTACCGCTGCATTTTTAATGTATTGCTGCCGCTGCATGTCCCAGACAGGGGCAGCAGCGGCAGAAAGATAAGGAGGCCTACGGATGGGATGGGCCCAAAAATGGAGGGGTAGGGCCCATGGATGGGGGCAAGGCCCTGCTTGTAACATTTGCCCTAGGCCCCATTAGGGGTTGAAGCAGCCCTGATCCAGATAGCAGACTGAATATTGCAACTATCCAGATACTGTCTGCAACTGCCTACGCTCCACCATGCACCATCTTGGTACTATATGGACAGTACTAGGGTGGTCAGTAATGATTTTTAGCAGCACTAACTGCTTTGAATATTAGCCTGCAAATATTTTGCTGTTTTGTATTTGGAGATATTAAATATTTTCCCCTGTTGACTTTCTTCCAATGATACCTGCTTTTCTAAATTAATTTTTGGGATTTCCTAGTAGAGTTCAATCACAACGCCAATAATGTCACTTCCAGAGTGATATTGATTATCTCAAACAAAACAAAAATCACTCTACTAATATTCAAACTTTCACATTAGGCTTAACAATTTTTTTTAGTAAAAGGAGAAAAGGGGCCTCAGAATTATACGAGGTTTAGAACTGTTTTTACTAGAGAACATAAGCATAATATAGGTCAAAGGCAAACATCCGCTTTAGCCTTAGTTCATCCTCAACACATCAAAGGCCCTGAAAAAACTCCTTCAATTTTCAATATTGCCCCTCTTTCCCCACCCCTCACTCCCCTGTTCCCCACAGGTGTCTCTGAGGGTCACCTTCAAGGTCATTCCAGACATAGCTACAAATGCGTGGGGGCAACAAGTGTACATAGTCGTCCCATACTTCATGAAATCGGAGTATCTGCCGGCATTCAGCCTTGGCCCATGATCTATCAGTTTGCATGTGCTGGTGCAGAGCATTTCGCCATTGCCAATAACTTGGGGGGGGGGGGGTCGGTATTTCTCCAATTCATAAGAATAACCCGCAAAGCCAAGGTCCATGCCAGTTTCAGCCAGCGTCTGCAGCCTCTGCCCGTGTCCTCTACTTCCTCTATTATATGGAGAAGGGCAGACTGTGGTATCAGACTCCATCTCTGGGTGAGGACCATCTCAGCAAAGAAGTGTATCTGGTGCCAAAATTCTTGCATGTATGTGCAAGACCACAGCAAATGCACTAATGAGGCCCCTTCCTTATTGTATTTAGGGCAGCAGATCCATCTACTGTATGCAATCACACACAACCAACCCGGAGAGAGAGATGCCCACCTGATTATATGGTATTCCATATCACATAGGGAGACCATAGCCGTGAATCTCGGGATCGCACTGATAAGTTTCCTTATGGCTTCCCCGTGAGAGTCGTACCTAGGTCGGCATTCCACATTTCAGCTAAGTGGTGACAAGAAGTTTGAGAAGTGTGGGTTGCAAAGGAAGATTGTACGCTAGCCACTTGTATCCAGCCAGATTCCTCACAGAAAAAAATCTTCATGTTCTGTGCAAAATTCGCTCGATAAATTACCCTTGTCTAAGCTCTTGATGTAACTTCTCAGTTGGCAGTAGGAAAAAAGGTCTCCCCTGACTAAATTTAATTGCGTTCGGAGTTCTTCAAACGAAAGGACCTCCCCATCAGTGGTTAAGACTTGGTCCAAAATCAGGATTCCTTTGTGTCGCCACTTATACAGACATACGGAGGACATCCCCGGGGGAAAGTCAGGATTGCTGTACAGAGGCAGATAGACCGATTGCGAATAAGAGTGGTTCAGACGTCGACAAATCCAGCGCCAGACCTGCTGAGTCGTCTGAACAGTTGGGGAGTTCCTCACTTGGGGGGTCAGCCTGCTCAAAGGTGTGTGTAATACATAGTGCAGCTCAACCAATGCAACCAGGGTGCGGTCGCACCCCAAATGTGTGTATTCCTCAGTATCAAAGATCTAATCCTTCAAGTAGCGCAACAAACATGCTAGGTTATAAGCCCAGAGGTCCGGTACCCCCATTCCACCCCGACACCATGATCCCTTTAAGGCCTGCAGTGTTATTCGCACACGTTTTCCCTTGCCACAGGAACTTGGATATTATGGGTTCCAATTTATCAAGATCTTTGCGGATAAGCCAGAGCAGCAACATCTGGAGCATATAGAGCCATTTTGGGAAAAGTGACATCTTAAAAAGGGCTATCCTGCTTCCCAGTGATAAGGGCAAATCCTGCCATCTCCCCAAGAGCTGTACAGTCTCTGCCATCAGGGGTCCCACATTAGAACTATATAGATCTCCCAGGGTCACCGGAATAACACCCAAGTATTGAAAAGAAATTTGTGCCCATTTAAGCGGGAACATGTCCCTCCATGTCCTACATGTAGATTCCCCAATTGCCATTGCTTCTGACTTGTTTAGATTCAGTTTGTAGCCCGAGAAGAGGCCGAATCTGTCAATCTCTGCAAGGAGAGCTCTCAAGGAGCCTGCGGGCTAAGTAAGATGTACCAACAGATTGTCTGCGAAGTCCAAGAGATCGTATTTGATTTAATATATGGAGGAAGGACAGCAAGGAGATCCACAGTACTATATTTTTTTACAACATTATTTATGAAGTGCGAAGATATCAGTACAAATAGGTAACATATTGTGACGCCTTCCACCGCTCTCACCGCACTGCCCCTAGGGGTGGCACGGCAGATTGTCTCTGTTTGATCACTTATAGTGCTATTTAGTATAGACACTTGCCTAATGAGAGACGGTGGATCACCTCCTTAATTGTAGTTGTGGTTTGCTTTTGTTAGCAGTCCGAATAGAAGGAGCACAGGACAATTTATAACATAAATTGCTTTTATTTTTATTTTCTGTAAGGAAATCATTCGTGGCAAAATTCCAGAAAGGGAAAACACATTCAACTAAAGGTATAGGATTCTTCTCCAACTTGTGCAAGGTGAATTTCTTCCATAAACTTCTCAACCTTGATAGCAGTATTTTCTAGTATTTACAAACGCAGTAGAAATATCTTTGTGCATTACTCACAAACTTAGGCAATATGAAAACTTTACTTTCCTTGCTGACTTCAAGTTTAAAACATCACTCAGAGTGCTACCTCTTAGCTTTTACCACTAGCTTTCTCAGCTGACGTTACAGCAGCAATAAAACTAGCTAGGCTTTCACATGAGGTTTCTCTTATCCACTTGTCTGCTTTCCAAGCATACAATGGTATCTGAACTCCTGACGTCTTCTTACTTGTTTCATACAGCATAAAGAAAAGCTTTATACATTAGACACACACAAACTGCAATCCATCGATTCAGCAGAGGACATTGATTTATCAGAGAGACAGTCCACGTCCATTTCTGTTGGGGAATTGTATGGCTCTGAACTTGGGGTAATCTCTGGTTTAACCTGTTGTATGTTCTTCAGAAGCTTACAAAGGTTTCTCCACTTTAGCTCACGGTTCCCCTCTGTAACTGGGTTTGAACCTTTTGCTTTTCTCCCCCTTAATAGTTTCTCATCAGGAAATGCAAAAAGCTTCTTGACTAGCAGTAACTCTCCTCCTAACAGGCTTTCTATAATATCTGTGTGGAGGTTCAAGACTAGAACTGCTATATTCTGATTCAGAGGTAAAATCCAGGCTTCTCTGCCGGTTCTTTCTATGCCCACACCCTTTGCACTTGCCTTGTAAGTAGTGGTCAGTCCTTCTGGGCTTAGCAGAATTAACAGCTTTGAAATCCTGCTTCTTTCCCTGGTTTACTGGCCTTTTCCTCTGGCTCCCAGCCTGCAAACCTGTCCTGC
Organism: Ichthyophis bannanicus; assembly: GCA_033557465.1. NCBI lineage: Eukaryota > Metazoa > Chordata > Amphibia > Gymnophiona > Ichthyophiidae > Ichthyophis > Ichthyophis bannanicus. Next base: position 629,346,812 of record CM066031.1, read on the forward strand.
CTTTGAACAGACCTTCTTTGCAGTCTTTCTGGTGTATGAGCACATACCGTTTGATCAGTACCTGATTCCTCCTCCCACTCAGCTGATTCTTCAAAGAAACTTTGTCCTCGGGGTTTTGCTAGTTTCCCTTTAGCATTGCAATTTCCTTTGCACCGTCCTGTGCCTAGTCCTCGTGTGTGTGAAGCTCTGGAATCAACCCTCAGCTGATTCTCCAGCTCCTGTTCATCTCTCCCTTCACTTCCTGTGTGACGCAGCTTATATGTTCTGTGAACTGTTTGCTTCTCTGACCCCACCCTCTCTCTGCTTGCAGCTGTCCTAGAGGTTGGGTGTGGCTTCAAGCTAACCCTGCTTCTATGTGCCTTAGTTTCATTCTCTCTGTGGGAAATGTGCTTCTGTGATCCCATCCCCCGCTTGTGGGAACAAATCTCAGAGTTTTTTCTACTTTTAAAGGGCTCTGCAGCCTTCACATCATCACAATATGCAACATCAAAAATAGTCACATCATAAATGCACAATCCAAAACAATCAGACTTAATAGTTCTGACTAACATAAAAATCAAATGTATGTTACACCCAACTGATTCTCCCGTGTTATGTAAATCATTGTCCAATCAAAAATGTAAATCTGAAAGATCTCAATGTGCTGTACAAAGCATTACGATTCTGTAGAGTAAACCGCTGCTGATCGTAGGAAGCAGCGGTATACAAATGTTTACTAAATAAATAAATAAATAAATAAATAAAAAAGAAGAAAAATGAAGTGGGAAGAGAAGGAGAAAAAGAGGAGGGAGAAGAGAGAAGGAGACGGATAGAAAAAAAAGAGAGAAAAAACCCTCCCACTCCCCCTCCCCGAGGTCAACAATAAACTGGCAGTGCTTATGCAGGTATTATAATAAACGACATATATACATCAAAGGATGTGGTGGTGAGTTGATAACAACATTGTATTGATATGTATTTATCTTGTAAACCGTGATGATCATGAATAGTGCGGTATAAACCTAAATAAATAAATATCACTTATGGATGGATCAATGGGAAGAACAAGGAGGCGCCATGAATAGGAAAAGAGAGAGGAGTGCTACCACGGTATATAGGCGTTCTTATAATCTACCTCAGCATTACAGCAATAGTGGAATTGTCACAATAGTAACAATTATCATAGATTACTTTATTGTCAAGCGGAAAAAGAGGTTAGGCCAACATAGCGCCATTGTTCACTTTGACTTACAGGGGATGCCATGAAGACTGGTTCCTGGACTCTTCTTGGAGAGTGGACTAAGCCAGGAGGACCACCGGAGAGACCTGAAAGGACATCTAGATGCCTGCCTGCTAGAACTGGAGACGGATGATACTGGACTGGACTGGACTTGAGACGGAGCAAAAAATGATGGCAGTGGTGGGATCTCCAAACCATGCTGGAGCAGAACTGCTGATCCTGTGAGAAAGGAACAAGCATGATCCAGAGGAGGGGCCCATTGCAGTGAGGCCAATAGACTAACAATGCTGAGACTCGTCTGCCCGGAAGGTACGAGTATCTAGGGCATGGGACAGGGTAAGACTGTTGGTCTGGGTAAAGGCAGAGTGGGTGTATTCTCCTAAAGACCTGCACTTGGGTTGTTTTCTCTCTGTTTACTTTACAGCCATGGCTTTGGAGGAACTGGTTTGTTGGATGGCAGAGCAGACTCGACTCCAGCATGAGGCGATGGATCAGAGAATTGTCCAGATCCTGGAAAGACAGGCACAACTTAACCAGCCACTCTTCCAGCTACTGTAGGTACAAATTCAGGAGCTTAAACTCATTGATGGGATGATCAGTTCAGTGGGTCCAATTGAGGGATGTGTTGCCACAGGAGGACTGGAGGGGACCTGAACCCTCACCTTAGCAAAAATGGGTCCTGCGGGCAATCCTGAAGCATACATTCTGATATTTGAAAGGGTGGCTACAGCAGCGGGTTGGCCCTTGGACCAGTGGACTGTGTGTTTAGCACCGGTGCTTACGGGGGAAGCCCAGGTCGCATATCGATCCCTAGACAATACTCAAGCCATGGACTATTATGAGGTGAAAGTGGCTATCCAGGACCGGTTGGGGCTATCCCCAGAGAACTATCGAAAGTGTTTTCGGGACACCGAATTTAACCCAGGAGAAAGGTCTAAGGCTGTGGCCCATAGATTAACTGCCATGGCTACCAGGTGGCTGGAACCTGATAAGAACTCTGGACTTGCCATAATAAGGAAGATAGTGCTCAAACGATTTCTCTTTATTTTGCCAAGGGAAGTACAGGCATGGGTATCTAGGCAGGGGCCCATGTCCATAACTGAGGCTGTAGGCCTCATCGAGAACTTTCTCGACACTGGATCCCAAGGACCCCCAGTCTCCAGGGAAGGGAGAAAGGAAATATCCCAAAGGATTCCTGTGGGAAAAGGACCCCTTAGGCCAAAGAAGTTGGGATAACCGTAAGGACCCCACAGGGAAGAAACCCACTCAGGAGTCCCAAAGACGGCCACGATGCTTTGCGTGCAGGGAGCCACGCCATTTCCAATGGGAGTATCCAAAAGGGGAATGTTCCTTCTCCAGTGTAGGACTCACGGGGGACTCAGGAGGCTGGAATAGACCCCTTAAAAATGGATCCAGATTGGTGGGACGGACCTGTAAGCTCAAATAGAAAATGGGAGTAATCAGTCTCTGATGTCTCAAGACCTGGCCCAGAGCCTAGGGGTTAGTAAGAGGCAAGGTAGATACTGTGACGATGAGAGTGGTGTTGAACAGATGGAAACAGAGGAAAATAGGGAATACGCCTTTAAGACAAGAGACAGGCAAGGTTTCCACAGGGTTCAAGCTTCAGATAAACTAAAGAAACACATACTAGCTGAGGCTGAGCCATGCCCAAGCCCTAAGGTAGGTGCAGGTTTGAGCTCTAATCACAGGCACATGTGCAGGGAGCAGGGAGTGGTAGCAGGAAAGCAGCTTTTTAAGCCGGCCTCAGTGAGAGCAGAGGGAGGAGAAGGAGAAAGAGCAGCTGAGAGTCCAGCAGCTGTGAGGCCAGAGGGTTCAGGAGCAGTGAAGCCTGGTTCAAGGAAGCCAAGAGAAGGCAGACGTGGAAAGCTTTACTCCACGTAGGAAAAAGGTTTTAGCAACCAAAGAAGCAGTTCTAAGGTGAAAGGTACGCCTGCTTCAGAGTCCAGCAGATGGATAGCTGGGGACGTTGCTAATGAGCTGAGCCAGACTGCAGAGCAGAGTGTGCAAAACCCGGTTCCAGGAACCCAAGCTGAGAGAAGGTGAGTGCAAGCAGTTATAGACAGAGATAACCAGAACCCAGCCTCGAGCAGAGAGATAGACCTAAATACAATTAAAGTATTAAAGAAACTGTTCCAAGACAGAAAAGCCTACTCTCAAGGTACAACCAGTTCTTATCAAGGAGAGCAGCTTTTAGAGGAACTCCAGAAGTTTCTACGAAACAGTAAGTTTGAACGTGTTGTTGAAAACCCAGGGGAAGATAAGCAATGTATGGTGCAAGAGGACATGCAGATTGATCCTTGTGAGGAAGATTCTGGGTGTAATGAAGCACCGATGCATTGTTCTCTATGTAGAAGGGAAGTTTAATTATTGCTAAGAAAAAGGACTGTGACAGGAAGTCTTTGAAGAGCAATATTGTACTTCACTAGGAGAAAGCTAAGACCTTCTGTTAAACTAAAGAACATTCACTGAACCCTGAGTTTATTAACTAAAGCTACATTGGATATAAATGGAATGAATTTACCTGGTTTGAATGACAAGAGGTAGCTGTGAATTAACAAGCTGAAGAATTAGCTGGGAACAGCTGTGATGTGAAAAGGTGTTTTCAGTTCTGAGGTTCCCGATGCAAGTTTTGTTCCTGTTATCTTTGGAGAATAATCCTATTTTGCCTTGTGTTTGAATTTGATGTGAAAGGGGAACCCAAAATAAATGTCCTTGTTTTGCCTGAACAAACCCGAGACTTGGGGTGGTAGTAGCAACAGACAACTATGTGGGAGGTGGCGGGGCATCCAGGTAATTCCACACCTGGGATGCATCCTGGCTGAATCTGAGACTTAAAGGAGGGGGAATTTATTGTACTGTTTATTATGTATGTGTATCTGAACTGAAGGATGTTAGGAAGATATCATTTGCATATGCCCGATAATTTGCATATCATTCATTTTTGTGCTGTTACAAAAGACCCTGGTGAGGGCTACTTTGGACCTGCGGGGGGTGGAGGGGTGGTAGTTGCCCAGAAGAGGGGCCAGACCCCAGCCTTGAGGGAATACTAACAAATGTGGACTTTGGAAACACTGGGTCTCTCACCTTAACTTATAGGGGAACCCCAGAGATAAACCTCCCTGCTGGGGGGAATTCATAAAGGCTGGTTCTTGGGCTCTTCTTGGAGAGTGGACTAAGCCACGAGGATCACCGGAGAGACCTGCAAGGATTACTAGATGCCTGCCTGCTGAAACTGAAGACAGATTGGACTGGACTTGAGATGGAGCAACAGGGAGTAAACTGAGTGTAATGCCCAGTATGCATAAGGAAGTGCCACAGCTGGAAATACTGATAAAAGGGGATTCGTATCCCACCCTTTTTCTGCAGTTGCGCTATGCTCATGCAGGAGCCATGTTCTAGCAAATCAGCAAACCTGTGCATGCCCTTGGGTTGCCAGGCCTGACACAATTCAGCAAATGACAGGCTACTAAAGGGAAGAAAGTCAGCTAGTTGAACTTTCGGAAACATCCAATAATTTACACCCTCCTTTTTATGAACCTGGGCCCATACCCAGAGCAAGGAGTTCAAGAACACATGGCTCTCGGTATGCCCCAACTGCACGGGATATCCTAAAAAACCGGAGTGAAGAGCGGCATTTTCCTTCACTCTGGCGGCTGTGTTCTCGTGCAGCCCGCTGGCATGCCAGAGGTTAAAGGGCATTTACTTTTTCCCAGTAATCAGTATGCTGGTGGGCTGCATGAGAACACAGCCATGGGAATGAAAGAAAATGCTGCTCTTCGATCTGGCAGCTGAGCAGAGGTGAGTCAGTGCTTTGGGCCTTCTCGGCTCCCTCTGAAGCCAGTCAGATAGGTGCGGGGCTCTTCAGAGGGGGAGGGGGTCTAGGACTGGAAATGGGATGATTGGGGGAGCACTTGGACTGAAAATGGACTGATGGGAAGACTAGTATAGGACTGGAAATGGCTGATGGGGGGCTTGGACTGGAAATGGACTGATTGGGAAGGCTTGGATTGGAAGTGGGCTCCTAAATTTCCTCCCTGGGCCACAGCATGTTTAACACTGATCCTGCCAAAGGCAGTTTCCCGTCCTTAGCTGACTGATCCTCTGCACCAGGAATTTCCTGCCTTTGGCTGTCAGAGCCACTGCACATAAGTAGTAGGAGTCTTTGGCTGGATAAGTCACTGAACCAGTCTAGAATAGTAACAAGGGATTCTCCAGGACCAAGCAGGAAGTCAGTCCTCACATATGGGTGACGTCGGCGCCGACGGAGCCCTTGCGGAGCAATTTTCCCCAGCTTTCAAAGAAAGCCTTTGGGAATTGCAGCGCGCATGCGCGGTCCTCTTCCCGCCCAAGGGTGCCATCTTGCTCAGTCTTCTTTTTTCCGCGGAGCCCTACAGACGTTGCCTGTGAATCCCCGCAGAAAAGTTGATTTTTTTCTCTATTTTTCTCTTTTTTCTTTGGTTCGACGCCGGTTCTTTTCCCGCTCGGACTCGCGACGCCGGTCGCGAGTCTGTCCCTTATTTTTCGTTTTTTTGTCCTTCGTGACAGATTTCGCGCCTTTTTCCTTTTTCCCTGGCAGCCCGGTCATTCGACCTCGCAGGGGCCCATTTTCCCCCGATGGCTGCCAGCGGCTTTAAAAAGTGTAATCTCTGTAAGAAACTCATGTCTCTTACAGACACTCATGACTTCTGCCTCCGCTGCCTCGGCCCAGATCATGACTCCCTGATCTGTGTGCCATGCGGCAAAATGTCCTCAAAAGCATTGAGGAGTCGGCAGCATCAGCGGGAGCGTATCTTCTCTGACTCCGGCCGGGCTCGGACCTCGTCAGAGGCTTCGACGTCTCGGGACTCTGGTCCTGAGCATCGTCGAAGTTCCTCTGAGAGGGGGTCTCCTACCCGGGAACATCATCGGAAGAAGAAACCCGCGAGGGTGGGATCGGTGGACGCTCCTGGTTCCTCGAGGGCCAGGTCGCATAGCCCCGACTCCCGTCCCGGGTCCTCAGAGATGGAGAGGCCGTCAAAACATCCTCGACTCGAGGTGGACTTGCCCGCTCACGTGAGTACTGTTGTCCTCGTTGACTCGCCTCCGAAGGACCCGACGTCGGGCCCGACGCCTTCGGGGCCCGAGTCGGGGGCTGTTGGGTCTCCTGAGCTCGGACTCAGGTTTACGGCCTTGGAGAGCAGTCTGACTGCCTTCTTGGACCAGCAGCGGGTATTGATCGCTGGCCTCGCCGGTGCTTCTGCCCTGACCGCCGGGACGTCGGCCTCCAAATCGACCCCGGAGACCGAGCCGATCCTTGAGTCCATGAGGGCTCGAGTCGATCCTCGGTCGAGGTCTCCTTCGGCCTCCCATTCGGGACCGAGGTCGTCGACACCGACTCCCTCGCCGCCGGAGCGGATAGCATCGGTGCCCGCCCGCCCGACCGGAGCCGCTCGACTCCTCCTCCGAGGAGTCGGCCTGGGAATCTGAGGACGAAGAGTCACCTGGTTCCTTTCGGACTCGGTGTGTCCCTTCGGACTCCCCCGAGTCCGAACCTCGGAGACGGTCCCCCCCGGAGGATACCCGGTTCTCGGACTTCGTGAGGGATATGGCCAAGGCCTTGGCCTTCCCCGTGGATCCCGAGGAGGAGCCTCGAGTCGAAGAACTCGATGCCCTCCAATATGACTCTCCCCCGAAGGAGGCCTTTATTGTACCGGTTCCTCCGATGCTGGAACGACTTCTCTTCCGCATGTGGGAGAGCCCGGCGTCGTCGCCGGTATTAAGCAAGCGGGTCGATTCCATTTATCGAGTCCGCAAGAGCCCCGGCTTCCAGAAGGCACAACTACCGCACCATTCCATGGTGGTGGAATCGGCCATGCATAGACTTAAGAGTCAAAAAATGCACTCCTCGGTGCCCCCTGGTAGGGAAGCCCAAAGCCTGGATGCCCTCGGTAGGAAGTGCTTCCAGGGCTCTATGCTTGCTTGTCGAGTCCAGACATACCAGCTCTACATGGGCATGTATCTCCGAGACCTGGCTAAGGAAATAGCCGGGTTCTCTGCTGGTCTCTCTGACGAACCTTTGCAGAGGTTCCAATCCTTGTCTACTGGTATTCGGGAGTGCTCCAAGTTTATATCTTGAGCAGCCTATGATGGTTTTGAGGCTTCGGCTCGAGTAGCTGCGGCCGGCATCGGTGGACGCCGCCAGGCTTGGCTTCAGACGTCCGACCTCGAGCCCTGGGTACAGGACAAGTTGGTCGATGTCCCCTGCCGAGGTGATAACCTCTTTGGCAAGCCCATGGATGAGAAGGCTGCACAAATCGAAACGGAGACTTTCACCAGGACTCATCTCTCAAGGAAGACCTCTGCCCCTTCTCAAAAGAAGAAGGCCTCGGGGAAAAAGCCCTTTTACCCGAGGAAAGGTGCTGCCTATAAATACTACCCTCAGTATCAGGCCTCAGCAGCTCCCCCACAGGGAAAGCAGGCCAAGGGACGGGGTAATGGGTCCCGTAGGCAGCAAGCCCCCAAGCCTGCACCACCGGTCCCTGCTCAGCAGGGTGGGGGTTTTTGACTTCCTCAGCATAGCCTCTCCCCCTCGGCTGGTTTCTCTCAGCACAGGAGGCCGGCTGGTCCACTTTGCCCAAAGGTGGTCCAACATCACCACAGATACCTGGGTACTTCACATAGTTCAAAAGGGTTATCTTCTTCACTTTCACCAGGTACCTCCCTCCTACTTTCCGGGGGAGCCTCCCAGACTGCCTTTGCACAGGGACTTACTCCTTCAGGAGTTAGCAAGTCTTGTTCAGGAACAAGCCGTGGAACCGGTGCCCCACCACCTGAAGGGCCAAGGGTTTTACTCCAGGTACTTCCTGATTCCAAAAAGAACTGGAGGCCTCAGACCCATCCTGGACTTGCGAAACCTCAACAAGTTCCTTGCAAAGGAAAAGTTCAAGATGCTTACCCTTGGAATCCTGCTGCCCTACCTCCAGCAGGGAGACTGGCTATGCTCCTTGGATCTGAAAGATGCATATACTCATATCCTCATTCATCCGGACCACAGACAATATCTCAGATTTGTTGTGGGAGGAAATCATTACCAGTACAGAGTGCTGCCCTTTGGCCTATCCTCCGCACCCAGGGTGTTCACCAAATGCCTCGCAGTGGTGGCGGCTTATCTGAGACTTCAAGGTCTGTTTGTGTTCCCATACCTGGACGACTGGCTCATCAGAGCCCAGTCTTCCCAAGAGGCCACTCAAGCCACTCATCGCACTGTGGCTCTGCTCCAGCACTTGGGTTTTGTCATAAACTTCGCAAAGTCCACTTTGCTCCCCTCTCAAAATCTCGAGTTCATCGGCGCCCGGTTGGACACACTTCAGGCGCGGGCCTTCCTCCCTCTGGACAGGGCCAAGCGGCTCATGGATCTCGCCGGCCACTTTCACAGCAATGCGCTGGTCTCAGCCAGGCACTTTCTGCAACTGCTCGGCCATATGGCTTCCACGGTCCATGTGACCCCCAATGCCCGACTGAACATGCGTCCTGCTCAGTGGTGCCTTCGCAATCAGTGGCATCAGGCCACGGGGAGCCTAGCGGACTCCGTACAGATCTCCGACCAGCTGGTCTCTTCTCTACAATGGTGGCTTCATCTGCCCAACCTGGTACTAGGAGTGACTTTTCAGCCCCCTACGCATTCTCAGGTCCTGACGACCGATGCTTCTCTCCTGGGTTGGGGAGCACATTGCCAAGGGACATGTACTCAAGGCCTCTGGACTCCTTGGGAGTCTGCTCAGCAGATAAACTTCCTGGAGCTCAGAGCCATCCGCCTAGCGCTCAAAGCATTCTCTCACCTGGTTTCTCACCAGTCGGTGCTGATACAGACAGACAATCAGGTTGCAATGTTCTATGTGAACAAACAAGGCGGAACAGGCTCCTTCCTTCTCTGTCAGGAGGCACAAAAACTATGCTCTTGGGCAATCCACCACGGCATCATCCTCAAGGCTGTCTATCTCCCAGGTCAAGAAAATTACCTGGCCGACAAGCTCAGCAGGATCCTCCAGCCACACGAGTGGAGGTTGGATCCGCTGGTGGTTCAGCGGATCTTTCTCAAGTGGGGCCTCCCCACCATGGATCTGTTTGCCAGTCCTCTGAACCGGCAGCTGCCCAGATTCTGCTCACGACAGCCGCATCCTCTCCGGGTAGTGGCGGATGCTTTTCTACTTCCATGGTCCACCGGCCTCTTGTATGCCTTTCCTCCCATGCCACTGGTGTCTCGGACGCTCTTCAAGGTTCTCAGAGACAAAGCATCGCTGATCCTAGTGGCTCCCCGGTGGCCGAGACAACCTTGGTTCCCGCTTCTGATGCAGCTAGCAGTAGATACTCCTCTTCCACTGGGATTTCAGCCCGACCTCCTGTCGCAGGATCAGGGGACTCTCCTACACCCCAATCTCCGGTCCCTTCATCTGATGGCCTGGCTGCTGAAAGGGTAGTCCTTGCTCCTCTGCAGCTACCTCCAGATGTGGAGGAGGTCGTCTTGGCCTCCAGGAGGCCCTCCACCCGAAAGGCCTACGCTCTCAAGTGGCGTCGGTTCTCCGTCTGGTGTACTCAGCAGTCTCAAGATCCTTTCTCCTGTTCAGCATCAGTGGTCTTGCAGTACTTGCTCTCTCTCTCCAACCTTGGACTTAAGTCCAACTTGGTAAAGGTCCACCTCAGTGCTCTTTCTGCGCATCACATGCCGGTGGATGGTAGACCTCTTTCCAGCCACCCTCTGGTGGCTCGGTTTCTCAGAGGCCTCCTTCTCCTTAAGCCACCTTTGCGCCCGCCAGCCCCGGACTGGGATCTTAATGTGGTGTTGCTGCGGATTACCTGTCCGCCTTTTGAGCCTATGGCTACCTGTCCACTACGTTTTCTTTCGTGGAAAACCTTGTTCTTGGTAGCCCTCACTTCGGCTAGACGCGTTAGTGAGCTGCAGGGCCTGGTTTCTGATCCTCCTTACACTAGGTTCTACAAGAACCGGGTAGTCCTACGGACTCACCCTAAATTTCTTCCCAAAGTGGTTTCCCCTTTTCACATCAACCAGGAGGTGGTACTTCCGGCCTACTTTCCCAGGCCACACTCCAGCCGAGCTGAAATGGTCCTGCATACCCTGGACTGTAGAAGGGCGTTGACCTTCTACCTTGACCGTACACAGGAGCACCGAAAGGCTGTTCAGCTCTTCGTGTCTTATGACCCCAACAAGTTGGGGCTCCCTGTCTCCAAGCGTACTCTGTCCATCTGGATTGCGGACTGTATCGCTTGGGCTTACGAGGCTGCCGGCCTCGTGCTGGACGGTAGAGTCACAGCTCATGGTGTTCGGGCGAAGGCTACGTCGGTAGCTTACCTCCGCTCTGTTCCATTGGCAGACATCTGCCGGGCCGCTACTTGGTCTTCAAGCCAGACTTTTGCAGCCCATTACTGCCTGGAGAGGGAGTCCCGCAGGGACAGTGCTTTCGGACAGGCAGTCCTCCGTAACCTCTTCAAGGTATAGGCAACTCCTACCCTCCGTCCCGGATGTTGGGCTATCGGTTGGAGACATATTCAGAGAAGATTCCTTACTTCTGTGCTACTGACCTCGAGGGAGCTCATTTTTGTGCTTAGGGTCTCCGGTAGCCTTAAGCTTGGGAGTCCCATATGTGAGGACTGACTTCCTGCTTGGTCCTGGAGAAAGCGTAGTTACTCACCTGTAACAGGTGTTCTGCAGGAGCAGCAGGAATCAGTCCTCACAACCCTCCCTCCTCCCCTTGGAGTTGCAGTTATATGCTTTCGTTTTTGCTAATTTTTGCTGTCTTTTAGCTATGTCATCTGACTGAGCAAGATGGCACCCTTGGGCGGGAAGAGGACCGCGCATGCGCGCTGCAATTCCCAAAGGCTTTCTTTGAAAGCTGGGGAAAATTGCTCCGCGAGGGCTCCGTCGGCGCCGACGTCACCCATATGTGAGGAATGATTCCTGCTGCTCCTGGAGAACACCTGTTACAGGTGAGTAACTACGCTTTGCTTAGGCTCTTGTACTTCACTGCCTCTGGTACATGAAAGAAAGAAGGAGAAATAAATATTTCCACTGGAAGTGACGAGAATTCAGAGGATAACCCAAGAAGGTGAGACAAGGAGGGCTAGGGGTTTCTATGGTAATGTTACAAGATGTCTCCAATTTTCAGGAATTTGTCTCCAGTTTCAGAACTAGGTCTGACTCCCTCTCTTTGGCATCTTCATATCCACAATTCCAGCAACAGGGACAGAGGTGCAATGTCAGAGGCAGCTATGGGTGGCCCAGTGCTGGTGTGGCAGAGCAGGGCATTTAATAGCCTTCAATACAGCAGATGGTTCAGGGCTTCTGAATGTATACGTGTGCTCAAGGCCTGCTGCATCCCCCCTCTCCAACAGGAAGTTTGCATTAGAGGGAGTGAGACACACAAGCCTTGAGCATGTGCATGTGCAAAGGGCCTGTGGCTGTGCAATCTGCTGCAATGCTTTTCAGAGCACAGGCCAGCCTAGATTGAGGTAGGGTGGAGGTAGTAGGCAAGAGAAGGAAACAGGCTCAAAAAAGGGAAGAAATGCTGGATTGGCCCAGGGTGGTGGTAAGGAATTTAAGGAAAGGTGAGATGCTGGACACCTGGGGTGGGTGGGGGGGGGGGGAGGAGGGTAGGGTTGGGTGAGATGCTGGATACCTGTGGGGGAAGAGAAGGGGGGATTCTGGACATGGTGATTAGGAAAGAGAAGGAGAGAAGTTGAATACCTGGGAGGAGAGAAGGGGAGGGGAAATGCTGGACATAGGTATAGTAGGGATGAGAAGGGAAGGTGAGATGCTGGACATCTGAGGGAAATGAAGAGAAAGGGAAATGCTAGACATGGAGCATTGAGAAGAAGATAGATGCTGGACAGAGAGTAAAGACAGAAAGGGGAGCTGCTGAACTATGTGGGTGAGGTGGGGACATAGGCATCCCGCGTAAGATGTTTGGGGAAGCTGAGCCCTCCCAGTCTCAACCTTGACTTCTCCCTCCTCCCCAAGTCAGACTGGCAGGCAGCATAGCTATTTAATCTATCTGCCAGTTTGACTTGGAGTCAAAGCAAAAAAAAAAGCATCCTGAACCCCAGACCAGCATCTGCCTTACTTCCCTTCCTACTAACACACCCCACCCCACCTCCACTTCCTTGTAGCTGTGATAACGGCAAAAACCAGCAAACAAGCACAGGACAGCTGAGTATGCTGCACATCCACACCACTGAAGAGTCTGCCAGTCCTGACCCCCAGAAGCAGGAAGCTCGTATCGGAGAGGACGGGACTAGCAGAGCCTTCAGTGGTGTGGATATACAGCATCATCAGCAGTTCCCCACTTATTTGCTGTTTTTTATTGCTGCCCAGGTGTAAGGAAGTGGCAGCGGTGGGGGTGTCAGCAGGGAGAGAGGGAAAGGCAGATGCTGGACTGGGCTGGGGGAATGAAATGGGAGATGCTAAATCAGGGAGGGGGATATGATGGGTATGGTGACTGCTGTTTCTGGACACAGGAGGGGAAGTACGGTAACAGAGGGGGGAGGGTAAGGAGATGGGGTGATGCTGGACATGGGGGGAAATTAGGGAGACAGATGGGAGATGCTGGACATCTGTTATCTTTATAGTTTGTACAGGACAAGAGGAAAGGCATCACTGTTTCTGTTTCTCTGATGTTGCGCTACATGCAGAGTCTGCTTCTTGGGGTTTCGGTTTAATTTTTGTCTACATATTTTTGGTTAGTGGTTACTTATTCTATACTGAGAGTCTAGATGTGTCTTGTGTCTGTGAGAGAGGCCAGGCATTCTGTTAGCACTAAAAGTCTATGTAGGATCAATCTCTAATAAAAAGACTTGTTTAGTTGTATTGATATTCTAGTGCCCGCTGCGATGTTTACAGTGCTGCCTTTTCATAGCTAGACCCTTGTTGAGAGATTCCTGGAAGTTAATGTTATGATATGTCAGAATTGCTTCCTAGGTCTTGAGTGACATTTGCAGGATTTGGTATCATAATATGCCTGGTGTTGTTGTTAAGTGCCGTCGAGTCAGCGTCGACTCATGGCGACCCTCTGGATAGTTGTCCTAAATTGTGTTCGGTCTTTAGTCAGGCAGCTCATTGTTGACAGACTGGTATCGGTAGCTGCTGTTATTGTATCGATCCATCTCATTGCTGGCCTTCCTCTTTTGCATTGACCTTCTATCTTGCCAAGCATGATGTCTTTCTCTAATAATGTCTCTCTTCGCATGATGTATCCAAAGTATGAAAGTTGAAGTCTTGTCATCTGAGCTTCCAAAGAAAGCTTAGGTTTGATCTCCTCTACTACTGACTGGTTTGTTCTTTGGGCAGTCCATAGTATACACAGTATTCGCCACCAGCACCATAATTCAAAGGCATCAATTCTCTTCCTGTCTATCTTTTTCACTGTCCAGCTTTCACATCCATATGATGTTATTGAAAATACCATGGCTTGAACGAGTCGAATATTTGTATTGAGAGAGATATCTCTGCTCTTGAGAATCTTGTCTAGGTCTTTCAAAGCCATTCTGCCAAGAGCAATTCGTCGTCGGATTTCTTGACTGCTTGTTGCTTCTTTATTGATAGTTGATCCAAGTAGGTTAAAGTTGTCCACGATTTCAATTTCTTCTCCTTCAGCGATGAACTTGTTGATTTTGCCAGTTGTCATGATCTTTGACTTCTTTACATTAAGGTGCAGGCCCATTTTAAGACTATGTTCTTTGATCGTGAGAAGCAAATGTTTCAGATAATCTTCACTTTCAGCCAGTAATCTGGTATCAACAGCATAGCGAAGGTTGTTGATGAGTCTTTCACCAATCTTCACACCTCTGTTGTCTTTATACAATCCTGCTTCTCTGATTTGTTCTGCATATAAATTAAACAGGTAGGGGGAAAGTATGCAGCCTTGTCGTACACCTTTGCTTATTTTAAACCATTCTGTTTCTCCTTGTTCCATTCGAACTGTTGCTTCTTGATCAATGTACAGATTGTGCAAGAGAACGATCAGGTGTTCTGGTATACCCATGCTTCTTAATGTGGCCCAGAGTTTCTCATGGTTTACACAGTCAAAAGCTTTGCTATAGTCGATAAAGCACAAATAGATATCCTTTTGGTATTCTTTAGCCTTTTCAAGGATCCATCTCACATCCGCGATGATGTCTCTCGTTCCTCGCCTTTTCCTAAACTCTGCTTGCACTTCAGGTAGTTCTTGTTCCAGGTATGGTTGTAGTCTCTGTTGAATAATCTTCAGTAGAATCTTATTGGCATGTGGGATCAGAGCGATTGTGCGATAATTTCCACAGTCAGTTGGATCACCTTTCTTTAGTATTGGTATAAACACAGATCTTTTCTAGTCAGTTGGCCATGATGTTGTGTTCCAAATTTCTTGGCAAAGCCTTGTATGTATGGTAACAACTGCATCAGATTGCTGTAATACTTCTATGGGAATGCCATCAATGCCTGGTGCTTTGTTCTTTTGATAAAGCTTTCAATGCTGCTTCAACTTCTTCTTTCATCACCAATGGTTTTGGATCATAAGGTACAGGTTGAAACTGCTGTTGGTCCACTTGATCTTTATCATATAAAAACTCTGTATATTCTTTCCACCTTTTCTTAATCTTCTCAGCATCATTCAACATAGAACCTTGAGCATCTTGTAACATTCCAATTCGGGGCTGGAATTTTTTCTTTAACTCTCGTAGCTTTAGGAAAGCCATCTTGTTCTTACTCTAATAGTTTCTGCTACTATTTCCTTGCATGTGTCATGAGTTTCTTCCGTCATACATTTTGGCTGTTTTTGCTTTTTCACCTTTTGTAGAGACTTCTCGCGTTCCTCCAACACAACCTTCTTGATATCATTCCATAACTCTTCTGGAACTGTCATTTTTATCTAAAGCAGCAAATCGATTTTGCAGGCAGTCTTTAAATTCCAATGGTTTATTCTCAAGGTCATATTTTGCTGCATTCATCAGTGGTTTGCTCTTTTTCAACTTTAGCTTGAGTTTGCATACTAATAGTTGATGATCTGTACCACAGTCAGCTCCAGGTTTTGTCTTTGTTGATGTTATAGAGCTTTTCCATCATTGACTTCCACAGATGTAGTCAATTTGATTTTTGTACAATCCATTGGGTGAAGTCCATGCGTACAGTTGCTGCTTGTGTTGCTGGAAGAAGGTGTTTGAGATGAATAGATCGTTGGTCTTGCAGAATTCTATCAGTCTTTCTCCAGCTTCATTTCTTTTGCCAAGTCCATATTTTCCAACCACTTTGCCTTCTTCTTTGTTGCCAACCTTTGTGTTCCAGTCACCCATGACTATCAGGATATCCTGTTTGCATGTTCTGTCAATTTCAGCTTGAACTTGTTCATAAAGCTCATCAATTTCATCCTCTTCTGCAGCTGTTGTTGGGGCATATGCTTGAATTATAGTTGTGTTGATAGGCATTCCTCGTAGACGAATAGAGATTAAGCGTTCACTGACTGCATTGTATTTCATTACAGTTCTTGCAAGTTTCTTCTTTATTATAAATACAACATCATTTCTTCTTTGTCTTTCATTTCCAGCATAGTAGACCATGTGATCATCTGATGCAAAATGCCCGATGCCAGTCCATTTCAGTTCGCTGACACCCAACAGATCAAGTTGTACACGTTCCATTTCATTCTTGACCACCTCCAACTTCCCTTGGTTCATGCTTCTTACGTTCCATGTCCCAATATGTAAGATATCTTTGCAATTTCTTACTCTTCTGCTGTATGCAGTGTGCCTCTATTGTCTCTTTACTGCTGACATAGATGTCATCCTACAGTCCAAGGATTTTAACTAGCCCTGCCCTGTGCCATCCTGCCGTGCCCCACTGTAGCCTCCCTAAACAGCTGAGTCACTGACCGCCTATGGATAGGGAGGATACGATGACACAGAGTAGTGAGATGGGAAGAGAGTGGGAAATATCAGACAGAGCATATATATATGAGAGAGAGAGAGAGAGGAAGTTACTGAGAAGCTGGCGAAAGAGAGATGGGGAATCTGAAGTATGGGGTGAGGAGATAGAAAACTAGGAAGATGCAATAAAAAAGAAGGAGATTGAGCACTGAATGGGAAAAATGAATAGATAAAAAGGAGAATAAAAAATGGAAGAAAGCTGAAAGTGAGTAACCAATATCAGAGATGGATGCAGGAAAGGAAGTGAAAACAGGAGGAGGGAAAATAAATGGAAAGAAAAGGAGACCATAGGAACAGTGTTTATTTATTTAAGTTTATTTGTTATACCATGATTTGAACAAAGATACTGACAGCAAAATTGTAATAAAACAAAGAAATAAACAAAAAAAAGAAGAAAAAATACCTGTTAAAATAGAAAGGTATTGCAGAGGACAACAATTTTGAAACCATTGACAATGATATAACAGTTATTACCAGACATGAGGAGTAAGGAAAGGGGGCTAAATGCAATACCTTTATATGGCCAGATATTCACTAAAAGAACACTGAAATAACCATGTTTTCTATTGCATTGTAAACTTTTAATACAAGCTCTCTGCTCAGATATCCAAGGGTTGGGTATTCCACAAGGTTGGGGCCCATTAGGCAAATGTAGAAGCCCTAACCCATTCTAATCTTAATTTGTGAAAGCTTAATTGAGCTTGTGAAGAGCATAACACTTATTGTGGGCAATCAGGAATGAGCATAAAGGAAAGGTATAATGGATACCCTGTGTAAAAACAAGGGGAGGGGTGGGGGATAACATAAAGATATTGAACTTCATTCTACTTAGTATTGGTAACCAGTTCTACAAATACAGATGTAATATCATCTGAACATGTTGAGACCAATTCTGTAGGTGCACGTCCAGGCCATCTGGATGTCCACAAATCTGGATGGCCCGGAGATGCACCCAATGTGGTCATTACCCTTGTCAAGGAGTGGGGATGGGATGACCAGCAGCCAGAGCAAGAACCTGAGGCTACAAGGACATTAGCTGGCTCCCACCACAGCCTACAGAAGGAGGGGGCTGGCACACAAGAGCCACACGATGTGCAGAAAGGGAAACTGGAGGATGGGGAGGGAGAGGTATGGAACAGGGAAGAAATGGAGGCAGGTGAACAGGCTGGAGAATCATCACAGCGACCAGTGACCCTGCCTACTCACCCTGCCTCCAAGCTGGACCAGGTGCATCACCATGAAGTTCCCATGGCCTTGATAGGTCCTGAGTCCTGCTGCACCTCGTGCCCCTGCAACAGAAGATGCATCAGGGCTTTGTCATGGCCATTGGCTCACAGGACCTCATCGTCATGCACCTATAAGGATTAATAGCAGAGATTCCTGCCATGTGTGGTAAGGAGGGTGCAGCACAGCCCTGGGAAACAAAGAAAAAAGAAACTTTTTCTTCCATAAGGGGGATGGGCTCACCTAAGCACATGTTCCAAAATGAAAGCAGTGGAAAAACCCACACTTGCAAAGCTAGGCTGAGGCCACACCCAGACTCCAGGGCAACTATAGGAAGTGATAGGAGACACCTGTGGGTGGGGCCAGGAGAGAGAGCACGCTTGCAAACATTTAAGCACACGTATCATCTAACAGAATTGTTACCGCCCTACTCTTAACCTACCGAGGTAGAACATTTTTGTTTGTGAATGGCAACCGGATCTCAGACTGTACTAGAGCGGGAAGTCAAGTTTAGGATAAAATCCAGAACTTTTTGCTCTCAGATTGCATCAACGATCCGTTACATTGCCTTATGTTACTGTTCTAATTGATTCGTTCACTGAGTGTTATCATCTTTAAATAAAGCGAATGTACTGACGCTGTTTAACCCAAACCAGATTTCATATATAGCCACTATTAGTACATTTTTAAATAGCGGCACCAGAGTACTTATCTGGTTCGGTCAGTTTCCCCCAACGCCAACCAATGCGCCGTTGCGTTTCACTGGAATGTTTTTTCAAGGGGTCATGTCCGTACTCAGCTTTCACGCCAATCTAAAGATATAGAACAGATATACTGATGAAACTACCTCCTATATGCTGTCCATTTCTCATAAATTAATATTTCATCATAATCCACTCACGTTTAATTCAACCGTGGCTGTCGTCTTACATATGGTGTTCTTCACAGTTTACTACTAAGATGCCGCGCATGCTCCCTGTATGGCTGGGTCCTTATATACATCAGAATCAGTGATAATGATTCCAAGGTTAAACTAACTAGTCAATCAGACTTAAAAGTGTGGCTTCAGTGAGAGGAACATATACAAGGGGATCCCATGGTATAGTTAAAATTAATACTTTATATTTATGACCACATCCGATGTTTACTGGTTACGATCTCATTGAGGGTTCACTCTTGTTAGTCATAAACAGGCTTTCCAGTCAATTTGGAGATTCAATCCTAGAGGTGTCACAGATTGTAAGGTGAAAATCCATTTCTGTTCTTTGTAAAATAGCAGTTGTTCTTGGGATTTTGTCCCGCTACCTTGCATAATTTGCTTGATGCAGAAACATTTCAACTCTTCAAAAGAATGCCGGAGATCAAGACAATGAGCCACAATTGGCACTTCTAAACGTTTGCATTTCAGTCTACTGCAATGTTCACGAATCCGCACTTGAAACGAACGTGTAGTTTGTCCTACATAAATCAGATTGCACGGACATCGGATACAATAAACCACGTGTGTTGAAGTGCAAGACGTCTTGCTGCGCAAAGCATATTTGCGATCTTGATGTTCAAAGTAAGTGCATTCTTCTGTGATTGAGCAAATATTGCATTCTCCACATTTATAATGGCCCGTTCCTCGTACTCCCTCGATGGGGTCCATTGGTCTCAGTACAGCTGGGCTTAGAAACTCTTTCAGGTTTTTCTGTCTCGTCCATACACATCATATGTTTTTATTTTCAAGACCCTTCGTGCTATGAAGTACACTCTCATATTTCCGAATAATGCGTTGTATGTGAACACTATAAGGTGAATGACTAGTGATCAAATTGATCTTGTGTTCATCCTCTATCCGTCGGGGGGTTAAGGTCAATAAGGAGTCCCTATTGTTGTATAGTGCTCTCTTGTACGCTAGTTCTATAATCCTTATGGGATACCCTCGTTCTTGAAATCGAGATTTCAATCGAACTGCTTGTCTCTTGAAATCCTTAACGTCAGAGCAGTTTCTTCTGAACCTCAAAAATTGAGAAAACGGGAGGCCTTCTTTAAGTTTCCTAGGGTGCGCACTATGGTAGTGTAATAGAGTGTTCCTGTCTGTGGGTTTACAATATACCATTGTGTGCCACCCTCCCGTCTGTTTTGTAATCAATACATCGAGGAAGTGTAAACTTCGAGTATTGTTTAATGATGTAAATTTTAAATTACTATCTCTGTCATTCAGCCACTTCAAAAACATATTTAACTCTTCTTCTTGTCCTCCCCACAACATGAAGACGTCATCTATATAGCGTCGCCATAGAATAATATTTGGGTTCAATGGGTCGGAAAAAAGCCATTTCTGCTTAAAAGCCGCCATGTATAGGTTCGCTACCGAAGGTGCACAGGTAGCACCCATAGCGACTCCTTTCTCCTGATGATATATGACGCCTTCAAACATAAAATAATTATGGAACAGTATCAGTTGCAAGATTTTAGCCAAAAAAATTAAATGAAGCTCTGAAAGGTCTCCTCGGAGGTGTAGTGCTTCCAGCACTATATCATGGGCTGTTCCCTGAGGGATGCTGGTATATAATGAGGCTACGTCTAGTGTAACAGAACAGTAACATAAGGCAACGTAACAGATCGTTGATGCAATCTGAGAGCAAAAAGTTCTGGATTTTATCCTAAACTTGACTTCCCGCTCTAGTAGTCTGAGATCCGGTTGCCATTCACAAAAAAGATTTTTCTACCTCGGTAGGTTAAGAGTGGGGCGGTAACAATTCTGTTAGATGATACTTGTTAGTATAACTCGCTCCGGAAGGTGATCAAACTTTTGTTTTTGTCAATGACAAACATTTAAGCACAGGCAAACAGAGAGCAGTAAGTGTCAGCAAGACCGGCAGGAGAGAAGCAAGACACGGGAACAGCTTGAAAGACGGCAGTCGGGAAAGAGCCAGAATCCAGACTAATTGCACTCCTTCCAGGAGAGAGGAAGCGAGAAGGCTAGCTGTGAGGAAGCTGGAGCAGGAGGTCTCAGCTCCATCTGAAGAGGAACAAGTCTTCAGGTTTGGAGAGCCTAGAAGGGCTAGAGACAAACACTGCAGTGATCCCCCAGGCAGCTCTGATTCAGAGGATGCTACTCCTAGGAGATGCCCTTGCTGTAAAAGGTCTACAGGCAAGCTTAGAGGTAGGAGGGGAAAGTTTGAGGGAGTTAATGTGTGTGACTATGACTCAGAAATAAGTATACCCGATTCTGAGGAAGAAGCTGTACCTTATGGGACGCATGCCAGGAAGAATGCTTTTACAGATAAGGTAAAGCAAACAAAGCCTTTAAATGTTTTACTAAAGGGAAAGAAGTCTGAGAACACTAATATAATCCCGGGGAGAAGAAGGGAAGTTCAGTGGGAAAGACTGTTCAAGCTTCTAAAGGAAGTAAAACCTGAAATCCCTGAACCTGTCCAAGCCCCACAGCCACGTAATACAGAGGAAGACATGGAGGTGGAATTCTGTGGAGAGGAACCTGACTCCACAGACTCCCAAATGGAATGTTCTTTGTGCATAATCTCTGACTGAGAAAAGCTAAGGGTTTAATAGGAAGGAAACCCAGGAAACAGTTATCCTGATTATTGTAGCTAAGAAGCTTTAGAGAGAGAAGGAAATCTCATGGTTAAAGCTACAAGAACACTTGTGCTGAGTGAAAGTTTAAACACAGCAGTTTTAGTTTCTGTGCTGACAAGCAGAGAAGTGTTTTAAAGTTAAAACCTGAAGCAGCTAAGGGAAGCTAAAAGGTTTGCTGGACTCTGCTGTTAAATACTAGTTCAATTATGTTTGTTTCTGGAAGAAGAAATTCTTTTGTTAAAGAGCTGGAAGAAACTGCTCATTGATAACACTGCTGAAATACACTTTTTGTAAAGAAAGTTTATTTGGAGAAAACATAATTTTTCTGTTGTTGTGGTTGGAGCCTTCTACAAAGGTCTGTTTGCAAAGCTGAAATTTAAAACAAAAAATTTAATAAATTTTCCTGTGTTGGCCAAAAATACCACTTGGACTGCTTTTTGCACGCAACTACACATTCAGAGGTCTTAGCCCTGAAGCTTAAAGCAACATACAAGATACAAGATGGCCTGCCGCTTTCACTAGGCAACCGCCTAGTGGAGGTGCCGCCGCCACACATGGTTACGGTTTATTAAAAACTTGATATAATCGCCCTTCGTGATAACATCAGGGTGGTGTACATTACAAACAATCAATTAGAAGGTGAAAGGAATGCCATTAAAACTTAACAAAGTAAAAGGTCAGGTATAAACACAAAAAGGAAGGTAAGAGGGAGGGGAAGCAGAATCCGGAGTGGGCTATAGAGAAGAACCATATGCAAGTTGGAATAAATATGTTTTTAAGGAGGATTTAAATGTAGAAACCTATGGAAACCCATGCCAGCTCATGGCATGTTTCTCTGCTCCAGCTACTCCAGACAGGAAGGTGGGGAGTAGGTCATCACTATGTACATTTGTGATGTGTGTATATGTGAGGCCCAGTCAGGTACTGTAATTCATTTATTTAACAATTTTTCTATACCGCCTTTTCATTTAATCAAGGCGGTTTACATTGAAACTCAAAAAACTGTTACATAGAACTAGCAAATGAAAGAACATGATTCAAACATAGCAAGGAGAACAAAGGGGAGGGGAACAGGTGAGGGGTGAGGAATTGTACAACATATATACAATGGAACAGATGATTGTTTGGATTTGCTTGTGAAGTGAGAGCATGAGTCCGGAGGTTACTGGATAAGTTTGGAGTCTCCACCAAAATATTCAATGAAGAGGAATGTCTTGAGCTGCTTCCTGAAGTCTTTAATGTGGTTCTCAGACTGTCAGGAAGGGAGTTCCAGATAGCTGGTGCAGCAAGTGAAGGGTTATGGATTTGGCAGTATGTGTCCAGTGTTATGTTTGCATATGTACAAACCCACCAATGCAGCTATGCAGCTCTCCACTATCCTATGACCACAACATGTGCAATTTGGCAATAAAGGTAACATGTGCAATAAAGTCAAAAGTAACACAAATGCTCTTGAGTACAGAGCAGACAGAGCTTAAAGATTCCAAATTACCCCTGCCTACCGATAACCAGGTTAATATGAATAAAATACAGCTTCTAAAATACTTATATGCAAATGCTAGAAGTCTAAAAAATAAGATGGCAGAGTTAGCATAGTTACTCACCTGTAACAGGTGATCTCTGGGAACAGCAGGAATTTAGTCCTCACATATGGGTATCGTCAGTACCGACGGAGTCTGTGCGAGAACGCTCCCCAGCGTCCAATTAGAACGCTTTTGGGAGCATCCCACAGCGCCTGCATGCTGCCTTCCCGCCTTTCCCAACTGCCTCTCTCCAGTTGAGTTTTAGAGCTGAGACAAAGAGAGAGAGCGAGGGAAAGGTAAAGAGAGATAGAGAGATACAACTCCTAGGGGAGGTGGGTGGGTTGTGAGGACTAAATTCCTGCTGTTCCCGGAGATCACCTGTTACAGGTGAGTAACTATGCTATCTCCAGGATCAAGCAGGAATGTAGTCATCACATATGGGGACTCCCTAGCTTTAGGTGCCAGGGAGAGACCCCAGAAGTTGTGTCTCCCTGAAAAGGGCTCCACTTCCCCCCATGGATCTCTGGCATCCTACCAGGGATGGTGGGTAGGAGTTGATTAGGTATGGAACAGGTGTTTGAGAACAGCCTGACCAAACAAGGCATCCCGGCGGGAGTCCTTGTCCAAGCAGTAATGGGCTGTGAAGGTATGAACTGAGGCCCAAGTGGCTGCTCGACAGATGTCGTCAATAGACACAGAGTTCAGATGAGCCATTGAGGCTGCCATGGCTCTCACATTGTGAGCTGTGACATGGCCCTCCAAAGAAAGGTTCTTACTCTGATAGGCGAAAGAAATACACTGAGCAATCCAGTTAGATAGTGTTCTCTTGGAGACTGGAAGTCCCAAATGAGAAGGATCAAAAGCAACAAAGAGTTCAGAGGACTTTCTGTGTTGCTGTGTCCTTTGTAAGTAAAAAGCTAGAGCTCTTTTACAGTCCAAGGTATGAAGATTCCTCTCTGCATTTGATGCATGAGGTCCTGGAAAAAAGACAGGTAGGTAGACCTCTTGGTTGAGATGAAAAGGTGAGACTACCTTAGGCATAAAGTGTGGATGAGTCCTAAGGACTACCTTGTCATGATGGAACCTTGTATAAGGTGGATTAGCTACTAGTGCTTGCAATTAACTAATGTGGCGTGCTGATGTGATTGCAATGAGAAAGATAACCTTCCAAGAAAGGAATTTCAAGGAGGTGGTAGCTAAGGGTTCTTCATGAGCTGCCCAAGAACCAGGTTCAAGTCCCATGCCACCGGAGGTGGTCTAATGGGAGGCTTAGTTAGAAGGAGGCCTCTCATGAATCTTGCTATAAGAGGATGAGAGGAAATAGGTTGTCCATGTAGAGGTTTAAGAGAAGCAGCAATAGCACTCAAATGGACTCTTACTGAATTTGTCTTAAGGCCTGCATTAGACAAATGGAGGAGATACTCCAGTAAGGATTCCAGAGGTATAGCAAGGGGGTTAAGACCCTTTTCTGAACACCAAATAGTAAACCTTTTCCACTTGAAAGCATAAGAACATCTAGTGGAAGGTTTTCTGGAAGCATAAAGAACATCTTTCACTTGCTGAGAAAGATGAAGATCTTGGAGATCTAGGCCTTCAGCAACCAAGCCCTGAGATGCAGGGACTGGGGATTGGGATGCCATAACATCCCGTTCTCCTGAGATAGGAGATCTGGAGCAGACCCTAACTCCAGGGAGGGAGCTTGAGAGAGATGTAGAAGCAGAGGGTACCACACTTGCCGTGGCCAATGTGGTGCTATGAGGATCATGTGGCCTCTGTCTCTCTGAAGCTTGAAGAGGGTTTTGGGAATTAGGGGAATGGGTGGAAAGGCATACAGGAAGTCTTGACCCCAGTAAAGGAGGAAAGCATCCTTGGCCTGAGCTCCCTGAGCCGGAATTCTGGAACAGAACCGCGGAAGTTTGGCATTCCACGGACTTGCAAAGAGTTCTATGTCTGGGGTTCCCCAAAGTTGAAATATCCTGGTCACCTGGTCTGCATGCAGAGACCACTCGTGTGGAAGGAGAACTCGACTGAGTCTGTCCGCCCAAGAGTTTTGAATGCCTGGAAGATATACTGTCAGCAGATGAATCTGATGCTCTCTGACGAGGGCCCATAGTCGCAAAGCTTTGTTGCACAGCGACAGAGAGCCCGTTCCCCCCTGCTTGTTCACATAGAACATGGCTACCTGATTGTCCGTGTGAATGAGGACTGTCTTGTAGCTGAGCAGGGAGTGGAACACTCGCAGAGCCAGGAAGATTGCTCTGAGTTCCAAGAGATTGATATGTAGACAACTCTCTTGTGGAGACCAGGTGCCCTGGGTGGAGAAGTCTTGCAGATGAGCTCCCCAACCCTTTGGAGAAGCATCTGTTGTGAGAGTTGCTTGTGGTAAGGGTTGTTGGAAGGGGCACCCCAGCAACAGATTTTGAGTGGACCTCCACCACTGGAGGGACAAAATGAGGCGACTTGTGTTTGCTATTTTGTCTGACAGGCACCCTGATGCCTGGGTCCATTGGGTGGATAAAGTCCACTGAGCTGCCCTCATGTGGAGGCGAGCATATGGAACCACATGCATGGTGGATGCCATGTGGCCCAGCAATTGCAACATTTCTCGAGCAGTTAGAGGCTTTAGCACTGCTTGAGAAGCTAACTGCACTAAGTGAAGGCAACGGGCCTGGGGGAGATAGGCCCTTGCTCTTGTGGTATCCAGAAGAGCTCCTATGAACTCTAAAGATTGAGTGGGAGTCAGGCTGGATTTTGGGATGTTTATTACCAGCCCTAAGTACTGGAGGATACGCATTGTGCAGGATAGAAAAGTCTTGGCCTCTGACTGTGTTGGAGCTCGAATGAGCCAGTCGTCCAAGTAAGGGAAGACGAATATTCCCAGAGTACGGAGAAATGCTGCTACCACAGCCATGCATTTCGTGAACACCCTTGGAGCAGAAGCCAGACCAAAAGGAAGCATCCTGTATTGGTAGTGCTTTCCTTTAAAAAGGAACCGAAGGAACTTTCTGTGGGTTGGATGGATGAGTACATGGGTGTACGCATCCTTGAGATCTACAGAACAAAGCCAATCCTGACTCTGAAGGTATGGAAGCAGAGCACCGAGAGAAATCATCTTGAATTTCTCCTTGACAAGGAATTTGTTCAATTCTCTGAGACCTAAGATAGGTCTGTATCCCCCTGTTTTCTTTGGGATAAGAAAATAAGGGGAATAGAACCCTGTGCCCTGTTGATGAAGAGGCACTTCTTCTATCGCCCCTTGGGCAAGAAGAACGGCAACCTCCTGACCTATGAGGTTGATGAGAGGTGTCGGAGAATTGAACTGCTTCACTATTGTGTGAGGGGGCATGCTTGAAAAATGAAGTTTGTACCCCTCCTTTATGATGGAGTGTCCAATGCTCTGCTGTTATTTGCCCCCATCTGGGGGCAAAATGACATAACCTTCCTGGAATGGTGGACAGTTCTGGTCCTTCCAGAACCAGAAAGGCTAAGTTCTCTAGCTGAAAGTCAAAGGCCCTGAGGAGGCTGAGGCTGCTGAGCCGGTGCAGGCCTAGCAGCCTTTAGTTTCTTCTGTTTGGGTGGTTGCTGACGTTTGGTTGAAAACTGACCTGCAGAAGATGCCTGCTGAGTATAAGCAGGATAAAATCTTTTCTTTTTAGAAAAAGGTGTTTTCTTGAACAACTTCTTTCTAACAGGATCAGCAGTGGACTTGGATAGTCTATCCAAGATGGAATTTTCAGCATCCATTTCATTGGCTTTTTCCTGCCAATCTTTCCCAAACAGGTTTTCACCAGTACAAGGGATATTTCCCAATTTATCTTGTACCCAGAGCTCTAAATCAGATGCCTGGAGCCAAGCAATTCTACGTGCACCTATGGCAATAGCCGAGGTTCTGCTTATACACTCAAAGCAGTCAAAGGCTGCATGGTTGGAGAATTTAGAGACATCTTGGGCATGTTTGACCCAAGTGAGAAAGTCCTGTCTTTTATCCTCAGAAATGAAAGGACTTAAAGTCTGTAAATTATCTGTGACCTCCTTTAGGAACATTCCCATGTAGAGACTATAGGAACTGATTCTTGCAGCAAGCATGGAAGCTTGAAAGACTATGTCCAAAAGCATCCAGGGTTCTGCATTCACGTCCTGGAGGATTAAAGGCATGTCTTTTTGCACTTCTAATCCTTCTCATAGCTGACTCCACCACAATAGAGTGGTGAGGAAGCTGAGTTTTATGGAACCCAGGACAAGGAGGGACACGATACATAGTATCTAACCTATGAGAATGAGGAGAGGTGGTAAGAGGTGTTTCCCACATTCTGAACATGAGATCATATAGAATCTCATGAATGGGTAAGGTAGCTGCCTCCTTAGGAGTTTTGGGATATTGTAAAATTTCCAACTCCTTGGCCCTTGGCTCTGTTTCAGGGGCCACAGTGATGGACAGACCCCAAGCCACCTCCCTGATAAAGTCTTGGAAAGACATGTCCTTTGGAGGAGACATCCTGCGTTTTAGGGAGGAGGACTCCTCTGGAAGAAGTATCTCTGCATCGATAGAACTTTCAGAATCCTCAGATTCTTCTGAGGACTCGAAGTATCATCTGTCCGGATGCTCCTGCAGAGCCCGATACCCGTATCGACCAAGGTCGGTACCGGGAATAACCTGTACCGGAGAATTGGTACCGGAGGGCATCATAGGACAGAGTACTGGCATAGCAGACACCGATGCCGATGTCGATGCTACTGGTGCCGATACTGGTGCTAGTGCTGGTACCGGTGGAGTTGTCTGTTGCAGTACCAAGGGCGTCGATGCCGCAAGGAAAGCCGTCAGACTGCGTTCCATGCTCAGAATTCTCTGGTCCATGGACGCCGCCAATGCCTGGAAGTCGGTACCGGTGGAAGCCACTGGTACCCCAGAGCATGGCACCAGGAGATTTGTCGAGGCCGAGCCATCTAGAACATCCTGGAACCCCGATAATGCTTTGGAAGCCAAAGCCTCCCGCCGGGGTAATTTTGCCGGTGCAGAATCCTCAAGGGCAACGCCAGAGGCATCTTGATGCTTAGAAGGAGATCTACCCTTCGAGGACCGGCTGGATTTATGTTTAGTTACCTGAGAACCATGGGAGGAAGAAGAAGCCCTGGAAGACATCGATGCCACCGAAGCTGCATCAGAGGGAAACAGGGTACTGAGCTTGGCAGCTCGGTTCTGCCGACCTCTTTTAGGCATCATGGCATAGGACACACAATCCGTGATGGAGTGGTCAGGACCTAAACATTTTAAACACGATTCATGGGTGTCGGTGACGGAAATGGTACCGCCACACTTGGTGCACTTTTTAAAACCTGAGGCAGGTTTTTCCATGTTAAGGAAGTTTTTGGGCCTAAGGCCCAAAAAGGCGGGTGCACCTGAAGAAAATAGAAGAAAAATTTTTTTTTTTTTAGAAATAGGAAACGAAAGACCGGCGGTACCGGTAGAGGGTCGAAGAAGGCAGACGTGACCACAAAAAGAAATAAAGAAATAAAGAAATTCTTCTGCAGTGACAGGAACACGGCCTGCTGGCTCCGCGGAAAAAGAAGAACTGGAGAGAGGCAGTTGGGAAAGGCGGGAAGGCAGCACGCAGGCACTGTGGGATGCTCCCAAAAGCGTTCTAATTGGACGCTGGGGAGCATTCCCGCGCAGGCTCCGTCAGTACCGACGATACCCATATGTGATGACTACATTCCTGCTTGTTCCTGGAGATAGACTATATACCACTCAATGAGAAGTTAGATATAATTGGTATCTCAGAGCCATGGTGGAAGAGGACAACCAGTGGGACACTGTGATACCTGGGTACAAACTATATTGTAATGATAGAGCAAATCAAATTGGTGGAGGGGTTGCGCTCTGTTAGAGAAGGCATTCAGTCACAAAGGATTAAAGTTTTTCAGGAAACAAAATTTGCTGTAGAATCTCTATATATTGAAATTCCATGTAAAAAGGGGAAGGCAATAGCAGTGGGGGTGTATTATCGACCGCCTGGCCAGAATGAACAAATGGATGATGAAATGCTCAAAGAAATCAGGAAGATAACAAAAGTTAAAGCACAGTTATAATAATGGGTGATTTCAATTACCCTGGTTTTGACTGGGTTAGTGTCACGGCAGGACATGCTAGGGCTATAAAGTTTCTAGATGAAATAAATGACTGCTTCTTTGAGCAGCTGGTTCATGAACCGACCAGAGGGGAAGCCCTTTTGGGCCTAGTCCTTAGTGGAACACAAGATCTGGTGCAAGAGATAAGGGTGTTGGGGCCACTTGGCAATAGTGATCATAGCATGATTGCATTTCATTTAATAAATGGAGGAAGGACGACAAGGAAATCCACAGTACTACCTTTTTATTTCAAAAGGGAGACTATGATAAAATGAGGAAAATAGTTAAGAAAAAAACTAAAAGGAGCAGTTGCAAAGGCTAAAGATTTATATCAAGAATGGGTGCTTAAAAATATTATCTTGGTAGTCAAGAACAGCTGTATTCCACGCTTTAAGAAAAGTGGAAGGAAGTCAAAAAAACTTCCAGCGTAGTTTAAAGATGAGGTCAGAGAGGCTGTTGATGTCAAAAAAGCATCTTTCAGGTAATGGAAAAAGGAGCCAAATGACGAAAACTGGAAACAACATAAGCACTGGTAAGTTAAATGCAAGGCATTGATAAGGCAGGCAAAGAGAGAATTTGAGAAGGAGCTTGCTGTGGAAGCAAAAATGTGTAATAAAGACTTTTTCAAGTACATTTGTAGCAAAAAACCTGTGAGAGAGTCAGTTGGACCATTAGATGATGGAGGAGTAAAAGGGGTACTAAGAGGGGACAAGGCCATAGCGAAGAGACTGACTGAATTCTTTGCTTTGGTCCTTACTGAGGAAAATGTAGGGATGTTACCCATGATTGAAATGGTATTTAAAGGTGATGCCGCAGAAGAACTGAAAGAAATATTGATAAACCAGGAATATGTATTACAACTATTTGATGAACTGAAGAATAGCAAATCACAGTTCATACTGGTATACATCCAAGGGTGATGAAAGAACTGAAATAAAAGATTGCAGACCTACTATTATAATCTGTGAACTATCATTAAAATCATCTGTAATACCTGAAGATTGGAGGATGGCCCATGTTATTTATTTATTTATTTATAGACTCTTATATACCGCATTATTAGGCATCAGCGCGGTTCACAAAAAACAGTGAGATACACAATTCAACAGTACTTTGTGTTTACAGAAAACAGGAGAATATAACTCGGATAACAGGGTATATAATTAATAAACATAGTCATAATATCATCATGGCTTCAGTTTTGTGTGTATGTGGTCTGTGGGGTATCTGTATTGTATGTGTATGAGTGGAAGGTCTGTGGGTTGGTTGAGATGTCTTTATTGTTTACTGGATAAGATAAAAGGAAGAGGTAGTGTTTCAAAGCTTTGCGAAACTGCAAAAGGTCTGGTATTGCTCGGATGTTTTGAGGGAGGCTATTCCAACACCTTGGTGCACAGAATAAAAAGGCCCTGTCTGAAGTAGTTTTGGTACACTGTGATATTGATTTAGGGACTAACAGAGTATTGAGTGTTACTGACCTTCTGTCTCTATTGAGGGGTGGTGTTTGGATCAAGTCTGATATTGATGAAGATGAGAGTTCTTTGAAGGCTTTGAATGTAATTAGTAAAATTTTGAAAGTGAGTCTACTTTGAATTGGGAGCCAATGAAGATGTTTTAGAATAGGTGAGATATGGTCTTTCCGGGAAGCTCCATGAAGGACTCTAGCTGCAGCATTCATAGCCATTTGAAGTGGGTGTAAGGTGGTTTGTGGAAGACCTTGTAAAATTGAGTTCGCATAATCAAAATGAGGTATGATTAGCGCCTGATAGATGGTTCTAAAATCGTCTGGCTCTAGCAAGGATCGAAGGTGTCTAAGTGAGCGTCATTTGAGATCTACTGCTCTTACAAT
This sequence comes from Ichthyophis bannanicus, assembly GCA_033557465.1. Lineage (NCBI taxonomy): Eukaryota > Metazoa > Chordata > Amphibia > Gymnophiona > Ichthyophiidae > Ichthyophis > Ichthyophis bannanicus. The sequence goes on from CM066031.1 coordinate 629,377,302, forward strand.
ATTACTAATATGTGCTTTCATATCTAATTTCTGGTCTAAAGTGACACCGAGGTATCTGATGGTGGTCTTGGTCTGGAGGTTAGCATCATTCACTTTCAAAAAGGATGGAGCAGTGAAATTTTGGTTACGTGTAATAAATAACACCTCCGTTTTCTTGTGTTGGATCCTTAGATTTTGGGATTGTAGCCAGTTGGATACTTCATTTATGCAGTTAGTTAATGGATTGAGATCAGGGTTCTCAGTTGTAAAAGGAAAATATAAAAGTACATCATCCGCGTATATCATGCAGTTAACTCTAAAGGATCGAATCAGGTTACAGATAGGCTGCATGTATATATTAAACATAAGGGCGGAAAGGGATGAGCCTTGAGGGACCCCTTGTTTTTGATGAAACTGATCTGATGAAGTATCGTTGGATCGTACTTGTTGCCATCTGTCAGAAAGGTAGGATCTACACCACTCAAGTGCTTTATCAGTAATTCCCTTCCCTTTGAGACGCTCAAGGAGGCGTTCATGGCTAACAGAATCAAAAGCGGCTGCGATATCAAGAAAAACAAGGACGAACCCTTGGCGGATGTTATCAATTCCTGATAATAAGCTGCTGAACAGAGTAGTTAGAAGCGTTTCCACACCGTGGAATTCTCTGAAACCGTGCTGGCATGAGTCCAGTGGGGCGTTAAGATCTATATGATCCTGAATTTGTTTTTGTACTTCTTTTTCCAAAATTTTTGCTAGTAATGGAATACTTGAAATAGGTCTATATGATTCTGGTTTAAGAGGGTCAAGTTTGTTGTTTTTTAGTAATGGCCTTATGGATGTTTGCTTAAGGGTACGAGGGAAAGTTCCTGTTGTAAATGATTGAATCATGAGTCTGGATATGATGGGACTGAGATCAGCTCGTAGATCTTTGATCCAGAACGCAGGGCAAGGATCAGTATGAGCGGTGGTCATGTTTATGCAAGCAATGGTGTCTTCGATTTGTCGTTTAGATGGTATTGAGAAGATAGTGAGTAGAGTTTGATCTACTGGAACTAGGACTATGTTAGGAGCCGAGTTATTCTCAATTTGGCAGAGTTTGGATTGTAGATAGTTAGCAAATATTTGAGGGTGGATTTCATATTTAAGTTGTGAGGCAGGTTCATTTGTCAAACGCTTAACTATGGCAAACAGGTCATGAGGTTTGTTCAGAGATCTTTTTAAAGTGACTGCATGGTGACGTCTCATTGATTCAGTAACTGCCATGCGATGAGATGTGAGATGTTGGATATATACAGCTCTGTCAACTTCAGAGTGTGAGTGTCGCCATCGTCTTTCAAGTTTCCTTAGGGTTGTGCGCGAGGCCTTCAGCTCAGATGAGTACCATATAGCAGAGTGTCGCTTGCTTTGTAGTTTGTTGGTCGACGGACATGTGGCAATCGAACTGAAAGTACTATTCCAATTATTATTTATTTATTTATTTAACATTTCTTCTATACCGCGCTATTACAATCAGCGCGGTGTACATCGAACAAAACATACTACAATGCATACAAGCAACATTGAGTTTTACATAGAACAGGGAAAAAAACATAGGATAACCGGGGTAACTATTTACAGGGTAACTATTTACAGGTTAAATTAGTATTGTCACCAATATTCTAAGCCAATTTGGTATCATCTTCATTTCGTGAGGGAGGGACAGGCGTAAAAGTGGTGGGTGGGCAGTAGTATAGTCTAACCATTTTCTGGTTGTAATAAGGTGCTATGGTAGCTGAGACATGAGGGAAGTTTACCCGATGTGTGGGTGTCAGAGTAGTATATTGTGAATAGGTGGTGTTTCAGAGCTTTACGGAATAGGATTAAGCTTTTGATGCCACGGATTTCATGTGGAAGGGCATTCCAATTTAGGGGAGCGAATATAGAGAAAGCCCTGTTGGAAGTGGTCTTAGTACATGACGTCATCATCTTGGGGACTATTAAGGTGTTCATTGAAGTGGATCTCCTGTCTCTGTTTTCCAGGGTGCTGTGGATTAGTTTGCTAATCGGTGTAGGTGGGTAGTTATTCAGGGCTTTGAAAGTAAGGACTAGTGACTTATATTGGAGTCTGGTGTGTAACGGCAGCCAATGCAGATTTTTCATGATTGGTGTTATGTGGTCAGTTCTTGATGATCCAGAGAGAACTCTTGCGGCGGCATTCATAGCCAGGCGGAGCGGATTTAAAGTTGATTGAGGCAGGCCATGCAGGACGATGTTCGCAAAGTCCAGGTGTGGGAGGACTAATGCCTGAAAGGTTGTCCGGTAGTCACTGGATTCCAGTAGGGGGCGGAGGTGACGTAACGTTTTGATCTTGTGATATATAGACTTTGTAACGTTCTTCACATGTGTGGTCATATCTAGGTGCTGGTCCAATGTGATGCCAAGATATCTGATTGTAGGTTTGGACTTCAATTCTACATTGTTGACAAGTAGCGATGGGGGGGGGGGTGTGAATTTACGGTTCTTCGTAACAAAAAGGACATCAGTTTTACTATGATTGATCCGAAGGTTTTGTGTCAGCAGCCAATCAGCTACCGCTCCGAAACAATTGATTATTGGGGAGAACATCGGTTGGTCAATTTTGAACGGCATGTAGAGGAGGATGTCGTCTGCGTAAGCCAGGCATCGTACGTTGAAAGATCGGATCAAATCACATATCGGCTGCATATATATTGAACATTAATGCCGATAAGGACGATCCTTGAGGTACCCCCTGAGACTGCAGGAATGGTTCCGAGGATGTATGACCTGTTTTTACTTGTTGCCACCTGTTGGATAGGTAGGATTTACACCATTCAAGTGCTGTGTCTTGAATCCTCTTTTCCTTCAGGCGTTGTAGAAGTATGTCATGATTCACAGAGTCAAAGGCGGCGGAGATGTCCAGGAAGATGAGGACAAATCCTTGTTGGATGCTGTCCATACCAGTGACCAATTCGTTGAATAGGGTTGTGAGGACTGTGTCGATGCCATGCGCTTCCCTGAAGCCGTGTTGTGACGGGTCCAGTGGAGCTTCAGTGTCAATATGGTGCTGGAGTTGTTGTTGAGCAGCTTTTTCTATGATTTTTGCAAGCTGGGGGATGCTCGAGATTGGCCTAAAAGATTCGACTTTGGACGGGTCAAGTCTGCTATTTTTTAGTAGGGGCTTGATGGAGGTGTTTTTCAGGCGCTGTGGGAACGAGCCTGTTAGAAAAGACTGGTTCAATATATTGCACAGGATTTGGCTTAGGTCATGACGCAGCTCTTTGATCCAACTGGCTGGACAGGGGTCGTTGGGTGCTGTGCTGTGATTGATAGAGGCGACAATGTTCTCCATCTCTCTATTTGAGACCACAGTGAAATTACATAGTGGAGTTGCTAAATCATCAATGCTGCACTCTGGTAAGTTGGTTAGTGGAAGTGTTGATTTTAGGATTAGGTCTTTGTCAAATGGCTTGAATCTTCTCAGAGGGGTACTAGGATGGTCGTTTATTCCTCTTTCATCCTTTTGGTTACATCTAGCCTTGAATATAATTAGTTTGTGATCTGACCATGGAACTGGGTTGATTGCTAGATCCAAGATAGATGGTAAATTGGCGGTTGTTTCAGTTGTAAATATTAGATCTAATATACCACCTTTAATATGGGTTGGATCTTTAATTAATTGATTATACCCCAAAACTTGTAGAGCTTCAAGAAAAGCTGTTACATGGGAGTCTTGGAGAGAAGGGAGATTAAAGTCTCCTAGCACCCAACTTGCTATGTGGGGGTTTTGTGTATTGGAGGCCAAGTCAATTATCATAGATAGAGAATCAGAATTGGAAGAAGGAGAGCGGTATAGTAAAGTGAAAGAACAACATTTATTTGCTATTGTAAAAGTATCTAGGAGTGATGAGCTTGTTGCTTCTTTAAGGTTGAAATGAAGGTCAGATTTGGTGATGGCTAGAACACCACCTCCCCTCTTGCCACTTCTATGACATGTATGTATAGAAAAATTAGAAGGCAAAAATTGGTTGATTAATACATTGTCAGCACAAGAAAGCCATGTCTCAGTGATTAGGAGAAGGTCAAGGCTATGTAATGAAATTATGTCAGAGATGATAGGCCATTTCTTGCGTATGGATCGGGCATTTATTAATGCACATTTCAGATATTGGGGAATTGGATTTCCTACTTGTTTCTTTTTTGTGGTGTTTTGTAATGAGATGAGTAACAGATGATGGTGGGAATTTTGGGTAGATACTCTAGAATTGTAGAAGGGAGTATCAGACCACTTTCTTCTGTGATTATGGATTGTTGGTATTCTATTATAGCTAGTGTGTAGGCTGGTAACATTACATATTCCTATAGTGATAAGGTAGAAGGTAAATGTTATAATGTAGAGTAAGGCCATATTGTATGTGTAAGTGAAATTTAAATGTACAATTAGTGAATACAGTGATAGCAGGCTGATTGGAGCTTACAGGATGGATGGAAAGCTAACAACTATTACCAGTATTACAGTGATAGCAGGCTGATTGGATGTTAAGCCAATTTTTAAAAAAACGTTCCAGGGCTGATCTTGGAAACTATAGACCAGTGAGACTGACATCCTTACCGGGAAAAATGGTATAAACCATTATACAAAATTACTGAACATGTAGATAGTCATGGCTTAATGGGAGACAGACAACATGGCTTTAGCCAAGGAAGGTCTTATCTTACTAATCTGTTTTGTTTTTTTGAAGGTGTGAATAAACAGGTAGACAAAGGTGAGTCGGTTGATATAATGTATCTGGATTTTCAGAAAGCCTTTGACAAGGTCCTTCATGGGAGACTCTTGGCGAAATTAAAAAGTCATGGGATAGAAGGCAGTGCACTATTGTGGATCAGGAACTGGTTAAAATACAGAAAGCAGAGGGTAGGGCTAAATGGCTAATTTTCCCAATGGAGAAAGGTGAATAGTGGAGTACCCCAGGGATCTGTGCTGGGTCCGCTGCTTTTTAACATACTTGTAAATGACTTAGAAATGAGGAAATCAAATTTTGCAGATGACACAAAATTATTCAAAGTTGTTAAAACCCAAGAGGATTGTGAAAAATTGCAAGAGGTCCTTGATAAATTGGAAGATGAAATTTAATGTGGACAAGTGCAAAGTAATGCACCTAGGAAAGAACAACACAAACAATGGTTACACGATACAAGGTTCCACTTTAGGAACCACCAACTAGGAAAAAGATTTAGGTGTAATTGTGGATAACATGTTGAAACCCTCCATCCAGTTTGCAGCGGTGGCCAAGAAAGCAAATAGAATGCTAAGAATCAGAAGGAAAAGAATGTAGAATAAACAAAGAATATTATAATGCCTCTTGTGACAAGGCAGAGCCCCAGAAACAGGAGAAAATGGGTTTAAATCACTTTCTGTCACCTCAGATGCTTGGAGAGGCAGGACAGGAAGGGGTTAAGTTTCCTGTTCACAAACATTCTCTGCAGAGAAGAGCAGGGAAAGAACCACACCCTAGCTCTAGGCTAACCCAGAGACATAGCCAATCAGGGAGGTGGGAGGAGTCAGACCGGATTGGGCCACTCTGCACTCATAACCAGGAAGCAGCAGTTAGTAGGCAGAAGGGGCTCGAGGAGCAAGCTCTGGAGCAGCAAGCCTTCGAGGAGCAAGGCCTGGAGAAGAGGAACTGGTTACAGAGCAGTGCAAGCAGAAAGGCTGAGCCCAGAGGAACTAAGGAGAGAACCAGGGAAGGGAGAGTTCCTGCAAGTGGTCCGGGAAGAGACACAGGCAGACCTCAGCTCCATGAGAGAGAAAACCTTGGAGGTGACCCAGAACTGGATTCAGAAGCCTGGAATACTGACTTGGAGTCAGGGGAGTTCCCCAGAGGCAGGCGCTGCAAAAACCAGGTCAGAGCAAACTCTTCTAAGCCTTGTAAAGTAAATAGCTTTGAAAGAAGTCAGTCTATAGGAACTGACAATAGACTGCTTGCTAAAGGAGGCAGGGATAAATCAGGCCCTGAATATAAACCTGAAGTTAATAGAGGGAAGAGGGGCTATAGAAAAATCCCTGTTAGAAAGCTGCAAACATTTCCCTACGATAGACAGCGTGAGCTAAGCTCTAGTTCAGAAGAGCACACACCTGCTTGCCAGCAAGAAGCTAATTGGCAGCAACCATGCAGAGAGCTAAGAGAAGCCTTTGAAGACCGGGCAGAACTGAGGGATCTTACAAAGCAGCTACCTAAGGATTTGTATGATAGAGTGAAGAACTATAAGTATTCCTAATTGATGATTGAGTGCTGAGAAGCCTTAAACCAATGTTCTAGAACTTGCAGGAGAGACAGCAGCGTTCTAGTGAATGGAATGAATCAAAGCTTCATCTGGTACAGCTGTGAATAGAAGGCAATATAGAGAAACTGCTCCTACACAAGAAGGCAGTCATTAATAAGCCAGAGTTGTGGAGATTGCCATTTCTATGGGAAGCTGTTTGACACTAGAAAGAAGTACAACAGGAGAAAGATTCTTTATTACCAGTAGATACTGAGAAAGCAGTACTAGAAGATTGAAGCCCTGTTGTAGTAATGAAGCTGGAAGAATGATGAAAGCTTGTAAATATTTTATGTGTCCCTGAGAAGTATCAGGAGAAGCTATATGAACACTTGAACTTTTATTTGGTACAGAAGGTTACCATTAAACTTCTGTGGCGGGGGAGTAAGTCCTGTACGGTGTCCTTTGCTATACTTTGTGCAAATACCTTATGCATGAATAAAGCATTACTTACTTTGGAAACCCAACCTTGGCTGTCGTCACTCACTCCACAACTACAGTAGGAAGGCTTCAGCACTAACAAGGACTCTTTTAAACTCACCCCACTGTGTGGCTCACATCCCCTTGGCCTGCTTACGCCACAGGCTAGGCGGTGCGTTGTCACACTCTGTATCGTTCTATGGTGCGACCGCACCTTGAATATTGTGTGCAATTCTGGTCTCCGTATCTTAAAAAGGATATAGAGTTATTGGAAAAGGTACAGAAAAGAACCACCAAAATGGTAAAAGGGATGGAAGGATACCCCTATGAAGAGAGGCTAAAATGTTTAGGGCTCTTCAATCTGGAAAAGAGATGGCTGAGGGGAGATATGATAGAGGTCTATAAATTAATGAATGGAGTGGGTAAATGTAGATTGCTTGTTTACACCATCAAAATGTAGAAAGACTAGGGGACATGCAATGAAGCTACAGTGTAACCTATTTAAGACTAATAAGATGACTGGATTAAAACATATTATCTCGGAAAACAAGATGGCGATGGTGCTGTTGAGCTGAGTGGCACGGCGTTTTTTCTTTCTTTGTATGGGTAGGAAGCGGAAAGCTAGGGGGGCAAAACAGCCTACTGCCCCGCTGGCTTCAACACCCTTACCTTTGGAGGTTGTTGGTTCTCTGGATTCCTATTTTTCGCCGTTGCCTTGGCAGTTGGTTTCGGGGGAGAGAGTCCAGGCTACGCGGAGTTTGGAGGAGGTGTCCTCATTCTCCGCTTCTGGAAGCGATCTGCTATCCCCTGCCTCAACTCGAGCCCTGAAGCTGTTTTGTCATCTTAGTGGCGAGCTGGGAAGTCAGCGCGAGAGTGCGGAGTTGGAGGGCTCCGCAAGCGGACGGAGCCTGAGAACAGAGTTTGGCTTGGGTTCTGTGGCTACTGGCATGGATTGTCCATCGGTGGAGGCTCTGGATGGTATGGCAGAAGCAGGCGCATTGTTGGTGCCTAGTGTGCCTGCACCCTCCGCTTTGACCCAGGGCGTTGGTGTCTCGTCTTCCTTGGTGCAAGTCTCCCCGCTACCTCCTATGGATCCTCCGGAGGTGGTGATGTTGGAGGTGATCTGGGCCGCTATCATGAAGTTGCGAGAGGAGTTGGTTCCACGGATGGCTGCGTTGGATGTACAGGTTGCCATTAATTCTCAGGCCTTAAAAGATACTATGACTAATGTTGCTGCTTTGCAGAATGGTGCTTCTCAAACTCAGATGAAATTGGTGGCTTTTGAGAATGAAGTTGACTCTTTGAAAAAAATATCACTATCTGGTTTATCTAAATTGGAAATGTTAGAAAATGCCATACGTATGCCTAATATTCGTTTAGTTAATTTTCCTAAAGTTTCTTTAATATCTGCTAGAGACATGTTTCGTAAATATTTAACTGAAATATTAGGTGTTCCTCCTGAATCTCATCCCCCTTTGGTGAAAGCTTATTATTTGCCTTTGGGTAAAAAAGAGGTGGGGGTTAGTAGTGTAACAAGTGTACCTCAGATGGATGTGTTAAATCTTACTGAGATTTTGGAGTCTTCTAGTGAGGAAAAGGTTTTGTCATCTACTTTATTGATCTCTTTAGCATTAATATCAGATAAGGAATGGCTTATGAAGTTGTTTTTCAAAAAACGCAATATATTGTTTAAAGGATTGGCAGTTCGGATGTTCCTGGATCTATCTAGGGAGACTCAGAAAAGGAGACGTGAATTTTTACTGTTAAGGTCAGGTATATTGCAGTTGGGAGGGGGGGGGGGTATTTTTCCTTAAATTTCCGTGTAAATGTTTGATTAAATATCATTCTAATTCCTATATATTTTATGACCCCTCCCAATTGATTTGTTTCATCAATGCTAGGGTGTCTGAGAGGGGTGCAGAGGCTCTGCCACTTCCTGTTGAGTAAATATTATATGCCGCTGTCTAGCTCACTTCTTTACCTGTATATTTCGATAGATTTTTATTATCGATTCTTTGTTTTCCTTGTTTGAGGGCTAGAGTAGGGGGTCCATGTGTAATTTCCTAATGGGACAATTGTGTGCTTGTAACACATATTGTATTTTTTGTTTCCTTTATTGTATTTGTATACTTTCGTGGTATCCTCCTTGTTTCCATTTCAAGATGTATTTCTTGAATTGTTTGTTAAAATTCAATAAATAAAAAAATAATAATAATAAAAAAAAAGACTAATAAGATAAAATATTTTTTTCACTCAATGTGTAATGAAACTCTGGAATTCGTTACCTGAAGATGTAGTAAAAGCTGTTAGTGTAGCTGGGTTTAAAAAAGGGTTTGACACGTTCTTGGAGGAAAGGTCCATAAACCATTATTAAAGGGGGAATCTACTGCTTGCCCCAATACAAGCATTGTGGAACTTGTGTCTTTTGGGGGAACTGCTAGGTACTGTGACGCAGCGGACCCTCTTCTAGAAAGAAAAAAAGTTTTAAATTCTGAGAAAAAAAGAAATGACCTGCAATTTCCAAAGGATCCATCTAGGGGGAGCAGGAGAGGCAGGACAGAGACTCCAGAACCACGCCTCAGGGGGCAGGAGTCATACTCCAACTCCACACATTTAAGGAGAGGCAGGCAAGAGTCAGCAGTCTCGCAGGGGAGCTCAGAAGGTTCACCAGGAAGTGTGCCACCTGGAAGAGAACAAGTTAGAAGCAGCTCCAGAGAAGGACCAAGAACAGGCTATGCAGAGGAGAGACCAAAGACAAGGTCTAGGCCCAAGCCAAGCCTGAGCAGAAAGACAGGCTGGGGAAGGAGAACCAGTCCTATAGCCCAGAGGATAGGCCGAGAAGGCCGAAGCCTGACTAGATTAGGCTCTGAAGCCGGAAAGAAAACTAGCCATAAAAGCCAAAGGAGAGAAGAGTGGGAGAGCCGAAGGTACACACCAGAGAGCACTGACACGGAAGGCAGTAGCCAAGGTAGGCCTCCAGCGTTGTCCCAAAGAACCAGGAGAAAAGCAAGAGGTAAAGCTTTTAAAATTTGTTATAGTTTGCCTAGAGAAGAATCCTGGGAAGGTGACTCTCCTTATCATAAACAAGGACAGAAAAATAAGTTAAAAGACAGCTGTTATAAGCAAAGAACTGGCAGAGGAAAACCTTACCAAGAAAATGTTTTTAAACATTTAGAAAAAGAGCTGCCACTGTGGTATTCCACCTTGCAGAAACCTAGGCCCAAACATTTGACTAAGCCCTGGGAAGCACCAGAACATACTCCAGGGAAGGACACTTATTCGGTTTCCCCAGAGCAGTCAGAGGAGGAGGCCATGCAAGTGGAATCTATATCTGAGGACTTGGATAGCCCAATGGAATGTACCTATTGTGTTGTGGATGAGATTGAATCATTCCATGGATCTGGCAGTGAATGAAGCATTACTGTTTGAACATTTTTGTTACTGTGAAGTTAACAGCCCTTTTTGGTTAGTTCATGCCCTGTTTGGAAAATCCGTTGCAAAGACTTTTTCTGTTACGTTTACCAGTGTGTTGTGCGTATGATTTGAACCCTTAGTGCAAAAAGGGGAATAAAAGCCTTTTTCATTTTTTCCTCCACTTTGTGCAAGAGTATAATTATTTTTCTCTTTGGGAGTTTGGTAACGAGGCCGGCACAAGGCTGGTACCCTTGACCCTCGCACCTGGCCAACCCCAATCCAACCTTCTTGGTGACAGCGGACCAGCGAGCGGCGGCGCCCCGTGGAACCCACCCTTCGGTGGAACTACTACGCCACCACCAGGGGGTGCTGGCACACACGCGCGCACACTCCGCCCGGCCCCCGCGTCACAGTACTTGTGACCTAGATTGGCCACCGTTGGAAACAGGATACTGGGCTTGATGGACCTTGATCTGACTCAGTATGGCGTATCTTATGTTCTTATATTGGCCCTATCCAGGGGCACATGAGCACTTGTATGCCCAGCATGGGAGTCCAGTTGGCTACATCAGGCCTAGCTATACCATCACACCTTGGAGACACCTGGCCAAGAAGAAGGGACATATGGAGAGATGAGTGAGTAAAGATAGGGAGGGCAGACAGTAAATGTACGATTGAACGGAATGAGGTCCTTATTATGCAGACGATAAGATACTGGTAACCTGTGAAGGGAGATAAGCAGAGGGGTTGTGTGATTGTAGAAATGTGCACCAAAAAGGACTTTTGCAGCGATGGATTGGACGAGTTGAGATGTTTAACAAAATAGTGAGGAAGGCCATTAGAAAGAGTGTTACAGTATCGAGATGGGAGATAATGAGTGCTAGAACCAAAAGCTTGAGTTGTGGCAAGGTAAATGCAGAATGGACAGCATGAAGGTGATAAAGCTTGAAGAAAAAGTTCTTAATAAATGACAATTTGTTTATCAAAAAAACAAAGGAAAATCAAAAGCAGGGATTAATTTGTGACGGAACACTATTCTGGCACTTCTGTAGCTTAAAAAGTGACATCACCAGGGGTGGAGCCAGCTGCTGATTTACCTGTTTACCTCCCACTGAAATGCTGCCTGCAGCAGAGGTTGATGTGAGCCGCATGACTGTTTTGTGCCTGGGAGGGAGGGCAGGGACAGGGGAAATGGTGGACTTATGCCAGGGAGGGGGTGAGAAAGAAGAAATGGCAAAATAAAGATTGTGCAGGAATAGTGGACATAGTGAAATTGTGCTAGTGAGGAGGAGCAGTATTGATTAGTCTGAGATTATAAATGAAGCATTGCAAATTTTGATGATATGTTTAATAAACAAATATTAAAAAACATAAATTTTCCGTGTACATACAAGCTTCCTTTTTATCCCTAAATGAAACAATGTTTCCAGGAGTGATGTCATTTCAAGTCATAGCCCTGGCCGCATTCACAGCTCCACTTCCGTTTTGTCTATAAATTAAGCACTGATCAAGAGTAAACCCTAGAGTCTTGATGGAAGAGTGAAATGATAAGGGAGAAGAAGACAAAATGGGGGCATGGGGAGTGGTTGACATAATTCTGGGGAAGGGAAGCAGATGGGCTTGCATTTGTTGACACTGAGAAATTGACAGTGGTCCCCAAGTCAATGATCAACAGTCTGGAGGCAGTATTATACAGAGATGTCAAAAAAGGGAGTGGAAGTGGTAAACAGAATCTGCATGTCATCTGCATATCGATAAAGAGTACAACACTTATTATCAAAAGGAAAGGGGCCAGGAAAATGTTGGAGAGAAGGAGCAAGAAGAGACCCCTAAGGAACACTAGAGACGAGAGAGCAGGGCCAGCTCCAATGTTTGTTCAAGGTGTTGGCATCCTAGGCAAGCCTTATGCCCTTTCTGGCTGTCAGAATCTATTGTTTAGCTTTGAATGCCCAGCTCTTTTCTGCCCCCAAGAAGCTGTCATTCTAGGCGGCTGTCTAGTTTGCCTAATGGTTGGTCCGGCCCTGCGAGAGTGGAGAAAGTTGAAGGAAAATTGGAAGGAGTGTTGATGAAAAGAGAAGGAGAACTACTGGAGTACAGTACCTTTGAGACTGACGGGATGAAGAAGTTGATGGTCAACTAGATCAAAGGCAGAAGAGAGATCAAATGTAACTATAACAACTATCAAAGAAGGGTTGACATATCTTCAGTAGCAGACTGGCTAACCTACTGAAGAGGGCTTTAAACTAGATTCATTGGGGATGAAGAAAGCCCCCAAGTAAGTGAAAGCCCACAGGTAAGTGAAACATTAAATACCTTTATAGAAATAGGTACAAGGGAAAGCAGTGTATATAAATGTCTGTAGCATGGGAAATAAGATCCCAGATGTTGAGGCTTTAATGGGAGAGGCTGATTTGGATTCAGTGGCAGTAACAGAGACATGGTTCACAGACAACCATGACTGGAATATAACTATACCAGGCTATATTTTATTCAGAAAGAACAGGGTACGAAGAAGGGGAGGAGGGGCGGCACTATGGGGCTTGTTTACAAAGCCGTGGTAGCGGCTTCCGCCCGATATCGGAGCCGCGGCTCAAACTAGAAAGAGGGAAAGAGAAATCCATTTGTATCTGCATGATATACAGACCTCCATCACAGGGAGAAGACATGGATGGAGATTTAATAAAAGACATATGCAGCATTGCCAGGAAAGGGAAAATGTTACTGATAGGGGATTTCAAGTATGCTGGATGTTCATTGGCACATCCCTGCTGCGGTGTTATCTAGAAGCAAGGAGATTCTGGATTCTTTGCAGGAAGACGTATTCAGGCAACTGGTAACAGAACCCACACATGATGGGGCCATACTGGACTTGGTGCTTACCAATGGGGAAAGTGTTTCTGATGTTATAGTGGGAGATCATCTTGATTCCAGGGATCATCAGATGGTGTGGTTCGGTATTAGGACTGGGGCTAATAAAATCCATTCAAAAGTGAGTCAGTACCTCAAGGAGTCTTTAGCAGGATGGGAACAGCTGGGGAATGTAGAAAAACAGTGGGCAAAACTAAAAGGGGATATTTTAATGGCAACCAACCTTTTTGTTAGAATGGTAAATAAAAGAACAAGGAAAAGGAGGCTGCTATGGCTCTCAAAAGAGGTAGCTGTAAAGGTGAAGAAAAAGAGGGAGGCCTTCATGAAATACAAGAGATCACAGAGAGAGGAAGACAGGCATCTATATTTAGAAAAACTTAGAGAGGCTGGCAAAGTAGTCAGGAAAACCAAAGGTATAAAAAGAAAAAGAAATAGCCAATGCAATAAAATGGGAGGATAAGACATTTTTCAGATATGTTAGTGAGAGGAAGAAGGGCAAAAATGGTATTGTCAGACTCAAGGGTGAAGGGGAGGAATATATAGAAGCTGATGTGGATAAAGTGGAATTGCTTAACAAATATTTCTGTTCTGTGTTCACAGATGAAGGGCCGGGAGCAGGACCTCAGACAACATACACAAACAGGAACAAAAGCGAGGGGCATCGCAAATGATTTTCAGAGGACTGTGTTCATAAGGAACTAGCTAAACTAAAGGTGGACAAAGCGATGGGACCAAATGGCATACATCCAAGAATACTGAAGGAACTTGGGGATGTTCTAGCACAGAGGTTCCCAACTCCAGTCCTGGAGGGCCAAACACCATTCAGGTTTTCAGGCTGTCCCTAATAAATATGCATGAGATGTATTTGCATGCACTGCCCCCATTGTATTCAAATGTATCTCCTGCATATTCATTAGGGACAGCCTGAAAACCTGAATGGTGTTTGGCCCTCCTGGACTGGAGTTGAGAACCTCTGTTCTAGCAACTCCACTGACTGACTTTTTCAATGCCTCTTTGGAGTCGAGGATGGTGCGAGAGGACTGGAGAGTGGCACATGTAGTCCCTTTAAGGATGTGGTTGAAAACTACAGGCCAGTTAGCTTAACCTCGGTGGTGAGTAAATTATTGGAAGTGCTGCTGAAAGCAAAAATAGTGAGGTTTCTATAGTCCAACGCATAGGTTTTCAACCCAGTCCTAGGGGAACCCTAGGCCAGTCAGGTTTTCAGGATTCCCACAATGAATATGAATAAGATAGATCTGCATAAAATGAAGGCAGAACATGCAAATCTTTCTCATGCATATTCATTCTAGGAATCCTGAAAACCTGACTGGCCTAGGTTTCCTGAGGACTGGGTTGAAAACCCCTGGTCCAATGGATTTCAGGATCCAAGGCAGCATGGATTCACCAGGGGCAGGTCTTGTCAGACGAATCGGATTGATTTCTTTGACCATGGAAGTCCCGAGACGTGGTGTATTTAGAATTTAGTAAAGCCTTTGACGCCGTTCCTCATGGTGACTTATAAACAAACTGAGCACCCTAGGGATGGGCCCTAAAATTACTGTTTGGGTTAGAAATTGCTTGAGTGGGCTGCAACAAAGGGTACAGGTAAATGGAGTTTTATTTATTTATTTATTTATTTAACATTTCTTATATACCACAGTTCATGATATCAAGGTGGTTTACATTGAACAAACTGAAATTACATTGAACAGGGCATTATAACTTGGAGATAACTATTTTACAGGGAACATGGGCAACGGAGGGTTAAGTGGCTTGCCCAAGACCACCTGTGGGACTAGAAACCCCAGTCCTTCCGTCCCAAGGTTGCTGTCCTCTAGTGGGAATTGAACTCCCAACCTTCTGGCCTGAGGTACCTTGTCCAGAACACTAGGCCACTCCACGGAGAAGGAGGTTACCAGTGGAGTGTCACAGGGATCTGTCTTTGGTCAGATTCTTTTTAACATCTTTGTTAGTGATATTGCAAAAAGACTGTCGGGTAAGGTTTGCCTCTTTGCGAATGATACAAAATCTGCAACAGAGTTGATACCCAGGAAGGTGTAGATAACATGAGGAGGGATCTAGCAAGGCTTGAAGAATGGTCTAGAATTTGGCAGCTGAGATTTAATGCTAAAAAAGGTAGGGTCATGCATTTGGGCTGCAACAATCCATGGGAATGGTACAGTATAAGGGGTGACGTACTTCTGTCCATGAAAGAAGAACGGGACCTAGGTGTGATTGTGTCTGACGATCTCAAAGTAGCTAAACAGAAAGAAAATAAAAATTGGTCATGTTTCAGAGCGAGTGTTACTAATTTGAAGGAACAATTAAGTCCAGCTGTACTGCGACCAATAACCCTAGAGGGAATGGCTGAAGATATTGTAGGACATAAAAAATGTGGCAACTGAAATATCTGTGATACGTATCACCATGGAAATTCAGCAGTTTACCCATAATGGCATCACTTATGGGCTTAAGAAATGCACTACGTGTCTATCATCTGGTGTGGTGTATGTTATTAGGTGTCCGTGTGAGATGCTCTACATTGGTAAAGCCACTTGACCATTCAAGATTAGAATGGCAGAACACCGGAGTCGGTTAAAATGTACAACACTGGAAGCACCTCTGGTACAACATTGTCTATATAAGCAACATGTATTTGAACAATTCAGATGCTTCCGTATAGATCAAGTTGAGGTGAGCACAATGGGCAAGTCAGTAGAACAGTTGTTACTTATCAGAGAACAGAGGTGGATTTTTGACTTAAATACAGTTATCCCTGCGGGCCTGAATGTGAAAATAGACTGGTCAGGTCAGTCTGCCTTTAATATAATCACGTGTGATCTTTGTGGACCCATTGAAGGCGCACTCGATGAAGATTTTAGTACAAGGTGCGGTAACCTTAATCGACACAGTGATTTCCCCTTTGAAATACCTTTTGAACGTAGGGAGGTAATTAGGATTGGTTACACAGTAGGTCAATTGGAGGGGTTGATTCTTCCTTGATGACAACGTAGGGGACAGGGTTTAAATAACGTAATACATCTTAGAGTCCGCATGCGTGGCGTTTATTCAGTCGGAGAAAAGGCAGCTGATTCCTTGACAGTGAGAAGCAACAAGGTTTTTAAGATTTTTGAGCAGTTACACAGGCAGCATGAGGTTGGTTCTTGAGTACTTTCGATGATACAGTAATTAACATTGATTTGAATGAAACAGGGATGTTTAACTAATGTTTTAATTCTCATTACAGGGTGGCAATCCCCTGAGGAAACGAACATTAGTGAAATGTTACGGGCGCCTTCGTTATGGCGTCGGGATTGACTAAAAGATAGACATTGCAATTAAGAACTACAGTCTCATATGAGCTAAGTACTCGTTCAGTTGTACTAAACATGGGACTAAATGAGTAATAACAGTAAAAGTTTTTTTATTGAATTAAACTACTCATCTACAAGATAAAAAAAGTGAAAAAAAGTGAGACACTGTGATTAAGAAGATTAGCTGCATATGAGCTTAAGAAAGACTCTTCATATTAATATGCAGTAGAAGGTCATTGATGCAAAGGAAGCACCACGTACGGACTGATATTCAGTTTATGACAAAGTGCTAAAATTTGTCTAAGACCTCACCGCAATGAGAAGTGAAACATTTACAGTAAATAGTATTAGTGTTTCTAGTGGTAAATTTTAAACAGAAAGAAAAGGCAATGGTGAAAGCTAGGATACTTGAGAGCATAGGGAAAGGAATGGCCAACAGAAGAAAGGAGGTAATAGTGCCTCTGTATAAGTCTTTGGTGTGACCTCATTTGGAGATTTGTGTGCAATTCTGGAGACCGCACCTTCAAAAGGATATAAACAGGTTGGAGTTGGTGCAGAGGGTGGCTACTAAAATGCTTAATGGTCTTTGTTATAAAGCATATGAGGACAGATTTAAGGATCTTAATATGTATACTTTAGAGGAAAGGTGGGACAGAGGTGATATTATTGAAAAGTTTAAATATCTCTGTGGCATAAATGCACAGGAGGAGAGCCTCTTTCGATTGAAAGCAAGCTCTGCTATGAGAGACATACAGTAGGATAAGGGTGAAAGAGGATAGACTCAGGAGTAATATGCAGAAATATTTCTTTATGGAAAGAGTGGTAGATGCATGGCATAGTCTCCCAGTTGAGGTGGTAGAGATGAGGACAGTATCTAAATTCAAAAAAGCATGGGACATACGCAGAGGCTCTCTAAAGGAAAAAAGGGGACTCTTTTTTTTTTTTAATATACTTTATTTAAAGTCCACCAACAAACAGCAAGAAACACCAAACAAAGATCTCCAAGGGGGGGGGGGGGGTGTACTCTGATCCCCTCCCGGAGTCAGCATAAAGAGAAGGTAACAGGTGGGTTATAACATATTATCCCATCCCCCCCACCCACCCCACACTCCCCTACCAATTTTATAAGATCATATAACGGCAGCTACTTCTATTCTACCCCAACTCCCCAACTGGCATCACCTCATTCAACTCCCAACGTGGAGAATCTCATTATGACTACGAGCCCCTAACTGTTCCCATACTAGCATAAACGCTGTCCAACGTTTGACACTGCCCCGTGCTAGCCATCTCTCTGTTAACATCATGTGATGAAAACAATTCCGCCATTCGCCAAAGGTAGGTGCCTGGTGCTCTCTCCATAAACGGAGAATCGGCCCTTTCCCCACCAAACAGGCCTTCCGCAATAGCAAACGTTCCCCTGCCTTTGCGGGGCAGGGGGCCTCAATCCGATCTAATACTACAAAGGAGCCAGTCCATCTCAGTCTCTGCTGCAACACCCTACTGAGAAAAGTGCATATCCTAGCCCAATAAGATCGCAATCCCCTGCATCCCCACCACATATGCAATAAAGTTGCCAAAGGCTCCGAACATCGCGGACAGCAGCCATCAGTCGTTAATTGACTACGAAATGCCCTCCGCAGCGAGAAATGGGCTCTAGTCACGCATTTAAATTGAATCTCCCTCCAACGAGACCCCTGTGCCACTCGCACTATCCGTCGCAAGGCCTTATTAACCGACCCCGAGGGCACTTCCCCACCCAATTCAACTTCCCAGGCCACCTCCACTCCCCAATAGTTGGGAACTGCCCAGAAGCGATCTAGTTGAAGCTTCAAGTTGGAAATCGATGGCGGTCTGTCTTCCCCTAGGCTAAAAAATTCCAATATCTGGGCTGATCGTTCGATTTGCAATGCTACTCGTGACAAAGAGGACACATAATGAAAAGCCTGCATATAGGCAAAACAGTGTCTAGCAGACAGATCATATTCCCGACTTAATGTCAGAAATGACTTGCATCGTCCCGACGGGTCTACTAGATGCCCTACATTCCGTATACCGCGTAGCCTCCAATCCTGAAACGTCGCCGTCTCAGAACCAGGAAGGAAGTTAACATTCCCTTCTAAGGGTAACCAACTAGAGACACTCCACAGTTCATTCCAATACACATTAAGTTGTTTCCAGGTTCTCTTAGCAGAATCGACCAACGCACTACGCACTACATTACTTGGTAGGTCTCGATTCGCCCCATGTGGAACCCCCAACAATGATAACGGGGCCACTAGGCACTCCTCCAATTCCCTAGGTGTGCACACGTCTGTCCCTCCCAACCAATCCCCAAGGTGTCTAGCCTGACAGGCCAGGGCATACATCCTCAAATCTGGCAATCCCATCCCCCCTCACGCCATTTCCCCAACAACCGAACCCACGGAATACGCGCCCTGTTCCCCTTCCACAAGAATGATTTAAAAGAGGCTTCCAACCGACGCATATCTCGACGTAACAGCCAAACCGGCAAGGTCTGTAACCAATACAAAATCCGTGGTAAAATAACCATTTGCACTGCCGCTACTTTCCCTGATAGGGATAGTGGGAGAGGCTCCCATGCCTTCAACAGAGTCTGCAGGCGACGCAAGGTACGTTCTAGATTCCGCCCATACATCGCATGAGGCTGTCTGTTCAACACTATGCCAAGATAAATAAAATCCTCGGCCGCCCATTGAAGAGGGAAAACCCCTACCCAAGAGCTACGTAAGTGCCCCGAAATATCCAAAGCCTCTGATTTGTCTTTATTAATGTGGAAACCTGCGAAATTACCAAATCGCGTGAATTCCGCCAACAGAGTCTGCAAAGAACGAACCGGGGAAGCCAAGTGCACCAGAAGATCATCCGCAAAGGCCGAAAGTTTAAACTCCCGCGATCCCATCCTCACTCCCTGTATCTCGCGTGAGGCCTCGATGGTTCGTATCAGGGGGTCAAGCGAGAGAACAAACAACAGAGGAGAGAGAGGACAGCCCTGTCGCGTTCCCCATTCCAAAGCAAAGGCCTCCGAGAGCACCCCGTTACACAAAACTCCCGCCGTCGGTAGTACATAAAGACTCTCCACCATTTTGCAGAATGCTACACCTAAGCCATATTGCGGTAGAAGACACCAGAGATATTGCCAATTCACCCTATCAAAGGCCTTTTCTGCATCAAAGCTGACAAGCAGCGAAAGCAGCTGTCGGGTGTGCACCCACTCCAAAGACGCCAGAATTTTCCGAAGGTTCCGAACCGCATAGCGCCCCTTGACAAAGCCCACCTGTGAGTCATGCACTAAGTGTCCCAGCACTCCAGCCAATCTCACTGCCAGAATTTTCACGAGCAACTTTAAATCAAAATTAAGCAGGGAGATGGGACGATACGAGGCTGCCAACATCTGATCTTTACCCGGCTTAGGGATCAGTGTAATATGGGCATGGTTCCGCCCCCATCGAAAGGCCCCATGCTCCGCTCGCCTACTAAAAACCTCCCTCAGTAGCGGACTTACATACTCACTAAGAAGTTTATAAAATTCTGCACCCAAACCATCCGGTCCTGGTGTTTTGTAGCAACTGGCTGTAAAGATTACTGATTGTATCTCCTGTGGGGTTATAGGTTGGTCCAACAACCTCCTCTGTTCTTCAGTAAGCTGGGGCAATTCTAAGTCTTTCAAATATTCATGCATCTCCATATCGGACCCAGGCTCCACTTTATACAACGATTGGAAAAATCTGCGAAAGACCTTGACAATTCCCACACTCTCCTTGTGGATGCTTCCCTTGTTATCTCGGAGTGCTGCCACAAAGGATGAACCCCGCTGACCCCTCAAACATCGAGCTAACAGCTTCCCTGGCTTATCCCCGTAGCAGTGCAACTTATAACGATAGTAAAGAACCGACTTCTTGGCTCTCTGATGTAAAAGTTCGTTTAGGTCCACATGAGTTTCCCATAGCTTTTTCTTATTCGCGGGCGTCGGCATATGAGCACTGTGATAAGGAAGCTTATCATAGCTCAGGTAGGAGCTATAGAAAAGATGATGTGACTCTGAACAAGCAACCTGTCAGTTCTGGTAGAAGCAAGAAAACAGAGTTTTCACATAAAAGACTACCAGTCCCAGAATGCACCAGGTTTCCAGCAGCCATGAGAGGGGCTGAAGTGAGGAAATGTGTGTGCAATCAAGAGAGCTATGAGGTAATCCCTAAGCACTCATCTCAAAGGGCAGGGCCTGATTCAACACAGCTGCGCTGTGTTAGGGAGCAGCACACATTAGAACAGGATAAGAGTAGAGCTTATTCTTCAGGAAACGGTTTCAGCTACAGAGGGAGGAAGAGATACAGAGACAGCAACGGCTACAAGCTCAAGCACCAGTATCACCTGGAGAAACAGAAGCCAAGCCAAGCAGATAGAGAGAGAAGGAAACTCTCTGGAAGGAAGAGAAGAAAGGCCATTGGAAGGTCTGGGAGATTCCAAGGCAGTACTCATACTGGGAGGTATTCCAAAAGCCAGCAGAGTCCATTGGACTGGATTCAGCCAGAGGAATGGAGTGGCAGAGATAGGAATCACCAGTGGCTACCTGGAAGAGAGAAGACTGCATGTGGAAGGGACTTTCAGACCAAGGCCAGAAGGTATGTGAGAGAAGATCCAGTGTCCAGGGATCAAGATTGGAAGGCTGGACATCAGAATTGGATTACATATTGGCCAGGCTATACAGAGAGGAATAATGATAGCAGGAGAGGCTCAGGTATGAACACTGATCCAGACCCTATCTATAATAGAGAATGGCAGCAAGGGAATAAGCATTCTCATGATAGTGCCTTAATGAAAGACTCATCTGTGCCAATGTATGATATTGACCCTATGATTGTTGATGCAGGGGGAAATACAGCAGATGAAACTATTTACATGGACTGTTCTTTATCTAAATGCTATTGCTAGTTTTCTATGAGCAAACACATCAGCCATCACAAAGAAACCTAACTTTGTTCTTTATTTCCACTGCAAACAGCTCTTAAAGCAGGATTTGGGCTCACACAGTAGCAGCCAGCCAGCTAAAGGCTTTCAGCTGGTCCATTGATAGTAATTAGGGCTGCACCTGATTGTGTGTGTGAGCAAGGGAGAATCACTGCTGAGATCGGCGTGGAAAATAAGCAGAAGTTAACCTAACCAGCAAAGTTTATTCTTTGCTTTGTGCCTTTGTATTTGGTAATTACTTGCTAAGAAAACATTAGCTAATTGCCTGACAAGCTGAAGGTTGTTTTCTAGTTTACTTTGTGACTTTTTGTTATCCATTTAAACACTGCAAGCAAGTAACCTCATTTATAGTGCTATCAAGCATACATGTGCTGGGTGAATTAAACCCCATCAATAAAAGAAGTATTTTATTGATCTTACCACTTGGTTTCACAACTCAAATTATTGTCATCAGCTGTGTTTGGGAGTGAATGAACTACAATACCCACAATACTTTGCAAGAATCATATGAATATATGCATTGTCAAGATTGTGTAAGTTCTCACCCTAGGCAGCCGTCTGACAGCACATCTACGTCGGCATCTAGTAACCTGTCGTTCGAGAGCAATTATTTGCTCTGCGAGCAGCCGACATTTCCGGGCTGTAAAACCTATAATGTCCCCTGTAACACCACCTTAGCCGTCTCCCAGACCAATTCTGGATCTTCCATATGACACTAATGATCGCTTGCAAACTCCCTCCACCGCTGTCATATAAAATGATGGAACTGCATGTCATGATACAACCCCAAGGGGAAACGCCAAAGCCGCGCCCGAGTGGCATCCCTGCCCCACTGCAAATCCGTCCAGACCATCGCATGGTCCGTGATTTCCAGAGGACCAATCTGGGCATCCCCCATATGAGCAAACAAGGCTCCCGACAACAAGAGATAGTCTGTGCGTGCACTAGTGCC
This sequence comes from Ichthyophis bannanicus, assembly GCA_033557465.1. Lineage (NCBI taxonomy): Eukaryota > Metazoa > Chordata > Amphibia > Gymnophiona > Ichthyophiidae > Ichthyophis > Ichthyophis bannanicus. Next base: position 629,399,556 of record CM066031.1, read on the forward strand.
GTGTGCCCGAGATTGGTGGGTAAAATCCTTCTCTAATGGATGCATCAGCCGCCAGGGATCTATCAGACCCAATCTCTTATGAAAGCGCTGCAACATCTGAGTCGTCAAGGCCCTCTCCCTCGCCTCCCCCCCCCAGACGTATCTAGGTCCACATCGAGGACCCCATTAAAATCACCTCCGAGAATCAAGGGGCATTCCGGTAGTTGCTCTATTTTTGAGGCCAGGCCACTATAAAATCTGGAGTCTAACACGTTAGGTCCATAGAGGTTCCCAAGAATCACCGGCTTCCCCTCCAAATGGCCAGATAGCAGAAGGGATCTCCCGTCCTCATCTGCTAATACAGTTCCCACCACAAATCGAACTCGCTTGTGGACCAAGATAGCTACTCCCCCTTTTTTCCCTTTAGCCGGAGAACCCCACATTTGCCCCACCCAGTTCCTACATAATTTACTATGCTCGTCTGCCGTCTGGTGAGTTTCCTGTAGCAGTGCAATATCACACTGCTGTCGGGCTAATGCCTGTAATACTTTATATCGCTTAATAGGGTTCCCCAATCCACAGACATTGCAGGTAATAACCTTCAAAGTTGTGGGGCAGTGTCAAGGTTCCTCCAGATATCAATTCCTAGACGCACAAGAGGGGCTCCCTCAGCCTGAAACCCCCCTCCATCTCCCATTATGTGAATACAGCTCTGCCAACTATTAAACCCCGGGGTGTGAGCTATCCCTCCCCCTACCTTCCCCCCCCCTCCTCACTTCCCCCCTCTCCTCCCCTCCCTCCCCAACTCCTTCTAGTCCGTTCATCAGGTCAGACAACCTTCCATTGGCAATCGGGTCTACCCCGTACCCAGATCTCTTTATTCCCATCAGTATAGCCCAGGCCCCTAGTTCCCAGACCCTCCACTGCAGCTAACTTCACGAGCCCCCATATAAGTCCACTACACCCAAGCCTGGCCTAATCCGCCCTATTCCTCCCCCACCATACCTACTTCCCCGGACTTCGGGAGCTGAGGCACTAGGCCCTCCCTGGGAGGGCCCTCCTTAAACCTCTCCTAAACAGTGCACTATTGTGGCTGTACTTTCACAGGGTGACCTAGCCCCTCTACCCCACGCCCTATTGATCAAGAAGCCTAGCACCCCTTAATCAATACTGTAAGGGAAGCCTAAACCTGGATGGTCAAGCCCTGCTAATATCATAAATAAAACAGTTATAAACATTTGCTAGGCATAACAATAGCAAACATCACACACTGCACAAGTCCCTAGCCGGCAACTAACTCCTAGAGCCATTCAGCCACCCACCTCCCTTCTCCAGAACAAACCACCCTCAACACATTACACAGTAACCATCCCGATAGAAGCAAGGCATAATAATATTGATACGCTACAGCCTCCGGGCTTTCTCCCCCACAAAAAGGTATACCACACTCCAATCAAGCTGCTATCGCAGGGTCTCTGAGTCCGAGTCCGGGTGATTCCTCAGGGGGACCTATAGGCAATTGGCCTCCACCCGCACCAACCAGTGGGGAGTCCTCTCCCGGAATACCACATAAAACTGGCTGGAGTGTAGCCCAGGCAATACACCCCCCCCTTCCCCCTTCCTAAGCAGCTAAACATAGCATCCCTTCGTCTATAATTTAAAAAATGAAACTGTAGCCAGAACACTGTAGCCACATTGATACTATGAGGAAAACAGTTGCAAAAGTTTGCAATTTGTAGCTATATCAAGCTAGCCTCTCAAATAGCTATGCCTACTAACAAACACACACACAGCTTCACAACCCTAAGTACATGGCACCCCAAACTTGAGAAAAAAAAAAGAAAGAAAAGAAAAAAAAGAAAAAAAAAAGAAAAGAAAGAAAAAAGAAAAAAAAAAGTGTGTGTGTGGGGGAGGGAGGGGGGGAAACCGCCCCAGCAGCACTTCCAGTTCAAACTCAGTTCCAGGGGTGCAGGAGACAGCCTCAGCTGTTCTGTACCTTCACTCAGCCTCTAAGCTTTCCCCCTCAATCCAAAAAGCAAGACGCCATCGTTGCTCCCGTCGCAGTCTTCAGGGGTTCGATTCAACCGAGGTATTCAAAGTGTCCAGAAAAGAAGCAGCCGCCCCAGGTGATAACAGGTAGCGTGTCTGGCCCTGAAAATCCACCCGCAGTCGGGCAGGGTATAATAGTGAAAAACGCACCCCCTTTTGTTGGAGCTGTGCACACACAGTGGAATAGGCCCGACGTTGCTGGCTGATTAAGGCAGAGTAATCCTGGAAGACCAATATTTGCTCTGAGTCATGCTTTTGCAATTTACGGCTCCGGGCGGCCCAGAGCACTTCCTCTTTCTGTCTATAATCCAAGAAGCGTGCAATAACCGCACGCGGTCTCCATGCTTGTTCACGCTTAGGGCCCAGTCTATGCACACGCTCCAACTTCACTGGGCTGTCTCCCTTACCGCCCATTAGTTTTTCAATCCAGGCCAGCAAGAAACCATATAGGGCGCTATCCGTTACGCTCTCCAGGATCCCCACGAACCGCAGGTTTTTACGCCTCCCTCGGTTTTCAAGATCGTCGATCTTTTCACCTTGCTGTTTTACGTCCGAGATGCGCGTCTCTGCTTGCTCCACCCGCCCTGCAAAGTCGGTAACATGCTGGCCAACACTGTGCATGTGCTCCACCAATTCCTGGAACTGGACATCAAGCACCTGCACCACCGCCGCAGTTACTTCAGCCACCAGCCCTTGCGTGCCACCTGAGTTAGGGCTACTGGGCGCACTCTCCGCCATCTTGGCTTCGGGGACTCGTGGCTTCTCCCTCCGTAAGGTCTTCGATGCCATCAGGTTGTTTGCCGTGTTGTAGCTGTGCCTTTCCAGGGCCGACAGCTTCTTCAATCCTTATAAACTATTATTAGTGGGGATTTCCACAATGAGTGGGGATGTATCGCCGTTTTGCAGGGTAGGCTACCCGGAGCTGATCACAACCCGACTGATCAGCTCATTTGCCAAACCGGAAGCCCATCAAAAAGGGGACTCTTGTAGTGGATGATATGGAAGGGCAGACTAGATAGGCCATGTGATCTTTTTCTGCCGTCATGTTTCCATGTTTCTATATAACTGAATTGCCCTGGTAAAGAGAGCTACGAATGTCACTCCTGAAAGCGGCGAGAAGGACTTCAGTGCTATAGCCAGATCAGAATCCAGCTTGCCTAAAATGTAAAACCATAGCCTTGTCATGGAAGACAGAGAGCTGCCAGAGGACAATCTGTTCCAAAATTTTTTTGAACTGTGTCTTTATTTCTTTTTCATTTTCAATAAAACAAAATAGTAACATATCTCACACATAGTAAAAAGAATACATTTCTTATCAGCACCCTACCTAGCCCTGTGTGAGCGATGCAGTCACACAGGGCGCAAAAGACTAGAGGCGCATTTCAGGTTGCTGGCCTCGGCTCCCCCCATGCTGCCTGCAGTTCCACTTTTTGTGTTTTCTTGTCGTCAGCGTTGCAAGCAGCAGTGGAGCAGACCTGACCTCAATTTTAAAAAAAACAACATTTATTTAACAGTTGTTTTTATACCACTTAATCATTTCAATCAAAGCGGTTTATATTATAACTTAAATTTGGTAATGTACATTAAACAGGGACATTGATAACTTGGATTTATCTGAGGCAATGGAGGGTTAAGTGACTTGCCAAAGGCTACAAGGAGTGCTAGTGGGAACTGAATCCTGATCTTTTGGTTCCCAAGCCAGTGCTCTAACCATTAGGCTACTCCTCCACTCCATGCTTTCCAACTCCGCACATGCATGCACATCTGGTCTCTCCCTCCCTTCACTTATGTAGGTCGCATCAGAGGAGGGAGGGGCCAAACCAGCCATTCAAATGCGGAGTTGCAAAGACTCGTGTTTGAATGGCTGGACTAGTTCCTCCATCCTCTGACGCGAACCTACGTCAGAGGAGGAAGGGATCAGATTTGCATGCAAGCACAGAGTTGAAAGACCCACATGTTTGTTTGTTTGTTTAGTTTGACATCAGGTCTGCTGCACTGCTGCTGGTGCCACCACTGCTGAGAAAACACAAAAGGTGGTGGTGGCAGGGCAAGGGCAAGCAGCCGGCTGGATACGGAAATGTGGGGGAGATGGGGGGGGGGGGGGTGCACCAGATGTGCAAGTTGCACAGTGTGCAATTATGGCTTGGTAGGGAGCTGTTTCTCATTCAACATCACAAAAGCAATAAGCAGAATAGAAGAAGGGATGAACTACATCCTCTTATCACTAGAACTAGTGCACACTAGGGGCAAAGTATCTCTGCACCAGGCTCCATACTTTCTCAAAGCGGTCCATCAATCCCCACAACTTGGTGGCACTTTATTCCACGTCCAGTATCTGAACCAATTTCTTGGACCAGTCCATCAGGCATGGGGTCATTGGGTTCCTCCACTTTGCTGCAATGGAGAGTTTTGCAGCTAAGAACAGCCAATTAGAAGCAGAGTGCCTATTCAAAAGGCTGCTACAGGACCTCTCAGAAAAACTAAGCAGGAACAGCGAGGCATCCTTCATCGCAGGCCTCTGGGAAATTTCCATGTCAGTTCTACATATCTGCTCCCACAAAGGGTGTATTTTGTTACAATCCCACAACATATGTAATAACGAACCCCTCTCCCCACACACCCTTCAGCATAACTCAGAACAATGCACATTCATGGCATGAAGCCCAGTTGGCATCAAATACATTCTAAACAAAAATCTTACACTGAGTGTTCAAATGAGCTTGGCAGCTCAACATCTTTGGGATACTTGTCCATATATTCTCCTGACCATCCCCTGTCCAATCTCTCTGCAAGTCCTGGTGCCATTTGACCTGATACGTATGGGACAAATCCGTCCTCTTCACTATGATCTTCTACAATTGGGCCAGTGGCCCAATTTTAGAAAAAAGGCCTCTAGGGAATGCAGATGCTTTAAAAGATCTATTTTTGAGACTGTAAAAAATGCTCTAACTGAAATAATGAGAAAAAATTTGGCGAGGCTGAGGAGCACCTTTCCTGTATCTCCTGTCTCCTAGTCATCTTATAAGCAATCATCCATCAAACCTGTGGAGGGTCTAGCTGCCTGGGGTAAAATAATAACCCGTACCACAAGGACAGCCTAGAATTATCTGGACAAACCCTAATGTTTTGAGCACCCTCTCCCAGATCACCAGAGAAACCCCCACTAAAGGATGAGCTTTCTACTTCCTGTACAATCCTGCAGAGAAGCAAATGGAATCGCTCCAAGCTCTTCAACTCTCAATTGCGCGGTCTCAATGTGGTCCGGTTGCTGACCCACCTGTAATAGAATGCACGGATCCGGGTTGCCCAGTAGTAAGTCTTAAAATTTAGAAGCAAAAGCCTCCCTTGCATTAACATCCCCAGCTTGACATGGGAAATTTTCCCATTCTATACAAACCAACCTATCACTCTATTTAAGTCACAGAAGAAGCTGTCAGGTATGAGGCAAGGGAGCATCATAAGTAAATATATGAAACAAGGTAGAACATTCATCTTAACCACACTGATTCTCATAAGGATGGCTGGGGATAGAAACGACCATCTATGGAGGTCTTATTTTACTATCTTCAGCAGAGGGGGGATATGTAAGGCATACAACTAGCTCAGATTCACAGGAATTCTGACTCCCAAATATTGTAAGCTCCACTTTTCCCACTGTTATGGGTACTTAGTCTTGATTGCCTCCTCCAGCCCTGAAGAAAGGTTTATGGTCAATACTGATTTAGAAACATTTCATTTATACCTACATACCCCCCAAATGCCTCATTTTCCTCCTGAAATACAACAAGGGAGTCCTCTGATCAAGCAAGGCACAAAAGTGTATCGTCTGCATAAAGTGCAATCTTTTGCTCCTCCCCCCAACCACGACTACTTTTATGTTCTTGTTACTCGAATAGCTTGTGCAAAGGGATGAAGAGAGAGGGCAAAAAGAAGGGGGGCTGGGTGCCAGGGGCCAGCCCTGTCTCATCCTGTGCCCCAGGGGAAACTTCAGAGAGAGAAAGCCATCAGTCCTCAGCCAGGATAAAAGGGAACTATAAATCGTTTTGATAACTCGCATAGAAGAAGGGCCAAAATTAAGAGCCTGCAGAGCCTCAACAATGTTGAAGGCTTCCTCAGCATCTAATGCCAGGAGGGCTGCTGGCTTAGATTTAAATGCTGCACAATGTCCTAAGATCCCTAAAACTGTACTGACATTGTCCTCTGAGCTATGGCCCTTAATAAATTTCATTTGATCCCTCTATATTAAGAAGGGGACTAATTTATTTCATCTATTAGCAAAAACCTTAGCCAATAATTTAGCTTTTATGTTTAGCAGAGAGATTGGATGGTACAAGCTCCAGGTCTTGGGCAGGGCTGGGTCGTACACGAGGGCTAGGCGGCTGCCTAGGGTGACTGACCATGGTGAGTGGCATGCTGCCATTTTGGTGCCCATGGCAGGCCATGTGCTTGGGTACTTGCGGCACAAAAAACATGACCTGCCACTTCTGACCCCCTTCTGACACAACTTCCTGTTGGAGGGGATAGGAGCAGCAGGCCATGAGTGGGCATCAAAGATCATGGCCTGCCGAGGCACTGAAGCAGCGGCACAAAGCCGCTGCTGCCACTGCCCCCCCTCCCCCAGAAGACGGAATATGCAGTGGTGGTGGTGGGGGGGGGGGGGCTGTCTGCTTAGCTTGGCGTGACAGGGATTGGCACGGCCAGGGCTTTGCCTGGGAGAGCAGAAACCCTTGGCCAATCCCTGGCCTTGGGATCCTTCCCCTTGTGAATCAAAGTGATATGTGCATGCAAAAATGAGTTAGGCATCTCTCCATTCTCTCTGACACGATTTTGCACAGCAGGCACTAAACAGTCAACAAAGGTTTTATTAAATTCAGGCACAAACCTGTCTGGGCCTGCTGCCTTGCCAACAGTAATTCCTCAATGGCTTGGCACACTTCTGTTTCCAAAATCAGAGTATCTAGCCATTCCTGCTGGGCAGCTGTAAGTCGAGTCTCAAGCCAACCACTAATATAATCAGAGACACTCTGGGGGTCTCCAGAGCATTCTGAAGTATATAAAACCCTGTAAAACTCCAGAACGGCACATCCAATATACCCCCTATCAGAACATAGCATTCCTTTAGCATTTCTAACCTGTAAAATGGTAGTTTGGGCCTGCCGGCTTTTTAGGCATGAAGCCAGCGGTTTATCAATTTCTCTCTCTTCACATACTGATTCTACGTCATCCTTTTATACAACAGCTCAACTTCCTCAGATAGTAATGCTTTAATATCCCCTCTCTTCATTTCCACATGACAGAACATTACTCAGATTGACACTGCTTATGAGCTTCTTCCAGTTCCCTAAGCTTTCTGTCCAGCTCCACCTACAATAACTTCCTAGACCCTATTTCTATCTGTATCCCCCTTACTACTGCCTTAAGAGCATCCCAAACCGTGGTCACACCCACCTCCCCAGAGTCATTGTCCCTAATATATTCCTTTATCCCCTTCCCTACTGACTCTACAATGCTTTCATCTGTCAGTAATGAAGTGTTGAGTGTCCATGAATGCCCCTCTTCTCATCCTAACCTCCCAGAATTAGATGGACCAGTGCATGATCCGACCAAATAATATTACCAATAGCACACTCCCTAACTTGTGTACCAATCAAGAGGGAGAGAAAAAAGTAATCCATTTGAGAGTAGGATTTGTACACTGAGGAGTAGCATGTGTAATTTCTTATCCTTGGATTCTTCATTCTTCATATGTCTACCAGATCATGAGCTTTCATGAGAATATGCAGACCATTTCCCTGTCCCCTACCCCCTTGCTCTCCCAGAGATCTATCCATGTCCCAGTCCATAACTAGAATAAAATCACCTGCTTAAATGGTGGGAAGTGCTGTCCATGCTTCAACCTTACCTACAGTATGGCCTACTTTATAAACTGTAGTCGTCTCTGAGGACATAGATATCAACAATACACAAAGCTAGTTGTTGCCACGGCTTTCCAACACAAGGAGTCTACCCTCCTTTCCTTCCATTTCTTTAATATCCGGCAAGGGGATTTCTGCCTGAATAATGCAGCCACCCCTGCACTGTTTGGGTTGCCTAGAGAATGAAAGAACTCCTCTACCCAATCTTCTTTTAGTCTCCCACTCTCTGGGGTCCCAAGATGAGTTTCCTGTCATGTTCTTTATATCAGGCATATATCTGAATTAGTTTAAACCCCAAGGCATAAGAACCCCTTCTTTGACCTGGCCCTCCTCAGCATGAGGAGCAGGTGATCCGGCCCATGTAGCCAATATGCCCTTGCCTTGCTAGCCCCTGCCACCAAAAAGGCCACAGCTGTTTACAGCTTGCACATACACACACACAACCCTGTAAAGAGAGCAGACCGCATGCACAGGGGTCAACATATTAGGTACACAGTGTCCCAACAGCAGGTTCCCATCTGTACTGTATCTAATGTAACACTCCTTAGAGCAGCATGGTTCGCATTCATTGTACAATATGTATAGGATCGTGAGGCACCATCCTGGATTTGTATTTACAGATGGCAGCAGGACATGGTCCCTTTAATCTTGGGTGGCTGATAGCACCCTTGCCCCCGGATTGTACAGCACCATATACAGCACATAGCAGCAACACTAATATGCCACAGTAGTCCCCGCCATAACGAAGCAGTGATGGTAGAGCTCCAACATAGCTCCGCACTGATGGCCCAACTTTGTACAGCTGTTGTATCTCCAACATCCTTTGAAGAAGTATGATGTACACCCAAAGCCAGACACAGCACTGCAGCTAGTCCTCGTAACCCACAGTGTGTGGCAGCCAACATGACCCTCTCCACTCCCTCTCATCCAGGTCTTGAGCACAGTACAAAGATATGCCCTATAGGGAACATCACCCATTGCATACAAGACCATGAAGGGCACCCACATGTGGGTCAGAGGGGACCTCAGAATTGCATGTCACCCGGCACACAGATACCTAACCCCTTCAAAAGTGTATATGAAACAAATGCGCCCGGTGTCAGTACTCCAGACAAGTTGTAGAGTGAAAATCCGCTGCCATCACTGAAAGCATCCAAGTAACTGATTCTGGAAGTGATCCTGCAGACATCCTTCCACACCGCACATCTATGCATATGGGCCATTTTGGATGCTGAGATGTACATCAGCAGAATGTATGGAAGCACCCAATTTGGATGTCCATAAAAGTGAGGACGTACATGCAAATGGGCAATCTTGGATGACTAAACCATAAATTGTACTTTGTTGTTTCCATGGCCCCCAAAAGTAAGGCATCCTTAAGGAAGGAAAAATTCTGTCTCGGAGAGGTGGAGCTGATGCTCCAAGAGGTGCTGTCAAAGTATCACATTCTGTTTGGCAATGCAGGCTCAAACTACAACACCCACCAGAAGAAACATCACTGTCATGCCATGTCTGAACTGTATTTCATCTACCATCGTAACTGGTTTATTAAGGATGTGAAGAGAAAGTGGAGGGATATGATGTACAGGGTAAAGACAAAGGCAGCAGCTGCGGCCCAGATGACCGCCCAACTGTAATGAATGATCTGGAGGAATGTGTCCTTGCAACCTTCGATGAGGAGATGGTGACTAGGGTTGGCAGTCTGGACAACTCTATTTCCATGCAGGAACTAGGTGATTATCGCTATCCTGAAATATAGAAGCTGTAGTGTGAGCCATGTTGGCTGCAGCATGGAGTCAAGGGCAGGCCAGCATCTCTCACTATTTCTCATTTCCTCTCCTGGACCCTGTCCTGCGTGATGCATGCCTTTCCTTTGTCACCTCATTACGCACATGCTGGTGGGTGCTACTCACATCACATTTTACTTGACCATATCTGCTGTACCGCCCTCTCCCTCCTTTTTCCCCTCCCCCCTACTTATAGGTTGCAGGACAGGGGCTACCAGGGTTGGGGTTCTGGGAGCTTGGCGGCCTAGACAATTGTGGAGCTATTACAGAGCAATGGCATGGCAATGGAGCACTGCATACAGATACTAAGATAGTGGATGTGTTCTCCTTCTACAGATGATGGAGGGGTAGTGACAGCATTGCATTTGGCCACAGTGCATGCAACTGGACCATTGTCAGACTGACACCAGTGCTTCCAACCCAACCCCCTTTGATAGTACCACTGTGTCTCCCTTCCATAAGGTGACATTTTACTTACCAGTTAATGTCCTTTCCTTGAGTGCTGCTAGACCAGTCCAGACAAATGGGTTGTGTTCCCTTATGAGCAGATTGGTGGAGACAAAGAACCAATAAGAAGCCCAGGTTTCAATTATATCATTGTCATATCTCTATTCACCTCAGCCACCAGAGGTCTCCTCAGTATTCATCCCAAAGCATATGGGAGAAACATGGCAAGCCTCACACAGCCTCAATTTTGGACAACAATGTACAATTAACAGTACAGAACTATGTACAGTGTAGGAATGGACCGGTAAAAGCGATACCAGAATTCTCAATATGTAATTGAAGATGGATGAATTTCTTGATCTCTGGGATGTGCTGATGGAGGAACTTTGCTGGCGGTGGCCATCACTCGCGGGTTTGTCCTTTCACCTACTTCCTCTTAACTAGAATAGGATATCATGATCATGAGTTCTGTGTAAGTGTCTTTAAAATAGTTTGAGAACATTGTTAACGCAAGCATAAAGAGTAAACATAGGCTATGAACTGTGCAACCATAGTTCATTGTACAGTCAACTATAGGTCACTACTGGCACAGCATAATTTCTGCAACTCTGCAATTATAAATAATTCTGTCATAATCAAGTAAATTTCATCTAATACATTGTAATCAGCTCTTACTCTGTAAAAGAATTCTAGCGACACATTGTGTTATTTCATGTTTATGATTAATGGCTGTGTTACTTCCCCTTTTTCTTTAATAAAAAGGGCTTCAAGGGAGGAAGACTTTGAATCCAACAGAGGTGGAACCGTGCTGTGTCCATGGACCTTCTGTTGCTTTCCCTCTGAGCTCAAAGAAAGTGGCACTTTGTGTGTGATTGTGTTCTGTGTTACTCTCTGTTTATTTCTTACTGCTTGAGGGACCAGAGACTGAAAGAGCCGTGGTATTGTGGGCAGATCATGGGTATTCTTCAGTTGGTGCCGTTCTCAGATCACTGTGTCCTTCAGCAGTTGGAAACAGCAGACAAGTCTATGGGATACGTGTGAGTAGATTACAATGGGTAATCTTGTTTGTAAGAGGCAGCAAATTCATGTGATAGATGAATGTAAGAGCTGCGGTGATTGGGCAGAAAGGTAGCCCTAACTATGAGATGCATTGTAGATGCATGGTGATAGTGCTCTAGATTATGTTGGAAAATCTAAGGCACTTCATGACTGGCAGTAACCCTAGTTTGTAGTTCCCTCTCAGTGGAACTTTCCAGGAGGACAGATTGAGGTGGTTACAGTATGAGACCTTGAGCGGTCTTGTGCCAGTCATGAAACTCTAGTATTTAGCTGGCGGCAAGCTAAAGTTGCAGAAAAGAGACGACTGGCAGAGGTTTCTGCTTTGAAAGAATTATGTAATTAGGCTTTTAGAATAGAGGAACAAGTGTCTGTGCATGACGAACATGTTAAAGCGCAGAATGAGTCGGGACAGTGGCAAGAAGGAGCCCTGTAATCTCCCCACAGTCCCTTTTACATATGAGGTTGATTTCCATGCGTTGGCCATAAAACTGGGGTCAGATGGAAAAGGAGATGTTCCCCAGTAATTAGTTTGAGTGGTTGGAAGGATAGTGTAAATATAAAAGAAACTAAAACTTACAGGGAAAAAAATTAAATCATTGCTCTATGACAAGTTAGGGAGGAGGAATATGCTGTACAGTACACTGCAGTAAGAATGTGGAGGTTTCCGGTACAGATAACAGCTTGGCATGACTGTATATTTTTAGCAGGAAGAAAGTCTTGAGCAATGGTGGTAAGATTTTTTGTTAGACTAACCATAAGCCTTATTGGGGAAGTTAATTAAAAAAAAAAAACCTCCAAAAGTGATTAACCATTCTTTTACTTGTGTATGTATAGTATGTATAGTAAATAAGTTTTGTTTTCTAGGTCATGGATCTGAACTTATTTTGGTTATGTGAATTTATCTACTGATTCCATTCTACGTATAATAATGCAAATGCTGAAAAGTATTATTAGAAACAGTACTCCTCGGTGCTTCTTATATCTCTGGATACTCTGGGAAAAAAATGATTGACGATATATTCTCCAAATTGTATTTTTAGTTATAATGGATGTGAATGAATGGGAAGATCTTCCATGCTTTGATATATTTAGATATTTGATAAATTGTGTGGATTTGTATGATGTGACAAAGGTTAAGAAAAAAATTAAGTGTTTAAAGGAAAGAGAAGTTAGTAACTTAACTGCAAAAAAAAATTAAATTGCTTGTCAAGTTAAGTCAAGCAAGTTTGTTTAATTAAAGGAAAAAAGTGAATGATACAACTTCATTCAAACAAGTGAATTAAGTAATTAAAATATTATGGTAAATATATGTATAATGTTTTATTTTTCCTTTGTGATAGTAGACTAGTTGAAAATTACAACTATGATAGTGTATGAGTAACAATGTCTGCAGAAAAAAAATGCTGATATTTCTCCCAGTCTCTTTTAAACTAATCTGCAAGAGTCGATTGGAGGAGTGATCTTAAATTCTCATGTCATGTATGTTTTAGCTATTATGGAAAGACCTCTTCAGAACTGATGTTGTTAATTGCAAGTGTGAAGCAAATGCCTTGTTGCTAGTGGAATAGTTTAAAATTAGTATCACTGAGGTAGATTCAATATGCTTACCTCTTCTATTGCTGCTGTTTGTGTTCTTGCTCAGAAATTTCCCACTGGACTTAAGTCACTGGGTTATTTTTCAGACTTTTGACCCTGTTGTAGCAGGAATGCCTCCATGCTTTCAGTCTCTGGCAGCAGTAGTCTTTGCAACCCAAATTACTGATTTTCTAGTACTGCAACATGCCTCTCATTCAGTTTTCACGTCTTCTACACTTGGAATAAAAAAACCTCAGCTTTCTTCCAGCTCTAGATTGTTACTGTTTGACCTCACTTTGTAGTGATGGTTCTGCTTTCCGCAATGAATAAGGAAAATTGATGCAATTATAAGAGTTGATTCTGTGACAGTCGGCTGTTTTGCTATTTGCTAGTGCTCAACTAGCTGAAGTGTTCATTCTTTCTAGAGCTCTTGAGTTATCTGCTCACTTGATCATCAATACTGATTTTGTCTCACACTTCTTGCATGGGGAGCTCTATGTGCTGATCCTTTACTACTATGCTGTTTTGTTCTGAAAACAGTGTAACAAAGATAGAAATGTTAAGCCATTAAGAAGTGGTAATTGACTTTCTAATTGGTTCAAATTTGGTGTTAAAAAAGTTTTATAGTTTATGAATGTATACACCCTTATGTAAATGTTCCTTCTTTTGCGAGCTTAGATGTCTATGCGAATTAGAATGGAATAGAGAAGTAGTCTAATGATTAGAGTACTAGCACTCCTTGTGACTTTGGACAAGTCACTTAACCCCTCATTGCCTTACAAAGAAAAATAATTCCAGGTTATCAATGTTCCTGTTTAATGTGCTGTACCAAGTTTTAGTTGCAATGTGAACTGCTGTGACTAGTGGGGAAAGTGGTATTAAAAAAAACAACATAAAAAGTAAAAGGGTATATTACTGATAATGTTTAAAGTAATGTGAGTCGAACCATCACCTAAGATAAGACAGCCTTCCTAATAATTGTTGACAAACAATTGAAATGAGTTTAATTTATTTGTCATAAATTGCTAGTTATGTTTTAATGTTTGTTACCCCTTGAATAACCAGATTGACTATACCTTGTATATTGTTATAACTGGAGAGTACATCACAAATATAATTAGTGATATGAATATGCACAATTGTGTTCCTGACAGGAAAAAGAAAAAGAAAAAAAGAAAAGTGTCTATCAGGCCACATGCTAACATTTTATTTGGCAAGTAGACAGAATACGTTTAGGAATGTAGATGCAAAAATAGAAGTATGTTACTAGCTAGCTTGGCCTATATTTAAGTAATTTGTAATAATTTAGTGCTAGCTATAGATGTATTGTAATTAACAACAGATAATATAATTCTGTTCAACAATTCAAGACTGTCATTAGGGATGAATAATTGTGCTTGTTTGCAATTGTATGGAATCAAGAGAGATGCTGTAGTGGAGAGTTGGGTTTTTACAAATTATATATTGTATGCACTGAATCCTATGGTGCCGAAGAAGAAAACTACTATGAATGATAATGCTACTGAATATGGAGACTCCTGATAAAGATCAGCGATTCCAGCGGAACTACTCATGTATGCACAGCAGTGAAGCCTGGGTGGACAGTCACTGAAAGAGCTTTATCTAAGATGTGCATGGCACAGCCCATGGTGGGAAAAGATGCTGCTGAAGAATCTGGAGTGATGACTAGTGTCATGATGTGAGGGACCAATCTCTGCATTATTGATAGATCTATGAGAAGCAGTTGGTCACTGCTAGAAGAGGTAGTGCTTACAAGAATAATTGGTAAAGTCCTGCTCTCTGTACACATTCTTATTGAGGCTAAGCAAAGGCAAACAATGTCACATGATTTTGTATAACCACTTCTTCCAACGAACAAGATGAAGCTCACCTATGGACCAGATGTGCCTAGGACTCTGAAGGAACATCTACAAAATGAAGCCCACTGTAGAAGATTTATTCTGGAATTGGACATGTTTCAGCTACCGCTCTTTTGTAATAATTCTTTATAGAATCACAGGGAGGACTATAGGAATGGACAGATAAAACGGATACCAGAATTCCCAATATGTAATTGAAGATGGATGAATTTCTTGATGCAGATCTCTGGGATGTGCTGATGGAGGAACTTTGCTGGTGGTGGCCGTCACTTGCGGGTTTGTCCTTTCACCTATTTCCTCTTAAATAGAATAGGATATCATGATCATGAGTTCTGTGTAACTGTCTTTAAAATAGTTTGAGAACATTGTTAACGCAAGCATAAAGAGTAAACATAGGCTATGAACTGTGCAACCATAGTTCATTGTATAGTCAACTATAGGTCACTACTGGCACAGCATAATTTCTGCAACTCTGCAATTATAAATAATTCTGTCATAATCAAGTAAATTTCATCTAATACATTGTAATCAGCTCTTACTCTGTAAAAGAATTCTAGCGACACATTGTGTTATTTCATGTTTATCATTAATAACTGTGTTACTTCCCCTTTTTCTTTAATAAAAAGGGCTTCAAGGGAGGAAGACTTTGAATCCAACAGAGGTGGAACCGTGCTGTGTCCATGGACCTTCTGTTGCTTTCCCTCTGAGCTCAAAGAAAGTGGCACTTTGTGTGTGATTGTGTTCTGTGTTACTCTCTGCTTATTTCTCACTGCTTGAGGGACCAGAGACCGAAACAGCTGTGGTATTGTGGTTAGATCACGGGTATTCTTCATACAGGAAAACATAAACAGAAGGCTGTCAGTAGAAGATGAATCTGCAAAGCCAAGTGTATCGCAGTAGAAGAACAGAGCAAATACAGTTTCAGGGACGGGCCCTGGATTGGTCTAGCAGGACTCAAGGAAAGAATATTAACTGGTAAATAAAATGTAACTTTCCATATCGTCTTACTAGACCAGTCCAAACAAATGGGATGTACCAAAGCTACAACTTTACTGGTTGGGAAGAAAAACAGCAGCTCGCAAAACCCTTGAGCCAAGACTGTGTCATACTGCGTGAGGACATCAAAGCGGTAATGCTTGACAAAAAGTGGAAAGTGATGCCCATGTTGCTGTCTGATCAATGTTTGCAGGGGCTACTGAGCTCCACTCCGCCCATGAGGATGCCTGTGCTTGGGTAGAATGGGCGCGCAAACCCTCCGGAACTGGCTGGTTCCGCAACAGATATGCCGAGGCCATGGCTTCCTCATTCCAGTGCCCCAAAAGCAACATAGCTGCTGCGTCATCCTTGCATGGGCCAGCAAATAGCACAAAAAGAGGATTGGATTTATGAAAGAAATTTGTAACCTCTAAGTACTGGATAAGCACCCTCCAGACATCCACAAGGTGGAAATCCTTATCCTTCCCCCAACACTGTTCCTTTGAGAAGGAACGCAAGCAGATTACTTGGTTCACATGAAAGGGAGAAGGCACTTTAGGCAAGAAGGAAGGCACAGGCCAAATGGAAATGGCTTCCCTTGAAAAGAGAGATAAGGATCTCGGCAAGACAGAGCATACAGCTCAGAAATCCACCTTGCAGAACAAATTGCAACAAAGAAGACTGTCTTGACTGTCAAATGCTTTAAGTAGCATGCTTCAGTGGCTCAAAGGGTGCCATCATCAGGGCCCTGAGCACCAGACACAGATCTTAGGCAGGGATCACAGACCAGAGGGGAGGATGCAGATGTCAAACCGCCTAGGGAAAGCGCAAGACATCCGGGAGCAAGGCTAGAAACTTACCAGCCAACAGACCTCGGAAACAGGCCGAAACTGCCACCTCAACTTCAGGGAGCTAAAGGAAAGGCCCTTCTCCAGACCATCCTGTAGACAGGCCAATAGAAATGGCACCTTGGCTGCCTTGGGAGCCAACTACCGAGCACCACACCATTGCTTAAAGAGGCACCAAATCTGAATGTATGCAAAAGGCTTTGTCCTATTATTTCTAGACATAACAGCTGCTTTTGATTCAATCACCCACTCCATACTACTGGACAGGCTAAGTGAAATAGAAATAAGTGGCACACCTCTGGCATGGTTTCATTCCTTCCTAGCAGACAGAAAATCTCAAGTCAAAATAAAAGGCAACACTTCTAGACCTTTCCCTTCAAAGCAAGGGCTTCCTCAAGGATCATCTCTTTCAGCCTTACTCTTCAACCTTTACTTGCAGCCAGTGTGCAAAATTCTACAAGACTACAACATATACTACCACCTATACACAGACAACCTAATGATATACACCGACCTAGACACAAGGAACCCCAACTACTCCAGCAACTCTTTATGCATGTCAGCAATAACCGAATGGCTAAACCTACGCAGCCTCAAGATCAACTACAAAAAATCGGAAGCCCTTATAATCACAAGGGACCTCACATTCAAACCTCCAGAAAACATAACAATTGGAAACAGATCTATCCCAGTAAAAAACGAGGTAAAGTACCTGGGAATCCATCTTGATCAGAGGTTCAACTTCCAGTCCCACATTAGCAAGACTACCTCCAAGGTCTATTACAAAATGAAGCTTCTGCAAAACCTCCAACCTTTACTTGATCAGAACCACTTCTGGTCCGTTTGCCAGGCATTAATTACACCTCACTTTGATTATTGCAACCTAATTCTACACGGCGTAACCAAGCACACAATCCAAACCTTACAACTAGCCCAAAGCGCAACAGCCTGACTAATCACAAGATCCAGTAAGCATGACCATATCACTCCCATACTTGAATCACTACACTGGCTCCCCATCAGCTCTCGAATAAAATATAAAGCCATAATTATGGCATTCAAGATTCAACACAACCAATCTGCCAGCTGCCTAAAAAACATAATCAGAAGAACCCCTGACAACAGATCAAGGAGAACCCAGCACCAAAACGCCCTTGCAAGCACCACATTACACACAGGCATCTCCCAGAATACTCTACACAGAGTATTCGAATTCTACATCCCTTTGCTATGAAACTCTCTCCCACTCCTCCTGAGAGCCACCATAGACATCACAGACTTCAGGAAGCTATTAAAGACTCACTTATTCACCGAGCATTTCCATAACCCTCCAGCCATCTAAAACATTGTCTATAACCACAGACAGAACTGTAAATAATTGTTAAATGTAAGCACTGTTAACAGCTTTGGACATAGTCCTAATGAAACGTTTTATGTAAACAAGTTCTGTTCCATGTTAACCGCGTTGAGAATCTGAAAGGTGGTATCTAAAAAAATGTTAAATAAATAAATGAATACATATCGGAAAAAGTGCTCATTCTGGCCGTAGAACATCCAGAGAGTGTATATAAGAACATAAGAAATGCCTTACTGGGTCGGACCATGGTCCATCAAGTCCAGCATCCTGTTTTCAACAGTGGCCAATCCAGGACTCAAGTACCTGGCAGGTTCCCAAAGAGGAACTCGGGTTCCCGGGGCAAGCAGTGGATTTCCCGGGTCCTCTTTAATAATGGTTTATGGACCTTTCCTCCAGAAACTTGTCCAAACCTTTTTTAAACCCAGCTACACTAACAGATTTTACTACATCCTCCAGTAACAAATTCCAGAGTTTGATTTCACGTTGAGTAAAAAAAATATTTTCTCTTATTAGATTTAAATGGGTTGCATTATAGCTTTATTGTGTGTCCTCTAGTCTTTCTACTTTTAGATGGTGTAAACAACCAATCTACGTTTACCTGTTCCACTCCATTCATTAATTTATAGACCTCTATCATATAACCCCTCAGCTGTCTCTTTTCCAAGTTGAAGAGCCCCAGTCTTGTAAGCCTCTCCTCAAAGGGGTATTCTTCCATTCTCTTTACCATTTTTGTTGCTCTTCTTTCTTTCTTTAGAAATGTTTTGTACTTTTTCTGATTCAGTTATATCCTCTTTAAGATATTGTGACCAGAATTGCACACAATATTCAAGGTGCAGCCGCACCATGAAATAATATAGAGGCTTTATAATATTCTTTGTTTTATTCTCCATTCCTTTCCTTATGATTCCTAGCATTCTATTTATTTTTATTTATTTTATTTGTAAGTCTTTTATATACCGCCACTTCCCAAGATCAGTGGCGGTTTACATCAAACAATAAGAAATACATAGAACAGCTCAATAATAAAACTGGTACAATGAACGGTAATCAGAACTATAAACATTGAATGTAAGTATATTTAGAACTATTTACAGATTTTATAATATTTATATACATATATACATCGTGTTTCATCATATGTTAGTTATGTGAGTAGTGTCATGATTATTAGGGCGGAAGAGAGCCTTGGTGATTTATGGAGGATGGGAGGCCTTGTCTAAATTATTATCTATGTTAGAGTAGTATTGGGAAAATAGATATGTTTTTAAATCACTTCGGAATTGCTTTAGGTCTTTTATCTCCCTTAATTGAGCAGGGAGATTATTCCACAATGAAGGGGCTACAAATGAGAATGCTGTGTTGCTTGTATTATGTTTTGCTTTCATGGCCACTGCTGCACACTGGATGGAGGGTTTCAACGTATTATCCATGATGACACCTAAATCATTTTCCTGGGTGGTGGTTTCTAATGTGGTATCTTGCACTGTGTAACCATAGTTTGAGTTGTTCTTTCATAGGTGTATAACTTTGCACTTGTCCACATTAAATTTCATTTGCCATTTGGACATCCAGTCTTCCAATATCTTCTTGTGTTTTAACAACTTTGTGTCATTTGCAAATTTGATCACCTGACTCATTGTTCTCAGAGATTCCATATCCCTTCTCTTGACCCTTCCCTACTGTGGGAGCAACAGCCATACCTGTCCTCCCTTTTCTACACCCTCTACCCAACATCCCCTCTCTCTCCCTTCCTCTTTCAGGGTCCAGCTGACATCCTTCTTCCCCTCTATACCCAGCAGAGTGTCATGCAGGTGTAGAGAAGATAGCACTCTACCATCCTCAGAACTCTGCATAATCACAATGATAGCAGCAGTGGGATTTGAACCCTGACTTCCCTGGTCCTAGCCCACTACTCTAACCATTAGGCTATTCCTAGACATCCATGGTCTGGAATATTATTCTGGGGATGTTGATGTAGACGCCCTCGCAGACATTTATATTGGGCATGTCCACATTTGTGAAATTATGCCTGAACTTGGATGTGCCTGCTTTTTTTTCCAGATGTTCTGGTTTGGATGTCCCAGATTGCATTTATGTTTATGTTTATGTTTATGCAATTTCTTGATATACCGCATTTGGACGTCATTTGTAAAATGCCACTTCACGCTTTTAAATATTGAACTTTGGGGCAGTTTCTCCAAGTGGGTTATTTTTGCGCATACCATGACAGTCATGAACCTCACTTCTAAACCAGAGTATGTGAAGTAGGATCTCAGTCTCTCAAATTTACTTCTAATGCTCGGCATCGTGCCAAAGAGAACATCCTTCTGAAGTTTGTAAGATATAACATGTATAGGTAATTTATTAAAGTGTGCTTGGAAATTTTTCTTAATCAAGCCTGTGGCACCCAACACGATGGGAAATAACTCTGTATCTTTCTGCCACATTTTCTTGGTCTGTAATTGCATTTCTTGGTACAGTACTTGAAGATCTTCTCCCTCTCAACGTGATCCACAGAATAGTTGCTTGGGACTGACGCCTCTAGAATCAATGCTGTTCTGATGTTCTTCTCCTTTACCACTCTGCCCAGTTTCCTTGCATCCAGCTTTTTAACGGTCGGAATGGGAGTATCTCAGGTGATCATAACTTTGCTTTGTACATATGTGTATACCCACTCTTCCTGCAAGTAAAAGAATGTGCTGATGAATCTTTGTGTTTGTATGGCAGTCAGGATCTATTGTTTTGTTTTGATTTCTGCTGGCCCTAAAAAGCTGGTGCCCTAGGCAGCTGCCTAGTTTTGCCTAATGGTTGGCCTGGCCCTGTAGGAGTTTGGGGAAAAGGAGGGGACAGGGATATTAATGCTGAGGTGAGAGGGAGAGAGAGGGGAGTAAAGTAGTGTGGAGAGGAGAGGTGGTGTTATATTGTTTTTGTGTGTGTGTGTGTGTGTGTATGTGTTTGTTTTAGGGGAAGAGGTTATATTAGTTTTGCTGTGCCCCTATTCTTTTTTTTGTGTGTATAAAAAAGAAAGGTCTTATGTTGTGGCAGTCAAGCCCTTCTCATTGTTCTTGTGGGAAGTGGGGTGTTGTGCTAAGATCTAAAGGGTCCGATATTCATTTGGGCCGGGCTATGCGCCAAGTCAGTGCATAGTCCTGCCCGCTGACCTCTAAACCCAGATATTCAATGCTGCAGCGACAGCATTGAATATCCAGGTTTGGTGCTGAATGGATTGTCCAGCCGGGTAGCAGCAATATTGGACTGCTACCCGGTTGGCATCCATGGTTAGAACTAGGTGAGCCAAAAGCTTGCTTAGTTTTAGGCATGGATTACTAACTGGGTAGAGGTCCAATATCACTGCTACCCGGTTACTGGCAATCTTCGCCCCTGCTCTGTCCCAGAACTCCCCAGTGCTAACTGAATAGTATCGGGGCACGTAGGGGACATAGCTGGGGATATTTGATGGCACTAATTGTGTAGGTGCCATTGAATATTCCCGTTTACATCTGCACAGTTTACTGGTCTGTAAACCGTGTAAATGCCTTTCGAATAATGGGCCCAAAATGTCCAGACAACAAAGTTAGAGAAAAAAAATACATGTGAACATGCATTTTGAATTTTGTACAGCTCTGAAGGAAATTAAGTTGCTTCTATTTCTTCACTGTTGCACTGCATACAAAAAGCTGGCTTCTTGGTGTTTCCAATACAATTTATATCTGCACACTGCTATTTCCAATTTGTGATCTCTTAGGGGACTAGTTACTAAGGTGCACTAACATTAACACATATTAATTCATCATAACACACATTATTTTAGCACAGGCCCTATGTTAATTCAGTTAATGTGCATTATTAGTAATTAAGACCCACTGAATAATGCACAGTAATGTTTGTGCATCTTAGTAACTAGTTCCATATCTGTACTTTGTGTAGCAATCCATAGCAGTCCAACTTACGTATTTTATTTTTACATAGGAGGTATTTTGGTGTTATAGACACCAGTGTAATATTTGCAATACTGCCTTTTCACAATCTCTGTGGATGGTTACATGAGGAGGGACTATCATGGAGTGGGGGCTCTGGGCAGTCACACCACCTAATTTACTCCCTCATGAAGATAGCACTGAATCTGAGTGCCTTTTTTTTATACTGTATACCAGGTCTTGATAGATTTTCTTGGACTCTAGGAGCCAGCCTAAAAATCTAGGAGCTGGCCACTGAAACCTAGGTCATAGTGCACGCCCCTGCCCACCCAAAAAAGGTGTATTGCAGTTACTTTTTTAGGTTTTAGGGCCCGATTTACTAAAATTGTTTTCCCATTTTCTATAGGAAAAAGCTTAATAAATCAGGCCCCACTCCTCCTCCTCCTTCTCCTACATCTCCACCACTGTTCCCTCTAAGCTGTGCGCGTGTGCGCGCGCACACACCTCGCTGAGCGAGCGCACATACTTTACAACAGAGCGCACAAAAATTACGGTTCTGATTCTAATAGAAAACAACACAGATGTCTTAAAATTTAAAAGTTGTGATTGTAATTACTAGAAAGTTTCTGCTTCATTTAGTAATCGTCTATTTTCATTTAATTTGATTAAAATCACTGTGGTGTACATACTGTATTCTGACATGTAGTCAAATTTTAAAGTATATAACTCTGAGTGTCGATATGTGGCGCACAAAAATTTTAACTTTCTTCAAAAGTTGCACAGCTGATATTTTATGCGCACACAGCCTACAGAAAATTAAAGGGAACATTGATCTCCACTGATCTTTTATGTTCAAAACATGTTTATTGAATACAAAAACATACAACCAGAACCAAACCAACCGCAAATAGTACACACAGTGGAACAAACAGAATACACAATGGGTGGAAAAGAAAGAAAAAGAAAACAAAGCATCCAGCATCCTGGTCGTACCACAACAGAGAAAGCATCAAATAAAACAAATTTTTAGTGTCATTACCTTCCCTCTCCCCCCACCTTCTATCCCTTGGGGAAGCCCCCCCCATCCAGCCAACACCCCCCCTGAATCTGTGTATGAGAAGCAATCTAGCGGTCACCACTGTGCAGCCTGCCAGCTGTCGGAAGGTAGAGGGACAGCTCAGCTCAAGTTAAGGATCAGACTATGGACTCGCGGGGCAAGGATTGAATATAGGGCCCTCACACCTCCAAAACTGCTCCCATGGGCAACCACCACTCTACACTCCCACCTGCTCCAGGACTAGAAGCTCATGAAGTTCAGTTCACCACTGCCAATATAACGGCCCACTAGATGTGAGCCAGCCCCACAAAATAAGACTCCATATCACCAAAAAAGCCTGACCCACCCATCTCTGAGCAGGGCCATTACTCCTTCGAGGCAAGCATAAAGACCCAACACCACAACCTGTGGAAGCCTTAGAATATGCATTCTAAGGACAGAAGTAAGATAGCACTGGATTCTACCACAGAACCTAGTGATCACCAGGCACCCCCAAAACATATGTCCCAGGCTAGCACAGGGCCACGCACATTGAGGGCATGCCGCCCACATGCTGCAGCCCGCTTTAAAAGCCCGATTTGGAGTAAAGTAGATGCACTGTAAGATTTCATATTGCAGGTTTCGAAGTTCCACAGAACAACACGAGCTTGGCACAGCCTGAAAGATCCAAGCCTCTACCTGGCTAGCCTCCTCAGCTGCCCCCTCTGCTCTAAATAGGCATGATGTAATGCAGAAATCCGCACACCACTCCCATTTCTAGAATACATCAATTCTTCCACTCATAAACAAAGGGTCTCCTACAAATCCCTCATCCGTAGGCTACACAAATAACTACATACCTACTTGTACATGAATACATTCTGGAGAGTAAAACCAAAGCTATGTTGCAACTCATCAAACTCTGAAGGCCATTTTCATCCATGACCTGCTCCAATCCCCAGATGCCTTGCTCCTCTCACTGTCGAAAGGCCACACACTCCATCCCATGCTGGAAATCACCGTTACCATACAATGAAGAAACGGGGTAATCCCAGTGTTCCAATGAAATCTTTGGTACATCATACGCCAGACCCATCTCATTGGCTGAAATACAACATGAGATTGCAGGGTACAAAGCTGACTTACATTATTTGTATGAAGGAGATAGCAGAGAGCCAGGGGTGCCGTGGCTGTCCTCTCCATTGCCAATGGAGTGTAATCAGAAGTGCCCCACAGCCAGTCCTGGAATTCTGAAGCAAACAGGCCACACTGTACCTAGTAATGTCTGGCAACCCCATTCCCCCCTGTTCCCATGGGCGCTGCAATATATCTAGTTGCACGCGAGGTCACCTCCCCTGCCACAGAAGAGAATTGAGCAAATGGTCATAGACATGAAGGTCTTGGAAGAGGAAAGCTAAGGGTGACAAGAAGCCCTTCAAAGTCCCCGCGGCTTCCTCTCCATTTCCTGCACAAGGTCCTATTGATCCTTTTCTTGTGCGTGCAGCATTGCAGCCTTGTGAAAAAGCGGTGAAAAAGAGCCTCATTGTTTGCTCTTCAGAGCTTGGACGCTCGTCAAGCAGTTCGGGGCCAGAGATATTGTCTCCAGAACAGTATTGAGCTGCGATGGTGGTAGTCCTGGAGCTTTCCTGCCCTGTCAGCCACACAGCCAGTTGTTACCCATGCTGGTGAACCGGCGGTTGTTGGAGAGTTGTCTCCGGGTCAGATGGGAGGGGCTGTGGTTGCCCTTCTGGATCATTGCTCCAGTAAACCTCTGCCTTGCAGTACAGCCGAGGGCTTATCAGAGGATTTGGTGGTGTTCTCATCTCCTGTAATGGTTCTGCAGGCCTCGGAATCCGGTCTTGGGGTTGTAGGGAGTTTGGCTGTCTTCTCCCTGAATCGTCCGGCTGTCTTTACTTTGGAAACAATTTGGACTGCCATTGTACAGCTTAGAGAATCATTGGTTCCCCAGTTGCATACCTTGGCTGCACAAATTCAGGTGAATGCAATTCTGCTTCAACATTCTAAAGAAATTTCAGGTTTACAGAACTCTACTTCACTGCTTCAGGAGAAGGCTGGTTGAGTGGAAGACTGTTGAATCTATTTGTAAAGATGCTTTGGCAACAAAGAATAAAATTGAACATCTGGAGAACTTTGCCAGATATCAGAATTTATGATTAACTAATTTCCCAAAGTCAATGATCGTTAATGCTAAGGAGATGTTTAGATCGTATTTATGTATTTATTTATTTAACAGTTCTTTTAATACCGCCTTATCTTGTAATCAAGGTGGTTTACATCATAACTTCAATTTTACAGAGAACTTTCAATGGTAACAAATAACAACTTAAACATAACTGGAGAACTTTATAGTATGCAAAGGGAGGGGGAACTGGGAGTTTTAACACAAATTATGTACAGGTGATGTATAAGCTAAAGTCCATATGGTGTAGGCACTAGGTCCAAGTAGTGCTGAGGAGTTATATGAACTGCTCAGTGAAGAGAAGGGTCTTAGGGTCTTGAGTTCTTTTTGAAAGTCTTTTAAGTCTGAGGTTGCTCTTAATCTGGCCAGGAAGGAGTTCCAGATGGATGGGGTGGAAAGAGAGAGGGCGCTCCTTGCGGTGGAATTATTTTTTTTTGTGAATAGGTTAGGTGCGGGAATGCTGTTGATATTGTTGCTTCTCTCCGGTTTGTTTTTGGGTTTGGTACATATGAGGTCTTGCAGTATACTGGCTGTTATGTTGTTTTTGATTTTAAAGATAGTAAGGGCTGTTTTATACTTGGCTCGTGAAGAAATTGGTAACCAGTGGAGTTGAAATAGGAGGGGAGTTATATGATCATGTTGAGATGATCCCATGATTGTTCGGGCGGCAGTATTTTGGACTAGTTGCCATGGTCGGATAGTTTGTTTGGGCAGTCCTTGAAAGAGGGCATTGCAGTAGTCCAGTGTTGGTGTTATGATGGAATGAACTACGGTGCGGAAGTGTTCTTGACTAAGGAGAGGCTTTAATCTTCTTATAGTTGCAAGTTTGTAGAAAGCAGATTTGCAGGTCTTATTGATGTGAGGTGTTTGGGTTCCAATTGAATCTCATTCCCCAATATAGCGAAATTATACTTACCTGCTTATTGTTGTTCCTTGAGAAATTCCAGTCTAGTCCCGCACCTCTGGGTAGTGCACCTTCTCCAGCAGCTTGGAGACTGAGCATGTCACATTCTGAAGTCACCAGTACTAATACCGCTGGCACCTCCCAGTAACCTATTGACAAAGCAGACTCACAGGAGCAACAAATAAGTAGTCAACCAACCAACCAACAAACTACCATTTTCTCCCTCCTGCACCCTAGGAGGAACTCTGAGTGGGAGAGAGAGAGAGGGAGCACAAGAGAGCAAGAAAGAAAAGAAGTCTTCCCGGAGAATATCCTGTCCTAGGCGTTGTCACGCCCTTAGCCCCTTACATCGGTATGGAGGGGCATGGTTTTGTTTTTGCCATTAGGGTGCTTCAACTTCTGGCCTTTTTCTAACTGGATTCCTTTTAATGCATTATGGGAAAGGTAGTTCAGTTAGATATTATTTGGGCTCAGATGAAAAAAAAAACACCTTCATTGTAGTTGGGTTGAGTAGGTGCATTGACAAGAATTTATTCACTTAGAAAAGAAAATAAAGACACGCTAGGTTCACAGATCCATCTTTTTAGATATTTCACCAGCCTTAATTAACAGCACCTGCTTCCAGCAGAGCTTGCCGTGCAGTCCAAAACATAAAGAATCGTTAAACCAGGTTTTCTTTCCCTTTCCAGTCCAGAACAAATACCTGGCTATCTTGTATGCTTAAACACTGCACTTCATACAGATAGACAAAATTCTCACGAGCAGATAAAACTCTTTTCAAGGTTTTCTCAGTAGTTAGTCAAACAAAAGCATTTCTTACTTCCTCAGTTGAAATGGCATCAGACTGAACTCAGCACTGCTCACAGCTGTTTCTCAAAAATAATCAGGAAGATTCAGCTTTGCACTGCGTCACACTTCTCCTGAACTTAGAACATTAACAAGCAAACACAGCTCTTAGGGCTTTGGACACTGGAGGCTTCTCTTTACGGTTGACATCCCTTGCAACCCCTCTGAATTGGCAGACTGGCATGCAGAGCAGTACATGTATGAGACCTCTTCCTCACAAGGTAAATCTGGCTCCCCCAATTGAATTGGTTCACTCTCTGGCTCAGATTCAAATAGCTTACTTGACTGCCTTCTGTTATGGTTAAAGCTGTCTCTGGCAAATTTGTAGTGCTCCTTATTAGCTAAGCTTCTGGGACTCATACCTTGATCAAAGCCTGTAGTAGCTTCACTTCCTACATGCTCTGGCCACCATCCAGCACGTCCTGTTCTCCAATTAGTGCTAATGGCTCTTACTGCTCCATTCCTTCTTGAGTAGGCAAAACTATTGCTCTCTCTTTCCCTCTGGTCAGCAGCTGCAGCACTCTCAGCTCTCAGAAGTCCTTCCAGCTTCTCTCCACGTGTCCTGCTTGTCCTCTCCTTTCTGCTTGTCCCTCTTCTGCTTTCTGGTCTCCTTTCTGTTCCACCCTTTGGATAAACTGAGCTAAACTTAAACCCCTCAGGCTCCTGCTCCACCCTCTCCCCTCTCAGGTGAGAGAGATCAAACTCCCTTGTGGCAGTTGAGTGATTAGGGGATGCAGTGACATAAGGGTTCCTTACCCTGGGCCTGTATTCCCTCTCCTTTCCACCACTAGGGGCACTCTGTTCCTTACTGTAGCCAGGAATTACCTGCTTTCTAGGAGCAAATGGAGTTTTAAGTCCCAGACCTTTTAAAATGGGTCCCTTTATTATGGTAAATTCCTTCTTTTTACCCCTCTCTTCTAGTTCCTGATAAGCTTCCTTATCACAGCGTGCTGCCCAAGAGAGGCAGAAGACCCTTAGACCACCCCTAAAAGTTCAAACTCTTGTGACTCCCTGTTGCCCTGGCTCCCCCGCCAGCAGCAACCGAGCTGAAATCTAGCCAAAACAGACATAGCAGAAAACCCAGGTGGGATCCAGGACTGAACTGGAGTTCCTCAAGGAACAACAATTAGCAGGTAAGTCCAATTTCACTTTCCTTATCGTCCCTCCAGTCCAGTCCTGCACCTCTGGGATGTAACAGAGCAGTAACTTAATGGGAGGGACCTGCCAGACTGGCACGCAAAACCGCCGACCCAAAACAGGCATCCCCCGCTGCCTGAACATCCAGACAATAATGCTTACTGAAGGTATGCAGAGTGGACCAGGTAGGGAAACATAGAAATATGACGACAGAAAAAGACCACTTGGCCTATCTAGTCTGTCCTTCCATATCAACAACTACAACAGTCCCCTTTTTTCCTTTAGAGATCCTCGGTTTGTCCCATGCTTTTTTGAATTCAGTTACTGTCCTCATCTCTACCACCTCCACTGTGATCCACCACTCTTTCTGTAAAGAAATATTTCTGCATATCACTCCTGAATCTATCCCCCTTCACCCACATCCCATGTCCCCTCATAGCAGAACTTGTTTTCAATTGAAAGAGGCTCTCCCCCCGAACATTTATGCCACGGAGGTATTTAAACATCTCAATCATATCACCTCTATCCCGCCTTTCCTCTAAGGTGTACATATTAAGATCCCTAAGTCTGTCTTCATATGCTTTATAATGAAGACCACTAACCATTTTCATAGCCACCCTCTGCACCGACTCCATCCTGTTCACATCCTTTTGAAGGTGCGGTCTCCAGAATTGCACATTATACTCCAAATGAGGTTGCATCAAAGACTTATACAGAGGCACTATCACCTCCTTTTTTCTGCTAGCCATTCCTCTCCGTATGCACCCAAGCTTTCTTCTAGCTTTTGCCATTGCCTTTTCTACCTGTTTAGCTACTTTAAGATCATCAGACACAACCACACCTAGGTCACGCTCTTCTTTAGAGGACAAAAGTACTTCAACCCTATACTATATTGCTCCCTTGGATTGCTGCAGCCCAAATGCATGACCTTACATATTTAACATTAAATCCCAGCTGCCAAATTCTAGACCATTCTTCAAGCTTAGTAGAGCCCTCCTCATGTTAACTACACCTTCCTGGGTGTCTATTCATTGCAGATTTTGGTATCATCCGCAAAGAGGCAAACCTTACCCAACAGCCCTTCCGCTATATCACTAACAAAGATGTTAAAAAGAATTGGACCAAGGACTGATCCCTGGGGCACACCACTGGTAATATCCTTCTCCTCAGAGTGAGCTCCATTTACCTGTACTCTTTGTCGCCTCCCACCAAACTAATTTCTAACCCAAGCAGTAACTTTAGGGTCCATCCCTAGGGTGCTCAGTTTGTTTATAAGTCCTCCATGAAGAACAGTGTCAAAGGCTTTACTGAAATCTAAATATACCACATCTAGGGTTCTCCCTCGGTCCAACTCCCTGGTCACCCAGTCAAAGATATGTAGCCGGTGGAGATATGTAGCCACCCTACATATCTCCACCAGAGGCACCAAACTATACTCGGCCCATGAGGCCGCCTAAGCTCTAGTAGAATGGGATCACAACCCTAATGACACCTGTCGCCCCTGCAAAATATAGGCTGACATGATCGTCTCCCGAATCCATCTGGAAATGGAGGCCTTAGCTGCTGCTTCGCTCTTGCGCGGATCCCCAAAAAGGACAAACAAGTGATCTGACTTGCAAAAGCTCTTCGATATTCCCAAATAATGCCTGAGGACTCTCCTCACATCCAGTAAGCGAAGCTTACGACTGGAGGCACCCTCCCCTGAATCCCCCAGAACCGGCAGGGACACTGGCTGATTTACATGAAATGCTGAAACCACCTTCGGCAGGAATGACGGAACCAGATGCAGCATCACCTTTTCCTGCGAAAAGGAAAGGAATGTCTCCCGGCCAGACAAGGTCTGTAGCTCTGAGATCCTCCACGCAGAGCAGATCGCTACCAAGAAGACTGTTTTCAGAGTTAAGTCCTTCACCGAGGCCCGGCTCAAAGTCTCAAAGGGCTCCCTAGTTAGTGCTGCCAGGACTAAATTGAGGTCCCATGGTGGGACCACTGTCCTACGTGGCGGGGGCAAATGGGTCACCGCCTTTAGAAAACGCAACAAATCTGGATGAGAGCCCAAGGGCACGCCCTGGACTTTCCCGCGATAACAAGCAATCGTTGCCAGCTGCACCCTCTTTCAAAACCATCTTGCAAAAAGGCCAAGATCTCCGGGACAGTGGCCGAGGCCAGCTGCGCCTGCTTCTCTGCACACCAAGCTTCAAAAATAGGCCAGATATGGACGTAGGCCAGTGAGGTAGACCTTTTCCATGCCTTCAGCAAGGTTGAGATCACGGGCCTCGAATACTCCTTCCGCCTCAACCGCGCCATTTCAAGGGCTAAGCCATAAGTGAGAATCGATCCACCTGAGGCATGTGCAGTAGCCCCTGCAAGAGAAGGTCCTCCCATGCTGACAGGTGCCATGGCCGATCCTTTATGAGACGCACCAAGTTGGCGTACCACTGGTGCCATGGCCAATCTGGGGTGATCAGTATGACCCGCCCGAGATGTGCCTTGATTTGCTGCACCACCTGGCCTGAGAGCCCAAGGTGGAAAGACGTACAGAAGCCCCTTTGTGGGCCATTGCTGCAACAGAGAATCCAGCCCCTTGGACATCTCCCATCTCCTGCTGAAGAAACAGCTCGCCTTGCCGGTCTCAAACATTGCCATCAGATCCATAATGGGCATCCCCCACCTGCGCACTACCTGCACGAAGACCTCCGAGTGAAGCTTCCACTCTCTGGGGTCCACGCAGACACGGCTGAGATAGTCTGTTGTCACATTGTTGACTCCTGCGATGTGCGCTGCTGAAAATGCCTGGAGCCGAGGTTCTGCCCAGCTGAACATTTCCGCCTCCTCCTCGAGGTCCATGCTGCCTGTGCCCCCTTGATGGCTGAGGTAAGCCATTGTAGTTGCATTGTCCGACAGGACTCTGACTGCCCTTCCTAGCAAGCTCAGCTTGAAGGCACGGAGCAGCCCGAGACAATGCTTGCATTTCTAGATGGTTGATCGACCACCTGACCTCCTGCTCGTTCCAGCTCCCCTGAGCAAAGAGCTCCCTGCAATGGGCCCCCCCAACCCACCAGCACCGAGACCCACAGCAGCGGCTCAAGGGGCATGCCCGTCGCCAGATTCTCTGGGCAGAGCCACCACTGGAACGCCTCCTTGACCCATCGTGGGCAGGGAAGCCGCTGGGCCAGAGAATCCGTCTGGTGCAACCAGAGATGGAGCAAGGCCCTCTGCAACAGACGCATGTGCGCTCTCGCCCATGGCACTACCTCCAGAGTGGCTGCCATCATTGCTAACACCTGTAGATACTGCCAGGCCGTCGGCTCCAACCATCTCAGAAAACTGTGCACTAAGTGACACAGCCCCCGAGTCCGTTGCTCCTGCAGGAAGACTGCACCCACTCGAGTGTCAAAGTGGACCCCCAAGTATTCCAGGTCCTGAGAGGGGTTCAATTGGCTCTTGGCCGTATTGACCACCCATCTGAGATTTTCCAGAAGCTGTACCACACAGGCAGTAGCCTGCACACTCTCGTCCCTGGACTTCAACTGGATCAACCAGTCATCGAGATAAGGGTGTACCAACACCCCTTCCTTGTGGAGCACCACCACCACCATTACCTTGATGAATGTGTGAGGCACCGTTGCCAGACCGAACGGCAACACCTGAAACTGGAAGTGCACCATAGGCACCGCAAACCGTAGGAATTGCTGATGGTCTGGCCTGATGGGAATGTGGAGGTACTCTTCCGTGAGATTGAGGGATGTTAAAAACTCTCCATTTCTCACCGCCACGATCACTGACCTTAACGTTTCCATGTGAAAGTGCAGAACACGAAGACGACGGTTCACCCTCTTGAGGTCCAGAATTGGGCGAAAGGACCCATCTTTTTTGGAGACCACGAAATAAATGAAGTACCGACTGTAGCCGCATTGCTCTTGAGGGACAGGGACCATTGCCCCCAGCTGAAGCAGCCGAGCCAGGGTCTCCCTTGCTGCCACTGCCTTGCCTGGCGCCTTGCACGGAGACCAGACAAAGGACTCGGCAACTGGACGGGCGAACTCAAGGGCACAGCCGTTGCGGATGATCTCCAGAACCCTTTGGTCAGATGTGATCTGGGCCCAGGCAGGGTAAAACTCCAGTAGCTGACCTCCCACAGGCTGCTCCACTCCCTAGGCCCCCCTCGCTTCATTGCGCCTTTTTAAAGTCTGAGGTGGAGGGAACAGAGAAACCTCTGCTTGCCCCTCGGAACCCTCTAAATCCCTGACCTCAGGAGGGAAACCTCTCCTCTGGAATCCCCCCAGGCAGGAGGAACGAAAACGCTGGAAATCTCGCATCTGACCCTGAGGCGCCGCCACACTGAGACCCTGCTTTGGCTTATCCTCTGGCAGGCATCCCCCTTTGGATTCCCCCAAGTCCTTGACCAACTTGTCCAGGTCCTCCCCGAACAAAACCTTTCCTTTACAGGGGATCTTGCTAAGGCGGGACTTAGAGGAGCTGTCCACTGCCCAAGTCCGGAGCCAAAGGTAGTGTCGAGCCGCCACCACTGATGCCATGTTCCTAGCCTGCCTGCGAATGAGATCATAGTGAACATCAGCAAGGTAAGCCATCCACGATTCCAGCTTAGCTATTTCCGCCGTCTGCTCCAGCGCTGCATTCCCTGGCTGCTGCAGCCGCTGCGACCAATGAAGACAGGCTCTCGCCACCCAGGCCCTGAAAATAGAAGCTTGTAGAGATAGCGCATTGACATCAAAGACCTGCTTCAATAATGTGTCCAACTTCCTGTCCTGCCCATCCCTCAGGGCCGCACCCCCTTCAACCGGGATGGTTGTTTCCTTCGTATCAGCCGACACTGCTGCATCCACCCTTGGGGAACGAAACATTTTGCGCTCCTGATCCAATAGAGGATAAAGACGAAACATTGTCCTCACCTCCTTAAGACCTGCCTCCGATGGGTCCCACTTGTCCTGGGTCATCTGCTTGACCTCATGGTGCACCGGAAAGACTGCCTGCGCCTTCCACACCGCCTGAATGAGAGGATCTTCCAGTGCCTCATCCTCCACCGGCTGACTGGCCAGCAAATTGAGGGCTTGCAGAAATTCCACAATTAGAGCGGGCAGCTCTTCTTGCCAAAAGGCCCGGACAATCCTACCCTGGTCTTCTGGCTCTGGAATCTCCCCTTCCTCCAGCTCCTCACTGTCCACCTCCGGCTTCAGCTTCAAGTTGTCCGCCTCTGGCCACTTGGACAAGGAAGGCTGCTCTTCCAAGGGCCAGGCCCTCTTGGCCGGCCCTGTGCCAGAGACCTCCCCTCTCTTTGCAGGGGCCCAGCCTGCACCGGCCCCTGCTGCCGAGGGATCCCTGCTGGTGCAAGCAAAAGGCCTGATGCAGCAAAAGCACAAACTCCGGGGAGAAACCCACCAGTGCCAGCGCCCCCAAACCATAGGGGGTAGAGGGGCCGGGGACCATTGGAGCCACCCTCCAGCAGCGAGGGAGGAGCCTCTAGCAGATGGAGAACCTCTAGGGGGGCCTGGACCCCTGTGTGGACGAAGGTGCGGGTTCTTTGGTCTTGTCCTGCAGCGCCTGTTCGATGTTGGCGGCCTCCGCAGCGCAGCCACAGCACACACAGACGTCTGACACAGCCCCTCACCAGGTGCTGCAGACGAGACACTGCGGGCACGCAGGCATTAGCACTGGACCCTTATTTACTGAATCCAATTAGCCCAGAGTCAAGGAGGAGAAGAAGGGCTGCCAGTCTACCCTATCTATCCCCTTACCCTAGTACTGTCCTTAAAACTTCTACTTCTCTTTTATTTTGTTTTATTTTATTTTTTTTACTAAAGAAGTCACAGCACCGCAAGGGAAAAAAGAAAAAACAGAGACAAAGTGACCCCCAGAGGCCCGAGAGCGTGACGAGCGCACAGCACACAGAAAACCGGGCTCTCCGACACTGCTCTGCAAAAGCGTGGGAACGCGGCCTGCCACTCAGCTTTCCTGCATCTTTGCTGCGGCAGTCACTACGAGGCGCCCGGCCTCACCCCCAAGCTAGGTCGTGCCCCGCTGCGCCACAATCACTCATCCCCCTGTACCTGGATGCAAGGAACTGCTCGGGACACCGCTGATCCAGTTAAAGAAAACCCTGCATTCAGCCTGCTCACTGCTTCGGCGCAAAGGTGGGGGGGCAGGAGCGTTCCCTCACAGTCAGCTGCAGTAATGACAGTGGCTCCTCACCTGCTGATGGGATCGGGAGTCGCCAAAACCCTGGGATGTAGGCATATGCCCCAGCACCCCTCCGGACAAACATGGGGGGGAGGGGAAGGAAGGGAGGATCCTCCTCTGCAATGTCAATAAAGAGGCCCCGAGACTGTAATCCGGGGCTGATGCCTTTTTCCCTTTTTTTTTTTTTAAATCTCCCAACTTTAAGCCCAAATAAAAAGAAAGCAAAGGCAAAGGAAATCAAGAAATAAACCTATCTAAACTATCTTATTTGTTCCTTCAGTGAGCCTAGCACCTAGGCTCACCACTTCCTCCAGTTGCTTGGAGACTGAGGACACTGGGAGCTGATGGGAGGTGCCAGAGCTATTAGTACTGGTGACTTCAGAATGTGACATGCTCAGTCTCCAAGCTACTGGAGGAGGTGCACTATCCAGAAGTGCGGGACTGGACTGGAGGGACGATAAGGAACTAAGCTTTATTCTATTCTTACTATTCAGAGGTCTGTAGGGGCTCGTAATATATTGGGGGTGCAGCAGGCTGACTCCTTAGTCGTCTCTGCAATTTTAGAGACTTCTGAGGATGATTCTTGTACTCTGGCCACCTTGTTGGTAACTTTTACCTTATCTAGTGATAGAGATTGATTTTTGAAAATGTTCTTCCGGAAAAGATCTATTGGACCCGATTTTCAAAGGCATTTACATGGGTAACTGCCCTAGTTACCCATGTAAATGTCTTAATAGGGAATTTTCGAAGGCACCTAAATGGGTAGTGCCTTCAAAAATTCCCTGGTTTGTCCCTTATGCGCCCCGATGCTATGCAGTTAGCATCGGGGCATTCGGAGGTGGAGCGGGGGCAGAGGAAAGGGCTAAGCGGGTAGCAGCAATTTTCTATGCTATCCAGTTAGCCCTCGGCATCTTAAAGATAGGCAAGGATTTTCCTTACCTATCTTTGAGGCGCTGGGGCTAACCGGGTAACTTCGAAAATTGCTGCTACCCGCTTAGCCTAGATGGCTGCCGGCGTATTCAGCCAACTCGGATTTTCACTTCTGTTGCTACAGGGCGACAGGGTTTGAGGAAGAGCCGGGAATAGCGGAGGCTCGAAACACTACAACGTTGGGTTACCAGTTACGCCCATGTGAGGTTGTTCATTGGACATTGTCTTGAGGATTTTTCTTTTGGCTAAAGGCTCCCGAGGTCTGTGTGAAGCAGATTATACTGGGCATCGGTTTGAGCGTCTCACTTAGGAATAAAGACAAGAGAAGCAGAATGGTCTAACAGCCGGGCCCGAAGTGTCTAGGCCCTGCAGTGGCTGCGAATATGAACATTCAATTATAGCAGTGAAGACCCTTAGGAGTTTGCCAGTGGTGAACACCTTTGGAAGCTTGTCAGAAAATAGACAACCTCAAGCTAAGTACTATCTTTGAAAATCATTAATCATTGGTTGGTATTGAGGGTTATGGTCCCTCGATCCTTTATTAGAGGTAAATCCCTAAATTTTAACAAAAGATAAAAACGGAACAACACGCTACGAGAAGGGGAGGTTTCTTCCTTCCTTCAAGGCGTGCGTTCCAACAAAAATTTGTAGATTAATTGGTTTCTCTTTCTTTTTGAAAGTAATATTGTATGGGGGAAACGAATAGGTTTTGGGTTTAGTTGGCCAGCTAACTGGCTCCAGTAGTCAGAGCCCAAGGTCCACATCTAACAGGGCCATTCAACACCTCCACAGCATCCTGGTAAGGGGCCAGAATATTAGTCCATCGCAGTAAGGGACAAGTAAGGTGTATCCAAACCGGACAAGTAACTGAAGGCATTGTAACCCAGGCGGGCCATCTTGTTCCCTTAGTCACATCCAGCTGCTGCCCCAGTTAAAATCAAGTTAGGCTGCTGTAAACATCCAGAAAAGGCCCATTGGTCCACAGGACAGAAAGCAAATCAAGGGTCCAACTCAAAGGCCAAATCCCCTCCCTCCCCCCCAGCAGGAGCTGTCAGCAATCCCATGCAATAGATTGCAGTCCAAATCCCACTCCATTAGAGTTATCCTCCAAACTCAGTGGCAGCACCACTCGGAAGCAATCGTCAAGTTGGGAGGCTCTCACAAAAGGCATAAGTTTCCATTGGGCTAGCAAAGCGCTGTTGGCGGCCTCAATAGATAACTCGCAGCCGGGCAAGATACAAAAGCAAAAAGCGAATCCCACGACGCATGAGGTGATTGTAGACTTCTGAATATTCTTTCCATCACTTGCTCACTAAAGTGGAGTAGTCTTGAAAGATTACGATTTTCCGACTCCCCTGGTCGACAATCTTTTGATCTCAAGCTGCATGAAGTACTACTTCTTTGTGGTAGTAGTTATGGAAGCGCGCGAGTCACCCTCTCTGCGGGGTCCCAGGCAGTGAGCTCTCTCTATGAGGATTTTTGTGGGCTGACCCTCCAAACGCAAATTCAAGGGGATCCAGGCTTCCAAGAAGTCTCTCAGCTCTACATCCGACACTCCTTCAATTCCGATGAAGCACAAAGTCTTGTGGCGGCCTGTAGAACAAATGAATTAAAATTGACTATTGATTATGCCTCAGCAATTGGTTCAGCCTCAGTTTTTCAGTTTGGTAAGAAACTGTTTGCATGGCTACAGAGGGATAAAGGGATTCTTCTCCTAACAAATGCAAATATCCTAGGGATGCTGGAAAACCAGAGAGGGAGACAGAATTCTTCTCCTAGCCTTTGAACAATTCTCTTAGCAAATGTAGATCAATTGAGGAGAACTATTTACCTAGCAAATGTAAACAAGATACCCATCAATTGTAATTGTGGAGTTCTGAACTTCTGAAAGCCATCGGGGGTGGGGGAGGTATGTCCCTTGAGCACTGTCAGACGCCTGGCCAGTGTCTTGATTGTGTTTAATGGATAACTGACCCTATACTACCTGTATGTCGCCTGATGAAAGATAACTTGTTGTCTTCGCAACAGCTGGTTGTCTTCGCAACAGGATAAATGGATGCCTGTTTCGGCTAGAGAGCAGAGCTACCAAGGGATCTATTCTAGGGACGGACGCGTTGCCTAGAGAAACTCCTGATTGAGAAGTCTCTCTTGTCTGGCTGAATCAGGGATCCATTCATTCGAAGTGTGACAGGAGATGAAGTTCAGAACTCTTTTGGTGAAGTATTATTCTTCTGTAATTAGCTTTCTAGTTATCATTATTCTCCTGTAATTAAGTACTTTTAGTTATCATTATTCTAATAGCTTTCTAGTTATCTTTTCTAACTAATCATAGGTAGATAAGTGAATTGTCTTTCTAAATAATTATAAATTAAGGAGTCAAATAAGTGAATTTCAAATTATCCTTGCTTTGTTTTATAAATAATGTGCTTGTCTTCATTACAAGGTGTGTTAGCCTTTGTTGTAGCAAAACACAGCCTCAATTCTCAAGATTATCGATCTTGTCGGCCTGCTGCTGGAGTTGCTCCTCGAGCCGTTTCAAAAGAGAGGCCTGGGTTTGGCTGGAGTCCTCTGGTTGGATATATGCTGTTCAGCACGTCAATCTGTGCCTGAAACTCAGTTATCAACTGCACCACCTGAGAGAGCTGCTTTGAGAGCCCCTGGAATCGGTTTTGCAAGGTTCAGATCACAGCAGCAGATACTTTCCCAACCATGTCTGCAGTGACTCAGCACGCGGTCTGGTGGAGCTGGATCCGCCATCTTGCTTTGGGAGGCCGGTCCTTCTCTTTTCACACAGTTTTTGCTGCCATAGGTGCTCACAAGGTAAGCAAAGTGAGGCAGTAGGGATCACCACTCATTCACCATCTGATTAAGCTGGCGAGGAAAGGAAATGGGTCAAAATAATAAGAGAATGCAGCGGGAAGTCCCGGAGCAGAAAAGAAAGCACTTTCCAGGCTCACTGCATCACATGATCCTCACCACTGATCTTTTAAGCTATACCTGTGTGCATGGAGGTGTGGTGCATTGGAGAGGGTACCTGTGTGTATGAGGGGTGCTGGGGATGGGGTGCCTGCATATGTATTTGTGCAGTGCAGAGTTGGGGTGCGTGCATGTGTGTGCCCATGGGTGTTTTGTGTGTGTGGTGCAAAGATCAGGTACCTGAGTGTGTGATACTGGGGTGGGGTGCTTCACCCTCCAACTGCTTGAACTCTTCCCTCCCCTCCACCCCGTCTTCCTGCTGTCCCTCCCCTGCCCATTTCCTTTCACAGAGCTCTCTCCCTTTCTCCCTCCCCCTTGCACTCACTCCCTGCTCTCCATTCTTTCTTAAATAAAATCTATTTTTTTTGTGCTGTCAAGTCAGTGCGGACTCCTGGTGACTCAGCTGCCTCTGTGTTTTCTTGGCAATGTATCACTGGAAGTAGATTGCCAGGCCTTTTCTTCCAAGGCATTGGAAGATAAAGTGACTTGCACTTGCCCAAGGTCACAAGGAGTGCCAGTGGGAATCAAACCTTAATCTTCTGGGTACTAGGCAGTTGCTCTAACCACTAGGCTACTCCTCCACTCCTGTTGCCCCTTTAAATTTCTCCAGCCTCTGTGCACTCAAATTTTTTTTTCAGACTCTGGATGGCTATAGCACTTCTGCCTGCGAAAAACAGGATCTCCACAGGCAGAAGTGCTGCAAAAGGCACTGTCTGCCCACAGGGCTCCCATCTTCCACAGGAAGAAGTGCTGCAGTCCTTCTGCCCACATGTGCTCTGAGTTCCAGGTACTAGCTCTGATTTTTCAGTTGTCATGGCAACCTGGCACCTAGGGTTTGTCGAGCCCTGCTATACATTGGTAGCCTTACTGACAGGACCGTACCAGGCTAGAAATGCGCTCTGTGCAATTGATGCATCTGGTGGCCCTCTTCACCCAATCACATTCAATAACTCACTCTTTTTGAGCTTCCTGGAAGCACAGTGATGATATCAGCGTCCCCTTCTATGCTTGCGCCCTGTGCAGGCACACTGCTCGCACAACCTTTGGTTCAGTCCTGCCTACTGGAGGGAGGATCTCAAGAAATACTATGCAAATTGTTTCAAATTTAGTATATGAAAAGAACAAGCAGGAAAAAGAGTAAGGCAGGGAAAAGATAAAATATGAGAAATGAAGTAGCCCAGTAAATATGAGAAATGGAGTGGCCTGGTTTCCAAAGAGACCAGGGTTTGAATCCCACTGGCACTTTTTGTGGCCTTGTGCATGTCACTTAAACCTCCATTACCTCAGGTACAAACTGAGATTTTAGACCCTCCAGGAACAGTGAAATACATACTGTACCTGACTGTAACTCACCTTGAATTACTCCTGGAAAGATGTGAGTTAAATGCTAAATAAATACAAAGATAAACATGAAACAAAAAAGGGACAACAAAAGAGAGGCAGTGCATCAAGTGATCAATAAAGATAAAGGCAAAAATGTACAACAAACATACAGAATGGAGAAAAAGAAAAAAAGCAGATGGCATAGAGGAAATAGAGAAAGACAGACCTTAATAAAATGAAATGTAAATGTAAGAAAGAAATGTGACTATAATTAAAAACAAACAAACAAGAGAGAGAGACACGAGAAAGAAGGTGAATAAATAACAGCAAGACGTGCAAATGTCAAAACGAGCTAAATACAGCTTCCTAGGTATGTTAGGGCAAGTTACAACTACTGTCAGAAATGTAAGTTGCCCCAGCCAGTAGTCCCTGTAACTTTAGAACACCAAAATAGAAATTACACTTACCTGGTAATTATTGTTCCTTGAGGAACTCCAGTTCAGTTCTCCACCTCTGGGTAGTGTACCTCCTCCTGCAGCTTGGAGACTGGGCATGTCAAAAACGTGACATCACTGGATGTAGTTTGCTGGCCTCTCCCATCAGCCCCAGTGAACTATTGACAAAGCACACTCAAAGGAGCAACAAATAAATAGCTATATATTTTTTTCCATTTTATTGTTTTTATTAAGGAAGCTTGCACAAGTATATACAACACAGAGTACTACCACAATTCTTGCATTCCTCAGGCTTTTCACCCCTCCCCCCCTCCCTTCCCAAATAGGTAGTTACACCTTCCCAATGGTGTGACCCTTCTCATAACGCTTTTCCTCCGCCATGCCGTCCTTTCCTGTCCCCACTGCAATATGTTCAACACATTCCTGCTCAGCCTAATTCCCAACCACCATCACAAATACAATAGTAATACCTTTATAGCATAATTATAAGATGCACATGGTCTACATAAGACCAGGTTACCCCCCAGTTGGGAGAGCCTCTATATCCCCTCATTACACTCTCGGCGCTCTCCCTCGCCCCCCCATCCCCCCTCCCTCCAGTGCTCTCCACTTAAGGTAGGTTCCCCACGTGGCCTGATAACTCAGCACACTGTTTTGGTGCAGCGCTGCACAGCGATACAAGGCACAAAGCTGCTCCACCCTCCCCTGAACCTCCTCCAAAGTGGGGACACTTGCTGAGCGTCACCTCCACACTATCAATTGCCTGGTCGCAGTGCAAACCACTCCACACCAGTCTTTCCCCTCTTTTTTCATTTCCACATGCGCTACATTTAGCAGTGCTAAGCAAGGTTCCCATGGAATCTCCTCTCCACATACTGTTTGCATCCATTGCCTGATTCCGTTCCATAAGGGTCCCAGTAAGGGACACTCCCACCAAATATGCAGAAAGGTCCCCACCGCCCCACAGCCCCTCCAACATTTGGCCCCCCCACCTTGCCATTTCTGTAATCTCTGTGGGGTCATGTACCACCTATACAGCATTTTGTAATTATGTTCCACAATATTGCTTGGTATCACCCCTTTAAACAGCCCCTTGCAGACTCGTTCCCATTGGTCCCCATCCCAATTTTTATGGAGGTCCTCCTCCCAAGCCCCTCACATCCCATTCAAAAACTGCCCTCACTCTCGCCGCTTCATAATATCGAGATAACAGAGGAACTCCCATTCCCCCATTCTGCTTACTCTACTCGCACATAAAACATTTTTCCCTACCCGTGGCCTCCGACCCCTCCATATATATTTCATCACCCTATCTTGCAGCTTCTTCAAAAATGCCATTGGAACCTCTATCGGTAGATTCATAAACAGGTATAATAGCCTAGGTACCAGGATCATCTTGACCAGATCTCGTCTACCCAGCCATGACACCTCATACCTGCCCCAATCCTCCAGCTCCCTAAACATTTTATTCTGGGCTGGAATAAAATTTGCCCGAAACAGCCCCTCCCTAGTAGCTGTAACCTGTACTCCCAGATAGCGGATACCATTCTCTGCCCACCTGAAAGGAAACTCTCGCCGCAGTTGCTGCTCATCCTCCTTACTTATGGTTACATTCAACATTTCCGATTTAGTGGCATTCATGCAGAATCCCGACACGTCGCCGTATGCTCTAAGCTCTTCTTGAATTGCCCCCGCGACCTCTTCAAATCCGATAGAAAAAATAACACGTCGTCCGCAAACAGCGAAATCTTATGCTCACTCTGGCCCCCCTTAACCCCCACTACATCCGCCTGATCCCGTATCCTTTGCGCCACTGGTTCCAGAGACAAAATAAATAACAGGGGGGACAAAGGGCAGCCCTGTCTTGTGCCACAAAACAGTTCAAACCCCAGTGTTATATTGCCATTTATTTTTAAACACGCCATTGGCCTTTGATATATGCTCTTAACCCAGCTCAGGAACTTCCCCTGAATACCCATTTTTCCAAGCGCTCCAAATAAAACCCCCCAATTCATCCTATCAAAAGCTTTTTCAGTGTCCACCACCAACAAAGCTATCTTTTCACCCCTCACTTCCCCCCCCCCCCCCACATTATGTTTAAAGCCTTTCGGATATTATCCAAGGTGTACCATCCCAGGACAAACCCCGACTGATTCGGGTGTACTAATTTCCCCAGAAGCGGTCCCAACCTATTAGCCAGGGTTCTGGTAAAGATTTTAAAATCCCCTCCCAACAATGATATGGGTCTATACGAGCCATACTCTGCGGGGTCTTTCCTCTCTTTATGCAAAATACTAATGCCTGCCATACGCATTGAGGGCGGCATCTATGCCCCATCACTAAGGGAATTATACATTCTTACCAGCGGCCCTACTAAAACTCCTGCAAAGATCTTATAAAATTGGCTCGTAAACCCATCCAGCCCCGGTGCCTTGTATTTCTTCAAACCCTTAATCACTGCCAGCACTTCTTGCTCGCGAAAGGGCTCTGACAACTCCGCCCCATCTTCCTCTGTCAGTTTTGGAAGCTGGATTTTACCCAGGTAAGCCTGTATCTTCTCCTCCTCAACTGGCTGCTCCGGAGTATAAAGTTGCTGATAAAACTGAATAAATCTTTCCTCAATTATCTTTCTCTGCCCATACCCCCGCCCCCTTAGTGTCCTTAATACTAACTATTGTATTCCTCGTCTTCAATTTATGGACTTTCTTAGCTAACATCCGAACCGCCTTGTTGCTAAACTCAAAGCTCTGCTGATTCAGCAGGTTGAGCTTACACCTAATCTCTTGCATATTGTGGCGCTCGCGCCCCTACCAGGCGGCCGCCTAGTAGGGACGGGTGAACACCTCTTATATTTCCTAGGGTTGTAGTTGTGTGAGGAATAATGAACCGAGTGGTTTTTAAAAGCGCACAGGAATTTATTCAGCTTCCTTGCAGGTAAGTGGATACAATTTCTTCAAGCTCATTTACTCTCCAGACAAAAGAAAATAATGGATACTTCTCCAGTAACAAATGTCCAAAAACAAACAACAGTGAATTCAACTATCCAGTGTTTCAGTTCACACTAATTTACCTTAGTGCAGGCATCACATTCCATCTCCGATACATTGGAATTTACATCACCCTCTTTGGCTTCAATCTCCATACTCTCCGCTGAGCTATCGCAGAGTTCTGCTTGGTAGTGTTCAGGGACTTTCTGCTTTAGAGTTTTTAACAGGTCAAACAACCTCTCCCACTTTCTTGCCTTCCCTCCTCTGGGCAGGTCTCCTATGGGGTGCTCTTGCTTAACCTTCCTGGTGAAACATTCCTTTCTGCACTGTGTTCTCTGGGGTATAACAGTTTCCTCAGAGTCAGAAGAGAAAGCACACTTAGAAGGCCTAGTTACCTCCCTTCTCCTACCTTGGGCTTTTGGTGCAGTAGTCTCTCGGTTGGAACTTTGGCCAGTCAGGACTCCCTCTGCCTCAGCGTAGGGCAGAGACTTGTGGTAGAGCTTTCCCACTCTCTTGCTAGGGTAGGTGGTTCTCCCCCTGGAACCTTCCCTATGTCCTCTGTGGCTACTGTGCTGAGTATGGTGGCTTCCTTTGTACCTTCTATGGTTGTCTTTATAGCGGTTCCTTTCTCTGCTGCTCCTTTTGGCTACAGGGCTGTTCCCTCTGTACCTTCTGGAACCTGGACTGGAACCTGAGCTGCAACTCCCACTTAGGCCTGGACTGCAACTCCGACAGCAACTGCCACTGCAACTGCAACTGCGTCTCCAATCATGCTTCTCACCATGCTCCCAACCATGCTTCCAACCAGCACTCGAACAATGCTTCCAACCAGCTCTCCAACCATGCTTCCCACCAGCTCTTGAACCAACTCTATCTCTAGTGTTTGTTTGCTCCCTTTCAAACACTGAGCAGGGCAACTCCCTTCCTGGCTCCGCCCTTCTGTACCTCCCACTCCTATCTGTGGCTGACCTGGAGTGTGGGCGTGGCTTACAGCTAGGTCTGCCCTCTAAGTTTCTCTCCAGGCTTCTGCTGTGGACTATGTGATCCTGTGTACCCATCTCCCGCAAAGAGGAAAAATCCTTCTTCTCTTCACTTTTTCCTGGCTGGGCTGCACTCTCCTTACCACAATATGCAGTTCACTTAAGTCTCCCTTTAATTTTTCCAAGTCCTTTTTAAGCTGAGCATCCCTTGGGTCCTTTTTAAGTCGGGCCTCCACCTCCCCAATCTTACGTAACCGGGATTCCTGCTGCTGCAATTTCAATCTTTTCCGATGGGCCCCCACAGCAATAAGTTTATCCCTTATGACCGCCTTTAAACAGTCCCATACCATTCCCACAGAGCAATCCCCGGTATCATTTAACCTAATATAATCCTTTATATCCTCTGTGATCTGCTGAACCACTTCCTTATCTTCCAAAAGGGTTTCATTTAGTTTCCACCACCCCTTATTCGCTCGGGACCCACCTAATTGAAGTCTGCACGTTACGGGGGCATGATCAGACCACGTGCATTCTCTAATTGCACACTTCCGCACGTCTGACACCAGAGTCCTCTCCACAAATATCATGTCTATTCTGGAGTACACCTCGTGCACCGCAGAAAAGAAAGAGTAATCCCTCTGCCCTCCATTTATTTCCCGCCATATATCCACCATGCCCATTCCCCTCAGCAGGCTTTTCAAACATTTCCTATGTTGCTTAGCTGTGGACGCTTCCCCTCTAGATGTGTCCACCCGAGGATCCAGTGTAACATTAAAATCTCCCCCCATGTTAACACATCCTTCTATCGTCCCCATTAACTTGCAGTGATCCTTAAAGAACTGAGCCTGCTTAGTATTCGGGGCACAAACCCACACCAGGGTATACACCTTCTGGTCCCAGTTCAATTTTACAATAACAAACCTCCCCATTCTATCCCGAATTACCTCCCCTACTCGCCCCGTAATCCATGCCGAGAGCAAAAGGCCCCCCCCCCTCTTTTTGTCTACCTTATTTGATGCAAATATTTTTTGGGGGTATTGGGGATGACTCACTCGATTCTCATCCTTAGTCAGTAGATGAGTCTCCTGGAGA
The DNA here is from genome assembly GCA_033557465.1 of Ichthyophis bannanicus. Lineage (NCBI taxonomy): Eukaryota > Metazoa > Chordata > Amphibia > Gymnophiona > Ichthyophiidae > Ichthyophis > Ichthyophis bannanicus. The sequence continues at coordinate 629,444,408 of CM066031.1, forward strand.
AACACAATATCCCCTTGCAACCGCAGACATTCTTTCATAAGATATTGTCTTTTTACATAGGAATTAAGGCCTCGAACATTCATAGACATTACATTTATCTCAGGCATGATCTCTTCCCCTCACTCCCCCTAACATCCTACACCCTGAAGCATTAGAAACCCCTCCCTACCTATCCCTCCCCCTCCCCCCTTCCCCCCTACCCCTCTTACCCCAGAATCCCCTCTCTTCTCCCCCATCCTCTTCCGGCCCCATTAGGACCCCTTCAGGTGAAAGTAAACTCCCCCCCCCATTCCTCTCTCTCAGAGCCCCCGGCCTACATGCGTTGGGCTCCCGATACTATCCTCCACCCCTATCCTCCTTATAACAACATTATAACAGCTTATTAACTCCTCATACACCCCTAAGAAAAAAAAATATTTTTTTGACAAACATTAAACATCCCCACATTTATCCAAATACCCCTATAGTGACAACATCCATTTATACATCCCTCACATGTCCAATGTGTTATTTCAGCATTCTCTGGTGTCTCAAGCTCTTTTCTCTTCCAGGAGTTCTGCTCCACTGGTGCTGGGGCTCCCTCTCTTGATCCATTTTCTCCCGTTGTTCTGAATTGTCCTCTCCAGCACCGGCAGCTCAGTCCAGCCAGCTTGTTTCATGCTCATTATGGCTGCCTCCACCGAATGAGCCATTGTCATCTTTGTATTAATGGTAAACTGCAATCCTACTGGGAAGAGCCATCTGTATCTCACATTCTCCTCTCGCAGTCGCCTGGTCACCCCCTGGTAGGCTTGGTGCTTCTGAATAGTGAGGCTAGAAATATCTGCAAAGATCTCCACTTCCAATCCTTGCCATTCAATCTTGCCCAGTTTCCTGGATGCCCTCATCACCAGCTCTTTGGTTCTGTACTCGTGCAAGCACACAATCACATCGTGCACCTTGTTTTCTCTCCTTGGCCCCAATGCTCTGTGCGCCCTATCCACCATAAGGCACAGCCCCTCCAAGTTCATCTCTGCAGCCTTAAGAGCAGCCCCACAGAACTCCTCCGCCAAAGATACATAGTTCACCACTCCTTCACTTTCAGGCATACCTCTGATCCTAATATTCGATCTCCTTGATCTATTTTCAAGGTCCTCGATTTTTTGCCAGAGCTCTTCTTGTGCCTCGCTCACCGATGTCACACTCTTCTCATAGGGGGCCCATTTGCCCTTCTGGTCCTCCAGCCTATTTTCCATCTCATCCAGTCTGGTCCCCATAGCTGCCATATCTGCCTTCATCTCCTGGAGCCATCCATGCACTTCTTTCTTTAACGCCCCAAGTTCCTGCTTCGTGGAATCAAACCATTCCTTTAAATCCTCTCGCAGAGCTTGAATATCCATTGACATACCTCCCACTTCACTTGCCTCCGCAGTGGCTCTCCGCTCCTCACTAGCCGATGCCATCTTGGTCCCGTGGCCTTTGGTCCCCGCCGGGTTCTTGAACGAGAAGGCTTCAAGTCCACCACAGACTTTCGTGTCGCCATCCACACTCCCCTGCCTGCCGACTCTCACCGCCGAGCTCTGGGGACACGGCATCTCCTCTTGCTTCTGCTCTCTCCTCTACAGGCCCTGGTATGCCTCTTCAGGGTCCCCAACAAACCCGCTCCGGCCTCGCCTCTCCCACGGCACTGGAGGTGGGCACAGGACTGCTACTACTGCCCCTGGATGCTGCTGCAAACTTCCAGACTGCCAGCCCCTGTACCATTTTTATAGTTGATCCTGGGACTCCTCTCCACCAAGCCATGTGCTCGTTCCCACAGGCGTGCTCTGCACCCGATCCATTGCCCCAGCCTCTCGGCCACTGCACTCTGACCGCGAGGCTATTCAGCCCGGTGCGTTCCTCCTCTGAGCACCGGGCTGTCTGCTCGCAGGTACGGCGTTTCACTCTGCTCTAGTCTCGGCGCCGCGGAAAGCCCCTCGTGGCCTGCTCTGACCACATGCGCTCTGCCGCTTGAGTGCTCTGGGGGATTGCTATCCCAACTTCACTTCCCCCTACACCGGGATGCTGCCAGCACCTTTTACTGCTCGGGGAGCGGTTTCCTCATTCGTTTAAGGGGTTTTTCCTGCTATTTTGAAGGGGTTTATGGCCGCGCTCTATCTGTGCGCTACCATTCCTTCTGCTCCTATATATATATTTTTAAACGTTATAATAGCCTTGAACAAACAATAACTAGCTATGTATTACGAAACTTTCCTCCCGAAATAGGAAACCTGTTACTTGTACCTTATCCGTATTCTTACTCCTATAAAGAACAAGAGAATCATAAGAGCAAGAAGATACAGGAAGCTATAATCAAAAGCATACCTACCTGTAATCTCAACACCGTACATGTGATACATCACTGTCAAAAGCACCAACCCGGGCGGGATTGAGAACTGAACTGAACAATAATTACCAGGTAAGTGTAATTTCTATTTCCTTATTGTTCCTCCAGTTCAGTTCTCCACCTCTGGGATGTAAAAGAGCAGTAATCATTGGGAGGGACCCTTCCAGCCGGCCTGCAAGACCGCCAACCCGAAACCGGCATCCTTTGCCGCCCACACATCCAGGTGGTAGTGCTTACTGAAAGTATGAAGCGACGACCAAGTAGCCGCTCTACAAATTTCTCCCAGCGGAACCAAGCTGTGCTCTGCCCAGGAAGTCGATTGAGCTCTGGTAGAATGAGCTCGTAACCCTGCTGGCACCGGACAGCCATGCAAAATATATGCGGAAGCAATCGCCTCTCTAATCCATCTAGAAATGGACGCCTTCGCTGCTGCTTCGCCTTTGCGGGAACCACCGAACAACACGAATAAACGGTCTGACCTGCGAAAAGTCTCCTAGACTTTCAAATACTGTTTGAGCACCTGCTTAAGGTCTAAGCATCATAATCTGCGATCCGCTGTATTCCCCTCTATGGAACGAGAACCGGCAGGGAAACCACCTGATTCACTTGAAACGGAGAAACCACTTTAGGCAAAAAGGATGGCACTGGACGCAACACTACCTTTTCCCTGGAAAAGAACAAAAATGGTTCTCTACAGGACAAAGCCTGTAATTCAGAAATTTGCCTTGCCGAACAGATGGCTTTCAAAAAGACCATCTTCAGCGTTAAATCCTTCACCGACGCCTTATGTAAGGGCTCAAACGGTTCTTCAGCTAACACCCCTAAAACCAAATTGAGGTCCCACGGAGGCACCACTATTCTTTGAGCGGGCCACAACCGAGACACTGCTTTATGAAAACGCACCACATCTGCATGCACCCCTAGAGCCACTCCCTGCACCTTGCCTCTATAGCAAGAAAGAGCCGCCAACTGCACTCTCAAGGAACTGGCTGCAAGACCCTTATCAAATCCATCTTGCAGAAAATTTAAGACCACAGGGACTGCGACTGTAGCCGCTCGCACTTGTCGCTGCGAGCACCAGCCTTCAAACACACGCCAAATCCGCACATATGCAAGAGATGTTGACTTTTTTCTAGCTCGAAGTAAAGTAGCGATGACCACTCTAGAGTAACCCTTTTTCCTTAACCGCGCCCTTTCAATGGCCAAACCGTAAGCGAGAACTGATCCACTTGGGGCATCCCACAGAGGTCCTTGCAGTAATAGACTTTCTGACACCGGCAACCTCCAAGGTTCTCCATCGAGCAACCGGATCAGATTGGCATACCAAGGACGCCTCGGCCAGTCCAGAGCCACCAGTAACACATTCCCCTGATGAGCCTCGATCCGCTGAACCACTCGGCCTATTAGCGCCCAAGGAGGAAACACATAGAAAAGACCCGACGTCGGCCAGGGTTGCAGCAGCGCATTGATTCCTTCCGACATTTGCTCTCGCCGCCTGCTGAAGAAGCAACTCACTTTTGCTGACCGAAAGGTCGCCATGAGGTCCATGACCCCCCATCTGTGAACTACTTGCGCAAACATGTCTGGATGCAGCTCCCATTCCCCTGCATCCACGTGGACCCTGCTTAGAAAATCTGCCATCACATTGTCTTTTCCTGCTATGTGCGCTGCCGAGATCGCTGTCAGCCAAAGCTCCACCAAGCGAACAGCATCTCTGCTTCCTCCTCCATGGCCGTACTTCCTGTACTGCCTTGTCGACTGATGTAGGCCACAGTTGCGGAGTTGTCTGACAACACCCGTACCGCTCGACCCTTCACCGTAGTTTTGAACGTTTGCAGCGCCAGATAAACTGCTCTTAACTCCAGGCAGTTGATTGACCATGCGCTCTCCTGGACGGTCCAGGTGCCCTGCACGAAGAGCTCTCTGCAATGAGCTTCCCAGCCTACGAGACTCGCATCCTTCATCAATGGAAGCCACTCCGGCTGTTCCAGGGGCATCCCGGCTTCCAAGAACCCCGGGAGCAGCCACCAGTGCAGGGACTGCCGGATCCTGAGGGGACAGGGAAGTCGTTTGTTCAATGAGTCAGACTGATGCGACCAACGGTGAAGTAGCGCCCGTTGCAGAGATCGCATATGCACCTTGGCCCATGGCACTGCCTCCAAGGTCGCTGCCATTGTACCCAGTACTCGAAGGTAATTCCATGCCAAAGGCGCCAGCGTCACCTTGAAATGGCATACCAGCTGTTGAAGGGCTAGAATCCGCTGATCCAGCAGAAACACCACTCCTTTCTGTGTGTCGAACTGCACCCCCAGATATTCGAGATTCTGGGATGGTAACAAGTGGCTTTTGGCCGCATTGACCACCCAGATCAGACTCTGTAAAAACTTTACTACCTGGTCCGTAACCTGAACACTTTCGTCCCTGGATTTCGCTCGAATTAACCAATCATCTAGATAAGGATGGACGAGAATTCCTTTCTTTTGTAAAACTGCCGCCACCACCACCACCACCATTATCTTGGTGAAAGTCTGCAGCGCTGTCGCCAGACCGAACGGCTGTGCCCGAAACTGGTAGTGTCCCCAAGGAAGAGCAAAGCGCAGGAAATTGTGATGAGCCACTGATAGTAATGTGTAAATATGCTTCTGTCAGATCGAGGGATGTTAAGAACGCGCCTTGGCGCACCGCCACAATTACCGATTGTAAGGTTTCCATCCTGAAATGCGGCACTCGAAGACAACGGTTTACCCCTTTGAGGTCCAAGATGGGGCCGTAACGAGCCGTCTTTCTTTGGCACCACAAAATAAATTTGAGTATTGACCCGCACCGCAATCCTCTATGGGAACCAGTGCGATTGCCCCCGATTGCAGCAGCTGATCTACGGTACGGTGAACCTCTAGGGCAGTGATGGCTAACCTTTTTGAGCCCGAGTGCCCAAACTGCCGCACAAAACCAAAGAATTTCCTCAAAGTGCCAGCACGTCAATTAAAGCCTCATTTGCATAAGGTGCCTCATTTGCATAAATATTTGCATAATGTTACCATACACTAACTTTTAGTAAACATGCCTCTTAATGAGTATATGGATAAAGAAAGACTAAAAGGTTTCTACATTACTATAATCCAGTACCAACTGCCAGGCACATTAGGAACTACTACAAACGCTGCCCATTTAGAACCCATAGCAAACCCGCCGTATCCTAACAGCACTACCAGGACTCACAAAGCACCATACCCTAACTATCAAAAGGCAACACTGCAAATATTAAACCAATACATTTCAGAGAACAACAATACATGACCTACTGGGGAAAGAACAAGTGGCAATGTCAAATAGGAATTATATAAACAGAATACCTCAGCTCAGTTACACATGCAGAACAGACCATCACCAAACAAGGAATCACAATTTAGAAACAGGAAGACAATAATTAAACTGGGAACCCCAAAAGCCAAACTTGGAATATACAACAACACTGTAGAAATAAAACTATAAATTAATTTCCTCTTGTACTAAACAAAGCGCAAAAATTAATGATGCACATTTCCCAGAGCTGACATATTCCAGTTAATAAATTCAAAATAAAGAGATATTTTTCTACCTTTTGTGCATTTTTTTTCAGTTGCAATTGTTCCAGCCACTTTCTTCTGGTTTCTTCGTGTCTTCTGCTAACTCTCCATCTGCTGTCCATTTGTCCTTTCTTCTGTCTTCTTGTTTTTTTTTTCCATTCTCTCTCTACATCTGCTTTAACATACTAATCTTTCTCCTTTTGCTCTTTCCTCATTCCTATTTCATCTACTCAAAATTTACCCCTCCATCCTCAATCCCCACTTATTCTCCCAATACCCGGCCAATTGTAGATTTTTTATCCCTCCCACACAAAATATTTTTCCCCTCTCCATTTTACTCTCCCAGCCCCATCCCATTCTAATCCTCCCCCAACACCAGCTCCCTTCTAGTTCCAGCCTCACCCAGCATCCATTCCCTTCTAGTCCCTGCATCAGCCCATTTCCAGTCCTAGCAGCCCCCCAACCCATTTCCAGTCCTAGAAACCCCCCAACCCAATACCAGTCCTAGCCCCCCCTCATCAACCCACTTCCAGTCCTAACCCCCCATCACCCCATTTTCAGTTTAAGCCCCCCCTATAACCCATTACCAGTCCTAACCCCCATCAGCCCACTTCCAGTCCTAACCCCCCATGAGCCCACTTCCAGTCCTAACCCCCATCAACCCATTTCCAGTCAGCCCCCATAGCCCATTGCCAGTCCTAACCCCCCCATCAGCCCACAGTCCATTACCAGTCCTAACCCCATCAGCCCACCTCAAGTCCTAACCCCTCCCCATCAGCCCATTTCCTGTCCTAGCCCCCCCATAGTCCATTATCAGTCCTAACCCCCCATAGCCCATTACCAGACAGCCCCCATCAGCCAACAGCCCATTACCAGTCTTAACCCCCCATAGCCCATTGCCAGTCCTAACCCCCCCATCAGCCCACAGCCCATTACCAGTCCTAACCCCATCAGCCCACCTCAAGTCCTAACCCCTCCCCATCAGCCCATTTCTTGTCCCAGCCCCCCCATAGCCCATTATCAGTCCTAAACCCCCCAATAGCCCATTACCAGTCCTAACCCCATCAGACCACCTCCAGTGTTAACCCCCCATCAGCCCATTTCCAGTCCTAACCCCACCCAACAGCCCACCTCAAGTCCTAACCCCTCCCCATCAGCCCATTTCCTGTCCTAGCCCCCCATAGCCCATTACCAGTCCTAACCCCACCCAACAGCCCACCTCAAGTCCTAACCCCTCCCCATCAGCCCATTTCCTGTCCTAGCCCCCCATAGCCCATTACCAGTCCTAACCCCACCCAACAGCCCACCTCAAGTCCTAACCCCTCCCCATCAGCCCATTTCCTGTCCTAGCCCCCCATAGCCCATTACCAGTCCTAACCCCACCCAACAGCCCACCTCAAGTCCTAACCCCTCCCCATCAGCCCATTTCCTGTCCTAGCCCCCCATAGCCCATTACCAGTCCTAAGCCCCCATCAACCCACTTCCAGTCCTAATCCCCTCAGCCCATATAGACTTAGCTCCCCCAAAGCCCCTCGCCCATCACCACTCCTCCCCTCCCCCAGCCCATCACCACTCATAACCCCCCCATCAGCCCATTTCCTGTTCTAGCCCCCCATAGCCCAGTACCAGTCCTAGCCCCCCCAACAGCCCACAGCCATTACCACTCCTAACCCCCCCAGCCCATCACCAGTCCTAACCCCCAACAGCTCATTTCCTGTCCTAGCCCCCCGAGCCCATCACCAGTCCTAACCCCCCAACAGCCCACTGCCCTTTCCACTCCTAACCCCCCCCAGCCCATCACCAGTCCTAACCCCCCCAGCCATTACCACTCCTAACCCCCCCCAGCCATTACCACTCCTAACCCCCAGCCCATCACCACTCCTAACCCCCCCCCCAGCGAAATTTTTTTTACAAAGAAAGCTGTCGCTGTCGCTGCCGGGGCCGGGGCCGCCGCGGCAGAATCGAGTGTGCCGCGGGGCCCCCCCGCCCAGCAGAGCCTGCCCTCCGTCCCCGGTATCACCTCTCTCAGCTGCCTCCAGTCACACGCGCCGGCTTTCAGAGCGCGAGGGAAGAGTTTCTCCCTCGCTGCTCTGTTAAGCCCGCGGGGGCTGATGGGAACTTCCCATCAGCCCCTGCGGGCATAACAGAGCAGCGAGGAAGAAACTCCACTCGCGCTCTGAAAGCAGGCGCGTTTGACTAGAGGCAGCTGAGAGAGGTGATACCGGGGACGGAGGGCAGGCTCTGCTGGGCGGGGGGGCCCCGCGGCACACTCGATTCTGCCGCGGCGGCCCCGGCCCCGGCAGCGGCAGCTTTTTTTTTTTTTTTTTTAATGCCGCATATCTTGATTGCGGACCTTCCCGCATGCCAGCTGCAAGGCCTTTGCGTGCCACAGCTGGCACGCGTGCCATAGGTTCGCCATCGCTGCTCTAGGGCCTTCTGGTGGCCTTTGCATGGGGATATCACATAGGAGTCCTGCACTGGTCTCACAAACTCCAGCGCATAACCCTCGCGAATCACTTCCAAAACCCACTGGTCGGATGTTATTTGGGTCCAGGCAGGAAGAAATTCCCGAAGGCGCCTTTTTTTTTTTTTCAAAACTAAGGAAATGAAAACTACAGCTTATGGTAGTGCCAGCGGCCCCAACAAATAACCCCCGGGTCCCCAGGCAATATGAACAAGGGAGGCCACACCAATAAAAGAAAGGCCATAGAAAAGGAACTCAAATAATTAGAAATTTAAAAGAAAATAAAGTGAACCGGCAGGGGCAAGCCTGGGCAGAACTCGAGGCGAAAGACCCTTGAAAAGTGTGACCGCTGGCCTGCTGCTGTCCCGTACATTGCACATGCATCCAAGATGGCCGCCGCTGAACAAACTGTGAAATGGCGCCAAAAGAAACCTGCCGGGCCAGACCGCACACTTCCACGCTCCGTTTCCCCGCTTGCTGGCCCGCTCCCCTCCACATACCTGCAGATTTCTCCTGTAAATGTGCAGCACTGCACGGCTCCAGTCCGCGCGGCTCCGCTCAGTTGAAAAGTGAGCGGATCGCCGCCGGATGAGCCTCTCTCTCCCCTGTCAGCCGCCCGCTGCAATACACTGGCTGCTGTTCAGCCCCACAGGCAAATGGGCATCGGCTGCCGCAGGGCTCACCCCCATCCGATCAAGGAGGAGAAACCCGCTGAAATCCTGACCCGAGGTCTGAAAAGGAGGAGGGGACAGCCTGGACCGGCACAAGTAAGCAGTTTTTTTTTTTAAAGGTATAGGACTCCAATTAAAACCAAATTAACGCAAACTCAAATAGAAGCCTAAAAACTCGGAATAAAAGACACAGACACCTATTCTAAAGCTACCCTAACAGCTCCTTATCTGTTTCTCAAGTGAGCCCAGCACCTAGGCTCACTACGTCCTCCTGCTGCATGGAGGACACACTGGGGCTAATGGGAGAGGCCAGCAGACTACATCCAGTGATGTCACGTTTTTGACATGCCCAGTCTCCAAGCTGCAGGAGGAGGTACACTACCCAGAGATGGAGAACTGAACTGGAGGAACGATAAGGAACAGAGCATTACTACTACTACTTATCATTTGTGTACAGTATATGCTACAAGGCACATTGTACGTTGTGAAACAGTGGATAATACAGAGCCCATGGAGGTTAGTGAAAATGAGAAACTTACCTCAGATTTGGCTGAACAGGAAAGCTCCGTGCACGGAGAAACAGCTGGGCAGCAAATGCCTCCAGCACAAGTAAAGCCAAAAGACATTGGAAGGTATTTTCCCTCTAATAGTTGTGACGCAGGGAGAAACAGAAGGGCTCATCAGGAGCACCTGTGCTCAAAGTCCTACGTAACAGGCAGAGAAGGGAAGCATATAAATTCCTGGTTAGAACCAGGAAGAGGCAGTTCAGGAAGGAGTTCCAGGAGTTCCAGGAGTTCAGGAGGAGGTTCTGCAGGAAGGAGTTCTGTAGGAGGCAGTTCTGAACGAGGCAGTCTGGGAGGAGGAAGTCCTGGAGAGGGCAGACCGGGAGAAGGCAGCCATTGAGGAGGACTGACCAAACAGCCAATGAGCATAGGTCATGCTGAAGGAAGTTTGCCGGTAGAAGGAAATTCTAAACGTGACTTCAGAGCAAGGAACAGCTGGAGAGGTAACCAGGAACTTGCTATCTCGGAGGGAGGCTGGAGAGCCCGAGAGAAAGTCCTCAACAACCCTGAAGCAAAAGCCAGGAACAAGGTAGAAAGGTGGGAGCCTTGTTTTTCCAAAGAAGGGGTTAAAAGCTCTATATGTTTTAAAGGGCGTGGCCCTGAACCTAACCATAAAGCTGAAAGATATCCAGTATTCTCACTAGGTGGGAAGGGACAGAAAACCCATCAAGAAGCCATTCGTATACCAGGCAGTTATAGCCCTGGGCTTAAAGAATACTTGGTAGGAAAAGGTATTCGTGTGCCACAGGAAAGTGTGTCAAAAGCCAGCACATGTAATGAGTGTGACTTTGGTAGTATCGGGAATGAACCTGAAGTAATGCAATGGGAAAATAACAGTGATTCTTCAGACCCAATTCCCATGGACTGTACGCTATGTTTTTCGGATGACATTATTTCTTTGTGTTAACCTTGAAGAGAATAACCTTGTGACATTAACAAAGGATTAGAAGATAGATTTTTCTCTATAACCGTTTTTGTTTGATGCTGTGTGTTGCGTTGGCATTCCTGAGAATATCTGTTCTGGGAAAGGGAATAAAGCCCTGATTTATTTACTTTACCACTCGACTGAGAGACTCTGTTTTAATAGCAAAGCAGATTTAAACCTAAAACCCTAGGCAGCCGCCTAAATAGGGTTCACCAGGGTTCTATTGCACGGGCCCCATCACAAATGGCGTAGTTGTTGCGGATCATTCAAAAGGAGTGAACAACCAGGACGCAGCAGAGGACAGCACGGAAGGAGCGGACGTTGGCCCGCCCAGAAGGATCCAGAATCCTGTGGCAGAGACAAGCACCTTCTCAAAGTGCGAACCTCCACCTGGCTCAGGTAAAGGGTATATGGGCACAGGCTGGGAGGATTCAAAGTGAGAAGGAATTGCTTTTTTAAAAAAAAAAAAGAAAGGAAAAATAAAAAGGGGAATTTTTTTTTTCCTTAGCTAGTGGTACCGCACTTGGTGGTTGTGTTTGGTTTATTTTCCAGAGTGTGTGAGCCGGAAAATGGAGGTCCAGGAAGTCTTACGCTGGATGAGCTTGCAATTCGACAAGCAGAGGGAGCTAGCCCAGCTGAGCCAGGAGCAGGCCACTGCAGCCCTACAGGCTCAGCAGAAGCCCCTAACGGACCTCTTGCAAGCTCTACTGGAGGAACCAAAGAAAGGGACAGCACCACAAGAGTACGTCTGTGGGGTAGGCCCACAGAATTGTGGGATGTGGACATTTGGACAAATGACTAACAATGATAATTTTGATGATTATGTGGAGTCATTTGAGAGGGTAGCTCTCAACGCACGCTGGCCTAAAGAGCAGTGGGCAATCAGACTGGCCTCATCCTTAACAGGAGAAGCTCTGTCGGCTTATAGAGCAATGCCTGCCGCTTTGGCAGCCGAGTATGAAGAGGTAAAAAGAGCAATACGTGACAGGCTAGGCCTAACACCTGCTGTGTACAGACGTATGCTAAGGGCAACTAAGCTTCAAGCAAACAAACACCAAAGGCACTGTGCCATAGGGTGCGCAGTTTGGTTTTAAAGTGGCTTGAACCAGAGGGAAAAACTCTGGATAGCATAATAGATGCAATTGTCCTGGAACAGTATTATGAGGCAGTTCCTGTAGAGGTGAAAACCTTTTTAACATTACAGAATTGCCAAACCTCAACTGAAGCAGCGCAGTTAACAGAGCGGTTCCTTGAAGCCGAATTGGCTAAAAAGATACCAGGAGGCGCTGAAAGTAAGTTGGGATTGGCAAGTTCTGAAAAGGCAAATAGAGAGCCTCGAATGGGTGCTCGGTATACAAGAGAGTGTTTGCCCAAGAGGGAGGATAAGAATGCTATGCTAAAATGTTTTAAGTGTGGAAAGCTAGGGCACATGAAGAAGGAGTGCATCTACCGCACTGCACTGATAACAAATGATAACAAGCATGTACAGGAGGGATTCCGCATAGATGTGGAGGTGCAATGAGTCCCTGCAAGAGCCTTGCTTGACTCGGGGGCAGACCAGAGTATGGTCTCCCGAAAGTTCTGGCAAACCATACAGGCCCGAAATGATTTTCCCCCGAGTCAACAAGAAGGAATGACTAGGATAAAGTGTGTGCATGGGGCATCAACCCATTATCCCCTTTACAGACTAAAGGTTAAGGGTTTAGGAACACAGAAAGAAATCCTAGTGGCTATAATCCCCAAATTACCGTACGATATCGTACTGGGGAGAGATTGGCCTCCTTTCTACAGGGGAATAGAGGAAGGTACACACTTAAAGGGAGGCATGGTTTCCACCCGGTCTCAGGCAAAAGGCTTGGAGACGCATAGTGAGCTTCCAGAGGAAAATCCTGACCCCATAGGAGAGGAAGAAGAGCCTTTAGGGGAGGAGGATAGGATTATAGAGGCGAGCTTAAGCGAGCTTCCCCAGCATGAGGAGTTAATTAGTGCTCCCTCTAAAGTGAAAAAGAAAAGTAAAGGCGAAAAGCGCCAAGAAAGACATCACCGGGCTCAACTGATTGCCGGAGTAGCAGATGGGCAGGGTTAACCTGGGTACCTGCCGATCTGGTAAAAAAATTCCCGTCTTTTCCGAGGGAACAGAAGGCAGACCCAGTATTAAAACATGCCTTTGAATTTGCACAGACAGGTAGGGACGTGCTCCCCAGGTTCCTGATAGAGGAAGACATTTTGTATAGGGAGAGCAATAACCCCCATACTGGTGCCATTAGGAAGCAATTAGTGGTCCCCACTACCTTTAAGGCCGTAGTCATGAGACTGGCCCATGACCACCCCATCGGGGGACACAAGGGAGTTCAGGGTACGCTTGATCAGATCCTAGACCGTTTCTATTGGCCAGGGGTGTTTAGAGAAATGAAGCAGTTCTGCGAGGCCTGTCCTTCCTGTCAGCGGGTAAGTGCCGCTAAGCCCATAGGAGTTCCTATGATTCAGACCCCTACCATAACCGAACCAGTTCTCCGGATGGCAATGGACATTGTGGGTCCCCTAATAAAAACCCCCAGAGGATTCCAGTACATCCTCGTAATAATGGACTATGCCACCAGGTTCCCCTGGGCAATACCTTTGAGAAACATCTCAGCTAAGTTCATAGCCGCAGAACTAGTCAAGCTTCTGTGAGGTAGGGTTCCCAAGGGAAATGCTAACTGATAGGGGGAGTAATTTTGTGTCAAAGTACCTGGCACAGGTATGGGATGCTTTTGGCATCCACCATATCAAAACCGCCACGTATCATCCACAGACCAATGGTCTGGTGGAGTGCTTCAATCAGACCCTTAAGCAGCTGTTAAGATGAGGGCTGGATGGACAGATGGCTGACTGGGACATTATGCTCCCGTTTGCCCTATATGCCAGTAGGGAACGTACCCAAGCCTCATTAGGAGCTTCCCCTTATGAGCTGATGTTCGGACGTGCCCCACGGGGAGTCCTAGATATTTTAAGGGACCAGTGGGTCAAGCCAGAAGGGGAGGTAATGGGGGTACCCCAGTTCCTTTGTGGGCTCCGGAGTCGCCTACAGAGGGCTTCGCGAGTCGCAGACAGGCATTTGCAAGACAGTCAGCAAAGTCAGAAGCGGTATTACGACAGGGGCAAGAAGCCACGGCAACTGGCTGTTGGCGACAGAGTAGTGGTTGCTGACCCTGGCCAAAGTTCGAGGCCCAATGGAAAGGTCCTTATACAGTGGTAGAGCGTGGTCCAGTATCATATGTGGTGGAGAACGACAAGGGGCGTCCTCAAATATACCATATAAATGTGCTAAAACTTTGGCAGGAGAGAATGGCAGCAGCTAGCCGCTCCAGTATAAAAGTCAGGAGTAGAGCAGTGATTGCGGGCTGTAAGGAACCTTGGCAAGGTAGCGAGGCAGCAGACAACTGATCCAGCACGAAGGTTAGGTGTCCAGCGAAGATTACGTGCTGTGTGAACGGCTGTTCCCCATCCCGTAATATCTTAAGGGGGGGGGGGGATATGTGACACAGTGGATAATACAGAGCCCATGGAGGTTAGTGAAAATGAGAAACTTACCTCAGATTTGGCTGAACAGGAAAGCTCAGTGCACGGAGAAACAGCTGGGCAGCAAATGCCTCCAGCACAAGTAAAGCCAAAATACATTGGAAGGTATTTTCCCTCTAATAGTTGTGATGCAGGGAGAAACAGAAGGGCTCATCAGGAGCACCTGTGCCCAAAATCCTACGTAACAGGCAGAGAAGGGAAGCATATAAATTCCTGGTTAGAACTAGGAAGAGGCAGTTCAGGAAGGAGTTCCAGGAGTTCAGGAGGAAGTTCTGCAGGAGGCAGTTCTGAATGAGGCAGTCTGGGAGGAGGAAGTCCTGGAGAGGGCAGACCGGGAGAAAGCAGCCATTCAGGAGGACTGATCAAACAGTCAATGAGCATAGGTCATGCTGAAGGAAGTTTGCCGGTAGAAGGAAATTCTAAACGTGACTTCAGAGCAAGGAACAGCTGGAGAGGTAACCAGGAACTTGCTAGCTCGGAGGGAGGCTGGAGAGCCCGAGAGAAAGTCCTCAACAACCCTGAAGCAAAAGCCAGGAACAAGGTAGAAAGGTGGGAGCCTTGTTTTTCCAAAGAAGGGGTTAAAAGCTCTATATGTTTTAAAGGGCGTGGCCCTGAACCTAACCATAAAGCTGAAAGATATCCAGTATTCTCACTAGGTGGGAAGGGACAGAAAACCCATCAAGAAGCCATTCATATACCAGGCAGTTATAGCCCTGGGCTTAAAGAATACTTGGTAGGAAAAGGTATTCGTGTGCCACAGGAAAGTGTGTCAAAAGCCAGCACATGTAATAAGTGTGACTTTGGTAATATCGGGAATGAACCTGAAGTAATGCAATGGGAAAATAACAGTGATTCTTCAGACCCAATTCCCATGGACTGTACGCTATGTTTTTCGGATGACATTATTTCTTTGTGTTAACCTTGAAGAGAATAACCTTGTGACATTAACAAAGGATTAGAAGATAGATTTTTCTCTATAACCGTTTTTATTTGATGCTGTGTGTTGCGTTGGCATTCCTGAGAATATCTGTTCCGGGAAAGGGAATAAAGCCCTGATTTATTTACTTTACCACTCGACTGAGAGACTCTGTTTTAATAGCAAAGCAGATTTAAACCTAAAACCCTAGGCAGTCGCCTAAATAGGGTTCACCGGGGTTCTATTGCACGGGCCCCATCACAACGTATAGATGTAAATGACAGACCCTGTTCATCAGTTTTTACAATCTTTTCTTTTAATTTATATTTATGTGCTTTTACATTAAACACAAGGGGCCTGATTTTCAAAGGCAGTTACATGGGTAACAGCCCATGTTACCCATGTAGATACCTGAACAGGGATTTTCCAAAGGCACCTACATGGGTAGTGCCTTTGGAAATCCCAGTTAAGTCCCTAACGTGCCTAGATGCTATCTGCTTAGCATCAGGGCATGTTTGTGGTGTTCCAGGGCGGAGGAAGTGGTAGCACCGATTTTCAATGTTACCGAGTTAGCACTCAGCGCCTTAAAGATAGGTATGGAAAACTCTCGAAAATCGGTGCTACCTGGCTAGCTCCTTTGACTTCTGGGTTGTGTGGTGACAACTGAATTTTCAATGTCGGGGGCTGCGTATGACCCCAGAATTGAAAATCCGGGTTAGATGGATGGCGGGTGGGCTATGTGCCAACGTGGCACATAGCACCACCCAATTGAATATCAGGCCCAAATTGCATCTTGTACAGAAAGTGGGAGAGGGGTCTCACAATAAGAAAACAAAGGAAAAACAGCCTTAGCCATTAATAAGGAATATAAAACTCAGTTCTTACAATCTAATCAAAAGGAACAACGTCAAAAAACTGGGGACTATAGTATTTTATTTATTTATTTATTTTTATACACATTTATATACCGCATCTTCCAAAGTTCAGTTTCAGTTTACAGTGAACAACAATTAACAAAGCAAGTTTGTTTTACAGAGAACGTCATAATACAGCAGAACATATGTACAGGATAACATCATATAATAGACTAAACAATGCGAGATAATACAGAACAGCATAAACTATATACAAATATGTATATGTAAATAAATATACATGGAAGTGAGAGGACAAAAGATGTGGGATCATCAAGAATGTGTGCTATGTGTGTGGGTTGAAGGGATTTTGTTTGAAGCAGACAGAATACCCGTTTATCCTTTGTCTAACGTAGGTGATTGGTTTTCTATGTTATAGTGTTTGGTGAACAGATAGGTTTTTAGTTTTCTGCGGAGTTCCATGATCTCAGTTAGTGTTCGTAGCTCCTCTGGGAGGGAGTTCCAGATAGTTGGGGCAATGTGAGAAAATGCTCTGTTGTTTGTTGATTTATGGGCTCTTGTATACTCTCTCGGAATCTTTGTTTAATTGTCCTTTTCTGTGTGTAGGCTTAGATGGTTCTTTGTGTATTAGATTGCATAGCGTAGTCGGGGCCATATCATATAAGGCTTTGAATGAAGTTATTATTGTTTTGTAGATTATTCTACTTTGAATTGGTAGCCAATGGAGGGAGGCTAGTATTGGTGATATGTGTTGTAGTGAGTTAATTTTCAGTATAATTCTGGCCGCTGCGTTTTGAGCTAATTGCATTCGTTTGATGTTTTTTTTTATATGCCTATTAGAATTAGATTGGCAAAGTCAAAATGTGGAGTTATGGTGGCCTGAATTATGTTGATAAAGTCTTGTGTAAATACTAGAGGACGAAGTTGTTTGAGGGTTTTGAGTTTGAAATAAATTTTCTTTATGGTATTGCTAATGTGTGTTTCCAGCGTAAGGTGTGTATCAAGTATAACGCCTAGATATCTTATTTCCTTTTTTATTTTAATTTCTTGGTTTTGAAGTCTTATATGTGTTGGGGGGATATAAGATTTGTTCTTAGTCACGATTAGAACTTCAGTTTTAGTGTGATTTATGTGGAGGTTTTGTGCTTTTAGCCATGTTGTGATTTCATTATAGCAGTCCGATAGGGTTTGAAGTGGTAGGTTGGGTATCGTAAATGGAATATACATCATAATATCATCTGTGTATAGGTGATATTTTACTCCAAATTTTTTGAAAATGTCGCAGACTGGTTTTATGTAAATATTGAAAAGCAGGGCTGACAACGCTGAACCTTGTGGTAATCCAATTTCTTGTTTATATGTAGTTGAGTTTTGTTTCCCAATTCTTACGTTTTGCGTTCTGTTATTTAGATAGGATGAGAACCAATTATGTACTGTAGAGTTTAAGCCTATTTGTTTCAAGTTATTGAGCATTATTGTGTGGTGTACACTATCGAACGCAGCTGATATATCAATGAAAAGTAGAATAAAGGCCTGTTTATGATTGTCGATCCCTCTTAGGAGCGCATCTATTAAAACTGTAAGGAGTGTTTCAACTCCATGGCGGGGCCTAAAGCCATACTGTTGTTCATCAAGAGGGTAAGATGAGTCTAGAAAATCCTGTGTCTGTAATTGAACCACTTTTTCAATTATTTTAGCCAAGAATGGTATGCTAGAGATGGGTCTATATGATGCAGGCAATGTTTTATCAAGTTTGCTGTTCTTAAGGATTGGTCGTATTTGTGCGTGTTTGAGTGATGGTGGGAGGTAGCCTTGGGTTAGTGAGAGGTTCACTATTGAAAGAATGTAGGGTAATAAAATTGGTGGTGTGTTTTTTATCCATGTTACTGGACATGGATCTAGATAAGAAGTTGTGGTGTTGAGGCTGGTGATGATATTTTTTAGTGTCTCTTTAGTTATGGGGTGGAACTCTGACCATTGGTCTGGAGACTGGTGTGATAAGTTGATAGTGTCTATAGACATTGCCGGTATTTTTGCTTTGTTTTGGTAATGGTGGGCTAAGGTTTGAACTGAGATGTCAGTTATTTCATTGTCAGAAGTTTGAGGGTTGGTTAGATTTCTGACAATGGAGAATAACTCTCTTGGCCTGTTATATGATTTTGATAGTATTTTAGCATAGTATTCTTTTTTGTGCTGTCCAAGGTTTCTTTGTATTTAGTGAGGTGGTTATTGTATATTTCTTTGTGTATCGTCAATTTAGATTTGCGCCAGTTGTGTTCTAGTTTTCTAAGGTGCCTTTTCATTTGTTTTAGTGTAGTGTTGAACCATGGTTTGGTATTAGTCTTAGAGTGGATGATCTTTTTGTATGTGTAATTAATTTTGGCTGCATTATTGATGGTTTCATGCCAGTTTTTGACAGTGTCATCTAAATTCGTTGGTGATGATAAGAGGTGGGGGATTGTTAAGTCAATAAATTCTGCATTGTTAAACTTTTTGAATCTTGTGGTTGGGGCATTTCTGGTGTGATTGTTAGTGCTAGTGAGGGGATATGTAAGATTTAATTTGATTATGTAGTGATCAGACCAGGGTACCTGTATACATTCAACTGAATTTGGATTGATTAGTTTGAGGAGTGTATTAGGGATGAGGACAAGATCGAGGGTTCCACCTTTGATGTGTGTAGATGTGTTTATTATCTGATGATAATCCATGTCTGATATAGTGTCAAAGAATAGTTTTGAGTCCAATGTTGGTAGCGAAGGAAGGTTAAAGTCTCCTAGCATAATTATAGGGTGTTGTTCAGTAGATGAGCTGAGGAGTTCAATAAAAGAGTCAAGGCAGTCTGGTTTTTGGTCTGGGGGTCTGTATACTAAGCAGAGTTTCATGAGTCCAATTTTTATTAATAATGCATCTATGTTGTTAGAGATGTTTGATTGGATTGTTTTGGCACATAGTGCCTTTTTTGTCATCATTAATACACCTCCTCCTTTTCTATTAGTTCGATGTTTGTAGAAAGTGTCATAGTTTTCATTATTAAGTTGATTTATGTAGACTGCATCGGTGTCGGAGAGCCAGGTTTCTGTGACGCATAATATGTCTGGTTTTGAATCAGATATTAAGTCATTAAATATGGGGAGCTTGTTTTTCATCGAGCGTGCGTTGATAAGGATGCATGAAAGGGATGTTGTGTTGTTGGGGCATGTTCCCTTGGTTGTTTGATGTGAGTTTGTTTGTTTTATGTGAATTAGTCTATGGAAATTTAATCTGGGATGGTTGTTTGGGTAAATGTGTCCAATATGGTAGTTGTTTTGAGTATGTGTGTGAATTATGGGAATTGTTTTATAATTTTTGCTGTTTAGGCTTAGTGTTAGGTCAATGGTTAGAATTGCTGGTTAGTTAGTATGTTGGTTGGTTAGTATGGTGGAGAACAAAAAAAGTGAGGGGCATCAGGATCCAAAAACAGCCTCGATTTTGAATAGGACTAGAGGACACCAACGTACTTGTGATAGGCTATGGCCTAGAATAGCCTGCATAGCCTGCAGGAGTAAGAAAGGCCTGTAAGTTAGGCCTGAGTCCCAACCCCCACTTGAGAATATTATAGCTGAAAGCCAGTAGAAGTTAGAAAACTGCTCTAAACTGCTTTGATAAGAATGCAAAAATCTTCTATTTTAACAGGTGTTAAGCCCGGTCAGAGATCCCCATTGGATGGGGGTGGGAGGGGGCACCGGGACCAATGAGGAGTTTGTCTGTATAGAACTGATGAAGAAAGGTATAAAAAGATGTTGTTTTGTTGAACTCCATTGCTCAGACCATTTTGAATGTGACAGTGCCTGAGACTGTGCACAAATAAATTGGCTTGAATCTTAGTAAATAGACTCCTGGTTTTATTTATTGTGGACACTTCGCTACAACATATTCCTGGTGCGTTGGCCGGGAAGGTGGGGTACGTGAATGGTGCGCAAGTGAATACTACCACGTATTACTGCCTCTAGGTTTGGTCCGGCTGGAACCGTGGCCGACCGACAGCGGAGAGGATCCCAGGCGCCGCCGGTCCCCTTGCATCGGAGGGTTCCGCCCTGCTTCAGCAGCTTGCTGGGTCCGGCCGGCCAACACCTCGAACCCTGAGGGGAGTCCAGGATTCAACCCAAGGAGGGTTTGGTTGCGCAGTGCATTAGCTACCGGATCCGGTGAGTAATGATTTTTCTGGTTCTTAGTCAGTTAGCTCTGGGAATGTCTCGAGACTAATATGGTATGGTAATGGTAAAGGGAGTCTGATCAACTTCCAGGGCGGTCCTAGTAACCCTGGATGA
The DNA here is from genome assembly GCA_033557465.1 of Ichthyophis bannanicus. Lineage (NCBI taxonomy): Eukaryota > Metazoa > Chordata > Amphibia > Gymnophiona > Ichthyophiidae > Ichthyophis > Ichthyophis bannanicus. The sequence continues at coordinate 629,464,624 of CM066031.1, forward strand.
GTGTGCGCGGGGCGAAGCCACTGACCCTTTTGGTTTGGTAAATTTTGGTTTAGTCAGTTAGCCCGGGAATTTGGAATTTGGGAAATGCTAGCAAGTTTGGTTGTGTGACGTGTGCTTGAGAGGTCTTGCAATACAGACCAAGCGAGAGCGGACTCCTAAGTAGCGCAGTTCCTGGCCGGGCGACCGCGCCCAGGTCGCGAAAAGGAGGAAGCGTTCGGTGTTTGTCCCCCTTATTGTTCTGTGGGCTGTGCAGACCCCTTACCCGCAGCCATCCTACCCACCCTTTCTGTTTGCTGTCTTGTACATCATACGTCATAATGGGAGGGGCGGAGTCCGTACAAACTCCACTGAACTGTATGATCACGAATTTTAAGATGGGATTTAGTGGTGATTATGGGGAAAAAATTACACCGACCCGCTTAGAAATATTGTGTAGTAGGGTGTGGCCGGTGCTGGACGCCGTGTGGCCACCAGAAGGTACTTTTGATGTCAAAATTGTGTCCCGAGTGCACAAGGTGGTGCGCAGATATGGTCCCGAACAGTTTTCCTATATAGACTCCTGGCTAGATATCTGTGAGAAACAACCCCCTTGGATGAAGCGTTGCCGTGAGGGGCAGTGTAGAATTATGTTAGCAACTGCAACGGGAGTCCCTGCTAAGAGAGAAAAGCCCCCTATTTATGCAGCCCTAGAGCCTCCAGAGGTCCCGGATTATCCACCCACATTTCTGTATACTCCAGTCCCGTCAGCTCCATTAGTACCCTGAGTAGGGCCAGAGGTGGAAAGACTACCTCCAGCTGAGGTACCCCCACCCGATCACCCACCTCCACCACTTCCAACACCTGAGGACCAGATCCCTCCCCTAAGGAGAAGTCGGAGCCCTAGTCCTGAGCACAGCTCTGCAGCAGAACCATCATCCCCTGAAGGATCTGCTAGCGGAGGGTCAGATGCCAGTCCAGAGTCGTCCACTAGTCCAAGCACCAGCAGCAGAATTACCACCGGGTCCGCAAACCTGCGTTACGCCCTTAGAAGCAGGGCATCGGGCCCGAGAGAAGTTCGCCAAATGCCACTGCGGCAGGTCCCAGGATTACCTATAGTAAATGAAGAGGGTCAGGTTGTGGTCGGACCGACCAGTTTAGTTTATGTGCCCTTCTCCACAACAGATTTATTAAACTGGAAAACACATTATGCCTCCTATACTGAGAAACCCCAAGAGTTGACAGAATTGATGTCTAGTATTATGCAGACCCACCAGCCTACCTGGTCCGACTGCCGCCAGCTCTTGGCTACCCTTTTTTACTACTGAAGAGCGGGCACGGATAGTGCGAGCAACCACTCAATGGTTGGAAGAGAACCCTGAAGACGGGAGAGACCTAAATCCCCAACAGGCAGCAGCTGTAGATTTCCCAAACGAAGATCCAAAGTGGGATCCAAATAGTGCAGATGGAGAGAAGGCCCTCGCCCGGTTCCGCCAGGCCTTACTGCAGGGCCTGAAGAAGGGAGGCCAGAGAGCTATGAATGTTGGGAAAGTAGCGGACGTTCTTCAGCACCCAGATGAAAGTCCAGCTGCTTTCTATGAACGATTAACTGAAGCCTATAGACTTTACACCCCATATGACCCAGCAGCCCAGGAGAATTTACGTATGGTGAACGCCGCTTTTGTGAGTCAGTCCCAGGGAGACATAAAACGAAAACTGCAGAAATTAGAAGGATTTGTGGGTATGAAATCAGCACAGTTAATGGAAGTTGCACAAAAGGTATTCGTGAATCGTGATCAAGAATGCAAAAGAGAAAGTGAAAGAAAGATGAAGAAGAAGGCAGATCTGCTTGCTGCAGCACTAGTTGAGGGACGAGGAGAAGGATATCCTAATAGAAGAGCCAGAGGATGGGGAAGGGGCCGAGGGAGCGCTCGGCCCCCCTTAGGTGCAAATCAGTGCGCTTATTGTAAAGAGGAAGGACATTGGAAGAACGAGTGCCCGAACATTGGCTCCACCCCCTGGAGGGGAGGCGGGAGCGCTAGGAGAGCGGGGGGGGGGGGCGATTCCAGCAGCGAGGGGGATGCAGCATGCACAGTTTCAGCAGCAAGAAGAGGCTGCCATAGAGGGAGTGGCAACCACCAAAGACTATTTTATGGATGAAGACTAGGCCAGACCGGGCTCCAAGTTCTTCCTGGGTCCCCAGGAGCCTATGGTCAATTTAAAGATTGGGGACCAGCATATGGACTTCATGGTAGACACAGAGGCTGAGCATTCAGTAGTAGCCAAGCCTGTGGCCCCTGTGTCCTCTCGATCTGTCACAATCATGGGAGCTACTGGAACTAGAACCACAAGACCTTTTCTGCAGAACCGCGCCTGTGAACTAGGGGGACAGAAGATAACATACCAGTTCCTGTATATGCCTGAATGCCCAGTTCCCCTGTTGGGCCGAGACATGCTCGCGAAACTCCAGGCACAGATATCCCTTGTTGAAGGGGGAAAAATGGAAATGACTATAAACTCAAAATCTGCTGGCCTGATGGTGTGAACTGTCCCCTGAGAAGAAGAATGGCGGTTCTATTTACCTGCATCCAAAGCAGCAGGCTCCTGTATACCTACCAGCATTGCAGCCCCGCCTGGAGTATGGGCGGAGAATAATCCACCTGGCCTAGCGAAGAATATAGCTGCTGTGCTTGTCACCCTTAAACCAGGAGCAGAACCAATGCATGTGCGACAATATCCTCTCCCACGACCAGCAATTGAAGGTATTCATCACCACTTGAAGAAATTACTGCAGTATGGACTCCTCAGAGAATGCCAGTCGCCCTGGAACACCCCCCTTCTCCCAATCAAGAAGCCTGGGACGGGTGACTACCGCCCAGTGCAAAACCTACGTCGAGTAAACAGTGCAGTTGAAACCATACATCCAGTAGTACCAAATCCTTACACCCTCCTGGGACTGATTTCAGCAGAAGCCACTCATTTTACTGTTTTGGACTTAAAAGATGCCTTTTTCTGTATACGCCTGGCATCTGCTAGTCAGCTTTTGTTTGCATTCGAATGGGAAAACTCTACCACAGGAAGACGAGGACAACTCACTTATTTATTTATTTACAGTCTCTTATATACCGCACTATTCAGCATCAGCGCGGTTTACATGGAACAAAAATGCTCAGTACAGTTAACATGTATGAGTTTACAGATAACAGGGCAAAAAACTTGGCTAACAGGGGTAACTATTTACAAAACTTGCTACATAGAGTCATATGAACAGGAGTTTCATGGAAACATATGCACCACTAAGGGTTATAGTATCTGTCTTGGCGTGTTGTTGGGCATCCATATATTTGCTAGCGAATTGTATCGTTGGACTTTATGGGGTGACGTTGGGCTCTATGAGGTACTTGTTGAAGTGGTGGAGTTTGAGGGCTTTCCTAAACTGAGTTAGGCTCTTAACAGTCCGGATACCTGGGGGTAATGCATTCCAGCATCTTGGCGCACTGAGACTAAAGGCCCTATTGGCTGTAGATGTAGTGCAATCAGTTAGTGCTTTTGGGACTTTAAAGAGTTTATAGCCGTGGATCTTCTTGCTCTATTTGGAGATGTGTTATAGATGAGGGCAGTTAAGGATGCAGAGGAGAGCTTGTTAACCACTTTAAAAGTGAGTAACAAGGTCTTGAAAACGATTCTAGCCTGGATGGGTAGCCAATGTAACTGTATCAGCAGAGGAGTCACGTGGTCGCTCCTGGAGGCTCCGTGGAGGACCCTAGCTGCTGCGTTCATGGCGAGCTGCAGCGGGTTCAAGGTGGATTGGGGTAGACCTTGTAGGATGGCATTGGCGTAGTCAAAATGAGGTATGATCAACGCCTGGTAGATTGTCCTGAAATCATTTGGTTCCAGCATGGATCGTAAATGCCTAAGTGAGCGGATCTTGTAGTATACTGCTCTGACTGTATTTCCTATGTGGGCCTTCATGTTCAAGCGTTGATCCAAGGTGACTCCCAGGTAACATATTGAAGGTTTAGATTGTAACTCAGCGTCTTGTACTTTAATATGTTGTGGTGGGGTGAAGTTAGGGTTCCTCGTAATGAAGAGTACTTCCGTTTTCTTAGGTTGTATTCGGAGGTTTTGGGAGAGAAGCCAGTCAGATATTGCATTGAAACAGCTCGTCAGTGGGGAGAGGTCCAAATGTTCAGTAGAGAAGGGTATGTAAAGCAGGACATCGTCAGCGTATAACATGCAATCAACATTGAAGGACCGGATGATCTTACAAATTGGCTGCATGTAAATGTTGAACAATAGGGCAGAAAGGGAGGAACCTTGTGGGACTCCCTGGCTTTGGTGGAAGGGTTCTGAAGTTGTCCCTCCAGAACGAACATGCTGCCATCTTCCGGACAGGTAAGATCTGCACCATTCAAGCGCTCTTCCAGTAATGCCTTTCTCAATTAGTCGTCTTAAGAGAAGCTCATGACTTACTGAATCAAAACCTGCAGCGATGTCCAAAAAGATGAGAGCAAATTCTTGATGGATGTCGTCAATGCCGGTGATAATCTTGCAGAAGAGAGTGGTAAGAAAGGTTTCCACTCTGTGGAATTCCCTAAAACCATGTTGGCAGGGGTCTAATGGTGCAGCGGTTTCGACGTGATCCTGTAATTGTCGTTGAACCTCTTTTTCAATGATCTTCGTGAGTAGAGGTATGCTGGATATAGGTCTGTAAGATTCTACCTTTTGGGGATCGAGCTTGCAGTTTTTTAGCAGAGGTCTGATCGAGGTATGCTTAAGGGCTGAAGGGAATGAGCCAGTTGAGAAGGAGAGGTTCATTATTTTGTATAGTACTGGGCTGAGGTGACTGCGGAGCTCCTTAATCCAGAAGGCTGGGCATGGATCGGATTGGGATGTGGTGGTGTTAAGGGCCATAATAGTATCTTCAATTTCTTTCTTGGTAGGGGTAGAGAATAAGGTTAGGGCTGTTGGGCAATCTTGCTCTGGGATGGTGGTTGTTGTAGAGGTTTTGTTGGTCTGGCATATCTTGGATTGTATGTAGGTTGCAAAATCTTGTGGATGTATTTCAAATTGAGGCCCAGAGGATGGTTCCTTTGATAGAGTCTTGACCAGGTCAAAAAGGTTGTGTGGTTTATTAAGTGATCTCTTTAGGGTATCCGAGTAGTACTGTTTCATTGTTTCAGTGATTGCCTTGTGATGCGCAGCCAGATGACAGTTGTATGCTGTCTGGTCACTTAAAGAATGAGTTCGGTGCCATCGTTTCTCGAGTTTCCGTAATTGGGTAAGAGATACTCTAAGATCAGCTGTGTACCATGAAGTGTTCGCTCTTTTCCCTGGGGGCTTGTTGGTTGGTGTGTGTAGGGCGATTGCGCTGAAGCAATTGTTCCAGTGAGAAATTAGGTCGTCAAGGTTCAGGGTGGTTTCGTTGATGAGTTGTTGCATTTCCGCAAGGATAAGATCTCTGTTGTATGGCTTGAAACATCGAGAGGGTGGTCTTGCGGTGTTGCTTGGTATCTTGTTGCTCTTTGAATAGGCTTTGTGCGAAGGAATCTGGAGGATGATCAGTTTGTGACCTGACCAAGGGACAGAAGTTATGGACGATATGAGATCATGAGATGAGTTAAGAGATATCTGCGGGGCAAATACTAAGTCCAGGATATTTCCCTTAATATGGGTAGGTTCTCTAACTAATTGCTTGAAGCCAAGATTTGCCAGGGCATCGAGGAAGGATGAAGCTTGGTTATCTTGTAGTGTAGGCAGGTTAAAGTCGCCTAGGATCCAATTTGGGATGCTTGGGTTATGAGTGTTGGATGCGAGATCAATGATAGCAGTGAGATCATCCAGAGAAGCTGAGGGTGCTCTGTAAAGCAAGTTGATTGAGCAGCGTTTGTTGGAAATGGTGACGGTCTCCAGGTGATTTGTACTGGTGGAGTCCACCGTCTGGAAGTGGAGGTCTGTCCTGGTGAGGATGAGCACACCACCTCCTCTTTTGTCTTGTCTATGACTTGTATGTACTGTGAAATTCGGGGGGAGGAGCTGGTTGAGTATGACGTTGTCTTCGGCGGATAGCCACGTCTCTGTGACCATGAGTATGTCAAGGTCGTGGAGGGAGATTATGTCGATGACAACTGGCCACTTCTTCTGGATTGAACGGGCATTGATGAGGGCACATTTTAGGCTATGAGGGTAGGGGCTTTCTACCTGTTCGGGTTTCATAGAGAGTTGAAGTGCAACGTGTAACAGATGGGGGTGGTACAGGCGGGAGTCCCAATTTGTGTTATGGGATGCACTAGACCATCTCCTTCCATGGCTCTGTAGTATTCGGATCTGGTTGGAGGGTGGGGATAAGGCAAGAGAGCTGGAAATCCAACTTGAAAGGATGATATAACATCCGACTATGGTGGTAATGGGGGAACCCATCTTGGTAAGGCGCTAAGTAATTGTGAAGTATAGCTAAGGGCAGACCCCAAGAAATTATTAACGCGAATCTTGGTCTGTTAACTGACGGCAGGCACAAAGGAGGAGGAGGAGATAAAGGTTAGAAGCTAGTTGGCAGTCCTAAGTTATAATGGGTACACAATTCAATTGCTGAGTGGTGGGTACAATGTAGCAGATTCCTATGGTAAATTAGCAGAGGTCAAAACAGGTACTTTGCAATATATACAGTGTAACATCTACTTAGACACATCTGCTTTGTGATATCTATTTTGTAACAGCTATTTGTACAGATACTGTGTAATGGATACTTAGTGCAGTAGGATAGGTCACAACAGACAATGAAGGGTAATGCTGCCTTACAGAAGTGACAGAGGTGCTTAAAACTATGACGATTTTTACAATTATGGATATTTTCAGCACAACACACTTTAGCTGATTTAGAGTTCTAGGTCACTTACAGGCTTAGTCATGGTGCTTGCAAGAGATTTATAGCCAGTGGTTTCACTGTAGTTGATCACAGGAGATGGTAAGGCTGTTAGCGTCGCTGGGATGATGTGCTGTGGGTATGTTCAAGGTAGCAGGAGGCTGGTTGAAGTGACAATTCGAATAGTGGTGTAATTCGTGGCTCTTGAGGGGTAATCCTGTGTGCTGGCATCAGGAAGAGCGTTCAGACGTTTCTTCTTTTGCCAATGTTGTAAGGTACGTGTGGGAGGCCGCAGAGCAGGCTCTGAATAGGGAAGTCCAACAAAAAAGGCAAGAAATCACGTGGTAGCAAACACACAGTCCAAAACGTGATGTAGGTGGAAAAACACTTATTTATATTGTCTAAGACCTATTTGACAACCCGACACAGGCCGTGTTTCAGAAACCTTCATCAGGGGTTGTAGGAGTAGGTACTAAAAACATAGAAACATACAAAATAAATAAAATTAAAAATAGAACAAATGGGAAAGAACAAAATACTACTTAAAAACATAAACTACACAAATATACATTAAAATCAATCATATAAATAATTAATAAATCAACTATATATAAAAAATATAAAACAGAATAAAAGCACTAAAAGGTGTGGATATGCAAATGCAATTAAATAATTAGAAGCAAACAGTAACACATAACCAAAATTAATTAGAATAAAAATAGAATAAAGTAAAACTATTCAGGGATGTGGCAAGTGCTTATAATTAACGAGAATACCTTAGTTGTGGATATAGTGGACATGTAACCCTCAAAGGGAGATATCAGGACTAAAATAAAGAAAATAAAGTTAGGCATATGTATGCATTGGAGATAATAGCTTGACTAACATTTATAATACATCTAGAATAAAACATCTCAAATAATAAAACAATAAATAAATAAATAAATAAAAATATACCTAAAAATGAAGGAACAAAGGACCTTAAAACGCAAAATTAGCCAAGGAGGCAACGGGTACAAAATGCATATTTAGGAGCTAGGAAGGGAGGAGGTCAGACTCGAACTCAGAGGTACCAGCAGAGCTTCATGAGAATCTACTCATCTTTAACTATTGTCAATTGTAGATATTGAGAAGCGGATGTGCTCAAAATAAATTTCTTCTATATGTTTTACATGTTAGAAATTCTTCAGTATTTAAAAATAAACTAGCTGACTATAGTGAAAGCGAGCATAGACATATAACCAGGAATGGCAGAGTAAACGAAAAAGAACCACATAAAAATGTTGTAAAAGAAACTCAAAGACAGTGTGAGCAACCTATTTCACAATGAAGGAATCTAGGTATTGTGAAAAAAACGGCGATATTGTAGATCAGATCACACTTACTAATGTGAATACAAGCAGTGCGTTCTCATGCGCCAGAGAACTTCTAACCAAAAAAACGCCAACACATACGCAAGCCTTATAATCTTTGTGTGAAGCAAGAAACAAAGGGGCATGGCGAAGGCAGAGTCTATTCTTTTAGCCAAACCATTAAAACTCGTATCTGGTATAAAAACCACTAATATCATCAATCTAAAAGAACCGCATAAAAATATGGAACAATATGAACTACCAATTTTACGTTAAGGGAATCTATGTATTGTGAAAAAACGGCGATATTGTAAATTAAATAACACTTACCAATATGGGTACTATCATATATTTCTGCTTTTCTAAAACAAGCAGTACGTTCTAATGCGCCAGAAAACTTCTAACTAAAAAACGCCGACACAGGGAGAGAGCTGTTCGTTGTGGGAGCTGCCGCAGTTTACTCTGCACCGCGGAGCAAGTGGTAGTTTTGTAGTCCGGTGCCTGCTGCAGTCATCGCAGGCAGAGAGTGGCCGCCCTCGGGAGTGGAGGACCCCCCACGAGCCCTACAAAGCCTAGCCGAGGTGAAACCTGCTTGGGAGAGAGCTGTTCATTGTGGGAGCTGCCGCGGTTTACTCTGCACCACGGAGCAAGTGGTAGTATTGGAGTCCGGTGCCTGCTGCAGTCATCGCAGGCAGAGAGTGGCCGCCCTCGGGAGTGGAGGACCCCCCACGAGCCCTACAAAGCCTAGCCGAGGTGAGACCTGCTTGGGAGAGAGCTGTTCGTTGTGGGAGCTGCCGTGGTTTACTCTGCACCGCGGAGCAAGTGGTAGTTTTGGAGTCCGGTGCCTGCTGCAGTCATCGCAGGCAGAGAGTGGCCACCCTCGGGAGTGGAGGACCCCCCACGAGCCCTACAAAGCTCAGCTGTTTTTCACGCGGCTGCGTGAACGCGGCCTGCGGGACCGCGTTCTAAGGGGCGCGTTACAAGGGGAATCTTTTGCTCCTTATGTGCTCCTTGGGTGTGTCTTGGGAAGTAGAAGCACTCGCAGTTCGTCCTGACTATGGGGAAGCGCAAGGCTAAAACATCTGCCCAGGCATCATCAGGTGAAAGAGGTAAGGTGTCTGGTCGCATGGACAGGCATGTAACTGCTCTTCCGCTTGCTAACCAGTCTTTGGACGGGGCGTCTTTGAGCCCCGATGTCTGAACACCACCTCCTTTCCCTCTGCCTACCTCTTTGTCTACTCCTTTGAAGGTACTTTCATCGGTTACATCTCCGGTGTTAGTTCCAGTTAGTCCTGCGGCATCAACTATTGATTCTTTACCATCTAAAAGTGAGGTGACGCTTTCTGATATTTGGTCAATGCTTCTGAATATAGAGACACGTCTTTCTTCTACTGTTACTTCTTTGTGTCAGTTTTCACATGATGTTGTTAAAAAAGTAAATGTAATTGATGATCAAATGACCAATATTGCAGGTTCCCTCACTCTGGTTAATTCCCAGCTCCAATCGTATAAGGATTGCCACTTAGGTTACTTGAAAGATATTACATCTATTTCCTACTGTTTGGAATGTTTGGAGAATCACCAGCATGCTAGGAACCTTCGTTTCTTAAATTTTCCATCCACCCACTTGCTTTCCCCTGAGATTCTATTAAGAAAATACTTGTCTGAAATGTTGCATTTAGATGACTCTGTAGATGTAGTACAAATGTATTCCTTTTTTCCTAAGGCTGGGGCTTCAGGTCAGGCTCGGGAGGTTTCTCCCTTGGTTGATTTGGTAGGCCCTAACCTTACAGAGTTTTTGCAAGATTCACTTGATATCATCCCAAAGAGATGTACTTTGGTGGTGACTTTCGGGTCAGAATTACTTAAATTGAGAATTATACGAGCTTATTTCAAGTACAAGGATGTGGTGTTTTGTGGTTATAAACTTCAGGTTTTTCCTGATGTTGACAAGATTACTCAGGCTAGCCGGAAACAGTTTCTTGAGCTTAGAGCTCGAGTGCTTGCGTTGGGGGCTTCTTTTTATTTGGAAGTTCCCTTGGTGTTGTTTGGTAACTTATGAAAGTCATGACTATGTCTATATTGATGTGGCTTCACTTAATCAGTTTCTTGCTGATAAGGAGAGCGTTGGTAGACAGGAGGATGTTTAGGTGGGATGGTTTATGTATAGGCTCCCTGATTTGGAGTTTAATTAACTTCTATTTACTTCTACTTGTATCTACATCCCTTATGGGATTATATGCAGTTTCTCTCTCCTTGATGTGTATTATATTGATATGTTATTTGTTCTTGAATGTATCATTCATTGTGTATATTCGTATTTTGTATTTTTTTTTCTTGCATTTGAGAAAATCTAAATAAACAACATTAAAAAAAAAAAACGCCGACACATGCGCAAGCCTTATAATCTTCGTGTGAAGCGGGAAACAAAGGGGCGGGGTGAAGGCGGAGTCTATTCTTTCGGCCAAACCAATGAAACTCATATCTAGTATAGAAAACACTAATATAATCAATCTAAATATAAAATGGTATGAGCTTCCAATTTTACTTCGAGGGAGTCTAAATAATGCAAAAAGGACGATATTGTAGATCAGATCTTGCTTATCGGTGTGAGTTAATGTATATATTTTTTCACAAAAACAAGCAGTACCTTATATATTATGCCAAAGTAAACTACCTACAGGGAAACGCCGACTCTTAAGCAAGCTTTAGAATCTTGATGTAAAGCAGGAAACAAAGGGGCGTAGCGAAGACAGAGTACATTCTTATGAACAGATGATGCAAAAAGGAACGGTGTTGTAGATCAGATCTTGTTTATCAATGTGAGTTACTGTATATATTTCTTCTCACGAAAACATGCAGTACATTATATAGTATGCCAAAATAAACTTCCTACAGGGAAAGGCCGACTCTTAAGCAAGCTGTAAAATCTTAATAATAGCAGTAACAAACCACAGGAAGGGGGGTAAAGAAACCACCTGTTATAGAAAGACAGAAAAATCTTGATCTAGATTAAGGCCATTGGGAGCCAGAGTATCTAGTAGAAATATATCTCTGTTCTAACCTAAGGATGGTTTTGTTAATATCCCCCCCTCGCCAATTAGGTTTCACTTGCTTTATAACAAAGAATTTTAAATCAGTGACTTTATGTTGAAGCGCTTGCCAGTGAGAAACCAAAGGTTTGTCTTCTACATTCCTCCTAATGCAGCTCTTGTGCTCCATAATCCTAACTTTAATTTTACGAGTAGTTTTTCCTACATATAGCAGTCTGCAAGGGCACTGTATAACATAAATCGCATTGTGTGTATCGCAGTTGGCAAAATCATTGATAGGGAACTTTTTATGCGTTGTCGGATGAATAAACATATTTCTAACCGGTAATGCATTCAGACAGATAGAACATTTCCCACACTGAAATTGACCTTTATATTGAGTCAAGAGTTTTTTCTCTGTGAGTGCTGAGGGTACAAGAAGATTGTGAAGATTGATATTCCGCTTGTGTGCAACAATAAGATTCTGATCTTGAAAAGCCGGCAGGGACTGAAGAATGTGCCATTCTTTCTTAAGAATATTAATTATCTTTGCCGAGAATTGAGAGTAAAGGAGGGGACATATTAGCCCCTTATTAGGTTTCTTCTCTTTAGATTTCAAAAGTAATTCTCGTGATGTGTTTTTGGCTCTTCTGTATGCGGATTCGACATACTTAATAGGATATCTTTTCTCAAGAAAATGTCTATTCATATCTATCGCTTCTCTTTCAAAATCTTGTAAGTCGGAGCACCCCCTTCTGGCCCTAAGAAATTGGCTCACAGGAAGATTGTTTTTCAAGGATAAATTATGGAAACTATTGTAATGTAAAAAGTGATTCTTATCTGTAGGCTTCTTGTAAAGTGTTGTTGAATACCCAAATTCTTCTTTTTTTATCAAAAGGTCTAAATATGGGATTTTATGAAAATCATAAGTTATTTGAAACCGTAGGTTGGTATCTAACTGGTTAACCCATACGTTAAACTGAACCAAAAGTTCTTCCGTACCTTTCCAAAGTATCAAAATATCATCTATTGTGGTACTGCAGACCCCGTGCAGTCAGAGAAAAGTGTTTTAAATTCAGAAAGAAGACTCCAACACAGGATGCAGCATTACGAGGAGCCAGATAGGGGGAGCAAGAGAGACTTTCTAAGGCCTAGGGAACCACGCCCCAGAGCTTATGACGTAATGCCTACCAGCATCCAATCCAGGAAAGGAGGAGTTCCTTTTAAGAAAGGCTGGGAGGATTGGAGAGGGAGAGAAAAAGAAGCAAGAATCTTAGCTGAAGGACCAGAGCCAGCAGACTCAGCAGAACTCGGAGAGGAGGTTCTTTGCAAGGAGACCGGGAGTAAAGCAGGTACACTTTCCAAAGAGAGAAGGTACCAAGAGGAAGCCAGTCCTGGAGAGAGAAGGACTAGGACAACCGTTCCTGGACCAGAGTTGGGCAGAAGCCAGCAACCTGGGAGGCAAGGTATAAAGAATTCCCCAGAGGAAGAAAAAGGGGTCTCCATAAGAAATAACACTCCTGGCTCAGAGAAGAGAAGGTACGGGTGTGACTGTGGGTTAACACCACCCGAGGGCCGGCTGGAGAATAGAAGGCCTGCAATACGAGCCAGGCCAGATTCCAGCAGGACTAGGCCTCAAGCCTCAGCTCGATTGGATCAACCAAAAGAAAAAGGTAATCCATATTTCTCTGATAATAATTGCTATAACCTTGAGACACAGAAAGCACAGGAGACAGGGGAGAGCTGTCCCTACCAAACTGTTTGTAAGACAGGATGTAAACTTTTATCAAGCAAAAGACTTTTTAATAAGAAGCCTTTGGATAGAAGAGGCTGTTCTCACATTGAGAGGGCACAGGACCAAGGTTTAACCTTGAGCCCAGAACATTGGAAGCTGGTACAAAAACTTATACGAAAAGCCTAAGGATAATCTACCTGACTTTGCTGACACGGCTTCAGAGCTCTCATACTCTGAACCAATGCAGGTGGAATTTATTACGGACCCATCAGACACAGAAATGGATTGTAGTTATTGCAAGGTTGGAAGCCTAGAGTCCCTGACCAACGCTGAAAGCTATAACTTCTGAACCAGGCTGAGGGTTTGATATATATAATCCCTGTGAACATAACTGACTGTAATGCAATAATTGTTTATTTTTCTCTTAACCTGAATCAAGGTCATTTTGAGTTGATGTAGATTCTAAACATTGAACCTTTTTGCATTGAGGGAAATAAATGCCTTTTTTTTCCCCTCACTCGGACTTTGTGTTCCTTTTTGGGAGATTTTGGTATACGGAAGGCTACTGGGACCAAGATACCTAGACCCTGCATAGAAGAACCAAACCCAAACCTAAATATAACTCATGTCCACCCGACCTACCTTAGCAACCTTTGGCCACTAGGGCGGCGGTGCGACACTATGTACCTTATCCATAGAACCACATTATCTTGAAATGGATGCCTCTTCAAAAAACTCTCTTCGAAATTGTACATATACAAATTGGCCACATCAGGGGCCATAGCTGACCCCATGGCCACACCTTTAATTTGCTTATAAAATAAATCTCTAAAGCAGAAGTAATTCTCAAACAGCACAATCTGTGCCAAGGAAAGAAGAAAAGTAGTGGGAATCCGTCGTTGTTCTGTACGTTTCAAAAAATAGTATGTGATGATATCTAAAGCTTCCTTCTGAGGTACGTTGGTATAAAGTGATTCAACGTCTAGGGCAGGGGTCTCCAACTCCAGTCCTGGAGGGCCGCAAACCAGTCAGGTTTTCAGGGTATCCCTAATGAATATGCATGAGATATATATGCATTAGAAATAGCCTGTCAAACTGACTGGTTTGTGGCCCTCCAGTGCTGGATTTGGGGACCCCCACCTTACACCTCTGTCATTTAAGATTGTGAGTGGGCAAGGTACAGATGTCCTCGACATCAAAAGAGTAGATAGAATGTGTCACATACCTCCTCGCTTCTCACCACCACCAAAATATTGTCTATTAGACAACATTTTGGTGGTGGTGAGAAACGAGGAGGGATATGACACATTCTATCTACCCTTTTGATGTCGAGGACATCTGTAGCTTGCCCACTCACAATCATACATGACAGAGGTGTACGGCAGGGGTCCCCAAATCCAGCACTGGAGGGCCACAAACCAGTCAGTATGGCAGGCTATTTCTAATGCATATATATCTCATGCATATTCATTAGGGATACCCTGAAAACCTGACTGGTTTGCGGCCCTCCAGGACTGGAGTTGGAGACCCCTGGTCTAGGGTCACTAGGATAGTATCTGCGGTGCAAGTATTAAAAGTAGATAAAATTTCTATAATGTGCGCCGAATCTCGTATGTAGGACCACATGTCTTTGATAAATGGATGCAAAAATATATCTAAGAATTTTGAAAGAGGTTCTAGGATTGAACCAATAGATGATACAATTGGACGCCCTGGTGGTTTCTCTAGACACTTGTGGATCTTAGGCAAGATATAAATAGTGGGAATTACTGGTGCTTCAACAATAAGAAAATCCCTTTCTTTTTTTGTGATATAACCTATCTCGAAGCCAGTAATGACAAGATTATCTATTGTTCTCTTAATGTCAGCAGTCGGATTCTTATCTAATCTCTGATAGAAAGTCTTGTCATTCAGTTGTCTTGTAACTTCATGTATATAGTCTTGCTTATCTAAAATCACAACTGCACCTCCCTTATCTGCAGGTTTTATAATAATCTGGTTGTTTTTCTGAAGGGATATAATGGCTGATCTCTCTCCCTGAGAAATATTTTGATAGGAAGGTGATGCATCTTTAGTAACCTCTGTAACTTGTTTAAGAACTATCTTTTCAAATGCTTCCAAAATGGAATCTGTTTTTAGAGGTGGTATCCAGTTAGACTTTTTGCTGATAACCGAAATATCGCAAGACTCTTGTGATTGTTCTGAAAAAAATTGTCTAATCCTTAATTTCCTAAAGAATTTATAAAGATCTACACGTATCTCAAAGGTATCTGCCTTATTTTTGGGAACAAATGTCAATCCTCTGCTGAGGATGGATTCTTCATCTTTAGTAAGGGTATATTGAGAGATGTTAATAACGTTGTTAAAATTGTTGGACATGGGAGGGTCTATTGGTATCTCCTCTCCCCCGAGTGGTCTGTATTCCAATGGCCCCTCCCCCTCCCTCTGCCTCGGCCACGGCCTCTGAAATGCTGGCCTTGACCTCTGCGGTGTGAATCTTGGCCCTACTGTACGCCATGGTCCTGTTCTGAGTCTCTGTCTGTTTTCTTTTTCCATGGACGGGTACGTGAGCTCTCTCGACCTCCTCCCTTCCACAGTGCATCCATATTGAAAAAAGGTTCATTAGGGGTATCGCGTCCATGATCATCTCTATCTTTCCTTACTCCTTGGGATCTACTAGATTCTTTGGTAGAAAAAAGAGAAGCAGAATTATCGAAATCCCCGGACCCGCTCCTACCCCGTTTCTTCCTTTGTTCTAAGTGACCATCACTATTTCCTTCATCAACTATACTTTCTTTACGATCAAAAATGATGGTCCTTTTTTTGAACCAAAGTCGATCATTATCAATTTTTTTACTCCAATGATATACATATCCCACTCTATAATCTTCTTCATCCCTTTTAAACTTATCTATTTTGATATTCTTAATATCTTGTTTAAAATGTTGTATGTTCTTCTGATGGTCCGCAAGGACCTTATCAAATTGCTTGTCACATCCCTTAAGTATAGTCAACTTTTCATCTATCTCTGATTTTAAAATTTCTGATTTTTTGTTTGCAGTGGTAATTAAAAGGATCATAAGATCTAAAGAACATTTATTGAGTATTGTGTTCCAACACTTAATGAAACCTTCTTCTGTAGTATACAATCCTGGTGCCTTGTTCATTCGTAACCCTCTCGGAATAATCTTTGATCTGCAGCACTCCAGGAGATATGCTGAGTGCATTTGTTCTTTCACCATTCTTTTCGTTAGCTCAACCACTTCTTCCCATTTGTTCCATGGATCATCTATGTCATTGTTATTGGAATCTATAAGGGATTCTTGTGGCGTGAGCTTGTCAAGAGCATCTTCCCCAAAACTCAAAATGTCTTTCCATGGGGAAAACATGCCGGTAGCCACTCTAAATTCTCGGCAAAGATAATTAATATTCTTAAGAAAGAATGGCACATTCTTCAGTCCCTGCCGGCTTTTCAAGATCAGAATCTTATTGTTGCACACAAGCGGAATATCAATCTTCGCAATCTTCTTGTACCCTCAGCACTCACAGAGAAAAAACTCTTGACTCAATATAAAGGTCAATTTCAGTGTGGGAAATGTTCTATCTGTCTGAATGCATTACCGGTTAGAAATATGTTTATTCATCCGACAACGCATAAAAAGTTCCCTATCAATGATTTTGCCAACTGTGATACACACAATGCGATTTATGTTATACAGTGCCCTTGCAGACTGCTATATGTAGGAAAAACTACTCGTAAAATTAAAGTTAGGATTATGAAGCACAAGAGCTGCATTAGGAGGAATGTAGAAGACAAACCTTTGGTTTCTCACTGGCAAGCGCTTCAACATAAAGTCGCTGATTTAAAATTCTTTGTTATAAAGCAAGTGAAACCTAATTGGCGAGGGGGGGATATTAACAAAACCATCCTTAGGTTAGAACAGAGATATATATTTCTACTAGATACTCTGGCTCCCAATGGCCTTAATCTAGATCAAGATTTTTCTGTCTTTCTATAACAGGTGGTTTCTTTACCCCCCTTCCTGTGGTTTGTTAGTGCTATTATTAAGATTTTACAGCTTGCTTAAGAGTCGGCGTTTCCCTGTAGGAAGTTTACTTTGGCATACTATATAATGTACTGCATGTTTTCGTGAGAAGAAATATATACAGTAACTCACTTTGATAAACAAGATCTGATCTACAACACCGTTCCTTTTTGCATCATCTGTTCATAAGAATGTACTCCGTCTTCGCTACGCCCCTTTGTTTCCTGCTTTACATCAAGATTCTAAAGCTTGCTTAAGAGTCGGCGTTTCCCTGTAGGTAGTTTACTTTGGCATAATATATAAGGTACTGCTTGTTTTTGTGAAAAAATATATATATTGTGGTGAGGAAACCACTGCTGAACTTAGAAATACACAGGAAAATGAGTCCTGTCAGTTTAAGGCAGAATGTATCAAGGGTTTCCCTAGTAACCAAGAGTCTGTGACTCAGAGAATAGTCATCCCTAAGCCCCGCCCACAGCAGCACGTCAGGGAGAAGCTTGACCCTAGTCACATGTGCTGGGAGCAAGGTGTGGCTCAGGAGGAAGGAAAGTTTAAAAAGCTGATTTGCAGTAACACAGATAGAAGTAGAAGAATGAGAAGTGGTAAGAAGGTGCCACTCTTGAGACGGAGAAGCAGCAAGGGAAGAGAAGGACAAGGAGAAAGACAAGGAGCATGGAGAGCAAGTGAGAGAGTGCTTGCAGAGCATGAAAGGCAGAGTGTAAGAAACACTGGAAGCCGAAGAGAGAAGCTTGATGAGAGATTGCCAAGCACAGCTGAGGAAGCAAGGAACGAGAGGTTGGTGCAAGCAAACGAAGGTGCTGCAGCTGAGAGACAGCATGACTGGCTTGCAGAGCAGAGAGAGTTTCTAAATACCTCAGAATCAAGGCAAGTGTGTCCTTCTCAATTCCTAGACAGGAAATGCCCACGAGAATTAGCTATAGATGAGTTTTGTGAGGGAAAGCTAATTCTAGTTATAGACAAAGTACCAGGATAAAGGGAGAAAGTTTATCCAAGCACCAAGTAGCTCACTTAACAGAAGAGCTACTGCAAAAGCAGGCTCTACTTAAAAAGTTAAATGAATTAATAGAGAAAGAAAATAGCCAGCTCTCTGTTCAGTTACCTTTTGATGTAAGTGAGAGAGATAGTGTAGAGGAAATGGACATAACAAGTGTGGAGAACAGTACCATGGATTTACAATGTGCTATATGTCAGGTCTCTGATGTGGAAGAGTCCTAGAGAGCAATTGTATGTATGCCGTGCTTAGGAAGCAGTCTAATTCTGAAGACGTCACAACTGAAAGAAACAGCTGAGTTCAACTGATAAGGTTGAGAGCTGGATGTAAATGTTCAAGGGACATTTAAAAGTTTATTTTGCTGCCAGAAGTTTGTTCCTGCAAAGGAGAAAACCTTTAAGAGTTTAAAAGGTTTGGAAAGTGGCAATTTTGATTTATAAGCAAGATTGTGCCTGTTTCTTTGAAGTTTGGAATATAAAGCAAGTTGTTCCTGGTTTCTTTTTGAAGCTGTACTGTGGATTAAAAACCTCCTTTATATAATTTACCCCTCGCGTCCTGTGTATGAAGGAACCCCTGAATACATTGAATAAATTTCTCTGTCTTACGCCTGAACCCTTGAGTCACAACTCCTTGCTTTAATATAGGACTACAATTCCCAGCAGCCCTCCTGGCAGCCATTTTGAGGGAATCTTATTTTAAAGCCAAAAGGCGACCTCACCTGCTACCAGTTACCTACCTGGCCAGGCGGGGGCGACAATATTAACTCACACCGATAAGCAAGATCTGATCTACAATATCGTCCTTTTTGCATTATTTAGACTCCCTCGAAGTAAAATTGGAAGCTCATACCGTTTTATATTTAGATTGATTATATTAGTGTTTTCTATACTAGATATGAGTTTCATTGGTTTGGCCGAAAGAATAGACTCCGCCTTCGCCACGCCCCTTTGTTTCCCACTTCACACGAAGATTATAAGGCTTGTGCATGTGTCGGCGTTTTTTAGTTAGAGGTTTTCTGGCGCATTAGAACGTACTGCTTGTTTTAGAAAAGCAGAAATATATGATAGTACCCATATTGGTAAGTGTGATTTAATCTACAATATCGCCGTTTTTTCACAATACATAGATTCCCTTAACGTAAAATTGGTAGTTCATATTGTTCCATATTTTTATGCGGTTCTTTTAGATTGATGATATTAGTGGTTTTTATACCAGATACGAGTTTTAATGGTTTGGCTAAAAGAATAGACTCTGCCTTCGCCATGCCCCTTTGTTTCTCGCTTCACACAAAGATTATAAGGCTTGCATATGTGTTGGCGTTTTTTTGGTTAGAAGTTCTCTGGCGCATGAGAACGCACTGCTTGTATTCACATTAGTAAGTGTGATCTGATCTACAATATCGCCGTTTTTTTCACAATACCTAGATTCCTTCATTGTGAAATAGGTTGCTCACACTGTCTTTGAGTTTCTTTTACAACATTTTTATGTGGTTCTTTTTCGTTTACTCTGCCATTCCTGGTTATATGTCTATGCTCGCTTTCACTATAGTCAGCTAGTTTATTTTTAAATAGTGAAGAATTTCTAACATGTAAAACATATAAAAGAAATTTATTTTGAGCACATCTGCTTCTCAATATCTACAATTGACAATAGTTAAAGATGAGTAGATTCTCATGAAGCTCTGCTGGTACCTCTGAGTTCGAGTCTGACCTCCTCCCTTCCTAGCTCCTAAATATGCATTTTGTACCCGTTGCCTCCTTGGCTAATTTTGCGTTTTAAGGTCCTTTGTTCCTTCATT
Organism: Ichthyophis bannanicus; assembly: GCA_033557465.1. Taxonomy (NCBI): domain Eukaryota; kingdom Metazoa; phylum Chordata; class Amphibia; order Gymnophiona; family Ichthyophiidae; genus Ichthyophis; species Ichthyophis bannanicus. The sequence continues at coordinate 629,484,437 of CM066031.1, forward strand.
TTTTAGGTATATTTTTAGTTATTTATTTATTGTTTTATAATTTGAGATGTTTTATTCTAGACGTATTATATATGTTAGTCAAGCTATTATCTCCAATGCATACATATGCCTAACTTTATTTTCTTTATTTTAGTCCTGATATCTCCCTTTGAGGGTTACATGTCCACTATATCCACAACTAAGGTATTCTCGTTAATTATAAGCACTTGCCACATCCCTGAATAGTTTTACTTTATTCTATTTTATTCTAATTAATTTTGGTTATGTGTTACTGTTTGCTTCTAATTATTTAATTGCATTTGCGTATCCACACCTTTTAGTGCTTTTATTCTGTTTTATATTTTTATATATAGTTGATTTATTAATTATTTATATGATTGATTTTAATGTATATTTGTGTAGTTTATGTTTTTAAGTAGTATTTTGTTCTTTCCCATTTGTTCTATTTTTAATTTTATTTATTTTGTATGTTTCTATGTTTTTAGTACCTACTCCTAAAACCCCTGATGAAGGTTTCTGAAACACGGCCTGTGTCGGGTTGTCAAATAGGTCTTAGACAATATAAATAAGTGTTTTTCCACCTACATCACGTTTTGGTCTGAATAGGGAAGTCCTGTGCTGTGGGCCACTGCCTAAGGGCCATGCCAAAGGGCCCTCAGGTGCGGGCCCAACAGGCGCGGGCGCGCCTGCTGGCGCTTCTTTTATCCGGCGGTGCACGTGCTCCCCTGCCCCGATTAGGCAGCCGATGGCGTCGGGAGCAGCGGTGGGCGGTGTGATGCAGCCCCGACTGCTCGATCCCAGACTGGGAGAGCTGCCGCGGGCTGTAGGGGAGGCAGAAGAGGCCCTCTGCGCCTGCTGGCGCTTCTTTTATGCGGCGGTGCACGTGCTCCCCTGCCCCGATTGGGCAGCTGATGGCATCGGGAGCAGCGGTGGGCGGTGTGATGCAGCCCCGACTGCTCGATCCCAGACTGGGAGAGCTGCCGCGGGCTGTAGGGGAGGCAGAAGAGGCCCTCTGCGCCTGCTGGCGCTTCTTTTATGCGGCGGTGCACGTGCTCCCCTGCCCCGATTGGGCAGCTGATGGCATCGGGAGCAGCGGTGGGTGGTGTGATGCAGCCCCGACTGCTCGATCCCGGACTGGGAGAGCTGCCACGGGCTGTAGGGGAGGCAGAAGAGGCCCTCTGCACCTGCTGGCGCTTCTTTTATCCGGCGGTGCACGTGCTCTCTGCCCCGATTGGGCAGCCGATGGCATCGGGAGCAGCGGTGGGCGGTGTGATGCAGCCCCGACTGCTTGATCCCGGTCTGGGAGAGCTGCCGCGGGCTGTAGGGGAGAGCTGCCGCGGGCTATAGGGGAGGCAGAAGAACTTGGACTCGATTACCACAAGGATTCAAGAATTCACCCACTATTTTCAGCGCAGCCCTCAACCATGATCTGTCAAGTTACCCTGTGACTCCGGGAAAAAGAATCTTACTCCAATATGTAGATGATTTGCTTATAGCCACCAACAGCGAAACTGATTGTGTGCAAGCTACCAGTGATCTCTTGCACCTCTTGAATGATATCTCATTGCTGGGACCTTTGACGACCTCAGTAGCCCGAAGATGTGTGACTTGTGCCAAGAACAACGCCCGACAAGGTCCTGTCCCACCCCCAAGAGTTCAGTCAGTAGGAGTTACCCCCATGGGAAATATTCAAATAGACTTTGCAGAGATGCCACGAGCAAATGGATATCACTACTTGTTAGTCCTAGTCTGTACCTTTTCCGGATGGGTGGAAGCTTTTCCCACCAGAACTGAGAAGGCCAGAGAAGTCACTAAAGCTTTGCTCCATGAGATCATCCCTCGGTTTGGAATACCTTTGACCATGGGGTCAGACAATGGGCCCTCTTTTGTGTCACAAGTAACCCAGCAGCTAGCCCATGCTCTGCAAACACGATGGAAGCTACACACAGCTTACAGACCCCAGAGTTCAGGGAAAGTGGAGAGAATGAACTGGACCCTGAAGTCTCAGTTATCCAAGCTTTGTCAGGAAGTCCACTTAAAGTGGCCCCAAGTTCTTCCCATAGCCCTTCTCCGAATACGTTCAACCCCCACCACGCCATTAGGAGTATCCCCGTTTGAGATTTTGTATGGGAGGCCCCCACCCATAATTCAGGGGATAAGGGGGGATATAAATCAGATTGGATCAGCGATCACTAGGCAAGAATTGTTGGCTCTAAGTTCTGTTTTGCAGGGCCTTCATACCTGGATGCAGGACCGGTTGCCTATCAATCTAACAGAGCCATTGCATCCTTTCAAGCTTGGAGCCTCGGTGTGGGTAAAAGAGTGGAAGAAGACACCGTTAGCGCCTCATTGGAAGGGGCCATATGTCGTTTTGCTATCAACCCCAACAGCAGTCAAAGTAGCAGAAATTGACTCCTGGATCTACCACAATCGACTGAAGCCAGCAGCAGTTCCTGAGAGTCGCCTTTGGACATCGATCGCTAATCCTGCATCACTGTTGCGACTCACGCTGCGAAGAAAAGATCCATCCTCGAAACGACTGTGCCAACCTGCTCCTGGACATCACAGGAAAAGACGTCCTCCAGTTCTGCAGTACCTACCTTTCAGACTTTATCAATCACCAAAGACTATGATAATGATTACTGACTGTTGTTTCATTCTTGCGGTAGCCCTGGGACTCTTGAGAACCACTCTTGCTTTGCCCCCTTGCGCAGCCTGTATAACCACCACCCGGACTGGAATGCAAGTCACTCAGACTCTACTTTATCACTCTTACTATACTTGTACTGGCATAGTCAGCCGGTGTATCTATAATGGTACAGAACTGAACGTCTGTACCAAGGGAAAAACTCGTACTTGTTTCAGACTCCGACAGAATCCATCTTACTATGTCCTGGAACTGAGATGGAACGATGAAGATGGAGCCCTCGTCAACGCTACAAGTCAACTCTCTGATCCCACCCAACCCGCGTACCTGTATTTTGATGCTTGTGACTTAATTAACAGAAATAATTACTACAGGTGCGGATCATGGGAACAAGCTTACTATTATGACAATAAGTATATTGTGGTGGCGAAGCCAGCCAGGTGCCTATGGAAATAGAGAAAACACAAGCAGTTTCCCCTAGTCAGAAGGAAAGTGCAGAGAATGGTCACTTTAAAAGTGCAGCTAACATTGAAAAAAACCTGCCAAAAGCTGCTGTCCTAAGGCCACGCCCCAGCTCCATGGTAACTGAGGGTGGTAATCTAAGACAACTGGGGGCGGGGTGGAAAGATACAGGTCAGACCCACTCATATAAGCCCCAGAGAACAGGGAGAGAGAGAACAGCAGGAAACGAAAGGAGGAGAGCTGAGTCTGATTCAGAGGCGGAGTCTGGGAAGGAACCTCAGTCTGAGCAGGAGTCTCACTCTTACCGGAGGAAGAGAGACGGAAGGGCTAATTTATCCAGGAACCAGCATGGCCAGGGAAGTGGCAGTGAAGCACTGCTGAGGAGAATCCCAAAAGGTATTGCTCGTAAGGATTTTAGCCAAGGGTCTCAAGAAAGGTTCCCAGACAGCAGTTTGAGGGAAGAATATCCCCAAAGCCAGCTCCAGTATTTAAACCAGTACCAGGGTTACAGGAAGCCTGCAGGAGGTTCAAGAACCCAGGAAGGGCTGGTAAGAAAACCTCTTAATAAAGAAAGCCTGAATGTGTTAAAGCTTTTAAAACGTTTGATAAAAGACCAGGAAGTAACTGGCTTTGATAGCAGCTCTGCGTCCCGAGAGAGGTCTCGAGGGGAACAGCTGTTTTTCAACGACGCTACAGAACCAGGGTGTTCTGAGTGTGAATCAATGGACATTGGAGAAAGTGATAATGTCTTGAGTGAACCTGAGCAAGAAATGGAATGTGATTTATCCATAACAGTAAAGTAAGAATGTTTTTGGAATTATAAGCTTGAAGAAATTCCCATTTGTTTGATGTGCATGTTGTTCTAAGAAGGAAGGAAGTTTTAATTAGTATGGCTGCTGTTTTAAAAGAGACTTGTTAAGAAGGAATGCTTAAAGTCTCTGGAATAACTAATTAAAACCCTTAAGGAAATTAAAGCCAAGAAGAAAAGCTTATTGCTTGGATTTTGCTACATTGAAAGTTTTCAATGGACATTTAGTTTCAGTTAAGCACTGTGAATTGAAGCTTTTACTTTTGAAGAAACAGCGTTTGCCTTGTTGAAGTAAGCAAGAGCAATTGATATCTTTGAGAAGTTTTCAAACCTTTTTATTTCTTGTGGAAAAGTCTGTACATGTGATATGCCAAACTTCTTTTGAAGTTCCTGTTATCAAGGGAGGCGAATAAAATTTCCTGTGTTGCTTTCAACCCTCGGCTCAGCACTTCATTACAACTACAATTAATTGCTTAAGGAACTACAACTCCCAGAGGCCTTTGCCCAGGAGTTCACAATTGAAAGGAACATTCGCCCCTTTCCTCGTCAGGCAACCGCCTAGGCGGGGCAAGGGCGCGACAATATGTGTTCTGAAGGTGCATACAGATGGGAGATATGCACTGGAATACACTCCCCAACAACGTATGGCAAACCATCGGAAGCAGACTACTACTGTCCCAAGTGGGACTGTGTGTACTATGCCACCTGGACTGGTGGCCCTACAGGACAGACTGGAGATAATCGCAAGGCTAAGCTGGAGAGATTACCCTTACTGGAGCCTGAAAAGTGCAAGAAAAGTGCATGCAATCCCCTACGACTTCAGATCTTCGACCCCAGCCAGTGGAAGCAAGGATTTTGATTTGGCCTGCGCATAGCAGGAGGTGGAACTGATCCTGGAACCATCGTATACATCCAGCTGAATGTGAAGACTCATGTTTCTTCACCTTATCGCATACATCATACCTTCCATCAGGCCATGAAGGCAGAATTTGTAGTTCCCCATGCTTCGCAGAATTTGTTCATCGAACTAGCTGGAGCTGTGGCCTCCAGCCTCCATGTCTCGGACTGTCTCTTCTGTGGAGGAACTCAGATGAGAGACCAGTGGCCTTGGGAAGCACAAGAACTGAACTATTCCATACCGTATAACCAGACTGATTTGCATAAAACTACCAATGAGTGGGTCCTAGCTCACTCCATAGTAGGTAAACTATGTTTTGCACGAGCGGGACCACAACTGACTGCACTAGTGGGACAGTTGGTCTGTCTGAACCAAAAATATTACAATGCCACTACAGGGAAGACATCTTGGTGGTCAGGTGCCAATACTCCAGAACCTCCTAATCCTTTGATCATTTTTCCTCACTTGGCCAGGATATGGACAAATCCAGCTACGCATAGCACCTGGCAGGCTCCACCTGGACTATATTGGATTTGTGGAACTCGAGCATATGCTAAACTCCCTGCCAAATGGGGAGGGGCGTGTGTATTGGGAACCATCAGACCTTCTTTCTTCCTCTTGCCCCTTTCCCACGGAGAACAATTGGGATTCCCTGTGTATAAAAGTCGACAAAAACGAGAGGCTCTGAAGATCGGCCAGTGGGACAAATGGGATGTGACCTCTGAAGAATGGCCACCGGAGAGAATTGTTTCCTACTATGGACCTGCTACCTGGACACAAGATGGTTCTTGGGGCTACCACACTCCTGTGTATATGTTGGACCATATTATACGTTTGCAAGCTTTTGTTGAAATTATAACCAATGAAACTAGTAGAGCACTAACCTTGTTAGCTAAACAAGCCACACAGATGCGTACAGCCATATACCAGAATTGCTTAGCATTAGATTACTTGCTTGCAGCTGAAGGCGGAGTATGTGGCAAACTTAATTTGACTAACTGCTGCTTACAAATTGATAATGAAGGGCAAGTTGTAGAAGACATAGCCAATCACATGAGAAAGCAAACTTATGTCCCAGTCCAAACCTGACATGGCTTGCAACTTGATGGCTGGTTTGGTTCTTGGTTTTCAGGAATGGGCGGCCTGAAGACACTTGTATTGATTGTATTCTTGATTGTGGCTGTTTGCTTATGTATACCATGTTTCCTCCCCTTTTGCTTGCATATGTTAACCTCAACCATTGATAATATTATTGAACATAAGGCAGCTACACAGATACTAGCAATGTGGGACTACTACCCTATACCACAAAGTAACCCCTCCACCCTAGTATGAAGTACCATATGTGATTTAATTCTCACCCTTTCTCACTTGTGGGTGAGAATAATCAAAGGGGGGAATGTGATAGGCTATGGCCTAGAATAGCCTGCATGAGTAAGAAAGGCCTGTAAGTTAGGCCTGAGTCCCAACCCCCACTTGAGAATATTATAGCTGAGCAGAGCTGAAAGCCAGTAGAAGTTAGAAAACTGCTCTAAACTGCTTTGATAAGAATGCAAGAATCTTCTATTTTAGCGCCTTTATGTTGATAACAGATGTGTTCCAGTATCTTGCTTTCACACATTCTCTAAGCCCAGGAGGGACCTTGTAGCAGAATGTGTTATGTCTAGAAACTGAGCCATAGCTAGGGAGGCCTGAGTAGGGGGAACAGGTGTTAAGCCCGGTCAGAGATCCCCATTAGATGGGGGTGGGAGGGGGCACCGGGACCAATGAGGAGTTTGTCTGTATAGAACTGATGAAGAACGGTATAAAAGATGTTGTTTTGTTGAACTCCATTGCTCAGACCATTTTGAATGTGACAGTGCCTGAAACTGTGCACAAATAAATTGCTTGAATCTTAGTAAATAGACTCCTGGTTTTATTTATTGTAGACACTTTGCTACAACATACTGACTCAATACTGCAGTAGTATCTTACTGCACCCTAGCGGTACTTGAGCGCTCCAACATTTACAGACTTCCCGACTCTACGCCTTTTAGCCCTTCTAGTCCGCTTCTACGAGAGCCTATTCCAAAGATCCACTCCGGCGGTGCACGATCGGCACTCTCATCTATCATACTCTGGCCTGGCAGTGTCGTGACGGCTGCCTATGCGAGTCTACTGCGCCTGCGTCGACAGGAGAGAGGAGGACGAAAACAAAACCAAAACTTCCGAAAATACACGAAGCAGGGTAGCAGAGGTGAAGAGGAAACGGCCATGGGGAACCAGCTGGCGGGCATCGCACCCTTGCAGATCCTGTCTGTAGACAGCTACTTCTCGGATATCCACGACTGCGAGTACGACCGCAGCCTGGGCAGCACGCGCTTCTTCAAGGTGGCACGCGCGCGGCACCGCGAGGGGTTAGTGGTGGCTAAGGTGTTCGCTATCCAGGACCCGTCGCTGCCGCTCACCGGCTACCGGCAGGAGGTGGAGGAGCTGAAGATCCGCCTGCACTCGGCGCAACACTGTTTGCCCTTCCAGAAGACCACGCTAAGCGACAAGGCGGCGCTGCTCTTCCGCCAGTACGTGCGCGACAACCTGTACGACCGCATCAGCACGCGGCCCTTCCTGGCGCCCACCGAGAAGCGCTGGATCGCCTTCCAGATCCTGACGGGCCTGGAGCAGGCGCACCGCTCGGGCGTCCGCCACGGTGACATCAAGACCGAGAACGTCATGGTGACGAGCTGGAGCTGGGTGCTGCTCACTGACTTCGCCAGTTTCAAACCCACTTATCTGCCCGAGGACAACCCGGCCGATTTCAACTACTTCTTCGACACGTCCCGCCGCCGCACCTGCTACCTGGCGCCCGAGCGCTTCGTGGATGCCAGCACCCTAGCCTCCGCCGCCGAGCTGGAGGGAGTCGGGGCGGGAGGAGGAGGAGGCGGCGGCAGCCGGGATCCGGCGGGGGCAGCGCCGCTCGTCGACCTGCTGGGCGGGGGCGGGCAGCGAGCGCGGGGCGAGCTCAAGAGGGCCATGGATATCTTCTCAGCCGGTAGGTGAGGACGAACCCCCTCCCTTCTGGTCAGGACACCTCCGTGCTTTGAGGGAGTCTTTGTCCAAGGGAAAGAGCCCTGTTTGATCATTGATCTGTTAGAGGGTAGCAGAGGGGGTTGAGCCGGAACCATTCCTGGTTGTATTTTCCCATCCATCTGAGGACTTGTAGATAAGATGACAAGTGCGATGCCGAGACAGACCAATGGTCCATCAAGCCCTAGCGTCCTGTTGGATAGTGGTCAGTGTAGATCACTTGAAAGAACCCAGCAGATCTTAATAGGAAACGTTTTTTCCCATTGCCCCTTCTTTGAAGTAAGCAGTGGAAATACCCATGTATGTCGGGGGTAATAATTGTTAATGGGCTTAGAAACTTGTTCATCCTCATAAATTCAGCTATTAGGGCAATCCTCCATTGCCTCAGAAGAATCTATCAGTGTCCCTGTTTAATATGCATTACCAAGTTTAAGTTACAATGTAATCTGCTTTGACAAAAATGATGAAGCCGAATAAAAAAAACCTGTTAAATAAATTTGCAGTCATTCAGTTCATTGCAATTCAATGTGTGCCTTTCAGTCAGTGATTACTACTAGCAGCTCCTAGGTTTTCTTGGCAGTGTGACTGGAAGTAGATTCCAAGCCTGAGGCAATAGAGGGTTAAGTGACTTGTCCAAGGCTACAAGGAGTGCGAGTGGGAATTGAACCCTGGTCTCTTAGTTACCAAGCAGGTGCTCTAACCACTAGGCTAGTCTGTCCTACATTGATTTAATATGCATTTAGTTGATTAATGTGTAATTTAAAATGTTTTAATGCACGTTAAGAAAATGTTAACACAAAATAACAGGAAAATATCTGAAAATTAGGGAGAAAAGTTCAGACCCCTACCCCAAAACAAACCAATTTTTTCATGTACTTTTCTTTCAGCTATATTACTAGTCTTGACCACATCCTCTGGCAACTAATTCCTTAGCTTGTGTATTTGTTTAATAAACTCTGACTGTGAATGCATAGATGCAGTGGGAATAAAACCACTACTAGCTTATATTTTTCATCATAGGTAATCAGCCCATTTCAGCAGGTTATGAATTACAGCCCTTTAGAATCCAGTAGTTAAAAAAATGCAACAATATATTAACTAGCAAAGTTATCCATCTAATTGTAACATCTGCATTTGTTAGAAAAGAGAAAATAATCCTTAACTTAGATGTTGAAAATTAAGGATGTAGTAAAAGCTGTTAGTGTAGCTGGGTTTAAAAAAGGTTTGAACAAGTTCCTGGAGGAAAGGTCCATAAACCATTATTAAAAAGGGGCCCAGCATATCGCTGCTTGACCCAATGCAAGCATTGTGGAGCCTGTGTCTTTTGGGGAAACTGCTAGGTACGTATGACCTAGATTGGCCACTGTTGGAAACAGGAAATTGGGCTTGATGGACCTTGGTCTGACCCAGTATGGCATTTCTTATGTTCTTAAGGAAATCAAATCTACACCATGGGAAACCTGGTATATTGCACACTTGTTGTATGGAGTGGAGGTGTTAAATACCTTGCAATCGTCTTCCAAACATCTGCCTAGGATCAGTTATAAAGAAATATTTCTACTCAGTAGGCATTTACTTAGATTTTTCCTGAGAAAGTGGTATTCTTATTGCAAATAACACTTGCAGACTCAAACAATTTTATAGAGCTACAAGTTTAATATAGCTTTTACAGCATTGGTTCTCAACTCCTTCCTCAGGACATACCCAGCCACTGGTTTTCAGGATATCCCAATAAGTATGCATGAGAGAGAGGGAGCTATGCACTGCTTGCAGATCTGTCTGGTGTATATTCCTTGTAGATATTCTGAAAACCCGACTGGCTATGTGTGCTCCAAGGAATGTGTTGAGCCCCTGATTTACAAGGAAATCTTAATAGAACTTGCATTCCAGTCTGGTTATGTTTCAGATCTTGGGCTCCAAAAAGACCCTGCATCTAATTTGTGCACTTCTAACCCCATCCCGATAAACCTGAGTTTTCTGTCCCTGGAATTTCATTTCATTTATTACCACCAATTTGGTTAATAGCCATTCATAGCTGTACATTTTACAAAATGTAAGAGATTTAAAACTCGTACACTAATAAAAAAATGGATTTGCTATTCTATTTTACTTTTAAAGAGAAACTTAACCTAATTTTTAGCAGGCTGAACTCAAACAAAATTGTCTAGTAGCTTTTCTATTGATGATTTCTGAGTTTTTCACCTCTTTTGTCAGATTCATCTTGCCAGTTACAACAATCTGCTGTTTTTAGATGTTAAAGTAAAAATAATGCTTTACTTGCGTATTGTGTTTGTCTGTGACCTTATATCAGCACTTGGAATCTTCTCCTTTGAGGCACTGAAAGACAATAGTGTTGGCCTGTCATATCCTTAGTTTTTATTACTGTTCATGGGGTGAATGTGGTGCAAAACGTTTAGGAACCTGGACCAGGGAAGCTTTGCATTATTCTAACTGGCAGACTGCGGGAGCCTCAGAGAGTCACACTGACAGTGTCCATAACAGCAGGGAAGCTTCAGCATTCCAAGAGACATTCCATACTGGAGGGTTCATGCTGCTGGGATGCGAGTAGACACTGCCACACATGTGCACTCAGTATATACCTTTTGGTCTTGTTGAGTTGAGATATTAAAACCTTACCTGCTGTAGCTCTAATCAAAGGTAAGGCTGACAGGATTTTGAAAAGTTATCAGGAGATCTTGTTTAAATAAATCTGTAGGTAACATGTCTTTTAACTTGTGAGAAGTGGAATAATATAAATTTCCTCTTTGTCTCTTTGGGCCAGTCCAGGCACAGTAGGGTTGTCAACCTCCTCCAGCAGCTGAGGACTGACATCTGAAAGTTCTTGTTGACAGGTCATCCGGCTCCCCCTGGTGAGAGCAAGTCAGTCTTTCAGTCCTCAGCAGTTGAACAGGATGTTGGCTGACAGGCTCCCTGGTGAGACAGAAAGGAATAGGCCAGCAAGGCTGAGTGGATGGCAGAAAATACTGTTTGCTCGGTTGCTCTAGCAGGGCAATTTCTCCAGGACAGTTGAGGCATTACTTTTTTTTTTTTTAACTTTAACTGTAAGAAAGAACTGAGGGAAACGGTCCTCGTCTGGCTGGGGTTGTAGCAGTTACCGATTGGAGCAGAGCCTGCTTAGGTCTGAGGAACCATTTTCGTTTGAGTGAGGGAGAAGCTGGGGGCACCAGAATCCACCCCTCTGCCTCAGTAAGTTATCCTCTGCGTCCTGCTAGCAGCGGGAGAAGGGAGAGCTGCCGATTCAGCATGCTGTAGGAGTTTTAAAGGCGCGGACAGCAGAGGAACTGCATTTAGGATTTTTGGCGGTCGCAGAGTGATTGTTCAGGCATAAGCGCATTTTACCAGCGTCGGCAGTGTGGGAATTGCCGTGGGCTGCCGGGCCCAGGTTTTTGCCGTTTGTATGTACGGGGCAGCTGTAGTTTAGAGAGGCTATTTGAGGGCTTCATGGAGCCCATTTTACCTGCGGGGGAGCTCGTGGACAGGCCTCAGAACAAGGAAATTAAGGCGGGAACGACAGCCATTTTAGCGGGGGCAGCCGTTTCTCCCGCGCCTCAAAGCAAGGCAGGGAAGCAAAAAGTGACAGCTAAGAAGCCTTCCCCCTGTGGAGGTACAAGTTCAGAGACAGCCTGCTGGGGTTCCTGAGGGAGCACAGTCATTATTTTCGGCGGATTTTATACTTGCTTTGCATAAGGCTTATTGTCTAAAGTTGGAGCAGTTTTGTAGCAGTTCAGCTCCTCTCAGCATGTGGGGAGATTAAGGTGACAGATCCAGGAGAAGGGACTTCTCAAAGAGGCAGAGGTACAGAGGCAGGGTCCGATGGCTTCGGGCCACTCCTCTCGGAGCCTCAAGTAGGGGAGGAAGGGAAAATCCTCTTGGAGGCCGGTTTGGATGCCTGGACTGGTGATCTGGAGGAAGGTGAGATAGTACCAGGCGAAGATCCAAATGTTTTTCGGGTATTTCGCAAAGAAGAGTTCGGGGCACTTATTGCGCATTCCCTAGCGGCTCTGAACATTGTTCCCCTGGCGGTTCAGCAGGAACCACTTGAGGATCCCTTGTTACAGGATTTTAAAGCTGAGCAACGCTGTTTCCCAGTTCATAGAGTGATCAGGCAGATGATTGAGTTGGAATGGGAATGCCCAGAGGCTACCCTGAGGGGTGGCCAAGCTATTGGGCGTCTTCACCCGGTTCCACAAGAGGAGAAAGAGTTGTTACGAATGCCTAAGGTGGATGCGTTTGGTTTTGGCGGTGACGAAAAAGACGACCATCCCGGTAGAAGGTGGTGCGGCCCTCAAAGATCTTCAGGATCGCAAGTTGGAAGCGCTGCTTAAGCAGGCCTTTGATTCAAGTGTTCTCTCACTGCAGGCCTCCATTTACGGGGCATATGTTTCAAGGGCTTCTATCTGCTGGCTTCAGGGGGAGCCAGGCCCTGACAAGGAGGAGGGCTCGGTGGCTGAAGGAGCTAAGCTGGAGTCGGCGTCGGCCTATTTGGTGGATGCTTTCTGTGATTTGGTTAGAATTTCAGCGAGGTCCATGGCATCAGTGATTGCCGCTAGGCGGTTTCTCTGGCTGCAGAGTTGGGTGGCGGACGCGTCTTCGAAGACTCGTCTCAGTAAGCTTTCTTACAAAGGCAAGCTGCTCTTTGGTGAGGCTTTGGAAAAGATTGTGAAGGATTTAGGTGACTCCAAGGGAGGTCGACTACCAGAGGATCGAACTAAGGCGACGAGGCCAGGAGCTCTACTTAGAGGTCAAGGTAGAGATTTTCGTAGGTTTCGTGGTCCTCGGTTTACCCCTTATCAGAGGGGTCGGTTTGTGGCCAGGGGACAGCCCTTTAGGGGGGCTAGGGGGTTCGGCAGGGGATATTTTAATTCCCATCAGAACGCCTCTAAGAAGCCACAGTGAAGTGTGGCAGGTCCAGGCGGAGATTCCGGTAGGCAGCCGTTTGCAGGGATTTCTCTCCATCTGGGCCTCCATAACTATGGACAAGTGGGTACTGGACATCGTATGCGAGGGTTATGCGTTGGAATTCACTCTTCCGCTGGCGGAGTCTTTCGTGATGTCTCCGTGTGGACCTCAGGCAAAGAGGCAGGTGGTAGGCGACACGCTTCACTGGTTATTGTGGCTCCAGGCAGTCGTGCCAGTACCCCCAGACCAGTACGGCTTAGGTCGATACTCAATTTACTTTGTGGTACCCAAGAAAGAGGGGTCTTTTTGTCCAATTCTGGATTTCAAGCAGGTCAATTGGTGTTTGCGAGTGCCACATTTTCATATGGAGACCCTAAGATCAGTGATTTGGGCAGTAAAGCCTGGGGAAGTGCTTTCGTCTATAGATCCGACAGAAGCGTATCTTCACATCCCCATCAGGGCAGAGCATCAAAGGTTTCTGCGCTTTGCCGTTCCCATGGAGCATTTTCAGTTCCGAGCTTTACCGTTCGGTCTAGCTATGGCGCCACGAACGTTCATGAAAGTGATGATGGTGGTTGCGGCGGCGTTTCGAAAGGAAGGAATTCAGTTGCATCCCTATCTGGATGATTGGTTGATACAGGCAGAATCCCTAAAGGAGTCGGTCGCCTCGACCACCCGTGTGGTGCAGGTTCTGGAGAGCCTCGGTTGGATGATCAACCGGGCAAAGAGTCAGACAGTTACAGCCGGTAAGGTGGCTAACGTACCTCGGAGCGTTGTTCGATACGGAGATAAGGTCGGTATTTTTGCCCGACGACAGAGTGCAAAAGATTTTGAATCGGGTGCGGGCCTTCTTACGGTTAAAAGGTCCGACGGCCTGGAGGTACTTGCAGTTGCTAGGTTCCATGGCAGCGGCCTTAGACTTGGTCCCGTGGGCCAGGGCCCATATGAAACCGCTTCAGCGGGCGTTGCTGTCGAGATGGTCGCCGCAACATCATCCTCTGTCCCGGAGGCTAGAGTGTCCGGAGGACGTGGCTTGCTGCCTTCATTGATGGTTGGATCCACAGCACCTTCAGGCAGGGGTGTCTCTGATAGACTGGGAATGGGTGTTTGGTCACCACGGATGCCAGCCTTTCCGGCTGGGGGGCTCATTGTCAGGCGCACGTGACGCAGGGGGTCTGGTCCACAGAGGAGAGCAGGTGGCCGATGAATCTGTTAGAGCACAGAGCGGTGTGTTTGGCGCTACTGTAGTTCCAGGGTCTGCTAGAAGGCAGAGCGGTTTGCGTTTTTTCCGACAATCAAGTGGCAGTGTCGTATATCAACCGGCAAGGCGGCACGGGCAGTGTAGCCTTACTGGAGGAGAGTAAACTTTTGATGCTTTGGGTGGAAGTCCATCTGGTGGCCTTATCGGCAGCGCATGTGGCAGGAAAGGACAACGTTCAGGCCGACTATCTCAGCTGGCATGTTTTGGACCCCGGAGAATGGGAACTGAATGCGGCAGTCTTTCATGACATTACATTGCGCTGGGGACAGCCAGTCATGGATCTGATGGCGACTTTCAACAATTCCAAGGCGTGACGGTTTTACAGCAGGTTCAGGGAGCACATGTCGGAAGGGCTCGACAGCCTGGTGCAGCCCTGGCCGTTGCGCGCCTTGCTGTATGTGTTCCCGCCATGGCCAATGATTGGACGAGTGATCCGGAGGATAGCGGAACACGACGGGAAGGTGATTCTCATTTCTCCAGATTGGCCCAGAAGACATTGGTATGTGGATCTGGTGTGGCTACTATGGTCCGACTGGGAAGTCTCCAAGGCAGAGCCACATCTGTTGTGTCAGGGGCCCGTGTTGATGCCGCAGGTGGATCGGTTCTTGCTTACGGCTTGGCTCTTGAACGGGAATGGTTGCGACAACGAGGCTACTCGGCAGCCGTGATAGCTACAATGTTGAAATCTAAGAAAAGGTCAACTTCTCTAGTGTATGTTGGAGTATGGCGCGTTTTTGAAGTGTGGTGTGTGGAGTGAGACATAAGACCGTTCTCGGCATCCTTACTGGCTATCCTGGTGTTCCTGCAAGGGGGACTAGAGAAGGGTTTAGCAATCAGTACTCTCAAAGTGCAGCTGGCGGCCCTGGCGTGCTATAGAGGGAGAGTGCAGGGGGTCGTTTTATCATTGCATCCAGATCTGCATCGCTTCCTGAGAGCAGTGAGGACTATCAGGTGCCCATACAGCAGATAGTACCCGCTTGGGATTTGAACTTGGTGCTAGAAGCCTTGACGCAGCCTCCGTTTGAATCAATGGAGTCGGAAAGTTTGAAGCATCTATCTTGGAAGATGGCCTTTTTGGTGGCCCTCTGTTCAGCTCACAGGGTTTCGGATCTGCAAGCTCTCTCGTGTAGGGAGTCGTACATTGAGGTTTCGGCAGAGAAAGTGGTGTTGAGGCCGGTGCCGTCTTTTCTCCCTAAGGTAGTGTCAGAATTTCACTTGAACCTGACAGTTTCTCTTCCGACTTTTCCAAGCCGGGAAGGGGGTAAGAAGAGTCAGTCGCTTTGTAGGTTAGATATGGGTCGTGTACTTAAGCGATACCTGAGGAGAACGAAGCCGTTTAGAAGGTCGGATAGACTGTTCGTGCTATTTGGTGGTCCGTGTAAAGAGGAAGTGGCCTCCAAGGCCTCAATTGCCCGTTGGGTGAAGCAGGCGATACGGGCTGCGTATGAAGCGAGGGGCAGATCGCCACCCTAGGGGCTCAGGGCGCATTCTAATCGGGGTCAAGCGACTTCCTGGGCGGAGTTCGCCTTGGTCCCTCCAGTGGATATTTGTCGGGCGGCGACATGGTCGTCCCTCCATACTTTCGCGAAGCACTATCGCTTGGATGTTCAGGCAAGGGAAGACGCGGGATTGGGGGCAGGACTCGCAGGACCCTCCCTAGTTTAGGAACTGCTTTGGTACTTCCCTACTGTGCCTAGACTGGCCCAGAGAGACGAAGAGGAAGAAGAAATTAGACCTTACCTGCTAATTGTCTTTCCTGAGTTCTCTCCAGGCTAGTCCAGCACCCACCCAGGTAGTCTGCGAGTGTGCCCTGCGAGACCCTCAGCGGGGCCCAGAGGTTCAGAGATAGAGATGCGTTACGCTGCTGGTAGCTGAAGGGGGTAATAGGTGACTAGTCGTTTGTGACTCCGGAGGTTTTTCTGAGGAGGTCTGGACGGAGTGGATTTTGGGTTCCTCTTGTGGAAGGGGAAGTCAGAGAAAAAAAAATATATGAAAAAAAAAGGAAAAAGAAAAGAAACAATGATGGTTGTTTTTTTTCGCTTAATAGTAGGTCAAGCGGTGCATTTGATATTGGATGGGCTGCTTTGACAATGGTAGACTGACTTGCTCTCACCAAGGGGAGTCGGATGACCTATCAGCAAGAACTTTCAGATGTCGGTCCTCAGCTGCTGGAGGAGGTTGACAACCCTACTGTGCCTGGACTGGCTCGGAGAGAACTCAAGGAAAGACAATTAGCAGATAAGGTCTAACTTCTTCTTTCTTTTTATAGTGTTTTCCAAGTTTTTCATTATGTTCTGAAGAACCAGGTTATCAAGGCTTTGCTTAATCCATTAGTAGTTCTAATTCTTGAATTCTGGAGGCATGATAGACAAAATCAGATATGGCAATAGAAGTGCAAGGAATAGATAGACTAGATGGAATTTGCAGTTTATTGCCTGTTGTTATTTTCTCTGTTAGTTTTACTTGTATGTAAGTATAATATCCTATAACAATCAGTTTATCAGGAATCATTCTTTGGTAGGATCCTCTGCTGTTTTTTTCTCCCTGACATCAATAGAAGTGGAATGCCCTTTATTTCGATAGAAGTTTTGATTTTTTTTTTATGAAGAAAATTCAGGGCTATCCATTAGCCTTGCTCTCTAAAAGTAGCCCACTTTGTCTGTACAAGAAAATGGTCGCTTAATAGCTATTTGTGCCTAAGCTTTCTGCTTAGAGGTTTAGCAAAGGTACTAGCCATGGTGCTGAAAGTGTGTTTATTCACCCCGAGAGGAGCTACCATGCATGGGCTAGTTGCCTTTGTTGCACTCTGGGCATTTTCCCCCTTATGCATGTTTGCTAAAAGATTCCTTTCTTATCAGTAGGTCTTGTGCAGCAGCTTAAATAAAAAAAAGCAACACTTAAAAGTTTGCTATTTCTGCATATAGTTTGTCTTGAACTTAACCATGTTCTAGTATAGTCTGTGATGGATCTTCAAATCAGAATGTTCTCTGCTTCTGACATAGTAACAAAGCCTACCAGCAATATTAAAAGTCTATAAGGGGTAAAATTACCAAACCGCTATATCTAGTGCTTGATTCAGTAAGGTTCCCCCTCCCTCCCTGACGCAGTGGGAGATAAACTGTACGTGACTGGACTTTTAGTGTTCTCTTGAGATAGCTTCTTTGCAATAAACAGTGATCCTCTGATGACTAAAGTTTTTATATGGTGGCCATAAAACTGTATATGGGCGCTGCCTGGCTTCATTATGTTTCATTTGTATCTGCTTCCTTTTGCAGTACCTAGGTAAGACTTGTACAGTACTTGCGTTTGATTAAGCAAGTTAGAGCATTAATTTTCAAATTGCACCCACAGACAGTGATGCAGGCAATGGTCCTTTTGCATTTGGGCTATTGTAACTCTAGGATTGCCCCCCCCCTCCAAACTTTTTTTATGATCACTGCAGTTAATGCCAAATATTAGTTAAAATCATTATAGGCCATAAAATATGGGATCAAACCACTCTTATTGAGGGCATTAAACTTATTACCTATTTGGTTTTTCAAAGTTACTAGGACATGACATCAGAATATATTAAATGCTTTATTCAGAGGTCCTTCACGCACACTATGTTCCAATCAGTTACTTGCCTTACCCTATCCTAGGATTTGATACTTGGAAAGTGGAATATAAATCCAAAAATTAAATTAAATTTAGATAATATTGTGGTAATCATGAGTTTCTGTGTGCTTTTATGGTAAATAATAAAATGTTAGGAGTTTGTAGCAGTTTGTGTTTTGAATGTTTGTTTTTTTTCAGGTTGTGTAATTGCAGAATTGTTTACTGAAGGAGTACCACTGTTTGATTTGGCTCAGCTCTTGGCCTACAAAAAAAGACTTTTTTCTCCTGAACAAGTATTGAACAAAATTGAAGATCGTTGTATTAGGGATCTGGTGAGTTTGTTGAATGGATGAAACTTTTATGGTTTTATATGTACATGTGTATGTCAGTGTAGGTCTTTATGCTTTTGAAAATATACATGCCATAGACAAGTGCATTCTCTTGGCTGCTGAGTGCAAGAGCTGATAGTGATGTGAGCATCTTTAGCTTTTAATCAGGGTCTGCATGTGAGGGACAGGAGTCCAGAGGAGCTGCAGAAGCACTTTCTATGTGCAGGGGGAGGAGAAGAGGAGTGAGGGACTGGTGGCGGGGCTGAGAAGAAGAGTGACAAAGCTGCAGTGGAGAGGGGGAAGTGGAAGGAGAAGAGAGAATGAAGAAGATAGGCAAGAGAGTTGCAGCCAGGGTTGGAGGGTGGCTGCCTTTAGGGTGGGGTGAGGTAGGGAAGGGATGTAGAAAGAGGAGGGGGCTACATCAGGGATAGGATGAGGGGTCTTGTGTTCTCTAGAGAAGAAATGCACTCTATGTATTCCTGCTAATCTTCCTTTTGGAAAACAATTATTTGGGTTGTGCATGCACAAGTTTTCAGAGTTATAGAATTCTGTGTATTTCTTTCTGTGTATCTCTCTTCAGTATTTGTCATTCTGGGAAGAGTGCTTGTAGTGCTGGCTTCAGTGTCTGCTTGGCCTTTTGGACTGAGCTGTGTGATTGGTTAAGAATATAGACTGATATTGACGTGCCATAATCAAGACACACAGCAGACAGACTAATGTGAAGGGTAGGAAAGGAGGAGAGGGTGGTGGTGGCAAGAGAATGAAAGAGCCTATTTCAGGCAATAATGATGTACTTTTCATCATAGATCTTTTACTGGTTTCAGCTAGCATATGTGTAGGGCCAGCCTGTCTGCTAGGCAGTCACCTAGGGTGGCAGACTTCTATGGGCAGCAATGCCATGTGCTTTGGCACACATGGCCTGCTGACTGCCCCCCCCATGGGCCCAGCTGCACCACGATTCCGCTCCCCTGTTGTCGCTGATTCCAGCGGCAGGTGGCTAGGCTCAGTGGCGGAAGCCCGTGGAAGGCCATGTGCTTCAGCACATGGCTTGCTGCTGCCAGAATCAGTGGCAGGGGGGGGGGGGGGAAGCACAGCTCAGCATGGGGGGGAGGTGGCATGGCTGGAGCTTCTGCTTAAAGCAGCAGAAACCCTTGGACTGGCTCTGCATATGTGTATATATAGGAACATGACAGCAGAAAAAGACCACATGGCCTATCTAGTCTGCCCTTCCATCTCAACTACAATAGTCCCCATTTTACCTTTTAGAGAGCCTCATGAAGAGCCTCCAACATGGACAGGGTTGATCAGAATCCGATCTTGATCCTAATTACCTTTGCAAAGAGGGCCACTGCTCACTGGAAAAGCTTGAATTGGTTAGTCATATATAGGTAAAGGTTTACATCTGCTGTTGGAGCTGAGAGAGGGTTATTTTAATTTCTCCACCAGATGTGGAAGGAGACCTACTGTACCTTGAGAAGTCTGCTGAGGCAGGAGATCAAGCTTGATTATCACCCCCTATAGCAACAAGAGACATTTCTGTGCTTCTTACCCTTCCACTCCTTTCCTATCTCCTGCATTGCTCATCTTTGTCCAGAGACCTACTTTTCACATCTTTCTCATCTCATCCTTAGGTCGCTCAGATGATCTGCAGAGAACCAGAGAAACGTTTAGCTGCAGAAGACTACTTGAAGCAACAGAGAGGCAATGCTTTCCCAGAAATATTTTACACTTTCCTGCAACCGTACATGGCTCAGTTTGCA
Organism: Ichthyophis bannanicus; assembly: GCA_033557465.1. Lineage (NCBI taxonomy): Eukaryota > Metazoa > Chordata > Amphibia > Gymnophiona > Ichthyophiidae > Ichthyophis > Ichthyophis bannanicus. The sequence goes on from CM066031.1 coordinate 629,504,182, forward strand.
AAGGAAACTTTCCAGTCAGCCGATGAGCGCATACTTGTCATACGCAAGGACTTGGACAACATCGTTCGTAACCTGTGTGGGGATGATCAGACAGAGAAGGTGGAGGGGGAGACGAAAGAGAATGGCCTGCTCATATTGGTGTCCCTGATTACATCTTGCTTACAGACTCTCAAGCACTGCGATTCCAAGCTGGCAGCCTTGGAGCTCATTCTCCATTTGGCACCACGATTAAGCGTGGACATTTTACTGGATCGCATTGCCCCTTACCTGTTACATTTCAGCAATGACTCTGTGCCCAGGGTAAGAGCAGAAGCTGTCAGAACATTGACAAAGGTTCTTGCCCTTGTGAAAGAAGTGCCACGTAATGATATCAATATCTACCCAGAGTATATTTTACCAGGCATAGCCCATCTGGCCCAGGATGAAGCTACCATTGTGAGACTAGCCTATGCAGGTAAGAAGACAAATCCCTCCTCATCTTCATTTTATTTCTTTTTTGTCTTACTATTTTACAATGCCCAAAGTGAAGTGCAGCATTTAAAATAATGTGAGAATAAACCACAACATCGCACCCCCCCCATTCTCAAATCAGTAAGATCAGAATTTCTTCTAATTTTCCCCTTTCTAATGTTATGATTTGCTAGTTAGCAATTTTGAAACGGGTATTTTGAATGTTCCACTAAACTGCTGATCCCATATCTAAAACATACAGCTCTCTTTCTGGTGTCTTAAAAATTTAGTACAGTGATGTCTAAAGGATGCTGGCACAGTGACCTGAGAAAAGCTTGAAAAAGCTGCAGTTATAAGAATTTTCTGCAAATTATGGTATGTTCTCTGATGTCATTGTTGAAACCTTATCTCGTGTTAGTTTTGAGCAGCTTTTATTTAATGAGACTCCAAGTAAGGTTGTCAGCTGGATCCATGTTACTAGGATCGGCTGAACCAGTTCGGGCTTTCTTATCTCATCTGTGGACTGAAAGTATTGCTTTTCTTAGAGCAATTGGAACTAGAGAAGCATAGATGCGGTGGGAGGAACTTTAGACTGGCTCAGTTTGTGTAATGATATGGAGCAAAATGTATACCGTAACTTCAGGCCTTTGGTGGTCTTCAAGCTGAATAGAAACAATTGGAGACGTTTAGGCTCTCAGCTGTGGGCAGGCAGTGAGGCATAGAAAAGATAAGCTTTAATTGGAGAAATTTAAAAACATAACAAAATCTTGGAATGGTGGCAAGTAAAAGAAGATAATATATCTTCTCTTCATCTTACAGCCATCAAATCTATTGTTGTCTGTTACAGATATTTAAGGATTTTTTTGTTTTCAGATTTCCTAATGCAGCATTTCTGAAGTAAGCTAGATTGTACATTACATTTCTGTAGTGTTTGTCAATCTGGCAAACAGGGCTTTAAAGACATTAGTGCCAGCAAAAAACATACATGCACATGCAGAGGTTAATTTTTAGAATGGGGCCACCTATGTTTTGTGTTTATTTTTTATTTTAACAATGTTTTTTATTAGTGTTTTACAAAAGGAACTGTACAAGAGAGACTCACAGATACATGGCACTGTCACAGAATACCACCATTCCATATCCACATACAGACCAAATATAGATCTTCCCATCTTCTGCCTCCCCTGCTAAACCCCTCCTGTTAAGATCCTTCTCCCCTTTAACTTCCTCATACAACTATCCTTCCTCTACAGGTAAACAAATAGTCATCCTAGGGTCAGTATACATGCCCCACATTACAGGAGGCTAACGACCATACTATGAAGCTCTTCCACCTATAACCTTTCCATACTCCATTTCTTGTGGATACAAACAAGCACTCCTCAAACCCATGAGCTAATTCAATAACAAATTCAGAACTTGGACAAAATGCGGACCCAATCATCAATCTGAAAACTATGAAACAAGAAGCATAAAAAGGTGTGTATGTGTGAAAACATCTCCCCCCCCCCCAATTCAGTGAGCATTCACAAACTGACAAAAGGGGAGCCACGTATCGAGGAAGGTCCCCATCCTTTCCTTTATCATGGCACTAAATTTGTCAAAACTCATCATTTTCCAGGTCCTTATATACCATTCCAGCCAACTCTGACCCCTTTCACTCTTCCAGCAATATGCAGTTACCATTCTCTCAGCCAGCAGCAATAGCTCAGTCAAATGCCCCACATGCTTAGTTTCCTCCCCTGCCAAAGTGCCCATGCATCCTAGCAAGCTCACTTGCACCCTCAAAGGGCATTCTCTCTGTCCTCGTGATCTTGTCAACTTGCTCAACCACAGTCTGTATAACCCTACACCCTCACCACAAATGGAAAAAGGACCTAATCTCTTCACAAGGTTGCCAACACACTCCATTCCACCACCCCAATTCCCCTAGATAGAAGTCAAATAGATTCAGCAGGGAGAAGCGAAGATGGTGCTGAGTGTGGAGTGAACACAGGGAGCTCAGTTTGTGTTAGTGAATTTTACCTTTTTTTCCTTTACTTTGGCGGCATTTGGATTTATCTAAAAACAAGGGGAAACCATGGCAGGTCCTTCTCAAGTACTCCAGGGGAGAGCCTGGAGAGACTACCATACAGGAGCTCCTGGTGTCTACTAGTAACGTATCTCTGCTGGGAGGGCTTCTGGTACCGAGAGGTAAAGGAAGCACCTCTCTGTCTTGAGTTGGAGATGTTATTGAGCCCAGATAATTGAATTTGACCCCAGCATTCAAATGCAACAGCTAACCTTGCTGAACCCAGATCAGCATGGGCGGGGGAGTGGTTGTGGATCGCTGGACAGTTGGAGACTGTGTGGGCTTGTCAGCAGTTCTGTAGGTAGCTGGTGGAATGGAAGTGAATATGGAAACAACTACAGATGATATTTCATCAAGGGGTGCATCTTCCCCCCCTCTCTACTGTGGTAATCAATGTTCCTTATCCTGCTAGACCAGTCCAGATGAGTGAGATATACCCTGGTCCACCTCCATCTACTGGCTAGGGAATAACCTTCAGTGATATATCTGCTAGTGCAGCATTGAGAGAAGCTAGTATTGTCTGCCTCCAGCAGGTGGCAAGGTGTCTGGATTAGTGCAGGCCTGTCTCCTCTGGCCCTAATCAAGGTCTTGTGTGACTGAGACTTTTGGCCCCATGCTTCTCTGGAGCTTTGTCACCCCGATGCAACAGTTGTCCATGGGTTCCAGCACTGGTACGCTGGAGAGTGGACAGGAGGGCCTATCTGAGCCCACGCTCCCTTTCCCCCTCGCTGTGCTGTATTTGCATGATCTGGTCTCTTCGAATTTTTTTTTTTTTTCCCCTGAAAATTTTTTTAAAATTTGGTACCCTTTATTTAATTAGGTCTCTTCTGTGCTGCATGAATAGAGCAGCTTCAATTGGGGGAAAAAAAGAAAGTCTTCAGGCAGCTGGGCTTTTCCAGCCTTGTGTGGAGTTTATCTCTAGTGCTTAAGTCACTGAAAGATTCCCCCTTTAAGCCTCTTCAGCAGGCCTCACTCAAGAATTTGACTCTGAAGGCAGTATTCCCAGTGGCAGTTGCATCTGCCAGGAGGATGTTGAATTACAGTCCTCGACTGCAGGGAGTCTTTCATGGGCATTTCGACAGTGTCTGTCTCTCTGAGGGCGGTTTCATCCTTTCTTCCAAAAATGCTGTCTCTTTGTTTTTTCATTTCTGACTGTGATTCTGCCCGCTTTCTTAGAGGAGGATCTCCAAGCAGATCCCTTGTTGCATCTGTTGGACAAGAAGAGGACCGTAATGATTGGAGATTACTAATTGCTTTCATAGGTCAGACTATCATTTTGTCCTGTTTAGTGGTCCAAGGAAAGGATAGGCTGTAGCATAGTCCTTGATTGTCTGCTGGATTAAGGAGGCTAGTAGTTCAGCCCACCTCTTGAGTGGGACATGGGTGACGCAAGAAGGCCGAGCTCATTTCACCGGGGCACAAGCCTCCTCTGGGCTGAGTCTGCCTTGGTGTCTCTGAAGGACATCTGTGAGGCACTACAGGTTGAATGTGTGAGCTGGAGTGGTTGGTGCTTTTATTTATTAATTTAACCAGCCAGTTTTTTATATACCACCTTATCCTTCAATCAAAGTGGTTTGCAGCGAACTAGGTTGGGTACATTTTATAAAGGACGGGGGAAGAGGATGGAGGGGAAATAAACATCTATTTACATTTAAATGAGTCAGTTGCAGATCGTGTGGTCATGTCTAAAACCAGGCTTTGTGCTCTGGGAGAGTTTGTAGCATTCTGCGAACAGAGTGGCCTTGAGCATCTTTTTTGGCAGAGCAGTTCTGTCAAGTGTGTCATCTTCCTCTCACACTGGGTCCTGACTACTTGGGTACATTCTGCTCATCTGGATTGGCCTAGTAGGGTGATAGAGAGATTTTCCATACTTGTTAATTTTCTTTCCTTAAATCCTGCTAGACCAGTCCAGGGCCTTCCCAGTGTCAGTCTTAATTGGTAGTATTTTCACCTCACTGGTAACTCACCTATGAGAGTACTTCATACCTAAGCTGGTGTAAATATACAAGGACACATTTTAATTGCAATTTTGATTGCTCTTGTCAGGCTATTCTATAAAATCACATAGGTACCTATGTGTCTTTAAAAAGAGAACCTCACAAAACATAGAAACAGATGAGCCATATGGCCTATTCAGTCTACCCAAAACCTTTACAGTCTCTGCTAAAATGCATCCATATACATGCACATGGGTGAAGTGTGCGCATAGGTACATTTTTATAAACTGCGCATGTACTTTGCAACTCTGTCCATGCTCTGTCCAACCTACACCCCTAAAAATGCCTACATGCTGGTCACATAAAGGTATATGCCATTTTGTCACCATACATACTTCTCTGCCTGAGGTAATTTTTATAAAAGATGCTTCCACAAGTGTTAAAAGGTTTATGCACCAAAAATCCTTTATGCATGCATTGGGAAGGTGTTCCCAGGGTCGCTGGGGTGGAGAGTGCACTTACATGCATATTTTTGCTTTTTCAAAAATGTGCATGTAAGTTTTCAGGGAACAAGTATCTGCACTAATAGAAGGTGCAGATCTGTGTACTTACTGTTCCCCAGTTTTGAAGTGGTAATATTTCCTTGGAAAAAGTTATGTGACGCCTATGTATAAAAATTATTTAAACTTTTTTCGCGCCCCCTACTGGCCAGGCGGTAGCCTAGGAGTGGGGGACGGAACTTCTTTAAATGTCCCTTGCTTGTTACCTATGTTCCCAACAGGATGCCTGCTGGGAAGTGTAGTTGTGAGGTTGAAATAAATTCAGCCGAGAGGATTTTCATAGGCACACAGGATTATTTATTTATTCTTCAGCCAAATGAACTTTCTTTCTGGCAGTTCAAAAATATCAAAACATAACGGTGGATATTCCAGTTCATACTGCTAGACCAGTCCAGACAAACGGGTTATGCACCCCTGCCAGCAGATCTTGGAGACAGAGAATTCTACCAGAGCTCTGATAGGCTGGAGCCTGGTGATATAATCTTACCCCTAGGGGTCTCCCTCAGTTTTTCTCTGTCTCCAGCAGATCTGGATGCTTTTTTTTTTTGCTCCTTCAAACAAAATTTAAAATGCTTTATTTCTTTGTGATTTCTCTTGGAGAGATTATGCCCTGAGTTGCCAGTGTACTTATCTGAGCACCAGGATGATTCCAGCTGAAGCTCCTGTGTCCTCTGTCACAGTAGAGATCGCTGATGTGCAGACTCCCCAGCGCTAGTCATGAGGGCTATTTAGCTGGATGATAAGCCTCCTAAAATCCAGTCCCTGGGGCTGATTTTAGTGGTGAGGCAGCTGCAGTGGTTTGAGCAGCGGTCCGTGGCTTCTCTGCACTTTCGGTACTGTAAGTACAGAAACTGTCTTTCTCCCACTGCTGTCTGCAACTCTGTGGTAACTCGATTTATTTTTCTTGATTTTTCAGCGATTTTAGGCATTTCTCTCATGCCTGCAACCCTCCCACCTTCTCCTTTGACTTTTTAAGTTTATTCCTTAGCTTTTGGGGGTTTTAATTCACTCTTTTTGTGTTTTATTTTTGCCGGCGGCCATTTTGAATAGCTAATGAGCCTCGGTTTTTGGCGGGAAGCCAGATTACTTCTCTGCTGGCTTCTAACAGCTATATTGCTGTTTTAAGTTTTTTTTTTTCCACAACACTTGCTAGCTGTGAGTTGTGAAGGGGTTCCCTTTTCTCTGCCTATGTATTAGCATAATGAATAAAAAGTACAGAAGGCATGGATAGAGAACAGGATGCAATTCAGAGCCACAGTACAATGCTAAGTCACTGACGAATGGTGCAGGGTTCATGGGTTCCATCCCCCACTGTGCCCAACAAAGAAGGCTGGCTGAGGCATTACCTATTATGGGGAATATTGTTAAATGCCTGTTCCTGCGGGACGCAGTTATTTGTTTTTTAGTTCTCACTGTGCCTTATTCAGGTTTACGCTGCATAGGCTGTCAGAAGAAACACAGGGACCTCATGAATCAGCTCTGCTCTTCCCTCAGCATCTTGCTTCCCCAGATGAACTTGGGAACTCCTGAGCTTGGCTTCAGTGGAGCTCTCCATTGGCTTTATGCTGCGCTGAGTCTTTACCACGAGAGTTTGGATACCTCCAGGAAGTTCAGGTATCATTTTCTGAAAGAAAACTGAGTACCCTGTTTTTTTTCTTACTTGCCTCAGCTGCTCTGGGATGATTTCAACTGCATCCGGACCGGCTGCCTCTGAGTTTTGAAGTTCCTACTTTAAATTTTTAGTCCACAAACTGCAGCCGGGTTACTTTGTACGTCCTACTGAATATTGTACCTGTCTTATTCAATATACCATTTGATTGGAATTTTAAGTCAGTGTTTTGGATCCTGACTGTTTTGAGCTCGGCCTAATTAAGCATGCTCACTGTAATCTTCCTACGGCTGGATTTGAGCTTCTACATCCCTCCCCAGAAACACCTTTCAGCCCCTACCATGGAGGTCTGAATGGCTGCGGAGGGATCACACTCTAATTTCCCTACTTTCAGTCACTGTAATTGCCTTACCCTGACTTTGAAAGTTTCTCTATGCCAGCACAGTGAATGACTGACAGTTCCCTTCTCAGCTCAGTGAATACCTGACAGTTTTTCGGTGCCAGCAGCCGTTTTGTTTTTCTCTTCAGTGTTTCTTTTTGGAGGAAACAGCTCTAAACAGCAGTTTCCACACATTTAAACATGCTGTGGAGGCACGTGGAGTTTCAAAATCCTTTTCTTGAAGAGTCTTGGGTTTCCCTGAGCCTACCTTGCTTTTTGTTTTAAATGCAAAAAAAAAACAACAAAAAAAAAAAACCACCCACACAAGAAGAGGAAAGATGGTTTAAGTCTCTACAATGCTTCTTTCTCTGGCTGTATTATATGTGATATGTAATCAGCCGAAGGGGACATTAATAGATTGCTTGTGTTCCACCTGCACGCTGCATCCCGGAGACTTTCCCCATTCCCACTGCGTTGTTAGCTGGGTTCATCAGCACCTTATCTCCCCCCTCCTCAGAGCCCCTGCTGCAGGATCTTCCTGCAGGAGAAGATTCAGTCAGCTCCCATGTCGCTTCCACTGACAGTGCCTTCCTCACACTCTTCCATCTGGCATGACGCCTGTGACTTTTGGAGTCTTTTGGATTATCTCCTACACCTGCCCAGTAGCAGGCGAGCATATGGCGTGGTCTCGCAAGTGGTCCCATAAGTCCTCAGACCTTAGAGCAGTACGTCCTCCTTGGGGCGTAGCATGTGCCTTGCGGGGTACTATGGATATTCAAGAAGACTTTAAATCTTCGGAGGTCAGCCCTGACTCGTTGGAGTACGGAGATGGGGAATATTCTCCGTCTGTTTTCTTCGCTGACGGTTCTCTGCCTTTTTCGGTAAGAGGAGTTGCCGGCTCTAATCACACAGGTGATGGAGTCGCTCCCCCTAGCCGACACGCCTGCTCCTCCGGATTCTCAAATCCGGTTGCAGCCGCATCCCATTTTCCAGTGCATTCGTACGGCACGCGGTATTGGTCGGTTATACCCTTGGTCTCCCTTTCACTTGGACCGTTGGCTGCACTACCCGACGGTTGGTGCATTCTGACCAGGGTCATCAGGCATACCACACTTCCGGTTGAGGGCGGAGAGGCGCTCCGCGACCAGCCAGACCTGAAGAGTTGGGAGACTGCTACAGTCCGGTTTTCCTTCGCCCGCTATTTCCTTCTTGCAGGTGTGCGGAGGTCTGGCAGCTCGGGCCTCCCTTCGATGGATTCCGCAGCTTCCAGGTGTTCCCGAGTTGGTTCATTTCGAATCCATTGCTGCATTCCGGGCAGAGGCATTCTGTGATCTCTTGCAGCTGTCAGCTCGCTTCCTAGCACCGGTGTCAGTAGCTCGGAGATGGCTCAGCCTGCGTCAATGGGCAGCAGATGTTGCTTCATGTAAAGGCTCCAGCGTTTAGATGCCATTCGTCCCGGTCCACCGTTGGAAGGAGGACTGGGCCGTTACTCTGTCTATTTTGGAATGCTTCAGGTCCTGGATTCTCTCGGGGCTGGGTGCGACACTCGTAGGGGACGGATGTTTCTACCTCAGGAACGTTTTCAGAAGATCTCTCTTCAGCTCCGCCGCTGCTTGGATCAAGCGGCGCCTCGGCCTTGGGGCTACCTTCAACTCTTGAGATCCATGGCAGCAACGATAGCCCTCGTTCCGTGGGCAAGAGCGCACCTGTGCTGCTTGCCGACGGCGCTTCTATCTTGTTGGTCGCTGGTATCGGAGAGTTATCGAATCCGGTTACCTTTGCTTCTGCCGGTGCGCCGCAGCCTCCGCTGGTGGCTTCGGGCACATAATCTTCTACGGGCGGTCCCTCTGGGGTCTCTGCGCTGGATCTTAGTGACGCCAATCGCCGACCTCTCCGGTTGGGGAGCACCTTGCGGCTTAGCCTCGGCGCAGTGGTGTTGGTCACCTCGCACAGCCCAAGGGTCTATCAATCCTCTCGAGGCGCGGAAAGTGCGCTTCGCCCTTCTTCAGTTTCAGCCTCTAATGCGGCGGTGTGCGGTTTGGATCCTGTCCGATGCCACAACGGTTGCTTACCTAAGCCGCCTAGGCGGCACGCAATGTCCGGATGTCTCACAGGAGAGGCGTTTGCTCCTCCCGTGGGCGGGCGAATATCTTCATGCTGTCGGCACAGCACATCGCAGGCGTGAACAATGTGTAGGCCGATTTTCTCACCCGGCACTCTCTGGAGCCCGGGGGCTGGGCTCTGCAGCCGGATGCGTTCCGGTCCCTTGTTCACCTGTGGGGCCTACTGACCATGGATCTAATGGCTACGGCACAGACTGCCACGGCTTCGCTGTACTTCGTCCATTGGAGGGACGAGGGAACGCACGGCATAGATGCTCTCTCTCAACCGTGGCCGATTCATCTTCTCCGGTGTGTTTTCCCTCCCTGATCCGTGATATGCATGGTTCTCCAGCGGCTCCGAGACCGTCGCGACCCTGTACTCCTGCTGGCTCCGAGTTGGGCTCGCGGACCATGGTATGCGGATCTATTCCGTCTGTCTGGGGCGTCGATGCTCCGCCTTGAGGTGTTTCTCGGCCTTCTGATTCAGGGACCGGTGGAGATGGAAGACCCGGCTCCTTACTCGCTTACGGCCTGGCAATTCCACGCCGCCGGTTTGCTCGCTACGGCTATTCGCCTGGCGTGGTCGTGACGCTTCTCACGGCGCGGCGGTCTACCACGACGCTGACTTACGCTCGGGTTTGGCGTCTCTTGATGGTTGGTGTTCGCGAAATAACCTCTTACCCTGGCGTTGCGGTGTTCCGGATATCCTGTCCTTTTTACAGGCCGGAGTGGATAAGGGATTAGTGCTCGATTCCTTGCGAGTACAAGTGGTCGCCTCAACTTGTTTTCGGAGTCCTATAGCGGGGTGATCGATAGCTTCGCATTTGGACGTGTCTCGGTTCCTCCGCGGAGTTAGGCCTTCCGGCCTCCTCTGCGTTCGCCTGTGCAGGCGTGAGCTCTCGTGCTTTGCCTCTGTGCCCTCGTTGCTCCTCCCTTTGAGCTTCTGAGGGCATGTTCTCTTCTAGATTTGACTCTGAAGGCAGTCTTCTTGGTGGCCATAACTTCGGCACGCCGTCTTTCTGAGCTCCATACTCTCTCGTGTCGACATCCCTATCTCTCGTTTTCCTCCGAAGGCGTTTCTCTGAGAACTGTCCCTTCCTTTGTTGCCCAAAGTGCTGACGCCGTTCGCTGTTGACCAGCCTCTTTTCTTTCCGTCTTTAACAAAGGCGCAGTGTGACAGTGGTCGGTCTCCGTTGCGGGCGGTGGACCTTAAGGTTCTTTTTCGGTATCTGGGGGTCGCGGGACCCTTCCATATGACTGTTGCTCTTTTGTCTTGTTCGTGGGTTCTCGTCGGGGATCCGCAGCCTCCGAATCTACCATTTTTAGATGGGTTACGGAAGCCATTGAGGTGGCGTACCTTCTTCTGGGAGAGCCAGCTCCACCGGGACTCCGTGCTCACTCCTCTCGGGCGCAAGCAACTTTGTAGGCCGGGAGGTCTCATGTAGTTCCTCTCGATATTTGCCGGGCGGCGACTTGGTCGTCGCTGTCCACCTTTGTCGGTCATTATAGGTTGGACGTTCATGCCCGTCAGGAGGTCCATTTTGGAGTTGCTGAGCTGTTGGCGGCCTTGCCCCCCCTTGAACGCAGGTAGCTTGGGTACTGCCCGTTTGTCTGGATTGGTCTAGCAGTATGAACTGGAAGGAGAAATTTCACTTACCGTTAATTTCCTTTCCTGGAATACTGCTAGACCAGTCCAGGACCCGCCCTGCTGTTGGTTGGGGTGCCGCTGGTGCGGTGCAGCCGCCGACCGCGGTTCTTCTCTTTGCCGGTATGCCTCACCATGGGCAGTCCATGGGTTCGTAGGTGGATACTGTTTTCAGCTCTAGGGAGTTCTTCGGCTCCCTTGTATATAGTTCACTTGAGACCCTCTGGGGTGATGTTACAGTTCATGTTGCATTAGCTTGTGGATGTAACTGAGGGAGACCCCTAGGGGTAGGATTATATCACCAGGCTCCAGCCTATCAGAGCTCTGTTAGAATTCTCTGTCTCCAAGATCTGCTGGCAGGGGTGCATAACCCGTTTGTCTGGACTGGTCTAGCAGTATTCCAGGAAAGGAAATTAACGGTAAGTGAAATTTCTCCTTTTTCTCCGGTGAAACAAAACCAAAAGAATAGAATTCTTCTGAGGTCAGCTTGTTACAGTGCCAAACAACAGTATTTCTCCATGTGAAACAGCCAGTAATCTTCCTGTGCCAAACAGCTTTCAGCTTGGGTTTAAAACAAAAGCTTTACATTCTTCAAACTATGCATAACATTGGCATCTTTACTGCAAACTATTTTTCTCTCACACAGACTGCTTTTCTTAGTGGCTGTGTTACAGACTCTGGCTTTATTTCCAAACAGTCCTCTTTCAACTCCGGGCCATGCCTCTGAGATCAGCAACTCATTTGCATATTTTTCTCAGCACTGCCCCATGGCTGACTAAGCTTCCAGGTTTCCCATCTTCTAAAAACCTTATAGCTTTTCAGTTTTGAGCACAAACTAGAGAGCAATCCATTTCATTATCTGAGGGCAATTCCTCTAGCACAGATTCTTCCAGGTCCATGCTTTCTACCTCAGAGTCTGTTTGTAAATGGTTTAACTCTGTCTCAGAAATGGCAGGCTTTAGTTTCTCTAAAACTTTTAACACTTTCTTTAACACAGATTCCTCTCTCTGCTGAGGGCTACTAGAGGAATTAGGGAGTTTCTTATTTCTCAGAACGCTCTGGGAGGATTTCAAGGTGCTCACCTTACTCTGTGGAATTAAGCTCTCCTCAGACTTTACTGCCGAAGGCTCTGTTTCCATCTGCTCTCCTGGAGACAGCTCTCTGCCATTTTCATAGCTTGGCTTCTCCCCCTGGTAAGCTCTCCCTCTCAATGGATTTCTCCTGTATCTCTTACAGGTCTCAAGGGTGACTTCTATACCTCTGGAAGGCACGGCCTCTCTCACAGTTTCTGCTTTCCTGGCAGCCTCTGTTTCTCTGGCACACTTTGCCTTTCTCCATGAAGTCTCTGCAGACGTCTCTGCTGGAGTTCCCTTGGTTCTCCGTGTTCCCTCTGAACACTCTCCTCGGGTTCCTCCTGTCCTTGTTCTCCTTCTCGTTCCTATACCGGTTCTGCTGCCCTCCCCTCCCCTTGCTTCCTCAAACTTATATCTGTGATTTTTCCTTCCGTTTCCCAGCTCCACCCCCAGCTGTTCCTCGTGAGCAGGGCTGGTTACCATGGAGCTAGGGTGTGGCTCTCTATCACAAACTTTCTGCAGGGAGTTTTTTTCTGAAGCAGGAGTTTTAACCCCTAAACTCCTGGAGCTAATTCCTTTTTCAGAGGAAAATACCTGGTTTTTCCCTCTTTGCCTCTGCTCTCCCACGGCTTCGCCACCACACTTTATATGTGTGAAGGCACATTTTAGAAAAGCCATGTAGGTGAAATCTAGAATGTCCAAGTCTTAGTGGGAGGGGCAGCAGATTAAATGTGCCTTGTAAAATTGGCTAGCCCCACCCTGAAAGATAACACGTCTGTGAGATAAAAGTGAAAACGGGGACATGCAGAGTGATGGGTCAGGCATGTGCAGGTTTTTGACAGATTTTAGAAACTTGCACATGTCTGATATGGGCATCTTCCATTCCAGGAATGTAGATGTGCTTGCAGCCCTATTTCAGAACATGCCAGTGTATTTCTCACCACATACATGTCGTGGCCTGCCATCTTGAAAACGGAGACATGCAGCAGCGCTGAGGCTAAATATATGATTTTTTTATTTACTGCCATGATTTTTTTTGAAGGAGTGAAAAATATCGGTGGACTAAGGGGGCATTCCTCTTTTATTTTTCCAACTGTTGAATTGCTGAAGCAAGTGCTTTTCTTATTCATGCTCTGGAGCAACTGTAGTCATATATGTCTCTAACTGCGACTTGATACGTGCAGCACTGGTCTAAAATCAGGTGCACATGTGTATCCTTTTCGTCCTGCCATGGACATGGCCCCAGCACTTCCATGTGCGACTTGGACATGATCGTGCCAGACATGTAAATTTGGGGTTTCCTATAGTAAGTTGGCTTTGAGAAGTTGATTTCCATGTCTGAATGGATGTTTTAGATGTGGAAATCACTGATAGGGTTTCTAAAACGTACCGTCAAAGCAGTTTATAGCGATTTAAAAATACCACATAGAGAGAAAATAGTATAAAATATACCTAACTGGAACATAAAAAAAACAAAGAATAAAATAGAAATCGGAATAGGTTAGGTAAGGTCCAAGTGTTTGATTTGGAAGTAGGGGAAGGAGTTAGTAAAGGTAGTGGGCTGTAGTGTGTCACAGAGCTGATTTTATTTAATCATTGATGTTGAAGGCTTGCTCAGAAAATGAGTTTTCAATTAGTCTTCGTCTTCTCCTCCTCCTTTATTTTTAATATTTTCAAGAATGTATCTATTCAGGTGTTAGTGGCAAAGTATTCCAAAGCTGAGTGGCTAGACAAAAGAAAGCAGAGGCTCTTGTTGATTCTAGACATGACATGCTTAATATTTTGTTGGGGTGACTAATAAGTGGTCATTTAGGGAGTGGAGCGTTCTGTTGGGTTTGTATGGAATAAGATATGATACCAAATATTGTTGAATGCCAGTATAAAAGATTTTGTGTATTAGAAATAAGAGTTTTGAATCCTATTCTGTACAAGATGTGTAGCCAGTGCTTCTTGATCTATAGGGGAATTAGGTGGTCAAAGTTTGTTGTACTATAAAGTAATTTGCTGCATTTTGAATATTCTGGAGTTTGATAAGGTTGGAGTTAGTATTACAGTGGTCAGTCCTAGGCATGAGTAAAGTAAGGATAAGAGGCTGTAGAGCTGTACAGTTAAGATAATTTTTCATTGAGCATAGTTTTTGGAGAATGAAGAAATTATTTTGTTATGGAGGAAATATGAGGGATAAAGCATAATTCTAAATCGGTAATGCATTCTAAAATTTTGATGGCGCTAAGTGCTGTTGTGGTGTAGTATTTGATGGAAAGAGTAATTGTGGGTTTAGAGAAGTTTCCCGTTATTCACATTGCTTCTGTTTTTAGAATGAGAATGGTTTGTTGAGTTTGAGTTGGTTGAAAGTGAGCCAGTGGTTTTATAGCATTTAAGTAGGAGTTAAGTTGTGAGAGAGCCAGGGTCAGATAACTAGTATGACTGAGTTGTATGTCATCTGCATAGTTCTGTGATCTTTTTATTATGGTTGCAAGGGGCTTAGGGAAATGTTGACGAGTCTAGCCGAAAGATGGGGAGGGAGACCTGTGGGAAACTAGCATGAAGAGGAGGGTGGCTGGTGGATGTTAGGGAGTTGAAAATGACCTGAAATAAATAGTCATTCCTCAAAAAAACATTCATTTAAAAAAATTATATACCGTTATCATATACAACATTCTAAGTGGTTTATAATAAAAACATCCCAAATAAAACATAATACAGTGAAAATACAAAATAACAACCCCTACTTACCCACTCCCTCTGCTACAACCTAACTGGGAACAAAAAGATATTCAAACATTTCTGAAAGCGGCCCTTGTCTAATTCCTGCCATGCCGCAATGGGAAACTTATTCCAGTACAGCCGCTCTAAAGGCATGCCCCTTCCATTTCTGTTGACACATCTCATGACTATCGGGAACCACCAGCAAACTCCCCTGGCTGGATCTTAAGACGTGAGCCATTGTAGGACCGTACCAGTGATTTCAAGGTTGCAGAAGCAGGAGATGAAGATCTAATGGTTAACAAGGTTAAAAGCTACAGAAAGATTTAGGGATACAATGATACTAATTTGACCAGAGTCAAGGTGGTTTTGAATGTCATTGAGAAGTGCTGTTAAAACAGTTTCTATGCTATGACTGGCATGAAATCCCAATTGATGGGAGGTGGGGGTGGAGAACATTTGTTTTTGCCTCTGAAGTCTCATAACTGTTGACTGATGTACTTTTATTCAACTATTTTTGAAAGGAATGCTAATTCCATAGCGTCCCTCCAGTCTAGTCCAGACTCCTGGGTTTTGTCCCCCCTCTAGCAGATGGAGACTGAGAACTTCAAACTTCTATGAGTTGCACTATGAGAGGCAGACTCTCATCAGTCCAGACTCCTGTATTTGTCAGTCTCCAGCAGGTGGGACAAGACCTGTGCAGTCTAGCTTGCACTGGACTGCTTCTTTAAAAAAAACCCAAAAACAAAACTCTTGTCTTTCCCTTCCCTTTCCCTTGGCAGGCACTGGTCTGGACTGCCCTCTGGGAACCTGAGCCATTGAGTCGGCAGGGTTTCCTGTGGAAGAGAAGAACGGCAGAGCGCCGTTCATTCGGGTTCTACTTTGCTTCCTTCAGGGTCGTTGGTAATTTGGAGCTGGTTGGACTGCACTGTGCCTTTAAGGCTGGGTTGCCATGTTTAGTCGCGGCTGCTGGTGGGGCAAAAGGAGTATGAGCCAGAGAGTACTGCTTTCAGCCGGGGAGCAGCTGACTTGGAGCGAGATCCCAGTGAGTGCAGGGCATTACCTGGGGGAGGGGGGGATGGCGGCAAAGGCTTTGGTGTGGGACAGAGGGTTGTACTACTTTGGGTTTTCTTCATTGGGGACATGTGGCAGCCATGCCGAAGACTGCATGTGCGACCTGCGGTTATAAGAAGGTGCGCTTGTCCTCCCTGGGTCTATGCCATGGCAGCGAGTCTCAGGACCGTGCTGCAGTGGGAGACTCTGCATGGGGCTGTTCTTTTCAGGACAAGGGGCCTCCGGACAGCAGGAGACACTTCTAGGTGGCACAGAAGGCTTCCCCCCCCCCCTCAAAGGCTGCAGTTTTGGCAGGAACTGTGGCCATTTTGAGCACCTTAGAGTCGCCATTACAAGCAGACATGGAGAGTCATGGTTCAGTCCCTACTTTTTCTCGCAGGTCTGGGGATCAGTTCAAGGGGCGGAAGGAGGTTCCTGCATGACATGAGACTAGGCCCTTTGCCATAGACTTTGTTCTGCTCCTCCACCAGACCTACTGCCTGAAGCAGTAGCCCTAACACTGGCAGTTTGTTTCCTGCAGTCCTTAGCTCTACTGCCTGCCTGCCTCAAGGACAAAGACTAATCTCGGAAAGGAGTGAATCTCTGTCACAGACCTCCAGTTCAGTGCTATCACATGGCTCGGCTGGACTGCCTGTAGCCTGTGTTGGTCCACTGCCATTCTTCGGACTTAGTGCCATTCCAGAGACAGACGATTTCTTGGATCCTGTCACATTTGTTCTTCAGGTAAAGCTAAGGTACTGGTCTAAATTCTCCGGGGCTGGGTCTAGCTTAGATGGGCAGAGGCACATTTTGAAATGGCCGTCCATCCTCCTGGTCGGCCGACCCAGAAATGGGACGTCCAGAGTTAGACCCAATTTCTGATCCGGCAGGGGCTAGATTCTGGTTGGACTGCAGGCATAGCAGATCCCTGGCTTACTCAGTCAGGCTCCTGAATGGAGCTGTGGTACCATGGCATCCTTTTGCTTAGGCACCATGGCTCTATTCAGGAGCCGCAAATGTCGGCTGCCGCTGACCTTCTTTTTTTTCCCTGCAGCCAGACCCTTGATCCTGGCCTCCAATGCCCAGGGTCTAGCTGTGGGGATCCTCCTGCACCCTCCCATCTATTTGCCATGGCACCGTGGCATGATCCCCCGATGTCCACTGGGACCTATTCTACCTCTGTGGTGGAATAAGTTCCCCCGTCTATGTTCACAGCCCCAGATGTACAGGGCTGACATCCGAATCGGCCCTGTACGTCCGGGGCCATGGCCCGCCTATGCCCAGCCCTCACTCCATCTCGGGTATGCTTCCTGCCGCCCCCGTCTAGGCCTCCCTGTACGGAAGAGCTGTTCGTACAGGGAGGCAGTAGGGGATGACAGGAGAGCAAATAACAGGGATGGACGTCCATCCCTGTTATTCGTGCCACTGAATGATCCCCACAGATAATTTTACTGTATGTCTGAGTGCAGAGCGAATCAAGGACGTTGGTTGCTAGAATAGTGATTTGTGATCTTAGTAAATTGCAGTCATAGGGCTCCATAACCTGCTACCTCAGAAATCTAATTTATCCTATATCTGCATTATTTTTCTATCAGCAATAAAGTCAAATTTATATACAAACACAGGGTTGGTTCCTTTATATCATGTGGTTCATTTGCCAGATGAACCTATAGAACCTTGGGAAAAGTGGGAAGTAACAAATGCCCCTAGACATATCGAGTGTGTGTGTGTGGTGTGGGTTTTTTTTTTCTACTGACAATAATCCCTACAAGGAGTAGGTGTAATGTGGCATAACCCGGAGATGGGGGCAGCCGATTATGGATCTCATGGCCTCTGCAGACAACGCAAAGGCCAGTTGCTTCTTCATTCGGTGTTGGAAAGAAAGTCAGAGGGGCTCGATGCATTGGCTCGGCCCTGGCCCTCTCCGGATGTGCTTTATGTATTTCCACTGTGGCCTCTAATTGGCAGAGTGCTCCAGAGGCATATAGGTCTGATGGCACTGGATTGGCCTCATTGGCTATGGTATGTTGTCTGATCTGGCTGTCGCTGGGTTCTTCTTGGCATCTGCTGGCGCAGAGCATCCTCTTCTCTCAACGTCTGATTCTCATGCCCTAGATGGATCAATTCTCACTTACAACCTAGCTCTTGAGAGGGCTCAGCTGAGGAAGCATGGCTGTTTGGCGCAATGATCGCCACTTTGCTGTGGGCACGCAAGTGTTCCACATCCTTATCTTATGTGCAGGTGTGGCGAGCTTTTGAGGACTGGTGTGGACAGGGGGCAGTGGGCATTGTTGGCAACGGTGCCTGACATTCTGGCCGCCTTCCAGGGTCGACAAAGGGTTAGCCTTGAAATTTGTTCCATGTGCAGGTGGCCGCACTGGCATGTTACCAAGGGCAGGTGCAGGGAGGTTCCCTGGCAGCGCACCCCAGTGTGTCCCGATTTTTTCCAGGCAGTGAAACTGTTCTGACTGCCATCGCACTCGGTGGTAACAGCTTGGTCCTGTCGGTGTTGATGAAGGTTCTCTTTGAGCCTCTGGCATTCATGTCTCTTAAGGATCTTACTCTCAAGGTGGTGGTTAAGGTGGCCATTGTGTCCTCAACGTCTTTCAGAGCTGCAGACTTGTTTGTGTAAAGAGCCTTTTCTGCTATGTTCCAAGGAAAGAGTGGTCCTGCGACTGGTGCCCTCCTTTTTGCCTAAAGTAGTGTCTGCTTTTCATATGAATCTGATGGTGGTTCTTCCAACACTTTTGGACTCAACAGATTGCTGGTTACATTTGCTTGATGTATGCAGGGTACTTAAGAAGTATATCAAACGTATAGAGTCCTTTCATAGGTCTGATCGCTTGTTCCTCTGGGGAACCTTGGCAGAGGGAGGCTGCTTCGAAAGCTTCTATTGCCTGCTGGTTGAAAGAGGTGATTGCTTTGGCCTATCTTTTGCGCCGCAAGGCCCTGCCTGTGGGGCTTTGGGCACATTCCACCAGGGTGCAGGCTGCATTATGGGCCGAGTTTAGTCTCGTCCCAGCAGTGAATATCTGTAAGGTAGCAACCCGGTCGTGCTGCATTCCGTTTGAATGTGCAGGCGCGAGATGATGTACGGTTTGGGGAACAGGTGCTACATGCCAGCCTTGCTAGTCCCTCCAATTCTTGCTCTGGTACATCCCAGGAGTCTGGACTGAAAGGTGAAATTAGACCTTACTTGCTAATTTTATTTACTCGAGTCCCTCCAGTCCAGTCCAGAACCTGCTCATCTGTTCAGCGTTAGCAAGGCCTGAGTACATATGTAGGAGAGGATCAGTTTTTGTTGATTTATCCTTTGGTATTTCCAGAATCACATCTACATTTATTTCCTGGAGGAGTAACTTTTCTTGGACAAGTACTTTAAGGAATTAGTCATTTTGTACATAGTTCGGTTGTTGCCGGGTTCCGGTTCTGATGGTTTTCTGCTTTGAAAATATCATACTGACTTCTGGTGAGAGTCTGCCTCTCTTATGGTGTAACATGACAGAAGTTTGAAGTTCTCGGTCTCCATCTGTTGAAGGGGGGACAAAACCCAGTAGTCTGGACTGGAGTGGAGGGACTCAAGGAAAGAAAATTAGCAGATAAAGTGTAATTTCACCATTTGAGATGGTGCAGAATTTTCCAACTTCAGCTGGTGTTAAGAGATTTCTTTACCTTTGGGATGATTAATGCTTGTTTCCAAGCTGTAGGGACTGATTTAGTTAGTAAACTGGCAGGAATTGGTTCAAGTGTGCATATTGCAGGATTTTATGGTGATGGGGGGCTTGTTAAAGGTATGGTACTGGGAAGGGTAGCTTGAAGATAGGTGATTTTCATATTTATTTATTTATTTATTTATTTACAAACAAACTCTTCTATACCGGTATTTGCATTCAAGGTAGTGTACAAACACAAAAAATAAAGTAAGTACTGTATCAACACTCTTCCACATTCTTTCTACCTGCACCGAACCCTCCTCACCTACTATCCAACTTAGGGATTGATTACTTTTTCAACGCTCTTGTGAAAGTTGGCAAATTTTGCTCCTTCCTCAACTTCTTGACAAAGTACAAGGCCAAATTGGAGGTTGTAAGTAGTTAAGGGCATTGATAAGATACGTATTTATGTTGCTGAGTTTTAGGAAAGGGATAAAGAGGAAAAACTTATTTTTCTGATTCTTTGCATTTGTAATTAGATTAGAATAGTGAGTTTTCTTGGCATTATCAATTTTAGCTTTAAAGAGCTGTTGCAGTCTCTTCTATGTAGTAGATGATGTTAGGCCCTAGAGAGTCTCCAACTGTACTCAACCTACCTTAAACACAAACACAATGTGTGTCGTTAAGTCGATGCTGATTCTTGGTGACCCACCAGCCTCTGGGTTTGACCAGAAGTAGATTTCTAGGCCTTTCTTTAAAGGCAATGGAGGGTAAAGAGATTTGCCCATGGCCACAAGGAGTGCTATTGGGAATTGAACCCTGGTCTTTTTGGTCACCACTGCTCTAACCACTAGACTACTTCTCCACTTGCTCTAGCTGATGTTTAAGTACCAGGGGTGTGATCTGTTTTTCCTGTGATTACACTTAAATTAGTGCTGTGTAAAATTGCTTTTTGAATAGAGTCAGAAAGAGTATGCATATTGTTAGAAACTTGCTGCCTTAAAGACGGTAGAATTTAGCAGCTAGAGGTGTTAAAATTGTTGCGGAAAGAGGGCCACATTGTCACCTTCTGCAACAATTTTAAGGGTGGAGAGCAGTAGGTGTTAAAGGCTCCCATAATGTATCGTGAGTCCAGTGTCTTGATTCAGTCTATTACTTTCTTTATCTATTAGATGAATATAATTCTCTTCTCATGTGCTTCTTTCCTGTATGTTTTTGAAATTGACCTTTAGGACTAACGCAGATAAGCCCTACACTGAGGGTTATTTTTTTTTTTTTAATATAACCCTCAGTGCAGTGTCGTCCTGATTCTTTGGGCTTCCAGCTCAGTTGAGCCAGTGCTGAAATTTTGTTTTATCTTTATTGTCATTTTATATACTGCCCTAGGCAGCAAGGCATCAGAGTGGTTTACAAAAATCTAAATTAAAAATAAAAGGAAAAGAGCGCCAATCATATACAGGACAGGACAGAAAAGAAAGAGAATGGAGCAGAGAGCAATGGGCGGACGGGAAGGAGAGGAGAAGAGCTTAGACTAAGAAGGGAGCAAGCTAAGGGGGAGACTGTTCAGGGGAAAGGGAGGGAAGGTCATAGGTCAACTGAAACAGGTGTGTTTTGAGCTGAGATTTGAACCGGAGAAAGGAGACCTCTGCACATAGTGAGGCAGGTAGGGAATTCCATAGGGCAGGAGCAAGGAAAAAGCGGAATGACGCTTTTGCTCCAAATGCGCATGGGAAACTGAGGGGAGGGCCAAGCGGTGAGTGTGGAGGGATCAGAGGAGACAGTAGGGGGAGTGAAAATGAAGAAGGTCAGCCAAATATTGCAGTATGCCTGTGTGGATTGCCTGGAGAGTAGATATGAGAATTTTGCAATTTATGCAAAATGTTATGCGAAGCCAATGAAGTCGGATCAGGGTGGAGTGATGTGTTCATGGTGCGAGGTGTACGTGATAATCCGGGTCTTCATTCCTAACTATTTGTGGATTTTCTCCCTGTTTAGTAGACACTTTAGTCCCTCCCACTGTTCTAGTCCTTGTCATTGCAACAGTGGTCTTGAATCTGGAAACCATGCACAAGAACCCTGCATCATGGATTCCAAATATGGCCATTGGCTGTCATCCTTAACAGAGACCATGACTATTCTTCCCAAGAGGCTGTGAGCACAGCATTCTCAACCCCAGCCGACCTGGGGTTAGTACTGAGCTGGGGACTCTCCGCATTGCAGCCAACAGCACTGCAGTTAAGCTATTTGACTGGCCGAGGCTGAGGGTCTTTTAGTCAAATAATTTTTCCTCTTCGTCTCTCCGGGCCAGTCCAGGAACAGTAGGGTTGTCATCCTCCTCCAGCAGCTGAGGACTGAAATCTGAAAGTTCTTGCTGATAGGCTATCAGGCTCCCCCTGGTGACAGCAAGTCAGTCTTTGTCCTCAGCAGCTGAACAGGACGTTTGGCTGATAGGCTCCCTGGTGAGACAAAGAGGAATAGGCCGGAAGGTCTGAGTGGATGGCAGAAAATACTGTTGGCTGGGTTGCTCTAGCAGGGCAATTTCTCCAGAACAGTTGAGGCATTCCAGTTTAAAGTTTAAAAAAAAAAAGAAAAACGTGAGGGAAACGGCCCTCGGCTGGCTGGGATTGTAGCAGTCAGCGATTGGGACAGAGCCTGCTTAGAGTCCGAGGAACTGTTTCATTTGATATCTGAGGGAGAAGCTGGGGACCCCAGAATCCAGCCCTCTGCCTCGGTAACTTAGCCTCCGCGTTTCGCTAGCAGCAGGAGATGGGAGAGCTGCCGATTCAGCACGCTGAAGCTGGAAGAAGTTTTAAAGACGCAACAGGTTCGTGTGTGAGGGGAACCGCGTTGTGCATTTTACCGGTCACAGAGTGATTGATTCAGTTTAGAAGCGCATGTTACAGGTGCCGGCAGCCTGCTTGCAGTGTGGAAATTGCTGCGGGCTGTCGGGGCTGGGTTTTTGCCGTTCTTGTGTGCGGGGCAGCTGTAGTTCAGAGAGGCTGTTTGGGAACCTCATGGAGCCCCTTTTACCTTCAGGGGAGCTGGTGGACAGGCCTCAGAGCAAAGAGATTAAGGTGGAAACGGCGGCCATTTTAGCTGGAGCAGGTATTTCTCCCACGTCTCAAAGCAAGGCAGGGAAGAAAAAGGTGAAATCTAAGAAGCTTTCCCCTGCGGAGATAAGCGTTCAGGGGCAGCCAGCTGGGGTTCCTAAGGGAGTACAGTTGTTATTGTCGGCTGAGTTTATACTTGCTTTACAGAAGGCTTATTGTTTAAAGGTGGAGCAGTCTGGTAGCGGTTCGGCTCCTCTCAGCAGGTTGGGAGCTTCGACGGGGGAGATTAAGGTGACAGATCCAGGTGAAGGGACCTCTCAAAAAGGCAGAGGTGCAGAGGCAGGGTCCGATGGCTTCGGGCCGCTCCTCTCGGGGCCTCATTTGGGAGAGGAAGGGGAAATCCTCTCGGAAGCAGGTTTGGACGCCTGGACTGGTGATCTGGAGGAAGGTGAGATACTGCCAGGCGAAGATCCAAATGTGTTCTCGTATTTCGCAAAGAAGAGCTCGGGGCGCTTATTACGCATTCCCTAGCGGCTCTGAACATTGCTCTCCCAGCGGTTCAGCAGGAACCGCTTGAGAACCCCTTGTTACAGGGTTTTAAAGCGGAGCAACACTGTTTCCTGGTTCATAAAGTGATCAAACAGATGATTGAGTCAGAATGGGAATGCCCAGAGGCTACCCTGAGGGGTGGCCGAGCTATTGGGTGTCTTTACCCAGTGCCAAAAGAGGAGAAAGAGTTGTTACGAATGCCTAGGATGGATGCATTGGTCTCAGCAGTGACCAAAAAGACGACCATCCCGGTGGAAGGTGGTGCAGCCCTCAAAGACCTTCAGGATTGCAAGTTGGAAGCGCTGCTGAAGCAGGCCTTTGATTCAAGTGCTCCTGCACTGCAGGCCTCCATTTGCGGGGCGTATGTTTCAAGGGTTCTATCCCCTGGCTTCAGGGGGAGCCGGGCCCGGACAAGGAGGAGGGCTCGGTGGCCGAAGGAGCTAAGCTGGAGTCGGCGTTGGCCTATTTGGCGGATGCCTTCTATGATTTGGTTAGGATTTCAGCGAAGTCCATGGCATCTGTGATTGCCGCTAGACGGTTTCTCTGGCTTAGGAGTTGGGCTGCGGACGCGTCTTCGAAGACTCGACTCAGTAAGCTTCCTTACAAGGGCATGCTGCTCTTTGGGGAGGCTTTGGAGAAGATTGTGAAGGATTTAGGTGACTCCAAGGGAGGTCGACTACCAGAGAATCGTCCCAAGGCGTTGAGGCCTGGAGCTCTGCTCAGAGGTCAAGGTAGAGATTTTCGGAGGTTTCGTGGTCCTCGGTTTACCCCTTATCAGAGGGATCGGTTTGTGGCCAGGGGACAGCCCTTTCGGGGGGGGGGGGGGGGGAGGGTTCGGCAGGGGATATTTTTTTTTCTCTTTTTTTATAAGTTTTCAATTGATAAAACAACCAACTAAAGAAAAGGACAATCCTAGGATACAAAATAAGTACAACATTGTACAAAAAGAAAAAGAAAGGCAATTTCAATATCGATTAAGCCCACATTACTGGGACCTGAGAAGTGATATATAAAAGGAAAAAGAGAAAAGGAAAACAAGGCTTTAAGAAAACAGCCTACAACAGGGAGGTACATTTAATTACTCATCCTCTACTGCTTGCTCTAAACCCTGCCTATCTACAATAAACTGCTCCAAGTGGGCAACGTCTGAGAAAACATAAGTTGCACCACTATAAGTCACAACACATTTACAGGGAAATCGTAGGAAAAACGTAGCACCCAACTTAAGGACACAAGGCTTCAAGGTTAAGAAAAGCCTCCGTCTAAGTTGGGTGCTACGTGCCACGTCGGGAAAGATATTCACTCTGTGTCCACAAAAAAACGTTGACTTATATTTGAAAAAGGCTTTCAAAATTCTCTGTTTCAACTCCAAAGATTGCAGGACAACAATTAGTGTGGACCGAGAGTTAATCACATCGGCAGAGTCTTCAAGAAAAGCTGTTAATTCTGAAATGGAAGGCTCAAGCACATCGAGCCCACCTTCAGAATTCACAGTTCGTTTAAAACGTGAAACATAATATAAATGAGACACCTCTACAGGATCTATTAAGAGCAAAACTTCCTTCAGGTATTTCTCAAATAAAATTTTTGGAGAAAGAAGAGAAGTACACGGAAAATTCAGGAGTCGAAGATTATAGGCACGCAGAGTATTTTCAAAAGCCTCCAATTTAGCATGCATTATCAGGGAATCTTTAATACCCCCCACATTAGTCGATTGTAACGTGGAAACCTGTGACTCTAATCTAACAACAGCCGAATCTACTGAAGACACTTTATCACTTAACTGTTGAAAAGTCGAAACTGCTTCTTGCGAAAAATCACACAGGGAACCAAGAGTAAAGGACAATTTAATATTAATACTCTGTATAGCAGCCCAAAGATCCTTTAAAGTGATCTCCTTCTCCGGTAACAGAGGGGGAAGACCAGAAAGGTCTCCCTCCTTTGCTAAACTAACAGGCGTAGGCAAGATAACCCCACAATTAAGAGTTACTCTTGCCGAATCAATATCCTTCCCCGGCGATAAAAAAGGTACTAATGTAGCAGGGCAGGAAGGCGGGGTCCTCCCTCCAGAACTGAGAGAAGGACCCTCGAGAGGACTGTGCTACCGGTCGGGAGATAAAATGCCTATCAAGAGGGCCCACAACAGGGGTGCTATCAGCGGGCGTACTTTCTACTCGCCCCACTTTCTTTTATCTTTATCTTTATTAAAATACTTGATATACCGCCCAGGCCGAAGCATCAGGGCGGTGTACAATCATAAAACAGCGACTGCTAATAAAAAGAAAGGAACGCCATAAAATGATAGGACAGAAAGCAGGATAGTAAAATCATAAAATAGTAAGGCAAGTAATAATAAAACAGATACAAACAGCAGATAGCCAGGGTGCGTGAGGATTAGAGGGAAGGAGGGAGGGAAGGGGAGGGACAAAGGGGAAAGGGGAATGGGAGGCGTAACTAGGGAGAGGAAACACCATCAGTAGGGGGGGGCAGATCAAAAGCCTGACAGAAAAGGTGAGTTTTAAGGAGGACTTTGAAGCGGGAATAGGAGGATTCAATACGAAGTGGGGGGGGGAAGAGAGTTCCAAAGGGCAGGGGCCAGGAAGAAGAAAGCAGAGTGACGAGTAGATTCAAGGTGAGCCTGAGTAGGAGACGGGAGAAAAAGACGATTACTATGGGATGAACGGAGGAAACGGGGAGAGGGCTGGAGGCGGATAGTGTCAGCTAGGTACTGGGGGGTGCTAGAATGAAGGGCTTTATGGGCGAGGATAAGAAGCTTGAACATGAACCGAAACTTAACGGGAAGCCAGTGCAAGGATAAGAGACAAGGTGACACATGAGCACGAATGGGAGACAGAGTAACAAGACGGGCAGCGGCATTTTGGACAAGTTGTAATCGACGGAGTTGGTAAGAGGGGAGACCAGCGTAGATGACATTACAGTAATCGAGGCGAGAGATAACCAAAGCCAAAACAAGGGTGACAATAGAGGAGGAGGGAAGAATAGAACGAACAGCCTTGATGCGACGTAAGTGGAAGAAAGAAGAACGCACAACAGAGGAGATATGGTCATGAAAGGTAAGGGATGAGTCTAGGGTAACGCCCAGGTAGCGAAGGGTTGGAGCAGAAGGAATGGGGTGAGGGCCCATGACAGGAAGCAGGGAAGGGGAAGGGAGACCAGAAGTAATCCAGAGTGCAGAAGATTTTGTCGGATTGGCATGCATAAAATTAGTGTCGAACCAGGAAGCAATAGAAGAAAGACAAAGATTCAGGGGACTCAGATCTGGAGAAGAGGGAGAAGTGTGGTGGACCAAGAGAATATCATCTGCATATATAAAAGGAGAGGGCAGATTGCTGAATTAACAGGGCCAAGGGAGCAAGAAAAACATTGAAGAGCAATGGAGCTAGAATAGAACCCTGGGGGACACCACATGTTGCAGGAGTGGGGACGGATGATGAAGAGCTGGAGTGAACCGAAAAGGTACGACCAGAAAGGAAAGAGTGAAACCACCGAAGGACAGTGCCAGAGATGCCAAAATCAGACAATCGAGACAGAAGAGTGCGGTGATCGACTACATCAAACGCAGAGGACAGGTCCAAAGAAACCACGAGGGAGATATCACCACGATCGTGAGCACGGTGAAGTTCGGAGAGCAGGGCAGTGAGGATGGTTTCAGTGCTGTGACCAGTGCGGAATCCAGATTGGCGGGGATGAAGGGCGTGAGTGGAGTCGAGGTGAGAAGCCAGCTGGAGAGAGACGAGTTTTTCAAGAACTTTAGACAGGAAAGAGAGGTTGGAGACAGGGCACCAATTGGCAGGAAGGGAGGGCTTTTTCAAGAGGGGACGGACGATGGCGTGCTTCCAGCGGGAGGGAAAGAGACCAGACGAAAGACTAGAGTTGAAGATAGAAAGAATAGAAGGGACAAGCGCAATGTTAGGATTGAGTAGCCAGGAAGCGGGCAGTGGATCAAGGGGGCAGGTAGTATGGTGAGCTGATGAGATAACCTGAATGAGTTCAGCAGAGGAAATGGGGGAAAAGGAACACCAGTTGTGTGGAAAAGTGTGGGAAGGGGACAGCACAGATGGAGAGGAGGGGGAGACAGGGGGGAAGGGAGGGGGGGACAGAGGGGACGGGCAGGAGGAAAAGGAGGAGCGAAGAGAGAGAACCTTATCAGAGAAAAATGAGGCAAGAGTGGAGGGGCTCGGAGGGGAATTAGGAGGGGCGGAAGGGGTAGTGGAGATGGAGGAGATGGATTTAAGGACAAGAAAAAGACGTTTGGCAGAGTTGGATGATGTAGAGATGAGATGAGAGTAGTAGGAGGACTTAGTAGAAGAAATAGCAGACCGGTAGGAGAGTTGAATGAATTGGTAATGGGACCGGGAAGCAGGTGTGCAGAGCTTCCTCCAGTGCCGCTCTGCACGACGGAGATTGGTACGGAACAGGAGGAGACCAGGGTGAAACCAAGGATGGTGAGAAGTTGGTCGGGGGACTGTGGGGCAAAGAGGTGCTACGATGTCGAGGGCAGCTGAAAGAGAAGATGACCAGAGATAACCTGGTGATCAACCGAAAGGGAGGGGAACTCTGAGGGAAGAAGAGTGTGGGCTGGGGGGAAGGAAAGCAGGGAATTTGGAGTAAAACGGCGTCTGAGGGATGGAACGGAAGAGGGAGTAGGGTCAGCCGGCCCGGGAGAAGGGAAGGGGAAGGCGAAGAAGAGACAGTGATGATCGGACCAAGGGATAGGGGTGGAGAAAATATTGGAAGGGACAAAAGGTGAAGGATCAAGAGTGAGGATTAGGTCCAGGGATCGACCGGAGGTGTGGGTGGGGCAAGAAACGTGTTGGGTGAGAGACAGATCGGAGAACAAAGAGGAAAGGGCCTTATCGCGGGAGCGAGAAGGGGAATCCAAATGAGCGTTAAGATCGCCCAGTATGACCAAGTGCTGAGAGAGAAGGGTAGTGTCTGAGAGTGTGCTTAGCAGAGAGTCCCAGAGATCAGGACGCAAGGAGGGGGGGACATACAGGAGGAGGAAATAGATAGGGGGAGAGGAATTGGAGCTTCACTTTCCTCTTCCCCATTAAGATCTCACAACATGGAAAAAGAAACAGCAAAACAACAAGAAACCTTCTCAAGCGTTTTCCGCCTCAGTGACGCCGAAGGGGCGCCAAAGGGGCGTGCCCAGCCCCTTTGAACATGCCCCTTCGAATCACGCTCCGCGGACACGCTCTGCGGTCAAAACCATGCAATCATATATACACACAGGGTCCTCGCTGAAGATAGGTGTCCCCACGCTGCCCGCCCAGCAATTAAGGGGGAGGCAAGCGTCTCAGCAAGGCACCGACCGGTAAAAGTTCCCAGGGCTCACAGTCACACCCCTTTCACCTCCAGCTCGAATCACACCAGGTCCACTGGATAGAAGGTAGAGCAGCTTTTATCCTCTCAACAGGGTCCTCGCTGAAGATAGCTGTCCCCACGCTGCCCGCCCAGCAATTAAGGGGGAGGCAAGCGTCTCAGCAAGGCACCGAACGGTAACAGTTCCCGGGGCTCACAATCATGCCCCTTTCACCTCCAGCTCGAATCACACCAGGTCCCCGGCAGGGGATATTATAATTCCCAGCAGAACTCCTCTAAGAAGCCGCAATGAAATGTGGCAGGTCCAGCAGAGGTTCACGTAGGCGGCCGATGGCAGGGATTTCTCTCCGTCTGGGCCTCCATAACTACGGACAGATAGGTCCTGGACATCATTCGCGAGGGTTATGCGTTGGAATTCGCTCTTCCGCTGGCGGAGTCTTTCCTGATGTCTCCGTGTGGACCCCAGGCAAAGAGGCAGGCAGTAAGCGACACGCTTCACTGGTTGTTGCGCCTACAAGCGGTCGTGCCAGTACCCTCAGACCAGTACGACTTAGGTCGATACTCGATTTACTTTGTGGTACCCAAGAAAGAGGGGCCTTTTCGTCCAATTCTGGATCTCAAGCAGGTCAATCAGTGTTTGCGCGTACCGCATTTTCGAATGGAGACCCTAAGGTCAGTGATTTGAGCGGTAAAGCCTGGGGAAGTGCTTTCGTCTATAGATCTGACGGAAGCGTATCTTCACATCCCCATCAGGGCAGAACAGCAAAGGTTTTTGCGTTTTGCTGTTCCCATGGGGCACTTTCAGTTCCGAGCTTTGCCGTTCGGTCTGGCTACAGCACCACGGACATTCACGAAAATGATGGTGGTGGTTGCGGCGGCGTTGAGAAAGGAAGGAATTCAGGTGCATCCTTATCTGGACGATTGGTTGATACGGGCAGAATCTCTAGGAGAGTCGGTCTCCTCAACCGCCCGCGTGGTGCAGGTTCTGGAGGGCCTCGGTTGGGTGATCAACCGGGCAAAGAGTCAGTTGCAGCCGGTACAGTGGATTACGTACCTCGGAGTGTTTGATACGGAGATAGGGTCGGTGTTTTTGCCCGATGACAGAGTGCAGAAAATTTTGAATCAGGTACGGGCCTTCTTGCGGTTAAAGCATCTGACGGCTTGGAGGTACTTGCAGCTGCTAGGTTGCATGGCGGCGGCCTTAGATCTAGTCCCGTGGGCCAGGGCCCATATGAGACCGCTTCAGCGGGCGTTGCTGTTGAGATGGTCGTTGCAGCGGCATTCTCTGTCCCGAGGGCTGGAGTGCCCGGAGGAGGTGGCGGGCAGCCTCCAGTGGTGGTTGGATCCACGGCACCTTCGGGCAGGGATGCCTCTGATAGACCCCGATTGGGTGTTGGTCACCACGGACGCCAGCCTCTCTGGCTTGGGGGGCCCACTGTCATGCGCACGTGATGCAGGGGGTCTGCTCAGCAGAGGAGAGCAGGTGGCCAATCAATCAGTTGGAACTCAGAGCGGTGCGTTTGGCGTTAGTGGAGTTCCAGGGTCTGCTAGAAGGCAGAGCGGTTCGCGTGTTTTCCGACAATTTAGTGGTAGTGTCATATATCAACCGGCAAGGCGGCACGGGCAGTATAGCCTTGCTGGAGGAGAGTCAGCTTTTGGTGCTTTGGGCAGAAGGCCATCTGGTGGCCTTACCGGTGGCATATGTGGCAGGAAAGGACAGCGTTCAGGCCGACTATCTCCGCCGACATCTTTTGGATCCTGGAGAATGGGAGCTGAACGCGGCTGTCTTTCACGACATTACGTTGCGCTGGGGACAACCAGTCATGGATCTGATGGCGACCTTCAACAATGCCAAGGCAGGCTGGTTTTTCAGCAGGTGCAGGGAGCACATGTCGGAAGGGCTCGACGGCCTGGTACAGCCCTGGCCGTTCAGAGCCTTGCTTTGTGTTCCCTCCGTGGCCAATGATCGGACAAGTCATTCGGCGGATTGCGAAGCACGATGGGAAGGTGATTCTCATTGCTCAGGATTGGCCCAGGAGACCTTGGTATGCGGATCTAGTGCGGCTCCTAGTGGCTCCGCTGTGGAGACTCCCCAGTCGGATCAATCTGTTGGGTCAGGGACCTGTGTTAATGTAGCAGGTAGATTGGTTCTTGCTTACGGCTTGGCTCTTGAGTGGGAACGGTTGCGGCGACGAGGCTACTCGGCAGCTGTGATAGCTACTATGTTGA
The DNA here is from genome assembly GCA_033557465.1 of Ichthyophis bannanicus. Classification (NCBI taxonomy): domain Eukaryota; kingdom Metazoa; phylum Chordata; class Amphibia; order Gymnophiona; family Ichthyophiidae; genus Ichthyophis; species Ichthyophis bannanicus. The sequence continues at coordinate 629,534,594 of CM066031.1, forward strand.
AATCTAAGAAAAGGTCAACTTCTCTAGCGTATGTTCGAGTGTGGCGCGTTTTTGAAGCGTGGTGTGCGGAGCGGGACATAAGACCGTTCACGGCATCCTTACCTACTATCCTGGTGTTCCTGCAAGGGCGGCTAGAGAAGGGTTTAGAGATTATAACTCTCAAGGTACAGCTTGCGGCCCTGGCATGCTATAGGGGGTGAGTGCAGGGGGTCTTGTTATCGTTGCATCCAGATGTGCATCGCTTTCTGAGAGCGGCGAGAAATATCAGGCTGCCTGTACGGCAAGATGGTACCTGCTTGGGATTTGAACTTGGTGCTGGAAGCCTTGACGCAGCCTCCGTTTGAATCAATGGAGTCGGGAAATTTGAAGCATCTATCTTGGAAGACGGCCTTTCTGATAGCTCTCTATTCCGCTTGCAGGGTCTCGGATCTGCAAGCTCTCTCGTGTAGGGAGCCGTACATTCAGTTTTCGGCAGAGAAAGTGGGATTGCGGCCGGTACCATCTTTTCTCCCAAAGGTTGTGTCAGAGTTTCACTTGAACCAGACAGTTTCTCTTCCAACCTTTTCAAGCTGGGAAAGGGGGTAAGAGGAGTCGATTGCTTCGTAGGTTAGATATGGGTCGTGTGCTTAAGTGATACCTAAGGAGAACGAAGCCGTTTAGGAGGTCGGATAGGCTGTTTGTATTCTTTAGTGGTCCACGTAAAGGGGAAGCATCCTCTAAGGCCTCAATTGCCCGGTGGGTGAAGCAGGCGATAAGTGCTGCATATGAAGCGAGGGTCAGGTTGCCGCCCGAGGGGCTCTGAGCGCATTCTACTCGGGGTCAAGCGGCTTCCTGGGCGGAGTTTGCCTTGGTTCTTCCGGTGGATATCTGTCGGGCGGCAACACGGTCGTCCCTCCATACGTTCGCAAAACACTATCGCTTAGATGTTCAGGCGACGGAAGATGCGAGAGTGGGGGCCTCGACCATTTTGGCAGGACTCGTAGTACCCTCCCTAGTTTAGGAACTGCTTTGGTACTTCCCTACTGTTCCTGGACTGGCCCGGAGAGACGAAGAGGAAGAAGAAGAAATTAGACCTTACCTCCTAATTGTCTTTCCTCGAGTTCTCTCCGGGCCAGTCCAGGACCCACCCAGGTAATCTGCGAGTGTGCAGGGCGCGACCTTCAGCGGGGCCAGGGGTTAAGAGATAGGACTGCTTTACGCCGCTGGTAGCTGAAGGGGGTGATAGGTGGCTAGTCGTGTTTGGCTCTGGAGGTTTTTCCTTACGGAGGTCAGGACGGAGTGGATTTTGGGTTCCCCTTGCTGAAAATAAAAATAAATAAATATATGGAAAAAAAAGTTTTGGTTTATTTGTTTAATAGTCTGTCAAGTGAGGCATTTGATGTTGGATGGGCTGCTTTGACAATAGTAGACTGACTTGCTGTCACCAGGGGGAGCCTGATAGCCTGTCAGCAAGAACTTTCAGATTTCAGTTCTCAGCTGCTGGAGGAAGTTGACAACCCTACTGTTCCTGGCCTGGCCCGGAGAGAACTCAAGGAAAGACAATTAGCAGGTAAGGTCTAATTTCTTCTTTTTTCCATGGATACAGATTTCGTAGAAGTTCTTTGCATAAGTCCTTGAGAATCCTTGATGAGAACCTGGCTTGTCAAGTTACCTTTTTATGATGCTTCCTAGGCTCAGGTTGGTTGTTATCAGCTTTGTACTACCATGCAGAGAAGAAACAGGCACTGTTAGGTTCAGTCAGTGGTATACTATGCCTGTTTTTAAACTTGAAATGATACGGCAACTGCATAGTTATTTAATGCCTACTATTTGTATTTTGACCTAATCTTGGGTTTTAGTATGATAGATTATTGTAATGCACTTTATGTAGTCCTCCTTGGTAAAGTTTTGAAGACATTGCAAATACTGCAAAATGTTGTGGCTCATTTGGTGACTAGTAGTAGAAAGGGGGGGACAGTGCTAGCCCTTTTGGCTAGACTCCATCGGTTACCCATTAGGGCCTAGAGTCAATTTAAAATATTGATCTTTGCTTTCAGAATTTTGTGATTAGGTAGTCTTTATCTAGTAGGTTCTTTACTTGGTATGCCCTTTCATGACCCTTACATTCAACACAGGTGGCATAATTGGAGATACGCAAGGTCTTTACAGAGGGTAAGTTGAAGTATCGGGTCCATTGTTTTTTCTGTGTTTGTGCCTGAAATGTGGAATAGACTTTCAGTTGTGGTTAGATTAGAACTTGATTATTTAAAATTCTGCAAGCTGGTAAAAGCTTATTCCATATTGTCCTGCTAGACCAGTCCAGATAGGTGGGTTGTGTTCTCCTTCCAGCAGATTGGTGGAGACAGATATTCATTGAAATGCCCAGGTTTCAATGACATTGTTCTTATGCCTTTAGCCTGAGCCCACTGGAGGGCACCTCCATATTCTTCTTTTGTCTCCAGCAGATGGTGGATGGAGTTTTGCATCTCTGAAGAAAATCTGAACAATTGAGAGGAAAAAGATTGATTTTGCTTGTGAATAGCCACCTTGAAAGTTACTCTCTCAAGCGTGAAAATTGGGTCTGAGGGCATTGTCACCCTGGTTCAGTCCTAGCCATGGCAATGCCTACTTGTATGTACTTCCTCCATGGCTGTGGTTAGAGCATGTGTTTTTGGCGCAAGGAGCCCCATCTGGGCTGGATTGTTCTGGTGCTACTGGATTGGATGAGGAGAGCATGATTTAGGGACCTGATGCGGTTCCTGCATGTTACTCCTCTTCATCTGCCCTATTTTGGGGTCGGTTGTGTCAAGGACGTTTTTCCTGATGACCCGGCTCCCTTCTCGCTTACAGCTTGGCTCTTGAAGGGAGTTGGCTGAGTGCTATCCTCTTGCAATAGTTTTTGCTCTGCTTAGAGCTTGGAGGGGTTTCTACCAGCCTGGCATATGTACGAGTCTGGTACCTCTTTAAGCATGGGTGCGGCACACGACAGCTTGTTCCTAAGTCTGCCAAGGTGCCTGCTCTGTCGGTCTTCTGCAGGATGATCTGGGAAAGGGTTTTTCCCTTACCTCCTTGACAGTCCAGAAGGCAGCCTTGTCCTGTTTCAGTGATCCTGTGGCCGGAAAGTCTTCAGCCTTGCACCCAAACGTTTCATGCTTTCTTCAAGGGGCTCGACATCTGCGTCCCCCCCCTTTTCTGGTCATTTGTTGCTGTCTGGTGCTCAGGGCCCTGGTGCCTCTGTAACATGCTACTCTGAAGTGCTTGACTCTCAAGACCATTTGTTTTCTTGGTCTTGATTTGTCTGGAAAGGCAGATTCTGAGCTGCAGGCTCGGTCTTGCTGAGATCCGTATTTGTCCTTTTCAGAGGAGGCAATTTCAATTTGCCTGTGCCTTCCTTTTTGCCCAAAGTGATATCTCATTTTAAGGTGAAACAGATGGTTTGCTTGCCCTCCTTTTCTAAGCAGCAGTGTAGAGGGACAGATAAGGATCTTTACTTTGTGACTATCTGGTGGGTGCTTCTCCAGGACTTTGAGGTTACAAATTCTTTCTGTATGTAAGTTAATCTTTTGTGCTGTTTGCTGACCTGTGCAAGGGTATCGTGGCAGCCAAGTCTACCTTGGGGTGCTGGATCAAGGAGGCAATTGCCTTAGCGTATCTGTGACAGAACCTGCTGGTTTGCATGCCCAGTCTACTCGGGCACAAGCATCCTTGTGGGCAGAACATAGCTCGGTAGCCCTTGCAGACATTGTCGCGTAGCAATGTGGGCATCACTTTCCACTTTTTGTCAAGCATTACTGCTTGGATGTCCATGCTCGGGCAGACGTAGCCTTTGGCTCAAGGTTTACAAGCTGCTGTGTCTTTCCGCCCAGTGGAGGCATAGCCTTGGTATGTCCTACATGTTTGGACTAGTCTAGCAGGATGACATAGAAGGTGACATTTCACTTACCAGATAATGTCCTTACTTGAGTCCTGCTAGAACAGTCAGTGTAGGATCCACCTCTGGAGCTGTGTTTGTTTGGTCTGTTATTCTGCGATGGTCCTTTTGGTCTGCAATGATTTTTTTTCTGCTTGGCTCTGCAGGTTCATATCCTACTGACAGCCTTGTGGTCAGTCTCTCATGTACATAGTTTCTCGACTGTTTAATTCATCATTGTTGCCCATGTTGAGGTGGTGTGAGGTTTGCCATGCTTTCCTATATGCTTTGGGACGTCTACTGAGGTACCCTCTATTATCTCAGACTGATAGAGGTATGAGAATGATGCCATTGAAACCTGGGCATTTCATTGACTTTCTGCCTCCAGGGGAACACAACCCACTTGTCTGGGCTGGTCTAGCAGGACTCAAAGAAAGGATATTATTTGGTAAGTAAAATGTCATCTTTTGATAAAAGAGCAATGGGAGTATGGTAGTGAGATGCTTTTGGCACTGATTCAGCTTGATTTGATTTTCGTGTTTAATATAATTACTTTGTTCCTTTTGTTTTCATGTCATGATTTTTTATGTTTTGCTTTGTTTTTATGTAAATTGTTGGATACTGGCTCATATAGTAGTATATAAGTAATTTAAATAAATAAATTAGCGAAAATGCTTGTTTGCAAGAACATGGTGACATTTGGCTTGTGGTTATGAGCTATAATGTGATTTGTAAATAGTTTCACTGGTGCACAGGCCTCTGCCCCTGGAAAAATGCAGGAAAGTATCATTTTGCCTATGAAAACATGGGGCATTTTGTAGCAGTGGTCTTAGGCAAGGTTTTATAGCTCGTACCAGTGGTATTCCTTTCTTTCAGGATATTTCATTTGAATTGGAAAAGAAGGGTTAAGAAGTCTGACATCTTTTCCTAATGAAAACCTGCATATTAGTATGTGTTCCCTTTGTACCTAGATGGGGAGTCTGCAGAGTCTGTGGGACCTAAATCATCTAGGAGATAATTTTTCATAACCGCATTTATAGGTAGCAAGTATGCATGTGCTTTTCATTTTGTGAACTTTGACAATTTTAAAAGTAAAAGAAAGCATGCATGTCTGCTTTGCTTTAAATATTACTGCAGAAAATATGCAGTCACATTTAAACCTGTTTTGGATAGAAATATGTACCTAAACTTCATTCACAAATGCTACCCAACCCTGCCTTCAGGAACACCTCTGCCAATGGGTAAACTTAAGCATACACAAGCTGTATGCGCATAAGTCAACCTGCATATTGGGCAGGCAGTTCGTAATGGGCCATTTCTGCATGTAAAACACTGCTTCATCCTGGAAATGCCTTTGAAAATTATCTTCTTAATGTTTTTTGTTCTTCAACCTAATGGGACATTAATAGCTGACCAGATGAACTGACCACTAAACTATGGGAGTGGCAGGGTCTGTTTGTGTGCTTATTTTACCATATGCCTTCTTTTTTGTCACAGAGAATATAGCCCTGTTGGCAGAAACTGCTCTTCGATTTTTGGAACTGGTACAGTTGAAAAACCTTAACATGGAAAATGAGCCTAACAGTGAGGAAATGGATGAGGCTGCACACCCCAGTGAAAACTATGATACAGGTATTCCACCATTCACTTGTTAAGAGCTTGTGGCATTATTACAGCAACTGAAAAAGCTTTTTGGATTAAAACTTGTACTGTATTGTTTTATTGCCATCTGATTGAGGAAGGTGCAGTACAAAGCTAGTATGAATGCATATGGTGCTGTTACGTGCTGTTTGTTTGTAAGCCATCATGTGTATCATATAGGCACACACTGGAGAGGGAGCAGTGGTTGGCTCCCATTTTGTGCCTTAGCTACATGTCCTTGTTGTAGTTCAACTTAACAACTATAGTCCCCTTTGTTTTGAGAAAAAAAAAAGTCTTCACATTCTGTTTTTTGAGGAAAAGCCAGCAATTAACCCTCTTATTACACATTTAAAAAAAATATTGAAAATGAGTGTTAACCATCAGAATGGAACCTTTAGGGAACTGAGGAGACATTGTTAGTCTTCGCTACTGGCTAAATTTGCTGAATGCCAACTTGAGGTTTTCCAATGTTTGCCTCATGAGGGCATACAATTTCTAGATGTCAAAAGTTATTAAACAGGGAAATACCTTGAAACAGCATTATACCATAAGGATATTGATAGGAACAACTTGTTGTCTTATGCTGAATTTGGGCTGCAAAAATCCAAGGGAGTGGTACAGTATAGGGGCTGAAGTGCTTCTGATCACAAAAGAAAAGTGGGACTGGGTGTGATTATTTCTGATGATCTTAAAGTGGCTAAAAGAAAAGGTGACGGCGAAAACCAGCAGGATGTTTGTGTATATAGGGAGAGGAATTGCCAGCTGGAAAAAGGAGGTGATGGTGCCTCTGTATAAGTCTTTGAGACCTAATTTAGAGTATTATGTGCAATTCTGGAGACAGCACCTTCAAAAAATATAAACAGAATGGAGTTGTTGCAGTGTGGCTACCAAAATGGTCAGTGGGCTTTGCCATAAGGCATACGAGGGGGGTTGATAATTCTCTGGTCTTGTGACGAAACGGAACGCTACGGGCACATCTTGGTTCCGGTGGTCCAAATGATCTTGTAGCAGCTGATAAGCATGCAATAAATAATACCAGGAGTCAGTTCAAAGATCCAAGCCAATTTATTGTGCACAAGGCCCAGTTAGTCAAAGCTTCAAAAAGGACTGAGCAAAGCTCTTACAGAAACATATTCATTTTATACATTCCTTTTCAGTTTGATACATGCAGACTTTCTATTGGTCTCAACGCCCCCTGCACTTGTCCAATCAGGGACCCTCTCTGGGCCTAGCTCCCTGCTCCCCCTTCCCAAACTGTTCTAACAAAGGTACAGTTTCTAGGCATTGATACTATCCTGCTCCGAGGTCATTTCTAGCTCTAGGAATGCATGTATTGAAATATTTCTATCTTCACAGCACAAGAGAATAATGAAAGATTTATGCATTCATGAAAACTTCTTATTAAGCAGTTTTAAAACAGTTTTCTCAAACTTTTACAGACTTTGGTTCTTTACTGAGATGGGGGTTGGAATCAGGGCCTAACTTACAGGCCTTTCATATTTGCAGACTATTATAGGCCATAGCCTGCCACATTCCCCCCTTTGATTATTCTCACCCGCAAGTGAGAAAGGGTGAGAATTAAATCACATATTATACTTGCTTGAAAGCATCATTCCTGATCGTCCCTGCAGTCTAGTCCCGGAATCTCTGGGGTTGTCAACCTCCTCTAGCAGCTTTGGAGACTGAGAAACGTCTGTGATGTCATCAGTATATAAGGACTGGAACCGCCTCCTTACATCAGTTTTATCAGTCTCCAAAGCAGCTAGAGAGTGGTGAGCCCAAGGGGATTCCGGGGCTCACAAGAGGAACGATTAAGAATTTAAGGAGTTTGAGAAATTAAAAAAAAAAAAAAAAAAAAAGGCAGAGAAGGAGTTTTTGCCTTCAATTGTTTTAATCGGGTCTGCAGCTGCCCTGAGGTCCTCTGCTCCATTTTTTGTTTTAGTTTCTTTTATTTTCCTTTATTTTCTTTTCCCAGGACATAGGCAAGCCATAGTGGAGATTTAGCTGCCTGAGGGGCAAGATCCACGGCGGGCTACCGTCCCGATTGGAGGGGGACTGGAGACTTGGAAGGGAGACTCAGCGCATGCAGAAGTTTGCCTGCCGGCGCTTAAGAGCTCCCGGGGGACTGCTGCTACAGCTGATTAGAGTCGGCGTTGAGACGCCGGCTTTGCAGATTTCGGCGATCTGGTTCTTCCGGGGAGGGAAGGGCAGATAAACCTATTCAGCGACAACGGCTCTATAGGTAAGAGGTGTTTTGGGCGCGAAACGGCTCGTCTAGCCAGGGCAGGCTGCAACGCGTGTGCAGAGCATGGGAAAATCGCGGTTTGGAGAGTGGGGCTTGGCCGCGGTATATCTTGGCAGGGAAGCTTTGTTTTGGGTTCCTTCCTTCAGGTTTAGGCTCCGGTGCGTGTCTCGGTGGTAAATTGCAAAAAAAAATAAAACATTTTTTTTGTTTTGTTGATTTCGGGGGTCCTTCTGCTCTAAAGCCTGTCAGAGCAGCATGCCTGCGAAGCAGCTCTGCCTCCTGTGTGGAGCCAGAAGGAGCTCAGTGTCTCCGGATGGGGTTTGTAGGGGCTGTGCTCCGGAGTTGGAGGTGAAGGAGTTAGCCCCTGAATCCGAGTTGGGGGGGACCGGACATCGTAGAGGAGATGGGGGTCCCGCTGCTTCCATCCCTGCCTGTTTCTGAGCCGGCGGGCGGAGCGCTGGTGGCGTCCGAGCCCCCGTTGTCCCAGCAACCGGTATCAGGGGGCCTAGCAGCGATTTTTTTGCCGGATTTTGTGGCACTGCTGCAGAAAGTACTGGCTGGCTCTCAAGGGGGGCCAGTAGCGAGTACCTCTGGGGCGGGCCTGGGGCAGAAGAGGCCCGGTTCCCCTCTGGCGGAGGACATAGCCGGCAGCGGTGCCAAGAAGTCTAGGTCTGATAGGGATCATTTAGATCAGTCTGTGCTCTTGGAGGATGTGCGGTCGGAAGAGGCGGACATGGACCTGGGGGAACTCGAGGAAGGAGAGATTAGAGAACAGGAGGATCAGGCTAGAGTTGTAAGGGTGTTCCGTAGGGAGGAGCTGCTGGTGCTTATCGCGGAATCTCTCAAGGCTCTCAATATGCCGGAAGGGGGCCCAGCGGAAGATTCTACCCTGGAGGATCCTCTGCTGCAGGCCGTCCGGAAGACGCAAAGGGCGTTCCCTATCCATCGGGTGTTTAGGGAGATGATTCAGGAGGAGTAGGATACGCCTGAAGCCAATCTGAGGGGAGCTAGGGTTCTGGCGAAGCTCTATCCTCTATCGGATCAAGACCGGGAGTTGTTCAAAGCGCCGAGAGTGGATGTGGCGGTATTGGCGGTGACCAAGACGACTACCATCCCGGTGGAGGGGTCGGCGGCACTTAAGGATCCGCAGGACCGTAAGTTGGAGACTTTGCTGAAGCAGGTCTTTGAAGCGAATGCGCTATCCTTGCAGGCATCTATTTGTGGGGCCTGGGTGGCTAGAGCCTGCTTGAGGTGGGCGCAGAGAGTCCAGGGGGACCACATGGAGGAAGTGGCCGAGGAGGCGGCCCGGTTGGAGTCCGGGGCGGCGTATCTGGCCGACGTGCATTATGACTTGATCCGCAGTTTGGCGAAGAGTATGGCGTCGGTAGTCGCTGGACGGCGACGTCTTTGGCTAAGGAATTGGTCAGCTGACGGTCCTTCCAAGGCTAGATTGAGTAGGTTACCTTTTCGCGGCAAGCTACTCTTTGGAGAGGATTTGGAGAAGTTGGTAAAGGACTTAGGAGAGTCCAAGACTGGTAGGTTGCCGGAGGACAAGCAGAAGCAAAGCCATTCTCTGCCCGGGTCTCATGGTTTTCAGCGCGATTTTCGCCGTTTTCCTCCCCCGAGGTTGGGGCAAAGTCAGCGGGGCCGTTTCCTTACTAGGGCCTCCGGGTTTCGGGGGTTTCGAGGAGCATCCAGGGGGTTTGCCTCTTCCTCCTCGTCTGCTAGTTTCAAAAAGCCGCAATGAAGTCAGGGGGGTCCAGGAGGAGTTAGTTCCCGTAGGGGGTTGGCTACGGGATTTTTATCCGGCTTGGACCTGACTCACTTCCGATCAGTGGGTGTTAGAGGTGATCCGAGAGGGTTATGCCCTGGAGTTTCAGCATCCGGTCACCGATTCTTTCGTACGGTCTCCCTGCAATGCGCCAGCGAAGCGCCGGGCGGTGCGGGACACGGTGCGAAGGCTTCTGGCTCTCAAGGCTATTGTCCCGGTTCCTTCCGACCAGTTAGGATGCGGTCGATACTCTATTTACTTCGTGGTGCCAAAAAAGGAGGGAACCTAGCGACCCATCCTGGATTTGAAAAGGCTGAATCGCTGTCTCCGCGTGTCTCATTTTCGGATGGAGACCCTCAGGTCCGTTATAGTAGCGGTGAGAAAGGGGGAGTTTCTGACGTCCTTGGATTTATCGGAGGCATATTTGCACATTCCGATACGCCAGGAACATCAGAAATTCCTCAGATTTGCGGTGCCAATGGGGCATTTTCAGTTTCAGGTGCTTCCGTTCGGCCTGGCCACCGCGCCACGGGCATTCACCAAGGTGTTGGTGGTGGTGGCGGCGGCCTTACGGAAGGAAGGAGTGTTGGTGCACCCCTATCTGGACGATTGGTTGATCAGAGCGAAGTCTAGGGAAGAGAGTGTGTCGGCGATGGCCCACGTGATAGCTCTGTTGCAGTCGCTCGGTTGGGTGGTCAATGTAGCAAAGAGCAGGTTGGTTCCATCTCAGGACCTAGAGTATCTGGGTGCTCGGTTCGATACGAGCGTCGGTTGAGTGTTTCTGCCGAAGCAGCGAGTGCTCGGTCTTCGAAACTTGGTGCGTCGGTTTCTCAGTGGACCGAAACCCACAGCCTGGGATTATCTTCAGTTATTGGGTACAATGGCAGCGACCCTAGAGTTGGTACCGTGGGTGTGGGCCCACATGCGCCCGTTGCAAAGGGCGCTCTTGAGAAGGTGGTCACATCAGAAAGATCCGCTGTCACGGAGGTTATGTTGTCCGCTGCAGACGCGCTTGGCGTTGAATTGGTGGTTGAAGCCGGGATCTCTCGAACAGGGGATGGCGTTGGAAGCGCCCGCCTGGATTTCCCTAACGACAGACGCCAGTCTGAGCGGCTGGGGGGCCCATTGTCAAGGTCGGCTGGTGCAGGGTCAGTGGTCCCCTCTGGAGAAGGAGTGGTCGATCAACAGATTGGAATTGCGGGCGGTAGCATTAGCTCTCCGGGAGTTGCGTCCATATATTCAGAGAAAGGCCATTCGGGTATTCTCCGACAACGCTACAGCGGTGGCTTACATAAATCGTCAAGGCGGTACCAGCAGCGTGGCATTGGAAATGGAGGCGGAGAGTTTGTTTGTTTGAGTGGGTCAAGCAGAATCTGGAGGCCTTGTCCGCGGCGCACATCGCGGGAGTGGACAATGTCGAAGCCGATTTTCTCAGTCGAGTGAGAGTGGACCCGGGGGAGTGGGTTCTGCATCCCGAGGTTTTCCAGGAGTTAGTGAGGCGCTGGGGTACGCCAGTGACGGATCTCATGGCAACTTTCCACTCGGCGCAGGTCAGTCGATTTTTCAGCAGGCGAAGAGAAAGGATGGCGGAAGGTTTAGACGCTGTTATTCAGGAGTGGCCGGAACAGCAGTTGCTGTATGTGTTTCCACCGTGGGTGTTGATCAGCAGAGTGCTGCAGCGTATAGAGCGCCACAGGGGGCCATTGCTTCTGATTGCTCCGGATTGGCCGAGACTGCCATGGTACGCGGACCTGGTAAGGCTTTTGGTGGAGGAGCCTTGGCGGCTGCCGGTTCGAAAGGATCTTCTGACTCAGGGGCCTCTTTGCATGCCTCAGGTGGATCGATTCTCGCTTACGGCCTGGCTATTGAGAGGGCTCGGTTAAAGGCGAAGGGTTATTCTTCGGCAGTGGTTTCTACTTTGCTGAAAGTGCGCCGACAGTCTACTTCCTTGGCTTATGTAAGAGTGTGGCATATCTTTGAGACTTGATGTGCGGAGAGGGAGTGCGTTCCCTTGCGGGCGTCAATTCCTCAAGTTCTCGCGTTTTTGCAGGATGGCTTTCAGAAAGGTTTAGCCGCAGTGTCCTTGAAGGTTCAGTTGGCAGCTCTGTCCTGTTATAGAGGAAAGGTTCAAGGCGTGTCGTTGGCTTGTCATCCGGATGTAAAGCGCTTGTTGAAGGCCGTAGGGGTACTTAGGCCACCGCGTAGGCCGGTGGTGCCGGCTTGGGATCTGCCCTTGGTTCTGGAGGCGTTGGGGAAGGCGCCTTTTGAGCCCTTGGCGGAGGCTTCTTTGAAAGACCTTACGCTTAAAGTGGTGTTTTTGGTGGCCATTGCCTCGGCGTTTCGGAGTTGCTGGTGCTCTCTTGTAGGGAGCCTTTTCTATCTTTCTCCGATTCTAAGGTGGTTTTGAGACCGGTTCCGTCGTTCTTGCCTAAGGTGGTTTCAGCTTTTCATTTGAATCAAGTGGTTTCATTGCCGGTGTTTGCGTCTACAGGTCAGGGTAAGGTCGCAGCGTGGCTTCATCGCTTGGATGTTCGTCGAGCGTTGAAGTATGTGGCTAGATCAGCATCTTTCAGGAAGTCCGACAGACTATTTGTTCTTTTTGCAGGAGCAAGGAAAGGAGAAGCAGCTTCTAAGGGCTCCATTGCTCGCTGGGTAAAGGAAGCGATTGCGTCGGCATATATTGTGCGCGGCAGAACGGTGCCGGAAGGTTTGTGGGCTCATTCCACTAGAGCGCAAGCGGCGTCATGGGCGGAGTGTAGCTTGGTGCTGGTGGCAGAGATCTGTAAAGCGGCGACATGGTCGTCATTGCATTCTTTTGTAAAGCATTATCGTCTGGATGTGCAGGCGGGCAGGGACACCTGTTTTGGATCGGCGGTGCTTCAGGCTGGTCTAGCGGGGCCCTCCCGTTAATTGGTTTTACTGCTCTGGTACATCCCCAGAGATTCCGGGACTAGACTGGAGGGACGATCAGGAAGTGTAAATTAGTCTTACCTGCTAATTGTAGTTCCTGGAAGAACTCGTCTAGTCCCGGTTCCCGCCCTTATTCGTGGCCGCGCTTCAGCCTGAAGAGGGAGCTACATTACAGGTGAGTGCTACTTTTGGTTCTATCAGGCGGCTGCTTCAAGAGTGGGCAGCATATAACCTGGGGGGGGGGCGGGTGGGGTGTTTCAGAGTCTCCTTGGCGTGGGGGGGAGTCAGGTAATCTCAGGGTACGCGCAAGGAGGGGTCTGATCTTGCAGGTTGGACGGCCCGGAGATTTGTTATGGTGCAGTTATGTTGGGACTGCAATGTAGTTCTTACTTGTTTCTCCGGTGAGTCTGCTTTGTCAATAGGTAAACTGATGTAAGGAGGCAGTTCCAGTCCTTATATACTGATGACATCACAGAGGTTTCTCAGTCTCCAAAGCTGCTAGAGGAGGTTGACAACCCCAGAGATTCCGGGACTAGACTGGAGTTCCTCCAAGAACTACAATTAGCAGGTAAGACTAATTTACACTTTTGGGGTATAGGGTAATATTGCCACATAGCTAATACGTTTCATAACTGCCTTCCGTTCTACGGTGCTATCAATGGCTGCTGACTTTACTCGACTGTGATGAATCCAGGGTTCGAGTTCTGCAACTTTAACTACTGTTGGGGTTAATAAGATGACAACATAAGGTCCCTTCCAATGCAGTGCCAACGGTGTCTTTCTCCACTCTTTGATCCACACCGAGACTCCAGGCTTGAGAGGATGCAGGGGTTCTGTTAGATGGATGGGCAGCTGATCTTGTACCCACGTATGAAGACTCTGCAAAACAGAACTTAAAACCAATAGTTCTTGTCTAGTAATTTCAGATCTAATCTGTTCCATATCTCCCTTTATTCTCTATACAATAGGTGGGGGTTGCCCATACAGAATCTCAAAAGGGGAAACTCCTAAAGACTTGGTAAGGGGCTAAGTATATCCTAAGAAGGGCTATAGGAAGAACCTGGGGCCACTTCAGGTGAATTTCTTGACAAAGTTTTAGACAACTGAGATTTCAGGGTTCTATTCATACGTTCTACTTTTCCTAAATTCTGAGATCTGTAGGCAGTATTGTGACACAGTGGCAGGACTGGAAGCCATGGAAACTGATACTGACCCGCTGGTTGGTTCAGGTATTGCAGGAAAATGCAAGGTTTTCCCTTCTCAGCACAAGCTGCAGGGAGCTAATCAGCTAACACAGTTCACCTCAGGGGAGGAGAGAAGCAGAGCTGCTGATTGGGCACGCCCTAGTAGGAGGCGGGCTCCCCAGAGCAGGGGCACCTTGTTAAGCAGAGAGAAGGAAGACAGTAGTAGGAGGAGGTTGAGGAGTAGGACGAATGGAATGAGGAATGAAAGTGGATTGAGCCCACGAGGGAGAAGGCAAAGGACGTTGGAAAAGCAAGAAGCTCTCTTGGATGCAGAATCCTTTGACCTAGCAAGAGAAACACTGCCCAGCCGTAATACAAGGAAAAGGGATTCAGAACCAGGAAGTAGGCACCAGGGATACTCAGTGCCTGAAAGAACCTTCTGGGAGCAACAGAGGTTAGAAGCACTGAGAGACCCAGGATTAAAGCCTAGGTTTCTGGAAGACACAGTGGACCCTTGGAGAGAAAGGCACCGTGGCAAGGCATTCTCAGACCAGCCTCATTTTAAGGTACCTGCTGTATTTAATTCATATGACAAGTTTTATGAGAAGCCAGAAAGAGTGAATGCTGACTTTAAAGCTCAGGACAGTTTCAGGCAGTGTGAGAGCCGTTGGCTACAGCCTGAAGTCTCTTTAAATAAACCCAGCTTTTCTCACCAAACAGCTCAAGCTTTTAGCAAGCAGGCTGACATAAAGAATTCAGCTGAACTGTTCAGAAGAGAATTAAGCCAAGATAATTCAGGAGGTCCTACCTTTGAATCACTCTTTAAAAGCAGATCTTGTGCAGAGGAACTTGTTAACCCAACACTTGCAAACAGAGATAAGTGGGGGAGGGGTAACTCCACTGCAGGCATTGATTGTTTAAACAGAGACAGCATTACTTGCTTTCCAGAAGTAAATAATCACTTACCTAAAGGAGGAGAATATCCTCAGTCTAGCCCAGCTAGAAGGCAGGCTGAACTTCTTCTCAGTGAGTTTAAACAGTTCTTAGATAAAAGAGCTGTTGGTGAACAAAACTCAGTCCAAGCAGAAAATAGTCCTGGGACAGGAATACCATTACCTGCTCCGTTGCCTATGATTGAAATTAATCAGCCAATGGACTGCTCAATTGGGCTGATTGACAAAGCTGACTAAAGCAAAGCTTGAATGGCATATTTTCTACCTTATCCTGAATGGTATGCTGTTCAAATACCTGGATGCAAAGCTTATGAAAATGAGTAGTGTTTAAGTATCTGGATGAAGAGCTTATGAAGCACTAAGAAAATAAGCTAGAATATAATCTGGTTACAACACATGAGCATTATTGTTTCTCACTTAATTATTTGTGAATACAAAGTAAAAGGACACATGATGTAATGTGCACTCCAGTGTGAAGAATAATTTAAGCACAGTATTGCAAAGCCTTGAATTTTCCTTTTGTTCCTGTTTTGGTAATCCTCACGCCTGTTCCATTCCACCAAGGAGCGGGGTAAATAAATCCCTACAAAATAAATATTTTTGTTCCCGACTATCATTTGGCCCCCACAACTACAAAAGGCCCATCCCTCCTTAACCCTCAAGGTTAGGGAGTGGGTGCAGGGTAACAGTATGCATCTGATAATGTCAATATCTCGGGGCCATATAATTAATGGACTTGCTTCCTGAGGTTATCAACCCTCATTCTTTGTACAGGGCCCCATGTGCATGCAAGGTTGTAAGGGCATACTTGGAATCTGTGTACACATTTAGACAGAGCCCTTTTCCTATTGTCAGTGCTCTAGTGAGCGCTATCAGTTCAGCTTTCTGTGCTGAAGTTCCTGGGGCCAGAGCTGTGGACTCAACTACCAGATCAAGGGTCACCACTGCATACGCGGCACAACAATGTCCATTGATGACAAGACTGCTTCCATCCATAAAGAAAGTCAGTTCTGGGTTCTCCAAAGGAACATCAGTCAAATCAGGGCGACTTGAGAATACAGTGTCCATAATTTCTAAACAGTCATGATCGGGGGGGCCAGGACCAACTGGGAGCAACGTAGCAGGATTCAGAGCTTGACTGACCTTCAATTGTATCTTGGGGTTTTCACACAACATACTCTGATACTTGTGACGCAGCGCCAGGCGCGGAGGCCATGGAGACCGATACTGACCCCCTGGTAGAGTCCAGTATTGCAGGGAAAAGAAGAAATTCCCACTCTCAGCATAGCCTTCAGGCAGCCAATCAGCTCACCTCAGAGGAGGAGAGAAGCGGAGCTATGGATTGGGCACGCCCTAGGAGGAGGCGGGCATCCCAGAGTAAGGGATCCTTCTTAAACAGAGAGAGGGAACACTCAAGAGAGAGGAGCAGAAGGACTAGAACGAATGGAGGAACAGGACCAAGCCAGAGGCTGTCACGAAGGAATGAAGGAGTAAGCACTGCTAGTGGATTGAGGAGAGAGTTTGCTTTAAATCCACAGGAGAGAAAGCAAGAGGTATTGGGAAGGCAGGAAGTTCCACAGACTGCAGAACCCTTTGACCTGGCTACAGAAGCTGTGCCCAGCTGCAACAGAAGGGAAGCTAATCCAACACGAGGAGAAAAGCACACGTTGTTGAAAAGCAGTTTTTATCCCTGGAGAGAAAACATGCTGGCAAGACAGTTCCTGAGCAGTCTCATTTGAAGGTACCTGCTATTTTTAATCCTTCTGATAAGTGTTATATGCCAGGAAGAGAGACTCCTGTTTATAGTGGAGAGGATAGTTTCAGGGGATATAAAGGAAGTTTGTTTTACCCTGGAAACTCTCCATGCAAGCCAAGTTTTACTCAGCCAGTAATACCTGTTCTTAACAAACAAGCTGAGGAAAGAAATACAGCCCAGCTGTTTACAAAGAGACCAGGTTATCCTGATGTAGAAAGTCTTACTTTTGAAGCCTTCCTTAGAAATAGAGCTGCTGCAAACGAACGTGAGATTCCACCATTCATTAACAGAGAGAAGTGGGGGAAGGGAATCTCTACCTCGGGCATAGACTGTCTGAATAGGGAAAGCAGTGTTTGCTCACCAGATGCAGATAATCAGCTGTTTAAACAAGGAGAAGCTTTACCGTTGAGTCCTGCTAGGAAACAAGCAGAACAACTCTTAAGTGACCTTAGACAACTCTTGAATGAAAGAGTCATTTCACAACAAGCTATTCTTCAAGCAGTGAATAATCCTGAAGGCAAGAGTATTCCCCAAGCCCAAGTGCCCATGATTGACATCAATCAACCGATGGATTGCTCTGTAGGATTAATAGAGAGAACCGACGAGACAAAAGCTTGAATGATTATACCTGACTTTTATTCTGGTTATGCTAATCCAGAATTGCTAAAAAAAAAAAAAAGTACCTGACAAGAAGTATTGTTTAGTGCAATTGAAGGGAAAGCATATCCTAACATTGAATGTATGCTGGACTGTGATATAATTGCTAAAGAGAGCAAATACACTTCTTACCTGAGCACCTGTATATATTACACGGAGAAAACACATGAAGCAATGTGTTTTTCCATATGAGAAGTTTTGTTGAAGCACAATACTGGAAGCCTCTGTTTGCATGATTCCTGATTTACTGATCTTTTCTGTTCCTGTCTCTCTCACGGAGCGGGGAAATAAAAATCCTTGAAGACAAATAAATTTTCTTGTCACCGCATATTCATTTGGCCCCCACAACTACACAAGGCCTATCCCTCCTTAGCTCACAAGGTTGGGGAGTGGGTGAAGGTTTGACATACTTCAACATTCGTGAATTCGTTAGCCAGAAACTTCCTTCGTGTTACATGAGGGTCAGAACATAATGTGGCACAGTAACTTGAAGATTTTGTCCCAGAGTGAGTTTGTCTGCTTCGCTCACTAGGAGGGCTGTGGCTGCAACAGCTCTCAAACAAGGGGGCCAGCCTTTTGCAACTACATCCAATTGTTTTGACAAATAGGCTACTGGCCTTTGCCAAGATCCAAGAGATTGAGTCAGTACCCCTAGAGCATTTACTTGTGACTTATGGACATAGAGACAGAAAGGTTTCTGGACATCTGGTAGACCCAGAGCTGGTGATAACATCAGAGCGCTTTTCAGAGATTGGAATGCTGCATCCTGTTCAGGTCCCCACTCCAGTGGAGATTTTCCCATTCCTTTGGTAGCTTGATACAAGGGTTTTGCCAGCAGAGCGAAATTGGGGATCCATATACGACAGTATCCTGCAGCACCCAAGAAGGCTCTCACTTGCCTCCTGGTGGTTGGAGTAGGAATACTGCATACAGCTTCTTTGTGTGCTGGTCCCAAGCGTCGTATTCCGCTGGACAACTGGAATCCTAGGTATTTAACTTGTTTGACAAAATTGCGCCTTGGTTCTTGAGACTTTGTATCCAGCCTCATTTAAAAGGTGCAAGAGTTCACTGGTGGCTTGTAGACATTCACTTTCTGAATTTGTGGCTATGAGCAAGTTGTCCACATACTGAAGAAGAACCCGTCGTCCTGGGTTCACTGAATAACTTGAAAGATCTTGATTCAGGGCAGCACTAAAGAGAGTAGGTGAATTCTTGAATCCTTGAGGTAATCGAGTCCAGGTGAGTTGTCCCTGCCTTCCTGTTGTGGGGTCTTGCTATTCAAAAGCGAACAAAAATTGACTGGTGGGGGCTAGGTGTATATAGAAGAAGGCCTCTTTCAGGTCCAGGATGGTGAAATGAGTAGCCTCAGTGGGGATCAGTCCCAAGAGAGTATAAGGATTTTGGTACCACTGGGTGTATAGTTTCAGCTGCATCATTCACTCGCCTCAGATCTTGTACTGGGCGGTAATCCCCTGTCCCAGGTTTCTTGACTTGGAGAAGGGGGGTGTTCCAAGGTGACTGGCACTCCTTGAGAAGTCCATACTTCAATAGTTTCATTAGCTGGTCGGGGAAGAGGATACTGCTTCACATGCACTGGTTCCGCTCCTGGCTTGAGGGTGGCAATGACAGGGGCTATGTTCTTCGCTAGGCCAGGTGGATTATCTTCTGCCCATACTTCAGGCGGGGCTATAAGGTTGGTTGGTATACAGGAACTAGTTGACTTGATTGGAGATATACTATAGAACCACTACTCTTCTTCTCGGGAAACAGCACCATCAATCCAGCAGGCTTTGGGTTCACAGTCATTTGCATTTCTCCCCGTTCAGCAAAGGATATCTGTGCCTGGAGCTTTGCAAGCATATCTCGGCCCAAAAGTGGAATAGGGCATTCAGGCATATACAGGAACTGGTGCATTATTTTCTGTCCCCCTAGTTCACACATGCGGTTCTGCAGGAAAGGCTTGGTGGCCCTAGCTCCAGTGGCCCCAATAATGGTGACAGATCGTGAGGAAAGAGGAGCCCTGGGCTTTGCCACTACTGAATGTTCGGCTCCTGTATCCATCATAAAGTCCATATATTGGTCCCCTATTTTCAAACTGACCATAGGCTCCTGGGGACTCAGGGTGAACTTGGAGTCCGGTCTGACCTAGTCTCCATCCATATCATAGCCTTTCGCAACTGCCACTCCCTCAATAGCTTCTTCCCTCTCTTGCTGGAACTGTGCTCGGTTTATTCTTCCACGACTCTAAAATCAACCTCCTGTTCTCCAAGTGCTCCCCCTTCCCTTCCTGGGGGTGGAGTCAAGATGCGGGCATTCACTTCTCTAATGTCCTTCTTCTCTGCAATGGGCGCACTGATTCGCACCCAGTGGGGGCCGATCATTTTCACGACCCCTTCCACTTCCTCTGCTCCTTCGATTAGGAAAACCTCCTCCAACTAAAGCAGCAGCAAGATGATCTGCTTTCTTCATCTTACGTTCACTTTCTCTGTCACATTCATTTTCACGATTCACAAACACTTTCTGAGCAACTTCCATTAACTGTCATGCCCGCAAATCCATCCAGTTTCTGCAATTTCCGTTTTATATCTCTCTGGGACTGACTGACAAAAACTGCATTTACCATATGCAAATTCTCCTGGGCTGCTGGATCGCATGGGGTATATAGTGAGGGCTGCCTGCACTATTTGGATCCCTCTTGGGGCCATCAAGTCTGATGGGTCTGCATAATACTGTTCATTAGTTCAATCAAATCCTAAGGCTTCTCAGTGTAGGAGGCATAATGCTTCTGTTCAGTAAATCAGTGGTGGAAAAAGGCACATAAACAAGGCTGGTCGGCTGGCCTTCGGTATTAAGGGTGGGTAGGCCCTGGACCTGGTGCAATGGTATAACGTGACCATCCGTTTTACTGGTAGTTGTACTTCTGAAGGCATATGGCAATCGGGACTGTCTGGGTTCCACGTCATGTTCTGGCTGTGAGTGACCCTGAACTGGCAAATGAATCCCTGCTTGTAGTATCATCGGTGGACTGTGGCCCACTCGGAGTACTTTAAACTAAGCCGGGGCTTCTGGTCGAGGGGGTGCACGTGCTCCTGCTGCGGAGGTGGCTGGTGAACTATTTGGGGTACATCTGCAGGGAGGTGTCCCACCCTGCCCCAGGCTCTGCCCAGGGTGGTGGCAGAGCTGAGGGGACTGGCCTATAAAGATACTGGGACGGATAGAGTGGAATGTCTGGAGATTCTGGGGCAGAATAAACGGGCAGCTTTTTTTTTTTTTTTTTTTTCAGACTTCCGCTTTATCCAGGAGGGCTTTTTTTTTTTTTTCACAAACATTTATCCAGGAGTCTATGTAGGGGAACTGATCAGGGAACATTTTTTGCACAATCTGATGAACATGGGAAACTACATTAACATCAAAGGTGCCCTCACGGGGCCATGAAGTAGCTAACACTGGCCACTCCCTTTCAGAGAGCATTTCTAATCGGGACGGAGACATTCTAAGTCCGTAGTCTTCGGTAAATCCCTTGCTAAAATTCCTAGTCATACATTTCAACAAAATCTGCGTGGACTCCGACCCCTCCCCCCCATGATGACGTACTTGACAACAGATAGAGGGTGTGGGCAGTCAGGCTGCATTTTCCTGTGGACTAAACATAATGGATGTGTGTGCTCATTCTAAATAGGAACAATTTAGATAAAGTCCTTAAAATATAAAACTATTATTTTGCAACATGTTATAACAATCCCAATAGAAAAAACTATGGCTCCTAATATGACGTATGACTGGAATGAAAATACTTAGCCTGAAACTAACTGCCAGCCGTAATCAACATTTAAGCTGAACAATGTCTCTGCAAAAGAAATTACTTTAAATCTTACAGTTTAGGAAGCAGATATTCAAAGGACATTCCGGATACTTTTTTCATAAAGTGGGTGGATATCTGGAATACATATACACCCCTTTTTCTTCCTTTTTTATTTTTATTAACAATAAGTATGTCCTCTGAGGTGCTTGCCGCAGTATATCAGGAATTAGAATTCAAGCACGATTAACTCCTCATTCACTTTCAAATCGCGATCTGGTAACTACTGGCTCGGGATGCTTCATAGTCCTGTCAGGGTTCTTAACCTCTACTTCGTAGGTCAAAGGAAAAACAAAAGCAGTTTCCTTAATTTCTCTATCATTTCTGTTTGGACCATTACAGCGTTTGCGAAGATTGGAACATAAAAAGACACAAGACAAGGCTAAGCCCACAAATGCATTATACCTATAGCTCTACAGAAATCCTCCTCATTTGGTCCGTACAAGAACAGTTGAGGAACTCGAACGGGGTTAATAAGAACTTAACCCTTTCCAGGCTGAGCCCAAAACTGTCGGGATCCAAAATTCTGACTAAACAGTCCTATCAAATGATTTATTTATTTATTTTATTTTATTTAGACAGTTTTGTATACCGCCTTATCCTTCAATCAAAGCGGTCACAACACAATTGGGGGATACATTTAACACGCGGGGATATGAGACACATACACTAATACTTACAGGGAACATGGGCAATGGAGGGTTAAGTGGCTTGCCCAAGACCACAAGGAGCATCTGTGGGACTAGAAACCCCAGTCCTTCCAGCCCAAGGTTGCTGTCCTCTAGTGGGAATTGAACCCCCGACCTTCCGGCCTGAAGTACCTTGCCCCAACCACTAGGCTACTCCTCCCTCATATAATACATGACCATAGCAGAAGGAACATCACTATTAAAACATATTGAATAAAACAGGTACAATTTTCCTGAAATAAGCACAAATTAACCCAGCTGCAGAACGTTGAAAATAAGCCTTCACAGGGTTAAAAGATACTAAACATTCCTTTCTACAGACACGCCCCTTCTCTCTCTGCTTGCCAGTCTCACGCTGTGCTGAAGAAGTGAGACAGCTGTCTATCTCCAGGAACAAGCAGGAATAAGTCCTCACATATGGGTACGTCGGAACTGACGGAGCCTGCGCGGGAAAGCTCCCCAGCTTCCCAGAAAGGAAGCTTTTGGGGCCTCCCACTGCACATGTGCGCTGCCTTCCCGCCTTCCTGACCAGCTCTCCTCAGTTTCTCTTTTTCCGTGGAGCCAGCAGGTCGTGTTCCTGTCACCGCTGAAGAAATTCTTATTTTAGTTTGTTTCTTTAGACCGCGTACCTGCCTTCCCCATACCGAAACCGGTACCGCCGGTCTCTCTTTTCTTTCAAAAAAAAAAACAAAAAACTTTTATTTAGCACAACTTGGTGACTTCGGTTAGGCCTCAGGCCTACACAAATTCTCCTCATGGAGAAACCAGCCCCTGGTTTCAAGAAGTGTACCAAGTGTAGTGCTGTTATTTCTGTTACAGACACCCATGACTGGTGTCTTAAATGTTTGGGGCCTGACCACTCCATTCCGGACTGCCCATCCTGCTCCCAGATGTCTAAACGTGGTTTGCAGAACCGGGCCAACAAATTCCATGTGCTGTTTGCTTCAGATAATCCAGCATCACAGTCATCCAGGTCTTCCTCTCCGGATGGATCTCAGGTAACCAAACCTTCTTTGGGCAGGTCCTCAAAAGGCAAATCTCCTTCAAAGTATCGAGAGGCCCTCAATCTTGAGTCAGAGGACCCTGCCCCAGCCAAACAACCCCGGCGGGAAGCTCTGGCTTCCAAAGCACCATCTATGGGGTTACAGGTTGACATCGATGGCACGGCCTCGACTGATCACCTGTTAGACTGCTCTGGGGTACCGGCCCATGCCGGTACCGACATCCAGGCAGCAGTGGCGTCTATGGGCAATACTGTCCAGACCATGCAGCAGGCCATTCTGGCTTTCATTAAAGCTGCGACGCCCTCGGTACCGCATCTAGCGGTTCCGGGTCCGGTTCCGGTACTGTCTTCCATACCAGAACCGAGACCATCGTCTTCCAAACGCAGATCGGTTCCGCATGCCAGATCCGGGTTTTCACCCGATACCGATCCCATACCCGGTACGGCCGAAGTCGATACCGATCGGTATGCGTATCGTGCGTTGGAAGCAAATAGAGGATACTCTGATTCTTCTGAGGATTTTGACTCCTCTGATGACTCTGATGAGCTGTCTCTAGTTCTTCCTGAAGAGCCTTCTTCCCCAAAGAGGAGAATGTCTCCACCAGAGGATTTGTCCTTTCAAGACTTCATTATAGAAGTAGCTAAAGGACTTTCTATTACCACATCCTCTGAAAAAGAACCTAGATCAAAGAAATTGGATATTTTAGGATACCCTAAGGTTCCTAAAGAGGCAGTCACCCTGCCTATCCATGAAATCCTTCAAGAACACTTGATGGACTTATGGGAGGCTCCTCTAACGTTGTCTCCTCATTCTCGTAGGTTGGACACCATGTACCGGGTCCCTCCTTCTCCTGGTTTTCAAAAAACTCAGCTGCCTCACCATTCCATTGTGGTGAAGTCTGCGCTGAAAAAGATTAAGAGTACCAAAAGGCACTCTTCTACCCCTCCAGGGCGGGAATGTAAGACCCTAGACTCTTTTGGTAGGAAAATCTTCCAGGCTAGTATGCTTATAGCCAGGATTAATTCATATAGTCTGTATATGGGCATGTTTCTAAGGGAACTTGCCCTAAAGGTACGGCATTTTGTCCCCTTTATCCCTGAGGATAGAAAGGAGGAGTTCATTTCTCTGGTGAAACAGCTTCTAGATGTTTCTAAGTTCTCCAACAGAGCAGCCTTTGATTCCTTTGAAGGTGCCGGTAGAGCTTCGGGCATTGCCATTGCAGCCCGACGACTTGCTTGGCTCCAGGCCTCTGACCTAGAACCCTGGGTCCTGGATGGCTTACGGAATCTGCCCTGTACAGGTGAGAACTTATTTGGTAAAGACTGGCAAAGCCACTCAAATGGACGCAGAAAATGCTACCTTAGATAGACTTTCTAAGTCTACCTCTACTCCTGCCAAGAAAAAGTCTTTCAAGAGGCCTTACTACAAGAAGGCCAGATTTTCCACAAA
Source organism: Ichthyophis bannanicus (assembly GCA_033557465.1). Classification (NCBI taxonomy): domain Eukaryota; kingdom Metazoa; phylum Chordata; class Amphibia; order Gymnophiona; family Ichthyophiidae; genus Ichthyophis; species Ichthyophis bannanicus. The sequence goes on from CM066031.1 coordinate 629,558,601, forward strand.
TACTGGCCAACAATCTTCTCAGCCTCGCTTTGCTGCTAAACGTCAGCAGCCTAAACAGGCAAGGTCAAAGCCTGCAGCGTCTGCCACTCCTCAGCAGGCTCAACCCCCTCAGGGGTTTTGACTTGCCCCTAGAGAACTTAACATTTCTGGCTCTAGAACAGCCAGAGCCCCTCACCATTCCCGGAAGGTTAGCTCACTTTGCTCCCAGATGGGGGCAAATTACATCAGAGCACTGGACCCTCTCTATCATCAGAGAGGGTTACAAACTTCATTTTTCCAACCTTCCTCCACATACCATGGTGAGGCACTTCAATTCTCCCCATCTCTCCTGGCCCTGTTGGGTCAGGAAGTCTCTTCCCTCCTTGCCCAAAGGGCAATAGAAGAGGTTCCTCTTCTCCAACAAGGGACAGGTTTCTACTCCCCTTATTTTCTCATACCAAAGAAGACAGGGGGATTCAGACCTATCCTAGATCTGAGAGAATTGAACAAATTTCTATACAAGGAGAAATTCAAAATGCTTTCTCTGGGCATTCTCCTTCCATACCTTCAGAGTCAGGATTGGCTTTGTTCTCTAGATCTCAAGGATGCGTACACACATATACTCATCCACCCATCCCACAGAAAATATCTACGATTTCTGTTCCAGGGAAAACATTTCCAGTACAGAGTACTTCCCTTCGGTCTAGCCTCTGCTCCAAGAGTATTCACCAAATGCATGGCAGTTGTAGCCGCATTTCTAAGAGGTCTGGGAATTTTTGTATTCCCATATCTGGACGACTGGCTCATCCGAGCTCCATCTCAGTCAGAGGCCCAGATTTCTCTGGACCGCACAAGGCACATTCTGCAGTATCTGGGACTGGTGGTAAACCTTCCCAAGTCTCAACTCATCCCTACTCAGTCTCTGGAATTCATAGGGGCCCAGTTGGACACCACCACTGCAAGGGCCTACCTACCTCAAGTCCGGGGCCAACGTCTGGTGTGCTTGGCCTCCCAAGCTCAGTCCAGCAGTCACTTGACAGCCAGAGAAATGCTGCGACTTTTGGGCCACATGGCCTCCACGGTACACGTGGTGCCCTATGCTCGTCTTCATATGAGAGCAGCTCAATGGACCTTGGCCACCCAGTGGACTCAAGCATCAGGAGCGCTCTCCGACCAAATACTCACCTCAAAGCGTCTGTTTTGGTCCCTCCAATGGTGGATATCCACCAAGAATCTGTTGTTGGGGGCCCCCTTCCAACCTTTGTTGCCCCAAGCAACCCTCACAACAGATGCCTCCCAAACAGGGTGGGGAGCCCATTTACAACACCTCTCCACTCAGGGTACTTGGTCTCCACAGGAGACCACCCTTCACATCAACCACCTGGAACTGCGAGCAATCTTCTTTGCCCTCAAAGTCTTCCATACCCTCCTTGTCAACCTGACCGTCCTAGTTCAAACAGACAATCAGGTGGCCATGTTCTACGTAAACAAACAAGGAGGGACAGGCTCTCTGTCGCTTTGCAACGAAGCTCTCAGATTATGGGCCTTCGCCAGAGAGCATCAAATTCATCTTCTGGCAGTGTATCTTCCAGGGGTTCAAAACTCTCGGGCAGACAGACTCAGTCGAGTTCTGCTTCCACACGAATGGTCCCTACATATGGACCAGATACGCAGAATCTTTCAGGAATGGGGAACCCCGGACATAGACCTCTTTGCAAGTCCGTGCAATGCCAAACTTCCCCGGTTCTGTTCCAGGACTCTGTGTCAGGGAGCTCAGGCCTACGACGCCTTTCTCCTGCATTGGGGTCAGGACTTCCTATATGCCTTTCCACCCATTCCTTTGATTCCCAAGACTCTGTTCAAACTCCAGAGGGATCACGGATCGATGATCCTCATAGCTCCACGCTGGCCACGCCAAGTGTGGTTCCTTCTACTTCTGCATCTTTCCCAGGGACCCTCCTTGGACCTGGGAGCTGCGCCAGACCTTCTGTCTCAGGAGGAGGGGACTTTGTGGCACCCAAACCCCAAGTCCCTACACCTCAGAGCTTGGTTACTGAAGGCCTAAGCCTTCATGACTTCAATCTTTCTCAACCAGTGCAAGATATCCTTCATGCCTCTAGGAAACCCTCCACGAGGCGTTCCTATGCTTTCAAATGGAAACGCTTTTCCATTTGGTGTGCTCAACAGGGTCTTGACCCTCTAGCACTTCCCTTGAATTCTCTACTAGACTATCTCCTGCATCTTTCTAATGCAGGCCTTAAGACGAATTCAGTCAGAGTCCATTTAAGTGCTATTGCAGCATCCTTAAAACCTATAAATGGACAACCTGTCTCCTCTCATCCTCTTATTGCAAGGTTCATGAGAGGCCTGACTCTAACTAAGCCTCCCATCCGACCTCCTCCGGTAGCATGGGATTTGAACCTAGTTCTAGGTCAGCTTATGAAGCCACCTTTTGAACCGTTGGTTTCTACCTCCTTGAAATTTCTTTCCTGGAAGGTCCTTTTCCTTATTGCAGTCACTTCGGCCCGCCGCATCAGTGAACTACAGGCCTTAGTGGCTCATCCACCTTATACTAGGTTTCATCATGATAAGGTGGTCCTCAGGACGAATCCCCACTTTATGCCCAAAGTGGTCTCGCCTTTTCATCTTAATCAAGAGGTATATCTACCTGTCTCTTTTCCGGCTCCTCATGCATCTAGTGCAGAGAGGAACCTTCATACTCTAGATTGTAAAAGAGCTCTTGCCTTTTACCTCAACAGGACTCAGCCACATTGAAAGTCTTCCCAACTTTTTGTGGCTTTTGATCCTTCTCATTTGGGACTTCCAGTCTCCAAATGTACACTTTCCAATTGGATTGCTCAGTGTATTTCCTTTGCTTACCAGATTAAAAACATTTCTCTGGAAGGCCATGTCACAGCTCACAATGTGAGAGCCATGGCCACTTCTATGGCTCATCTTCACTCTGTATCCATAGATCAGATCTGTCGAGCCGCCACCTGGGCCTCGGTTCATACCTTCACAGCCCATTACTGTTTGGACAAGGACTCCCGCCGGGATGCCTTGTTTGGTCAGGCTGTCCTCAAACACCTGTTTCATACTTGAACAACTCCTGCCCACCTTCCCAGGATGGATGCCTGAGATCCATACGAAGATGGCGAACCCTTGGAAGGGGATCTCCCAGGCATCTTAGCTAGGGAGTCCCCATATGTGAGGACTTATTCCTGCTTGTTCCTGGAGATAGCACAGTTACTTACCTGTAACAGGTGATCTCTGGGAACAGCAGGAATTAGTCCTCACAACCCACCCACCTCCCCTAGGAGTTGTATCTTCTATCTATCTTCCTTTCCTCTCTCTATTGTCTCAGCTATAAACTCGAACTGAGGAGAGCTGGTCAGGAAGGCGGGAAGGCAGCGCGCATGTGCAGTGGGAGGCCCCAAAAGCTTCCTTTCTGGGAAGCTGGGGAGCTTTCCCGCGCAGGCTCCGTCGGTTCCGACGTACCCATATGTGAGGACTAATTCCTGCTGTTCCCAGAGATCACCTGTTACAGGTAAGTAACTGTGCTTTACTTAAAAGTGACTCCTGAGTTGGTTTTTCCTTCTTCTCTTAATACTATTCCTTAATCGGTAAACTGTTTCACAAATTACCCAACAGAATAATCTTACATTATACCAGAAGGGAAACCTGCGGTTTCAACAGATAGCAAAAATCAGATACAAACAACAAACAGTAAGTATGGACAAACACCAAACGCTTCCTCCTTTTCACGACCTGGGCGCAGTCGCCTGGCCAGGAACTGCGCTACTCAGGAGTCCGCTCTCACTTGGTCTTATGTTTCAAGGCCTCTCAATCACACAAACAATCATACCATCACAAGAAATCATTTTTCAAAATGCCCAAGGTTTTCTGACTAACTGACTATTCCCAACCAAAGGGTCGGTGGCTTTGGCTTCCGCTAACCCTTATGTGGAGCGTACTAGGACCGCCCTTATGAGAGGTGATCAGGCTCTCTTGTCTCACTCACTCATGCGAGATTTTCCCAGTTAGTCTATACCAAATCAGTCTCGCGCACTCATGCAAGACTCTTTTCCCCAGGCTTCACTGACTTTTAAACAAGAAAATGTCTACTCACCGGATCCGGTTCCCGATACAAAACCAGTTCTTGGGTTGGATCCTGGACTCCCCTCGGGTTCGGAGGTGTTGGCCAGCTGGACCCAGTGGCCCGCCGAGGCAAGGTGGAACCCTCTCCGATGCAGTAAGACCGGTGGCGCCAGAGAATTCCCCTGCGGTCAGACAGACACGGTTCCAACCGGACCAAACCTTTGAGGCGAGAAGTTGTGGTATATTCACTTGCATACCATCCCCCACTCACACATTCCTGGCTCAACGCACCAAGAATATGTAGCAGCTGATAAGCATGCAATAAATAATACCAGGAGTCAGTTCAAAGATCCAAGCCAATTTATTGTGCACAAGGCCCAGTTAGTCAAAGCTTCAAAAAGGACTGAGCAAAGCTCTTACAGAAACATATTCATTTTATACATTCCTTTTCAGTTTGATACATGCAGACTTTTCTATTGGTCTGAACGCCCCCTGCACTTGTCCAATCAGGGACCCTCTCTGGGCCTAGCTCCCTGCTCCCCCTTCCCAAACTGTTCTAACAAAGGTACAGTTTCTAGGCATTGATACTATCCTGCTCCGAGGTCGTTTCTAGCTCTAGGAATGCATGTATTGAAACATTTCTATCTTCACAGCACAAGAGAATAGTGAAAGATTTATGCATTCATGAAAACTTCTTATTAAGCAGTTTTAAAACAGTTTTCTCAAACTTTTACAGACTTTGTTCTTTACTAAGATGGGGGTTGGAATCAGGGCCTAACTTACAGGCTTTTCATATTTGCAGACTATTATAGGCCATAGCCTGCCACAATCTCTCTGCAGTTTTGTTGTAATTTGATTGCCATGTATGTGTGATGCATTATTCCAACTTGGCCTCACAAGTAGCAGCTGTTATACATAAACATTGGCATATAGTGGCTATGAATGAAAGAGTCACAGAACAGCCATAAATAGTGTACAAAAGGGGTCCTAATGTTTATTACAAAATTGTGCATACCCTCCCTGCTGTGGAATCATTGGAACAGACTATGGTTGGCCACTACCCATGTAATCACTGCGTTTTCTGTATCCAAACTATTGTGGGCACTACGTGGACACACATTCAATCTTGCAAAGTGTATCATCTGAAATGCAGCACTGATTACATCTATGAGTGTCTGATATATACTATCCAATATCCTTGACAGCTATTATATGTTGGTAAGACTATATGTAAAGTGAAAACTCGTCTCGCAGAACACAAAAACCACTTGGTGCATAAAGTGGAACCGGCGGCTCCTATGGTTTTTCATTGTTTGAGTTGTTCTCAGGAGGTCACAGGTTTGAGGTGGTGTATCATTGATCATGTTCCTGAACTGAAATGGGGGGAGGGGGGGGGGGGAGGGGCAGGGGGGGGGCAGGGGGGGGGGGGGAGGGAGGGCAGGGGGGGGAGGGCGGGCAGGGGAGGCAGGGGGGGGGGAGGGCGGGCAGGGGAGGGAGGGGGGAGGGGGGCGGGGGAGGGAGGGGCGGGGGGGCGGGGGAGGGAGGGGCGGGGGGGCAGGGGAGGGAGGGGGGGGAGGGGCGGGGGGCAGGGGAGGGAGGGGGGCGGGGGGGCATGGCGGGGAGGGGCGGGGGGGCAGCGGAGGGAGGGAGGGGAGGGGGCAGGGGGGGGGAGGGGCGGGGGGGCAGGGGAGGGGGCAGGGGGGGGAGGGGCGGAGGGGCAGGAGGGGGGGGAGGGGGGGGATTTTTTTTGTATAGGAAACAATATTGGATTTTCCACCTAAAAAACAAAAAAACGCTGGGTCTTATTGATAATATGGCGTGGAATACAGTTATATGATATGTTCATCTGGATAAAGTTGATTGAATTAGGTGCTGATGTCATAATGATACCTGGTTGTTGGGTGTGCCAGAATTCTGAAGGATATTTAATGTCTCCTGGCTCAAACTGTTTACATGCTGCATATTTGAAGCCACAAATATTATTCTCAGGGAAACTGCCATACCCCTGATGCAGAGTTGCAAAGTCTGCAAGCAGGTTGAGTTAGAGAAGGCGCTTCAAAGTCTGTCTTTTTTTTAATCGATGATGACCGTGGCAAAAGAAACAGGGACTTCCAGCCAGTCAGTTAAGTATGATTTCCATCTGCAGTATGTCAGTGTGATTGTGGCAGGCTATGGCCTAGAATAGCTTGTAAATGTATGAGAGGCCTGTAAGCTAAGCCTGAGTCCCAGCCCCCACCTGAGAATAAGAATGCTGAGAAAACCCAAAGTCAGTAAGAGTTAGAGAAACTGCTTTAAACTGCTTTTTGATAAGGTTGTATAAATCCTTTGTTGAATTCTTCTATGCTGATGACAGACATGTTCCAGGACTCTATATTCACATATTTTCTAAGCTAGCAGTGACCTTGTAGTGAGGTAGGCTATGGCCTAGCATGGCCTGCTACTATGAAAGGCCTGTAAGTTAGGCCTGGATTCTAACTCCCATTATAGCTAGAAAAGAACCAACAATCTGTGGAAAATGAGAAAACTGTTTTAAAATGCCTAATAAGAAGTTTTCATACATTCATAAGTCTTTTATTATTCTCTTGTGTGTGAAAGAACAGAAATGTTTCAGTATATGCATTCCAGAAGCCAAAGTTAACCTTGCAGTAGAAAAGTAACGAGATTCAGAACTGTACCATTGTTCAAGCAATCCCAAAGGAGGGGGCCGGTTGCTAGGCTCCGGAGGGATTTCTAATTGGACAAATGAAGGGAATGTATAACCAATGAAAAGTTTGCATGTATCGAGTTGGAACCAATAGAAAGTTCTCATGTATCAAACTGAAAAAGAGGTATAAATGGTTATGTCTCTGTATAAACATTTGCTCAGTACCTTTTGAAGCTTTGACTGACTGGGCCTTGTGCACAATAAACTGACTTGGACCCTGTCAATCGACTCCTAGACTTATTCATTGATTGCACTTTGCCACAGCATATTCTTGGTGCATTGGCCGGGAAGTGCGAGTGGTAAATGGTACTCAAGTGAGTAATCCACGTAATTCGCCTTGAGGTTTGGCCCGGTTGGAACCGTGTCTGTCCGACCGCGGGGGAAACCTCAGGCGCCGCCGGCCCTTTTGTGCCGGAGAGGGTTCCGCCTGCCTCGGAGGGCCATCGGGTCCAGCTGGCCAACACCTCCGACCCGGGGGAGTCCAGGTTCCAACTCAGAAGCTGGTGTGGTATCGGGGACCGGATCCGGTGAGTAGACATTTTCGTGATTTGCTAGTCAGAACAGCCTGGGACAACGTCTTGCGTGCGCAATACTGATTTGGTATATTTGGTATAGACTAACTGGGAAATCTCGCATGAGTATGCGCGAGACAAGGGAGCCTGATCACCTCCCATAAGAGTGGTCCTAGTAAGCTCCGCGTAAGGAAAGAGGAAGCCCAAGCCATCGACCCTTCTTGTTTGGAATAGTCAGATAGAAAACCTGGGCACTTGAAATATTGAAATATGATATCTTGTTGAAATATGCTTGCGTGTGTGAGTGAGAGGTCTTGAAATACAGACCGAGCGAGAGCGGACTCCTAAGTAGTGCAGTTCCTGGCCGGGCGACCGCGCCCATGTCGCGAACAGGAGGAAGCGAGTGGTGTTTGTCCCCCCCAGTGTTCTGTGGGCTGTACGGACCCCTTACCTACAGCCATACTACCTATCCTTATTGTTCGTTGTCTTGTACGTCATTACGTGTACGTAGGGACGTAGGGTACGTAACGTACGCAGGTACGTTGAGTACGTAGGTAGTGTACGTAGGTGCATTTAGATTATGGGAGGGACGGAGTCCACGCAAACTCCGTTGGCATGTATGATCAAGAATTTCCGTAAAGGATTTTCGGGCGATTATGGTACAAAAATGACTCCATCCAGATTAAAAATGTTATGTGAAAGGGAGTGGCCCGCATTAGCTGCTTCATGGCCCTTTGATTTTGAGACAGTTTTACGAATCCATCAGCTTATACTGAGAGCATATCCTGACCAGTTCCCCTATATAGATTCCTGGTTAAGTGCATGTGAACAGCAGCCCTCATGGATGAAGTGCTGTTATGAGGAGCACTGTAAAATATTTGTAGCTACTACTAGGGGAACCAAAAAGGCTAAGGAAGCGAAGCCACCTGTGTATTCTGACCCAGAGTCCTCAGATATTCTGGATAGTTTACCCCGGCACCCACAGAAATTAGTCCCCACAGCCCCGCAACTTGAAGTAGAGCCTGAGGAGGAGCCCCAACCAATACCGAAGCAACAGCCTAAGAATTTCCCTACCCCAAGTGGAAGTTCCGGGTCAGGCCCAAGTACAGCAGGGGGACTCGAGTCTTCTGATGAGATAGAAAGCGGAAGCTCTCCTGCCAGTTCAGGGTCACCCACCAAGGAGTCTAGTGCCCGGGAGCCTTACGATTTAAGAAGCGTAACTCCCAAGAAGAAGGAGAAAGCAGGGCACCTAATGCCATTACACCAAGTGCCTGGAATTCCTGTTTTAAATGATCAGGGCCGGATGGCGCCAGAACCAACCAGCTTAGTTTATGTACCCTTTTCTACCACAGATTTATTAAACTGGAAAACGCATTATGCTTCCTACACAGCCAAGCCCCAGGAATTAACAGAATTAATGTCTAGCATTATGCAGACCCATCAGCCTACCTGGGCCGATTGTCGCCAGCTCCTGTCCACCCTCTTCACTACTGAGGAGCGAGGCCGAATCGGGCAAGCAGCCCTCCGATGGTTAGAAGAGAACCCTGTAGAAAGGGGAGGAATAAATCCCCCGCAAGCAGCAACTGCAGAATACCCCAATGAAGATCCCAGATGGGACCCGAATGAGGAAAGGGGGGCGGCGGCCCTAACCAGATTTCGCCAGGCCTTATTGCAGGGCCTGAAGAAGGGAGGCCAGAGGGCCATGAATATCGGGAAAGTATCGGAAGTTCTCCAGGGTCCAGATGAGAGCCCAGCGGCCTTTTATGAGCGGTTGTCTGAAGCTTATAGATTGTATACCCCATATGATCCCGCCGCTCAGGAAAATTTACGCATGGTAAATGCGGCCTTTGTTAGTCAGTCCCAGAGAGACATAAAGCGAAAATTACAGAAATTGGATGGATTTGCGGGCATGAACACAGCTCAGTTAATGGAAGTTGCTCAGAAAGTATTTGTGAATCGTGAAAATGAACGAGACAGAGAAAGTGAACGAAAGATGAAGAAAAAGGCAGATCTTCTTGCTGCTGCTATAACCGAACGATGTAGAGGAGGTATTCCTAATCAAAGGACCAGAGGACGTGGAAGAGGCCACGGAAGCGATAGGCCTCCATTAGGTGCGAATCAATGTGCCTACTGCAAGGAAGGAGGACATTGGAGAAATGAGTGCCCACATCTGGACTCCCCCCCCTGCAAGGGGAGGAAGGAGTCCCTGGAGGACCGGAGGAAGATTTCGAAGGAGAGGAGAAATGAATCGAACACAGTTCCAGCAGGAGAGGGAAGAAGCCATTGAAGGAGTGGCAGTAGCAAGGGGCTATGATCTGGACAACATAGATGAAGACTAGGCCAGACCGGGCTCCAAGTTCACCCTGGGTCCCCAGGAGCCTATGGTCAGTTTGAAGATAGGGGACCAATACATGGAATTCATGGTAGATACAGGAGCAGAACATTCAGTAGTAGCCAAGCCAGTAGCTCCTCTTTCCTCATGATCTGTCACCATTGTGGGAGCCACTAGAAATAAAGCCACAAAACCATTCTTGCAGAACCGCATGTGTGAACTAGGGGGACAGAAGATAACGCACCAATTCTTGTATATGCCTGAGTGCCCTATTCCACTACTGGGCCGAGACATGCTTGCCAAGCTCCAGGCCCAAATATCCTTTGCTGAAGGGGGAGAAATGAAAATGACTGTGAACCCAAAGCCTGCTGGATTAATGGTGCTTACTGTTCCCCGAGAAGAAGAATGGCAGTTCTATAGTGCACCTTCAATAAAGTCAATCAGTCCCTGTATACCTACCAACCTCATAGCCCCACCTGAAGTATGGGCAGAAGATAATCCACCTGGCCTAGCGAAGAACATAGCCCCTGTCATTGTCACCCTCAAGCCAGGAGTGGAACCAGTGCATGTGAAGCAGTATCCTCTCCCTCGACCAGCCATAGAAGGAATTCACTGCCATTTAATGAAACTGCTGAAGTACGGACTTCTCAAGGAATGCCAGTCACCTTGGAACACACCCCTTCTCCCAGTAAAGAAGCCTGGGACAGGGGACTTACCGCCCAGTACAAGATCTAAGGTGAGTAAATGATGCAGTTGAAACTATACACCCAGTAGTACCAAACCATTATACTCTCTTGGGACTGATCCCCGCTGAGGCTACTCACTTCACCGTCCTGGACCTGAAAGATGCCTTTTTCTGTGTGCGCCTAGAACCCACCAGTCAACTTTTATTTGCTTTTGAATGGCAAGACCCCACAACAGGAAGGCGGGGTCAGCTCACCTGGACCAGATTACCCCAAGGATTCAAGAATTCACCTACTCTCTTCAGTGCTGCCCTGAATCAAGATCTCTCAAGTTACCCAGTGGACCCAGGAAAGAGGGTTCTTCTTCAGTATGTAGATGACTTGCTCATAGCCACCAACTCAGAAAGTGAATGCCTACAAGCTACTAGTGAACCTCTGTACCTTCTCAAAGATGCCGGATACAAAGTTTCAAGAGCCAAAGCACAACTATGCCAAACTGAAGTCAAGTATCTAGGATTCCAATTGTCCAGTGGGATCCGACGTTTAGGACCAGAACGCAAAGAAACTGTATGTAATATTCCAACACCAACCATTAGGAGGCAAGTAAGAGCCTTCCTGGGGGCCGCGGGATATTGTCGCATATGGATCCCCAACTTTGCCCTGATTGCAAAACCACTATACTAAGTCACCAGAGGAATGGAAAAATCCCCACTAGACTGGGGACCTGAACAAGATGTAGCATTCCGGACTTTGAAAAAGGCCCTGATGTCATCTCCAGCTTTAGGTCTTGCAGATGTCCAGAAGCCTTTCCATCTCTTTGTCCATGAGTCACAAGGAAACGCATTGGGAGTATTGACCCAATCTCTTGGTTCCTGGCAACGGCCAGTAGCTTATCTGTCAAAACAATTGGACATAGTTGCAAAAGGATGGCCACCTTGTCTGAGAGCTGTTGCAGCAACAGCCCTCCTAATGGGCAAAGCAGACAAACTCACACTAGGACAAACTCTTCAAGTCACAGTGCCACACTCTGTTCTGACTCTCATGGAACACAAAGGAAACTTCTGGCTAACCAATGCACGAATGTTGAAGTATCAAAGCTTGTTGTGTGAAAACCCTCGGATACAGTTGAAAGTTAGTCAAGCTCTGAACCCTGCTACATTGTTTCCAATTGGTCCTGGGCCACCTGATCATAATTGCTTAGAAACCATGGACACTGTATTCTCAAGTCGCCCTGATTTGACCGATGTCCCTCTAGAGGACCCAGAACTGACTTTCTTTGGAGATGGAAGCAGTCTGGTCATCAATGGACATCGTTGTGCTGGATATGCAGTGGTGACCCTTGATCTGGTAGTTGAGTCCTCAGCCCTGACCCCAGGAACTTCTGCACAGAAAGCTGAATTGATAGCCCTCACCAGAGCCTTGACATTAGGAGAAGGACTCCACATAAATGTGTACACAGATTCCATATATGCCTTCACTACTTTGCATGCACATGGAGCCTTGTATAAAGAGCGAGGGTTGATCACCTCAGGGGGTTAGGACATTAGGTATGGGCCCGAGATATTGATGTTATTAGATGCTGTATGGGCCCCCAAACAAGTGGCAGTCATGCACTGCCGAGGTCATCAGACAGGAGCAGGAGAAGTCACCCGAGGGAATAGATTTGCAGATGCCACAGCCCGAAAGGCAGCCACCACAGGACAAGTTAGGACCCAAGATACTGTAATGCAAGCAGCCCTATTCCCTGTGCCCCTTAGTTCCTGGGCACCCCGATATACTACAAGAAAGTTAGACTATTATTGTGAAAAGGTGGGAGGAGTCTTGACAGAACAAGGTTGGATAGTGCTACCACCCCCAGAAGGTAGTCCACCTCCAGGTCCTACAGTCATCCCTGAAGCACTAGGGCCAGCCTTTGTTCAAGCTTTTCATCAGGCCACACATTATGGGAAAACAGCCATGGAGAAAGCCCTGAGGCCCCATTTCTGTATTTCATTGCTAGGATCCCTGACTCCCTCAGTGGCACAGCAATGCCTGATATGTGCCAAAAATAATGCCAAGCAAGGTCCTGTTCCACCCCCAAGAGTTCAGTCAGTAGGGGTGACCCCCATGAGTGATATACAGATAGACTTTGCTGAAATGCCCCTTGCAAATGGATATCACTATATGTTAGTGTTAGTCTGCACATTTTCAGGGTGGGTAGAAGCCTATCCCACCCGAACTGAGAAAGCCCGAGAAGTCACTAAGGTATTGCTCCATGAGATCATTCCCCGATTTGGAATACCATCAACTATAGGGTCAGACAATGGTCCATCATTTGTATCTCAAGTGACTCAACAGTTAGCTCAAGCTTTGCAAATAAAATGGAAGTTAGACACTGCTTACAGACCCCAGAGCTCAGGGAAAGTAGAACGAATGAATAGAACCCTGAAAACTCAGTTATCCAAGCTTTGTCAAGAAACACACCTGAAGTGGCTCCAAGTTCTACCCATAGCCCTTCTTAGGATACGTTCAGCTCCCACCAGATCCTTAGGAGTCTCCCCTTTTGAGATTTTGTATGGGCGACCTCCACCCATAGTGCAGGGAATAAAGGGAGACATGAGACAGATAGGATCTGAAATAACAAGACAAGAACTATTAGCTTTAGGTTCTGTTTTGCAGAAATTCCAAACGTGGGTGCAAGACCGACTACCCATCAACCTGACCGAGCCTCTGCATCCCTTCAAGCCAGGAACGTCCGTGTGGGTGAAAGAGTGGAAAAAACCCCCGCTGGCGCCGCATTGGAAGGGACCCTACGTCGTCATCCTGTCAACCCCCACTGCAGTGAAAGTTGCAGAATTCGAACCCTGGTTTCACCACAGTCGAGTGAAGCCGGCAGCTGCTCCTGATCCTGGCCAATGGACATCAGTGAATGATCCCGAGACTCCATTGCGACTCACCTTGAGGAGACAGCTAGCTTTATAGAGAATCTTCAGCATCCACTTACGTCACTTGAAAGTGCCCATCACAACAGAAACAGAAGAAAACTCAGCATAGTTCATCATCCTCAAACTTTCCAGTTAACTTCCAGAGACTGTAATCACAATGTTCTTCCACTTTTGCCTTGTGGGAGTGGTGATCCTGGGAATCCTGGAAAAGACTTTTGCTCTACCTCCTTGTGCAGCCTGCATAACCACCACCCGAACAGGACAAAAGATTACTCAGACTTTGATCTATCATTCTTACTATACTTGCACTGGAACAGTCAGCCGGTGTGTTTATAATTCACTCAGAAAAAAATCCCTTTACCGGAGATGACTACAATACCCTGTAAAAAATCCCCTAGGAAATCCCCCGTGAACCAAAATTTTTCTTTTTGTCGGACTCCAGTGAGGGAGGTTAAGATGGACTGCAAAACCACACCCGTCAAATGAGGTCCATTTTAATCATACAGTTCTTTAGTGAATATCATAAAAACTTAGCTTGAAATAGAAGACGTGTCTTGAAATGTTGAGAGAAGAAGCACGACGTGCACGTTTTGGGACCCGCGTCCCTGTATCAAGTGCTCTCACGCAACTCACTTCAAGTTGTTACTTCCCATATCATGTACAAAAGGTGGATAACAGTTTCCGTTGTTAAAAAAACGCCGGTTGCTGCCAGACAACCAATCAGAACAGGAGATCCATCAATTCATTATTGGTCGGCAAACCCGTCCGTCATCACGGGACCCAATATGGAAGGGAGCAGCGAACCAGCTGCTCCGAAGCCGATGAAATCAAAACCAACCAGTAAAGGAATACCCCAGAATGCCCAATGATGTCACCAAAGAACTGCCCAAGGTTGAGGGAATTCCCATCGTGAAAGGGAGTCCCTCAATCATTGGGTCACTTCAAAGTACACTCAGCCATTCTATTTCGCGATTCAGGCCATCAGGATGCACACTTGCAAGGTTGTAAATCCAGCGCTGTTCACAGCGTTGTAGTCGAATCGTTCGATCGCCCCCTCTGGGATCCTCCGGAATGTAATCGATGACAGTCCAACGGAGTTTCTCAAACAGGTGTCCATGTGCGATGCAATGGTCCACAATGGGGGCAGGACATCTGTTTGAGAAACTCCGTTGGACTGTTATCGATTACATTCCGGAGGATCCCAGAGGGGGCGATCGAACGATTCGACTACAACGCTGTGAACAGCGCTGGATTTACAACCTTGCAAGTGTGCATCCTGATGACCTGAATCGCGAAATAGAATGGCTGAGTGTACTTTGAAGTGACCCAATGATTGAGGGACTCCCTTTCACGATGGGAATTCCCTCAACCTTGGGCGGTTCTTTGGTGACATCATTGGGCATTCTGGGGTATTCCTTTACTGGTTGGTTTTGATTTCATCGGCTTCGGAGCAGCTGGTTCGCTGCTCCCTTCCATATTGGGTCCCGTGATGATGGACGGGTTTGCCGACCAATAATGAATTGATGGATCTCCTGTTCTGATTGGTTGTCTGGCAGCAACCGGCATTTTTTAACAACGGAAACTGTTGTCCACCTTTTGTACATGATATGGGAAGTAACAACTTGAAGTGAGTTGCGTGAGAGCACTTGATACAGGGACGCGGGTCCCGAAACGTGCACGTCGTGCTGCTTCTCTCAACATTTCAAGACACGTCTTCTATTTCAAGCTAATCAAGACACGTCTTCTATTTCAAGCTAAGTTTTTATGATATTCACTAAAGAACTGTATGATTAAAATGGACCTCATTTGACGGGTGTGGTTTTGCAGTCCATCTTAACCTCCCTCACTGGGGTCCGACAAAAAGAAATATTTTGGTTCACGGGGGATTTCCTAGGGGATTTTTTACAGGGTGTGTTTATAATGGCACTGAACTGAATATTTGCACAAAGGGGAAAAGTAAGACTTGTTATAACCCTCGACAGAACCCATCCTACTATACATTTGAGATACGCTGGAATGATGAAGATGGAGCTATCCTGAATGCGACAAAACCCCTCACCAACCCCACAAAACCTATCATCCTGAACTTTGATGCTTGCGATGCAATCAACAGAAATGCTTACCACAGATGTGGGTCATGGGAGCGAGCATACTACCATGATGATAAATACATGTGTCCAGAAGGAGCCTATGGATGGGGAAGGTGTACAGGAAAGAGTACAGCAGCCACCATCTACATCACTTCATCTAGACATGATTACTTCTGCCCAAAATGGGAATGTGTATATTTTGCTACCTGGAAGAATGCACCGACGGGACGAGATGGAGATCATCGCAAAGGTAGCCTAACAAAGATCAGACTACCAGAACCCAAGAAATGCCAGAAAGGTGCCTGTAATCCTCTACAACTCTTCATAGCCAACCCTAGCCACTGGAAGCAAGGAAACAAGTTTGGGTTGCGTATTGCAGGAGGAGGTGTAGATCCTGGGACTATTTTATATCTGCAATTAAATACCAAAACTCATGTATCCTCACCTTATCATATACATCACTCCTTCTATGAAGCCATGAAATCAGAGTTTGAAATTCCTCCTGCCTCCCAGAACTTATTTCTTGAATTAGCGGGAGCTGTTGCATCTAGTCTCCATGTTTGACTGTTTATTTTGTGGAGGAACAACAATGGGAGACCAATGGCCTTGAGAGGCACAAGAACTGAACTATTCTGTTCCATATAATCAGACTAATCTACACAATACCACAAGTGAGTGAGTATTGGCCCACTCCATTGTGGGTAACTTATGTTTTTCTCGCTATGGACCAATGTTTAATATGGAAGTGGGGCAGCTGGTCTGTCTCAATCAGAAGTTCTACAACAGTACCACTAAGAAGACATCTTGGTGGTCAGGAGTCAACACTACTGAACCTTCCAACCCTCTAGTTCAGTTCCACAAACTTGCCAGTATCTGGACTAACTTAGCAGCATATAATTCTTGGCAAGCACCACCTGGACTGTACTGGATTTGCGGAACCCGAGCATATGCCAGACTTCCTCATCACTGGGGAGGCGCATGTGTATTGGGAACCATACGACCTTCCTTTTTCCTTCTGCCTACATCCCAAGGAGAACAGCTGGGATATCCTGTGTACAGAAGTCGACAGCTGAAGGAGGCCTTGAAAATAAGCCAATGGGACAAATGGGATGCGTCATCTGAAGAATGGCCCCCAGAAAGAATCATCGCATACTATGGACCTGCTACCTGGGGGCAGGACGGGACTTGGGGATATCGTACTCCTGTTTATATGATTAATTGAATGATACGTTTGCAAGCTGTTGTTGAAATAATAACCAATGAAACTAGTAAAGCACTAACCCTTCTGGCAAAGCAAAGTACACAAATGCGCACAGTCATTTATCAAAATCGTTTAGCTTTAGACTATTTGTTAGCAGCTGAAGGTGAGGTGTGTGGGAAGTTGAATCTCAGTAATTGTTGTTTACAGATTGATAATAATGGGCATGTAGTCGAAGATTTAGCCACCCAGATGAGAGAGCAGACATTTGTGCCTGTCCAGACTTGGCACAGTTTAAAGATGGACGGGTGGTTTGGTTCATTGTTTTCTTGGATTGGTGGTCTGAAATCCCTTATTTTTATCGTACTATTCATATTAGCCATGTGCTTATTGCTCCCTTGTCTCCTTCCCCTTTGCTTAGCATGATAACATCATCAATTGATAACACTATAGAATGGAAGGCAGCTGCGAAAGTACTAGCTATGTGGCAATATTATCCTATACCCCACGATGATGATGCCATTACACCAGTCTAATGTATTAATTGACTAATGAGTGATTTAATTCTCACCCTTCCTCACTTGCGGGTGAGAATAATCAAAGGGGGGGGGGGGAATGAGGTAGGCTATGGCCTAGCATGGCCTGCTACTATGAAAGGCCTGTAAGTTAGGCCTGGATTCTAACTCCAATTATAGCTAGAAAAGAACCAACAATCTGTGGAAAATGAGAAAACTTTTAAAATACTTAATAAGAAGTTTTCATACATCCATAAGTCTTCTATTATTCTCTTGTGTGTGAAAGAACAGAAATGTTTCAGTATATGCATTCCAGAAGCCAAAGTTAACCTTGCAGTAGAAAAGTAACGAGATTCAGAACTGTACCATTGTTCAAGCAATCCCAAAGGAGGGGGCCAGTTGCTAGGCTCCGGAGGGATTTCTAATTGGACAAATGAAGGGAATGTATAACCAATGAAAAGTTTGCATGTATCGAGTTGGAACCAATAGAAAGTTCTCATGTATCAAACTGAAAAAGAGGTATAAATGGTTATGTCTCTGTATAAACATTTGCTCAGTACCTTTTGAAGCTTTGACTGACTGGGCCTTGTGCACAATAAACTGACTTGGACCCTATCAATCGACTCCTGGACTTATTCATTGATTGCACTTTGCCACAGCAGTAGGAGAAATGTATCAAAGTCTTAGAACTGTGCCTTTGTTAGAGAATTCTGAGCAGGGGGAACAGAGTGCCAGGCCCAGAGAGAGATCCCATTTGGATGGGTGCAAGGGTCAGTAGGACTAATAGAAAGTTTGCCTGTATTAAACTGAAGAAGAAAGGTATAAAAGGTGTTGTTTACTGGACTCCATTGCTCAGACCATTTTAAATGTGACATTTGCCTGAGACTTGTGCACAATAAATTGGCTTGGATCTTCGAACTGACTCCTGGTTTTATTCATTCCGTGCACTTCGCTGCAACATATTCCTGGTGCGTTGGCCGGGAAGGTGGGGTACGTGAATGGTGCGCAAGTGAATATACCACGTATTACAGCCTCCAGGTTTGGTCCGGTCGGGACCGTGGCCGACCGACAGCGGAGAGGACCCCAGGCGCTGCCGGTCCCATTGTATCGGGGAGGGATTTGCCCTGCCTCGGCGGCCTGCCGGGTCCGACCGGCCAACACCCCCGAACCCAAGGGGAGTCCAGGATTCAACCCAAGGAGGGACTGGTTGCGCAGCGCATTAGTGGCTGGATCCAGTGAGTAGCAATTTGTCTGGTTCTTAGTCAGTTAGCTTTGGGAAAGTCCCGCATGCACAGGACTAATACGGTTTAAGGTAACGAGAGCCTGATCACCTCTCGGGGTGTGGCCGAGTACTCCTTGCATGAGTATGCGCGAGGACGAAACCCCACCCCTCGTGGATAAGTAAGGTAGGCCTTTATGGAATTTTGGGAACTCGGTGGCATGCCTGTCTGAGTGAATGAGAGGACTTGAAATACAGACCACGCGAGAGCAGCCTCTTGAGTAGCGCAGTTCCTGGCCGGGCGACCGCGCCCAGGTCGCAAAAAGGAGGAAGCGTTTGGTGTTTATCTCCCTTGTTCTGTGGGCTGTACGGACCCCTTACCTGCAGCCATACTACCCACCCTCTTTGTCTGTTGTCTTGTACGTCATAATGGGAGGGGCGGGATCTGTGCAAACTCTGCTGAACTGTATGATCACGAATTTTAAGAAGGGATTTAGCGGTGACTACGGGACAAAAATGTCGCCGTCCCGATTAGAAAAATTGTGTGGTAGGGATTGGCCGGTGCTGGACACCGCGTGACCACCAGATGGTACTTTTGATGTTAGAATTGTGTCCCGAGTGCATGGGATAGTGTGTAGGAATTACCCCGACCAGTTTCCCTATATAGACTCCTGGTTAGATATTTGTGAAAGGCAACCCTCTTGGATGAAGCGTTGCTGTGAAGAGCAGTGCAGGATAATGTTAGCAACTACGAAGGGAGTCCCCGGGATTAAGGAAGAAAAGCCTCCCATTTACTCAGCCCCAGAACCTACAGAAATCCCGAATTATCCACCCCTATTCCTGTATAAACCAGTCCCGTCAGCTCCACCGTTACCCCGAGTAGAGCCAGGAGAAGAGAGAGTCCCCCCAGCTGATGTATCTCCACCCCATCAGTCACTTCCGTTGCCCGGAGGAGAGCAACCCCCTTCCCGGAGCAGGAGTCCCAGTCCCGAACAAAGTTCCCCGGCAGAACTACCATCTCCTGAAGGAACTGCCAGCGGGGGATCAACTGCCAGTCCAGGGTCACCCATTAGTCCAGCCCCCAGCGGAAGAGCCACCGCTGGGCACGCAAATTTGCGCTACGCCCTCCGAAGCAGGGAGACGAGCCAGAAAGAAGTTCGCCAGATGCCATTACGCCAGGTCCCCGGCTTGCCTATTCTCAATGATGATGGTCAGGTTGTGGCCGGGCCAACTACTCTTGTTTATGTGCCCTTTTCTACCACAGATTTATTATCTCCAGGAACAAGCAGGAATGAGTCTTCACATATTGGTATCGTCGGTACCGACGGAGGCTGCGCGAGAACGCTCCCCAGCGTCCAGTAAGAAAGCTTTTGGGAGCATCCCACAGCGCCTGCGCGCTGCCTTCCCGCCTTTCCCAACCGCCTTTCTCGAGTTCTTCTTTACCGCGGAGCCAGCAGGTCATGTTCCTGTCACTGCAGAAGAATTCTTTATTTTTTTCTTTTTTTTTTCTGTGTCGCGTCTGCCGCCTTCGACGTCAGACCGGTACCGCCGGTCTTTTCTTTTCTTTCTTAAAAAAAAACAACAAAAAAACAAACAAACCCTTTTCTTTCTTCAACTGTGCATTTTCGGTTTGGGCCTTAGGCCTAAACATTTTTTCTCCTCATGGAGAAGCCCGCTTCCGGGTTTAAAAAGTGCACAAAGTGTGGCGGTACTATTTCTGTCACCGACACCCATGACTGGTGTCTAAAATGTTTGGGTCCTGACCATTCCATCACGGATTGTGTGTCCTGTACCATGATGTCTAAAAGAGGTCGGCAGAACCGAGCAGCCAAGCTCCGTACCCTGTTTCCCTCTGATGCAGCCTCGGTGGCATCGACGTCTTCCAGGGCTGCTTCTTTCTCCCATGGATCTCAGGTAACCAAACATAAATCTAGCCGGTCCTCGAAGGGCAAATCTCCCTCTAAGCATCGAGATGCCTCCGGGCTTGTCCTCGAGTATTCCGCACCGGCAAAATTACCCCGGCGGGAAGTTCCGGCTTCCAAAGCATTGTCTATGGGGTCACAGGTTGATATTGATGGCTCGGCCTCGACCGATCACCTGTTGTCGTGTTCTGGGATACCGGTGGCCTCCACTGGTATCGACATCCAGACTCTGGTGGCGTCGATGGATCAGAAGATTCTGTCCATGCAGCGCACCCTAACGGCGTTTATACAGGCTTCGACGCCTCCGGTACTGCAACAGTCTCCGTTGCCGGTACCGACTCCGGCACCGGCATCGTTCCCGGTGCCGGCACCGATTGCATCGACATTGGCTTCGGTGTCGACTGCAACGGTACCCTGTCCTATGATGCCCATCGGTACCGAACCGGTACCGCTTACTCCCGTTGTCGATCCCACTCGGTACGCTTACCGGGCTTTACAGGAGCATCCAGACAGGCGATACTTCGATTCCTCCGAAGACTCTGATGAGTCGGAGGTTTCTGTCGATGCACTGGTGGTACTTCCTCAGGAGTCTGATTCTCCAAAACGAAGAATGTCTCCTCCAGAAGACTTGTCTTTTCAGGACTTCATTAGGGAAGTGGCTAGGGGCCTCTCCATTACAGTGGCCCCTGAGTCAGAGCCTAGAGCCAAGCAACTAGATATTTTGCAATATCCTAAGGCTCCTAAAGAAGCAGCTACTTTACCTATTCATGAGATTCTCTATGATCTCATGTTGAGCATGTGGGAGACTCCTCTTACCACCTCTCCTCATTCTCGTAGATTAGACACCATGTACCGTGTCCCTCCTTGTCCTGGCTTTCATAAGTCTCAGCTTCCTCACCACTCTGTTGTGGTAGAGTCTGCCATGAGGAAAATAAAGAGTGCAAAGAGACACTCATCTAATCCTCCAGGACGTGAATGCAGGACCCTTGATGCTTTTGGCCGAAGGGTTTTCCAAGCTAATATGCTTGCTGCCAGAATCAACTCCTATAGTCTCTATATGGGGATGTTTCTAAAAGAAGTCACAGATCATCTGCAGACTTTAGCCCCTTTTATTTCAGAAGATAAAAGGCAGGAATTTCTCACTTGGCTTAAACATGCCCAAGATGTTTCAAATTTTCCAACCGTGCAGCCTTTGACTCTTTTGAGTGTGTAAGCAGAGCCTCAGCTATTGCCATAGGTGCACGCAGAATTGCTTAGTTACAAACCTCTGATTTGGAACTTTGGGTCCAAGATGAACTGGGAAATCTTCCTTGTACAGGTGAAAACCTTTTGGCAGGGATTGGAAAGCAAAGGCCACTCAGATGGATGCTGAAAACTCTGCTTTGGATCGACTTTCAAAGTCTACCTCTGCTCCTGCTAAGAAAAGGTTGTTCAAAAAGACAACTTTTTCTAAAAAGGGGAAGGTACTATCCTGCTTATGGTCAGCAGGCATCATCTGCAGGTCGTTTTGCTGCAAAGCGTCAGCAACCACCTAAACAGGCCAAGTCAAAGGCTGCCAGGCCTCCCATGACTCAGCAGCCTCAGCCTCCCCAGGGCCTTTGACTTGCAACTAGAGAACTTAGCCTTTCTGGCTCTGGAAGAACCAGAGCCCCTCACCATTCCAGGAAGGTTGCCTTACTTTGCTCCCAGATGGGAGCAAATTACAGGAGAGCAATGGACCCTCTCCATTGTAAAGGAAGGGTACAAGCTTCATTTCTTGCACCTTCCTTCCCACACCATGGTGAGACAGTTCAATTCTCCAACATCTCTCCTCAACCTTCTGGGTCAGGAGATTGCTACCCTTCTTGCCCAAGGGGCAATAGAAGAAGTACCCCTTCAACAGGGCTCAGGGTTCTACTCCCCTTATTTTCTTATTCCAAAGAAAACAGGGGGCTACAGCCCCATATTAGATCTCAGAGAATTGAACACGTTTCTATTCAAAGAGAAATTCAAGATGATTTCTCTCGTTACTCTGCTGCCATACCTTCAGAGTCAGGACTGGCTTTGTTCTCTAGATCTCAAGGATGCGTACACCCATGTCCTAATCCATCCAACACACAGAAGGTTCCTTCGGTTCCTTTTTCAAGGAAAGCACTACCAATACAGGGTGCTTCCTTTCGGTCTGGCCTCTGCACCAAGGGTGTTCACGAAATGCATGGCAGTAGTAGCTGCATTTCTACGTGCTCTAGGAATATTCATTTTCCCATATCTGGACGACTGGCTCATTCGAGCTCCATCCCAGTCAGAGGCCCAGATTTCTCTAACCTGCACAATGCGTGTCCTTCAGTATTTGGGACTGGTAATAAACATACCAAAATCCCATCTCACCCCTACTCAGTCTCTGGAGTTTATAGGGGCCTTGCTGGATACCACAACCGCAAGGGCCTATCTTCCTCAGGCCCATTGCCTACGCTTGGTGCAGTTAGCCTCCCAGATACAGTTAAAGTCCCATTTAACTGCTCGAGAGATGTTACAACTATTAGGCCACATGGCATCCACTGTGCATGTGGTTCCATATGCTCGCCTTCACATGAGGGCAGCTCAGTGGACTTTGTCCACCCAATGGACTCGGGCATCAGGTTGCCTGTCAGACAAAATAGCAAACTCCAGTCGCCTATTTTGGTCTCTCCAGTGGTGGAAGTCCCCTCGAAATCTGTTGCTGGGGTCCCCTTTTCAGCAGTCGCTACCCCAAGCAACTCTGACAACAGATGCTTCTCCAATGGGTTGGGGAGCTCATCTGCAGGATCTCTCCACCCAGGGCATCTGGTCTCCACAGGAGACTTCTCTGCATATCAATCTCTTGGAACTCAGAGCAATATTCTTAGCTCTCCGAGTGTTCCATTCCCTGCTCAGCTACAGGACAGTCCTCTTCCATACGGACAACCAAGTAGCCATGTTCTATGTAAACAAGCAGGGCGGGACTGGCTCTCTGTCGCTTTACAACGAAGCTTTGCAACTGGGGGCCTTCGCCAGAGAGCATCACATCCATCTTCTGGCAGTATATCTTCCAGGCGTTCAAAACTCTTGGGCGGACAGACTCAATCGAGTTCTGCTTCCACACGAGTGGTCCCTCCACATGGACCAGGTAGCCAGGATTTTTTGAATTTGTGGAACCCCGGACATAGACCTCTTTGCAGTTCCGTGGAATGCCAAACTTCCCCGGTTCTGTTCTAGAATTCCGTGTCAGGGAGTTCAGGCCAAGGATGCCTTCCTCCTCCACTGGGGTCAAGACTTCCTTTATGCCTTTCCACCAATTCCCCTAATTCCCAAGACACTATTCAAGCTTCAGAGAGATCAAGGAACCATGATCCTCATAGCACCACATTGGCCACGCCAAGTGTGGTACCCTCTACTTCTGCATCTCTCTCAAGCTCCTTCCCTGGACTTGGGCTCTGCACCAGACCTTCTGTCCCAGGAAGAGGGAACTTTGTGGCACCCGAACCCCCAATCGCTCCATCTCAGGGCTTGGTTGCTGAGGGCCTAGACCTTCAAGATTTTCATCTCTCTCAGCAAGTCAGAGATGTTATTCATGCCTCTAGAAAGCCTTCTACTAGACGTTCCTATGCTTTCAAATGGAAAAGATTTACCATTTGGTGTTCAGGGAAAGGTCTAAACCCTCTTCCAATACCTCTGAATTCTCTACTAGAGTATCTCCTGCATCTATCCCATGCAGGTCTGAAAACAAATTCAGTAAGAGTCCATTTGAGTGCTATTGCAGCGTCCCTCAAGCCTCTCAATGGACAACCTGTTTCCTCTCATCCTCTTATAGCAAGATTCATGAGAGGCCTTTTTTTAACTAAACCTCCCATTAGACCAGCTCCAGTGGCATGGGACTTTAAACCTGGTTCTTGGCCAGCTTATGAAGCCACACTTTGAACCTTTAGCCACCACCTCCTTGAAATTCCTTTCTTGGAAAGTTATTTTTCTCATTGCAGTCACCTCAGCACGCCGCATCAGTGAGTTGCAAGCTTTGGTAGATAATCCTCCTTATTCAAGGTTTCATCATGATAAGGTAGTCCTCAGGACCAATCCACACTTTATGCCTAAAGTGGTCTCACCTTTTCATCCTAACCAAGAGGTATATTTACCTGTCTTTTTTCCAGGACCTCATGCATCAAATTCAGAGAGGAATCTTCATACCTTGGATTGTAAGAGAGCTCTCGCTTTTTACTTACAAAGAACACAGCAACATAGAAAGTCTTCTCAACTCTTTGTTGCTTTTGATCTTTCTCATTTAGGACTTCCAGTCTCTAAGAGAACACTGTCCAACTGGATTGCTCAGTGTATTTCTTTCGCCCACCAGAGTAGGAACATTTCTCTGGAGGGCCATGTCACAGCTCACAATGTGAGAGCCATGGCAGCCTCAATGGCTCATCTAAACTCTGTGTCCATCGACCAAATCTGTCGAGCGGCCACCTGGGCCTCGGTTCATACCTTCACAGCCCATTACTGTTTGGACAAGGACTCCCGCCGGGATGCCTCGTTTGGTCAGGCTGTTCTCAAGCACCTGTTCCATTCCTAATCAACTCCTACCCACCTACCCTGGTCGGATGCCAGAGATCCATGGGGGGAGGTAGAGTCCTTTTCAAGGACACACAACCTGGGGTTTCTCCCTGGCATCTGCAGCTAGGGAGTCCCCATATGTGAAGACTCATTCCTGCTTGTTCCTGGAGATAGCACAGTTACTTACCTGTAACAGGTGATCTCTGGGAACAGCAGGAATAAGTCTTCACAGCCCACCCACCTCCCCTAGGAGTTGTATCTCTCTATCTATCTTTCCTTTCCTCTCTCTCTCTTTGTCTCAGCTTTAAAACTCGAACTGGAGAGAGGCGGTTGGGAAAGGCGGTAAGGCAGCGCGCAGGCGCTGTGGGATGCTCCCAAAAGCTTTCTTACTGGACGCTGGGGAGCGTTCCCGCGCAGGCTCCGTTGGTACCGACGATACCCATATGTGAAGACTTATTCCTGCTGTTCCCAGAGATCACCTGTTACAGGTAAGTAACTGTGCTAAACTGGAAAACGCACTATGCCTCTTATACTGAAAAACCCCAAGATCTGACAGAATTAATGTCTAGTATCATGCAGACCCACCAGCCTACCTGGTCTGATTGTCGCCAGCTCTTGTCTACCCTTTTTACTACTGAAGAGCGGGCATGAATAGTGCAAGCAACTACCCGATGGCTGGAAGAGAACCCTGTAGACAGAAGAGACTTAGATCCCCGACAGGCAGTGGCTGTAGATTTCCTGAATGAAGATCCAAAATGGGATCCAAATAGTGAGGAAGGAGAGAGGGCCCTTACCCGTTTCCGCCAGGCCCTACTGCAAGGCCTGAGGAGGGGAGGCCAGAAAGCCATGAATGTTGGGAAGGTAGCAGACGTTCTTCAGCGCCCAGATGAAAGTCCAGCTGCCTTCTATGAACGATTAACTGAAGCCTATAGACTTTAAACCCCGTATGATCCAGCAGCCCAGGAGAATTTGCGTATGGTGAACGCTGCTTTTGTGAGTCAGTCCCAGGGAGACATAAAACGAAAACTGCAAAAGTTGGAAGGATTTGCGGGCATGAATACAGCACAGTTAATGGAAGTTGCCCAAAAGGTATTTGCGAATCGTGATCAAGAATGTAAAAGGGAAAGTGAAAGAAAGATGAAGAAGAAAGCCAATTTGCTTGCTGCAGCTCTAGTTGAAGGACATGGAGGATACCCAAACAGAAGGACTCGAGGATGGGGAAGGGGCCGAGGGAGCGCTCGGTCCCCTTTAGGTGCAAATCAGTGCGCCTATTGTAAGGTAGGACATTGGAAGAATGAATGCCCGAATAGTTGCTCCACCCCCTGGAGGGGAGGAGGGAGCACCAGGAGAGCGGGGGGCGGGGGGGGGATTCCAGCAGCGAGGGGGAATGCAGCGCGCACAGTTTCGGCAGGAAGAAGCCGCCGCCGTGGAAGGAATGGCGACCACCGAAGACGACTATGTGGATGAGGACTAGACCAGACCGGGCTCCAAGTTTTCCCTGGGTCCCCAGGAGCCTATGGTCAACTTAAAGATTGGGGACCAGTACATGGACTTTATGGTGGATACAGGGGCCGAACATTCAGTAGTGGCTAAGCCAGTAGCTCCTTTGTCTTCCCGATCTGTCACCATTGTTGGCGCCACTGGAACTAGAACCACAAGACCTTTCCTGCAGAACCGTGCCTGCGAATTGGGGGGACGGAAAATAACGCATTAGTTCCTGTAACATACCTGAATGCCCAGTTCCCCTTTTGGGCCGAGACATGCTTGCTAAGCTCCAGGCGTAGATATCCTTTGTCGAAGGAGGAAAAATGGAGATGACTGTGAACTCGGAATCTGCTGGCCTGATGGTGCTGACTGTCCCCCGAGAAGAAGAATGGCGGTTCTATAGTCCACCTTCATCCAAGGCAGCTAGCCCCCATATACCCACCAACATCTTAGCTCCGCCCGGAGTGTGGGCGGAGGATAATCCTCCTGGCCTAGCAAAGAATATAGCTCTTGTGCTTGTTACCCTTAAACTAGGAGCAGAACCAATGCATGTGCGACAATATCCTCTCCCACGACCAGCAATCGAAGGCATCCATGGTCACCTAAAGAAATTAGTACAGTATGGACTCCTCAAAGAATGTCAATCGCCCTGGAACACCCCCCTCCTCCCAGTCAAGAAGCCTGGGACAGGTGGCTACCGCCCAGTACAGGATTTGCGACGAGTGAATAATGCAGTTGAAACCATACATCCAGTAGTACCAAATCCCTATATCCTCCTGGGACTGATTCCATCAGAAGCCACTCATTTCACCGTTCTGGATTTAAAAGATGCCTTTTTCTGTGTCCGCCTGGCATCTGCCAGCCAACTCTTGTTCGCGTTTGAATGGGAGAACCCTACCACAGGAAGACGGGGCCAACTCACTTGGACTCGCTTGCCTCAAGGATTCAAGAATTCACCCACCATCTTCAGTGCAGCTCTCAACCAAGATCTTTCAAACTACTCTGTGACTCCAGGAAGCAGAATCTTATTTCAGTATGTAGATGATCTGCTTATAGCCACCAACTCCAAGACTGAATGTGTGCAAGCTACCAATGATCTCTTGCACCTCCTGAATGAAGCCAGATATAAGGTCTCGAGAGCCAAAGCGCAGTTGTGCCAAACAGAAGTGAAATACCTAGGGTTCCATCTGTCCAGAGGAATCTGGAAATTGGGACTTGAGCGCAAGGAAGCAATATGCCGCATCCCAACCCCCACCACCTTCTTGGGAGCTGCAGGCTATTGCCGGATATGGATACCCAATTTTGCACTCTTGGCAAAACCCTTGTACCAAGCCACGAAGGGAGTGGAACGATGACCCATGGAATGGGGCCCAGAACAGGATAAAGCGTTCAAATCACTAAAAGCAGCATTAATGTCATCACCAGCCTTGGGCCTACCAGATGTACAGAAGCCATTTCGTCTTTATGTCCATGAGTCATGTGGAAACGCGCTGGGAGTCCTGACTCAGCCCCTTGGATCCTGGCAACGACCTGTAGCCTATCTATCAAAACAATTGGACCCTGTTGCAAAAGGATGGCCACCTTGCCTAAGAGCCGTAGCAGCCACAGCCCTTTAAGTGAGCGAAGCTGACAAGCTCACTTTGGGACAGAATCTTCAAGTCACTGTACCGCATTCAGTTTTAACCCTAATGGAACACAAAGGGAACTACTGGTTCATCAACGCACGAATGTTGAAATATCAAAGTATGCTGTGTGAAAATCCCCTACTAAAATTGAGTGTCAGTCAAACCTTGAACCCTGCTACTCTACTGCCGACCAGTCCAGGCCCTCCTAACCATGATTGCCTAGAAGTAATGGACACTGTATACTCAAGCCACCCAGACCTAACAGATATCCCCTTGAACAACCCATAAAGAACTTTCTTTGTGGATGGAAGCAGTCTTGTAATTAATGGACAACGATGTGCCGGTTATGCAGTGGTGACCCTGGACATGGTAATAGAATCATCAGCTCTGGCCCCAGGAACTTCAGCACAAAAGGCTGAATTAATAGCCCTCACTCGAGCACTGAAAATAGGGACTGGGATCCGTCTGAATGTATACACAACATTACATGCCCATGGAGCTTTGTACAAAGAACGTGGATTGATAACCTCGGGAGGCAAGTCCATCAAGTATGGCCCAGAAATATTGACTTTATTGGACGCAGTATGGGCCCCCAAACAAGTTGCTGTAATGCATTGCCGAGGTCACCAGACTGAAGATGGAGAAGTATCCCGAGGGAACAGACTTGCCGATGCCTCAGCCCAAGAAGCAGCAATCGATGGAAAACTCTCTACCCCAGTATAACAGTTAAAGCAGCCATATTTCCAGTACCTCTCAGTGCTTGGACACCACGATATACCCCGAATGAGCTGGACTACTATTGTCAGAATGAGGGGGGGCAGCTATCAGAGACCGGATGGATAGTGTTACCACCACCCGAGGGAGGCTTACCCCCTGGTATGACTGTGATCTGTGATCCCTGAAGCCCTGGGTCCAGCCTTTGTCCACGCCTTTCATCAAGCTACACACTATGGAAAAACTGCAATGGAAAAAGCTTTGAAACCATATTTCTGTATCTCATTATTGGGACCCTTAACTGCCTCAATAGCCCGAAAATGTGTAATCTGTGCAAAGAATAATGCCCGACAGGGTCCTGTCCCACCTCCAAGAGTTCAATCAGTGGGAGTTACCCCCATGGGAAATATCCAAATAGACTTTGCAGAAATGCCACAAAGCAAATGGATATCACTACCTACTGGTTCTAGTTTGTACCTTCTCTGGGTGGGTGGAGGCTTTCCCCACTAGAACTGAAAAGGCCAGAGAAGTCACTAAGGCTCTGCTCCATGAGATCATCCCTCTGTTCGGAATACCCTTGACCATAGGGTCAAACAATGGGCCCTCCTTTGTGTCACAAGTAACGCAGCAGCTAGCCCGTGCTTTACAAATACAGTGGAAGTTACATACAGCTTATAGACCCCAGAGTTCAGGGAAAGTAGAGAGAATGAACCGAACCCTGAAGTCCCAGTTGTCCAAGCTCTGTCAAGAAGCTCACTTGAAGTGTCCCCAAGCTCTCCCCATAGCCCTTCTCAGAGTACGTTCAGCCCCCACTAAGTCATTAGGAGTTTCCCCATTTGAGGTTTTGTATGGGAGACCCCCACCCATAGTTCAGGGAATAAGGGGGGATATGAATCAGATTGGATCGTAAATCACTAGACAAGAATTGTTGGCTCTAAGTTCTGTCTTGCGGGATCTTCATACCTGGGTGCAAGACCAGTTGCCTATCAATCTGACAGAGCCACTGCATCCTTTCAAGCCTGGGGCCTCGGTGCAGGTTAAAGAGTGGAAGAAGACACTGTTGGAACCTCATTGGAAGGGACCATATGTTGTTTTACTGTCAACGCCAACAACAGTTAAAGTAGCAGAAATCGACTCCTGGATCCATCACAGTCGAGTGAAGCCAGCAGCAGTTTCTGAAGGTTGTCCTTGGATTTCGACTGCGGATCCTGCATCACCATTGCGACTTACACTGCGAAGAAAACAATCAGCTTCGTGAAGATTTGAAAACCTGCTCCTGGAAGTTGGAAGAAGATTTCAAGCTCTGAATTATCAACATCTCAGTTTATCCATCATCAGAGACTATGATCATGATGATTACCTACTACTGTTTCATTTTTGCGGTAACCCTGGGACCCCTTGGGACAACTTTTGCCCTGCCCCCTTGTGCAGCTTGTATAACCACTACCCGAACTGGGATGAGAATCACCCAGACTTTCTTTATCACTCTTACTATACTTGCACTGGTTAAGTCAGTCAGTGCATATAATGGTACAGAACTGAATGTCTGCACGAATGGAAAGACTCGTACTTGTTTTAGACCCCGACAGAATCCTTCTTACTATGTCCTGGAACTACGATGGAATGATGAAGATGGAACCCTCATAAATGCTACCACTCAACTCTCTGATCCCACCCGGCCTGCATCCCTGTATTTTGATGCTTGTGATCTGATAAATAGAAATGACTATTATAGGTGTGGGTCATAGGAACAAGCTTACTACTATGATGACAAGTATATGTGTCCCGAAGGTGCATACAGATGGGGAATATGTACCGGGATACATTCCCCATCCACTTATGGTAAGCCATCAAAAGATGACTATTTCTGCCCAAAATGGGGTTGTGTGTGTATTATGCTACCTGGTCTGGTAGTCCTTATGGACAAACTGGGGATAATGGCAAGGCTACTTTAGAAAGATTACCCCTACTAGAACCTAAGAAGTGCAAGAAAGGTGCCTTTAATCTTCTACGGCTTCTCATCCTCGACCCGAGCCAGTGGAAGCAAGGATTCCGATTCGGCCTACGTATTGCAGGAAGTGGAACTGACCCTGGAACTATTGTATATATCCAGCTTAACACAAAGACTCATGTCTCTTCACCTTACTGAATACATCATACCTTTTATGAGGCCATGAAGGCAGAATTTGTAATTCCCCACGCGTCTCGAAATTTGTTCATTGAACTAGCTGGAGCTGGAGCGTTCAGTCTCCATGTCTCTGACTGTCTTTTCTGTGGAGGAACTCAGATGGGAGACCAATGGCCTTGGGAAGCACAAGAATCGAACTATTCTGTACCCTATAACCAAACTGATCTACATAAAGCTACCAGCGAATGGGTCCTAGCTAACCCCATTGTTGGAAACCTATGTTTTGCTCGAGCTGGACCACAATTGACTATGTTGGTGGGGCAATTGGTTTGTTTGAACCAGAAGTACTATAATGCTACTACCAAAAAGACATCCTGGTGGTCAGGAACCAATGCCCCGGAACCTTCCAATCCTCTGATTATCTTTCCTAACCTTGCCAGGTTATGGACAAATCTGGCTTCTCACAATAACTGGCAAGCTCCACCTGGACTATATTGGATCTGCGGAACTCGAGCATATGCTAGACTCCCTGCCAACTGGGGAGGTGGTGTGTTTTGGGGACCATAAGACCTTCTTTCTTCCTCTTGCCCATTTCCCACGGGGAACAGCTGGGATTTCCCGTATATAAGAGTCGACAGAAACGAGAGGTCCTGAAGATAGGCCAATGGGACAAATGGGATGCGACATCTGAAGAATGGCCACCGTAGAGAATTGTTTCCTACTATGGACCTGCTACCTGGGCACAAGATGGCTCTTGGGGTTACCGCACCCCTGTGTATATGTTAAATCGTATTATACGTTTGCAAGCTGTTGTAGAAATAATAACTAATTAAACTAGTAGAGCACTAACCCTGTTAGCTAAACAAGCCACGCAGATGCGTACAGCCATTTATCAGAATTTGCTTAGCATTAGATTATTTACTTGCCGCTGAAAGAGGGGTATGTGGAAAGCTGAATTTAACTAACTGTTGTTTGCAAATCGATAATGAAGGACAAGTTGTAGAAGATATAGCCAATCATATGAGAAAACAAATCTATGTACCAGTCCAGACCTGGCATGGCTTGCAACTCGATGGATGGTTTGGTTCTCTGTTTTCAGGAATGGGCGGCCTGAAAACACTTATGTTCATTGTCCTATTCATATTGGCTATCTGCTTGTTTCTCCCATGTTTCCTACCCTTATGCTTGCGTATGCTGAACTCAACCATTGATAGTATTGTTGAACGTAAAGCAGCTACAAAAGTATTAGCTATGTGGCAATATTCCTTTGTACCCCAACATGATGCTGATGACCACGTGTAATGTATGATTTGATTCTCACCCTTTCTCCCTTGCGGGTGAGAATAATCAAAGGGGGGGAATGTGGCAGGCTATGGCCCAGAATAGCTTGTAAATGTATGAGAGGCCTGTAAGCTAGGTCTGAGTCCCAGCCACCACCTGAGAATAAGAATGCTGAGAAAAACCAAAGTCAGTAAGAGTTAGAGAAACTGCTTTAAACTGCTTTTTGGTAAGGTTGTATAAATCCTTTGTTGAATTCTTCTATGCTGATGACAGACATGTTCCAGGACTCTATATTCACACATTTTCTAAGCTAGCAGTGACCTTGTAGGAGAAATGTATCAAAGTCTTAGAACTGTGCCTTTGTTAGAGAATTCTGAGCAGGAGGAACAGAGTGCCAGGCCCAGAGAGAGATCCCAATTGGATGGGTGCAAGGGTCAGTAGGACCAATAGAAAGTTTGCCTATATTAAACTGAAGAAGAAAGGTATAAAAGGTGTTTACTGGACTCCATTGCTCAGACCATTTTAAATGTGACATTTGCCTGAGACTTGTGTACAATAAATTGGCTTGGATCTTCGAACTGACTCCTGGTTTTATTCATTGCGTGCACTTCGCTGCAACATGATGGGTAGCATTTTGGATGGAATGAGTGAATAAGATGATAACTTCATGATGTATTCTTTTCTAGTGTGGAAATTGAGCCCTTTACAGATTAAGAATAAGAAAATTGAGTGTTTTTTAATACAAATGAAAATTCAACAAAAATATATTAAGTGGCAATTAAGCTAAACAAAGATTGAATGTTATAAAAACTGATGATTGGAAAGGGGAGCGTGAGGTGAACATATGCAAAATAATTGCATTGAGTGTCCCAATGGCTCCATTCTGATCCTTCTTAACACTCATTTTCAATATTTTTTTAAATGTGTAGATAGAGGGCTAATTGGTAGCTTGTTGTAGTGTAGACATTTGACTAGGTTGTAAGCTCTGATGAGCAGGGACTGACTTTTACATGTGTCTGTGCAGTACTGGGTACATCTTGTAGCATTATACAAATGTTCAGTAGTTTTTTGCTTAAGTAGAAAGATTTTACTCCTCTAGAAAAGGCCCGTGTAGCCCTTAAGTGCAAGTGAAGTGTCTCTACCTGGGTTAAGTATTTGGGAAATATTTGGCGCTCTCATTTCCCCACAGAATTGCCTATTATTTTAAACCTGACCCTTAGGCATAGAGTGATTTCGATAAAAATGTTACTACTTTGAGCATAAAATGGAAGAACCTTATGAATACAGGTTGCCTTGTATGATAGGAAGAATTTTTATTTGCTGATGTTCTTTCCTTTTCTGCTTAATCAATTTTTTGTACAGTGTAGAAGGAGTCTACATTGATTTAAAAAAAGTGTGGAATTTCATTTCTACATAACCTTTCTTAAATGCTGATATACTAAAGTGTGCAAAATTTCCACTTCACACACAGAAGCAGCAATTAGTTTGCATAAGTTGGTCTTAATTGCAAAATTTTCCTTTTGTGTGCAAAAAAGTGGAATTGTGGGTGAAGCCTGGGCTGGAAATGACCTGTGGGGGTGGGACCAGTGTCAGGGCTGGAAGCTTTTACATACTTATTTGGTTTTGGTTTTTCATTTTGATGTTTTACTGATTTATATTGCATCAGCTGAACTATATGTTGCCCCTGATGCAGACATAGTTGCTGAAACTTGGCAGAGTTGGATGTTCAATAAAGTGTGTTAACAGAAGACCTTTTATTGTATCCGTGGTCTCTCGCCACTTCTTCCTTCAGCATTTAGCAATTTAAACAGCCCAATATATTTTTTGGAAAACACACATTTAGCCTAGTTATGCGTTTGTCAGTGAATGCAAAATTGCCTATGAAGAGGGCATAATTATTCATTTGTCTGATAGAGCATTATTATTTGTTCATATAGGACATTCCCAGATTCACCAATAAAACTCACCCATCAGATGTAGAGCAGAACTAGAGTTTTCCTTTACAACTCAATATACAAAAAAGATTCCATTCAAATTCTGGTTTAACATAAGTGACAACACCATCAACTCCCACCACTGCCAAACATTGTGCATCATAACACAAAACCATGTAAGTGCATACTCAACACCAGTGTTCTGCTGAGCTGCACTAAGTCCTCCGCTGGCATTCCTGCCAGTGGGTGGAAGTGCAAAGCGATCGTGCTTAGGATCGCACAGCATCTGCAGGCCCCTGCGACCTGCCTGTGTTGCGCAATCATAAGCATGAGCACTTTTGCACTTCCACTGAGCACACCTCTAATCACCTTCCTTTCATCTGAGTGAGTTCCGTTTACCATTACCTTCTGTTGTCTGTCAGTCAACCAATTTCTGATCCAGTTCACCACCTTGGGACCCATCCCCAAGCTATAGTCGACCCCGGTATTTGCAGGGTTTAGGGACCACAACCGCCCGGGAATAGCTGAAATCTGCGAATATTTGAGATCCCCTTTAAAAACGCTTATAACTGCCTATTTTAATAGTTCAAACACCAAATATACCTTAAACTATCATCCTAAAACACTTTAATATCATTTCAAAGTCATCTTACAACATTCGGGAGTCTTAGAGGGTCCTTCTTCATGGGCTCGAGAAACATGGTGATAGGCAGCTGCTGTTGCTGCTTCTTCATGCTGATGAGGAAGTTATTATAGGGCCCCATGCACGCATAAAGGGCATTTGAAAACTTTATGGAGCGTTCCATATAAGGATCCCATGCCCCGGTCATCTCCTGCAGCTCCCTGGCTGCCCTCATAAATCGGGACAGACGTTCCAAAGACAGGCCCTCATCTTCCTCCTCGTCCCCTGAACCTGCCGTGTTTTCTTCCTCGCTGGCAGACTTAGTCACCTCTTCCAAATCTTGGTTCTTCAGGGGGTCAGAGTGGGCATCAATGAGGGTGCCGATTTCATCCTCGTGTCGTCGAAGCTGATGTCATCGAAGCCTTCTCCATCAAGCATCCTCGCCAATTGGGGACTGCCTTATCAATGGCCGAATGTTGAATTTCTCAGGAGAAGAAGCCCTTATAATCGTGAACACACTCCGGCCATAACTCTTCCAGCACGCATTAAGGGTCTCCTTCATATCCTTCAACGATCGGCTGATGGCGGTCAAACATGTGGAAGTTGTGAATTTACGTCATACTCCTTCAGCATAAATTCACTGTCAGTGTCCATTTCCTTCACAAGATGCTCGAGGGAGTTCCGGGTGTAGAGTGCCTTGAAGGCATGGATCATGCCCTGGTCCATAGGCTGGAGGAGAGAGGTGGTGTTGGCAGGGAGGAACTTGAGCCAGACTCCCTCGTAATAAAGATCCACAGGGTGGTGTGATAAGGAAGCTTATCATAGCTCAGGAAGGGGCTATAGAAAAGGTGAAGTGTCTCTGAACAAGCAACCTGTCAGTGCTGGTTAGAAATGAGAAAACAGAATTTTGCCATAAAAGACTACCAATCCCAGAATGCACCAGGTTTCCAACAGCCATGAGAGGAGGTGAAGTGAGAAAAGGGGACCGTGTGTTCAATCAAAAGGGCTATGAGGTAATCCCCAAGCACTCATTGCAAAGGGCAGGGCTTGATTCAGCACAGCTGCGCTGTGCTAGGATGGAACACTCATCTCAAAGGGCAAGGCCTGATTCAGCACAGCTGCGCTGTATTAAGGAGCAGCACTCATCTAGGCAGAATAAGAGTAGAGTTTATTCTACAGCTGACCATCTTCATGATCACCTTGGATATCCAGAGAATTGTCCTCAGTATCCTGAGAATCAGCTTGAGTTTGATCATCAGTTTCATCTGAAGGATCATCAGAAGCAGAAGCCAAACCGGACGGACAGAGAGGGAAAGAGACCCTCTGGGAGAAAGAGGAGAAAAGCCTTTGAGAGGTCTAGAAGAGTCCAAAGCAGTACGTATACTGGGAGGTATTCCAAGGGCCAGCATACATCATTGGACTGGGGTAAGCCAGAGGAAATGGTGCTGCAGAGCTAGGAATTTCCAGACGCTACCTGTGAGGGAGACGGCTGCACGTGGAAGGGACCCTAAGACCTGTGCCAGAAGGTATGTGAAGAGAGATCCAGTGTCCAGGGATCTGGATTGGAAGGCTGGACATAAGAACTGGACTACATACTGGTCAGGCTATATAGAGGAGGAAACTCTAGCAGCAATGGAAGCTCAGGTATGAAACACTGATCTATGCCCTAGCTATAACCTTGAAAGACATCAGGGAAACAAGTATTCTCCTGAAAAGGCTCCATTGAGAGATTCATTTGTGCCAATCCATGATATTGAACCCATGCTTGTTGAACAAGGGGGAATAATAGCAGATGAAGAATGGTGTTTATATGGACTGCTCTTCTATCTAAACTCCGTTGGTAAACTTTCTGTTATAAAGTACAGCAAAACCATCACAAAGAAATACAAATTTGTTCTTTAATCTACTCAAAAGAAGCTCCTGAAGCAGGATTTGACCCACACAGTA